>CM034146.1:741521492-744373992 GCA_019776745.2 Taxus chinensis | reverse complement strand
TTTTTAATCTTTTTTGTTAAAAATCCGTGATTAAGATATCAAGAGTATGAATTTATACAACTCGTTGTCTCTTCCTCATTCTTTCCTTGAGTGAACTCAAACTAGGGTATCTATCGAGAACTCCAAGTTATTTCATGTTGTTGTTTTCTTTAAACTAGTTAAAATAGAAGAATAATCCTAACATAATAAGGCTTTGCTAAGTTATATTGTTTCATTTAGCTCATCTTACTAACTCATTGATTAATGACCTTGATTATATGTGAGTATTAGAGTTTGTTTATAACCTTGATGTTAATGTATTTTCTAAGTTATTTAATTCATGTATTGTTGAACATTCCTTCTATTTATTTCTCTCATTGTTAAACCTTATCTTGTGGTGTTCTCATTGATGACATGATGTACTGATGGAAAAGTGTGAGTGATGAGTTGTCAACCCTTCAGAAGGGTTGGAACTGACCTGAAAAATGTGTGTATTTTCATCAAATTTTCAAAAACTTTGGGTAAGATCTCTCTTTCAAGGTCTTTGGTTTCCCTTTGTGAAGTATGAAGGAGAGGAAATTGTCCCCAACAGTTAGCCAATTTTCAATTTGTTTGAGTTTGGTACTTTTTCTTTATAGTGTGGGTATTTCAAGTTTTTGTGTCCTACATGTCCCATGTCCCTTTGGGCCCCCCGTTCCTTGATTTTCCACCTTTCCCGCAATGAACCAGTATTCCTTGGTTGTGTAAGAGTTTCAGCCTTTTTTTTTAACTAGTGGTCCGTGTGCTCCCGAGTCATTAGTTCTCAGCACCCCCACAGTACCCAAAACCCTTACTTCAAAAAATTTAATTCCTTCTTTTTATGTGGGTGTTTCGGCCTTTCTGTGAACCAGTGGTCCGTGTGCTCCCGTGTCATTGGCTCTCAGCATCCCCACTATCCCTGAAACCCTTCCTTTAAAAAAAATAAAATTCCTTCTCGTTATGCATATGTTTCATCTTGGTGAAGAGCTTGTGTCCCATTGACCCAAAGTATTTATGTGCGTCTTTTTTGTGATTTACCTTATTATTACTAGGTATTGATGTATTGTGTGGTTTTCAGCTTTCCCTATCCCAAGTGCATCCCAACATGCAGTTCTCCATAAACCCACCTTTTTTGCATTGAGATAGTTTTCCTTGTTTTTTGGAGATGTCAGCTCTTGGTTTCCCAAATATCCCATGGGCCTTTTGTGCTCTTTTCTTCTACCAAATCCACATTCTAAAGGCCAAAGCTAATGTCTTGTGTCATAAACATTCTTTTTTTTCACAATACATTAAGTCCTTCATTTAATGCACCCCACCAACTCTTTCCAAATGGGAATATCTATATATATAGGTCACACTTGTCATTTCTACCATAAGAGGTTACAGTATGATTTCCACATCCCATTCCTGTACCTCCTTAGTTGTTTATAGCCATAACAAGGTCATTTCCTAACCATCTTCCAAAATTCCAATTGCATCTTGCTCCTGAGAAGGCCATCGTTCATCTGGTAGTAAATATTAGAGTTTTTGAAAGACTTCTGTGGGAATTCAAAGCATCTTTTACTTTTTCCTAATTGGTTTCCCACTTTCACAAGCTTCCTTTTCCCCCTGCATGCTTATTCTTTTTTTCATTTTCCATCATGAAAATTCATTTCAAGGGGCATGATAATCTATCCTCTCTAGAGACTACTATACCTGATATTAGAGACAATGACACGCAACATCTCGACCTTCATGATTTTTGGGCACGACTCAACTGTGAAAATCCTTCTCCCATTATCAATTTTGTCAAAGAATGTGGACTATCTAGCTCTAGGGGTTTTCTGGTCTCTATCCAATGTGTCAACATTGTTTTGGATTGTAGATCCTATTTTGATCCAAGTATAAAGGAAATCAAATATCCCCAAGGTCAGGTAATTGCCCAATTGGATGTTAAATGTATTAACACTGTCTTTGGGATCCATGCTATAGAATACTTGAATGTTCTCACCAAATACCAAGATCAATCCTTGTTTGATCAAGAAAGTGAAAAATACAAGCACATGGTAGCCAAATCTTGGTTTAAAACCCCAAATAAATGAGCCTCTAGGTTACCCAAAACTATGTACAAAATTGATTTCAAGGAGGAGATTTCAAATATCATTTTTCTTCTTACCATAATAATGGGTCTTCCTTCAACCAATGAGTTCCATTTCTAGATGTTCCTATATTTTAATATTATATATGAGGTAAAGAAAAGTATAAATTTGAGGGAAATCATTTATGACAGCCTCAGTGAACAACTAGCTAATGTGCAAAGGACCAAAAAATTTCGCATGACTTCTTACTTGATGTATACTGTTGCAACATATAGAATATGGCTGGCTATTTCTCCTAATGAATATAAAAAGGATGCTTCAATATATTAATATTATCGAAATTTGACTTTGAAGAATAAAAATCATCATTTCAGAAGAGTCAATGATGCCTTCACCATGTATATTTTCAGAATTTTGGAAGATAACACAGTTGAGAGGTTCTCTGATAGGCCAAGTAGCTGATTTATATTTATGGTAGCTACTTCATTCAGTTTAGGAAGTTTTCTTATATCAAGCTAGCAAGATTTGAGGGCTCACCTCTCAAACTTCCAATGTTTTGTAGTGATAATATTTCCCTTTTCGAAATCTGCAGATAACTTGACAAGTTGCATAGAACCTACAGAGACAAGAGAATAACTAGCATTTAATTCCCAATCACTTTGGGTAATTACACCTGAAGGATTACCCTTGATGCTCATAACATTAAAAGAACTATTGTTCCTTTCAATTTCCATTATTTCAAGAAAAGAACATGTTTTGACCTCAAGGGCTTCATTGCCAACAATTTTAGGATGTCCTTCTATCATCTTCCTGACCTAGAAGACTATTGGGATGATTACTCAAAAAATTATGAGGTGAGAAGAAGGTACTATAGCAGGTTATCCCTGTAGCGAGTCAAAAATGTCAGAATATACAAGGTACCAGATGAACTATAGTATGATGATAGAGATGTGCAATCCCTTGAATGTGACAGTTCCATCAAGCACACTCCTCTTGACACCATTGATTGGTTCAAGAAGGAAAGGGATTATTTGCAAGAAATCATAAACACTGTCTTAATCAAAACCAAAGTATGGTTTGATAGGAAAACGAATACATACAAAGTAGGTAGATCAAGGTATTCTTCTCAAGAAGCATTCACTCTTCATACAGAGACTCCTACAACAATACCTGAGGCACATACACAGTCATGCCCTTATCCTCTCGAGTCTTTAAATTTGGTGTATATCAAGAAGCAGAAAGATAAAAAAATTTAAAATGCAAAAGAAGTAATCAAGGAATAAAGTAATAAATTTCCCTCTCGAAAGCAATTAGAAGTAGTGTCAAATATTGAGAAGATTGTTGATTTATGTGGTGATGATGAGGAAGAAACAAAAGATCATGAAGAAAGTAATCCTGAAGGGAGGAAGACATAAAAATAAGAAGGAGATGATAATAAAAAGGATCCCACATCAGAATCTGAGACACTGGTTATTCTAGACCCATTTGTCAAAGAAACTCTTGCCAAGGAAATGCATGTTTCTAGTATTGAAACATTTGTCATGAAAGTGTCAACTGCACAAACCTTGGGTTTAATGAGCACACTTGAATTAGGGCCTCTTGTTCCTCCTCCTTCTAGTAATTCTTTTACTTGGCTCCAACCATTTTTTTATAGTAATAAAAGGAAGGCCTCATCTCAAATTGTTGCCCCAAAATTTGATTATGTGGTTGCTCTCTTGGGCACAACTTCTACCCCATCTGCCAAGAAAGCTAGAACTACTTCTAGATTAGTATTTGATTATAAGGTTCAGTAAATTTTGGATATTTCTAAACCTAAAGTTGATAAATAGGAGAAATATTTGGCTTCGAATGATTTGGATTTGACAAGAATACCATTGGGTGAGTCTACCCCTAAAAGTGAAGTTCATAAATTGAAGGAAATTGTGTCAAAGGTAATTGAAAGAGTGGAAAAAGGAAAGTAGACACATGAGTAGTTAGAATAACATGTGCAAATTCTTTCTAACTTCATCAGGTCCTTATTGGCAAGTGAAAAAGTTTTGGATCTACCTCCTCTCACTATAATGTCACATCATGTTGTCTTGACTAGTGATGAAGTGAAAAATATCAAAGACATTCATAAACATGCATCTTATGGAAAATAAATTGAGGCTATGGTGGATGAGATGTTGGTTTTTGGACTAAATTTCATGGAGGAAGCATACAAAGAAAATGATAATATCTATTCAATTCAGAAAACTTTTACTCATTGTCCCTATCATGGATGTACTTTCTATGTGACTTACTCTTACTTCCCTTCTACCCAAATTAGCTTACTGACTATTGGATGTACTAGATACTAGAAAACCAAGTGCAAAAGCTAGGTTGCCAAGAAGATTCAGATGTGCACCTGTGGCCTAGGATGTCTCTACTGACACGCTCCCTTGTGAGGTCAAGGACAGTTCCCTCTCATGCTTGCCTAAATGGGGGAGTTCCAAATGCTCTATCTTCATGCCTTCTACATGAGCTCCGAATCCTTCACGATCCATCTTTCTCCTTAACACCATCTACTTTGAAATATCCCACTGCTTCTACCTCTCACTTTCTTGTGCCTCATTTTACTTAATTCACTTTTCTTCTCTCTACCTTTCTACCGCTAGGTCTGCCATCTTTCACCAAACTTACTCCTGCCCCTACGCATGGTGGGGTTTAGCTATCCATCAGTTTTTCTTCCAAGTTCAAGGTCACCATCAGGATCTTGATCACCATTGGAATGCCTTACAAGTAAGTTCCCCTAGGATAACATAGAAATTGGAACTCAGCTACCACTAGGAAAGAAAAAGTAGAAATTGAGTAATCCAGAATATAGTTATTCAAAACACCATGGAACCAAGTATCCACAGCACGTGTCCAAATCAGATCAGCATCATACAAGTCCTGCAATTCTTCCTACGTCTAGACAAGTGTGCGATACCTCTAATTCTATTTAGACACATAAGAAACTAGCCACTTATATAGTTCTACCAGGAAGATAGCAAAGATGCTCTGATACAAACAGTCATACAGAGTCTGTTCTACCCACGTACGTGTGTCAAACTCAGATCCAATGTTGAACCTTCATGCGTACTCTTATTCTAGATATTTTATCCACTCCTCAACACTTCCTAGGGTTAACTGGTATGTCTTCATTGCGAACCATCCTAAAAATAACTAAAAAAGAGGTCCCGGTAATGGAACCAATGATGCAGCCTAGAATCCACCACAAATAACCTAGACAAACTGGGACATCACTCAGCCTGAGCTGAGTGCTCACCTAAAGTGTGCATAGGTATGAGGCCCCTCTATAGAGTTGCTTGTGCAGGACATTAACGTGTTGAAGATAGAGCATATTCAGAACCATAATAAGCACAAGCATTCCATAAAAAAAAGATCTAGATCTTAAAGAATCATGAATTGAACAATAACTATGACAAGATTTATCATACAAGAACCAATTAAGTCATGTTAATACTTTATCCACCCAATAAACTCCATTATATTAAACACTACAAAACATAGAAGTTTCTTAGATTATATAACATTACCATAAGTTTATGTGTGCATCAAATCCGAAAGCATAACACTACAATAACTCATACATAACGTCTTTGTGTCTCTCCACAGACTAATATATACTTATAGGGGTGGGGACTTTCCCTTCACCACCTGCGCACTTCCCAAAATAGGTCACATGCTGAAAATAGCCATGCACCTTTACAATAATATGCACACATGTGACTGCACTAATAATAGATCTCCTACAGTTAACTGGCAGTAGTAATCCTATTATTATCCCGAACTTATACATGGTGCTTAGTAGTCTCTCATCCCCAAAATAGCATTTTTGTGTCCTGTAAGTCTCCATCTCGTTGTGTGCTTTGCACGCTATCTCCAAAAATAGCCCATAACCATGAAAATGGCCAAGTCCTAAATCAGCTTGTCCTTGCACGCGTTTCCTTTCCTATCCTTCTGCAACTTCAAATGTATCTTTTTCATGCACGTGAATCTTCTATGTTCCCTCTCCTTAGAGTCATACTCTATCTTCTCAAAAGTAAATAAGAATTTTTCTTGATTGTGGGTGGAATAACGGAACCTCTCCCATAAAGAGGAGGACTTCTATCCCTTGAATTGTTGCTTGTATTAAAGATTCAAATTTCTCAACTAACAAGGAGTATTAAGGTTGATTGGTAGTGCATGTTTGGATTTTTTTTGTGAGGTTTCTCAAACATTATGGTGTGTGAACAAGTTCTATGTGCATGGTTAATGCATGAGAAAGTAATTGGGTCCATAGCAATGCTTGATGTGAACCTCATAGGTTTCCTATAGGTCTCAATGGATGTTCTAAGGATCATCAAGGGCTTCAATAGTGAAAAATAGGTCAGGACTTATAGGTCATGGTGTAAACTAGCTCAGTTAGGCCTATTTCAAGGATCTAAGGAAATCTTAGATGGGTGTATGATGTAAAACAAGTTAGGAAAGGTTAATCCAAGCAAGAGGAGTATGCTAATACATGTTAGAGAAGGTGTGCAAGTCATTTCAAGTCAATGATTAGTTGGGTAAGGTGGATTCAAGGTCTTCTTTATGATTTTCCTTGAGGAAAAGCAAGATTAGTAGGTACAAATGATGTTGGTTAAGAAATTATAGGCCTATTTATGAGAAAACAAGCCTTGGAACATGTGAACAAGGGTACTCCAGTGTTGTGGACTAATGTTTAGGAAAATGTGTAGAATGTTTTTCAAGTTGAAGTGTTTTTAGTGTTATTGAGCTCTCAAAATGGTTTTTCTTAGCTCGAGGGTCAAGTATTCAATGCTCAAGGTACGTAAAAACTTTGCATGGTGTATTAATCTTCTCACCAATATTGGATCATAGATTATAAATCCCTTAGCAAGTGGAATGAGTTTAAAAAATTGTTTAAGCTTTATGAACAATCCTTAACAAAGTAAGATGCTCCAAACACTCTCAAAAACATAGGACTGTAGTGATGCAGGAAAAATGAATTTTGTGGTCATGAAATCATCTGGGAAATCTAATGTGAAAACTCAGGGATGTGAAGAACTCCTTCTAGCACATTTTTTCATTGGTTTCACACTTCAGGTACAATTGTATAGTACTAAAATAGTTCTATTTTGAAGGAAATTGACAGTACAGGCATGCATGGTAGAGTTTTAAATGGAAATATTGATGTGGAAGATAGTGTGGGAGATTTCCTTGATATCCATGAAAATATCCAAGTGATATCCTTTCATATTTTTAGTGAACAATGTAAATCAAAGTTACCTACCATTAAAAGCTAAACATGTTAAAACCATTCATGTGGATTGAGAGAGACATGATTTAAATCCATACTCTGGAAGTCTAAAATGAGCATAAATATGTGAAATAATCCCAATTCAACATGTTTTATCCAACAACTTTTTCTAGTAAGGTGGTTTTATGTACTAGTTTGAAAGGTCCAAAAATGCCATTTTAGGACAGTCAAGAAGGACTGTAAAATGGGCATGAAAACATGAATTTGACTACACAACCCATGCAAAATACTAAGACTCAAAAAATCTAAAGAATCAAAATTTAGACTAGGCAATAAGGTGTGTAAGGCCAAAAAGGAAACCAGATAGAAATCAAAGAGGCCAAAGATAGTGGGAAATTATTTATTTTCTTTCTTATGAATCATATGAATGCAAGTATGTGATTAAGACCTAGAAATGTACCCAAATTCCATGATTTAGTGTCTATATTTGCCCCCACTTTATTTTTTTGAGTGAATACTCAACAACATAAAGTGGATAGAAGATGCGCACATAATAACCATGTAGATTGATGATGAAAACATTCTGAGGAGATAAAAAAAAGTGTGGAGTGATAAAAATGAAGCGTTGAAGCTAGAGAAGAGGAAATGACCCTAGGGGTGAAAGCGTATGTGTATATTTCACATTGTACCTATTTTCATTGTCATTTTATATGTTTGATGATGTGACTATTGCTTCCTATAAGGACGGACCTACAAAAGAGAAGATAAAAATAGTAGTCATGGTCGTGTATGTGAAGAATTCAATCCAATTATGTAAAAAGGCTATAAAAGTATGTAAAAAATGTGAAAAGGAACATGTGCACCTGATCTGTGATGAGTAATAAGGATAGAAAGTTGCCTAATGATGATGTAGAAGAATGATTTTATTTGGGAGATCTCATGCCAAGTGCAAGTTTCTTGGGTGATCTCACGCCATAGTAGACTAAGTGTAGGGAGAAAGTTATAGAGTTATTCTCCATCCTTTGACTGATTCTCGAATATTTATACACCACTACATATGGTTTGATCATGATTTGTTCAAGTTTGATCCATTTTGATCTATTTTGATCCAACACAAAATAGAAAAGAGGATAAAGCATGCATGTTGATTGTTGGAGGACTATGTTTGTACTAAGAAAACAGCTCTGTAGACTATTGTGAACCATGTTACTCTAAGAAAAAATTTGTAACTACCCCCTAGTCATAAGTTCCCAGGTTCTCATGTCTGTGTTTAGGCATTGGTGTTTGTGTTGTATTGAAGAAACAAGTTAGATTCTGGGTCATTTTTGTGAATGAAGACTGTGTTGTATCTATACTAAACTATGTTGTACTATGACTGTGAACTACTAAATAGGGTGATTGATTCACCCAATGTATGCCCCCCCTCATTTGAGGTGCATGCAACATCACAAGGAGGATGCAACCCAAAGAAGGACCAAACATTGATATGATATCGATGCCTTGTAGGGGGAGGGAATGTTCTTGGTCAAAATCAAGGCAAACATAAACAAAGTGGTTGAAAACATGTGCTAGCACAAACAAGATAAATATGCATATAGAAAACAATGTTTAATCTAGCACGCAAGAAGACAAAGTAGACCATGAAAATCAGGTTTCAAACATGGGACATCACTCACAATGTCGTAATACAATCAGGGCCAAAGCTGCCAAAAGCATACAATGTGCACACAATACAAAGAGAAAAGCCCGCAAACAATGGAAAACAATGACAAACAGTAGCAAGAAAACAGACAACCATGGTGGCTAATATTCCTGGAAAGAAAATTTTACACATGAAGCACCTGATATCATGTTAGAAAGATAAATAAATATGTCAAAGCATGTATGATACGATATAAAATAGTGTGCTAGTATGATTAGGAAATAGTATAAAATAAAACAAAACAATTGCACCTTATATGTGTACAAAAGTAGATGCCCCTAGGAGCCGTTGTGGGACTGGTAAGAGGTACAGTGCCAAGCATCCATGTTGCGTGTAACGATCTATGTAAAATCTGCACTCACCACTAGAAGGCAAGTGAATGTGCATGTGTGTATATAAAAGATAATGGCATACAAAATATTTGTCTAGGATAGTAAGTAAAGTGTAACATGTAAGCATAAGAAAATAAGAGTAAGTGGAACCAAGATATGTAGTATGTTATGAGTTTGAATGGAATAGAATGTAAAGTGAGTGTGATAGGATCAGCATGCTCCCCAAGTGAATGTGGATGAGTATACATGTGATGAGGTTCATTCATAAAGTACCCCTCAGCAGTCAAGATTGAACCATAGAACAATATTGTGTCATCGAGAAATGGTTTAAATTGTGTGCTAGAAAGAGTAGAGCGTAAAGAGTGATTGATTTTGGTGAGGTTCATTTCAGATCTATACCCTTAATAGTTGAGTATGAATTGCAGAACTAGAGTGCATCATCAGGTAGTTTGTTGTGATGAATTTGTGCTAGAAATGTGTCGTGAATTCTCTAAGTGTGAAATATGTCATACGAATGATGTGAGGTTCATAGATGTAGTATACCCTCAACAATCAAGTGTGAACCATAGCACGAGAGTGCATCATAGGGTAGTGAGTGTGGTTTATGCATAGTATCACTTAAGATGCATAATGTTGAGTTTGTTCTCAAGTTGCTTACCCAAGAGAGTTGCAAGATGATAGATGTCACCCCTAAGCTTTTCAGTGATGATATAAGGATTGAGCCAGTTGGGCTTGAATTTTCTTTTGATGGGAGATTCAACATTCATGTTTTTATTATTTTATTTTAACATGAGATCACCCTCATTGAACTCATGAGGATGAGTTTTGCAATTGTATATTTGGGCGATGCGGAATTGATAGGCACAAATATTTTCAAGAGGTTGGACAGAATGAGATTCAATCATTTCAAGCTCCTGTAAGAATTTTTTATGATATTCATTGTATTTAACTATGTGTTTGATTAAAATGCATAATGATGGTATCTAGAATTCCAATAAAATGATGGCCTTAGTACTGTAGACTAGCGAGAAGGGAAAAACATTAGTGGGCATACGCACACTAGTGTAATAAGCCCATAGAGCATATAATAGTTAAATATGACATTCATCACCACTAGTGTCAATAGTCTTGTGTAAGATTTTGATGATTTTTTTATTGGTTGCCTTAGCTTGTCCATTTCCCTATGGGTAATAAGGCATAAAGAATGATTTTTTAATTTTGAATTTTGTGCAAAACGTTTTTAACAACCTTATTTTTGAAATAAGACCCATTATCGGTGATAATGTTAGATTGAATGCTTAAACATGTAATGATGTGAGTAATGAGGAAAATAAAAATATCAACACCATTTGTAGTTCATGATGTTGATGCTTTGACCCATTTAGTAAATATTCCATGGAAGTAATAATATACTTATGGCCATTAACTTATTCAATATTTATCATGCCAATAAGATCGAAACCCCATAAAGAAAAGGGCCATGTTGGACCAATTTGTTGGAGATCATATGCATGCGGATGGGGAATATTTTCACGCTTTTGAAATTTATTGTAGTGTTTAGTGTATTCTAGGAAGTCTTGATCCATGGTAGGTCAATAATAGCACTAACGTAAGAGCTTATGTGACATAGCTTTTCCAAATAAGTGGCCACCACATAGACTATCATGTATTTGAGAGATAGCGGTGGGGATTTCGATGAGTCCAAGACATTGTAGCAACTGGCCGTTAAATTATCATTTAAATAATTCTACCCCTATGCTGATGTAATGTGTTACCTCACATCGCAAACAATGAGCTTCATGAGGTTGGAGACCATGGGAAATGGTTTTTCGAAAATGAAAGTTAAACCATTCGGGGTTGTCAGTACTACGTTTTATGGCATAAGGTACAAGAGGTGAAGTAGCAGTGGAAGGTTGTCGCAAGTTCCGGATGATGAACGTGGATCAATGATTTCCTGAGCAATAAGTGATGTCACACTAGTTATAGCATATGTATGATGATTATCTTTACGAGGGATGATAGTAAGAGAGTAAGCCTCAAATGTAGTTAAGAGATCCTTGACAAGCGTATTATATGGCATTTAATGTTCCTCTTTTTCGTGATATGTGTCATTAAATTAATTGATAATGAGTTGTTAATCATCGTGTATACAGATATTTCGGATAAGGATATTTTAAGAGGTGGTAAGGATGAGAATGAGGGCTTCATACTCAACGATGTTATTAGTAGAGGAAAACCCTAAGTAGTATGCAAATGGGAGAGGATCAACTATGTGGAGTGATGAATACTATCCTGGCCTTGGTGTCAAACCAGCAATGAGACCCATCAAAATACATGATCTAATTATTAGTTTTGATGGCATAAGAAGTGAAATCATCATGAAAAGAATCACATATAGGAGATGCATCAGGAAGAGGTTCTTTAACTAGTTGATCGGCAATAACTTGGCCTTTGATTTCTTTATATGGATTGAATTTGAATTCAAATTCAATAAGTAGCATGAACCATTGCACCATACATCCTGAGAGATGTGTACGAGACAAGAGGTATCGTAACAGATCTACTTTGGTAACAATATGGACCTCATTTCTATGAATATAGTGGCATAGCTTGTCCAATAAAAAGATGAGACCAAGGCATAGTTTTTCAATGTAACTATAGTTGCATTCGTAGGAGAGAAAAGTTTGGCTAATGTAATATACATCTCTCTCACATTGTGAATCATCGTGTTGAGATAAAAGGGCCCCTAAGGCATGGAATGTAGAAGAAATATATAGTAAGAAAGGCCACTCAGCCATGGGAGGTACTAAGACATGAGAGTTCAAGAGATATGCTTTAATATCATCAAAGGCACTTTGGTAATGATCATCCCAGAAAAACTTAGTATCTTTCTTCATTAAACATGTAAATGGCTAAGTTTTATCAGTAAGCTATGTAATAAAATGATGGATGGTCTGGATCTTACCTTGTAATGAGCATAATTGATGCAAATTATACAGTGGAGGCATATCAATAATGGAATAGATTTTATTCGTATTAATTTCAATGCCACATTGGGAAATAATATACCCAAGGAGCCTACCAGTTGTGAATCTGAAGACACACTTCTTCATATCTAAGCACACTTTAAATTTTTGTAGATGTTTAAAGAGTGTGTGAAGGTCATGAGCATGCATAGAACAATGTCATGATTTGGCAAGTATATCATCAACATAATCTTCAAGAATCTTATGAATGTATTCATGGAATATATGTGTCATCACTCACTCGTAAGTGGCCCCAGCATTTTTAAGGAAAAGGGGCATGATGGTGTAACAAAACATTCCCCATAGAGTAGTGAAAGAAGTTTTATATTAATCGGTGAGGTTAGGTTTAATTAGGTTATATCCAACGAATCCATCCATGAATGAAATGATAGCATATCCAGTAGTAGAATTGAAGATGGCGTCAATATGCGATAATGGGAAACTATCTTTTGGATAGGCTTTATTGAGATCCCAAAAATATGTATAATGGACCATATCATCTAGCTTCATAATAGGCACAATATTAGACACCCACTCGGGGTAATTGGTGGTGTGAATAAATCCTACATCTAGGAGGCATTGAATGTATTCCTTAACGATAAATGTAACTTTAGGATGCATTTTGCGTATTTTTTGTTGAACAAGTGTTGTGTTGCGATGAAGGATGATATTATGCATGGCTATAGAAGGATCAATACAAGGCTTTTCACTATATAACCATGTAAATATTTCATATAACTCATGGAGGACCTATTTGATATCATATTACTTGGCAGGTGTGAGAGAATCTGCCAAAAAAATCATCTGTGGATTGGTAGCTGTGTCGAGGTTCTATTGGATAGTATCTTCATTGAGAAGAACTAACCAATCCTCAATGTATGGGTCAGTAGGAATAGTGTTATGAGCATCAATAATTTTAATGGGTGCATTAATTTCTCCAAAGTAAGCAGTAGCATTGAGAAGTGATGGATATTTTTTCTTGTGATGGAAAGAAGGGGCTCAGCATAAACTCCCATGTAATCTAGAAGAGAGACATCAGTTGCAAAAGTATCAAGAGTAGACCAAACATTAGAAGTAGCATCACTAATGAGCTCTGGATATACTCGGGGAAGTGAATAAGTATGCATAAAAGTGTAAGTCTCTAAAGAATATGTAGAGGGGAGATGATATCCCAAGCCAATATTGTTAGAATGAGTGGGGAAAACCCATGGTTCTATGACTCCTTTCCCCTGTGGGCCTAAACTATTACCAAAGAAACCATAAAAAAGAAAATACCTATAACCAAGACCATATTGGGAGAAATGTTAGCTAAGTGTAGAAGAGTTGGAGTGTCTGTGGAATTCTTAATAGAATTACAATATGCAAATGGTGAGGGATTTATTGGAACATCATAGAAAAACCCTTGGTAAATAAATTTTAGTTGTGTATGAAGAGTAGAGGGAGCCGCATGCATGTCATGGATCCAAGGCCACCCGAGAAGAATATTATAATTAATATTTGTGGGCATTACATAACATGGAATAGGTAGTGTTTATGGCCCGACAGTAACATGTAGAGTGATAATGCTAAGGACACGCTTAAGGATATTGTCAAATTCGTGAATAGAAACGGATGATGTAGCTAAGGAGGCCTCAAAGAGGCCAAGTTGATGGAGAAATACAATATTACAAATATTAAGCCCTGGTCCATTATCAACTAAGGCATGTTTGACCCCAACATTATTTATACAAACCTGAATAAAGATGGGGGATCATTCTCTAACATGGTTTGAGAAGGAAACTCATATGATGTCAAAGTAATGTGATCTTCATTGAGAGACAGAGCCAAAGTAAACTTATGATACACATACTTTGGAAAAGTATTAGGATGAATATATGTATTAGATAGATAAGATCTAATATTATTGACACAATCAGGATGATCATGTGAAAAGGTATGAATATAGACATCCATGATGAGAGGATCTGAAGAAAAAAGCAAGAAGTGTTGAAATGAGGATCAAAGAGTGTTTGAATCAAACAGGTTCACCAAATGATTTAACAAATATTTAAAAAATATAATAAACCCTAATTGCAGATTCAAGACAAAGTAATAAGCAATAAAGTATAGATCTAACCTAAGCAATAAATGATAAGCAATAAAATCCTAGATGTAAGAGAGAGGATAAAAGACTTACTAGATTTCACAATGATCTCGAGGTTGTACTAAGCTAGAAAAATGTTGGAACATGAAGGAATATTATTACAACCGGGCCCAAAAAATTATAGAATTGTCAAAAATGTTGGGACTATGGCACTTGGACTAGGTCAGTGGATCCTATGCATTGGAGAATGGTTTTGGGCAGCCGTGACTACACATAACCTTAAAAAATTATTTTGGTTGTGTAACTTCACTATCACTGCCATTCGTCGTTGATTTTTTATATGTCGCAATAATCATGCAAGATTCTTTTGTAACTTATAAAACAAATGATCTCCTGCAAAAACCCAAAACACATCAAATCCTAAAAATAAAAAGATGTAAATAGGGAGTCAGAATGACCCTAGTGCTCACCAGACAGAGTGAGCTTACAAACGACTGTTACACTACATTTCAGACTCCATATAGTTTTGTGTTTGTGTGTATAGAATTGGTCCCTAGGTGGCTCTTGTTCCATACACACTTAAATAGTACTAAATAGCTAGATGTAACAATGTAGATAGATGTGTGGATGTGAAAATTAACTTCCCCTCCTATGAAGTGTATTCAGAAGAATGTAGTCGCTTATCCCTTGAATGATAGCTAGATGGATGCTTTGATGCTGTTGTAATTCCTTTGGATACAACCTTAGGTGGTGATAGTAAATGCTTAGTGCTTGGTATTTTATTATGATCACATAATATAGTATTTATATGATTCCCTTGTTTGAATTTTGTAATTAACCCCTGAAAGGCCAACCTATAATAAAACAAGATGCCCAATAGCTAAAAAAGGCCCAAAATAAGTGAGAAAGATACAAAGAGGTTAGGGGTGCCCAGAGGGGACAAGGGAACCTAGGTGCTGGCATCTTGGCTGGGCAACTGGTATCCAAACTCAGAAAAGTTGAAGTGTCAAAAGTAAAACTAGGAAATATGGTGTGTAAGACCAAGAAGGAAACCAGAAAGAAATCAAAGAGGCCAAATACAGTGGTCAATTATTAATTTTCTCACTTAGGAATCATATGAATGTAAGTATGTGATTAGGACCTAGAAACGTACCCAAAGTGTGTGATTTAGTGTCTACAAAAATTCTTGTACTTTTTCTTACACCTATTCAAATGTAATGATTGCAACATGGAATTTTTGGTATGATGTAGTCATTTTTAAGCCCTTCTCAAAGAACAAGGAAATCCTATGTGTGTCGGCCTATCACCCAGTGGGCACTGGGCGCTCACCTGAGGCATGAATGGGCATTGAGTCCCTCCTTTATGTGAGTTGTGTGAGAATGCATTATTTACAATAGAAACTTAAATAAATAGATTGGAAGGGAACCATACATTCATCTTAGAGCTCAGAACAGCTTCTAGACCAATGTATTCATTCATATAAGGAAAGAATTATAGAACATAGATTTGAATCATAACAGAAAATAAATGCACAGGTGTTTACAACCACTCATATGAAATATATATATAACCATGTAGTAGAATTGGAACCACACATATATTCATATTAAGAATGTTAATAACCATATTACAATAACTCAGACAATCACAAATTCATATGATAATTTAGATCAATATCATGCATCAGAACTGGAATTAGGTCCTTCATAGTACAAAGAAAAATGTTTTAAACCCATCCCCTTAGTACAACGTATTCCTACATATCCTCTAAACTCAACCTATGGAGCTCTCACAATATTCTTGCATGGCTTCGTATCTTTCTCTTTCTATCCCTTTTCCTCTAGCAGGTGCTTGTATTTATATCCTTTCTCAACATCTTCAAGCCTTCACGAGAGTGTTAGATATGTTGCCAAGTGTCCAAGGTGGTCCTCCATGGGAGCATGCTTCTTCAGGCTTGAGCTCTCCACTCTTTGCAATGATGGCCTTCTAGAATCTTCCATCGCAAGGTATATTCCTTCTGTGGGCACCAAGCTATCAAGCTAACACCTTATCCATTCCGCATGTGCAGTTGAGTCACGCTTTTCTCATGTTTTTTCTGATACATTAAATATGGATAAGTCCTAAAACCTTTACTCTACCTTGTGCGCTTTCTCCTTACACGCCCGTCTTCAAATAGGCCTTGCGCACCCACACACCTTATTATACTTGGCCAATATTTTAGGGGCCCAACATTACCCCAAACTACACATGTTCTCTATCTGCAGGAGGATTTTCTCAAAGAATACAAAATGGCCATTCTTGAATGGCTTGGGTAAAGAATAAAGGAATGAAGAATCTTGGGGAAGAAAGAAAGAATGAGGAACTATGATTATTTTAGCAAGAGGAGAGGGAAATATTTCGTTAAGTCGGCCTCCAACTTATTCCAAGTATTGACCTCACTCTTTACCTGGTGAAAAAGGTCACCGACCAGGGTGCTCACCTCTTCAAATTTTATCCCTTCTCCTTTAGTATTCATTGTTTATATGATCCCCCTCCAACTATTTTCGTAAATCCTCGAGCGCATCCATCCTACAAGTTATATGGGGATATAACTCCTTCAACCAGTTCTTAATTAAGCCCCACAAGGTCTCAATAGCCTTTGAATTTTGCTCAACCTCAGCTAGATTTTTTTCACGTTCTACTCTATTCCCCTTATTTTTCTCCTAGAATTCCTTGAGCTCTACTTCATGGGTGGTGACCAAAATGCTTGCCACTCTATCTCTATCGGTGCAGTTGTCATTGGTGGCCTCAGCAACTTAGTCAGCGGATTTCACATCCGTAAGGACTTTTTTGTATTGGGGAAAAATGGCCACAACCTTCATCTTGTCCTCCTTTTCTTTGCACATCGATGCATCCTCTTTAGACTCCAAGGCTAGTAGTCGTCTTTCCATTATGACGACATGAGTCAAGTCCTCTAGACACTCCAGGGTGGATCCATACTTCTATATAGGTGGTTTTAGATCTGGATGCTTCAAGAAAATGACATCTATGATCATCTTTGCTTTCTTGTAGACTTTGCACACCCTTACTTTCTCTTCTTTTAATTCATGCCTTAGCTTAGCACTGACCAGTTGTTCATGTTTTAAATTCTTTGTTCTCTTCTCCAGCTCTTCTTCCTTCTTCTACAGCTCTTCTTCTAGGAACTTCACTCTATCATTTCTCCCTAAGAGTCTAGCTTCTACTTCACCGAAACTTTGTTTAGCACGTTACATATTTATTCATCTAATATCCACTGAGCGTTTACCAAGGGGTTATCACCTTTTGACTCTAGTACCTTCATTATTTTCCCTTGGCTAACTTCAAATTCTGGTTCATCGATGTGGGACTCAAATTCCCAAGAAATAATTTTCCTTTTCCATGGGTATGCACCTTCCTCATCAAATGATGTGATATCCAAGAGTTTCTCTATTGGCATGGTGCTTTGAAAACACACACACAACACCTTGTTTGGATCATCAATATATCCCATCCTCTGAACCTGTGAAGTCTCTGCGCTTCTTTTCCCTATACGCACAGCCTTAGGAAAGCTCACAACCAAACTGGGATCCCCTCTCATGCTGCCATATTACTTTTATATGCTTTCCTCCTTTGTTTCCTTCATCACTAGGTCTGCAATGCACTCCATCTCCTACTCTACTAGGTCTTCAATGAGCTTGGATACTTCCTTCTCCATGGCCTCGTTTATCTGCTCCTTAGTGAGGTTTGGGGTCCTTTGTTCTTTTGTAACTTCCTCACTTATGCCCATGTCCTGAGTATCTTCTTCTTCCTTATTATCCTCCTTCCTAGTAAAGATGTATTAATTTTCTTCTTCCTCTCCTTCCTCCTCTGAGTCATGAACCTCATAGATAGGATGGTCCTTTCCTCCTAGTTCATCTTCGTCATCATCGTCTCTCTCACCTCTATAGGCCTCCAAGCTCTTTGTGTCCTCCGAGTCATTTTTCTCTATCACCTTCTGCTTCTTCTTGTCAAGAGATTTTCCATCCTTCTCCTTCTCCTCTGGTGACTTCTCCTAGGTGAAGGGTGCTTCGTGCTCTAGCACTTCTTCCTCTGGAGTCTTTTCCTTCATCGGGGACTTCTTTCTCTGTGTTTTAGTACTGAGCTTAACGCTTGTCTCTGGCACACTTACCGCTTACGTAGCCTGAACACTTGGTGCTTTATACACCTCTTCTCTTTCCATCTTCTTTGGCACAGGATTTTTTCTACCTATGGGGTCCTCAAGGATGGATACATCATTTTCTAAGCACACACCCTTCTCAAATTTTGGCCTAATGTGAAGATAAATTCTTGGTGCAGCCCTTCTAGTGATTGGAAAATTTGTTGGTTTCATCATCTGTATCTTGTGGGAGACAAATCTCTCCACGTGTGCACTCTTCTCTGGGTAAACCAACTTTTTGTGCAGCTCTCTATGGTCTTGATCTACTTCATTAAGTTCAAACCTTAGTCTTCTGGCCTCTTTAAACCTGTTCACCCCTGTTTGGAAATATTGTGCATTGAAGGAGAAGAGAAGCTTGCACCAGGGGCCCATGTTTTCATCTGTCAACTGAAATCTACCAATGCATAAGTGTTGATATACAGTAAATTCTACTTCTCCTTTTATGAGCGCAGGTAGCTGCTCTGGAATCCTCCTTTCCACCCTGAACACATCCCTCATGCACTTGTACCATTTCTCTTACGCGCCTTATGAGTGGCTGCCATTGTTTCACAAGTATATTTTGTGAACCATTTCGCGAGCGAGAGATCCTCTTCTGGGTACTCCCAAACAAACCTTTTTGGCCCATCGAGAACTCTGATTTCTGAGAAGACAATTATGAGGAGAACATTACCAAAGATTATCTTCTCACCTTCTTACACATTACTAATGATTTCATCTGCGATGAAAGTGGACAAGTTGTAGATGGTCCCCTCATATATTTTCCGGCACACGTTCAGCCATGCCTTATTTACTTGAGTCCATCTCTCCTGATCATTGAGCTTTGTTACACAGCGCACAGCCATCCTCATCACAGGGTCTTGGATCTCAGTGATGTCAAAGTATCGCTATCCTTTCTTATAGTCAAATGCAGCAATAGTTTCCTCGATGGCCTCCTTGTCACTTAGGTCATCATCAATGTTTTCCCCTTCACAGATAAGGCCTATGAACTTAGAAATTAGTTGGGGGGCTATGCACATCTTGCGACCCGTAAAAAAAAAGTGGTCTTCATGAATACACGCCATTAGCGATTGGTAGAGGTGCTCAAGTTTTCTAAAGTATGGCAGTTCATAAAGTTGCAGCAACCCTTCCTTCTCTAACTTAACCTTTACCTCGTCATTGTAAATGGGAATACTTTCTGGCATTATATTGTTGGTTGGGAACTAACTCCAAAGCCATCTCCTTCTATGTTGTGTTGGTGTGATGATTATAGTCACACACGGTCATCTTTCTTAGGTGTGATTCCCATTCTTTTCCTAGCAACACCATGTCTGGGTACTACATTTCCACATACCATTCTTCATTTGTGCTTACGACGGCAACTGTTTGCTTCCCCTTACCATTGCCCTTCTACTTCTTTGGTGAAATGGTTGCTTTCTTTGGTGCCATTCTTCTGGTTAGGTTATCACTTCAAGCCTATTTTCCTTGATCTTCTCTACCACTCTATCCATCCCCAAGCTTGATCTTTGCAGAAAACTTATAATTCCATGCCCTAGTCATAAAATCCTAACTGGAAAAACCCTTCCACAAGATGGTGCTTGCTTACTTAACTTCTCCATGCCCATGTACTCCTTTCTTATTGGTTTGTGATTTTACCCTAGCTATGCACTTCAGATCTCTCAAATAATTCCTTTAATGTAAAGATCTTGCTTTGGATGCCCTAGTTCATGAGAGCTTTCTTTTCTTTGTAAACGCAATGCAAATAATGAAGTGCTCGACCTTTATGTATTATTTTTCTCTTTTCCCAACATTAAATGCTCTCTCACCTACCACCGTACTTCAACCTTATGTAACATTCCCAATTTAGTACATTAGAACAAGAAAAAAAAATTGATAAGTGCTTCCTAGTTCTAAATACATAATTTACAACTCATAGATCATAACAATCATTCTTATAATAGATAACCATATGCAGTTGTAATGACTCAGTGTACCACCGATCTATTCATTCCATGACTCGGTGATCTACCGATCTATTCATGAGTATCATAGAGTTGGCGTTTTTATTTTAACACTTCACTCTTACGGTTCTCTTCCCTAATATGGGATTTCAGAATGCTCTGTCCAAGGAACCTATCTGAATAATTTTTACCACTATTCATCGGCATCACGTCCCTCAGACTAGGTGACATAGGACAACGCAATCAACAGCTTGCAATACTTTGGCCAAAGATTTGAAACATACTGTTCGTATCTTGTATTCCTTGACAGCATACTCGTCAATCTGGAATACGTCCTTCACCCCACTCCGATGTTAATTAGAATGTCTTATACTGACTTCTGTCAGCCTCTCCTATCCCAAGTCATTCACTCAGGAACGGATTAATAACATGACAACGTTATAAGGATGCTCTCGAGGACTAGGGTAAGCTGACATACTAGGTCAACCCTAGTTAACCCTGTGTGTCAAGGTACCCTGAGTCTCCAAGGGCAACCTCATAACATGACCATGTTCCTAACCAGTCCCAGAGTAAAAACTTGTTCGAGTTTAAGGTGTAAATCTTAACGATCAATGCAAAGGGTATCGCCATAAGTCACCTGCATTGTTGTATCCTCGAGAAGATCCTAATCTTCTCGAAGGTACAACCCTGCAGTTGACATGTGCCGACATCCTACAAAACCACCTCAGAAAGATTTACTTAACTTCAAGGTGTTACTTATGTTGAGTTGAAATTATACTTTAAGACTCTCCTATCTGGGTAGTCTTTTCCCAACCCCTGGGTTCCTCACCTTTGAATTGCCTTACTTAATTAAGATCCATTTCACAGAGAGAAGTTTAATAAGATTTGAGATCTCGTCAAGGAGATCATTGATTCACAATAATCTTAATCAATGAAATTGGGCAGTAGCCCTAAGTCCTCTCATAAGGATGCTAACTATACCCATATGAGTTTATATCAATTCTCAAGACTAAAATATATCTTACTTATTGTTATTAAGATATAGTGATTTAAAATCATCAGTTACATTGTCTTGACTTAGATCATGGATAGGAAGTAATAGATTACTCTTCCTATTTCAGCTATCTATTGAGATGTAGTTTAATCTTAACTTCCCATAAACAGTGGACTAATTTTCCAACTTTAGCCTTATTCAAAACATAAAAGAATTACCAATTATTCACGAAGTATTCAGTCACATAATTTTTACAAGGCCTACTTAGAGAATCCAAATAACTCAATGGTATTTGAATAATAAAAATGCACTTAAAATCAATCGAACCTAAGAAGATCAATTCCATCAATTAAAAATGCAGCCACATAAGTAACAATTTTCCCCTTTTCATTTATTTCTAAGCCATACAATTACAACTTATGCACTTCGGCATATTGGATACAATACTCAACAGCAAAAGAACAACTTTCTTACTATAGTACAATTAGAGATTCAAATAGGAATTCATCATAAAACCAGATTAAACAATCTAAGCATCATATCAGATCCGCGTGCCTTTATTACTTACAATGTCCATCTGCAAAATTGCTAGCATAGGTCAGTTCTGTGAACTGAGCATGATAAGCACTAATTCTTAAAACAATTGCATTCTACCAATTGCTCTCATTAAACAACCTGTTTAAATGAAATCATTTCTTCAAATCCTTAAACATGAATCAGGCTAATCATCTTTCTACAATTCTAACATGACTTTAACGCATGACTCATATTATAGCTGCCAATTAAACCTAAATATTTTTCAGATGATTCATCATATATATTAGAGACTAAGAAGAACAAAATGAATCCAAAACATCCATCCATCTGAATCCCAAGGACAGCAATAATCCAACAAATTATTCCATTCAAAAATGAATATCCTATCAATTCCTGTATCCAACAGGTATGTTTCTTTTTAACAATTCCACAAAGGAAGATTATAACATCCAGCAAGCTCAACTGACAGGATCCCTTTATAATCATAACATTATTTCAATGGTATTGACAAGTACACCAACTTATACTGCAATACAATTTTTACCAGTCTCTCCATACAATTTAACAGTCTTTTCTTCTTAAGCCCGTACTGTAGAGTTCACATAAGGATACAAAAGAAGAAAGCACTCAAAGTTTCTAGACAAGGAGAGAATATTTTCTTATTCCTACAGTTATATAACAACATATACTTTACAGCTTAGGAGAAAGAAACAGAGGCAATCAGATTTCCATTCCAATCATGTTCAAGACTATACCGACTTCTCAAGAATAATGCATATACATTCAAGCTTGAATTCAATAAGGAAGAAGAGAAGGCAAGAAAATCAACACCCATTCCTTCCAAATACAAACCTGATTTCCATCCATGCAGACCCAGGATTACCCATATGTTAATAAACATCAGAGTTCCTCAAAGCAAGATTTCTCTCGGTCAGGATGTGTTCCCATTAACCAACCAAGGTCGTAAAGAAAACAATAATCACATTAATATTTCATCATATACAGAATCTATATTTATTAACCATCCAGACCCTTTTTACAGAGGTGCAGGCTCAAATATAACATACATTATACGCATGCGACTAAATCAGTCGAGATCAAAAGAAGAAACTACAGTTTCATCAAAATTCAATTATAAAATCACCTGTAGCTATTAAGTAATACAAGAGTTCTTGCGACCAAGTAATAATCAATAAAACAATCAAATTAGACCCAACAATTCTTTCCATGTCATTCCTCAAACATGAAATTACCCAACGCCATCGCCTGTCATGGTACAGTTAGGAACTCATTACCTCAGTCGAATAAGAGACTAGGTAACATCATAAACAGAAGTCGAGATCATATACAAACACAGTAAACATTTCAACAGAGTCGAATCCATACAAATAAACAGCAAACATTTCAACTGAATCGAATCCATATGAATATACAGCAACGGCTTTAACAGAAGTCGAGCCAACTCGCAAACACATCAAGGACTTCAATAGGAGTCGCATTCACATGAGAACACTGTAAGGACTTCTACAGAAGTTGTATCCAACAAGTATTCTCAAAAAAGGCTTCAACAGAAGTCGAAATCATACGAAAACATTGCAATTACTCCAACAGAGTCATTTCCAACAAGTATTCACAACAAAGGCTTCAACAGAAGTTGAAATCATACGAAAACATTGCAAGGACTCTAACAGAGTCATTTCCAACAAGTATTCACAACAAAGGCTTCAAAAGAAGTTGAAATCATACGAAAACATTGCAAGGACTCCAACTGAGTCGTTTCCAACAAGTATTCACAACAAAGGCTTCAACAGAAGTCAAAATCATACGAAAACATTGCAAGGACTCCAACTGAGTCGTTTCCAACAAGTATTCACAACAAAGGCTTCAACAAAAGTCGAAATCATATGAAAACATTGCAAGGACTCCAACAGAGTCATTTCCAACAAGCATTCACAACAAAGGCTTCAACAGAAGTCAAAATCATACGAAAACATTGCAAGGACTCCAACAGAGTCGTATTCGTATGTAATCCCAGCACACACTTCAACAGAGTCGAACCAAATGTAAACACAGTAAGCATTTTAATGGAAATCAATCTATAAGTATGCTCAGCAAAGATTCAATCTAAAGTTCAACCACATGCTAATACAACAAGGTCTTCAGCCGAAGATGAATCCATAAAATAAATACAGCAAATCCGTTCAACAGAGTCTACACATAACTAGGGATTCCTAAATCCACAAGAAAAGAAGAACCCAATACATTTCTTCAAACCAACTGTACTAAGATCACCTGAACAGAGTTGTTTTAATGAAAGCATTTGAAGGAAAGCAAGATTTTTAAAAGTTAGGGCCTATCATGCCTGATAGTGTCGCTTAAAAATCCGAAGAAGACCTCTGAATGTGCTCGCACCTTCTCTTCTTCTTCCACGATAAATTAAACAACAATAAATTGTTACCTTCATGCCTTATAAACTTTCCCCGACAGAGAAAGGAGCTAGAAATTCTCAAAGTTGCCATGCAACACAGAGTAGACGACTGGTTCGAAGAACCAGTGCTCAAGCAGAGAGAAAAACGGAATGCATGGAAAACCAAACAACCAAATAATTTTCCATTTGCATGCCTTCCCAAGCAATCCGCGCTCGGGAACCGAAGTTCATTAATTGCATTAACTCCCATCTTCCCGCCTATTCTCCATTGCCACCGACCGCCAAATTTGGTGATTGCCAAAAGAAAACAAACAAACATTCCCATATTTGGTGATACTACCACGTCAGGTCATATAGCCATTTGCAACCTCCTCCAAATCTGACAGCATCCCAAGTCTTTCAACCTTATCCACCTCATAAATGCCATGGAAACCACCGCCCATGACTCGCGCCCCTTCATAGGTCCCCCTCCATTCTTATCATTAGTTAAGATAGGTTAGATCATAGGGTAGATCATAAGGTAAGACATTAGTCTTACTTCCATAGTGCTAGGTGTAGTTAACCTTAGGAGCATTAAGCTTATAGTTTAGGACTAGGTTAGATTAGCAATTATTTAACCAATAGGTTATAGTTTAGGTTAAGGTTATTAATCTTAACGAATCTAGTCTAGGTCTCCCAAGTAGGACCATTCAATATTAGAACCAAATAGGGTAAAACATTCCTGTAAAGGATCCTATCTGGAATAGCTAAATTAAGCTTACGGTATAAACATGAACATCTTACCTGGCTTAAGGTCTAAGCCTTCCCGATGTTACGATATTTGGAACCAATTTCATTTAACACGATCAGCCTGAGTTAAACTTTGGAATTGCTCATTCAACTCATTCAGACCTTGCAACTTTCGTAAGGTCAATAATTTTTGTTCATCCTGAATAAGCTTAAAACATCTCTTGGATCAATGCAACTGATCCAAGGCTGAGTCATAAAGATGGATAAATCCACAATTCGTCCCGAAATCAAATTGAACTCAGGTGCTAAAAATGAAAGAAATAAAAGAGTCCAAGCATATTCTAACTCATTCAAAGATCTTCAAGAGTAAAGAAGATACAATCCATATCAAGCATGACTTCACAAATCAAAGGAACACGCCCTTATAGAGAAGAAATCATATATCAACACTTGAGTGCTCAGGAGGAAGTGACAACAGTAGGGTGTTACACCTTAAATGTTTCTTTTTCCACTAATCCATTCTTGAGTGCTTTGTCCCATGCACCATATCTTGCACACAATCCCTTTACAACCTTCTGGCACGTAAAACTCTAATCTGACTGAAGCCTCTTCCGCGCATGTTCCTAGCACCGAAGATAATTCTTCTATCCTTTTCCCTATATTTTCCCTCACCTACCTCATGTTGTTCCTGTGCTCTTCCCTTTTTTGTACGTGGTTTCTTCAAGGATTTATTGACACCAACAATTTATGTCCATCTCTTATTTATTCACCTATTACCCTTATGCGCCTTTAGTTCTATAACCGAGCCATTCACCACAACTTCTACTGTTGGTTCAACTCATATTATGGGCCTATACTCTGCATCACTCCACCCCACACTAAAAAAAATGTGCAGTCCTCTACACATGCACAACCTTTAAAAATTAATGTGGTTACCAACACCCAAGCTACAAAACAAACAACAGGACAAACGACGAGAAAGGGAAACATAGAAAAGGAAATTGCATAAAGGGAAACCTAAACTAACTGGCGACACAACCTTATTTACAAAAACCAAGATGACTTATTTATAGTAGGCCTTTAACCTACTCCCATTGAAGTGACCTGGTAATCTTTTCCCATCCAACACTTGTAACTGACAAGCTCCCGAATCAAGAATGTATGATATGAGGTAAGGTCCCAACCAATGGAATTTCAACTTCCCAGGATGGCGCAAATACTTAGAATCATACAATAACACCAACTGTCCAACCTCAAACTTATTTTTCTTGATATGACGATCATGCCATGATTTTTGTCTTTATTTTTCTATATTTTGACTCCACCTAGCAAGTGATCTCATTTCGTCCAACTACATTAATTTATCAATTCTTTCTTCCAGCACTTGCTCATCAACTAAACCTCTTGCGTGCGCTATATGCAGCAAAGGTAACATGAATTCAACTGGTAAAACAGCCTTCACATCGAACACCAATTGAAATGGTGTGGCCTTGTTCAATCTTTTATAGGTTTTCTTGTATGCCTATAGGATAACTAATACCTTATCATCGCAATCCTATCTTCTGACATCACAGATCTTAGTTAACATATGACTTATTATGTTTTTAAATACCTCAGCAGTCCCATTTTCTTGAGGGTGATATGGGGTAGTCTTATGATGGGCCACCATAAATTCTGCCAATAGGATCCTAACTATTTCATTGAGGAAGTGTGTACCCCTATCACTTATTAAACTTAAAGGGCAACCATATCTACTGATTATATTTTCCCATAAGAATCTAGTAGTTGTCATCGTGGTGCAATCCTTTATAGGTACTGCCTTTTCCCATCATGTTAAATAATCATTACAAGTGATGATATACCGTGAACTAGTCCTTCGCGTCACTGGTGAGATTGGTTCTACAAAGTCGATAGCCCATTTCTCAAATGGTTCCACACTGGCTATTGGTCGTAAGGGCATTTCATCCCTCTTTCTAGGTTTTCCAAGGTGTTGGAAATGGTCACAAGCCTTGCAAAAATAAATACAATCTTGGTAAATGGATTCCCACCAAAGCCCTATGAGAAGAATCTTCCACGTGGTTGTATTTCCTGCATAGTGTCCTCCTACAATCCCACCACGTGCTTCTTCCATAATTGTAATGCGTTGATGTTCTAGCACACATCGATGCAAAACCTCATCACAACCTAATTTTTATAAAGCTCTGCTAATAAGCATGTAGAGTGCGGTGCGTATAGCCAAATACTTTCTCTCCACATCCCTCATCCCTTCTTGCACCACACCTATCTTGAAGAACACTGTGATATCTTCCAAGTATGAGGGTGCGTGCCATAATCTAAATAGTTTTGCATCTGGCATGGTCTCCTCAATGCTTTGCACATCCTCTCTCAAATCAATCCTTAACAAGTGGTTAGGACCTAAATTATTCTTTACTGACTTTACCACCATAAATTCAAATTCCATAAATAGGAGGACCTAACAACATATGCACCCTTTCAAAATGGGGTTGTTGACTAAGTATTTTAATGTCATGTGATTTATGTAGAATATGAAGGGTGTTTCCAGCAGATACTACATGAATTTATGTAGCACATAGATCATTAACAATGTTTTGTGCTTAGTAGTTGTGTAATTCTTCTCTAATTGTGTCTATTTCCTTCTTGCAAAGTTCAAGGGATGATCAATAATTCCTTCTCTAGGTTGTGTAACGCCCCCATTGTTTTCCCCTAACGCATCCACGTGCACATGGAAAGGCTTATCCCAAGAATGGAAACGTAATATGGGCATCGTTATGATCATTTCCTTTAAAGTGTCAAATTCCTTTTGTTGCACCTCTCCCCAATGAAAGGAATTTTTATGTTTGAAAAAATTATTCTAAGGGTGCGGTGATTTTGGCATACCCCTTAATGAACTTCCTGTAATATCTCGTGTGTCCAAGGAATCCATGCATGAATCTTTGGCTAGTAGGCTCCCCCCAAACCCACACTGACTGCAACTTTGGTAGGATTTACTAGTAAGCGTTCTTTTTATATGATATGCCCTAATAAGGTTCCAAAATGGGGGTAGCAAAGACACACTTCTTGATGTTGATTGATATCCTCAACTGTCGACAACTTTCAAACATTACTCTCAAGTTATCAGAATGGCCCTTGACAAGACCATATACACTCTAATCATCCAAATAGACCCGAAGATGTTTGTGGATAAAGTTCTGGAAGGCTTGCACTTCAATGCGCGAGAACACATCAGGCCTCATTCTTCAACCCTGAAGGCATGCCCATGTAGGAAAAAATTCCCCATTCATTGGCAAAATTTGTCTTTCTCTAGTCTTCCTTTGCAATCCATACCTGGTGGTACCCTAAGAACCCATCCGTGAAGAAGTAGGTTTTGTTCCTGGCCACTGTGTTTAAGATTTCTTCAGTAAACGGGGGTAGGGAAAGGATCAATGACACATACTGCAATTAGGTCCCTATAGTCAACATAGATCCTGATCCTCCCATCCTTCTTGATGCTAATGACCTTTGGGCTTATCCATTCTGACTCTTCAACCACCTTAATGATACCTGACGCTATCATTTTTTCTATCTCTTCCTTAACCCGTACATGGAAATTTGGATTCGTCTGATAAGGTCTCTTCTAAATCGTGTGTGCACCTTCTTTCAACTTGATCTTCATTTCTCCTAAGGAATGGTGGATGCCTTTGAGTTCATTGTACCCACGAGGGAACAAATCTTGAAATTTTTGCAACAAATCAAATGATCTTCAAAACTTCCTTTTCCGACCAATAGTCATCGATGATAACCTCCTTAGGTTTGGCCTCCGTTCCAATGTTAACCTTATTTATCTTCAAAGGCTCATGGTAGGTGCATGCTTGCTCATCCAATGTCGTCAATGAACTCATGTGTACCCTTTGAATGATCAACATCCAAATGCCTCCATCTCTTCCCCGTCTATGACATAGACTAATTTCCCTTTTTATTTTTCCATAAACATGCACTCAAAATTTACTTCCTCTGATTCTTCCTCATAGAGGCGCATCTCCACATCAGGATTTTCTAGTAATTCTATTAGCCTATCCTCATCCATGGCACTAATCTCCCACTGTAAGGAACTTGATTGTTTCCAACATCTTATCCACTAATGGTTTGGTGCTTCTAGACTCAAATGCTTGAATGAGGTCAGCCACCAACTCTTGCCAATTACCTGTTTGATGACGCATCTTTGAATGAACATACCATGTGCATGCATAGCCTTGCCAGGTGGAATACAACTTGTGTACCCACAAAAAAGGTGGTAATGCTTCTGTGCTTCCCATCTAGGCTTCCTTCCATGCTTGGATATGAAATGAAGTGGTTTCTTTCCCATGGTAGTATTGTATAGTCGTGGGCGTGTTGCTCTCTTGAAAACCTTACAGACGAGAGTGTAATTCTTACCTCACGCCACTCTAAGAGGTTCTCTTGATGTGTATCCCACCAATGCACCACAGTCCCAAGTAGGTTATAGGCTAAGCATTCTTCTTTTTTTGTCCTCATTTCTCCATTGAGCTTCCATTTTTTGTAGGAAAATCTAAGGAAATGCTCCTCCTGAGTAGCTAGTCAACTTCTATCCTCTTATGTGCTAGACTAAGTGCACCTTTTTCACCCTTGTTACTGGTTCTTTTAATTTGTCATACAATTAACTCATAGGTCCCATGCACCCAATTGCCACATGCCATGCTAGTGGTATCACTCATGGACTGAGTGTCTTTGAACTAGATGACCCCCTCTGTGGGGTGAATTACCTTAGGATCTTTGATGGAGTGCATGTAGATCCTATCAAGGACTTCTTCTCCCAATGACCTTTGTGTAGGGCACCGACTTCCCATCCGTCAAAGGGATGACCACCCATTCTTCCTTGTTTTCAAAAATGATATATCCTTTGTTAAACCTTATGTCAGCATTATTCTTGTAACACCATGGGTGCTCAAGCAATGTTGGAAAGTTATCTGCCTTGGCAAGCACCAAGACTTCAAAATTTCCAGTGAACTTGGCCCCTTGAATGATGATAACTACATCCTTTAGGACTCTAATGGGAATTTCCTTAGTCTTGTTTGCCATATACAACACATTTGAAGATGGCTACAATGCGGGCCTTCCCATCTGATGTCAGGCATCTAAGGTAAGAACATTCACCTTTGTTCCCGTGTCGATGAGGATATTTCTCAGAAGCCATCCATCAACAACCGCATTCAAAGTAATCTCTTTGTCATAGTCAAGGATGGGTGGAGAAAGGTTTGCATGCAAAACCTATCTCTCGCACTCCACTCTAACGCATGGTACCTTCTCCCTCAGCCATTCCCCCAGCAAAGGAATAATATTCTCTTACCTTAACATTTTACATACTTCTTTGACCTCATCCAAGTCACTCCTTGTAAGCTCCTTATCCTTCCGCTTTCCCTACCTACCTTGATTTCTCCTTGAGATATTGTATCTGTCATCACCAATCCGAGCACTATGATAATTCTTCACTGGTAACTCCTCGTGCTATGATTATTTACTAATGCACAGCTTTTAGTTTGGTGGATGGAATCTGGAAACACAACAACAAACATAACACAAGAATACCATAGACTATGATAAGAAGGAATGATGATAAATCTGAAATATCAGTGTAAATTATAATATTAACATGAAATTGTTACAATCTCACCCATGAGGTACTTCAAGTGTTACTGACTTCACTTGCCTTCCACCAATACTATGGGAGAAACTTCACAATTACACCTCTTAATGGCTTCTTTAACACACCTTCAAAATGATGGCTTCCTTTACACACTTTCTCATACAATATTTCTCACTACTTCTTTCTATGCTAAATGAGGGGGGTGGCCTCTTTATTTATAGAACTTCTAGGCTTATCCATCTTATCTCTAAGATAGGATAAGAAATCCACTCTGACGAATCATATTCCATACCTTAACTCTTATCTGTACATGTAAGCTTATCTTTTAAGATAAGATAAACCTTATCATTTCACATGGGTTCCACATTTTTAGACTTTTTACAAATAAAATACACAAAATATTTATGACCTCACTCCTTGTCCTTATTACCAATATAATATTTCTAATTCCTAATCATGTAGACCCTACTTCTCTACTTACCCCAACTTTGACATTTTAACATTACCAGACCACTTACGACAAATATTTACTTTTTACCACAACATTCCTATTGTACTTTTGAATATTACCGTACTATACATTATTGGAAACAGCGTACTGGAAGCGTGCCATTATCTTCTATCAGACGCTACTACTAATTATACTTAACAACATCCTATTCCTAATACATACATTAATGAAATAGAAATTACGGAGGAAAATTTTAGTGTCGACATCTTCCCCCTTCCTAGCTTCTACTTCGTCCTCGGAGTAGACTATTCTGGTGCTTGGAAAATCTTCAACTTTTCGTGGTTGACCCATTTTCGTAATGGGAGTGCCATCCAATTCCTCCAGTCGGTACGTACCATTTTCATGCACAACTGCTATTTTGTAGGGCCCCATCCATTTTGGAAGAAATTTTCTCTGTCTTCTTTTTTTGTATCTGGAATCATATACTAGAACCAAGTCATTCACATGAAATGGATACCAACGGATCTTTTGATCAAAGTATTCCTTCTGCTTCATTTTCTTCTTATAGCTTGTATCCTTCGCTATTTCCCTCATTTCCTCTAGCAAATGAAGATGTACCAACCTTTCTTTTACTGAATCACTTTCATCCATCCTTTCATTTTTCATAACTCTCATAGTGGGAATATCAAACTCAATAGGAAGAACTGGATCAATGCCATAAGCCAACTGAAATGGGGAGTATCCTGTTGCTGACTTTGATGTTTCCCTATATGCCCACAATGCTGCATGAATCCTTTTATCCCACTTATGTACCTGCAAGGCTGCATCTTTTGCTAGAATTTGACACAACACAAAATTTGTTCATTCCACCTGTCCATTTGTGCTTGGCTTGTATGTTGTTTCCTTCTTGTGTTTAATAGAAAACTTATTGACTAGGGCTTCTACCACCTCATTAATGAAGTGGCTTCCTTGATCTGTTACAATTTCTAATGGGCAACCAAATCTGGTGACAATGCGTTCATATATGAACCTTGCCACTTCATCCATGGAAGTTGTTTTCAATGGCCTAGCTTCAACCCACTTGGTTAAATAATCTGTGGCAACTACAATATACTTATTTTGGCATGGGGTAGTTGGAAGTGGACCTACAATGTCTATTCCCCACTTTTCAAAGGGACCAAGTGGAAGAATAGGGCATAATGGAGCTGATGAAGTCTTACGGTTACCATGTGTTTGACAAATATCACATGTCTTACAATAATTATAACAATCTTTAAAAAGAGTGGGCCAGTGATAACCTGCATCCAAGATCCTTCTTGCTGTAAGTTGTCCAGAGAAGTGTCCTCCACATGTACCATTGTGGAATTCTTCTATCAGCTCCTTCCCTTGATCACGTCCAACTTCCCTCTTGTACTGTCCATCAGGTCCTATTCGAAATAATACTCCATGCAGAATAGAATATGGATGACTGGCTTGAGTAATCTTCCTCTTAGTCTTTGCATTGGCACCATCAGGAAACTTGAATTCATTCAAATAATTCCAAATATCTATGTATTCACTAGGGATTGTGTCAAGGGATAACAATGCTGCATCTGGGAAATCATCATCATCACAAGATGAACCTAAACCATCATAGGCTCGAGAGAGTGCATCTGCATTGACATGCTTCTTTCCTGGCCTATCTATAATATCAAATTCAAATTCTTGTAGCAAAATTATCCATCTTGCTATCCTCCCTGATGGGTTAGGCTTATTGACAATATATTTTAGAGCCTGATGATCTGTTACAACTATAAATTTCTTCCCTAGCAAGTAATTTCTAAACTTCTTTACAGCAAAAATGATAGCTAGAGCCTCTTTTTCAGTTACAGTATAATTTACCTCAGCACTACTCATTTGTCTGCTCCCAAAGTAAACTGGATGTTCATTCCCATTTTCATCCTTTTGGCTCAGAGTACTTCCTAGTGCTGCATCTAAGGCATCAGTGTACACAATGAATGGCTTGCTCCAATCTGGATTCTTTAAAACAGGTGAAGACACCAGGGCTTCCTTCAGTTGTTTAAAAGCTTCATGCGCCTTATTTCCTTGGTTCATAAGTAACATCCTTCTTCAAGAATTGGGTTAGTGGCTGTGTAATCTTTGAGAAATTCTTGATGAACCTTCTATAGTAACCCACATGGCCTAAAAATGATCTCAACTTACTTCTATTCATAGGAAATGGTAACTCTTTGATTTTTGAAACTTTATCAGGATCAGTACCAATACCATCTCTGGATACAACATGCCCTAACAAAACACCTTTAGAACATCCAAAGACACACTTTGTAGGGTTTAGTGAGGCTTTTGCTTCATCTAACCTTTGAAATGTTATCTCCATCTGGTGCAGGTGGTCCATCTTGCTCCCATAGATGAAAAAATCATCCAGAAATACTCTGATGAAGTTCCCAATGTAGGGTTCAAACACCCTATTCATCAAGCACTGGAACATTGCTGGAGCATTACACAACCCAAAAGGCATAACTCTATAAGCAAACATTCCCCAAGGAGTGGTGAACGTGGTCTTCAGTTGATCTTTCTCTGCTATATGGACTTGGTTGTATCTGCTATATCCATCAGCAAAACTATAACACTCCTGGCCAGCTACTTCGTCCAAGATCTGATCTGAGAATGGAAGAGGGTAATGATCCTTCTTTGTTGCCTTATTGAGCTTCCTATAATCAACACAAATGCGTAGCTTCCCATTCTTTTTTATTGAGATCACAATGGGAGAAACCCATTCTGAATTCTCCACAGCAAATATGAATCCTGCATCAAGCAACTTATCTATTTCTTCTTTTACAGTCTTGGAAAAATTAGGATTCATTCTATATGGCATTTGCTTTATGGGCTTAGCACCATCTACCAGCTCAATAGAATGTTCTACCCAACTTACTTGATGGAGTTCCTTGTAATCAAAAGTGAATAGGTGTATGTACCTTCGAAAGAGCTGGAGGTAGCATTCCTTCTCACTCTCCATCACAGCATCACCAATCTTTATTTGTTGGAGACGATCATCAATTTCTTCTTCAGATAATTTTATGGGTTCATGAGTCAGTGTGACTGGAAGGATATCCATGACTGAAACATCAACCTCACTTTCTTCATCTTCTGTGTCCACTTCACTGGTACTAGAGTAATCAGAGGATGTCCAATCATCAGTTTCATCACTTGAATCCACAGGTTCTGCCTTATGATGCCGAGGGATCATGTTTATCTTCACCCTCTCTCTACCACGTCCAAGTGTCATGAAGCCTTCATTCCAGTAGTTTCTTGCATGAACTCTCCTTAGCCATGGTCTTCCCAACAACATTGGGTATGCAACAGTACCATTTTTCATCACCTAAAAGTCTACCACACATACAACACCCATAACAGATATTGCCACATTTGAAACTACACCTTCTGGTTTAGTTTTTCCCTTATTTAATGACCTTAACATAAGTGTTGAGGGGTGATCAATTTTTAAACCCAACATATTCATTACAGACTCGGTCATTACATTAACTACAGCACCTCCATCAACTAAGACATCATGAATTGAAATACCATTACATAATACCTCAGCTTGTGGAGCGTAGGGATCTGCCTCTACCTCCAAAATAGGGACCTCAACCTCCTTCCTTCGTCGAGCATTGAGTCCACTTCGCAGCTCCCGCCTCTTCTCAGAAGACATAGCCAAGAGTTGACCATATGTAATATTTGCAGGCCTTTTGGACAGATCTTCTAAGATGGAGTATGGTCCTTGTCCCTGTGAAATCAGAAAATCCTGCACACCAACTTTCTTCTCCTATGTTTCTTACTAGTTTCTCCTTTCATCTTCTTAGGATCATTTCCATCTTGATTATCTTTTTCTTTCTTTCTTTTTGTTACAAACACATCTACTTCATTATTTATGCTCTTATCTACTACATCAAAAGAATTCACAGGTGCTTTTCCTTTATCATTATCTCTTGTACCAGATGTAGAAGCTCTATCTGGACAATTATACTTATAATGACCCTTTTTATAACAACCATAACATACAACTTCAGAAATATTTCTTTTTGGACCTCTATCTCCTCCCTGAGAACTAAATTATTTTCCTTGAAGAAGATTAATAGTTAACTGACCCATCTTCTTGAGCAGATCTTCATACTCAGTAGATGTACTAGGAGAAAGATTTGTGCTCACCGAGAGTGGTTGTGGATTCTGGACCAAAGGTGCTGGTGTAGGCTCTACTTTAGCAACAATTTCTTTGGGCTCCTCTTCCATGCTTTCTTCTTGCCTTCTTGCAATCTCCTTTGCTTGTTCAATGGTAGCTGGGCGGTCATACTTCACTCGTTGTCTGATCTTTGGCTTCATCCCAAGAATGAAGTGCTTATAGAGGAGATTATCCATGCCATTCATCAACCCATCCGCTAATCCTTCCTTCCAGATCTGGGCATCGAGCTTCCTCCTTAGCTCTAGAACACGAGCATGATAATCCCTTATCTTCTCCTTCTCTCCTTGGGATAGCTTTGTGATATCAATCATGAGATCTGCATATTTCTGTTGTTCACCAAATTCTTCAAGAAAACTTTCAGTTAATAAATCCCATGAGTTTTTCACATTATCACCTAGTGTTTCAAACCACCTAAGGGCTGAACCATCCAAAAAGGTAGGAAAAAATTCAGTCCATTGTTCCCTTCTTATAAGGCCATTACAAATACAAGATCATTTAAACTCTTGAATGAAAGAGGAAGCATCTTCATTAGATTGGGCTGAAAAAATAGGAATCTTCCCCATTTCCAAAAGTAACCACAGTGAAATACCAACCCACAAGTACAATCAACAAGACTTATGTGCACAAATAATTGGAATCACTATAATAGAAAATAGAAATGACCACAGTAAACTATGGTAAAACTTGACTTACTGCGGTAAAAACTAACTTTACTGTGGTAAACACTATTCACAGTAAAAAGTGAAGTTACTGTGGTAAATACTATTCACGGTAAAAAGTGACTTTACTGCGGTAAATACTATTCACGGCAAAAATTGACTTTACCATGGTAACTACTATGCATAGTAAAAACAAGGTTACCCTCCAAATGATTTTTGACTAAGTGGGAATATCTCTCCAGAAAATCCACCAACGAGGAATGGTCCCGGCAACAGAACCAAAATGTCATCACCAATCCGGCACTATGATAATTCTTCACTGGGAACTCCTCGTGCTATGATTATTTACTAATGCACATAGCTTTTATTTTGGTGGATGTAATCTGGAAACACAACAACAAACATAACACAAGAATACCATAGACTATGATAAGAAGGAATGATGATAAATCTGAAATATCAGTGTAAATTATAATATCAACATGAAATTGTTACAATCTCACCCATGAGGTACTTCAAGTGTTACTGACTTCACTTGCCTTCCAACAATAACTATGGGAGAAACTTCACAATTACACCTCTTAATGGCTTCTTTAACACACCTTCAAAATGATGGCTTCCTTTACACACTTACTCATACAATATTTCTCACTACTTCCTTCTATGCTAAATGAGGGGGGTGGCCTCTTTATTTATAGAACTTCCAGGCTTATCCATCTTATCTCTAAGATAGGATTAAGAAATCCACTCTGACGAATCATATTCCATACCTTAACTCTTATCTGTACATGTAAGCTTATCTTTTAAGATAAGATAAACCTTATCATTTCACATGGGTTCCACATTTTTAGACTTTTTACAAATAAAATACACAAAATATTTATGACCTCACTCCTTGTCCTTATTACCAATATAATATTTCTAATTCCTAATCATGTAGACCCTACTTCTCTACTTACCCCAACTTTTACATTTTAACATTACCAGACCACTTACGACAAATATTTACTTTTTACCACAACATTCCTATTGTACTTTTACTATTACTGTACTATACATTATTGGCGGCGTCGTACTGGCAGCAGACATTATCTTTTATTGGACGCTACTACTAATTATACTTAACAACATCCTATTCCTAATACATACATTAATGAAATAGAAATTACAGAGGAAAATTTTAGTGTCGACAGAACAATAGTAAGCTGAGATTTCACGACTAGCAACGTGACGAGGTTCCATGGTGAGCTTTCATCAACCATGGAATGCTGCATGTAAATGTTGCTGCCACAGAGGTAAGCAAGGAAATGATTTTCCTCTCTCATTCCACATAGATACTCGAAAAAATGGAGTTGGGTACATAAGCAGGAGAAAGTTTTTGTGTAACCCCCATAGTGCATAGTCAGAGTCCTATACCTCCTCAAGCTGGAGAACTCTGCTTTCCACTCCTAGGATGGAAGTAACTCTCATATGACAGTTAAGGTACACATTTCACTCAGTGCATAGATTATGAAGGAAGACCCCTAGTGACAGCTAGAGATCTATGACCTCATATCTAAGTCAGATTATCCTGTACACATGATGACCAAGGTGACTCACAAGGGAATATATTGAACTCACATGTTGTGTCTTTAGCTTTGGTTAGATGCTTCAACCATTCTTCCTTCATGTGAAGATCCTCTAAATTTGAAGTCCTCATCTCCTTCATAAGGAAAACTAGTCTCCAATCTGGGAGATTATTAGGATTATTTGATCCTGTTTTCAAAAAATAATTAATGATAACCTGTATGAAGGCTTATACAGTAAGATGTATTGATACACTCTTCATGTTTCCTCACTAGGGTTCGATGGCTCAGATCAATGATGCCCCATACAGGGGTCTGGGGAAATGGAGGCCACCATAGTAGCGAGGGTATCAAGGGTGTCAAAATTCATCAAATAACATGAAGGAAGCCTTAATAACATAACCTAATATATCGGAGAATACGTGATCAATACTCAAATATTAGGTGGCATTTTGATGCATAGGTCTGATGGGATGGTTTTTTTCCCAGTGGTTTTAGGATACCCACAGTTATGTAAATATATGCTTTTATGATGAGATACCAAATTATTCCCCCAATTTTTAATGTACTCCTTAGGAAATTTATCGAGTAAATTATTTTGATGATGAATTATGTAAAAGAAATTATTAATGGCTCCAAAAAAGTGTAAAGTTTTTTTCCCTCTTAAAGATCAAGTCATGACCAAGTGTACAAAGATTGGGGCCAAAAAGTGGCCAAAAAACATGAAATAAACAAAAAAAACATATGTGGTCAAGTGATTTTGGTTTGGTAATTACCAAACCAAAATAAGTACATGTTTAGTCATCTAGATATGAAAATTACTTGCATTTATAATATTATTTATGCCCTAAAAACATGTTTTTTCCTATATACCCTCTATTCGCAACTTGACTTCCATCCCCTTTTCTCAAAACATTGTATCCAGATCACTATGAAAGTTGTATTGTGGTGTATTCGATAATTCTATGCCAAAGAAGATGATAGGAAAACTTGTTTTCTCTCAATTGAAATCAATTTTGGTAATTTTTAAATATTTCTACTTTATATTTTAATCAAAAGTAATGTCGTTATGACTATTGTAGTTCCTTCACAAGTAGAGAAAAACCCTAGAAATCCTCCTAACCCTCTTAAACCTCTTATTCCTCCTACAATTTTTGTAGATCCTATGGGTATTCAAGAGGATTTAGTTAAACACAGTGGAGAATAAGTTACAAATCGAGGAATTGATTAGATTGATGAGATAAACCAATTCTACAAACTTACACTATTCCCTGATCTTCCTTACAAACACATTGGAGTCATTATTGGGCTAGGTTGACTCGACAATGATTCAAATTGATCGATGGACATCCTATAGAGAGAATGTTATGGATTATTATGCTCAATAAATTATCATCATTAGCTGGTAAAATATAAAAAAATTACAAAATACCTAATTTGTACACTATTCACTAACCCTAGAACAATGTGCCCATTCTTTTAACAAGATAATACTTTCCAATCTATTTGTGCAACCATAGTTTGATAGAATATAATTTTTGAGACTGATGGTGGATGGTATTTTATATCCCACCTTGAAACAACAATGATGTTCCATTATAATTTTTTAGGAAACTCTATTACGATTTTATCCTAAACAAGATACCAAACTATTTTGACTACTCCCAATTGCAGGGCCAAGGAAAATGCTATATGTAGGATAGACCAGGTGCATGTCATTCTCCTATTCAATGTGATAGAGTCCCCATATAAAATCACCCTTATATTAATACTATCCCTACATTAGTGAAGTAGATAGTATATATTGAATCACTACATGTTCTTTAGGTGATAACGGATACCGTTTTTCAACATACGAAACATGTTTCCCATACTGATGTTGGTAGAGGTATGATCGGGAAGGTATGAATACAAATTTTCATTAATATAGTTTTTTAGGAAATTTACAATAAGGAGAGACAAGGGGGAGGGAAGGCGATAGAAAATTCTATTCAAAAATCTTTGAATTCTGAAATTCCAATTTGCAATTCCAAAAATTCAACCCTTTACAATGAAAAAGACTCCCCCTATTTATAATTTTTTGCATATAACTAGCTTATAACCATTTTCTAGTAAATGGAGTGATTAAATTTTAATTAATCATAACTTAAGTGACTTTATATTTTATTCACTTAATTTTTACAAAAAAAATCATTTCCAAATGTGAAACTAGAAAATTTACTTCAGAGATGAGAGGAGCTACGAATAATCTATAGCTATTAAAGAACCTCCTTGAGTGATTTACTTTGAAAACTTGACATTCAATACATGTGACTAAAAGTGTCTGATAATATCCTTGACTTCTTGTTGAAGTGGAATAACAATGTTTTCCACAACATCGATCCATAATTAAGTTGAATCCAATATTTTCTTAACTCTCCCAAATAAATTTGGGAGCTCTTTAGTTACTTCAAGAATAGTGTTACAAATTCTAGACATCTTATTCATTTAATCAACACTAAAATGTTAAGGATGGAAAATTTTATCCTTGATGTTTCTTTTTAACTACTCCTTAATCTCTTTAATTGGTGTTGTCTTATAATCACTTTTGTTAAGAGGTTAGAAAACATATGTCATATAGGTCAATGTTGGCATGTAGGCCTAATAGGTGTTGTCATTGATGCAAAACCACATTAATGCAAAATTGAATGTTGTGTGATGGTCCTATGATGATGTATATGATCCTAACATGGTGTTTCAGATGTTTACCAGCTGGTATAATGAGATTCAATGAGGTGTGTTTACTTTTGCAAGCCAATACACATGTCTAGGAGATGTAACATGGTAGTATGAGATTCCTGGATGCTTGGGAAGCATGTTGACATTTAGCATTATTTGATGGTTCTTGGACACTCACATTAGTGGCATAGTGTAGGTACAGGTGTTTCACTTTATTACAGGCGTTCATTAGAAGCAAGTATAATAGCTTGGAGGTGTGACAGTGTGGGTTGGAGCTATATGAGCTCATGGAAGTATTATTTCAGGTGTATCATGGCATATGAGGTTTGTTTGGGTCATTTTAGGAGGTTTTATGTTTAATTATTACATTATTTTAGTTGACCCTAGCTTCTATAGTGAGGATCTAGCATGCAAGCATAGGTAAGTCTTAGTGACTAGAGAGTTTGAGCTATGACATTGAAATTATGATGATTGTATATGTTATAGGAATGATTCATATTGCTCTTGAAAAAATTTCAGGTTCCCATGATGTGTAAAGTGGTCTAACACCTTAGTAAAACCCTTGGTAGGAGAAGTTGGCAAAAAGTGAAGTATTGTGACCCAGTTTTAATTTATTCATAAAAAGTGATGATTGGATGTTGTATAGGACTCTATAATATTTCCATAAATGTATGGTTGAGGACATGGTGATGAGTTGGCCTCACCTAAAAATAGCAGTTTCTAAAGAAGAAGGTTTTAGGACAAGATGGTCCAAAGGAGTAGCATGAAAAATTAATGGCGCATTATTTATGGGAATTTATCTTTATTTCCATGAATTTTTATAGTAACTTCATGTAGTTACATGGTGTTTTGAGGGCCAAATAGGTTGACTGGTCAAAGGGTGGTTTTGGGGTCTCAAATAGAAGTGCTCAGTAAAATGGCTATAACTTGAGCTACATGTGGATTTTTTAAGTGATTCAAGTTTTTTTTGTAAATATGATTCAGATATATTTCCTATGATATGATTATTTCCTCATGATGAGGTTATTTTACAGGGTTTCTAGGGCATTATTTGGATAGGAATATTTTTGGCAGTTCAAGATATGATGTATTCTGGTGAAAGTTTGATGTTTTTAGAGGTATGTGATAGATTGTGTGATGCTTTATATCACCTGGAAAGTGAAGAAGGATAAATTTTTAATCGAATGAATCAATTTTTAATTATTCACTATTTTTAAAATTATTTTATGAGCTACCCTTTGCAAATAGCATTTTTGGCAGGTTGATTTGGTGAAAGCAAAAGTAGTTTTGGTTTGAAGAGATGGAATTTTCATGACTTATAACTTTCTTAGAAGTATTCTACAAGTTCTCAAATTTCCATTTATTGGTAACATGTCATGGTTTGTTTGAGTATAAGTTATTTAGTGACATTATGAATTTTCCAAGGTGTGGAAGGGTGCAGGAAACAGCTGTTTTGAGATTTGTAAAAGGAAGTGGGCCCAGTAAATGAAATAATCTGATTGATTGATCAAATGTACGATCATGTATAAATTTTTTATGATATTTTATTCATTTTTAAGTGGTTTTGGGTCATTACATAGTATATATTTAATGTAAGGGAGTTTTTAAGAATGTGCCCTTCGGGTTTTGAGCCATTTTTGGCATATATAATAAGGGTTTTAGCTAGGCTGGCCTAATTGGATCACTTTTGACTGTTGTATTTCAAATTTTAATTTTTTCCTTGATGTATGAGTTGAACAAAATGGAGGGAAAATTTTGGGCCTAAGTTTGAAAGGTGAAGAAGCATATAAAAGCATGTTTTTAGGTGCTTTTTGGAACTAGCTGGTTGTGTGCATTTGGAGCTACCTAGGTGAGAGTTGATTACAGGTATTTGAGCATTATTTGAGGACGATTCAAGTGTATTACAAGTGAATAAAGATTATATGACATGAGAGCAAGAGTTTGATGGTTTTTAGAGTGATAAATGATCTTATTTTGTGAAGTGTGATCACCTAGGGTTTGGTTGAAGAAGTTCGACCTGGATATTGGATCTCCATCAGTTATGGTAGAAAAAAATCATATATATACACATTATAGTGTGGTTGATTGGGTTATTGATCATCTTGGGGGGGTTATAGCCTCTTTGTAGAGTTGTCGTTTCACAAAATTAGGGGTTGGTGTTCCTTATAGGGTTGGTGCTCTACTAAACTAGGGGTTGTTATTCCTTGTGGGGTTGGTGCATCACTAAATTCATAAAAATATCAATAAAATATTGTGTTTTAGTGTTATTTATTCCCCTTGAGGGTTTCCCACTTATATCTTGTGTTTTTTTGTTGCTTCATGTTAGGAAATAAGGGATAAAATATGTGGAACAATCCCTCACAAAATCGTAACAGTTGAAACTAATATGCAGAAAATATTACATATCTAAAATTAAAGTGTAGAATAAAAAAGAACACAACACAAAGAGACAATATTTAATGTTTTTCACCCAATTTGGGCTACATCCACGAAGAATCACTTGCTCATATTTTATTACAAGCCACCTCTCTCTTAATAGAATACCCAGATCTGTTTGGAGCTATGTTGAAAAAACTCTACAAAATTCACATTTGAACTCACACATCTGCAATGTTACATCAACCTTACCATATGCACAAAAAAACATAAATAGGAAACTTCTTAAGCATTTTTATAATACCTTGGGTACCAAAACCATGTGAGAAAACCGACCCATAAACCTATGGGTCAAAAATCTAACCCATATGAGAAGAGCATGTTTCCCAAAATATCGGGCACATTTTTCGAGGCCAAAAAAAATTTATTGTACAGTCTTCAACACTTCCACACATGAAAATAGGCTCCACAACCTAACAATATCCCACTTGGAAACTAGTTTTCCTTTGAGTAATCTTCTCAACCCTTAACTATCATCCGTGAAGACCAACCAAAGTTGAACACAACTTAAATTTCTCCCTTGTGACCACCTATGTCATCATGTCTGTAGGATTCTGACTGGTATGAATCTATATATACTTCATCCTAGAGTGGAAAGCAAAGTTATTAGCTATGTGTATAGCACTCTAACTATCACTATGCAGATTCCCTTCCTCCTGCTTATGCCCCAACTCCTCAAGCAACTGTTGTGACAAAATCATCTCTTTTCTTTCCTCTGTGGCAGAAAAATACTCATCCTACATGGTTGACAAAGCCACAAGCTTCTATATTCATGAAATCAAGCTCATTATTGTCCCACCTATAATGAAAATATAACTTGTCTTGCTCCTCCTGTTGTCTACATCTCCAACCATATATGAATCTACATAACCACGTAAAGTGGTGTATGATCCATTGTAGCAAAAAATTGTCCCCATGGTCCCTCTCAAGTACTAAAGGATCCACTTTACTACATGTCAGTGATCTTTACCTAGATCACTCGTAAATCTACTCATTGTTCCCACTGCATGTGCAATAGCAGGCCTAGTGCACACCATGGCATACATCAAACTACCAACTGTTGAGGAGTAAGGTACCTTGGACATCTACTTTCTCTCCTGCTTTATCTTGGGACATAGCTCCTTTGATAACTTGAAATGGCCTACCAAATGAGTCCCAATTGGTTTAGCATCCTACATATTAAACATCTCTAAGACCTTATTAATATACTCTTCCTGAGATAAAGTGACCTTCCATTCCTTCCTATCATGAGATATTCTCATACCAAGGATTTGTTTGGATGCCCCCAAATCCTTCATATCAAAGGAGGCACTTAGTTGTTTTTTGAGTAATTTTATTTCTTGCATGTTTTTACCTGCAACCAACATGTTATACACATACAATTATAGGATAATATAATTGTCATCTTCAAATTTCTTTGTATACATGCAATGGCCTGAATGGCATCTAATATAACCTTACTCCATCATGAAGCTATCAAATTTTTTATACCATTGATGTGGAGCTTGTTTTAGGCCATACTATCTCCTCTTCAGTTTGCACACCATATCCTCATTACCTTTGACCTCATAGCCCTCTGGTTGCTACATATATATATCCTCCTCTAAATTACCATGGAGAAATGTAGTCTTTACATCTAGCTTCTCTAAGTTCAATTTTTCTACTGCCACTACTCCAAGAACAGTTCTAATAGAAGTCATTTTTACTACAAGGGAAAAAATTATCATCAAAATATATACATTTTTTCTATGCAAACCCCTTTACCACCAACCGAGCCTTGTATCTTTTCTTGCCTCCTTATTCCTCTTTAACTTTGTACAACCACTTGTTCTGTAATTCTCTTTTTCCTTTGGGTAGCTTCACCAAATCTCAATTCTGGTTCTCCATGAGAGCCTGATTCTCCTCATCCATGTCTTGCTCCCATTTCTTCCTAACATCTACCTGCATTGGTTCATCAGATCTCTCTGGATATCCACTATCACTGAGTAATAAATAATAAAGAAAAGGAGAAAAACATTCAGGTTCTCTTCTTACCCTAAAATACCTCCTCAATATAGGATTTTGGGGGGGTACCTATTTAGTAGGTTCCTGAACTGATTCATGTGTCACTTTCCCATCTGTCAGATCCTCTACCAATGCATATTCTTTCTTGGATTCTTCCCTATTTTCCTGCAACTGTTTCTTATACATAACTTTCTCATTAAAGACCACATCCCTAGTTTAAATGATTTTCCTGGCCTTAATACTCTAACATATATATCTATATTCATCACCACAATAACCAATGAAAATGCATTTTTCATATTTAGCCTCTAGCTTGGTCCTATCATCCTTGTTAATATGAAAAAATACCTCACATCCAAATACTCTAAGAAATGAGTAATTAAGTTTATTACCATACCAAGCCTCCTCAGGTATGCATCCATCCAAGGCACTTGAGGGTCCTCTGTTTATCAAGTACAATGTTGTGCTCACCACTTATGCCCAAAAAGAAAGAGGCAGTCCTGCATATAACCTCATGCTCTTAGCACATTCTGTTATTGTTTTATTCATCCTTTCTAACACCCCATTTTGATGTGGAGTTCCTGGAACTGTCTTTTGCATTTGGATTCCATTCTTAGAACAATAATCATTAAACTCATTGTTGCAATAGTCCCCACCATTATCTGACCTAAGATATTTTAGCTTAATACTTATTTCATTCTCTACCAAGGATTTCTATTTAACAAAAGTGTCAAATACATAATATTTGTTTCTAATACAATATACCTAGATTTTCCTTATTACATCATCAATAAAAGTAACATAATAACTTTAACCCCTAAGAGATGATGCCTGAGCAGGCCTCCACACATTAGAATGTACCAGCTCCAACTTACTCTCTTTCTTTGTAGGTCCAACATTGAGAAAACTTACTCGCTTATGTTTCTCATATATGCATTCCTCACATAACTCCAAACATGTTTCTGTATATCTAGGAAAATCCTTCTTTATGATCTCCATGCCCTTATGGCTCATATGACCAAGCCTATAGTGCCACAATGTTACATCTTCTTTTGAATCCATAACATTGCAAACATTAGTGTTATCAATGGTTAAGTACAAGGTTCCAACTTCGTACCTCTTACCACCACAAGAGCACCCTTGGTAACCTTCCAAGAGTCTACTGTAAATATCACAATACAACCATCCCTTCCCAACTACCCTGCCGATATCAAATTTTGTCTTAAGGTAGGCACATGTCTGACATCCTTCAATATCCATGTATTCCAATTCTGCATCTTAACCTAAATAAAAAAATCCAACTATGTTGCAAGGCTCATCATCACCAAGAAAAATGTGCCCAAAATCCCCTTGAACATAATCAACAAAATAATTTCTATGTGGAGTAGCATGGAAAGAATCCCCCAAATATAAAACCCATGATTCAGTAGTATTGTTCAAAGAAAGAATCAAAGCATCCTGACATACATTACCCATTGCCACATTTTCCTCCTTTGTTTTCTTCTTGTTATTTCTCCTTGTCATGAGGCTCCCAATAGTTCTTCTTTGCATGCCCAGACTTTCCACAGTGCTAGCATACTATCTTGCTTTTGGATTTTTACCTTGCCCGATCTTTCGATTTTCTATGGCATCCTCTATTCTTCTATCTCCCTCTAGTTTACACTTTCAAAGCATTCCCTAAAGTAGAACATTCCCCAGAGATTTTTCTTCGCATTTCCTCACTTAAAATCACCCCAAAAACATCCTCTAACTTCAAATTTGAGTTAGCTGGAACCAATTTGCTTACCACCATTACTAGGTTATTCCAACTCTCAGGTAAAGAGAACATAATTAATAAATCTTCTTCATCAAATTATATTCTAACTGAAGCTAGCTTATTTACAACCGTATTAAAATCATTTAAATGATTTTCTACTAAACCATTCTCATATACCTTCATATTAAACAAATTTTTCATTAAAAATATCTTGTTAGAGGCAGAGGGTTTTTCATACAACTTCCCTAATGCATCCATCACTTCTTTTGTAGTCTTTTCCTTCAAAACATTAAATAATACCAACGATGCAAGACATAGTTATATTTTCCCAAGTGCCTTCATATCCAGCAAATCCCATTCTACATCTGTCGTGCTCAAGGGTTTGTTTACTTTCTCAGATAGCAGAATATAAAGATCCTTTTGATAAAGGTAATATTTCATCTGCATCTTCCAAAAACTAAAAATTTTCCCATTGAATTTATCAACCCTTGATCTTCCATCATCTGTCATAGTTCCCACTCAAGCTAAAACTTTCCATGTGATTCAACACTTCAGCAAACCAAACCAAGCTCTGATACCAATTGTTAGGAAATAAGGGATAAAATATGTGGAACAATCCCTCACAGAATCACAACAATAGAAACTAATATGCAGAAAATATTACAGATGTGAAATAAAAGTGCAGAATAAAAAAGAACACAACACAAAGAGATATATTTAGCGTGGTTCACCCAATTTGGGATACATCCACCAAGAATCACTTGCTCATATTTTATTACAAGCCACCTATCTCTCAATAAAATACCCAAATCTGTTTAGAGCTATGCTAAAAAACTCTAGAGAATTCACACTTGAACTCACACACATCTACAATGTTACATAAACCCTACCATATGCACAAAACCACACTAAATAGGAAACTTACATAAGTACAATAAAAAAACCATTCGCCAAAACTGAATCATAAACTTATGGGTCAAAAATATGAGAAGAGAATGTTTCCCGAAATATCAGACACATTTTTCAAGGCCAAAAAAATTGCCCAATGAGGAAACTATGGAAAGTGTATAGTAATTTTATTGTATAGTCTTCAACACTTCCACACATGAAAATAGGATCCATAACCTAACACTTCCTTACTTTCATGATTACATGCTTCTTTTATGGTTTATTGTATGCACACATAAAGTATTGAATAAGTGGATATTGTGATTGAATGTGTATAATATTTTGAGTTTCAGATATGAAATATAATTTGAAATTTTTATAAGGACTGAATCAACCCCCCCTCTCAATCCATTGTTCTTCTAACAATCAACACAAATTTCATATTTCATCATGTCGATCCTCTTCAACTGTAGATAAATATCATCAGCCGCCTCCTTGAGTTTTTTAATTCTCCATTTCATTGTTCACACCCACTTTCTATAAATTTAATCTTTTGCTTGTAGAAAGACTCCTTTGAAAAAATTACATTCTTGTCTAAATTAGCCAAGGATCAAATATCTGGAATCAAATACTTCTAATGAGAAATATTATTGTTAATTGCTTTCAAAGTGTCATTGATTTTTAGAGTTACAACATCGAAATAATCATATCCTATTAACTTTATGATTTATCAAAATCCTTTCAACCCATGATTCAGTAACTCTCCCTTACTCACTAGATCAATGAACTTCCTCTACAACCCATTGATCAAACCTACCGATGAGATAGATGCCCTAAGATAAAGAAGAAAGTGAAGAATCTACATCAAAAAATGGTTGGATGTAGGATAAAAGTAAATGTACATGATCCTCAACTTGTTCCTTAGTTTTATTTCCTTTTTCTACCCTTTCAATCAACCTTGCAATATATTTACTTATGTTGTGCACATCACCTTCAGGAGTAGATTCTCCTATTAGTCTTCTACTAAGGTCATAATAAGAAATGTTCATTTATGCCTCATCTCTCTCAATCCCACAGGCATGAAACCTCCTCAAAATGTGCTCTTGAAGCATTATATACCAACCTTGAAGTGGTTTTATCCTTCTTTTCTTTTTTACTTAACTTCAAGATCTCTACAAATACATCATAGTTAGGAGTAATAACTCTAGAAATTGTCTATTTCTTCTCTTCAATCAATGATGAGAATCGAGAGAAATAAGGATGGGGAGAAGAGTGAGGATGAAAGGTTTACAATGGTATGGGTGAAGGATGAGGGGAAGAGTCAATGGATGAAGGAATATGGATGATAGGTAAGGGTAAATGGGAAAGAGGAGGATTCCTGTGAAGAGAATTTGTGGGAAGTGAAAAGGATTGGTGAATGTTTTCTTATGGGAAAATTGGGATGTTATTCATAGGATAAGTGACAATTTATCCTATCTCAAGGGAAGTTTCATAGTTACTTCTCACTGAAAATTTTGAGACGTAAGAGGTGTGTGATTTTTTAGGAGAAATGAAATTATCATGAGTGTTTTATGCTATAACCTTGCATTCGGTAGCATGTGACCTTGAAGTCTTAATATAAAATTTGGTGCAGGAAGTTCCCTCACAAAATTTAAATTCAATACCTTTTTCATAGGAAGTGAATTATGCTACCTTACTGAGGAACCATTTCTTAAACCTATTTATCACTACAAATGTATGATCCATGATATCACCTATCTCTATAATAGACAAATAAATAGGCCTTAGTGTCTAACCTTTCACATTTTTCATGAATTGAGGATCAATCAAGTCACTACCATCATCTATTTAATTTTTATTCTCATATAATCTCTTTTAAAAGTCAAGATCATCAAAGCAATTATCCCACAAATATTCAATTTTAGGTTGATGGGTGTGATTGCATGTAAACCTCGTGTTCTTTTTAAAAAAACCGTTGTCTTACTATTTTTTCTTTTGGGGTAGTGATGTAGATTGAATGGAAGAAAGGTTGACTCAACATTCTGAGCATCTTGATATTTTTATAGTAATAGAATTCATTCTTGATAAGACAGTTCACATATTTGGATTTTATTTCTGTAGACACAAAATCATGCACTTTAGGTAATTACCTAGTCTTAATTACATACTACTATTCATATGATTCCTAAGAAAGAACGGTACTAATTAACCCATGTCTTTAACCACCTTTATTTTGTTTCTATTGTTCCTTTCAGTCTTACACCCTTACTTGCTCAATCTAACATTTTACTCTTCATCATCTATCATCCTAGATGTCAACGCCTAGCCAGGACACCAACACTAGGTGACCTCGTCCCCTCTGTGCACCCCTTTCCTCTTTGTATTTTACTCACAATTTTTGGGTCCTTTCTATCCATTTGACCATTTTATCTTTTTGGTATTCGGCATTTTCGAGGTTGATTACAAAATTCAAGTGAAGGAATCATATAAATATAAATCTATGGGATCATAATATAAGGAACCAAGCACTAAGAACTATCTATAACCACCTAAGGTTGCATCCATCAAGGCATATAAGATCTCCATTTCATCCATCTACCTCCATCACAAGGGACACAAGCGTTGGTTTTCTACATCACACTTCATAGGAGGCAATTTAATTCTATTTAATGCACACATTTATTGCATTATACATCTAGCTACTTACTCACTATCCAAGTGCGAGTGGCACAAGAGAAACCTAGGGCAGAATTCTACACACACACAAACATAGAACTACATTAGGTATGAGATGTAGTGTAGTGCTTAGTTGTAAGTCCCCTATTGTGGTGGCTGAAGACATCCCAACCCCTCATTTTGCATCTTTATTTTTTAGGATTTGATTTATATTTGAGGGTTTTGTAGGTATATGTTTCATTTTAGGTTTCTGATGACTCCAGTGATCATTGTGCGAATCTATAGCGACAAAAGGAGAGCATAAATAAACACCTTGTAACCAGTCAAAGATGGTTTTCTAAGATTTTAGTAGACACATGCACCCAAAAAAATGCCTAGGGTTCCCACGAATGACCATATCCCTCTCCAAGTGCCCCAATCTAGCCTATACCTCCAGATCTACATTTTCTAGAGCTTATGTGTAACACTTCTCCCTCTTTGTTAAGCCTATCAAAGCTACAGTCTAGTTCATATTTTAATTTGAATCAGATAAGGCCTTTTACCCTCTCTTTGTAATTATGGTTTCATTATTTATTTCTTTGATTTATTCAGCATATTTCTTTATTTTATTACATCATTTATTTATTGCTATTATAGAATCAGATTAGGCATAACATTCCATATTTTACATAATCATATTGGTGAACCCCACTTTTGATCGATCATTTGGTTCCTTCTTTGGCACGTCATCTTTTCTATCATGGCTCCTAAAATTCCTCAAATTTCTTTGTCTAATTTACTTAATATCCATCCCAATTGCTAGGTTGTTATGCAAAAAACCCTAGACACCATGTATCTCCCTAGAGATATGTTTTTTTTTTTTTTTTTTGGCAAATAGTTTTTTGAAAGGGACTATACCCTTGAGAACAAAAGAGGGCCTAGAAGCCAGAAAAGGAATGAGAACTAGAATAAAAAGGATCAAAATCCAAATGGGATAATGAAACCCAAAGTATCCCAAGAGCAACTACCCCATCAAAACAAAAATAGTACGAACATTGCAGGAAAGCAGCAAAAAGATAGCAAAAATATAGCAATAATTACAAAGAAGTGTAGCAAAAGCACCCACAATTACTTCTTGGCAGCTTTTTCGATGCTGGATTTGATATTCTACCAAGAGGTGAACATAGCCAATGTTGTCATGTGGGTAGAGTCAGTAACATCCAGCTGTTCATTGGTACTTTTTCTTTCCTTATATGTGCCCCAAAGGGTTGCCGGAACTCCACTGAGATTGGAGACGCTGCGGACATGATGTTCAATAAACTCTTCAATTACATTAAAAATGGCCATATTATGATCATGGTGAGTCTTGTCCTTCCCTAAATGGGTGTCTAAGGAGTTCAGCTTCTTGTATATATCTTCAACCTGACTATTATCCATAGCCACCTCCTCCTCCTTCTTCCTTCTTCCTCTTACATATCCCTAGAGATATGTTGCCACATCAAGTGAGTGTTATTTTCGATCATTTATCAAATGACCCTAATCCTTGTGATCCTCCATCTAATCAACCCATGTTAGAATCAATTCAAGCTTTGTATTCTTTATTTCAAGACAAATTTCAGGCTATGGAATCCACCATTACATCTCTTAAATCTGAAATCCAACATCTTAAGGACATTTCTCATGCTCATTTTTGTTCACCTTCTACATCTCATATTCATTCTATGTCTTCTACATGTTCTCATATTAGTGAATGTAAAATGTTGTCATTCCCTGTGCCTCTCAAGTTTGCAATCAATGTTAAGCAACAAGATATTCTTTTGAAACTCATAACTCATCAATTAACCAGCTTTCCATCTACTCATTGTTATCCTTCTTATCATCTTGCAAAATATCAAGGTCATCCATATTCCAATTACCATCAAATAAATGGCCATAATAATAATCAATACTATGCTTTACAACACACAATTAAGCATCTTGAGTTGAATGGCTTTATCTTGTTCACTGCACAACAATCTGTTACATGTCCATCTACAAATACTACATCAAAATGGGCTCCTAAATCTTCTCCTTCTGTGTCGAATGAGAATCATGCCACCACTTCTAATGTGCCTTCTTCATCCATTTAAGTGTCACCTATTCAACCTCCTCTTAAGGATGGTCCCACTCCTCCACTTAATTTATCTGTGACATTACCAAGTTCAACTAAGAAATCACCTCTCAAGGTTCATTCCCCATCACCTCCTCATGATAATTCGTCTATAGTATTACCAAGTCAACCTAAGAAACCTATTTTAAATCACGGTTCAAACTAGCCTCCAGTCAAGTCTTGCATGGCATCATCAAATAATCCATCATCATGTAAGGTCCCTCTATAATCGCTACTTCAGCAGCTAATCATTTTTGTTAAAGCAAATACTCCCTCTACTGGTGGCCCGGACACATCTCAAATTCCACCACCATCGCATGGTCCTATTGTTGCTTCTACCACACATGCTTTCATCACTTCATGACAACTTGATCTTTGGTAGGTGACTCATTCCACCTTACCCCCTAATGACACACTCGTGTTCTTACATTCTTACATGACTATTGAGGTATCTCTTATAATAAGAACCCCATTTCATTGTCACATTGCATTCTTCATTAACATATATATCTATTACATAATCACTCATACATACATACATCTATAACCATATATCACTCGTGATGCATATAATACAATCTCTCATCATTTATCAAATCACTCAATCAATATTACACTATCTATTATACTTCACCACCTTCATGCATCACTTGTTTATATATTTTCAAGCATATTTTATCAAATAACACAATCATCACCATACAATTGGGGGAATCTTCTTAACTCCCCCCTCTTCTAGCATCATCAGCTACCTTTCATCTTAAACACATCACATCTAATCTTTTGCAGTCACCACACACATCTTGATACACATGCATATCATCATTATCTGATGACTTACTCTTGTGCTACAGTTCATACTTGAATGTTGAGGGTATACTACACACATGAACCTCACATACTACACACTATACACACCACACAATATCATACACTTGACCATATCACATATTTTACACTAGACACATGCACCACACATATCTCTAGCATTACTTAGTCACACTACACATTTCACATCTCACACAACACACATTCTACACATTAAAAATTATCTTATTACATCATCTACAACACATTTTACATCTTACTCAACATACACATTCACGCAACATCTTTCTTACATCCACTTATATGCGCTACACTCACTACCTTGACAACACACTCTAGTACCATGGTCCATACTTGATTGTTGAGGGGTATACATATTAAATGGACCTCATCAAGCTCACATTCAATCGTTTTATCATGTGACATTCCTAGCTAGTACCTTACTCACTCATTTTTATGATATATGCTCTTAGACTAAATCATCACCCCATCACACCTATATCATTATACAATTTCCTCTTTGAATTCAATCACACCATGCGACCTTTGTGCCATTACCTTATTGATACATTTTGTGATATACGCTTTATGATAAATCATCACACCTTCTATTATCCTACTCATACATTTTGTGATATACGCTTTGTGCTACATCATCATGCTTTCTATCATTTCCATCTATATATTTCATGATATATGCCTTGTGCTACATCATCACACTTTCTATCATTTCCATCTATATATTTCGTGATATACGCCTTATGTTACATCATCATGTTTTCTATCATTTCCATCTATATATTTCATGTTATACACCTTTTACTACATAATCACACTTTCTATCATCCATATATGTCGTAATATAAGCTTTATGCTACATCATCACACTTTTTAAACATCTTCCTCACACATTTAGTGATATACTCTTTAGGCTAAATAATCACTCATTCTACCAACTCATCAATTTTACTTTGTCGCATTTAATCATACACATTACATGAAAACTTACAATCACCAACTTTCTTCTACACACATTTCAAATTGTTTCATGATGATGCACTCTTGTTTACAGTTCATTCTTGATTGTTAAGAGGACATAATTAAATTAACCTCATTGTATGCATTTCCATCCACTCGGGGGGGCACCTTGCTCCTATCATTCACACTGCATTCCATTTTGCCTCATCTACACTATACTACATATATTGGTTGCATTTACTCTTTCTTACTTCTACTTACACGTTCACTTTATTACACATGTTAGATAGATATCTTGTATTTCATTATTTTTATCATAAACACATGCGCGTTCACTTTCCTTTCTAGTTGTGATCACAGATTATGTAGATCTATTACAAGCAGCATGAATTCTTGGCGCAATACCTAGTACCAATCCCACAATGGCTCCTAGGGGCATCCACTTTCATACATTACAGGTGTTATTTTTTCATTTTATTTCATTACACAGTAGTTTCTCCAATTATACATGCTTTGACATACTTTTTATATTTCTAACATGCTAACGGGTGCTTCATGTGTAGCATTTGTTATGCAGGGCTACTTGCTTCCATGATTGTTTGTTAGATTGTCTTCCATTGTATGATATTGTTTACAGGCATTTCCCTTTGTCTTCTATGCACACTTGAATTTTTATGGCCACTACGACATTGATTATCTTGCGACATCATGAGTGATGTCCCATGTTTGCAACCCACCTTTCGTGGTCTACATTGTCTTCTTGCATGTTTACACATTGTCTGTGTAGCTTACATTTTGTCTTATACATGAGTGTTTGTCTTTTCTTGTACTAACACTTGTTTTTCCTAGCCACTTTTTTGTGTGTGCCTTGGTTTCTACCAAGAACATTACCTTCCCCCTACGGGGCATAGTTTTAGCACAACAGTTGGTCCTCTTTTGGGCCGCATACTCCTTTAATGACATTGTATGTACCCAAAACAAGGGGGGAATCATATGGGTGAATCAATCACCCCATACAGTGTTATACATAGCACAACACAGTACCGGTACAGCATAGTTTTCAGTTTTGGATAGGGCTCATAATCGGACTTGGGTCCTTAACACAGCGGCCTTTCCTAGATACATGAAGCCAGGGGGAAATACAATAGTCTTTCCTAGATGCGTGAGACCAAGGGGCAGTTACACAGCGATTGGTAATTTAGAACAGTCTACATAACTCTATACACATCAAATTTTAATTTATACACACCATCTGTAGTGGTTTTTTACATAGTGGGAAGCGGTTAAAGGTTGGAGGATACACCAGACAGTTCTCCCTACACTTCTTCCATTACACTGGCATGAGATCGCCTGAGAAACTCACACATCGGCATCATCTATAGGATCCTTTATACACTCTTTTCCTCATCACGGATGAAGTGCACGTGTTCCTTTTTCACATTTTTCATTTTACATACTCCTTTACATGTTTTTTACACATATACATACCTATTTGACTACTTTTCGACTTCTCTTATATAGTTATGCTTGTATGGGAATTGGTAGTCAAAATCATCCACATCACACCAACAATGACATTGACACCGACAATAGGTACATTGTGATATCTACACATATGTTTCCACCCTAGGTTCATTTTCATAATTTTTACACTTTTTTACACTTTTTACGCTTCACATTTTTATCACTCCACGTTTTATCTAGTCCCTCGGCACAATTTCTACATCGATCTACATGGCTATCAGGTACGCATCTCTATCTACTTTATGTTACTGATATTTCCGCTCACCAACATAAAGTGGGGGCAAATGTAGACAGAAAATCACGCATTTTGGGTAATTATCTAGTCCTGATTACATAATACTAATCATATGATTCCTAAGTAAAAATGGTACTAATTAACCCATGTCTTTGGCCACCTTTATTTTCTTTATGTCGCTCCTTTTAGTCTTACACCCGTACTTGCTCAATTTGACTTTTTACTCTTCAGCATCTATCATCTTGAACACTGGCTCCCAACCAGGGTGCCAATGCCCGTTGCCCTCATGCCCTCTGGGCACCCATGTCCTCTTTGTACTTTACTCAAACTTTTTGGGTCCTTTCTATCCATTTGAACATCTTATCTTTTTGGTATTCGGCCTTTTCGGGCTTAATTACAAAATTCAAATAAAGGAATCATATAAATATAAAGCTTTGTTATCACAATATAAGGTACCAAGTACTAGCACTATCTATCACCACCTAAGTTTGTATCCATCAAGGAATTTAAGAGATCCGTTGCATCCATCTAGCTCCATCACAAGGGACATAAGGGATAGTTTTCTACATCACATTTCATAGGAGGGAAGTTCATTCTATTTCATGCACACATTTATTACATTATACATCTAGCTACTTGCTTGTTATCCAAGTGCAACTGGCATAAGAGAAACCTAGGGGAAAATTCCACACACACACACACACAGAGAGAACTACATTAGGTCTAAGATGTAGTGCAGTGCTCAGTTGTAAGTCCACCATTGTGGTGGCTAAGTATAGTTTGACCCCTCATTTTTCATATTTCATTTTTAGGAATTGATTTCTATTTAAGGGTTTTGTATGTCTATGTTTCATTATAGGTTTCTAGTGACTCTAGTGATCATTGTGTGAATCTGTAGCAACAAAAGGTGGGCATCAAAAAACACCTTACAACAAGTCAAAGATGGTTTTCTAAGATTTTTAGCAGACAAAGGCACCCAAAAAAGGGTCCAGGGCACCCGCAGGCACCCCTGCCCCTCTCTTGGTGCCTCAATCCAGGAAGATCGTCAGCTAGCACATTTTTTTAAGGCTCAGTGTAAAACTTCTCCCTCTCTTTTCACCTGGTCATCACTTCAGCATAGTCCATGATTAATTGTGAAATAGCTAATTCATCTTCTCCTCTTTGCAACTAGGGTTTCAATACTTAATTGCTTAATTTTCTTAGATCGAGTTTTTACTTAATTGTTTATTTATTTACTGCTACATAGCAATCATATTTAGGCATTTATTTCCATATTTTCTTAATCAATTTCTTTCAATATGGTATGAACAATTCCTATTTTTCATACAAATCTTGATTAAAACCACCTTGTCATGGGCATACCTAGGAATATTTTACGAGCAGCCTTCAAAGCCACCAAATCCTATATATGTGAAAGTTTAAAATTAAATGAAGTAGCTCACATAATTCATGACAAGACTTGTAGCATCTTTTGATATTATTAGTGCATTGTTTCTATTATCTGAAATTTACACCCCCAGATTAATTTGGATAACTCATTAAAAATGTACTTATCCATTTTTACAACCTAGGACATATAGACAACCATCAAATTGTACTACCTAAAAGCATTGTACGTTGGCATTTAAAAACCCATAGGAAACTAAATCTTAAAGCATTGGCAGGTTCCTATTTAAAATCCATGTAACGTTCATTTAGCCATCAATTTCAATGTTGAGCATCAAGACAATGCCACATAGCATCATTCTGGTGAACTCCAAGCCATTCGTATTTTTTGAACCTCAATTCCATGAAATAAACCTAATTTCATAATTAGTTGGGTCTGGGAAAAGTCAGCAAGGTCAACAAGGGGGCAGGTTGCGCATTTCTTTTGAATCTAAAATTTTCTAAGTCCCTCTGAAGTAAAAGTTACAATGCGAAGGTAGAATCTGACAAGTGTGAAAACCCAAAGCTACATGGAACCATCCTATTGGTTTGAGCTTCATAGTTGTCATTGGGAGCTTAAGAAAACTCTAACAACCTGATATGCATGGAGCCTTCTTATTGGCTCACACATCATAATGGTGAGTCAAAGGGATATATAAAAGGTGAAATGTGAAGATGCATTAAAATTCTCTATTGGATCACATTTCTAATGGATCTGACAAGGGGAAAAGGATAGTATGAAATTGCAAGGGAAGCATAGCGTGATCTTATTGGCCCATATTTCTTAATACGGAAGACCTTCATAAAGCCAAAGGAAATAGAGGAAAATAAAGGAATCAAAATCCCAAACTCACGACCCAATGGGAGGCTGACAAATGGTAAAAAATGAAGCAGTGCACATGTTGGCAGAGGTTGATCCCTGAGCTAATCATAGATTGTCATGTGTTAAGTTCTTGTGCTTCCTAACATATAAAATTTCAAGTGGCCATATCTTTTTATCTAGAGCTCCAAATCAGACAAAAATTATATCATTGGAAAGGTCTCCTCGAGCTCTTCAACATGACATCATCAAAATCAGATTTTGGTGGCATTACATGGGTGAAAAAGGAGAAAAATATTTTGGGCCATTAATTAGTAGACTCGGATGGCTCAACTACCAGAATTGATGAAGTATGGGGCTCTTCCTTCATCTACAAGCCAAACATACTTGGGGAACGCACTTGACATATCGTGTGGTAGGGAAAAACATATCTTCATTAATGACAAGATCAAATTTGATCTTTTTCCCTTCTTTCTTCATTGTTCTACATAATGTAAAATCTTTTGATTTTGTAAGTGAGACTCTTTATTGTAACAACACCATGCCAAAATGGTGGCCGAATTCCCATAATTTCTAGACCTTAAATTTGGTCTATGCAATATATTTCTCACCTTCTTCCATGGATTTAATAGAATTTTGCATATTTTAAGCAATATAAAATATGTTTTATGGCACATTTGTCTACCCTAGCTTGTTTTATTTTGCAGTCTTACCTTTCTGCTCATTTCCAGTATGTTGTGTGTACTTATTTACTTGCATTTTCCATTTTTGTTATATTGTAAATACATGAGCAAGTGATTCTACATGGTTCTCAAATTTTGGCATGTTTTTCTTCCATTTCTCCCATGTTTTCTCTCTTTCCGTCCCCTTTTAGAGAGATCACTTCTTTTTATAGTGCTATCACCACCCTTTTAGCTTAAGATTTCCCTTTTCTACATTTCCTTCTAACCTTGGTCTCTTAGATTGTTAGTTTAGGATTAGATAGCTTCATTTCCAACATTAGGAGTAGTTTTAGAATTAGAAATAGGTAGAGAGGAACTAACCTTTTCTGGAGGTTGGTCTCACAGTGCAAGTCCCACAACTTGGAAACAATCCCATGTTTCCAAAAAATCATGGGTTGTCTATGACTCAGGAAGGGTAAATTTTGAGCTCCAATAGTTTCCTTCCATCGATTTGAATGTAAACATGTTGAAATTATCATTGACTCATTTCAAATGAGTTAAAGTCCCTACATGAGTAATTTTTTGGTGAATGTTGTAGAATTTCCATTTTTCACCTATTTTTTCTTGTGAAGACAATCCCATCCACACTCAAATTGTTGCAATAAAGTAGACTAGGTAAGAAGTCATATAAAACTCATTAGTGTATGTAATATTCAATAAGGCATTATGAATATTTTGATGATAATTTGACACGACTCAATGTATTGTGTACCCTCATAAATCACATTCATAAATTGATCCATCCATATCTTGAATTCCTATTTAGTGGGGTTACCCTTTACCTAGTTCAAGAGAAAAATCGTGTCTAAAATTTCCTCATGGAATTCAACTCTCACCAAGTTATTAGGAACTTTGATGACCCTTTTTTCTACACTTTTAGCCAAGAAGTGTCTAGCATATTCTAAATCTTGGAATCATGCTTATTCCACTCATCCAAAGGATATTCCTTAGTGAGAACTACATAATTCTTCCTCCTCCAAATTCCAAATTTGATACCAATGTTAATCAAATACAGTTTGGCCACTACCATGCCATTGGCTACTTTGATATCATAGATGATGGGATTAAAATTGTTTGAACATGTAAAAACTAGCTCAACATATTGAATGGATAGCCAAAAACATGTAGCCTATAAAAAAACTACAAAAATTTCTATCTACAATCTTTGTTTTGTTGTTTTTTTCCATCCTTACTTGGATATCATCAAAATCTATGAAGTTAACATTATTGTCCACAATGTCGGGCAAGTTGATGATCAAAATGGGGATGGGTTTTTTGATCCATATTATTTGATATTTTTTATGCAAATGGAGTAGATACAAGTGATAAATGGGTTTTTTGGAAGCTAAATGGGTTTGTGGAAGTGCCAAAATAGTTAACTTTGATGTTTTTTGGAGCCAAAACATTTGAAACCCCTTTGGAGGTGAAAAAAATAAATTAGGACACTATATCTAATGAGAAGATAATCAATGTGAAGGTTCCTGGGAAAGGAATACCTAGAAAATATCTCAATATATTTTTATGGGAGGAGCATGATATATGACTAAAAAAACTTCTTGGGGTGTGTAGGGTTAACTAGAGTAATTATATTTTCATGGATAGAAAAAATTAGAACCTTGGAGCAAGAATGAGAAAACATTTTTCAAGTTATGTTTATGATTTGGAATTGATATGTGTATATGAATCACTTTAAATTTTATTTGAGAAGAAAAAAGAGGCAAAATTAAAAATATAACTTCCAGAGTGCATGTGAGAGGATGCCTAGGAACTAGGAACTTCCCAAAGTAGACTTGGTGTTGTATTTGGGAATTACATTAGCAATAAGTGAATCCTCAACACAAAATTAGAACCTTGGAAATTCCCAAAGTGCATGGACAGCATCACTTAGAAATTATTCCCTCAAAACTGCACTTATAAAACCTTTCATACATTAAATTAACGATAAAGCGCATTTAGAACTATTTAGACCCTAATTAGATTTATGTGAAATGTAATGATATTTAGTGAGATGAATACACTAAAGGATGTAATGGTTAAAAAAATTGATTATTCTAATTAATTAAATTTCAAGAGTAGTTACCGATATCATGATAATGCTTCAATACTTATAATTGATATGCTAAACAAGATATAGACTTAAAAACACAAAGGAATAAGTGCACTTGGATACATATGATTCTAGGAAGTTCATGTATTGGGGGTGTTTTCATTAATGTCACATGGCATTGATGGAAAAATAGGAGTGAAATTTTAAGTAGGTGGTGCCTTCCCAATGGTGTCTGATGGTCACAAAGTGGTCTCATGGTGATTTCTTGAACATTTAGGATAGTTTTGGGGTGCTACAGGCTTGGTCAGTGTGGTTGGTTTCCACTAGAGGCATGGATATGGATGGTGTTCTTGGCTTAAGTGTCCCATAGGTCATAAATGATGTTTATAGGATTTTTAAGAGCTGCTAGGGTGAGCATTAGGTCAGGTGTTGCAAGTCACAGTTGGAACTAACCCATTTAGGCCTAGTTTTCGAGCCTAATGAGGTGTAAGAGCTCAGTTTAAGCCATGAAAATCCTAGGCAAGCATGGGAAAATCTTAGGAACACTTCCTTAGGCATGTATGAGCATCTATAGATCTTATTTTATCTTTTGGGGGCAAAATTCTAGTTTTTGCTAAAACTACCTTTAAGAACTAGTAGGGGAATCTTGGACAAATGATATCGGTCTGGACCATACATGATCATTTATGAGAAACCAATCTATGTAGCATGTAGAGGGAGGTATTGTAGTGTGCAGGGTTAAGTTTCATCAAATTTTGAAGAAGATTGTTCAAGTTATTCAAGTTTTACCAAAATCGGGTAAAGTGACAAGGGCTAAAATAGTTACCTATCTTCTTAGAACTCAAATAAAATTATCAAGCCTCCTTCAGATAAATAATAGAATTATTTTTTTAATATCACTCTAATATTTAACTTTTGTAAAAACTTTAAGGTCAAAATGTGGAAGAACAATAAATTTTTCTTCATTTTTCGAACATTGTTCATACTCTTTCGAAACCTCCTTCTTGAAGCGATAGGCAAGAAATGAAAAATTTTGTCATTATTTCACTTGTAAAAGATGTGGAAACTTCTCAAGGTCATATAATATTTCTTATATGTCAATATGGTGACATTTTATTTATCCAAGCATGATTGCATTGTACGGAAATTCCTTTGTTTTTTCAAGTTTTGCACATACAGCCCTATTTTGAATGATCCAAGGAAAGCCACCAGGTGTGACAACTTTTGTTTTATGTCTACTAAATTATCTCAAATGTTTTCAAGCATTTACCTTGCTCATTTTGTGTAAACTCGGTCCTTTTCTCCTCCTATCACTAAAGGGCAGTCATGTCAATCTAATTATGAAGGCTTAGAAGGTGCTTAACGGTCATCTTTGTGCTTTGATCTAATATTTTAGATAAGAAATGGTTTTTACCACCTTATACAGGTCCAAAATGACCTATTGGATCTTTTAATGGCTTTGGTCAAGTATGAACAGTCCTAGCTTGCATTTTTTCTAAGTTGATTTCCAATTCTTTTCAAAGAAGACTGATATTTGGGTTGTGCTTACAAATTTATCCCTACAATTTATGCATCCAATTTGGTGGAGGTGGTGTATGAGATATCCTTGAAATTATTTTTTCATGAACGATCATCAAAGTGAAACTTTGTTAGAAGGAAAACTCCAAAATTGATACTTTCTAGTGTTGTCTTAAGAAACTATGCACACAGTCCCAGGTTTGCATGCCTCTCATGTCAACACTCACTTAATTTTGTGATTGCACTAGGAATTTTAAGTTGCAAAAGGCTAAGGTCTTCTTAGATAAGTACCTAAGTTGACTTGGAAAATGGATAAACCATGTAGAATGTCTCATTTCTAGACTGAGTCTGTTTCTATTTGTGACAGTCAAGAAAGACTGTATTTTTTCCTTAATTCATGAAGCTATCCCTTCATTAAATGCAAGAGAAGGCTTAAAGATTAAATTTATAACCTCAAATGAAGTATACATACACTTGTGTTTGGATAAATTTTAAGGATAAAGTGTTATGAATCTTCAAACAATGAATGAGGATTTTGAAACTAGAAACCCTCACAATGCACAGTCTTGGAAGATCAAACTCATTTGATCCTATTGGCATGTTCTCAGAAAAAATAATGGATTTGATAAGATCTGAAGTATTAATATCCTCCTTGAGATATTCTCTTGAAATTTTTCTTGACTAAGAGTATATGTGAAATCAACCAAACCTTTCACGTTACAAGTTTGAGCTAGAAAGGCAGGGTATACTCTGTCTTAAAGCATCTGTCATAGGCATGATCAATTATGACCTTTTATTTTGTGTTTGGTTGATCTAAAATTTCATAAATTAGTCTCTCTAATATGTGAAAACAATCAAAATTATACTCCTTATGTCATGGCATGTCTACCTCTTCCTAGGTTGAAGCATTTCCGTGAGAGTGAGCTCCTAAATGTTGAAGAAGAAGGAATAATACTCCATATCCTACTTTGATGATGATCAAAATTTGAATGTTGATTATTCCATCATATATACCTTATTTACATGTATGAATGCTTGAGTAGGGTCCATTGGTCTCATTCACTCTGTCTTGTTCAAGCTTATAACAGACACATGAACTCAAATGGAAGTTAAAGGATAAAATGGAAAATTATGTGGGTTGAAAAGAGTTTACAAATAATATTTGAAGTATTTGAAATGTATTCTCATGATGTAACACTTGGTGCAAGGTCAGATAGCACTAAAAGAAAAATGAAATCTTGTTGTGCTAGAAGACAAGCCTAATTAACTAAAAATGGAAAGATGGATACTAGTTAATCTAAGCTATGAACAGTTGTAAATAAAGCAAATAGATGTTGTAAATAAATGTAAATATGACTTAAGCACTTAAACTAATGGAAATGAAAACCCTAATGTGTAAGAGGGAAGAGGAAAGAACTCATTTAAATAGAAGATGCTTGTGAGACTGTGTTACAGAGGTGACTAGAAAATCTAGAAGCAGGAACGACTATGCAAGAGCTCTGAAAAGAATGGATCATGAGTATCTAGCTAGACTGGAGCACCTAGAGAGGGAGTGGGGTACCCATGGGCACTTTGTTCAACAAATTGGGTGCCTTGGTCTGTGTAAAATCTCTAAAACTAATCTTCACAGGTGCCTTGGTCTGAAACCCTTGATGTCTGTCGCATTAACTTCATTGTACTACTCCAGATGTCACTGATATTCCAAGATGGTGAAAAGACCTGAAAAGGACCAAGAAGGAGTATCAAATCCCTAAAAGATAAGAATTTAAATGAATGGGTTGGACTGACCTCAGCCACCATAATACTGGTCTTGTTAACTAAGTGTTGCACTACATTTCAGACCCAAATGTAGTTCTGGTGAGTGTGTGCATAATTTTCCCTGGGTGCTATTGTGTTAGGCACACTTTGTGAAGTAGCGAACAATAATTATATGTAGAAAATGTAATAGAATGTGTGCATGGAATACAATATAACCATCCCCCTATGATGTGTGTGATGCATATGACCTAGCCTTGTGCCTTGTGGTGGAGCTATATGGATGCAGGTGATCTCTAATGCAATAGGTGGATGTAACTCTAGATGGATGATAGTAGTGACTAGTTCTTGGTCCCTCATTATGGTCTCATAACTTTATATTTATAGGGTTCTCTTGATCTAATTTCACAATTAACCCCGAAATGGCCAACCACCAAAAAGATAAGGATCTAAAACGGCTAGAAAGATCCCAAAAATGGCAGGAAATTGTGAAAAGGATTGGGGCACCCCTAGTGGGACCAAGGTGCCCATGGGCACCCCAGTCAAGGCTAAAATAATGTAAAATGACCAAAAAAAATTGTGCTTATAGGTGTAAAAGGTCAAGAATTACAAAAAATAAAATAAAAGAAGATGGCTAAAAGACAGGGGTTAATTAGTAATTTCTTCACTCAAGAACCTTCTAATAGTAGTATGAGACCGGGAATAAATAATGTCTAAATTACATGATTTTGTGTCTACAAATCCAAAATGACTGTTACATTTTAGATTGGTAGATTTTTAGTTAGTTAAAAAGCCTCTATCCCTCATCATTTGGCATAAAATAATCTTGAAAGAACTTGCAAAATATGAAGAGTTAACTGAAGTATCACAGTTGCACTAATGACATTCCAAGTTAGTTATGTTTGAAAGTCTTCATTTCATTGGTATGTGAAAAACAAGTGTGAAAAGTGAATATTTTTTAATATGAAGTGAAAGGTCAGGTGTAAGAGTTGTTTATTTCCTACAAAATCTCATTTTTTAGTTTGAAATTATTGTTGATGTTCATGAGAGTGGGTATGCAAGTATGAGAGATAGTGTAGAGTTTAAATGTATTGAAACTATGAAAAATTAAGAGATGATGTAAGAGATTCTATGTGAAAATTTACATCACAATTTGTTGTCTTAGAAACCTAATAAAGTGAGTGGTCAAAAGTTGTAAATTTTGAGTTGTCAGCAAATCTTGAAAATAGGTGCTTTCCTGCAAGTTGTAGTTTACAAATCAGTCAAGTAAGTGCTTGATTTTGAATTTGGTGCTTCATTGTGAGTTTTATCTCAACTAATTTGTAACCTTTGTGATCATAGTGCATTGGCTCAGTGGGTTTTCTCCCAATTTGGGTTTCCCACTTAAAAAAATTTCTCTCCATGTGTTTATCATGTTTACTTCATGTGACTTATGTGATTGTTGTGCATCCATATTAAGTTGATATAAATTCACTGGCTTGAATTATATTGAAAATTTTTAATTGACATTGATTCTCCCCCCTCTCAATATCCTAATTTCTAATAATTGGTATCAAATATTGTTCCTTGTGTAGTTAGTTTAACAACTCAAAGGAGATCTAGAAAATTCAGACATGGAAAGCAATCAGTCATAAAGGGGTTTCTCTACATTCAAAGAACCTTTTTTCAATGGATCAAATTATTCCTTCTAGAGTGTCAAAATGAAAACATACCTCATTTCTCTTGGATTTGACATATGGTAATCAGTTTATAATGGCTACACAATTCTAGCTACACCTTGCACTAATGTATTAGGAAAGAAAGAGAGTGGAAAAAATTCCAAAGCCATGAATTCAACTCTTTGTAGAATGGATAAGAGTTTGAATTTATAAATTTCATGCATTGGACCGAAACTAAGGAGATTTGGGAGAAATTGAAGAAAATTTATGAAGGTGACAATAAAGTTTAACTAGCCAAGCTATAGACCTACGTGAGCCAATTTGAGAGTCTCAAAATCAAGGAAAGTGAAAGTATTTCCTCCTACTTGCAAAGGGTATATGAAGTAGTGAATTTTATTAGAGGTCGAGGAGAGAAGATAGAAGAGAGTGTAGTTATCCAAAAGGTATTGATATCCTTATCTACTAAATATGATTCCAAGGTGTCAGCAATGGAGGAAGCCAAAAACTTGAGCACTCTTAAAATGGATGAACTCCATGGTATACTTATTTCCTATGAGATGAGAACCACTGAATTAAAATCAATCAAGAAAGAAGCAGCTTTCAAGGCTGATAAGGAATCCCAAGCCAAGAAGAATAAAGTTGAGTCTGATATGGAGGTGAATGATGAGAAGGTGGAAGCCATGTTTGTAAGGAAAATGAAAAGAGGATCAGGTAAGTACAAGGGAAAACTACTATTCAAATGCTTTAATAGTGGTCAAGTTGTTCATTTTGCATCTAGGTGCCCAAACAAAAACAAGGGATATCATGATGAACATGATGAATAAACCTCTCACAAGAAAAATAAGAATTTCAAGAAACATGAGGGTAAGAATAAGTACTTCAAGAATCTAAGAAAAAATTCCATATGCTCAAGAAGTTTCTAGCTACATCTAAATCCAGTGACTCTAGAAAATCTGAAAGTGAAGATGAAGGGATGTCAAGCTAAAATTATATTCATGGACATGTAAGAACTGACTCCTTGCAAGTGATTCAAAAGGTAAATATTCAATTTGAATATGATATCTCAGATGAAGAGGATACTGTAGGGGTAAACCTTGAATATGAGTTAATAAGTGTTCTTGAAGAACTAAAACTTCAAAGAAAGAAGAATCAAAATATGAAAATGCAATGGTGAGAGACTATGAAGGAGTGTATCAACACTTCATGAGAGTATTTTAAACAAGACAAGGAATCTCAAGAACGTGAAGAACATAATTAAGGAACTTGAGGTCACAAATTGAAATTGATTCAAGTATCTTTCAAAGTTAAGGAATAGACTAGAATTTAAAGCTCAAATCAGATCTTGGATCTGCTGCAAACTCAATAGGATCATACCTCAACCATAAGTTGAAGGCCTATCAAAAAGTTTGATGAAAAAATCAAATGATTTAGATGACATCCTAAGCAAGCAAAGAGACCTTCAATGATAGATCTAGCCTAGTATTTTGCAGGAGGAACATAATGAATGATGAAACCAGCATGAAAAAATATAATCAGGACAAATCAAGATGCACCAAAGGCAAGGAATTGTTGTTATCAAATATGTCAAGAAGAGATACACATCAAACAAGAAATCCCATGCAATAAGGTATGCTCATTACTTATATAGTTATTCTTTTTCATGCAATATGTTTGGTCACAAAGCCTCAAAGTGTAAGATACATGTTAAAGGTCATTGAAGACATGTTAACTCTTATCACTTGAGAAGCAAGGATGAGTTGATCTGCTACAACTATCAAAAGTATGGATATATAGCCAAATTATTCTATCAAATACCTTCAAAACAAAACAATAAGGTACTTTTTGTGAAAAATCACATCCTACAAGTGTAAAGGAACAAGGCTTAATAGCCCAAACTATCTTTCATTCTCAAAGTGAAGACATGAAGTGCTACATAGATACTGAGTGCTCAACCCACATGACAGGAAACAAGAGTAAGTTCATCTCTCTGGAAGAAAATACATCAAGTATAGTATAGTGAGGTTTGGTGATAATACATCAGCTAACATTTTGGGAAAAGGAAAATTAAGTCTTCATAATGGTAAGACTATCACTGAAAATGTGGTGTACGTTGAGGTTCTAAAATAAAATTTGTTGAGTGTCAGTCAAATGTGCAAGAAGGGATATATAGTGTTGTTTCATGACAAGGGGTGTGACATAAAGAATAAAAAATCAGGTAATGTAGTTGAAAATGCAAAGAGAACCGAGAATAATATGTATGTACTAAAGGAAATTAACAAAGAAAATAGCTTCACTAGAAAGGTAGATGAGAGTTGGCGTTGGCACAAGAGGTTAGGACACCTCAAATTTGATAATCTTGCCAGAATCATCTCTATGGGATGTGTAAGTAACATGCCTAAGATAAAAAACCATCTGCTAAGATTTGTAAAGCATGTCTTTATGGAAAAAAAAACTAGGAGTTTCAAATCAAAAGAATACTCCACTACAAATCCTCTAGAGTTGATTCATACTGATCTTGTAGGACCAACCAAAATTGAAAGTATTCAAGGAGATAGTTATTTCATGTTGTTGGTTGATGATTTAAAAAGTATGAGATGGGTTTCCTTCCTCAACGAAAAATCAGAATCACTAGAAAGGTTTAAATCCTTAAAAGCACTAGTGGGGAATGAAAAGAACGAAAAAATCATGAGTTTGAGATCTAAAAGAGGAGGAGATTTTTGGTCAAATGAATTTTGTGAGACTCGTAAAATAAGAATATAATTCTCATCTGCAAGAACACCTTAACAAAATGGGGTAGTAGAGAGAAAGAACAAAAAAATTCATGAAATGGATAGAACTATGATGAATGAATCAAGATTTCTAGATGGATATTGGAGAGGAAGTTGGCACAGTAGTATACATTCTAGTTAGAGCTCAAATTATAATCAATCACAAGAAGACACCCTATGAGCTTCAGAGAGGAATATTTGTAAGTGCAAAGCACATGAGAGTGTTTGGAAGAAAGTGCTACATCAAAAGAGGTGATGATAATATTGTTAAGTTTGACTCAAGGTGTGATGGAGGAATTTTCTTAGGCTTCTCAATTGCTATTTCAGCATATAGTTGTTACAATAATAGCCAAAAAATATAGTTAAGAGAACCAATGTTACAATTGACTAATCATACCCAAAAAAGGCCACAACTCATCCCAAGGAGACTCCACAAAATACTGAAAATTAGGATGATGATGAAATTGTAGAAGTTGATCAAGAAGAAGAAAATTAATACGAAGAATTTTCTAATACAAAAGCACCTTCAAAGCAGGCTAAAAGAGATCATCCACCAAGTCAGATTATAAGAAATAAGGAAATATGTATTCAAATAAGAACAAGGTTGAAAATTTCTAAAAATCAAGAAAATATTACTATCTCTCTATCCAAAATAGAACCAAAGAATGTCATTGAGGCTAGAAAATATCAAAATTGGATCAATGGAATGAATGAAGAGTTGGACCAAATAGAGAAAAAAGAAACATGGGAGCTTGTTCCTAGTATAAATAATAAAAACATCATTGGAGCCAAGTGGGTGTTTAGAAACAAATTGAATGAAAAAGGTGAAGTTACAAGAAATAAGGCAAGGATGGCTTGCAAAGGATATGCTCTAGTTGAAGGAGTGGATTTTAATGAGAAATTTTCTCCTGTGGCTAGGATGGAGGCCATAAGGCTCTTCTTAGCATATTCAGCACATAAAGGCTTCGAAGTATATCAAATGGATGTGAAGTCAACTTTCCTAAATGGGCACTTGAATGAGGAGGTTTACATTAAACAACTTGATGGTTTTTCTCTCACTAAAGACATGGATTATGTGTGTAGGTTGAAGAAGGAACTCTACGGTCTCAAACAATCCCCTAGGGCCTGGTATAATAGATTGGAAATGTACTCAATTTATAAAGGATTTAGAAAAGGAGTAGTTGATAGCAATTTGTTCATAAAAGAATAACAAGGTCACATGTTACTTATTGTTGTATATGTAGATTATATAATCTTTGGGAGTGATAGTAATAGCATGTCACATGGATTTTCAGAGGTCATGAAAAGGGAGTTTGAAATGTCAATGCTTGATGAACTCTCATTCATCCTAGGGATACAAATCAGTCAATCCAAGGAGGGTATCTTCATCTTATAGACAAAGTACATCAAAGAGATACTCAAAAGATTTCAAATGGAAGATTGTAAGCTATTAATCACTCTAATGGTTGTAGGGTGAAAACTCGGCAAGGAAGATATCTCATTAAAGGTAAATTAGACTGTTTATAGATCCCTGATATGTAACCTTTCATATTCCACTGCATCTAGACCTGATATCATGCAAGCAGTTGGTTTAGTTGGAATATTGCAAGAAGATCTCTAAGATGTCAAAAGAATCTTTGAGTATCTCATGGGGACATTGGACTATGGACTTTGGTATCAAAAATGCAATGAGTTTCATATCAAATCCTTCATAGATGTCTATTGGGTAGGCAGCATTGATGATAGGAAGAGCACAACTGGTGGACCTTTCTTTAAAGGTAAGTGTCTTGTGTCTTGGTTAAGTAAGAAGAATTCTCTTGTGGCACTCTCCACTTTTGAGGATGAGTATGTAGCAGCATCCATTTGTTTTACTCAAGTGATGTGGGTGAAGAAAACACATGAAGACTACAAAATTAAAAATGAAGGTCATATTCCTCTATATTGTGAAAGCACAAGTGCTATAAGTTTTTCAAAGAATCCATTCCTACACTCTAAGAAAAAACACATACTAATCAAATATCACTTTTGAGGGAGCAAGTGAATGAGCATAGAATTAAGCTTGAACATGTGTCTACAAAGCAGGAAGTGGCTAATGTAATGAAAAACTTATACCTAAGGTAGTTTTTGAGAATAAAAGATACAAATTTGGGGTAATATGTGACCCAATCCATCACAAAAGGTCTCAGATTATCAGGGGGGAAGCTCAAATGCCATAGTTTCTCCAAAAAGGCTCGAGATGACTCTAGAAATGGGGAGCTAGTTCACTTGTTCAAGGAAAATTTGAGAAAGTCAAAGAAAGGAACATGTAAAGGATGAAAAGGTAGAATTTCAAAGAGAATAGGCTCATGGGGAGAATTGCATCTGATTGATGAGGAAAAGTCATGCAGCAAGTTGAGTCTTATCAGAAAAAAGAGAACCATCATCCAAGGGGGGCCTTCTTAAGGTAAGTTCATGCCTTTTCATTCTTTTCTTTCATGTTACTAAAGTTGTTGGATGTGTGTACATTTTTCATAGATGTCAAAGGGGGGGAGATTGTTGTCAAAAAAAAGGAATAAATGCTTTGAATCTATTGGTGTATGGGTTTACCATCAAGGTTTCTAAGTTTGTTGTCATCAATGACAAAGGCAGAGATTGTTGAACCATGTTGTATTGGTTGGTGTTGACATTTATGTCACATGGAATTGATGGCAAAGGAGGATTGAAATATCATGTAGGTTGGTGCCTTATCAATGGTTTTGAGTGGCCTCAAGATGGTTTACTGTACATTCAGGATGGTTTCATAGAGATACAGGCTTGGCGAGAGAGATTAGTGCCCACGAGAGGTATGGTTATAGTTTGTGTGCTTGGTTTAGGTGTCCCATAGGTCAGAAACTATGTTTCTAGGATGTGCAAGAGCTTCTAGGGTAAGTATCAGGTCAAGTATTGTAATTCACCATTGAAACTAGCTCATTTAGGCCTAATTCTACAGCCTAATGAGGTGTAAGAGCTCAAATTAGGCTATGGTAAGCCTAGGTAAGCATGGTAGAAACCTAGGAACACTACCTACAGCATGTATGAGCACATACATGGCTTACTTTATCCTTTGGAGGTAAATTTGTAATTCTCTCTAAAACTTCCTTGGAGAACTAACAGTGGAAGCTTGGAAAATTGACAATTGTATGGACCGTACAGGCTCATTTATGAAAAACCAAGCTATAGATCATGTAGAGGGAGGTTTTTTTGTGCTCTCGATAAATTTTCATCAAATTTTGAATAGAATTGTTCAAGTTATAGGAAAACCAGTTTCTTGAAAAAGGAAAACTTAACACCTTGTCTTCTTAGCACCAATTATTTTTTATCGATCATCCTTTAGATAAATCCTAGAAGGATTTTTGTAGGATCAATCCAAGACTTAAATTTTATAAAAGGATTAAGCTCAAGAGGTGGAATAACAAGAAATTTCTCTTTGGTTTTCTAAAATTGGTCATTCCCTCTCCAAACCTCCTTCTTCCAGCAATAGGAAAGAAATGAATATTTTGGTCATTATTTCAAGCATGATTTCATTGTACAGAAATTCCTTTTTTTTACAAGTTTTACACATACAATCTTGTTTTGAAGGATCTAAGGTGAACCACCATTTTTTACAGCTTTTGTTTGATGTCTACTCAACACTCTCAAATGTTTTCAAGAATTTACCTTGGTTATTTGGTGTAAACTCAGTCATTTTCTCCTCCTACCGCTAAAGAGCAGACATTCCAATCTAGTTATGAAGGCTTGGAAGGTGCTTGAAGGTCATCTTTGTGCTTGGATCTGATATTTGAGATGAGAAATGGTTGTGACCACCTTATACAGGTCTAAGATGACCTGTTGGATCTTCTAATTAATTTGGTAAATTATGAATTTTCATATCTTGCATTGTTTCTAAATTACTCTGTCCATTTCTTGTCAAAGAAGACTGATACATGGGTTGTGCTTGTAAATTTCTCCCTACAATCTATGCATCTAAGTTGGTGGAGATAGTGTATGATCTCTCCTTGAAATTATTTTTTCATGAATGATCATCAAATTGAAGCTTTGTTATAATTAAACCTCCAAAATTGTAATTTTCTAGTGTTGTCTTAAGAAACTATGCACACACTCCTAGGTCCGCATGCCTTTTATGTCAACACTCACTTAATTTGGTGATTGTACCAGGAATTGTAAGTTACAAAAGCCTAAGTGCTTCTCAAATAATTAGCTAAGATGACTTGGAAAATGGATAAACCATGTATAATAACTCATTTTTAGACTGAGAATGTTTCTCTTCATGATAGTCAAGAAATACTATATTTTTTCCTTAAGTCATGAACCTCTTTCTTTATCAAATGCAAGAGAAGGTTTGAAGAGTAAAGTGAGAACCTCAAATGAAGCATGCATAAGCCTTTGTTGGGATAAATTTTAAGGATAAATTGTTATGAGTTGATGTAGGAACATCAAATCTAGGGCAAGTATAAGGATGGAAATATCCAAATTTTGGATTGAAGGTATGTTAGTGTAGTTTAGAGGTAATTTTTTTGAATTTAGACATGTCAATGGGGTTCTAGGTCTTCCAAAAATTCAAATTTCTTATTTCCCTCCAAGATTGAAAATAGAATATTAAAGGCCTATTTTGGTTTGGTTGAATAATTAGGCATGTTCTAGTGTTGTGTGTGGTGTTAAGATACATCTTTATGTTTGTAATAGTCTGATAAAAGAGTCAATAAGTGGTTGGAGCCTTAAGCTCAAAGCCATTTGTTATTTTTTGTAAAGTTGAAGAATGGTGAAGTACCTAAGTGATTAAACATGAAGGTGAAAGGTCACAACTTGAGTGGTAACTACCTACAAGGTTATAAATTTCTTTTTGTAACTGATTTTAAACTATTCCATTCGAATGTGAATCACCAAAACTTCAAAGAGAGCATAAAATAATTTTTCTTGTGTGTATATTCTGAGTACATCATTTTGATGTGTATTTGTTTGATGTTTTGAAGCATTTCAGGTAATACATATCTCTATAAATAAGTGATAGGATCTAAGATAAGCATCCTTGGTGAATTTGTAAGATTTTGTTTCTTTTGTATGTGATAATAACTATTGGAAAAGGCTATGAAACCTTGTAACTGTTAGGAAAAGTTATTTTATGTATGTTTAGAATGATAACTCCAGGTATGGAGAGGATAAAGGGTAATATGGTTTGGGAAGTGAGACTCATGCTTGAAAATATTGTATGAGAGATAGTAGGGTGTTTGATATTTGGTGGTGGTGAGTTTATAATGCCTAAGTTTTGGAAACATTGTATATACATTGATAGGAAAGACTAAGACTAATAAGGGACTTATGTTCTGCATTTAGTGTAAGTATAAAAAGGGTATAGTGGTGTGTGTATTAATTCGTTAAAAAAATCTATTACACATTCTACTTGGACTAAATTCTATAATAAATCCTTTAAAAGAGCCACCAATTCGAGGAAAATTGATATAAAGACAACCATTCTATTATGAACCTACATGGGTGTTATTACATTATGAAATGATATTACAAGGGGGGTGAAATAAGTTTTTCATGAGTTCTAAATTTCCCTGATAGACTTTAAGGGATATCTCAGTTCATGTAGAACTTGCAGGAGTGAATGAAACATAATCAAAAAGAAGAAATATTGATTTTTGTCTTCTCGTCCTATAGCAAGGACCCAAACCCTCTTCTAGGATTTTTCAAAGAAAAAGGCACCTTTTCTTGATAATGCACCCATAAAATAGATAAAAATTTAGTATAATTATATATGGGTTGGTCATCTAAATGTTATTGAAATAAGCAAAGTGAATGAAGTATTCTAGCTCGAGTTGTAGCTAACAGAAATTTTGCTTAAGTGCGATAGTTTTACAGGAGGCATGACAGTGTTGAAAAGTGGATCACATTTGATGCACAAAGCTAGGAGATCAAACTTGGAAATAATTCCCCCCACAAAATTTCACCACTCATATGTCAGAATAAATAGACCACTTGCAAGCCACCATTTCCAATTATGACTGACAGTATAGTGAAACAGTGCAACATAGACTTTTGAGAGCTAGTTAGCAATAGAAGTGGGGGAAAGTTGAAATAAATCTTACAAATCCAACCTGTTTGAGGTGTTACTCAAAGTTCACAATCCAAGGGAGGTACTAGGAATGTGGCTTAACTTGTTGAAGGAATGAATAGAACAAAATATACAAAGGAAAACATGCCCAAGTAGGGCGAGTAGAGGTCTAACCAATCAAGAAATGACTTTAGTGAACAAGGCATTGCACTAAGATGAAGCTCACTAAATTGTGCATGCATATTATACTGGTAAAATTAGGTTTGATTATGTTCTCAAATTATTTGGAAGTAACCTGGAGTGCTCTATTTATGAGTTGTCCAAAAGACATGTTTCTTAGGATTTAAAGGAAATTGTGTAGCAAAAGGGAGTAGGAGATTGAAATTTTGAAGAGTTTTAGGTGACTATATGGATTAAACAAGTTGAATGAAACCTTAATAACATGAAGGAAAAGGTAATGAAGCTCAATGAGTTCTCCAAAATGGGTTGTTGCTTGATTTGAAAATCCTCTCCTTATGAAGAGTTGAACTAGTCAAAGTGCAAAGGACTGTTTGAGATGAAATAGAAGGATAGGGTTCTTGGATAGAGAGTAAATTGTGAGAGGTGGATGGAGCCTTGAATAAAATCATATTACAAGTCAGAGGTCAGTGGTGGAAGGTTAATTATGAGAAGATTCAATTTTTCATATTAACTCTTAGTCATAAAATATCTAATAGAGAGCAGCCTGCAAGCAAGGTAAGAGAATTTACATTTAATAGGTTTGATGATCCTTTTAATTGATCTCATAGCATTCATTAAAGATAGATAAACAAGGTCATTAAATAAAAATGTGAATATTAAGAACTAGGACTAATTTTTGAGTATGCTAACTTGCAAAAATGAATTGTTTGAGTGACCAAGATAATGTTTTGATTTTTTATAGAATCAAAGGATCCATTGAATGCATGTTTTCAAATGTAGCACTACACCATGAGTCTTCAAACAACAAATGATGGTTTTGAAAATTGAAACCCATACTATGCATACTCTTGTAATATAAAAAACCATTTGATCCTATAGGCATGTTCTTAGAAAAAATAATGGATTTGATAAAATGTGGAGTGTTCATATCCTCCTGGAGAGATGATCTTGAACTCTTGTTTGACTGAGAGTATATGTGAAATCAACCAAACCTTTCATGTTTCAATTTTGAGTTGGAAAGACGTGGTATACTCTGTATTAAATCATGTGTCATGTGCATGATCAGTGATGACCTCATATTTTTTGTGTGGTTGATATAAAATCTCATAAATTATTCTCTCTAAGATATGAAAACAATCAAAATTCTACTCCTTATGCCATGACATGTCTATCTTTGACTGGGTTGAAGCATTTTCATGATAGTGAGCTCTTAACTGTTGAAGAAGGATTGATACTCCATATCCTACTTTGATGATGATCAAGATCTGAATGTTGATGATTTCCATCATATAGACTTTATTTACTTGTATGAATGCTTGTGTAGAGCCCATTGGTCTTATTCACTCTGTCTTGTTCAAGCCTATAATGCACACATGAACTCAAATGGAAGTTGAAAGCTAAAATGGTGAATTTCGAGGGTTGAAAAGAGGTTACAAAAAATGTTTTAAGTGTGTGTAATGTAATCTCATGATGTAACACCTAGTGTAGGGTCAAATAGCACTAAAGGACAAATGAAAGCTTGTTGTTCTATAAGACAATCCAAAATGAGTCTTACATTTAATATTGGTAAATTTTTAGATAGTTGAAAAGCCTCCATCCCTCATCATTTGGCATAAAATAATCTTGTAAGAACCTATAAAATATGAAGAGTTAACTGAAGTATGACAGTTGCACTAATTACACTCCAATTCAATTATGTTTTAAATCTCTTCATTTCGTTAGTACGTGTAAAACAAGTGTGAAAAGTGAATATTTTTGAAGATGAAGTGAAAGGTCAAGTTTAGGAGTTTTTTATTGCCTACAAAAGTTCATTTTTGAGTTTGAAACTATTTGTGATGTTCATGAGAGTGAGTGTAAGTCTAAGATAGTGTGTATAGTGCAAATATATTGAAACTATGGAAAATGAGGAGATGATGTAAGAGAGTATATGTCCAAATTTAGGATCACAACTTGTTGTCTTAGCAACCTAATGAAGTGAGTGGTCAAAAATTATTGTAAAGTCTGAGTTGTAGCTCAACAAATCTTGAAAGTAGGTGCTTTCCTAAAAGTTATAGCTTGGAAATCATTCAAGTAGGTGCTTTATTTTGAATTTGGTGTTTCATGTTGAGTTATAGCTCAGCTAATTTGTAACCTTTGTGAGCATAATGCATTGGTTCAATGGGTTTTCTCCCAGTTTGGATTTCCCACTTTAAAACTTTTTCTCCCCATGTGTTCAAATTGTTTACTTCATGTGAATTTTGTGATTGTTGCATCCATATTAAGTTGATACAAATTTATTGGTTTGAATTATATTGAAAAGTTTTAAATGACATTGATTCACCCCCCTCTCAATTTCCTTATTTATAACAGTTCAGGGAGGATGCACTATTAAAAAAAGAAGTTTTGAACATGATGTTTTATTTTAGACTTTTTAACTAGAAACTAACCTGGGGAAATACTGTACAAATCTACCAAGACTATCATTTTAGTATTGACCCTTATATATGGTCTTGGACCTGTTTGGTTTCTGGATTTATAACTTTATAACATTATTTCTTGTTTGGAACTATCTTTCGTCAAACCATAATTGTTAGTCATAATGCAAATCTCTTTAAATCTTATAAACATTATCTCAAACCCTATTTGTGGATGGAAATTCCTATAAACAAAGCATTGGTTGGGTTGTGGGCACCCCATGCACCACTCACTTTGGAACTACTGTGAATAGGCCTAAAACCAAACCTCTTTCTCTACCTAAGATGTGATACTTGAATGAATGCAACTAGATTTGACAACCTTCTTTAAAAATTGTTGAGTTCAATTGGATCTTGCTAAAATACTTAGGGAAGGGATATTTGAGTGCTTGCATATAAGAGATAATTGTGTCTGTACCTAAGAAGAAGATTTAGATCTATATATATTTCTTCCCTGATGATTGTATATGTGTTATTATGATATTTAGGGAGCTTTGGGTTCCTTTTGCAAGTGTTGGAAGTGAGTCTATCAATTTAGTACCATATGATATCTGCGTTAGCAAATGAGGTAATATTTACTTTCGTATATATGGTTTCACAAATGATCTATTGAAGAAAGGTTGACCCAATGGGATTATAAGACCCAAAAAATAATATGAAATTGAAATTAATTTTGGATAACATGTCAGTCCAAGACTGTGAAACTTATCTAGGACTGGATATAATATCCTAACCAAACTATATAGCCTTTCCCAATAATGGAAAACATGTACCATGAATTTTTCAAGTTGTCAACTTCTGTTTGTTTATGAATGTTATGCATTTTACTCTCAAAATTTGATGACATGTCATTTGTTAACAAAAAACAAGCTAAAAAGATAACTCAAAATGTGATAAGAGATAATGGGAAGGTTTTATTTATCTTAACAAGAGTGCATTTCCAAAAATAGTAGTGTCAAAGAGTTAATTACCAAATTTGATTGTCTACATCCCCCCCCCCCTTTAATTATAAAATGAAATTACATGTTTAAAGGATAATATACATGAGTGTGTAGACACACTTTGTCTTCACTCGAAGTGTGTTTTGTAGAATCTTGTTGTTCTTAGTGTTGGTATGCTCCACAATGAGACCTACAACAAAAAGTGTTATAGTCAATGTCCATGATAAATAATTGAAATTTAACTAAAATGTAAAATGTAACATGAAATATTTACATTTGTATAAAAATGAAAATAAATTAAAGAGCTGTAAACAAGGAAGGAATACACATTTTTTTTCTATGGAGGGAGAAACTCTTATTCTTTTCTTTTACTTGAAGATTTTCATTAATGAATTTACCAAAGGATTTGGAGTAATCAATCCCCACTTGTTCTAAGGATAAACCAAAGCGTTACGTGTATGCAACCCAACATAGAATGTTGAGGAGATAAGAATAAGAATGAAGTGTCAGAAAGCCTCACTAAGGAAAAAGACCATGTATCAAATTTATTCAATGACTTTGATATCTTCCCCTTTAAGTGCAAGAGGAAAGGGAAGTCTACCTACAAAGAACTTATCCACTTTGATACCTTCCATAACCCCTTAGACTACACCACTATAGATGGATCTAGGCCTGATTCTGTAAATAAGGACACATGGTAAAAAAGAGAAAAAATTCCCCCATTCCCTTCCCATGTGCCATAAACTTGAGTGAAAATGGTAATATACTAAAATGTTGATGGCAAAAAAGGCTTGTGTCCCCAAGATTCTTTAGACTATAGTAGAAACTAATTTTTGTAGAAAATAATAAGTGAAGTACCACATGCCCCCTGTATTGGTCTAAACTAAGTGAACTAGATATGACATTTTACCAAAAACCTATAATTATAGCTAAAAATATATAACTACTAAGAAGTTTGATGTAACTACCCATAGGAAAAATGTGCAGTTGGGTCGGGACCGTGAACACAACATTGACCAATTTATATGGTTATAAACATGTGTATTTTTGTCTAAATTAATGTATTTAACTAAATTTCTAAGTATATGTACCCTATTTGTAACTGTATATCACACCATAATTCTACTTGTGTGTGTTATAGGTGTATAATATACCCAAATGAATGCCCTATTTTTTAGGCATGTGCAAAAACCATGTTTGATAACTTAGATCAAAAGAAAGGATTTTCTCCTATACACAAGATACCTAAGAAATTGTAGGAGATTGTAGGATGCTAAATAGGTGGCCACCTTGAAGAAATTGTACATAAAATGGAAGGTGTTTGTACATGGTGGAAACCATGGTGCACAACTAAAGTAATGATAGCAACATATTGAAACAATATATATGATTTCAACATTAGTTGGAATAAATGTAAGAGGAGACAAGTATAACAATAGTGAAATCATATGTAACAAGTATGCAAACAATCTCACATAAAAGGAATAAATATATAAACATAGGACACCCATGTGATTTGAAAAAATTAAATCTAAGATAAGGACATTGTTGATCATATAGATAAAACAGCAAATAAGCAAGATCATTCAAATGAAATACAAGCAAGATTGATAGATAGGGTTTAGAGAAGGAATCATCTTATAACTCTAGGTCTGGATCGATTATGGGCTAGTGAATTATCTGGAACAACTAATCATGGATTTTGTAAGCTATGTGTCTAAAATTGTGATCTAGAAACTAATAAGATAGAACCTCCTAGAATGGGGTAAGACCGCTCAAGTGCTAGTGTCTGTTTTGGGCACTGACATCTGTGGAATAGCTCGAGATCTATATTTTTCTTTTTTGTTTCTTGTTCATTGTAGGTCATGTCAAATTTTTTACACCTCTATTCTATCACTCTTGTAGCTATAAAAGAAACCCTATTTACCTGCACAATACTCAAGTATACATTAGATGACTAAAAATATTTTTATGCTTGAGACGAATGGACCTCGATTAGTCACCCCAATGTGATTGTCACCAAGCACTGCACTACATTTTAGAATTCAAGGTAACTCTAGTGTTGTGTGACGATTAAAATATTGTTCCTTGGGGTATGATTCCCTAGTGTCTGATCGCATAGAGATATAAACGAGATATAACTACTTTTTCCCAATGTAAATGTTTGATATGGAATTCAGAATAAACCCTCCTATGTAGTGAATTATGTAGTACCAAAATGCATTCCTTGATGTAGTAGATACAAAATATTAGCTCCTTGTAATAGTATGTGTCCTCTTGAATACTTGCCCTCCTAATGCGGTTAAATAACATATGTGTGTGTGTGTGTATATTATTCCTTTTCTTAAGTTTCATCATTAACAAGTAAAATGTTGACCAAGGGTCATAAAATAAGGACAAGAAAGAAGTAACATTTGAAAGATTAGAATGAATAGATAAGGAGGATAGAGATAGCCCAGAGGGGATAGTAGCACTCAGAACAATCATTTCCTTAATGGGTGGTCCTGTACAAGGTTCTCAAAAAGGTCATACATAGTGAAATAAAAGTTGAGTATGATGTCAGCTGGTATGCAAAATTGTAAGTTGTCAATCAGAAACATCGAAGCAATAGAGATGAAAAGAATAAAAACAATCTCAAAGTAAAGTAAAGAGGTGTTAATGAATAGTTTTCGTGCTTAGTAATCATGCATATAAATGAGGTATTTAGAGGCTAGATGTACATAGTAATTGCATTATTTAGTGACTAAATTTTCCCCCAGTTTATGTTGGTGAAAAAGGATTCGGTAGCATAAAGTAGAACAAGAAAATCATACCTTGGAGAGTCTAATGAGGATTGTACCAAATAGTGTGTCGAATGAGTATTGTAGCATGTCAAATGGAATATTGCAAGATGTGTACTATGAAGTTCTAAGGAGAGGGAAGGATAAGGATCCTACGGGTGACCTTTACATGTGTACAATGATAGTGATTTGTGCATGTAGTTCCCTTTCCCAGAGCATGTTTGAGATTTGATTCATGGTTACTTGTATGCTTTGTCTTCATTGGGATAGGATAGGACATGCAAAAGAAAACAAGTATAGTCAATGCTTTAGGTAAACATAATTGAAATTTAACTTGAGAAAATATGTAAAAAGGGAAATGTGTATTTAAAAATCTAAATAAAGGGGTTAGGGTACACCTGAGAGTGTTGAAAGCGAAAGGGATAGAAATTTTCTCCTAGCTTATAAAGTCGATGCTTCAGGAGTTGGTTAGAATAACATGAAGGATTTAGGTGTCCTATCACCAAACTAGGGATTTGAGCGTCGTGATGCTAAAATTCAACTTTAGGCATCATGTCACCACTAAGGGAAAGTGTATTGGGTGAGAAGTATGTTTTTCCCTCCAATCATTAACACTTCCCTACGAATAAGTGCCATTGCAAATGATCAAAAACCCGATTTGTAACTTGCCTAGGGTGACACATTGTTCACTAGGCATATTAATGTCTTGTATATGCATTACATGTCATTCCCTTATTTAGTTCCCATTTGGGCTCTTGAATTAGTAGTTTAGTTCCTGATTAGTGATTGATTACAATCTGAAATTGGCTATGTAACTACTGAAACTAGAGAAAAATGTGACTATGTAACTGTTAAAACTGCTCTATAACTATTTTTACCCCAAGGACAGGAGTTCCCAGGTAAGACATTAGCGCCCAAGCATTCTTGTCTAATATAGGTGCTTATGTCCATGTTGAATTTTGTGACGATGTCAATTTTTGGACTTTTTATGTAACATGATTTCTATTATGTTCTTGATGTCTATGTTTTCTGTAACCGTGTCTGTAACTGCTGGGAGGGTGAAAAGGTTCACTCAATGTTTGCCCCCACTCGATTGGGGTGTGTTACTTGAACAAATGCGAATGAGAGCCTAAGCTAAGGAAGGATTGATACTGATATGCACATCTGACATAGGAATCTTGTAGGGGGAAGAAGGATTGTGCATAATAGTTACCATGGCGCAAGCAAAACAAGGGGAAAATGCTAGCATACAAGTGTTACTCACAAACAAGCAATGCATATAAAAATAAAAACTAGTAAAGAGCATAAAGGAAAAAAACAAATAAGGACTCAACAAGGAGTCTAGTTACATACATGGGACACCACTCGGGATGTCACAAGATAATCAGAGCCATAAAGATCTTGTGCAAGTAAGGAAATCAAGCAAACACGGGGCATAAATCCGCAAACAATGACAAATAAAGTACAAGACAAATCAAATAACCATGATTAGAAGGAGGTCATGCAAGGTAAATTCTACACACGAAGCACCCATTAGCATGTTAGGGAAGATAAATAGTATGTGACAATATAAAATCTGAATATAGGAAGGAAAATGTCAAATATAGAAATGATAGAACATGAAAGCAAGTGAAGATAAGTATAGATGCCCATAACGAACCTCAGTGGGACTGATAATGGGTAGGGGTAAGACATCATACATCATGTAACAACCTGTAAGTGACCTGTATTCACCTCAAGATACCATGTGAATGTGCATGTGTGTATGAAAAATGATAAAGAAAACTATGAATTGTAGTAACATGATAAAAAAAGGTGCAACATATAGCAATATAATCAAGGAAAAATGCATCCAATTAAGATCTACTGTAATTATTTTTTTTTTATTACAATGTATATTTGTGAAAGAAAATCAACGAGAAGGGAGGAATAAGGATGTCCCCTCATGTGGTGCATGTAAAGGGAGGTCCATATGAATAAACCCTCAACAGTTGAGTATGAACTAAGAACAAGAGTGTGTCATCGGGTGGTGTGGGGGAATTAGGATGCCCCCAAGTGTTGAATGCCAAAATGATCTATGCAATGAGAGTAATAGGAAAGGGCCCACGATCAACTGATGTAAAAGAAGTATGCATATGTGAACATGGTCTAGGATCCGATGGTTACATAGGAGAGTGCATGAGCCCAAGTATACGAGATAGGGCTAAAATGAGCATGCGTAGAAATAGAGAGTGGAATATGTCTAGATGGAGCATGTGAAACATGTGATCTATGTGAATATTTTCCCGTATGAGGTGGGCTATGTGATCGATAGATGTGATGAGGCCTATGAGTAGTAACCATGCCTGAAGGAAACTGATATGGATATGCACAAAAGGTGCCATGAAGAGGAGCAAGGGCTCTAGATACCATAGGAGGTGTCAAGGCTAAGGAGTCATCATGGATAGGAGAGGATGCACTAGGACTAGAAGAAACTGAATATGGGGTACTCGGAGGGGCCAAGGACAAAGGTGTCCTATGGTGGAATGCCTCAAATAGCGATAAGATGTCTCTCATGGATAAACTTAAGGCACAAGTGTATAATAGAAGGCAACGAATTTTGCAACCCAAAGCCAAATCCTTAGAATATGTCACAATGCGTAACAATAGATCCAACAATAAATGGCATAAAAATAGTAATATGCCTGAAAATGTTGGGTAGAATAACATGGCCATAAGAATTAGGATATGTGTGTGTTATTCGAGATAAAGGGAAACCAATGGACAAAAAGAAAGATCATAAAGCATGCAATGTATTTGAATGTAGGATGTACCCATAAAATTGTTGATGGCATGGAGCCTAACAAAAGAATCAATATGTAATCTATGGAGAGGATAATGAGGTGTGAAAATCAACATCAATGAACGTGATAATGGGTGATGTGAAATCAATAGCACGAATAAAAAATCCAAGGGGGTGATCCAAAGAAGTCAGAAGGAGGCACTGCATGGTAAGTATGATTATAAGAGGACTTAGGGGCTGACTTGTCATGCTTAGGCAATGGGTCATTGAATATTTTTAACTTTCCATTGTCGTTGGTAGATTTGGAAGTGAAGTAGTGGATTCACGCAATTAGATATCATTATTGTCAATGACATCTTGGATCAAACGACAAAGCTTGAAACACTTATCACTAGAATGGTCATTGCATCTATGGTAATCATAACATGCATGCTCATCAAACTTCTCTACCATGGGGCCTATTAGGATCATACTCGAGAGGAGGTAGAAGATAAATCATATTGCTTTGAATGAGATGGGGTAACAACATATGTGGAGATAAGGCAATCGAGTAAACATATGATGAGTGGGCTTGGAGATGAAGCTTAGGAGGTTGAGAAATAACATTAACAATAGGTTTAGCATCATTAGAATTGGGTCTAAAGGGAACCTTTCTTAGAAATTTAGAAGAGGAATGATCAAAAGTATTAAAACCATATTTGAGTTTTCCCAAAGAAACTATCTTAGTCTCACAAGTTTTCAACGTATGGCATAGATGGTCAAAGGAATGATAGGAATAAAAAATCACACATTCTTACAAAGGAGGCAAAATAATTTGAATAAATAGATCTTGTAATTTAGATTCAGCTAATACATTGCTCATTTTAGAAATATTGTTCTTGTAACGCAATACATAATCACTAATATGTTCATTATATCCTTGTTTAATTTTATCCATTTTTGCATAAGATATTTTCATTCCAATATTCATAGAAAAATGAGCTAGAAACAAATCATCAAGAGTAGTAAATGATTTAACAGAATGCAAGGGAAAGCCATAGAACCGTCACAAAGCATAATCTTGTAAGCTCCTAGGAAATAACTTGTCAAGAGGGTGTCATCACACACATAATCTAGGTAAGTAACATGAAAGGAATCTAAGGTGATCTTGAGGATCTCCATGGCCATCAAATAGAGGAAAAATTTTTGAAGAAAAATGGCAGGGAGTAAAGAAGAATACACTTCAAGTGCAAGAGGATTATGAAGAAGAAATGAAGAATCAAGGGATGCAAAGGAAGAAGAAGTAACTTGTTGTAAACTGATGGATTTGTGCTTGAAAATCATGATAAAGAGACTTTAAAGAATTGGGTTCTTGGAAGAAGAGTTAAGCTAAATGTGTGAAATGAGAGGAGAAGAAATAATAGGAGTAGAAGTGGAAGTAGGAATAGTCATGTGAACAATGTCGATGACTCTAAGATTGGAAGGAGTGGAAGAAAGTCAGATAGAAAAAGTAGTATTAGTAGAGAGTGCTAAGGTTCGAGTCATACTATTATGGGTAGTATTATCATGGGAATGTTGGGAATCCAATAGAGCATTAAGGATATGTGGAACATGGGTCATATTATCACACATTACAAAGCAGAAATTGGTAAGGGAATTTAAATGGGCTTGATCAACATTGGTATCTTCATCAGAGGAATGTTCACTGTCAGACACTTTTGTGTCCTAGAGAGGCATTTTATTGGAATTTCTAAGAATTTTTTTATTCATGGGAGCACCCATGGTAGAAGGTTGATTCCAAGTGGATGGGGAAAGCTCTATATAGATTAGGGATCTAAAGAAACCACTATGGGCAATGGGCATGAAATGAGAGATCTAGAATGGGCATGTAAGATATCACGTTCACCAAATCATTTAATAAAATTTTATTTAATATAAGGACATTGTTGATCATATAGACAAAATATTAAATAAGCAAGACCATGTAAAGGAAATTCAAGCAAGAGTGATATATAGGGTTTAGAGAATGAATTAGCTTGTAACTATAGTTATGGACTGATTTTAGGTTGATGAATGATCTAGAACAACTAATCATAGACTGTGTAAGATTTTTTTCTAAAACTATGATATGGGAACTGACAGGATAGAACCACATGGAATGGGACACATCCACCTAGTCGTTAATGTCTATTCTAGACATTGGCGTCTATGGAATAGATCAGGATTTGATTTTTTCTTTTTCACTTCTTGTCACTTCTTGTTCATTATAGGTCACGTTATATTTGTTTCACCTCTTTTCTATCAGAATTGTACCTTCAAAATAAACCCTAGCTACATGTATAATACTCAAACACACATTATATGAATAAAAATATTTATATGCTTGATTCAAACTAACCTTGGCAATTACCCCAATGGTATTTTCACCAAGCACTGCACTACATTTCAGACTACATGTAGTTCTAGTGTGTGTGTGTGTGTGTGTGTGTGTGTGTGTGTGTGCACGCACGCACGCACGCATGTGTGTGATTAAAATAGTTTCCTTGAAGCTAGGATATCATGTTTAAAATTAGGACAGTGAGATGGAGGGTTAATCAGTGTTTATTCAAACTTTGAAAAACAATTCAATTCACTTAATTTGTTATAATAAAGCCACACAATCATTCTCAAGAATTCAACATGAGAGAGCACATAGAGAGACATGATTTAATGTGGGCAACCCTTCAAGGGATAAAAATCCACTAAAATCAAAGAACTAACTTGGGAAATAATGTCCTGTAAAGATTACAATGATTTCACAATTGAGCATCAACTCAACATGGAGTTGTAACTCCAAAATTTAACCAAACATATACTTTATATTTAGCAATATTTTACTTACATGGAAGCTTCAACTCCCAAATTTAGTCAATCATCTATTGAACTTTTGTAAGCTTAAACTTACAAGGAAGCTTCAACTCCCTGTTTGTTGAGATGTTACTTATAATTTTGTAAAAAATTTATCAATCTGAATTTTTTATCCCACATAACAGATTATAACCACTAAATCAAATCATTCTTCTTATCAATTATCCTCCTAATTCACATTTCTTATAATCACCTAATCAGATGTAAGGAACTATTATACAAGGCTCAATTCACAAACACTTTCATGTCATGCTTCACTCATTGAATAACCTTTCTAAGCATCCACTCTTCGTATGCTTAATTTGCATCAACATTGCAGTCATGAGGACATTGTTTTCTCACTTTAACCAACCTAATTTTCATAACCTTAACCTTCTTCAAATATTGATCACCAATCATTCATTCTCATACATCACACATCCTTCCTCAACTAGGTCTCACACATGATCACAATCTCTATCTTCATCAATTCACCACCTATATTCTATCTAAGTCATACATCTGATATCATGTCTTCAAAAATGATTTTTCACTCTAAATCATACACTCTTCTTCATTAGAATCATCCTCTCATACTCCTATTGCTTTATATATTGATCTCATCTCAATTTCTTCACACAATATCATATTTATCTCCTATACACTTCTATGTTTTCAACATACATCAGCAAGCTCTCCAAAGATTCAACAACCACTTACATACCAAGAATAATCTACTTGTAAACAACATATACCTCTTTACATGACCTTTCCACTTCAAATTCAAGGACTTTTCACATGACACACTTGACAACTCGTATAAAGTGAGATGAAGAGACTTCAAATGGAACTACCTTAAGATGTCTTGATTTCATCTTTCATGCTTTAGGTATACCTTCAAGGTATGTAGGCTCTTTCAATATTATTTTAGGTCAAATTATGGGGGATGAGGGCTCATGAACTCCCTTACACTCTACCATAAATTTCAATATTCCATTTAGACATGTGTTCTCATTCTTGTAATGTATGTTCAGACCCTTTTCATATTCCCTACCAAGTAACTCTTATCTTGTAGCTTAGGTCATACTTATCTAAGTGTAATCAATGAGGTGAAATGTTACACAAACCTACAAAAATTCCTCATCACCCCTTATCATATCTCATCCTTTTCCATTTGAGTTTCAACCTTCATTTGATCCTATGGAAGCACACTAACTACAAGAGATAACTTTTTTAGTCTTGAACCTTAAAGAAGAAGGAATTTTTGTGCTTATACTAGGTCATGCTTTCATGATCATGAATTATATAGGAGGTTCATCTCAACCAAAAAATATTTAAAGATTAGGCAGGTCATGAGATAGCTTATTCAACATTTCCTGCACATTCTAGGATCTCATAAACATGAATAATTTCAACACAATCGGACATAAACTTGTCAAGGAATAAAGAAAAAGAGTTTAACTATTTTCACATCTTGGAGAATATTATGTGTGATATTTGGATCAATCACAACTGTCAAGAGAATAATACAATAGTACTCTTTTTCATGAAGCATGCACTGAAACAAGGCACATACAAATTCAGCATGTAGAGTGAATAGATTCAAAGTTTGTGCAACGTCATACAGTGACCTTGTCATTTTATCACTAAAATGTCACCTTTCAAGTATGATAATTAAGGTGTGAAAAATACTATGTCTATATAATGCCTCACTCCATAGTTGAGAAAATGACATTGCATGGTTTTCAAGATAGACCAAGGTAGGGTTTCATGATTCAAACCCCTAGTCAGTTGTTTGAAGACTTGTAACACTTCATTATTCATTTTTATGTTAGTTGAAGTGAAGTATAACTCAATCATAGGTTCTTTCATCAATCTTAAGCCTTACTTTACACAGATTAATAGGATATACTTCATGTTTTGATATCAGAGGCACTTATCATCTTGACTGTTACAAGAGATCACACTCAAACTTAAGAATTATATGTTCTACATTTGTAAACCTCTGTCTACAACATCTAGGGTACTCTTCTGAGAATCCCCTAACCTTTTGAAAAATACCATACCAATCACCTTCCTAGTTTTGAGCACTTTCATTATCGTGTCGTCCATGTACCTGTTCAAGGTTATCATCTCCGAAAGTAGTTTTTTTCCTTTCTCAAGAATCATGTCCACCCATTTATCATTTTACCTCCTTGCATGGTTAATGCCTAATTCTTCCTTATTGGCTCAGGATCAATGTTACTAACTAGATTGACTTCTTCAACAAGGAGAGCATTGGTGTCACTAAGATCTAGGAGCCCTTGGACATAGGAAGTCAGGGTGCAAATATGATCTTCTGGCTGATCTAGCTTTTCTTTGTATTCCCAAATTCTCATGATGAGTTGAGTGGAAGATTCCTGAAATAGGTGCATATCACCCCTCATATGTCATGGTCCCAAGGAGATGGTACTCATCCCATAGTCAGTTGGATTTATCTCTTGAACAATATTAATGGCATTCTTCTTAATTATTTCCATATACTGATTTCCCAAGGCGCCACTGTAGAATATGGAAGTTTCTTGAGCTAAGCTTCCCTTATTTGATTTGACCATTGAAGTGATGGCTAAGAATTCAGAGATAGTTGCTTCTTTTACCATACAAGTTCCCATTGTGATCATTTCTTATATCCAAGGGAAATGTTTGTTGGACTCTAACTTAGTTGTGGGCATGAACGCAACTTCTTTCTTTATCTGAGGAGGTGGGCTATGTGTAGGTGAGACTGGTGCAGTAGTAGTAGATGGAGGGCTTGGATACTGTTGTAAGGTGGAAGATTCAGATGGATCAATTTCTTCCTATTTGAGGTCCACCATAGGTATATATTTCATTCTTACTCTCTTTCATAATCTTCTGAAGCAAGGGGGCTTAGGTTCTTCTTCTTCACTCTTTGAACTCCCTCCTGAATAGGCTGAGCTCGTGGCCTTATCCTTAGTCTTAGAAGATGAGTGGTATGATGTTTGCCTCTATAGGGATGGAAAATTTCCTGATGCGAGGAGATCATACCTCTTATTTTTTAACCACTATTTTGATCTCTTGATGACAACCTTTGTGTGTTCATTGATATCACCAGATTCATGCACATTCCACTGCACCTGTGGGAGGGGAGAAGCTTTAACTATAGGATACTCAGGATCAAACATTTTGAATCCATCTTTGGGAACACCATCTTCATACCATTCAAACCTAATATTTTTCATCTTATCCATAGTCATCCTCATATTATGGTGCTCACAGACCTCATACTCATTGATGCAATTGGCCTAGAAGTATTCAATCTAAGGCATGTAGTATAAGTCTAGGAATTGGAAGGACTCTGGAATATCCTTGAGATTGAAGTTTTCCCTAGTAATATATGAGTGCATACTGAAGGGTGCAAGGGAAAATTTAACATTAGCAGTGTCATGATGACTCTTGCAAGTGAAAATACCTAGTGAGATGGGGAAGGAAACTTTCTTTCTCTTTCAACTCCTCAGCTTTCTGTTCATATGGACTAATTGTCTGCACAACTCTGTCAACACCATATTATCACTTGGATAACAAGGAAACCTCCAAAAAGCATGATCAAAGCCATCCACCATGAGATACGAGAATGTGGAGAATTTGATGAAACTTGACCCGTACTTTCTAACCAAAGTGGTGGCCCGAGATGACATTCTCAAGTGTTGACTCCCTTCCGGTAGCTTAACCACACACATTGTGAACATGTCATTTACCCCTGGTGTAATGTTGATTTCTTTCCTTTATGGCCAATTATATAAATTTCTCAAATGTGGGATCCTTCTGAGGAAAATTTGGTGTGTGAATTAAACCTCTAAATGATCTCATGCTTGTCAGGGCGTAAACAAGATATGAAGTCATAAAAAATCTTTTGGAAGCATGAACTTGAAGCAACTATAAATGGAAGCCATCACTGATAATATTCCCCCAATCAATAATTTTCTTTCCCTTGATGATTTTTTTACTTTCCTCACCCATGACCTGGCTCAGAAGAATGATCATATCGGAGAAGGTGTTGTGGAATTCATTGCGAAAGAGAACTTTTGGGACTCGACTAGGCTTCCACTTGTGTTTCAGCCAAGAGTCGAGAGTAAGACCCTAGAGGTATGAACCCTTCTTGAACCATTCCAAGGTTGTAGAATATTTTTTATTACAACCATCTCCTTCTCGGTTAGGATATTCAAACCCTTCGATATGGCTCTTGGATTAAGCACCACCATGATTGAATTGTCATCATCCTTGATTATTTTGGTATCAAGTTCATAGTATTGAGCACAAGCTAACACTAGCCAGATGTTTTTTAAGGACTGAGGATGGTTGATAGTTGTATACAAACCACTAGAAAATATATTTTCTTCCATTGGTTCCCTCAACCTGTTTAACATTTTTTGTTTGTTGAGTTCCTCCAGGTCCATGTGTGCAATATTGTTATCATCCACACTCAGATACTCTAATGAAAGGGCCAAAACAGGCTAGTGATCTTGAACTTCATGGTGGAAAAAATTATTGAAATATGTTTTTATGGAGGTGACAGCAAGTTTCTGCAACTGGAACCAAAAACTACTATTTTTGGAAATCAGGCCCCAAGGGTTGTTATTTTGGGCAAGTTGTTTTTTTGGCCTTGTTGCTTTCATCAAAGTGTTTACTTCATGTTCTAGGTTTTTCATTGATTCCTTAGAGTCAATTTGAAGCACTTTCCATTTTTAGAAAGAAAAAAATTGCTTTTTTTGCTTTTTCACTTTTTTAACCCGCATGCCCTAGTTTTTTTTTATCTATTTGATTTTTCAGTATTTGTTCTTCTGGAGGAGTTTGCCATTCTTTGAAACTTATTAAAAATAGCAAGTGTGAACTAGTGGCACTTGCTATTTTTAGAACCTGGACTTGTTGGTGTTGGATTGACAAAAAATCAATGGATTCTTTCTAGGTTTTTTCTTCAGATGCTCTGTTCAAATTTTTGGCTCAATTTGCTTCACGGTTTGATGACAAATGATGAAAAAGTGTTTTAAGAAAGAAATTTTTGAAAGGATTTTGTAAAAAATCCAAACTGTATCAGAAATTTTTGTTTCATGCTTCTCCAAGGTGTCTGGGTGAGGGAGATCTGCCCAACATTTCATAGGGATTGGATACATGGTTTGGGAGATATGATCGTTTATTCGTTTTTGTGCCATGTGGTTTCTGAAAGCTCTTGATCATAGAGTTTTCTTGAAAAACCTCTATTTATTCATTGGATAAACATGGAATAATGGATAAATGATGGATATGATATTTTAAAAAGGTGTGATGACAAGAGAAATGGGGGATTGAAGAAGAATCCGGCAGTTGGAGAAAACTTGTGCGTGTGTGCGTGCAGGAAAAAGAGAAGCAGCTAGTGGCAGCCCAAAAGTTAGAAAATTTACATGATTTTAATGTTTTTAGGAGAACCACACTTTTTGCACTTATTTCAAAAAAAAATTCCATCCCCATCGGGCCAACTATCACCGCATGATTTTTAGTTGGGGATGAGAGAGGGGGCTAAAAAATGGCACTTAATCAGTTATCAGGATCGCATGCGTGACTAAGGGCTTAAGAGGGAGGGGTGCATTTTTTTGCACCAAATTCACTAATTTTTTGTGCACTTGGTGAAAAAAATTGTGCCACATTCTGATTGGTTGGATTTTCAACTCAAAAAATGACTAACTATTGGAGCCTGTACCTTTGGGAGTCACCTGTCAGGACCATATCTTGAGCTCCGGAAGGAGTTTCTTGGTGAAATTTTATATGATTCCACCTAAAAATTACCTCCTGAATCCAATCGTTGGGTCTCATATCATGATACTACATTTTTCTCCTTGAAATATAGGATTTTTGTTCTAGCTCTGAGGTTGTGCATAAGAAAAACTGGATGTGGACATATTTCTCCTAGGTGTTGTGAAAAATATAATTTTACCATCCTCTAGGGCTCTAAAATACCTTTTTGAATTTTTTTTTTGACTCCTAACTCCTTCCAGAGATCCTAGAATCACTTCCTGAAGCTTAGTAGCTTTTTTGGCACTATGCACTGCTTAGGCCTCTAAGACCCACTTTTGTTGAACTTCCTCTAAAACTTGTGAAAGTTCCCAAAACCTTCCAAAATTTATTTCACAATGTAATTATCTCTTAGGTACACCTCCATGATGGATTTTTTCCTTTCTTTTTTCTCCAAGAGGTGTGCACCAAATCTAAGAAGATTAGAAAAAGATCCTTCCCAGGCTTGCCCAAAAGACTGCCTTGATGATTTTTTCTTGGGAAGCACTTGAAAATACTGGATACCCCTAAATCACCTATGGGAATTAGGGTGATGGCACGGGCACTGACTTAGGTATTAGGGTGATATGATGGAGGGATCAAGATGGCCTTTGAGAAAAATCTTCAGGTAAGGTATGGTTGTCATGCTCAAAAATTGTGAATTTTCTTGTTGCTCATTTACATGACAACAGTTGGCTCTAACTTATTGCTCATTATTGACGGGAACATGACAACAGTTGGCTCTAACTTGGGAACATTTCATCAATCGAGCACAATGAGGACATCACATGAGCATACCATAATTTCCATACATACATTGACCATTTCCTTATCTATTAGGCCTTTTAGATATTCGCCAGGTATTCACACACACAACTAGAACACACACAACTAGCAAGAGATAGATAGAAGGAGGGACAACATGTACAAACACAAGTGAAAGGAAACACACCACAGAACAAAGGGAAAAAATACACACATAGGGAAAGGGGAAACAAACCTAAATCACCTATAATACAATGTGGGGGACAACCCACTTTCACTGATGATATTGTTTCAATTATTTTGCACTGTGCAGGGAAACTCCAATGGCATTCCATCCAGATACAATAGAAGGAAAGCATTTTCTCTACATGCCTCATGAATCTGAAATGGGTGGAGCCACAAAGAATCAAACTTCCCATGGCTTCCTTTTGGTTCCCTTCTCTTGTCCCAAAGTATAACAAGGTCTCTAAATTTGAATTCTCTGGCCTTATCCTTCTTATCGAATATCTTCTTCACCTTCAACTAGTGTTCCTTGATGTGGTCCACCACTCTAAGCCCGTTTTCTTCCAACTTCTCAAGAAACAAAATTCTCTTGTCAATTGAATCCCAATATTGTTCATCTTCTACTCCATAGAGTAACTTGAGGGATGGTATCTCGACCATGAGTGGTATCTCAGCTTCGATTCCATAGAGCAAATGAAATGGTGACATGACAATAGCTTTCTTCAGTGTTATTCTGTCTGCCCACAGAGCATCATAAAGTTTCTAGTGCCAATTTCTCTGATTTTCATCCATAAGATTCTGGATTATAGTCACCAGGTTCTTATTGACTGACTCAGCTTGACCATTTCCTTATGGGTAATAGTCTGATGAATGAGATAGGGAGATCTCATAGCCATAGTATAACTCAGTCAACACTCTTGAAGAAAAGTAGGTGGCATTATCTACCACGATCTTCTGCAAAACTCTGAAACATACTATGATGTTCTCTTTGATCAAAGTACATATCATTTTTTCAATATTGGATTATTTGACAGGAATGGCCTCCACCCACTTTGTGAAGTAATCTATCACCATAAGTATGTATGTGTGACCTATGCTTGAATGGGGATTCAAAGCACCAATGAACTCCAGTCCCCATTGCTGAAATGGTTCTTCAATTACTATCGGCCTGAGAGGAAGTGTTGCGAGTTGTGGTCTCTCGATGAATTATTGGAATGCCTCACATTTGGAAACCCATTCTTGAGTATCCATTAAGAGAGTAGGCCAATATTATCTTCCTTGTAGAATCTTGTGAGCAGTGACCATTGCTAAAAAGTGTCCCACCATAGGCTTGATCATGATATGCCTTTAAGAGTTTCACCTGTTGTTCTTTGTCCATGCATCAAAGAAACATCCATCAAGACCTCTCTTGTAGAGAACATGATTCCAAATGAAAAAACTTGGATGCTTTTAGTTTGAGTGTCCTCTTTTGCTTGTAATCAAGATGGGAAGGGAATTCACCATAGGTTAAGTAATAAGAAAATATTTACATACCATTCATCAATGGTGTTTACAAAGATTACTTGTGTTCTATCTTCAAAACACTTGAAACAGAGACACTCATTACCACCATGTTGAGCTTTAAGAGCCTCATTCGTGGCAATCAATTTGCATAAACCATTTTCTCGGACCAGATTGGAAGGTCAAATATTGAGATCATACTCTTGGATATTTGCAACCCAATTTCTTCTCTTGGCTCTGGGGTCTTATTGGGTCAGAATGGACTTGATTGTTGTACCTAGAACCATCACTATGGTGTGAGAATTGAGTATGTAGAATCTGAAATTATTCACGACTTTGACCACTACATATGCATGTTTCTCCAACTGGCTATAGTTCATCTCATGGTTATTCAATGGGAAGCTCATGAATGCAATAAGTATTCTACACCTTCATCATTCTTTTGGACCAAAGATGGTAGAGATTGTATGTTCAGAGGCGTAGCAGTACATGATGAACTATTTCTCAAAGTTGGGGCATACCAAGGTCTGAAATTTGGCAATGGCTCTCTTGATTACTTCAAATGCCACTTTTCCATCATCACTCCATTTAAAACTTGCTTAGGGATTCATCATGGTGGTGATGTCTTTAGTCAACTCTGCAAATTCAGGAACAAAGCATTGGAGGAAGTTGACTTTTCCAAAGAAGGAATGGACTCCCTTCTTTGCTTGTGGGTAGGGACAAGGCTTGGATGGCTTTCACTCTTTATGGATCAATGCTCATCCCTTGCTTGTTTACAATGTGCCCTAGCAGTCTTCCTTCAGTGACACCAAAAATACACTTCTTGGGATTCAAGGATATACCATGTTTTCGACATCGGATGAGAACCTGCTCCAAATGCTCGAAGTGATCCCTTTACCTCTTTGAGAATACTAGTCAAGTCATCAAGATAGATGATGATGTAATGTTTTAGGTATTTGAATGCTAAATCCATTGCTCTCTGGAATGTTTCTCTAGCATTGATCAAACCAAAAGACATTCTGATGTACATGAAAGTGCCCCATGGAGTGGTGAAGGTTGTCTTACCTATCTTCCTTTGTCACTTCAATCTTGGTTGTATCCTGAGAACCCATCAAGAAATGAAATCATTTTAAATCCAGTGACTACTTGCATAGAATGTGGTCCATGATTTGAAGTGGATAATTGTCCTTAAGGGAAGCCTGGTTCCAGTTGTCGGAAGTCTACACAAATTCTTATCTCTCCATTTTTCTTCTACACAGGGACAATATTTCATTACCCACGTAGAGTGGTGGATAGGAAAGATGATTCTAGCATTGAACATCTTCAAGAATTATTCTTTGATGGTATCAAAAATCTTGGATAATATGGCCTTTGCTTCTTCCTGAAAGGTTTGGCATTCAGCTTTAAAGGAATTGAATGATGCATTTCCTTTGGTTGGAATGACTTAAGCTCCTTGTAAAAATAGGCCAAAACATCTTAATACTTTTTTAGCAGGGAAACAAAGCTTCTCTTCTCTTCAGGTGAACAACACTTTCCAATATTGACCATTCTCGGCTACAATGTGGTACCGATGTTCTCCTTCTCAAACTCGATGGTACATCTTGATGGCCCCTTTTCCTTATCTTTGATGAAGTGGTCATGCTTATCAAAAAGATCTTCTAGCAACACCAGGCCTCTAGGGATCTTGTTTCCTTTGAGCTTGAGTACTCCTTCTCCATCAATGCCTTTGATTCCTTGTTTTTCTTCTTTAGAAACTGACTCCCTAATGAGGGTTCTCACTCCCTTCAAAGAAGAGGTTATTGAAATTAGCTGTTTGTTCCAAGAAGGTTAGGATTTGATTTTCGTCATTGAAAACTTACTAATGATTCACATTACTAGCACACTGGGCCTGAAAACCATATCTATGCTCACGTTATCCTTACCAAAGGAAGGATGTGGTGTCACTAAGGAAGCTGACATGCTACAAGATAATATTCCCTCTCATTATGTTCTTGAGGTATGGATTGGATAGAAAAAGCATCAAATGATTCAATGTCAGTCCCACACCCTATTTCTATAATGTTTGAGCCTTATATTTTTACTTGGTATTGATTCCTTACCTACTTTACTATCACTTTAGTGTCATCCAAACATCTCAACCGCATGATTCTCATTTCTTCAGCAACACCCATTCCCAAAAGGAGAGCTTTGCACTCCACCACATTATTTATATTATCAAATTGCAGTTTATAGGAAAATGGGTATACTTCACCTGAAGGGGAAGTTAACATGACACTTGCACCAAATCCAGAACTAGAATGGCTACCATTGAACTCCATTGTCCACAATTGGTTCTCTTCATCCTCCATGAGAAGAGGAAAATTCTCATCTCTCTCTGAAGTGAAGAAGTAATTGCCTAGCCCACTATCTTGGAACAAGATGTTTGTTCTTGGATCTTCTAATTTCTGAACTGTGTATTTCACCTTCCATATTGGAAATAACTTCTTCATCTCTCCCTTCACTTGGATGGTCACAGAGAACTAATCCATCTTGATTTCACCACCCAAGTCTCTATAAAAACTTTTGCTCAAAAACATCCTGAAAGATGTTGGGATGTCTACTACTACAATGGTGAGCAACACTTTTTTCTCAGTAAAATTAGTTAAGGATACCTAAGCATCCTTTATTATACCCACTAATGGATACTTTTTAGACTCCATGGAATATCAAGATCCATTAGCATGGGTCAAGTTGAGTTCTAGGGAATTTTCTACCTTGATGGGCATAACGTTGTCAGAGGCTTCAGAATCTATGATACAATTATTGAGCTAATACACTTTGACAAGAAGGGACGGGTAGAAAGGATCTACTTTGTTGGTCTTGGATGTGCTAAGTTCCAGCATGTTCTATGAAGAGGATGTAGAGGGCATAGGAAGTAGAAATTTAGTGTTGGGGTTTTCAACATTAGGCTTTAGGGTACCACTTTAGACGGTGTTAACAAACCTCTCAAACTAAGCTAGGTGGGTTTGTAAATATTCCATCTTTGGTATTTGAACCTTAGTTCTATTTGCATACTTAACAAGTCAAATGGAGATGTGGAGGGTGAAGGTGAGGTTCCAAAAATGGTAGAGGTTTTACATGGTGTGGATGATGCTACCTTAGGAGCTTGGGTCTCTTTGGTAGATGTGGTAGCAAGTTTAGAAGGAGATGGGGAATCGGGATTTGTTAGGTTCTTGGATGATTTTATGGAAATAGCACTTGGAAAAACATTATTCTTAGAATTTTAGCACTAAGAGAGGAACCAGAGGACTTACTTAATGCAAAAATAGGCTTCTTGATTATTAACGGGTCTGGTTTCTCTTTGGCCGAATCCATATATGGAGGGAGTGGTAATCCTCTACTGATGATCTTGTTTTATGGGGTTTCATGAGGATATTATTTATTATTATTCGCTATATCTGTGGAATATGAAACTCATTTCTTTGATTGAATACACATGAGAATCTTGGTGCTTCTTCATCATCGTCATCTTTGTTTGCTGAAACATACTCAATAAGACCATTTCGGGTGTCGCAATCAACTTCTTCAACTTCGAGGTAGTTTCCATTATCACACTCTTCTTCATCTTCTGGTTCTTCCACCTCTGCTTCCTCTTCTAGTTCTTTGGCCTCATAGGTAGCATTGATTATTGAGGATTCGATAGCAATCCTATGTGGGGGTGGAGTGATCCTTGGCTGATTCGGAGGGTTAGGCTTCCTTGGAACATTCCGCATGGTGATTTGAGATAGTTGTTTCTTCAAGGAAATAATGTCATTGGCCATCTTCTGGATCATAGGATTAGTATGAGCCGATCTTGAGCTCTGACCTTTTTTATTTTCCATCAGGACCCTTCACCTTTCCATCTAAGATTAAATCATCTTCGGTTTCAATTACGTAATCTTGCACTTCCTTCAAATCTCTAGGTTGGGATCTTCTGAGCAAGAAACCAACTTTCGGTGGTAGGGCACTGATGAAGAATATTTTTAGGTTTTTATAAGAAGGCATGACATATTCAGGGATCCTTCTGATTATCCAGTTATATTTGGCAACAAAATATCTCATCGACTCATATTGTTCCTTCTTCATTTGCACCAATTAGACTAGGAGATCCTGACAGTCCTCTATAGACTTGAAAATTTGCTCAAATATTCTCCTTATATCCTCACAGCAAGTGATAGACCTTGTGAGTAACATATAAAACCATTCGGAAGCCTTCTCTTATAACGATTCCATGAAGTTTCTGACTGATGCGTCTTCATGTTCCACACCTAATACCCCACAAGCAGTGACAAACACTGCTACATGCTTCTAGAGGAGTTGAGAACCATTTCCTCTTAATTTTGGGAAGCTCTTCTTCAAACCTCATGGTATTTCATAGAGTGATTTGTGAAGTGCAAGTGGTTCGGTATTCCCACCCCATGGTACATTTGGTCTATGTTCTTCATGATCCACCATTGCATCCCTAAGTCTAGATTCTAACCTCTCTAAGGTCACATCTTTGATCGCTGCTCTTTCATCTGCTTTGGATTGAGCTCTTTCAATCTCTTCAATTTGAGCACTTATCTCCGCTTGAGCTCTTGCTTCTCTTTCTCGATCTTCTTCTTCAAGCTCCACATCAGTGAAGTCTTTAAGCTTCTCGTTGATGTTTGGAAACTCCACGTCTAATGGATTGATGACTCTTGGGATTTTGATGGAAGTAGTTGCTTAATGGAGGGGAGACCTTGGATTTCTATCTCTTTATTTCATTGAGGTTCTTTAAAGATGGGTTTGGTTTGTCCTCCTTTCCTTTGTTTCTAAGTGTATCTTTTATCTGCCAGCTTGAAAATCTGAAATTATTTTAAGCTCTTCAATACTTTGTCTAGATTTTACATGGCCTCTTCAAAGGTGTTGCCATGTACTTTAAAATCATCCATGTATACCTCCATGCAATCATTTGATAGATATAAAAAAATACTTAAAACTGCTCTTTGGAATGTAGTAGGTGCATTGCATAAGCCAAAAGGAAGAATAGAATAAGCATAAGTTCCCCATGGACATGTGAAGGTATTTTTCTCTTGATCCTCTGGTGTAATTTGAATCTGGTTATAGCCACTATATCCATTAAGAAAAGATAAATATTTCTTACCAGCCAGAGTGTCAAGAACTTGATCAATGAAGGGAAGAGGAAAATGATCTTTATTTGTTGTTTCATTCATCTCTCTGTAATCCACACGTATCCTTCATTTTCCATTATTTTTTGGCACAATGAAAAGGGGTGACACCCATTGACTGTCTGAAATTGGATATAGGAATAAAACATCTAATCATTTTTTCAATTCTCCTTTCACAATCTCCCTTACTATTGGGTTCATTCTTCTTTATGGATGCTTGATGGGCTTACAAATTTTGTATATATGAATCTTATGCGTGTAGAGCTTAGGATGAACTCTACGCATGTCTCCATATTCCCAAGCAAATGTTGTTCTATGATTTTGAAGAAGATTTTTCAGCAACTTCTCTTTATGTGTATTGATCATCTTGTCCACCTTTAGTGGCCTTTCAGAGGTTATCTCCACTTGCTTGGAGAGATATATCACTAAGCACACATTATTTCTCATAGAATTCAATATGTAATCATGGGAAAGGATTTGATAAAGATTATAATTCTTACCTAGAACGTCCATAGTGATTTCTTATGGTAGAACTTGATCATAGGGACAACTTAAACACCTTAGTTTGTTATCCAATTCCTCATTTCTTCCATAGTTGTTTTGCAGGACATTAGAAAGGAGAACATCTTTTTCTTGTCCTTCCATTGTACATGAATTTTCCAGAATCATGAGCTACTAGATAGAACTTTGATCCTCTTATGTTTCCTCAACCCAAATGATTTGATCTTCTTCATTCAATGGTTATGTAGGAGGATAAATCATGAGCTTTTTAGTGCCACTTCCATTATAAATAATCATATTACCAGACCTATAACCTATGAATGCATAAGCAGTGGCCAACCATGGCCTTCCTAAGATAATAGGATATCTTCCTAAGCCTTCTTTTGGTTGAAGGACAATAAAGTCAGCAAGGTACTCCCAAGAGTCTACCACTACCACTATGTCCTCCATGACTCACTTAGGTCTCACTATTGATCTATCTACAAGTTGTAATACTGTAGTTTTTCGCATTAGCCCTTCCAAATTCAAATCATCCATTATTTTTTTGTACATGACATTTATGGCTGCCCCAAATTCAATCAGAGTTTTCTTTATTGTTGTGTTATTAATTGAAACATTTACCAATGGACTACCTGGATTTATATATTTGGGCAAGATTGACTTTCTAAGCATAATATTAACTAGTTGTCCAATAACTTGTACAGTAGATGGATCATTTCTCTTCCTTATTGGTTTTTTATGCATGGGTCCTTAACAGACTTATTATAAATTGGCACATCCTTAATGGATTAAATCAATGGAATTTCCACACAAATATCCTTTAGTTGGTTGAAAAAATTAGAATCAGTTTCTGATTTGAGGTCAGTCTTATTTTTTTTAGTCTTTCAGGATATGATGGATCATTAGCATTTGTTTTATCCTTATTGGAATTCCACTCAGTTTGCTGCAGATTGTGTTGCTACGGATTAGTATGTAGCATGTTCTGGATTTGTTGCGGATCAGTATCCAACATGTTTTTTATTTGCTACGGATCATTTGGTAGTGTATGTGGTTCATCTACAATATTTGTAATAGGTGGTCTATTTGGTGGAAGAAGTGCTCTTCCTCAGTATATATGAATATTATCAACATCAACTGAATTAGTAGGGTATTGAGATGTTAGATTAGGTATTTACCTTAGCTCATGTTCACCTAGGTACTTTATTTACCTTTATTGTATTTATCCTCACCCACTTATGTGTGTGGGTATTTCATTTTATTTCTTTAGATATTAGGGGTATATTATCTAGTTGTTAGGTATAGTTCTTTCCTTGATCTATGGTATTGACTAGATCCTTGATGTCTGGTTCTCTCATAAATTTATGGACTTAACTAGTTCTTTGATGACTAGTTTTTTCCATGATTTATGGCTTGATCTATGACCTTGGCTGGTTCTTATATTGTTATTCCTTACCTATATAAGCAAGGCTCATTCTCATTGTATTTCATTTGAGTTCCATAATAATATATGATATTGTTGTTCATTTGTTTGCAAAGGCTTTATGTAAAGTTATTCTGGAAAATTGCTTTCATCTTATTGATCGTGGTAATTTGATTAGCATCTGTGTTCTTTGTTTGGTACGATTTGGTTATTCTTCCTTTTATGGTATCAAAGCAGGATATTGTTGTTGACATATGTATGTAAGTTTCATTTTACAAGCATTTTTTGTATATTCATATATTCGAGATTTGTCCATATTTTGTTGTTGCATGTGTTTTTATGAAAAAAGAGGCCACCATTGGATCTAGAAGGCATAAAAACCCTAAGATCGACTATACACTCAGTCATTTCTGAAGGCAGAATTTTTTTTAGTTTTTTTTAATGGTTGCAGAGAAACACATTGGTTTACCTCAGGATTCATGCAAGAAAAGAAAGAAAAGCATATTTGTTTTTCTGATTTTTGTTGATTTTTTTAGATCTAAACTAGTTTTTTTTGTGGCGAAGCATTTTTGGTTTACGTGTAGACTCCCTTTCAGGACGATCGTGCACGAATTATGCCATTTCAGGAAATTCTATAGCCTGCTATTTTCGACAACACATGTCACTATCCACACAGTCTGGAAATAGTAATTTGTACCAGAAGAAGCAATTGGATGTGACTTTCTCAAAAACAAGTAGCACACCCCATAATAGTAAGTAGCACACACCCATTTAAATCCTTAGCCCCTGGTCATAAAGTATGGTCATATGAGGGCTTAAAGCTTGTGATTCCCTAAAATAAATAATAGATCATAATATTGAAAAGCTTGTGACTTTTGATTGGTAACTCAGTTTTGAGTTCCATTTGTTTCAAAAGTGTTTATTTTTTTGTGCTCTTTCCATTAGAAATATTTATTTTGTTGGGGGAGATCTTTTTGTGTTTTTTGGGGTCTTGTTGCATTGCTTGGTTCTTTTATTTATTTTGGTGATTTTTTTAGGATGGTGTATTTATCTACTTCTGCATTAGATCATGTTGAGCCATTAACATCACATAATTACCACACATGGAAAACAAGAATGGAAACAAAAATTAAGTGGAAAGGATTGTGAGCTTTAACTTCTTCAGAACAACCAGTGTTCACTACAAAATATGAGAAATTTTAATTCTAGTGCAAATTTGATGAGTGTATGGGTTTGATAGGAACTTATGTAAGTGACATTCTTTTGTTTTATTTAGAAAAATGTGAATCTCCTTTCAAAATTTGGGAGAAATTGGAGGATTTATTTAGTAAGGTGGATCACATGAGAGCCATGCAACTTGAAATTGAGATCACCTCTCTTAATCTTGAAGATTTTCCAACAATTATAGACTATCTTACCAAGTTAAAGTATTTGTTCACACAGTTGAAGGGGAGTGGAAGAGATAAGAAAGATGAAGAGTGTGTTTACTTGATTCTATCCAAGTTGAGAGGACCATTCCAAATTTTTGCTTTTACCTTTTTCTCTAGCATGGATGCCTTAGGTGACACATTCAAAATTCCTAACTTAAAAACATTTTGTGAAAGACTTACTAGGGAAGAATCCAAATTGTCTCACCTTTGAGTCTTCCACCTCTCAAAAGGCATTAGTTACATCTAATCCTAAGGGCAAGTGAAAACCAAACAATAAAACCAAATCCACACCTTATCCATCTCAAAATTCTCCTAAACCCAAAGAAAACAACTCAAAACCCAAGGATTCTTCTAAATCCAAGAATAAGTCTAGCCGTTCATGCTCTTTTGTGGTAGTAGCAATCATGAAGAACATAGGTGTTATAAATGAATGTAAGCCTTAGAGGATGCAGTCAAGAAACACAAAATTTCTATCTCCACACCACCTCCTTCTAATCAGCATGGCAACATACTTAATGTTGTTGGGATATCTCAATCACCACTTGCAGATAGTTGGGTTATAGATTTCGGTGCTTCTCATCACATGACTTATTCCAAAGAGTCTTTTGTTTCTCTAGGTTTGAGTTCTACTTCCAAAATTGAGGTTGGAGATTATTCCTTTCTTTCTATCAAAGGAAAAGGTGATATACAACTTGATGGTGTTAGTATTCAAGATGCACTATATGTTCCTTTCATCACTACAAATTTTCTTTCTGTATATCAAATGTGTCATTTTAGTCAAGGAAAAATAGTGACTTTTACACCACATGGAGAAGAAGTACAAACTTTATTGGAGCCTCATTCATTGGTTGCTCAGGGTATTGTTGATGACAGTTCTAGACTATATCACTTTAAGGGTTTTGATGACACTTCTTCTATAGGGACAAGATTGGTTTCTCATGCAGATTCAGAGAGTAAGCTTTGGCATGAAATATTTGGACATCCCAATTACATATATTTGAAGAAGTTGAGCACTCATGGTATGGTAGATGGTCTTCCTAGAGTTTCTTATCTTGAGGGAGTTTTTCATGGTTGTGCATTAGGGAAACAACACCAAGATCCTTTTCCTAATAATTTTTCTAAGAGAGCTTCTTCACCACTTGAGCTTGTGCATAGTGACTTGATGGTTTTTCCTACCCCATCTTTCAATGGAGCTAAGTATGCACTTAAGTTTATCGATAATTTCTCGAGGCGTACATGGGTTTATTTTATCAAGTACAAAAGTGATGTTTTTTCACACTTCAAATTCTTCAAGGATTTGGTCGAGAAATATTCTTCTAGTAGCATAAAGAACCTTCGTACTAATAATGAGGGGGATTACTTCAGCGATGAGTTTTCTGAATTTTTGGAAACTCAATGCATTATTCACCAAGATTTTATTCCTCATACTCCACAACATAATGGCTTAGCAGAAAGGAAGAATAGAAATTTGAACAAAATGGCTAACTATATGATTAGTTCTAGATATTTACATCCTGTCTATTGGGAAAAAGCAGTTAATTGTGTTAACTAGTTTCATAATCGCACACCACATAGAGCACTTGAACATTTGACTCCAGAGGAAGCTTGGTTCAACACTAAGCCAGATGTCTCATTTTTTTGAGTCTTTAGGATCCATGCTTGAGCCTTTTTTCCAAAGAAGAAAAGGAAAACTTTGGATAAAAAGATAAAACACTTGATCTTTGTAGGGTATTGTGAGGATATGAGAGCTTATCGACTTCTATATTCTGATACTCATAACAGTTTTTTTCGAACACATGTTCAGTTTGATGAGTGCTTCACTTCTCATGATTCTTCATCTTATTTCATGCCTCCTTCTTCATCTCATCTTTAGGATCATTTCTTTGAGGAGGTTGATGAGGAGGTTATAGATGTCATTGAGGATCATATTCCCACTGATGTTGTCACTATGCCTAAGTGGGATCATACCACATTTTCTGAGGTAGCACCTTTAATAGAGGATCTTCCACCCACTTGGCATCTTCACTCACATTCTACAGGTTCTATAATTTTGTGTCAGGTAGTTTTTGAGGATCCACCATCTTTTTCAAAGGCTCATGGGATACAGGAGTGGGATGATGTGATGACAACTGAGTATTCTTATTTGATGAATAATCATACTTGGGATTTGGTATCTCTTCCTAAAGGAAGAAATATGGCTAGATATAAGTGGGTATACCGAACCAAATGCGCAGATGATGGGTCCATTGATAAGTATAAGGCTCATCTTTTTACAAAGGGTTTTTCACAAGTTGAAGGTATTGATTACTCTGAGACTTTTGTACCCGTTACCAAGATGGATTATGTATGCCTTGTACTTTCTCTTGCTGCATCAAAGGGCTGGTATGTATATCATATGGACATGAAGAGTGCCTTCTTACATGGAGATCTACAAGAGGAAATGTACATGGAGCAGCCTGTTGGATTTGTTCAGGATTCTTCTCTTGTTTGAAGGCTCTGAAGGTCTCTCTACGGTCTCAAACAAGCCCCTTGGGCTTGGCATGAGAAGATGGATTCTTTTCTTCTATCTATTATTTTTTTCATTACCACTTGGATCATACAGTGTATCTCTAACATGTTGGTGAGAATATTGTGATACTTGTCTTGTTTTTTGATGATATGTTACTTACTAGCAGTTCTTCTTCCCACATACAGAGTATTCAGAGGGCTCTTTCTACATAGTTTGACATGACAGATCTTGAGCTATTACATTATTTCCTTGGTTTGCAGATTTCTTAGACAGATTCAAGGATTCATTTGAGTCAGCAAAATTACACCCATGATCTTCTTAGGCACTTTGATATGGATGATTGCAAGCCAAGTTCATCTCCTTTTCAGTCTAGATTTACTCTTACTTCCACATGTACCACATCACTTTATGATCCTACATTGTAAAGGAAGTTGGTTAGGAGTCTCATGTACTTGACTCATACTCACCCTAATATTTCATTTACAGTAGGGCTTGTATCTCAGTTTTTGCATTCTCCTCGTAGTATTCATTGGCAGGCTGCTAAAAGTATTTTGTGCTATTTTCATGGCACTTCCCACTTTGTCCTACACTACACTAGGGGTTATACTTAGTTGGTTGGGTATACAGATTCAAATTGGGCAGGTTCTATTGATGACAGGCGTTCCACTTATGGTTATGATTTTTGTCTTGGTTCTTCTCTAGTTACTTGGGCATGTAAAAATCAACAGGCTATTGCACTTTCATATTCAGAGGTAGAGTACAGGGCAGTAGTTACACTGATTCAGTAGATTCTTTGGCTTCGATAGTTATTGATAGAGTTTGGATTCCCACAGGATTCACCAATTGTACTTTGGTGTGACAACCAAAGTTTAATTCACATTTCTCGTAAACCAGTTGATCAGCAGTGGACCAAGCATATTGATATACACAACCACTTCATTCGTTAGCGCATTCATGATGGATTCCTTTACTTAGAGTAAATTCTAACTCAGCAGTAGGTTATGGACATCTTTATGAAGCCTTTTGCATCACCTCACTACCTTGAGGTGCATAGAATGATTGGAGTTTCGGAAGCTGTTCTTGGGGTGTTCATTAGAACATCTTCCTTCTTCTTCTTCTTTCTCTTTCCTTCTAGCAGGATTTTTTCCTTCTTTTGGTTCAAGATTTCTTCATGGATATATTGTACATGAGTACCTCATCAGGCCTAGTTGTCGAGACTCATACTATGGACATTCCACTTTTATTTTGGCCTGTAACTTCACTTGAGGGGGGTGTTAGATTAGGTATTTACCTTAGCTCATGTTCACCTAGGTACTTTATTTACCTTTATTATATTTATTCTCACCCACTTATATGTGTAGATAGTTCCTTTTATTTATTTAGTTATTAGGGGGATATTATCTAGTTGTTAGGTATGGTTCTTTCCTTGATCTATGGTATTGACTAGATCCTTGATGTCTAGTTCTCTCATAAGTCTATGGACTTAACTAGTTCTTTGATGACTAGTTCTTTCCATAATTTATGGCTTGATCTACGACCTTGACTGGTTATTAGATTGTTATTCTTTGCCTATATAAGCAAGGCCCATTCTCATTATATTTCATTTGATTTCCATAATAATATATGATATTGTTGCTCATTTATTTGCAAAAGTTTTATTTAGAGTTATTTGGAAAATTGCTTTCATCTTATTGATCATGGTGTTTGATTGGCATCTGTGTTCTTGGTTTGGTATGATCTGGTTATCATTTCATTTATGATATGGTTCAGTGGTGTAGGTTGGATGAGCAACTTTATTGTTGGGGTTAGGTGTTGGTTGATCTGGTAGTTGAGTTGCTTTTGGATGAGAGTTTTCTTAGGGATTTGGCATCAGAGCTAATTGTTGAGGGTAAGGAGGTTAATTATAGGATTGTTGGTAATTAGGAGGTGGGTTATTCCATTGCTGCCCTTGTCTCCAAGGATGCTACCATGATTGAGGGGGTTATTGCCATTATTATTAGCCTTGAGAACTATGGTTTTTCATTATTATTGATATTGGTTAGGATATGTTTCCCCAACCTTGAGGATTAGTTCAAGGTGGGGGTTGCATATATGGATTATTAGACCAATTTTGAAATGAAGGAATACGGTCTTGTGATATACCTCATTAACTTTGTGGCCATGGCTTCCTTTGAACAATATAGAACACATGTCCATCCTCTGTTTTTACTATCCAAAATTCAGGTGAGGCCTCCTTTTCCTTTTGCAATGTTGGATAATACTCTACATCTACAATCAGATTCTTTCTTCTACATGCATGAAAAAACTCTGTGAGTGTTGCCCTTTGCATATTTCCTTTTCTTCTTGGCATGTAGAGCATCTAATTGAGTGGCCATATCATTGAGAATCTCCTGGTTCATGTTCTTTAACATGATGACAATCTCTGACTTGGATATGTCCCCAATTATTTTGGTAGCTTATCCACCTCTTGCTCTTGTATTGTAGTATTTTCTTCATAGTATCACTTGAGTAATTCCTATAGGATTCACATATTTTTTCAAATTAGACTTTGAAATGTCTCCTACTCTAATCAGTTCTAAAGCATCCATGTCGTCTTCACTAAGTCCCTTCAAAAAGAGTAATTTGAGATATTCAAGAGGTAGTATTATGTGTCTTTTCTTCTGAACACAGAATAGGAATATTTCAAGATAGTCTTCAAATGGCTCATCCCCCTTTTGTGCTATTTTGTATATTTCATCACCTCCTCTACTACTCGGCCTATAAGAGTCTTGATACTTATTAAGGAACTTCTCCTTCATCTGTGCCCAAGTGGTTACATAATTTCTTCCTAAACCCATAAACCATCTCAAGGTTACATCCTTGAGTGTAGTAGAAAATAGATTCAATTTATGTGCATCTATGATATAATTGGTTTATCACTAATGCCTTGGGTTAAATTTGAAGCACTTTCCAATTTTGGAAAGTTTTTTTTTTTTCTTTTTTGCTTTTTTGTTTTTTTGACCCGCGCGCCCTAGTTTTTTTATCTATTTGATTTTCAGTAGCTATTCTTCTGGAGGAGTTTGTCATTTTTGGAAACTTATTACAGATTGCAAGTGTGAACTAACAGAACTTGATATTTTTATAAGCTAAACTTTTGGGTGTCAAATTGACAAAAAATAATGGATTCTTTCTAGGTTTTTTCCTTCAAATGCTCTATTTTAATTTTTGGCTCAATCCACTTCACGGATTGACGGAAAATAACGAAAAAGTGTTCTAGGGCATAAATTTTTGAAAGGTTTTTGTAAAAAATATAATACTATACAAGATTTTTTTTTTTCTTCTCTAAGGTTTCTAGGTGAGGGATATCTTCCCAAAATTTCATAGGGATCGAATGCATGGTTTGGGAGATATAATTGTTTCTTCGTTTTTGTGCCCTAGGGTTTCTAGCAGCTCTTTATCATGGGATTTTCTTGAAAAAATATATGTTTATTTTTTTTAGAAACATGGAATGATGGATAGGATGTTATATAAGGTGTGGGCAGTAGCATAAATGGAGGATTGAAGAAGAATCTAGAAATTGGAGAAAACCTATGCGTGCGTGCATGAAAAATAGAAGCAGCTAGTGGCAGCGTGACTATTAGAAACTTTACATGATTTTAATGTTTTGTCGATAAGAACACTTTTTTTCACCACTTGCACCAAATTTTGGTACACTTGGTGCAAAAAAGTGCGCCCCGTTCCCATTGAGCCACTTGTCGCTATGTGATTTGTCGTTGGGGATGACAGAGGGGGTTGAAAAAAGACACTTAAGCAATTTTCGGGTTGCATACATGACTAAGGTATTAAGAGGGAGGGGCTGAATTTTTTTGCACCAGATGTACCAAGGTTTGTTTCACTTCACATAAAAAAGTGTGCCAAATTCTGATTGGTTAGATTTTTTAACTCAAAAAATGACTAATTGTTGGATCCTGTACCTTGGGGAGTCGTCTGTCAGGACTGTATCTTGAGCTTCAGGAGGATTTTTTTGGTGAAATTTTATATGATTCCACCTAAAAATGACCTCTTGAATCCAATGGTGGGGGTCTTAGCTCATGATTCTTCATTTTTATCCCTAAAATATAGGATTTTTTCTAGCTCTGAGGCTGTAGTTGAGAAAAAACTAGATGTGGACATAGTGCACCTAGGTTTTGTGAAAAATATGGTTTTATCCTCCTATATAGATCTACAATACCTTTCCAATGATATCTATTTTGACACCTAACTCCTTACGGAGCTTCTAGAATCACTTCCTGAAGCTCACTAGCTTTTTTAGCATTGTGTATTGCTTAGGCCTCCAAGACCCACTTTTGTTGAACTTGCTCCAAAACTTGTGAAACTTTCCAAAACTTATAGTACAATGTAATTATCTCTCAAGTACACCTCCATGATGGATTTTTTCCTTTCATTCCACTTCGGGAGGTGTGTACCAACTCCAAGAAGATCAGAAAAAGGTCCTTCCTAGGATTAACAAAAAATACTGCCTTAATGAATTTTGCTTGGAAAGCACTTGAAAAGACTGGGTACCCCTAAATCATTTATGGGAACACTGACTAAGGGATTAAGGTGATATAAAGGAGGGCTTAAGATGGCCTTAGAAAAAAAAATTTCATGTAGGGTATGGTTGTCATACTTGAAAATTGTGAATTTTCTTGTTGCTCATTTGCATGACATCAAGGTTGTACAGTAATTATATTTATTCAGTCAAGATAATAGTTTGAAGGCATTTTTTTACGACTCATATATCCTAATTAGAGTCATGTAACTCATGGACACAAGCACTTTACATCAACAAGTTCACCTAGATCAAGAACTTGTTCTTGTCAAGACTTATTCTTCAAAGCTATGACTGAGATAGGCATATCTTGTTCAATTTTTCAACATGGATCCCCTAAATATCTCTATAGATATTAAGATAATGACTCAGATGACCATTGATGACCATTGATGTCACAATTTTTTAACTTTAATCCCTTCACATCAGACATTATACACATACTTTGTAAAGATTGAGATACCCTTGTATGATATAGTCAACCATGAGGAATACAAATCCCACCATCCTAACCTAGAATAAGCCTTCTACACTCTTCAGAGGTTTTACAATTGATTTGGATACAAATAATCTCATTTTAGTCCTATCGCTTTAAGAAGAAGGTTTGGTGAGAGTAAGAACACTGATAGAAAAAATGAAGGGAACTTTTTTGTTCCTTAACCATTTTACCTCTGGTTTTTTGTAAAATTTTAGTCTTAGAGTGCTCTTCAAAAAATACTCTTATGGTTTATCTAAAGAATACTTGTAAAAAAAAAATTAGTGTTAAGAAGACATGTCATTGTTTGATCCCTTCTCACTTTACCCCGGTTTTAGTAAAAACTTGAATATATTCAACAATCTTCTTCAAAATTTCATGAAATTTGACCCAGAGCACAATAAAAACCTCCCTCTACATGATCCATGGCTTGATTTCTCATAAATAATCTTGTATGTTCAAGACCGATTTCATTTTCCTAAGCTTCCATTGTTAGTTCTCAAGGGCATTTTTAGTGAAAACTTCAAATTTACCTCCAAGAGTTAAAGTATGCCCTGTAGATAATCATAAATTCTCTAAGAAGTGTTCTTATGTTTCTATCATACTTATATAGGATTTTCATGGCCTTATTTGTGCTCTTACACCTCATTAGGCTCTGGAACTAGGCCTAAATGGGCTAGTTACAACTGTGACTTGCAACACCCGACGTAATGATCACCCTAAAATCTCTTGCTATAGACATGTTATCCAAAATTCACCCCCCCAAGGTAATTTTGATAACTTGCACAATTTCTTCAAGATGGAGCAAGTAGAAATGGTGAAAGGCCAAAAAAATTGGATTTTTGGGTACCCCTTTGCTTTCCTCTAACTTCCTGTCCAAGAAAAATCTAAGGAGTTTGAAAATTTTGAAAAAATTGGAAAAAATGAAGTCAAGGGCCTGTTTTAGTGCATTACGGGTCTGGGGGCTACAGATGGAACCAATGCGGGTCGTACCAAGGTTCGTCGTACAAATTTCGGGGCCAAAATGCTAAGGATGCAGTGAAATGTGGCAAAAGCAGATTAAAATGTCTCACGCGCTCCGCAGGACAGCCAGGACAAAAGTAATTGAAATGCCTGAAAATCTGATTTGGCCATGACCAAGTGTATTGCAGAGATGGCAGAAAAAAGTGTCTAAGATACTCGGGCCCAAAAAAGCCGAAACAACCGCAAGTAAGGGCAATGTGGAAAAGGTGGAAGTTTTTGTCCCACGTGGTCCACAGGGCAATTGGGAAAAAGGTATGTGCGGGACCCAAAAAGCTGAAATCACCACACTCAAAGCAAAGTGGGTGGAATGGAATTCAATGGCCCTCACAAAACAATCAACGGCGGATGTGCGAGACACAAAAGCCTGAGTTGGGTGACGCAGAGAAAATCGGCCCAAGCCGCATAGGGACACACGGGACATCCAAACCCAAAATCACTGCATGTCAAAGGAATTGGAAAAGGCAGAGAAAGGAGGCTCAGATGGTCTGAGTGCCATAGGGACATGAGTTCCCCAAAAACCCACATACCCACAATACAAAGGAAAAGTCAACGCCTAACCCCAAAACTTCAAACAGTCATAACTTTTGACCTAGAGCTCCGTTTTTCACAAAATTTCACTTTTTAGAAAGGGAACGACGTCCTCTACACCACAAAAATTGGATTTATTAATTTTAATGAGGGTAGATATGTGAAAATAAAAAAGGAAACATCTCTGGCTATAATAAATTGAATACTCAATCCTATAAAATGCAAGAAATGTTTGGCAGACCCAAAACAGCTGCCTATACTCAGATTGTCATATCTTTTTCATTTCTCAATAGAATCATGTAAAATTGGTACCATTGGGACCGTGGTTATGATCCCAATGCACAAAAATCAATAAATTCAGAATTTTATGAAGAATTTATGGTGATTTTGTAGAAAACGTGCCCAGTTCATAACAGTGATTTTATTGGTGGTTGGGAGAACATTTAATGAAGCATGGGCAGACATTTTTCACTACTGCAAGTCATGGGACAGCATGGGGAGACTTTTAAAAGAAACATACCATCATTTCACTTCATTTATGACATCTTTCAAGTGATGGGAAGTCATATTTTGGGATTTTTATTTCTCCCTCTCTCTCTCCTTTCAGAATTTTATAAATTGGGATGTTGGGCTCATTTGTAAGATATATAGTTTTTGTGTAAAAAAACTCTATCAAATTTTTTTTGTGAAGCCAATGTGTTTCAGACCCTTATAGTGGACTCCTTACATGGTGATCAAGGCCCTTATTTCATAATAGATTGAATTGTGCATATCCATGAAGCAATAGATGCAAGTTTATCGATGTACCTTCCCCTGCTGTGTTTATTTGAATACTTCATGGACTTTCAAACTCATTGAAAATATATTGTGTCTATTTATTCTCTTGCAAGTATTCCTTATCATTATGTGTGTATGAAATATTGTTGTGAATGCAACTGCTAGACTGTGAAGAACTATTATCATCCTCTCTAGTATGTATTTTGCTTCCATTTTTCACACATTGTTGAGTTATTCCCATACCCTCTTTTCTGGTGTATCGCCGCTTTAGTGTAGGCTTTTTTTTCATGAACTCTCTCTCCCTAGTCCCTTAGAAAGTTAGATTAGGATGAGGTAGTTTTACCTGCATTAGAGTAGATTGTGGCAGGTAGTTTAGAATCAAGAACCAGTTTTCTCTGGAGGTTTATCTCAAGTAGAAAGTCCCACAACTTGGAGATAGTAACCATGTTATCCATTCACACTGTGAGCTCAAGCACACACACTTGTGAAAACTAGAGGGTGTTGTGATTCGGTGATAACAAGACACAAAATCATGCACTTTGGGTAATTCTCTAATTTCAATCACATACTAATATTCATATGATTCCTAAGTACGAATATTAATGGTTAACCCATATCTTTGGCCACCTTTCTTTGCTTTATGATTTTTCTTTTAGTCTTGCACTTTTACTTTCTTATTATGTCTTTTCACCTTTCATCATTTTTCATTCTAGACACCAGCACCCAGCTAGAACGTCAGTGTCAAGCACTCATGTCTTCTTTGGGTGTTATTTTCCTCTTTATGCTTTAGTCACACTTTTTGGGTCCTTTCTATCCATTCAGCATCTTATCTTTTTGGTAGTCCAGCATTTTCAGAGTTAATTACAAAATTCAAGCAAAGGAATCATATAAATGTAAAGTTATGTGATCATAATAAGGGACCAAGCACTGATCATCTACTATCTCCACCTAAGGTTACATCAATCAAAGGCATCTATTGCTCCATTTGTATCCATCTAGCTCCATCATAAGGGACAAAGGTTGGTTCATCTGCATCATACTTCATATGAGGGGATTATATTGTTTTCACACACAAATTAGTTACATTCTGCATCTAGCTACTTGCTTGCTACTTCAAGTGTGACACGCACAAGAGTAACTGTACACACCCAAAATTACATGTGCTACATTGTTAGAAAAAAGTTATAAGAGTCCCCAATGATGATTCACATCCTTTCAGAAGATGTTTGAGTTCCTAAACCCATCTGCAACATATATTTGTATCCTAGAAGTCCTTACTCAGCTTTTCCATGATATTTCCAACTTCCCCCTCCATTATGTGCATGTTTTGGCCTTTAGTGCCAGGACTGCCGCCCAGGTAGGGCGATGGTCCTGAGTGATTTTTCTAGATTCTGTCATGCATGTTTTTAACACAACGACTCACTTAACTTCACTTTTAGGATACGTTTGTGAACCAATTTGTCTGAAAATAGTTTTGATTGTTTGGTTCTCCTTCCCTCTTCCATTTTTGCATGTGCTTTAGTCATTTGGAACTGCCTCTTCTTGCCTTGTGCATGAAGGCACATCCCAATCCCAATTATTATATATTCCATGCTTTTGTTCAAGCAAAATGCCTAAGAATTTTTGTGTAATTGTCATAGCATTACTGCCACAATCTTGCTAGGAGTTACATAGCTAAGCTCAGATTTATTGTGTTATCTCTCTTCTAATTACATTACAATCAACTGCCTTCAAGCTACCATTTATCAAGCATCTTCTTCTACTGATGTTCTTGTATTCCCAATCCCTTGGACTCTTATGAACACACAAAAAAAGAAAGGAACAAATTGAGGGGACAGATATAGATACAACCAGATTTTCCAAAGCTCTACCTTATCAAGGTTGGAATTACTTGTTTACTTCATTTGTCAAATTGTCAATTCTGAATCATTAGTTTAAATTTCATATCAAATAGAGTAGAAAAATTCTTCAGTTCAATTAATTAGGCAATTACAAGTAGATCAAATCATTAGAAAGATTTCTCTTTGACATTACCAGGGAAGTTGTGAGGAAAAATAGCTATTTTAGGGTCATGATTTGTTCTTCACCTCTGAGGTATGGTTTGAAGGGTTTTGGTTAAATTAGGTTATTTTCTTTAGATTTAGATTCACACATTTGTACAAGTAATAATATACATCCGGATAACTACTTGTATTTAGTTTGTTTATTAGGTTAGAAGTATTGTTTAAAAAGAACTAGAAAAGATTAAAAAAACTTTTACTTTTGTTAGATTAGTTTGCTTTTATTATTTTTCTCTGATATACTGTGAAAACACCAAAAACATAGATTATATTTCCTTTGATAGATTAGTTTGTTTTATAAAGGTTATTTCAATTCATTCTACATGACCATAAACGGCCCATAACAAGAAAAGACATACGGTTGTGATCCTTTGGTCCCATAACCCAGTGGGCTGAAATTGACAACAGACATTGATACAAGTTTACGTTTAATAGTTTTATGCACACCCACTACATTCTCTGAGAAAATAGAACAATTAAACATGCTAAACATCGCATCTAATCAAGCCTACGATTATTGGATTGCTCCTATAAATAGGGTTTGATTAGCCACATGACCATAACAGGACCACAGCCTCCACGAGTTTTCTATTATGATCCTTAGGTCCCGCAACCTAATGGGCCTGCTAACCAAGTATATATCGACATTATTTTGTGTGCATCAGTATTTAGATCATCACCATTTCCACCGGATGTCATCGCACAACTTTCACTATTGAACATAACAGCTGATCAGCCTAAGACTTTCTAGACTAGACCAAAGAATCACCCATAGTCCATGTAGTTTCATTATACCACTCGTTCTCACTTCCATGATGTTGTCTGTAAATCCATATGAGGTGCCCACATGTCACTTTTCGAGTGTTCAACTAGTGAATATAATCTTGGTAGAGCTCGATATTGACTGGAGTCTCTGAGCAGTTATCATATCAGATCGATCCATCACACCACTTCAGGTTAGGAGAGATTTCTTTTCCTTAGATTCATAGATCTCATTATTCCATACTGAAGATATAAGGTTGTCACATAATCTTATCACCATTACCACATATACCATCTATTTCTATTCTACACTAGTTGTCTCGACACGACATCAAGAATTTGGGTATGAAGAATGTCACGTGTTGATTTTATTTCGTACAAATCGGTGAACCTGATGTGAATAGCTAGTCTCTAAGCATTTTCACTTTCTTTTTCCATCCTTTATTTTGTGGTTATTCCTATACCCCTGAATATGTCAGGATACGATGAGTACGGTCGACCCATCCTAGGTTACGACATGTATAATTATCAAATAGGTGTACCATAACAGTCACCTTCACTCTCAACATGGGCAGATAACCACTCAACTACTCAAAATCCTCTTCTTCAGGGAACCAATATTGGTTCCTTTGTACGTATTGAGGAACTTGACCAAATCACACAACATATCCTCATGCACAATCAAGTTCAAACAACATGACTTTCACCAGGGAAGAAATTTCATCTCCTCGAGTATTATTTCGACAACCTATTAGCATGCAATCAGACCAGCTTCTACATCTAGATGAGGAGTACTTATCAAGATATGCCATGAGTGAACAATGCTTCTAGAACATGAACTAGGATTTTGATAAGTTGCAAGGCCATGGTGATTTCCTTCTTCAAAACAATAACACTACCCCCTCCAACAAAGGAAAACATTGCCAACGAGGGGTGGCAGCATAGTGAACAATTCATAGCAAGATACCATACTCCCTAACAACCTCCAAAAGTTCAATAAAAAGCACCTAGGCAAAACACCATCCCCAACAATAGGTGATGTCATCTCAGCACTAATTGACAAGGTCAAAGAGTTAGAGCTTGCCCAAAATGCTCAAAGTTCATACACAGGGCAAGCAATAACTTCTCACTATCCACAGAATTATGGACAAGTACCTACTGTGTAAAGTCCTCTAGTTTATACAGGCGTTTCAAACCCTCAAGATTTTTTGAATGGGATGGGCACCTTGGGTATGCCCCCTCACGCCACATATAGATATCTACAATAGGAACTAGTCAGAAGTGCATTCTCAAATTCCATACTAACTTAAAGTGTAACGTTCCCTAGTTTTTTGCCTTCAGTTCCATATGAAAGTGGTCAACCCCCTTACATACACATGTACTCAAAATCACCACATGGGGATATCTACACTTACTAATGTATCCAAATTCTAAACAAACTTGATATACTGCAAATAATATGAACTCCAAAAGAAAATAGATCTCCTTCTTCATTATTGAATAATGAATTACAATGTTTCGTAAATAGGAAAAACAACTCCCAACTTGAGTTGCGAAGAAAAATCTAACTTTGAATAAATCTACTCTAGGTGACAGAAATTACTATTTTTAGTAGTTTATTAGAACATGTTATTCTTAGTAAGTTCGCATACTTATCCGTATAGGTACAAAAATTTCCACGCATCTTCTACATTCCTAAATTAGAGGAATTTCCAACTTTCTAACTCATCATGCAACTAATAGACTAAAATTAACTAAAGCCCAAAAATAGGAAAAAACCGAACTACAACTTAAATCCTATTTTTTGGCCTCAAGATGGCAGATTTAGGGCCCAAAAATGTGCCAAAAATTGCTCCAATCAGTAGGGTCAGTTGACTAGTGCGTTCTTCTCATTGAAACATGTGGTTTCAAAAAAATGTACTCAAACGGACACCTGAAGCTCAAGTTATGACCTTGTCAATTTCCTGCTAATTTTAGCGCATCATTTGCCCCTGTTTGAAAAAAACGCAGCTCCTGCAAGTTGTCTTCTTCAAACTGCTTCCATTTATCTACATCCAACTTCTTAATCTCCCACTCTGTGACCCAAGTATTTTCCTCTTGTTCCAGTCCTTCCCAATGCACCAAATATTTGTTGTATTTCCCATGCCGCGTGTCCATTGTTTTCTTATCTAGAATTTGATCCACTTATTCTTTCTTCTTCACTAGAACCTATTACCTCCAATCTACTACTTCATCAATAACATCCCCTTCTACACCATCCCCATGAAAACAATACAAATATAAAACATTAAACACTAGAGAAATATCAAAATTCCCTGGCAATTCTACCTCATGAGCATTATCATTTATTTTTTTCACTATTTTGCAGGGACCAATCTTCTTGTACTTAGCTTGTTATAGGTTCCTTTTGGAAACCTTTCCTTCCACAGATATACCATAACCAACTCACCAAATTTAAATACCTTTCTCCGTATGTGCACATCTGTTATTTCCTTATACTTATCATTACTATTTTACAGCTTCTTCCACACTTCTTCCTGTAATTTTTGTATATGTTCGCAAAATGCTTTTGCATCATCACTGACTCTGCCATCAACTGGTAGTTGTACCAAATCTAAAACCCCATTTGGATTACTCCCATACATAATTGAAAATGGATACTTTCTTTTGGATCTATTTATGGAATTGTTATATGCAAACTCAGCTTGTGGTAATGCTAAGTCCCATTGTTTCGACTTTTCCCCAATGATGCATCTTAACAGGTTTCCCAAACTCTGATTTACCACCTCTATTTTCCCATCATGCTAAGGATGATAGGCACTTTTGAACTGTAGTTGAGTTCCCAATTTCTTCCATAAATTCCACCAGAAGTGACTTAAGAACTTTGTGTCCCTATCTGAAGTAATGGTTTTTGGAACACCATGCAAAAAAACAACTTCTCTGAAAAACAAGTCTGTTACGCCTTCTGCATCACTTGTTTTCTTGAGGGAAATAAAATGAACCATCTAAGAAAACCTATCAACAACCACAAAAATTGAATCATTACCTCGTTGTTTTTTTGGTAATCCCAAAACAAAATCCATACTCAGATCTATCCACAACCCTTTAGGAATAGGCAATGGCATATACAACCATGTATTTTATGCATGGCCTTTCGAGACTTGGAAAATTCGACACCTCTCCACATATATTACCACATCTCTTTTCAACTTTGGCTAATAGTATTTCTTTTCTACCAAGGCTATCGTCTTATCTTTACCAAAATGCCCAGCCAATCCTCTACTATGCAACTCTTTCACTATATTCTCTCTCATAGACCCAATAGGAATACATAGTTGGCACTCCTTGAATAGGTAGCCATCCTATAAAATGCACTCATCCTAGACATCTCCTGCATTGTCTGAAAATGGACGAATTAACCTTTCAACAATATCCTTGAAATCAGAATCAGAAGAATACAAACCTTTTATTGCTTCAAAACCCACCACCTCATTTTCCATAGTGGTAAACAAAGTCACGCACCTACTCAATGCATCTGCAACTTGATTTTGTTTTCCTGATTTATGTTTTAGAGAAAAATTATAACCCTACAAAAATGATCACTTTGCATACCTACTATTCAACTTCTTTTGTATATTCACATACTTCACGGCTATGTGGTCTGTAAATAACACAAACTCCTCAGGCACTAACTAATGCCTCCAATGCCTTAATTCTTGTACAGTTGCATAAAATTCTACATCATAAGTAGAGTAGTTCTTTCTTACCTCATTCAGGTTCTCACTAAAGAAAGGTCATGGCTTTTGACCTTCACTTAGAACAGCACCAATACCCACATGTGAGGCATCACAATCAACCTCAAATACTTTATAAAAATCTGGTAGTGCCAAAATGGGTGCCTCTTTCACCTTCTTCTTCAAGAACTAAAAGCTATCCTCACTTGCCTTTGTCCACAAAAACTCCCTTCCTTTTGTGCAATCTGTTTAGGTGTTAAAATACTACTAATATTTTTAATAAACTTTCTGTAAAATGTTGCTAGACCATGAAAGCTTCTTACCTCTGTTATACTCTATGGAGTAGGCCATTCAATAATTGCCTTTATCTTTCCTAAGTCCATATGTACCCCATCTGCTAAAATAATAAAGCCCAAGAATACCAAACTCTCTTGCATAAATGTGCACTTCTTCCTATTTTCATAGAGTTTCTCTTTCCTTAACACTTCAAATATCACCCGTAGATTCCTCAAATGTTCTTCTTTAGTTTTACTAAAGATCAATATATCATCAAAATAAACCACAACATAAAATTACCTGCAGCACATTGTTCATCAGTCTCATAAAATTACTAGGTGCATTGGATAACCCAAATGGCGTCACCAAACACTCATATAATCCATTTCCTGTCTTGAATGTTGTTTTCACTTTGACTCCTTCTCTTATCCAAATCTGATGGTAACCACTTCAAAGATCAATCTTGGTGAAATACCTAGATCTAGCAAGCACATCTATCATATCATCCAGGCAAGGTATTAGGAACCTATACTTTATTGTAATTTTATTGATTACTTTGTTTTCCATGCACATTCTCCATGTTCCATCCTTCTTTGGTGTTAATAAAGTTGGGGTTGCACACGAACTCATGCTCTCCCTTATGACCCCCTTTCTCAAGAGCTCTGCTACTTGCCTATTCAAATCTACATGTAATGTCGGGCTCATCCTATAATCCACTTGATTTGGGATTAAAGACCCTGGAATCAAATCAATATGGTGTTGAATATCTCTTTTGGGTGGTAATCTGTCTAGTAGCTCATCAGGAATAACATCATAAAAATACTAATAATTCTATTATTTCTACTGGTATTTGTGCACTTGCAGGTTCATCCTTATTTTTGACTAGTGCATAACAAATACTAGTTTCCTTTTCCTCCTTCACAAATTCCTTTGCAGAAAGTATATTTTCAGCCTTCCCCTCTTCCTTAAGAGGTAGAAAAAATATTTTTGTGTCGTCCTTCCAGAAAGTATAAGTATTCTTTCCCCCGTCATGAATAACTTTTCTATCAAATTGCCATGGTCTTCCTAACAGCATATGATATGCATCCATAGGAATAACATCACACCAAATATCATCCTTGTAACTATTCCTAATAGAAAAACTTATTAAACATATCTTATTAAGAATAACTTCATTACCCTTCTTAAACCATGCAATATGGTAAGGGTTAAGATTCTTCTCACAATGAGGACCCAATTTCTCAACCATCTCATTTGAAACCATGTTCTCACAACTACCACCATCAATAATAACATTACATACCTTTCCTCCTAAAGTGCATCTTGTTCTAAAAATATTTGTACACAGCCATGCATCCCCCTTGATATAATTTCTTGGAGAAATCATCATCCTCTTGATCATCATATTTTCTCCAACATCTGGTGGAATTTATAGGTCATGTTCATCTTCTACTTGTTCAACTTCAACCAAATTTACTCGTAGAGCATCTCCTTGCCTCTTGTCATGTGTATAATAATGTGATAATTCAAAATCACGAGGCCCCTCTTCACCAAATATGTAAAAAACAAATGGTCTTCGTGGAGCCTCCCATCCTCTATCGCCAGCATATCCTCTTCCCCTAGAAAATCCTCAGCCTCTTTGTGGATTCTGGAAATCTTGTCTCATATCTTCTTGCTTTTCCAATCCACGAGATGATTCTCCCCTACCTTGGCTGCAACCAGCTCGTCCTCAAAAGGAAGATGATGCCCCCCTATTCATTCTAGGTGATCTCCTAAAACTTTGATGATTTTTTTTCTTGGCCTTTAAGGCTAATTGATAGGCATCCTCCATGCTCTTAATCCTATGCATACTTATCTCATCTTGAATAGAAAATTTTAATCCATTTACATACCTTGCAGCCATTTATTCCTCAATTTCTTCATGCTCTACAAGAATGGACAACTTGTAGAACTCATCTGTGTATTCTTGCACTGTTTGTAAGTTATGTCTGAGATTCTAAAACCTCCTATAAAGGGTTTGTGCATAATCCATAGGGAGAAATTTATCTTTCAGCTTCTTCTCCATCTTACTCCACATCCTAATTATTTCTTTTCCCTTTCTTGACCACTCTTTCTATAGGTGATCCCAACATAACATAGCATGACCTTTCAATTTCATGCATGCAAATTTTACCTTCTTTTCTTTTGACATAGCCTTCCACTCAAAAAAATTCCCCATGCTATTCAACCAATCTATCAGCTCCTCTAGTTTTAGACTACCACCATACTCTAAAACATCAACTTGTATCCCATCATTCTTTCCTTTTAATGCTCAAAGCATCCTTTCTTCAAAAGCTAATGGTGGTACTTGTGTTTCCTCCTCTTCACAAACTTCTTCATCTCTGTCATCTCCACCTTGATTTCCTCTTTGGGTTATCATTACAGAAAGTGCAATAACTTGCCTCTGCAGATCTTGTATATTTTTATTCATCTGGGAAATACCGCCTCCTCTTCCTCTTCCTCTTCCTCTTCTTGCCATTCTTTTTAAATACTTGAACTAGCTCTGATACCAGATAATGTAGCCAAATTCTAAACAAACTTGATATACTACAAATAATATGAACTCCAAAAGAAAATAGATCTCCTTCTTCGTTATTGAATAATGAATTACAATGTTTCCTAAATAGGAAAACAACTCCCAACTCAAGTTGCCAAGAAAACTCTAACTAACTTCGACTAAATCTACTCTAGGTGGCGGAAATTACTATTTTTAGTAGTTTACTAGAACTTGCTATTCTTAGTAAGTTCACATGCTAATTTGTACGGGTACAGAAATTGCCACGCATCTTCTACATTCCTAAATTAGAGGAATTGTGAACTTTCTAACTCATAATGCAAATAATAGACTAAAATTAACTAATGCCCAAAAATAGGAAAAAAATGAACTACAACTTAAATCCTAATTTTAAGCCTCAAGATGGTGGATTTAGGGCCCAAAAATGTGCCAAAAATTGCTCCAACTGGTAGGTCTAGTTGACTGGTGCGCTCTTCTCATTGAAACATGGGGTTTCAAAAAAAAAAGACTCAAACAGACACCCGAAGCTCAATTTATGACCTTGTCAAGTTCCTGCTAATTTTGGTGCATGACTTACCCAGGTCCATATGGATAGCCACAGGGGTTTCCATATGCCTCAAAAAACATTTATGATGTTCCATTCTAATAATTGATGTAACCTTCACCTCCCCAATAGGGATCTTCAATGGTTGAAATGTACGCAATGGGGACCTATTCTGAATATCTGAAGGAACCTCTAAACTTCTCCATCTGAACAGTCATGATCCCATGACCCTTTTGAAACCTTCCAAAGTTCAAAGGGGAGGGTGATCCTAACACTCATATCAAATCTTATGCAACGGCCATTCGAGAGTTGTTCCCATGGGACGCATTCATTGTGAAGATTTTCCCTAAGATGCTAGAAGGTATTGCTCTTGATTGGTACTATCAGATACCGGAGGCTTCAATACACTCCTTCAAGCAACTCGTATCTGATTTTATTAAGGATTTTGATATGAAAAAACTTTTGAGAACACGAATCAGAGAATTCCTTCATATCAAACAAGAGCAAAATGAGTCTATATCCCTTTTCATTCAAAGTTCAGGTTCTTTACTCCTCTACAAGAGCTCCAAACATAAATAAGATGGAGATTTGTGATTTGTTCCTCCACTCTCTCAATAGGGAAACAAAGGAAGAAGTTAAAAAGTTCCCGCTAAGGATCTACGAAGAGGTACTAGAGGGTGCTCTTCGAATTGACCAAGCATCCATTGACAGTGGTTGTAAGACTTATGGAGCAAATGGAAGGTTAGTCACTCCTAACAAAAATAACCCTAGTTACTCATACACCACAAACAATAATCAAGGACCAAAGGTCCTTAATAAGAACCGTGGGGTCACAACAGATGGCATTACTGACCAGCTTAAGAAACCTAATGTCGTTAGTCCTCCCTACACAAACACTACCAATAACAACAATGAAAATAATCAAAGGAATAATAACTTCTCACCCTCGGTCAACGTTGTAGATTTTAATAGGCCTCAGCAATAACAACCTCAGCAACCGAAACAGATGTAGACCCAAGGCCCTAACCAATACCTAGGTGGGTATCCAAACTAATTCCAAAATCAAGGGCAAGGGTTCCAAATTTTTAACTATAATAATTAGCAACCGAATAATAATCATAACTTCAGACCGCAACAAGGTGAAAATAAAACACCTCAAAATTATGATCCCAACTTATACTGTGATTTCCATAGGATTCACAGGCATGACGCAAGAACATGTCGTGATTGCAATAAGTTTCTACACAATTTTCCAGAGGATCAAAGATAGATGTTTGTTGACATGTTTTTGGTGAACCCAATAGCACCAACTCAAAACACCTACATGGGACCAGTGTCCCCACAGAACACATCACTTGGAATTTTTAATAATCCTCTCCCCATGTACCCAAAGGATAGTAGAATAGATCCCAATGGCTCAAAAAAAGGTATTGTAATAGGGACCCATAATCACGAAGCCTCAACTTCATCAAACCCACATGTGGCACCTTCTTTAGATGGCCGCAAAAAAACAAAAAATTGTGGGATTGGTAGAGTTGGACACTGAACCTTAGATTAACATTTCCACTAAAACCAGAGATTATTCTTCGTAGCAAATCCTGATCTACCCGATTATATCAAATGACACATGTGATACACTAGGCAAGCCAATAGGAGCTTATGACACTATTAGTTATCTAACCAATACCTTCTCACACATTTCCTTCTTGGATTTGTTAAAGAATTCCCTTGCTCACAGAGCCGCTCTATTGGAAGCATTAGGTCTTGGTCATTGTATTAACATCACCCCTCCTCTAGAAGCATAGATAAACCATGTAGATTTTGATGTCTATCCTCCAGGGAAGCTTGAAAGAGATGTTGGATTTGTACTTGACATCAACAAGATGCCCATGGACATTGAAATAACTCATAGGGGTGATCCGTCTTTGTTTTTACAATTTTTGATTTACAATAATTATGTAAAATGTGTAATGATTGATGATGGGGCAGTAGTTAACATAGTCCCCTTATCCTTCCTCCAAACTTTATGTTACGGAGAGACCAATTTCTCTTCAATGTGAAACATGTTGAGAGGCTACGACAGCCTCAAAGTGACATCAATTGGGACTATAGTGTTATCAGTCACTCTCAGACCTAAGACGGTTCTAAATGAGTTTTATATTATAGATCGGGAAACCAACTATAATATGATCCTTGGTCATCCTTGGATTGATCGCATGAAGGAAATTCCCTCCACTTTATTTCAGGTCATTAGGTTCCTACATTTAGGGAAAGTCTTTGTGGCACAAGGTGATACAAAACCCTTCGACGTACATTTAGCTAACTTAAAGAAAAGGCCATCTATTCACTCTGAGTTTGAGCTTCCCACAAATCAGTTAAATAAACCCACAAGCTTAGTTCCAGAAGAAAATTTGGCTCCTACAATGGAATTAGAAGTCACGGGCTTGATCGAAGGCATTCCAGCAGTTAAGGATGAAACCATCATCATGGAGACAGTGTCATTGAGAACCACAGCAAATATCTTCAAGTTATTGGAGAAGGATTTACATATTCTCCTTCCATTCAATTCCATGGGTATGGGTCATACACTAGGACTTGGTTCTCTTCCAATAGATGAAGTTTGTATGGTTGAAGTAACTGAGGTGTAGGAAGAAGATACAAAGGATGATCCAACATCCATTTTTCCAAGTAACTGTTAAACTCTCCATTTTGATGGAGCTAAGTGTCATTTTGGCACTGGAGCAGGTGTGATCCTTACCTCTCCTGAGGGAAGGATTCTACCTTTCACCTTCAAGTTGAACTTTGAATGTACAAATAACGGGGCTGAATACGAAGCCCTCCTACTTGGTCTCATTATAGCCAAAATAATGGGTGCTCTTAATATTAGGGTGTTGGATGACTCACAAACTGGTGGCGAATCAAATATCTAAGGTATATGAGACTAGAGTTGATTATCTACAACTCTACAAAATAGCGGTGCTAAATCTAACAAAGGGTTTTGACTTCATATTGATTGAAGTAGAAATAGAACCTCCTTGCAGACTCCATAACAACTTCTTCCTCCCACTTCACTCCAAGTAGTGAGTTGGAAGATAAAAACTTCACGGTCTCAATTTGAGCTAAACCTTTGGTTCATAAAACACTAATAACTCCAATGTTGACATTTAAAGAATCCGAGAGTGATTCTGTCATCTTAGATCAAGTTGACAATGATAAAGTAACTCTGGGATATCTAAATGCTTTTGTAGAATTTCATCTTACTCATCATGAGGTTGATCTTTCCCTAATCCCACATTCTTCTTCCTATTTTGGAAATCCCATAATATAATCTTCCCCTGGGGAAGAGCTCGAAATTTATGAGGTAGGAGAAGAGGGGAATTTAGATTTACCTTCATCCCACCTGAGTTTGAGGAAGGAAATGCCTCCTTAATCAAGGGAACAATTGATATAAAACATCGTGACGGAGGAGGAACTATAAATGTTGAAGCTAGGATCCTCTCTAACTCATGAGGAGGTTGAAATACATGTATCCTCAAGGAGCAAAAAAAATATTTTGCGTTTAGCTACAAGGAGATAATGGGGATTGTACCACACATTGTAGTTCATAACCTCATCACCAAGCCAGATGCTAATCTAATCAAGAAAAAGTCAAGACCCATGAATCTAAAGGTGGTCGTCATGGTAAAGGAAGAAGTGATGAAACTCCTATAAAAATGGTTCATCAAGCCAGTTGATTACTCACAATGGGTATCTAATATTGTCCATGTTCTCAAAAAGAATAGAAAGATTTGTATTTGCATAGACTTTTGGGAAATCAACAAGGCTTGTCCCAAAGATGATTTCCCATTACCATCCATCGATGTTATTATCGATGCTACAGATGGTTTTGAGTTGTTGTCTCTCATGGATGGGTTTTTTGGGTACAATGAAATTAGAATGTCTAAGGAGGATCAGGATCAAACTACATTCATAACTCCTTAAGGAAGCTACTGTTATGTTTTCATGTCGTTCGGGCTTAAGAATGTTGGTGCCACGTACCAACAGGTAATGACTTATATATTTCATGATATTATACATGAGATTATGGAATCCTACGTAGACGAGCTTCTGAATAATGCCAAAAAACATTGTCATCACCCAGAGGTGCTTCGTTTCATCCTTTCTTGTTTGATTGAATATGGAATCACATTAAATCCAAAGAAATGTGTGTTCGGCATAATGGGAGGTAAGCTTTTGGGATACATCATATCTTCACAAGGTATTGATGTAGACCTAACCAAAATCTAAGTTGTGCTAGAAATGACTCCACCGTCAGATGAGTCTGGTATCAGATCTTTCCTTGGGAAACTTTGCGCAATCTGAAATTTCATCCCCGATTTGACCTTTGTTATTCACCCAATCAACAATTTGTTGAAAAGGGATTGTTGCATTGATTAGATGAAAGAATGCAATGAGGCATTTGAGTAAGTAAAATGGTTCTTGTTATCTCCTCCCACACTCATGTCACCTAGGTCTGATCACCCCTTGATCCTATATTCACGAGCTATGGATGTCTCATTATCCTGCATGTTGGCTCAAGAAGATGATGATAGACTAGAACATGCAGTATATTTCATTAGTCAGACATTTCTTAATTATGAGACATGTTATACACAAGCAGAGAAGGAATGCCTTGTTATAGTCTTTGTGACAAAATGCCTAAAACACTACATGCGAAACCAAGAAATAAGGGTTATTGTTAAAATAGATCACCTGCAAACTTTTCTCACGTAAGGGTCCTTGTCTAAGAAATTTAGACGCTTCATAACTTTCATGGTCAAGTTTGAGTTGACATTTGTTAACCAAAAATTTGTCAAAGGAAAAATCATTACAGACTGGTTGGTTGATAACCCATTGGATGGAGGTGATCTAGTAGATTTAGACTTCCCCGACGAGTGTGTGTATTTTGTTGAAACTAAGCCTCACATTTCTATGTGTCCATGGTACACTGACATCATTAACTTCATAGTGGACCATACATATCCAAAAGGGGTAACCTCGCAACAAAGAAGACGGTTATGTATTATAACCACTAAGTATTTCATCTTGGAACAAGTGTCTATCGTAGAGCCTTCGATGGAATGTTGTTAAGATGTGTTGATAAAGAAGAACCTGAAAAGATTCTCTATGAATCACATAGCAGAGTATGTGGAGGTCACTTCAGCAGCCATGGCACCACTCAGAAGATACATTAGATGGGTTATTTCTGGCCCACGCTAGAACACGATGTGGTAGAGTTTGTGCGTAAATGCCATAAATGTCAAGAGTTATCCCTGAGATCCACATACTAGCACAGGATCTGCAACCAATTGCAACACCATGGCCCTTTCCCACGTGGGGCCTAGATTTGATAGGGAATTTCTCTCCCTCATCAATGGATGGCCATAACTTCATAATCATGGCCACAAAATACTTTACTAACTGGGTAGATACCATGCCTCTTACCACCATGTCTAGATTTGTAATCGCTAAGTTCATTTTGAATCAAATCATTTGTAGGTACGAGGTCCCACAAGTCATCATCTCAGATAATGGCACATCTTTCAAAAATGATGAGGTATATGAACTATGTGAAAAATTCAAAATAAGTCACCACACGGCTTCTCTCTATTACCCTCAGTCTAATGGATAGGCTGAGGCTACGAACAAGACATTGACATATATTCTCCTTAAGATCATCAAGGAGAACAAATGAGACTAGCATTCTGTCCTTGTGGGCCTATCAGACATCAGTAAGAACGCCAATAGGGGAAACCCCTTTTCTTTGGTATTTAGTGCAAAAGTGGTTTTACCACTCGTAGTCAAAATACCTTATCTTTTTATCTCATTGCAAGGAATTATAGGGGAAGAAGGCTATCGAGAGGCACAACTCTCTTAGCTAGAAAGTATTGATAAGGCTAGACTCAATGGTGAGCAACATCATAGCATTTACGCTGACTAGATGGCTCGGAAATACAAAAATAAGGTCTACGATTGTGAAATATATGAGGGAGATTTGGTTCTAAGACTTGATAGCTGAATAGACAAAAATACCGTTGAAGAAAGTAAATTCAAACCTAGGTGGTTGAGTCCATATCAAGTGATAGAAGACTACAAAAATGGTGCATTTCACCTGTGTAAACTAGAGGGTGAAGAGTTTAGAGAATCTGTAAATTCTCTTCACCTGAGGAGGTATTACACATGATCCATTAGCATTTTCATATGTACATTACTAAATATACATTGCATTTTCATATGTCAGTTCATTCTATAAAATTTGTGATCAAGAGACTTATTATTATAGCAATTCCTAACAACTTCTGAAAATGTTGGCCAAACATTTAAATCATATCTCTATAAATCTTCATGGTATCATTAATTGTTTCTAAATCATTTCATCAATCCAAACAAGATAAGACAAAGCTTTGATGACAACCATACCAAGGCCAACATAAATGGTTTTGCTTATAGTCTCTTTCTAGATTAGGTGTTTTTGCCTATAGTCTGTTCTAGAAGCTTCATGGTGTCACATCTATCCCATACATATCTCTTTAGAAATAAGAACATTCTAAACATTTTTCCTAGATGAATAAGTCAAATTTAAATCCAAAAAATATATATATTTTACACATTTCTTTTCCCTACCAACCTTTGGTGTTGAACCTACGTCTCTTACTAGTGATGTAGGTTTGGGAAAGGAGAGAAATTATCTTACTAGCTTATGCCTTGTCCATGGTGATAAGCCCATACTGGTAGTATGCGGCAAGGTGTTGGGGGTCTCTTTGAAAATCTTGAAAGTTATAAATAGTTCGTTCAAATATTGTGAAATCATAAATCAAAACCAAGTGAGTTAAATGTCCAAAATTCCAAAAGATCTTAAAAACTCAAAACTAGATTTTGTCAACTAGGTGGCCACCTAAGGATCTAAGTCTGGATAAACTAGAAAGCAATTCACATTTTAAACTATGAAGTAGCTTGGGTAGAGTGATGTTATAGTGTCACAATTTGGTTCTATCAAATTCTTTTCTTTCTCTCATCATTAACATCTAACAAATCTCTATAACTTGTGTCCTTTCTGACTCTTTGTGTTGATCCCTCACATCTTACTAGTTGTGTGGGGTTAGGAGTGGGGCAATTTCATTCACTTATCATGTCACTGTATCACCATGTTTTCCCAAAATAATACGAAGTACCAAATATTGTTTAAAGAAACTAAAGTTCAACATCACATTGTGTTTTATTATCGTATATCAGCATTATAAAATACAAATAGAAATCATTTTGTTATCATTCACATCCACTGCATACATTCTAAAAAGCATAGAAAAGCATAAATTCTAAATATCTAGAGTACACATGTGAGATGAGCCAAAAGGAAGTCAACTCAGATACAAAGAATTATCGAACCAGAAAAGAAGAGTCTGTATACATCATAATGAGTCAAGTTTTTATACAATGCCATCACATGCTAGGTGTGGTCAAAGCATTCTCGATGAGCCCAAAATATACCCAAAAAATTCATGTAACACTTGACAAAATTGCAACAAAGAAATAAAAGGCCCAGTGGCCTATCAATCCCTCTGGGATTTGTGGGATGGTGCGCGGCCACGTCCGGGACTTCTGCTGCACCTATGACGATGATGGGAATGAACTAAAATGTGTGTGTTCTTAGGGTGGTGGCCATTAATCATGGTCTCGCTGTGAGAATGACTCCACCTCATCAGTCACTCAGCAATCTCATACGCAGGCACATGGGTGCAAAATGAGGTCACCACCTTTGTTATCCTCCAAACAGGTGCAAACACATCAGTTTTTCTGTCAGCTACTAATGGCTGGTCTAAATCAGCAGTCAAATCAGCTTGGGTATTCCCTAAGGGGATCAATAGGGTGTCCACACACACCCGTCAAATAAGCTCCTGCCACTCTTTTGTAGTCCCTGCAAGAAATAAAAGAAGAAGAAACAACGAGTTAGAAATTACAAAACAAAACAATGAGAAATAACAACTAACAAAGATGTAATGTGTCATTCACCTTTGTTCCTTTTCTCCTTCAATGATCGTGTTTCTAAGCATGTAATGTCGTTGTGCTCATGTTGATCTTCTGTTGAATTTTCACCCGGTTCGACTACCCTGTTAAGGGAGATCTCGTTCTCAGAATTCTTTAGGTGGTTTTATTGGTGTCTCATTGTTGTTAGAGGTGTGACCAACTAGAGGGATCACCCGCGTAATAATAATTATTCTTTCCAATTGTCGATTCCCGCTACTATTGTTTTGGTCAAAATATAGTTTTGGGCAGGCTATAAATAATATACATGGTGTTGTTCCATGTTTTAGGTATTGATTTGACTATCCATATCATCATCAGGTTTGGTCATAAACCCTATCAAATCATTGGTAAGGATTTTACTTTATGATTCGTATGACAATATTGTGACAAAATTAACAATATAATAATAATAATAATGAAAAACATATTAAATTATTTTAATAATGAAATAGATTTTTAAAGTGAATGAAACAAGTTAAATGAATTTTAAAATAATAATAATGTTAAATAAAATAAAAGAATTAAAAATAAATAAATTAATAAAAGGTCCGTGAACCTCTTGGGGCGAGTTAGGGCAAAGGAGGCTCGAGCTCCTTGATTCCATTTCCTTGTTGTTTTTGTCTCTTGCTGAGGAAAGCCAAGTGCCGCAGCCATGAGAAGGAAGTTCCAGATTGTTCTTCGTTCTGTGCTTTCAGCTGACTTTCAGGAGAGCGCTACCGCTAGGGACTGTAGGTTCCCTGCTCTGTGTTGAAAGATGGATTCAGCATAATGGTTCACGTGCTAACCATGTGAAGGCCTGTATTTGGTCTTACATGAATCTCCACGCATTAGGGGATAAGCCTTCCCTTCCACCGCTTCACTTCTTTGACTGAAATCCACAAAACAATGTGTCCTTAGGTGCCTTATGCAATGGGTTAAAGAAGTGCCAGGTATTAGATCTGAGTAGGGTCACTCCATCCCAGCAAAATGAAGGAGGATTTTTATCTGCCTGGTTTTATCACATTGCCATCGTACTTCTAAGTTGTCGCCACAATGCGAGCTCTGGGATAGCATATGGACACCCATCAGGTTGTTTTTCAACAAGGTTAGAGGAATAATGTCCCTGCTAGATGTTGTCCCAGCCGTTTTTTCTTCCAATGTATCCTCCAGCCTGTGCCAAAATGGATTTGGGGAAAATGCATGAGAGTTATTTGCTAGAATGCCTCAAAGAAATGTTGTCTCATGGAATGCTATGATGGCAGGATATGCACAAATGAGTTTGTTGAAAAGGCCTTGGAAACTTCCAAGAAAATGCATTTGGTCCGTGTAAATCAGACTCCACAGCCTCTTTCCAACTCCATAACCTCTTTCCAGAAACCTCCCAGCCACTGTCAATGGAAGCTTTGAAACAGAGTATGCACATCCATCAAAGCACTATGGAGAAGGTATTTTTGAATGTTTTAGTTCCAAGCACCCTGGAAAATACATATGTAATATGTGGAGTCCTGTGAACTGTTCAACAGAATACTTGAAAGGTATGTGGTCTCCTGGACTGCAATGATAGCAAGATATGCAAAAAAAAAATTTAAAAAAAAAAAAAATGGGTCTGCTAAAAAGGCATTGGACTGCTTAACAGAATGCCTCAAAGAGATGTGGTGTTATGGAACATACCCTGACTATGTAAGCTTCATTTTTTTTGTTTACATAGCATGTAGCCAGGCAAGTTCAGTGCACGAGGGTTGTAAATACTTCGATGGCATGAGTGCCTATTGTAGAATCACGCCAAGAATTATTGCTTCACCTCTTCCAAGTGTAAGCTTTTGGACTGTTATGTGAGAACCATTAAGTAATGCTTCCTATGCATTCTATTTGAAAGTTGATCCTCAGAGTATTCGTATGCACAAAAAATGGATTTTGTTAGAAAGGTGTGTGATCTGTTGACATAGAAATTGCGGTCTCTGGGATCGGGATGACTTCTTGAAAACACAAAATGGTTATTTTCGATGAGACATGGGTGCACAACAAATGGATTGGCTTGCACGTGACTACCTCGCATCATGTGGCAACAATGGTGGTCTCGACGGATCATGAGTGTAAACTGTTTGGAGCCCCTTATACCGTTTCACTCATCGTTTCTAGGCATGGTTCTTCTTCCCTTACCTCTCATAATTCTTATGTTTTAGTTATCTTTTGCAACTAAATAGAATTTTAAATTATTAGGATTTTTAATACAGTTAAATGTCCCTTCAACTCATTGCAAAACAATAAATTGTCGTGTCGTAACTCTCAACGTCATTATAACTCGTCTACTTTAAACCATGAACTATCTCCCTCACTTCGAGATGATTTAGAAAACTCTTACCCTTCTTGATCACTCCAATATCGTTTTATCAACCAGATGAATTTGACTCCCATTGATAAAGTTGACCTTCTCCTTGTTTTAAATAATTAAATTGTTGCATATTTTCGGAGACTCACCAAGTACCCTTCGTAACTCTAGAAACGAGATGTGAAGTTTCATTCGTGTACCTTGGTATACGAGGAGTCACCTTGACCTTTGGTTTGACCTGAAACAAACATATGACATCCTTTTGACGCTCTTATAGAAGCCCTGTTACACTGGTTTACAACAGTAGAAAGTTGTTAAAACTAGAAAGTTGGCTTTCGTTTTGGACCGCCATTTGAAACCTGGAAAGAGAAATCACGTCCCGTCTTCGCAAACCTCTAGTGTTTATACTAGAAAAATGCATGGAACATTCAGTATAGGAAAGAGCACTTTTCGGGATAGTTTGGTGAAGCCATTTTTGTAGGCCTCCGGTCGCAGTTTGACGAGGTCAAACTGGACCAATTTCGTCTTGTCGCTCCAGAAAACTTGTTGCCGTTTGAAAATGGTTTTCTAGTTCTCAGTCCCGTCAACTCTGATGAATTCTCCTTATATAGGGGAACTAGTAGGAAGATGTCTCGTTGTGTGTGCATCCATCAAATGTTAGTTTTGGACATGGTTTTCTAGAGCCCTCGAGCTAACTTTTGTCATTTTACAACTAGGTGAACTATGACCAGTGGCCCCGGAAAACTAGCCGCCAAACGCAAACCGTGCGCTCTTTTTCAATTCCGTCAGTTGCTATGAACTCTTGGTATATCTAGGGACATGTATAAATTTAATCGTGGAGGGCATTCTCATTGGAAGATAACCTTTGGAAGCAGTTTCTTAGCCTCCAAGCACGTTTTGTACATTTTTGTAGTTAGTAAGAAAATGTAAAAATAGAAAGCTACGAACCCTCGTAGGGTTGCCAAATCCACCCTGGAAACTTTTAACACATGCAAATAACTGTTTAAAACCCTATAAGTGCATCTTGTTGTGTGATTATAGAACTTTTGACAAAATGGCTTTTTCTCTCTCTTCCCTTCTCTTTCTCTCTCCTGGGTTACTAAATGAAGAAAAATGAAATGCAATGAATACATGTTTCTAGACCTTTTTATTTCGATTGCAAATCGTAATTATTGTCAGATGTAAATGGGAAACTGAAAAATGATACTTATGATAGGTTAGGGTGGATGCCATGCCAGCTAATTATCGTTGATATCATGCTCACGTGGGTTTTGCAAGATGGAAGAATAGCGATGAAAAAAGGTGATGTGTAATTTTAATTATTATAATTGTAATTTTTATAGGTCATTGTAAAATGAATAACTGTCTAATGTAGTCTCTTGTTACAGAAAAGTTATAATTGAATTTTGTTAATATGCATGAGATGTTAGTTTTAGGGATAACTTAGGAAATGTGCATCTAATCACCGGTTCAATTTGTTTCTTAGTTGTGTATGGCAAAAAAAAGGGTTTGATTTATACATAGTAAATTGAAATTGAAGTTAATATATTGTAGTACTTTCTCAGTATTCAATAAACGATTAAATTAATTACTAGGTTATCTTCTTACCTTGTAAACATAATAAAGAGTTTTAATGGGAACACTCAACCTTCATAAAATATTCGTGCATAACTTGCCTGCATGTGTGATCCTATTTACCATATAAGAAATTTAAGACAGTAGAATGACCTTAAACTTTGCACTCGATGAGACCTCCTAGGTTAGGTAATAAAACCCCTAGTTGGAGTTACCATCATAGTCATTAGGTTTAACGACATTGTCGTGAACCCATATTTTAGGAATGACATGGTCCAACTTTATCCAAAGTATGTGGTTTCCTTCTAGTTTTGGTAATCGCGAGAAGAATGTACTCTCTTCAGGTCCGACACCAGGCTGAGTGGTGAAGACCACCTTGGAAGTCACCGTATGAGTCCTTGTTAGAAGGAATGACTAAGCAGTGTAACCTTCCCATTTGTGGAGTAGGTAGAGATATTACTCCCTTGTATCCTATTGGATTTTCGGGCCTTACAAAATTAGATCTAGAAATTAACTTCATCAGTGAATGAAATCCATCTTGGATCCAAACGACCTAAATGAAGATCGCGATATAGTTGTTCTATGTCTTGCATTCTCGTTAGTGAACCCTTTTGTCCCTCATAGATAAATGTCTTGTCTTGGGCTTGTGTAAATTTAGTGCCTTGATCTTTCATGAAAGGATTATAGGGTAAATACATTTTAACCTTAATCACACCATAATAGAGATTGAAGCCTTGGGTGAAACTGGAATTTAGCCTAACCATGTGCTTCTTTAAATTTTCAGACAAGTACTTTTGTAACTATTATGTTTAAACGATGGTAATAATGAGACCCTAGTGCGACGCAAAAGTAAATCATATGAGAGTAAAACCAAAAATTTGAGGTTAGGAATAATTTCACTGCGAGTCCTTATGACTTATTTAAACATTTTCATACATCACAAAGAATATAAACTGCCTGGGTGTGACCAAAATTCAAAAAAACAAAAGATATATAAATATAAATGGAAGTCCATAAGTTATTGAACGGTAACAACTATGGTAGCGAAATAACTATTCCGTGATCGATGGATGTTCTCGGGAAAAAGCTATCTCGAATCTATGTCTTCCTTAAACCCAAGATTTCACCTTGACATCACGTTAGGTTCACTTGTGTAGCCAGGTTAAAATTCTAAACATTGAATAAGCGTTTTGGGAAGCATAATCTTAACATAAGAATGAGAGAGTTAGAATTTTGTATGAAATTTGAAATATGGAAAATACTTATGTAAGTTATGAAGATTGGCATAAGGGTAAAGAGAAAAAATTAAATGGTTGAACAATAAGTGAGATGTGAAATGAATTTCCAGAACATGTAGGTGGAAAAAGGGAGAAAATTATGCTCACATAACAATGTTCTTGGGATGCTAATCGTAACTAAAATACATTTAAAGTAATGATGTGTTGTGGGTTCACCGTTCCTGAAGTCATGTTTCTTGTGATTGGGTCATTGCTGGTATTCGTTCATTGAGAGAAGTGTGGCATCGACATGCCTATGTTGTTTTCTGGAGTCTATGTGAGTCGATGACTTATGTGATTGTCATTATGAGTCGAGTTTCTATACTTGGAGCCCTTGTTGTGTTGTGTGTAGCGTGCATGGTAAGTCAAAAAAAAAATCCTGGTATTTTACTGTTGACATTGTGTGTGTAAAATGTGGGCATTACAAAAGCCAAGGGAAGAGAATCAATGTACTTGGATCTCCAGGCATGCAAGTAGGGTCAGTAGCTATTGTAGTTGTTGTTGGTGGCTACAGCACCTCCTCAAAGCCATAGGTGAGATGTTGTCTCATCACGAACTCATCGTCTCCCCTGCCATCTCAAGGAGGTGATCCCTCTAAGACCAAGGTCTCTCTCTGCAATCACCTCCTCCCATGCCACTATCAACATATCCTGAGTGTCATGCCACACATGATTTCTCTCCTCCTGCTCTATGTGGGTTGCCCCACTAGCCTCACCACCTGACCCCTCACCTTTCATCTCCTCTCCAACTAAATCCTCCTCGGTCCCATATATTGTGTGCTCCTCAGAGTCGGAGTCTACATCAATAGGCTCATCCTCTTCTCTATTGTGAGTGGGAGTGGACACAATCTGGAATAAAGGTGCTCGAGGAGCACCATCTACCTGTTAAGCATGGACCACACACCTAATTGCAATGGGCACACCTGGGGTAACCACTTTCCACCTAGGATCTTCTCTAGGGCCCTTCCAGGCCTCCTAAATGGTCATGTATACTGGCATCATTGGAGGAAGCATGTAAACATAAGGGAGGAAAAACTGCTGAGGAACCCGGTCGAATGGATGAATCTCAACTCTCCCTAACCTGTTAACTAACTATTATATGGTAGAGAAAGCTACCACTATGATCACTGCCTACCCCCATAACCCTACCATGTCTTGGTAGGGTGTGGCAACCATGTTTGTTGTAGTTAAAGAGACCATTGGCTGATGTAGTTTCTAAAGAACCAAAATCCCTATTCATGTCGCTACCTAAATATCCCCTTGATCCAACACTGGTATTCTCCTTCCATAAGGGGTGATGCGCTCATAGACCCAGCTCATGACCAGCATGGGATGGTTCAATAACTATCCCTATAGCCTGACTACCCTATATAGGTCATGATAGGTAGTCCCTAGGATGTCTTCTACCTAGGTGTATATGTCATCATGTCCCTCAATCTGTGCAATAAAAGGAGCCCAACAGTAAAGGAGAATGCCACCTCCCTTATCTTTGATCAATCAAGAGGAAAAGATGCCCATGATAGCTTTGTGGATGATAAGAATAGGAGCAGTGGCAATGGATCGGACCTTTATTCCCTTCTTCAAGCCAAATGAAACAACTACATCCTCTATGTATGTGGCCCACTAAGTGATCTCAAACTTTGATCCTATTGTCTCCAGATTCAATCTCCTCCCTAGTATCGGGAGTCCAATAATACGGTATACATCCTCCAAGGTGATGGTCCACTCACCCCTAGCACTTGGCAACCGAGAAAGTGTTCCGGTCTGCATCCCAGTAAGAAAACAAATCACACAATATGTGACTGGAAGGAGTGACATGGGGCACCCATGTAATTCTCCAAATACCTGCCCTCTGTAGAGTTTCCATCTCAACCTGAGTCAACTGATCCAAAATCCCTGGGAGCCAATCACACTCCCACTCACGGCTCCAACGGATGTACTCCTCCTTCTTCTACATTCACCAAAACACAGAAAAAGAGCAAGTTAGTAATGAACATCAAAGGATAAGCTCACCAAAAACATGATTAAATGTCAAAAATCTATAAAAAAAAAATCAAGTTAAACACATTTTGGTCATTCTGTCCAGAACTACAGCTCAGTGCATGACAGCGGTTCCAGGACCCCCGCCCTGCTTAGGGTGGTGGTCCTGGACTAATTTTCCAAATACGTCTTTAACCCTAGAAAATGCTTAAAAACATGAAAAAGGACCATTTTGAGTAAAATAAAAGACTGCCCTATAGGTGCGCCCCCCCCCTTAGAGACTCATTTAAGACAATAATTTTTAAAATGATCCCCCTAGATGAACTTTTTAACATTTTTACATTTTAGGTTTGAAAACATAAAAGTGAAAAAAAAAACCAACCTTACAACGCGTTGCTTATTCTCCAGCTCCTGGAGGCATGATCACAAACTCGTAATGGTTGTTTCAGCTATACTCTCATTGAAAATGGTCACCGTACGTCCAGAGCTCCAAAATCACCAAATTGAATAAGCACAAATGAATTGGAAAATGAATTTATTTCAATATATATATGTTGTTTTCACCTCGTTTTGAGTGTATGTCTTCACAGGGCTGGAGTGTTGGCGAAGGTATATCTCTATATCCCCACACAAATGGTAAGTCCTCTTTTCATTTTGATTTAGTGTTTATTTTTAGATATTTTTTCTATCTACACTCGAGTCTTCTCTCTCTTTTGTAAGTAGCCAGAGCTTAGATGGCTACATTTCGACACACAAGAGTGTCAATTATAGCTTCTAACCCCCCATTTCAGGAATGCCATACTCAGACTCTACGTTTTATGCATTTTTCATGGATAAGACACTCCTCCGAGGGGGCAATATGTACGCACCCAAAATTGCATGTGCTAAATTTTTTAAAAATGGTTACAAGAGTCCCTAATGATGATTCACGTCCTTTCAGAAGATGTTTGAGTTCCTAAACCCATTTCTAGTGTATATTTGTATCCTAGAAGTCCTTACTTAGCTTTTCCATTCTTTTTCCAGCTTCCCCATCCATTCTGTGCATGTTTTGTCCTTTAGTGCCAGGACTTCCACCCTGCCTGGGTGACGGTTCTGAAACCGCTGCCCAGGCAGGGCGGCGGTCCTGAGTGATTTTTCAAAATTTTGTCATGTGTGTTTTTAACATGCGATGACTCACCTAACTTCACTTTTAGGATGTGTTTGTTAACCGATTTGTCTAAAAATAGTTTTGATTGCTTGGTTATCCTTCCCTCTTCTACTTTTCCATGTGCTTTAGTGAGTTAGAACTACCTCTTCTTTCCTTGTGCATGAAGGCACATCCCAGCCCTAATTTTTTATATATTCCATGCTTGTGTTCAAGAAAAATACCTAAGATTTTTTATGTAATTTGCATAGCATTGTTGCCACAATCCTGCTAGGAATTTCATAGTCAAGCTCAGATCTCTTGTGTTATCTCTCTTCTACTTGCATTGTAACCACCTGCCTTCAAGCTACTATTGCTCAAACATCTTCTTCTATTGATGTTCTTACATTCCCAATCCATTGGACTCTTATGAACACACAAAGAAAGAAAGGAACAAACTGAGGGGACAGATACATATACAACTAGATTTGGCAAAGCTCTACCATATCAAGGTCGGAATTACGTGTTTCCTTCATTTGTCAAATTGTCAATTTAGAATCATTAGTTAAAATTGCATATCAAATAGTGTAGAAAAATTCTTCATTTCAATTAATTAGGAAATCACAAGAAGATCAAATCAAAAGAAATATTTCTCTTTGAAATTACCAGGGAAGTTGTGAGGAACAATAGCTCTTTTAGGGTCTTGATTTGTTCTTCACCTCTGAGGAAGGGCTTGAAGGGTTTTGGTTAAATTAGGTTATTTACTTTAGATTTAGATTCACACATTTGCACAAGTAATAAGCTACAACCTGTTAACTACTTGTATTTAGTTTGCTTATTAGGCTAGAAGTGTTGTTTAAAAAGAACTAGAAAAGATCAAAAACATTTACTTTTGTTAGATTAGTTTGCTTTTATTATTTTGATTTGATATACTATGAAAACACCAAAAACATATATTAGATTTCCTTTGATAGATTAGTTTTTTTTACAAAGGTTATTTCAATTCATTCTACATGACCATAAATGGCCCATAACAAGTTTGTGTTTGACAGTTTTATGCACATGTGTTACATTATATGAGAAAATAGAACAACTAAACACACTAAACGTTGCATCTAATCAAGCCTACGATTATTGGACTGCTCCTGGCAACAAGGTTTGATTACCCGCATGACCATAACAGGACCACAGCCTCCACAAGTTTTTCAGTTGTGATCCTCAAGTCCCGCAACCTAACGGGTTTGCTAACCAAGTAGATATTGACATTGGTTTGCATGCATCTGTATTTAGATCATCACAACTTCCACCCAATATCATTGCAGAACTTTCACTATTGAACTTAACAACCGATCAAGCTAAGAATTTCTGGACTATATCAGAGAATCACCCATAGTCCATGTGATTTCATTGCACATCTCATTCTCACTTCCATAACCTTGTCTAGAAATCCATCTAAGGCACCTGCAGGTCACTTTCCGTGTGTTTAATAACCAGTGAATAGAATCTCGACAAAGGTCGATATTGACTGAAGTCTCCGAGCAGCTATCATATCATATTGATCCATCACACCACTTTAGGTTAGGAGAGCATTCTTTTCCTTAGATTTGCATATCCCTTTATTGTGTGCCGAAGATATAAGGTTTCCACATTATATTATCTACAATTACCATACATACACATCCATTTCTATTCTACACCAATTATCTCGGCATGACCTCAAGAAGTCAGGTGTGAAGAAGATCACTTGGTCATTTTCTTTCATACGGTAACCTAGGGCACAATTCTGCACACACACAAAACTATATTGCGTCTGAGATATAGTGCAACACTCAGTTGTAAGTCCACCATTGTTGCAAGTAAAGACAGTCTGACCCCTCATTTTGCATCTTTCCTTTTTAAGATTTAATGCCTATTTGAGGGTTTCATAGGTGCTTTCTTCATTGCAGTTTATTGCAACCTCGAAAATCTTACAGCGATATACACACGACAAAAGGAAAATAAATGTGAACCCCTTATGACACCTCAAAGGAGGTTTTATGAGCATTTACATAGACCACGGCACCCAGAAACAAGACCAAGGTGCCCACAAACACCCCTATCCCTCTCTAGGTGCCCCAGTTCATTCAAATCTATCGAATCTATATTTTTCTAGGATTCTATGTGATGGTCTTCCATATATGTTTAGCTACTCACCATTGTGACATAGTCCAACAACCTTTGTGAATTAGTTAAGGCTCTTCTAACCCTATTTGCCACTAGGGTTTCGTAATTTCATTTCTTAGTTTCTTAGGTATTATTTTAGTATTTCATTATTCATTTATGTACTGCAAACTTGCATTAGATTAGGTTATTATTTTACATATTGGCATAATCATTTTGGTGAACTAGAACTCGATCTTCACGCTCTTAGGATCCCCATTATTTTCTTTGCTTTTCTTTTTCATTCTACAATATTTTCATCATGAGTATCTCAATTAATGACTTTTTACTTTCCAATCCTAATTTAAGGCATAGATTTCAGCATCTCCTTGTTACTACTCGTATTCCTGGTGATATGTATCTAGACTCCATTTATCAATCATTTATTGATGTATTTTCTCAATATATTACTTTCCCATCTAATCATCATGTTGATATTTATATTTTTGACAATTATCCACTCTTACATACCACGATTCACATCTATAATGTTGGCATCAAGCATACTTTAATCGAAAATAGATCTGAACTTAATATTTTTCCTATATCTTTCCTCGAAAATCTTGGTCTTGCTGCTACCAATGTTATTCCATCATGTCTTTCTCTACATGTGTATGATGGTTATGTTCATCCATGTGTATGTCACATTACTCTTCCTATCACTATAGGGCCTAAAACCTTTAACACGGTTTTCTTTTTTATTGACTTTCTAGTTACATACAACTATTTACTTGGTAGACCATGGCTTTATGTTATGCAATAAGTTGCCTCTAGTAGATATCACTGTGTTAAATTCTTACATGAAGGCATCGAATATATAATTCCACATGATTGTTACCCATTCAAATATTGTTATCATGATCCCAACACTACACTCCCTACCCCAAGGTCTGATATTACTGATGATCTGCAACCAATATATGAGATACCACATTTACCACCACTTAAAGGTGTTATTTTCATGTTAGATTCAGTCCCAACTACATCTACACCTCCCCCGTCTTCTACTATTGTTATTATTCTTTATCAAGGGTGTATCCCTAGATCGGACGTCACTCCAATTCCTCCACATTATCATACAACATCCCCATCAGTGCATCCTCCTTTCACATGTACACTTTTCATGAATGATTCCTATTAGGATCATATTCCATTTGATCCTACTTATGATGACACTGTATGTACACATGATGGCTTGATTCGGCTAGGCTTCACTTTAGAGGATCTCTATCCTCCATCGCATTCTCCTCACCTTTATCATGGATTTTTTCACATTACTTCCACTCATGGTCTTTGATTTTTTCATCTCACATTGTTTCTTGCATGTGCCCCTCGCACTTCTCCACTTACGCTAGGACAGTCTTGGCTTGATTACATTTGGGGCACGTTAGATCCATACCATATTGATGTCTCATTTCCTATGCCTTTTTTCCATGTTTTCATTTGCGATAGTTCTTTCCTTTTCTATCCACAAAACCTCACTCGTTAGTACACACACAATTGTCTACTCCCACCATTCACTTATGAGGAACATGTTGTGTATGTATAATTTACGCATTAATGGCTCCTTACACAACCAACCCGACACTATTGCTTATCAAATTTTAGATGCAGTACCTTGTGGATTCGGTCCTAATAATGATGATCTTTTAGATGATAAAACTTGATCATTCCTATCCTACACACACTTGGGTGGCGTGATGTTTATCTTCCACCCCCTCCCTTGTCTAATCAACAAACACGTATAGTACCTCTTTACCACATTACAATTCAACATTCACTCACAACACTCATGGTTTGGCACAAAACATATAGTTCAACATTACCTGATGACACACTCTTGTGCTTCGGTTCAAACTTGACCGTTGAAGGCATCTTATACACATGAACCTCACACACTGCACAATAGACACTACACATCACACATGTTCACACATTTTACATACATACATCCTACATCTTACATTTACTAAGCATCTACACATCTTATCTCATCTACGCATCTTATCTCATCTACGCATCTTGTATTACACACTATACATCCTACATTACACACTCCACATTACACATGATGATTTCTCATCACCACATCTATCACACATATTACGAATTTTTACACATCTAATTTTATGTGTTGTACTCACTACCTTGTAACACACTCTAGTCTCACGGTCTATATTGGACTATTGATGGTATACATCACAAATGGACCTCATCACACTTACATATTCATCATTCAATCTTTCTATCATGTGAAATTCTTAGTTATATATGCCATAGCCTATATCATCACTTCCTCTATCATCATCTAGTGATATACGTTATAGGCTACATCATCACTTCCTCTAGCATCATCTAGTGATATACACTTTAGGATAAATCATCACTTCTTATGTTATCTTATTGTGATATACACTTTAGGCTAAATCATCACACATTCTCGCACTACAGCTTTATGTCACATATCATCACTACACATTCATCACATCACGCCCACATAACACATCATTCAAACCATTTCTTGATGATGCACTCTTGTTTACATTTCATTCTTGATTACTGAGGGGGCATAAATAAATGAACCTTGTTGCATACAATTACATTCACTCAGGGGGCACGCAGCTCCTATCACTCACTCTGCATTCCATTCCATCCATCCATAACATATTGTATATCTTGGTTGTATTTACTTTTGCTTACATTTACTTGTACATGTTCACTTTATTACACATGATAGATAGATATCTTGCATGTCATTATATTTATCATACACACATGCACATTCACTTGCTTTCTAGTTGTGATCATAGATTATACATGTCTATTACACACAACATGGATGCTTGGCACAGTACCTAGTACCAGTCCCACAGCGGCTCTTAGGGGCATCCACTTTCGTACACTACAGGTGATATTGTTTCATTTTGTTTCATAGCGTATTATTTTATCAGATTATACATGCTTTGACATACTTTATATCTTTCTAACATGCTAACGGGTGCTTCATGTGCAAAATTTGTTTTACAGGACTATTTCCCACCATGGTTATCTATTATATTGTTTGTACTTGTCTGTCAATGTATGTCATTGTTTATGGGATTTTTGATTTGTCTTGTGTGCACACTTGTATGCTTTTGGATTTTTTGGCCTTAATTGTCTTGCGACATTGTGAGTGATGTCTTATGTTTACAACCTACTTTTTACAGTCTACATTATCTTCTACTTGTGTTCTAGCTTACACATTTTTTGTTTAGCTTACACTTCATCTTATACATGTATGCATGTCTTTTCTTGTACTAGCACTTATCTCCTAGACACTTGTTTGCATGTGCCTTGGTTTCTACCAAGCACATCTCATTCCCCCCATAGGGCATGGTTTCAGTGGTCGGTCCTCCTTTGGGCTGCATTCTCCTTCAGCGATGTTACATGCACCCCAAATGAGGGGGCATCATTTGTGTGAATCATTCTCTCCATACAATATACACAACACAACACAAAACCAATACAGTATAATGATCAAATTTTGGGGCTTAGAATTAGACTTAGGTCGATGACACAGTGGCCTTTCTTGGATTGCTTGAAACCAGGGTGTATATCACACAGTGGCCTTACCTGGAGTACCTAAGACTAGGGGGCATATCACATAGCAATTGGTAGTTTAGCACAGTTTACAAAACACCATACATATCATATTTTACAGAGAAGATAGCCCTTAGCACTCGTACACACCATCTGTAGTGGTTTTTTATACAGTGGGAAGTAGTTCAAGGCTGGAGGAAAAAACCATACAGTTACTCCCTACACTTCTTCCATTACATTGGCATGAGATCACTTGAAAAATTTGTGCCCATCAACATCATCTATAGGATCCTTTATACACTCCTTTCTCATCACAGATCAGGTGCACATGTTCCTTTTTCAAAATTTCATCATTTTCTTTTACATACTTCCTTACATGTTTTTATACATATACATGTGTATTTGACTACTTGATCATCTTCTCTTTTACAGTTTCGTATGTATGAGAAAAAATTAGTTAACATCAACAACACATCGACACCAACAACACTTTTTGGAAAGCCTCTTGGCACCCTTGTCCTCTTTGTACTTTGGTCACACTTTTTGGGTCCTTTCTAGCCATTTAAGCATCTTATCTTTTTGGTAGTCGACCTTTTCGAGGTTAATTATAAAATTAAACCAAAATAATCATATAAATGTAAAGTTATGTGGTCATAATAAGGGACCTCGTACTGATCATCTACTATCTCCACATAAGGTTGCATCTATCAAAGGCATCAATAGCTCCATTTACATCCATCTAGCTTCATCACAGCGGACAAAGGTCGGTTCATCTGCATCACACTTCATAGGAGGGGAGTCTATTTTTTCCACGCACACATAATTTACATTATACATCTAGCTATTTTCTCACTACTTCACATGCAACACGCATAAGATCAACCTAGGGCACAATTCCGTACACACACATGCACACATAGAACTACATTGGGTCTGATATGTAGTGCAATGCTCAGTTGTAAGTCCACCATTGTGGTGGGTGAGGATAGTCAGACCCCTCATTTTAAAACTTTCTTTTTTAGTATTTGATTTCTATTACAGGGTTTTGTAGGTTCTTTCTTCATGACAGGTTTATAGTGACCTTGGCAATCTTACAGTGATATGCACGTGATAAAAGGTAAAAAAATGTGAACCTCTTACAACACCTAAAAGGAGGTTTTTTTAGCATCTACGTAGACCAAGACACCTAAAAACTAGACCAGGGTGCCCACGAGTACCCCTATCCCTCTACAGGCACCCCAGTCTAGTCAAATCTATCAGATCTACATTTTTCAGGCCTCTGTGTGACAGTCTTCAATCTTTGTTCAGCCGGTCACCATTACAACACACTCCAACAACCTCTACGAATCAGCTAAGGCTTTTTTAACCCTCTTTTCCATTAGGGTTTTGTAATTTCTTTGCTTAGTTTCTTGGGTATTATTTTAGTATTTCATTGTTCATTTATTTACTGCAAACTTTCATTAAATTAGGCTATTATTTTACATATTAGTATAATCTCTTGCACATCCTTGAAACACCATTTCAAACATGTGGGACACTTGAGTAAAGCACGCCAAGCATCTCCATACCTCCAGTGGGTACCTACCTCACTGACCAAGCATGGAACACCCTGAAGCCATCATACATATTCAGGAAGACAACATGAGATAACTTTTTGAACACCAACCACCATTGAGAAGGCACTACCAAGTAACCTTCATGCCTCTGACTAGTCCTTACTTCACCAATCACACCTTTTCCATCAATGTCATATGACATCAATGACAAAACTAATGCACCAGGGTTCAACATGCCCTAGTGCCAATCGCATAAAGATTATCGAGCTACAACTATTTTGTCCCAATATAAAGGTGTGGTGTGGAATTTAGAATAAACCCTCATATGCAGTGAACTACGTAGTCCCAAAATGCAGTCCTTGGTGTAGTAGATAAAAAATATTAACTCCTTGTAATAGTATATGTCTCTTTAAAATGCTTTCCCTTTAATGAGGTTAAATAAGACATGTATGTATATATGTATAATTCCTTTGTTTAAGTTTTAGAATTAAAAAGTGAAATGCTGACCAAGGGTGATAAAAGAAGGAAAGAAAGAACTAACATTCGAAATATCATAAAATTATATGAGGAAAAGCACGCCTAGAGGAGACAGCAGCACCGGGGCACTCCTATCCCTAATGAGAGGTCCTATACTAGGTGCTCAAAAGGGTAATATAGTGAAATTAGAGTTGTACAAGATGTTGGCTATTATACAAAGTTGTAATTTGTCAATTAGAAACAGCAAGCAATAAAGATGAAAAGGATAAAAGTGATTTCAAAGAAAATTAAAGAGGTATTAATGAGTAATTCTCTTTCTTATGAATCATGCATATAAATGACATATTTAGAGGTTAGATATAAATAGTAAGTGGGTGATTTAGTGACTACACCATGGTGTCGCATGGAAATAAATTCTTACATGCTTGCAAACAAGAGTAAGCAAGAGAAAACAAGATAGGCATAGCACCAAAAACATGGGACACCCATGTTGTCCCAAGAGAATCAAGGCGCATAGGCCACAAGCAATGAAAACAAGAAAATAATAACACACACATGAAAGTATGCAAGAAATAAGATTTTAGAGCATGATAGTATGATATAGTAACCCATATAGGTGAAAATATGTGAAACAAGAGATGTCATTGTTGTACAAGACACGTGTGTTATTCTTATTAACTCAAAATATAACATGTACACAATATATATAATCAAGCATATTGAGGAATTAGAAAGGAAATGTAAGAGAATCATATCACTTGGATGTAGTGTAAAACATATGCCCCCAAATGTATTGGAAGTTTGGTAAAGGCTCGGCTGACACCTATCATTGTGTACTACTCTATGTATGTCATGCATCATGCTCAAAATACCTTATGAACACATGGCAACATATATATTCAAGCATATTGAGGAATTAGAAAGGAAATGTAAGAGAATAATATCACTTGGATGTAGTGTAAAATAGATGCCCCTAAATGTATTGGAAGTCTGGTAAAGGCTCGGCCAACACCTATCATCATGTACTACTCTATGTATGTCCTACATCATGCTCAAAATACCTTGTGAATGCATGTGTGTAAAGAGTAAATAATTATGGAACCTACCAAACCAAAGTGACAAACAACATGTATAATGTAAAGTGCTAACTTAAGTGAAGTTTACAACTCTTGATTTTGTATTTTTATAAATATATTAATTTTTTTGTAATTTGAAATTATGTTAATGTATTTGTATTTTTGAAGTTCTTAGCTATCTACACGTAGGAGGAGAAATTAACTATAATATGTTCGTAAATGCATGATGTTCATAGGATTTTTCACAAGCATTCCATCGAGTGTGGATAATCATAGATACTTGAGTCAATGTGCTTGGTACCCATATATGGGCCTAAGTAGTTAGGATTGAAATTTCCCTCTAATGATTTCTCTACATTTGTAGTTTTTTGGCTTTCTTTGAGGACAAGATCACCTATTTGATATTCATGGGTATGGAATTTTTTATTATAAGCATTTTTTATGAGTTCTTGATACATGCAAAGGTGTTCTAAATCTTGCACACGTTTAGATTTGAGAATTTCCAAATCATGTAATATTTTCTCCTGGTAATCATTATCTTTAATGATTTCTTTTAATGATATGTGGAGTGAAGGGATTTTTATTTCTAATGGTACAAAAATGTGGTCCCATAAATGAGAGGATGTGCGAACATTAGAATAGTAAGCCCGCATGGCATAAATGATCTAATTATGCTAGTCAGTGCCATATTTATCAAAAAAAAACAGAGGATTTTGACAATGGTTTTATTAGTGTCCTCATATTGGTCATTTCCTTATGGGTAATAAGGAGTAGAAAAATTATGTTTGAACTATAACTTTGCATAAAAAATAACAGTTCGGATCTTAAAAGATGGCTTGTTATCTGTAACAATTGCAGAAGTGCCTCTAAAGTGAGTGATGATATGTGTCAATAAGAATTGATAGATTTCATTTCTTGTCGTAAATTACATGGGTATATCCTCAACCCATTTGGTAAAATATTTAGTGGCAGTGATTATAAACTTATGCTCTTGCGTGGACTCGGGATTGATCTTGCCAACAAGATTGAAATCCCGTATTGAGAATGGCCATGAGGAAATAATGGGATGTAATGTGTGAGAGGGGACATGGTTAAGGTTGGCTTGGTGTTGACATTGATCACAACATTCTTAGGAACTCATGGTTAGTACTCACATGAGAAATATTATGTGATTTATGTTTGTTTGTAATAGCATGAGAATTACTCAAGTAAATAGTAATTAGTAATTAGGTGAGTTGTTAGTAATATAATCTATGTAAATAGGTTTTGTAGTGGTATTATTGAGAGTTACAACAATACTACATAATTGGAGATGAGTGGTTGTAGGAGTTATATATTTCCTAGTTTATATGAGTTGTATCTCTATATTATGTAATGTCCCGTACAAATGAACATATATGCTGATTTTATTAAGTATTTATTATTATTTTTTGTGCAAAGCTCTACCAAACTCACATTTAGCATTAGATAAGGTATGGATAATTAGACAAATAGGGGTAGTATCATTATGCTTCACACCTATGAATGAGAAAATAAAATTTTGAAGAGTTGAGCAGTGTTGTAAGGTTGTACTTTATGTGAGGTTTTCCATAATTAGCATTAATATGCATAGGAGCACGGATCTGGATTACAATTTAATGAGAAATAAGGACATTAGCAAAAATAAATATTGGTCTTCGTATATTGTACTTTCATCTTACCACATCTATTTGCATTCATTACATCCACATGATTCAATTCTATGAAAATATCAATTCAATCACTTCCCATCTGTAGCCACGAAGCATTATGTCTTTGTAATTTTCTTGTGTTGTTTTATTACATGTCAAAGGTATACTTTTTGTTAAGGTCATAGTATAATTATTAGTTGAACATTATTATTCTTTATTTTTATTAGAAAGTATGGGTTTCTAAATTGTGTAGTCAATGATTTTTAAGTTTTTTTGTCATTTAAATTTATTATCTTGCGTGAAAATAGTCTTCATAAGACTGATGAAATTTGTGTAATTTTGTGTTTATGTTATAAGTGTTAAAAAGTAAAATTACTTTTTTAATAATATTTTGTTAGTAGTTGTCTTTTAGGAATTAAGTTATAGTGATTATGCAGTGTAGTATTTTTGAAAAAAAAAATCATAAATCAAATTGAATCATCAGTTAAGTGGGTCCATCTTTAAAACTGTGTATTAAAATTTATCGTCAATTATGTAAGTATATTCTAAATAATTCAATCAGACATAAAATGAGTCAAAAGTTATTTTTTGGTCATTAGTGTGTGTGAGTCAAAAAATTAAAAGTATCATCAAAATTATAATTTCCATGGTCTTTTCATCGTCAAGTTGTCAAAATTTGTCAGTCAAAAAGTAAATATAAAAAATAACATCACAGACACATTTTTGGTGTGATCCAATGTCCTGAAAAATAACCAATTTCACATTTTGGGGGGAGATAATAAACAATTTGGAAATCACTGAGCTTCAAAAGCATCATTTACTGACTTGGAAACCCCATACAGGAGGAAGGAGGAACATGATGAACGAGGATGATCAACGTCCTCTTGTAAGATGATAGTGATGAGGCCACACATCGCAGTAGCAGTGAATAAAATGTATGGAAATTATAAATACCAAGACTAGAGACCATAATCAGTGGAAAATCAATTTTGTTGTACGAGGAGTGCAATCACTACAGAAGGTGATGAGGGTTTGGTCCTCAATTTTTTAGTTTTTTAGTTGTGTATTTTCTTCCATCTATGGTATGTTCAGATTTATAAATAGTGAGAAAATTTTCTTAAATAATGCACTCATGTGAAAATATAGTGGAAAGATAAAAGCACAAGTGTAAAATCAACTTCATGATACTTGAAGAGGATGGAACGGGGTCCATACCTTGAGGATGAATAGGGGTTCATACTTATGTTTATGGTTAACATTTTTAAAACCATTGAAGTTTGTTCAAATGGTTCCTACATTAGTTCCCACACTGAGTAGGTCAGATGTGTTCCCTATATTGAATGGTTGATAAGAAAATGGTTCTTGTTTGTGGATCCTACACTATTTTAGTTAGATAAGTTCCTGAAAGTGCATGGTTGATAATAAGTTGATATGTTCCTTCTCTACCTTTTTTCTGAGATGTGTACTAAGCTTGTGAGTATGCAAGGGTGGCACACTGCATATGGAAGTGCAATTATTTTTCTCCCATATTTTCACTAAGGTGGAATGTTAGGAAATAATGGTTAGTACTCATATGAGAAATATTATGTGAGTTATATGTGCTTTTAATAACATGAGAATTACTCACGTAAATAATAAATGGTAATTAGGTGAGTCGTTATTAATAATGTTTATGGGGGGTACTTACCTTGTAATCTCAAGTCATTGTCCACATCACTTGGTAAATCATCTCACTTAGGTGAGATCATAGGTCTTAGGTGTCTTTAGGAGCTATGAAAGAGTTTTGTCATAGAATCTATCATATGTATCATCGTGCATCAATACGTCATACAGGAGTTACTTTCAATTTCTAGAACATAACTCATTTTTCCCTTGTGAAGGTGTTATTGATCTTACATTGGGAATTACACATCACTCCTATATGTACCTTCTTTTCTAATCTATGAGAATGAGTAGATTATTTTCATTTACATTCACATTTAATGTTGGTTGAATGCTTGTTTACTACATGGAACTTTGTCATGTTGTCATTCGAGTGTAACTCAGTTGATGTGTATGCAATCCCACTCAATCCTTGTTTTCACATTCTCTCACATGGTATCAAAGCATGTTGTTGGCACTCACGTCACTCGATGTCATCCATTATGTACTACTCCTAGTTTCGTGGTTTTACTAGGTTCTTATGCAAGCTTCGTTATCCATTTTCATTTTTTACTTTACTTGCATTATTTGAGTTCATCTCAGTTTTCGTGGAATGTTGTTGTTTTGTGTGTTATTTTCAGTGCATGTGTAATTTTTTGGAATTTGGAGTTTTAAGTGTTTTCCCACTAAATCTGGTTGTCTATAGCCAAATTTGGTGGAAAAACTATCATTAGAGGTATTTATATTACTGGTTTCAATAGATTTTTCATTTTAAATTCTATTTTTTGTTGAAAACCTTCTTTTGATTCCTACCCATTCCTCCTCTCTCCTAATATATTACACCATTTCCCCCATCATTCATCTCCTCATCTCCCTATGAGTTCCTCCCAGCTCGATCGAGCCCATTTCTACCTCGGCAAGTTGCCCTGACGAGTTGAGTTATTTTTTAGGTTTACCCCGTGACTAGCTTGTGGTTCTTATATTAGTTTTGGGGCTCAATCTACCCTTCCTTGGCCTTAGGTTCTTTTCTTGATGAGTTGTTATTTTTCGTGGTCACTGTCGAGCTCCCTTGTTCATTGCTCTCATGTTGTTTTTTGTTGAAACCTTGTTAATCTCACTCTCAGGCTACTTGGGTACCCCTCTGCCTTAACATGTTTGTCGTTTGCGTTGAGTAATTTGGTTGACTTGCTGAGCCTCTTTTCCAATATCCCCTGCATGTCATCCTAGACCCAACTCAACTCATGTTGATCTCACCTCGTCCTGGCTACATCTTCCCCTATTCAGTTTTATTAGGATAAAACTCGTGCTTACGTTAGATCCTTACATATTATGTGCTCCATTTTTGGCTTGACTTGTTTGTCTTGTCTCGTGTTGGCCCTGTCATCTCCCTTCCTTGTCGTGTTTACTAACCTCTATTGTCCCCAACTTGACCTATGTCGTTTCATGCTTGTGTCTAGCTATTGTAGAGCTTCCTTCCCTCGGCCCTCACCTAATTGTTGCACCTTGCATTCAACCTGGGAGATTTGTAAATTTTTTTTGATCCCTTCTTCAAGCTCTGCCTCCATCCCACTTGTCTCACCGGTCAGCTACCTAACCTACCTTTGGGACTTGCTCCCTCAAGCTTCTCACTCCATATGGATCTCACCCACTACCTCTACCCCGGCTCACTCCCTCCACATGCCCTCATCTGTCCTTCCCGTCAAGTTATCCTGCATCAAAGTCCTTGAGACCTATCCTCACCCTCTCACCAAGCCACTTCATGGCTTGCCCAAGTCACATCTTCCCGGTTGACCAATATTCCCCCCTTTTTTAAAAAATTTGGAAACCCACTTTTTTTAGCCTAATTTTTTTAAACTATGGTTTTAATTCATTTAAAGTAGGGGCTTTTATTTATAAAGGAAGGTGTTAATATTAATTAGGTCTTAATTTCTTTAATTAGAATCTAGTTTTTTAAAGGGAAGGATTACTTTTTAATAAGAGGTTAAATTAATTTGTAACCTGGTTTTATTTTTTCTAACCCATTTAATTCTTTTATTTTTCATTTTCCAAAAATTTAAATAAATTGGGAAAAAAAAATATTCCAAAACTATGGTTACTTGGCATTTTTTACCGTTGATGTTTTACGGGAGTGTGTAGCATTTTCTAAAGTGCGTAGGTCTTGTTTAGATCTTTTCTAGAATTTTTAGGTGTTTTTTTATGTTTTGGGAGTCCTTCTAGCGTTTTGGGATCCATTTGATTCATTTTGGAGTTGTTTTTCATTGTAGTGCTCTTCTTCACTTACAGGCTAGTGAGTGCACCTGCCACAGCCTTACAAGAAGAGAGCCCCTTATGCGACGTGAGATGTTTTCTCTCATGTTGAACTTTTTTTTATCCCCTTGTTCCATGCTTTTTCCCTTTGTGCTTAGTTACCATGTCATTTTGTTGCTTCTAACTAAAACTTAATCTGGTCTCTGCCCTTACATGATTTTTCAACTACTATAAGGTGAGTGATCAATTATTTCACGTCACACAAACACACCTTATTCTAACCAACACATTGTTTATAAAGTGTTGAAAATAGGGAGTTATCATTGTTCTCCAGGTGTTTTAATTGCATGTAGACGCATTCTCGGCTGAGTTTGACATCTTACAACCTTGTATGTGATCTTATACCCCTATTTTCTTACATTCAAAACGTATTTTTAGTTGAGTCTGACATCTATTTGAGCATGTATTTATCGTCCATGACTCTTTAGCACTGATTTCTATTTTCATGGATGCACCATGGATGATGTTCTTTACATAATCGAGTTTCACAGGATTGTTTCTCAGCCACCGCCTCTTATTGTTTAGTATAGATAATTATACATCATTGCATGTTTTCATGGAACGTTAACTTACTAAGAAAGGCCTTTATCCCTTTCTATATGGACAAGTTCCTACACCTATTGATTCTTAAAATCTTGAATATTGTCTCAACAATTGTGATTAGGTTTATGGTCACTTTTTCACTCATGTTTCCATGCCTCTCCACCATCATGTGGCATACACAGAGTGTCCTTGTAATGTTTGTAACAGTCTTCAGTCCTTATTTAGAGACCCTTCAGAGATTATTGGTTTTATTTCTTCTTCTGATATAGTTGTTTCCTCTCTTTCTTTATGTGATAACAATTCTGCTGATACATATTTTCCTATTCCTAATCCTGATGATGAGGTTTTTTCTTCTAGTTTTGATGATGAGAGTACTAATGAGGACTCGTTTCCTTCTCTTGACCACCTTTCAGATAATGTTTAACCTCCACTTTTTCCATCAAACATCAGGAATTCATGCTCCCAGTATCATACTCTCATTGCATATTCCTTTGTTCCACGTCCATTGTGTGAGGCTTCTTCCACTCCTCCTCCTTGCATTCATGATTCATACTTGTCAAACATTTCTCTTCTATTTGTCTATAAACCTTTTTGGGATGAGTATCTACCAGGCCTCGGTCATCTTTTCACAGTGCCTACTTATGTTGCAGTACAGGGATTTTCTCTTCCTTCTATAGGTGTTTTGGAGGAGTCCTTCATCTCCTTTGTTGGGAGTGCCCCTTCTAGGACCTTTGTCACTTTCACTATTTTGGAGACCACCACAGATCCACCTCTCCTTGTAGATCCTCTTACTATTGTTGTGGGGGTTATTGTTTTTCCTTCACTTCATATGGACATTATTTTAGAAAATGTTTCATTTCCCTACTTTGATAGTTCTACTTCTGTGGCATTACCTTTGGTTCCTTTACACATATTTTCTAGACCTATGTCACACTTCAATGGACCAAATTCAAATTTCTTCGTACTGCTTCCTTTGGTTTCCTTCACAGAGTGGGTGAACTTTCAGCACTCCATTTATATTCTTCCTAAGGGTACAAACATTATTCGATGTGGATGGACCTTCTTCAGTCTATAGGAAGAATACGTCATCATTGACACTCTTCTTGGAGACCTTATAGATTTATAAAATTTTAAATCCATTGCAGGCTTCTTCACCAAACCCTTTACTAAATCCAAGTATCTTCACCTGTGCTCTCATCTTGGGTGAGGTCCACTATGAATTCACATATCCTTCATTCTATCTAGTCTCCTTCTGCTCTTCTCTTCTTCTTCTATAAATACTATAGTTTGTACATGGGTACTATTGCATAAAATAACTCTCATGGTTATTTAGGTAACTTGCAATTCCATTCTAGCTTTGGCTTCATGTTTTCAGGTTGCGCACACTACTAGTTTTATTCCTTGATTTGTTTACTTAGATATATGTTCTTATGTGTGCCTTCACCCACTTTCCTTTCTTTTCCCCTTTCCTTCACTTTATTTTATGCATCTTTCAAGTGTTCTCACTTTCCAACCTTGCATTCTTCTATCTTCCTCCATTCTCCCTTAACGCGCATCCCTCTATGAATTTTCTCTTCTTTCTCAGTTTTTGTGCACTCTATCACACAAAATTATAGGTTTGCCTTTCATTTTATAATTCCTTAGCATACAAACTCCTATGTGCATGCCTTTTCTTCCCTGATTCTTTTACATCATTACGCGTGCACTAGTTTCCCTTTGCATTCTTCCCTCGCGCATATTATTCTCACACTCCCTTCCTCGCATGCTCACATTTATTTTCATGCACCTTTTCCTCGTGTGCTTCCTTTTCCTCTTAGCATACTTCTCAGTGCGTCACCTCTTCCTGAGCTCCGTGCATTCTTTTTTCAGACCCTCAGTCTTTCCCTGCACATTGGAAAACTACACTAATATACACCCTTATTCTTAGTCCTCATGCACCATCACACGTACATCAGTGGATTCCTTCTTATGGATCCTTGTTCTCGTGTCCCCTTGATTCTGTGCATGTGCCCAAGGCTGTAACATCCATGCCAATTTTAATGTGCAACGTGTCCATTGTGGGACTTGGCAAAAAAGTGTAACTCATGTGGACAAATAGAAAAGTGACAGTTGTGCACTGATCTTCGTAGCAAATGGAATAACAACACCTGGTGTAAGATAATTGTAGTAAACCTGCATGCTATTGTGACCAATTAAATTGCTCCACGTGTCTGGTATGTTCCTTTGTACTAAAAAAATTCAAATCTTCATAACTCCTACAAAGCTTGAAATCATACGTGTTTGGTCTCACTGGAAAGCTACTAACATGGGCTACATTCTAGGCTCTTCAAAATAAATTTTTGGCAAGATTTGGTATGTAAAAAATTGAAAACACAATTTAGGTCATTAATGCACAATTCCAGTCAACTCAACCACCCATATTTCATGGGATTTGGCCTCTTTCATTCTTCTATAAGAAAACGGACGTGAAACAGTAGATTTGATAGAGTTACAGGCTGATTTATAGGAATTTAATGCATGTTAGTTATGGTTATGAGTTGGAATCTAAGTTTTCCCTCTCTTTTCCCCTCTTCTTCTCTCCTATTCTTCTATATATTGTTGAATAATGCTCGTCTTTAAAGGTTAGACCCGCTTGGAATGAAAGGGCATTATTCAAAGTAGTGTATTTTATATTTTGAGTTGCATGCCTTAGATATGAGCCATTACATATGGATTCTTGCATCCTCCTTTCATTGTAATTGATTGTGCATTCATCTAAAGTAATAGAAGTGGTGTTTATGGCTATTCTCTACCTTAGCTCATGTTTTTTTACATTTACTTGCCTTTATGTTGCAATATTGATATGTTGTACATGTTTCATGTCTTCCATAGGGTTTTTTATTTGTTATGCTCTATGAAAATGAAAGTTTGAATGTTGTTTTGGACTATGGCATGCATTTCTACCCTTCTTTTACACATTTTTCCTCATTTTCACTTATCTGAGAGTGTTCTTCCCCTTCTTTCTAGTGTTATCACCTCCCCTTAGTCTAATATTTAATTTTTATGCATCTCCTTCTCACCCTGGTCCCTTAGAATGAAAAAGTAGAAATAGATAGTTACATTTCCCTTCCTAGGAGTAGTTTTAGCAGTAGAAATCAACAGATGAATTCAGCCTGCTCCGAAGGTTGATCTCAATTTGCAACACCCACATTGTAAAGATCATCCCATGTTGCCTCAAATCCCTAGATCATCCTGATTCAGGATGGGTGTAATTTTGAGCTCCAACAATTTTGGCACGCCCAATGAGATCACTTGATAAGGTTTAAATTTCATTATTGCTAAGTTCTGGTGTGTGGCTTTGTGATTTTCAACCTTTGGAGGCTTGTTTCAACACATATGGTGACTCCCAACATCCATATCTATGTATTTCAATAGTCCGATTTCCTATTTTATGAGAAGAATAAAAACCAAACAGTGCGTAGTAGTTGAAGAATCCTTTAAACATTTGAAATTATCTCCAAGAAGAAGAAGTAATAGAGTCACGCACATATCTCCATCTCTCACACATAGCTCCATTTCTACACCTCCTCATAGTAGACCTTCTGTGCACTCCTCTAGCATATTGAGACCCATCATAGCCATGGAACATCAAAGAAACTTTCCCTTTATCAGCTTCAATGGCATTAGTCCTTTGGCCCTTAGTGAGTAACATGATACACCACTGGATGCTCTCAAAAATATTACATTATTCATTGGTGAGAATCAAGTTACCCCTGTTGATCACATTCAATAAATTGCAAATGTATTCTCATTTCATCTAGTTGTAAAAGATGATGTTGAAGCCAATATTTTAACTTATTCACTCAAAGGTAAAGCACTTGAATAGTATAGAAGCTTAAGACCTGCCTTTATTCATAACTTTGATGAACTTGGCACTGCCCTTTATAATCAATTGTAAGATAAAGAAGATAGTATCTCCTTGTTAGGACAGCTAACAAACATCAAGAGAGCTCCCAATGAGCTAGTGACTAACTTCAACTTCAAATTTCAGAGGACTTGGGATAGAATCCCACTCCTCTTAATAATAACTCCTCAGGGTGTTTTTCTTTATTTATTTACAGGTGTTTTTCTTTATTTATTTACAGCATTGAATTTTGATATTGTTTTCATGATACAATTTATGGCTGCTATGTAGTTACTTAATGCCTACCCAATAACTATTAGAGATTAAATTTGTCTAATCCAAGATGGTAAAATATCCCATAGATTGACAGTTTATGCCTTTGTTCCCTGAGTTATCTCAATACATTCTCGATATGCATTTCATTGCACCCATTCTTGAGAAGAGTTCCCAACCCATTTCCTCCACATCCTACTCTCCTCAAAAGTAGAAAGAATATGAAGAGATGAAGGCCTTAATTATAAATTTATCTAATAAAGGTGTAGAGGACGTTGTGCTCGTTCTAGAAAGTCCAATTTTATCAAAATCGGAGCTCGGAGTCAAAAGTTATGGCCGTTTGAAGTTCCACGGGCCAAACGTTGACTTTTCTTCTCTGCCTTCGGCCGCTTCGGCTTTTCGCGTCCCACGCGTCCCTTTGTCCCAAATTTCCCAGTGCTGCGCGGGACAAATTCTTCCGAACTACCCGAAATGGGCTTCCATGTCCTTTTTCTGCTGGTGACACGTGGCGTGATCTGATTGGCTTTCGGCTCCTTCGGCTATCCGCGTCCCGCGCGTCCCCTTTGTCCCACTTGTCCCAATGCAAAAGTTCTCATTTCGGCCGAACCGGCCGGTTCACGTACTCTTGTCCCGCATGTCTCGGACTGTTTGGGACAAATTTTCCCGTTTCGCTCGGTTCAGACCAGTTCGCGCCCTTTTGTCCCAACTATTCCGAATGTTGCGAGGACTAGGACTTAGCCATTTTTCATGATTTTTTCTGGCCCGAGCCTGTTTTTTGCAATTTTCCTTACCTTTCCTCAGAACTTGCTCTCTTCTACTTGGACAGGGGAGTTAGAAAAAATATGAGGGGACCCTAGAAACATGAAATTTTTGGACTCAATCTATTTGCCTGGGACTTGAGAATTTGATGCATGTTATCAAATTTACCTTGAGGGGTGAATTTTGGATAACAGTTATACATTTAGAAAATCAGTAGGTGCAATCTTTTACAAATATTTCTAATAAAAGGATTCAATCAAATCCATTAGCCCTTTAGAAATCAATACCCAAATCAGAGGTACAGCCATAATCAACAAAATGATAGATGTTAGAGTCAAGATTCACACCTTCCTCTTCATAGGGTTGCTCATGCACACGCCCTTCATATACCTAGCATAAGTAAATCATTGGTACCAGTACATAATAATATGGTTTAAGAGACAGAGTGGTTTTTTCCTTATAGTTTACCACATGGTCAATAAAACTACGCAAATGCCTTGTACACGTAATCCTTCATGATCCAGAGTTCTTCCAATCAAAATCCATCCATGAGTGTGCACAAGCCTAATAATGAATAAGTATAAGATGCTAACCTTGAGACCAACCTTATGTTATTTGGGGATGATGACTTTTGTGCAATGAACCATGCCTTGGAAAATTCAAACAAACTACGTGCATAGGTTTTTGACAACACAAGGTATAAGAAGAGAGTATTAGATACCTCTGTGTAGATTTCATCTCCTAGTAGTCAGATTAATCCAAATCACAAGAAAAATGATGGCACGAACCAATCAATAGATCTAACTTATCTACTAGTGCATGCAAAGCTCTATGTGAAGTTGTGTGTGATACTTCATGTAGACCCCTCGTTGGAAAATCAAGTTATTACACAGCCTAATTCATTTGTCCCCGCATCAAATAATCAATAAAATAGAATTTTGCATCTCAAATGCACAAGTCCATGGGTCTTTGATTCAACATTATTAATCAAATGAAGAAGACAAATGTCAACGTTATAATGTGGGATGTTTTACCTATTCCATCTCATTTCGACCTCCTGCATGAAGCTCTTATGCAACTACTTGAAGCTTATCATCATTCCAAAAACTCATGCTACTCTCAATTTGTGTCATGTAGAGAAAAAGAAAGCAAGAAACATTGTCGAAACCCCACCCTTTTATATGTCCTTAATGATAGGAAAACACCTTGTTCACAATTATATGATTGATTCAAGGGCTAGTACTTTTTTCATGGTTAAGAAAATTGTTGATATCATGGGTCTTAAGTACATCCCTATCTCTAAAGGAGTCTTAGAACTTGATGGCTCAAATGTTAACATCCTAAGAGTCATCAAATACCTTGAGTTAACCCTACATGCTTGTCCAAGTCTAACTATAATTCAAGATGTATCACTCATTGATTTTCTTCCCTTATTTGTCATTTTCCTATCAATAGATTTCACTACCAAGGTGGGTGATTACTTGTATTTAGAATGGTCTCATAAGCTCCTAAGAACCAGTTATCATATCATATTCAACATACAAGCTGAGCCTATATTTTCCTAGCATGTTAATTCATATGATCCCACTACCCTCCAATGAAATTATCTCATCCAAGAAGATCAAGAACAAGAGTCAGTTTCAGAAGAGTAACTTATTCCTCCTTCAATACTTGACCTATTATTAAATGAATCGTATAAAGAACACTATGAATTTGATCCTTATGATACAGTCATAGAAACTTGGACTTCAAAATTATTGCATTCTTAAAGACAAATCCACTTTTCCCCACACCGCTCAAGTAAGAAAAGGATTATTCTTCTGGACTATAGAGGATGTTATTTAATGGATCTAGAAGTAGAAATGGCATGCATGCACAGGTGTTGTTCTAATTTCTCATATAGATCAGAAGTTCTTCTTCATGCACGTAGGTTACAGTTTACATGCTTACAACAATATAGTAGATTATGAAGCATTAGTGCATGGTATTCTTATTTTTGAAAGGAGTTGGATCAAATTAGAGCCTTGACAAATATTTGGTGGACACCTAACTGAGTTATCCACCAAGTGAAAAAACCTAGTGTGCGGATAAAGAATAATCTTGTTGAAATCTTATTAACATAGAGAGTTTGGGAACTCTTTGAGAGATTTTTGATACCCTCAATCTGCAAGTGGTGCCAAGGAAATTGAACAAAGAAATCAGAATCAGATGAAATCCCTTGGATTTCGTAATTCTTACCAGCTGAGGATCTTAGTCCAAGGAAATATGCAAGCTCATCAAGTTGGTGATCATGGCGTTCAGTTCTCAGATAATGAAACTCAGTTGGACAAGTGTTTGATAAGTGATGCACAAATTTTGCAATTCACTCAGAACAACGATAAGTTTTCCTCAAAAATGTAAATATGATCTGCATAAAACATCTATTAGTGATCAAATTATCCAGTTGAAAGACAAATGAATTACCAATTGGATTGGTCACCTTAGAGAATATTTTTAGTCCTAATGATGATTTTAGAGGAGAAGAAAATAACATGACCACAAAGCAAAAATACTGTCAGCTAGTCACCATTACGCGTGGATAAATAATTACTGCTTGGAAATATATGTGCAGAGAGGATGAAAAACATGACCCTTTATTTGATTATGTTAAAAGTATAGTGATATCCTCTCATGGGATTATGAGGACCTAAAAGGATTTTATTCAAGTGTTTTTCAACACTCCATTAAACTTGACCCTGATTTCAATCCCATCATACAAAAGTAAATGTCATATCAATCCTAAGATATATCCCCTCGTGAGGAAGGGGTTATCCAAACCAATTATGGAAAAGATAATTTTCCCTATCAAATACTCTACTTGAGTCACAAATCTTATTCTGGTGCGAAAGAAGAATGGTGAAATCAGACTTTGTGTCAATTTTAGATATTTGAATAAGGCTTCATTAAAGGATCATTATTCTTTTCCTTCTATGGATCATATTTTATATATAGTGGCTCACATGTAAAGGTTTTTAATGATTGATGGTTAATCAAGTTTCAATCAGATCATGTTCAAAGAATATCATCAATTCAAGATTACATTTACAACCAAATGGGGAACATATACCTAGCATCAAATGCCTTTTGGTTTGTTAAATGTAGGTACTACTTTCTAAAGAGCAATGGACATTACCTTCAAAGGATACATCAATGATATCATCCTTGTTTACTTGGATGGCATAACTGTCTTCTCAAAGCATAACATGGATCACATCGGCCATCTTGAAAAAATCTTTGAGATATGTGGAGAATTTGGGATATCCCTCAACCCCAAGAAGTGCAACTTTGATGTTGTGCAAGGAAAGATTTTGGGCATTTTGTTTTAAAGGATGATATTTCCATTGATCTGAAAATAATCTCAACTATCATATTCCTCTATTTTCCATCTCATAATAAGGCATTGCAATCATTCCTTAGCAAGATCAACTTTGTTAGAAAATTCATTCCTAACTTTCCAGGTCTAGTTAGTCCTATCACTCTCATTCTCAAGAAGGATTCAATTTTGAAGTGGATGGCAGAAGGAAAAGAAAGATTCAACAAGATCAAGCAAGAAATTGCTTTCCCCCCAACATTTATCAATCTTGATTATTCTAAGGATTTTATCCTCTATGTTTATGGAGCTAATATTATTTTTTTGTCTTGACTCAAGAAAATGACCAAAGATTGGAGCATCCAGTGGCTTTCTTCAATCAAATGTTGAAGGATTACGAATTGAAATACATTCACATGGAAAAAAGGTCTTTGCCATCATATGTGCACTAAAAAAATTCAAAAGTATGCTTGCCACTAATCATGTCAAGGTTTTAGTTTCACACTCTAGTGTAAGAGATTTTATCATGGGATCACAAATCAATGAGAAAAGAGCTAGATGGGTGACCAAAATCATGGAGTAAGATGTGACTATAAAATCCACAAAATTGGTGAGAGGAAGAGAACTCTGTGAGTATCTTGTTATGGGTGCCCAGAACAATCAAAAAACTTCTTTGTTCTTGGAAGAGGAACTCCTGATCACTGAAGTTGAGAAAAATGAAAATCTGAGGGTGTGCAGCTAGATGGATGACATGGAAACATTCCCATCTTCTGGTGTATATCTTCCTAGCATGAACAAAGAAAAGAGAAGAGATTTGATGTTGCAATCTATTCCATATGCACTGATTTATGGAGTCCTCTTAAAAGGAATATTGATAGTATATTATTGAGATGCATTGACGGCGTGTAGGCCAACAAGGTATTAAAATAATTTCATGATGACTTCTCTAGTGGTCACTTCTCTTCCAAGGAAACTATAATGAAAATATTTAAGGCAGGATACTTATAGCCTACATTATTTGTTGATGCACGCAAGTGGGTTAGAAAATGTAAAGAATGTAATTTATTTACAGGAAAACATAAGTTGGTCATGCTTCCCCTCCATCCAATCCAATAAAATCAACCTTTTGCAAAATGGAGTCTTGACTTCATTGGCATGATCAACCCTCCTTCAAGTGTAGGCCACAAGTGGGTCTTGACAACAATGGATTACTTCACCAGATGGACAGAAGTTGGTGCACTCAAAGAAGCAATTGAAGAAGTTGTCCTTTAATTTCTTAAAGGAATTGTGACCAGGTTTGGTGTCCCACAAACCATTATCTCTAATAATTCAAAGGTCTTCTCAGGCACAAGAATTTCTAATTGGGCTCTTAGTCTTGGGAAATATTTGAAGAATTATTCCAACTACTACCCTCAAGGTAATGGCTTGTCTAAGTCTACCAATAAAAACTTAATTATAATCAAGAAGCGGAAAATGGATATCAACCAGAGGCGGTGGCATACAAAGGTCTCGTGTGCACTCTGGGTAGACAGAATAATTATAGACACAAAATCATGCACTTACCACTATTATTATACCTCCAAGTGTGTTGTTTTATATATGGATCTTTCATAAGAAAAGTACTCACTGATGACCCATTTCATAGTCCATTCATTTTTTGTGTTGGTTTGTATTGTTTTTTGACTTATACACACAATTCTAGTCATGTCTCATGGATCCTTGTCTATCATTTTTCACTCATATGTTATCACTGGGCTCTGGATACTAGCATCTAGGGTTGGATGGTAACGTCAGGCACCCTTTTCCATCTTGTTCACCCTTGTCTTATTTGTATTTGGTTTTATTTTTTACATTTGTGGTCAGTCTTTTTAGTTTTCCCTCTCATCTCCTGAGGTACTAGTCTACATATCGGGTCATTAGTGTTGAAATTCGAACAAGAGATCCTTATATAAACACAATATACATACCATTATATGGGAAAACTATTCTTATCAAGGGTTAGCTATCTACATAGAGCAGGGGACTACATTTGGGCCATTACTCTACATACATACTATATAAGAAGGGGATTTCATTCTATTTCATCCACACATTTGCATTTTATCTAGCTATTGCTCACTATCTTGGCGTCATTAGCACAACATCGACCTAGGATCACTATTGCACACACAAGCACATAGAACTACATTGGGTCTAAGATGTAGTGCAGTGCTTAGTTGTAATTCCACCAATATGGTGGCTGAGGATAGTCTAACCCCTCATTTTACATCTTTATTTTTTAGGATTTGATGTCTATTTGAGGGTTTTGTAGATGTTTCCTTCATTGTAGGTTTATAATGACCTCAGCGATCTCATAACGACATACACACAATAAAATAAAAACAAGTGTGAACCTCTTGTGACACCTTAGAGGAGGTTTTCTAAGCATCTATGCAAACCAGGGTGCCCCCATTCCCCTCCAAGCACCCTAGTCCAGCCAATTCCACCTCTACTATATTTTCTAGGGTTCGTTGGGATGGTCTGTTATTCTGATTCACCACACAATTCAGTCCCAGGTCATAGCGAGGTAAGAAAATCAAGGTAAGTGCCTTATCCCTCTTATTTCTTTTCATTAATAGATAAAATAAATTGTTTAGCATTCATATTTTATTATATATCATTTATATCGTAGTTGTGCATTTGGATTCATATAAAACAATCATATTTTATTGAATTAATAATGATAAAGAAGGTAATTCGTACTTCACCTTACAAACTTGTTTATGGTAAAGAATCTAGGCTTCCTTTATCACTTGAGTTGCATTCAATAGAGTTGGCCCAATAGCTTCAGTTTGAGGGCGCAGATCAAAGAGAAATCAGAATGGACGAAATTGTTAAACTTGAAGAATTTAGAAATTATACCATGATCAGAATAGAACAGCATCAAAAATCAACCAAACAGTCGTTTGAAAAAAGGCTAGTGCTCATAATTTCAAATTGGTTGATCTAGTCTTGAAATGGGATGCTGACAGAGCTAAACCTGGGTGTCATTCAAGGTTTGATGTACTTTAGAGTGGATCATATATCATTAGTGTTTGTAAAGAGGCTAACTCTTTTGAGTTGTCTCACCTTGATGGAAATGTATTATTAATCCCAGTCAATGGGATATATCTTAAGAATTTTCATTAATTTGTTTTTTGCATCATGTACATGTTACAGTAGTTTCAATTCCTCCAAGTATGTGCTTGCGTGTAGTGTTTTGTTGTTATTGTAGGTTTCCCTTTCTCTTGCACACTCTTATGTGCACTCTTTTGTTGATTTTGGATGGCATTTCATGTGCTCAATCAGCTACTTTTAGAGGAAGGCATTATCCAATAGCTCTTATGTGCATTCCCTAGATGGTGTTCTATGCAGAGTTAAAATAGTATTTCATTTGGCCTCAGGGGGAAATTCTTCAAGTTATAGATAAATTTCATATTTTCATGTTAACTCCATGCCCAATAGATGTTTTAAGGCTACTGACCATCTTCATTTAGCAGGAACATGTCCCTGAAATTCATCAAACTATTGCCCTAAATAGCCCCTTGTTATTTATGTAGCTTGCAGTTCCATTCTAGATCTGGCTTCATGATTTCAGGTTACATACATTGTTGTTTTCCTTCCTTGGTTGCAGGTTCATGTGCATTCCTTTGTGTTCTCTCCTTTATTTTTCCATTTCCTTTGTTTTCTTATGCGCATATTTTTCATGCTCTTGATTTCCTCCCTTACATTCTGATATCTCCCTCCGTTCTCCCTTTGCAGACATTCACTACATATTGGAAAACTACACTAATATGCACCCTTGTTCTTAGCCCACATGCACACTGGTGGATTCCTTCTTGTCCATCCTTACTCTCGCATCCCCTTGCTTTTGCGCATGCACCCAAGTTTGTAACCTTTGTGCTGATCCTAGCGCACCGCATGTCCACTTTGGGACTTGGTAGATAAGTGAAAATCATGTGGAAAAATTAAAAAAATGACATTTTTACACTGATCTTTATAGTGAATGGAATGACGATACCTAGTGAAAGACAATTGCAATCAACTTGCACACTCTCATGACCAATCAGATCATGCCACATGTCTGGTGTGTTCCTTTACACTAAAAAACTTCAAATTGCCATAACTCCTTCTACAAAGCTTGAAATCATACACACCTAGTCTCATTGGAAAGCTACTAACATGGGCTACATTCTAGGCTCTTAAAAATCAGATTTTAATGGGATTTAGTAGGTAAAAGTTGGAAAACATGATTCAGATCATTTATGCACAATTCTAACTAACTCAACCACCTGGATTTCATGGGATTTGGCCTCTTTCCTTCTTCCATAAGCAAATTGGCGTGGAGAGGAAGATTTGACAGAGTTACAGGCTAATTTGTAGGCATTTAATGCATGTTGTTAGTGGTTATGAGCTAGAATCCAAGTCTTCCATCTCTTCTCCCCTCCTCTTCTTTCATATTCCTCTATATATTGTTGAATAATGCTTATTTGTAAAGGTTGGACCCTCTTGGAATACAAGGGCATTATCCAAAGTAGTGTATTTTTCATTTTGAGTTGCACGCCTCAAATCTGATCCATTGCATGTGGATTCTTACCTCCTCCTTTAATTATAATCGACGGTGCATTCATCTAAAGCAATAGAAGTGTTTTGTGGTTATTCTCTACCCTGGCTCACATTTTGTTGCATTTGCTTGCCATTTTGTTGAAATATTGGTATGTTGTACATGTTTCATGTCTTCTACATGGTTTCTTATTTGTTGTGCTCCCTGAAAATGAGAGTTTGAATGTTTTTTTGGACTATGACACACATTTTTACCCTTCCTTTGCATGATTTTCCTCATTTTCACTCATTTGAGAGTGTTCTTCCCCTTGTTTCTAATGCTATCACCTCCTCTTAGTCTAGGATTTTATTTTTATGCATCTCCTTCTCCCCCTGGTCCCTTGGAATGATAGAGTAGAGTTAAATAGTTGTATTTCCCTTCCTAGGAGTAATTTTAACAGTAGAAAGAAGTAGATGAAGTTGGCCTTCTCCAGAGTTTGATCTAAGTTTACAACACCCACATTATAGAGATTGTCCCATGTTGCCTCAAAGCCTCAAATCATCCTTATTCCAAGTGGGTACAATTTTGAGCTCCGACAAGTACCTCATCATGTCTTTAGTTTCTAAGACCCATTTGACGCATCTTTCTTAGGTTATTTACATGATTCTTATATATCTTGTAATTGAATGTTTTCCCCATTGATTTTTCATCCATTACTTGAGATCCTTATACATGGGTACCTCATCAGGTGTAGCTGTAAGGAATCCTCGCCATTAAAAATGTCAATCCAGGTTGGTGTCCAAAGGTTGTATGCATTGAGAGAAGCAGATCTTGGAAAGCAAATCCTTTAAACACAATCCAAACTTGCATAAAATAAATCACACATGCAGAAATTTAAAAGCACACTTGCAGAAATGTAAACACACTTGCATAAAGGAAATCACACTTGCAGGAATATAAAGGCACGTTTGCATAAAGGAAATCACACTTGCATAAATAAATGTTACATAAAATAAATGAAACTTACATAAATGAAATTGTTGAATTAAAAATAAACATAATTGAACAAAACATCTGTAGGTTTACAATAGATTGAATTTTCACAATACAAAGATAAAAACAATACAACAGAATGAATTAAAGACAAATGAATAAACATAAACATAAAAACGCAGATCCATCTTCCTTGGAATGAGTGGCCAGCTCATTCCTTGGAAGAGGATTTAAATCATACTTCTGAGATCTCAAAACTACATAATATTTGAGAGGAAAGAATAAATCTTTATTTCTTTGGAGAAAAGCATTACATATCTAAGTGTGGAAGGTTGCATTTATAATTCATGCATCCAACCAACTCCTTATTTTAGGAAATACAATCTGATCTTATCTTTATTCCAATCCTAACAACTAAGATCTCCATCTCTATAAAATATGGAGAGAGATATATTATTGAAGTCAAATCTTATGTCACTTATTTTAGGAAGATTTGCTCCCAAATCTTCTCCTTGCTTTTCGGTAATAAGAATCATAATGATTTTATTCTTGTACATTATTGGAAGGAGGATTTTCCTCAAAATATGATTTTGAACAAATACCTTTCTCAGATTTTTCGTTTGACTTTGTTGTTTTTGATTGTGGAACTTTTGACGCTTGTCAAATACGCTTTTTCCTCAGACTGCAGTTCACTAAAAGTTAGATTTCTCTTTATTGGTAAAACATGTAACAAATATGAATGAGTTTTTTGTTAAACATATTGCCATGAATAAAAACCTCTCTCGTATTTTCCATTTGAATTTGTTGTTTCTATTTATGGAACTTTTAGTGCTCATTTGATACACGTTTCCTCGGACTGTAGCTCACTAAAAGTTAGACATCTCTTCATTAGTAAAACCTATAACAATCTGAATGATGTTTTTGTTAAACACATTTCTATGAACAAAAATCTCTCTTAGATTTTCCATTTGACTTTTCTGTTTCTGTTTATGGAACTTTTAGTGCTCATCTGATACACGTTTTCTCATACTGCAAATCACTAAAAGTTAGATCTCTCTTCATTGGTAAAACTTGTAACAAATCTAAATGATTTTTTTGTTAAACACATTGCTATGAACAAAAACCTCTCATAGATTTTCCATTTGACTTTTTTATTTCTGTTTATGGAATTTTTAGTGCTCGTCTGATACATTTTTCCTCAAACTACAGCTCACTAAAAGTTAGATCTATCTTCATTGGTAAAACCTGTAGAAAATCTGAATGAGATTTTTTTTAAACACATTTCTATGAATGAAAACCTCTCTCAAATTTCCCATTGGAATATCTGAGTTTTCACAATCCCTACAAAACTGTCATTTCGTTGATGTAAGTTCTGGAACTAAAGTTGTCATTCCTTTTATGCAAGTTCCAGAACTAAATTTGATTTTTCCACAAATTCAAATTTCTAGAACTAACTATCATTCAATTGATACAAGTTTTGGAACTAAATCTGTTAGTTCTAGAACTAAACATGCAAGTTCCAAAACTAACTCTGTGAGTTCCGGAACTAACTCTGCGAGTTCTGTAGCTAACTTAAAACAACTATAACTTTTGCATCTGACCTCGGATTGAGATGATTATTTTCTGAATTTGTATAATTTTTCGAGAGGAATCTGAATATGAAATTAGATCTGATTTTAAATGTATTTTTCATGATCAATTCCACTTTTCCCAATACTAGCATTATCTTTCCTGTATGGCCTACATACACAAGACTTTGCATCTTTTCCCAAATAATCAATAGGATTAGTCAAAAAAATAGATAACAAAATATTTCTAAAGAATGAACAAGATATATATATGCTATATTTTATCTCAAGCAAACTATAAGCTCCTAGATTAAAGGTAACTTGGAAGGACAAAATAATGGTAATTTATGGCCAATTTATGGCCTCATCAACCCATTTCTCATTTTTGACTTTTCGGGCCTCATCCTAATTTACGATGAAGCGGGTGTTGGTGTGGGCTACTTGGCTTGTCATCTTGGGGCATTGTCAACATCACTTAGTGAGTCATCTCACTTAGGTGAGATCATATGTATTAGGTTTCTTTAGGACGTTATGATAGATTATGTCATAGAATCTATTATATGTGTCAATGTGCGTCAGTGCCTCATACAGAAGCTACTTTCCATTTCTAGAATGTAGCTTTTTTCTCCCTTATGGAAGTATGATTATTTTTGCATTGGGAGTTACATAGCATTCCTATTTGTACCTTCATTTCTTATATATGAGAATGAGTATACCCTTTTCTTTTGCATGCACATTTCATGATGGGTTAATGATTGCTTACTACATGCAACTCATTCGCGTTATCGTTTGAGTGTAACTCGGTTAATGTGCGTGCCATCCCACATAAATAGGGTTGTTAGTGGTATTTTTTAGAGTTACAACAATACTACATAATTAGGGATGAGTGGTTATATGAGAGGTTATAGCTTTCTTATTGTATAGGAGTTTCATCTCTATGTAATGCAATGTCACATATAAATGAACATATATTAAGTTTTATTAAGTTTTTGTTATTATTATTTTTATTGTGTAAATATCTACCAAACTCACACGAATTTGACATACTCATGGCAGTTGTGTTCCATTATTGGATAGTAATATCCTTGACATAGTAACTTATAGGACATATTTTTTTACTAAAGTGACCACCACTCTCATTATCATGTAATTGGGATAAAGCGCGATGCGTTTCATCATCTAATAAACATTGTAATAGATGACCATCAAAAGAATGTTTACATAGGGAGCCTCATATAAGGACATAATGTGTGACTTCATGTCTTATACGACGACCTTCTTGGGGTAATGTGTTCTTAAGAAATATTTGTCAATAGAGGTAATTATGTATATCAGTGAACCATTCAAGGATTTCAGCACTACTAATAGTAACTAATGCATGAAGAGATTCAACAGTGTCTATAGGAATGGAGGAATTTCTTAGTTATTGAATAGTGAAAGTGACACACTCATCAATTATATTTAAAGGTATTAATGAAGTGACACTAGCCATGGCATCCATGTGTTGATTGTCCTTTCGTAGAAGAATAGAAATGGAGTAAGAATTAAAGGTTGAAAGTAGAATTTTAATGAGGGTATTATATGGGATTACATATTCCTCTTATTATTGTAAATATTTTTTACTTGATGACTGAAAGTTTCAAATCCCTGAAATTTTGAATATTTTAGATTTTTAGTGTTTAAGCAATATGGAGACCCAAGATTAATGTTTTGTACTCAACAATATTATTAGTGCATGAAACTCATAATCGATATGTGAAGGAAAGGGTTTCAACTTAGGGATGACAAAAATAGTGTCGATGGTTATGCCATTAGCACAATGAGACCCATCAAAATACATGGTCTATACTTCGGTGTCGATGTTATAGGTAGTGAATTCATCCCAAAATTCCTCATTGATAGGAGAGGGCTCAAATAGAGAAGATTTAGTGAGTTGGTCAATAAGGAATTTTCCTTTAATAAATTTCTAGGACAAAAATTTGAGGTCAAACTCAATTAAAAACACCACCCATCATGGTATTTGGCTAGATATTTATATTCTTGCTAACAAGTAACACAAGGGATCAACCTTAGTGATGACATGGACTTTGGTGTTTAACATATAGTGTCATAATTTATATGTGACAAAGACCAAGACTAGATAATGTTTTTCAATATGAGTGTAGTTATACTCATAATGGAGACAAGTATTACTAATACAGTAAATATCCCACACACAATTTTTATCATCATATTAGGCTAACAGAGCATGGAGGGAATTTTTGTAGTAGATATGTAGAGCACTTATGGTTTTTCATGTATGGAGGGAAAGAGAACTGGTGGGTTGAGTAAATATTGCTTAATTTCCTCAAATTCATGTTGGAAAAAAGTATTACATTTGAATGTGGTGTCTTTCTTTAAGATTCATTTGAATAGTCAAGTTTTATCAGCCAATTGGGCCACAAAACACCAAATAGCTTGAATTTTGACTTGGAGAGATTATAAATGCTTTATATTTTGAGGGGGTGGCATATCAATAATGGATTATATATTTTTGGGTTCAACCTTAATTCCATGATAATAAATGATATACCCTAATAACCTACCATAAGTTACACCAAAGACACAATTGTGTGGGTTTAAACAAATGTTATACAAGTGTAGTCATTTGAATATGAGTCAGAGATCATGTGCATGGTTGTGATGATGTGTATATTTTGCAAGAAATTTATTTATAGAGTCCTCAATAATATTGTGTGTGAAATTATTGAATATGTGTGCCATTGTGCATTGATATGTATCACTAGCATTCTTCAACCCAAAGGGCGTGAAAATGTAGAAAAATCTACCCCAAGGGCTTGTAAAAGTATGTTTTCTCTTGGTAAACAAGGTTTATCTTAATCTAATTATAATCAGAAAATACATCCATAAAAGATAGCATATCATAGCCTATAGTTAAGTCAACAATCATGCCATATGTGGGAGGGGAAACTATCTTTAGGGTAAGCATTTTTTAAGTCTTAGAAATTAGTACAACAACGAAACTCGTCATTGGGTTTTTCCACGAGGAAGATATTAGATACACATTGGGGTGATTTAACAAATATAGGAATTTATAAAACCCTAGATAATTCAAAGTCACAATATAATAGTAAGCAATGAAATACAGATCTGACCTAAGCAATAAGCTAGATAAAATTGAAACCCTATGTGCAAGAGAGGGATTAGAATACTTAGTTTATTTTGCAATTGATCCCAAAGTGTGCTGGACTAGAAAACTGATGTACATGAGGAGGAAATTATCGTAATTGTGTACAAAACATTACATGATTGTTGGATATGCCTAGATTTGGTTGTATGGATCAGGTCAAGGGTGCCTAAGCATTGGAGACCTTTGTTGGGTGCCCATGATTGCTAAAATGGCTGGAAAGTGATTTCTTATATGTTGTAAGAAGGAAACTACTGCTCAGATAAATAAAAATAGTAAATAAGTAAGATCAAGCAAAGAAAATACAAGCAAGAGTGATAGATAAGGTTTAGAGAATGACTCAGCTTATAGCTATAGGTCTGAATGGATTATGGACTAGAGATTGGTCTAGAAAGGGATATTTTGGGTTGTGCAAGCTATGTGTATGAAATTGTAATATGGAAATTGACAAGACAAAACCACCTAGAATGAGACAAGATCGCCCAGGCGCTAGTGTCGGATATGGGTGCTAGTGTCTGCGGAATAGCTAGGATCTGGCTCTTTCTTTGTCCCTTAGTTTTGTTCCTTTTTCGCAGCAGGTCACATTAGATTCAATGTGTCACACTTGTACCTACAAAATAAACCCTAACTACCTACACAATACTCAAGCGTGCATTAGATGAATAAAAAAAATACATATGTTTGATTTGAACTGACCTTGACAGTCACCCCAATGTGATTTTCACTGAATTTTGCACTACATTTCAAACTCAATGTAGTTCTAGTGTGTGTGTGTCTGTGTGGTTTGTGTCTGTGTCTGTGTCGTTGTGACTGGAATATTTTCCCTAGTTTCAGTTGCACAAAGAGATAGAAGGATACAACCACTTTTTCCCAAATGCAAATATGTGGTATAGAGTTCAAAATAGCTCCCCCTATACAGTGAAGTATGTAGTCAAAAATGTAATCTTTGATGTAGTAGATAGGAAAATATTAGCTTCTTGTAGATGTATGTGCCTCTTGAATGTTTTTCCCCCTAATGAGGTTAAATAAGATATGTGGTGTGTGTGTGTGTGTGTGTGTGTGTGTGTGTGTGAGTGATTCCTTCACTTAAGTTTCATCATGAACAAGTGAAAGGACAACCAAGGGTGATAAAAGAATACAAAAAAAAAGTAACATTCGAAGTATTAGGGAAAATACGTGAAGAAGGACACATGCACCCAGAGGGGATAGTACTACTTGGGTGCTCCTTGTCCCTAATGGATGGTCCTATGTACATAGGTGCTCAGAAAAGATAAGAATGGTGAAATTAGAGTCGAAGTAGGATGTCAGCTAGTGTGCAAAATTATAAGGTGTAAATCCAAAAAATACCAAGGAACAGATATGAAAAGGATTTTAGCCATATCAAAGCATAAAGTACAAGAGATGTTCACATGTGTAATTCTCTTGCTTAGCAATCATGCATATAAATGAAATATTTAGAGGCTAGATGTACATAGTAAGTGTGGTGATTTAGTGATCTACATTTTCCCCCACTTTATGTTAGTGAATAAGAATTTGGTAGCATAAAGTATAATAGAAAATTGTACCTTAGGAGAATATCGAAACAAGATTGTGCCCTGTAGTGTGTCCGAATGAGTGTTGTAGTGTGTTGAATGGAATAGTGCAAAATGTGTATCATGAAATTTTAAGGAGAGGGAAGGATAAGGATCCTAGGGGTGACCTTTACATACACATGGAGTGATAGTGATGTGTGCATGTAGTTCCTTGGAATGTTTCCTCTTTATCAGGGGCCATGCTTGAGATTTGCTTCATGGTTTCTTGTGTGCTTTTCCTTCGTTGGGATAGGATACGACCTGTAAAAGAAAACAAGTTTAGTCAATGCTCTAGGTAAATACAATTGAACTTTAACTTTGAAAATATGTAAAAATGGAAATTTGCATATCGGAAAAAGCTAAACCAAGGGGTTAGAGTACACCTGAAATGTTGAAAGAGAAAGGGATAGAAATTTGTTCCTGCTTGTAGCCTTGATGCCTAGGAGCTGGTTGGGAGAGTTCGAGATTGATTAATTATCAACCTGATTCAATCATACTAAGGATTTGGGCATCTTATCACCAAACTAGGGATTTGAGTGTCTCAGTGCTAAACTTTGGATTTAATGCGTCTGTCACCACTAAGGGAAAGTGTGTATTAGGAGAGTGTTCTATTTTTCCCTCTAAATCATTAATACTTCCCCATGGATAAGTGTCATTGCAGATGATCAAAAACCCAATTTGTAACTTGCCTCAGGGTGACACAAAGTTTCAGGAATATCATTGTCATACATATGTTCTCTAGGTGTCATTCATTTCCATGTTTTAGTTCCTACTTTGGTTCCTAAGTAAGTAGTTAGTTCCATGTTAGTAACTGATTGCAATTTGAAACTGGTTGTGTAACTACTGAAACTGGATAAAACTGTGACTATGAAAATACTAATACTACTCTGTAACTATTTTTCCCCAAGGACAGGAGCACCCATGTGGGACACTAGCACCCAAGTCATTCTTGTCTATTCTAGGCGCTTTTGTCCATGTGATGAATTTTGTGCCCAAGTCCATTTTTCTAGCCCTATTTCTGTAACTTGATTTATATTTTGTTCTTGTTTCCTGTGTTCTATAACTGTTATTTGTAACTGTTAAGGAGGGTGAAAAGGTTCACCTGATGTTATTCCCTCACTCGTTTGGGGTGCGTGAGATGAACAAATGTGAACATGGATCCCAAATGAGGAAGGCTAAAACTAATGTGTACACATTTGATATAGGAATCATGTAGGGGGAATATGGATTACGCATGGTAGTTACCATGGCGTAAGAAAAACAAGGGGAAAATGCTAGCATACAAGTGTTAGTGACAAACAAGCAATGCACACTGAAATAACAACTAGCATAAGGCATATAGGAAAATAACAAACAAGGACTTAGGTGAGTACCTGGTTGCATACATGGGACACCACTCAAGATGTCACAAGACAATTGGATCCAGTCAAGGCTTGTGCAAACAAGGGTAACAATCAAACATAGTGGCATAACCCGTGCAAATATTGACAAAAAAGGTATATAAAAATCATTAGAAAACCATGATTGGAAGGAGTCCCACAAGGAAAATACCATACATATGAAGCACCCATTATCATGTTAGGAATGATAAATAATATGCCACAATGTAATATCTGAATATAGGAAGAAAAATGTGAAATATTGAAATGATAGACCCTGATAATAAGTGGGAAAAGATAGATGCCCCCAGGAACCTCAATGGGACTAGTAATGAATAGTTTCAAGCATCATACATCATGTAATACCTATAAGTGACTTGCATTCACCTCAAGATACCATGTGAATGCATACATGTAAGTATGAAAAATAAAACATACTAGGAAAAGTAATAACATGATAAGCAAAGGTGCAACATAGAGTAGTATAAGGAAGCAAGAATACATCCAATAATGATCTAAGAAAACACATTTTTGGATTTTTAAATGCATATATGTGAAAGAGAAAAACTAGAAGGGAGGAATAAGGATGCCCCTAGGTATGTGTGTGAAAAGTTTAGGTCCATATGAAGAATTCCCTCAAATGTCAAGTATAAACTAATAACAAGAGTGTGTCATCAAGTGGTGTGGGGGAATTGTGATGCCCCCAAGTGTGAATGCCAAAAGGATCTATGTGAGATCATCAATAATATCATCTAAACCTGGAACAAAGAAAAAATGGGTTTATTTGAGATGTATGATATGTAAATCATTTAGGTTTGTTTTTGAAAAATCCTAAGATACGGAGATCATACATGCCCATAGCATATTTCTCATTAGTGAATGGTGCACTAGGGCACTTGAGTGTATTCCATCATGTCACATTACAAGAATAATGAGGGAGAAATCATTGTGAATGGTAATAGAATTAGAAGCAGATGGAAAAGAGAGAAGGGTATTTTGTTGATCAATAATACCACCAATGTAGTGAAGCCAAGAGTTCCCAAGAGTAAGGGGAGAAGGATGAGGGTCAAGTGTTACCCAAACTTTCACGTGGAAGACATGTGGCTGTAAAGCTACGAGAAGGAATATATATCCTTGATATTGAGGGTGAGGCACAAGCAAAGGGATGATATTAGTAGAAGTAAAGCCCAATTGGGTGAGGTCTTTATATGTGTAAACATTTTTAGAGAAAGTAGGATCATAAGGAACATATTGTCAATACTTTTGATCAATGTATAATGTGCAAGTAAAGTAATCAAACCAAGGAAATTACATAGGAGAGGAATTAATAGTAACATTATGAGTAGTAATGATAGATGAGGAAGGAACCGCAAGGGGAAATAGGCTCTCGATCATGTATGTATTAGAATAAGGATTCATAACAGTAGTGGTGGGTTGATTGATTTGACTTGATATTCACCAGGACCAATAGCAATATAATGAGTATGAAAGAGAGACTCGTCAAAATCCATGGGAGAGAAATCCAAGCACACAATGTATCATCAATGAGCTCTATAGTATCAACATCATCATCATCATCATCATCAATCTCTACGTGGAAATATTGTTCAAACTTTTCTACGGGTTTGGTAATAGGTGTAAAAGGGGTATGGGAGGATATAGCAGGAGATATGAGATCAGTAGTGGGAGTTTGAATAGAGGAAGTGACAAAAGGTGGAGGAATGAGAGTAGAATTTCTAGATTCCCCAACATCATATGTATCAAGATGGTGTGAGGGAATAGGTTCAACTGGGGGAATGACCATGGAGGTGGCAGAGTCCATGCAACAATACTTGAATGGTTTAGGATTAGTGGTAATATTATGCTCATATCCATCAAAGATAAACTTAACACAATGATGGATGGTAGAAGGAACAACTTACACAGCATGGATCCAAGGTCGACCAAGTAGTAGATTGTATTGCAATGGGGCATCCATGACATAAAAGAGGGTGTAAAGAGTGTGGGGTCCTACTTGTAACTCTAAATTGATATTTCTAATGTATGTATGAGTAGTAGTATCATAGCCACGGATGACAATAGTAGACTTTTCAATTACACTATGAGGAATGTAGAGTTGGGAAAGTAATGATAAAGGAAACATATTTCAGTGCAGAACCATTATTAATAAATATGCACTTAATTTTGAAATCTTGAATGTGATCCATGATAAAAAAATATGAGGAGAATCAGTGGAAGACTCAAGAGTAACATCCTCATCTAAAAAAAAATGTGATATAATTGATGATATGCTTAAAAGAATCTATGAGATGGGCAAAATCTACTGGAGGGTCATCACTTTGGACTATGAATAGAGCAAAGGGAAACCTCTAAAGTATGATGAAAATCAAGAGCTTGGCACAATAGATCAAATAAACATATCCTAGTTGGGGTATTATTTAATTGCCTAATGATATCCTAGGTTTTAGATGGAGCAGTAGGTTGAGGAAGTGGTGTATTAAGAGGAGGAGAGAATAGAGGTAGGAAGTTGTAAAGGGGCCATCTTATGGAGGGTGAAAACATTAATAGATAGGAGTTGACAGAGGCATTTACTGTAGTGAGCATGGATGTTGTATAGTAACAGGAATATTTTTAGATCTAATGATGTCTGGGGAATAGACACAAGTGGAGACGAAAGTAGAATAATTAACCATGATCTCATAAGAAGAAGAAAAATGGAAATGGATCTGGGGCATGGACATAGTTGTTGGCTTCACCAAATGATTTAATAAAATTAAATCTAATATAAGGACACTATTGATCAGATAAATATAATAATAAACAAGAAAGATCAAGTAAAGGGGAAATACAAGCAAGAGTGATAGATAGGGTTTAGAGAATGACTCGGCTTGTAATTGTAGGTCTAGATTGATTCTGAACTAGAGACTGATTTGGAAATGGAGATAATTTGTGTTGTGCAAGCTTTGCGTTCCTGGAACTATGATCTGAAAACTGACAGAAAAAAAAACGCTTAGTATGGGACAGGGCCACCTAGGCGCTAGTGTAGTCCAATCTAAGTGCTGGTGTCTACGGAATAGCTCAAGATCTAGTTCTTTTTGTGTCACTTAGTGTCACTCTTTGTTCATCGTAGGTTTGCATCATATTCATTGTGTCACACATGTACATGCAAAATAAACCATAGCTACCTGTACAATACTCAAGAACACATTAGATGAATAAATAATGCATATGCTTGAGTCAAACTGACCTTAGAGATCACCCCAATGTGATTTTCACCATACATTGCACTTCATTTCAGACTCAATGTAGTTCTATTTGTATGGGTGATTGGAATAGTGTGCCTTGAGTTAGGTTTCCCTAGTGGTGGTTGTACAAAGAAGATAGTAGGCTACAAATAGAAAATGCAAAAGTGTGGTATGGAATTCAGGATAAACTCTCCCTATGAAGTGAAGTATGCAGTTCAAAATGCATTCCTTGATGTAATAGATAGAAAATATTAGCTCATTGTAAATGTACGTGCCTCTTGAATGCTTTCCCCCCCCCTAATGAGGTTAAATAAGACATGTATGTGTGTGTGTGTGATTCGTGTGTGATTCTTTGCTTAATTTATGTCACTAAAAAGTGAAAGGTCCAACCAAGGGTAATAAACTAAGACAAGAAATAAGTGACAGTCAAAATATTAGAAAAAAGAGATAAAGAGGACAAAGGCACTCAAAGGGGATAATAGAACTTAGGGTGCTCCTGTCCCTAATGGGCATGGTCTTGTACAGGGTTCTCAAAATTTTTGAAAGTGAAACCAGAGCTAAGTAAGATGTCAGATAGCATGGAAAACTATAATTTTTCAATCAGGTACAAAAAACAATAAAGATGACAAAAAGATAAAAGCATCAAAGCAAAGTAAAGGGGTGTTAATGAGTAACTATCTTCTTATGAATCATGAATATAAATGACATATTTAGAGGATAGATGTACATAGTAAGTGTGTGATATAGTGACTATAGTTTTTACTAGAATCTTGATATTATATTATTTACATTCTACTACAAACAAACTAATAGGGGATCTTCACTTATATATACACACACAAAAAATGAACTATTCATAAACAATACTACACAATACAAGTCACATATGGTGGGACCCACTACTCCACCATCTTGCATCATATTAGTTTGCATGTTATCTTCTCATTAGTTAGTAGACACCCAACTTAAGGCATGGATAAATGCACCCGTTTACAAAGTCATTAAGATTTGAAATTTAAAATACACAACATTTGTAAGGTCTAACAAAGTGCATAAATGTGTAAGAAAACCTAATAAAAATGGGAAGTTCCTTTTTTATTTAAATTTCCATAAATATTATCTATCATTTTATTCCACTAAACTAAGTAGTCATTATTGATGTTCTCTTGTGAAGGATTTTAGAGAGATTATCAATTAGGATAAGAGGTCCCAAAAACGGTCTTGACATACTTCACACTAAAAATTTGATGAGATCTAGAAGGTTCAATTTATGAATCAGAAAGTTGAAATTTTCTAATAATTTGATGCACAAAGGTGTGAAAATTGAGCATTATGGGTGTATTATGCACCAATAGGAAGTGAAATATGGTCTTCTCTCTACTACTTACACATGACAATTGACTACCTATATGCCTTTAATAATTTTTTCATGATTCCACCTGAAACATGTTACAATAATTTTTGCTTCAAGTAAAATGGTGTTATATCTCACTCTTTCCTCCACATCCACCCATGGACAATCCCAAAATAAAACACTTATGGTTATTACTTAACATTAAACATTGCTCAGCAAATAGTAATTCCATAAGAATAAAGACACCTAGTTAGAAATAACTACAGAACGTTGGAAAAATGAATTTACAATTAATTACGAAATAAATTGACACTTCTTTAAATAGATATGTGAATTAGAAAGCCTCAAACGTTTCTAATACGATGGTGTATCATAACAAAAAAAATGCAAACAATTCATCATGTTCTCATGTTCTGGAAAAACTCTTAATAACTATTTTGTGCTCATTAGAAGCAATTCAAACTTGAGAAGAGGAGTTCTCATATTCAGGATAACAATTAATAGAGGTGGGGGATGAGGATTTTTCCCTCTACCATATTCAATAGCATATTATGAACATCCACATCACCTGTTATTTCCATGTCTCCATAACGTGGATTGTCATTTGGAATTGGTTTTTGTGACGGTGATGGTGAAAACAATGGTAATGATATAGTGGATGTGAATGCAGTGACATGAATTTATTTAGGAGAGATGAACTCTATAAGGGGAAAGGATGAAACTAATTTGGGGTAATTCAAATATTCATGTGTTCCTATTCAATCTAGGGCCACCATGTCTTGTGCTCAGGAAATCATCTCAACATTATCAAATCTTCCTTACCATATTCAAAAATGATTTTTGGGATTTCTACTTTTGGATATCCATTTTTCATAATGTTTTCTCCTCACACCCATATAAAGTGAATGCCACGTCTCTCCCTCATTTTTATTTGAGCTTGTATTCAACTATACAAACATTGTAATTTCATAGAGCTCAACTTGATCCCTTGACTTTACTTTGTATTATATGTACATTTGCCTTCAGGATCAATAGGTATCAATCTTTGCATTAAGGATCTTCCAAACTCAACAACATATTACATCATGGATCCCATATTTATTTTTCCGATTCAAAGTTACTAAGATATGATAGCGATTCACTCCACTACATAGGATATTCTACTTTGCGTCTTCCCTTGACTTGCCAAATTTTTCTCTTGGTATGTGGTGGTTAAATATTGCATTGATCGTCTTTCCAAATGGATAAATTATGCATGTTACATGTGCCCCCATGCATCGACATACTAGCTGGTATATCTTCCAATTGTCCTTGACCTAGTTTATTATTATAACACATTTACTATAATCTTCATTGTTCAAATAGTGCTATTGGATCACAATGGCAATGGATATTTGAGGAATCCACTAAAGTATTTTGAATGATATTTTCCTATTTTTCCTGATAAGTCTATATTTGGTGAAGTTTTTTTAAATTTTCCTTGCAATTTAGTTCCTTGAATAATTTGTAAAGAAGTAATTGTTAAAAGAAAAAAAAATTGTATCTATTCTTGGAGGGTCTTTAAGCATGGAGAGGCATTGAAACTAAACATTGATGTGCATTCTAACTACACACAAATCTCAATGGCTGACAGTGTAAAAATTAACTATTCACATTGACCTATTATTGATCGACCACACCTTGCTTTCTGAGATATCTCCCAATGTAAGTTGTGTCAACAACCTACACACCACACCCCCTTCCTCCTTCAAAATATTGATAAAAATGGCATGTGGTTCATATGTGCCTAGTTATAAGAAAGAAGAGTTTCACATTAGTTCCCATGTGCATTCTTCCCACCCCTGCACTTATTTTCCCTCAAATCCCTTCTTAATCACCCTACTTCCTCCTTCGATGTTTTACTCCTTCAAATTTAACTTCTTCGATACGTCCTTTTGAGTTCTCCATTTCGCCATTCACAACTGTAATTGCTAATGTTTAATGTTTTAGATTTGAAAGTAGCATTTTAAATTTTGAGAAGTAATTGTCAATACGTGGATAAATGCACCAAGTTAGGGGTCCAAAAAAGGGTCTTAAGTGGATGCATTTTTCTGAAACATAAAAAAATTCAGCTTGTACAAGATTTTTGAAATAGTTATACTCAAAATAGGAAGATGTTGTATAAACATGAGTCGTAAAATTTTAGTCTAGTTTCTAAGCTACTAAATTTTATTGAAAATGAATAAGTTTAAGTGGGTCAAATAACTAAAATACCAAAAAGTGCTCTTATTTTTGTTAAAAATATATAATAGAGTGACTTTTGTGCCCCCCACCATTTTTTTAGTACCATTTAGTATTTTTGAAAACCCTTTGGTAGAAAGATATCTAGGAGCATCTAGTTTGTGCTAGTATTATATAAAAAAAATCTTAGCAAATATTTATTTTTTATGATTGTTCTAGTACATAAATTTTAAGTTTTGAAAAATAACAGAGCTCTGACTATGCCCCCCACCAACTACCTCAAAACTGATCGAAAAATAGTTTTTTTTTTATGTATAGAATTAGGCCTAGTTTGTGTCTAAATTTTTTTATTCAACTTCAATGAGTCGAAAAAATGATACACGAAAAAAGATAAGCATTTACAATCACTAACAATAGAGGTATAAAATACATAGTTTGAAATAAATATAAATGGAAACCTTAGAATAGTCAGAAAAATATAAAAATTACATATTTAGAAACAGGATAGTTTTCCTGATGTTGTATGAAACATTTTAAGAAATATAGTGAATGTTTTTGTAGGATTTAGCATGGTGGAAGGTGATTTTTTGCATATTTTTTGTGAAAACACACAGGTTGTTGTGTTGTTTTAGGTCCAAGGCACAGGTTTGGGAATCCAAGGCAATTCAAAGCCTGTAAATTCTTGGAAAAAGTTTGGGGGCATAATAAACAAAATACACAAGCACTATAACATGTACGCGCTATAATGCATACGTGTTCCACATAGTATAAACATTATATGTGCTTTCGGCATGATTCTATTTACAAAAATAAATGTTTAAGTTTTTCATTTATTATTATTTATATTTTATTATTTCTTATACTTTTAATTTATTTTAGTAAATATAAGAAATTAGGGTCACTTTATACCTTATAGAAGTAGTCTCACAACTCCATGAGTCACGATTTAGGAAATATTTTTTATAGTATAATCTAATCAATACATACATAATTTTCAAGATTTCAGCATTCAGCCTAAATCTTTTAGCATTTAAATTCTATAATTAAAACCCTAAATCCTTAAATCCTAAACCATAAACCATGATCCCTAAATCCTAAACCCTGAACCCTAAGAAAATTCCTCAAACCCTAAATCCTAAACCCTAAACCATGATCCCTAAACCCTAAACCTTAAACATTTAGCCCTTATTCGTGAGCTCTAAACCCTAAGCCTTAAGCCATAAACTCTGAGCACTAAAGCCCTAAACCCTAAAACATGAACCATGTGCCTTAAATACTAAACCCTAAACACTAAACAATAAAAACTAAATCCTAAACCCTAAACATTTATCCCATAAACCCTAAACGCTAAACCCTAAAGCTCTGAATCCTTAAACCTAAACCCTAAAGCCCTAAACCCTAAATTCTAAACCCATAAGCCCTTAGCCCTAAAGACTCAACCCTAAACCTTGAACTTTATGTCACCTAAACCCTCAACCCTTAACCCTGAGCCCTAAATCCATAAACTATAAACCCTAAACCCTAAAACCAAAACAGTAAATAATAAACCCTAAACCCTGAATCACTAAATCCTTAAACCTTAACCCTAAACCATATACACTAGACCCTAAATCTTGAACCTCTGAGCCCTAAGCCCTAAACCCTAAAACCCTAAATCCATAGCCCTAGCTCTAACCCTTAAACCTTAAACCCTAGTAACTCTGAACCTCAAACCTTGATCCATAAACCATGAACCATAAACCCTAATACCTAATCCCTAATCCCTAAACCATAAACCCTAATCTTTAAGCCTTGAACCCTACACCATGATCCTTGAGCCCTAAAATCTAAACCCTAAACCTTAATACATCGTAGCCTTAAGCCCTAAACCCTAAAACTTGAGCCATAAACTCATAAACCCTAAACCTTAAGCCCGTAAACACTAAACCCTAAACCCTAAGCCATAAACCCTAAACCATAAACACTAAATCCTTAACCCTAAATCCTAAACTCTTAACCTTGATCCATAAACCCTAAACCCTAAACCTTACAGCCCTAAATGTTAAACCCTAAATGTCTCAAACCCTAAACCATAAACCCTGAATTCTTAACCATGTTAAACCCCTAAACCTCATATATTTCCACTAGGTCCTCATGACCCTAAACCCATAAACCTCGAACCATATCTTCATGAAAATATTTCCTAGTCTCATGCCTAGAACCATCATTGAGTTTTCTTGTACAACTACCTTGTTTATGAGAGGTGGGCATTTCTCTCCTTCAAAATATCAACAGATGAAAGACATCAATTTTTGATGAATCTCTTTGAATTTTGTTCCTACGAAGTTGATGAACCCTTTTCAATTGAATACTCTCTGTCAATATTAATAAGAATGGCTAAGACACAAAACATTACAATGAGTGAAATACTTCACATGCAATGGGAAGAAGAGAGCTCTGTATTGGGTAACATTTATTTGTACCAAATTTTTCTTAGATATCTGTAATTTCCCTCCTTTAAAATATCAGTAAATGAAAGGCATCAAATTGTGACGACTCCCTTGAATGTTCTACCTACGAAGTAGATGAACCCTTTTTAGTTGAATACTCTTTGTCAATACTTATAAGAATGGGTAAGACATAGAACATTACAGTGAGTGAATGGGTGAGCCTAATCCACGAGCCTTAAACCTTGAGCCCTAAACCCTAACCCCTAACCCCTAACCCCTAAACCCTAAACCCTGGCATTTAAACCATAAACCCTTAATTCCAAAACCCTAAACCTAAACCCTAAACCTTAAACCCTGATACCTAAACCCTAAACCCTGAGTGTTAAACCCTAAACCCTATACCATAAACCCTAAGCCCTAAACCCTAAACTCTAAGCCCTAAATCCTAAACCTTAAACCCTCAACCCTAGACCCTCAACCCTAAACCCTAAAACCTAAACCCAGATCCCTAAACCCTTAACCCTAAACCCTGAGCCCTAAACCCTCAACTCTCAACCCTAAACCCTCAACCCTGATCCCTAAACCCTGAACCTTGAGCCCTAAAACCTAAACCCTAAAACATAAACCCTCAACCATTAACCCTGAGCCATAAACCCTAAACCCTATACCCTAAACCATGAACCCTAAACCCTAAAATCTGAACTATGAGCCTTAAACACTAAACCTTAAACCCTAAACTCTAAACCTTGAGTCCTAAACCCTGAGCCATAAACCCTAAACCCTAAATCATTAAGATGTATTTGATTAATTGTACACTAATGTACATAATTAAGATGTGTGTGTAATATTTATTTTAATAAAATACACAGATAATGCATTGAATGGTGTAAATTTATCTATATCACATAAATAGAGAAGAGTATCGACTAAGTAATTGACTTAGTTGACTTTTGCTATTATTAGCAAAAACACACTTTAAAATCATATCTTTAAGAAGATTTGTTCTACAAGTAATATAATTTCTAAATCTAATGTTAGCATACTTCTTATCTATATAAGAGAATAAAGGGGTTGTGATAAGATAATTGTAGAAGAGAGGTTCATTAAATAAGTTCATTATAGTATTCCTTTGACAAGGTCCATTAACCCTCCCTCATATATGTGCTTTAATATTTGGTAGTAATGTTACCTTGTTATATGTGTATTTATATTGATTTATTGTTTCACATGTATACATGTATGTGGGTGTATATTTTAAGATTTAATCAACTGATCTTGGAACTCATCAAGAATTCCTACTAGTTATTTTAACTACCTTGACAAGCATCACTAATCTGCTACTGCATATTTTTTAGAGAGGCTTTGTTGTCTAAGACCATAAAATGTTGAAAAATTAAAAAAAAAATGATCATAGGTTTGCTCTTTACATTTTTGGTCATCTATTTCCTTGTGTTGAGTAAGTATTGGAAGCAAAAATTTTGGGGAGTTAGTCAAATTTGTGTGTATTAGGAGTCAGTCGGGTAAGTCGGGTCTTGGTGGAAAAGGAGGAATTGTTCCATTATTCCTCTTGTTCCCCGCCCAATCCACTTCATCCACTCCTATCATATTTTTTGGGTGTTTCAATCTTGCGTAGAACACTTTACCCTACTCTTCGGTTCTCCTTGTTTGTCAGTTTGTTGTCATCCCCCCGCCTTGTCAGTTAGATCAGTTAAGTTGGTCACCACTTGAACTTTGGGAACTTGTTTTGTTTTGTTCACTATTCCCTGCATCGCTGACTCACCCGTCTTGTTTACCTCCTATCAACTCCATTGGATAATTCGGACCTAGACAGAACTTTGGGAACTTTTTGCATTGTGCCTTACGTTCCCGGTCATGCCATTTTCTTCGCTTTAAACTTATCAATTGGGTAACTCCAGAGTTCAATTCCCTTTCGACCATGTTCCCTTGGGCCTCCATAGAACTGATTCACCTCCTAATTTAAAATTATGAGGAAATCGAGGGCATTCATGTTATAAAACCCTTTTCTTCCTCACATTTGTGAATTTTCCTTGCTTCAGCATTTTCCTCCCATGCCTAAAAACACTTTTTTGTTTATTTCTCCTTAATCTTTAGGCCATTTTCAAAATTGGAATTACATTAGAAATGTTGAGAGGTTATCTTCCTACCCATCCAATTAGTAAGTGATTTCATCATTATTTTCCCACTTTTGAAACTTTTCTTATCTTGGTACTCTTCCTTTCAATCCCCTCATAAATATCTTTCAAGAATTTGTTTATTTCTGAGTAAGTGCTTAATCTAGTCAAAATTAAATTTCAATATGTTGGGTATGAACCCATTTCCTCTATAGAAACCTTAGTCCCTAAAATAGGGGATAGTGATATCAAGCATATGGATCTGAATGAATTCTAGACCAGAATGAGAGACAATAATCTAACTATATTGACCCAAAGAATTTTAAGCAGTGGTTTATCCCATGTAGGAGGTTTTCCCACCCTTGTTCAATGCATTGATACAATTCTAGCTTGTGCTTCCTATTTTGACCCACTGACCAAAGAATTGAAAGGTCCCCAAGGTCAATTAATTACACAGTTGGATGTTCAACATATCAACCTGGCCTTAGGTATTCCTATCTTTGATGATTCCAAAAATTTCACCATAGCCGATGGTCAGAGAGATTTTGACCTAACCCTAAACAAATACCAGTCCATGATTGCTAAATCTTGGTTCAAGGATAAAAATAGAGGGCCCACATAGTTGCCTAAAATCCTTTATAGGCTTGATTTCATTGAAGAAGTATCAGATATCATAACACTGCTTGCAAGGGTAATGGGTCTTCCATCTACTCAAGAATTTCAAAACTGGATATGTATATTTATGAATTTGATTTGTGAAGGTAATTAAACTCTGAATTGGGGTGAAATTATTTGTGAAAATTTAACCCACTAACTCACCCATGTGCATCAAACCAAAACCTTCTACATGACCTCATATCTAATTTACACCATAGTTGGGTATAGAATTTAGATTGATTTATCAAAATAGGGTAGAAAACAAAGTCTTCCTATTTATGAATCATATACTCAATTAACTTATAAAAATAATAGAAGTCATCACAGGAGGGTTAATGATGCCTTCACAATGTTCTTAGTGAGATTATTGGAAGGTAATATGACTAACAGGGTTTTTTAATAAGACAAATAGTTGATAGCTATTTATGGCAGATTATTTATCTAGTTTCAGAAGTTTACATATATCATAACAACAGGTTTTAAGGTAGCCCCTTACAAGCTTCCTATTTACTGCAGTGATAAAATTGTCATGGTTGAGCTTTATAGATAGTTGGATCTCCTCTACATGACCTGTCGAGATAAGAAAATATTTTGCATACAATTTCCCATATCCTTAGTAAATTACACATGTAGGTCTACTCTTAATGCTCAAAATGTTGAGAGAAAAATCTCTCCTTTTAACATGCATCCTTATCATAAGAGGGCATCCTTTGATAGTAACAATTTCATTAACAACAACCTTCGACTTTCTTAGCAACATGTGCCAACATCTAAAGATTACTAGACATACTATGAAGATGATTACGAGGTTAGGAAAAGAGCCTATAATAGGTTGTCTCTCCAAAATATCCAAGATTTCAAGTTGCACACTGTGCCAAAGGGCATGAATAATGATGGTTCATATTTGGTTACTCCTTAGTTCACCAACTCTATTCAATTAAATCATCTTCCCACGATTGAATGGTCTCAATAGGATAAGGATAATCCATATGATCTCAATACTCATGTTCTATTAAGAACGAGAGATTGGTTTAGTAAAAAAATGAAGGAGTTTAAAGCTTCCCAATAGGAAGCTTCTCTTTAAGAGGAAAATTCTTCTCAACAGGATATTCCTCCATCTTAACAAGATTCTGAAACTAAGGTTTATACAAAGAAAGACAAATCTAAAGAAGCTAAGAAGAATGTTGTGACACCCAAAAAAGAAGATGATAAAAAAAATATGAAATACTAGAAGTGGGAGAAGAAACAACCACTGAATAAATAGAAGCAGAAAAGAAGGATATTGAACAAGAGCATGAGAGTGAGGAATAAGGAAGTGAAAAAGAATGACGAAAAGGAACAAGAAGAAGAAAGTGACGTTGTAATGTCCCCAAATGGGACAATTCTTTCCCTCAATGGATTTCAGGCCACTCCCTTGCAAAAAGAGTGATTTAAAACATATATCTCATGACTTACTTTTGCAGACCTGATTTTTAGAGGAAAATATGACTAGGGTTTTTATAAAAAAAACTCCTATAAACAAGCAATATTTGATAACCCTCTCTTCCCAAAGATGAAATGTAAATTTTTAATGACTCAAATCTGACCTTAGGATGTTGTATGAGATCCTACAAAACGTAGTTTGACTATTGCAAGTAATTATCAGACATAGGGACTAGGTTTGATGATGAAATCCACACAAAACAACAACCAATTATATGTATTCTTGCTAAAAAACATATCTCAGAATTTTAATAGTCTATTAATGTATGAAATCTAATACTTAGGAGCATAAACAGACTAGAAATATAGTTCAGAATGTTGCAGATTAAGGAGGGACTAAAACAACCCTGTAAAACCCCTCCAAAAATATTGAAAATAATTTATTTTGACTCCCCAAAATTAGTACAAAGATTGCAATGATATTCAGACCTGAAATGTCTCCAAAACATTGTAAACCAACCAAAATATGGGTCGCTCCACTAGAGAAAAATAGGATAACACTGCTGCAATTTTATTCTTCAAATCCTCTATACAAAGATATGCAAAATTCCTCCATAACTGCTGGAAATAAATCTTTGAAGCACCATAGAATCCCTTGAATAGATATCCTTCACAATACTCCAAGAGGATTTTCGTCCTCTATAGCAATTTCTAAGGGTTTTCTTCCTTAGAATATTTCTGCAAAAGCTCAAGGCTTCAATTGCAAAGTTCAGAAATTATCAAGTGAATATGGAATGCCCCTCAAGCAAGTCTACTTCTCCTTTTAAGGGAAGAAGAGACCCAAAATAACCTTCAAGGTTACCAATTAGCTTGTAGAGCTTTTCTCTATGCAAATTTCCCTCCTAAGCCTAGTTCACATTTTTTACATAGGGGGGGATACAAAAATATTATGGACCTTTTTTCCTTCTCGAGTTTCCATTATTCTTCCTCAAGGTAAGTCACCATTTCCCCCTAGGAAGAATAAAAACATATTTAGACCTTTTCTAATCTTGACATATTTTCTCCAATGCAAATTACATTTTCTAGAGATTACAATTTTTATTTATAAATGTGCTTTTCTCTATTGAGCCAAATAAATTAATATAAGTGCTTTAATAAAAAAGATATATTATTCTTTTAGGCACTTAATACTAATTTAGTGTGGGTTAAGTCACCCTTGGGTTCATCCTTTAGCTATTAGGTAGACCAAATATGCTAAAGGTCTTCAATACTATTATTCTAGGAAGAGGGACATTTCAATCCTTCCTTCCCAAAATTGCTTGCCCACAAGCAATTATGAACTCCTTTGTCTAAGTGTCATGCACAATAGAAAAAATATGTTGAAGTGTCTTACGATCCTAGCACCTGTACCTGTTAGATGAAACAAATATTTCCACCAATTTCCCTTGACAAAGTGATCATAAATACGTGAAAGTCTCCAAGGCATTTCATAAGACAAATTACAAATTTCATTATCTAAATCAACACTCTTATAAAAAGAAATCTGAATATGTTGCACACATGATATTAAATTGTTTGTATCATACTTTAAGATGTCTTCATGGTTTAAAAAAGGTTGATTTTCTTCATAGTTCAGCTGCTGCAATGTTGTATCCTTTTCTTCTTCAACAATCTTTTGTAAAATTTGCTCCTCTTTAAATATTTCAATCATACTATGGGCTGCCATTCTTGGAGGAACTCCTTTCCTCATGCCTTGCAAAACAATTTCCTTATCTTACACCTTGAATTTTAGCTCCATGGTTTGATAATTTTGATGAAAATCACCCAAGGATTGGAGCCATCGAACACCAAGTACTAAATCTAATCCACCAATGCCAACAATGTAAAATTCATCACATACCTCATGTCCTTTCACAGTGAATCGAAGTTGAGGAATCCTCTTGGTGCATGTGATTGTATGCCCATCCACCATAATCACATCAAATCCTTGGAATTCTTCTTCTTGTAGACCCAATCTACCAACCAAACCTTCATCAATAAAGTTGTGTGTTGCTCCACCATCGATCAAAATAGTGATATTTTTCCCAAGAATATCACCCCTCACATGGAATGCATAAAAACTAGGCAAAACAGTTAGTGCTACTAAGGTAGCACCTGTGACAACCACCTCATCATATTTTGCTTGATTGTTTGGATTAGCATTATCTTCATCATATTCTTCGTCAATAACTTTAATATAATGAATGGACCCCTTACCTTTGCAGCAATGATGGGGTGTCTATGGTTATTTGCAATCGTAGCACAATCTCTTCCTCCTTAGCTCATTCTTTGATTCAATTTCAACCTTGTTTTTTTCCCAATTTTGTGCTCTATTTGGCTTCCCACTAACCGCTGCTCCTTTCCTATCATTTTGAGGTGTTATGGGATTCTCACATGTGCTCTTTTACCACCCCAAAAGTGATGTTTGTTGATGCCCAAACTGCAGATTTTTGCCTTTTGGCATAGAGCTCTCCAAGTCTAGTGATTTTTTAATGGCACCTTGAAGAGACGAAGGATTAAAGGCTTTGACAAAGCCCTTTAATGGTTCTTCTAACCCTTATATAAACAACAAAACAAACCTTCTTTCACTAATATCAGGAACCATTACTAAAATTCTTTGACAATCAGAAATATACTTATCTAAAGTGTCATCATGTTTGAGTTGGGAAAGCTCCCTGAAATACAAGTTTGGATCCATCCGGTCAAACCTCTCTGTCAAGCATCTGTTGAATTCTTCAAGCAAGGTAATAGAGCCATGTACTTGAGTTATGATGCCATGATACCACCACTCATGTGCCACACCATCCAAATGTAATGTTCCAAACTCAAGTGCTTCATCTTCATACATGGGATTCAAAGAAAGATAGGAATCTAATTTATGCAACCAAGATCTAGCAGAGCACTTATTTGTACCATCAAATAAAGGAAAATTTACCTTACCCAACCTTTTTTGAATGTCTCTCCTTGGTGTCTCTTGGTGGGCTCTTATGTTTCTTCATACACCCTTGTTATTATTTAACTGGTAAAAGTCTCTAAAGGGTAGCATGTCTCTAACTTAGAGGCTAAGTTGCATGTACCCATCATTATATGCATCTACATCATCCACATCATTTTGTTTTACTTCTTCAACTAGTTCCTCTCTGTGGAGAAATTTATCTCTGAAAATTTGTGGAGTAGGCTTGGGAGAAGTCTTAGTCTGTCTTGTTGAACTTCCTTCTCCATTTTTGGTTGCTCCTTGATCGGTGGATGCAATAGTCCCTTGTAGAACCATGGTCAACTCACTAATGGAACTACTAAACGTATCTCACATTTATCTTTGATTCTCCCTCATTATTTTTTCTAGCTCTATGTGACTCCTAGTGATGACCTCATTCATGTAGCTAAGAACATCATTGGGAGGTGATCTTCCATGCTCGTCCATTGTCTTTTTTGGAGTCCCCCTTCTTTGATAAACTAGAGGGCTTTTACCTGCATACATTTAAATCTGATTTATTGTTCTTTATTACACAGGTTGGGAGGATAAATTTCTCTGATACCACTCTAATGTACCCAAATGGGACAATTCTTGCCCTTGATGGATTTCAGGCCACTCCCTTGCAAAAAGAGTGATTTAAAACATATATCTCATGACTTATTTCTGCATACCTGATTTTTAAAGGAAAATGCAACTAGGGTTTTATAAAAAAATCCTACCAACAAGAAATATTTGATAACCCTTTCTCCCAAAGATGAAATGCATATTTTTAATGACTCAAATCAGACCTTAGGATGTGGTGTAATAACTCGCCAATTTTATCACTCTAATTATCTACTTTTCACTAGCAAATTTTTTCTTATGTCCAATCTTTCAATTTTTAATCTTATTCTTGTTGCTCACTATTTTGATAACTAAAAATCCCAGATAGAAAGATATTCATAATATATTTAACACAATTTCATAATTCAAAACATTTAACTCAAACCCCTTAAAGAATACAAACCTTCAAATCTGATAAATTTGATTTAATTTTACAAAAACGTGAACTCTGAAATTGGCATGACTTCCTCAAAATTTCAATAAGTCATTCTCCTTTTACTCATCACCAATCGATCTGATTCTTTTTGCAAATGATAGGTGATCCCTAGATAGAGTTATGTTCAAAATTTCAGAATATTTTGTGGTTTAAATTGAAAGTTTGATTAAAAATTTGATTTTGAGCCCTAGTTTGTAGATTTACAAAGCTATGTGAAAATAGAGGCATAAAAAAAACATTTGACTCTTACAAAATTTGAAGTCTCTTTCTGAATTTCTGACCTTGGAGGATCGATTAACCTATGACAAAGATTTTCTAATCTTTAAATTTGTGTGAACAACCTCTGAATTTTCTTTGTAAGTCGATCTAGAACATACCTTACTCATGATGGCTTCTAACAATTATATGAATTTGAAAATTTTCATACCTATAATTGTTTACACAAAGAAATTTGGCCTCAAGGATTTTATTGCTTCCTTCAAACACAATTGAAATTAATAAACTTATCCGGGAAAACACTATAATCAGCCAATAATTTATGAAAAACTGACTATTTCTTCATTATTCCACACTTCTTTTATTAATATTTATATAATAGAGTATATTGAACTGCTACTTCCCTTGTTAGTACCTGCCGCGCAAGATACTATTGTATTCACCTTCTCCTATTAATTTGTTAGTACCTTCCGCAGAACCAATGAATTGTAATGTTTGTATAAATTTTTGTTTTAATTATTGCTTTTCTAATGTTGATGCTTTCAATCTCTCGCAGATGATTGGTTGAGGTTTTGGCCTTCATTGCTCGACTTTATTGTGAGCACGGCAGGTATGACCTGTTTTGAAAAAGTTTTCTATGGCGGAGGTATTACCTATTTTTTGCTATTGGCTAATTCTGTGGCCGATGCTGCAACAACCACATGCCTTTCTCCATGCAGCAGCTTATTGTACAAGGCGATGGTTGAACACACAAGGATTTTCCTCCTCCCTGTGCATTGTGTTTGTTACAAGGTCCTGCGATTTTGAAGATATGGCTATTTTTCTGTAAGTTGCCTAGAGTCCCCACATGCTCCCTTTTATTTTCTAAGTTTCATATTTTGTAGCGTTCAGCTTTTAATAGAATAGTAATTGTTTTTGAAATGGATCTAATTTATTTTGCTTAAAGGCTTGTTTAATGCCTGGTATTTTCTTCCGAGTGTTTCCACGGACCTACATCACAACTTTCTGGTAGATTTTGGCAATGATGTTTGAATAATCAGGCATTTTATCTAACAGTTCATGTGCCTTGTCTATGCTTCCACATTTTGCATACATGTCTATCAGGAAGTTGCAACTACATCAGTCAAAATTCCTCTATCCATTATGCTTTGATGGATGTCAGTACCCTGTGAATGTTTCTAAGTAATTATAACACATTTTCAACAAATTCATTTTGGGCATATCCTGCAATCATTATTGTCCATGATCCCACATTTTTATGAGGCATTCTGTCGAATAGTTCATGTGCCTTGTCTATGATTCCACATTTTTCATACATGTCTATGCTTTGATGGATGTCCATACCCTGTTCCAAAGCTCCAATTTTGGCACAAGATGGGAGTATGATGGAAAATGTAAATTGATCGGGTTGAAGACCTATTTGTTGCATATGGTGAAATAGTGTGATGCTGCAATAATTATATTCCATGAGAAACTGTCTCATTCTTTCACTTGCTCAAACTGTTTATAGGCATCTATCAAAATTTTACAGGGATGTTGCCACTCTTTGACGTACTAAAACACTTTAAAACATGACCTGAGCATTTAAGCTTCATTTCTGTTTTATTAGCATGCAACCATGCAAATTTAGAGGATGAAGTATCAATTTCATGAACTATAAATTAAAAATTTTCATTTGACATGGGAATTGGAAACCTAGCCTAATACCTTGACAACTGCTTGTGTGATTTCAATTTCTTGTTGAATTGTTTCAAACGTATCTGGAAAAAGATGTGAGTGCAATGGGAATCTGCTGCCATTCAATAAATTTATCTATGTCTCAAGAATGATGAATTTTCTTTGGAATGAATCTCATTTACATAATTTGAATGATGAATTTTCTTTGGAATGAATCTCATTTACATAATTTGTACAAGTAATTTAAACATATACATTGTGTAATTGGCACGTTTGGAATATTCCCAAATGATTAATATGAGGCATGCATGCAAGGATCACATCAGTAATGGTTTTGATTTTTGCAAAGCACACCTTGAGCTATAATTTGTTTCAGAGACATTTTTAATAGGTTACATGCTATTATTTTCCATTCATATAGTTATAAAGATATCGTATATACATAGTTATTGTTATCCAAAATTTGCCCCCCAGAGTAAATTTTGATAACATGCATTAAATTCTCAAATCCCAGGTAAATAGATTGAGTCAGGGCAAAAAGTCATGTTTCTAGGGTCCCCTCAGATTTTTTCTAACTCCCCTGTCCAAGAAGAAGAGAGCAAGTTCTGAGAAAAGGTGAAAAAATTACAGGAAACAAACTCGGGCCAAAAAAAATCATGAAAAATGGCTAAGTCCTACTCCTCGCAACAGTCAGGACATGTGGGACGTCGGGACGCGCGGGACGCGGAAATCTGAACCGGCCGAAAAGACTTAAGGCAGCCCGGAATAGTTGGACCGAAGGTACGTGAAGTACGCGAACCAGCCGGGTCGGCCGAAATGAGAACTTAAGGCACCAGGACAGTTGGGAAAAAAGTACGCGATCCGGCCAAACCGGGCGAATCGGAAGAATTTGTCCCAAACATTCCAGGACAAGCAGGACAAGAGTACGCAGCGGGCGCGAACCGGCCGGATCGGTGAAAACAGGGGACTTTCGTACTGGGACATCTGGGCCAAAGGGACGCGTGGGACGTGAAAAGCCGAAGCGGCCGAAGGAGAAGAAGAAAAGTCAACGTTTGGTCCGGAAACTTCAAACGGCCATAACTTTTGACTCTGAGCTCCGATTTTCATAAAATTGGAATTTCTGGAACGAGCACAACGTCCTCTACGCCACAAAAATTGGATTTATTATTTTTAATGAGGGTAGATATATTTAAATAAGAGAAACATATTTGGCTCCAGTCAGTTAATGCTCATTCCCGTCAAATGACAGAAAACGCCTGCCAGGCCCAAAATAGCTGCCCGCACTCAGAAGGCCATAACTTTTGTATTTCTCAACGAAATCACACAAAATTGGTACTGTTGGAATTGTGGTTCCGAGCCCGATGCACAAAAATCAAGAAATTCTAGATTTTATTAGGAATTGATTGAGTTTTTTAAGAAAACGTGGCCGGGTTCAGAACAGTGTTTTATTTGGTAGCTGGGAGTGCAATTAAGAGGCATGGTCATCATTCTTTCTCTGCTGCAGCACATGGGACAGTATGGGGAGCCTTTTGCAAGTAATATATATTCATTTCACTCAATTTAATGCCTCTTATAGGTGGTTGAAGGACAGATTTCGGGATTTCTATTTTCCCTTCTCTTTTCCTTCTCATTTTTCTATAAATTGGAGTGTTGGGATCATTGTAAAGGAGAGAGTTTTTGGGTAGCAAAGCTCTGCCAAAATTACTTTGTGAAGCCAGTGTGTTATAGGCCCTTGTAGTGGACTCCTTGCATGATGATCCAGGCCCTTATCTTGTAATAGACTGAACTGTGCATATCATGAAGCAATAAAATATCAGTTTGTGGATGTATCTTCCCCTGTTGTGTTTTCTTGCATTCTTCTTACCCCTTTAATCTTTCTACAAGAATATTGTGTCTATTATTATGTTCTTGCAGGGATCCATTATCATTGTGTATGCTTGGAATATTGTTGTGAATGCATTTTGCTAGATTATGGAGAACTGTCGTCACCTCTTCTAGTGTGCACTTTGCCTCTGTATTTCACACATTTGGAGACTACTCTCACATCCTCCTTTTCTGGTGTATCACCGCTTTAGTGTAGGCTTTCATTTTATGCATTCTCTTTCCCTGGTCCCTTGGAAATTTAGATTAGAACAGTTAGCTTATCCTGCATTAGAGTAGATTGTGGCAGGTGGTTTAGGAGCAAGAACCAGCTTTCTCTGGAGGTCTATCTCAAGTAGCAAGTCCCACAACTTGGAGATAGTACCCATGTTATCCAATCACACCGTGAATTCAAGTCTATGCACTTGTATAAACATAAGGGTGTTGTGATTCGGTGATAACAGTTATGCCTGGTTGGAATGCTCCTAAAGATAATGCTATTAGGTCATTCACAGAAAAGATTATATTTGTTGATGATGGTTTTCATTTTTTTTTTTTGAAGGTGGTCTTATCAGCTGACACTTTCAGTTTCTGTTCATATAAACTTTAAGAGTGTTCTCTGATTCTCATTACTTAGTAGATTGAAAAAGTGAACTAGATGAGAAAATTCCGTCAAATCTACAATAGTTGGAATTACTGTTTTTATTGCCCACATTTATCTACTTTGAATTAGCCTTTACATGGCCCCATCAGATATCTTAAATGATTCGAATTCTAGGTCAGTTATGAACTTATGAGCCTGCTTAATCATATTTGTAGCTAAAAATAATTTTTTTGGAGTTCTTTTTAGATGTGTAACAAAGACATTGTTTGCACCATATAGGTAAGTGTAAGATCTAGATTCCATATGCGTATGGACCACAGATTACATTGAACAAAGTGACCATGTTTACGAGTTGTTGTTGTTTGATTTATTATTGATATATTCACACAATATTTTTCCCATGCCCTGTCACTCTTCTCCATCTTCTGTTTGACATTTGAGTTGTTGGTGAAGCCAAATATGTCTCAACTATGTTCTAAGACTTTGAGTGTCCAATTTCTTCCCTTTCATTAGTACCAAATCTTGCAAAAGAATTGGAATGCTCATTAAAGTGGATATTGCCAATTATTATAATACAATTGACTGGAGTTTCCTCCTGAAGGGGTTGACAAATTTTGATGTCTCTTAAGAATAGGTCAAGCTTATTGATAGTTGGTTCATTCCACACTCTTGGTTTTGATCAATGGTGCTCTTGTTGGTTTACTTTGTCTGCGAAAAAGGCTTAAGACGAGATCCTATCTCTCATTTTTGAATCGTTTTGATGGCAAAGGCCCTAGGAAGGACAATAATCTATATGCTCTAAAAGGTATAAAGATCATGTCCAAATTCAGGATGAAACATCTCTAGTTAGTTGACAATATGCTGCTTATGGCGGAACCAATGGTAAAGGAAGCTAAATTCTATAGAAAATTGACTCCCTCATGATCACAATATCCTATCATGCTTTTTCCTAACTTTTAATCAATTGTTTGATTAAAAGTACATGAAATCTTCGACATGTTTTAGAAAAGACACTGGTCTTTATCCACAAACATATGGCAACGTATTTTGAAATATGTTTGTTTCCTTTTTTCTTTTTCAATAGAAACCTATTTTTCCCATCTTCATATGCAAGCTCATCAAGCTTATCTGCAATCATGGCATTCCATGAGAGCACATTTCTTTGAATCTTTCAACCATTGTGGTTGGCTTAATTGTGTTTGAAGACTCATTGCATCATCAACTCTCATGTGTAAGTATGTCTGACTAACATGATTAGGTGTGTTTTTGTTGTCAACTTGAAGATGTCTTTCTAATTGGCCTTGTTGCATCTTCAAATTAGTTGCATCTAATTCTTCTTACTGATTTTTATCAGTATATGCTGTTGCTTCTGTGATTTCAGTTTCTTGTTGAATTGTTTCATTAATGACACGCAAATTGTTATCCAAAATTCACCCCTCAAGGTAATTTTGATAACATGCACCAGATTCTTCAGTCCTGAGCAAGTAGAATTGACTCAAGGCCTAAAATCATGTTTTGGGGGTCCCTTTGGTTTCTCTCTAACTTCCCCATACAAGGAAAAATCCAAGAAATTAGAAATAATGGAAAAAATCCAAAAAATGAAGTCGCAGGCTTGTTTTAATGCATTGTGGGTCTAGAGCCGTATGGATTGTACCAAGGATTCGTCGAACCAGGTTTGGAGCCAAAATACAAAGGAATTGGCTAAATCAGCTTTCTGTGTCCCAGACCGCATAAGTTCAACAGGGACGCACGGCACGCGCACATTGCCAAAAATGTCGAAGTCAAAGGGAAATTGGTGAAGTCAAAACTTTTGGGCCCACATGGTCCATGGGATAGTTGGGACAAAAGTACGCACAGGGCGCGCAAAGGTGAAAAGGCCACAAAAGGAACCAGACGTTGCGGAGAATGCAGAGGTCAATCATCCCTGTGCATCCTGGTCAACAGATGGATGCATAAGGACAAGGAAGCCCAATCGGGTGATGTGGAAGAATGTGTTTGGGATAGCCGGGACACACGGACCCGATTTTGTTGCAATAGCCATACAGTAAAGAAAAAAAGTCAATGTTTGGCCTCCCGAACTTCAAAGCCAAAGGGGGACCCATTTTTCAAATTTTTTTTCCCACACATTTGTATGGACTCGATACAAACTTTTAAGGGGCATATCTTTCGACTCAGGGCTCGAAGTATTGCAAATCTGACACCATTGGAAAGATCTCGACCTCGGCCACGCCATGGAGATCTGAAACTTTAATTTTGAGGAGGTTAGGTAAAGGAAAATGGAGGAAATGTCTTTGGGATTTTAATGCAGGATCTTCTTGCCTCAACAACCAGATCAGATTTGATTTATTTCCATCACTTCCTCTTCCTTCAAGGGCCAAACCAAGGATTGATATAGTAAAAATGAATTTGGGGGCAAATTTTATCAGAAGCATTAACAGCACTAGGTTGAGCCTCAACCTACTTTTCCCACCTCTCTCTCTCTTTCTTCTCTCTGATCGAATCTATAAATACGAGGGGCAAGATTCATTGTAAAGGGTTGGACATTCTTTGTTTTACAGTCTCCCTTCTCCTTCTAGCAAAGGGATTTGTGGGGTTCAGGCCTTCCATTAAAATTGTAATACGTTTCTAGCTTTTGGCTACTTTGTAATGAACTATATCAATCCACAGAGCAATAAAACATGTCGGTGATCAATCTTAGATCCTTTCTTGTCTCTTTTGCTTTCATTTGGTCTTCCATTACAGATCTGGCTATCTGTGTTTGTTTATTGTATGCATTTTGTTGGTTTGTGCCTATTGGAAAAATAAGTGTTCATCATTCCTTTGGTGCATCACCTGGTAGTTTAGTCATTTCTTATTTCTTATACTCCTTTTACCCTATTTAATTTGGAGAGATTTTCCATTTCCCAAATGAGTTCTACAGGTCTGCTTTTCTAAGGTAGGGTCATTTGGTGTGACTGCATAACATTGAACTTTTCCTGCCTCGTCAACACTCAATGCATCATACGGGCCCATGTCATTCGCGAGTGTTTCTTGGTTAAGAGGCCAAATTCTAGTCCTTTTAGTCCTTTTATCAATTAAAAGAAATACAGTAGGTTTTGCAAAAACAAACAAAAGACAAAATTCCAAATAAATTACTGATTACTTAAAAAATGAGGAAGATATAAGTATGGTCAAATAGAGAAAACCCTTCCCAACAGAAACAGAGTTCACACAACTAAAGTACAACTAATGCTATGAGGAACTATCAAGAAATAAATAAATGGTAGGATAACACTGAACAATGCATAAGCAAGCCATTCAAGCGACATTTTATCATTTACTTCACACCACAGAGCAAAAACAGTAACTAATTCAGTCACTAAAATAATGAAAAATTGGTAGAATTTCATTGAGTAAAGAATATACAAGGAAGTAAGATAAAAGATCTTAGAAAATTTTAAAAACCCCTAAATGGAAATAGTAGAATGAACTGTTACAAAGTTTTCATTTACAAATTAATGTATCTTTCAGTAGTTTGAAGTCGAAGTCATAACTATGTAGTTGATTCCAGAAAATCTTTACAATGTAACACCCTGCAATTTGTCACTCCAAATCAAAGCTCCAGTTTCTTAACCGTATTTTTGGAAAGGTAAAAAACAAGTCATTTCTATCATCAAATTATATTGTTTATGTACTTTAATTAGTAATATGGAAATCAAAGTATTTTTGTACTTCCATTCATGCATTCCTTCTTGCAACTGGTTCATCTTTTATTGTTGCATTTTTTATTGCTATTGCTTTAAATTCATCTGTGTAAATTCTAGCCCCAGATATGTTTACAACAACTATGCATCTTGAGCCAAAAGTGACTTGAAAACATTAAAATTTTATTCTATGTTTAAAATATTCAATTCATTGACAAGTACTGCCAAGCATTTGTACAAAAGAAATAATAATAGTACATTTGTTTAGACTTTCTCAAATCAAATAGGTTAATGTTATATTTTTATGTACCGTGTCATATTCAGGTACAATTATTAGAACATTTACAATTGTTGTTACCTTTACATTGGCAATTACATCATAAGAATAGCATCATCTTAAAGGTTAGTAGTTTCAGAATTTGCTATATGCCTATATATGGTTTCCTACATCAATTTGTATTAATGTTGTTCCATTTCTTCCATGCATAGACCTACATATACATCTTCAAAATGTGTCTTATAACCATCCTCATTTTCTTATGTTCTATGCCATATATTTGGACACAGGTATCAAATTCTCATAATACCCCAACAAAACTGTAAGAAACTCACATTACTTTTATGGTTACATTTGTGAAGGTATGTAACAACATCTACAATATCTTCTCGATTTGATTTAGCTTATTCAACTTAAGGTTACGTAAGTCATTACAAAAATGGGTAAAATTGCAAATCATATAGAAACAAATAGGCTAATGTTATATTTTTATGTACTGTGTCATATTCAGGTACAATTATCAGAACATTTGCAATTGTTGTTACCTTTACATTGGCAATTACATCATAATAATAGCATCATCTTAAAGGTTACTAGTTTCAGAATTTTCTATATGCCTATATATGGTTTCCCACATCAATTTGTATTAACGTTGTTCCATTTCTTCCATGCATAGACCTAGATATACATCTTCAAAATGTGTATTTATAACCATCCTCATTTTCTTATGTTCTATGCGATATATTTGGACACAGGTATCAAATTCTCATAATACCCCAACAAAACTGTAAGAAACTCACATTAGTTTTACGGTTATGTTTGTGAAGGTATGTAACAACATCTACAATATCTTCTCGATTTGATTTAGCCTATTCAACTTAAGGTTACGTAAGTCATTACAAGAATGGGTAAAATTGCAAATCATATAGAAATAAGGTTTAAAAATTTGCATGTACTTAAAAACAAATTGTGGAAGGGAAAACAAAGTCACAATAATATAGAAAAACACATTAGGAGATATGAAACAACAACTCATGAAGCCACTTTGGTTTCCAAAATAGTAACAGGACTTCCTACTAATGAAGACGTAAATGAGAAGGAAGTAATTAATGCTGAAACATATATACCACAAAATATGCCATCATTTGTTGACATTGAAAGTGCATTGCAATCTGATCATCTATTTCAGAGTACATCATTCAACTACAATGCAGGTGATTGTCTTTTTGACACAATTCAAGTATTGTTGCATTTTCAGTATACGTCAATTGAATTGCGTATGGGTACAATAGACTATTTTAGAGCATGCTTAAACAATAGGGACCCAACAGCAATATCATCATATGAAAATGAATTGCATGTTGATATGCTTTTCAATTTGCATAGAATATATGAAAAAGACACTTACTTGCGTAGGATGTGGCTTTCTGCAAATGAAAATAGAGATGGCATTGAAATAGGGCTATGGGGTGATACATTTTGTATCCATTGGCTGTCTAAATGGCTAAACATTTCAATTTGTATATGGTCAGTCACCCACAAAAGAAAATACCTTCACTTTAACAAAGAGTCATTGACACCACCATATTCAATTTTATTTCATGATAGAAACCCAACTTGTGGCCACTATGAGCCTTTGTTCTGTACCATAATAATCCCATGAAAAATTGTAGATATCCACACAAAGTTATCACATACTTGTAATGATCTACCTCCTATTTGGAATGCCATTGCTCCTGAAATAGAAAGCTATGGCCTTTTAAAAACACATGCATTTAGTAATGACTGTGGCGAGAGCATGTTTACTGCAATTAGTCTTTTGACAATAGAAAATTTTAATGCAATAGCTCTTTGCCGCTATATGGCACAATCTTTGACTAATGCAATTTTAGGCAAAGATACATACACAATCAAATGCTTACAGCTATGCAGCCCAAACTTTGGGCAACCAGTAGAAAATCAAGTTTTTGACCCACAAATATATCTTGCTTTAATTGGACTACCATATGAAACAAGTGGTATCGAAAGTAGCAGATTTATGCTTGTTATGGCTTTCCCATATTTTGCAAGCAAAAATCCAAAAATGGTTAGCAACAACTAAAAGAATTGTTCATATGTATATGAATTTTTCCTGCAACCAAAAAGAACCTTCAATGTCATAACATATGAAACAGATACAGTGCATATTCATTATGAGCCATTAAGTCATTTGCATAGAACAACGGAAAATACAATGCATAGAACAATAGAAAATACAATGACCAATGGAATGCAATTGCCAAGAAACGATGAAAGTGGGCCAAACAAGTTTAAGCAATATTCAACATTACCATCTTCTACTACAAAGGCAAATGTAGGCGCTAGTACAAGATTGCACCATTTAAAAGCCCAAATAAGGAAAACAAAAGGAAAGGAACAAGTAACTCAACAAGAAAACAAAATAGAAAATGCAATGACCAAACAAATGCAACTGACCACAAGCGATGAAAATGGCTCAAACAAGTGCAGTCAGCATACCACATTACCATTTCCTACTGTAAATGCAAATGCAGATGCTGCTATAAAATTACACCATTTAAAAGCCTACATAAGGAAAATGAAAGGCCAGGAACATGCAATGCAACAACAAAACAAACAAGCAGATAAAACAATTACAATATACCTCCATGCTATAGCAGATACGCCAACACATGCTGTGCTCTTTGCGAATGTTTCCATTTTAAAAAAGACATAACCATGATTACCAACAATACTATCAATGCTTTTTTGTCTGTATCTAGTGACATATCAATAAAAAATCTTACATTGGGGGACAAGATATGTAAGCAATGCAATAATGCCATTCAACATCAATTGCTTCCTAAATTTGCTGCTCCTTTCAACATAAGAAGAAATGGAAAAATAGCTTCAGTTCATAGATTAAGCCTTTTAGAAGAAAGACTTGTTGCTCTATGTATGCCATTTGCACAAATAAGGCAACTTGGATACAAAAGACCACAATTTGGTCTTAGTGGAACGCTTATTAATGTGCCTGTTGATTTTAACCGGGCACAAGAGGCATTGCCAAAGAAAATAAATGAAACCGAAACAATTGCAATTCAGATAAAAAGGAAGTTGGAATACAAAAGTGCATATCTAATAGGAAATGTTCAGCCTAACTACGTCATGCACGCATTAATAGAACTATGTAAATGTCCCCTGTATATTGACAATCATGTAGTTGTTAATAATGACTGGAAAAGTACCTTTGAAATGCAAGTTGCAAATGTAGTAAACAACATTGTAAATATAGAAGAAATAGATTACAATCCTAATGACATTGAAGCTGAACCCATCATAGAAACAATTGTACATGCTTATGAAAATGCTCATTCAATAAGAGACCTTCAGGAAAATGTTCTTGCAATTGCACCATCAGAAGGATTCAAACCCTTAGGCCTTTTTGAGGACAAATTTTGTGAAGAAATGAGTTTCCCTACTTTATACTATGGAATGCATCGTGACAATGATATTACAAAAATATTCCATTACCAAAAAATAGCAAAATGGGAGCTACTGCATTATAGAAATGATTTTGCAACTCACACTACCAATCTTTTCTTCAAAGCAATTAAAGTTATCTTGCAACAAGTCTCAAGCTGTGCATGGATATGCATACGCAAAGGTCAATTGTAAGGGGAAAAAATATATGCCAAAGACCTTAAAAGAAAATCAGGGGTTTCCAACATACTTAAATCGTCAATAGGATTTACAAGCTTAAAAACCATCAAAACTTCACCTGATTATTTAGTAAAGACCAGGAAGAACATATTTGCAATGATAAGACAACTAGGTGCACCAACTTTTTTTATTACGCTAACAAGTGTCGATCACCTATGGACACCACTATGCAATGCACTATGTGTTCTGTCTACTAAAAACAAAAGGCATAGCGAAAACATTAACGATGATAACATCGATGCAATTATAAGAAAAAACCCAGTAATTTGTAGTCGTTACTTTAATCATAAGATAAATGCATTCAAAAACTGATGCTTGACTAATGATACTCTATTTGGAAAAGTCTTGGACTTCTTCTTTGTAACAGAATTCCAAAACCGTGGAAATGAGCATGTGCATTTTATGCTTTGGGTGAAGGATGCTCCTGTTTATGGCAAAAGTTCACATGAAGAAATACAAACATTTATAGACAAATATATCTCTACAAATTCATCACTACTTGACACAAATTTGGCAAAAATGTAAACCCACCATCATACAGAAACATGTACAAAACACACAAACTCACACTACAGATTTAATTTCCCATTACCGCCTATGGATAAGACCACAATACTAGAACCTTTAGAAAATACAGATGCCATAACTAGAAACATAGACAAAACAATTTTTCCAAAGCCTACAAACAAAGAAATATAGCCACTGCATAACATTTACTACATTTCTTGAAGCTAATAACTTAAGTAGGCAAACATATCTTACACTATTACAATCTCTTCTCACTCATCCTGCCATAATCCTAAAGAGACATCCACATGATATGTGGAAAAATGCATTTGCTAGTAAAGTACCAAGCATATGGTATGCAAATACAGATGCACAGTTCATTTTAGACGCTTATTCAGCTGCAACTTACTGTACATCATACATGACTAAATTAGACCGAAAATTAACAACTGATTTTCACAAAATACGTGAAGATGCAACAAAGAATAATGAAAGTGAAATGCAATTCATACGTCGTCTAGGAAGTAGTTTACTTAATTACCAACAAATGTCTACACGTCAAGTAGTGCACATTGTGCTTTCACTACCATTGCATTATGGATCTAGGAAAACTATTTTCATAAACACATCTTCAATTAAAAATAGGACATTCATTTTAAAACCTCCTAAGTTGATTGCTAAAGAACATGACAATTCTGAAAACGTTTTATGTGCTTCAATTAATGACAAATACAATGCAAGGCCTATATCATTAGAGAACATTTGCCTAGTAGAATTTGCTGCGTACTATACAAAAACAACAGAAAATATGAAACGTCATAAAAAACCCAAAATCATATGTTATGTAAGATACAATAAACATGTCGATCCAGAAAACTATTACAAAGAAAAATTGATGTTGTTCATGCCATTTCGTGAACCAGAAGAATCATTGAAAAATAATTTTGACACATGGTGCTCAGCATTTACTGCCTACCAAACATTGGTAGATGAAAATGAAAACCAATTCATAGCAAAAGCAGATTCTCAATGGGGAAACATAGACACCGTTGCTTACAACATTGAAAATGACCCCAACTTGACATTCAACTATGAAAATGTAAATGAGCCTAATGGTCCTAAGCACTTTGAACAATACGACATTGGAACGGACCTTCAATATGCCACAAAAAAAAAACAACTCATAACCAAGCAAACAACAGATTCAACATAAGCAAAATTCCTTTCTTAATAGATACTGAACAATACTTTGCATTGCAACAACAATTAAATGAAGAACAACAAATTATAGTAAAGGATATTACCACAAAAAAGTTGTTAACTCCAAATGACCCATTCCATTTATTCTTAACAAGAGGCGCAGGCACAGGCAAAACGTACACTGCAAAAGTAATATACCAAGCAATCTCTCAGTTTTACAATAGGCAATTAAATAGTGACCCTCTAAAAGTGAAAGGCATTATAGTAGCATACACTGGAAAAGCATCGTACAATGTCAATGGTGCAACTGCTCACTCTATTTTCCAGCTACCTTACCGAATGTCAAATATGTTGCCATTAAACGCAAATACTCTAGATACAATGACCAAACACTACACCAAGTTACAAATACTACTAATTGATGAAGTATCATTAATTGGAAGCCACATGTTATTTAACATAGACAAACGTCTATGTGAAATTATGCATAAGCCAACCAAACCCTTTGGAAATGTAAACACTATTTTCTGTGGGGACTTATACCAAGCCCAATCGATTCTAGATTCATGGTTATTTAAAAATCCAATCATGCATAATGAAACAATACAATATACATTTTGGCAAGACTATGTCAAATGCTTTCAATTGGACCACGTAATGCGGCAACAAAATTCCATGTTCATATCAATCCTTAACCGTATTAGGACTTGCACACAAACAAATGCAGATATTCAATACTTAAACCACCATTGCTATAGACCCCCACCACTAGATCCAAGTTTCCCATACTTATTCCACAAAAAAATCGATGTTGACCACCACAATAAGAACATGCTTATGCTTCTGCCAGGAGAAATGTGCACACTAAATGTAATTGACTATGTAGAAGCTAACCTCATTGACAATGACTTAGTAACTACCAAAAAAAAAGTCCTACCAAAAACTATAACACTAAAACAAGACATTCGAATAGAATTGATTGGCGGAAACTACAACATAAATGATGGCTTAGTCAATGGCATAGATGGAATATTCAAATCTTTTACAACTAGAACACCAAGTTTAATTTGGATATAATTTAGCAATATTGACATTGGTAAATGTGAACGTGCCAAAATGGAAACCATGTACATAGGAAAAATCAGTAAGCACTTCACTCCTATAACAAGAATTGCACAAACAAATATGAATTAGCAAACAAACTATTACCCACCATCAATTCCCCATACAAATAGCCTGTGCCAGAACCATACATAGAGCCCAAGGCCTGACAATGAATGCATTGTATTTTGACCCTCACAAAGTAAATTTCCATGGCCTTAGATACATAGCACTTTCACGTGTAAAAAATATTGAATCATTGTATCTTATACATAAACTACAACAAACCAACTTTGTACAGTCCACTGATGTAGAAACTGAAATGCATAGGCTTCTACATTCTTCAAAATGGGCACCATTATACAATTTCACACAAGAAAGCCAAAAACACTTACGCATTTGCTCACTCAATACCAAAATTTTAGCACTACACATTCAACACATAAGGCATGACTTTGCAATAATGCAATCAGACATAGTCTGTTTGCAAGAAACACAAACTGCCAAAATGCCCACCGATACAAATCTCTTGCAAATATTTAACGTTGTTCCTATCATGAATATCCACGACTTCTTACATGCTACAATAAAAAATTCAATGCACACAACATTAAAACATTTAGTACACCCCACATTGAAAGTACTACAATAGATATTTGCTACTTGAATACGCATATACGAATAGAAAACATATATTTGAAGCCATTAAGCCCACTAATAAACATTACAAGGTTCTTAGAACTCATCTGCTCTACTTTACCAACGGATATGCAACTCATAATAGTTGGTGACTTCAACATTGACATGTCAAAAGCCAAAACCAAACAAGCCCAACTTTGTAATGAAATGCAGCAACAAAACCTCTTCCTTGTACCAACCATTGCAACAACCGATAACAACACACAAATAGACCAATGCTGGATGAATATGAATATTACAAAAATCACCACTGAAATTAGCCACACATATTGGACCGACCATAACGCACTTTTAATTTCATTCCCAGTTTTGTAACAAAGCAAAATACATACTACAACAACAATTGCAAATACAAAATACACCTCAAAATGCATTGAAAAAGGTATTTGTTACTTTCACATGTGTACTATGTATACGACTGAAACCATAGCCTATTTTTCGTAGTTGTTACTTACTATGAAACTTTTGTAATTGCAGACACCATGTCGGATGCAACTTCAACTGCCCAGGCTGATCTTCCATCACAACAACCACCAAAGAGGTATGTTGTTGACAGATTTCATTCTCTATTGACATTATTATTATCCACTCCTAATTGATTTCCTCCTACTAATAATGTTCAGGCCAAGGAATGAAATCCCAACACTAATATCTATTGACGATGTAAATAACTACAAATTTGGAGAAATTTTTTAGGGCGACATCATGGCTGCGTATAAAATAGTCCTCAACAAGCAACGAGGAAAAGAACTGCTGTGAGTGGACCTCATGGATAAAAAAGGTGAGTTGACAATAACTATCAACATTATGGTACCTTTCATAAAAACCCATGAACATAGCATAATCCCAGCAAAAATCCATCTGCATAACAAACTTTACCATAGCTCCAAAAAGTGACTATGACCACTGCGATTGTGACTTCATATTGCTAATCACTGAAACCACAACCATAGAATCTATTGATTCTATTTTCCCTCAGCACATGTTTATCCCAAATTCAAGCATCCATCAACTACTCTCCACTACTGACCATTATGCAACTGTAACCATAGCTGTCATTTGTACATCATGCCAAAAAATAGGAAACCAATTCATCATTGACATTACAGATGGTAACTCACCCAATGACAAAGCTCGGGTAAGCCTGACACTCTCTATAACAATTATTACATAGCATTCTCATTACAAAATAAATCAATTGTTATTTCACTTAATGGATGGCAGGTATATGTTTTCCAGACACTTGCAGCAAAATTCCATATCATTGAAAATAAAATCTGAAAGAAAGAACCAGCAATATACCTTTTCAAAAACCTGGAAAATGGAGTGAAAGCATAGACAAGAGCTTGCGGAGCACCCAATCCACGTTTGTGACCAGTGTAAAAGCAAAAATATCTCTAGAATGCCTACAACTACTTCTGGCCACAACAATGAAGGTATTGATAGCAAACCCATTCTTAAATCAGCCTTATACTTTTCAAATGCTTTAACACTTGCAAAACTTACAAGCAATTTACTATAACTTTGTTTTCAATTACCTTCCTATTGGTTGTCAAATTAGGACTTTAATGAAAGCAACAGTCAGGGGACAGAAAGTCCCTCCTCTTTAATGGGAGAGGTGCCCTTATTGAAAGCAAGCAACAAAACTATTTACAAATGTGCAACTTTCTACTTTAATGAGGAACTCTGATATCATGAAAGTGTTTTAATGCAAAGGTAGATCATCAATACAAAAGAACAAAAGAACAAAGGGAGGGAAAAGGTAGAACATAACAACATTCCCAGGAAATATAGATAGCAAACTAGTTCCTTATAAATGCTGAGCAAGGATGATATATACAACAGAATCATTCATATTAAACCACCAGATATTATTTCATAGACACAAAGTTCCAGAAATGACATCCATAAGAATACAAAGCTTCTTAATGCAATAGATTAATGATTCACAAACTTTAGACAAGCAAGAGAGAATAAATCGATGCAGATAGAAACAAGAAGGGAAATCTTCTGTATTGATAGCTTTTAGTTATTTTACACTTTCAAAAATTGTTAGAGTTCCAGCCCTTTTGGAATGGAATGGAGAGCCCAATATATAGTTTACAAAGAGATCTGAACTAAAAATAGAAGAAGAAAGTCAACAGCCAGAAGTAGGGACATCCGGTTGTGACTGAGGAGGGCCCACTGATTTAAGGATCCGGTGCCTGAATCTCTTCAATGCTTCCGCTATCTCCATGCCCCTTGGAATCATTGTGTTGGAAGTAGCATGAGTCCACGTGCCTAAACATTTATCCATATCTTTTCAAACTCAGTATGATCCAGATATTCCTTATTAGCCTCGGCTATAGCTGAATGGAGAGAACAAATGTCCTTCATTTTCTCTTTAGTGATTGACTCTTCCTTGAACAAATCATCCTTGACAAAGGCTTTAAACTGAGCCTTGATTTCTGGGAGAGAGAAGAATACACCCGTGGTTTCATCCTGAAAATGGCAGTGGATATCCTTGAAGGTGGATAAAACACAAGTTTTCAAAGACTCACCTTTTTTCCATACATTCCTCAATTCCCCAGTGCTTCTTCTAGAACCTTTATTTTCCACTCGATGCTAAAGATCCATGTCCTTGACAAGTTATTCTTGACATCATCAAACACATTGTTGGCCAACAAGATCCTATCATCGGTTTGACCCATCAGACAGAGATTTGTGATACATCCACTCCAGACTTTCAATTCCTTGTCCATAGCCTTGATTGAGGAAGTGAATTTATGTTGTAGCTTGATCACCTTCTCATTGGTTTTGAAGGCTTCCTTAATGAAGTTTAAACCTGCTACAGTCATATCATCCACCATGGCCTCAACAACCTTCCCATAATTAGAATACTTGTGGATGTCTTTGATGGTTTGGACCTCATCTTGGCTGAAGAACTATAGGATGTGGGAGAGCGGCCAATGGTGCTAGATCCAAAACTTTATCCTTTGCCAACAATGATCTGATAAAGTTGGAAAGAACTTGGATGTGTTCTTCCAACTGCTCCATGGTTTGCTTGCCTTTCTCCACCCATTCAATAACCTTAGTCACGGTTTCCCTAAAGGTTATGAACTTCACTCTCAGGTGTGGATTCTCCCATTAGAATTCTAGAAAGCTCCAAGTCAGAGATCAAAAGATATTTCTCCTCTTTTATCCACTTTGGGTTTTGCAACCTCCAGGAACTACTAGCCTTGAGCATCAGTTACCAACCTCGAAGTGGTCTTCGCTTTCTTTGCTGGAGCAGAACGATTAGTACCAAGCAGAGCTACTACAACATCAAAATCAGGCATTGTTAATTGTGATGAAAGATTTCCTTTTCTTATTGTCAACTAGGGGTTGCACCCAGGAAAAGGAAGAAGAAGAAACAGAAGAATCAAGGGACCCAAGTGCAAGTGAACTCATGGCACTCAGAGTATGAACCATTGTTGTCTCCCATGGGGAAATCAATGCAACCATAGGAATTTCCTTTATAGAGGAACCTGTTAAACTTGGAGGTTTGGTCCTTGGTCCTTCCTTCTCTACTTCAGTAGTGGTTTCAAGAGTTTCTTCTGGGTCTTTCATCTCATCATCATCATTCTCACTTAGAACAATAATGTTCTCCATCCCAATAGGAAATTCTGACTGCTCCAGAAGAGTGTCTTCCTCGATTTGTTCTTGCTTGACTTATTTGACCTTCTTCTAAGACACTCTAGTGGAAGAGGAAGGAGTAGACAACTTAGGTTCTTTCATCAAAGAAGAATGAGGAGTTTTCTCAAATGCCTCAATGCTAGGCATATGTACTTCCTTCCTAGGTGTGGAAGTCTCTCTTGAAGAGGATCTACTTTTGTTCATCCTGAGATCACGTATTTTTCTGTCAAACCAAATCTTAGTTTTGATGATGACAGGGTTGATCACCTCATTCAAGTCATCTCTTTCCTTCACATACCAATCCAGGTTTTCTAAAGGAGTGTGCTTGATTGATCTTTCATACTCAAAGGATTACAAATCTTCATCATCATCCTTAAGCCCTTTAGGCACCTGGTAGAGGTTGAAGTCTATGATCTATTGTAGAGAAAATCTACCAAAATTCCTCCTCCTGCATTAAAATCATCAGCACAATCAGCCCAGTAATCCTCAGTGTCAGGACGGTGATGATAAGTTATCCTGAGATTTTGATCAATGTATCTCTTAAGATCAAAGCAAGTCCTGGGCTTGAAGAAATGAACTGTAAGAGGAGAAATAGCCCTTTCTATATTTTGGGCATCTAGATTTGCGACATGTATAATTCCCCAAGTTGATAGGGAAATGAAGACCAATAATCTTCTTATCTCAGGAAGTTCTATGAAGTTTATCCAGCTTCCTGCACACCTCAACCAAAGCCATTTTGTGTCATTGCAGAACATGGGAAACTTGAGATTGTTCATTTCAAAACAAGCCAACCTGATGTATGAGAAATTTTGGAACTGAGTGAAGAAAGCCCCATACTTGGTTATCAAATCCTTAGCCTCATTAGAGAACCTTTTGGCAGTGTCACCCTCCAAAATCCTCACAATGTACATGGTGAAGGCATCATTTACCCTTCTGAAATTATGATTACTAGAATTGAGGGTAAACTAAGGGTAAAAAGCATAGATGGGATCATCCTTCTTATCTTCAATGAAAGTGAAGCTGAGCCACTCATGAGATGCTTCCAAGGTGTACATGAGATAGGAAGTCATGTACAAATTTTTGGTTTGCTGAACATTTGACAATTGTTCAGTAAGGTTTCCACAGATAATCTTAGCCCAATTTAGGTTTTGCTTACCCTCACAAATGATATTTATGAAAGGGAACATCCAAAAATGGAATTCATTCGTAGAGGGACATTCCCATAATCCGAGCGAAGCAAGGTGATAAAATCTGAAAGTTCTTCATTGAATTCAACCCTAAACAAATCCTTGGAGAGTCGGGACACTCCCTTCTTAGGGAACTTTAGCCATGATTTTGCTATCCGAGCATTATACTTCTCACTGTCTTGATCAAACAAAGTTTGAGCTTGAGTGAGAGTGAGAACAATGGAGTCTTCTATTTGAGGGATGCGCAGGGCAGCGGCAATGGTGGTAGCATCCAATTTTGTAATCAACTCACCGTGCACATTGACAACCTCCTTGGTGTTCGGATTGAAATTAGCCCCGCAGGCGAGCACAGTGTCGGCACATTGCATAGAGAGAGGAAAACTAGTACGGCATATGTGATTCCACTATCATTTATCATTTAAGCCATGGGAGCAGGCTTATCGCATGCTAATCTACCACAGAAATTATCGAAGTCCAAATGTCAAACTTTGCTATCTCCAATATCAGGCATAGAAGTCTCCAAAGGGGACAGATGCTTGTGCCCTTGAAATTTGATCTTCATTTTGACAGTGAACAAAGAAATGGCCTTCAAACAATAGACTCGTGAAAATTATTGCAAAGAGATACAGGAAGGTGGACAAATGACTCAATTTTGTAAAAATGCGAGCAAGAGATAATGAGCAAGCAATGTGACAAGTACATAGATGGTTGCGTCTTTAAATAGTAATTCAGGAGAGAGAAGATCATAAATGTGCATTAAATATACCTTGTGCCGACTCAAAAAGGTGAAATGCGGGAAAAGTAGAAAAAACTAGCCCAAACAGTCCATGGAACATTGGGACATGAGGGACGTGAAAAGTCCGATTCAGCCAATGCAGGAAATGTAGGCAATGCGGGCTAAGAGAGCACAAGCAGTCCGAAGGGACACATAAGATGCAAAAAGATGATTCGGCCGATGCGGGTGATGTGGAGAATCAGTGAACAGGAGGCCTAGGCCTACTTGGGATATATGGGCTGAAAAAGTCCAAAAAAACTGATGGAGAAGGACTTGTGGGGAAATAGGCCAATCGATGAACTCAGGCCCGCCGCTACTTAGGACATGAGGGACAAAAATCTCCAATGAGATCTGCAAGTCACTAAAATGACCTCAAGAAATGAATTTTCACCATCTCTTCGAATTTCTTATTCACTAAAACACTACTAAAGATGCCAACTCAAAATTCGAATTTATTAATACAGAAGGCAATACACTAACAACAAACCACTACTGAAGAGTTCCTATTCACCTAGCGAACTCAAAAGAATTTACAAAAAGTTGATTCAGGTTAACATTTTCAAGTACCACAGTCAATTCTTCAATAGTATTCCAGTTTTGTCTTCAATTTTAAGACAATTAAAGAAGAAATTAATTAAATATTTAGAATCCATTTCCACATTTTCTATTGATAGATATAATTTCCAGCACATAGTAAAACCCAAATCACAATAACATTTCTTATAAAACAACCTATTTGATTTCTTCATATCCTTACAATCTCATATATTCAAGATTTAGCTATAACATACATTTGTTATTGCACATATATGTGTACTGAAATTAGCAGCTCCATATGTTTTAATGTAAAAAAACTTACACCAAAACTTGTTTTTGTTGTTGCACATGTTGAAGGAACATTGACCATCACAAAGGCCTATTCCAGCCCATTTTAACCAATTTGAAAAAAATGCAACTTAACTATTGACCGCCTACCACCATTGCATACAGACATAGCATATTGCAGTAAATGTGAACAAGAATGCCCATATGCATATTGCCACCATCTTCTATGCAACATTAAAAGAACAGACAAAACATCCATCCAATGCATAGCTAAATTACAAGTTTCTAAATGAATTGATACCTTCTCTTACTGCTACAACATATCCACAATACATAGAAGACAAAGAAGTTGTTATAGAACAACTATCACACTTTACATTGCATGGCATCTTTACAATAGAAAAAAATAATATCATCAGACAAATGATAACTACTCCAGACAAAAGTATGTTGCCTTCACCTACTTTTCAATAATCAATAACATTGCGAATACTATACGCTCTTCTCATAATAATACTCACATTCATTTCCTGTAGGCATTCCATCTCAATTTCAGTCACAATAAAGCAAGTATCCATATTCAAGCCATACACTGTTAGCGCATTCATTTTAAGGCAAATCAGTTATCCCATGCACACATATGTTTTAGCTATTTCAGTTTCAAATACAAATGAAATAAAATTTCTAATACTACTCCATATTTCTTTTGCAGATCTAAAACCGGAGCTCTTCGTACACCGCAACATTTCTGAAAATCAATTGCATAGCATAAATTATTACTTCTCATCATTTTGTGTCATCATAGTTTAATACAGAAAACAATAAGCTATATGCTTATATTTATAAATTTCAAACACATTCTGTTTAACATGCATGGATTAACAAAATTTTACATTGCATCCTAAATAACAATATAACTGTTTTTGGCCTTCGGCATTTACACTTATGCTATCTGAACTTCAATGTTCACTCTACTATTGCCAACCAATGAAGCTTATCCCATTTCATCTCTCTGCTGCCGATGGCAGTTGTATCATGATTCATCCGTTCCATAAGTGTCCAACATATGACAAATTGGTCTTTGAAATCTGTTGAAAGTTTTCCTTATTGGCCAAGATGAGCCATCACTTTGGTTGAATAAAACATGGAAACTTATATAGCTAACTGACATTGTTACATCTACTTGTAGTTTGCAATCAACAAAGAAGGTGTTGAGCTTACTAGGAAGGCAGATGTTGTTAGATTCTGTATTGAGAGCATTGGATGAATATTTGCATTGTAGCTATATGCTTTTGAATTGATCATTTTTATCCTTTCTAAATTGAAGTCATGTTTACATACATTACATTCCTAAGATTGTTGTTGCTTATTAGGTCCTAAAGATGTTGCTACCATAGCAATTCTTGCTTTTGTAACTGCATGTACTTAATATCACATTCCAGGAGTTAATGCATGCTGGATTCTTTTTTATAACTTGAACGTCGTAAGCATCTCCATTTTAGCTATATTGACTTTTGAATTAGATCTTGTTTATCCTAAACTAAATATCTAGTCATCCTTTATTCATAATCCTACATTCCTGAAATTGATCGTAGTGAGCAGATTTAGGTCAACTAAAATGTTCTTAGTACTTCATACACATTTTCTATTGTAACTTGAGGATGCTATCTTTGACAAACCTGATGATGAAGAAGCTACATATGCCTCCTAGCACAATGTCATCAACGTGGATCCAAGTGTCAGTTTATGTTGTCTTTGTTTTTGTGATATATATTGTATATATGGTGATGGCATAAAATGAGTCTGCGTAGTTTCCCCATGCCAATAATACCAACACAGAAGTTCTAGACTTCAGAAAATATTACTGAAATCTATTTCAGTTATGAGTTCCTTACCAATTTCTTGCTTCGAATACAAACAATTTACTTTTACGCTTTTACGGCAGGTATTGTTGCTGCACACGCAGCCCTTGTTAGTTGCATGGCTCTCGTCCATATTAAATAATGACTCAATTGCTAGAGAAAATCATCGAGTTTAGGATCAATCCCTATACTTTCTTGATGAACTCCACCTTTCTCCAACTCACCCATTTTATCCTTTAGCTCTCCATTCTTCTAGATGACAATACATTTTTTTCTCAAAAATAACTTATTACAAATATGAATTCATTTAATAAAGACTTTTATGATTTATGACCACCCTATTATGCAAACTTAGACATTACACCACAAGGACTTATTTGACACCACAAGATTGATAAACGCACTGATGCTCCTGCATCAGGATGTTGTATGAGATCCTACAGAACTCAGTTTTAATGTTGCAAGTAGTTATCAGACATGGCGAGTAGGTTTGATGATGAAATCCATAGAAAACAACAACCAATTCTATATATCCTTTCTAAAAATAGATCCCAGAATTTTAATAGTCTATTAATGGATGAAATCTAATTTTTAGGAGCATAAACAAACCGGAAATATAGTTCAGAATGTTGCAGATTAAGGAGGACTCAAACAACCTTATAAAACCCTCCAAAAATACTGAAAATAATTTATTTTGACTCCCCAAAATTAGTACAAATATGGCAATGATATTCAGACCTGAAATGTCTCCAAAACACTATAAACCAACCAAAAGATGGGTCACTCCACTAGAGGAAAATAGGATAACATTTTTGCAGTTTGATTCTTCAAATCCTCAATACAAAGATCGGCAAAATCTTTTCATAACTGCTGGAAATAAGTCTTTGAAGCACCATAAAATCCCCTAAGTAGATATCTCTCACAATACTCCAAGAGGGTTTTCATCCTCTAGAGCAATTTCTAAGGGTTTTCGTCCTTAGAATATTTCTGTAAAAGCTCAAGGCTTCAAATGGAAAATTCAGAAATTATCAAGTGAATATGGAATGCCTCTTAAGCAAGTCTACTTCTCCTTTTAAGGGAAGAAGAGATCCAAACAACCTTCAAGGCCACCAACCAGCTTGTAGAGCTTTTCTTTATGCAAATTTCCCTCTTAGGCCTAGTCGCATTTTTACATAGGGAGAATACAAAAATATTATGGACCTTTTTTCTTCCTAAGTTTCCATTATTCTTCCTCCAAGTAAGTCACCATTTCCGCCTAGGAAAAAAAAACATATCTATACCTTTTCTAATATCAAATATTTGCTCCAAGGAAAATTGCACTTTCTAGAGATTACAATTTTTATTTATAAGTGCTTTTATCTATTATGCTTTCATATATATATATATATATATATATATATATATATATATATATATATATATATATATATATATATATATATATATATATATATATATATATATATATATATATATATATATATATAGATATATATATATCTATATATATATATATATATTCTTTTGGACACTTAATACTAATTTATTGTGACTTAAGTCACCCTTGGGTTCATCCTTTAGCCATTGGGTAGACCAAATAGGCTAAAGGTCTTCAATTCTATAATTCTGAGAAGAGGGGAATTTCAGACGATGATGAAGTGATGAAGAAGAAGATGTTGTGGTAGAAGTAGCATTTCTATATCTTGGGAAATTGAATACTTCTAGACCCAAGTTGGATATAAGAAGACCCTCTTATTCTCCTATGGTAACTACTATTTCTATTTCACAACTCCTTCCTCCACCACTTGCACTCACTTTTCCTCCTTCAGGAACATCATCAAGGGATTCAATTACTTGGGTAAAACCTATGGCTGGCAACACGAAGAGGAAATATCACTCCAAGGTTGAAGTTCCTAAATATGATTTTGTTGCTACACTCATAGGCACCACTCCTCCAAAAAGGCCAAGATTATTTCTTGTCTTGTTTCAGATGTCACAGTGCGTTAATTTCCTGAAATTTTTAAACCTAAAAGAGATAAAAATGAACATGAGATATCTACAACAGATTTTAAACTAACAATAATTTATATGGGAAAATCAATCCCTGAGGGTGAGGTGTATGACCTTAGAGAAATTATTTTTAAGGTAATTGAAAAGTTGAGAAATGGAAGAAGACTCGAGAGCAGTTGGAAGAACAGGTGCAAGTTCTATCTAACTTTATCAAATCCTTCCTTTCCCTTGACAATACTACGTTGGATTCAACTCCCTTTACCTTGGATTCAACTCCCTTGTCTTCACTTCCACCCACGGTTGCAACAGTTGATATTGACTTAAAATCAATTACAGAAATTCACACACATGTAGCTCAGGGAAAAACAACAGAAGCATGGGTGGAGAAATTTCTCCTCACTAGTTTTAAATTCATTGATGAAGCATGCAAAACTTATGATAACATAATATTTACATATAAGTAAATCAATTTAGGTATTGAGACCATCGAGAAAGAATTAAAGATGTGGGTAGATGTTATCTAGAGCCTACGTATTATGTCTCTCACAGATAAAGAAATCCTTCTCTCTAAAAATATTTTTGATGAGTCTAAAACCAATTTGTCTCTCACTTTAACCTTTAGTGTAGAATGGAGGATGAAGGTCCTCGAGTCCAAGCATCTACTGAATTGCAGAATTCCATCCAAAAGGGTGAATCTTTGAAGTTTGATATTTCCTTATTTAAGTGTCCTCTGTTGTGACCTTTTCAAGGATACTTCATCTCAACAGAATACAACATATCAAATCAAATAAGACTTCTAAAAGTTGATTAAATCATACTTGTTTAAGATAGAAAACCTAAAGAAGGATAAAATGGAGGAGCTATATGAACTGAACAATGTGATTGTGGAAGCTATAAAAGGTAAATCCCAATATGGAAGAATTGCAGTGGAAATGGATAAATCTCTTAGAAGTTAGTTGGTGAATCTTTCTAAAAAATTGTACCAAATGACATGAATATATCCTCTGCAGTGAGTAGATTATGTATGTATGCTCTCAGGTTGAAACTTCCTGCCTATGTTGTCTCTTCTTTACCTTCTACCAGCTAGTTATGTTTTCACATTGAATTTTCTTTTTGTAAAAAGGTTATTAATGTACAATTAATTTTAATGATGACTTAACTAATTAGGTGATTAGTTAACTTAATCAACAATTAGTTAGTATGTGGGTAGTTACAGTAGTTTTCCTCCCCTCTTGCCTATAAAAGGCTTGATTTTCTATTGTAAAGGGGCTAGATGTTGGAAAATTTTGATGTAAAGGACATTAATTTATAATACCAAAGAAGAAACCTTCTCTCCCTTATCTCCCTTGTTAAATCTCTCTTCATTCTATTTCATTTTATGTATTGCTTACATTATCTGGATATTGAAACTTCGTGTTTTTACTCATGTGCAAGAATCATTGAACTTTGATTTAATTTGTAGCGTGTTCATTGTAGTAAATTCCATTAGAGACATGCATGTATGTTATTAATTTCTATTGACATGCAGAAGTAGAATAAGGTATGCATTCTTCTTATTCGAAAGTGTTATTACCTCTCTCTCTACTTTCCAATTTTTTAAGTATGGTGGTCTTGCATAACCGAGAAGGAAATTTGTGTCATTGATCAATAAATTTTTAGAATTGTGTGTCCCTAGTTTATTAGTCTCGTTGAATGCTTACATTGTTTTATCCCTTATTTTTCTCCTACATAAGCTTGTTTTTTTCTCAATCCTTTCTCTGTATTTAAAATTACATAATACTCACTATAAACAACATACCCATCATAACTTATTAGAATGTATATTTGTGAATATTCTAGAGTTTCTAGTTTTGATTTGATAAGGGGACCTCCACATTAAAGAGGAGGGACTGATGTCCCCTGAACTAGTGACTGCTCCTTCAACAATAATTTTTTCAACCAACATGCTTATATTTAAGCTAATGTTAATAGGATAGATTAAGTCTATTTAAATGGCCCCCTCAACCAACCCATTGAAATTGTTGTTATTTATGGCATTGAGAATGGTCCCAAATTAGCTTGTATGTTTATCACGTGATTCTAAAACCCTTCCTAAATTTGATATTTCCTTGTTATATGATGATGCGGAAAAAGATTTTCATTGGTATGAAAATAATTGTTTGATTTACTGCTTTGTTGGATGAGTCCCATTTTAAAATCCCCTTAATAATTGGATACAACACAACTAGGGAAATATTGGGGTCTAGGAAATCAGTATTCATAACATGACCAAGTGTTTCCTTTTTTAATCTTTTACATAACTATAATAGGTGCAAATTATGTTTAGGATTCTTGGTCCTGGTTCCTCGAGAACACCCTCATGGTAGTTACACCTTGGATAAGGAGATTTCATGTTTCTAACCAAACAATCATGTAAATCCCTATTCGAGTTGAGTTACCTAACATCCCTATACAAAATAACTTTGTCAATATGAACTGTGAAAATCTCATAAATTCAATCCATAACCCCTTACAAACCTTTCTGAAAGAGATTTTTAGCCCTATGAGATGTGTCATTTGTTATGAATAATATAAATTCTTTTCCACATGCCTCAAAAAATGCATTTGTTTCAAGGAAGATCTTTCCAAATAACGAAAGAGTATCTCAAACTTCAATCCAAAAATGAACATTTTAGTTAGAAATTTATCTATATCAGCCTCCCTAATACTCTTTTTCAATATCAAACACTTAAACATGGACGACAAGGTTTTCCCCTCATGGCTCAATCCAAGGTTTCAATCAAATGTATCCACCAAATAATCAATCAATGAGAGAAAAACATGAGGGATGGACCACGAGGTTTAAGAAAAAAGTTGCAGTAGGGTCCAAAAATCACAATGCAATTTCTTTAGCCATAACCCTTTATTACATATGTGGATGAGATTTCATCTGTGCCTCATATTTCTTAATCCCTTGTTCCTCTCGTTTTAGAGAAAAACCATGCTTCTCAGGATGCCAATGTATAAATTAGTGGTCCCAACACATAGAAAATGTTTATGTTCCTACACAAATGTGTTTATGTAGTCTACCTTGTGGTGGTAGTGGTTCATCCAGGGAAGTCGCTGGGGCCAAGCATTGTGCCATCACACTAGCATATTTTTTCTATAACACTAGAAACTGACTTTAAGCAATAGATTCACACTTTTTGAATATGTGAGAGATATGAATATTCTCTCGTCGAATGTTTCATGTCTCAAAGATCCCTCAAGAAAATTCTCCACATTCTACTTGTCAATGCTTTGATAACTTAGATATGATTTGTTTACAGAAAGTTAAATTTTTCATATTTCCTTAATCAAATTACTTTAAAATGTATTTCACCAAATGCCACACAAATTTCCATCGTACATGAAGATGGTTGTGGCAATGTCAATATTTTAATTTCCTTAAAATTTACACCATTAATTCTTGCCTTTGGAGAGAATCCTTCACATTAGACCATATGGGTAATTTTTCACATTAATGGTCATTCTTTAGGGATTTGTAATATCCTATGCTTCTAATGTTGGAACTGACATATCTAACTTTTGGTGTTGGTTAGAAAATAATTTATCACTCACCAATTGGCTTGTTTATGGTGACATCAATGCAAGGGAGACTCCTAATGACAAATAAAGATGGTTGTTTTTCATTAGGGTTAGAGAACGAGAGGCACATGGTATTTGTTTCAAATAGGGTATATCAAATATATTATTTTGGTAGAGACGATCCTCATCAAAGTGGGCATGGAATGTATGGTCTAATTTCTAGTATAATGATGATAGAGTTCTTAAATACCTCAATTGTGTCATGCTCTCTGAACAACAAATACTATCTTTTAGTATGTATAGTGGATAACTAAAATCCATCTATCACTTATCAGTTTGAGTTAACCAATGATCTCCTTAAATTCGTCATAATCAAATTTTCTTAAATACATCACTCTTGAGACACATTTGATCTAGAGGAAATTTTAGAGGAAAAAAGTTCCCAAAAGATCCCAAAATCACTATGGTACGGAAGTAGGTTCTGAGAGCTTTCCATCAACTACAATAACGCTGAAAACAGAACTCGTGCAATAAAGTTGTCGATGGTCAAAATGTGGACTCAGTAGGGTCAATTGGCCAATAAGGTGGCTACACATGGTAAAAGTATAATCAGGTGAAAAGGTGAAAAAATTAAGAGTGTGTTTTGGACCTCTAGTCTTAGACACTCGATATCATCATTACACTAACACGATAAAAAAAATAGCCACATGGTGGGTCTCAGGCCACTACGTGGTCTGCCACCACATTGTCGCATCATACTAAGGGTGGTGAGTTGAACTAACTCAGTAGGGAAAACCACCTCGATGTCATGATGAGTTACTATCAACTCGATCGAGCTAATACATGGGGTGGGTTACACCCATGACTCGGCGAGCCAACACATACCATCTTAGAAGAAAAAGGGGATACGTGGCCTTGGCCATAAGGATAACTGGGAGGATAAGGCTTATTAAAGTCTCCCCCCATTCTCTTCCCATGAATGTGGGATATATCTCTAATTCTATAAAGTCACAACCGAAAAATAGACCCGACTCAGTGGGACGTCACGCGGCGGGTGATGTGTCGAGGTTAGAGGACACATGGCAAGTGACAGCTAATGGTTAACGAGCATAAGCGTAGTGACCAATTGATGTGGCAGTAGTAAGGAGGCCAATGGTCGATGGATGGTGTGTGTGAAGGAAGTGGTCTGCAAAATAGAAGGGCCGACAGTTCAAATTGCAAGCTTACCTCTAGCAAGCTTGACAAAGGATATGGGATATAATCCTAATAAGCAGACTGCTCAGGCCTATATAAGGCCCTTCCTCCATTCATTTGGCACAAAAAAGCTCCTCATTCGGAAGTCCGAGAGGAAGAGGAGATTAGTGAGGCACTAGGGAAATATGAAGGCCATATTCTTGTGGAGAGAAAATAAGCCCTATTTATTATTATAGGAAAATGGTGAAAAATAGGCCTATTATTATTTTTGATAGGCACTATAGAAGGCCTATCTTATTTGTTATAGGCAATATTTGAGAAGTAAGTCCTATATTATTTATTATAGACACATGATGTAGACCGATATTTTTATTATCGACATGATTAAAATAAGTCATATTATTTAATAGGCACATTGTAACGATTCAGGAGTTATTATTTGTTAACTCACCGATCAAAGTATTCACATGTGGGATCCCAAAGATGCTGTAAAGCTAAAGGACATGAAGAAGCATCGGAGAATTATATACTCATTTAGAGATCAGATCCTTAGTATGTTGGATGTATCGTCAAGATCGTTTGTTGTGGAGGAGGGTCAGAATCACTATTGAGCTCGTTGGTGACACTGGATTCACTTAGCTCTGTATATAGCTTTATTTGTTGTGCAACAGAGGGAAAGGAGTTCATCGTCAACATCAAACACAGGGTTGGTATTAGCTTTGCATAGAAGCTAGAGGGATGTGCAATAGAGTGAATCATAGTTGTATATAAACATCTAGAAACTTAACACCATACAGAGGTTAGTTTGTCATGTAGCAAAGGCATTATTGTCTTCTTACGGTGTCTAACCCGGAATGTTGTGTTAAAGCACCAAGATTTCCAAGGACCAATTCGGATTCTAGGGAATCAACTTGGGGCTAGAAGCTATGTTATAGCATCGTATTTTCCAATACTAGTTTAGATTTAGTGAATCAATTGGAACACCAAGTTCGGTTGGATTTCCATTGTAGTAATGTAAGTTTATTATTTACTTATGTTTGAAACATTATAATGGACTAGTTCAACTAGTTTTTGAACCCATAGACGTAGGCATTATGTTTAATCCCATAATTAATCCTTGTGTAATGTGGTTTTAATTCTTGCATTGCTTGTTTGTAGGGTTACAAGAAGTTTCACTTGAAGAGAATATTTGTTTCTAGGTTTTTCAGAAGCACTAAATGTTTTTAAAGTTCACCGCACCTTATTTGTTTCTTGAAATGCTTTAGAAACTAAGAGGGAATAAGTTTCTTTGATTTCATATAATGTTTTTTATGTAAGTTGATGCTTGTCCGAACAGTTCATAGCCAGAGTCTATAATACTATCTGTTACTTTTGCCTTCCAGTCTTCCCTATATACTTTACTCACTGTTCTTTCCAAATCTTAATTTTATGACCTCCTCCATGTATTATCAAGTTGAAAAATGGGAAAAAAGTTTTGTAATGAAAAAGAGTTTGCATATATATAAAAGCATTCAAAAACCATTTCTTTTTTTGTAGAAGATAAATATTGATGTTTGAATTCGAAAACAAAGAACTTGTTTTGACTGATTCTTTGCAGGTTTTTTTTTTCTTTCGTTTAGAAGGTAAATATAAAAGTTTGAATTTGAAAACAAGAACTTGTTTTGACCGATTCTTTGCAGGTATATTTTTGTTTTGTTTTGTTGGTTAGTCAATCTTGGAAAAAGCTACCAGGGTTGATGTCTATGGAGCATAATGGCCCCATGTTAGTGACTGCAAAAGCACAAGCAGCTGAAGAAAAGGATGAATCAAAGTTGTGCAGCAGTGCAGATGAACTGGATCCTTGGACAGCATGGGCTTACAGGCCTCATACCATCTCCTTGTTGCTTATAGGCGCAGGTCTTTTAATGTTACCATCTCCTTGTTGCTTATAGGCCAAATCCATATTTCTACAGGCAATTGTTTGCTTCCTTGGACTAATTAATTTCCTTTGTATGAAGATTTGCATGATGGGAGGAAGGTTTCCAATCCTTCTTTTGATCTACTATGTCGAACATGCATATAAAATGATGTCTAATTTGAACTTCATTGAAGAGTTCGTTACAGGAAATGACACACTGTTTTTAACACTTTAACATGGCAACTGCCACCTAACCTCCCCAAACCACCCACAACCGAGAGAAAATCAAAATAAAATAGAACATAAGATGACAAAGGCAAAGCAAAGGTTTTGAATTGAGCATGAAAGATCCACAGGTTTTTAATAAAGTGTAACAATTCCCTATTTCATGCATGTAATTAAACCAGAGTCCCCAGCATGTTCTGCCTGAAGCTTTCTTGTATTTTTGAATAAGAGAATATTGCTCATTTCAATGCAGATTCTGTAGGATTTTCAAGTGATATTTTTCAGATTACCTAAGGTAATGGAACCTCTGATCAAACATATCTTCTCGATGATATTTCTAAAAAATACAGAATTTAGTATAAAATATGTTTTCCGAATTTGTATAAGCTTTAAAATGCTTGACTTATTGTTTAACTGGAAATACTTGGTTTGCACCATTCAGGTTACTTTCCCATGAAATTGATGATCCATTTGTTTGTGCGTGGAAATGTTAGGATGAAACAGTTGCCATAACAAGGGCACTTTTTAAGTTTTTATAAAGTAAATTGCGTAATTTCTATATTTTTAGTAAATACAAGTTTCAATGTGCTGCTTTTCCCTACATTTCCACATGATGCTATTGACTCATATTGATTTTAGATGGGCCAGTGGAGCACTGAATCCTGAGAAAACAACAGATAATGATCGAGTGACCTCTGCTAAGAGGTAAACCATCTATAATTGTTAGTGGATTTCATTTACATACGAAAGAATGCTTGAAAGGCTTGAATTATGACGGGTTTTCTATTTGTGAAATGTTAGCAGTGATGAATTTTGGAGATTCGTGCTTTAAATTTCTGCATATAACTGATTGTTTATTTGATCGATTATAAGAAAACAAGAAATTCAATAGAATGGATAACAATAGAATAAAGAAAAAGGTTTGAAGAGACTATTTTTGGATGTACATTTTTCAGTTAACCATTCTGAAAAAGTAAAAGGTCAATTGCCTCGATATAAGAAGAGCCATTTACATTGTTTGGCTTGACTAAAGTATGTGACTTTGTGTTTTCTATGAGCAATTTGTCTGTGTTTTATGTGATAAAGTTAGTTAAAATTGAGAGTTTTATTGTTAATTAGATATTTCCATGACCGATTAAAACAACATACTTCAATACTTCAATGCTCAAATACCATTTGAGAGTCTATGACATTACCTTCATAAGCTCTCTCTCTCTCTCTCTCTCTTTCATGAATAGTTTCTATATTCTTCTATTAATATAATATAATACTTTACCCTAGCTCTATTGTAACTAGCTTTCTAACTTTCTATTGGAAACGTGTCTCTTCGCATAAAATGTGTCTTCTACGATTATTTTCGACCCTAGCTTTATTGTAACTTTGCGAGTCCATTGATGTACTTTGATCACTTGTGGACGCTAATACAATTTCTTTCTTCTTTCTTACTGTCTTCCTAGAATAGAAGCACAAGTTGGAGCATCTATCACAAAGGGATTCATAATTGGAAGATTAAGTGTGGTGAGAATGATTGATTGTAAAATCTCCAAGGTTATCATGCACAATTTTTGAGACAAATGGAGGATATAAATATATGCTAGTCTTGGAAGAACATTTTTAGGTCAAATTATGGATTGGACTGTTAATAAGTATCAAATCATACTGTGAGAAAATTAACAATGAGTAGAAAGCCCACACTAATCCTTTGCATATTATTGCTTGGTTAAATAGAATGTCATGATCCAAAATATATGGAGAGTAGTTTAACAGATCACCGCACTTATATCTCATACACAAGTTATTATGTAGAATTTGTTAAAACAACTCTACCAAACCAACCATATACACACTAATATAGAAATATTAGGAATATTTGTAACATTGCCCCCCTTAGTGTGAATATGGGAGAAGAGTAACATATCTTGCAAATGTTGTTCCTTGAAACACTGCTTATACCAGGTATGCTCTATCAAACTGTCTCTTTACTTTCAGAAAGGCATAACAATGACCCAAACTCCATGGGTCCGTTCCTTAGGTTCCCAAATTCCGAATCTTGTAGATTCCTAGAGCTCTCTCACTAGCTGGACAACAATTCATAGTGAACTATCTCGAAATCTTCTCCCGCCCCCAAGAGTCCTATTCTTCTGAATATGCTTCTTTCCCAAATGCCACACTATAGGTTTATTCAACAAATAAACAAATAGGAACTCTGATCAAAGTACAACACAACAAAAAGCAAATACTAAAAGCATGCTGAACACAAATGCCACTAATTCATTGTGCGACCTTGTTGCTAGTGACTGATGAGAGGTCGTTGAATGACCTACAAAGCATCCAATGCCTCCATCCTCCAATAGGATGTTGCTTATTTAGTATAAGAAGTCTTCAAAATTATAACCACTATCATCGTTCATTGGTTCTTCTTCGATGACTGGTTTTTTCTCAGTAATGACATTTGCTTCTTGTTTTAAGCTTTCCTTTGAGAAGATCATTTGCTTGAGTTCTACAATTCCAAGATGTGTTTTCTTGTTGTAGCTCTAACAATGTATCTTCATATGATTACTAAGGTTATGTATAGGATTGCATAACCTTACCCTTTCACTTATAAGTTCTTAATAAATAGTTAGACTGACCTAATTAGGGTGAAAGGGTGTCTCTTCATATTTAACTTTATAAATATGGGTGGGTGTGATTCTCCCAAAGGCATCACATATCATATCATTCAGTCTATTTAATCATTTATACTGATTTCTGGAGGTTTCCCCCCTCGAAGTGGACTATACTTGAGCAATTTGATAAAGAAATATCTTAACAAGTGGTATCGAAGCATCTATTTTGGGAAACTATTTTTTCCCACCATATCTCGCCCACACCTGTGAATTTTTCAGAAATTTTTCTGGGTTGTTATACGTGATAAAGAGTCTTCACTCCAAATTTCAGCATCTTTGGATATGATTTGCTTGAGTTATTGCGATTTCATTGTTTTTGACAAATCCACTATATAGGCCGAAAAATTCAGAATTTTTTTTAGCTATTTACATTTTTGGAAACCTCATGAAATTTGAGGAGTCCATTCTTTATATTTTTAGATTTAAGACACTCTATATTTAGAAATTCTCAGGTCAAATGTTAGTCAACGGTGGAACATCCGATCCAAAAATAACACATATTTTCACGGTTTAGGGTTGCTATTCGCTTTGGACACTTCCCTCCCGGATTGATAATAAATCAAGAACTAGAAAATAAGTCACATTAGTAGCCATGCATTTTGAAACAAATATGTTTCATCAACCATTGATCCCAATGATGCTCTTTATTGTCCACCACCTGAAATTGAGGGTGACATTCCTGCAGGATGTGAAACAACGGTAACTTTTATCCATGAGAAATTGTTTTCCCCATTTGCAACATCTTTGGATGAGGCTTTATATAGGTTTAAAAATGATTTGTTTCTGAGTTGAAAACCTTTATTAATCCACCTCACACAACCACTCACACACAACCAAACCATCTAGGAGGGCAAAACAAACCAAATATAGGGCAACCATTCCAAGGGTCAAAATTGAACCCACCAAAGAGGGAAATCCGAAAGTTTGATGATAAAGATGTAACATCATGGATGAGTCTCATGGAACAATATTTTAAGTTGCACAATATACCAGATAATGTAATGGTGTACATAGCTTCTCTACATTTAGAATTTGAATCATTTCAGTGGTATCAGTGGATGATGAGTGACAGAAAAAGGGAAGGCTCTTAGTTGGGATGAATTTGTTAATGACTTAGCAGCCACTATGATCAGCCATGGAAGGGAAGTTACTTCACCCAATCAACGAATCTTAAACAAACCGGATCTGTAGCCGAATATAATGTTGAGCATATGAGATTGGCGATCCAAACTCTAGAAGCGACACCTTACCAAAGACTACAATTTTACATTAATGGACTAAATGATGAATTAAGTATGAGGTTTGTTTGTTGGAACCATGTATAATTAGGAAATCTATACAAGTACTACATATTGAGCAATGAAATTGTGCTAGCAAGAGATTATCACAAGATCAAAGTACAAAATTGATAGATCAGATTGTGAATAATACTATTGAGTGGTCAACCCTTTTAAACCAAGGAAAATTACCAATCTATCTCCTCAAAGGGAGGCTGAGAAAAGAGAAAAATGGCCTACGTTGGCATTGCAATAGTAAATGGTCTATAGGTCATAATTGTGCTAGTGAAGAGATAAACCTAATGGTTATTGAGAATGAGATTTTGAATAATGAAAAATTAGCTACCAAAGAAGCAAAAATAGAACACAAGCATGCAAAAAATGAGGATGTAAACCTACAATTTCACTACATGCAGTAAATGGGATAAACACAAACAAACACACAAAGTGGTGTTATATTAAAAATAAAAAGGTGACAATTTTGATTGATACAGGGAGTACCCATACTTTCATTGGCAAAAAATTAGCTAATGAGCTCAATTGTTTTGTGTATCTAGTCACCAATTTCAAGTCATGATTGCTGATGAAAAAATACTCTCTTGTGGTGGTAAATGTCATCATATCAAACTCTTAATGGGGGATTATCTTCTTGATTCAGAAATGTATGCCATCCCAATTGGGGGAGCAAATGTAGTATTGGGAGTGCAATGGCTTAAACAGTTGGGAACAATGTCTTTCAATTTTCAAGACTAATTTATAGTTTTAAGTATGAATGGAAAAAAGTACAAACTTAATGGGATGTAGTCACTACTAAACCAAATTATTAGCTCTCATAGGATGGAGAAATTACTTACAAAGGGATCTTACGGTATAGTGGCACAACTAAATTGCTTAGAAGCACATGATGTAGAAAACCATGCTCCATCAAATCTTCAGGAGATTATTCAACAAAATCAAATGGTTTTTCAGGAACCAAATATCCTACCTCCAATCAGAGATCATGATCATACGATCGAATTGATTCCAAGAAGTATCCCTTTTAACATTAGACCTTACCGCTATCACTATAAAAAAATGTTAGAAATGGAAAAATTGGTCACGGAAATGGTTGAATCATGCATTGTTTGTCCTAGTAAAATGTGTATTCATATCCTATGATTACGGTTAGAAAAAAAAAAGGAATTAGAGAGAAGTTTCTCAGACTAAAGGAACCTCATCAAGATCACTATCATAAATTAATGTTTCCTATTCCTGTCATTTATGCATTACTAGAAGAATTGAAAGGCGTTGTTTTCTTTACTAAGTTAGATCTATGTTCAAGGACACCATCAAATTATAGTAAAGGATGAAGATGTATGTAAGTTTGCATTTCAAACGTACATGAGGGTCAATACGAATTCGTGGTAAGTCCATCTTAGCCAAATGAGGGTCATTATGAAAGTAATTGGTACCAAGCTCCCAGTCGGGTCAAAGTTACCTAAGGTAGATGAAGAAGGAAATTTCATTATGGAACTTGATGACCAAATCATCAAGAGAAGAGTGAGGAAACTAAAAAAATCGAGGCATTCTAGAATTTATCATCAAATGGAAGCATCTTCCAGTTGAAGTTGCGATATGGGAAGATGAACAATTAATGCTACAATAACTTGAGTAGCTAAGCGATTGAGGGAAACACTTTTCTGAAGGGGAAGGGCATGTTATAGCTCTAACAATATATCTTCATATGATTACTAAGGTCATGTATTGGATTGCATAACCTTAACCTTTCATTTATTAGTTCTAAATAAATAGTCTCAGATTGTCCTCATCAGGGTGAAAGGGTGCGAGTCTTCATATTTATGTATATAAATATGAGGTGGGTGATGATTCTCCCAAAGGCATCACATATCATATCATTTGGTCTATTTAATCATTTATTTTGATTTCTAGAGGTTTCCCCCCTCGAAGTGGACTATACTCGAGTAATTTGATAAAGAAATATCATAACAAACTAGACCCATGGTTGGAATTACAGAGGAAATTTCAACTTCTTGCTTCATATTTTTGTTCGTTCTCTCGCATTAAGGAGCTAACATGATGTTATGTTACATAAACTTGGGCTCCAATTACTTATAGATTAGTAGAAGGATTGCCATTATAATTATGACACTGCATTTACAAATTACTCTCTCGAGCCACTATATCAAATTACGAGTCCATTCTCCTTTGTCCTTAAAAAAATTAACGGATCCTGGAGTTTACATTCCTCTCTCCATATTTTCCTTTCTAGACTTAATATGATTTGATTTGCTTAGTTGAAACCTAAGCTAGCCCATTTTCTTTAGCACCTTATCCATCAGGGCCTATCCTTGGGAGAAAGGCATAATGACATTGACATACCTAATGCCAAATATCTAGGTCTGTCAACACTAAAATTTTCCTCCGTAATTTCTATTTCATTAATGTATGTATTAGGAATATGTTGTTGTTAAGTATAATTAGTAGTAGCGTCTGATAAAAGATAACGGCGCCGTCAGTACGGTGCCGCCAATAATGTGGAGTACGGTAACAGGCAAAGTAGAATAGGAATGTTGTAAAAAGTAAATATTTGTCGTAAGTGGTCCGGTAATGTTAAAATGTCAAAGTTTGGGTAATTAGAGAAGTAGGGTCTACGTGATTAGGAATTAGAAATATTATATTGGTAATAAGGACAAGGAGTGAGGTCATAAATATTTTGTATATTTTATTTGTAAAAAGTCTAAAAATGTGGAACCCATGTAAAATGATAAGGTTTATCTTATCTTAAAAGATAAGCTTACATGTACAGATAAGAGTTAAGGTATGGAATATGATTCGTCAGAGTGGATTTCTTATCCCATCCGCAAGTAAAAGCACAATAAACTGTCCCACTTTTTGGTATGTTTTGTACCATTATAAACATGAATTTTCAGTTTCATTGATTTTCTAAAGGTAATAGCCATAAAACCGTACACATTCATGAAATTCCACAAACTAACGAAATGTTGTATTTAGAGTGTAGAATACATATCAATTTTTTTTTAAAAAAAATTGTAAAAAAAAAGGTCTTTTCTTAATTTTATTCATACGTTGTTTCTTATGTTATAAAAGAGGAATGACTGTCCCCGGGTGGTTTTTTTGAAAGAAAATTTATTTTTTCACCATGAAATTTTAGATATATGTTCAAGATTTGAATTTTGAGGTGCTGTCAAATTTTCATATTTTTTGGACTTATATTTTTTTTTAATTAATTATTTAGTAAAAATATTTTCAAATAAATGGCGTACAAATGTTTATGCCAATAAATTTTAAGATTTATATTGAAATTAAATTTTTTTTTCACAGGTAAGAAGAAGACTTCAATAAATAGTAATTTTAATTTTTTCAATTTTTTTTGATATTTTTTGCTATTTTTCAAATTGGGTTGATTGTGTACGATCGATTGTCCTAAAATACCATATGTTAGCAAAATATAAAAAATAAATAGTAAAACATATTTTTAAAAAATGAAAATTATATTTTTAGAAAGCTAATAAAATTTTGTATTTTGTGTTAAAATTTTGTAATTTTATTCATTCATTAACCCTAATTACGTGGCACCTAAGTGGCACATTTTGGCATAAAATTATCCTCCAAATGGATTTGGCGCCAAAATGTGCCACATAAGTGCCACATAGGTGCCACATAGGGGGGTTCGCGTGAAGGGGGGTTCGCGCGAAGGGGGTTCACATGAAGGGGGTTCGCGTGAACCCCCCTTCGCCCGAACCCCCCTGAACCCTAAATCCGCCGCCCAAAACTATATAAATATCTATATATAACTCTTTGCCGCCAAAATTATTTGAATTCGAGGGGTTCGTGCGAAGGGGTGTTCGCGCGAACCCCCTTTCGCGCGAACTAGTTTCTTCATCCTATGCATTTTGGTTCTCAATTAACCTTGTTTGCACCAATTCCCTCATAATACACCTATTACAATAATCAAACATGTATTGGTGGTTGATTAGTCTCATTTGTGTGAATCAATCCCTAATAAACCTTAATAGTGCTAATTAGATGTGTATTAGTGATCGTTTGGTGTAAACAGGGACAATCAAGAATTAGTTTATAAGTTAAAAGTTAACCTGTATTAGGGATCAAATGACATAACGAGGGCCAATTGATCCTTAATTACATAACCAGTGTTAAAATTAAATGTATTTTGGTTCTTGTTTGACCCTATTTGTTGTAATCAAACAAAATACACCTAGTGAGATGATTACACATGTATTGTATATTTTATTTGTAAAAAGTCTAAAAATGTGGAACCCATGTAAAATGATAAGGTTTATCTTATCTTAAAAGATAAGCTTACATGTACAGATAAGAGTTAAGGTATGGAATATGATTCGGGTCAGAGTGGATTTACTTATCCTATCTTAGAGATAAGATGGATAAGCCTAGAAGTTCTATAAATAGAGAGGACACCCCCCTCATTTAGCATAGAAAGAAGTAGTGAGAAATATTGTAGGAAGTGTGTGAAGGAAGCCATCAGTTTAAAGGTGTGTTGAAGAAGCCATTAAGAGGTGTAATTGTAAAGTTTCTCCCATAGTCTTGGTGAAAGGCAAGTGAAGTCAATAACACTTGAAGTACCTCTTGGGTGAGATTGTAACAGTTTCATGTTAATATTATAATTTACTTTGATATTTCAGATTTGTCATCATTCCGTCTTATCATAGTCGATGGTATTCTTGTGTTATGTTGTTGTTTTGTTTCCAGATTACATCCACCAAACTAAAGGTTGTGCATTAGTAAATAATCATAGCACGAGGAGTTCCCGGTGAAGAATTATCATAGTGCCGAATTGGTGATGAGTGAGGTCATGTCTATGTAAAGACTTTCAAACACTTATTATGGGTTTGCCCTAGAGCACAATCAACTCGATACTAGATTCACACTTTTTTTCATCCCTTTTACCTAGAGACTTTCAATTGGAATATAATTTTCTTTGGAGATTATTCTATTTACTCTGCTTATATAGTTTTTCTTTAAAGATTATCATAATTAACATGCTTGTATTGCTTTTCTTTAGAATTTCTTCAGATCGCTTATTCTTTTTTCAGTTATGAAAAACTAGAAATACATATATTTTTAACAAAGAGATAACTAACCATAGTTTTGCTATTAATGAAAAAGTCTCTATTAAATCATCGAGGTGTATGCAGATCTAGGCTCAAATAGAGAAAGTTGTGCTTGAGTTCTAACACTTGTAGGAGCTTCGTTGTCGTCGAGGGAGTACTCCTTGTACAACAATTCATGTGCCTCCATAGGGTTCTTTGGCACCAACACTTTAACATCGACATAGTTTTCACATAGTCGTTTCTCCACTCCTCCTTAGTAGGGGGGTTGGAGTCCACTTCTGCCTCCATCTTCGCATTGTAAATGTGTAGTTAGCATATATGTGGTCCACCTTAGTGTAGGAAAATGTTCAAATGGCACCTCTGCCACCTGAGTGGGGAGTTATTGTTTCTTTGGCTCCTGCTGATAACACTCAAACTCTTGATGGGGATGGGTGGGTGGTTATCGATCCTCTTTCGAAAAAAAATTATGCCTAAGGTCCTTTCAAAGATGACCATCCTCCCTCTTCCCCTAGTGATGTAACAATTTGTGCTTGCTTTTCTTGTTTGATATGTTATTTTATGCTTCAGATAATAGTTTTTTTTAAGTAATATGTGTATTCATGCTTTCTCCAACATTCTCCTGCTTTTAGGACTGAATATACCAACATACCACATTGTGTTATAACTTATTATAATTTTAAAATAATATAATATATCTACGAGTTCTAATTTAAAAAAATGTGAGTTCTCTATCATGAATCTAATTTAAGAAAGTCAAATGTTTTCCTATTGTTTACCATTAAGGGCTTATTGGGAAATACCACATTCTAGTTTTCAATCTTCTTTTACTATTGAACCTGCCCTTTATATTAATAAAATAAAAAGAGAGTTACATAGTAAGGGGTGACCGGATAATACACGGTCCGAAAAAACGTCATGAAGGCACCAAATCAGCAAAAAATGCCACAAGGGCTTACATTAAACCCCCCACAAGGGCAACTAGAGAGCAACAAAAAAACACCAACATCAAGCACACACTACTACACCAGGAGGAGGGGGAGGATCATCCTGAGGAGGGATGAAAGCTCCACTATTAGCTCTACAGATAGAGGGTCCACTTGCCAACTGTCATGACAGGGGGCAAGATCCAACCCGGTTCAGAGGAGGATGGGGCAGAAGGACAACCCCAAGGGGAGGCAGAACAGTGGCTCCGTGAACAAATCCTCCGACGTGGACCCATAGGAGGTGGTTGTCGGGGTGACGAAGGCCGAGGTGGCGACAATTGAGGATCCAACAGAACCTAACTCAGTGCATGGTGCACTCCCCTAGTGATCAAGAAGCTCCTGTAGATGATAAAACTCCAAGCCGACCTTGACGGCTTGAGCTTGGATCTGTATGCGAACAGTAGATAGAATAACCACCTTGTCATTACTGGAAAAACATATAACAAAATGATCTTGTTTGAAAATTCAAGCATTACGAGATTTCTAGATATGAAATAGAATACAGGCACAAAAAAAATGCCAAAGATTATCAATATAATGATGCCAAGGACTAAAGTCACCAAATAAAGCCAGGCGCCATGAAATTTACAGGTAGAAGTCAAGGTGATAGGGTTAGAACAAAAAATAGATCCACCTCCAAATAGATTGAGCATGGGGACATGACCAAAAAAGGTATATAAATGACTCGGGGATGGAGTAAAAAGGGCAATTAATATTAGGGATGCCAATATTCCTAAACCTTTCACCCATAAGCAAACCTTGGTAAACAAGAGACCACAAAAAATGGTTAACTTTAGGCTCAAGAAGAAGGTTTTAGGTGCAGGAAAGCCGACAAAGCTAAGTGGATTGTGCAAAGTACAAACCCCACCAATCATTGAGTTTAACAATGGCTGGTGAGAGTTTACTTAATAGTTGATAAATGGTCCAAGTGTTATATCGGAGGAAAGCAATTTCCATGATTCCACCTCCAATCACGCCACCATGCTACCGGAGGTTGGAGCCCTAACTTGTGGAGTATAAAATCAGGCAAGAGCTCCCAAATTTTGCAGATAGACTAGAGGTCTGAATTGTTCATATTGAATTTAACTTTGAGCTCGAGCTAAGGAAACCAGTATTTTCCATTCACAAGATCCTGAATGGTATGAATGCCCTTGCAGAAAAGTCGAATTCCTTTAATGCTCGGGGTTTAAGCAAGCGGAAGATTGCCTTCAGTGATGATAGGAGACCACCAAATGTTCTACAAATTAAAGGAAATGCCAGTGTGAAAACCATCGCCAATCCACCTCATTAATGGTTTCAACTACTCGAAGGCTTTCCAAATACTCTTTGTGATAAAGGTATGAATAATTTTAATAGGAGCCGAAGTGATAATAAGAGAATACAACCCTATTCTGCTTCAGCACTACTTGTCGTAAGGGGCTCCAAATTCAACACAATGATGCAGAAGAATTTTCCAGTTCTGATTACTTGAAAGACATCGAATAACCCATTTGGAATATAAAGTAACACTTTGCTTATAAACATCAATGAATCCCATGCCACCTTGATCACGAGGAAGACAACAAACATCCCAAGTAACTTCTTGAAAACTAGTTGAACCAAAAAATTTACACCATAAAAGGTCTCAAAGCAGCTTGGCAACTCGATGGAACAAATCACGAGAAGGACACCAACAAGAAAAATAATAAACATGAGTAGTGGCGAGGATTTTGGTGCAAACTATAGACACAAAATCATGTACTTTAGACATTATCCAGTCTCTGTCTCATACTATTATTTAGAAGGTTTTTGAGTGAAGAAAGTATTAATTAACCCCCATCTTTTGGTTGTCTTACTTTATTTTCTTACGTATTCCCAACCTCTTACAACCACATGCCCAATTAGTTTTTGTCATTTCACGTTATTTTAACTTTGACTGGGGCGCCCATGCTAGTACTGGTGTGCCCATAGGCGCCCTGGTCCCACCAGGGGTGCCCCAATCATTTTTAGTCGTTTTAGCTTCTTATTATTTTGGTGGTCAGCCATTTCAAGGTTAATTAAAAAATTAGATTAAGAGAACTATAAATATAAAGTTATGAGACCATAATGAGGGACTAATCACTAGTCACTACTATTATCCATCTAAGGTTGCATTCATCTAAGGCATTTGGAGATCATTTGCATTCCTTTAGCTCCATCACAAAGGACAAGGCTGGTTCATCTACATCAAACAAGCATATGAGGGGATTTTATTCTATTCCATCCACCATTCTAGTACATTTTCAACACATAGTTATTGCTCGCCACTTTCACAAAGTGTGACTGACACAAGAGCAACCTAGGGCATGATTGCATACACACACACATAAAACTACATCGGGTCTAAGATGTAGTGCAAAGCACTCAATTAGTAAGTCCACCATTGTGGCCACTGAGGGTAGTTCGACCCCTTCATTTACATTTTTATTTTTTAGGGTTTGATGTTTGTCTTGGGATTTTGCAGATCTATTCTTCATTTTTTGTCATCAATGACATTTAGCACAGAGCAACGAGCTACACGCAATAGACAATGAGGGCTTCGCATCATCATTCGACCTTGAAAGTTTGGTTTTTGGACCTCCTGCACAAACCAAGGTGTCCATTCCATAGACCAGATCACCCGTAAGCACCCCAATCCCTCTCCAGGTGCTCTAGTCTAGCTAGATAGCTCAAATCCATCCTTTTTGGGGTCTCTACACAGTCATTCATGCTTCTTGTTTCTCCAGTCACTTCTGCGACATAGTCCTACAAGTTCGTCAAATCAGCTAAGTCACTTCCATACTTCTCTTGCATATTAAGGTTTCTACTTTCATTAGATTAGTTGTTTTAGTCATTTTCCATAGTCATTTACTACGTTTATTTACTATATTTACATGTTGTTCTATATTATATTAACTACTATTATTCCACATTTTAGTTAATTTTAGTTAATCACAAACTTGGAATTTACTAGCTAGAGATGAGGGTTTGGAAGACCATTTGGTAACTTTCTACTCTACTCTGTTAAGAACATAATTCCACAAAGTTGCAAAGTCACTGTCAAAGGTAAAGGGAATGCCAAGAAATCTGAATTGCTCTCCATGACTAATCCATTTCCAGGGATAGGATTTTAACTGGTCCAAAGGAGGTAAACAACTTTGCTGATAGCCCAAAGTTTTAGCCATTTGAATATTAGAACCTGAAGCCAAGAAAAAGGTGTCAAGACATTCAAAGACCATAACAATATTCTACTCCGATTCAATGAGAGTAAGAAGGGAATCATCAGCAAAATGCCCATTGATAAGTTGTGTCGCATGATCTGGAAGAATAATCCCATGAATGTGGTCTTGTGTAACTTGATGGGAAATTAGATAACCTAGGGCATCAACAATGAGCATAAGTAGCACTGACATAAGAGGGCACCCCTGTTTGATAGAGTGAAAAAGGCCAATGGTAGTAGACTAGTGACCATTAATGGAGAGGCGAGCAGAAGCATTAGAAAAAAGCGTGTTAATAGCCGTTTGAAATAATTCGCCAAACCCCAGGGCTTTAAGAATAGTCAGAATGAAAGGCCATTCAATGTGATCGTAAGCTTTCTTGAAATCAATCTTGAGGAAGAGAGGCCTCTGTGCAGAAACACATGCCCATTCCTTGCCTTCCTAGAAAACAATATAATTATCCAAGATGTAATGACCTTTGACAACACCAGTCTGCTCAGGCTGAATGATCTTAGGCAGAATATCCACAATGAGGAGAGGCCTTAACAAGAATTTTGTAAGAGACATTCAACAGGGTGATTGACAACCAATTATTTATCTGTTCAGGATTGCCTACTTTGGGAATGAACTTGATGTTGCCTTGATTGATGAAACTCCCAAGAGAGTGAGTTTGAAGAGCTTCATTATAGACCCGAAGCAGATCCGGTCCCACAAAGGCCCAGGTTACTTTGTAAAACTCACTAGGGAATCCATCTAGACCCGAAGACTTGTCATCTGCAAGAAAAAGTAAAGTTGCACGAAGCTCCTCTAAAGTGAGAGGGGTATCCCAGCAAACACGATCTCTAGATGTAATTTTATCAGGCACAACATCAATACATTTATGTAAAGCAATAACACGCTCAATTGAATCCTCTTGAGCTTGAAACACCAAACGATAGTGCTTGACAAAAGCATCAGTGATCTCTAGGAGCTTTGTAAGCTATTGGTGAGAATCATAAATAGCTTTGATATGTTGCCAAACATGCTTGGCCTAGAGGGATTTGAAAAAAAATTGGAGGCTTTATCTCCCACCCTAAGCCAACGAATTCTCGAACGGATCTGCGCACCATGGGCTGAATGGGATTCAATGAGTTTAAGCTTGTGTCGAATATCAGAGGCTTGACTCTGAAGGTGAGAGTCAAAAGGATTGGCCTCAAGAAGCAGGGAGACCCTTTTGAATTCTTTGTACATAGTTGAGTCGGCCCATCTTCAAACCTTGTCAACTTGTTTACCGAACCGGTGAAGGAACTTGGTGGTGTGGTGAATAACCGCCTCCACCACAAAATCTAGCTGGTAGCAAATGGCGGATGTGGCGCCATATTCCATATCTTGGAAATGAGCGGGATCACTCCAAGATGACTCAACAGAGATACATTAAGAAAGAATTGAGTTTTGGGCACCTTGGGAGGGCCCTCCTGCCAAACAACCTTAAATGTGATCACATGGTGGTCTGAAAAAAGCACCTCTGACCAAACCTTGATAACGGAGGATCCTTGCATTTCAAAATCAAAATAAGACTATTGTGAAAGAAGTGCACGGTCGAGGCGTTTTAATACCCAATCATATCCTTCTTGAAGATTGGTCCAAGTGAACCATGTTTGGTCTTTAAATTCCTGCTGCCGTCTGAGCAACGGATTAGAAAGGCCCTAACGGATTTTAAAGTAATACTAGGTTACATGTTTGTCGAGACACCAACGCATGGGAAGGGCACCACATTTATCATCCAGGTGCTCCACCATATTATAGTCGCCACACACTAAGCAATAAACAATGGGTAAGTTGTCACCTAACCATTTCCATAATAATGTTATTTTGGGACCTGTATTAGGGGCATAAATATTTAGAATACCAAAAGAAAGATCATTAATACTCATAATCACCCACACATCCCTATTACTGGGGTCTTGGCTCGAGGCAATAATTAATGCCAAAAATTTCGGTGCTATGGAAATGCTAGCACCACCTCTACCATCAAAATGATGAGTATGGAAATGCGTAAAATCAAGGGCAATACACGTCAGAGTAGTTTGAAGCAAAAAACCTGAAATCTTGATTTCCTATAAACAAATCACATATAAACTGCTAATTAACTAGCAAGCTAAACGAACAGAGAATTTTTGGGAGGGCTCTGTCAGACCCCGAATATTCCATGACATAAAATTCATGAAAATTCAAACATATCAAACTCCCCCTGCATGTCAGGAATTCCATCCCCTAAGCTGAGAATGACAAAGTTGTTGGCAAGAAGAAGCTGGTATGAATCAGTATGCTCAACATGAATGGAGTGACGTTTGGCCCCATTATCTCCCTGCGTGCCGCGTGAAACCTCTCAAGGTGGAATGCGTGAACGTCGCAAAGGAAGAGAGGTTGAAGTAACATTCCCAATATTCTTTGAATTAGACTAAACAACTTAGCTCTGTGAGGGCTTAGAAGGAATGGAAACCGAAGGACTAGGTTGCACCACTCTAGGCTCATCCCTAGATGATGGAGGGGAAGAAGATGGAGACAAATATTTAACAGAAGGTTTCACTCCCGAGCTCTTCTTAGAACCAACCACAGTCCAGCCATCAACTAGAGGGTCAACATTAGATTTCAGCATAGATGGTTGCATAGGTGTAGGATTGGAACGAGCTAAAAGCCAAAAGAGGATAGTCTCGAATGCGATGGTTTGGGGCATGAAAGTGAAAACACGTGTTGGGGAGGTTAAAATAAACCACCTTTTGAGAGATTCATAAGGACCCAACCTGAATATTAAGATGGTCCCGCAAATCTTTTACAAGGTCCACTTTGACACAAACATGCTTGTAGGGACGAGCAAAGAAAAAATGCTCATGTTCATGGCAAATAACCTTTCCAATGGGATGAACAATATCTTGTAAAAAGGACCAAAGGTGAATGGGAAGGCCAGAGAGCTCAATCCAAATAGGGATTTTGAGCGAGACTTGACTACTTGGATTGAAGTCCTGGGTCCATTGAGATAGCATAAACATGGTATCACCTAAGTACCAACATGTCGCCTTAAGTAGGAGGGCTTGAAGCTGAGAAATATCTCGAAAAGAAAAGAAATAAAAATCCTTATTGTGGTTACAGAACTGTGAAATGAGGATACCGTTATACTCCTAGTGGTTTTTCATCTAGTTCTACAAGTAGGTTTCAGACGGGATACGACCACAGAAATAGGCAATAAGACAATGGTTTTGATACCACTTAACAACAAGATCCAAACATTCATCAGAAATTATAACATCCGGAGAGGGTTCATAGTCCATACATCGTCGTAGACTTTCAGTACAAACTTCCTCGCGCACTTGGGAGCCATTTCCACCTGTTGCAACAGTCGTTGCAATGGAAGGAGAGTTAACCATTTATAAGCGTGACACTGCCTTAGTGGCGGGAAAAAAGCCGGAAGACACTATGATAGGACCAAGGGGAAACCACAAGACAGGCTAAGGATGCATAGTTTCTGTAGCGAAGCAAGGCAAGTAAAAGCATTGCAACCTTCATTTTGGTTTGGGTACTTATACATTTATTTAAAAGATAAATCAAAACCAAAATAAAAATAAATCAAAACCAAACGAGCTATTCATAAGTTTTGGCGGGTCGCATACAATCTTCCCTCTCACTCCACCGAGAGGGCAAGAAAAAAGAGGAAGAAGAAAGCAGCAGAGCAGCCATGCCTAAGTACAGGCTTGCAGGCATCGATGTCCACTTTCCCTTCGATGCTTATGATTGCCAGCTCGTTTATATGGAGCGTGTTATTCAATCCCTGCAAAAGGTATGCCAAAACAGAATAAATGCTGCATTTTTCAGCAGATACAGTTCGCCCTTCCAATGATTCAAAGTACATTCCATTGCATCTTATTTTAATCCCACAGAAATCTATCATTAGAACACTGGGCAGAGCAGGGTTTAATTGGGCGTAGCGAGTTTTATTTCTTTGATAAATCTCAGGCGAGGTTATAAACAACTGTTAACATTGTTTGGGATAAGCTTTCACCACATTCTTAACATCTGTAAATATGGATTGCCCTAGAATGTACTGCTATATGGTTACACCACAACCTTGCTATATGTCCACTGGAGTTACAGGCTTCGTTATTATAGTCAATGGAATTTGATACCGATTCATGCTTTGACGAGTTCTCTCTTTACCATTACTCCCCAACCCCTTAGGCAAGTATAACAAATTTCTCTTTCTCAGTACCCACATACATACGTACATACATACAAACATACATATACTGTTGGTTTCCTGTTCAATGGTCTTAGAGCCCTGTAAATTCTAGACTACACTATAAATAGACCTTAAAGAGTCGGTGGTTCTTATTATACCATTGCTTGCTTGTCATTGATTTGGTTTCAGTCTGCGGGCAATGCTCTGTTGCCATTTGGATATGGTCCATGAGCATTGTTATGTAGATTGTGTTATTTATTTCCCGTGTCTGTTGCGCGTTTAGTTTGAATACCATCTCAGAGTAGGCAAAACCTTTGCACACAGAACCATTTAAAGAGTAGCGTTGATCAGTCTAAAGTATATTTCTACTCAAGTGGTTGCTGTTGTGGATAAAATTTATGCAACTTTCGCCTTTTTCAACCTAAAGACTTATATTCTGCTTTGGGGAGCTTTTCCTTCATTGCCAATTTTCCATTTTGGAGAAGGCGGTCATGGAAAATTGAAAGATGATATTGCACGGTAAAGTAACCAATGTTATTTAAAAGCAATATCCTCCAGGTGTGAACAATCAACAATAAGAGTCGTTGTGTTCAACGGACTAGTCACAGGAGGCTTCTAATTTTATTTTAAAAGAGTGCTGTAATTATGTTCATAAGAACAGCTTGGAATTTGTTTCTTAAGAGGATCAGGGAAATTGCCCCAATTAAGTACTTGGTTTTGTTGAGGGATGCTTTTTATACAAAGGAAGTATTGTCCGCAGGCTGCGGGTGAGTCCCAAGTTCTCACTTTTATTATTATGCCGAGAGGCATTCCTACAATGGCAGTTAGGGCTGTAAAGGCGTGTGCGGTTCACTTTTATTCTTGACATTTAATTTGACATCTATTTGACAGTCACAAGGCAATTTATGCTTAAATTTGATGTCCGTTTGTTTTTCATTTAAAAGCTTTTTTCTTTTTGCTTGGCGAAGTCAATAAAAAAATAGTAATATCCAGACCATGTGGCAGAGTTTAGGGCCTCTCTATTCCAGATAGATTATTTCGAGACTCACACAATGGTGTAGCTAGATTGATACCATTTGTCACCACTCAATGGTAAATTGACAGACAATGTAATGTAGTTATTAGTCAATGTGGTATGTGGAAAATACAACATAAGATTCTTCAAATTGATATTTCTCGGCATATTTCAGATAGATGTATTCAAGATATCTATACTAGTTAGGTATCCACATTTATCCACTTAGGCACTTCTGATTTAACTCTGGACGTTTCATGATTTATACGTCTTATACCCAGGATTTATGTCTATGAACTTTGCTTATGACAATGCTGGACAAATTAGCAATTAATTTTTAAGGTCTCCAAGTTGGGCAACATTACAAAAGTGACTGAAAAACAGTTTCCAAGTGAGGTGTGGTTGAGTCCTTGCACATTGCAGTGCACTCTTTGAGTTGGATAGTCTTCCAAGCCTTATTGCCCGGACTTGCAGAGAGAGCAAAACAAACAATACATATATAAGTTAATGAGATTCATTCACACTCAAGACCTGAGGTAATGCAATGTTAAAGATTGTAGTCTAACCGGTTTGTTTCATGTTTAAGCCAAGATAATTATTAAACCTTAGTATTCATGCCATATTCAGATTACAGAATCAAGCATACAAGTTTAGAGGCAGAGACATCCACGGAAATGAATATACGGAGCACACAAACCCACAAACTAAAGAAAATGGAAATGCACAGAGGAACATAAAGCAGGATTAGGATCCTTCATTGATTTTTTCAGGAAGATACATATGCAAGAACTCAGCATGAGAATGCAAACCAGTGAACTGGAATAGCAAGCATCTATCCTTCTCCAAGTCCTATAGTCAGCAACCATATCAGTCTGTTTGGCTTCCTTTCAGCTACAGATTGTGAATGTTTTCCTGTTTACTTAATTTTCTTCCCCACCATTAAATATATTTGCATCTATACATGTATCAAAATGAATATATTTACAAAATTGAAAATACGTTAGAAACCAAACTGCCTAACAAGGATTCTTAGCAGCTCAGCTGCTACTCACCAAGTCACACCATAGTCAGCTTGTTTGTTTATGAATCACAACAGGAGGGACTCACCTTTTGTGTCAACCACCCCCCTTTTCCACTGTGGCACATGGTAACACATGAATGGTTTTATTTTTTGCCTTGAAGCCCCTTGAATAAGGGTTGAGCTTATTTCAATAACCAACAATCCTGACTTCTCCCTCTAACTTTTTTTTTGGAATTTTCCATTGTAACCTGTCTCCTTATGTCCTCCCAAAAGCCAAAAGGGCCTCCTTATGGCTGCTATGTGATCAACATATAAACAAAACACAATCAACTATTTCACACATACAATAAATCCAATCATCTCAGTTACCAAACCAATGATTAAATACTTCAGTTGAGCTAATTCGAAGGTTTGTTTTTAGGTGACACACAAATATGATATCACAAGGAACAACCCAATGACGCAACTGGTCCATGCCATCCATATGAGATCATAAGTACTTCTCACCCAAAATAGGTCTAGACAATTCTTTAATTTTATAGGTCTCATGCGATCAATACAAAGCATCCTTAACCCCTAATGCCATCAAAGACATGTGTAGTTATATTCTCATCAACTACATATTTGTAATTTCCTGGTCTTTGCCTAAAGAAAAGGCTCTAGTGCTTTGGTGCAGTCAAGGTTAGGGGATCACGTTAATGAGAGCCTTGTCCTTGCAACAAGTAATCAGCTCCACCCCAAATCATGCTAAAATCTGATATTGTGGTCAAACTAAGATTATTTTTAACTGAAAATGAAACAACGTACGTATGAACATGAGCTAACACTAGTGTTCTTCAAGCATCAATGACTCCAAAACAATATACAAACATATGTTATCAATTTTAATGGTTATTACAGCAGAAATAAGCTTACATGCATTTTGTAGAACACTTAGGCAAACCCTCAGTGTTTAAAATCTCGTTCCTCACTTCACAATATCCCTGAAACTTGATAGATTCACCATCAGATTATAAATGTGTAATGTCCCTTTTTAGGGCTGAAACTGAAAAAGGAGGAAGACCACACAAACCCAAGTGAAGTGAAATCTGATTTTTTATAACAATAGCTGTAACTAATATCCTATAAACCCTAGGGCAATCAATATAAGAGTTTAGAATTCACCATACGACCATGCACAACAACTGAAAATTACTTCTAAATGATTAGTTCAATCACGGCAATCAATATCCATCCAATTTGGTAACAACAAATGGAGAAAATTACCGAATATATACTGCTGTAATTAAATTTAGGACATAAGCAAAACAACAACAAACTAAGGCTGAAAATGATAGATAAACCCTACCAAAAATCACGAAAATATAGATTTCGGCCTTATAAATTATCGAGATTCAGAATATAAAATCAGATATGAAATTTGTGCCCTAGAAAGCACCAAACCAACTTCAAACCCTTGTCGCTCCCCTAGGGAAGAGCTCCAAAAATGATGTAAAGCCTCTGCAATTCTTCTACTTGATGTCTCAAACTCAAATGGAAGTTTTTCTTCCTCCACCAAGCCACAAGGAAGGTTTCCGTCTTCCTTGGATGCCACCAAGAGGGTTTTTGTCCTCAAGTGGAAAGGTAGTGAGCAACTAGCCCAACAAACCAATTGTATATGAAAAATGTGCTAAAAGATGATTGCAAATGAAGTCCTTAAGTTCCTTCTATATTCCTCCCTTGGCGTCAGGGGCCAATAAGAAGAGGACCGTCCTCTTAAGCCTCACTTTATCTTTTAATTACTTCTTTATTCTCTCCAAACCCAGTGGACTTGTCTCCTAAAGGAAAACACTTGAAGAAAACATTAAATCTAATAAAAGAAAATTGAAATAAAATGCAATTCCTTTCCTTGTTCAGTAATTCTTCTTTTCCATGAAAAGGGAATGACAAAAAGTCCATATTTAGTCCTCAATTCGAAAAAGGAGACATTACAAAATACATAACAAATGTATTTTCTGAGTTATAACAAGCTTCCTCAAATGTTGTATCCTTCACATGCTCATATGCCCTTAGTTCTCTTGCAGAATGTCTTCTTCACAGGCCACAGTCTCAAATTTTCCCCACAAAGATTAATCTCCTTTTGTGATTATTTCTCTTGCTTTCTATCACCCCAATAATTCAAAGAACTTCTCCCCGTAACAAAAGAATTTCGAAAAGCAATCAAGTAGTGGTTTTTCTCACCGTTTCATCTTTTTGATAACATATTCCATCATGATTTGCAAAGGTCACATATGGCTCCTATGATCATCTTGAAAAAACCAACTTGAGTTGAATTCCTCAAGATAATCTTGTTTTCCTTGCCCTTGATATTATTTGAATTCTTTTTTTCACGATTCCCCAATTTTCTTGTTGATTCAAACTTGAGACCATGAAGAAATCAAACAACAAAGAAGAAAGCATGAGATGAGGCCACGTGTCATCATCTCGTTGTACAGAACCAAGTGCTAAGTAAAATGGAGAGAAGCATCCTTCCGTGAGACGAGTTCAAGAGATCTCGACACATGTTTGCATCTCGTTTCAAAGAGTAGAACAAGGTTTATAATTCGAGTAAATGCTAGCAATCAAGAAGCTTGGAGATGTGACACCTGTCACAACGCCATTTCATGAAGTATCATGAAAAAGGTAAAATCCAAATTCAGCTGTGAGCACCCTTCGTGAGCTGAATCTACGAGATTCTGCCACGTGGAGGAATCTTGTTTCATGGAGTGTTTTAAAGTCTTAAGGCCCAAGGAAACGACAACAACCATGAGTCCATAAATAAACAACACGTGTCTCTTTGTTGTTGCATAGAGGGAAAGGAAACTCGGAGACCAAAAAGATAAAGTAAAGCTTCAACAACTTCATGAGAGACAAGTGTCACAATCTCATTTCACAAAGTATATTCTGCTCCTAGAGCTAAAAAAATGGTCAAAACACAAGTCATGAGAGGGTGACACTTGGTAGAACAAAAGGTTTATAATCCGAGCAAATGTTAACAATCAAGAAGCTTAGAGATGCAACACCTGTCACAACACGGTTTCATGAAGTATCATGGAAAAGGTAAAATCCAATTTCAACTGTGAGCATTTCATTCATATTGTGTGAATTTGTTCTATTATGCTCTCAATTGCGACTAGGTTGTTCTCCTTATGAGATCTATTATATTGCAGTCTATATTTGCGATTCTATTGTAGTGATATAGTAAGTTCATTACAAAGCAAGAAACATATTTTAATGGACAACATCAATCAAATTTATGAGCACAAGCACAAACATGGTTGGAATCTCACCTCGGAGGGAGAAACATCCAATGACACAATGGAGCACATTGACCTTATCGACACCTCTTCGCCGAAAGATGGGAAAATGCAGAGGACGCATGAAATTATCTAGATAGATCTGAATATCAGCAATAATAGAACACAAAAGAACACCAAAATAGAGAGAAGATCATAATATGCAAGTAGAATGACTTGGCCACTTTAAGAGGGCAACCTCCAAGTCCTATAATAAGAGTTATGTGCTTGATATGATGATCATCTATGAGTTAATAACTCCTATATATATACAATTATGGTATGTAAACCACCTAGGCACACCTTCTAAGCATATGAAAGCATAAATAAATGAGATATGACATAATAAGAGATTATGTTATCCACATGTCGGCCATACATATCCTGATATATGACACCGGATCAAGGGCGTAGCATGCCCCTCCCTTTTGAAGCAACATTGTAGGGTGGAAAGATGTTGATGCAAGAATGCTTTATCTTCCCATGTTGCATCTTCACTGTCCAAATTCTTCCACTTGATTAGATTCATCCCTCCTAGATAGATTATCAACCACCACATTTTCCTTTCCTTTCTTGTAAATGATCTCAAAGTCATAACCCAACATTTTTGTGACCCATTTATGTTATTCTTCGAATGATAGTCGTTGCTCCAAGAAGTATTTGAGACTATCATGATCTGTCTTCACCTTGAAGTGATGATCCATGAGATATGGTCTCCACTGTTTGATTGCATGAAAAATAGCCATCGTTTCTTTCTCATAAGTTGGTTTTGATAGATTCTTACCTTTGAGTTGATGATTGCCAAATGCAATGGGACGACCCTCTTTAATGAGTACTACGCCTATTCCACACTTTGAAGCATCACATTCTACAATGAAGGTTTTGGAGAAATGCTAGTTAGCAAGAAGTGGAGTGGTACACATGGCCTTCTCCAGTGTCTCAAATGCCCGTGTTACTTCCTCATTCCAATGGAATGAGTCTTTCTTCAATAAAGCAGTGAGTGGTGCTACAATGCTACCATAATTCTTCACAAATCTGCACTAGTAACCTGTAAGCCCTAAGAAGCCCTTGAATTTTTTGAGGGTTTTAGGAAACTTCTAGTCCAACATGTGGCCTCGATCTTGTGAGGATCTACTTTTACACCTTCATAGGAAATGATATGACCCAAGTATCCTACAATCCCTTACTCCAAAAAAAGACTTGGAGGGCTTGACATAAAGGTGTTATTGTTCAAGAGTTTTCAAAACTTTATTTACGTGATGTAGGTGTTCCTCCCATGTCTTGTTGTAGATTACGATATCATCAAAGAAGATCGTGACAAACTTTTGCACAAATGGATAAATGTTAGAATTCATCAAACTCTGGAATGTAGATGGTGCATTGGTGAGGCCAAAAAGCATCACCATAAATTCATAGTGGTCCTCAAGTGTCCTAAATGTTGTTTTATGAATATCTTCATTGCAAATTTTGATTTGATGCTATCCAATTAAAGATCTAATTTTGTAAAATAAACAACACCATGTAACTCATCTAGCAAATCGTCAATGACAAGAATAGGAAACTTATCTTTTATTGTGTATTTGTTGAGCTCCTTGTAGTCTGGACACATGTGCCAAGTTTCATCCGTGTTTCGTACCATCACCATCGAAGAAGAGTAAGTACTCTGACTATGGTGCATATACCTACTTCCAACATCTCTTGTACCATTTTTTCAATTTCAGTCTTTTCTAGATATGGGTATTGATAAAGGTTGAATATTAGTGGTTGACTGCCTGGTACTACCTGAGTGGGATGATCATGATCTCTTTGGAAGTTGATTCTTTCAGCATATCTCCAAAAACAATCGAGTCCTCATTAATAATTGCTTGTAGATCTGATGGTATAGGACCTTTTGATGGTTGAGCTTCCAGTGAAAATAATTGTGCCACAAACCCATCTACACCCATCTTAAGCATCTTCTGCATTTGATGACAACTCACCAATCGTGGAGCTTTTTCCTACAGCCCGTGCATCTTGAAAGTCATCCCTTTAGAATGGAAACACATGGACAAATCCTGGAAGTTCATCTCCACAATTCCCAAGGTATTAAGCCATTGAATCCTAACACAATGTTTGCGCCCCCATTGAAATGACATACATGGGGCTATCTAGCTGGTAATCTCCCATGGATAGCTTAATCTTATGGCACTTTCCTAAACAACTAACTTTCCCTCTATCTGCAATCATGACCTGAAACTTTGTGGTTGTATAAACAAAGCAATTTAAGTGCAAGGCCAACTTATTATTGAAGAAGATGTGAGTACTTCCAGAGTTAACTAATATTGTCACCCTTTGTTTCTTGATGAACTTGACGACCTTGAGGGTTTGTGGTGTGCTAATGACTGAAATTGCGTGGTAAGAGATGGTTGAGATTATTTAGCCTTGATCTCCGACACCTCTTTCTCTTCATTGGGTGCTTCATCCTCGTCTTCTTTCTCATTGGGTGCTTTAATGTAGAACAATTTCTTCTCAACACATTTATGCCCTTTGCTTCATTTGCTATCACAATTGTAACATAGACCTTTTGCTCGCTTCTCTTCAATTTGTTGAGGAGTCAATCGAGTTTGTTGGGGAAATGATTGTGTTGGAATCATACACTCCTTGTGAGTAGTGAGAGACTCCATTTTACCAAATCTCTTTTTTCTACCTAGCGAACAACTATCATGGATTTTAATATTGAACTTGGATTAACCAGGTGAACATTGAGTTGGATGCTATCCTTGAGACCACCCAAGAATAGATCATTTAGATGATCCTCTAAGATGCTATCGACACGTAAGGACTAATTTTGGAACTGCTGGATTTAATCCTTGACTGTCCCTATTTGACGCAACTTTGCTATCTGACTAAAATAGTTCTTTGTAACACTGTTACTGTAGTGCAACTAGAGCTCATTTGTGAACATTGACCAAGTAACAAGGAGACCCTTCTTTTTCTTCTGCTTGCACATCTACCTATATTAAATGAACTGTTCTGGTTCTAGATACAAGGATACCAATACCACCTCCTGTGCATTTGGAACTTGATGCACCTAAAAAATTCTCCATTTTGTTGATCCACGTGACCAGGTCCTTACCATCAATTTTTCTCATCTCCACTTTTGGTATCATGTTTCTACCCCCTAAATTTGAACCGAACAAGTGATGTGGTTGTGTTGAATTGAAATTATGGTTAATGGGAGGCCTTGACTAACCTGGTTGGGAGTTAGCAAGTTGTGGTTGTGGTTGTAGACTAGAAAGGGCTGCCATGAGTTCTAATTTCATTGTGATCGATTTCTCACTGACCTCATCTAGCACATCTTTTATCATCATTATCGATTGCAAACTGTGTAAATTGTACTCAAGTTGATTAATTATATGATTTGTTGAGGAAAATCCTAGGTTTGAAGACTTAGTAAGTCCCGTTTCCATATCTTGAGTATTCTTCCCTGGAGTGGTGTTACCCTTTCCTTTTCCTCTAGTTTGTGGGCCTCTCATGGTTTTTTATTTGGATTTAGGGTTTAGGCTTAGGGTTTAGGGTAGGGATTTAGGTTTTGGGTTTTTTGAAATTTTTTGGCCGAATAGATGAAAACACATGGAATCAACCCTTTCTAAAATTTGACAAGCTTTCAAAAAATGTAAATAACTTAGAAAAATTTCACAAAAACCCTAAAATGGTGATAACCTCTATAAAACAATTCAAAAAAGTCTGAAATTTGGAAAGAACCTTGAATGATTTCACAACTTATGCAAAAAATGGTCGCAAAATTCGCAACCGTGTGTGAGATATTGCCAAATCCTCAAAATTAAGGGTTTTAACTTGACCAAATCGAAGCTTTAGTACCACTTGTAATGAAATTACTTAGATAGATAAGCAGCAATAGAACACCAAAGTAGAGAGAAAAGATCACAATATGTAAGTAGAATGACTTGGCCACTTTGAGGGGGCAACCTCCAAACCATACAATAACACTCAGGTGCTTGATATGACGATCATCTATGAGTTACTAACTCTTTTATATACCGTAACCTAGGCTGACCTACTAAGCATATGAAAGCATAAATAAATGAGATATGCCGTGATACAAGATTATGTTAGCCAGAAATCGACCATCCATATTGCGACATATGACACCGGATCAAGGGCGTAGCATTATGCTCTGCGACTTTGTTGTTTTGCTAATGAGATCTGTTATATTGCAGTCTATATTTGTGATTGTACTGTAGCGACATAGTAAGTTCATTACAAAGGAAGACACATATTTGAATGGACAACATCAACCAAATTTGTGAGCACAAGCATAAGCATGGTTGAAATCTCACCTTGGAGGGAGAAACAATCCATGACACTGTGAAGCACATTGACCTTATTATCACCTCATGGTTGAAAGATGGAAAAATGTAGAGGAAGCATGGCAGAAATGACTGTAAAGAAAGAAAGAAAGAAAGAAATAAAGAAAGAAATTTAATGTCCACGAATGACCAAAAATACGTAAATGGGACTTGAAGATACAGCATTTAACAATAGAAAGTTCTATGAAGAAAGTATCCTATAAGCCAAATAAAGGAACAAAAGTACATACGACAAAGTAAAGTATTGTGCTACTAACAAAGGTGGTAATGAGAACAATACAAATAGCAATGAAAGGTGTTCAAGAGCCCCCAAAAGCATGTGTCGATGAAGATTTGTAATGTCCCTTTCTAGGGTTGATTATGAAAATAAGGGTTTTGCCTCAAACCCAAATGCAAGAATTCAGATTTTTGGAACAACAATGATCAAACCTTAGCAGCCAACTGAAATCACACCTTTAGGCTATAAAAAACCAACTTAAAAAATTAATAAATAATCCTCTAGGGCAGTGAACTGTACCAGCACTTAGGAGCAACTATTCTCATGCAAAATCTAACCAAAATGATATAAAATGATCCCAAATAATTTAATCAACCATGTAGCAATCATTCCAGCCAATATACTTCATAAATTAAGGAGAAATAAGTGCCAACACACAACTGAGATTATTAAAATAATCAACAAAAGTACATTTCACAAAATTAGCTGAAAATGAGGCCTCCAAACCCCAATAAATACCAAAAAAGTGATAGATCAGATTTCTAAATTAGAAGAAATCAAAATATCAACTTGAGACACCAAAATGTGCCCTAGAAGGCACTGAAATACTTCTCCACCCAAGTCGCCACCCCAGGAGAGGGTGCCAAATTGATGAAGAAACCTTGATAACTCCTCTTCTTCAATGCCCTAGCTGCCCAACTAGTAAGATAGTCTTCTTTGAAGGCCTTGGAACCACCAAATTGGAGAGTTTTCGTTCTCCAACCTTCAACAAGGAAGGGTTTTGTCTTCCATGCTTGCCACACCAAAGGATTTTCGCTCCTTAGTGGGATGAAATAGAGCAACCAACCCTAAAACCAAATAGATAAAATCGTAATAGCCAAAACATGCCCAAAATGAGCCTATGCGACCCCTTATATATCCATATGGTGGCGCCAAAAGTCTCTAAGGAAGAATTCCCCAAGACCGATCTCAATAGGGATTTATCTTTTAGCATGTCTTAAAGCTCTCCAACCTAGCCAACCTGCTTCATAGGAAAAATACAAAATAAAATAAAATAATTAATTAAAGAAAGACTAAAATATAACCCAAGGGCCTCCCTTGTTCATCTACTTCTTGCCCACGGGAAGAAGAATGGGCAAAAAGCCTTCAACTGGATCGGTTCGAAAAAGGGGACATTACAAGATTGGAAGACATCATTGAATATCTTTGTTTGTGCTTGAAGTGGAGTAGCCATTTGAGCTATCATCAGTCATTGTGAAAAGAGTTAATAATAAATAATGCACTTCCTCTAGAGTCTTCCCTAACACTTGTTGGGGAGTACTCAATGTTGGAGGGGCTTGGATGGGAGATTTGGGGAAGAAATAATGCACTTCCTCTAGAGTCTTCCCTAACATCTAAGACCGGTCTACGTCTTTTAATATAATAGAAATTTGTAATACGAGTCTTCCCCTGTGGTATGGGGGGCATGACAATTGACAAGTAGTAGATCGATGTTGCCAAAAAGGGGCATAGCCATGTCAATGGGAAGGAGTAGAGCCACAATGTTGAGGGAGAGTAAATTGGGGGATCTAAGTAATTTGAGAAGTAGTGGTTTGCTGGGAGAAGCACCACCTAACTGATCAATCAACTCTGATGTGTGATGTACCTGTGTCCAAAGGGTGCTTAGTGTTGCCAATCACCTAGATGGACTGAAAGAAAGAGATAATCAGCACAGGGGGTCTAGACCCTCTAGGTTCCTCTTGTAGGGATCTACGCCTAAGTCGCTGCCTTTGAATTTGTATTCGAATTCGTGGAGGACAAAATTTGTAACACATTCGTTTGCTAGAAAAATCAGAAATAAAATTTGTGATAAAATTCAACCAAGAGAAAATAAAAATATAAAAAAATTAAAATTATAGATTCCTAAAAAATCTTTAGATTTTATAAAATAATTAAAAAAGAAAATAACAAAAATTTATAAAATCATAGAATAAATGGACCTATGGTCAAAGGCTTTCATAAACAAATTAAGTAGATTATTAATGGGATCTATAAATTTATAAAATAATTAATCTTTTTTAAAACTAAACATTTAAAGTAAAAGGATTTCACGAACGAATTATTCAGATTATTAATTTCTGTGGATTTATGAATTAATAAAATAATTAATCTTTTTTAAAAACTAAACATTATAAATTTATAATGTTTAATCTATCCCAAAAATTTGAACCATATATTATCCTCAAAATATTAATCGATCGAACATGTTACTTGGTGGCGGCAGCAAGCTGTTCGAAAACTTCAGTGTGTAGGCCAGTGGCTGTTCGAACTTGATGGGATCAACTTCACGACCAATGTTTTAATGTTTTTGCGTGTGTGATGGCAGTATTTGAAGAATTGTGGCAGTTTCACGGCTTCATAGTTCATGGCATAGTTATATACTTACAGTGCATGCTGCAATTTAAAACAACAGATTCATGACTGGAAAAGGGCAGATTCATGGCTGGTAAAGGGGTGTTTTAGGCATGAAGCAAAGCATTTTAATATTGACGAATTAAATGGCGAATCCTATCGAATTTTTTCAAGCGGTTAAAGATTCGATGAATTTTAAATTTTTAGGTTGAAATTTGCGGAATATGGTGACCACAAATTTGCATCAGGAGGTGACTAACTCACGAAGATAAAGAGCTAGCCACCGCTGGTTGGGGTATTTAAAGAAAGTAGATAGGGTGTTGCCTGACTCCCTGTAAAGGCAACGACATCTTCCTTAGATCTCATAGTAAATGGGGCATCTGAAAATTGAAATGCTCCTTGGTCTCCACTTCTTGGATGGAGCAAAAATGACAAATTCGGTCCTAACGAAGAATGTGGTGATTTGTTTAATCTTGTAATTGGTGCGAACATACTCTTATCTCATTGAGGGGAAACCTCAAGTCATGCGATCAATGGTGTTGGAGATAGTGAGACTGATAAATAACACCATCCACTTCTTGTAAGAAATGTTTGGCGTTAAAAGTAAGCTTGGGGTTGAGCGGCTCAAGGGGAAAGATCTAGGTGGCTTGGATATAGTCTTTAGATGTCCTCTCTGGCAACTCTAGTGATGATATTCTTTGTGGTTGTGGGGGGGCGTCCATGGAATACATGAAAGGGGGTAGCCCATCAATAGAGATGCCAATAGAAATAAGGAGCATTAGTCTCAAAGTACCAAAAGTGCTAGTGTCTGGTGGGGTTTGGTGAAAAAATCCTCTTTGAAGAGCAATGTGCTAAGTACGGATATCTCTCATGACTAGAAGTTGAGTACCCCAAAGATCTAAGTCGATGGATGTATAAAGTAAGCTTGAAGATAGTCTTGAGGCATAAGGCTTGGGCTACAAATCCAACTTGGATGATGTGATGAGGAATTGTTTGCTTGCAATGGATCATGTGTTGTGACATGAGAGTTTGAACCCTCTCAATACGGGCCCTGCCAATGGCCCCCAAGCTAGTCACCCAACCTTTGGACCATATAAAACTGTAGATTTGATGATTGTATCAAAAAGGCGTAACTTGGAACGGATGTCCTAGAAGTGAATTTGGAAACATTGACATTCCAAGATAGAAGGAGAGGCATACCCCTTGCAAAGGTGTAGATGAGAGGCAAACTTCATGTTAAAGTGTGGGCTAGAAAATTGGACTTCTAAATATGTGTAGATCAATGTGATCTCTAGAAGTTCCCCTTTGTAGAAAAACTGAAATTTGGAGAGAGAGCACCTAGAGATATTGAAGATCATGGCCTTAGTTCTACTAAGGATGACCATAAGTTATTGGAGTTCGCAAAAATGAGCAAGGGCATCAATTTGTCATTGTAAGCCCTTGATAGAGTGTTAGAGGAGGAAAACATTGTTGGCAAAAAGAAAGATAGCTATAAGTACCTCGTGTAAAATACAATCATCATCCATATGGGTATGCTGCCAAAGAAACTCCTCTAACTCATTAATGTAGATGTTGAATAGGGTCAATGACAGAGGACATCCTTCCTTGACCCCAATGGTACTCTTCACAAAGTCAGAAAAATTGCGAGGAATACGAAACTGAGGAATGATTGTCTCAGAGCCTCTAATCAAGAGTTACATCAGTGTCTCAGAACCTTAAAGGCTTTCTTGAAGTAAATCATGCAATTCAGGAGAAGCAAAAATTGAGGCGCATTTCTTAATTAAATGCAACACTTAGTCATACCCAAGAGATAGGAGTACAACTTGGTAACAAATGAATGATAGATGAATTCTTCAAATCAAAACAAATAAAATTCCTTGGGAAGCATGCAAAATGTAATGTCCCTTTTTCAAACTAGTTCGTTTTGGAGACTTCTAGCACATTCCACTTCCCATGGGCGAGGAGAAGGTGAACAAAGGATTGTTCGTTGAGTTTTTTAGTTTTTTTTGTGAGCATTTACCTTTTTCTTTCGTGGTTTCTCTTATGAGGCAAGTCAGCTGGGTTGGAGAGGTGAAAAGTCAAGTTAAAAGTTAAAAACAATCATTCTTAAGAGGTCGGTCATGGGGAAGACTCCCTAATTGACCTTTGGCGCCACCAAGAAGATATATAAGGGGTCGCTTGGACTCATTTTGGGCATGCATCTTAGTATAATTTTACACTTGGTTTTTGGGCTGATTGCTCAATTCCATTCCATTATAGGGCAAAAACCCTTGTTCAAGTTGGAGAATGAAAACTCTCCAATTGGTGGTTCCTATTGGCTTCAAAGAAGGTGATGTTGCTGGTTTGTAGTTAGGGTTTGAAGGAGGAAGAGCTATTAAGGTTTCTACATTCATTTTGCACCCTCTCCTAGGGTAGCAACTTGAATGGAGGAAGGGTTTAGTGCCTTCTAAGGCACATTTGGGTCATTGGAGTTGTTCTTCTGTAATGTCCCTTTCTAGGGCTTAAACTGAAAATAAGGATTTGGCCACAGACCCTAAGAATCATATCTGAAAATACACGAACACCCAATAGAAAATAATCTGATTTTTATAACAGCTGATCTAACAATATTAGAAACCCTAGCAACGAACTGGAAATTACACTTTTAGGGTATCAAAATCAGCTTAGAACATTAATTAATAGTCTGTTAGGGCAGTGAACTATACCGACACTTTGGAACAATCATTCACATGCAAAATATGGACTGAAAATTAATATAGAAATATTCCAAATACTCAATAAATCTAGCAAGATGAAATCTGAATGCAAATATGTATTTTGTAAATTTATTTCAAGTGCAAATATAGTTGAAACTTCAAAAATTCATAACTCCATCAATACTTGGAGTTTTAACACAAACCAATTTTCAAAATGATTTTGAAGAGACCATCCAATGAAAGTGAAATCACAGTTTTCCAACCATAAAAACCCACTAGAAAAGTGATCTTGGAATCTCCAAATGAGTAGATTAAGCTGGAAATAAATGTGGAAGCCCCTAAAAGTGTGCCCTAGTTGGAAGTGGAGTGCCCTAGCATATAGAAAACACCTTGCCGTTATGAAATTCTGCCAATTTTGAAGTTCCAATGTGACTCCTAGTATGAAATTACCAATGCAACAAATGAGGGTTTCCATCCCCAAGTGTTTTGACTATAGAGGGTTTTGTCCCCAATAGGATCCAATGAGGGTTTACGTCCTCAAAGTTGAGCCATGCCAAATGTCTTCGTTTTAAGTGGAGAGTAGGGTATGCCGTGCACAAACCCAAGATATCAATCTTTGAAATAAACATGCATAACCTTTCTTAAGCCATTCTATCCACCTTTATATCCTCCTTTTTTGGTGCCAAGGATGAATTAGAAGCCCAATGCACTTTTTAATCTTCCCTTAAGAAGACAAACCTCATAAGAGTATTTAAAAAAACTTTTTATTTTATAATAATAATATGAAGTTGTCTTAAAATAAGAATTGGCTGGGCCCAACTTAAAATATTATTAATTATTTTTAATTTAGAAAAAAGGACATTATAAATTACAATCCTCCCTTACCAAATTTGCTTGCCCTCAAGCAAAATGCAAGCTCCTGGATCCCAAATAAATCTGTGGCTCCTTCTTTGATGTAGCTGCACATGAAGCAAACTCATTAAATAAAAAATGTGTTCCCTTCTTCCTACACTCATGTTTTGTGGATACGATGGCCAACGCTTCTTTGCTTGCCAAGGCCTTATAATTACCATCCAAGCATTGGTTGTCCACCTTTTCCCTCATGCTGTCCCAAATACCGATGTAATCCTGCTTTTCTCTTTCAAATATCAGAATGAGGGTGTTTGGAATTCCACTTCTACTTGCACAAAACATTACAAATTGATCTAGATGTAGGAAATACAACTTCCAATTGTGTAGGTGTCCTTTTATGACCCAAAAAAGTGAAAAGAACAAGTTGGAAATGCACCAAACTGATTGTATGGGGGTTGTATAGTGACTATAACAGTCATGAAATGCTTGGAATTCCTTCCCAAACAACAGTTCCTTTGTACCTAGTGGCCTTCTATGTTGAAGTTCTTCATACCCCACTCTAATGCAAATGTTTTCACCCATGTTGTGGCTGTAAAAAGGTGTTTTCTTGCTTAGAAACTGATTCGTAATGACTGGAAATAATCTTGTAATGGCTGTACATACCTCATCTTTGAACCGGTTGCTTAGGTGTACCATTGAGTATGTCATGACAACCGGTAAAAGATTGAGACCGCTGTGATCAGCTACATAACCAATGTAGCCCAAAAAACTTTTTTTTGAATCAATAGCTGAAAGTACCTTAATGACATGGTAATTCTTTTCAATACTTTGGGCAGCTGTCCATTTAATTACATCCATGGGATACAAATATTTTCTCATTTTGTCAACCCAAGATTACTCTTCTAACTGCTGTACTTTAGAGATGTGGCCTTTTTGTAGCAACTCATCCTTCACTATGGTGCTAGAAGGTGCAATAAACTTCATTTGCCTCCGCATAAGTTTCCTTATAAATAAAATGCAAGAATCATAAAAATCAGTAGAAGGAGAAGCTTTTACTTTGTTCTTCATAAGATCATCCTAAATATCCATGCTATAGTCAACTTGGAATTGAATCAAACCAACTCTATATCTATGGCTGAAACTGGTGATTTTCACCCAAATATGCTCTTCGGAATTCACTTTATAATAATAAACATTCTTACCAAGTGTGAGCAACCTTTGTTATGACAAATTTTCTGATTGCAAGTGCCTTACTTGCTGCCCCAAAACAAATGTCCTATGTTCCTTCTTGCAAACTCCTATCCATGATGTCATTATCAATGTGATTTCTGACATAACCAATAGTGACAATATTTTTCCAGTCAGCTGTTATGAAGAGAGCAGCGCACAATGTGATTTTTTGATAGATTTGCTTCAGCATTCACTTCTTTCCTCATGGCCTATGAATTTTAGATTTCTCCAACTTGGTCACATGCAGAGTTCAGTTCTTTATCATGATTTTTGAGGGTGAACTCTGCAGCCCAATGTTTCCAACCATTGAACCCCAAGAACAATTTCATCATTAGCTAGTTTGATTACCAAAAGATTCTTCACATACCTCATGAACTCCCAAGAGATTTTTGACAACTATACTATTTTTCTTGTACTAAGTGCTGATGGTGCCATTCTCTACCAGCATACAGACCCCTTGTTTATCCTTGCTAAGAAAGACCCTTCATTGAATGGGTGATAAGCATGAGTGCCACACATTACAGTAAGCGTGCTGCCCTTCTACCATATGGGATCTCTAGCTCTTTCACTATTTATGGAATCATGGAATGGAAAATCAGACTTATGAACATGTCCTTGATGCCTCAAACATAGGTATTCTCCCAACATTGCATCTATGTTCCACACGCGGAAACCAATTTTGGAATTGAGCCCAAGAACAATAAGTACTTCTTACCTCATTATTCCATGGAGCATGAGATGCATAATTTTCAATGTCCAATCAACAGTGACATAGGAGGACATAACAAGCATGAAATTTGATCACCTTCCTCCAACCATAGCTGTGTGTGAGAGAGCTCAACATACCAGCAATGACATATCAACAAGCAACCTGTTTGACTTATGTCCCCAAAGGACCCTTTTCCACCTCCAAACTTTAGGTAAAACCCTCAAACCAAAAACAAATTTTTAAAGATGTAGCAATTAATGTTAATTCAGATTTGATTTATCCCTAGAAAATGCGACTAGGGCAAGGAAGAAAACTCAAATAAATCAACATTTACATTCAACTATTTCCACTCAAATCTGATCCAATATATTTGTAAAGCCAAAATATGAATTAAAACCCAAATTTTAGAGGCACAATGAGCTGATGAGATAACCTCTAGAATAATTTGCACACAAGATGCCCTAAAAAATAGGACTTTTTATCATTCAACAATTCTAGAAATGAGGCTAAAACAATTTTTAAAATCTGATTAAGTTGCAAGCAGCCCAAATCAGATCAAAAATCACCTTTAAACACCTCAAAACATGCCTTAGAAGATAAGTCGCTACAATATGATAGAAAGTTGAAATATGACAAAAAATGCACAACTTCGCAAATCTTACTTCAAACCCTTCATCCAAAATCTACAAATCTTCCGCACCTTATCAACTGCTGGAAAAACTCGGATAAATTATTAATAACTCGATGAAGCACAACGGAAACCCCAAGGTGGAGAATTCCCTTGAACTCTTGGAAATCTTTTCGTCCTCAAGAGCGGTTTTTCTAAAGAGTTTCGTCTTTACGAAATATTTTTGACAAAACCCTTAGAAAGCTTCAAACAAAATTAGAGACGAGAAATATTCAATTGTGTCTTTTGAAGGCACGTCGACTTGCCTAAATAGTACTCCTGTGACCCCAAATGGCTACTTGTGAAGACCAATCAGCTTTTTCCCCATTAAATGACTTTTTCCACTGACTTTTGCTCCATAAGCAAGTCAACATCCAAATTTTCCATGGATAATTCATTTCCTTACTAAGTGTTTTTTTTCCCTTTGTTTGCTTTTTGTATTTTTTACATTGTTATTAAGTCCATAATAAAGATTTATTATAAGTGCCTTTTTAATGTTTAATTTTGTTTTTGCACTTTATAAAAATATTCTGTCTTTCTCCAATTCTTGGTCACAAAATTTTCAGATTTTTTATCATTGTATTTGAGGGTGAACTCCCCCAATGTTTGCAACCATTGAACCCCAAGAACAATTTCATCATTAGCTCGTTGAATCACAAAAAAATCATCACATACCTCATGAACTCCCAAGAGAATTGACAGCTGTATATTTTCCTTGCAAAATTTGGTGCCAATCTCTAGGAACATACTATGTTGCCTTGGTTATGAAGAAACGGGTCACATGTAATGGGTTCAAAAGCGTGGAAACACACGATTTTCAGAGTAACCTTGTTGCCCTACGACCATGTTCTCGGGAAACGTCCGTACAATATATTATAAAATTTAAAAATATAAATATCATGTATTTATATATATGCCCTTGATGCTCATTTTCAAACATAGGTAGTCCTTGGACCATAAGCAGATAAAGCCACTCGGAAATAATTTTGTATTCATTGAAGTTCTAAAGATTCATCGTTCAACATGGTTACAAAAATGTTTTATATATACATGATTATAATCCAGGATTCTAGAATATATCATAATAGATTTTCTTCATATCATCTGTCAGCATCCATGTTTCATAGGAGGACATAACAAGCATGGAATATGATCACCTTTCCCAACCATTGTGTGTGAGAGAAACATACCAGAAATGACATATCAACAAACAACCAAGCTGAGATAATCATGTACCTGGGGCTGCCTATGACACACTTATGACTTAGAATTTTTGAGTTAGGAGCAACACTCTGAAAATACCCTAATGTGCCCTTCTTTCAAGCATGATGTCATGTTCACAGGTCCTTACTGAGCACATTGTAACTTAAACCTGGGTTTGGAAAATTCTTTGAGTAGAAATATAGGCTATATTTGAAAAGATTAAGTGGAGTGACACAACAACAAACTAGAATAAACTTTTTCTTATAATATATAAGCCGGAAAACATCCCAAAAACTTCTTGGAAACGCCAAAAATGTCGTAAATGTGTCTAAAAACGTCGTGGACATTTGCGGAAATTGCCCAGGTGTTTCTGGAACGTTTCTAAGGTGCTTTTCGTACCCGTTTCCGTACCGGAAACGATTTAGGGTGGATACGGGGGTAGGGGGCGTTTGCCCTTATGCAAATTTGAGTAAATCTGATTTGACTTTTCAACAATTTTCCACAAACACCCATTAGAAACCAATGAAATATCATTAAATATAAAAGAACTTTTACAGGACCGAGTTCGAGAATTCGATAAACTATCATAGAACATTAAAAGGATTTTTACCCTTCTTCGGATGATGATGAAATAGGGATTGTTCTTTGTGAATGCCCTTGTCGGTTTACTCCTTGGTGATTGCTGTTTGATAATTTCTGTAGTGAACTAAAAGTAATCATGAGGAACCGGAAGTACCTTTTCCTCCATGAACATACCCTTCCGTAATGTCATCCTCTTTGCCCTTATGCAAATCTGATTTCTTTTCAACAATTTGACCCAAGCACCCGTTAGAAACCAATGAAATATCATTAAATATTAAAGAACATTTACCTTGGGACACATGCTCCATGGTTCTTCAATCCTTCATCAAATTGTGATATCTTTACATTGCTGATCTGAAAATCAGTTAACAACTTTACTTTGGCAATGGCGATGGGGGTTTCTAGGACTTCAACGGGTTATTCCCTCGTAATGCCCAATAACTTTGGTTGTTCTTCTTTCTTCTTTGGCTCAAGCTCCATGATTTTTCCTTCTTCAACTTGCGTCATGGGTTCCTCTACGGGTTGTTTTTCCTCCATCACTTGTAGCCCTAGTTTTTCTTCTTGTGTAGTTTGTGACCTAGGCGTAGGCCTTGATCTTCCCTTTCTTATTTCCATGAACTCAGAAAATGACATGGCATCACGAATCTTCTCCAGAAGAGTCCTATATTGTTCATACCATGTAGCAATGTTGTCCACTTTGGATCACTGAGAATTATTGACTTTCTTTGAAGAGCTCCTTCAACCATTTAAATTTTGAATGGTATGGATCAAGTGAGCCATTTTGTTGGCCAATCTTTCTTGCCCTAGGGCAAACTTTTTGAGTCTAACATCACCAAAAACTCTACCCACCATTTTAATCTTCTTGCAAGGAAACTCTTAGGCTAGGAAGACCAAAGCTCTGATACCACTGTAATGTTCCTTTCTAGGGCTTAAATCGAAAATAAAGGCTTGACCACAAACCCTAAGAAATAGATATGAAAATAAATCAACACCCAACTGAAAATAATATGATTTTTATAACAATAGATCCAATAATATTAGAAACCCTAGCAGTGAACTAGAAATTACACTTTTAGGGTATCAAAATCAGCTTACAACATTAATTAATAGCCCTCTAGGGCAGCGAACTGTACCAGCACTTAGGAACAATCGTTCACATGCAATATGGACTGAAAATTAACATAGAAATATCTAAAATACTCAATAAATCTAGCAAGATGATATTTGGATGCACATATGTATTTTGTAAATTTATTTCAAGTGCAAATTCAATTGAAACATAAAAAATTCATAACTCCATCAATACTTGGAGTTTCAACACAAACCAATGCTCAAAATGATCTTGAAGAGACCAATTATCCAATGAAAGTGAAATCACAATTTTCCAACCACGAAAACCCATAGAAAAGTGATCCCGAAATATCCAAATGGGTAGATCAAGATGGAAACGAATGTGGTAGCCCCCAAAAGCGTACCCTAGTTGGAATGTGTGCCATAGCATTGATTGAAACACCTTGACGTTCTGAAACTCTGAAATTTGAAGCTCCAATATGACTCCTGGATAAAGTCACCAATGCAACAAATGAGGGTTTCCGTCCCCAAGCGTTGTGACTATTGAGGGTTTCATCCCCAATAGGATCCAATGAGGGTTATCGTCCTCAAAGTTGAGCCACACCAGAAGTCTGTCTTCAGTGGAGAGTAGGGCATGCCGTGCACAAACCCAAGATATCAATCTTTGAAATAAACATACATAACCTTTTGTAGGCTATTCGATCCACCTTTATATCCTCCTTTTTTGGCGCCAAGGATGAATTAGAAGCCCAATACACTTTTTAATCATCCCTTAAGAAGATCAACCTCATAAGAGTATTTAAAAATACTTTTTATTTTCTAATAATAATATGAAGTTGTCCCAAAATAAGAATTGTCTGGGTCCAACTTAAAAGTATCATTAATTATTTTTAAATTAGAAAAGGGGACATTACATCTTCTCTTTCCTCATAATTTATAAGGCTGATTTCTCATTTCATTGGTATTTTTGGGGTTTTGGAATCATCATTTCTAGCCCTTAATGTGAGCTGTACTTCTGCTAATTATTTAATTAATTACAACTGTGATTTATCTCTTGTTTGTTATTTATTTTGAAGTATATTGGCTGGGTAAATATTTTCATGGTTGGATAAAATATTTGGAAGCATTCTATGTCATTTTCAGCTTTTATTGCATGTGAATTGATGCCATTAAGTGCCATTACAGTTCGCTGCCATAGGAGGATTTATTTACTTATTTTCAGCTGGGTTGAAGGGTGTGTGATGCCCTAAAAGTGTGGTTTTCAGTTCGCTGCTATAGTTTCAGAGCTGCTGTTGCAAAAATCAGATTTCTCTCATTTGGGTTTGAGCCCAAACCCTTATTTTCAGTTTCAGCCCTAGAAAGGGACATTACACAAAACAATGAAATCAAAGCTTCATGGTGATGCTCAATCCTGCAGCTAAGAAAACTATCTCATATGGTTTAAGTTTTTGGCTTCTGTTTACATGTACTTGCAAAGAAATGCTCATCTTTGAGACCTCTGTATATCACCCCTTTTCGGTCCTTCTGGCAGCTACTACATCATAGATGTGACTGAAACATATTATCTTATCCTGTTATGATTGTCCACTTCTTCCATAGAGAGAGACACAGAGAGGGTGAGGTTTAGGATATACTTTTCAAAGAATGACTACCAAATAAAATAGATTGTCAGGGGTCTCATGATTTAACTTATGTTTTTTGATTGTCGTAGCCAGTCAGGATACAATTTCTATGTTCATCACTGATATACAAATAGATTATTATCCTAGATGCTTGATCAACAGTTCTTGAGTTCAATTTTGTGACTCTTTTTTAGTAAAGATGACTATAGTGCAATGTGTGCATTAAATACTTCTTTTAAAGCACCAATTATTGTCAATATCACAAGTCTCGGTAAAGTTCAATCTTCTAGGTAAGCAGAAATTCTCACTTATGAGTTGAACCAATCAGCTAAATTTTTGTTTTTGGGTGGCCCGTTGGCAGGGTTGTAATGCATTGCTAGAGAGTCCAACAGGAACGGGAAAAACTTTATGCTTGCTTTGTGCAACATTGGCTTGGAGAGAGAGCCTTGGTTCCATGCCAACTTATTCTCGGCTGGATGGGGGAAGGATAAAGAGTTCTGGCAGTCAGTTTCAGATTGATTCATCACTGGAGATTACAAAACCAATGCTGCCTACTGTAATTTATACCTCACGAACTCACAGTCAATTACAGCAAGTTATACGAGAGCTAAAATCCTCCTCCTACAGGTTTGTAATTGCAACTCTATATAAAGAGAAATCGAATAAATTACATCTCAGCAAAGAAATAGTTTTCAGCATTTGTGTTAGGTTTCGAGGATTTACAACTGGTTCACAGAGATATTTCTGAATGACTTGTTTGTCAGGGTAGCGATCAGCTCTCCAGGTGTTCATCTACTTCTTGTCCTCACTCTAATGCGGGCCACAATGTGGGAATTATAATGATTATTTTCATGCTAGTGCACTTTACTCTTTCCTAGATGCATGCTGATTTTATAATTAGATATGAATAAACATAAATATTATCTCAGATGGTTTTGCTTCGACGTATTTCCAAATGCCTTTCAGAGTTATTTCAATCAACTTCTTTTATTTGCTTCTTTCATTCTTTATACTTGTCTGGACCAATGTATATGCTTGGGTCTTAGAATATTGTCCATAGAATTTGTGCCTTCAATTATCCATGCTTAAAGTCATTTAGTTTTCAAGTTAAAAAAATGCAGTTTTATGTTTATCAATCAAAGTTAAAAGATATCATCCTTGTCAGAACTGTCTTTAACTGATAGTACCGATAGGAGTGAAAGTGTTTATTTACGCGCTCAATAAGCTTCTCTCAAAACTATGTTGCATGATCTAATTCTCTTCGTTTGTGAGTGTCAAACTCATTAATGGTGTAACATGATCTATTCTCTTGGTTTTTGTTTTAAACACGTTAACCATTGATTAGCAAAGATCGACCAAACTGAATTATAATTTCTACACAAGATCCTTTGCTGGAAATTTTTTCTTCAGCATTCATTCTGATTGGATGGTATTTGAAGCATTTGGTTTCCTTCATTCTGATATTTTGAAGGGCAACAATTTGCATTCTACTTTGACTTACAGTATTACAGATAAATTTTTTACTATTGCATGGATACTTAATTGTGTGTATGAATTATCATTGGTTTATCAGCCTTAGCTTGGTAGTGTTCCCAAACATATTGTTTGTATATTCTTTTCTGTAAGGGAGATTGGATGCCTTCTGATTGGCTTATCCTCTTAGCTGGAGAAGCGTTTAGGTTTCATTACATTCAGAACTATCCTTGAAGTTAAAAGAGCACCAAAGATGTTACAGGTCTCCAGTGCATAGGATTGCTTATTGCACTTGTGTAAAGATTAGGAAGAAGTTACTAGGTGCATACCTGTGGATGGTGTATTCTATTTTGTTAGTCTGTATATAACTACGATGTTGCAGTAGAAGTTTGTGGTTTCAGATCTGCTGCAGTGCTGATGTTGATTTTTCCTGACTAGTAGCTAATGTGTATGTTTAAATTGGCCATTACTATTTATATTCGTCATATTACTCTCTCCATTTCCATAATAATTGGATGCATTGCTATTGGATGGTAATATTAATTACAGGCCAAAGATGGTGGTTTTGGGTTCAAGAGAACAAATGTGTATTCACAAAGATGTAAGAACAATGCAAGGGAGAGTCCAAAATAATGCTTGCCGCTCACTCTGCAAGTCTCGTGCATGCTATCATCAAAATCGAGTAACCGGTATGATCATCCCAGATATTATTTTAGCACTTCCTCAAGCTTGTAACATGCTAAAAAAACAATTGTAGAATACAAGTAACAAAATTGAAAACACTCTTATAATTACATATCCTTTGACATCATGTCTTATGAAGGTTCTGCTACCTTATGTTAGGACTAAATATATAAAACCCTATGTGGAAAACATTTTGTCTCTTGTAAAAGGTACGTTTATGCCTGGTTAAGGTAAAGTATTTTTGTTTAACTTGTCCTTCTTATGGTTCAGTAACCCAGTTACAATTGTTTGCATGCATCTTAGTGTGTTTAGTGCTTTGTGCGATTTCTCATTTATAGCCTTAGGATCCAACAGCTTTTTTTTTCTTTTTGGGAAAATGCATTGTATGTTATGAAAATAAACAAGAGGTTTACAAAGAAGCAAAAGAGTTACAAGGATAATATCACCCTATAAAAGAAGCGAGAGAGCATCTAAGCTTGGCTGTCTGTGCACCAATGGGCTAAGAGTCAACATCTTTACGGAACCATTGGCACCTAGCTTTAACAATCAGAGCTAACTCTTGTCCACGGGGAAAGGAGAAGAATCCTCTTGAAAGGTAGTTTCGCATTGTGTTTTCAACATAAAGCTCAAAGAAGTCAAATGGATGGATCACAAACACTTTAGGTGCTGCTCCTAATCATCCAAGAATCTCCTAACAAAGCTACTTGCCTAGATAGGAAGCTATAAAAAGGGAATAAAATTTAGCCTAAAGCCAAGCCCAAGACGATTCAGCTATGAAGCACCTGCAAAAGATGTAATCCATTATCTCCTCTCTCCCATGTAAGATGCAAAAAGTGTCTATGATTTCCACCTTGTCTAAACATTGCTTTAACAACCAGAACTCGATGAATTGCTAGCCACCCTTAAGCTTAATGATTGGAAGATAACCCTTCTAGAACAAATGGCTTAGCATCACCTTTTCCATTGAACTTCAAGATCGTGGGCTTGCCATCACTTATTCAAGCGCTGGGCAAGAGTTTTGTTATGCCCAATTTGATTATACAAGGCTTTTGTCTCACAATTTTATAAAAATTTCCCTTGTTCCATTTCCAATCTCTCCAAGAACCCGCCACTTCTAATTGTAATTGTAAGACAATCTTTAGGGATAATTTTGTAGAGCTTTTGATAAGTTCATCAATCAGCTTTATTTAGCACTCGAGCTTGTTTAGATCATGCCAAGTATGGCACTCTTAGAGTTTCCAACTCCACATTAAGTAGCTGAGCCTAGTACTGGTATGGGTACATGTGTGGTTTCCCCAATTCTTTTGGGGCTAGAGTACAACTTTGGGTATGATCTTGCAAAAAATAAATAAAATATAAAAAATGAAAAAATATAACCAAATAAGCAAAATTAACCATATAATGCTTAGAATAAACAAAATTATTAAATAACCAAAAAACATACAGATAATTCAATGCCAAATGTCACAATATTCATTGGTTGAATTTAGAACAAGTACATTGTGCAAATGTTACAATGCATATACAAAAATCAAGATAAATCAGCATATGCATTATATTCATAATTATATTGCTCTTCAATGTCTTTATTGAGAGCATCAACACCATGATGTAGTTCATTAGAACCACAAGCAGTAGCATTGCCACTCCCACCAACTCCACTATGCAGATTGTGTGAAGTACTCTCTAACTCCGATTGAGCAATGAAAAGTGGTCAATGTAAGCATTCTAGCCAGAGTCTCTGGGTCTACATCCCAACACTTTGTTGCCCTTTCCTTGTACTCATCCAACTTGTGTGTTAGAAAGCACAAGTTGTGCTTAATTGAGTATATAAAGGAGTATGTACCCTTATTTTGCTCAGCCAAAGAGGAACTTGCAACCTATTGAGGCAAAGCTGCGTTAATGGAAAATTAAAATATATTGAAGTAAAAAGGTTAAAACGAAACGTCGAAAAGAAAGATAAAAAAATTAAAATCTTGCTTGCGATAATTTTTTTATATAAGTGGTTGCAGGTGGATGGATGCTTGTCCACGGAGGTACCACAAACGCATAAGTGTCCCCGTACTTGTCATGAAGAGTAGTAAGGGTGACCCGTGGAGGCTATGAAATTTCCAAAGTCTCTCATAATCGAGTCATCAACTTTTGGTTCGAAAATGACACCTTATAGCCCTCACTAACCTCAACATCCACATATGGTGAGACTATTCCGGGAAAAGAAAGGGGCTCCTTACTGTAATATTTTGGAGGCAAAGAAAAAGTGAAGCTGTAATGGGGTGGTCATTTTGTTTCATCTATTAATAGATATGATTGCACTTCCTAGAAGAAGCTCTCTATGGATCTTGTTGTTTGGCAATTTATGAGAGACTTAATCTTCTTAATCATAGAGCTAATTTCATCATAATTTTCACCCAAATGTGGATGATCAATGCCAAAAAAACTGAGCATACTCACGATGAGCTCAGTAAAATTGAGCAAGTACTCCACAGAATCCCACCACCAGTCATCGAGGATCAACGCTTTCACCTTTGTGGCCCTCTAAATGTTTGCTTGCCTCATGTACCCTAAAGATCGTTGATAACCATGCTGCTCAATACTTTTTGCACCTTCACTTGTCATCTCAAGACAAGTGTGTGCGAGGCAAATTGAGTCTTAACAATCTAATAAGAAATTAAAATAAATAAAATTAAAAACAAATAAAATGTTTAAAAATCAAAATTCTACAAATTACAAACTTTAAAAAAATAATTTAATGATTAAAAATTAAAAATTAAAAAAGGATGGTTACCTTTAGTTGCTAAAACTTTGAGAAGAACCTGAACATGGTTTGGGACATGTGGTGTTTGCTAATGAACATTTGGATCAACCTAATTTTCATCTCATTCGCCTCCTCATAGGCTTGATTGATCCAAACAATTTTGGTGCCCAATTTTTGTAGCATCAAATTGAGGGAATGAATGACATAAGGTGTCCAAAATGTGTCCATACCTTGCCTCAACCAACATCCGTACAACTTCAATTTTTTTTTTCATTCTCCTTCATAACTTGGACAATGTTTTGAGGGTCCCGCCACCTTTATTGACTCTATGCGGATGTTGATAACGAATTGGGCATCTTTCATCTACCCCTCACAATCAATGACCCTTAAAAATAATGCCCCTTTAGAGAACACTATAACCGCATTGATCAATAGGCCTACTTGCCATATTGTTCCATCCATCGGAAACAATGAACACCCTTGGACCAACTCATGAATTCTCGATGGGCTACAACTTATCATGAACATTTTTTCTTTCATTTACCAATAATGTGGTGCACACCTTTTCATACTTTGAGCCGGTGAACCTTGTAGGGACCTCATTGATCACTTTTGCCATATCCTGCTAGTATGTTGATCTAACAACATTGAAAGGCAACCTAGATGCGTAAATACAATGCCCAATTTGTTACTAGACTATGTCCTTGGATTCATTGTAAAATGTCGTTCTTAATAAGCTTACACCTTTTGTTCTCTTGTTGCTAAGAGGTGAATCCTCTTTGTCTACGACTGCAAGGAATGTAGACAAAAATGGTGTGATGCGATCATAAAATTGGCACAAGATGAAGCAAAATGTAATATCCCCTTCCTAGTCGAAGACCCTTAGCCCATTTTGTCTCCCTAACGGCTAAGGAATAAACATAAGGGGGACTTAAGTTATGTTAGTTTATTATAACGAGCAAAAAAAAAAAGAAGATATTATAAAACACTTATAATAAAATATTATGAACTTAATAATAAAATAAAAATAGAAAAGGGCAAAAAGGCATCTAACAAAAGTTATTTATCAACGAAAAATGCGACTTGCTTAAGGAGAGAAAGTAGGTGGGAAAAAACATTTAATAAAAGGAAAATCTGATTGGTCATCAAGGGTGGCTATTAGGGTCATAAGTGCTATAAAGGAAAGTCAACCTTGCCGTAGGAGGGTATCACTTGTTTATTTTCTCAAATCAGATTTGTTTGATGAGCTTTGAGCTACATCTTCAATCTTCTAAGGATGAAAACCCTTAGAGATTCACTCTTGAGGACGAAAACCCTCAAAGAGCCTAGTAGAAGGACGAAAACCTTTCTTCTAGTTGAGAGGATTCTCCACAAAGGGGTTTCCATTGCATATCAAGGAGTTAGCTAATTTTTCAGTAGTTTTCTAGCAGTTGTTGAAGACCGATTTCCTAAATTCAAGGAGAGATCAGATCTGAAGTGTTCAATCAGTTTTGAGGTGTTTTTGGGCCTTTCCTAAGTGGGGCGATATTGTATTTTCCAACTTTCACTTACTGCTAGTGTTTATCTACATTGTTCCAGAATTGCAGATCTGTTTTGGATGCCTTCCCCGCCATTGAAAAATTCTGATTTTGGGTTCATTGGAAAGCTTACTTTTCAAGCTTCAGTTTGCTCTATCATTTGCCCGAAAATTTGGAGTATTTTGCAAGTTATTGAATTTACAAGTTTTGCTGCGTTTTTTGCCCTAATAAATTCTAGAATCAATATTTTTTGAATCTGGTTCAAGATCCTATTCTGATTATTCATTATCTACTTGCAAACAAATTTTTCAGGTAGAAAAAACTATATTTGCTAAATTGTTGACCAAGGGCAACAAACTAGGTTTTTTTGGAAAATATTCAGTTTGTGGCCTGATTTCATTCTGAATTTCAATTTGATAGCGATTGATATTTTTTTTGACTTTTTGGATTAATCAGATTTAACCCTAGTGGGAATTGCGGGGTAATCCACTTGGGGTTGAAATATGTCCATTTGGGGACATTACACAACAAGTAGCTTGCTAGATTTAGATCCTTTCTTTGCCAAAGGATGCTTCAATTTCAATTACTTCTTCTTGCTATTTAATGTATGTGGGGTTCCTTGCATGTGGGAATCCCTTTCTATTAAAATATAAGGCTTATAATTTAGTATTTAGTTAAATATTAGTTAAGTATTAACTAATAAAGGTCGTAACCCACTTCAACCATTTTGTAATTATCTCTCATATAATAAAATGACAGACACGCAATGATATTGTGTGCATTTCAATTTATCTTCATTTCTTCTTTGTGCACATTTTTTAACATTGGTGTTAGAGCCCTTGTTGCTTGAAGGGATCTGCAAATAGAGGGCATAAAGTCGAGGAGGATTTTTCAGTTCATACTTGAAGGGGCTCAGGATCTCAATCAAGGAGAAGATTGTCACAACAAGTTTTTGGTTTGAGAAAGTGTTATCAGCCAATTTCAACTGCGCAAAATTGTTAAAAAACAATTGAATATTTAAAAATTAGAAAATTTTGTAAAGTATTACTTTGCGTGGTTCATTGGACTCCCTGCGATCGTCTTATTTTTGTGATCGTTTCGGTCTTCGTTTCATGATTTTCGGGCAAGAACTCTTCCCTTCCAGGCTATAAAACGCATTAAAATACATTAAAAATAATTAATTAATATTTAATTAATTAATTGCTCCTTGTTTGATTAAATTAATTTAAAAAAAAATCACTTAAGGAGTATTTAATTAAATAAATATAAATTAAGGTTCATCCGACAAGTTTTAGTGCCGGGGAAGTTAGCTTATGTTTCCAACTGCCGGTTGGCATCCCAAACCGGATTTCCACTTTCCTGGCAATTTCCTTCAAATTTTCCCCGCACGTGGGTTTTCCTCTGCCAATTGCCAAATCATGGACTGGCAAACGGGCATAAAATTCCCCCAATTTCCCACATGGGGAAATTGGATGGGGTGAGTGCCAACCCATTTTGCCATTCCCGTTGGCAATTGCCCGTTACTTTTCCCATTTCCCCCTGGCACTTAAGCCACTACCCGGGATGGCAGGAAGTTGAATTAATCCTCGTAACTTCCTCCATCAAACCCGGTGGAAAAAGTCAGAAGCTTCTTTTTCTTCAGAAAGACATAATATTTTGTTTGACATTATGCAAGAGAAACCCACACCATTGTGAGCAAAAGAAATTAATCACAGCAAAAAGACTTGAGGCAAATACATGCGCATTGGTTGAAGGAAAAGAGAGAAAGAGATAAACACACAGTCAAATAGCTTGCCACGCATGCCAAGAAGAACAGTTTTTAAAATTTAAAGGAAATCCAGGTAGGAGGAAAAGGACAGCAAATTCTTTTGAATGTTTAAAGGAAATTTCAACGCCTAAGAGAGAGAAGAACTCAGGGAAGCTAAAGCAGTCTTTAAATAAAGAGAGAAAAAGAAACAGTCCAAAAGAGGAGACCACTGCTCTCCTGCGTTTTTTGTTCTTTTTCTCAGATCTGTTTTGCTTTTTCGCCTCCTGCTCTCGTGTGGACGTCTTTGCATACGTCTTCACAAAGTCCAAGGGTCGCTGTGTGTTTAGGCGCTTCCACTGATATCTGTGTATATACATAACAAAATGCCTGATGGACAGAGTTCCAAGCGATAAGACTGTCGGTGGCGGCGATGATGCATTCAATACATTTTTTTTAGTGAGACCGGCGCCAGAAAGCATGTTTCCCGTGCCGTGTTCTTGGATCTCTGCCTGGGGTCGAATTCGGAAGCTGAAGGACAACTGCACTGGTCTCCAGGGGTTTCTAGTGTTTCACGCTGTAGGAGGTGGTACTAGTTCAGGCTTCGGATCTCTTCTCCTGGAGAGGCTTTCTGTGGATTATGGGAAGAAATTCAAGCGGGGGTTTCACCGTTTACCCTTCTCCACAAGTCTCCACATCTGTGGTGGAGCCCTACAATAGTGTGCTCTCAACTCACTCACTGTTAGAACACACCGATGTTGCTTTTTTGTTTGATAATGAAGCCATTTGTGACGTCTGCCGCTGTTCCCTCAACAAAGAGTAGCATAATCTCCCACGCAGGTCAAGGAAAAACTTCACGCGCCCATTCAAGAAACTTCACGCGCCAGGGACATGACACACACAGTCTGGGGAATGTTGAATGTTATTCATCTTGTTCAATATCAGCACTATTACGGTGCACTGCTTAAGAAACTTGCTCCTGAAAGCTACAGGCAATCCTACAATAATGCAAATAGTGCGCGACCCATACTCTGGAGAACATCATCGATTGATCTGCGCCCATATTGTCAATACTGTTTGCATTGCCTGTAGCTTTTAAAAAAATAAATAAAATAAAAAGAAGCGACCCGACCGAACCACGGGCAAGTATGTTTGAAAAAAATGAATTGTTTTTGCGACTTGTTATATTCTGCATCTTCATCGGCCTTCAGAAAGAATGCGTAATATTGCATATGGATGGATCTGGGGCCCTGATAAAGCTTACAGCTTAATTGCTAAAGGCTGCAACAAATGAAGGTCACGAATAACAAACATAATGCAGCTGTAGGCTTATCCTTATTCTGAATTCAGATCCATGGCAGCTGTCAAGCGATTCCCCCTTTAGAATCTGCTAACTCCATACCTGCGGAGAAACAAATATTCACTGCCGTGTACGATGGATTGGAGTCACGCTATTCAAGGCTTCATAAAATTTCCCTGAATCAGGATATGAAGGTTATTACGGTGCAGAATGAAACGATTCATATTGCTCAGCATTTTATTTTTATTTTTTCCCCCTGGAAATGAATTGAATGTGAAGGCCGACTCTGAAAATACCTGGTTGGCCGTTTCGTGTACTACATCCTTTTTACTTGTAAATGGTCTCTTTGAGAAACTCTAAGGGCAATAGGCAATATTTATACCCTTCCATTATGTACATCCAATCAGACAATAAAAAGTATTCTTTTACCAGGCTCAGAGAAACTTGTTGATTGGAGCCGGGATTGCAGAATCCACTGCCAAAATACCGAGGAGTTCTTTGGCCAAGAATCAGTCTTAAGGGTGTCTATCGACATGCTGAGGGCTTGAACCTGGGTCATCATCATGGCAGCATTAGGTCTTTATTGGTAATGGCATTTTCTCATCGTTTGAAAGGGACAATTGTGCTTATTATGGCAAAGCCAAAACATTCTTACTACAAGTGTTATATAATAAGGAAGAACCGTGAGCATTGTGGTAAAACCATTCTTTTCAAAAATGTTGGGTTAAGCTCGGTATTGAAGTGAGTTGAGCCAGAGAAGAACTCAGGGGAGTTCGGTTCTGGAAAGAAGGTAAGACGACACGAAGGGCATGGATCGCCATGGGAGTTCGAATTCAAGTTGAAAATGCATGAGCTCATAATCAAGCTAGGAGCGATACGATTGAGGGCTCATTTGTGAGTTGAGTCGTCTAAACACCTAAGTGAAGAAGGAGCACATCTCGAGAATTTCTCATTCCCAGTCATCATTCGTCTTTGCATGATTGCCCTAATTCTTCTAATCAACAACACAACACTATAATTCAAAGCATTGGTTCTATGCGCAAGCACCTGTAATCTATATCACACAATTTCTAGAGGTGGAACTCGTTGATGAAGTACCTCAAAATATACCAGCCCAACTTGTGGAAGTAGTCACAACTTCTGAACCAAAAGTTGATGATCTGGAATCATCACAAATGGAGAAAATGGCGACAACATCTTTCTCACAACAAGAAGATCCAATTTCAGCAGCACTCGAAGGTGATCCCCTTTAGTGTGATGAAGATCAATTCCCAACGAACATGAGAACCATGTACAATGAGGGTACTTGGAGAGGTTCCCACTTGGCTACATGATACCCTGAAGAATTGAAAGAGGGTCTTCAAGCCAATAGTGATAAACTTGGAAGCGATTGCGTAAATGTTAGAATCCATCACTCCAAAAAAAGACCAAATACTACGCTAAGGTGTGTGTCAACGAATTCATAAATCACTTCGATGATTTTTCAACACCACTCGTTCACAATGGGGAAAAGGAGATGGATTTCCAAGACTCTAAAGTCTCACGAATTCTGCTCGGGAGATCAACACTTTGGGATGGTGACAAAGACAAAGGGACATAACTCCAGGCAGTGAATTGCAATTTTGGCTATTGAAGATCTTCCCAATGGTGAAAGACCAGAAGCTGGATTCTGATCAAACTAAGGTGACGTAACGACTACGGTCTCGTGACAAATGAATAATTCACCATGGAAAGGTACTCTGAGCGTGTGGAGAATTGTGAATATGAATACGAATGAAGACAAATCTTCTCACACCAGGATATTGCTCAGATAGAGGGGGTGGATGAATTGCTCAAGTTTCAAACTCAGCACTCTTGTCATTTGGAGGATTGCAGAGCACAGTCAATGAGTTCATTCCCGTACGATCGGGATAGGCGGACTCTTGGCCCAATGGATAAGGCACTGATCTTAGGTGTCTTGATCTAGGTGGCACATTGCTGACTAGGATGTCTACGTGTGCATACAAGTCATTTAAGTGGGGTCCACATGTACCCATTTCTTTTATTTATGTATTTTTCCTTAAATGACCTTTTAACTTAAGTGGTTTCTATTTTTAGTCACTTTTTAAAGGTTGGTTGAAAAAAGTCAAAGTCACTTAAGTGCCCTATTTAATGTGCATTTAAAACCCTAACTACTTTGTAACCAACTTTTGGGTTATAAAAGGAAGTGAAGGGCTCATTTGTAAAGGTGACTTTGAGAGAGGAGAAGAAGATACTTTTGTGCAAGCTTTGTTTCAAGAAGAAACTTTGTGTTCTTTGTGAAAAACATTTTGGAGTTAATAGAATAAGAACTTTGTGTCTCATTCATTGTCTCTTGTAACATTTGGTGTTCTTATGTTCATTAGATGTTAGGTGTTTGAATCTTGCATGCAAATATTATCTTTGATCTTATTGTCAACATTAGTAATTAGTTGTTCTAGTTCACAGTGATCAAGCTCTGACTATCTACTTGCTCATGTGTGTTCCCTTTTGCATGTTCTTGTTTGGCTAACTCAAACTCCGTTTTATTTGTGTTGGTTATTCATCTTTCCTCTTCATGCAATATTAGGCTCTGTTTTTACCTAACTCTTGCATGTTCTTTCAGTTCATTCCATTCCACTCCTTTCCTTCTTTCTATTCCATTTCCTTCATTCACTTTTCTTCCATTGATGTTCCAAAACACCCCCCACATACAATTTTGAATGTACAGATGTAAATACAGTTTTGGCTTTCAATAAAGGCAGCCTCACCTTCATTGAGGAGGGACTCCGTTCCCACACTGTTGCATGTCATTTGCATGTGTGCAAATCCATATGCTAACAGAAAGATATAGTCACAACTAGTCTTGTTTAGGTCACAAAATCCACCACCATTACCTGCATTTTTAAAGCACGTGAAGGCATATATCGAAAATATTTGCCATTGGTTTGCAATACCAGTCATGAATTTCATAGGTGAACTAGGGCACAAAATAAAGGTTTCAGACTGCTTCCAAAGGGCATATTTATAGTTGTGAAAGGCACACAAAAACGTGAATCATGCAATCACGGATCGCAAAAGGCACACAAAAATGTGAATCATGTAGTTGTGAATCTCTGTTGGGGGCATGAGACAATTCATGTGGGACATAGGGCATGATATAGACATTAAACCATTAAACGTCAATAAAAACACAAGCTTAAGGTCACCATTTTTGCCTATGTAGCAGTGGAAAATTGCAAATTGTGAATCTGGACACGAAGACAAATTTCTTTGGCATTTTAATTATTTTTTTCAGTAGTGTAGTTATTTACATTGAATTTTTCCTCAATGTCTGCTTGCTGTATGTTTTTTTGGATCACAATTGCTCTATAGATATCAAAGGTACTATTTTCTTTAGAATGGAAATCCCAAAGGTGAAATATTTTGGCTTCAACTATCATACTTGGAAAGTTAAAATCCAGATGCAATTAATGGACAAATTTTTTTGGGGGTATTGTCAATGGAAAAGAAACACAACCCACTAATGCTGCCAAAATTGTTAGAGTGAGAAAGCTGCAATGATAAAGCTAAAGCTATATTCGGGCTTGCTCTTTTTGATTCTGAATTCCATCATAGAAATTTAGAGAAATCATTTCAAACATCTGGGATAACTTGAATAGGTTGTTTGGGGCAAAAGCAGTGAGTGCTAAATTTTCTTTAAAGCTTCAACTCTTTTTGATTCAAGATGGCTGATGATGTTACTATGCCTAATCATATAAATAATTAGATATCTCTCCTCAGACAATTACCAAAGGTTAAAGCTCTAGTAGATGACGAAGATTCTAAATCCATTTTGTTAAACAATTTCCCTTCTTCGTATAACAATGCCATTTGTACTCTTAGTCAGATGCCTTACGAAAGCCTAGAAGATATGATTTCAGCGCTTCTAGTTGAAGATGAACATTCTATATCCATTATGTTAAATAGTTTTCCTTCTTCGTATAACAATGCCATTTTTACTCTTAGTCAAATGCTGAAGATATGATTTCAGCTCTTCTAGCTGAAGAAAAGAGAGCAACTGCCAATGATACAAAATGTAATTCTTCAGATGAAAATGCACTATACTCCTGCATGGGAAATAAGCACAAAAAATTAGATAAGGACACCAGGCAGGTTGAGTGTTATTAGTGCAAGAAAAGAGGTCATAAAACTTGAAATTGTTGCTTTCGAGCTAATGATGTTCTCAAAGGCAAACTCAAAGATAACCTGCATGAAGCAAATGTTGGCCTTTGTTGATAATCCACTAGATGCTAAAATTATTGAAGATTTTAGCGACAAAAAAGAAGATTTATATGTATTCTAAAGGATTTACTGTTTTGATGATAGGAAGGAATTTGGTGTAGGTAAAATTCAGCGTGGATGGCTCCCCAAATAGTTCAAGAGTCTGTGGATCTTGAGATTTCACTCTTATGAGGGTCACGAGACAACCTGATGGAGCATTGTGGGAGTAGCTCAACATGGAGGGTTGTTCAACAATTTGTGAGATTCTGTAATTCTAGAGTTTGACGAGGTGGAATCTAGGACCTCGGGAACTACACCTTGACAAGGGTTAGGGAGGCAACTTGACGGAGTTTCTACCTGGTCCAAAAACTGTTGTTCAAAACAAAAGCTTATGAAGATTGTAATTCTATCTTCTTTTTAGTGGTGTAAACCTTAAGAGGAGGTATTTAAATAGAAGGCTTATAGTTTAGTATTTAGTTAATATTAGTTAAATATTAACTAATAAATGGTTGTAACCACTTAACCATTTTGTAACCATCTCTCACATATGAAAATGACGGACACACAATGATAATATGTGCATTCCGGTTTCTCTTCATTTCTTCTTTGTGCACATTTTCTAACACTTTCCACTTGGCTCACCACTTGTTTGGATTCTTTGGTTAGGAATCGCATAAAAAGGGCTTTCATCCAACTGCACGAGCTCTTATATTTCATTTTACACTCTGAGCAAACCCAAATATAACCCCCTCTATCTGGCCCTTGTTCTAACATTGTCACATACTTCCAAAGGGGCGAGCATGGATCATATTTGATGGTTATACCTTGGCCCATAGAACTAGCAGCTTGTATTCTAAAAAATTTGTGTAGCTCCCTAGTTAATAAATTAAAAAAAAAAACATTACTATTAATGGAACTTAAGGCATAAGTGTTGACAAACTAGAGGTTGAAAGAATGTTAAAAACAATGTAACAATAACAATTAACAAATAGAATACAAGTTGCAAAATACAAACTCAAAAAAAAAAAAAAACTAAAAATAAAACCACAAGAAACTTACGTGGAATCAAGTAGCCTCTATGTTGCAAGCTCCTTAATCTACTTGGCACCATATGGGCAGTAGTAGTGGGATAGGATTAGCAATCAAGTTTCAGCCTTTAGCAATTGAAAATCTCAATGTGAGATAGCAAATGTGCAATGAAAGATAAGTATGCAATGTGAGGTAAAGGTGTTGTTTTTGTCGTTTATAAAGAGTTTGGGACTCGTCTTTTAGCCTTAGGATTCTGTGTTTTAAATGTTTTTAAAAGTCCAAGTTTTTGACTTTATTTTGACACAAAAAGGGGAACAAAAAAATGCTTTTTTTTATCTTTGGGTACACTGCAGGTTTGAACTGGGTAGAAACTGACCCAAGGTACGCGTTACAGTAACCAGGCCATACATGCAGGCTAATCGGATCATCCCAGGTATCCAATACATGCCATGTCCCTAGACTGTCACCCTTTGGTAGAGCTACCCAGGCATGTAAACTCCACATATGGGTGCAACAAAAAAAACCGTGTCAAACGTAGGCCCCAAGCATCCAAGGTGTGTACACTGTTACCCAGTTGCCTAAGTACACAATCCAATAGTATTCATTTTCTGATCAGAGCTTATATTTTATGTCAAATTCATGCATTATAGCTAAAGGCTGGAATTTATTGCAGTCAATTAAAAGTTCTAATCAAGTTGTGGATATTGGATAACAGCCATTTGATTGGCAAGATATGTAGGATCAAAAGTGCAAAACACTAGTCCACACGTACATCACTGCTGTCACAGCCCATTCCAATGATGTCAAAAGCCCCTTAAGCTTGGAAACCAGTAGCAGGTTTGCATCAAAAATTACGATGTGAAGTATTCCAGCTTAGCATAGAAACTATCTTGGCCATTTTAGTCTGAAGTGCTACCCTTAAAATGTTTCTGCAGCTTATACTGCAAACAAAATTGGTAAGTTTGAGTCGATACCTGCATCAGAAATTGTCTCCTGTCAGTGTGTTCACATCTCTGACCTGTACAAAAGTTTTTTTCTTCTACTTTAAGGTCCTGAATATGTTCAGGGCCACTTGGCTTAGGAGTCTTAGTTCTTTTACATAGAAGATTTGGTCTGCTCATTCTCGGTAGAACTGACTTGGGCTGTATGTCTGATATGTAAATATCTTTCTTTTTAACATAATATATACTGACTTTTGGTAACTAAAAAACTTAGAACAAATTTAGCATTAGAGAATACAAGTAACTTATGAATGCCAGTCCATGCTTTTATTTCCTGAAATATCTGATATATTCCTACTATCAAATGCTACAAATGTCCTTACATCACTGTATCACGTTTCAACTCTCACACTAATAGCAGAACAGTCTCCCCTTATGGTGTAGCTGCCTAGTCAATGATCTTACCTTGATACCGAATATTTCGTCAATTCCCTCATTGCTTATTTTGCTTGGAGACTCCAATGCTCATATTTGAACCAAGCCCATGCTAATCTAACTGAGCCAGTAAGAACTATGGGATTTCAATTCACACTGTTTTACCCTGAATGAGCTTCACATTATTATTATTATTTTAGTGTTGATAGGGGATGTTACCCCCCTATGCCCCCCTTATCTTACTTTTCCATTGTGGATGATCTCGAGTTCGGACCTGTGGACTCACGGGGTATGGGGAATACAGGACGAAATGTCCTCCCCACGCATGCAGATGCAGACTCAAAAGATCTACCTTCTAGTGTGTCCCTCAAACTGTCATCCTTTTGCTAGAAGCAAAACAATGCTTTGATGTCCCCCATTTAAGAAGAGCAATTCAAATTTTCTTTTGACACATTGTTTTTTTCCAGATAATTTTAAAAAGATTTTTGTTTATAGGGTAATACAGCTATATCATTAAATATATCTATGTTGAAAATTACACCAATGTATCTGATCTCAAGGAGTGCTGCTATCTTGGCAGTTTGTCACATAGGTTTGCCCATTTTCAAGGATTCCACTTTGTATTTCATGACAACATACCTGGGTCTCCACAAATTTATGTTGTCTGGGGATGGATGGCCTCAATCTAGCTGTGCCATTGCAAATGAGGCTCGAAGCATTAATCTTTCTAGTTGCAAATCTAAGTGGGCTTCAAACTTCACTATGATGCCCACAGATATCATGATTTGAAGATTGCCTTCTCCGAGCAAGAAGGCAAAGTTATAATTGCTCTGACAGCCAAATGGACGTCAAATTTATGATCGACCATATTTATTGACGTCTCACATCATCACACTTGCTCTTCACTCCCCCAGGATGCCATTACAATTTACAGGGTTTACCTATTAGCGTGATTTATTTTTTATTTTTTAATATATTATTAATTTTTCATATAATTTGAATATTTTAATAGCCATACCCCAGCCATCCCCCCACCATCCCGAAAATCCGGGAAATTGGTTGTCATTCCTGAAACCCTGTCCCTACATTCACCAAGTTCCGGCGTCTTCGGTAACTATGATTTTATGATTATCTTGCATGTTGCATAAATATTACTATAAGGACATTTTTTTGCTAAAATCAAGCTACAGGAAGATTTAGGCTTATCAAATTGTTACTTACATGGTGGATACTCGTAGTATGCTGTTTCTGCTCTGTATTTTATTTTGTTTGCTAAAAAACTGAAAATATGATCCTGTGTTTAACATTTCTTATAATTGCCTGATGGCAATGTTATAATATCAGTAAAGAATATTAAGAATTTAATCCAATTTGTTTTCGTATGTGCTTGTGCAGGGATTGGTTCCACTCGTCTCTCAAAGCGCCATGCATCAACTGCACATATTTATCTTTGTATTGGCAATTTTCCAAGTTTTATACAGCATCTTAACCATGGGCCTTGGAAGAGCAAAAGTAGGATGCCATGCATTTTTAATCAGAAAATTAAGAATAATGAAATAGAGATATTCATTGAAGATTAGCTTTGATTCTACAAGATCAATACTTATGATATGTCCATTAGATTAAATTTATTTATTGAAAATTAGAATCATTTTCTATCCCCAGATGCGCCGCTGGAAAGCATGGGAAAAGGAGACTGATACTATTGAGTACCAATTTTCACATGGCAAGTATTTTCCCGTGTTGTCCCCTTTCAATTGAACTGTGAATTTTTCTATAATGGAAAGTTTTTGGTTAATAGCTTTCTCAAATTTGAAGGTATAAGATGAAATATTCCTATAAGCAATTGTGTAAAAAATTTTACTTTGTGGAGTTTCAAAAATATCCCTGGTATTTATAAAAAAATCATGCAGATCCTTCAAGATTCAGGCTTGCACATGAAACTTCTTTCGTAAGGCGCCCATACACATTTTTGGAACAAAATACCAATTTTGATTTGGATTGTAAGAAATTCTTCCATCCTTTATAAGCTTCAGGAGGGATTTTTTTTTAAATAGGACCAAAATCTAATGAAGAACCTCAGGATCTCCATCAGATGGTTAGGATAGATAACGATAGATTCCTCAGTAATAAAAATTTCTGTGGAGGAAATTGTGACCAAGTCTATTAATACTTTCATTTAATTTGCAGGACCAAAACCTTCTTTCGACAGTTTTATAATTCAGTGACTAAAGTTGATTACCTAACATTGCGTCATGGATTCATCTCTGTAATTTTCACACCATTCAATTTCAAATTTTCCCTTGTTTAGATCATCTTACGTCAAGTTGTGGAGATGGTTATGATCAAGTATGTGTTGCTCATCTGGCTCCAAATACCACAGTGTCAGTGTGGAGGTGATGGTTATGATTGCAAGTATGTGTTGCTTTCATTTGTTGCAGGCCCACATTGGCATAACCAGTCAGTAGCATCCCTTATACTTTCGCAACATACATATCTAGATCCCTGGAGGATGATTTTAAAGTAGTTGTTGGGATCAGGTTGGTAAAGCCCACACCATCTTTTTAAACTCTCTTCCTTTAGCATGTGAATAGATTGGACTTAGTTAATTTTGCATCATTTTTGAATTAGTGGTCGGCTTCATAGGGCAATTAGTTTGGAGCCACCCTTCTCTTGGATTAAGATAATATTCTACATTTTATGTAGTGGTTTACAACCGTTATCCATTGGAGATCACATCTGACTTTTATACATATGTTTAATTTCAGAATGAAATCATCCTCCATCCTCATTACTAGTCTTATGTGTTTGCTAGTCTCGTGCTTAACTTTGGACAGATTGGTCCTTTGTATATACACATACTTTAGTGACAACAAAAGCATCTCTGTTTCATTATTAATCCTATGTGAAAGGTTCGATAGAGAAAGGCAAATCTAGAGTGAAAGGCGTGCCAGGCTCTATAGGTATCAGTGGAAGTTGGTCAAGAGAGTAGGATTTAATTGGGAAATATAAATGTATATGCTTGTTATCTAAATATGTGCTATAGAGAATGGTGTGTGCACTCCCTGTTCTATGTTGACAAAATTGGAACACCTTCAAGGTTGTGGGTAACCTATGTTTGAGGCGAACCTCCAGAGAGGGCTGGTTTTGTAAATCACCAAAAACGATGAAATTTGACAAGGAAAAGAGGAAGAATGCGGGAAAATTAGAAATAAAGGTGATAGAGATACACCAATTAAGTTTAACACATGCATGTAACCTTTGCACACAGAGAAATAAAAATGACACACCTGCACAACTCTTAACTATTTTGCATAATTTAATTCAAGGGTTTAGGAGAAAGGACAACAGTAGAGGTAGTAAATTCCACACTAGAGCAACACAATATGTCTATCAAACGCAATGAACACAATCAGAAAACATATGCAGTATGAGAGGGCGAAATGAAGCTTTATTTTATTCAGAGGTGAAAGTACAAGGCTAGAATTGCCAAAACAAATCACTCCACAATATGTATGATATGATTTTTACAATCCAAAAATCCTCCTTTATCCAGGTCAACTGCTATTGCTAATAATAGGCTGTTGTTTCATCATTCTTTTTATTATTTTTCCATGCATGGGCTACCATTGCAAGGGACTGTAATGCTGCATGTTAATCTTCCTTTTTTATTTATTTCTTCCTTGACATGCTGCTGCGCCAACCTTTGACTGACTGCTGCCTTTTAATTTATTTCTTTCTTTGCTTTTGGCCCCAGCAGACTTAACTTCAACAACAGTTCTTTTAAATTTATTTTATTTCTCGTCTTATACTGCATGTCCTTTTTTTGCTTTTATCCTTTTGTCTTATATTGCCTTTTGTCTCTTCTATTTTTGTCCTTTGCTGTCTTGTCTTTTCTTCATGCTCTTTGGCGCAGACTTATACATGATTGCTGCATGTTTCTTTCTTTATTTAATTTATTTATTCTCTGACATGCTGCTGCGCCAACTCTAACTATGACTGGTGAAGGTTTTCTTCTTTTATTTATTAGTCTTCCCTTGCATGCTACTGGCGCAAACAATAATAGCAACCTGATTTTATTAATAAACTTTCTCCTTTATCAAACTTGGTGCCATGTATATTTAACTACAGTTGCTAAAATTCAGATTGTTCTAGTTCCCTCTTTTTACCCTTAGCGCCAAATATAATTGAAACCAACAGTTGCTAAAAGTAGATTGTACTAATGCATGCACTTCTCTTTTGGCGCCATGTCTTTTTTTTGGAGCAGCTCTTACTAAATTTAGCAAAAGCAAAGCTAACTTTATCCCTTCATCTTTGGCGCATGGAGTTGATATATTTAGCCAAGTGCCATTTTTAGCGTCAACTACTTTCAGAAAATTCTATTTTAGCCAATTTTCCATTTCAATCATTATTTTGAGCAAACTTCTATTTTAAGCTTGAAACGCCATCTTTAGCCGAGCTAAAAATAGCCAATCTTCCAAAAATAGCCAATCCTTTGCATGAAAAAATATGGTAATAGTTCCCTTGTAGACACATGTTGTTCACATGAGCAGCCCTAATTAGCAACACAACATTTTATAGACCCATTTGATACATTTTGTAGCCATATTTTGCATAAAAATTTATGTTTTTTCAGAAGAATACTTGTCCTACCCACTTAAGTATGCATGCAATATTCGCCGAGTCATGTGCCGAGTTGATATGCCAAGTCAATGTTTTTTGGGTTTGCCGAAGTACTGAAAGTATGCGAACTATGCTTCTCTACAGTAGACTCCTGATAGTCAAAACTGGGAAAGATACACAGACTTCGTTGGTGTTCTCTCGGGGTTTCTCTCAATTTATACATAACAGGGAAGGAAACCCTAACATACCTTATGACTGCGCTACTCTCATACTATACTTGGCTGGAAACATAACGGGATATGTTTTGTGATATCCATCTAACTACATACATATACAACGGGTTGCCTTGAGATGTTGATGGGTTGGCTAAGTGGGCTGGTTGTGCTCAGCCCAACCAGCGTTCAACTCTCACTGGAGATGCCTTTAAGGTTGTTTGAGCTGGATTTGTGGCCTGTATGCAGCATAAAACTGTGATTTTGAGGCCAGTTATGGCTGTTTGATGTAGATTTAAGGTGAGTTTTGCTGGCAAAGTTTGTAATGCCAGTTGGATAGCGATCACAAGATAGAAACTACCATTTACAAATTAAAAAAAATTACATAAACAATGGTCCCAATGACAAAATAGGCCATAAGATATTCTTAATACTATGTTGTGCCAACTTACATAGCATGCCCTCCCCTATACAAAGATTTTTCCCTAAGCTAATAGAAACTCTAGACTTAAGTGTGCTCAACCTTGAGCAACACTAGGATGCATGACCTCCCAAGAATGTCACGGTTCAACACAATTTTGTCCTATGAATTTTAGTACAAAGGTGGCATGTGGTGAGAATGGAATAGAAGACCTCTACGTCACCAGGTATACCTCTAGCTAAACACACTCTATAATAGTAAGACTAATGAAAAACAATGAATGAGAAAGGGGACCTTTTATTTACTTTTCACTCCTTGAGCCCCTTTACATTTTATGCTTTGATTTGCATGCATTCTTCGAAGTTTTGGATGCCTACCATTGAACTCCTCAGTCTCCAACATTGCATCTTCTTTTGGCACTTCACCTTTAAGAGTCACACTATCCTATTTGGCATCATCTTTACCTCTTTGGTCAAAGTTCCTTTGGGCTCTCACTCAAACTTGCCCTCCTCATTTGTAATGGGTAGCTCTGTCTTTGGTATTATGTGCTGCCCTAGGGTTCCAAACCTTCTTCTTCAGAAACACATGAAGGGTATACGTGGCCATACTCAAGTGCCTTTGGAAAGAAAAGGGAGACATTTTTGAAGTAAATGTGATCCAGGAAAAAGATGACTTCATTTCTTATTGTCCAAGCATCCCCTTTCCTTCCACATGATGTTTTCTGCTGAGCTGTTGTGTAGCGGGGTTTATAGTATAGTCTTCAAGAAGCTCCTCTACCCCAAGTAGGTTAGCTAATAGAGATCACGTTAAGGATAGGTTGTTCATATTGACAGAGCATTGCCCACAATATTTTATTTCCCTTTATTTTACATGATTTGAAAGTCATAGGATTACGGTCAATCAGTCCATTTTTATTGCTCTTCTATAAGTGCCTCTTAAGTCAATCAGTCCATTTCTATTGCTCTTTTATAAACGTCCCTTAAGTTAGAAGATGTTTCAGGTTGAGGTGATCAATTTTAATGAAGAACTAACTCCCCATGAGGAATTGACTGCCACTTGGCCACTATGTGCAACATGGCCAACGTCTCTTTGCTGTATATGGATATAGGTATTTCCCTATCATTCGTATTCCTTCTTTTAATGGCAATCAGATGATCATCTTGAGAAAGCACTGCAGCAATTCCTGATCCAAAAGCATCATCCTCAATAATAAAGGGTTTGGAAAAATCATAGTCTTACCCTATCGTTCATCTTCCTGCATTTAAAGGAAATCAGATGATCAGCTTGAGAAAGCACTGCACCACTTCAGACCAAAAACATCATGCTCAATTATAAAGGGCTTGGAAAAATCAAGGGTGGCCGACATTGGAGCAGAAACAAATGCTTGATTGAGGCCAAAGGGTTTCCGTGTTTCAGTGGACCAACAAAAAGCTCTTTTTTTGGTGATGTTTAACAAAAGGTGAGCTATTGTAGAGAATTTCCTTACAAGTATTTGGTAGAGACCTGCTAGTCTTAAGAAACCACGCAGTTCCTAGAGAGTATTGGGCTCAGATCAATAACATATGGCCTTTATTTTTTCAGGGTCTATGCAAACAACTTCTAAGGAAATAATGTGGCCAAGGTATTCATGGATTGCTTGGAAAATTCACATTTGGATTCTTTTGGATGCAACCTTTCGTTGGATAATATTTCAAGTATAATATCCAAGTACCCTAATCATTTTGGTAATGTTTTTCTATAAAACCAAAATATCATCAAAGAAACAAGGAAAAACTTTTGAATGGCATGGATCAATAATCATCAAAGAAACAAGGAAAAACTTTTGAAGGTACATATAAATACTTTATTCATCAATGCTTTGAAAGTTGCACATGCGTTGCATAAGACATGACCCTGACACAATAGTGCCCGTGATGAGTTAGGAAGGCTATCTTCTCTTGGGAGGATCTTTTGGTTGAATTTTGTAATGTCCCTTTTTAGGGCTGAAACTAAAATAAGGGTTTTAACACAAACCACAATTTGATTTAAATATGATTTTGGGACCAATAAACTGAAAATTAAATCAGTATGGAACAACTATATGATTTTTATAACAGTCTAAAAAACACAAGATTTCACCAAAATATCACCCTACAATTCATCCACAATATTTATAGACCTTGTAGGAACACCTTAGAACAATTTCCACCATGAAAATCAAGCAAATACTCACCTGGAAGATTAATTATTAACATAAGTGCAACGAATAAAAATAATAAAAATGAGGGTTTCCAAACCCCCTAAATGCTCAAAAATGAGTGATTTCAGCTTTAGGAAATTATATCAAATCTGAATATCAATAAATGAATGAGTGCAGTGCCCTAGAAGGCACTAAGAATGAACTCTACCCTAGTCGCTCCCCTAGGAGAGGGCTCCAAAAATATATAAAAGTCCTTGTAGATATTCTTCTTGATCTAAATCTACAAAGAATCTTCAAGAGAGATCTTCAATTCACCAAAATGGAGAGTTTTTGTTCTCCACCAAGCCACAAGGAAGGTTTCCGTCCTCCTTGGATGCCACATAAGATGGTTTTCGTCCTCAAGTGGAATAGTATTGAGCAACTAGCCCAACAAACCAAGTGTAAGTGTAAATGCGCCAAAAAAGATGATTGCCAAACGAGGTCATACAACCTTGTTTATACCCCTTTCTTGGCACCAAAGGCCAAAGAGATGAGGACGGACCTCCAAGCTCACCTTATCTTTTAATTCTTTGTTGGGAAACTCATAATCCCAGTCAACTTGTTTGGAGGAGATAAACACTAAAGAAAAACATTAAAAATAATAAAAGAAAATAGAAACGAAGCTCACTTTCTTCCCTTGTTCACTTAATCTTCTTGGCCATAGGAAAGAATGGCAAGAAGTCTTCATTTGGCCTTAATTCGAAAAAGGGGACATTACAAGGACTAATGCACTTTAATTAATAAAGTGACTTTCTTATTTTCTATTTTAGCATTAAGTCACTTAAAAATAGAATGTTCCCTTATAACTTTAATATTAGTAACATAAGTTGCCTTCAATATTGCTTTTGGCCAACTTAGTCCTAATATACAATTATTTCCCTTTTTAAAACTTCCCCGTAGCCTATGGGAAATAAAAATAAGCTTTGGGTCCTCTGATTAAATTAATTCGAGAAAGGGTACATTACAAGGATATGGATGAGATTAAGCAGTCCAATGCTTCATTGTAATTGATGTAGTAACTTGTCTTGATTGGGCTGTGATTTTAGCCTTGGTCCTTTCCTTTTTCTTATACATGAATTTATTCTTTTCTAGTTGTCTTTCCTTCTGAAGTATACTTTTGTGGTTGTTAAAGATGTGAGTGGTAATATTGGTGTAAAGGGCATGGCACTCATTTTCACTAAATATTCGCCTCGAACATATAGGAATTCTAACAATCTTTTCTACTCCATACCTTGATATTGTTTGCATTTATTTGAATCCTATATGTAAGCTTGAAATGTCTGTAATGGATGGATACTCTAAAATAGGAAAAGGTAGAAGACCATTCTATATCCAACACACACAAACACAATTGCCGGTCCACAAAGTGGTCTAGGGCTATAAACAAGAGTCATGTGCACATGAGACTGTAATGGGTCTATATGGGGAATCTACACACAATCTCAAAGGAGATAAAAGACGAATGATCTCAATAGATTTGGTGCCATTAGATTGTAAGCAAGATTTATAGGTGACTAAATTATCAGGCAGTAAGCGTTAATATCTAATCTAAAGGTTGTAAAAAGTGCCTCTAGGTGGTAAGCAAGATCTACGTGTGACAAAAAGTAAAAGATAGCAATGAGATAACAAGCATATGCTAATATGTCCTATCAAATGCATGAAGCATAGGACAATCACTAAACAAAGTACAAAAGAAAGAGTTTAGGCTATATAGCAAATTAATCTCCCTCTTGGCTTGTACTACTTTGTAAGAGATTGCCATACGTGAAGTCAAGATTGATAGGTGCAACCTTAAGTAGACTAAAGTTTGGAGACTCCAATGACTAAAGTAAACCTCGCTAGTACAACTCCTATTCTTGATATCTTCAAAGGCCTAAATGCTTTAACTTGTCTTCCTTGGGTGTAAGCTCCTCTTAACTGTATGTCCTCTTCTTCTCCCTAAGGTAGATTTGCTAGTGCATGTAGAGCAGATTCGATCTTCTATATTTGAGAAACGACAATTGAGAACCATGTACATATGGATCTAAACCCTAAAAATCAAAACTATGTTGTGGATGACATCATTGATTCGGCCAATGATGTCGACCAAAACGTGACGGTTGCAAAACGTAATCTGTCGGGCTGACGAAGTCAGCTATGTGCTAGCAAAGGGGAAAAGGAGGGTCAAAAGGGGGGAACAAGAGCCTAGGAAGACAAGATATGCAGATGTCATGATGATTTGAAGGTGGTAATATGAAGGGATGGATGGCAAATCTCTGACAAAGTGCTATAAGTCGATCCAACCCGAATCTCGATGTACTTCTTAGGAGGTACACTTAGTGTGCCAATGAGTCCTGCCAAAGAAAGTCTTAGTAAGTGAAAATAAGCTATGTTACCCCGTAAATGCCAACCAGGGCAGTCTACCCTTGTATTGATGTACCAGGTACTGGTACTGTCCCTGGTACTTGTCTGAAACGTTTCCGAAACTCCAAAACAGGCCCCCGGTACTGCTTTGTCGTACCCGGGATATTTTTTATACCATTTCGGACTGCGCTTTGGCTGTTTCTTGTACCATTTCAGCAGTGCTGTTTTTTAAATGCCAAAAATAAAAATTAAAAAACTAGATACTTCTGTTTCAGCAATACTTGAGTAAAATCTAGATGATATATTCTACAATCTAGATTATAATCATGTACATATGAAAATTTAAGGCATGTTGAATGTTTTGAACTTACATGAATAAAAAGTATTTTAAGTGGTTTATCTTTTTTGGGAAAAAATGAATACTATGCTTTTTTATATATATATTTACATTTTTTTGATAATAAATTGTACGGACGTTTCCGTGCCATGTCGTACTGAAGTTTTTTTTTGAAAATTGGCATTCCTGTACCCGTTTCCTTGCAAGCTAGAAAATAAGGTGTATAATTATATGAATTTTAGACAGAGTGAAAGTTATTTAGAAGATATTTTTATATACGTGATCTTTAATATTTGGTGTAGTAAAATGTTATTGATGTCAGTTGTTAAGCTCAAGTATCTTTGAAATAGATTGGCATGCCTCACTTAAAGGTCCTTTTGGTTAGTGACTTATTGCCTTGATGTCTAGATACATTTTATATTCACTTTGTGTTATACTTACAAAGAGGAAAATGTTGAACTGTCTGCTACAGCTATTTATATTGACATTTCATTTTGTTGAATTATTTATGCAGGAAAAGGGTCACGGACGTTGAGTTGGTGGTGCTTTAATCCAGGAATTGCCATGGAAGAAGTTTCACGTATAGGCGTGCGTTCAATTATTTTGACATCTGGAACTTTAGCTCCATTGGAGTCATTTGCAGTGGAGTTAAATTTGTATGTCACCAGTTACCTTCCAGAAAAAGTTTCCCTTTCTTCTAGAGATATTATTTATGCTTAAACTAAAAAAATACCAGCTAGGAAGCCTATTATGATTCGATATTCAATTTTAAGTAATGGTTTAACTTTTGTTCATCAGGCCTTTTGGATGTTCGCTTGGAGAATCCCCATGTTATAGAGTCTAATCAAATATGGGTTGGAGTAGTTTCTTCTGGGGCCATCTGGTCGTCCGTTAAATTCATCTTATCGCACACGAGATTCATTGGAGTATAAGCAGGAACTTGGGTAACACAATTGGTAATTGTCAGCCTTGAAGAGTATTTGTTTAACTACTTGATTAATACTATTATTCCTCGTAGAAGAGCAAAATGTGTTTCCTTGGAAAATCCTGCCATGTCCTTAGTTACCTTTGTAAGCTAGATCATTTTAATATTTCTGCTTTCTATTGCAGTAAATTTTGCTCGCATTGTCCCTGATGGACTTCTTGTTTTCTTCCCATCTTACTACCTCTTGAATCAATGCATTGAATGTTGGAAAACTATGGTGAGTTATTCATGATGATCTTTAGCTCTAAAATAGCAAACAAATTTCAATCAAATTATGACATTTATTTGAATTAGGGAACATCGACAAATTTGAGCACAATCTGGGAAAGAATTTGCAAGCATAAGCAACCGGTTGTAGAACCTAAGCAATCTGCTCTTTTCAACTATGCCAACGAGGTAAGCTAGTAATATATATGTTTTTTGATATTTATGGGGGCTTTGATCTTGGTCTCAATTCCTTTTCTCCATGATTGGTTCATTTGTCCTTTTTTCTTTAACAATATTCTGTAGCTTTATTCAGTTTAACTCAAAGATCTCAAACAATGCTTTCTAGGACTTTATGGCGAAATTAAATGATGCTAGTTCATCTGGAGCTGTCTTCTTTGCTGTTTGTCGTGGGAAGGTGTATACTTGTTTGCCTCTATTTTTGGTAGTTTCTTTCCTTTTCTTGGGATGGTAGCATTTGTGTACTGTGATGTTAGATAATGCATTTTTTGGCTAATCTTTCAAGTGCTTTTTGGTACTTATGTGGAGCAAATTGATTCACTTTAAGTGGTACAGGAGCAAGGTCTCAAAACGCTAATAAGCAGATTATGCTTCGTTTGGTGAAGAAATAAATGCAACTGGGATTTTTTAGAGTAATTTGTGCCATTTGTTGGAATTCTTAAACAATAAATATGGCTTATCTTGAAGTAGCAGCCTTATTAAGCATTTTGAACGAATAATAAACAGAATGGAATGAATTTGATTCCAGATAAGACTAACAAAATTTACAAGGTTTCACAGTAAATGCCTTTATTGGAAGGAATTTTAATTGTACTATATGACTATGGCAATATGCAGTTTTTTCCATTTTCCTCTATTTTCAGTTTGAATGGAGACGCTTATTTCATTGATTGTATGTGTGATTAACAATTCGCCATCTTTTTCATTCCCTTATTCAGGTGAGTGAAGGTTTAGACTTTGCTGATCGGTCTGGCAGAGCAGTAGTGGTGACAGGCATACCATATGCTATGAAGACTGATCCTAAGGTCATAGTTTTCCTTTTCATTTTTTATATATTAAATGTTGGGTGATAACTGCTGCTATTTTTGGAGTATTATCTATTTTTTATATTTTGATTTACCTCTCAATTATCTTTATGCACAAACAAAAACTGACAAATAATCCTGATAGGCAAGCTTAGAGGGATCAAAGAGGATTAAGATATTCTCTGTTATTATGATCATCTGTGTATATTGATTGCCATACCATCCAAAATCTGAACCATGAAAAAAGTTTGGTGCTTTAAGTTTATTGTTTTCTGGGCATCATTTGTAAATAGTTTGGAACATGTAGGAAACAACTCGAATGGTGGAGAATTTTTGTATGCAAGTTAGATTTTCTCGGGGGGAATGTTTAGCATGTATGAGTAAATCAATCTTACCCCTACCCAATAATAACTTAATAGTCATCTACAAAGATGGAAACCTTTTCTTCTTCAATCCAGAGAAATAGATATTCTGGTGCAGCGTTTGTGAATAAGGTGCGTTAATAGTGGAGTTCAAACTTCACTTCTAAGTTTTGAATAGACATTTCACTTTTGAAGGTTTCTATCTATTATGTCCATTTAATTCTGTTTATTCAACATTTGGAAGACATCGAAATTGCATATTTTGGATAAAGAGCTATCATGCACATTAGCAAAGTCAAGTTCACTAACCGGTTGATAAATATTCTTTTTGCTAATGGAAGAATGGTAAGGACAGGAAAATCTACCCTGTAGAGGAACTATGATTTACCTCTAAATGAGAGCATTCATTTTATACTTTGATAAAATAATGTCTATGAGAAAATGATATATTTAGCCTGACAGAATGGATGAAAGTCTGGCATATGGCATTGGGTGAGGTATTTAGCATTCCAGATAAAATTGGTGGTTTGTTGTCCCATTTTATTTCGGGCATGGGAGAGTACAATTTTAGATCACTTTAGTTTTATAACTATAGCTTATATTGAAACATAAATTGAAATTCTCATGGTGTCTGGTTGTATCTTATGTTGCAGGTTCGGCTGAAACGCGAATATTTGGATGAACAAGCACGTCTAAAGACTAGGAAGGCTAAGGTATTATCAGTGTTCCACAGGGACCCGCCCCCTGTCCTCTGGGGTTGTTTCAGATGTGAATGGGATGTCCCCTCTCTATGTCCCCTGTTTTTTGCATTTTTTCTCACGTCTCCAGGACGCTTCAAAGGTTTTTGGCATTCCAGGGACGTTTCCTGTTTTAGGGGGAGGTACTTGGGGGACATTTTGACATCTCCTGGACATTGGGGGTATTCCCCCCATTGGTTGGGGATGTCTCATCCTAATGCCTGCCACATCAGCAATTGTTTAAAAAATGGAAAACTAACATATTTGTAAAAAACAAGGTGGGGGGGGTGCATATTCAAACAATTGTTTTCACGAGCATTAATAATACAACAGTCATTCATATTTATAATTTTGAATTCATATTTTAGTGTTCTACTCAATTTTTTTTTTAAAATGATAAATGTTGAATGCTCATTGTTCGATATCAGATGTTGCTGCTATTTGAATTTTAGCTCTTTAGAATGTTTGGCGATGTTTAATACTTTAATTATACAATTGTAATCCTACAAAATATACTTTTTTATATTTTTTGTAAACAAATACACACACATATGTATATGTATATATATATGTACGTATATACATACAAATATATATTGTGTATGATATACACACAAATATATGCTGTGTATGTTATAATATATATATATATTAATATATATATATATATATATATGTATATATATATGTTTATACATGTATATGGATCTATATATACATGCATATTGCGTTCTCGAGATGGGTTGATGCTGAGGACATGGATATGAGAATCTAGGATGGAAAAAAATTCCCTAGGTTTTGGGGACAGTTGGGGGCTGCAAATATATAGGTGTATGTACATACATCTATGTATACATTTGCATGTATATGTGGACACATGTGCTACGTATCTGTATATTATACACGTATACATAAATTTATATAATAATAAATATGCATATACACAACATATATACATTTGTCTACATGTTTATACGTTGAATATGCATATACATAATATATATACATATACATATATGTCTACATGTATATACATAGAATATGCATATACATAATATATACATATACAATGTATATATATAGATATATTAATATACATATTTCTACATGTATATTAACTAGACTGCCTGGAAACACAAGGTACCCCCCATACCGGGCCTGATACGTACCTGGTACGGGTACGGGTATGGGTTCGGCTACATACCCGCAGGCCCCGGGTATGTCCTAGGTACAAAAAATCCATACCCGGGACGTACCTGGGGCCTGTGTGTACGTACCTGCAGCATACCCGCTGCAAAGTTTGCCATTTTCAACTTATTATCATTAAAAAAATAAAAATAAAAGCCCCTAACTTTAAAAAAGCATAGCCTAACCTTAATTTCACCCTAAAAGACACCCCCAAAAACCTATTTATACACCCAGCCCCTCTGTGTTAATTCACACACTCACAAGGGTTCGACAGTGGAGCTAGTGGGAGTGGAGCTGCAAGTGCCATCCATGAAGTTGATTTTGAGGATCATCTAGATGATATGTTCTAGGCTTTTAGCCCTAGGAAACCGAAAGTGAAACAAGTTGAGAACTTGAATGTATTAAGTTATTAACTATTATGTTTTGAACTTTATAAATCAATACAAACTCAAGTCTCAATTCTCATAGTATTTGAAATCTGTTTTCATGTTCCATGAATGATTGTATGGGTATTAAATTTCAACAAGTATGCAAATGCTTTTTTCAATTTACATACATACACACACACACAGCGTACCGTACCCAAAGTTTTTAAAAATGTGCTGTTTTCAGCGTACCGCACCTGCACCCATATCCATACCCGTACCTGTACTGAAACAGTCTAGTGTATATACATATACATTGATATTCGCTGCCCCCAACTGCCACCAAATTCCAACCATTTATTTTGCCATCCCACAAAATCTTCGCCATGTCATTGTGTTCCCCTGTCCCGGAGACTGAGATAAACATATATACACACGCACACAAATATACATATACAGACATATTCACTGCCCCCCAACTGCCCCCAAATCCAGAGACTTTTTTGGATATCTAGGAAACTCGTCTCCATGCCATCCCATTGCCCCATCCTATAAATTCAGATAACAAAGTATTTTGTTATATAAAAGTGAAACCCATGAGGTTGGTTGGTTGCTTCTCTTATAGGAATGGATTTTTGTACTCTTTTGAGCTTTTTACCTCTGATGAATGCATTATCTGTCTTTTCTAGATTGTATTGCTCCTTCAAAATTCTATATGAATTTGAAATATCAATGCTTTGGTTTTTTAATTCCGAAATATCCAGTTGTGATTCAAATGTAAACCATAACATATATCTAATCTTATCACTTGTTTTGCTTTATCATTCCAGGCATTGACAGGGGAGGAGTGGTATGTTCAACAAGCGGCAAGAGCAGTGAACCAAGCAGTGGGGCGTGTGATTCGTCATCGACATGACTATGGTGCTATCATTCTATGTGATGAACGGTCTGAATTCCTTTTTATTTATACATAACTATCAATGAGCAAAAAGATTGCATATACATTCATTGCACAAAAAATGATACTGTCACTGATGATGAACTTGGTGTGTTGTACTTCTCACTTTACACCTTGTCACTTGTGTGTTCGACAGTTGTCAAAGCTTACTCCTATTGAGAAAAACCTGTAATTTCTGTGTGCCTGGGTCCAGCAAGTTCCCTGTATAGGAGGATGATAATGCATGCTTATTTATGTTCATGCTTGATTGAATAAGATAGGAAAAGTTACAATCATGTAAACTTGAAGATAAGAAACAAAATACAAATTGAGTGGTTTAAGATGGAATGGGAAATCTGCAAGTGGTTCTTGCTCATCTAGAGAACAGGAAGCTGCATGACAAAAAATCCTTCTAACACATAGAATTTGAGGTGTGTAAAACCCTTGGCCTGGATGCAAGTGAACAATGTATTGATCAGAAGACACAAAAAGCCATACCAGGTCAGAGAATTTTCCCTTCAGAGAATCTTTCAAAGTCCTTACTGAAATTGTCAGGGTTTAACTTATAGTGTATAGCATGAGCGACACCTCAGATATCAATCCTCTGTTTATGATCCATTCTTTTTATTCTTTCTGCTGTTTGACTATTTTTCATTCAAATATAGGAGAAGAATGAATCATGATTGTTGTAAGAAGATTTCTTGAAGCATGCGTGCAAATATATATTGCATGCGCACCTGGTTCAAGAGGGATAATTTTTGTATCTTCATGCTGCTCAAACAACTAATATCCTGCATGCAGACCTTAAAGACAGTAGTTCTCAAAACAATCTGAGCTCCAAACAGAGGTTTGTATTTAAACAGCTTAACTAATCTTGAATTCAAGACTTGTGTTTTATAAGTTCACCACCTTTGAAGCTGGACCCAATGGCAAAGCAGTTAATGTTCAAGAATATTTTGCAGTTGTTTGACTCTGAATGCGTTTGTCCAAAGCAAATTAAAATGTGCAGTTTTGAGGTGTCACCCGCTATTTTCCTTAGGTTATCTGGGTCATCTGTAGCTTTATGTCCTCTTTCTGGTTGCTGTCTTCCTGATTATCATTTTTTTACCAGCTTACTTATCAGACCCAGCAATAAGGAGTATGCCTGGGTGAATAATGCATTAAGGGCGTGTTCATTCTGAAGCATTTAGAATCTGGCCATGTAGTTTAGAATCGAGCTTAAGCCTTACGCCTGTAAAAACTGTTACCTTTTACACTAAGATACCAGTATGGCACCATCAGAGGGCCTGGTACGGGTACGAAATGTACCTGGTACCGGTATGGCCTGGAAACATACCCGGAAATGGCCAGGAGATGGAGCTGTTGATGTTTTTTTGATGTGATTATTTTTCAGATGCAAATTCGAGTAGGATCCAGATGTTTGTGACTAACTGTCACCAGTAGCAAGGCATCTTCTGATACAATGAAACACCAAAAGCCTTCTTCATAAGGTTGTTTATGGGAAAAGGATCGGCGATATGGTTTTTATGCCCCGTTTTTTATAGCAATTGTTGAAGACGATTATTACGGTGGGGGATTATTTGAGATATTTTTCATTATTAAATCACATAGGGTATAACAGAAAAATCAAATAGATTCAAAGGTTTTCGAACTGCCAATGAGTGCAAATAAATCCGGGCAAAGACTCGGATAATAAAGATGTTTAATCTTAAATTTTAAAATCTTATTTGCACAAGGTGGGAGGAGAATGCGAGGAGGATAAGTAACTAGGGTATCAACAGCCTGATAAAAGATTTATCCCCAATGAATTTCATTCTAGTTTTTGTTCATTCACAGACCTTATCTTTCATCCTTCACCATAGATTTTAATCATTTGGTACTAAGTGCCCTTGGATCTTCGATTGTAGAAAGGCATTCACGGGTGCTGTTGAATGTCGACTCCAAGGCATTTAGGGAGGCCATTGATGTTGACTAAAATGCAAGGTGGTTCTTCATCGAGAGATTTGATTCCAGTTCTAGTTAATAGGAAGATTTGTGGTCTGTTGAGGTGCATGGCAATGTTGGTGCCACAACGTGGTTCAAACTGCTATCGTTGTATGTGCTATTAATGTAGCAGAACCCCATTAAACCCCAACAATGTACTTTAAGGTCGTACAGAAATCAACTAACAATTGTGCAAAAAACATAACACGATTCCAAATTCTAAGTGCAACATCCTAGGAGAGGAAAGCATGCCTAAGATGAAAAGTGTTCTTGCATTTAAACTGATGCTTAAAACAAGACATGCAGTTGTGGATGTGTGTTTGGTAATCTGCAAGTTTTTTTAATCAGTTTTCTAGCCATCCAATCCGTGAGCCTGTAATGTCCCCTTTTCTAAATTAATAAATTGATGCTTAAAACAAGACATGCAGTTGTGGATGTGTGTTTGGTAATCTGCAAGTTTTTTTAACCAGTTTTCTAGCCATCAAATCCATGAGCCTGTAATGTCCCCTTTTCTAAATTAAAAATAATTAATAATATTTTAAGTAGGGCCCAACCAATTCTTATGTTGGGACAACTTCATATTATTATTTTTAAAATAAAAAGTATTTTTAAATACTGAAATAAATAAAAGGAGAGGTCGTCCCTCTTTAAGAGGCAAAAGCAAATATAAAAAAAAAGAAATAAAGAGGCCTACATGGAGTGCTCCACAAAGAAGGAAAAGTAAAGGCTATAAAAGCAAATGTTGGGGCTCATTTGTGGGATCATCTTGTGAATTATATACTTCTCTTTTGGAAATTGGAGCATTGAGCTCTCATTTTCACCCTTTGAGGACAAAAACCCTCATTGGATCCTATTGAATATGAAAACCCTCAATAGTCACAACACTTGGGGACGAAAACCCTCATTTGTTGAATTTGTGACTTCATCTGGGAGTCACATTGGTGCTTCAAAATTTTCAAACCGGAAAGGGTTTCTATCAGTGTTAGGGCACACATTCTAGCTAGGGCACGCTTTTGGGGGCTGCCACATTCATTTTCAGCTTGATCAAACCATTTGGAGATTTTGGGATCACTTTTTAGTGGGTTTTCATGGTTAGAAAATTTTGATTTCACTTTCATTGGATAGCTGGTCTCTTCAAGATCATTTTGAGCATTGGTATCTGTTGAAACTCCAAGTTTGATGGAGTTATGAATTTTATAAGTTTCAGCTGTATTTGCGCTTGAAATGAATTTATAAAATACAAATTTACTCCAGATTTCATCTTGTTGGATTTATTGAGTATTTGGGATATTTCTATTTTAATGTCTAGCCCATATTGCACGAGAATGGATGCCATTAAGTGTTGCTACAGTTCACTGCATTAGGAAGACTTGTTTATTTACTTTCTACTACTTTTAATGATGTATGATGCCTTAAAGGTGTAATTTATTGTTCGCTGCTAGTGTTTCTAATATTGTTGGATCTGCCATTAACAAAACCAGATTATTTTCAGCTGGGGTTTGAATAAATTCCTTGTTGGTGTGGTTCAGGCCTAAAAAGGGACATTACAGTTGTATTAGAGCTTCGGTCTTCCCAGCCTAAGGGTTTTCACATTAGAGGAAAATAAAAGCTACAATTGTTATCAAGGACAAGATAAAATGGCGGAGAGAATTTTTGGTGATGCTAGATTTGAAAGGTTTGCCCTAGGTCAAGAAAGATTGGCCAATAAAATGTTCCAACTGATCCATACCCTTCAGGATCCCAATGGCGAAAGGAGCTCTTCAAAAGAAGTAAATTATACTCAGCCATCCAAAGCGAACAACATTGCTACATGGTATGAGGAATATAGGGCTTTTCCTGAGAAGATTCGTGATGCCATGTCATCTTTTGAGTTCATGGGAGTGAGCAAGGGAAGATCAAGGCCCTAGCCTAGGTCTCAAGCTACACAAAAAGAAAAATTAGAGGCTGCAAGTAATGGAGAAGAAACAGCCCATAGAGGAATCCACAATGCAAGGTGAAGAGGGAAGAAAACCCTCCTTTGTGAAGAACCAAGTCGAAGAGCATGTAGCGGATCACATGATGAAGTTTGAAGATACAAATTCCCTCTATAGCAACCCTTCCGAGGTGACAAAAGAGGAAGGTATCCAGAATGCTAAGGAGGAAGAACCATTGCAACAACTGCTTATGGTGATGGATCAGCCTTTGGGAGCCCTAGAAGCACTCACTGCCATTGTCAAAGGTGATCCCTTGACTCGATTTTCCTTATAACCCTATGAAAGCACAAGATGATAGAGAAATTTCTAAGCAAGAAGCAAGCAAAATGGAAGGTACAAAACTTTTGATTGTTAATGATATTCCTTTGATTTCTAATGGTTGCATGTGGCAAAATACTAAGAGAACATGGGAGCATGAGAAAAAGATGAAGGGAAGTATGAGGAGTAAGACGATGAAGTGAATGTTGGAGATAGCCCAAGCAATTCTCATATGACAATAAGAGTTAAGCATATTGGGGATGACCAAAGGTATGAAGGTGTTTCGAAATCATTTCTTTCTTCTACACCAATTCAATTTTGTTGTCTTGAGCCATTTGATGAAAATAATAACAATATGTCATGGTTGAGGCTCCATTGTAAACCATTGCAAGTGGCTGTACATTTTGATCAACAAGTTAAAAATGGGGTTATAATTGGAGAAAAATTTGAATATTGGAGGATCTATGAAGTGGAGTTTCCAAGTGAAGTTGCTATGAGGTACACCCATGGAAAAAGGGCATTTCCGAGTGCCTATGACCACTCTCAGCCTCTTGCAATTTTCAGACCAACAAGTAATGCTAAGCCCTCTGATATATTTTTTGGTTTGGACAAGAATCTATTGCATCATTATTTGTCATTGCCATGTTTTGCTGATCATAATTATGCTAAGGAGGTAGAGGAAAAAGGTTGGGAAAAAAATTGTGGCCAAGGATTCATTATACATCTCCCAAACAATGCCTGTGAAATGGTCTTTCATGACAACCCAAACTGCAAACATATTTCAGATTCTTTGTTTCCTATTTCATCATCATGTTGGGTTGGTCATCACAAACTCTTGGTCACAAGTTTGGGCTTCAAGATAGAGGTTGCTTTGCACATGTTGATTGAGAAAAGAAGAGGTACGGTGAAGAGTTACATAGATTGTTTATATCCTTGGAATCTGGGTAAACCCTTGAAGCTCAAAGAAGGTAAAGAAAAAAGTTTCAGTTTTGATTTTTCCTCTCTTTGCTTATGGAAGGAAAAAAATTGACGAGTTTGTATGAAGTTGGGAAGAATTCTAGCATGGCATGTTTGAGACATCATAAGTATGATAATAATTCTTATGATGTCTCAACGATCAATTGGACAAAAAAGGGAAGGATTCTTGAGACATTATCGTTTGAATTCTTATGGCATGTGAATTCTTATTGATAAGGATTGTTTGGATTGCCAATGTAGGACCCATACAAAATTAAGTTTATTAAACTTAGGAAAGTAGGAGAAAGCCATCTAAGTGACCATATAACAATTCTAGAGAATTTGTATTGGTAGGGAAGCACGAAGGTTATGATCTGTAAACCTCTACTTTGGAAATCTACGAGACCACAAGATTACTGTTTCTACTTCCAATTATTTGAAAATGATAGAATACTGAAAGCTAGTGAATGAATCTTAGTGCTTAGAACTACTTGCATTAAATAGAATGAACAATTCAATGCATAACATAAGATTTTTTATCCTGGAAACCCCCAATTTGAGGGAAAACTAGTCGGGAAGGGCAATTGCTCTTTCTTCCCACTTATATATATTGGCCAATTCAATTAACTATGTAGATTGCAAGAAGTTGAAGGAAGACAACAATGTTACTTCCACCTCCTTTACTTACTTGCTTTGCTCACACACCTTGCTTCTACAATTCAATTCCAACACCAAAGTCTTCTTTCTCACTTCTCCCATGAATTGATGATCCAATTCCACTTGTTCTTGTATTTATAACCGCTTCCCATGTCCTCCAGTGCACTGGAAAATAGGAAGGGACCAAACAGTGAAGAGACATAGTCTAGATGCTTCAAATCCGCGACTGTTCGTTGGTATTTTTTTTTGGTTTCATTAGTGACAGGACCGCCGGTGAATGCAGACTGGCGGCTACGCAACCGTCGCGACGGTTAGGTTAACCGTTTTGCACAAAACGACGGTTTTTGTAATAGAACCTTTTACTCCTGATTATTTTTCCTTTTGATTCTGGTTGTATTAATGAAGTGGTGTTTATTTAGATCCCTATGGATCACACCTCCCCTGCTCAGGAGGCTTTCAGTCCCACAAAAGCTTAATGGGGGAGTAGACGAGGAAACAATTCCATCACTTTCTCCTTTGAGTATCACCGGGCCTTTCTTGGTGTCTTCCCCTTGAGTCCCACCTGCCAAGATTCCTGTGGACCTCTTCTTGTTTCTCTAACCTTCTGCTACAGCACTACCTCCTTTAACTCGCTTGGGGAATCCAAGACACAATCTTCTATGGAAGGTAACAACTAACATTCTTCTTTTTCATCAAGCATGGATGACTCATATAGGTGCAAGTTCTCACAATTTACTATTGAGTACATCCGCATGAAGTGTGGTAAATCAAGTTTGAAAGCATTTGCTCCAACCTGCTTCAGTATGGTGAAGGGTCCATGCTGTAGTGGCTTGAGTTTCCTTGCTTGACCTTGTAGTCTTTCCTTTCTCAAGTAAAGCCAAACTTTGTCTCCAAGATGAAGTTTGTGCTCTCTATGATGCTGATCATGTTTAGCCTTATACTTGGCTTAAGACTTCTCCAATTGTTCTTTCACCTTGAGGTGGATTTGCCGGATCCTCTCAATGCATTTCGCTGCTCTAGTCACTTTTGAATCATGTATCTCCCCTTCTTCCTGCTATCCAACCGCAATGTCTAGTTGATTGGTAGGTAGATTTCCCAAGCATGCTTCAAAAGGTGACTGCATAATGGATGTGTGTACTGCCCTATTGTAGGAATGTTGAATGTAGGCTAAGGACTCATCCCAAGTCCATGGATATTTACTATTGTATCCTCTTATCAGTTGTACCAAAGTCTTGTTTACCACCTCCATTTGCCCATCTGTCTAGGGCGGGGAGGTCGTGCTTCTTTGTAACCTGGTGTCCATCTTGTCCCACAAGGTAGTCCAAAACTTCCCCAAGAACCTAGAATCTCTGTTAGAAACAATAGACTTTGGCAAACCAAATGCACCCATACATTAGCAAAGAAAATTTCAGCTGCCCTCACTTGCTTTTATTGTCTTTTTACATGCCATAAGAACACACATTTTACTGAATCTATCTACAACAACATATAGATAATCATGGCCATGTTTAGACATAGGTAGTCCTACAAAATCCATAGAGATATCCTCCCAAGGACAAGTAGGGATCGGTAGGGGCATATATAAACCTTCCTTCCTGATTTTAGGCTTGCTTGTACAACAAAGTTTACATCCTCTTATGAATTCTAGATACTTCTTCTTGCATATTGGGCCAATATACATAGCTTTGCAAGTGGGCCATGGTCTTGCCAACACCAAAATGTCCTGCTACTTTCGAGGTATGTGCTTCCCTCATTAATAGAAGCCTTTCTTCTTTTGGCACACAAAGCTTCCCCCATCGGTAGAGCAGCCCATCTTTGAGATAACAATCTTCAATACCCGTCTTTTCAACCCCTTAGGACTGCAACTGCTGATATGTCACCCCAAAATCTTTGTCTTGAGCATATGCCTCTTTGTAAGCTTCATTCGTGAAGGGCTCAAAATGAGAGATAGTGGCCAAACTAGAGATTTTCTCCTGTGTGGGCAGCCTAGACAACATGTCTGCCACCAAATTTGTGCTACCTTTCTTATACTTGATCACCAAATGGAACTGCTGAAGGAATCCCATCCACTTGTAGTGCCTTGCATGTTGAAATTTAGACTGTGCTTGCAAATATTGGAGAGGTTTGTGGTCAGTGTGCACAATAGTTTCTTAACCCAACAAATAATGTTTCCATTTCTTTATTGCCTGAACTAGTGCATACATCTCTTTATCATATACTGAATATCCTCTAACTGCTGAAGTGAAAGTTTCAAAATGATAACATACTGGCTTACCTCCCTGTAGCAACACTGCTCCCATAGCATAATCATTGGCATCTGTCTCTACTTCAAAGGGCTGCTGCAAATTAGGAAGAACAAGTACTGGAGCATGACTAATTTTGTATTTTAATAACTCAAAAGCCTTGTTTTGTTCCTTACCCCTGTCAAAACCCTTACTCTTTGCGTCCGCTGTGTGTAGAGGTGTTGTAATAGGAAGAGAAGCCCATAATGAACTTCCTCATGTATTGTACTGCTCCCACAAAACTCCTAGTCTTTGTGGCTTCCCGTTGGTCTTGGCCAGTTGGTGATGGCTTCCACCTTCTTCAGATCCACTCGTAGCTCTCCTCCTCCAACCCCCTTGCCCAAGATAGACAAGTGACTATTTGGCAAATTCACACTTCTTCATATTGCATAACTTTGTTTCTCCTTGAGAACTTGCAAGACTTGTTGCAAAGGTGTTAGATGTTCCTCCCATGTGGCACTAAAAATCAGAATATCATCCAGATATACAATGACACATGAATCTATGAATTCCTGCAATACATCATTCATCAATCTCATAAATGTAGCGGGTGCATTACATAAACCAAATGGAAGTACTAACCATTCATACAAACCTTGTTTTGTTTTGAAGGCAGTCTTCCACATATCTTCCTCCTTCATCCTGACTTGGTGATAACTAGACTTGAGATCCTACTTCGTGAAGAACTTTGCATGCTGAAGTTGGTCCAAGAGGTCATCTATACGTGGGAGTGGATATTTGTTCTTTATGGTAATCTTGTTCAAAGCACGGTAGTTGATGCACATTCTCCAAGAAACCATCCTTCTTTGGCACCATCACAATAGGCGAACTGCATGGTGAGGTGCTTGGGCGTATTACCCCTTGGTCTAATAGCTCCTGGAGTTGTTTCTTTACCTTTGTACTCTCCAACAAGGATTGCCTATACAACCCGATATTTGGTAGAGGGGACTCTGGCAACAACTGAATCTCATGCTCTACCTCTTGTTTTGGTGGTAACCCTAGGAGTCTGGAATACTTCCTGAAAAGACTAAATTATGTTATCCAAATCTTTCATCCCTTTGTTAGAAATATCTGAAATCTCTACCCCATCTTGCTTATCTTTCAATAAAAGTAAACAAAACTGATTATGATTTTCCCTGAATTAGTCTCTTTGCTTGGTTAGCACTTACCATAGCAAGTTTTGACTTACGCTGGTGTGCCCGGATGTTGTAATTGACTCCATCCTTGACCCATCTGTATCAGTTCTCCCTTCTCATGAATATAGCATCCCTGATATACAAGTAAGGACTCCCGAAAACATCAAATGCATCAAGTGGAATTACATTAGCTTCCAATACATCTATATACTGAGAATTTATCCCAAACTTGAACTTACATCTTCTTGTTACCTGAATTTCTACACCCTTGTTTACCAATCCCAAAGGATAAGGATGTGGATGCTCATAAATTTCAAGACCAAGCTTCATTACAACCACATCAGAAATCAAATTAGATTGAGAACCAATATCAACCAAGCATTTACCTTAGTCCTCTTGATTTGGATTTTGATTTGAAAACACTTACTCATCTCTTCCTCTTGTTCCTTGTTGTCCATGTTGGAGGCCGTGCATCCGAGCCTCTCGTTTACATCAGAATCATCCTCTATCTCTACCTCTCCATCTTCCCTTACAACTGTCATGGATTTCTTGGAATCCTTGGTTCGGTTCTTTGGATTCTGTATGTAACTTCCAACATGTAGCATCAGTAGGACCATTGATATCACAATTCTTGCAAAAATTCTTAGGATCTTTGCAAGTATTCAAAGTGGTAGTGGTCTTTTTACCTTTCCATTTACCTTTGTTACTTGTTTCTCCCTGCTCTTTCTTTGGCTGATTTGTTAACTGCTTTGTCCGTGACTCCGCTTCTCCTTGCTTCTTTTCATCATCCATGTAGTACGTTTGCACACATGTTTCATTGAGATCCTTGGGCTTCGTGGAGATGACCTTCCTTTGAAGGTGAGTGTGAAGTCCTCCCAAATACTTGGTTAGAATATCCTCATCCTCCAAGTCCATATTGAGCAACATGGCTCGTCTCCTAAACTGCGTGGTATAATCTTGCACACTTTGACCACAACTTTGTCTAACTGCCACTTAATCATCTGGTCAATCTTATGGCCAATAGGATAAAAGTTTTCACCAAGCAATTCTTTAAAACCCTCCCAAGTACTTACAATAGGACGCTTCTTCTTCTCACAAGTGGCTACATGGGTTTTCCACGAAACTAGAGCATGTCTTTCCATTTTGAGACGTGTAAAGGTAATCTTTTGTGCCTCCGTAACATTATGCATACTAAAGTAAACCTCCAATTGCTTTAACCATTTATCTAGCAACTTTGCATCTGTAATGACCCTTTCAAGGGTTTTAACCAAACACACCAAATGCAGATCTGAATTTTATATTGTAGCAGATTGTTAATAAAAAATCAGCAACTATTATGAAATATGCCAAAAAACTTCCATGAAACCACTTTTGCCACAATTTTATATGTATTTTATGGAATATTAAGAGCCAAAAACACAACGAAATATTGAAGAACTCACTGCTGGAAATTAATTATGAACTGATTATTGCAGCCACAAGAAAAATATAGATCTATGGCATAGAAACCCCCAAAAATATCCAAACACTAGATTCCAGCCTTAGAAAATATAATAAATCAAAGTATCAATCCAAATTTCTCAAATACTTCACAAAATGTTCCAAACCCTACCCAAAGGTAGGTTGCTCCACTCATAATAAATCAATGACAAGCTGAAAATGAAAGATATCTCTCTAAATCATCCTCAAACACCACTCCCAAGCCAAGGAGAAGGGTTTTCGTCCTTCCCTCAACCTCTAGAAGGGTTTTCGTCCTTCTAGGCAAATACATATGAGGTTTTGAATTCCCAAGTGCAAGAACATGGAGCAACAAACTCACAATGCCTAAGTAGAATAAAATGCGCCAAGTCTAGATGCAAATGATGCCTCTAATCTTCTTTTATATCCTCCTTTTGGCGCCAAGGCTTGGAATAGCAAGACTGACCTCTTAAAGATTCTGATGTTCTTTTTCTTCATTAACTTCCATTAATTAATTAGAATCCAACCGACTTGTTATAAGAAAGAAAATACTAAAAGAACATATTAAAAATTAGTAAAAAACATATCAAATAGAAGCTCAATGTTCTCCGCCATCTTCTTCTCTTCTTTGCCACGGAGAAGGAATGACAAGAAGACCAAATAATAGCTTTCAAGTGGGAAAAAGAGACATTATAGTCCTCCCTTCCCAAAATTGCTTGTCCCTAAGCAATTGCAACCCCAATATATTTGCAGATCTAAACTCTTCATCCCCTTCACTTTGAAGTTCCACACCCTCTAATGAAGTAGGAAGTGGCATTCTTGATAAAGCATCTGCAACCACACTAAGTTTTCCCTTAATTTCAATAGTGCTGCCCCCGTTAGAGCTGTAGTCATGCATTGTTCCTTCAAAAATCAGAATGTTCAAATCTGAAAATATCATACCATGATATGATTTTTATTCCTCCATTTAACTAAAATCTTCTTTCCTCATTATGCCATGAGGGAATGTACTCTGAAAATGAAAATAACACCGTTCATAACTGTTAGTTGCAGCCCCAAATCTGATTCTTGCAAATTCAATCCAGTAATCATGGTATAATAACTACCAAACTGAATTTTCGCAAGGAAAGGCAACTCCATAAATAAGGCAAGGACTGAAATTTGATTTACATATACTGGAAACTTAGGAACAACAGGCCTACAAAATAAATCAATAGTCATCTTGGCCTTGAATTTGAAAAAATCAGCCTTCCTTGCATACCCAGAAATTCTGATTTTATCATTTTTCAAGTGGAGCTCATAGTCCATGTGACTTTTGAGGGCAAGCTCCAAATTTTGGATCTCTAGATACTCCTTAACATTGGGTGACTCGGCTGAAATGAAAACAAGGTAGTCTAAGCAAAATCCATGCCTCATCACGGGATTATGAAATTGAAAGATAGAACCATCATTCTCCTCTTTGGTGACCATGTGAACAGCTGCAAGTTTATCATAATTGTTTCCCTTTGCCCTTACTTTCATTGGTTCTCTCATGGAACCTTGGGTTAAGAATCCATAGAGGGGAAATTCAGAATTCCTTTCAAACTTATGCTTCCTTAAACATGTCATATTAGCATCCTCTTTCATCAAATTCCATAAGCAAGGGGAAAAATTGAAATTTTTACCTTCACTCACTTTATGTCCCATGAAGTAGCCCGGATGATCAGCCCACGGAGTATCATGAATAGCCCTCCAAACTTTACTCTTTACCGTAGATTTAGGCACCAAGTAGACCCTGTTTTTGTATAGGATAAGCCCGTCCACCACCTTGTACCTATCATCACTTATTTTTCCTTCAAAGGCATCATTAACAAACTTATTTTTTGCATTCTCAGCTGAAAGTAATGATTTCCAATCTGCTGTAATTTTGGATAAAGAACAGAAATATGATTCACACGAAATGTCTTTTCCCACCAAATAATTATTTGGAATGTTTCCGGAAGCATACCTTGCAAAGTCATCTTTTTGTCTTGGTCTATGAAACTTATCTCCGTGCTTTGACATTTGAAAGTGAGCTTTCCCCAAAGATGCAACCATTGTACTCCAAATATGTTATTCATATCAGCTATGTTAATGAAATGGAAATCGGCACATACCTCATAATTTTCCAATGTATCATGGAGTTGGAAATACTCCTTTTTCTGAGCATGACATAGAGCAACCATCCATTATCTCCAGTGTGTATCCGATCAATTCCAAGCACTCACTAATGGAATCATGAGTGACTCCACCATTAATTGAACCCATGACTCCTTGTTCTTGGAGGGTAGAATCCTTCATAACCTTGTTTGCATACGTAACGATTTCAAAATTATCCTTCATCAAAATTTCCTCTAACCATGTGCATGTGGTAAGAATATCAAAGACTTCCTTTCTACCATGCAAGAAGTCAACCGGAACTGTGTGTCCTTGCAAGGAAATATATAAATGACATGTGTCAACCCTCAAGCTCTTCACATCACCAAAACTTAGCAAGTGATCCTTAACAACAATTTTCCCATGATGGCATAAGTACGACAGCGATATAAAAGAAGAAAAAATGTGATTTCCATCATACCTTGGGTTGCCCACCATATATCGACCTTCCTATGCCGGATGAGGAGTGATCGAAACATCCTCTATTCTCCCAAATTTGTGACTCAGAATTTTTGAGTTGGAATCAACCTTATTTGTCACCTCAAATTCAACAAATGAAGCTCTTTCGGCTTTTTCTTCAACATTATTTTGCTGATACTTGCATGGAACACCTTCATGGTGCTTGCGGGAGTCATGTACACCATTAAATGGCCCTTTGTTGACTGCTGTTCTGAAAATTCCAGCAAGCTCTTCATTACCATAATTATGCAAATAAAATTCTTCCTTCTTTGATCCCAACTTTGGAATGTCCTGAAGATGGATGGGGGCTTCTTGGAAAAGATTATTTCCCCTTTAGAACCCTTCATCCTCTCATCTTTGTAAGAATAATGCTTATGATAATCAAACCCTTGCAAACACATATTGGGAGGGTGATGCAATAAATTAAATTGGTTACCATTTTCCATTGATTTGTAAATTCCAACAAACTGAAAAACCCTCATTAGTATCAGGTGAGGCCTCCTTTTGAAGGGCATACCTCTTAACCGGAATATTTTGATTCTTAGCCTCAAGAACCTCTTGTAGATCTGATTTTCTTTCACCAACTTGCCGCCATATACAATCATTAGAAACCACAAAAACATCATTTATTTTCAAAGAATCTTTACCTTCATGCTGAATATCGGTCTTTCCTTGTTCTTGTTCGCCTTTAGACCTTGTCACTATCATACAAATCACACAAGAACGAATACCACAGTCCTTTGGATATAATTGTCAGCTCTGATACCAAAATGATCTGTAAACCTCTACTTTGGAAATCTACGAGACCACAAAATTACTGTTTCAACTTCCAATTATTTGAAAATGACAGAATACTGAAAGCTATTGAATGAATCTTAGTGTTTAGAACTACTTGCAGTAAATAGAATGAACAATTCAATGCATAACACAAGATTTTTATCCTGGAAACCCCCAATTTGAGGGAAAACCAGTTGGGAAGGGAAATTGCTCTTTCTTTCCACATATATATATATATTGGCCAATTCAATTTACTACAAATTACAAGAAGTTGAAGGAAGACAACAATGTTACTTCCAACTCCTTTACTCTCTTGTTCTGTTCATACATCTTGCTTCTACAATTCAATTCCAACACCAAAGTCTTCTTGCTCACTTCTCCCATGAATCGATGATCCAATTCCACTTGTTCTCTTATTTATAACCGCTTCCCATGTCCTCCCGTGCACTAGAGAATAGGAAGGGACCAAATAGTGAAGAGACATAGTCCAGATGCTTCAAATCCGCGACTGTTCGTGGGTATCTTTTTTCTGTTTTCATTAGTGATAGGACTACCGGTGAACGCAGACCAAGGGTTACGCCACCGCCACTTTGCACAAAGCAACGATTTTGTAACAAAACCTTTTACTCCCAATTATTTTTCCTTCTGATTTTGGTTGTAGTGATGAAGTGGTGTTTCTTTAGATCCCTATGGATCAGGTGAACACAAAGATAGACATGACACATTATTAAGAAAAGGGGATGACTTTTAGAGTGAACAAGGCTAATAATGTGAGTGAAAGCATAGACACTTTTGAGAACAAACATGAAATCTGATCATACCTTGAATTGCCCCTCTCCGTGTCCACCTTCCCATGCCGGATGAGAAGTGATTGAAACATCCTTTACACTCCCAATCTTGCGACTCAGAATTTCTGAGTTTGAATTAGCTTTCTTATTCTCCTCGGATTCAACAAGTGAAGCTCTTTCCGCCTTGGTTTCAACAATATCTTAATAGTGTTCGGATGGGGCATCTTCATAGCTCTTACCAAGGTCTAATCCATCACCACTTTGCTTTTTAGTGAATGCTGCTATAATCAGACCAGCAAGCATAATGTCATCATGTTTCTTTGGAGAAGGATTTCCAACCAGCCCTTTCTCTTTCCCTTCTTGATCAACGCCCCCTTGTTTCATCTCTAGATTCATCACATGTCAAAACATTTTTAGTATTAACCACAGAATGAGCAATATTTGCCTCATGATGTTGACTCCTCTGAATGGGTGTAAGTGCCATGGCCTTAGGTCCTTTGATCAACAACCCTTCTTCCTTAATGATTCTATCTTCTAGCACTTTCCTGGGGCTGTGAGAAAAATCAATCAAGGGTTCACCCTTGTCAATAGCGGTGGGTGCTTCTAAAGCTCCCAAGGGCTGCTCCCTTTTAATAACCAACTGCTGCAATAATTCTTCCTCCCTCTTCACCTTAGGGAAATAAGCAATAATTACATGGTGAACTTGGGGTTTTGACTCCCTCTTCATCAAATTTCGTGCTCTCTTCATGTTTAGCCAACATGAAGGTGCTCCTTTCCTCCAGGGTTGGGATATCCTTCCCATGACCCTTGTGCATGCCTCAAGGCTTGGACCAAGTTCCATTCCTCACTTCTTCTATTTCCAATTTTACAAACTCTGAAAAAGGGTAGGGCATCATGGATCTCCTCTGGTAGAGCTTTGTAGTCTTCATACCATGTGCCAATGTTGCTTCCTTTGGGTGGCGGAGAATGAATGATTTCCCTTGAAGAGATTCTTCCACCATTGGAGCCTTGCATGGTATTAATCAGTTGGGCCATTGTGTTGGCCAATCTTTCTTGCCCTAGGGCAGGCCTTCCAACCCTAGCATTGCTGAAAAACTCTATCCATCCCTTTTAATCTTCAAACCTTCAAGTCTGTGAAGATCCGACCCTTTGATTCCACTGTAATATCCCTTTCAAGGGCTGAAACTGAAAAGTAGGAAATTGCACAAACCCCAATTAATTCAAATATGAATTTCAAACCAGCAAACTGAAATTTAAACCCAGATTAAAACAATGATAAAATTTTCCGAACAACAATGTAAAAATCGATGTAAAACACTTGAAACTCTTCAAATAACCTTGTCAAAATATTAATATGTATGTTAGGCATCAGCCAAAGTAATTTTCAACATAAAATTAGATGGAAAACACTCATGGAAATTAATTTTAAATCAGTGAAGTACAACTCCACATGAAATTATGAAATGAGGGCTTACAAACCCCAAACTTCACAAAGAATAGTAGATTCCGGATTTAAAAATTATGAGAAAGCCAAATATGAAAACAAATCAGATTTCCGTGCCCTAGAAGGCACCAAACTCGACACTAGGGCAAGTTGCTCCACCTAGGAGAGTCCTAACAATGCATGTAAGAATCTGAAAATGTCTTCTCTTCCTCCAAATCTGCAATTTTCCTTTAATTCACACAAGGATGGGGGGTTTTTGTCTCCCAACCAGCCACAAGAAGGGTTTTCGTCCTTCTTGGAAGAGCCACACACTTGGATTTCCGCCTAAGAGTGGAAAGAACAATGAGCAACAACCCAAAAGTCTAATTAGAGTAAATGTGCCAAAATTGAATGCTCCAAATGAAGCCCTTCAACTCCTTTTATACCCCATCTTTGGTGCCCCTAAAAAGGACAAGGCCGACCCATAAAGAGTTCTTTTAATCTTTTAATTGGCTTCATTAATGCACCAAACCCATATGACCCGCTACAAAGAAGAACATACTAAAATAAAACATTAAAAATTAGAAAATAAATGTGCAATGAGAGTTCACTTCCTTTTCCATCTCACTCCACTTCTTTGCCACAGAAAAGGGAATGGCTAGAAGTCCAAAATCATGCTCTCAAGTTGGAAAAGAGGACATTACATCTGTAGTCTAGACATGACTTTAGTTGTAAACCTTTGAGTATTTATAAGTTTTTTTAATGGCAGCTTGTGCCAACTCTAAATCTAGATTTCCTCTATTTGTTATCATTTTGGATAATTACTTGTACCCGAAATTGTCTCTCTAGGTTGTGTGTCGACATACCTTGTAATATCCTCCCCTTGAAACTCGTTTGTGGGTTGGACATCCGATTGGGATTCTCTTGTACCATATTCCAGAAAGCACAGAGGATAATCATGATTTTACAAGTTACCATCATCAATGAGTATTAGCGGTTTAGGGTAACTTTGATACCCGACTGCTATTGTTATATCTATCAAACACAACGTCTTGCATTTGATTTTTTTCCCAATGATTCTTTCTCAATATGTAGGTATTGTTTTACTTTTTCATATTTTCCTACTTTAACTAAATTAAAGGGACAAATATTTCATACTCTCTCACTTGCCATTGTAGGTGTCCTCAAAAGTAGTTACTAAGTGCAACAATCATCCATTAGGTGAAAATTGTTCCTCTTCAGAGTAGGAACGGGCACTTGAACTTGATTTCTTATCTCCGAGTGAAACCTTACTTAGACATGCTTGCCCAATCTTCATGGTAGTGGTCTCATGCTCCCAATCATGTATGACCTTCACTTGTTCTAAACAAGGCTTTTTGTAAGCTTCAAAATGCTCTAATACGCTTTCTATTTTGATTATCACAAAAAGTGTCATTAAAATGTTTACCAACTACAACAATTTTCTGGTTTGGTAAATTGGCAACTGAATTGATCTGGATTTGATCAGCCATTTTCAAGTCAAATTCCTTGATTATAGGACCGTGGTTTCCTAGATTTTTTCATGTCTTCTCAAGTGGTATATTTACTCTCGATACTCCATCTATAAGGGCATTTTTAAGCATGAATTTTCTAGTCTCTTTGATGATATTTGAGACTTCATATTTTGTAATATCCCCTTCTCCAAAAATAATAGGTTGAAGACCCTTAGCCTATTCTTGGTTTCCCAATGGCTAAGGGGTGGAAAAAGGAGGGAAACTAATCCTAATAATTTAATTCGGGTGCATAGTTTTATGATAGGCACTTTGATTATTTTATTACTGATAATAAAGTAAATAAACATCTTTTTTTTATTTATTCCCCAAGGAGGAAAAAGTGAGCCATATGGAGAATAGAAAAGGGGGAAATACAATATTAAAAGAAAACGTAACACTTCCAAAGTGGGCGAACTCTTTGGGCCTTTTGTATAGAGCTTTGTGCCACTTCCAACCATAAAAGGAGGTCGCCACACATGGAGGGGCATCTTTTTGGCCATTGTGAATTCTATAGTTTGGTCTTGGGCGAATTGCTCTTCCAATCCCACTAATGGATGAAACCCCTTTGGTGCATTTGCATTAGAGGACCAAACCCCTCTCTTGCTAAGGTTGAAGAACGAAAACTCTTCATCCTTGTGAAGATCCTCCATCTCGTGAGTTTCTATTGAGTTTCAAGAAGTAGTTTCAGATTTTCAGCAGTGATTGAAGACCCAATAATATAGATTCGTGGCAGCTCCAGCTAGGGTTTGAAGACAAAAGTGTTGGGGTAGGCTTCTACCTTCATTTTCAGCCTTATTCTAGGGGTAGCGACCCCTTTATGGGTGAAGTTCATAGTTACCTAAGACTTTGGGACGACGGGACAAGGTTTCCAAGACAACAAAAATATTTTAAATTTTGGGGATGGTGAGGGGACGACTAATTAAAAAATGTATAAATATTTAAAATATAAAAATATAGTGACTAAACTATATAAATAAGCTGAAATAAAACCATTTGAGATTTAAATAAGTTGAAATTTGAACTCATAAACGTCAAATTCATTCCATAATATAGTAATATCAATATGTAAGTTACATATGTCATATTTGAATTTGAGACTCAAAATTAAATAAGCTGAAATAAATTATAAAATCATTTTAATTTTTGATTGATCAAGTGACAATAGATGATATTCATATCATTAATCTCATATTCAAATACACCAACAATTGTCTATTGTCAATATTGCAAACAGAAGAGGACAAATATGAACCTAAAAAATAGAATCAACATCTGAAGCAACATCCACGAACTTCTCCTCGCTGGAACTATCATCCTCGTCCTCAAAGGTAAGCCCAATCAATCTCCGTTGCATAGTATTGTCCTCTTCAACCTGCCTTGGCTCTTCGAGATCTACATGCCATCGTAATGCTGGGGTCTCCTTGTATTGAGGTGCCTTGCGATCCATAAGACGTAAAGCATTGCGTACAACTACAAGCTTCTCCGTTCTCGTAGAGGTAAGCCTATTCCTCTTAACAGAGTGGATCCAACCATATGTAGACCAATTCCTCTCAGAGGCAGAGGTGCGAGAAACCTAGGAAAGGAGGCAAATGGCAAGTGGTTGCAACAGTCCTGGAAGCCCATATAATCGCCACCAACTCACTGGCTTCTCCTATGCCAATGTTACCATGTCCGGTTGATGTTTTGTACCCATCAAGTTCAGTGAAGTTGAGCCACTCCAACCTGATCTGTGAAGCCTCCTGTGGACTATGCATTTTTTTAAAGGCCTTCATAAGGCTCTTCTTCACCTCATCATCATCCAAAGGGATAACTCTACCTTGCCTTTCCACATACCATTTGGGATTCAGTGCATACGCAACCATATGAAGAGGGTTGTTCAACCTCTCCCATCTCTGTTGAATAATGGGCTGTATATGTTCATTGTAGAACTCCAAAGTGGGGTCCCTCACACGAATAACTTCCTTCATTTGCCCAAGCATGCTGTCAATGCACTCATAGATCCCACTAAGATTGGGGTTATTAGAATCCCCATATTTGATGACACTAAAAACGAGAGCTATGATTGATATGATGTATTTCATATCAACCCAAAATTTTTCCCTCAACACCACTTCCTTCACTCTTTTTCCTTGCTTTGTCTTAGACTCACAACACCTAATCCAATCTTGTGTCATAATCATAATTTGCAGGGGCTCCTGTAACTTAAACATCCTCTCTAACAAAATAAAATAGGATGTAAAGCGAGTGTCAATTGGTTTCAGAAATTCCTTCAAAATTTTTTCGAAAGAGTGCCAATGATGTGTGGTGATTGCATATGAACTTCTGCATGTCCTTGACCTCATTCACTATCTGGTTGACCCACTTAATCTTCCCTATGTCTTTCAGTGCATTGTTCATGGCATGCACACAACATGGGGTCCATTAAATATGACTATACTCCCGCTCCACTAGCTTGCTTGCTACTATGCACACATAAGCTGCATCCGTGATGACCTGTACAACATTTGAAGGTCCAACCTCGTCAATGGCATCCTTTAAAATTTGAAACTGGAACTCAGCATCTTTCCGCTTCCCAGAACAATCAATTGCTCTCAAGAAGTACGGTCCATCTTTGCAAGAGAATGATATTGATGAGAGAACAATGTCTAATATCAATCCACCCATCCATGATAATGCTGCATCCATGTGACACCCATGTGACCTTCATCTCCTCCATCAACATATTAACCTTGGAATAATTTCTATTCAAGATTGTTGTCCTCAGTTTGTTGTCTCCAGGGGCACATAACTTGTACCTGCTTTTGCAACCTTAGCCATAGCCTCCTTGTAATAAGGAGAGTGGACGACATTAAATGGGATCCCAACATAGAAAATTTCCCAATAGCATCATCTGCCTCTTCCTTTGCCTTTGAATCAAACTTGTCTACAATTTGATTGGGGGCTTCCCCCACAACCTTTCTCTTCCCTCTGCTTTCCACTTCTGACATTCCAAAACTAGAACCAACCATAGTATTACTTGTCTTGCCAGTCCTATGAGAGCTCAAAGGAGTGTTAGCCGTAGTGCTAGTACCACGAACTTTTAAAACATTGTCCGTGGTATTTCCATTGAAAATTCTCACCATCTCTGCTCTTTACTCTAGTGAAAGGGCCTTACAAAGGCCAGTCCCCCTTCTGTAAGGTGCAACAAGTGTGCATTGGTCCTGGTGATGCTGCCATGCCAAGTCAGTGCACATATGTTGCACTTCCGTAGTTAACTCTCCCCTCCAGACTTGGGGTTCTCAACTATCTCAGCAAATTGTTGCAATGCTTCTTTTTATCAAATGGTCCAATGACAAATCTGGACAACATTTTGAGAGGGGCAATTGGCAACACTACCAGCTGAACTACCAGTTGCCATTGTCACTACATTTTGTCTCCCTTCTCCACTTCCCCCCATTATGGCATCACCAACACTTCCACCTTTCTCAAGTTCAATCCTCTCCTCTGATTCATACTCGTACTCAAAAGAAGAACTCATGGTGATGATTTCTGCAATGAATAAAAAAACAACCATAACTATATGTATTGAGTTAATTTAAAAAAAAAGATAACTATAAGTATAAACAATGATTGTAATTTAAATTTAAATTTATAAATAAAGAAAACAACCATAACTATATTAATATTTATTATTCAAATGAAAAAAAAACTATATGCTACTAGGCCCATAATTGGTTACCATATGCAAAATTATTAAAAAACAAAATCGTAAAAAGTAAAACTAGAAAGTTAAAACTAAAACATCTAACATTGTTCATTGTTGTAGGAGTATTTACTACTAAGTTTTTCATTTTTGTATCTAGATTCTACACTCAAGAACTTTATGTTTTATTTTTAACTTTTAACATGTAATTGAAAACAAAAACTTACCAATATGCATTTTGTAAAATCGTACAAACTATAAACATGATTACATTGTGAATGTAGATACAAAATCTAAAAAACAATCCCTAAAAAATGCAAATAGAATCTAAATTTTTAAATGGAACTAAAATGGTAATTAAAAAAAACCTAACCAGTTACAACCAAACTTTATGTCAGTATGCATTTTGTAAAATCCTACAAACTATAAACATGATTACATTGTGAATGAAGATACAAAAACTAAAAAAATCCCAAAAAAATGAAAATAGAATCTAAATTTTAAAAAACTAGAGACTGTTATCAAGCAGTGTAAGCAAATAAAATTATAAATACCTCCTGCCTGCACTTCTCTTGCTCTTGCCCCCACTCTTGCTCTTTGTTAGCTAGATTTTCTGCATAGCTGAAAACCTAGGTAGTCATGAGATAAATCTCCCTTATTTACCGGTGAGGCTCCTGTGTAAGATTTGTCAATTAAATATGCTAGTATCTATTTGGGGGTATTACTTTAACCATGCAGCTCATGAACCATAGCTATATAGTTTTGCAGCAAGTAAGCAACTGTTTAAAGAAAAGAAATATCTGATGAAGAAGGAAATAATATAAACACAGGAAAGAAAGAGGGAAGATGTGCAACCCAATCAATAGATTACAGAGTTGATTGCATGCACATAGACAAAACCAATAGATATTAACACAAAATTATAAACAAAAGCAACTTTTAGATCTAGATCTAAAATAACATAAAGTTTATAACTAGATCTAAGACAAAAAGTTAGAAACAAAATACACTGTGACACAAAGTTCTCCGGAAATTTGCTCCTTGCTTCAAATAGCTATTAGGGGTTTCAGCACAAAGTCTGGAATACAAAAATGCTGCTTACAAATTATGATCTTTAACCCGAAGGTTCTTCCTCTACTTATAGAATATAGAAGAGAAATTACAAATGGGAAACTTAACTGAACGAGAACATAAACAAGAAGTAAAGATAACATCTGACAATCATCTTCCTTTAATTCCTCTCCAAGTGACATGCATATGAATCTATAGTCAAAATTATACACATTTGTCACTTAACTTATAGAATCATTTCACATAACTTAAAGTAATGGTTTTAAAACCAACTTTAAAGTTTTACAATTACATCCAGGAACGTGGAAATAGAAGAAAGAGCAGAAGAAGAAAGATCTGCCAGCTGTAACATGTACATCTTTTTGTTTTGATATTGAATATACTTGTGGAACATGTAATTTAGCAACTTCCCATCTGTTTTAGCCACAACTTCTTTTTCTGTCCTGAATTGCAGCAAGCCTTCATTCAAAACCCCGATGCACGCTTCCACATCCTTCAAGCTAGGCCCGAACCTCTTAATATCTGACTGTAACGTTACTAGCTTACTGATGGAATCCATCGTGAAAGGTCTAACAGCTCCATCAATCCTCTCTTGCATCATTAGAAGAGATCCTTCCAGTGAAACAGACACTTTGCTAGGAATGGTCCTTGTGTATGAAGAAACGTTCCTGACCACTTCCTCATTGGTGAAAGCAATGACATTGTCTGGTAGTGATGATGCCATACTTTCAAGTGCCCGCATCCTTTTCAGCATGATTCTGAAGATCTCAAAGCAGAAAGATACGGCAAACTCAAGCAGCTTCCCCTTCTCAACTGATCCATCGGGCACAATTTGTATTTATTTTGACCAAAGTACTCAGGTTACTTTCAGCTACTGTGTTCATGTCCATCGTGCTCCTCACCAGTTGTTTCAGTTGAACTGATGCATCTTTCATAACCTTTAGACAGGATGACAACTCCCTGAGTTGTACAGAAGCTTGGCGAGTGATTAGACTCTTCCATTTGTCGATAGCTTTAACCTGGTTACCTACATCTTCCACTACCTGCATCAGATGATCACTCACCTGCTTATGTGCTGAAATTGGCTGAGTGGAAGATTTGGCAACTTTGACAATAATCTCGCATAACTGAGACACTTGCTTCTGAAGTTCAACTTTCTCCGCCTTTTCTTTGTCAAGCCTAAGGAATAAAACATTTATCAATGTCTGAGTGTCTCGCTTCAAACCTTCTGTAAGTGGCTTGACCTATGGATACTTTGGTCACTGTTATATCTGCTACTGTGAGCTCATCCTTCTTCTTTCCTTTTGTTGGAACTGACACCTCGGTGAACTTCTGCCTTGACTCCTCAATAATCAACCTCAAAGTCACCTTAGCAACTTTAGGTTTTCTGTCTTTTACTCCCAAACTTAGGAGCAGCTGCAAGTCATGTTCCTCCAAGTTGATCTCCTCTCTAGCCTTTGGGACCAACTGTGAAGCCAACCACTCTGAGAAATTGCTTCTCGGAGAATGAGAAGTTGCCGAATGTACCACCATCTCGTGTTCTGGTTCCTCTCCATCTGAAACTGCTACAGTGTTGTGGCTACCGTCCTCTGTATTGTCCAAAGACAAAGCTCTTTCAAATTTTGCCATCTGCAACTTCAGCGTTTCTTTAGGAAGAGGTGCTGATCGGAGTGGTTGAGGAGAAAAGACAAATGTTGCCGGATTCAACGGAGGAACGACAATATGTTACTGAGGTGCAACAGTTGGTGAAGTACTTGACGTTGGAGAAGTCGGAACTAACACCATAGCCGTAGAAGTGATCTTTTCCCTTGAATGAGACTTTTTGTGCACTTTAATCTTTTCAGGCCTTCTGTTGCTTTCTCCCCCGTGCTTCCTTTTAAGGGAATCTCTTGTGCTGAGGTTGCCTATGATTTGATTCATCAAAGCTTCATCAAGGCAATATTCCTTTGTCATCAACCAGTTTGAAGTATTGACTAGAACGGCGGCAAACCTTTCCTTGATCGTGTGGCAGCCACCTATGTTCCCCTGAAGTACAACTCTATCTCCTCCCATCTGATGGTATGTGTCAAGTAACACAGACCCATTATCTTTAAGATCCGTAGGTATCCGTGCTAATCTAAAGTCCAACACTTGTCACACTGATAACCTGCTGAAGTCTTTCTTCCTAACTTCGTACTCGCTTCTGCACTTCATCTAGAAATCTTCTAACGAAGGCACATGCGCGTACTCCTGGGAGATTGTCTTCCTTGCCACCCCATATGGATCAAAGTTAAGCCATGTTGGGAAGAACTCCTGCTGGTACTCAGAGAACATCTCCGCTTCAATTCCTTTGACTTTATGAATACTCTGGCAGATGTAATAGCCCACTGTGATCGGGAAGAAGCCTGTAGACTTGTGCTGTTTCGACTGTAGGTCATGCATCTCCACGGGTTGTCTGCTCAACTCCATGATGACCAATCTGTCACTTGGATATCTGGGCAACTTGACTGGTTCTCATGAAAAGCCAGTGACCCTGAGGTATGTAAAGTCCGCAAACTGGATGAAGATACTGCCAATCTGGGACACAGCTTCACAAGCTTCCTTGCTTACCTTGTTGGTCTTTAGATCACTGTTCAACTTGCAAATGAACCCGTAGAAGAATCCATCGTTGACCATCTTATAATCTTTATTGCATGTAGGCACAGTAAGTTGTGGATAACACTCAAAAATAGGATCTTTGGAGAGCACACCACGTCTGTCCAGCTTGGAGAAGATACCCTGCGAAGCTGCTGCATATACCAAATATGAAGTCATCTTGAAGCTGTAAGTCCGCCTCACACTCTGGAGCTGCTCACCGATGTTGTCACTGATGATTTCCGACCAATTAATTATAGAATCTGCTTTGTTGATTTCAATGGTCCTGATGAAGGTATACATCGACGAGCAAAAGTTGTGAGCGTTAGCTTCGCCATTTATCTTGCATAGAAATTTGGTAATGTCATCCACCTCCTACACCAGATTGGATCGTGGAAGAGTCCTTGGGAATTTGGATGGAGATCTGGGCTTCTTCATATACCCGTTGTTCATTATGCCTACACAGTCGACTTTATGCTTCTCCCATCTGTTGCTGGCGTCCAACATGCTGATAGCAGTCACCACCTGTCGTGTTGGAATCTTCAGACAATAATTGATGAACTGTGCATTCAACCAAATTATTGTCTTCCCCGCAACATCTCAGACTGATCTAGATAGTGGGTGGTACGACCTTGCACGCTCCATGATGAATTCTGGCAATTGGGCTGTGAATGGGAATATTGAAGCTCGAATGATTCCACTGCTCATGACTGCACGCATGAGAGAAGTCTTTCCAGCTCTGGATCTATCAATCAATTCGGAAAGGGGTTCTGGACCTAGATCTGTATCTCCGATGTCAACAAACCTAGAAGTAATGCATGTTTCTGCTGAGTTTTCTCTTTCATCTCGCTTTGCCATGGCTGGATCTATCTTTGTTTGAGCAACTCTTTTTCTCTTTATTCGGCTGGAATTCTTTACAACTGGTGCAGATCTGGGAATTTCTTCGGAGTCAAAGGATATATTCAATGTATCTGACATTGATTTAAGCTCCCTTTCAATTATATAAGCACCTGTAATGAATACCTAGAATTAATTGAGACAAAGACGGCAACTGGAACATGAACACTTGATTTTTATCATAAAAATCTGCATATATAAAGCCCATTGCCCTAAAATTTGAGGCTTTGTTTGCATGTAAAGCAAGCATGAATATTTTCAACTTCACCTGGACACCTATACCACTATGCAGATAATTAACCAAACATAAAACAAGCTCTTCCAATCCTAGGCGCCAAAACTTGAAGCTTTTCGGCAATGAAAAACATTTCTTTGAGCAAAAATCCTCGTCTTTTAGGTGCCAAAACTGTCCGCGCTGCACTTCTTTGCTAGAAGAATTAATTAATTCGTCATTATGGCAGCCCATGCTTATATAACTTTCATCAGTCTATAATTAATTACCTCTCCTATTCCTGGCAATTGATTAATTAATAAACATGTTTTTTCCTTCAATTTGGGGCGCCTATTTTGTGCATGCTCATGTCTGCCATTAAATAAATAAATTTAATTTATTTTTAGCCCTCTACTTCCAGTCTACTTTGACTTCCCTTTATGTATTGACTTTTCCTCATCCTTGGGCGCCAAAATTGGAAGAGAGATTATTAATAAATGCCATTAAATAAATTAATCAATTCTCTAAAGGGGTCGCACTTTTTGGTAAAGGCTGGTTTCTATTTTTAGAAGTCAAATTTGATGGGATTCTTCACCTGTCATGGCAGCTCCAAAAATCCCATTATCCACTTAAGTTGTTTGACTTCCACAATGGGATTTTTTACCCTGTAAGGTAGGTAAGAAATTCCCATAAATGCCCTAAGTGATTTTTCTTTATTTCATAATGGGAATTTTCACCCTGCAAGGCAGGTAAGAAATTCCCGTCTGCCTGCTGCCTCTAATTTTCCCATCATGACTTAAGTGACTTTGCCTTCATGGAAAAAAATACCCTGCAAGGCAGATACAAAAATCCCACTTGCCTGCTGTGACCAAAAATCCCACTGCAGTTTAAATCCATCTATTCCCAAAAATGCGACCTGTGCAGAAGAAGCTTTTTTGTGCACGACTTGGTCTTTTTAAAGAGAATCTGACTTCCAGAGGTTGATTCCTTCTGGCATGGCGGTCGTAGACAATCTCCAGATACTCCAGGCAAGGAAACAGATTGTACTGGGGAAGGAATTGACTTAGGGGAATTTCACAGAGAAAAATATGAGAAAAATAACAAAAACACAGGGTTGCTAGAAGTCACTGATAAAGCCCATGATCCATTTATGATGAAAACCCTACTGGTATATGTGAATATTGACATGCAAAATTTCAACACGGCTAAACCGGAGCATAATTTACTTTGAACGAGGCTCAAAATAATTAAATAAATTTTTGTCGCAGACATAACCTGATGAAGGGATAAAACAATTTTTGGCATCTGGGTATTTGTTGAAATTGGCTCCTATGATTCATTGGGAATATCTAAGTGCAATACAGGCATCTTCTGACAATAAAAACACAAAACAACCCGTTATTTTAAAAGTACGTTTTTTTTTACATGGGGTAGTCTCAGATTTTAGGGTGAAATCTGGGACACCACTCTTGCTCTTGCTCCCACTCTTATTCGTTGTTCTTCTCTTTGCTCAAGTATGAATATGGAATGAGCCCATAGAGTCATTTTGTAACATAGAATGACACTTTTAGGGTTAGGGTTAGGTTAAAACATTTGTTTTAAGTTAGAATGACTTTTAAATTAAAAAATAATAATTAAAAGTCTTTAAAATGTGTTTTTTATAAAAAAGGTAGGCAAAAGCCGTGGGGGACGTCGGGGATGGTTGGACGTCCTCAGGGCGTACCTCGATCGTCCCAGGGACGTCCAACTGTCCCCATCGTCCCCCAACCGTTGCATACGTCCCTGAGATGTTTCTCCTCCTCTCCAAACGTCCCGTGGGTGTTTCGTTTGCTCCTTGGCTTGTGGGAAACGTAGGGGAAACATTTCTCCCCTGTCCCGGCATCCCCAAAACATCTGGGACGTCCCAAACTTCAAGATTTTGGGGGGGATATGTGTAACACCCACATTTTCCGCGCACAAAACGTAGGATAAAACCCAATAATTAGTTAGGAAAAATACGGAATAATTTTTTTTTCTTTTTTTGTTTAAAAAGGTTGCAACTCTATAACCAACAACTAGATTAAATATTTCTCGTTTAATAAGTTTCACATATCTGCAAAGTTATTGTAATTAAATTAATAATTAATTATTATTAATTCCTTCCAAATCATTTCGGGTTTAAATCCCCTTCTCGGGTTTTCATTATCTCACCGTTAATTTACTCTTATAAATCATTGTTTAAGTTACCCCTTTTCACAACATTATTTAATTTATCCTTATAGTTCTAATGTCATTTGTTTACTTAATAACCTAAGGCTAAAGTCACAACTTACCCTAACCATTAAGTGGCCCCATTCAACCCATTACCCCTACCTTTTATTTAATTCTCCATTCCCACAAAAATTCCCATCACCTAAAGTTGTAGGGTTCTTCCTATACCATTGGATTAAAACAATCTAAACCCTTAGATCTCAGGCTTGACTAAGGAACCCTAAATATCCTTATGGGGTCTCTTATTCATTCATTTGCCCTATTTTCTCATTTTTACTTTTTGCAGGTTTGGGAGAAAGAAGAGGATGGAGGCCATGGAAGGTTGTTCAAGCTCTTGGATGGATACACACACATTTTGGTTGCTTATTTTCATTTGCATCCCTCTCTTAGGGTTTGCCAAGATTATTGTTTTGTATTTGTGTATTTTTTGGATTTACCCTATTCGGGTAAGGGCATTATTTGCCCTATTTTATTTCTAGTTTTAAAACGATATATACACATAATGAGGGTTTGAGTTGTATATATATATATATATTGTTTTGTATACATTTTTAAAAATGTACCCGATTTGAAATTTGCAACTAGAGGCATGCGGCCAAGGTATACGGCCTGGTTATATTTATAAACACACACACACACACACACACACACACACACACACATATATATATAGGGTTATTTGAAATGTTCGGTCGAGTTTTATATTAGCCGCGACTTACACAATGCACAGAGTATAAATATTAGCCGCTGTGTATATAGTTAAGTTTTTAATATTATAGGGGGGGGGGGGGAGGGCGCCGACCCCACCCCCATCCCACATATATATATATATATAATAAATGGGTTGGGGGTGGGGTCGGCGCCCTCCCCCCAACCATTTTTTAATATTAAAACAAACAAATCAAACAGGCTGACCTTTTGGCCATTTCAAATTTGTTTATATACATTTATTTTTTAATATATATAAAACCAACTTTTATAACAAGCCGTTCGGCTTTACAATTAAAATCCCTTTTTTTAAAATTAAGAATTATATATATATGTGTGTGTGTGTGTGTGTGTGTGTGTGTGTGTGACTTGATATAATGATTTTATTTAATAGGTTTAAAATTATTATAAATTTATATAAATATATATAGTCATAGTTGTGAATTTATTTATTTTCCTATTTGTTCTTTCCATATTTAAACAATTACCCAAATTCATTTATATATAGAAATATAAGGCAAGTAGTTGATTTTGTTTTTCTATCTATTTATAGATGTGATATAGTTAAAACTAAAGGCCACTCATTCAGCCCAATGTAAGCAAGGAGGGAAAATATTTCTTCAATTTCAACTTTAGATATAAATGTACCTTCTTATAACTTAGTGTAGAATTTGACTACAATTTCAACATTTCAATATGTTAACTTTTACTATCAAAATGAGAATGTGTCTCTTTTCTTTTCACAACAAGAATGCTATCTATTTCAACAAGGAAAATCGAGTATAAACTTTCATACATTCATCTAATACAACCACAACCATTTCACCAAAGGAATGCACAAGCAACTATGATTTTATTTTCAGTTATGAAAGAAATACATTTCCCATTTGAATACAACTTTCGAGTCCTTTCCAACCATTACAATATTACAATTATAACTAGATAACAATACAATCTTTTCTCAAGAAGTTTAGTTCATTCTTTTACAATATAGTACTTCCTTCTTTCATCGATTTGAACATAATAAGTTTACAAGAATGTTTTTCAAAATACAAGATTGAATCTTTCACTTTACAACGAGGGAATATCTTGACAAGGGTGATCTCTTGACTCCAAATAAGGGTAACTCCTCCAATCTTCAACTCCATAGCTTTTCTTTTTCTTCAATCACAAAACAAAAGAGGTGTAAACAACACTCACCTTCCAACGTTTATTCCAATAAGGAGAAGAAACCATTCTCCTCATTGGCCCCCGAGCCCCAACCATAGTAGAATAAACAATGTTTTCAACCAATGACAACTTACAAATTTGCTTCCACATTACAACACACATGCCAACATTTCAAGTAATACATTCCACACCAAAATACAAAATACAATACATACATTTTAACACATAGGTTTATAGATCAAGCCAAGGAAGAATAAAACAATGTGAACCATCTTCTTGTAACTCCCAAATGAGATAAGAGTTCCACCCAACATGCCTCCAAATGCACAACTTCTCAACACATCCCTTTTCCCTCCCAATGCAAATACACGAAGTATAGCAAGTTTACCCTTTTCTCTCCCCAAAGGTGGAACTCCCGCTCATACTCCCTCCACTATGCAACACAAATTCCTTTTCCCTCCCAAAATGGTCCCATCTTCCAGCTCTTACACCTTTGCTTAAGGCCAAAATCTACCCAACCCAACACAAATCACAACCTTATAACCATTTTCTTTGTACACACATTTATACAAGTAATTGAAAAACAAAGGCAAAGGCCCTACCTTGCCATCACAAGCTTCCACAATCTTCAACAAGCTTTTCCCTCTCCCAAAACCAAGCAAGTCTTCCCAAGGCAATCTCCAAAAGCTCCAAGTAAAACTTCAAGCAATTTCCAAAAGAACAAGTGTGCAAAATCCAAATGAGTAACCCCAAATACATCAAATAAACATGAATAAATAGAAAAAGGAGAAGAAGAGGGTGAGGGTGGCTCCATGTAGGATGCCACATCACTTCGCCCCAACTCCACATCCCCCAAGTCAAACATCAAACCCAAGGTTAAGTAATTAGGTGGTTGAGGATATGACAAGCCTCTTACACACAAACTCTTACCCACACCTCTAAAGGACACAATTAAAAACTCATGTAAGAAAGTGCAATAAATATCACCTTTTACTTTACAATTCATATAATGGGGTCTAATTCAATGTTTTAAAAATCGGAACCGGACTCGGAACCGGTCGAGGGTTGGACTGGACCGGAACTGGAACCGGACCGGTTCAAACTCTATGAACTGGTTTACTTAAAAACACATAAAAATTACATTTTTAAAGAAAGAAATATATTTGAAAAATTAGAAACCATGATGCCAACAATTACACACAAAATACACAAAGTTTGCTCATGTATATAGTGATAGTTGGAATACTCGCACTCGGCAAATACTTGGCAGACCCCAAAAAAACAAAACTCGGCAATATTCGGCCAATACTCGGGAATACTCGGCAACTTAAAAAATACTCAAATTTCTTTAAAAAAACATAAAATTGCAGCCAAAACCATGTATTTGCAGCGTTTTCTTTCATTGCTATTAATGCTTTCTTTTTGTTGGGACCTTTACGATAGCCTTCAGTCTTGTGTCTGAGGATGCGCAAATTGGAGTTTAAACACAAAAAAGACTCTTAAAATAGCAAAAAAAAAACCTATGCATCTGTTGATAACTTGATATGTGAAGTCAACATTTGAATAAGCAGGTTGCGACCAAGTTGGTAGGTGGGACGATTAGTCCGAGCACGGGAGAATACTCGCCGAGTTTTGGAAAGCTATCCAGTATTTTTAATTACTAATCTGTCTACAAGCAATCAAAGCTCATGATTCTTTCAGAAGATTGCAAGAAGTTGCTTGGTGCAAAAAGGTGCAAAAATAGATTTTATTAAAATAAGAAAAATATTGCCATCAATGCGTAGAGCTCGAGAAAATATGCACTTTTAGAGAAAACGACACCTGAAACGGAGCCACAGAATGAAAGTTATGGCACATGCAAGTTTTTGTTGCTACATCTTCCTGGACCCTTTCCAAAAATGGCAAATTTTATTCTATCCTTGTGTTTTTTTTCACCAAAAATCCAAAAAAGGAAAGAAATGCTGACTTGGCCGGTTCAGGATGAAACCGGACCGGTTTGATCGGTTTGGGCTAAAATGCGGAACCGGCCGGTTTGGGCTAAAACCGGTCAACCGATCCGGTTTTACCAAACAGTTCGTGCTTTAAAATGTTAAACCGGTCAAACCGGCCGGTTCTGGTTCCGGTTTGACCGGTTTTTAAAACACTGGTCTAATTATGACCCCTTACCCTATAAGTATAGTTGGTAGATGAATTTAAGAGGTGTGGGACAAGCTTAACTTGTCCCACAAGCCTTCAAAATTGGCTTGAAAGTCAAATTTCGAGTTTGGAGAGATGGGTTGAGTACACACCAAGTAAAATAATTAAACCCAGCTTCAAATCACAAGATCAAAAGGACTATCTACCCAAATAAATGCCCCCTTATGACCACATCTAAAAATCAATTTTAATTAACATACTTAACTAATAACAAGGGTACATTTAATCAATAATATAAAAGTGAAACACAATGCAATAATAAAATACATATACACAAATTAATTTAGATTTATGTTCTTAATTTTTTATTACCAATTGTATAATATAATTCAGAATAGCAATATAATAAATCAGGCAGTCATAAATTATGTAAGGATATTAGATCACTCAATATGCTACAAATATAAGAGTGAAAGTGCAATTAGGTTTTATGGCTTAGAAAGAAGTCACTTGGCACCAAGCTCAAACTGTGTAATAGTGGATTGAAATTGGCCAAGGAAGATAGGAAAAATTTCGTCAAGCTCTCTATAAAATCTGGGGACCTAGAAATGCGTGCTAGATAGGTTTGTCAGGTAGTGAACAAATTTGTGACTGAATTTGTCAAGGTAGCTACAACGTGTCCTCTTGGGATCTGAGATGAAATTTGATGTTAGGATGTGCTTCGTTTGACTCTGGACATGTTTCCTATGTTTGGATCTTCGTGGTGCCAATGTTGTTCTTGTATGTGTCTTCTCCTCACCTATTGCCCTAAAAAGGAATTAGTCATGATTTGCTATGGACTAACCTCACCGTACCCCCAGTGATGTGATGAGTGCTGCACTATTGAACAATACTCCGAAGAGGGATCAAATTGCATTTAGTTCTCCCAATCCCACGATGAGGTGGAGATTGGTTGATAAAGTATACAATATGGAGGCTTCAATGGTCACCAATATTTAGTTGCATCAGGTCACAGTTTTGTTTACAGCTATGGAAATCATTTAGCAATGTAGTAGTAAATAGAAAGTAATAACATCAAATATACACAACAAACTTATAATAGAAGATAGGCCATTCTGTAATTGTAATTAAAAGCAATGATTTCATTAGTTTATAAGTTTCCCTATAAATACTATACAAGTGTCATGAGTTGCAACCACTGATTTGCAACCCATTTTTTTTGAAATGACTTCAAAATCTAAAACTTCACAACTTTGCACAAAATATAGAATAATTATCATCATAGAAAATAGACAAAAGGCACATTTTTCTGCCCACAGTTGGGTATCGGGCATGCTATCATTCCATTTACATGGCAGCAATGCGGCATGGCAACAATGTTTTTCGATGACACAAGTTGAAAACAGGAAAACACGACAGAACAACAAAATAAAAAATTGAGAGAATATTTATTAAAAAAACAAAAAAAAACTGAATCTTTTACTTCATGCCAAATATACTGGGTAGGCATCAAAATAAACATATGGCATGTACCAGAAATGAAAATGATAACAATTGTGATGAAAAATGTCAGTAAACAACTCAATAGACTGAAAGCATTTTAATTTTCAAAGCATTATATAATTGAAAAACCAGGCTCTGTTAGTGAAAAACCCACATGTATTCATTAAAACATGTTTTAAATTCATGCAATTTAATTCCGCAGTGATTTTTTTGAATAGAATGTGGGTTTGACTAGTTGATTCCCAAGTCTGACTGTGGTGCCGTGTGTCACATCAGAACGACATGAGAAAATCAGAAGTCCAAATTTTACTTCAACAATAATGTATGGTTAATTAAATACATTAATATATGTTTTTTTGGGGCATATACAAATACCTTTTATTCCTTAGTGTTCTTTTATAGAATAGTTTTGCTACACTTTTATGCCTTCTTCTTGGTGCAGTAGCTAAGGATTAGTTGGTAAGTATAAACACCCGACTAATTATTTATCAATTAATCGAAATTTGTGATTTGTTTGGCATTATATTTTGTACATGTATATAAATTATATTAATTAATGCCTGCCCGGAACATAGTGAATTTTTTTTGCTAATGTATGTGACTAAAAGGTCAATATTACTAACTGCTTGTTGTCTTTGCATTAAATGTTGTAGGTTCGCACACAGTAATACACAAAGTCAGATGTCACTTTGGCTGCGACCTCATATTAAGGTAAATGAAAACACACTTTGGACATTGTTTGAACTTTTTGCTTTCTGGGGCTGTAGAACTAAGAATTCTTCTTAATTGTGTAGTGTTACCCTAAGTTTGGAGATGCAGCATTCACATTGACACGATTCTTTCGAGACATGGTGATGCCTGTAGCTTCAAGGAAAGAGTTGACTAATGATATAAACAAAAGTATGTATTCTTTTATGCATAAATTCTATTGGCTATGCTATTAATTATTATATCAAGGATGTCACATGGTTATATAAGATTCATATATGTACATATTATTTAAGTTTAGTATTTACATCCCCCATGTGTTATGACAGGCATACATTTATTATTTATACTGCATATTGTCTTGTACATTCTGTATATACTCAATAAACTGACGCACAATCATAGACTAGTCTTTTAATAAAAAATGCTGACGCTATATTAATTTTGGAATGGATTTGCAGCAGTATAACAATCAATTTCGATCCTGGATCTATGGGTTTTCCCAATCTTGGATGTAGCGTCAAGTTCAATAACATCATACATACAGATGGGCTGTCAAAGCCCCCCACTCAGGCCATAAAACTGAAAGTAAAATTTTTGTCATTAGTTTTCGTAGAGAGACCAATACTAATACCAACCTAAACTAAAATAAAACTGCACGTAACTGCCATAGCCTAATAAACACTGTCTGCAAGCCTGCACAGATTACTGCTATACAAAACAAACTACCTGCCTCCCTGAATGTCATGCCTAATCAAATGTAGACCATCATTGTGAATAAATTTAATTTTTTTGGTAGACAATCTTGTTATGTTAATCCTTGCCGGCATTAGGTAGTGTTGTAACGAACATTATATTCGGTTGTTGAAGGGCGAGTCAACCGACAACCATTGCGTCTCGGCATTAAAGTAGCATGTCAAATGTCGGGGTAAGGGCACTAGTATTAGGTCTTCCTTGTACTGAAAAATCTTTTATATATGTTGCCAGGATACGATTTTGATACACGGATATGTCGATTTTAAAAAACCCTTGAATACGATACATCTTGTATAAGTCTGTATATATATATATATATATATAATTTTTTTTTATAATATATTGTACGGACGTTCCGTGACGTTTTGTACCCAAGGTTTTTTTGAAAATCGATGTTTCTGCATTTCAGATTCGTACCCGTACTTGTTTCTTGGCAACACACACACACCCACACCCACATGCACACACACACATGCGCGCACACACACACAGTACTCATTTTCAAATTTTTAGTCCATGGACCAGAAGAGATAAAGCACTCAAAATATTTTGTATTCATTGAAGTTCTAAAGATTCATCATTCAACATGGTTACAAGTTCAATGTGTCATATATACATGATTATAATCTAGATTCTAGAGAATATCATCTAGATTTTCTTTTAGATTGTTTGATCATCATCCGAGAACAAATTATTGGTTGGCAAACATTGTATCAAGCAACGGTTTTACTATCCATATACATTTCCACAAAGATCCTTTTGGTCGCTAATCTCAATGTAACAAAGAGGTTAACAATGAGAATTTGTCCCAGATGTCGACACAGTAAGCTTTGCAACTCACTTGGCACTTAACATACTAAAAAATCCACACTTGGCACTTAATAGTAAGAATAGTTATTTACTCGGCACTTAATAATAATATTTTCAGCTATATGAGGAAATTGAAAAATATACAAGCCTTAATATCTCATCTATTCTTCTTTTACTTCCTCCATAACATTCTGTAAACCTCTTTGGTAGTTTTGAGAGATTTTGTTCACCATTGGTGCAAGTAATCCAAACATTTTTGAAAAGAAAGGTAGACTAGCTTACAGCCCTCGGCAATATTTTTCCATTTAAACAAGAAACTGTTTCAGAAAATCCAGGATAGACTGCCTTCAATCCATTACAATATTTTGTCATGAGAACAAAAATAAATTGATTGTTAAAATAAGAAAATAAGACTATTAATATAACAAGAATATTTGAAGGAAACGTGTCGGAAACGTCCTAGAAACACTGGGGACGTTTTTGGGAATGTCGGGGACGTTTCTGGAAACGTCTCTGTTTTCGGGACGTTTCCAGCATGTTTTGTACCCGTTTCCGTATCGAAAACATTTCGGGTAGGGTACGAGGGCTAGGGGACGTTTCCTGGCAATATATATATATATATATATATAATATATATATATATATAGTATGATCAATGTTCAAAACATTCAATATACTTAAGATTTTACATTTTCTATGATATACGAGTATTGTATTCCTTTGTGTTTCATCCATTTCCTTTGAGATTAATTTTTGTGTTGCAATGGTGGCCATAAAGAGCTCCTTAAAAACCTATTTAATGAGATTGACTCTAACTTGCCAATGATAACTAAAGAGGTCATTCCAATGTGTTGGCTAGATTTTCTGCATAGCACAAAACCTAGGCAGTCATGAGATAAATCTCCCTCATTTACCGGTGAGGCTCCCGTGTCAGATTTGTCAATTAAAGTATGCTAATATCTAAATGGGGTTTTACTTTAACTACTCAATTCATGAACCATAACTGAACAGTTCTGCAGCAAGTAAGCAGTTGTTTAAGAAAGGAAATATTTATAGAAGAAGGGAAAGGAAATTATATAAACACAGAGAAGAAATGGGGAAGATGTGCATCCCAATCAATAGATAGCAGAGTTGATTGCATGCACATAGAAGAAACCAATAGATATAAACACAGAATTATAAGCAAAGGTAGCTCTAGATCTAGATCTGAAATAACACAAAGTCTATTAAAAGATCTAAGATAAAAAGCAAGAAACACAATACACCGTGACACAAAGTTCTCCGGAAATCTGCTCTTGTATATTCCTTTGCTTCAAGTGGCTCTCAAGGGTTTCAGCACAAAGTCTGGAACACAAGGTTGCTGCTTACAAATTTTGATCATTAATCCCGAGGTTCTTCTCTCTACTTATAGAATGTAGAAGGGAAAGTACAAATGGGAAACTAACTGAACTGAAACATAAACAACAAGTAAAGATGACATTTGGCAATCATCCTCCACTAACTTCTCCTTAAGTGACACATGTATCACTTAACTAATAGAATTGTTCCACATGACTTTAAGTAATGGTTTCAAAACCAATAACTTTAAAGTTTTACAATTTCATCCGGGAACGTGGAAAATAGAAGAAGAAAGAAATAGAAGAAGTCAAACCAGCTGTAACATTTATGTCTTCTTTTTGTTCTGATATTGGATATACTTGTCGAACATGTGATTCAACATCTTCCCATCTGTTTTAGCCACCGCTTCCTTCTCTGTCCTGAACTGCAGCAATCCTTCGTTCAACACCTTGATGCACGCTTCCACATCTTCCAAGCTTGGCCTGAACCTCGCAATATCCGCCTGCAGTGCCACCAGTCTGCTAATGGAATTCATCGTGAAAGGTTTAGTAGCTCCATCAATTCTCTTTTGTACCATCAGAAGAGACCCTTCTAGGGAATTAGGCACTTTGGTAGGAACGATCCGCACGTATGAAGTAACATCTCCGACCACTTCCTCCTCAGTGAAAGAAATGATACTGTCTGGTAAGGACGATGTCTTACTCTCAAGTGCCTGCATCCTCTTCAGCAAAACTCTGCAGATCTCCAAACGGAAAGATACTGCAAACTCCAGCTGCTTCCCCTTCTCAACTGATCCATCTGGTACAATCTGCTCTGCAACCAATACATCTCCCGGCAGCTTGTTGATTTCGGCCAAAGTACTCAGGTTACTCTCAGCAACTGTGTTCATATCTACTATGCTCGTCACCAGTTGCTTCAGTTGATTTGTTGCATCATTCATAACCTTAAGGCGGGCTGGCACCTCTCCAAGTTGTACAGAAGCTTGACGAATAATCAGATTCTTCCATTCGTCAATAGCTTTCACTTGATTGCTTGCATCCTCCATCTCCTGCATAAGATGATCACTCACCTGCTCTGAAATGGGCTAAGTGGAAGGTTTAGCAACCTTGGCTATGATCTCGCACAACTGAGATACTGCTTCTGAAGCTCGTCTTTCTCCGCCTTTTCTCTGTCAAGCCTAAGGAATAGAGCATCTATCAATGTCTGTGTCCTGCTTCAATCCTTCTGTGGTGGCTTGACCAAGGGGTACTCTGGTTACTGTTACATCTTCTGCCGTGAGCTCATCCTCCTTTTCCTTCTGCCGGAACTGACATCTCAGCAAACTTCTGCCCCGACTCTTCGATGATCAACCTTGAAGTTACCTTAGCAACTTTAGGTCTTCTGTCTTTTCCGCCTAGACTCCTGTAATAGCTACAAGTCGTGTTCAGTTCCAAGTTCATCTCCACTCTAGCTTCTGGAACCAACTGCGAAGCCAACCATTTGGAGGTTAAGTTACTGGTTTCTCGGAGAATGAGAAGTTTTGAATGCACTACTATCTCCCTTTGCTCTGTTTCCTCTCCATCACTTAAGTGCTACAGTGTTATGGCATGCCATCTTCTGAATCATCCAAGGACAAAGCTCTTTGGCGACTTGAGGGATCTGCAGCTTCAACGTCTCTTCTTTGTTGGGGGCAGGTGTTGAACGGAGTGGCTGAGGAGAGAAGATGAATGTAAAATATTTATTCAGTGGAGGCATGGAAGTGTCCTTGGGCGGTGCAACAGTTTCTTTGACATGAACTGGTTATAAAAGGAGAAGATGGGTGGAAGGATAGTCACTCTTGCATCACTTATGATTGAGATCTTTTCATGGTGCAACTTTCTGTTTGCAAACTTTTAGCTTGTGGAGTAAGATCTCCACGGGAACTTCCTAGCTTGGTGGTGAGAGATCCATCCCGAGCTAGCAGGGCATTCTTCGGTAGTGAAAGATCTCACCAAAGCTTGTCATTTGGAGCAGATTTCATGGCTGGTTTTACAAGATATTTTCAGAATTTTCAGAATTAGGGTTTGAGGATTTTTGAGAGTTTTTGACCGGAGATTTTCCTGGTTTTCGGATCAAACTCTATGACAGCCATAGAGGAAGGATTTGGCATCATCTACAGAGGGTTTCACAAGGGTTTTGACCATTTTCCAAAGGGGGGCGACTATGTTTGGGAAATTAGCAACCCTAATTTCAAGGGTTTTCAGCTGGCAAAAATTCAGATCTGAAGGTTGGAAAATCATCTACTATATTTATATATGTTATTTCCAAAGTTCGGCATCATTTTTGCATTTGTATTCCAAAAAGATAAAACTTTTGCAAGTATTCGCAGCCATTTTAGGCTCGCTGTAATTTTCTGGCAGCGTTATATTGACTGAAAAATTCCAAAAATATTTCAACCTTGTGTTCTTGCATATTAATTATCTTGTTCCAGTTAAAATTTCAAGTTTTTGGACGGGTACCTTTGAGAGTTATTCATATTTTGTCTGTTCGCTGCGCTAGCTGTACTTTTTCTGCATAAAATCTGCAAAAATTAGATTTAGTATTTTGCTGTAAATTTCTGTGAAGTCCATCTTGTTGAATAAGCATCCCAGCCAGGGATATGGTCAACTCCGGAGTAGTTGCAAGTCGTGCTTCAGGAGTTCATCTCCACTCTCGCTTCTGGAACCAACTGCAAAGCCAACCATTTTAAGAAGTTACTTCTACGGAGAATGAGAAGTCGTTGAGTGCACTACTATCTCTCGCTCTGTTTCCTCTCCATCAGAAAGTGCTACAGTGTTATGGTTGCCATCTTCTGAATCATCCAAGGACAAAGCTCTTTCGAACTCCGCATCTGTAGCTTCAACGTCTCTTCTGAAACAGGTGCTGAAAATGGAGTGGCTGAGGAGATTTTGATGAATGTTCGCCGGATTTAGTGGAGGCATGGAAGTGTCTTGCTGAGGTGCAATAGTTGGTGAAGTATTGGATGCTGGAGAAGCTGGAACTAAAGTCATAGCCGTGGAAGTGATCTTCTCCTTTGATTGAGATCTTCTGTGCACCTTCATCTTCTCGCACCTTTTGCTGCTTTCTCCTTCGTGCTTCCTCTTGAGTGAATCTCCTGTGCCAAAGTTACCCGTGACTTGATTCATCAATGCTTCATCAAGGCAATATCCCTTTGTCAGCAACCAGTTTGAAGTATTCACCAAAACAGCGCCAGGCCTTTCTTCAATTGTATGGCAGCCCCCTACGTTATCCTGAAGTACGGCTCTATCTCCTCCCATTTGATGGTAAGTGTCAAGTAACACATTCCCATCATCTTTAAGATCCGCAGGTATCTGTGCTAGTCCAAATCGAACACTTGCCGTGCTGATAGCCTGTTGAAATCCTTCTTTCTAACCTCGTACTCACTTTTGCACTTCATCTAGAAATCCTCTAATGAAGGCACATGTGCATACTCCTGGGAGATCGTCTTCTTGGCTACTCCAAATGGATCGAAGTTCAGCCGTGCTAGGGAAGAACTCTTGCTCGTACTCGGATAACATCTCTGTCTCCATCCCTCGAGCTCTATGAATGCTCTGGCAGCTATAATGTCCCACAGTGATCGGGAAGAAGCCCGTAGACTTGTGTCGTTTCGACTGAAGGTCATGTATCTCCACAAGTTGTCTGCTCAGCTCCATGGTGATCAATCTATCATTCGGATATCTGGGCAGCTTAACCGGTTCTCTAGAAAAGCCAGTAACCCTGAGGTATGTGAAATCTGCAAACTGAATGAATAGACTGCCAATTTTGGATACAGCTTCCCACGCTTCCTTGCTCACCCTGTTGGCCTTTAGGTCCCTGTCTAGCCTGCAAATGAATTCGTAGAAGAATCCATCATTGACCACTTTGAAATCTTTCTCGCACGCAGGTACAGTAAGTTGTGGGTAGCACTCGAAAATGGGGTCCTTAGAAAGAACGCCACATCTATCCAGTTTGGAGAAGATGCCTTGTGAAGCTGCAACATACACCAAGTAGGAAGTCATTTTGAAGCTGAAAGTACGCTTCACGTTCCGGAGTTGCTCACCAATGTTGTCGCTAATGATTTCCGACCAATTGATTATGGAATCAATCTTGTTGACTTCAATGGTCCTGATGAAAGCATACATCCATGTACGGAAAGTGTGAGCATTCGCCTCGCCATTAATCCTGCATAACAATTTGACAATATCATCTACCTCCTGCACCAGATTGGACCGCGGAAGAGTTCTTGGGAACTTAGAAGGAGATCTGGGCTTCTTCATGTATCTGTTGTTCATTATGTTCACGCAGTCAACTCTATGCTTCTCCCACCTGTCTGTCGGCATCTTGAATGCTAATGGAAGTCACCACCTTTCGCGCCGGAATCTTCAAACAATAATTGATGAACTCTGCGTCCAACCAAATTATTGTTTTCCCCGTAGCGTCTCGCACTGATCTGGATGAAGGATGGTAAGATCTAGCACACTCCATAACAAACTCTGGCAACTGGGCTGTGTATGGAAAGGCTGCAGCTCGAATAATTCCACTGCTTTTAACCGCACGCATGAGTGAAGTCTTTCCTGCTCTGGATCTATCAATCAATTCGGAAAGAGGTTTCGGACCTAGATCTGTCTCCTATGTCTGCAAATTTGGAAGTGATGCATGACTCCGTTGTGCTTTCTTTTTCGTCCCTCTTTGCCATGGCTTTGTCTATCTTTGTCTGAACAATTCTTTTTCTTCTTATTTGGCCGGATTTCTTCAAAACTGGTGCAGATCTGGATAATTCTTCAGATTCTGAGGATATATTCAATGTATTGGACATTGATTAAAGCTCCTTTTCTTTTGTAAAGCACCTGTAATGAATTCCTGCAATTAATTCAGACAAAGATGGCAACCAGAACATGAACAGTGAATTTTAATCATAAAAATCTGCACTATTCAAGCCTGCTGCCCCAAAAATTGATGTTTTATTTGCATGCAAAGTGAGCATGAATTTTTCCAACTTCACTTGAGCACCTGTATCACTGTATGCAAACAATTATGCAAACACAAATCAACCTCCTTCAATGCATGCGCCAAAATTGGAAGCTTTTAGCATTGATTTGATCTTCTTTTGAGCAAAAATCCTCTTCAATATGGGGCACACTTTTCCTCTGGGCTGCACTTCTTCACCTGTGAATTAATTAATTCACCCTTATGGCAGCCCATGCTTATATAACCCTCATAATTCTATAATTAATAATTGCCCTTCCTATTCCTGGCAATTAATTAATTAAAAATCATGCTCTTCTCTTTAACTGGTGTGCTAAAATTGCATGTTTAAGGACAACCATCCAATAAATTAAATTTAATCAATTTAATCATCTACTCTTCACTCCACTTAAGCTTCACAGTGTGCTTTAACCTTAGCCACTGAAAATAGAATTTAATTTAATCTTTTAATGCTTTAAAAAGCATTATTTATCTCTCAAATGGGGCGCACTTTTTCACAAGAGGGGGCTGCCATTAAATAAATATTATTTATTTAATTTAGACAATCTATTTTCACCTCCTTTATTCCCCTTTGCTTTTGTTGACTTTCTTCCATGCTTGGGCGCCAATTTTAGAATAGAAATTAATTAATTTAATCACTTTAAAGGCCGCCTTCATCTCTCTAAAGGGGTCGCACTTTTTGGCTAAAGAGAATTCTATTTTTAAAAACACATGGCAATGGGAATTTTTACCTTGCAAGGCAGCCCCGAAAATCCCATTGTCACTTAAGTCATTTGACTTTCATAATGAGATTATTCACCCTGTAAGGCAGGTAATAAAATCCCATGATTCACTTAAGTGACTTTTCTTTTATTCCACAATGAGAATTTTTACCATGCAAGGCAGGCAATGATTTCCCGCCTGCCTGCTGCCTCTAATTTTCCCACTGCAACTTAAGTGACTTTTCTATCATAGGAAAAAACACCCTGCAAGGCAGGTACAAAATTTCCACATGCCTGCTGCTTCTAATTTTCCCACTGCAACTTAATTTTTTGTTTTCCAAAAATGCGGCCAGCCCAGAAGAGGCTTTTTGGTGCGTGACTTCGTCTTTTCCCAGTGAACCGGACCTCCGATGGCGACTTCCTTCTGGCATAACGTGTGTATATGATCCCCAATTACTCCAGGCCAAGAATCAGGCCAAACCGGCAAAGGAATTGATCTAGAGAAATTTAACAGAAAACGAAACGGGAAAACACAAAAACACAAAAAATTGCCAAAAGTCACAAATAAAGCCCAAAACTTATTCCTAGTTAAAACCCTTATGGTATATAGGAATAATGATATGTTCGATCACAACAGGGTTAAATCAGAGTGCAAATTGCCTCAAACGGGGCTCAAAATAATTAAATACAAATTTCCCGCAGACAAATCCCGAGGACGGAATATAACAATTTTGGGCATTTGGGTATTTGGCGAAAATGACTAGTATGGCTCTTTGGGAATATCTTGACGCAATACAAGAACTTTCCAGCAATAAAAACACAAAACGACCCATTATTTTAAAAGTACGAAATTTTTTCGGATAGGGTAGTCACAAATTTCAGGATAAAATCTGGGGACACCACAATGGTTGGTTCTTGCATTCATATTATCCAAAATCACCTTCTAATCCTCAAGGATGCGGGAAGGAGTCAATGTTGTGCCTTGATTGTTTCTGGGAAAGGATGCTCCTTGAAACTTTAAGCTATGCAATTTGTGGTTCCAAATTTTTCTATTAGTATTGAAGATCACTTGATATTTGATCTCATAAATAACTTGTATCAAGGCTTAGATATATGTCCACATTTCTATGAATAGCTTCTTTCCTTGGCCAATTGCGATGATCCCAAATAATAAAGTCAATCATTCTTGATATCCTTTGAATATTTTCTCTTCAATAAACTAGAGGGATTTTAAACAATCTCTAGGTTTACTTGTGGTTGTCATGCCCTCCTAGTCTAGTCCTCAATAAAACTGAAGTTTGTTTGAGTCAAACTATAATAAAATAAACTTTTTTAGAGCCCCCCACTGTCCAACCCTGCGGATACCTCCGGGTACGTCAAAACGTACCCTGTACGTACTATGATGTACCTGAGACCTATTTGTACCGGCTATGTATCTAGAGGGTACAGGAGGGTGGGGGCATACCCTAGTAACATAGTCTTTTATTGAGCACTACCTATTGATAATACAAAGTTTTTATCATTCTTATATTGTTTTGTACTATATTATGGTATGCATTTACTGTTTTGTGATTGATATTCTTTGGTAGTCAAGTTAAAGTTGGTTCAAAAGTTAACCGTGGTTCACAATGCTTATTGATGACGACACATTTATGATGGAAGCCTATTGGTTCACCCAATTCAGGAAGCAATTGAAACCAATAAACAAAGAGAATATGAATTCACAGGGAACATCAAGTATTTGTGGGGTCTCATTGTATGCAAGTGCGTCAAGGAAGAATTCGAGAGGACCCACATGCCGACAAATGCTTTCTTGGGAAACTTGGTGGTATTTGAAGAAGTGGATCAATTGCTTGATCATTTTAGAGACTCGTTGCTAGGCACTATATTGTTTTGTAGGACCTTCATGCCTAACGTGATTGTGAAGTAGAACAACAAATCTTACAACGATACAAGGAGAGGTTTCATCGTGAAGTGGAAGAAAGATCCAAAGGTGAAGGCCAAACCAAAAGGCATTAATGCTATTGAACTTGGATAAAGCTTGTAGAAGAGCGGACCAAGATATTCGACAGTTTACCAGAATCTTAGAGAAAAAACAAAACAAAGGAGTTTGCAAGTAGCAACCACCTCTAGAAACCCCAAGGCATGTTTGGGACATTAGCCAAATTTAGAGCTAGAATCAAAATTAAGGAAGGGTCCTCTCGGTCTTAGAACACATACACCACAAACAAGTGCACATTGGGCGGATATTGGAAGGTGATTTCATCTTTCAGAAAAAGAAAGTCTCGATCTTGTTGATTGGGTACAGTTGGTAAGACCTATAGAAGAATCCACAAAATCGAAGAAGGAATCAATAAACCTCCTTCCTTATAAGGGACTTCTTTGTTTTGAGATGAAGTTCGATAGCAAATTCTTCACAGAAGAATGAACCCTGTATGAGACAAACATCAACATAATAAAATACTTATTTTTTGATAATACAAAGCCAAATACACCAACGTATCTTGAGCCTCAAATCAGAGGGATAAGTAACATTGGAACCTTATAGAAGGGAGGATTGAGCATAGGACTGCGTCTGAAAATGTCAAGAGAGTAAAGGAGCATCCAACGTAGACCTTCTTAAGGAGAAAAATCACTTTTGAAGAGCCATGTTAGAAGCAACCCGTAACCAAAATTTTAACTAGAGCCGAAGTTAACCCTTCATCCCCATCTCTAGAAAAGTAGAAGATGCTAGAATTCACAGGTGATAGATCAAAGGATCATGTATTGCATTGCATGACATGTATTACATTCTAGAATGCTAATGAGACCTTTGTTTTGAGATGGAGTTCGATAGTGAATTTTTCCTAGAACAATGAGTCTTGTACAAAGCAAACAACTTGCTTAGGTGAAGGGTTTGGTATCATCTAGGGCACTCTTGGACATTTTGAGGTTATGAACTTGTTTCTCATAATTTATGAGGTTGAATTTTCATTGTTGGTGATTTTTGGAGTTACTTATGAACTATTTCCAGCCCATGGTTTTGGCTGTACTGCTGCTGTCATAAAAACAATTATAGTTGGGTCTGATCACTTATTTTCTCTATTATTTTGATATAATTTGGATTGATAAATATTACAGTGGTTGAATGAATTATTTGGAAACATTTTCAGCTTTTATTGCATGGTTATATGTTGATGTGAAGTCCCTGCACAGTTCGCTGCTCTAGAGGACTGATTATTGATTATTCTAATATGGTTGAAGTGTGTTTTCAGTCTTTTTCAGATTGATGCTTATTGGGTGGTGGTGTATTTTCAGATCAGATTCATACGGGTTTGTGGCCAAACCCTTATTCTTAGTTTCAGCCCTAGAAAGGGACATTACACTATTGCTCCTTTCTTATGATATTAATATCCAAGGATTTTGAGTTAGGAATGTTGCTAACAAACACATACAACTACAAGTTGACTAATTTGAAGAATTCCAAAGTTATATATGACTGTTACACCCATCCACCAGCTCTTATAGGATCTGATCCGAGCCAAATCTTGATGGGAATTTAGTGGGGCAGCTTGGAGGCAACATTTGGAATCCAAAATTAGCAAGGTAACACAAGAAGAGGTGAGTGTAAATATTGGTATGCATTGTTTACATCTTATGTTGAATTTAAAAAAAAAAACTCAGAATTTTATTTTAGAAGATAAATATTTGTACAATTTCGACTATGCCAGGCCTGGAAGCTATTAGTCCAATCCTGAGCATTATGAAACAAAATAAACTCAGTAACAATCATGAATGATTGTTTAAGTTTAAAATAGTTTTCATATCTTCTTGATCTCGTTGAGGCCACCACAGTGGAGGGTCTCCATAGCATCCTATGTCATGATTGTCCAACACCCAATTTACCAAAGCATCTGTTACTTGATTTTTCTGTCTGGAAATGTGATTGATTTGCATCGACTGAAATTTTGTCTGCAAGTCTTTGATTTTTCTTTTTTCTCTGTATATCTTCCAATTTGATCTTCCTAACTTCTTTGTAGTAGTCAACATCCTAACAATAATCTTGGAGTCAGATTCCACTTGCACGTGAGTCCACCCACACTTAATAGCCTCTTGTAGACCTCTATGAATAGCTCTAATCTCAGCAACATTGTTGGTGATAATTCCTAGATTTTCAACAAACAAGAACGTAGCTCTCCCATTATAAGTTCTTCCAATAGATTTCATATCTTCCTGATCTCGTTGAGGCCACCACAATGGAGGGTCTCCATAGCATCCTATGTCGTGATTTTCCAATGCCCAATTTGCCAGAGCATCTGCTACTTGTTTTTTTAGTCCGGAAATGTGATTGATTTACATCGACTGAAATTTTGCCTGCCAGTCTTTGATTTTACTTTTCTCTCTCTCTATCTTCCAATTTGATCTTCCTAACTTCTCTGTAGTAGTCAACATCCTAACAATAATCTTGGAGTCAAATTCCACTTGCACATGAGTCCACCCACATTTAGTAGCCTCTTGTATACCTCTATGAATAGCTCTAATCTCAACAACATTGTTGGTGGTAATTTCCATATTTTCAGCAAACAAGAACGAAGCTCTCCCATCATAAGTTCTTCCAATACCCCCCATTGCCGCCTTGCCCAAATTTCCCCTGGAAGCACCATCCGTATTCAATTTACCAAATGCATAGGGGGAGGAACCCATTTTTGCTGTTTATCTTCTCTTTTTTAGTCTTGAAAGGAGGAAGCGGGGAGCTAGTAGGTTGTAATAATATTTGCTTACATAAGTTATTCCATGCAGGAGTAAGAGTAGAGGGAAGGGAGACTTTCTACTTGATAGTTTCTGACATATTTATTATAGTCTTTTGCCATACATATCTTCTCTCTGTGATCTCCTGCTTAAAAATTCTTATATTTCTTTCCTTCCATATATTCCAAAGTAACAAAGATATACTTGTCCATAGAGCAGGGAGTAAGTTTTTTCCTTTTGGAATTTTTTCTTGCCATTCCTTCATAAATTGCTCAAGAGAGTGGAGTCCCTGATAGTGTATGCTAAACATATTTTCCAGAGATTGCCATAAAGCTACAACCCACAGACAAAGGAAGAAAAAATGATGTCTAGTTTCGTCCTCATTCTAACATAATGTACATCTGAAAGGCCCATAAAAACCTCTCTCCATAAGTCTCTCTCCTCTGAGAACTCTGCCATGTGCCAGAAGCCAGAGGAAAAAGCTATCTTTGGGCCATATGGCGGGCTGCCATATTTGCTTAAACATTATTTGTAGGGGATGTGGATTGCCTTTGTTTAGCTCCTCGTATCCTGAGTGCACAATATATTCTCCTTTTGACGTGTTCCCCCATCCTATTAGATTAGGTTCATTAGAATAGGAGAGAATATCTTTTCAATTTTTGGTTAATCAAAGCCTCTTCTTGCTGCTTTAAAGAAATAGGCCATTCATGAGTAGGTATCCAACATCTGCCCATTTCCAAATACTGAGACATTTGTTTAGTATAATGCATAACTCTTGTCCAACCTTTTTGTTGCATTGCTTCCATCACATTACGTAAATGAGGAAATTGAGAGATTAACAGAGGTTTGCCATCCAATGAGTCCAACCAAAAATATGCTTGATTTCCATTATTCACTATCCAAAATAACTTTTTTTTGATCAAGCATTCCCCCATTTTAAGAACCGCCAAAATCAGATCCTCTTGTTGGAAGAGATCATCTTATAAAAATTTCAGGTGGCTGATTTTCCAAGTATTTACCTCTTATATTAATAGCCCATAAATTATTAGGATATGTGATAAGTCTCCAGTAAAGTTTACTAGCTAGGGCCTGAGCTTGTTTAGCAACAGATGTGAATCCTAATCCATCTTCCTTTCTAGGGCGACAAAGAGTATTCCAGTTCACTAATGTCCATTTTTTCTGATTTTGTGTCCCATTCCATAAAAAGACCCAACAAATAGCATCATTTTTTTTCAAAATTGATTTAGGAATATTGAGGATGGATGAGACATACAGTGGCACCACTTGAAGGACAACCTTAACCAGAGTCACTCTACCTGCTGTAGATACACCATTTATTGGTCCATTTTTGTATCGTACCATTTATCTTTGCTATTATCCACTCCCAATCTTTACTTTGTTTAGTATAAAGCAGAATCCCCAAATACTTGAGAGGGAGAGAACCTTTTTTGAAGTGAAAGATCTTGAGGATGTTCTCTTCCTGATATAGGGAGCAATGGAAGAAAATAATACTAGATTTTTCTTCATTGATCAGTTGACCAGTGGCAGAAGAAAAAACTTGAAGGATTTTAGTCAATTGCTTAACTTCTGCTATGGTAGCCCTCCCAGACAAAGTAGAGTCATCAACAAACTGAAGATGGGAGAGGGGCTTAACAGAAGTAGCAAGTTGCATTCCTTGTATTATTTTGTCCTGAAATGCTTTATTCACTAGTCTTCCAAAACATTCGGCCAAAATAATAAATAGAAAAGGGGACAACAGATCTCACTGTCTAATACCTCTAGAGGCTCTAAAAAGGATAGTTGGTTCCCCATTGAGTAACACAGAGAAAGAGATTGAGGTTATACAATCCTCTATCCATTTAATCTAGTTCCCAGAAAAACCAAATTTAGCTAAACTTGGTTGAGAAACTTCCAGTCTACTCTATATTATGCTTTGGATAGATCCAATTTGATAAACATTGTCGTTGCTTTCTGGATGTCCATAGAATGCAGGAGCTCCTGAGCCAAGGCTATTCCATCATGAATCTGACGCCCAAGAACAAATCCACCATGTTCTGGGGATATAATCTTAAAAAGAAGAGGTTGAAGCATTTCTGCCATGACATTTGTGATAGTTTTATACAAAACATTGCATAGCGCTATAGGCCTATATCTTGAGATTTCAGCCACATCCACAGATTTCGGAATGAGAGTGATAAATGTTTTATTTAATTCCTTAAGCATAACTTTTGATAGTCTTGCCTCTTCCACCACACCAAGTGAATCCTACTTTATTATGTCCTAGAAATTTTGATAAAATTCAATAGGGAAACCATTTGGTCCAGGTGTTTTTCCTTTTCCCATACTGGAGATTGTTGTATATAACTCTTGCTCAGTAACTGACCTTATAAGTTGTTCATTCTCCTCTTGGGAAATCAGTCTGGGCAACATCTCTAGAACTTTTTGCTAGTTCTCTGAATTGAGAGGTTGAGCTTTAAATAGGTCAGTAAAAAACAGTACAGCCTCTTGTTTCATGTCTTTAAGCGAACATGTCTGTTGTCCCCCTTTTTTCTTTAAAGAATGGATATAATTAAGCACCCTTCTATGAAGTAATGATTTATGAAAAAATGCAGAATTTTTGTCTCCTTCATTTAACTATTGGATTCTAAATTTTTGCTTCCACATTATTTCCTCTCTGGTTTCCCATTCTGTTAATTCTGCTTTGAGGAGTTGTTCTTTTTGAATAATATCACATGTATTTCCTTTTTGACGCATTTCATCATTAATTTGTTCCAGTTGTTTCAGAATACCCGTTTTCTTTACCTTAATGTCTCCAAACTCATTCCAATTCCATTTCTTAAGTTTGGTCTTAAGGTAATCCAACTTTTTAACAAAAGAATACATCAGGGTACCATGTCTTGGCTTTCCTTCCATCCACCACTGTTGAATACATTGTCTGATATTCTCATGTCGCAGCCACATCATTTGAAATCTGAAGGGAACATTATGCTGGGAAGATTTCCCTATCTCAATAGAAACAGGCCAATGATTTGAGCCTATATTGTTCAGAAGAGTTTCTTTGGGAACAAAATTTTGTAACCACCATTCTTCAGAAACTAAAAATCTGTCCAATCTTTCCATAATACAGTGTTGACCTTGTCTTCTATTATTCCATGTCATAACCCCATTTCCAGTTGGAATATCCAATAGCTTTAATGACTGAATCTGTTGGGAAATAATTGTGGAGCTGGCATCCAATTGTTTGTTCCCACCTTTCTTTTCTTGAAGATTGAGAATAGTGTTAAAATCTCCCCCTAAAATTAGAGGGGTCTTTGTGAACAATCTTGCCATACATGAAATCTTTTTGCTCCGTTGTGATTGTTTAGCTCTCACCTCCAGAGGGGCATACATATTTATAAGCACAAAATATTGATCATCCATCTTGGAGTACATATGAGTTAAGAGACCTCCTTGAATGGCACATGAGTTCAAGACCATGATAACCTTTGGATCCCATAAAGTAATAATACCTCCAGAGGTTCCTTGTGAACTCAAAGCTATATGTTGTGTTCTAGGCCATATTATCTCCGAAGTAGCAGCCATAAGTTCAATAGAGGCTTTAGTCTCTTGAATTAAAACCATAGATGGGCGATTAGTATTAATCATCCTATGTATCTCCTGCACCTTAGAAGGGCTTCCTTTTAGCCCCCTTATATTCTAGGTGATGTTCTTTATGATGGGGGATTTTGGAAAAATTGGGAAAAATCCCGTACCATCCCTGCATTACTCAACTTCTTGCCTTCATTTTGAAGAGATAATTGACTTGGTTTACATCCTGGTTTGATATTTTTATCACTTTTGATCTTCTTGCTTTTATCTTGAGCTACTCCCAAGTTAGATCCATCAATTTGGTTGCCTTTCTCTTGATCAAATAAGACTAAAGCTTTATCCATATTTTCAGTTACCGCTACCGGTTGATCAACATCGGAGAACTTGTCATGATATTTGGTTTTCCTCTGATAACTTTTTATACCTCTCCCTGCAGTATCGGTATTTGATTGCTGTTGATAAACTACAAGCTGGTTCTGGTTTTCTTCCTTTGGCTGATCCGTGTTTTGTTATTTTTGATGAACCGGATTAGGTTGTGTTTTTGGAACTTGGGATTGCATTAACTCCTCATTTTCTTCCTCTTCATGTAGCTGTTGCAGGCTAGCAAATCTATTGTGGCTGCTTTCCTCCATTTTCTTATCACTCTCTTCTCGTGCTATCTTTTTTCCTTTTGGTTTGAAAAATTCTTCTTGTTTTCTCCCATATTCAGTAGTTTCCGGAATTTTGAGAGGGCAATCTCTGACCGGATGTCCATATTCATGACAGTTAGACAACGGAAGGGGATGTTTTCATAGTCAAGAACTTGCTCCCATGTCTCATCTTCCACTGTTAGAGAATTTTTTTGTGGTAATGGTTTATTAAGATTCATTAGCACACAGATGCGAGCATAAATCATTTGTTCCAATTTCATAGAGGCATCTGCCATCATCATATATGTTCCCAAAGTATTTCCAATTTCCATGAAAACATGATGGTTCAAATATTCCACTGGGAGACCAAAGAATCTAACCCAAACTAGAGCTATCGGTTGTAATTCCTCCTTTGCTTTAAACATTGTATGCCATGGTTTCATAAACAACCCCACTCTTCCAAAAAACCATGGCCCTCCTTGGAAGATTAACTCACAATCTCTAGGTGAAACAAAAAATACAAGAAAATAGCCATTAGGGTATACCGAGATGGTATACTCACCGAGGGTCCACATTTTTCTTTCCCATTCTTTAAATGCCTGCAATGATGGTTTAAAACCCAAGAATTGAAGAATTAACCCTCTATTCTCCAAGTCCTCTATTCCACTTTGGATTTGTGCTCTCTGAATCTTTATAACTGGGGTTCCATCAGCTGCTTTCATGCATCCATTTTCATTTTTACGGGGATCTTGTCTAGGCATTCCTAATGGAGATTTCAGGAAATTTCTTCCTTGCATACTCGGTTTTGGGTTCCTTCTTAGAATGTCTTTGAAAGTTGACACTTGCGTTTCGTCTTGATTGAAAACTCCTTTCCCCTTTTCATTTTGCAGCATATCAATCCTACTCGCCATTTTATTTCCTCCTTTACTGCCCATACTTGTAGTGATAAATATCTACCTGGGACTCGCGATTGATAAAAATATAGTCACTGTAAACCCCTGAGCCTCCAGAAGAAAGGAAAATATACCAGGTGAAATCGTGAGTGAAAAACAAACATGCAGCAGTGGTTTTTCCAATTCTGACCTTGAAGGGTCGAGATGTGGATTGAAAGTCGAATAGGTTAAAATACGACCACTCTTACAATAAACTCGTCGATCCTAACTCGCATCAGAAGTAATATTTTCCTCCGTGATTTCTATGCTTATATTTAGAGTCGTCATTAATCAACATCCATCTTATGTTGAAATTCAATTATAAAAGGAAGAAGACAATACTTCAAGGTAGACTGGATGGAGTTCCAAGCATGGCTACCATGAAGGAACAGACATATTTTCAGAGTGCACAAGGCATTGAGAAACATGGGTCTTCTATTCTAAGGTAAGGTACTCCATGGCGATAATTTTTGGTTAGTTCTGGGCATACATGCTATTACTTGTCGGTGGGGGACAGAAGTAATATTTTCCTCCATGATTTCTATGCTTATATTTAGAGTCGTCATTAATCAACATCCATCTTATGTTGAAATTCAATTATAAAAGGAAGAAGACAATACTTCAAGGTAGACTGGATGGAGTTCCAAGCATGGCTACCATGAAGAAGGAAGAGACATATTTTCAGAGCGCACAAGGCATTGAGAAACAGGGGTCTTCTAGTCTAAGGCAAGGTACTCCATGGCGATAATTTTTGGTTAGTTCTGGGCATACATGCTATTACTTGTTGGTGGGGGACACTTGAAGACTTATGTGCAAAATGGAGCTTTCTTGTAGAAAGCCATCTTCTACACCAAGTTGGGGTAAGTGTGGGTTGTAAGAATCTTGAACTAAGGGCCAATGTATCTGTTGTTTTCAATTATAGATCTGCTGTTCTCAAAATTTCAACTCTAGTAAGACAATTTTCAGTTTCTACACTACTCATAAAATTGTCCCTTTCAGTAAGATTTTAGTTTGATTCTTTTAAATTTGAGTGAAAAAGAATTACATACTAAATGGACACTTTAAATGTCATTTAAAAAATCGACAAAATTATTAATTAAAAAAATTAATAGAAAATTGTTGAAAAAAATTTAAAATACAAACAAAACCTCTTTATATAAAAAATGTATTAGTTGTTTTTTAATTTAAAAAAAGTCACTTTGTTTCAAAATAAAGGACAAGTGAAATGAATATAACTAAAAGGGTGTTAATTCAAGATGACCTCCTTGGTCCGAGTAGGGTTGGCTCCGAGTTTTTGGCTCTGCTAGGGTTTTATGCTTGCATGTCATATGGCGGCCTCTTCAGGGGCTGTGGGATTGTACCTTTCTCGGTAAGTTCTAGGGTTTCCTGTCCTCTGGGCACCCCTATATAATGCCTCCTTCCACCTCGAGCTTGGTATTGTTGCCGAGGCTGGAGCTAGTGGAGATACAAGCAATGGCATTGCCGTAGAAACGCCCCTGGAAATTCGTTTTGAAGGTCTTTCACGAGGTAATGTTTCTCCTCATGTTGTATTACCTGTTTGTGAATTTAATGTTGCGTGCTAGTGGTTAGAACACTTCTTCCTTATTGGGTATTTTGTGGGTCGCATCCCCTCTGAAAACATGCTATGGTCATGGGTTAACTCAGCTTGGGCCCACTCACGACATCCGACTCGAAAGAGTGCAAAACATGACTAAATGTTTTTTCCTTTTCCATTTCTCTGACCCCACGCATGACCTGACTATCTTGAACCGCTTAGCCACTTGGTATGTGCGTAACTCTCTTTTGGTTCTTTCTCCATGGACCAAAGACTTCATGGTGTCTGAGTATGCATCCCTCAAAGTCCCTGTTTGGGTGAAGTTCGCCGGCCTGTCGCTGCCGTGCGCTCATTTTTTACACCAAATTACTTCCTCTATCGGGTGAGTTGTAAGCATGGAACTGCAATGTTTCTACAACGCTCGCCCTCAGAAACATGTTTGTGTTGAAGTTGACCTCTCCCAAGAACTAAAGGAATTTGTGGAGATCCAAATGGGAGATATGTGCTACTCTCAACGTGTGCTTTACATCAACTTGCCTAACACTTGTTTTCATTGCCAGGCCTCTGATCATAAGATCAAGGACTGTTCCCTTTACGTTCCGTGAAATTGCCCAACATCTAAGGCGGCCTCTGAATTTGTCAAACCCCTGCAGGAGGAAGGGTGGAAAACCGTTGGAGGGCGGAAGAACAAGAATAAAACAACTCAAGCCAAGGTCCGAGGTAACAATAGCTCGAAAGACCAGCTGTTAAGGAACAAACCTTTGGCCAGGGTTGCTCCACGAAGCTGATTTTTGAAGACACTTTAGTCCCCTTGCCTAAATTTTCCAGCACACCCAAGGCGGCCTCGATTCTCATGAACCCGACAAGTTCCATCCGCATTTCCTTGTCACCTCTGACCTTGCAGTAGTTGTTACCAGCCGATTCATAGGGGCCATCCAAAAGGGCCCAAAGTCCCTCTCGCCACTCCATGGCCAGTCGCAATCATAGCCCGACACACAATGTGGATTCTACAGAGGAGTATAATATAGAGTATGCTGGATGAAGGAAAGTTGAGTTCCAGGATTTTTTGAAGCACAATAATGCTCAATTTCTGCAAAATTTGTTTGATACCTTAGATGGCTTGGATGCGGATGGTATGGCCCTTGACCATCGTTTCTCATGAATTGTATGTCATGGAATGTGTGGGGTCTCACAGACTCCAACCGCGAGTATGTCGTTCACGATGCTTGTGAAAAATTTGCCAATTTAGATTTTTGTTTCTGCAGGAAGTGAAAATTGTAGGTTTTTAGTTGTTGATGGTTTGTAAATCCATCTGGCTTGACAACTTGGCTTTTACTAGTAATCATGATAGAGGGCGTGGGGGATTAATATCCCTTTTTGCTCCCAAATGGCAGGCCTTCTTTATGGATCACGGTGTTGACCCCACCAATCGTGCCATCTGGGCCTTATTTAGTTTTGAAAGTGGCCCTTTTGGCTTCATCAACATTTATGCCTCTAATGATGCGGCTGAAAGGGCATATCTTTGGTGGTGGATAGCAAACGAAATTCTTGATGCTTATTGGGTCATATGGGGTGGTTTAAATATGGTCGAGCTGCCCTCAAATAAGTACTGGCACTTGCCTATGTGATAAACAACTGGAGAAAGGGAGGTGTGCTTCTATATGCGCAATAAATTCGGGTTTAATGACGCCAACGATTCTCGCAAACCCACCTCTATAACATGGTTCACCTGGTCCAATCTTTGAGGCGGATTGGATCGGGTTTTTAAACAATTTGACAAGGCCGTGATGTCTACTCAAGATTTTTTTGGGTTTGACAACACTTATTCTTTGCCAGTGGAAGTGATACTAGATTTTGTCCTTTCTGACCACTTATTCGATTTTGTATCACTTGGCAAGATATGAGGCCTTTTTGTCATATAAGCCAGTTTTTTCTTAATACAACCTTGATGGAGCATAGACCCACTCTCAATCAAATCAAGCGTGTATGGAATTTAACACCCCGACCACGTCATCTGCAAAATTACCATCCACCTCTTCAATCCAACTGGACTCAATGGTGGAAGGATGCAATGACTAGGACGACTAGATTTCTGATAATCTATGGTTGACAATTGGCCAATATTCAGCGCAGATCCTACTCTGATACTTCTTTCGCCCTTAGCTGGGCAATGGTGGCGCTCAAGGGGAATCCGTTTTTTGAAACTCTGCAACTCTAGGTGGCAGAGCTTCGTCAGAAAATTCAGATCGCGGATACCTAAAATGCTCAGGGCGCTCAAATCCGTGCCCGCCTTCACTGGCTCAAAGTTGGAGATAGTGTTTCGAAGGAATTCTTTCTTTCCGTCAAAGCCAAACATTCCTTTCAAAAAATTTGTGCCATATGTGATGGCGGAAATTGGCTCACAGACCTGTTACCATATTTTCCATGCAAGAACGGGCTAAAAATGGTACAAGGCTATTTTTAGTATTTTTAGAAAATTGGCTATTTTTAGTGTTTGCTAAAAATAGTGCGTGCTAAAAATAGAAATTGGTATAAGTGGGAAAAGTGGCTAAAATTAGCAATTGGCTAAAAATAGCACATGTCTAAAATTAGCAGCAGTTAAGACTAAAAGTTAGCAGCAGTTGAGTTTAGGATATGGCGCCAAAAATAGATGCTAAAGCTCGCTAAATATAGGGAGTTTGGGTGCCCAAGAGGAGAAGTAAAGTTCAGTACATGTTTAGAGCATGCTAAAAATAGGATAAGAGAGCTATTAATCAATTAAAAGCAGCTGTTACACTTAAGTTGAAGACGCCATGTTTGGGGGGAATATTTGTTTTATTGTGTGCATGCTGTCATCTCCAGTTTTGGCGCCAAAGGAAAATAATTTGGAGCATTAAAATATTAAGAAAAGCATGCCAAAGTTTGGACGCAGCAGTCAAATAGCTAAGAAAAAGCATGCAAAAGTTTGGACGTAGCAGTCAAATAGCTAAGAAAAAACATGTAAAAAGACAAAAAGAAAAACCAAAGAAAGGAGAAGTCGTATAAGCCAAGAGAGGAAATAAATATTAAAAGAAGACAATTGCTGCTCCTTTCTAATTCTGCGCCAAGGAAGGATAAAGGAAAATATAATTATTTTATTGCATGACTTCAACAGGTTTAGTCGCCAAGGAAGAGGAATAAAAATAATAATTTTTATTTTGCATGCAAAGGATGTCTGAAAATAGATGGCAGCAGTCTTTATAATCAGATTTTTGTGAAGGAATCAGGGATATACACTTCTTTTGGCTGTTTTGCTATTATAATCCTAGCTTGTACTTGCATCTTTGAATAAAAAGCTTCATTTTTGTCTTCTCATATCTCTGGTTTTCTTAGTTTTCATCGTGTTTATTAGGGTATTGTATTGCATTGTTGTGGAAATTCTTCCCTATACTGCTATCCCTTACCCAAACCTTTGAATTAATTTTTGCAGATTAGCCTATGGTTGTGCTAGTGTGTGGATCTCTATATTTTTTGTATGCAGTAGTACATGTGTGAGTCAAATCATTGGTGTATCACCTCAATTTTACATTTCCTGCATTCCTTCTCCATTTTCCTTGTCAATTTTATTAGTTTTTAGGTGATTCACAAGGGAACCAACCCACACTCTGGAGGTTCACCTCAGTCATAGGTTACCCACAACCTTTAGGTATTCCAATTTTGTCAACAGAAGAGAGAGTACACACACAAATTTCTATCAGGGTGCACTTCTGGGTGACAACATGATCCCCAACTCATGCTGCAAGCCTTTGTTAATCATTACAAGCTAGTTTTCCAAGCTCAAGTGCCCTCAAATGAGCGTTGAGTTGCGTTGGATCAATGCTTGGCCGCGGTGCCATGCAAACTCTCCCAGGCACAGAAAATCGCCTGCGATCGCATGCTCTCTCTTGATGACCTTCAGGAGGCGGCCATGCAAATGGCTAATGACAAAGCCCTTGGCTGTGATGGTTTTCCCTGCAAATTTTATAAATCGCTTTGGGATGCCTTTGGTCCGGATCTTCATCAGGTTTACTTGGAAGGATTTCAGAATCAAATGCTTGGTGCTCACATTAACAAAGGGAATATCAAGTTCAACCCTAAACCTGGAGACCTCGAGTTGATTAATAACTGGCAACCTATTACCTTGCTCAATGTTTCTTACAAGGTAATTGCCGAAGCTCTCGCCATTCGACTGCGTCACCTCCTCCTAGCCATTATCCAGCCAGAGCAAAGTGGCTTCATTCAGGGCCATTACATCCTGGAGAATATCATAGCCTTATGGAAAGGCATGGAATGGGCTCGCAAATCCAACCAGTCAACCCTTTTCATTAAAATCGACTTTGAGAAGGCTTACGACAGGTTTGAGTGGCCGTTTATTCTTGCCATGCTTCAAGCTCTGGGATTTGGCCCTATCTTCATTCAATCTGTCAAGATGCTCTTTGCAACTGCCTCTGTTCAAATTTCCATCAATGGGTTAAGTGCGGCCCCTTTTGGGCTTTTCAGATCCATACGACAAGGGTGCCCTTCGGTACATGCTTTGTATGTCCTTGCGGCATAAGGTTTTGGTTACCTGCTTGCCAAAGCTAAATCTCAAGGGCTTATCAGGGGAATCGCCTTACCATCCTCCGATAACTCCCAACTGCTCAATGGCCATTTTGCTGACAACTCTTTCCTTATGCTAATTGAGGATGAAAGCAACATTAGTAATGCTGTGCAATGTCTAGAAACTTTCTATTTAGCCTATGGATCTTCCATACAATGGCGAAAAAAACGCAATGTTACAGGCAATCCTTCCTCCTTGCGCCCCCCTGGATGGCTTCATATGAATGGAAAATTATCGACCACGACAATTTGTTAAAATTTTGAGGCATTCCTTTTGCCTTCCAATCTTCACCTGCAGATCTTTGGCAATATGTCATTGAACGGGTGGCTAAAAAGTTGGAATACTGGATAACTAAACCGCTGTCCTTAGTAGGCAAGTTCCAGATTTGCTCCAAAGTTTTGGAAGCCACACATGCTTATTATTCTTCTTGTTGGGCCCCATCCAAAAAATATGTTCAGAAGTTGGAAAAGTTGCTCAAAGATTTTCTTTGGTCTAATTCATCCTCTGGCAAGGGTTTTCACAGAGTTGCATGGGAGACTTGCTGTCTTCCCAGAGAATCTGGAGGATTGGGCCTCATTGACATTTTACGTTAAGGAGAGGTGCTATGTGCCAAATGGATAATTCGCAGCATAGAAGGACAAGAAGCTTGGAAAGTGCTCCTGCGTCATGGCATAAAGGAGGGTTCCCCATATGGCTGTTTGACCTAGAAGGGTTTAGGGTTTACCAATCTTTTTATCACTCCCGTCCCTATCAAAGTGGTTGGCACCTTCGTGCTCAAAAGTATCTCGAAAGCCTGGAAGCAAATCAGGCCCTGGCTTCAAATGGAAGGGCAATGGCTTCTGTAATGGCCTTTTAGCTAACCACCACTCTCTGTGGTGGTCGTCGATCCTTTAATTCGAGGATCAATGCCTTGCAGAGTTTTCCGGGATTCCTGCGCTTAGGCTTTTCAAGTGCGGAATTCGCACCATACAAGACCTTTTTTTCAAACGTATCCAAGCTTGGTGCCCTTGGAATGAACTGAAAGATCCCAAACCCGTTTCTGTCTAAATTTTTTTTTTTTTTTTTAATAAAATGCTCGGGCTCAGATCTGAACCGATAATATCAAAGGAATTCATGAAACATCACACTGAAACTGCATAGATAATTTAAATACAGCAAACCCCGCAAACCGGGCGAATATAGAATAGGCGCCTAGGGTTTAACTGGCAAATTTCTTTATAAATATTTCAGCTGTGTATTTAATAATGATTTATGAAGCTAAATATTACAGCAATACAGATATAAAACTGCAGAAAGATTTAATAACAGAGATTGTCCAAAAACCCCACAGTAAATGAATCAAAACCCTAGCCGATTTGATATATTTGCTGCTGGGAATTACAATAAATATCTAGCAAGACAAATACCTCTAATACAACAATAAATAACTGTAGAAGAAGCCGCCCCCACTCAGATATATGTGCAAATGCTCACTGCTGCAATTTATTCTTTTTCTCTGAAACTGCTGAAATGCTGAATAACTATGTAAACAATGAAGATTCCTGGATGGAAGCTTCTCTCATTGCTCCTGGGGTTTCCGTCCGCAAGAGGAATAATGTTTTGAATCTAATGAAGACCCTGTGTGAATCTTTCTCCTTCGAATTGGGTTTCCGTCCAATCCGTAATCTCCAAGGGTTTCCGTCCTTCGAGAGTAATTAGCAAGAGCTACTCTGAATTTGTTTTTTTGTTCAAAATAATAAGTATCCCGTAGCAAATGGGCCAAATCCTCCTTTTCTAACCTTTTCCGAGAATTTTCATTAAAAGAAAATATAATTAATAAATCACTTTATTAATTAATTACACCTTATAACTCCGGAAAGTGATTTATTTAATTAATTAATCATTCATGGCGCCCAAGGTCACTGAATTAGCATCTCATCATTTAGAACTTCACATTCTCTTTCCGATGAGCTATAATACTGAGGTGCTCGCCAAGTAATTCGTACAAATATAAGCAACCTGAGTAAAATAATTAAAATAAGCCATTAATGCTCCTAAAGTGTAGAAATCGTCAGAAAGCACCAGAATCAAAAATTGAATGAGCAGAAGCGGTGCCGATGACAAATAATGAGAAATGAAGGCAGTTGGGTGACTTACTATAGATGGATACTCTCTCCAAGAATCTTGGAGAACACACTAGAACGCCGAAAATAACCTCAGAAAGTGTCAAGTGAGTCCTTAAGACCAACTTAATTCATTGCTAACATCAAATAATCCACCAGATCGTCGATAAAACCCTTACATGCTATGCACATCATCTCCTAAACAACGAGACTAGCTTACGAAGATGACAAATAAGCTACCCACCAAGTGTCCAAGGGTCGTGCCGGAAAGAGGGACATTACATCATCTTTTGCATCTCCTATAATTGTTCTCTTTGGCTTAGTTAAGAGCACTGAAATCATATATTTCAGAGATTGAGAATGTATCTGACTAACATTTGAAATGACATTGTTGCATTTTGAAGGCAAATTGTTTAACAAAATAGCTTTGACATCCTCGTCGTCTAGTTGTTTGATCAGAGATTCCATGTTGTTTATGTGGTTACATATAGTGACTCCGTCATCTATCTTGAATCTAAATAGTTGAAATTTTACAGAAAACTTTGCATTAACCGTTTTTGCTCCAAACAAGTTGTTCAAATTATCCCAATACTTTTTTGGATGAATTTTCTAGTGGTGTGCTCTCCACCAAGGCCTTCCCATTCGTGCCCGTCTGATTCAACTTGGTGTCTCGGTCCCCAAATGTCCATTCTGTGACACTTGGAAACCTTATCCCTTTTATTCTGGTATTGTAGTAACATCCCAAAATAGCTTGGCTTTATCATCTTTGCTCTTTCTCATTTACCATTTCCCATTCTTGATCATCAATTGCATCTATATTTTTACTTTCCTAATGTGAAAGTCGAGCCCAAAATATTTTGTTAATGAAATTTCCATTCTAAGAAACTAATAACTCAGAAGACCATACAACGGTTCTAACACGAAAAACAATACATCGAGAGGATTTGAAGACTTCTTTCAAATTTCAAACCCTCAAGCATGTTAGAAGACTTAAACTAAAGAAGAACAAAGAAATAATAGCAGATTGCACACTCATTTGTGTGTCCATCATTTTAGTATGCAAGAGATAGCTACAAAATGGTTGAGGTGGTTACAACCGAACATTACTTGATACATAATTATTATTAATACAACTTTAACTTCATGCAGAAGCCAAATATCAATTTTATCCCTAGTCTTGCAAAACAATCTAACTACCGCCGGTCCCCGCGCAATCAGCCGCGGTCAAGGAACTTCCTCCTCCACCTTCAACTCGCCACAAGGGCATTGGGGTCCTCGTCAATGCCACCCCATGGGGCTTGGTAGGGGGGACGGAACTTAACACTCCCTGAGCCGTTTTAATACAATGGTTAGAACTTGAAAACATTTCAACACCTTTTCCCCTTTCCCTTAGCCATCTCACCCACCCAGGATGTTGATTTCATCTTCTTAGGAACAAATTCTCTATCATCTTCATAACTGCCTGCCACAATATTATCTGCCAAACTAGGTTTCACATCTCCATCATTAACCACCATCTCACTACTCCCTTGCATAGGGAAACTACCTTCAATCATTATTTTTACTATTCCTACACTGAGTGGGTGTTTTTCGATTCACTGAAGGAAAAGTCTGCAGACTATCTAGCATCTTTACTCGCTTCCAAGGGCCTACAGTCAACAAAGGATTTATTGCTAGCCTCTAAAGTGGCTTCAAGGTTGCTTTGAAAAAAGAATTGAATTGTTTTGTGACCTCATTAAGTTCTTTTTGTCTTTTTTTCTAACAACAAAAATCTTCTTCACCTCACTAAACAAGGAACTACGAGCCCCTTTTGAGAAGTAATATTCAATCCCCCTGTTGAGGAATCTTGGCATAAATTATCTCATTCCTCAGATGGCCGCTGTGGGCTGGGCAAAGGCATCTCAATTGACAACCTTAGCTGCCACAAAATTGAAAATAATGAGAATAGATATTTCCAAAAAGGTTGTACATGATATATATAACAGAAATATTTTATAAGATAAATGCCAATGGAGGCTGGGGTTTTTATAAAGCTTTACGAGAAAAAATGATTTAATAATATGGATTAACTTTATCAAATCAGATCGCTGTAAGGCTTTGCAAGAGAGCCTATAACAGCTTTGCACAAAAACTTTGAAGCTACAATGAGCTGTGCAGAGCTTGTATATGACTCTGATAACATGACGTTATGCATGTTGTGTACACCCATGATGTATTTATGAAATTCACTCGCACAAGCAATGTGAGCATGCTATGAGACATGATTTGATATGAAAGAACTGGAAAAATAAGATCATGATATCATGATATGATAGTTTAAGTTGAAGGTTTCTGGTTCCATCATGTTAATTGAAGTTAAGAGGCTTTAGTTTCAATGGACACGATGGATCCAGAAATCTATAATTTAAACTTCTGTCATCAAGAAAACCAACATATAACCCAACCTTGTACCGGATTAAGAGCGATTATAAAAGGACAAAATATTGGCAAGGGTGTCAGCCGTTGCAAAAAAAACGTAAAAAAAAACAAGATTCCTCTTGCTTCTACACTGAATCATCTATAATTATTTTTTGGTATTCCAACATTAATAAAGGCCCGCTCTAGTACCATGTTAGAATAAGCAACAAGATCTTTGCAAATAATGTTGAAAGTATAAGTGAATAAATGTATAAAAATATTACACTAGTACCTCAAAGTAAACCAAACTATGAAAATGTGACACATATTGTTAACTGGGGAAACCAAACAAATAGAAGAAAACTGTACATGTATTAAGAAGGATTACAAGCACTATTCTCTAGAGTACAATCATTATGAAAATATTACAAGAAAGAAGAGAAATAGAAAAGAAGAATAAACTTCAATGTGTGGTAGAAAGCAAAGGAGAGATCTTTAAATAGAGTGAAAAAGACAAAAAGAAGCTTCAAAGTAACTCCATTACCTATTGCAAACCTTTTTAATGTGTGTCAAGTGTTTGTAGGAGCTATATATATGACACGAAACTCCAAGATTCCCTTATAAAAGGGACAAAAAAAAGGCGGGACACCTCACATATTCCATAAACACATGAATTAAAAATTATATTGGAACAAAACCTACACACACCTAGATTAACATCAGGGTTATAGAAATAACCTGATCTCTAATCCTCATGAGGTGAGGGGAAAGTGTGTGCCAAGTGTTTGTAGGAGTTACATAGGACATGAAACTCTAAGACAATGTTCCACGGAGTCTTGGAACAGGGGGACAAGTCTCGGAGATGGGGGGGACCAAAAGCCTAGGTTTGGGTACGGCGGGGGGGGACGATTGCGTGGAAGGTGGCAAGACAACGAGATGGTGGTGCAAATATATATACTACTTGAAAAATTAGTTATAAAAAAATGTATAAGGAAGAACAAATGAAGCTTTGAAATACTAAACACATTCAATTGAACAATGAAAATGCCAAATATCAATATATTTAATATTTATATTCAAAATGATGATTACATTCAAAATTCAAATACTGTTGGCTAGTGCCTCAATGCAACGAAGATTTGGCACTTGTTCCCAACTCTTGTTGTTACTTGTTGCTAATGTTGTCCCTCTTCCTTGCTAATGCTCTCACTCTTGCTTGCTAATGGTATTGCTCTCACTCTTGCTTGTTAATGCTCTCACCCTCTCAACTCTTGCTTGTTAATGCTCTCACCCTCTCACTCTTGCTCGCTAATGCTTTCACTCTTGCTTTGATTTTTTGATTGTGATTTGGAGTGAGGGTGTAACTCTTATTTATAGTTTGTTGTGGAGTGCTTAGGGGGTGGGTGGGGCCCATTAAGTATTAGGTTTAGGATTGGGGGTCCAACTTTAAAAAAAAAAAATGAATTAAAAAAAATCTTTAAGCAGCTTATGCTGCCGGGGACGCTTGGGAGTATCCGGGATGGCCTGAGAGACTTCTAGAAGTTTCCGGGACGTCCTGGGGACGGCCCAGAGTCCCCAAAAAATGGGGACGTCACATATTCCTTAAATATTGCCTTAAAAATCAACACAAGAGGTGAGACATGTCACATATTCCTTAAATATATGACTTAAAAAATTATATTAAAATAAAACCTACACACACCTAGACTAACATGAGGATTGTAGAATAACACAAATAAAGGATAATCCTAACACTATGCAAGCTATTATGCATGCAAGGATTGGAAATAATCTATTTCTAATCTAAACTATGGGGCAATGCCTATGAAATATTTGGGTTTCTTTTTTCACACACTAAACAAAGCCTGGCTATGGGATGCTATAGTAAGTAAATGAAATCTTAATTGTCCTGCTGGACAAATACGTGTTTATATTTTGCAAGAATTCAAATGGTTCAGTCAATTTTCCAAGCTGTTCCTATTTGTTTGCGGACAATTCTTCAGATATCACAACAAATAGCCCTTTGTTTTCAAGTCATTCAACAAGAATTTCTATGGCATGGAATTGAGGATACCTTCAAATGCCCATTATTGACACAACATGCAAATCCAAGAGAGAGGGGTTGTCAAATATAAAAAATTTGTCTCTTTTCAGTCAGACTATGACTATGGGATTGGCTTGGAAAATTTGAAATATTGAGTCAATCTGGACCAGCATGCTAAAAAGAGAATCACCTCAATCATCTCTCTGGAGACGCTACTATCTGCTGGAAACCATGCCTCTCTACTATTCCTAGGGTCCTCAAATTAGGAACAACACTCCTACGGACAGGTAGCCTAGAGACTAGGGAATGGATGTAACACTAGATTTTGGGAGGACTCTATGGAATGGGTACTCAGCGATCACCAAGGATATGTTTTTTTGATCTTCCACCCTTGTTTCATTCTCATGGACTACTCTAGGCTATGTATACTACATACATGATGTCTACACTATCCTTGCTTGGCATTAAAAAAAAGTCAGGGAAAAAGGACTTGCTTTTTGTGAGCAAATAGCCTGATCTCCTCTAGTTGCTAGATAATAGAAAAATCATCCTAACCTATTTGGTTGACAGGTTGATATGGCCACATACAAGCACACGAGAATGCATAGTTTCATCAGTGTATGACATCCAAAGTAAGGTGCCTTCAATTCAATCGAATAATTATCACTGAACGAGAATGTGGAATAGCAAAATTTGGTCTAAAATCAATTCTTTCTTGTGGTTGTTCATGCATTGTGAGTTGCCAACCTCAGATAATCTTCAGAAGAGAGGAAGGGTGGGGCCATTTGTATGCCACAATTGTCATAACAATGCCGAATCTATCCATCACATCTATTATTGCACATTTTCTTGTTCAATTTGGAAAGGAACAACAATCTGATTAGGTCTTAAACCTCCTAACCCAAGTACAATGGCATCATTAATCACAAATGGTAGGGCTCCAACGTGAGATGTCACTCTTGCAAACAATGTATCACATTGTTCTGGCCTCATTCTGTGGAATGCACGGAGAGAGCATAATACCTCCATTTTCAAAACTCTTGGTGAATCTTTGAAATTGGTTATTCGATAAATAAAAGCTCAAATCAGGGCAACAGTTTTGGTCAAATCCACCAAAACCGCAATTAATTTTGTTTGCTAGCATGACAAACTGCTATCTCAGCAAACAGAGGAATGCCTCTTACAATTATCATTTTAATTATTTTGTTGGAGTTTTTAATTAGTGAGCTTGGGTTCTAAAGTAAGGGCAACAAAAAAATGCTAAAGGATGCCTGTATACAGGTGGCTTTGGTGTTGGTCATGCTACATACTAATCCTCGTCTGTCTGGCGGGATACATTACGACATTATTCCTCTAATGATGAGGTTATTTATGCATGGTTCTTATTGTGTCTATTGTGTGTAAGTATAAGGAATATAGTTGGTAATAATCCTTACAAGCAATTTACGCACATTTCTTGATCAGTGCATTTTTCGTATGTGTACTTGTTGTATCTTACTAGAAATGCACTTTTGTTTACTGTCGGAGGTTCCGTGCACACCTTTCCATGCATAATTCATCTTCTGATTTCTGGATAAGGCTGAAATTTCACGGTGAATATTCCATGCATGCTATATTTAGTCCTTTTTCTTATTATTTGCTTCTACACTTTTACATACTTTTAAAAATCATATTAGCAGATTCTGACTTTGCAAGACAGAGACACTATGGATACACTGTGCTGACTCAGAGCTGTAAAAGAAAAACTTGGCCACTTCAAATGATGCATTTGATATGCAAGGCTCTTTCCTTTGATTGTTGGGTGTTCGAGTCTCATGCCCAGACTTGGAAATACTAGCCGAACCTTAAAAGAGTCTCAGAGTGTAGGTCCATTTCGACTCATATTCAGACACTTGTGGAGGACTCAAAAGTTTTGTGACGGACTCAGAGAGGTCTAATTATTTCTTGGTCTCCATTGTCTCCTGCATGTTTTCCAGTCTTTGTGTTTTGGTTCACATGTTTTTTCTGATCTTGTTGATATTGAATCCTTGCACGGCAGTCAAACATCTAAAATTGATTGTAAGTGGTAGCACGTTCTCTACAAGCTTCAGTGCACGCACACACACACACCAACACACACACACGCATGCACACACACATGCACACACGCACATGCTCCCACACAAACCTGCTTGCACCCACACGCACACACGCACGCACACACACATGCACACACGCACATGCTCGCACACAAATCCGCTTGCACCCACACGCACACACGCACGCACACACCCACACCCGCACCCACACAGATACTTAGATGTCATGTCTCTTTTTGGAGATTAGCAGAATTGAAGACTTTAACCCATTCTTCCTCCCCGTGGGTTTAAGGAAAGAAGCAAGGGGAAGACTTGGATAACGTTCCCTAAGTAGATATTTGCATTATTATCATGTATTCCTATTGGGAAGCCAAGCACTCCAATAGAAGAACTTATTTAATTAGAATATTAAGTATTTTGAGCATGCAGGCTCCAAATACAAATTAGATTACTAGCAATCGCATGTGTCTGGTGCAATGTGAATGCTGAACGGTATATGTTATTTGATTTAGAGGGATAGTTAATTACTTTTGTAGTTGATGTGTTTTGTAATTATTTCGGTGAAATTGTGTTAGTGTTGCAATGTGTTTGAGACGGTGGTTGCATTGGTTTTTTGGTTTTTTTTTTGTTGAATTTCTGAGATTAAGAATGCTATTGTTTGTAAGGCACTATGTCGGACCTGTTTGGAAAATCCAGATCTCTTCCCCTAGCGCTCAGTAATTCACGCTGCCTGTCTGGAGAATCCAGATCTCTTCCCCTGGTGCTTAGTAAATCATGCTGCCTCCCCCTACATCCGATACTAACATGCAGTTTTGGACACTAAAAAATATATAGATATTAATGATTTCATAAAAAAAGTTACAGACACTGCAGAGAACCATGATGGGGACAAGTCAAGGGTAGATAACAAGTAATGACAATTGGAAAGTGTGGTGTGTCACACGAAGAAATTAAATGCATACCGGACAATGCTTCTTAGAAGCCTATCAGCCTACACTTTCCCTTCCATGTGTCAAACTCTCCTTTTTCTGATGATTGTTGTATTGCTGAGACAGATTGGTAGCTGTTCACACTCTGCTGTGTGCTACAGTGGTATTTGGAGTCATCCCATGGAAGTAACCCCCACCGCCATCAAAATTGTGACTATTTCATGGTCTGAAAATACAAAGAGAAATGAAAAATAGCATATGGGTTTTGAAGAGGCGTAATAAATTAACCTACTTTGTTATTGTGTTTCAGAATATAGATGTCCAGCTAAACACTCAAATAGCTTCAGATGTACAATGCATATATTCAATATCAGCATTTACAGAAGTTAATTTTTTAATTTCATCTTAGAATTATATCTATTATAAAGTTCAGTAGAATGAGGTGGTGTACTAAACACACACCTGTGATGAATGGAAACAATTTGTTGCAACACTGAAAAGGGTTAAGGAAGGGTAAAAGGTACAATCCTCCAAAAATAGCAACTGTTTTGAAGGATACTTCCATAAATCTCTTATAACCTAGATCTCAAAGAAGCTGCGTCCAAAAAAATAGTGTTCCCTATCTGTTAAAGATCTGGGTTAATTTATAACAAATAAAAAGGATTGTTGGATGTAGTTCTTAATATTGAAATCAGGGACAAGGAAACCTGGATTTCAAGCAAAGAAAAAAGGGAGCATGCACACCAGGAATATTAAAAAGCATTTCAGTACTTGCAGCAAATACTTAGACAGCAAGCTCCAAATATAGAATCAGATATTTTCAAGGTGAGGAGTGCAATAAAGCAACCAAGTGCAATAAAGCAACCAAATCAGTGAATGCAGATATTTAAGTTAAGAATCCAGAATGCAATTAAAAGATACCTTAAAACTGACCTCCAATGAAAAAGTATGCAGAATATATGGCGATTTACCCAAACAGCACAAGGTTCTCCCAGGAATTTCTTATATCATTAAGTTAATCCGCCCTGAAAACCTAATTTCTGATGATTACAATATGGATGCACAATTAAAAAAGAACCTGAAAGAGTAATGACATATTGAAAACTAAATAAGGTAATTCTCGGTGCAAGGCATGGCTACCTATTCCTTGCATTAACCGATCTCACAAAAAAATCTGATAAGTATAACCATTTAGTGTTAAATATAAAAGGCCTTAGCACTAAAATCCATCTACAAGACACTTAAGGTACTTTAGGTTCCTCTCTGGCATCATAGGAATCACCTGCACCAGAGATACTCTGTAGATGCATTATTGAAATTCAAAAAAAAAAAAAAAAAAAAAACGCTTTGGCAGTTTAGATCAGAACATAAATATAGTTAACATGAGGAAGACATGGGAGAACCTGCAAGTTTTGAGCTATGACATAAAATGTTATTTATTTATTATTTCATATTGCATCCAACACATAAAAAGCCTTTCCAAATGCATATAAATAAGAAGATTTCCCTCAAAAAATTCAGCAGCAAAACAGAGAACATTAACAATTACAATGAAATTTCAATATGTATTATGTTTAAAAAACTGTGGAGCTTGATAAAAACACAGACCTCAAGGATCATATTATGATAGTTCAAGCACGCTCAGTATAATATCAAATTACTTGACTGCAATCATTTGATACCAATGTTGACATGTAAAGTACTAATGTCTAATCAATGTGGCCATACAGGACATATAAGTAATGTCATCAGAAAAGCCATTCACCAAACATCAGATCAAGTGATATCAAATTCAGAAATTGGATAGAATAAACTCAAAATAGAAACTCCTGGAACATAACAGCCATGGCCAAGCTGTCCCTGTGTCCTCCATCACTCTTCCCTCCTCTCTCCCTCTGGCACAATCCTGGCAATGGCATTTCTACAGGTCAACCCTACACAAAACTCTCCTTACTACCACAAAATCTTCAGTGAAGTAAAGGAATGGGTCAAATGGAAACAAACCCAAAATAATCACTGCCATAAAACACCCACGAAAATGGCATAGAAGGGAAGAAAATAAAAAAACAAAAAAAAGCAAAAGTGAATAAAAATCATAAAGACCTTCCAAAGTGTGGTTCAACCGATTAAACCTCTGCGATTTCTGTCATGGACAGTGATCCAATTCAAGAGGTGCTGTAGCTAGATACCCACCCTCTTCGCACCCTTTGCTCACAGAGTCGGGACCCATAACCACCTTCCTAACCAACAGAGATATAAAAAGCTTGTCAAACTATTTGAGTCCTGTAAAGGACAAGGTACATCATTTTTTTTTTCAGAGTGAGTTTTATGTATTTGATTGGATTCATAGCTGGCTGGTGTAGCTAGATCTGTAACAGCCGGGAACCTCAATAAAACCCCAATTTCTGAGATCAAGAATGCTATTGTTTGTAAGGCACTATGTCGGACCTGTTTGGAAAATCCAGATCTGTTCCCCTGGTGCTCAGTAAATCATGCTGCCTCCCCCTACATCCGATACGAACATGCCGTTTGGGACACTAAAAAATATAGATATTAATGATTTCATAAAAAAATGTACAGACACTGCAGAGAACCATGATGGGGACAAGTCAAGGGTAGATAAACAGGTAATGGCAATTGGCAAGTGTGGTGTGCGACACAAAGAAATTAAATGCATACCGGACAATGCTTCTCAGAAACCTATGAGCCTACCCTTGCCCTTCCACGTCTCAAACTCTCCTTTTTCTGATGATCGTTGTATTGCTGAGACAGATTGGTAGCTGTTCACACTCCACTGTGTGCTACAGTGGTATTTGGAGTCGTCCCATGGAAGTAACCCCCATCGGCATAAAAAAATGGTTGAACAAAAAGGATTTGTTGTATTAGGATACCGAAATACAAATAAAATTCTCACGCAGAGGGTACCATCCAAAAGCAGCTCCTCTGATGAAGTTATAAAAGCACTTGAACAAAGACAATATAGAATACTAAAGAGTGCAATCAACTTTGAAAGGTGATTACAGTAAGTAATTCATAGATGGTAACTGGTAGGCCATCAATTTCTACGTGTGAAAGCCTAATAGGTTTTGGGTAATGCTCTGCAACTGCAGCAAGACCCAGGAAAAAATCAAGATTCTACTGCTGGTAATGCGTCCAAGAAAACTGCTATAGACCCAAAAACATCCTTGGAAGAATTCAAATTATTGATCCCTGTGAAGAATTCTTATCTGCCTGTAATTAAAGGGGACGAAAAAGGCAGAGTTCTTGAATCTTCTTCAGGCAAATCCCAAATTTATACAATTAAACTGTGAATCATAATTGGTTTTTAATCATATAGAATTGTTAGTAGGTTTATTCAGGGGATTAATCTGAAGATGTCTTATTCCTGCAGTTGACTCTGTATGATATCTGACATCATAGGAATCACCTGCACCAGAGATACTCTGTAGATGCATTATTGAAATTCAGAAAAAAAACGCTTTGGCAGTTTAGATCAGAACATAAATATAGTTAACATGAGGAAGACAACCCCTGGCAATGACATTTCTACAGGTCAACCCTTCACAAAACTCTCCTTACTACCACAAAATCTTCAGTGAAGTAAAGGAATGGGTCAAATGGAAACAAACTCAAAATAACCACTTCCTTACAACACCCACGAAAATGGCATAAAAGGGAAAAAATAAAAAAACAAAAAAAAGCATAAAGTGAAAAAAAATCATAAAGACCTTCCAAAGTGTGGTTCAGCAGATTAAACCTCTGCGATTTCTGTCATGGACAGTGATCCAATTCAAGAGGTTCTGTAGCTAGATACCCACCCTCTTCTCGCTCTTTGCTCACAGAGTCGGAACCATAACCACCTTCCTAACCAACAGAGATATAAAAAGCTTGTCAAACTATTTGAGTCTTGGAAAGGACAAGGTACATCATTTTTTTTAAGAGTGAGTTTTATGTATTTGACTGGATTAATAGCTGGCTGGTGTAGCTAGATCTGTAACAGCCGGGGGACCTCAATAAACCCCTAATTTCTGAGATCAAGAATGCTATTGTTTGTAATAGGGATCATGGCAGATTTTATATTGCAAGGCCGCCCAAACACAAGATCTACTGACATAGAAATCATACTTTGTTAAATTAGCTCCTTCCCTTAGTATGAGATGAGTACTATGTCCAAATCTCCAAGGCGGTTGGTGTGGGTAGGTATTTTGCTCTTGAAGTAATGTTTTGCGGGAAGCTTTAATGTGTGAAATGTGTGATGGAAACGCAGATTCTTTATAATTTTGAGGATGCCTTCACATATATACCTTGTTAAAGATCTTTTCATCTAAGGCTGGTTTTGATCTTGTGTCGTCACTGTAGAGCCTGTATAATCAAACATCAAATAATCATTCACCCACATATTCAAAAGAAAAAAAAACCAGTTATAAATGGTGGTGCTGTTGGAATAGGATTAGGAAGAGGCATAATATCTCACCGCCAACCTGCTTAACATGAATCTCTAATTTTCATTGACTGATTGATATCTAATACATCTTTATTTACCATCCCCACCTCCTCCTGTAAACACCACCAGACATACATTTAGCAAGCACAGCAATAACCCATCAAAATCTCAACATATATACGGCGTACCATAACACGTTTGTTCCAAGTTCACAGAGAACATAATCAAACCTTATATCTACACATAGCAATTGGAATGAAAAGCATAATTTGACTGTATTTTTTTATACCTGATTTCCAGGGAATCTCGGACCGAAGCTTGTTTGAAGTCCAGCGAATCGAGCCTGAGTTCTGTATTGAATCAGCCGCAGAAATATTGACAAGGCCACCCCCATCCTTGTCAACAAGGCTACTGATTTCTGGAGGCTCTGATGAGTGCTTTCTTTTTGATGAATCAACACGCTTGCCACGCCCGTCTCTTTTCTTAGTTTCTACCACTTGCAGAGTATGCGGGCGGCTTGGGGGGTGTTCAGGGGGTGGACTTGGACCTGCTTAAAGGGCTTGCTGAGCGCCCTCCAGCTTGCACAGATGACTGCATTTCAGGTTCTTTTCCTCAGCTTCCCCAAGTAGCAATTTTGCGATTATAGATCCCAGTATCTGAAACAAGAGCAGACCAAACATTTGTCAGTAAAATCAAAATTAGAAATTCAGAGACTTGGTAGAATATCGCACATCCACATCATACAAGAGCATCCCCAAAAATTTATCAGCGTAATCAGAATTTGAGAGACTTTTAATAAATCAAACATTCACGTCACAGAGAAACCCTTCAAGCATAAAAACATGAAATGGTCGCTAGACCATCTTTGGCACACTTTAAAAACAAAGAGATCATGCAAGCATTTTGGCCTTGGGGGCTAAGAAAATTTACCATACAGATCTATCAATCAAGAGATCAAGAGAAAACCATAGCCTTGGGCCTAAAATAACATTTAGCCTTCAGAGCTACAATCAGAAGATCAATAGAAAATCATAACCTTCGGCCAAAAGAAGTTTTACCATAAGATCAATCTCAGGATGTCAAGGTCTATTTCGCCATAATTGTTCTGCTTCTATAGATAAAAAATGAATGTAAAGTCAATACGGTTTCAACAATGATCGGATTCAAAAAAATCTGTATGTCATAGGAAGAACATATGGAAATATCCCTTGTTTGGTATCTTACCACAAAAAATGACAAAACACAGAAATTTGCAGCAATATGCTAAATCTGATTTTTGCAGATTTTAATACAGAAAAGTACAGCTAGGGGCAGCGAACAGAAAAATGTGAATAACTCTTAAAATATCCCGTCCAAATTACTTGAAATTTTAACTAGAACAAGATAATAATTATGTAGAACACAAGGGAAATATTTTTTGGAATTTTTCAGCTAACAGAATGCTGCCAGAAAATTTACAGCGTGCCTAGAATAGCCGGAAAACTTCGAAAATTAATATCTTTTCGAATACAAATGCAATAAAGATGAAACTTTGGAAATAATATATATAAAAATAGTAGATAACTCTCCAACCTTCAGATCTGGAAAAGGACTGCTGGGAAACCCTAGGAATTAGGGCTTGCAAATTCCCAAACAAGTCGCCCCCTTTGGGAAAACAGCCCCAAACCCCTGTGAAACCCTCTGTAGATGATGCCGAATCCTTATTCTATGGCTGCCGTAGGTCTGATCCGAAAACCGGCTGAAAAATCTCCACAAAAACTCTCAAAACCCTTCAAACCCTAATTCTGAAAATCCTGAAAATACCTCTGTAAAACAGCCCTGAAATCCACTCCAAATGACAAGCTAGGGTAGATATTTCACTACCGAAGAATGCCCTGGTAGCTAGGGTTGGATCTTTTCACCACCGAAATTAGGGTTCCCGTGGGATCTTACTCCACAAGCTAAAAGTTGCAAACAGCAGTTGCACCATGAAAAGAAAATATGAGTGTATGTATGAATGAATCCTTTCACCCCTCACCTCCTTTTATAACCTTTTCATGCCAAACAAACCCTAAAACCACTCAAGGCGCACTTTCCCAAAAAGAGGGCCTTATTAAAAATAACTTGAAGTTGCTTTTCCCTTCTTGGGCGCCTAGGCCCATAAAGTAACCCTCAATGAAGAAATATAACATTTAATGCCATTGCATGTCCTCTCAAGTCGCCAAAAAGGTACTTTAAGTGGCCCCAATGATGAAACATAACATCTAGTCCCTTTTAAAAGTACTTTATGACCCCGTCAATAAAAAATAATAATTGGTACTAGATGCCCATACCCAATAGCAAAATAGTGTCCGTAACCCCTTGGGCATGACTAGGGTTAAGGCACGCATTGGTCCTTAGGCCATGGGCGAGGGAAAAGGGACATTACAGTCCTCCCTTCCCAAAATTTGCTTGTCCCCAAGCAAATGCAGACTAGGATGCCGTAGAATCTGTTCTCCCTCCCAAGTAGCATCCTCGAGAGGCAAACCCTTCCATCGCACCAAATATTTTGTGATATCTCTGTTCCTGAGCTTCCCTCTGTCTGACCTCAATAATAGAATCCGGTTCTAAAACCAGCCTTCCCCTCCTCATCCAGTGGTGGCAACCTCTGTAGAAGGTACAATGTGTTGTCCTAAGGCCTTCTTAAGGCATGATACATGGAAGACATTATGTATCTTGCTGTGCTCTGGAAGATCCAACTCATATGCAACTGCACCCACTCGCCTGACTATCCTGTATGGACCATAAAACTGGGGCTTCAGCTTTTCCGCCCCCTTCTGCTTTTGAGTGAGACTGTTCTGTACGGCTTAGTCAGAACGCAAGATCAACCCCCATTTTTTTACTGCCCACGCACTGGCGTGACTAGCACACCCCCTTTTAGCACACTGAGATTTCGAATGGAGTGCCTCATGCTACTACAGCACGGGTCGCTCGACGGCACGAATGTATCGCGCAACGGAACTACTATCCAACCTTCTTGTTGAAGGATCGTCGGAGAGGTTGACCGCATCCCACCCCCACACCCTCACTCCGTTGACTTGCTGCGCACTTAACTATCGGCAGAGTATCCTCCTAAGGGCAATGTATCACATCACGACTTCGGTATATGACCCTCGATGGTTCTCCTGATTCTCATTAGACCATCCTAGTGCTGTTTCATGCCACTCTACTTGTTCACGCCAGATGCCACGCGCTTTGGAGGAAGATTTCGCGGGTGTGGCGCCCCGACCTGCCTCTGACCGTGATCTTAGTGAAATATATGACTGAAATCAGCCGCACTACACTTATGCAAACTAGCGAGTGCGTTAGGTTATCGCATGTCCTACCTATCCACAACATATCGCCTGAGGACAGGCCTCGCTGGGAAACGAGCAGTGCACGACGTGCCCCAAAGTTGACTGACCATTAAGCGACAAAGAACACCACCTTGTAGGGTGATTGATGAAGAGGAATGATTAAGGAGTTCCCAATGCCATCAGAATGGCGATTACATGACCTTAAAGCACATTATCTGCTTCTTAGTGTATCCCGACTAGAGCCTGATGGATGAATGTCCCTGTATGAACCACACAACTCCGCACCAACAACGACAGACCCCTATGATCTCGACAGTTTGATTGTTCCCATAGGTGCACGCAGCTCTTCGATCCTCCAGCTCCCTCACCCAGCTCTTTTCTCGATTGTCTTCCCCTTCTTCTTCATATTCCGCTTCTCTTTTTTCTTTTCTCTCCCCCCCGGTTGCGGCTATGCACCTATGGTGCTAGGAGTAATAGCTCTTTTTCCTTCCCTTTTTCTTCCTCTTTTTTCCCCTTTCTCTTTTCCCTCTTCCACCTTCCTCTTTCTCCCTCTTGGTACCAGCAAAGTCTGAAAAATCTCTGCCAAAAAGTGCATGAAGTCTTGTCCTGTCCTGATAATATTTTTAGGCAAACCCATGTAGCCTCCTAAAAATCCATGTATTAAAAATTACCTGAGCCACATCAGCTGCCTCATGATCTTGGGTAGAGAAAAGAAGTGCGAATACTTGTCAATCGTATCAACTACCAATAATGCAATTGTGCGGCCATGCACCAGAGGGAGTACTAGTGATGTGGATGAAGTCCTCGATATGCTCTCCCAATTTTGCTCAGGTATGGGAAGAGGCTGAAAGTAAACCTGCAGGCAAAGAATGCTATTGATTTGGTTGATGGCAAACCATAACAACTCTCGAAATGATTAAAGGACAATCCATCATTATTCCCTTCCATAGCGAATCTCTACCTGATCTACCTGTATTGTTTTGAAATATCCGGGGTGTCCAGCTAGTGGTGTGTCATGTACTGCACGAAGGATCTTGTCCTTCATCTTAGACCCCTGTACAAGGAAAATCCGATCCTTATAAAAAATGAGATCATCTACCACCCTGTATCGGTCATCCTTGATAATACCATCCATGATCTCGCATGCAAACTGATTCTTGGAGTACCCAACCAGTATGTGAGCCTTCCAATCTGCTGAAGTCTCGGACATAGAACTCAACATAGTAGTAAGGTAAGGCTTCCTAGATAAAGCATCAGCAACAACATTATTCTTACCTCTAGTGTATTCTATATCAAAGTCATACGTTTGTACCTTGTTCACCCATCTCTGCTGGCGGTCGTTGAGATCCTTCTGTCCTAAAAAGAATCTCAAACTATTGTGATCTGTACGTACCACGAACCTGCTGCCCACAAGGTACTGTCTGAATTTGGCCAAAGCATGCATGATGGCCAACATCTCCTTGTCGTAGATTGAATACCCCCTCTCCACGGGGCTCTATTTCTGACTCTTGTAAGCAATGGGGTGCCTATCCTGCATAAGCACTGCTCCAATCCCCCTCACCTGATGCATCACACTCTAGAACAAATGGACGAGCAAAATCTGGTAATGCCAAGACGGGGCATGAGCTCATCACCTCCTTGAGATGATCAAAAGTCTGTTGTGCCGCTTCTGACCAAGCGAAGGCTCCCTTCTTGGTCAAGTCTGTCAGTGGGGCAGTCAATCGTGAGAAATTCTTCACGAACCTCCTGTAATAGGTGCATAGTCCTAAGAATCCCCTCAAATGTGTCAACGTCCTGGGTGGAGGCCAATCCAAAATTGTCTGTATCTTCACTCTGTCCACCTTGACTCCCCCTCCGCCAATCACATATCCCAAGTACAACAACTCTGTCATGCCAAACTCACATTTAGAAGCCTTTGCATATATCAAATTAGCTCCTAGTATTCCCAATATCTCATCAAGGTGGCGGATATGACTCTCCCAAGTCCTGCTGTAAACCAATATATCATCAAAGAAGACTAAAACAAACTTCCGCAAGTGGCGGTTGAACACGTGGTTCATGCAAGACTGGAATGTGGCTGGTGCATTAGACAAACCAAAGGGCATCACCAAAAACTCAAAATGTCCATAATGACATCTGAAAGCGGTCTTATGCACATCCTGCTCCCTAACCTTGATCTGGTGATATCCCGATCGAAAATCTATTTTAGAAAAATAGATTGCTCCCTGTAGCTCATCTAGTAGCTCCTCAATACGCGGCACTGGATATTTGTTCTTGATTGTCTTCTTATTCAATGCCCGATAATCAATGCACATCCACATGGTCCCATCCTTCTTCTTCACCAACGCTACTGAAGAAGCGAAAGGACTAGAACTCGGCCTAATGTGTCCCAAGTCAATAAGCTCATGGATGGTCCTCTCAATCTCGTCCTTAAACAGTTTGGGGTGACGGTAAGGAGTAGTAACCACTGGTCTAGTGTCCTCGAGCTCAATCACATGCTCAAATCCCCTCTCTGGCGGTACACCAGGTGGTATGTCGCTAAAAACTGTACTGTGCTTGTCCAATAGCCCCTGTATATCTACATGATACTCTGGCTGTCCATCCTCTGAGTTCTTGGTAGAAACCAAGCACTGTACTGCCCAATCAACCCCATTGTGTCTGTGAATCCTCTCGATCCTCTTTGCTGAAACAACTCTGGGTGTTTCTGAAGATAAACCTCTTAAGGTTACATTCTTTCCTTCGGACTTGAACTTGAGTTCCATGGTCTGAAAGTTAGTCCGAAATTCTCCAAGAGAATGGAGCCACTGTACACCCAACACAAGGTTGGTCTCTCCAATACCAACCACATAGAAGTCATCGGTGACTGTATGGTTACCCATGGTGATACTCAACTGCGGAACTCGCTGCATGCATCTCATGGACTCACCATTGCCTACCACTACATTGAAACCCTCAAAGTCTTCTGCCTGCAGTCCCCGCTTCTCTACCAAAGATGCATCAATGAAATTGTGGGTGGCCCCACTATCAATGAGCACTACAACTCTCTGGCCCTGTAATGTTCCCCTAACTCTGAATGCCTTGTACCTCGGGGTACTCGACAAAGTAGCAATAGTCTCCTGGGGAAAAGTCTCCTCCTCCTGTTCAATCCCTGCGCTATCCAATGCCTCCTCATCTTCATCTTCTAACTCCTGATGGTACCGCTCCTCGTTCTCACTCTCCTCAAAGACCTCTATGAATTGGGCCCTTCCTTTCCCTCTACAATCATGTCCTGGAACCCATGGTGTGCGGCAATCGAAACAGAGTTTCTTTCGCCTCAACTCCTCCCGGTCCTCTCTCGATACAAATGGTCTCCTTGTGGTATCCTACCTGGGTGGGGGCCCCTTTGGCTGTGAACCCTCAGTTTTCGAAGGAAAACCCTTAGGCTGATTTCGAGGGGGAAACCTCGATTTTGGAGTGGACAACTCCAAATCTCGTGCTCGCCTAATTGTCTCATGTAGGGAGGAAGGTTCAAATGCCTTCACAAATCCTGGTAAAGCGTCCGTCAAACCTGCCATGAAGAGTGAAGTCAACCTCATCTCTGAAACATCAGATACCATCACTGACAACCTCTGAAAATCGGCAATGTATTGATCCAGAGAACCTGTCTGCCTCAAGTGGGTCAATTCCCTGAAGTGCCTATCTGGGTCCCTCCTGTCAAACCTGCTCATCAATCTCTGTGTAAAATCTGCATATGTAGTGATATGCATGTGCCCCTGTGTGATTAATCCATGATGCCACCAGTCATGGGCATCTCCCTCGAGGTGTAGGATAGCAAACTTAATTGCATCTTCTTCGCGCATGGGATTCAAGTCGAAGTAAGTCTTCAACTTTTGAATCCAAGACTGGGCGGTACACTTCCTAGAGCCATTAAAGTGTGGAATAGAGATCTGTCCTAACCTCTTCTGAAACTCAGGTACCTGTGGCTGGTAATCTCTCCTAGGCCTATTGACAATCTTCATTTTGCAATACTCCTGAAATGGCATGTTGTCTCGGAAACCCTCGCTCAAAGTCCGGTACTCTTCCCAGCAAGATTCTTCATCCACAATATCTGCGGGCTGTCGTGTCTGCGAAACTTCCGGATCCTTTAAGAATGAAGATTCGTGGAGTCCCAATGACCTGGTAGATGCATGAGGGGACCCTTGTCCCGAATGTCGACTCTCACTTCTATTACCATGTTGACCCATATTGCTGGCCTCTCCCTTCTCCGCATGAGTCTCGATCCTACCCAGTGCTAACCTCTCAGTAAGCTGGCTCAAATAGAGGTTGGTAGTCTCCTGCTGCTTCACCATGTTGGTGAACAGTTGTCTCATCAGATCTACTCCTATTTCTTCACTGTCTCTGTCTCTATCTCCCATCTTTCAACTCTAACAGGCTGGAGGAACAACCGCTCTGATACCACTGAAATATCCCTTGTTGGGATCTTACCACAAAAAATGATAAAACACAGAAATTTGCAGCAATATGCTAAATCTGATTTTTGCAGATTTTATACAGAAAAGTACAGCTAGGGCAGCGAACAGAAAAATGTGAATAACTCTTAAAATATCCGTCCAAATTACTTGAAATTTTAACTGGAACAAGATAATAATATGTAGAACACAAGGGAAATATTTTTGGAATTTTTCAGATAACAGAATGCTGCCAGAAATTTACAGCGTGCCTAGAATAGCCGGAAAACTTCGAAAATTAATATCTTTTCGAATACAAATGCAATAAAGATGAAACTTTGGAAATAATATATATAAAAATAGTAGATAACTCTCCAACCTTCAGATCTGGAAAAGGACTGCTGGAAACCCTAGAAATTAGGGCTGCAAATTCCCAAACAAGTCGCCCCCTTTGGAAAACAGCCAAAACCCCTGTGAAACCCTTTGTAGATGATGCCGAATCCTTCTTCTATGGCTGCCGTAGGTCTGATCCGAAACCGGCTGAAAATCTCCACAAAAACTCTCAAAACCCTTCAAACCCTAATTCTGAAAATCCTGAAAATACCTCTGTAAAACAGTCCTGAAATCCACTCCAAATGACAAGCTAGGGTAGATCTTTCACTACCGAAGAATGCCCTGCTAGCTAGGGTTGGATCTTTCACCACCGAAGCTAGGGTTCCCGTGGGATCTTACTCCACAAGCTAAAAGTTGCAAACAGCAGTTGCACCATGAAAAAAAAATATGAGTGTATGTATGAATGAATCCTTTCACCCCTCACCTCCTTTTATAACCTTTTCATGCCAAACAAACCCTAAAACCACTCAAGGCGCACTTTCCCAAAAAGAGGGCCTTATTAAAAATAACTTGAAGTTGCTTTTCCCTTCCTAGGCGCCTAGGCCCATAAAGTAACCTCAATGAAGAAATATAACATTTAATGCCATGCATGTCCTCTCAAGTCGCCAAAAAGGTACTTTAAGTGGCCCCAATGATGAAACATAACATCTAGTCCCTTTTAAAAGTACTTTATGACCCTGTCAATAAAAAATAATAACTGGACTAGATGCCCATACCCAATAGCAAAATAGTGTCCGTAACCCCTTGGGCATGACTAGTGTTAGGGCACGCATTGGCCCTTAGGCCATGGGCGAGGGAAAAGGGACATTACAACATATCACCATAATATGCCAAAAACCTAGAAAATCCAGGCACAAATCATCTGTAACAGATATCATGCATGCTAGGAACAGGTAACATGCATGCCAGGAACAGAAAAGTAAAGTAACAAACCAAATCAAGCAACATATGATCTTGATTAATCTGCAAACAACAAAGCTGAAACAATTAAAGTGAACCTACACCCACCTTTCCCAAGCTCAGAACGAATGTTTAAATTATAAGAACACTAAAACTTTTCTGTCTAAAATTGTGGTTGCCACTGACAAGTATAGGATTAGAAAACAATAGATTAGTATCACAGAGACACCTCATTTGCAGAGATCCATGAGTTTCATCCATGTGAAACAAAAAGATACCTTCAAAATCACAGATGGATGAAAACCACAAGAGTAAATCCCAAACCTTCAGACCAAAAATCGATGATGGGCATTCCAGGATAAAAAACAAAAAAGTCAGGGTAGCACAGATTCGTAGTCTGAGAATCTTCAGAAAATATCAATCAGAGACCATCACAATGGAACTCCCTACAGAGTCAATAGGGGAAAGGCTACTTCATAAGCCCAATATGCATCATAAGATCATAGGCATAGAATTAATAAATCCCACCCCGAGCCTAAACTGAATCCATTCAAGTAAAGAAACTCAAAAACATAGCGATGGGTATTGATACGTACCAGCCTACTTTTACTTGATGAAAACTTCTCCAAGGTTGCCTATAAACTGGCCGTCAATATACACCTCAATGGTAGCCAACTGCATAAACACAAACACAACATTTATCTAGAAAACATACCCAAGCTAAAGTTTTCAACAATTCCAATGAATAAATACAGGGAAATAGAAAAGATGAGCATAATACTTGCAGATTCATATACAAATCAAGTGACACTTGCATGGAACGATCCCCACCTTCTTAGTTGTTGGCTGTGGAATGGCAGAAGGAATCAAATTTTCTTTGGGAGTGGGAGGTGTTTCCTTTAGTTCCTTCAACCTTCTTCTCAAAAATCTGGGAATAAATGGCAACAATAAACTAAAAACCTTAGCTATGGTAAAAATAAGAAAAACACTGCAGATGGGGATCTCACGGAAAATTTCACCAAGGAAACCCTAACTTCAAACTGACGAGAAAACTTAAAAACAGGGGTTGCTATTTATAACCTGACTTCTGCCAATAGAGTCGCTCTTCTGGTCTTGGTGGAGTGCATCCGATCCTTCAATGTAGCAAACTTCTACAATTTCTCACAAAAATCAAACCGATAAGAACTTAAACACTCGAATTGAACCACCGTGATTTGGGGATTTAGGGAACGGCTAAAAAACACAAAAAATGTCTAAATGCCCGTCAAATTTAAGCACGTGATGTGAACGACTTAAGGCTCTTTCCCATAGGGGGAACGCTTTTCGGCATAATAAGGTCGGCCATAACTTGTGATGTAGCACCCCTTATGTTATAAAGGGAGGATGCTTGACCATTTGATGGATATGTTGAATCTTATTATTTCTTTTGGGTAAAGGTTGTACCTTTCCTCTCTCTCATCAAGGACGAAAACCCTTGTTTTAGACCACTTCAAGGACAAAAGCCCTTGATAGTGGAACTTGTCTTGGGGACTAAAACCCTCAAGCATGGATATTTGGAAATAATGAATATCTCAAGGAATTTGGAACTGATATCTTTCTATCTAGCCCTAGGCGACATTTATCATGAGCATGTTGGATATGTTTTGATGAATGTATGGTATGATTTCTTGGTATGATTATTTTGATTTCTTGTATGGTATGAATAATTATTAAAGGTAAAAACAATCGTTTCCTTGCATGTATGAGCCACTAATTCATTATTTTCAAGAGGGGCGAATTGCTTGTAGGTCAGATTTGACATGTCTGAGTGGATGTTTGGGCAGGTTGATTTGATATTTGCATTCTTCATATTTTTAAACCCCATGATCCCAAGTTTCATGAATTTTGGAGCTTCCTAGGTAAAGTTATGAATTGTTAAAGTAACTCTGCAGACAAAGGTTTATAGAAATTCATATCTTCAATTCTAGGGCACTAAATTTTTTTTTCCTTCATATTTTGATTGCTGGCAATTTATCAGAATTTTTGAGCCTGATTGGGCATATTTTCAGCGAGTTTGAGATATCCAAAAGTGAGTGGTAGGTCCCAAAACAGGCCGCTGCCCTAGGAAGGGAAAATTTGCAGGTTTCCGTGTGTATTTTCAGTCATATCCAGCCCTCGGAAGTCTGATTACAGCCCTAGCTATTTTCCGGAAGTCCCCCAAAAAGGGACATTACAACAAACATAGACACAAACACAAACAAAGACACATGCACGCGCACACACACGCTCACACACACGCACACACACACACACAGGCACATATGCACACACACACACGCGCACACACACACACGCACACGCATGCACACACATGCACACACATACACATGCACACGCATGCACACACATGCGCGCACACACGCGCACACACACACACGCACACGCATGCACACACATGCACACACATACACATGCACACGCATGCACACACATGCGCGCACACACGCGCACACACACGCACACGCATGCACACACATGCGCACACACACAAGTTGACGAGCATATTATATACAAAGCTATGTGGAATATATTACTGTTCACCATGCCTGCCGAAGGGATCCAATACAATATATCATTTTAGTCAAATTATCTATTATGTAAAACATTGTACACATGAAAATCAGAATCTCATTTTGTGATGAAACTGGACCTTTGTCATGATTTATGGACCATTTTTTAGGTTCAAAACAATTTTGCTGTATTGTGTATGATCTAATCTGGTCTGGTGCATACTGTTTTATGGATATGCATGCAGGTAGTCCAAAGCTGAGCATCGATATGTTATCATCAGGTGAAAAAATTGATGTACAATTGGGGGATGATGCACCTTATGTTAACTCAAGTCCATTAGAACTTACACAAGGTGAGAACATGGACCCACATCACCATGCATTAAGATGGAGCCATGTGCAGGTGCTTTTATCTAATATTAGAAGCCTACGTGATTTGAAGAAATATCATAAATCTTGCTATAACTTAAGATTTTTGAGTTATGATTAATTACGAAACTACTTCACATACTAAAAGTGAATTGTCCATATTCTGAAATGAAGAATAAAGCACCTATTATCTGGAGGTGGTAGATACTTTAGGCACTCCTTCCATTGCTGTTATTGTAGCTTTTGGTTTTTGATATGTTATATGCCACTTGTGACTTGAACTTGGGAGCTTTATGACTGTCTCACAAAGTCATGCAGCTGTGATTTTAATTATTTCTTGGTCTTCATGATCTCTAGATGTGTTAATGTTTTTGCATAAGGTTTCACGGGTATTTTCAGATCTTGTTGATATTGAAATCTTTCATGGAAGCCTCAACATCCAAAATTGATTGTAACTGTTTCTTCGCAAGTGCGGTAGCTGCTTGGAAGATTCATGTTTTGTGCAAACCCATCTTCTTCTGCAGAAATCTGTGGTTTTTAATTGGGTTGTAAAATATAGTGATTAGCAGTTCCAGATGTTGGCTCTCTCTAGTGGAGATGAAATTGCTTTTGACACCATTTACATCTTCAATTATGAATTATATTGTTCATCTGCTCTGATGCTCGTGTATCACAGACTTACGTAGTATTGTTGAAGGGCATGTGTAGGTTAATTCGTAAAATGAACAATATATATAGCTCTCTATGCTAATTGAAAGGAAGCAATAAGATGTGGTTTTTGTGTCATAGTACCAGTATGTGGAATGCTGCTTGTTTGCTAAGTTGCAAGGAAACAGCATGGGAAATGGGACCGAAATGTGGTAGTGCCGATTTTCCATCAACCTTCTGAAATAAAATGGCATGGAAACCTTTGTACTATATATATATATATATATATATATATATATATTAAGTGCATAATGCTTATTTTTACTCCATAAAAGATAAGATACTTGAAATATATAGTATTCTCAAAAGTTCAAAACATTCAACATGCAATGGTTACCGCTAAGAGGCCGAAATGAAAAATAACAAGTGCTGTGTCAGTGGGTTGCATGCTTAAACACTTTGTAATGTTAAAATATTGTCGTTTTGATTAGGTTTTTAACTTTTGTTTGATTAGGTTTTTAACTTTTGTTTGATTAGGTTTTTAACTTTTGTTTTGTGTTTGACTATGGTTAGAGGGGGTGGGTTATGGGTAGGTAAGACTAGCATAAGGATTTTTTTCCATTTTTTAAAATAGAACTTCCGTCCGAAATGCCTGGGCATGTGCTGGAAACAGCTCAGAAATGGCAGTGCTGTTTACAGCATGTGACTGGGTGTTTCTGGGATGTTTGCATGGCATTTTGGGTCAGCATTTTGCTTTCGAAAAGCTTCCATTTGGAAATGTCCCCTCCCTTTAGCTGTTTCCTACATCTTAGCTCGTTTGAATGCTAGAATGGCATTCTATGATGAAAAACTAAGTCACAAAAATTGCAATTTTCAGCCAAAAAATTCAAAATTTGTGGATTTCAAATAAAAGGGCAAAAAATTGTTGGAATTTGGTGGAGAAATCGGATTTTTGAATTTTTATTTGATTTTAATGCAAACCCTTAAAACGCAGATTGGGCGAATAAAATATTAAAATCATTGAAAATTGTTGAAAAGTTTGTTTTTTTGTTACTGCTTTACATGATGCGAGGATTAGGTTTTCAGTTTCTATATAAACGGGTTTCAGGTTTTGTTGCAACGACAAAGCATTTGTTGTCAGTTGCAAATCTTGAAAGTGAGGCAAATATGTTGAAGCCCTTCGCAGTTTGTGGAGGGCCTGAAGGGCATTGACTGTGCAGTGGCAACTGTGAAGGGCTCAAGCCTACCGCCGCTGGTTAAGCAAAAGCCAACAATATAAATTTATGATTATAATTTATATTTGCAGTTTACTATTTTTAATTTACGATAAGGTATTAAATTATTGTTATTAGGTATTTATAAATTATTATTTTTGTATTTAGGATATTATTATTACGTTTAACTTATTATTATTAGGTATTTACAAATTACTATTTAGTGTAGCATTTTAATTTATTAAATGAATTTTATAAGTTAATAAGATTTTAATTTATACGTGTTTGGCGTAGGATTTTAATTTATTAGTTAGGTTTACTATTTAGTATTTAGTGTTACTACTTAGTAAATAATCTTTTTAGGATTTTAATGTACAAATTAAAATCCTACATTAAATGATTTATATATTTATTTAGGTTCTATAAATTTTAATTTTTTAGGTTTCATTTGTTTATTATTTTTTAGTATTTTTCAAGTTATAAACGTTATTTTTAATATTGATAGTTGAATTAAAAACATAGAATTAGAAATTTATTAATCTCTATATTTAATTTTAGGTTTATTAATATTTTTAATCATTTATTAATAGCTAGAAATTATTTAATAATTAAACGAAGATCAATAACAAATTAGAAGTTTATAAGCATATTTTATTTTTTAATATTTATTAAATAATTTTAGGTTTTTTATATATGAACCACGCCATTAAATATTAATGTCAAGGTTCTTATCTTACATTTAATCAATAGATATTACTATTTTGTATTTTCCAATTGACTTTTAATTGGATTATTATCTTTTTTAGAAGGCTTTTATCAATTTAATTAGATTATTATTAATATATTTGGATATTTACTTGGTATTAAACTAGGTAGCTGGTACAACGTACGAATGGGTACAACGTACGATTTGGGTATGAGTACAAGGATTTGGTATGCTGGTACGACAAATTTTTTTGGGGGGCCTGCTACGGCACTTGGGTACTGCCCTCCAATATATATAAAATATCAAAATATTAAAAAAAATAACCAATGTACCCTGCACATGTTCAGATTCTTGTCTACATTATTGAAAGTCCGCTTTCATACACTTATTCATGCTACGTGCATGGTTTTCCCCATATACAAATTGAATGGCGTAACAAAAGTATGCTGATGTTCTAAAATGTGTATGACTGATTTGACTTTTATTCACTGTTGTAAGCCAAGAAATATGCTTGAAATCAGCGTATCATAGAATTCATGTGTTTCCTTATGAGCTTGAAATGAAATCAGCCAAGAAGAAATGAACGACTGAGCAAGGAATAAGCAAAGAAACAACACAAGCATTAATGGCACAAGATATATCGTAGAGAAAGTCACTACAGGTGAAATCTGCAGCAATGTCAGGATATGCTTTCTTATGTCAATTGAAATCAACAAGATTGAGAGTCAATTGTTGCAAATATTGTCATTGATGTCAAAGGAGTCATTGATGTCAATAGAGAATGCATAACAATCAAAATAAAAATAATAGTGATCAGATTGATGTGTTACAGTGATCAGATTTAATAACAGTGAATGTAATAATTGTATACCAAAGTGTGCAACATTCATTCATGAAGGGATAGCATTTATTTAATAGGCCAGCCGACCTCCATTAAGATTCAATGTTATGTTTTTATGTGGTCAACCTCCCTTGAAGAAGGCTGACCCTACTAGAAGAGTCATGACCATTCAAAAAAACATTTTTGGGCTATAAAAGGAAGATTTGTTGGATGGAGGAATGGATGATTTAGAGCGAATATCATTCGGAAGAAAAGCAGAATTCTATAATTGTGAAATAAGAGTTATATCTTGAGAAGACAAGCAGATTTGTGAAGAGGAAATAAAAGTCTCCATCATTTGTTGAAAGAACAACACTATGAAGGTGGTATTGTCATCGGTTTGGAGGTTGGTGCCTCATAAAACGAAAAGATTGGTCTCTTGCTGGGTTGGTGCTCGGCAGAAAAGATTGGTGTTTGAATTGCTAAGTTGGTCCTTGGCATTGGGGATTGGTGTCTCCAATAGGTTGGTGACTACACGAATTGTAAAAGAGTTATATATATAAGCAATTATTTTGTCGTGTTTTTTTCCCAAAAGGGTTTCCACGTAAATATTGTGTTCCTCTTGTGTTGCATAATTTTTAGATCTTGTGAGATTGCTACTGTTCTGACTATTAAAATTTTGAATTATTAAAAGTTTATCTTATACAGATTCACCCCCCCTCTTAGTATAAGTGTGTGTTTAACATCAATGTTCTCTTGGAAGCTATCAAGAGCATTGTTGGGCTATAATAACGCCTCTTCAATGCTTTTTTTTTGCTTGTTCTACTGTACAACTTAAACAACCTCCATACATCTCGTAAACTCAGCTTATTCCAACCATTGGTGCCATTGCTAAGGCCTAATGGGAATATTTATGCATATCTTGGGTCATCAAAATGACACACAAGATCCAAAATGCCAATCCATCTTGACAGTCGAGATGGGTAGCCCCATAGATCTTGTTTTGTGATGCAAGTTTTCATGTTTGCTACTTCCAAAAAAATTCGATGACCAACATATCTGTTTGACACATTAGGCGGTTGTTGAATCATCTTGACACATTAGGTAGTTGTTGAATCATCTTGACACATTAGGCGGTTGTTGAATCATCTTGACACATGTGGCATATGTCATATTTGCTTGACACATTTGGGGATTGTCAAATATGCTTGATGGATTTGTCAGCTGACAAACATGCCTCATATTTTTGTTTTCCAAAGTCAGAGATGCTAAAGGGGTTTGTGAGTGTATAGACTGTCCTCAGAGCCTCCATCAACTTCTTCCAACTCTTTTTATTCGCCTACACCATTCGTTTCTCTTGTTTGAGTATCTTGGAGGAGGTAGAATTTGGGAGCATATTTTAGGGTTTAAGAGATTTCTATAATATTAAAAAAAGCCGGTTTGACCTTTATTGACCCCAAAACAAAAAAAGCAAAAATCACCGCTTTTTGTTGTGGTTATGCCCAAGTACGACCATGGTAACTCCGATAGTGCTCGAGTATGCCTGGGTACGCCCCAAGACATACCCAACCATACTCGGGCACACTCAGAGGTATCCTGGACATACTCCCGACATATTGTATCCGACTTGAATATTAGGTACGGTATTTACCCGTACCCATGCCTTGCAAGGTACGTATCAATAACATAGGTATTAAAGTTATATATGTATTATAATCTTATATTCTCTAAATGTCATTTCCCCTTTGTGCTCATGTATAATTAACTAAGCTATAAATAGAAACTAATATCTACATAGCTTCAAAAGCAAATGCTAATTAAACAATGAACCATCAAGATAAGAACTTAAAGGAAATGCTTCTTCAATGCATAAATGAAATTACCTGCCTAAGCGATTTCCTACTCTCTATGATTGCTAACTTGAACTATGAACCTATGAAGAACATAAGCAATCAAATGTGGTTGGTGCTGATCTCAAGAATTGAGAATGATTTCTCACCAAGAATGGCTACAAGGGCATTTTCGATCTTCCCATGTTAATCGAATTTGAGTGAAAGGATGCAAGATGGAGAAGCTATTTCCAATAATGGAGAATTTCTCAAGATCAAAATGCCTATAGTTTTCACTATCAAAGCATGGTGTGTTTAGAAAGGAAGGAGCTTGATCCTTTATATAACCTAAATGTTGGAGAGAGATGTGTAACTTGGTGCATGTGGGATAAGGGTAAAACAAGATTAGGAATGGATAAGATTGCTTTATAAAAGGTAATCTTGATTTACAAGAGTTTAATTTGTCATTAGTAAGTCATGGGAGTTGGGGAATGTTTTAATTAATCAAAGGTGATTAATTAATAGGTAGAGGTAAGTTTATAGAAGTTAATTAAAATAAGTATGATTTGCGGGATGTAATAGAGGAATTTGATCCAATAAATGGTGATTTATTGATTTAGAGTTGCGAGCGTAATTAATTAATAACAATTAATTAACCCAAGTAGAAGCGGATATTAATTAACTAAAGGTCGTTAATCGGCATCTTTAATGATAGGAAGGCTAATTAATTAACAAAAGGTCATTAATTAATGAATATGAAACAGGAATGTTAGCTAATTAGCAGAAAAATGCTAATTATTATGGAAATGACGAGAAAAAGGATAATTAGTGCAATTTTAGTATTAAAACTTCATAAGCGGATTTTAGGTGTTTACACCCTTTTCCAAATTAATCTAATCTGAGGACCCGTAGTCTTCCTTTTTTCTGTTAGGCTAAGGGATGAAGCTAGGGAAATAATTTAATAATAATATCTTAAGTTGTCCTTAGTCAATTCGATTTTTTATAACACGGTAAAAGGACACATTATTATTATAAGGTGGACCAAAAGGCAATATTTTATTCAAGTGTTTTAAATGCCTTCAGGGTTGGAATTAAAAGGGATTATTACAAAAGGAGTTGGGCTCAAAAGGATGATTATTCATTTCTCCTTGAAACCAAACCCTATTCCAGAGTTTGAGCCCTTGTGTTCATCTTTTCACCCAAGGATGAAAACCCTTTGGTGTGCAGGATTGGAGGATGAGAACCCTCCAATTCCAATTGTGGTTATTCCATCTAGGGATCATATTTGTGCCAAATATTCAAATTTATCCCATTTTTAGTTGCTACAACACTGTTACAAGGATTTGTACCATTACTACAGGTATTTGTACCACTACAACAATGGTCTGTACTGTTGCTATAGTGATCCGTATTGCTGCTACATTGATACATACTACTGCTACCATACTTCCGAACCCTTCCGTTAGCTGTGTTGATGATCAAATGTTCAACAAAGATCTACAATAAGTGTTTTCTACTGTATGTCCATAGTAAACTTGGGTTGAACTCTATATATTATACAACTAGGTTTTTCTGTGTGTTATTTCAATACCCATCTGTCTTATCATCATTATTCACGACTGTTCAACTTATTACAATAAAGATTTTAGTTGTTTTTGTAGCATTTGTAATGCCAGTGTTGTATGGTGCTATCTTGTTAATGTTCCAATATTGTAGAAATCACAAAAAAATGAGAATTAATAAAAATACTAAAAAAATGGACTTGCAGTGGTATCAAAATGTAAAGTCCCCAATGGACATTTTTCTAACCGGAAACGGATTATCCACATATCCCAACCAACACAAGTTGTAGAAGATATATAGAATTTTTATATTGCAGATCTGAATTATTACTAAAAAGTGCAACTTGCTCTAGGAATGAAAATTCATAAAATATGAGGTAAAAACAACTCAATCTCTCTCTCAAATAGATCAACAATTTTTATAAGGATAGAAACATGAGAAAAATACTAGATTGGATCCAAATAGAAGGCTGAAATATTTAATAAAAATATGCAGAATGATAGTTACAGACTTAGCTTAAAATGGAGTTTCCTTAGCCCCAAAAATATGCAAACTAGCTGATTTTGGCCTCTAAAAATATGACAAATGTTGGTGATTAGATTTGAGACAGCCGTTCCCTAGAATGGGTTAAACTCCACTCGCAGGGGTGTAGATAACCCTAGATCTGGCGTGAATCTGAAGGTAGAAATCTGCCCGAACACTTGTGTCTTCAAACCCTAGTTGGAAACAACATAAATCTACAGTCTTCTTTTCAAATATTGCTGCAATTATGAAGTAGAACCTTGAAAATCAGTAAAATCCCCTGAGTAGGGCTTCCTCTCAAAAGAAAGAAGCGTTTTTGTTCTTCTCTCTAAGCTTGAAGAGGGTTTTCGTCCTCTAAAGCCAACTTCAAAGGGTTTTCGTCCTTTGGAGTTTTTTATGGAAAACATGCAAGCTTGCACCACAAATCTGCAAATTATCATAAATAAAAAAAGATACTTTCCCTTGCAAGTCGATCTGCTTTTATAACATAACTTGGCCTTTTTGCCACCCAAGGCCACCAATCACATTTCTTTTCCCTCATTTAATTTTTTCTTTGGCTTTTTTTCTTTTCCTACATGGGTCGCATTTTCTTTGGGGAAAATAAAATAAAATAAAGTGACTTCTTTTCTTCTAATTTTAGTTTGTCACTTTTTTTTTTCACCCTGTCATTAATAAATTAATAGTGCTTATAATAATATTTTAAGATGCACTTTATGATTAATTTACTATGACTTAGTTTCCTTTTTATTCCTTAGCCATTGGGAAACAAAATTGGGCTAAGGGTCTTCGCCCGAGAAGGGGATGATATTACATAAAGCTATGATCTTGCTAGCCTATAGGGAAAGTTAATTCAGTGATTTCTTATGCAAGCCAGTGGGAGAGAAATCATGTATTATCAAAGAAAAGAAGAAGGGCTCAGTCACCATAAGTAGAAAAAGAAGTCATGGAGGACCAGGGAAAAGAGAGATGAAATGAATTCTTTGCAAGAAACTATCAACCTAGGTCAGAGGGAGTTGGAAAGAACAATCCAAATGACATGGAGAGAATCCATGGTTAGGGTTAGTACAAGCTTTGAAAGATATTAATCAAAAGGCAAATCAAGGAGAAGGAAGCTCTTTAGCTAATGAGTGGGGCCTATATCAATTCCCCTTTCAAGAATTTTTGAGTGAAATTTCTTCAAAAAGAAGAATAACACCCAGATGAGGTAGAGCCCCAACATCATAAAGGTAATGATTTTGCAACATATCATGTAGAATATTAAGGACTTAGTCTTGTAGTAAAACAAGCATTGTATTTTTGAGAGTTCTATGATCTAAGAACGAAGAATAATATAGGGAGGGGAAGGAGAACTCAATAGGATTAGCCCCTGTAAAGATATCCAACAATGTTTGGGTAAGATTACAATTCCTACATGTGATGGATCCAATAAATGTTCTGCCAGGTCTTGGTTGCAAAAACTGGAGCCTACTTATCATAGAATTCGATGCATGAACAAAAGGCAATCAAATTTGTTACACTTCATTTGGAAGGTTTTGCACATGAGTGGTGGTATCATGGTATGGTCACCCAAGGGCACAATTCCATTACCACACTGGAAGAATTCAACCAAATGTTTATAAAAAAGATCCAAAGATCCATTTTAGAGAGTTAGCTCAACTCAAACAATATTTGGGACATTGGACAACTATATTGCTGAATTGTAAAGATTATCAGTAATGGTTCTTGATGTGACTGAAAGGAGACTTATTGTTTTATTTGTAGAGTGACTAATGGAACCACTCAAGGGTTTGGTAAAAGCATTTAATCCTCTATCTTTGCAAGAAGCTATTAAGAGGGATTTAAACTTAGAAACATCAACACCCAAAAATAAATATTTTACAAAGACACCACTTGTTGGGGCAGCAAAAGACATCACATTTTTCTCAACAAAAGAAACCATTTCAGCAAGGAGTTTCTCAACAGGAAGAGCTGCCATGAAAACTAAGTAAGGAGGTAGACACCAGAAACGAGCTTGGGAGAAAGACATTGTGTTTTACTTGTAAGGATCCATGGGAGCCTGGAGATAAATGTTTTGGGGCGAGGACAAGTGCATTACATAGAAATGATATCAGAGATGTAGAATCGAAACCAGAGGAACCTGAATTAGAAATTGAAGAGAAAAAACTAGAATCTGAAAGAAAGGAAGAAGAGAATATTTGGTACACTTTCCGGCTCTCCTAAATATCACCCTTTCAGAGTTCGTGGCACATGGGCAAGAATGAAGGGTTGATTGTTAGTGGAGCATCCCACAACTTTATAGATGAAGGGTTGCTATCCTGAAGATGTTTGAAGACAGAGGAATTTGATGGGTTCAATGTTATTGTGATTGATGGCTATACTATCCCTTGCACCAAGAGAATTCAACAATTGGATATCACACTTGGTAGGAACATGGTGTGTGATGACTTCTATGTTGTGGGCACAAGAGAGACGAATATGGTATTAGGGATGCGTAGTGGTTACATTCCCTTCGGGAATTCACTCAAAATTAGTAAACTATGGAGCTGAAATTCAAATTAGATGGGAAAGAAGTGGTGCTTCAAGGCATTGCCAATAGAGCCTCTAGAGTTGTCACAGCCAAGAGGATGAAGAGATCAATTCATAGAGGACAAGTAGCTTGGGAAGCCCATGTTTGGTGAACACCATAGCTTCACCCACATATAAGAAATCTTATCACATGGATATCCAGTCTATATTAGACAAGCATGGCACAATATTCAGTGGTTTACCTCCAGGATTGCCTCTTGATAGAGGATTTAAGCATATAATAGAATTGGAACTGGGTTCTAAGCCCTTGATGGTTACAACCTACCACCATCCAAGAGGGTACAAGGAAGAAATTGAAAAGGTTATCGAAGAGCTTTTGAAGTTGGGCCACATCAGGCCTAGTTCTAGTCTCTTTGCATCATCAATAGTCCTTGTGAAGAAGGATGGTACTATGCAGATGTGTATTTACTATAGAGCTTTGAACAAGAAGACAATCAAAATCAGACATCCCATTCCTCGGCTCGATGAGTTGATTGACAAGTTGCATGGATGTAATGTCCCTAATGGGATAATTTCTAACCCCAAAGGGAACACCTGCAAATCTGATTTATAACAAGTAATAGAAGATATATTTGATAAAAAGAATGCAGATCTGAATTTCTTCTAGAAAGTGCGACTTGATCTAGAGATGGTTGACAGTCAAAACTGATTTTAAATAACTCAAATCTTAGCCAATACTAATGAAAATTTATCATAGAGGCATGAATACCAAAAATGTATCTTTTAAACCCAAGAATAAGAGCTGTATTTTTATTCAAAGTCTACATCAAATCAGCTTACAGGAATGACTGGGAAAGAGGTTTCCCAAGTCCAAATCACATGTAAACTAGCTGGAAATGACCTCTAAAAATATAGCATTGAAGATAGAAATAAGATCCGGAACAACTGTGCCCTAGGTTCCTCAAATACCTCTCACAAGTAGGTCGCTCTAGAAAACAATTGGAAAATGTATGTCAAAATCAGCCACAACACTTCTTTAAACCCTAGTTAGAGATTACATAAATCTACAATTTAGAGCCTTCAATTACCTCTAGAATTCAAAATTTATCCTTGAAACTCAATGGAAACCCTTGAATAGATCTTCCTCTCACAAAGGATGAAGAGTTTTTCGTTCTTCAACTTTAACAATAGAGGGTTTTGATCCTCTAATGCAAACAAATCAAAGGATTTTCGTCCTTAAATGTAAAATTGGAAAGCAATCAACTCAACCAAAGTTTAGATATAAAAGTATGCAAAAAGATATCTCAATAGAGACTGGCGACCTCCTTTTATAATTGTAGATGACACATGAGCCCAAACAAAAGCCCAATCAAGTCGTTCCACTTGGGGGAAAGTCAATTTATTTTAATATTTTTATTTCCCTTGCTTTATTCCCCCATATGGGTCGCATTTTCTCCTTAGGGAAAATAAAAAATAAAGTAAACTTTTATTTCATTACTTTATCAGTAATAAATGATTAAAGTGCTTATAATAAAATCACTATGCATTAAAATTAATTTATTAGGATTAATTTCCCTTATTTTCTACCTCTTTAGCCGTTGAGAAACAAAGAATAGGCTAAGGGTCTTCGACCTGTTATTTTAGAGAAGGATAGTATTATGTGAATGTATATTGACTATAGAGCTTTGAACAAGAAGACCATCAAAATCAGGTATCCCATTCCTAGGATCGATGAGTTGATTGACAAGTTGCATGGAGTTGCGTATTTTTCAAACATTAATTTGAGATCAGGATATCATCAGATTCGTGTAAGGGATGATAATGTGTAGAAAACAACTTTTACATGCCACTTTGGGCACTTTGAATTCTTGGTCATGCCTTTTGGCTTGACAAATGCTCCCACCACTTTCTAGCCATGTATGAATCATATTTTCAGTAAGCAGTTGAGAAAATTTGTTTTAGTATTTTTTGATGACATTTTTATTTATAGCAAGACTTGGGAAGATCATTTGAGGCATTTGGATACAATTCTAGGAATTTTAGAACAATAGAATCTCTTTCTTAAGGAGTCAAAATGTGAGTTTGGGATGACTGGAATTTTGTACCTGGTCATGTCATTAACGCTCAAGGAGTTTAGGTGGATCAACAAAAGATCCAAAGCTATTTTAGATTGGCCTGCTCCTACCACATTGACATAGTTGATATGTTTTGTTGGCCTTTGCAGTTATTACAGGAGGTTTGTTAAGAGCTTCCCATAGTTGTCAGTTCCATTAACAAAACTAACAAAGAAGTGAGCTTTCAGCGGTTAGAATCGACACAACCAGCTTTTGACAAGCTCAAATAGGTAATGCGTTAATGTCTTGTCATAGTTGTTTCGGATTTTTCACTTCCATTTGTATTAGAGTGTGATTCATCGAGAGAAGGAATTGGGTAGTTTTAATCCAGCAAGGGCATCCCATTGGTTTTGAGAGCCGGAAATTTAGAGAGATAGAAAAAGGATTCTCTATCTATGACAATGAGATGTTGGCCATACTGCAATCTTTGGTAAAATTCAAGAAATACCTAGTGTGTGGCATATTCACGGTTAAGATTGACCACAATAACCTGAAATTATTCTTCAGCCAAAGAGATTTGAGTGATAGGCAACAAAAATGGGTGAGTAAGTTTCAAGCTTATGATTTTGATATAGAGTATGTTAAGGGTAAAAATAATGTTGTAGCTGATATCTTATCCAAAAAACCTTCTCTATGTGTAATGTCCCCAATGGACATATTATACCCCCAAATGGATTATCTGCAAATCCCAACAAAAAATGCAAGTAGTAGGAGTTATACAAAACTAAATAAGTGCAGATCTGAATTTTACTAATGAATGGCAAGTTGCATGAAGGAAGGAAATCGACTAAAATTGGAGTAAATCAACTAAATTCCCTTCCCAAACTGATCTACAATTTTTATAAGGACAAGAACATGAGAAAAATACTAGATTGGATCAAAATACGAGGCTGAACCTAAGGGCCAAAATCTAGTCTTAGCCTTGGTCATACCCAAGGGGCTAAAGACTTTAGAGGCTATTGGGTGTTCCACCTTGCTTATTTGTTATATTTTTGTGTTGGCATGGGGGCAAATGTTATGTTTTGTCCTTAAGGTGGGTGACTAATAACACTTTAATGTTATATTCTTTAGTTGGGGTCACTTATGTTCCTATGGTGACTAGGGGGAAGAAAAGTAACTTAAGTTACTTTATTATTTGGTGGTCCTCCTTAGTAGAGGTCGACTTAGGGTTTTTGGGCCTCTTGTTGCTTGGGGGAAATTATAAAAGGATATTTGGAGGAGAAAGAGAGGGGATTCTTGCATACATACTTATGATTTCCATTGAGCAACTGTTGATTGTTTTTTCTAGCTTATGGAGTAAGATCCCACAGGAACCCTAGTTTTGGTGGTGAGAGATCCATTCCTAGCCAGCAGGGCATTCTTTGGTGGTGGAATATCCACCCTAGCTTGTCAATTTCGAACTAATTTAGGGCTGATTTTCAGAGATCAATTTCAAAGTTTTCCGAGAAGGGTTTTGGAAGAATTTTGGGTTTTTTGTGGAGAAAAATCAAGGGTTTCCAAATCTGTTTTATTGCAGCGATTAGAGCAGGTTTTGGCGCCATTTTTGGAGGGTTTCTGGTATCTTTTCAAGTGGAGTGACCCATTTTGGGATTTTACAGTGGTTTTTGGAGGGTTTTCAGAGTGTTTTTTCTAGGTTTGGCGATTGGGAATTCGTTTATATTATTAATAGATGTTATTTCCAAAATTTCAGAATTTATCATAAGTATTTGAGAAGATATGAATTTTTGAGGTTTTCTAGTTGTCTAGGGTTTCCTGTAATTTTCGGGCAGTCATATATGATTTGAAAAATTCCAAAAAATATTGTTCTAGTGTTTTTTATTATCATAACAAGCTTGCTGCAAATTTTCATGTGTTTTGGGCAAGTATTTTGAGAAATATAAATAAAAATCAGTTCGTTGCCCTAGCTGGGTATTTACTGCAGAAAATCAGATTTTCTATTTGCTGCAATTTATCTATATTTTGTGTACTTTTGCGTGGTATCCCACAAGGGATATTTCAAATTATTTATTATAAATCTGCAAATGATAGTCCTTAGACACAGCTGAAAAATAGAAATTCCTTGGCCCAAAATTTATGCAAAACAACTAATCTTGTCTCCAAAAATATGATTTATGAACAGTAATTCAGATTTGATCAGAAACAACTCTAAAACACTACAAAACAACTCTCTATATGGGTTTCTCCACCCTGAATAAGCTGGAAATAAAGATGAATCACAACAACACATATTTTTCTTCAAACCGTTGCCCAAATCTACAAAATACAGCCCTCATACGTTGCTGGAAAACACAAATAGAACCTTGATTTTCAAAGGAAACCCCTGAATGGAGAATCCTCTCAAAAGAAAGAAGAGTTTTTGTTCTTCTTTCTAAGCTTAAAGAGGGTTTTCTTCCTCTAAAGCCAACTTCAAAGGGTTTTCATCCTTTGGAGTTTTTATGGAAAGCATGCAATCTTACACTTGAAATCTGAAAATTATCATAAACAAAAAGAGATGCTTTCCCTTTGCAAGTCGACTTGCTGTTATAGCAATTCTTGGATTTTTTGCCACCCAAGACCACCAATCTCATTTCTTTTCTTGCATTTAATTTTTTTCTTGGGCCCTTTTCCCATCTTTACATGGGTCGCCATTTTCATTACGAAAAATAATAAAATAAAGTGAATTTATCATTTTATTTCTTTTTATTTTATCACTTAATCTTTTTATTTTATTTTATTTTTTCTTATTTTGACTTTATCATTAATAAATTAATATAAAGTGCTTATAATAATATTTTATATTGCACTTTATAATTAATTCCTTATGACTAGGTTTCCCTTTTATTTTTCCCTTAGCCGTTAGGAAACAATGAATTGGCTAAGGATCTTAGATTAGTTGCTTCCGAGAAAGGGGATATTACAATCCTCTCTTTCCCAAATTGCTTGCCCTCAAGCAATTATAACTCATATATCCAATAGCCATATGCAAGAGACAAAACATGCTATAGTGCTCTAAGATTCAAGATCCTGTACCTGTCAAGTGAGAGAGCTCTTCTTGCTACAATACGTAGATCTCATGGTGATCATACACACAAATTTGCATCACGGGTATCACATACTTTGTATTGCAGATTTGATCCTCTAACTCATTTGATGCAGGAGCATCATTCATTTGTATGAAGAACGTTCATTTGTGTTTTGAGGTCATGAGAGAGTTGTAAGAGTGTTTCCCTCCATTTCTCTTATTGTTCAAATTCAAAATTGTGTGTAAATTGTAATTGTGAAAGTGAAAAGTCTTGTAATGAGTTGTCAATTGTCAAATTGACTAAGTAAAGGGGTTAAAAGGCTAAATAAGGTCATGAAGACCATGTAACTGGGTGAAAGTTGTTATATGAGTTGTTTTAGGATGATATTTATCATCTTTACAAGTTTAGTAGGTTGTTGAGTCAAAGTAGGTATGTTTGAGCAACTTTAGGAGCTAGTAGAGCAACTCTAGGACTTGGAATAGGAGTTGAATTGGTCTTATATCCATTCTTGAATCAAGAATTCGTGAAAGAAGGCTTTGTAATATGAATGTAAACGTGAATGAAAGAGGTATGCAGTTTGGTGGCAAAGAATGGTCTGGTCTTTGAATATGTGAATTTGCATGTTTTAGTTAGGACTGTGCATAGGATTCTACCAGGGCAGCAAGGGGGAAAAATGACAGTCCATGTAGGAGGCTTCCACACTTTTTGTTGGTAAAAAACAGAGATAGAGGGGGTGATTTCAAGCTCAACACAAGTTTTTAGAATTCTCGAAAGTCATTCTATAGATTTTTATAGCTGATTTTCTCTCCTAGGGCCTGAACTAGGGCAAGCCACAAATTTTTTTCTACCCGACCAAATTGGCAGAAATTTTCAGGAAATTTCTGCCCCAACTAGAAGAACAAGCCTACAAAATTTCAATTCATGAAAGCTCCTACAAAGAAAGTTATCGCTGACAGAAATTTTCAGATTTTGGAAGCAAAAACAGTGGGCAGAGTTGAGGGTATTTGATGTAAATCTTTGTAATCCTTCATGTTTCAAAGCGAATAATTGTTTGAATGTTGTATTAGGAACATTATTAAGGTGTTTATCAGGTCTTAAGGGTTACTGAAGCATTTTTGTATCAACTGTCCCTAAGAACAGTCCTAAACTCTGTCCTAAGACAAGCCTATCTAACCTTGTCTCTTCAATTTGTCGTCCAAGAGATATTAAGCAGGGTTATATATGTTCTAAGGCACAATAGGAGGTCCTTGTACTAGTTTTTGAGATCCCTTTATCACAATCCAAGGGAAAGATCAAGAATCAAGAGTTGAATCTAAGAATTACTAGAACAGGGGAAAAGAAGATCATAAGGATCTAGCAATGAATACACAAGAAATGGTGCTTATAGGGTTAGAACATGATGAATCTATCATCTACAAGTTGAAGACATGATAATACTCCCTTATTCCTAGCTTGAGTGCATAGACCAAGGTTAGAACAAAGTTGTTTAAGTGACTTACTATATAACAGTCTTGAAAGGTGGATCTATACACAAGTTTTTGCATAGTATGAAATGATAGATGTATGAATCTAAATTGGTGTCTTGAGAGGTTGATGACAGGGTTACATGAACTTAAAGATAGGGATCTTCATTAAATCAATGATCATATCTTCTTGAATGGACAGGTTGAGAGTGAAATCTCTTGAATTCTAGTAAGCTAACATCAACTATCATCCCAAGGTGAATCAGGTAAGGAACTGCCCTGCCAAGAACATATACTTCATAAATTCCTATTGTCATATCATGATTAATGAAGGATGACAGGACTGTATCATGCAATAGGACTGTGGATATAAGTTATAGAGATATCTGTCCTTGAACACTATTGAGTCAGAATGTGTGAGAATGTTGTCATGGTGAAGGTTGAGTGTATAGATCAGGCCCAAACAATGATTTGAAACTCCTTAAATATTAGAATGCATGTAGGTATATGTTTTCAGTATGACCTTTGCCATTTCATCTCAAGAATACACAAAGTAGTAGGACTGTGGGTACTCTAGTGAAACATAGCATGATTTGCATGGGTTGAGCTAATAGTGGCGCCATCATCATTCTTCTCATGAGAAAAATAAATCTCAATATGCAACAATAAATATGGCATTATCTCACTTATTCCATACCTTGCAATGTGATCATGATGTATAATGGGCTGAATATCCTTATGATATAACTGCTGCAATAAACAAGAGGATGTACCTCTTTCCACTCAATCTACATCCCGTGCAATCTGCTTTATTTGGAAGGAATTTCCCATGCTTTTGGTTGTCACAACCTGAGGATTGCCATTCCTCATACCTTGCAAAACAACTTCCTTGTCTTGCACATTGAGCTTGAACTCCATAGTCTGATAATTTTGGATGAACTCATTCAAAGATTGTAGCCACAGTACACCAAGTACTAAATCCGATTTGTAATATCCCCAAATGGACCTCTAGACACTTACATTGGATTTACCCCAAATATGAATTTAGAATGCAAAATATAAAATTTTTAAAGTTGGAGATATGAAATTATACCAGAAAATGTGACTTGGGTAGAGAATGAAATTATCCAAAACTGAAGTAAAAGCAATATATTTCGACCAAAAACAGACCAACTGATTTTATTATTGCAAAAACACAGAAAATACCATATTGGTCCTTCAAATGAAGGCTAAATTATTTTATTAAAATCTGCAGATTGCTCCGTCAGACACACAGTTGAAAACACCAGTTCTTTGACTCTAAAACTTCACACAATGGATGTCTAAATATTGGAAGATGGACCAACAACCCATATCTGAATTTTAATAGCTCCAAAACACTCCAAAGTGGCTCTCAGTATGGGTCGCTCCACCTAGAATAATTGGGAAATAAAGGGGAATCAAAACAAACAATATTCTCCTTCAAACCCTTGTTTAGATCTGCAAAATAAAGCCTTCAACACTACTAGAAACAAAAATAGGAAAGTTTTTGTTCTACTTCTAATCGTCAAGAGGGTTCTTGTCCTCAAGAGATAACCCCTAAGGGTTTTCATCCTTCGAAGTTGCTATCAAAGCTCACAAGCTCACACCAAAAATCTGAATGTTCATAAAATGAAAGGGATGCTTTTTTCAAGCAAGTCGACTTGCTTTTATAATAAGTCTTGGTTTTGTAGCCACCCACAACCACCAATCACTTACCTCTTCCTGCATTTAATTCTTTTTTTACATTTGATCCCTCTCCTACATGGGTTGCATTTTCCCCTGGGGAGAAATAACAAATATTAAGTGACTTCTCCCTTTTTTTTTATTAAGTCATTAATAAATTAATATAAGTGCTTTTGATAAAATTTCTTTTTATGCACTTTATAATTAATTTATATAGACCAAGTTTCCCTTTTATTCACCCCTTAGCTGTCGGGAAACAAAATTGGGCTAAGGGTCTTCGATTTGTTATTTTGGAGAAAGGGACATTTCACAATTCACCAATACCAACAACATAAAAATCATCTCTTACCACATGATCTCCTATGGTGAACTTGAGTTGTGGCATCTTCTTTGTGCATACGATTGAATGCCCATTTGCCACGATCATGTTGAACCCTTGGAAATCTTCCACTTGCAATCCCATCTTGGCAACCAAGTCTTCATCAATGAAGTTGTGTGTAGCCCCACTATCTATCAATACGGCGATCTTTTGCCCATGAAGATCTCCTCTAACTTGGAATGCATAGAAACTAGGTGGTACAAAGAGTGTAACAAGTTTGGCACCTGTGATGACCACTTCCCCTTCTTTTTCCTGACCTTCAATCTTCTTTGGATCAGCATTATCTCCATCATCTTCATCATCTGAAATTACCTCAATATAGTGGATTGACCCCTTACCTTGGCAACGATGGTTGGGTGTCCATGGGTCCCTACAGTTGAAGCATAATTTTTTCCCTCTTTAACTCATTCCTTGCCTCTATTTCTTGGTTGTTTCTTTCCCATTCCTTTGCCTTACCTTGCTGCCATCTAGCTGTTGTCCCTTGCCTATCATGTTGAGTTGTTATTGGCTGTTCAAATGAGTTCTTTTGCTCCCCAAAGGTGGTGTTCGCTGCTGTTCAAACTGCATATTTTTACTATTCACTGTTGTAGTTTCTAGATTCAGCGATCTCTTGATTGCATCTTGAAGAGAGGGAGGCTCAAAATCCTTCACTAAGCCTCTAAGAGGTTCGGTCAAGCCCTCCATGAATAAAACAACTAACCGTCTCATTTATATCTAAAACCATGACTGCAAGTTTCTGAAAATCAGCAACATACCTTTCTACTGAAGCCTCTTGTTTGAGTTGTGTTAGCTCTCTGAAATGTACTTCTAGATCCTTCATGTCAAACCTCTCCCCTAGCCTTTGACTATACTCTTCAAGAGTGGCAATGGATCCATGTCGTTGTGTAACTATCCCATGATACCACCATTTGTGAGCCACACCTTCTAAATGCAAGGTAACAAATTTGAGGGAATCTTCTTCATACATAGGATTGAGTGACAAATAAGTATCCAATTATTGCAACTAGACCCTAACAGAACATTTATCCGTACCATCATATGTAGGAAGAGTAAAACCAAATCTATGTTGGATATCTTTTCTTGGCTCTTGTTGATGATTGACCTTATTCTTTCTTGGTTCTTTGCTTCCCCTCAGTTGGCAAAAGTCCTTGAATGAAAGCAACTCCCTTGTGTTGTGATTCAAAGATGCATATTCTTCTCCATATAGGTCCATTTCTTCATCAAACCCATGTGCTTGTGGCTGTTCTATCTCCACTTGTGGTTCTGCTCTTTGTAGAAAATTGGCATGGAAGAATTTAGAGGGAGTCTTGCTCGAGACCCTTTCTCCTTGATAAGCAAAAGAGCTTCCTTCACCTTTATTGCCTTGATTTCCTTGAGAGTTTTGTCTGGTAGTGCTTAGCCCATGTCTGGATCTACTCAAATCAGCAATGGCTCCTACAAAGGAGTCTCTTAGATCTCTACGAGCTTCCATCAAACGGTTTTGCAACTCTTTGTTACCTCTAGTGAATATCTCATTCACATAGCTCAACTCTTCTAATGACGGAGGTCTTTTTCTATCACCCATATCTTCCTTTCCTATCACCCATATCTTCCTTTCCTGGAGTTTTTCTTGAATAGTGATATCTGAAATGCTCTTCACCTCTGTCCATTAACTATTGGTTTCTTCTTCACAAGTTGGGAGAATCCCTGCTCTGAGACCACTGTAATGTCCCCAATGGACATATTATACCCCCAAACGGATTATCCGCAAATCCCAACCAAAAATGCAAGTAGTAGAAGCTATACAAAAATAAATAAGTGCAAATATGAATTTTACTAGTGAATGGCGACTTGCATGAAGGAAATCAACCAAAACTGGAATAAATCAACTAAATTCCCTTCCCAAACTGATCAACAATTTTTACAAGGACAAGAACATGAGAAAAATACTAGATTGGATCAAAATACCAGGTTGAATTATTTATTATAAATCTGCAGATGATAGTCCTAAGACACAACTGAAAAATAGAAATTCCATGGCCCAAAATTTATTCAAAATAGTTGAGCTTGTCTCCAAAATTATGTTTTATGAACATCAATTCAGATATGATCATAAACAACTTTAAAACACTCCAGAACAATTCTCTATGTGGGTCGCTCCACCTTGAATAAATTAGAAATGAAGAGGAATCACATCAACAAATATTTGCAGCAATTTGCAGTTGTGTATGAAGAAAGCATAAAGACTCATCTACTTTGTCTTCACAACTCCAACCCAGTTCATAAAACATAGCAGATGTAGATGATCCCGACTTTCTTTCACAAGTAAATTCAGTGGTGAATCCGATGATGATGATATTGAACCATCACAGCCAAGTGCTCTTGATGATTTTGAGTTTATATGATGTAAAAGCAGGGAGAAATCTGAAAGTTTGAAAACAGTCTTAAAACTTAGATGCTTTAGAATCTAGATTAGCTTTTTGATAACAAAACCCCTCTTTAAAATTGTGATTTCATGTGTAATGTTCTATCTTGATCAACTTATCATGATGCATATGTTTCAGTCTGGACATCTTTTTTCAAAGTTTTTAAGGCTGTTTAATGACATTTATATATTTTGATGTTATTGTACATCTATTATTTATTTTCAAAATAAAATAATAAAAATGCACATTTAAAAAAATTGAACTTATGGACGATTTTATTTTTCTGAATTTTATCGGCTGACAAACTTGTTTCGAATTTCATCTTCGCCGAACATGAACACGGACATGAATTTTGTGGCTTAGATGAAACGTATCCAGTACATGGAAGCTTTCTTGTTTGAATCCTAGAATGAAATTCTCTGATGAAGTTAGATGTTTTTCGTGATCTATTTACCATGCTTAGCTTCAAATTAATGTTTTGGTTGTATGGTGTACGATCTAATCTGGTCTCATACATACTGTTTAATGAATATGCATACAGATACTCCAAAGTTGAGCATGGATATGTTCTTAGCATCCAGGAATGGAATTGATATACATTTGGGTGATGATGCGCCTTGTGTTAATTCAAGCATATCAGAACTTACACAAGGTGAGAACATGGAACACAACCATCCTGCATCATAGATTGAGGCATGTGATCATGCTTTGTATTTAAAATATCAGGAGCTTTAGTGATTTGAAGAAAGATCATGAATTGTGATATTAGTAAAGCTTTATATATTATGAGTTATAACCATTCAAGTAACTGTTGTGCATACTGTAATTGGACTATCAGTATTCTGAAACTAGGATTAAATCACCTTTGTTGTTGCTTTCTTAGGCTGGAGATGCTATAGGGATACATTCCGCTGCTGTTATTGAAGGATTTTGTTTTGTGCCTGATTGGCTTCATTTTGTCATTAGTGGTTGAAATTCCTGTGTGTCCAGCCATTGGTTTATGGGGGCATTTTCTACTGAAGTTTAGTTGTGCTCTTGAGGTAGTTTTCCCAGAAGCTGTAGTGAACTTAGAGTCTCTATCGCTTACAATGCTTTTGGGCAAGCTTTATTTTGGTAATACTTAAAGAAAAAGGACATTGCATATATTTTGCTTCATGGGTCATGCAACAAAGCATGAGTTTGGCCATTTTATTTACCACTTAAGAGATTTGGTCATAAACTTGGCTGTTTTGGATAGACTGGTCATGAAATGATGGAGATGTATTCCCATTTATTTTGCAGAGTTGTTTATGGCATGAGATTTATAGTTGGTGTGGTTCACCTTGCTATTTTACTTTGTTCTTCTCGCAATAGTCTGTTTACTTGTCCATGTCTTTCCTCATGGTTCTCCAGTAAAGACAGTGTCTTGTAGATATAGCTTGCTAAGGGACTTTTATGGAGTTCATATGTTTTAGGGGTTTAGATCGTTATTATCTTGATGTGAAGCGGTGTGGCATTTTCTAGCTATAATTGCGTAGTGATTCATTCCACTTTAGCAGTGCAATATTTTTTGACAGTACGTATTTTTTGCCCTGGATTTTATTTCTCAAGTTTGTTTGCATTTTTGAGATAGAGTATGCAAGGGAAAGGGCAATCTGCTCTGTATTCTTTTCCTGGCTTGTACTTGAGTTACTGGTTTCTATCTGTCAATGGCGAGTTTACAAATACTTCAAATTCATTGCTCTTAAGGCAATGGCTCCGTACTTGGATTGTGTTGATTACTGCCAGGTGTTTGTGATTGAAATTTGGGCCTCTTTGTTTGGTGTGATTTATGTCTTTTGTGAGCTATTACTTTTCCGTCTTGTCATTATATTGTGCCATCTTCTGTTCCGTTGACATCCATGTAGATTGTGAATGGTTTCAATGTAATGTTCGTCTTGTTGCTAGGATTAAAATTTTGTTTTGAGTATTGAATGCATCATATTGTTTTTGTGGTGGTTCTAGTCTTCTTAGTTTCCATGGGATTTATCGTAGGTCTTTATCTGTATGAGAGAACCTATATATGAGTCTTCTTAAACATCCAATAAGTCCTAGGAAGTTTCTTTATACTTGAGCACTCGATAGTGTCTTGCAGTCTCTAATGAGTCGCATTTGCTGATGGCCTACTGATATACCTTTGTTTTCTAAGAAGTTGAATTTGGAGGCTTTGGGGTACGGCTTCTTTTGCCTCGGAATTTTCAGTACAATTAATAATTTTCTAATGCTATTCCTCATTCTTCTTGAATATTGGTGTATAATTTGTGATACCTTTTTTTTATCTAGCTAGCTTAGATTCTTACATGGTTTAGAGAATTTCAGTCTCATATGCAGCATGCCCTGCATCTGTTACTTCATTACAGTTTTTCTAAGCTCATTTGCATCTAATATTCCCTATTTCAGTTGCATTTTCTTTATTGGTCATCTTCTGATCAATTGTCATAGCCCCAATTATTAGGCTTTATATTCCCCTGGAGTTAATAATTTTGATTAGGTTCATATTATGCTAGACACTTATTATCAATATATGGTATATGCTATGTGCATCATCATTCATGACCTGAGTACTCTTCTGTTTTATTTGATCTTTTAAATGAATTGTATCCAGGTTTGGGAAGTAGTAGACTGGCTAACCAGCACATTAACGATACAGGAATATTTGGACGAAAAACTACAGCACCTCTGGTAATGTGCTATATTTGATACATTGACACCTTTTATGTAGCTTGTTATGATTTTCCTTTCTTTACTTTACTCAAATCCAATTGGGATGTATCTAATGTTATATTTTATGAACTCCATTTGTTGGGCCAGTTTTTTTCGAGTCAGATCTCTCCAGTGGCGGGATTGTCCAGGCCTCAAAAATCATTGTCCTCCATTCTTGCAGCTGGGCGAGGGAAATCATTGTCTTCTCCTCTGACTATTGATGCAATAACTCCTGCGAATCGTGCTATAGGTTGTGCTGATGGAAAAATTCCCATGGTACAAAGCAAAGAACCCAGGTTTCCTCCCATTATCAAAAACAATAAATCCAGTGTTGGTGGTAAGGTTGCAGTGCCGGAAAATGAAGACTGTCAAATGATAGAGCTATCTGAGAAGTCGAGTCTTTCTGTCAAAATGGACCATGGGTCATCTGCCAAAAGGTTTAAAACAACTCCTAACCTTGAAGCTGGAGAAGCTTCTGGCATTATCAATATAGATGTTGCTTCTGGAAAGGGTTCTCAAAGTATGATTGCTAATACACAGATTAATTTGAGCTCAAAGATTTCCACTGCTACCATTGATGTCAGTAGTGATTCAGAAAATATTGATGCCGATTGCTCCATAACAGATCCAATCAAGCACACTTATGGAGAGCTAAAGCAGAAAACTCATGGGAACAAAATAAACTTCTCTAAAAAGGAGGAATCGAGAGAACAGCATATGATACCATCTGGCAAAGGGGGCACTGATGGAAGGATAAATTGTGAAGATGACAAGAAAAACAACGCATCTAGCTTTTTGAGACAGGTAATGCTTTTTGCTTTTTTTGAATGTTTTTATGAGCCATATGTAATAGGAGTGACTGCAATTGTTGCTTAGCTAAGATAAAATGGAAAGATTGACTGCAATTGTTGCTTTAGCTAAAATAAAACAAACCTTCAGTAATAAAACCCCTTCACCAATGCATTGTTTGGCGGCTGGCTTAACCATGGCCTCTCGTATAGTGTGCAAAGGACCAAGAAGAATATGGATAGAAATCACTACCGATATGTGAAAGTAGTCAATAAGATGAAATATAAAATGAGTTCTCAATACATGCATTCTAACTTGTCTGTGTAGAATGTATGATTCTAACAATAAGGAATATGAAGGCACAGCAAAAAGCATTGAAGAATGTGACAAACTAGTAAGAAGGTGTATAGTACTCTCTACCCAGATCGTTATTTAGGTGTCACTCTGTAAATTTAGTGTCTACATTTGCTTGTCCATTGAGATGACATAAGAACAGTTCTTTTTGTTGTTGTTGTTAAAGGTACCTAGAGCCAAGCCACCCTAGACATAGAAATATTGTTCGCTGAGATGCCAACTCCCAGTTGATGTCAACTAACTAAACTGGAAGGATAAGAATTTGACATTAATTTTGAAAATCAAAGTTAAGCATTTGCTTTTCAGCCTATAGAATATATCTTTTCTTCAGCTCCAAGCATATTCCAACTGTAAGAAAATTTGTAAAAATAACAGCTAGCATCTTTCATCATTTATCCATCACTCTTTCTTCTTTTATCATTCTTACAGTTTGATTTGAACATGAGAAAGGACTGCAAAGTGCTCATAAAGATAATGTTTTATCCACAGCAGTCTTTCCTCCTTTTGATCCCAAATTTTATAATCTTTTATGAAAGAAAGCTCTTCCTTTTCGAAAAGTCTTCTGATTTGGGATTTAAAGCCATGGCAGGGGAAAAGATGGTATAAGCCATCTTGCCCAAAATTTCTGCCTCTCAATCTGGCCACTAGATCTGTCACCATATTTCCTGTTCTGATATATTGGTATGAAATCTCAATATTCTCAGTTTCCAATGTCCATCTTAATTTTATGGAATGATATTGTTTATTTGCATGTTATTACACTGCCCCTCTTTGATTACTTCAATTCCATTCTGTCCTCAATCTCTTAGTCTTTTGCAACACCTCGGGTTCACCCATTTTGTTAGGTCCTGATCCCCAACCATGATCTCCCTGGCAGTTTAAACAGAAGCTATTCCATTTCATACTCTCCCATGGTTATGATGTTGAATATTCAAATAGCGGAGATTCTCAGTTTTCATTTTAACATGCTTCAATAACTAGCATTGAGTCTCCTTCCACATCTTTACACCATCCATTTTCCTTACCTTGTAATGTCCCTTTTTGGGACTGAAACTGGAAAAGTAGGAAACCACACAAACCCCAAGTGAAGCAAAATCCAATTTTTTAAAAATAGCGGCTGAATATTCTTTAAAACCCTAGGGAAAACTGTATAGGAGCTTAAATTCACCAAATAACCATGCACAACAGCTGAAAAATGGTTTTAAATGATTATAAAATCAGCAGCTGAATATTCATTAAAACCCTAGGGAAAACTGTATAGGAGCTTAAATTCACCAAATAACCATGCACAACAGCTGAAAAATGGTTTTAAATGATTATTTCAACCACGACAATCAATATCCATACAATTGGCAACAATTAAATGGAGAAAATCAGTGAATATATGTACTGCTGTAATTAAATTTAGGACAACAACAAAACAGTCACAAACCAAGGCTGAAAATGATAGATAAAATCCACTAAAAATCACAAAATATAGATTCTGACCTTATAAATTATGGAGATTCAGAATATAAAATCAGATATGAAATTTGTGTAGTAGAAAGCACTAAACCAGCTTCAAACCCTAGTCAGTCCCCTAGGGAAGAGCTCCGAAAATGATGTAAAGCCTTTGCAATCCTTCTTCTTGATATCACCAACTCAAAATGGAGGGTTTCTGTCCTCACCCAAGCCACAAGGAAGGTCTCCGTCTTCCTTGGATGCCACACAAGAGGGTTTTTGTCCTCAAGTGGAAAGGTAGTGAGCAACTAGCCCAACAAATCAATTGTATATGAAAAATGCGCCAAAGATTGCAAATGAAGTCCTTGAGTCCCTTTAATATCCTTCCCTTGGCGCCAAAATCCAATTAGAAGAGGACTGACCTCTTAATCCTTACTTTATCATCTATTTGCTTCTTTATTTTCTCCAAACCCCGCCGACTTGTCTCCTAAAGGAAAAACACTGAAAGAAAGCATTAAATTAAATGAAAAAAAACTGAAATGAAATGCAATTCCTTCCCTTGTTCATTCATATTTCTTTGCCATGGATAGGGGATGGCAAGAAGTCCACTTTTAGGCCCTCAATTCGAAAAAAGGGACATTACAGTCCTCCCTTCCCGAAATTGCTTGTCCCCAAGCAATTGCAAACTCGGCTGATCCAAAACCATATTCTCCTTCGTCTTCTCACTATGTAGGGCAATATCATCCCGAGAGAGATGAAGTGGCTTCCTTGACAAATCATTTGTCACCTTAATGTTTTAATACACCCTTTTGAAGGACAATTCGTTTCCATATGGGCTAAAAGCAAAAAGATGTGCATATTTATTTATATCATATGTACAATCCTCCCATCTTGGAACCAAGAATGTGAGCAAGCATTTCAAATGCCTTTCTTTCCAAGGTTTAAACATTTCCATAACACATACATTCTCAAGATGATCTTCATTAATGATATTGTAATTTGTTCCTTCCAAGAAAATACACAATTCATCTTGTGTGTAGATAGAAAACAAAGTATGTCAGTCGTGAATCACCTGATTTTCCACCCAACATGGAGCTATATTGGTTGAAGTAGTTGTTTCCTTCAGCTGAAACCATATACCACCATTTTCCCATGATTTAATGACTTCAAATTGGACACTCTTATAGCTGTTCAGATTTGGAAACAACTTGTAATCTGTTTGCATCAAAATCAACAATTTAAATGCTGTTATAAACTTATTGGGTGGCTGAATTTGTGCATGCCCAACTATAAGTATGTTCTTCCAAGGAGCTGATTTATAAAGAAGAGAACCATATTGATTTTTTCTCAAAATCTGAAACCATTGCATCCCCAAATAACATTAACTTCAGCTGGCTTAATTTCAAGGAAAACATTACATACCTTGCACCTTCTCATGAAATTTGACAACATGAAAATACTATTGACACATTGGTGACCTTGAAGCCTCCAAAGTTACTTATGCGCCGCCCAAGATTAACGGTAAGTTTTCCTCCAATTAATTTATGAGTGGTGCCAATATCTATGAGCATTACTATTCCATGGCCAAATAAGAAACCAATTACTTGGGAAAGTTGGTATGTATGAGAGCTGAACCAAAATGCAAAGGTGTGAGTCATTACCGGACACTCAAAGATGAGATTATCACTCAAATTGATCTTGCAATCAGATCTTCTTCCCCTTTTGAGGTTTGCAATGGTACGAACCCCACATATGCTAAAATAAATTTGGTATTGCACCCAAACATCCTTGCACCCTTTGCTACACCATTCACTTCTTACCTTTTTTCCACTTGGCACACGCTAATCATGAGAGTAAAAACACAACAATATCATGGAGCGGAGCAATGCAACATGGTCATCATACCTCTCTGTTTGTGCATGCTGAAAACCTAATTGTTTTGGCATGTTGGTAAGCAATGAATCTGAAAAGACCATTACAGTGGTATCAAAGTGGTGATTCTTGTTAGCATGTGAAAGGAAATTAGATCTTGATGCACTAGGAGAAACAAGCTCAGGTTTATCCGAGAAAAAATCAGACTCGAAGGAAAGAAACCATGGGAGATTAAGAGCAAAGAGATCCTCCTACGGATGACATTAGTTTTTGGCAAGAAGTAATCACATGGAGTTAGAGAGATTCGCAACAATCTTTGCAACAAGCTTTTCAACATGCTTTGAGGGAATCTCAAAGGGAAATGCGTGATGCATTGATGAGATCTGTCATGGACTTGGCTAAGGTTTTCCATGGTCCCAATGCAAACAGATGAGCCAACCAAGGAGCAACAAATAATGGTGAAAGAAGTTCTTCCGGTTAAGCAAGGACCTCCATTAAACCTTTTCAAATATTATGAGCGAAATTCCTTCAAAGAGAAGAACATCTAGTTAAGTTAGATCCACCAAGTGATACAGAAGACCTAGAGGCATGGGGTGAAGAATATGCAGCCTTCAGCTACATGGTGCAAGATATGTTGTCCTTTAGAGATTTTTGCCAGTTGAAGAGTTGTAAGGGCACTGGAAAGAATAGAAGATTTCAACAAGAGCAACAACATGTAGTAGAAGACATGGACACTTAATGGTGAAGAATATGCAACCCTAAATTTTGCAACACGTGAGATGCTGTCATTCAGGGAATTCTATCACTTGAAAAGAAGTAGAAAAAAAGGAGTCACTGACAAGCTTCCCACATATGATAAAAAGTCCGATTTTACTTTTGAAGTTTTTTATGAAGAGGTTGGTGGGAGAAGGTTGGAGAAGAAGGAAGAGGAGCCAAAGCCAAAGACTCAAGAAGTTGCTAAAGAAGAGATTTTGATGGTGGAACTTAAGAAAGAAGAAAAATCCGATTTGCAAGGTTGTGGAGAAAATTTGGTGATTAAAGCCAAATTTTCAGATGATAAGGTCAATGTTCAACTTGCTGGAATTTTCATAGCAACAACTAATGGTAAACAATTTGGTTATATCCATTGCAAGGATTTATTGTATCACCCTCATACTATGTCCTTACAATGTTTTGATTAGCATGCAAATTATTCTAACAATGAGGATAAGATGAAAGGTACCAAATGGAAAGAGGATCTTTACCAAGAAGCCTTTATCCATCTTCCGAGCATTCCAAAGATTGAGCCATGGCCATATGAGATGGATTTTCAAGATAGCTAAGGAAGGGCACTTGAAAAAAACGGTTGTGATAAGGAAAATCTAACAAAAGCTTCTACTTTAATCCAGAGAGATGGGCATTCTAATGACAGCCCAAGGAATGATGGTCATGTCCCATATTCAGTGCTGCATACTATGGCAGTTCCAGATTGTTGTCAAGACGGTAAGCACCCTTATAATTTCAGCTCGAGTTATGGTGAGGACATCAAAAAACTATTCCAGCCTTGCCATCACTCAGAAAATGGAAAAAAGATGAAGGTAGAACCTTGGGTTCTAAATTGTCCTAAGAAGCCACTATGGTTTGTCCAATGAATCAAAGCAAGCAGCAATGGAACAATTCAAAAATTAGGTAAACAACTTATACAATGTTTGCTAGCTTCAGATTTGATATTCAAAATGGGATTGCATGGGCCAGTACATGTGTTATGAGAAGTGGAGATAAGTGGATAAATGGCTTCCTTCTAGACAAGGTCCAAGGCATGTTAGATAGGGCATTGACATTCTCCTTTCATATTGTTTGTGACAAAGCTTGTAAGCATGCATTCAAGGAGAAAATTCTGGGTTACAAGGATGGAAGTGCCAAGGGTATCTCAACAATTCCTATTTTGGCAAAGGAAGAAAGAAAACTCGTGAAGAATCATACAAGATATGTTGTGAATCCTAACAAAGGGGTGAAGGAACAATTCATAAGTCACTCCTTGGAGCGAAATTCTAAGCTTGAAGACTTGGTTAAGAAGACAATCATTGTTGCGGGGACAACAAGTTGCTTAGGAGAGTTCAAGAAGGGTGAGACATGGGTAAAATGGGATCTTTTAGTCATATGTTTTCAACTTAACATGGTATAGTTATGGGTAACAAGAAACATAATTTATGGTTCTTGAAGAGTGCTGTCACAAAATTTTGGACTGTTGTCTTCCACATTTCCAGCTTTGCCCCTATACCTTTCGCAGCGATAGAAGAAGGTTTTGTCACCAGTAACATGCATACTCCGTCTACGGACATTGAAGAGGCTTTTGGTGCCAGTACAAGATCGTTTCCAGCCAACGCAAATCCAAGGTTTGAATGAGAAAATACAATGCTACAACCATGGTATGATGTTCTTTCTAAATTCATGTTTTGGAAGGATAGCACCCTCCTTGGACAGTTGTAGGTTGAAAAATATGCTGAAGTTCTAATGGTCTAACATGATGTGTGAAAGGGATCACTGGAGTGGATCATTAAGTGCAAAAGTCCAACACCCTTCCAACATTTTGGGAAGGAATTAAGAGCGAGGGTTGATGATCTCCTACCACCCAAGGATTTGAGGAACATAATGGAGACAACCATGTTCCGAACTTTCAACTTGAAAGCTGATGTCATCACCAATTCTAGCAGCTGTCCTGCCTCATTGACAACCATACAAATGTGTTTAGTCATAAGATTGAATGTTGCTGCTGCCCATAAAGTGTTTTCAGTCATAGCTTGGTTGTTTCCAGTGCCTATACTACTGTCATTACTAATTGGTGTGAAAAATTTCCAGTATTGCAGCTGTTGCACCTTTCTTATGTTACTGATATCTAAGGATTTTGAGTTGAGATTGCTGCTAACAATCACATACAGCCACAAGTTGACTGATTTGAAGATTTCCAAAGCTAGATATGACTGTTACACTCATCCACCAACACTCTTACGGTTTGATCCGAGCCAATTTTTGAAGAAAATTCAGTGGGGCAGCATGAAGGCAGCATTTGGAACCCAAAATAAGCAAGGTAACAACAATAAAAAAGAGGTGAGCTTAAGTATTGACATACATTGGTTGAGATTGTTTGATAGAATGGAATTCAAGGATGTAGAAAAGAAAGCAATATTTCAAGTATAGTGGATAAAGTTCCAAGCATGACTACCACTAAGGAAAGAGATATATATTTTCAAAGCACTCAATGCACTGAAATACTCCATTGTGACAATTGTTGGTTAGTTTTGGAAACACTCACTAATACTGCCACATGGTGGAAACTTGAAGAATTATGTGCAAAATGAAGTTTTCCTGTTGAAAGCCATCTTCTACTCAAAGTTGGGATAAGTATGGGCTGCAAGAGTTTCGAATTAAGGGCCAATATGTCTACTGTTTTCAATTGTAGATTTGCTTTTCTCTATTTTTCAGTTCTTGTTAGGCGATTTTCAGTTTCTACACTGCTCATGATCTTTTTTTTCAATAAGATTTCACTTTGGTAGCTGTTATACCAATGTCATATGGCTGAGTTTGAAAAATTCAGGCTTGGGACTGTTGTTAGCAGTCATGGACAACAATGGGCGTGCAAATTTAAAAAGGATTCCATCATTGGATGATGTGGACAAAAGGTTACAATGGAAGAAGACAAACAAATCAGATCCGATAGCCTTGATTTGGGTAAAATTCCAAGTGATTTATGGCTGTTGTAACTTGTTTCCAGCCTATTCTCAGTTTGATTTGAATCATATATTGAGAGGGACAACTTGCCAAATCAGGGAAAGATCAATGGGGACTCGAGGTTATGATATTTCAGATTCTTCATTACATCGAATTGCTCTAGTTGAACTTACCTATGCTATTTTGCATTGCTCGCTAAAGATGCAAGTGGACAATTGCATAATATTAGAACAACATGAAGAGTGGTCTAGTGAAGGAACTGATCTCCTAGTTGAAGATGGGGATGGTTTTTAAAAACTTTCTATATCCCAGCTAACTCGTGATTCAACGATCATAGATTCACTCAATGAGACTGTTAGAGAAGCATTACTTGGTACTAGGTCTCAAGTTCCTCATTATACCAGAGAAGTGCATCAAAAGCTAACTACATCACAAGGAGGAATGGAAGGCAAAAAAGATTGATTTGGGATCCTGGGATTACAACAATGGTCAGTTGGGAAGAGTCGGAACACTTGAGCTGATAATTGCTTGAGGACAAGCTATTTTGGGAAGGGCGGACTATCATGTCCCCTTTTTCAAATAAAGACAAATAATAAAGTTAATGTTTTTAAGTTGTCCAGCAACTTGATTTTTATTAAAAAGGTGACAAGTTAATATAATTTTATTATTAAAATAAAAATAAAGGTGAATTTTCAAATAAAGTAAAAGCCAACAATAAATTAGAAGATGGAAAGTCGCTTTAGTAATGCCACATGGAGTGTCCAACTTGGGAAAAAGCAATGGAAAGTTACTATGTTACTAGGGTTTGCCCTTGCACAACGTACCCTTCCTGATACGTATCCGATACAGATACATGAGGGTACAGGTACATATATGTCTCGGTACGTCTTATTTACGTTTTGACGTACCGGTACTTATCCAAGCCTATAAACATCTTTCAAGGCATTTAAAACAATTTTTTTGACTTAGTCAATGCAAAAAAACGAACCCTAACTCTTAAATGAATAAAATATTAAATCCTAAACCCCTCAAAAAGCTATAAAAAACACTCACCCATTCATTTGAAATCACACAAACAATTCATTCAAATTTTCCAATGAGTTCCTAGTAGAAGTTTTTCAAATTTTGGATCACTGTGAAAGACAATCTTCTTGTGACCATAAACAAATCTCAAAATTTAAGACATACTAACAGATTTAAACAAAACTTCCCTTGTTCTACATCCAAACACAGTAGAAGTGATAAGTTTTTATGGTTTTGACCTATTTCTCTATGTAATTAAACATACAAGATTATAACTAAGTTTATGGTTGATGCCTATCCTTTAGAAATGTTTGAATAAATTACAATAGCACAAGAGATAATTCATACTATGAATGTGGGAAGAAAGTCAAAATTGATGAATTAGGACTTGCCAAATCTTATAAAAGAGTAAATTGGAATTTTCTATATAAATGCTTATAGGTTTTTGGTTTTGATAAAAAATAGTTAGAGGGTGTAAGAAAATAAAATACACACAAATGTTAGAAAATAAAAATATCTGGGCACTATCTAAATACAGCTAGGATACACTAAGATTGGCCCAACTATGACCAAGACACATCATGGCATACTCTTAAGTATATTGAATGTTTTGAACATTGATCCTACTATAATTTTCAAGTTTTGTATTTCTTATGGACTAAAAAATGAGTGAAATGAGTATATGTATATAAAAATACTTATATAGATTTTAATTTTTTTTAATATATATCTACAAACATATCCAAGATGTATCATACCCAAGGGATTTTTAAGATTGACGTATCCGTGTATCGAATCCGCACTAGTACCCGTACCCGTATCTTGGCAACATAGGAAAATTATAAAAGGAGGGGATGGGGTTTCATTTTGAAGACTTTTTGGCATTTCTACATTTCATTTTGAAGACTTTTTGGCTTGTTTCTCCTATTGTCGGCTATTGGGGACGAAAACCCTCATTGGCTACTTGTTGAGGACGAAAAACCTCATTAGCATTTAGATTTTGGGGATGAAAGCCCTCAATTTCTCCTTGGTGGTTTCATACGGAGATCAAACTTGAGCTTATATCAGATTCGCAGAGGAAAAGATTAGATTTTCAGAGCTAGGGCACACTTTCCAATCACATTTTCTACATTTCCCACTCCAGATGTGCATTTCAAAAAAAGAAATTCAGCCAGTGGAGAGATATCTACCAAGAATTCAAGCAGGGACAGCTAGGGTACAATTTGCAACCATATCTAGTGCTATCTACATCCTTTGGGATTTCAGACTGACATTTAGGGCATCATTCGTGGGCAGAGATTTCTTTGATTCTGGGTTGCATATTCATCATTTGGCCTCTTCATGCCACTTAGGGTGTCATTTATGAGAAAATTGCTGTAATCATACATGGTACATGGTTATTTTCTTGGTTTTTGGGTGTGAAAAATAAACAAGATAAACTCAAAACCTTGCTAGAAACATTATTTTCTTTCATGATTATGTTCCTAGAGGCTTCTTGGCTGTTTTAAGCCTTCTGGGTATTCTAGATTACGAATATTTTGATCAATAAATATAAATTTCAGAAGTCTACATTTTTTGGTATCAAGGGTTTGAAATAAAAATCAGGTCATTATCATACACTTGGCATTAACAACTGATTGCTGTCATAAATTTCAGTCCACTGTTATATTTTTGCAAAAGGTTTTGTGGGTGTTTCCAAATTTCTCTTATTTGTGCCCTATGGGGCCATTACATGGTTTGTGATCGGTATATTGGCTAGTAACATGTTTACATTCCTGTTTTCTTTATTACATTCAATTAGGGCTTATTATTGTCTTAAAAGTAGTTGTGAGAGATGTGCCAAAGAAAATTCCATCAGTTTTTTGGTCACCTTAACATGGATAATATGACTCCTGACTAAAATATCAAAATATGATGCCATTTGTTTTTTATCTGAATGAGTATTCATCAATGATTTTTCAAAAAGCCTATAGAAGCAAGTCAGTAAACTCTGTTTTATTTCATTGTTATATTGTATGTTCCTTTTTTAAAATTGTAATGTTCCTCAATCAATTATAAAACTTCAGAGGGAGAGAGAGAGATCTGCTTTCATGATTCATCTTACTGCGAAATAAATCTACAGGTACGGGCGAAATTGAGCGACCCGGAGTATAGTATATTTATGAAATGTATGAAGGGTTTAAAGCAAAAGACAATGATGATGAGCAATGTTTTGGAGACAGTCTCAAACTTATTTTCTGCACCAGAAAGGATTTTCCTTCTGAAAAGGTTCTACCCAAATGTTTTGCATGCCTTTGCTTTCTTCAGTGAAACAAACATTTCTGAATCAAAAAATCAACTGCATAATTACTGTCATCAGTTTTGATGGTTCGTCCCTTGCTTCTTTGAAATAGGAATTTCAAGTGAACCTGTGTTTGTTTAAATAGTAATTTTTGTATATGTCGGCATACCTAAAATTCCTCTAAGTTCTACTTGCAAGAAGAATTTGACTTGGATAAAATATATTTCTTATGGGTTATATATTTGCTTTTAATTTCCATCTATTTTCCAGGCATTACATTTTTATTGACAATTATCAAGTGCAGTCATGTCTTGGTTGTTACGATTATGTTTATTTAGTAGTTAATGTATAGTTGTTTTTTGAAAACGTGTGGAAACTATCTATTAATTATGACAAAAACATAAAGTATTGGTGTCAGATTTCCAGCTAGTGTCAGAATAAATCCTTGTAATACAGCAAGATTAATTAGGTAGCCTTCGAGGGGACAATACCCATCCTGGTGTTAGTAGTCCTAATAAAATCAATAAATCAGTTTTAATGTAGTAACCATAACGACAATAACAACTTACTATCACAATATTGGCAAACATTATTAATGAGTCAATTAATCATCCACATAGCTAAAATGCAAAAAAAACTGCACAAGAACCAACATCAAAATTGAAATGCATAACAAAACATTCGAATTCGAGCATGAAAATTAGGAACACCCAAGGGTATTCATCTTCCATTTCCATGTGGCATCATGCACACTGTGTGACAGCCAAAATCAGTCAATCAACGGTCTTTCCTCACAAACCAGCTCTTGCACCAAGCGATTTAGGAAGAGGCATTATCTGAAGTTAGAGGTCTTATTGGAGTGTATGCCACTACTAAAAATTTCACGAAGATTGCAAAACAACTTGGGGAGGGACGCGAAATCTCAAGCCCACGCTTCTTTCTGAACAGATCCGCATCATTCACAAAGCTTTGTAACATATCCTAATCCAAGTCCTCTTGCTGATGACCACATTCTGCATTGTATTTTTTTTGGAATATAAGGGCCTCACTCTATTCATTTTGGCCATCAACCTGCTTCTTTATCTCTTCTATTTCTTTCTTGAATTTATCAAAACATTTATTGAATTCACAACCGTGTCAGAACCCTCCTCAACCTGAAAATGGACTAAAGTTAGGCCCTCATAAGAGTTAGGGATATCCTTGCCCAGAGAGGTAGCTACTCTGTTAATCGGTTCCAAAATTTCGTTAATAGCTTTCTTGACAGATAGGCATTGTCAATAAATACCCCAGTAAGCCACACTTTTGTGAAATCGTTAAAAATGACAACACAAATTGTTGTAAGTGGAGTAATGAGGGCATGTTTGGTCAGCATTAGGTGGGAGAGGAACTTTAATAAAGAGGGCAAGTCTCCCAGGTGTTGACTATTGGCTTAAAGCCTTCATTTTTCCTGGTTATTCAATGTCCTGAGGAGAAGAGCTAGAGTGTAGCTTATTAAACCAACAAATGTGAGATTTTTTAGCAGTATATCTAGGTTTTTTTTAATAGGCTTCGCAGAGGGGCAACCATGTCCCACAAAAGCATTTCAATTAGCCACAGAAAGCTGGGGGTAAATGGATGTCAAAGCCAAAATAAAGGACATAGAAAAACAAAAACGAATCCCAAAAAGTAGAGGTTCCTCAAGAAACTAGAACGTAGGGACCGAAAGAAACAAACTTGTGGCTATTTTTTGCCCTACTTGTGCGCTTGACCTTATAACCAAACATTAAGTAGACACGTGAATGCATCAACGTAACTCTATTGCAGGAAGAGACCATACTTTTTAGGAAGTCTCACTTGAAGCCATTAGAGAGTTGAGGCGGTGATTAGGTTTGTCATTTGAGAAAGCAAAAAGATGTAACTTCTAACTACATATATTCAAATAACATAACTGCTATGTTACACCAAGTTTCTTGGATAGGGACGGCAAGGGGTGGGGGATGCATTTTGGGGACAATTTTTTTTTGGGACCATTTTTTAGCGGATGTCTAGGAACTGCTATTAAAAAATAAGGGGGAATCTTAAAACATAGGAAATTGCATTCATCATATACGTTATAGAACCTTAATACATAACTTTAGATCTAAATAGAAATTTCACATAAGAGTTAACACACAAATTAACAAAATTAAAATTTTCTTTTCTTTCATTGTCAATGTGCATATATATTATATAGAAATTACAGCAAAACCTCCAAAGCAAGAAGAACATGCAGGAAATGCCCCCTCTGGCTTTGGTGCTCTCTTCCTTTGTGCCTTGCCTTGAAATATCCCTGAAATATCCCTTTTCCGGATTTATTTTATATTGAAGATTTCCAATCAAAATTTCACAAATAACAATTTGATTTTTATGACAGCAGTATATAGAAAAATATGACAGCAAAGTACAGTTATGGCAGCAAGGTATAAAATTAGAAAATAACCAATATCTTCACTTTTATTGCAATTAAACTAACATGCAACAACATGCAAGTAACATGCATCAACATGCAATGACATGCATCAACATGCAATGACATGCAATAACAAGAAGTTTCCACTGATAGAATAGATTATCTCTCTTACTGAATATGGTTGTCTTCTCTTTTAGGACTTGAAACTGGATCAACAAGCCTCTGAAACTCTGAATCTGACAACCCGATCTGAATAAACTCCAAAATAACAAACTAGGGAGGATCTTTCGCCACCGAAGAGTGCTCTGCTAGCTAGGTGTGGATCTTTCACCACCGAAGCTAGAGTTCCTTTGGGATCTTACTCCACAAGCAAAGAAAGTGCAAACAACAGTTGCTCCAATATCAAAATAGGTGAGTGTATGAATGAATGCCTATTCTCCCCCAAGCACTTCCTTTTATAACTTCTCATTGCAACAAAAGGCCCAAAAGAACCCTAATCACCCCTTTGGGTCTTTTCTTTAATTAATTAAAATAACTTAAGTCACTTTATTCCCCACATGCCAAAAAGTGCACTTAAGTCACCCCAACGAAGAATTAGAACATAAAGTACCATATATTCACCCATTACTTAAGTCATCGACTAACTATAACATAAAGTACCTTAGGGGAGCATCTCACAACCTTATTCACTTAAGTCACCTCAAAGTACGTATCCAACGTTGAAACATAACCTATAAGTGAAATGAAGGTGCAAACCATACTCAATAACCATCATCGTCATTAGCCCCTCGGGCATGACCAAGGCTAAGATGGATGAAAGGCCTCCTAGGCCACTTGCTTGGAAATGGGGACATTACACGCCCATTGCTACCTCTTCCCTTATAAATGCCAACCTATCCTTTCACCCCAACATTTGTGCCTTAGTGCTTCATACCTAGGTCCAAATAGCTCAAAATTTGCAATGGCAACTTTTTGGCTGAAAATTCCCTTAATACTAACCTCCTTGCCCTACCTCGGGGATGTTCTACTTTGCTAAATTTGTTGGAAACTTGGTCAAAAACACATTCGTCAAAACCTCCTCCCAATCCTCGATAACATCTTTCATGTTGGAAAGAAGACACTTGAGGTTAGAAATTTGTGTCTTCATTTCAAATATATCACGACCAATGTTCTTGGCCTAATTCTTCATCCTATTAACTGCTTAGACCAAATTTACACAATGACACTTGAACTTCACATGGACTACACCAAGTTTGTCTACAAAAAAATTGATTTCTTTCCCCAAGTGTCTCCTTGTCTTTGAGAGGATTTTGAATTCATTCTGCATTATAGAAGAGGAGGATCTTCTTTTCAAGATCTATTCCCCATCCGTTTCCTTATCTTTGAGGGGATCCCAAACTCATTTGGAAATGCGGAGAAGGGGGATCTTCTTTTCAAGATCCTTTGCCTCTTATGCAGTCTCAAGGGTTGTATCCAAGGCTTGGTGGTTTGCTTTCATTTTTTGTAAAATCAATGCAATGAGCTCCATGATGCAGATTTATACTTTTTAAGTTGTATTCATTTCCTATTGGAAGCCATTGTATTCCTTGTCCATTAACTGCTTCTCCTAGGCTTTTGCTTCTAGTTCGTTCATCTCTTGTGTAACCAACTCTACAATTGGTCCTAAAGAAGGTGTTGTTATTGTCTATGTTGACAGGGTTCTTCATCAAGTTTTCGGAAAGCTGTGGATATAAGAAGAAAGCTGCCAAAGCCTAGAGGAAGCCGCAGAGGATTAGAGAAAGCCGCGGGTAAAAGAATGAAGCCACGGGTAAAAGGACAAAGCTGCAGAAGACTAAAGGAATCCGCGGGTAAAGAAGGAAAGCCGTGGTACACAAGTTAAAGCCGCAATGCAAAGGAGAAAGCCACATAAGCTGATACAGAAGTCGCAAAGCAAAGACAAAACAAGATAGAAGACGAAAGAGGCATAACAAAGTTGTTTTATGATGTTTGCGAGGTCTATACGAGCATTATAATATACCACAAAAGCCAGAAATATATTAGAATGATAATAATGAAGAATATATAATATTTTACACAAGTAAAATGTATAAATACCATGATATATGTGTAAGTATCCACTAATTACTAGTTAGTAATGTAAATAAGTGTTAACCAATGGTTACCACGGGTCATTATGAGTGAAAAGACATAACTTTTGCCTTTATGATGTAAAATGAGGGGAGATGAGGATATCACGAAAATGAGTGAGAAGAGATGATATAAACATGAAGAATAAAGAGAGGAATCAATGTAAGAACTGAGAGATGTGAATATAATCGATATAAACATGTATTTTCGAATTATATGAAATTATGATCAATATATATGTGTGTGTGGTTTGAAGCATTAATGTCTAGAGTGTTATGTTTTTTCATGTATAATAAAAGATAGACACTTATTTTATAAGAGAGATCTACCCTTCTGTGAGATGTTAGCTCTAGCTCGAGAAAACGAACTACTTAACCCTCATGCTATTGTCGAGGCTTAAGGTCAACATATATGGTGGCTTAAGGTTACTGTTGTTAGTCGGATGTTAGGAAAAATATCATCGCCAGGATATTGGAAACCCGCACTGACAGAAATTGAGGATTGGTGGGAAACTCAAATTCAGTAATTTGTTAAAGGAGAAGCCAAACAACTGAAAAGCCTCATATAAAGCGACAAAAGCAGAAGTACTTGGGTAATACGGAGAAAAATTTTGGTCCCAATTTCCACATTTGTTGTGGCCTTGCATAGTAGCACATGCCAAGAGAACAAAGTGGTCGCGATTACATTTGAGAGAACCTTTTGAGTGGATTGCGGTAAAATTAACTATTCTTAATCACCTCGACGAACCTTTGACGAGAGCAATTGACTTTTGGTACGAAACTACACTCAATTCATACATAATCACTTGGGCCATATAGGGTTGGACTAGTTTTGACCACAAGAAAGGAGAAGTCTTAAGTGGAGTAAGAGGCCGTTTTCTCAAATTAGTTCCATTCGTAATTAAGGTTTTGATGGTAGAAAAAGGTTTAATTAGAAGCGCGAAAAAGCTCCTTTAGGGGACAGGCACCACAAGATGGCATATGTGAAGGGGGGCGACCCAAGAGACATAACTTATCAGAATTAATGGGGTGATGGTTGGGATAGCAGAAATAGGACGACATGAAGAAAAGTAAAATAAAAAAAATTACATAGTTGGCAAAAATAAGATTAGGAGAATTAAGGAGAAGTTAGTATCTTAACAAAACCAATGAGAATGAGGATGGAACAGAGAACTAGAATAGTTGCAGAAAAGGATTTAGAGAAGAAGATAGAGAAACAAAGATTAGCAAGAGAGGAAAGAGCAAAGAAATTGAATGAGAGAAAAGAAAAATCAAATAAAGTTAAGAAGGTAGAGAAGAAAGAAACACCCATTTCGAGTGGAGGCCAGCAAGTAGCTAACCCAAAAACAGAGGCAAACACAAAGTCTTGCTATAGTACTCGTACTAAGCGGAGACCAACCTATTTTGGTTACCCCACAGAACCCCGTGGGTCAATATGCCATATATAATCCAATTCAACAATCTATAACAAGGCAAGCTATTCTAATGAGAGATTTACAACAGTTAGTAGGAGGCTTAGAACTAGCTTTTAAGAAGGTACTAGAAGCAGAATTTTGGGAAGAGGAGGAAAGAAAAACACCTTTACTGATTAAAGAAAAGGGTGAGGAAGAAGAAGTTATTGGCATGAAAGAATTGATTAAAGAATTTGGAGAGAAAATAAAAATAGTAGACGAGGAAAATGAAGAAAAAGATTTTGCTGAGAAATGAGGAGAGAAGGAAAAACAAAATAAGAAGAGAAGAAGTGATGACGGATTAAAGGATGATTATAGATTAAGGAATAGTAAAGGAAGGAAGTTATTCGTAGAAGAGGAGAATTACGAAAAGTCGCCAACTAAGGATGCATCCCCCCACCACCACACAATCCCAAAGGAGATGACCCCCTGGATCGGTTGCCATTCTAAGTGCCGTTTGAAACACCAATTCGAAAGATAGAAAAAGGAGAAAGCTTGGAAGAAAGATATCATCAATTGCAAGAAGAGAGTCAGAAGAGGCAGGAAATTGTAAGAGAATTCGGAGAATTATTAGGAGAGTTGTATTTTGACATTGAATTAGCAAGAGATAAAGGAAGAAAGAGTAATTTGACAAAGATTTATAATCAATTAAAGAAGGTGAAATCAGTAAAGCAGTAAACAACTAGCCAACCTCAAGTACATCCTCAACCAGTGAGAAAAATGGCACCAAAAATTAAATTACTAGTGTTTGACAAAGATATCAGTGATATGGTAGAACATTTTTTTCTATCGGATTCATATTGGAAGAGTAACAACATCATAGACAACAACACATAATTACATGACTTTATAGGCACACTGAGAGACGATGCACTATGATGATATATGAAGACAAATGCCCAAGGAACAAAGGATTGGGATACCATTGAAAAAGAATTCAGGACAAACTTCCATTTTCCTGAAGCACCATTAGAAGGGGTGAGTAAGATGAGAGAATTGGTTCAAAGAGAAAATGAGATAGTCAAGGAGTTCAGTGACAGATTCAAAACGGTAACGAGGAAATTGGAAGAGCCCCTTACAGACAAACAACATATTGAATGGTTCACTTCAGAGCTCCTCTCGTATATTAGAGCAAGGTTGGATGGATAACCCTTTAATACACTCTCAGAGGCTATAGAGATGGTTATTAGACTAGAGGCCCAACCATGGCACAAAGAAGGAGAAACCTCAGTAAAACCAGAATTGGAGAGGGTACAATTGGAGCTAGCAAAGTTGAAACTCCCACAAGAAATTCAGAGGAATGAAGACCTTAAGAACAGTTCACCTCCAAGAAACAATGTAAGGCCTAAGATTTGGTGTGTAGTATGCTGTGCAGAAGGTCACAGTAAGACTGATTGTCCTTACTTAGAGAAGGTAAAGAGAGTTGCAGCTCTAAGACAACACTCGTCACAAAAAGCCTCTTTGAGTACTATATCCCTAGTAGAGAGAACATGGTGCGGAATTTGTAGATTGTGGGACCAACACACTTAGGATACTTGTCTTTTATTAGAAGTAGCACCCCCTACTAATCAGTTGATGTACTGCATAGCCTGTGGATCCTATAACCATTATCACCATACATGCCCCTCTATAGAGGCACTTGAAGATTTAAAACATTATAACACTCGCAAAGTTATGGCAGAAAGACATAATACAACACCTCCCCCTCCCCCTCCCTCACAACCAACAACTACATTGAACCCACCTCTTTCCCAATCAGCAATTATTGCCCCTCAATATCTAAATCAACAAGGTGGACAACCTCAATTCGGAGGCGTGTATCAGGGGAATAACTACAATCCTAATTATCAAGGATACAACGATGGAGGATACCGCGGAGATTACAGAGGAGGTTATAGAGGAGGATATCGGGGAGGATATGACAATTATCAAGGAGGAAGAGGATACGAAGGATATAATGGATATCAAGGAAGAGATAACCAAGGAGGTGGCTATCAAGATAGAAGACCCATGAATTGTTATAAGTGTGGACAAGATGGGCACTTAGCTAGAAATTGCACAGAGCCCGACCCTTGCGGTTTCTGTCTTGAAAGAGGTCATGATTCTTACAGCTGTCCCAAAGCAACTCAATTCTATAGAAATGGAGGCACAAAAACAGAGGCTCTAGGAAGAGATGCAAAAAAGAATGTGCAACACATTACAAAGATCCCTTGGGATGATGAGGCAATAGAAAAAGACAAGGAGAGAGCATCTAACTCAAGGAGCAGACCAGAAAATGAGGATAAGGAGGAAGCTAAAGAAAGCTATCACAGAAGGAAAGCAGCCAAATTAGGCAAAAGTGTTGAAGAACCAAGATAGGGCCACAATTATTACTAGAAGTGCCGCAAGGAAGGAATTTACACTTGGAAAGAAGAAAATAATCAGATTACCTCATGAAGAAAGCTCCTCTAATGGAGAAGAATGGGATTTTAAAGAAATTAGACCGGAGCTTCCTGAGAAAGAAGTGGAGAAAAGTAGAGAAGCAATAAAAAGGCACAAATCCAAGAAGTAACACAAAAGAATTGTTTTATGGAAGATGAGATCACTGCCCTAAAGGAGATCGCCGGATTAACAATCAATCACGGGCTTATAGATAAATTGAAACAATTCAGTAAATATTGGAACAAGGAGAATAAAAGTTTTAATGGTCGAGGAATTGAAGTAGGACATCACAAGAAGAAAAGAAATGTCCTCCGCAAACAACGAACATGGCGGAAATCTGCCATCTAACTTGCATGTAGACATATTCGACACCACTATTACAAAAGTCCTACTTGATCTTGGTGGAGATGTTAGTATGCTGTCAAAAACTACTTGGGAGAGACTAGGCAGGCCTCCCTTGGAACCTGCCAGATATCTTATTGGTTGAGACAACCCTTAGGAGCACTAAAGAATGTTGAAGTTAATTGTATGGGCATCAAAAAGTTAGTAAACTTTGAAGTTGTTGAGAATGTGGCTCTAAAGCCATCTTACAATGCCATTCTAGCTTTATAATGGCTTGTCGATTGTAATGGAACATTAAATTCAGAAGAGGAGGAAGTAACATTACAACCTGATGGAATCCGCATACATGTAGCATTGCATGCAGGGATGAATATTGCATGGGCAGAAGAGGTATGGCATGATACAAATGGAGATGACTTTGATGATATCCAAGGAGTATATGCCTTGAACAAATTTTCGAATATTGAGAAGGATTTTGAACCAAACTCAGATGGGGATATCTCAGTCAAAATTGAGTCTATAACTGAAAGTTTAGACAAGGTTGTACAAGCATGGATACATGGATTCCCAGAATCTCGAACAAGAAAATTGCATTATGCAAGAAGGGTGCCGCCTCGAGTAATCACATTAGATGATGATGATTCCGATGCCACAGATGATATTTTTTGGCCTGCAAGAGATAAATTTGAGGAAGAAGACAGATACTACCCTGCCAAAGAAGAAATCGAAGATTGACCGATTAAAAGAGTATATAGATTGAGCCACAGGGCATCTTGCCAAACTTTACCTAAGTACTCAGGGTTTGGAGACTTAGAGTTATTTGCAGTGTTACGCGGGGATGTGTCTTGAAGGTTTACATCACGTCCCGGATGTCTGAGATGTCTCGAGAACTTGGGGACGGGGATGGGACGTTTCCCTGCTGTCCCCATATTCCAAAAAATAAGGGGGACGTCCCCTAAAAACAAGGAACGCACACGGGATGTCCGGGTGCAAACAAGGTTTAGGGACTTCGTTGGGGACGTCCTGGGGACTCACGACGTCCCCAATGACTTTCACGCCAAACAAAAGCTAAAACAACTCGTAATATATCATTTTTATGTTTTTTTTTAATATTTTTTTTAACTTTTAATGCTTTCTAATTAAAAGCAACATGACCTAACCCTAAAAACAACAATTTTTTTATAAAAAGAGCATTTCACATTCATTCTAATCACACCAAGCAAGAGCAAAAGATAGAGAAGGAAAGAGCAAGAGTAAAAAAAAGAGAAGGCAAGAGCAAGGAGCAAGGTGCAAAGAGCAAGAGCAAGGAGGAAGAGGAAGAGCAAGAGCAAGAGCAAGAGGTATGTACATACATTACTAATTTACTACCATTTTTTGTTTTTTTTAAATTTCCAAATGCAAAGTTGAAAGTGAAGGCATTGCATTTGCTTGTATTTTTTTTCCTATTTGGATTAGCAAGTGATGGATTGAGATAAAGCATAGTTGGAAAACTCGCAGGTTACTCGCTGAGTCCTCGAGTAATCGCTAAACTTTCATGCAAACGAGTAAATCGCCAAAAAACTACCTATTCTCCCGTGCTCGGACTAACCGTCCCACTTGCCAGGTTGGTCGCAACCTGCTTATTCAAATGTTGACTTCACATATTAACAGATGTGTAGATTTTTTTTTTGTGTTTACACTCCAATTTGCATCCTCACACACAAGATTGAAGGATATCGTAAAGGTCCCAACAAAAAGAAAGCATTAATAGCAATGAAAGAAAACGCTGCAAATACACGGTTTTTGTTGCAAATTTATGTTTTTTTAAAGAAATTTGAGTATTTTTTAAGTTGCCGAGTATTCTCGAGTATTGGCCGAATATTGTCGAGTTTTAGCTGAGTTTTTTTTGGGGGTCTGCCGAGTATTTGCTGAGTGCGAGTATTCCAACTATGAGATAAAGCATAAAAGGAGGGCATTTTTATTGCTTTTTAAAAAAAAATGTATTCATCGCTTTTTTTTAAAAATTGCATTCATTGTTTTATTGTATTGTATAGTTATATTGTTTTGTATTTTAATTATTGTAGCTTCAAAATGATTTTCGATAGTGAATATCAAGCTGAATATGAGGTTGAATTGGGTGTGCAAGGAGAAGGAACACAATCAGAAACACCTAATACTGCTACTAGGTCACAAGGGATTGTTGACAAGTTTAGTTGCCCCTCCAAAATGGTGAAAAAGTATGCTAGGGGGCCTTTTGATAAGAAAAAACCTTTGAAACAATTTGGTCAAATTATGTAGGGTCCTAGATCAAACATTTCAGGGGGCACTAAAATATGGAAATGCAACATATGCTCATTATCTTGGTCAGGCAACATTACTAGGTTGAATGCACATTTATTGCACATTGCGGGGAAAGGTGTAGACATGTGTGGACAACTATCACTTGAAGAGAGGTCAGAAATGGTGAGGCTGTATAATGGAGATATGGTGGAAAAGGTTGCAGAAGTTCGTGGCCGTCATGTTAGTGGTATTGACACCCCTTCTAGTTCTATGAGAATTAATACTAGCAGTGCTACAGGTGCATCTTATGGGGTGTCTGAATTGGATGCTTTTGGTAGTAGTTGGGGGAAGAGTAAGGTTGTGGCATCCAATCCAGTTGTTGAAATGTATGATACAAAGGCTAGAGAAGAGGCTGATGATGCCATTGGAAAATTCTTTTTCGCTACTGGCATTCCATTTCATGGTACTTGCTCTCCTTATTTCAAGGAGGCTATGGCTAAGGTAGCCAAAGCAGGTGTGAGTTATGTGGCCCTTGAAGACACGAAGGTGAGAACCACAATCTTGGATAGGAACTATTCCAAGGTTAATTTACTGATGGAGAAAATGAGGTGCACATGGGTCTCTCACGGTTGCAACATCATTATGAATGGGTGGACAGATATCAGACACCACCCACTCATAAATATCATTGTTTCATGCAGAGATGGTGCTTACTTTTTGAGGGCAGTTGATTGTTCAGGGAAGAAGAAGGATGCAGAGTTCCAATTCACCATTTTGCGAGATGCTATTGAGGAGGTTGGCCTTGCCAACGTTGTGCAGGTTATTACAGATGCAACTTATGTGTGCAAGGCAGCAGGTAAGCTTGTCGAGGCTCATTACCGACATATATATTGGACCCCATGTTGTGTGCATGCCATGAATAATGCACTAAAAGATATTGGAAAAATTGATTGGATCAAAAATGTAGTGGCTAATGCTAGAGATGTGCAGATGTTCATCTGCAACTACCATACGTCATTGGCACTCGTCTGTAGCTTTTCGAGAAAGGAATTCCTCAAGTCAATGGACACGTTTTGCATCATATTTTATTTTGTTGGATAGGATGGCTGAGTTGCAGGAATCATTACAGTGTATGGTCATGACATCAGAGTGGTCTAAGTGGGATGGGTCGAAGACAGAGCAGAGGAAGAAGGTGAAAGCAATTGTGGTGAATGAAACATTTTGGATAGATGTGAGATATATCACATCCATAATATCTCCAGTTTTTTTAGTGTGATAAAATATGGGGATTTTGAGAGCCCTAACCTTGGTGAGATGTACGAATGTATTGATAGTATGCTTGGCCAGATGAAGGCTGCTGTTTGAGCAAGGGACCCCACCTTGGAGTTCTACCATCACCATATTCAGCCTATCATTGAGCGGAGATGGGAGAAGTTGAAAAATTCTTTACACATGGCTGCATATGCACTAAATCCGAAGTGGTATATTGAGAGGCCTGGAAGAGTTCTCCCAGTAGATGATGAGGAAATGAGGAAGGGTTTCTGGAAAGCCCTAAAAAATGTATAATGCAGAGGATGGTTCACGAGTCAGAACTGATTGGCTCAAGTTCGTTTATCTGGATGGCTACAAAAAATAATCAAAGATAGACAAGACCACATTGGCACAGGTGAGTCCAGTTAGTTGGTGGCGATTGTATGGACATGCAGGATTGCTAAGTACACTTGCTATTCGTCTTCTTTCTCAGGTTTCTAGTTCCTTTGCTTCTGAGAGGAATTGGTCAACATATGGGTGGATCCACTCTCTTAAGAGGAATAGACTTACCTCTAAGAGAGCAGAGAAACTTGTTGCTATACATAGTGCCTTCCATCTCATGGATCGTAAGACACCTACGTACAAGGAGAGCCCAACATTGCAGTGGGATGTGGATCTTGAGGATGCAAGGCAAATTGATGAAGATCAGGAGCAGTGAGGACTGGTTGATATCTCCTTTGCAAATGCAAATGACGTTGATACAGATACTCCTAGTGAGGAGGAGCAGTTCGCAATTGTTCCTTCAGAGGGCTCTGATAGCGATTGTTGAGTTGTACTTGTCACTTTGGTTATGTAATGCCATTTTGGTTATGAGACATGACATAATATTTCATAACATATGTAATGTGGGTGTAGTTGTACTCTTCTCATGTTGATTATTGAAGAATAAGACTAAGACTTGTTTTTAATTTTCAGCTTTACTATTTAGTCTTTCATTGTCATGTTGAAGTTTTGAACATTGAATATAATATATATAGCTGTAGTATTTTGGGCCTTGGCTTATGTGATGAATAATTGGATTAATCATTAATGGTTTAAATTTTCAAATTTTCAATTTTAGGTCTTAGGTTATTGAATTATTCATGTTATATTTATAAAATTAATAAACTATATATATTTTTTATTAGCCGTACCCTTGCCATCCACCCGCCCTCCTGAAATTTTGAAAAACATTTGTTGTCCCGGAAACCCTGTCCCTATGTCTCGACGTCCTGAAGTCTTAGGTAACTATGGTTATTCAGAGAAAATGGAGCGGATATTTCCAAATGAGAAAGCAAGAATGGAAGCTTTGGACGACACCCTGACAATTAATGCCGCAGGATGGTGGGCAACTCACAAACCTAACATCTCTCATTGGAATTCGTTAACCACATTGCTGAAAACAATATACTGGTGAAAGTGATCCTCAAAGGCACATACAAATCTGTCTGACAAATCTTCGAAAGACACTGACAAATCTGCGGAGAACATTCTCCCTTTGTATGGACAACTATTCATATGGACACTAGGACCCATATCGCGGTCTTGGTATATGCATCAAGAACTCAGGCGAGAGACAAGAAGTTGGGACCAAATCGTGAAAGAGTTTTGCCACACATTCAACTTCTGGGATGCAGATCTAAACACCTTTCGGGCACTACACAAGAGTAGGACTTTTCTATTCGTAACCTCATAAGAGGCCACAAAATAATGGTCACAGAAGGCACCAAATATTAAAGAACCACCTGGGCAAGAAAATCTAAGCAAAAATCTAGAAATGGCATATTGCTTTGCAGTGGAGAAGCAAGAGAGAGATGAAATGCCTGAGAATCTAAGATATAAAACAATTAAAGAAGAAAGGGAAGTAGTGGAGACCAAGGCAGAAGCAGACAAGTATTATTACCAGCCTTTAAAGATAAAAATTGAAAATGTTGGCACTAATGGAGATGAAAAACTTGCCAAGAAAGGAGACTACTGGTCAGAAGAAGTGGCCAAAGTAATAGAACTTCAAGAATTCCAAGACATTTCCCAAGGATTTCAAGGAGTTAAGAGGTATAAAATCAGTTGGCACAATGAAGATTCAGATCAAGGAGGGGTTCAAACCCTTGAAAAAGAGGCCATATAGGTTAAATCCTAACCTAAAAGTGAAAGTGAAGACCGAAATAGATAAAATGTTGAATTGGAATCATAAAACCCGTTGAAGATTCAGAGTGGATAAGTCCAATGGTGATTCAAAACAAGAAGACTGGAGAAAGAAGAATACGTGTGGACTATAGAGAGCTTAATAAAGCTTGTGTACATGACCCATTCCCGATGCCATTTACAAAAGAAGTGTTGGAAAATGTTGCAGGTAGAGAAGTCTATTCTTTCATTGATGGTTTCTTTGGTTACCGTTAGGTTAGGATTGCCCTAGAAGACCAACCAAAGACTACTTTTGCTACAGAATGGGGTTCATTCATGTATACTGTTATGCCATTTGGACTCAAGAACACACCAACAATTTTTAGTAGAATCATGATGAATGCATTCAAAGAATTCATCCATGACTTCTTGGAGGTATACCGATGATTGGACAGTCTATATACTGCTGAAAAGCCATATTCAAGTGATGAGATTAATGTTTCAGAGATGCAGAGTGTTGTAGATATCTCTTAATTTGAAGAAATGTATATTTTTAACCCCATTTGGCACACTGTTGGGGCATATAATTTGTAAAGAAGGATTATTAATCGATCCAGTAAAGACTCAGTGATTGTTAATTTACCTTCGCCTAAAACACAGAAAGATATTCAAACAATTATTGGATATATTGGATATCACTGAAAATTCATAAGGAATTACGGAGAGATAAGTGCACCTCTGGAGGAGCTACGAAAGAAAAGAACAAACAAGCAAATACAATGGACTACACAATGCGCGGATGCCTTTGAAGTTTTGAAGGATAAGATCTTGCATGCACCAATCTTGATATTTCAAGACTGGAGAATTCCATTCCATGTCCATGTAGATGCATCCGACATTGCCATTGGAGCAGTCTTGATACAACCCAGAGAAAAATGGATCATCCAATGGCATTTGCAAGCAGGAAGTTAGCCAAAGTGTAATAACCCCTTTTTGAGGGTTTATATGAATTTTACATAATTCTGGAGATTATTGCAGCAGACTGTAATTTAATTACAGTGAGTTGTATTCCTCGAAATAAGAGCCAAAAATCTCTAATAGTCATCCACAAACAATTATCGAATGATTATTAACTGATTTGACAAATTTATAGGCCAAATCGAATTGATTTATGCAAATATATACTGTTGGAAAATACTATTTAATCTGAAAATCGCAGCAGCTTGAAATAATTTGATTTCACCCTCAAATGTGCATGGAAATTCATGCAAATCAGTATTAGACCTTTCTAATGCAAGTCGACTTGAAACATCAATTTTAGTTGATGTTATCTTCACCCAATAATTCAGAAATCACCCTAGGGCAAGTCACACTCTAGGTATAAAGAAATGAATCTGAAAATGCCACAGTTTGATATTCAATTTAATATTAATCTGCAAATACAAATTGTTTTAAGTCATTATGAAGGGTTTTCGTCCTTCATATGGACCTCACAAGGGGTTTTCGTCCCAAGTGGAGAGAATTGAGAGTTCACTCTCAAAATCTGATTTTACAAATGAAAGTCCATATCCCAAATGACTCCTCTAACCCTTGTTTTATACTTTTTTAAAGGTTGGCGCCAAAATAGAAAGGACATGGCCACTTCCTTATGAAAAATTCATTATGCCTTAATAAACAAGGCCGACCCATATAGTCTTCACTAATACACTTTAAAATATTCATAAATAACAAAAGACATATTATCTGCTTCCTCTTTATCTTCTTCAATTTGACCAAGGAGGAGGAATATTCGGAAGATCCAATTATGCCTTCGAATTTGGGTAAAAGGGACATTACAGTCCTCCCTCCCCAAGTTTTCTCTTCCCCAAGCAATCGCAATCCCCTGGATCCCATGCGATCCTTGTAATCTTCATTTTTGTATCTACACATGAAGCAAACTCCTTACAAAAAACATGAGTGTCTAACAATACTCTTTTAGGTCCTGCAATTGTCTTCTTGTTTGCGGAAGCCCCATAATCTTCATGTATTTGATGGCTGCCCTGTACAAAGCTGTAATCAAGCATTCTTCTTTCAAAAATCAGAAAATTGGCTGGTTTCCATTCCCACGTTTTCACCCGATGGACGCAAATCAATCTTCAACAATACATTCATCAATGACATGGATAAAGATTGAGCTATTGAAATGATAGGAAGGCTGATCATGGTGATGTCAATTGTAGAAGTGATGGGACAGCAGTTTGAAATTGCTTTCCCAATATGAAAAGATTTCCATGAAACCTTATTCCCAATAGCACCAAACTGAAAATGACTCATAAATTCAGCTGAAATGGAATGTTTTTTCGAAGAATTCATGCCATATCCTTGCTTCCTTTCCAAATCTTTCCAAAAGTTTGTGCTTATGCCAACATCAACAATCAAACCTACCCAACACATACCCTTGTTTGGACGCACATCAATCAAATGCCACAACTGCTGCTCAAAATCTGAAAATGAGCTTCTTATCATGCCAAGGGTAATCCATGTATCTAGGTAGAGCTTGCAAAATTCTATTCCTTTTAGTCTCTCATCACGTAAAGCAACATATGCAAGAGTACATCCCAAAGTTCTTCTTCTTCTTCTATGTTCACAAAGAAAGGATAAAGCTGAAATATAATGCATATCAACATAGAGAAGCCGAAGAACCTTGTACCTTACTTGGTGCCAATGTTGTTTCCTAATGAGAAGGAACAAAGTACATGAGACCAACATACCCATGTGACCGTCTAATGAGGTACAGATCAGTAAACTTATGGTCTCCTTTTCTTTCTCCCACATGAGGTTCCCTACCTCGGGCATGTCTCGGGGCCCCTCCACATAGACAAAGATCTACTAGGCCTACAGAGAGGAACTACCTTTCCCTCGGACACCGGCTTCCCAGGCATTCTACAGTCTTAGCTACTGGTCATCAGCGCATTGCGAGATACTACCATCCGGGCTCGGGTTTTAGGTGATGTTGCTGAGAGTGTTGCTCCTTCTGCTCCACCCCCACACCGTCATCCTATTCTTCTTTTCCTCTGGTTTCTTAGCCTTTGCTTCTTCCTTCTCCTCCTCTTCTTCTCTCATCGTATTTCGGGGCGACCTGTTTGGGTCCTCTTGCTAGGTTTGTTTGTTTTGTACTTTGTAGTCCCATTGGCCTAATTTTGTGGTCATGCATTGGACATTAATATTACTATCTTATCTTATCTCCCTTTCCGGTATGTTCCTTAGGCGCCCAAATGTTAAGAGCAAATGTACCAAACAAGATGTGACCATTATACATCATATTTATCTCCCTATCATCCTCAAAATCATACCCATCAATGCTTAGTATGGAAGGAGAAATGAAATATGAAAATTCATACCTTGAGTTGCTCTCATTCGGAGTATAACTTAGCTGAATTACTAGCCTCTGAATTCCATGAAAACAATAGAAAGATCAAAGAAGGGAAGCACACATTTTGTTATGGGTCGGTTTTGTTGTGTTTAGCGATGTACTTCACAAAAACCCTACCACACAAATCTGAATTAGTTGAATGGCGGACTGACACACCTGTCATTATCAAATTTGGGAACATTTGAATACATTAGATGGGGTCACCCATATCACTTCTTTAATAGGGTGGACAAATAAAATCAGGCAGATATTTGCAAACAGGGCTAGAATATCAGAACAAATTGTAGCCAAATACGAACAAGATATTATTTTTTATTGCGGATATTGATTACACTTTCCTTTCGACCAGTAATTTTGCGAATTTCACACATACCGCTATTATCATATGAGGCTTCAGACGAGCTAATAGATACTTTAGTTTAGGCAATCATGAAATTGCCCATGGACCCTAGGAAGCTAGCCTTGCCTAAATTTGATCGGGTCATTGAATAAACTTGAGAGGAGTATAGAAATAAATACCCAGATCAATATGGCAAAGCAGAAGCCAGTAAAGCAGGCCCTAAAACATACAAAAGAAGGCCGGGCAAAGGTCATAGTGCTTTAGAACTTACTACCAAATGCTAGAAAGCCCTAACATCCAAAGCAAAACTGAAAGAAGCTCAAGTTTGCATTGAAGAAGTAGAAGAAAAACCCCAAGAAGTAGAAGAAATCTCTGAATCTGAAAAGGAAGAAATTCCCTATACCCCATCACCAATAACTGAATAGGAGCGATCAGGACCTCAGTTTTCAGCGGAAGCAAAGCCTTGGGTGGAGACACACCTCACCAAGCTAGCATATAAATATTACAAGAAATGTTTACTTCCAGAGGGCAGTTCCCAAGTAGCGCAAGAATAGGAAGCCAATACAGGAAGGGAACAAATGGCCATAGCAGAAGCCATAAACGACTACTTGGAAAAATTTGGTTTGGTAATAGGAGATATCATTCGTTTACTTCCACCTGAATTAGTCAAGGAAATCTAAGAAGTAGAAGTGGAAGAAACAAGCTGCTTGCAATCTCTTCAACAAGAATGCATAGAGCTTAAACACAAGAAGAAGAAGACAACTACAGATCAAAACCACATAAAGGAAGTAGAGGAACTAATTGGCTTGCTTATTAAAGCAAGGAAAGAAAGAGAACAGGAAGCCACAAAGGCCACAGTACACAAATCATAAAATACAAAGGCAAAGGTAGAGGAAAAGAAGAAGAAATATCTAGAAAAAGAACAACAGGAAGCCGTGGAAGAGGCTAGACAACAAAAGATAAAACAACAGAAATAGAAAGAACAAGAAGAGAAACATAAGGAAATTGAGAAAGCTAAAAAGTTAGCTGAAGAAGAACAAAAGAACAAGGAGGTAGAAAGGAAACAAAAAGAAAAAGAAAAGAAGGAAAAGGAAGAGCAAACCAAGGAGGAGAAAGAAAAGAAGGAGAAGGAAGAGAAAGAAAAGGAGGGGAAAGCCAAGAAAGAGGAGGAAGAGAAAGCAAAAAAGGAGAAGGAAGAGAAAGAAAAGAAGGAAAAGGACGAGAAAGCCAAGAAAGAGAAGGAAGAGAAAGAAAAGAAGAAGAAAAAGGACGAAAACAAGGTGAAGGCGGAACACGAAAAAAAAGAGAAGGAAGCAAAAGAAAAGAAGGAAAAAGAAGAAAAGGAAAAGAAAGAAAAACAAGAAGAAGAAAAGAAACAAAAAGAGGCACAAGAACAAAAGAAGAAATATGAACAAGAAGAACTAAAAAAGACACAAGAACAAAATATGCTACCATCAACCCCATCCACAAATACATCCACAAGTATGGTACCAGCACAAACACCTAGAGACTTTTTGGCTAAAATCAAACAAGCACTGCAACAAAGGAAAAATGATCAATTTATGTAGCTGCAACAATGAGTAGTAGAACAAACAAAAGAAGGATACAAAGTACATTGAATAAACTCCCCTTGCAGAAAACAACTTGTAGCCAGGTGTTAGAACAAAGTGCCAAACAAGATTGGATGTAGGGGTGTATGGAGATAGAAGAGGCAATGCAGAAAATATTATCCTCTATTCAAACAACAAAGCCACATATTATTACCACATCCAATCTACAAATAGAGGTACAAACATAAAGGATTGTGGAAGAAATATTGAAAGAAGATACAATTAGTTTGGAAGTAGAAAAAAAGAAAATCCACGAGAACGCTGTGGTAGAATACAAACAACAAATCCTCAAACTATAGATTATGGAAAATCAAAAAAGGAGAACAAAAATGCAAGCCGCAGTCCACAAGCTGGAAACAAAATTGAACAATTTGATGGCCTACTACACTTATACAATAGGATGGCCTAGTGTGACCCAAAAAGAAAAAGCAGAACTGGACAAGCTAGAGCAACAAATTCATTTGGCATCAACAGAGTATGACATCAGTAAGGACAATGATGGAGCTCAGAGACGAAAGATTATCGAGTTGATAGAAAAATATCAAATACAACAAAGGGTGTAGATTGAAAAGATAATGGATATGGAAGAGTGTCGTACACCATTGGATAGAGCCCTTATTAGAATGCAACAAGAACTCACAACTGCCCAAAACAGACTGGGTCAAGTGCAAGCAAAGTCATCACCATCAGAGATCCTCTAGTTGATTCAAGAAAATACACAACTACAAGAATGGGAGAAGTGGATAGATACACATTTGGCATTGTGGTATAATTTTGAAAAGAACGTTACGCCACAAATCACTAAGTATATCTCCCTAGCTCCACCATAAAGGAGTGTAAGAGGCGAGGCGTCCCACAAACCCAGTCGGGAGAGTCGAGGAAAGGAACTTTTCCTTATGCCAGACGTCTAAGTTTCTGGGGGTTGATGCCTTTACCCTCCCAAGTTGGCGTCCCATAATTCTAGTCAGGCGAGTCGAGCGAGGGAACCTTTCCTTACGCCAGATGTCTAAGCTTTGGGGGTTGATGCCTATATAGCATTTTTTGGGGAAAATTTTGAAGAAGAGGACAAAGTTCTTCATTAGTTGTCTCGAGGACGAGACAAAGTTTAAGTTGGGGGATGATGTTGACAGGGTTCTTCATCGAAGTTTGAGATAGCCGCGGAGATCAAGAGATAACTGCCGAAGACTAAAGGAAGCCACGAAGGAAAAGAGTAAGCCGCAGATAGTAGAGCAAAGCCGCCGAAGGTTAGATGAAGCTGCGAGTAAACTACAGAGAGCCATGAGATACTGGACTAAGCCATGTTAAATTAGACAAAGCCACGAAACACTGAAAGAAGTCGCGGGAGCAGACAAAAGCCGTGGAATAAAGACTAAAAAAGATAGAATAGAACAAGAATCCGACAGAATCAAAAGAAGTGATTCTTGGAATGTTTTGTATTTTGTATATTTATTATAATTAATCTATTGCATACGGGGTTGCCACAAGAAATGTATGTGAGCATCACCAACAATATATGAGAGAGTAGAGAGGATTTGTGTATGAGAATGAGACTAATGTAATGAATATTGAAATAAGAATGAGAATTGATGTTTTGGAGCAAAGTTTGTTATGCGCTTTTACATTCTTTCTGTTCACAAGTTAGAGTAGTTTACTTTTCCCGCGTACATCAATAACAATAGGCCGAACTTCCAAAATCTCACACTGCTGTCGAGGTTTAGGGTCAACAATCTACACCGAAGTGCACAACTTCTCCTAATGTGCCAAGCCTTCAAGTCCTTGCTAGTCTGCAACTTATTGCTTACTCTTCTAACAACTTGTAGCATTTCTTTGTGTAATGTCTCTTTCTAGGGTTGCAACTGAAAACTAGGGAAATAACACAAATTCAAATGAGAGTAATTTGATTTTTATAACAGATTTGAAAATATAAGAAACCCTAGTAGCGAATTGTATCTACACTTTTAGGGTATCAAACAACCTCCATATAGGTATACAAATTCTCCTGAATATTATATTCAACCAGTGAAATAAACATCAAGCCAAAGTACTCCAAAACTTGTGCAAATTATGAAGCTATACCCAGTTGTAAGTAAATAACTGACAATAATGGCTGGAAATGGAGATTACAATCTCTAAAAATACTATAAAAGTGTGAATTAAGCCTTTAACATTATGAGGAAGATGAATATCAACTCCAATTGCCAAGATGTGCCCTAGAAGGCACTCATCCTCCTCCAACCAAGTCGCTACGCTAGGAGAGGGTCCAAAATTGATGTAGTAACCATAGTAGTTCTTCTTCTATCAAACCCTAGCTGAAAACCAACAACATCACTTTCCTTGAAGTAGTTAGGAATCACCAATTGAAGAGTTTCCGTTCTTCAATTCAAACAAGGAAGGGTTTCGTCTTCCTTGTGTGCCACACCAAACGATTTTCACTCCCTAGTGGAAGGAACTGAGCATTCAGCCCAAAAACCATGCAAGTATAACTTTTATGACAAGATAGATGCCCAAAAGGAGTCCAAGCGACCCCTTTTACACCCTTTTGGTGGTCTTCCCTCATGACCGACCTCATAAGGATGTTTGCTTTTAACTTTATCTTTAGCATTCCACCTCTTCAACCTAGCTGACTTGACTTATGAGAGAAATTATGAAAGAAAAATGCAAATGGTCACAAAAATGCTGAAAAAATATGACAAACACTTCCCTTGTTCACTTCCTTCTTGCCCCCGGGAAGTAGAATGGGCTAGATGTCTCCAAAATGAACTAGTTTGAAAAAAGGGGACATTACAGTCCTCTCTCCCCAAAATTGCTTGCCCTCAAGCAATTGCAAGCTTGGGTGCTCCAATAATTTGGATCTTGTACCTGTCAAATGAAAGAGCTTTTGCCAACAGAAGCTCATATGCCCAAATACCATCATACCAAAACAACTCAATCCCATAGTTGTCTTGTGGAACAACTTCTGCCAACAATGATCACAATGTCTACTCCTTCCATCACCCATATCTATATGCTGTCTCTCAATGAATCCTTCTACCCAAAACATGAGAAAATCGTTCAACTCAACTTGCATTTAAGCTGAAAATAAGTCATAACGGCCATAAATCATAAATCACTTGGGATTCCATCCAATTCAATACTAGGATGGCTGGGGGGAGTGTCATCACTATCGAAGCCTCTCCACTATCATGACCATGCAAGGAAACCCTCTGAAATTGCACACTTGTACAGTTGTTTTTGATTGAAAATATTGTGACTAGTAATATAAAAATGATACGAATATGACAAACCCATGCAAGCTTCAGTAATGTGATTGATGTATTGGTGTTAGGTACCCATACAAGGACTAAAAACTCTCCGTTTTCAGCTGCAATCTCATATGCTCTTGCATTTGCTTGGGTGAGAAACAAACTCAAGTGCTCTTCTCTTTTAATACCTGTACCTGCACATGGAACAAACTTATGAAAGAAAATAAGAGTTGCCCTCATCGTTGTTTCTTCATGCCTCATGGATATGATGGCAAGTTCTCTTTCAATGTTTGCAATCATCTCAGATTCTCTCCTTAAGTAATGGATGTTCACAAGTTCACCCAGACTGTCCCAAACACATCTGTAACCATGCATTTTGTTCCCCAAAATTAGAAGGATAGTGGCTGGGATCCTTCTTAGGACAGCTGAAAACACATCAACGATGATTGTAGATTGGAAACTCTTCATCCTCATCGCTGGATATTCATCTCCGGCTGTCAAAAAAGTCGTTAGGGAGCTGAAATTGTTGCGGATAGTGAATTACAAAAAAAGTACAACTGCCATAATGATTACCTTGGCCTCCAAAAGAAGCTTCCCAGTTGCTGCAAACTAATCTCTTCAAAATTCTGGTTTGGATCAAAAATTATGAGTGCTGGTATGTAAGTATAACAACCATACTTTGCCTGGAATTTCTTACTAAACAATACCAAATATGTTTGAACATTGGTCTTAATTGATTTCAATGATTGAACTCTCTTATGCACAATTTTAAATAAAAAGAATGTCCTTAAACCTTCCCCTCTATTGCTGTCTAAAGAAGATATGCACAGTTCAACACATGAAATTGGGGATAACATCCCATCATGGCTGTAGCATTGCATTTCATTACTCAAATTCAGAATTCTAGTGGCCAACAAACATCTTGTGATAGCTACACATACCTTATCAATATCACCAGTGGAAGAGCACCTCTTCCTTGTGATCAATATTCACTTGGTGACTGCATATAGAATGTGAAACCAGCTAGAAATAACAGCCATAAGATTCAAGACAACTTCCATAATAATTCGGGGTTCGTGATTCACATTTTCCAAATTCATGTCATTCATGTTAGAAAGATGACTTACACCACAAAAATCCCATGGAATCGATGTCTTATTAGGCGTTCTTGCTAGGTGTGTTTTAGAGAACCAATCCCAAACGATTACATGATAAATTACTTCACCTTGGTTCATGAAAAATGGATTGTTGCATACGTTGTAGCAAAAGCTGAATTTATATTTTCAGTGGACGAATTATCCATAAACTTCACATACATCCAAAAGTGGCAAACTTGAAAGTAATTTAAGTCGCATGAAATCATAGCAAGCTGATTCATACAGTCTTGATTATAAAAATAACATCTAGCTTGCTTGCCATTCTTCCACATCAAGCATGTGGCTGTGGCAATTGTGACTATCTTCATAACCTTGGCTTCAAGTGTAGAACCTGGATCCAAGGAATAATCTAGGTATGGATATTTCACAACCTTGTTAGAATGCAGATCACCTTCTATATGTTTGCTCATAAATTTCCTTTCATTGCAACAATAGTTGCAACTTGTGTCCTTGACCTTAACATTATTTCTAGCATGTTGTTCATGATGATAAAAATATTGCAGCGACATAGAAGGAATCAATAAATCTAAAATATGATCATCACTATCATAACTTAGGCTGTCCTCAACATGTTCACCTTCCTTTGTTGTATCTTCTACACCTGCATCCATCTGACTCAAAACTACTGAGTTAGGATCAGCATTCTCCTTCCCCTTAGGCTCTTTTTTTTCAACGAGTGAAGCCCTTTCCACTTTGCCTTCATTCATACCTTGTGGACACATGTATGGAGCACCTTCATAGCTCTTGCTAGAGCCACAAACACCATTATCTTGCTTCTTATAGGTTGCTGTCCTAAAAATTCCAGCAAGCAGAGTATTCTCATTATCACCTGGAAATTGGGCTTCAACCACCAATTCCCCTCCTTATTTTGGTGCATCATATTTCCCTTTTTTCTTGGGCTCATGCTCCATGGTTTCTTCATGAAACACGTCCCTTCACACTGCTGTCTTGAAAATCAGTCAATGATTCATCCCTAAGAAGAGTGATAGGTATGTAATGCCCCTTTCTAGAGATGAAATTGAGAATAAGGGTTTGGCCACAAACCCAAATGAATCAGATCTGGAAATACACCAACACCCAACAAGCATCAATCTGAAAATGACTGAAAACACAAATCAACCCTGTTAGAATAATTGGTAATCAGTCTTCTAAGGAAGAAAATTGTATTAGGACTTCACATCAACATATAACCATGCAATAAGAGCTGAAAATGCTTCCAATTAAGTAATTCAACTACAACAATATTTATCAATCCAAATCACACCAAAATCATAGAGAAAATAAGTCATCACATCCCGCTGTAATTAATGTTAGGACTATGTTTATTAGATTGGACTTATCTAAAGCATATGACAGGGTTGACTGGGGTTTTATGTGCAAAGTTCAGGCCTAGTTTGGATTCTCTCAAAAATGGATTCAATGGATTAATGCTTGTATCTCTTCGGTATCCTTTGCAGTATTACTTAATGGCTCACCTTCGGAATATTTTGCTGCACCTAAAGGTATAAGACCAGAGACCCCTTATCACCTTTCTTATTCATCATTTTGGCGGAAGGCTTGGGACGACTAACAAAGAAGGCCTGTCAGGAAAAAAATTCATGGTATTCAGTTGGCTAAAAATATTCCACCTATCTCTCATCTCCAGTTTGTTGACGATTTTGCGATGCTTGGAAAAGCTACATCTATAGAAGCGAAACAAATCCAGAAAGTTCTACACACCTTTTAGGAAGCCACTGGTCAGCTGATTAACCAAGGAAAATCTAGCATCTGTTTCTTTCATTGCTCTAGACAGCAAGAAAATCAAATTTTAAATATTCTTCAATTCAGGAAGGGAGAGCTTCCTTTGCGACATTTGGGTGTCCCTCTAGCAGCCCAAAAGTTAAAAGACTGGTATTGGTTAATTCACAGGTATGAATTAAAATTTCAAAAGTGGAGTAATAGATGACTTTCTTCAAGATGCAGAATGATATTGGTCAAATCGGTTCTTCAAGCTATGGCTATCTACATTGCTTTTGTGATAAATATTTGTGGCAAGACGCGAAAACAGGTGGACTCTATATGCCGGAAATTCTTATGGAGTGGAATTTAGGATAAAAAGAAATGGGCCTTAGTCAAATGGGCTACTCTATGTTGGCCAAAAAAAGGTGGTATGGGATTTAGATTCTCACCTTGTTATATGCAATCCTTAGCTGCAAAATTGTACAGGAGGATGCAAGTACACCCCGACGACCTTTGGGCTTTGGCGCTGAGAGCGAAGTATGCTGGTGCCCCCCATAAGAGATTGTGCGTGCTACTCTCCGCAAAAAGGATCACCTATCTTACAGGTTATTAAAATAGGTCAGGACAGTTAAAAAGCAATTGTTTTGGATAGTCAACAGTGGTCCTTTTCCCAATTTCTAGACTGACTCATGGGATGGAGCCCCCCCCTCTTATTGTACAATATCCTTAGCTCATTCTTCTAATGAAGAAAATGCATGATAGTGGATGGAGGAAAGTTTCCCAATATGGAAGATGGTCACCCAATCCTTAGGAAAGTGAAAAGGAATGGATTTCACTTTCTGAATGGCAACATGTAATCTAACAGGAACATCAACTTTTATTGCAAAGTCTTTTCAATAATCATCTTGTTTCTTCATCTCCATTTCCTGACAAAATGGGATGGGAAATAATCCATCGGGCTGTTATACTGTTTCTAAAGGGTATGTGTCCTTGGTGATAGATAATCCTCACCCTTTAAAGTTCCTCTTTAAGGATGTATGGGATTTGGGGATGTGGCCTAGAGTGAGCATTTTCTTGTGGCTTCTTATTCATAAGCGGCTTTTAACAGGGGATCAACTTATTAAGGATTTTATGGACCTTTCAGACGTGTTATGTGCTTGCAAGATGATGAATCTTTAACTCATCTATTTTTCGTATGCCCTTGGGTAGTTCATACTTGGCGACTCTTTTCACACTGAGATGGCAGAACTTTGATTCTCTTGAATAGGTTATCAAAGAATGGCAGAGGACGCTTCCTACAGGGAAAAGCCTGTGTTCGGTATTGTGGAGTGGGATTTCTCTTCTTCTTTGGAATACTTGGAAAGAAAGAAATAACAAACTTTTTCAACAAAACAACAAAAATGGATCCTATATCTCGGAAAAAATAAAAATAAATATAGGTGAAACTCTTAAACATAAGATCCCATTGCCTAACACCTTATCTCCGAGTTGGGATTATATTTGTAATCAACTTGCGTTGGATCCAAGAGAAGCCACTTTACCCCAGTTTCATTCTAGAAAGGCAAGAAAGAGGGACAACCAAGTCACGGTCCCTCCTTTGGGATATGGACAATTGAATACGGATGGTGCTTTTAGAGGTAATCCAGGCAAAGCTGTTATAGGAGGAATTGGTAGAAACCATGAGGGTGATGTTCAATTCTTCTTTGTTGTTAGTTTGGGTGTTTCGACCAACAATGTAGCTGAGCTCAAAGCTATCTATAAAGGTATGCAAGAGGCGGTGAAGTGTGGCTGGTTGAAAATTCAAGTTAAATTTGATTCCCAATTGGCCATCTAGGTACTATCTAGTTACAGACGTACTCCACCAAATTGGTGAATTTCCAAAGAAGTTTGGAAGATCAAGAAACTACAGGAAATTTTTTATTAAGGTGTGGTTTGTTTATATTCCCCGGGAGAGAATTAAGATTGTAGAAGCTTTGGTTAATTGGGCTCTTGACAATCACGATATCCAATGCTACGACTTACCTCCTTTATGGTGGTCTAACAAGCTACAAGATGATATCAAATACATTTTCAACTTGGAAATCTCTCAATGAAGAGCGCAAATGTCTTTTTGATGTATAACGCTAAGGCTTGGACCAATAGTTTTCATGCTTGGCATACCCATATATGTAAATTTAGATTTCATTTAATATAATTTTTTAAATTTAAAAATAAAATAAATTTAGGACAACAACAATACAACCTAAACTAAGGGCTGGAAATGATAGATAACTGTAATGTCCCCAAATGGAACACTCTGACCCACACTTGGATTTTAGGCAAATCCAACACCAAAACAACTTATAAAAATATATATTAAATCAATGTTATGCAGATATGAGATATTAACCTGAAAATGCGACTAGGGGATGGCAATAAACTCATATAAATCAGCCAATAAACTGCAATTCTTCCACTCAAAACTGAAATACAGGTTTTATAAGATCAAAATATGAAAGAATACAAAGATCTCTAAGGCAAACAACGCTGAAATAAATTGATTTAAATCTGTAGATAAGCTGCCCATGAACAGATTTGAAAATGGAACTTCAAGTCACGCAAAAATACTGGAATCTAGTTGCTTTTATTCATAAAAATCAGATTATGATATAGCGATACAAATCAGATCTGAAGTACCTCAAAAACCACCCAAATTTGCTAAGTGGGGCGCTCCACCCAGAATAAATGAAAAGAAACCACTGCTGCAATCTTCTCACAAAACCCTTCTGCAAATCCTATTTATTCTCAGCTGAAATAAATTGAAAATATTTGTAATCGCAATGGACAACCTTGAATAGGAAATCCTCCGATGCTCTAAGAGGGTTTTCGTCTTCTAGAGGTAACTTCTAAGGGGTTTCGTCCTTGGAAATAAATTAGGCAAAGTTCCGAGCTTCAGATAAAATTCAGAAATTAGATAATGATCAAGTGCGACTCCAACACAAGTCGACTTGTACTTTTAAAGAAGGAAGTGACCCAAAGTAGCCACACATAAGAGCCAATCACTTTTGCCTTCATTTCCTCCATTTCTCTTTCCTAGCGCAAGTCGCATTTGCCTAGAAAGGATAACTTTTGGCCCATAAAATTTTTGCCTTTTTCTATTTTCTTTTGCCTCCTAGTGCAAGTCGCACGTTTCCATGGATATTACATTTTTGCTAAGTGCTTTTATCCTTCTGTTTACTTCGTCTATTTTTTATTTATCATTAAGTCCATTAATTGATTATAAGTGCTTTTTTTAATGTTTGATTTTATTTTTTTGCACTTTATAATAAAATAATAAAACTTAAGTCACCCTTGTGTTCTTCCCTTAGCCGTCGGGTAGACAAAATAGTTAAGGGTCTTCAATTGGGAAGGGGATATTATAGTCCTCCCTCCCCAAAATTGCTTTATCTCAAGCAATTCCAAACTTGTTTTGTCCAAGTGTCATGCACAAGAGACAAAACAAGTTGAAGTGATCCAAGATCCTTGCACCTGTACCTGTCAAATGAAACAGATCTTGCCACCATATACCTCTCTCATATACACAAAGTTGCATCAAAGGTATTACACAATTTATGTGACAGATTTCATCCTCTAATTCAACATCTTTCTCAAGAGGAAAATAAATCTGAATATGCATCAATAGATATGACCTTATCTCACTCATTTCATACCTTTCAATGCCATCAATATCCTCTGAGTGTTTAGGATAGGCATATGTTGAGCTTCCCCCAACATTGTTGTCTATGTGCCTGTTAAATGTATCTAAAAGTTGATCAAACGCTGTTGGTTTGGAAATTACAGTAGGCTGCAATTTCACACAAGTGTCCATCGGAGGCTCCTCCTCGTGTGCAAGTTTCTCCATAAAGTTTCCTTTGAATTCTTCATTTTGGTGTGGATCTGATTTTTCTTTATGCTCCCCTTAAATTTTTATCAATAATGAAGAGCTCTTTTCCTTGTACTATTGTAGGTGTAGTTTCCCTTGAGCGGCTATCAATCTAGCAACCATGGCTCTTCTTTGCCACTCCTCACAATTTCTTTGAGTTTCCATTACATCCTCCTTACTTGCATATATGAATTTCTTCTCCTGTCTAATATCAATATTTGGTTCCTTTGGAGCTGAAATAATCTCTCTAACTTGGCATCCAACAAGCAATGTTTCTTCCTCACTAAGGCAATTATTTTGTTCAATGGAAACCATACCTTTCTCGCTAAAAGCTTCTTCTTCCCTTGGCTATAGACCTAATTTGTCCTCCTTCGTGGGTGTAGACTCCATGGTTTCACTTCCTTGCTCATCCTTACCATCCTGCACATCAAATCTTTCTAGAAATCTTTGTGAGAAATTTCCACGTGAAGCAACGGATTCAACCTCTTGGGTCTTCAACAAATAACGCCACCATTTATGTGTTATTCCATCCATGTATCTAGATACGAGCATGAGCGCATCATCCTGACACATAGGATTATAACACAAGGTCTTAAATTCATTCAACCAACATCTAGCAAAGATTTCCTCAGTTCCATCAAAGAAAGGGACTTGGGTCCACTTCATCTTTTCCTTGATTGCTTTTAGATCTGATTTTTCTTTTCTTTCCTCATAGGCTGGGAGGATTTCAAGCTCTGATACCACTGTAATGTCCCCAAATGGAAATATTTGACCCCTACTTGGATTTTAGGAAAATCCAAACACCCAAATACAATTTATAAAAGATGTAGCAATTTATGTATATGCAGATATGAATTTAACTTGGAAAATGTAACTAGGATTAGGTGAAAAAACCCAAACAAATCAACCAATACATTATAACTTTTCCACCCCAATCTGATCTTCCAATGTTATAAAGTCAAAATATGAATTTAAATCCAGATATTAGAGGCACAATGGGCTGGAAATAAATTATAAAATCGGTAGACAAGCTGCCCTGAAAATGGCACTTTCTATATACCAAAATTTCTGAAAATAGATTGATTCAATCTCTAAAAATGAGCTTTGATGATAGCTCTCCAAATCAGATCTGAAGCAACCTTAAAACATACCAAATTTGCTAAGAAGTGGGTTGCTCCACATAGGATAAATAAGAAAATCACAGCTGCAATCTTTTCCACTAACCCTTGTACCAAAATGTGCAAATCTCCTTTATTCAACTGCTGGAAATACTTAGAAAATTATTGCAAACTCGATGAAGCACAATGGATACCCTTGTGTAGAGAATCCTCACAAACTCTTGGAGGGTTTTCGTCCTCAAGAGGGTATTTCTTAAGGGTTTCATCCTTAGAAATAAAATAAACAAAGTTGAAAGCTTCATACAAAAATCAAAGATATGAGAAATGTTCAAGTGTGTCTTCTCCAAGCAATTCCCATTGCTTAAATAGAAGAATTGGGCCTAATGGCCACCTCCAATAAACCAATCAGATTTCCCTCTTCATTAAATGTTTTTCCCACCAACTTTTCCCTCCTAATGCAAGTCACATTTCCTTGGGTATTTTATTCTTTTCAAGATGTTTTTATCTTTTTCACCATTTACCTTTCCTTCCTAGTGCAAGTCACATTTTCCTAGAATAAATCAATTTGAGCCCAAATGCTTTTCACTTTAAGTTGCCTTTTACTATTTTTTAAGTCATAAATAATTTATTAAAAGTGTATCTAATGTTTTTATTTTATTGTATTTATATTTTTTCCACTTTATAATAAAATATTAGAATTTAAGTCACCATTATTTTCTTCCCTTAGCTGTCGAGTAGACAAAATAGGCTAAGGATCTTCGATTGGGAAGGGGATATTACAGTTGGGCATGACGACTTCTTATTTGGTTCAAATACTTCTAATCCTTATGGATCGACCTTGATTAGAGAACCTACTTAGAGGTTAATGAAGAAATAGAATTACTTAAAGGTTGGCCTATGCTTTGGGTTTCTATTTTGATGTTGGCGCCACTTGAGGATTTATAAAGACATGAAGGATCATTTGAAAATATTATGCATGTTTATTCTAGATTTATATCTTGGTTTTGTGCATAGTGTGCCCTACTCTCCACTAAAGAGGAAACCTTTAGTGTGGCTCAACTTTGTGGACGAAAACCTCCATTGTTGGAAGATTGAGGAATGAAAACTCCTCAAACTTGAGGGGAATCCCATACAGGGGTTTCCAAAGTGCTTCAAAGTGGTTTATTATTGGTTTCCCCCCCCTTCTTACCCTAGGCGACTTGCATGGGTGGAGGGTTTTGTATGTTCTAGGTTTGATTTCACAATTTTGGTTTGATATTCTTGTTCGGCATAATTTATAAGGCCGTAATTTGAACTTTGGAGAATTTATGTGAGGATTTGCTATTTTTTCTAGCCCTCGGTTTGGGCTCAATTGTTAGTGTCATAAATATTTAATTCCAGTTGTGTTTATCAAATATTTCTTCAATAATTGATATATTTTTGATACATAAATATTATCGTGGCTAAGATAAACTATTTTGTGGCATTCTTCATTGATTTACATAGTGAAAACTAGATTTGAATCTGATAGGAAATTCGTTGCCCTAAGAGACTGCAGATTTTGTATTGGCTGATAATTCTAAGATATTCTCAACTATTTTCAATTTGTTGTGTGTTCTTGAAGGTATTTCCATATCAGATGTTGTAGTGATAGCCAATAAACCCTTTTTCGACATTTTCAACCCAAAAAGGGACATTACAAACATCTTTCCCATTTTCCTTTGGGACGGTAGATTCCTCCATGGGTTGTTCTCTCTCTGTTACTTGCAAACCTAAAATTTCTTCTTTCTCTGCCATTGCAATTTGGATGTTCTTCTCCTTTTCCTTTCTCCATGCATGCTAAAAATCCTTTTGTGGTGCCTGAGACCTAGGTCCTTGTCTTGTTATTCCTTTGTTCACTCCTATGAATTTTGCAAGGGATAGGGCATCACGAATCTCAGCTAGAAGGGTTATATTTTCCTCATAGTTGGCCGCAATGTTATGACCGACCAAATGTTATGTTTCAACCACCGGAATGACTTCCTTTCTTGGGAGGAAGATAGGTTGGAATGACCTAGATGAAGAATCACTCACTATTATTGGTGGTTGTAATATAATTTCGTGCCTTTGAAGAGATTCCTTCACCATTTAGGTTTTTCATGCCATGGATCAATTGTGCTATCTTATTCGCCAATACTTCTTTCTGTGGGGCAAACCTCTCAACCCTAACATCATCAAAATATATGTTTGCCATTTATTTACTCAATGAAACCCTCCAAGATGGGAGGATCGATGCTCTAATACCACTGAAATGCCCCTTTCTAGGGCTACAATTGAAAAATAGGGAAATAACACAAACCCAAATGAGAGTAATCTGATTTTTATAACAGATATGAAAATATAAGAAACCCTAACAATGTTCTGTATCTTCAATTTTAGGGCTTCAAATAACCTCCAAATAAGGTGAAAATAGGTATTTAAATTCTTCTAAATATTATATTCAACCAATGGAATAAAAATCAAGCCAAAGTACTCCAAAACATGTGCAAATTATGAAGTTATACACAACTGTGATTAAATAAATGACAACATAAATAGAACTCACAATGATTTCTGGAAATGGAAATTCCAATTCCCAAAAATATCATAAAAGTGTGAAATCATCCTCTAAAGTTACGACGAAGAAGAATATCAACTCCAATTGCCAAGATGTGTCTTTGAAGGCACTCAACTCCTCCAACCAAGTCGTTACCCTAGTAGAGGGTCCAAAATTGATGTAGAAACCTTAATAGCTCGTGTTCTATCAAATCCTAGCTGAAAACGAACAACTTCACTTTCCTTGAAGCACTTAGGAACCACCAATTGAAGTGTTTTTGTTTTTCAATTTGAACAAGGGTTTTGTACTCCTTGTATGCCACACCAAAGAATTTTCTCCCCTATTGGAAGGAGTTGAGACTTTAGCCCAAAACCCTTGTGAGTATAATGTTTATGACAAGATAGCACAGTCGCAAGGAGATGTGTCTTTGGACACTTGGCCTGCGTTTTGGGTACTGACACACATTTTGGGTATAGGAGACGCGTACGGAGACGCCTCCCATACGCGGAGACTTTTGTTCAACGAATCCTCCCATTTCCCATTGAAAAAAACATGCGTCTCTTTTCAGGAAACCCTAAAAACATTTTTTGAAACCCTAAAACTCCGCATTTTAATGTTAAATATATTGCACAGGCTTGCTCAAATTATTCATTCACTGCCAAGTCTGCATTTGCCATTGGAGGTCTGTGTTTGCTAGAGGAGGCCTGTGTTTGCCATTGAAGGGGATCGATTTGCTATTGCTGCTGCTGCTGCGAGGTATTTAATAATTTATCTTTTCTCTACAAAATCGTTTTTTCCCATATTTATACGCTATGGCCGCATCATCTATAAACCTGCGTTTTTGAGTGTTTTGCCTTGCCTTTCCACCGCTTTTTTTTGCTTTGCCGCACCTATTTTTTTTGCTTTGTTTTTTGGTTCGTTGCTGTTTCCAAAGGAATGTCTTTTAAGTTTTTATTTAGAATAAATTCTAACTTCTAACGCAGCTTTAGGTTTTACTTTTTATTTCATTTAAAAAGTTTAGCTTTACGTGATTTTTTTTAATTGTTCACTTTTAAAAATTTAGGTAGTTTTAAAGTTTTAGTTTTAGTTTCATTTTTTATTATTTAATGAATATGAAATCGTATAGTTAGTATTACTATTACCTTTTTAAGTTTTTAACTTTTCATTATTATAAGTTTTTAACTTTTCATTATTATAAGTTTTAACTTTTTATTATTATTTAAGTTTTAACTCTTAAACTTTTTAATATTTATTATTATATGTTTTACTTTTAATTTTTTAAATTCTAACTTTTTATTTAAGTGTTTATTTTTTTAACTTTTATTATGTAAGTTTAATGTTTTATTTTTAATTTTAACTTTTACGTTTAATTTTTAAGTTTTAATTTTTTATTTGTGTAAATTATAATTATATTATTGAAAAGTTTTATTATTTTAATGTTCAAAGTTCAAAGATTAAATTTTAATTTTATAACTATGATATTTATTTTATTTTGTATTTTTAAATTTTTAATTTTTAAAAATTATTTTAATAAAAAAATTAATAAATTGATTTTATTTAATTTTAAAATAGTTTAAAGTTTTTTTATAAATTTAAAATATCATTTCAATTTGATGTGCATTTTAAATTTTTTCTTTGATATGTATTTTAATTATAAAATTAAGAAATTGATATATTTAATTTTAAAATATGTATTTTAAAAAAAAATAAAATATCATTTTAATGGTTAATTTCAAATTTGATTTCTAATTGTTTAATTTTGTTTTCATTCAGGGGTGTCAGGGGGGAGGGAACGAAGGACTAAAACCACTTTGGAATTATTGCAACCGTGTTCGTAAAGGGAATGGTGGTACTGCAGATATCACTTGTAACATTTGTGGAAAGTGTTTTCAACGGCACTTACACAAGAGTGAAGGCCCATTTTTTCCGTATACCAGGGAAAGGGGTTGTTCCTTGTAATAATGAGGTAGAGCGGTATGAAACTATGAGGGCACAAGAACATGTTGAAGGAAAAGTGGCATCCTTAAGCTCTCACGCTTCGACCATCGCACACAAAGTGCTCCTATCAGAAGTTCTGGGCTAGAAACAGAATCAGAGATAGGTTTGTCTTCTGGACATGCCGCAGAGGGTGAGGGCTCTTTTCGTAAGAGACCACACATGGGCAGTTCAAACCCCATTAGAAACATGTTCGATGTGCATGGTCGAGATGCAGTTAATGCAGCAATTGCACACTTTTTCTATGCGAATGGAATACCATTCAATGTTGCTTGCTCACCCTATTCATGAGGAGATGGTTCGTGCAATCAACAAAAGGCCAATAGGGTATAAACCACCTGGATATGAGAAGCTTCACATGACTCTTATTGACAAAGAGAAAACAAGGATAGAGCAACAAACGGCACTTGTCAAAAGAGTGTGGTCTTCAGAAGGATACAACATAGTGTGATGGACGGTTGGACTGATACTAGAGACCGTCCACTTTTGAACATTATGGTAACTTGTTCTTAAGGCCCTTATTTTTTGAAGGCAATCGATTGTTCGGCTCAAGAGAAAAATGCAGACTTCCTTGAGAAGCAACTATGTGATGCAATTGAGGAGGTGGGGGGCATCACATGTTGTCCAAGTTATTACAGATGCTGCCCCGGTTTGCAAAGCAGCTGGTTTGTTGGTACAAAAACAAATACAAACATGTATTTTGGACACCATGTTGTGTGCATGCACTGAACAATGCGCTCAAAGACATTGGCAAGTTTCAGTGGATATCTGAGCTTATTGAAAAAGGGTAGAAAAATATAAATGTTCATTTGTAATCATCACCAAAACGCAAGCTATTTATCAAAGATATGCGAAGGTTGAGCTTCTCAAACCTGCAGACACACGATTTGCATCTTTCTTCATACTTCTTGATCGCCTTTATGCTGTCAAAGGGGCCTTATGTTCTATTGTTGTTAGTGATGCATGGGCAGCTTGGAGACAATCTACATCAGAGACTGCAGTTGAGGTGAGGGAAGGTGGTCCTTGATAACCTTTTTTGGGTTGATGTGAAATTTGTTGTTGACTTCATTCAACCCATTTGTGAGGTAATCCGCCTTTGCTGATTCAGACAAGCCATGTTTGGGTGAAGTTTATGAAGAAATTGACTCTATGTGCAAAAGAATAAGAAAAATCATAGATTCAAAGGATCCTTCTTTATATCCTTTGATTAAGGAAAAGGTACATGGAAGATGGAATAAGCACAACACACCTCTACATTGTGCTGCTTATGCCTTAAATCCAAAGTGGTATGATATAGAAGTCACCAATAAAAGGGCTCCATATGAGGACAGGGAAGTGATGAAAGAATTTTGGGTTGCAGTGAAAAAGATTTATGGTCGAGGAGAGGAAGCTTCTACTATCATGGACTCAGTGGAATATGTTTATACGTGGTCATGGTTAGTTTTCTACAGTGGAAGCTCTTTATGATATGCATGTGAAGGACCCAATAGAGTGGTGGTGGAACCATGGCAGTGAAGCAGCCTGAATTGCAATCGTTTGCAATAAGATTACTCCCACAAATAGCTAGTTCTTCATCCTGTGAGAGGAATTGGAGTACTTATGGTTTCATTCATTCATTGAAGAGGAACCGACTAGGGTCAAAGAAGGCTGAGAACCTAGTCTACATTCATAGCACATTGCGTCTTCTTACTCGTGTAGACCGAGGGTATAAAGAAGGTCCTTCAGCAGAATGGGACCAAATTCCACTTGATGCAGTAGTAGATGTAGAGGATGATGTTCTTGAGGCGAATGGCCTTAATGATTTGCCCCCTATTATATTGCCTGCAGAGGCGCTGCAACTTGAGAGTGATGAGTATCTGGAGAGCATCTTAGCAGAGGATCTAGAGGACATAATTAATGTGACAATTGACCCCTTTGTATCAGATGAGATATGATTTCGGGTTCACATTAGTGATTTTTGTTTTTAGTCTTTGCTTGTCAGTATTTTGGTGTTACAATGTACTCTTTCCTCACTATGTGAGATATCTAATATCAATATAATATCTCATCTTTTGTCAATATTTGTTTTCCTTACTTCAAAAAGTATAGTTATTTTTAAATTCTAATTTATGTATTTTAATTCTATATATATATATATATATATATATATATATTGTCGTCTCCCCGTACCCGTCTCCACATACCCATACCTGTACATGTCTCCTGGCAACTATGAAGATAAATGCCCATAATGAGTCCAAACGACCCCTTTTATATTCTTTAGGTGGCGCCAAAACCAATAAGGGAGTCTTACCTCATGACCGACCTCATAAGTATGTTTACTTTTAACTTTATCTTTGGCTGTTCACCTCTTCATCCCAACCGACTTGTCTTATGAGAGAAAGTATGAAAGAAAAATACAAATGCTCATGAAAATGACTGAAAAAAGATGACAAACACTTCCCTTGTTCACTTCTTGCCCATGGGAAGTGGAATTGGCTAGAGGTCTCCAAAACGAACTAGTTTGGGAAAGGGGACATTACACTTTGGTAGGTTGAACTAATTTGTGAACCTCCATAGCCCTAGTTTTGCTCCCCTCTATTAAGGGTACCGTGTCCTCATGCAACTTAGAAGAAATGAGCGGGTTCTCCAACATCCTTTCGCATTCTGCCTAACTCCCATCATTCATTGCCTCTACTTGTCCATTTAAAAGCTTCTTTGGTTGTAATGCCCCTTTTTGGGACAAAATGATCTGTAAACTCGTCACTTTAGCAACTACAAATCACTATGCTCGTGAATATGAAAGGAAAATTGCTTAAGTTCTTTTTAACCAAACTAACATATAAATTATTCACACTATCAGATTGCAAAAACAGAGAACAAAGACAAGATTGAGACATGATTTATCTTGGAGAAACCCGATGTGGGAAAATTCCAGATGAGTGAGCAAATTAGCTCCCCTTCCACTATGTAATCTCAAACTGATACAAAATACTACCAATTGGCCTTAAAGAAAGTTGAATAAACTTCCTAAATTGTATCTACTTGCTCAATATTCTCTAGCACCTAAGAATTATGCACCATGAACATATGCAAGAAGAACAACACTCCTCAAACTCTTCCCACAACTGAATTCCTTCAAAGTCACTTGCTTGAAACCTTGCAAAGGCTCAAATTTATAGATGTACAACCCCAGGGAGGCATGGAAAGTTGAAATGAACCGCCTGGAAGCCCAAACATTTGCAACTGTTGAGATTCCCGCGTTTCTAGACCATTATTTGCAAAACCGCCGCTTTACGCAGATTGGCGGTTACAAAACCGCTACCTTGCACTGGGGGGCAATTCTGTCATCATACAAAAGTCCGCTACCTTCCGGAGGTCATAACTTTTGCATACAAACTCGAAATTGGGTGCCATTTTTTTTAACTTACACAATTTTTCGAGAGGAACACAAATATGCAATCAGATTTGGATTTTGATGACATCTCCATCCTAAAACAAAATATATATGGCCCAAAGTGTCATTCGGAGGTGTTTGGATCACCCTCATCCTGACTAGACCATCTTGTGAAGATATAAAGGTGCCGAGAACTTGTAAAGCAAGTACCTGATATAAAGATTACATAGAATTAGGCTATTCCTGATCCATTTTTGGATCATACCTCCCCAATTTGAGGCTTTTAAGTCCCTAAAAGCTTCAAGGACAGATGAGGTGAGGAAATCTCTTCCTCAGATCTTCTCTGGAATACCACTCCTGCATCTGGAGGTGTATTTGTTGGATGGTTCCAATGAACATATCCTCTTTGTGGACTTCCAGTCCCACTTTTCCGTTGTCCCTATATGGTAATCGGAAAACACCATCAATTGCACTCCTAGGAAAATAACCATAACATGTCTGAAAACCCCTGATAAGGTTAGCAACTGCTATTTGCATGTTCGGCCAAAAACCATACCTGTATAAGTGCTCAACAGTCTCCGTCACACCAGAGTGACCAGCTACCCCTGAAGTGTGTGCTTTCTTGAACAAAGACAGTAATGGTTGTTTCTTTTCATAGGCATCCTCCATGGACTGCCTGTGGAATCCCAAGTCCGGAAGTGGACCATCGGGTAACAACTGTATCACATGCTCAATTGGCCTATTTGGGGGCAGATCCATAGGCTCTTCCTTGAACTGTTGAATAAACTCTCCCATCTGTTTCTGCTCTTTTTTAGTAATCATGCTATGAGTGGTTTTTGTGACAAATTCCTCAACTTGTCTATCCCTTAGAAGAAGTATAGAAAATCTTCTACTAGCATTTAGTTTCCGGACTTAAGTGGAACTTACCAATGAAATCTTTGAGTCTCTTTCAAAGGATGAAATGACATAGCTCTTACCATCCTTCATCAAATGGTATCGGTTGGATCTTCTTGTGATTATGGAATCTTTGATATACAAATACGGACTGCCAAACACCATGCCACACACATCAAGGGGAACAACATCCAAAGTGACTTTATCAATTTTTTTTTTATCAATACCAAAAGTAATCCTACACTATTTAGTAACCTTGACGTGTACGCCTTTCTTTACCCAACCCAATGACTAAGGACTTGGATGATTGTAAGTTTCCAACATCAGTTTGTTAACTAGCTCTTTACTAACCAAATTAGCTTGCAAACAAAAATCAAAAAGAGCATCCACTTTGGTCTTCTTCAACTAAATTTTTATGTGAAAGAGTTTAGTAAGTTCATTCACTTGAGCTTTACTACTATTACCCAAACATACCTCTCTGCGGAAGGAGGCACGACACATGGTCTCATCCACCTCTTTGCTGCAAAACACTTCCTCTCCCTGGAGGGTAGCCATAGCCTTCTTATTTTTTTAATTCTTGAGAAGTAGTTCCGGGTGGAGCTTCCAACATTTTTCCTCGAAATGAGTGTCAACTTCATAATGCCCACAGTGAATTTTAGTATCCTTTTTAGAAATAGAAGGAGCATTCTACTTACCTTTCCCTTTTTCCTTTCCCTTCTGCTTGGTTTCATCTTCTTTGTCTGAAGGATATTGAGAGGTAGATGAACTCTTCTTATCATCCATCTCTAAATAGTGAGCTTGTGTACAAGTGTCATCTACATCCAGCGGCTTGGCCAAAAGGATGGGTCTCCTTAAATGGCTATAAAGTCCACCAACATATTTCATCAACAAGTCCTGGTCCGCTATATCCTTTCTCATCTGAATAGCTTTCTTCTGGAACTCACTAGTGTACTCCTGCACAGATTGGCCTTGCTTTTGCCTGAGATATTGCCAATACATGAACCTCTCTTCCTCATAACAAATTGGATAGAATTGCTTTTTGATTAGCTTTTTAAATTCATCCTACTTAGCAATAGGAGGACGCTTCTTAATAACCAAAGAATGAACATAACTTTCAAACCAAGTTAAAGCATGATTGGTCAATTTTAACTGAGCAAAGGAAATCTGTTGACTTTCATTAATTCAATGGAAACTGAAATATACCTCAAGTTTAGGTAGCCAATGGTCTAGCTTCTCAGCGTTCACATCTCCATCATAAGGCTCAATCTTGATCTTTGCCTCTGCTTTGAACGGAGGAGGTACGGGAATGGCATGGGATGGTTCTTCTTCATGAACATCTTTTTCATGGTCTTCCGGGGTCTCTTTTGAAACACCAAGCTTCTCCATGAGCAGTTCCATGATGGACTCCAATTTCCCCAAGGACGCTGAAATACTGCCCACATCTTTGGACAGATTTGCGACATTCTCCTCCAACTTGTAGAAACGTTCTTCACCGTTATCATCCACATTGTCTCTTCGAGCCATCTCACGAATTCCTTGCTTCCACTTTCTTGTAGAAATCTCTACTTCAAAGGGAATCAGGCTACCTTCACTGCTTTCTTTTCCCTTTCGGATAAGGGGCATCTAACTGCAATCTTAACACAAGTTAAACGACACAAAAGACTGAAATTTTAACTGCTTTGATACCAATCTGATCCGTAAACTTGTCACTTTAACAACTACAGATCACTATGCTCGTGAATACGAAAGGAAAATTTTTTAAGTTCTTTGTAACCAAACTAACGTGCAGATTATTCACACTATTAGATTGCAAAAACATAGAACAAAGACAAGATTGAGACAGAATTTATCCTGGAGAAACCTAATGTGGGAAAACTCCAACTGAGTGAGCTAATTTGCTCACCCACTGGTGTTTTTCCCACCTTGGGTTTTCTCCAGGATAAATGTGGTCTCATACTTGTTTATTTCCTTTCAATTTGCAGTTTACTTGTGGTTATATTGCACAATAATTGGTTAATAAAGAACTCATGCATGTTTCATTCATATTCACGAGCATAGTGGTTTGTGAATTGCTTAAGTTGGGTAGTTTACGGATCACAAAAACTGAAGAACAAGGAATTAACACAAATCTCAATAATATTAAATCTGATTTTTAGACCAGCAAACTGAAAATGAACCCAGTTCAGATCAATGATCAGATTTATAGAACAATAATACAAAAATGAATGAATAGAACTTGAAGCCCCTCAAACAACTTTGCCAAAATATAAATAAGTATTTTAGGAATCAACCAAGCCACTTTCAAATATGAAATTTAATGGAAACACTGCTGGAAATTAATTATAATCAGAAAAGTACAGCTCCACTGAAAATAATGAAATGAGGGTTTACAAATGCCAAACTCCACAAAAAATTATTGATTCCGGCCTTATAAATAATGACAAATCTTATTATGAAAGAAAATATTAAATATTTGCCCTAGAAGGCACCAATTAACGCACTAGTGCAAGTCGCTCCAACTAGGAGAGGCTTATCAATGCATGTAAAAATCTGAAAATGACTTCTTTTTTCCTTTAATGCCCAAATCTGCAATATGATTTGAAATCAATCAAGGGAGGGTTTTCGTCCCCCAACCAGCCACAAGAAGGGGTTTCCTCCTTGTAAAGAGCCACACACTTGGATTTTTGCCCAAGAGTGGAGAGAACTAAGAACTCACAGCCCAAAGATCACTTTAGAGTAAATTCGCCAAAAGTAGACGCGTGCAAATGAAGTCCTTAATCTTCTTTTATAACCCAATCTTGGTGCCAAGGTCCAAACATGCATGACTGACCTCCTTTAGACTTAATTTAATCTTTTATTTGGCCTTTAAACACCACCAAGCCATTTGACCAGCTAAAAAGAAGAAAATACTAAAAAGAAACATTTAAAATTTGAAAAGAAAGATGCAATGAGTGTTCAATTCCTTCCCCAACGCATTCCACTTTGTTGACATGGAAAGGGAATGGCAAGAAGTCCAAAATCAGGCTCTCAAGTTGGAAAAGGGGACATTACATTGGCGAAACAAAATGGCTTTCAACTATTCGTAATAAGATCTTCTCCAGGTTAGGCTCAATAATTACACGAGGGGATCTTGAGCTCCTTTTTGGTTCTTTTTGTCAACAACTCAAAAAACTTGATCTTCTATTTGTCGCTCAATGTTTATAATATGGGGCTAGGTTTTTCCATTCTATTGGTGCTTTCATCCACTGTCCATTTTTCTTCTTACTTTGGGCCATCGATACCCCTTGCCGTGGGTGCTTGGTGCTTGGTTTTACTCTTCTAAAACTTTTGTTTTCAAGCCCACATTCATCTATCTTGACGAATCTTCACTTGTGATCTTTCAACAATCTTGGGTACTTTTCCTGCATTGAACTTCTCTCCCTCTATTTTTCCCATAAGATAAGAAAAAAGTTGAAAAAGGAAAATCCAAAAGTCCAGTGAAGAGGGAAGATCTTTTCATTGGCATGGTGGAAAATGATAGTCATTGAATGGTTATTGTTATCACCGAATCACAGCACCCTTGGAGATATACTTGAACTCACAATGTGATTGGATAACATGGGTACTATCTCCAAGTTGTGGGACTTGCTACTTGAGATAGACCTCCAGAGAAAGCTGGTTCTTGCTCCTAAACTACCTGCCACAATCTACTCTAATGCAGGATAAGCTAACTGTTCTAATCTAAATTTCCAAGGGACCAGGGAGAGAGAATGCATAAAATGAAAGCCTACACTAAAGCGGTGATACACCAGAAAAGGAGGATGTGAGAGTAGTCTCCAAATGTGTGAAATACAGAGGCAAAGTGCACACTAGAAGAGGTGATAACAGTTCTCCATAATCTAGCAAAATGCATTCACAGTAATATTCCAAGCACACACAATGATAATGAATTCCTGCAAGAACATAATAATAGACACAATATTCTTGTAGAAAGATAAAAGGGGCAAGAAGAATGCAAGAAAACACAGCAGGGGAAGATACATCCACAAACTTGTATTTTATTGCTTCCTGGTATGCACAGTTCAGTCTATTACAAGATAAGGGCCTGGATCACCATGCAAGGAGTCCACTACAAGGGCCTGCAACACACTGGCTTCACAAAGCAATTTTGGCAGAGCTTTGCTACCCAAAAACTCTCTCCTTTACAATGAGCCCAACACTCCAATTTATAGAAAAATGAGAAGGAAAAGAGAAGGGAAAATAGAAATCCCGAAATCTGTCCTTCAACCACCTGTAAGAGGCATTAAATTGAGTGAAATGGTTATACATTACTTGCAAAAGGCTCCCCATACTGTCCCATGTGCTGCAGCAGAGAAAGAATGATGACAATGCCTCTTAATTGCACTCCCAGCTACCAAATAAAACACTGTTCTGAACCCGGCCACGTTTCCTTAAAAATCTCAATCAATTTCTGATCAAATCCGGAGTTTCTTGATTGCTGTGCATCGGGCTCGGAACCACGATTCCAACGGTACCAATTTTGTGCGATTTCGTTGAGAAATGCAAAAGTTATGGCCTGCCTTCTGAGTGCGGGCAGCTATTTTGGGTCTGGCAGGCGTTTTCTGTCATTTGACGGGAATGAGCATTGACTGACTGGAGCCGAATATGTTTCTTTTATTTAAATATATCTACCCTCATTAAAATTAAGAAATCCAATTTTTGTGGCGTAGAGGACGTCGTGCTCGTTCCAGAAAGTCCAATTTTGTGAAAATCGGAGCTCGGAGTCAAAAGTTATGGCCATTTGAAGTTCCATGGGCCAAACGTTGACTTTTCTTCTCTGCCTTCGGCCGCTTCGGCTTTTCGTGTCCCGCGCGTCCCTTTGTCCCGAATGTTCCAGTGTTGCGCGGGACAAATTCTTCCGAACCGCCCGAAATGGGCTTCCATGTCCCTTTTCTGCCGGTGACACGTGGCGTGATCTGATTGGCTTTCGGCTCCTTCGGCTATCTGCGTCCCGCGCGTCCCTCTGTCCCACTTGGCACAGTGCTGAAATTTCCCATTTCGGCCGAACCGGCCGGTTCGCGTACTCTTGTCCCACATGTCCCGGTACGAAAGTTCTCATTTTGGCCGATCCGGCCGGTTAGCGTACCTTTGGCCCAACTGTTTCGGGCTGCCTTAAGTCTTTTCGGCCGACTTGCATCCTCTGCGTACTAACTGTCCAGATGTCCCAGACTGCCTGTTTCAACAGTTAGTCAAATTTTTCCATTTTTCGGCCAGTTCGGATTTCCGCGTCCCGCGCGTCCCTTTGTTCCAAATGTCCCAAATGCTGTGCAGACCGCCTGGCGGCATTTCGGCCGGTTCGCGCCCTTTTGTCCCAACTGTCCCGACTGTTGCGAGGACTAGGACTTAGCCATTTTTCATGATTTTTTCTGGCCCGAGCCTGTTTTTTGCAATTTTTCTTACCTTTCCTCAGAACTTGCTCTCTTCTACTTGGACAGGGGAGTTAGAAAAATATGAGGGGACCCTAGAAACATGAAATTTTTGCCCTGACTCAATCTATTTGCCTGGGACTTGAGAATTTGATGCATGTTATCAAATTTACCTTGAGGGGTGAATTTTGGATAACAGTTATAACAGCAGAAATAAATAGTACATGCTAGAGTAACAAGAAATGATTACCAGATTGACAAATGTCATTCATAAGCTCATAGGAAAATGAGGCAGTAGAAATGACATCCATGAAATTGTCCGTGGTCTGGGTATACTAATAAAAAGGTTACAGTGGGATGGTGATATCCAATCTCTGGTAGAGTTAGGTTCCGGAAAAGGCAATGGGTGCTACACACCTATCAATTGCTAAATGATTCAGACATAACTAGACATTGCAAATGTGCAGGGTGAAAGCTTCCAGTATATCTTTGGATATTAACGTTACACCCTTCCAACATTCAGAAAAGGAAGCAGAGCAAATATAAGGGAGCAATAAACAAATGACAAATAGATAATCTTGTGGAACAGAACAGCCAGAAATCAAAATGCCATGATATTATGAGAAGATAGAAATGTGTAACCCTTGGGGCAGATAAAGGACTAAACATAGCAAAGTGAAATTGTTTCAGTATTCATTTGGCTATGGAGAGAGAAGGTAGTTCAAGGATGAAAATTTGATGAGAAACATATAAGCATATTAAATACAGGATTATTGATTTCAAGAACTATCTAACATTTTCATATGGAGATAAATACAAGATTGTAAAGATTAATGAGTGACAACAATATGCTTGGTTAGGATGTAATTAAATTGTGAAGCTGGTAGACCCAAATAAAACAATACAGGTGGTTATAAATAAATGAGATAACAGAGTGTTTGTGGCTACCTGCAATTTTGTGTTGCACAAAGTATAGTTTAGATGAGATGTGATTAAAATATGGAGAACTTTCTACCAAACTTAGCAGTATTATGTTGCAATTCTTTGATGGAGAGAGAATCATGGCATGCATATGCCGAGAATCGTACAAATCTTCATTTCATCTTGGAATCCTTGTTTACATGCCTGGGGCTCATTTCAGATACAGTTAAGGTAGCTGCAAGATAAACAAAATTAAAGATATGCAAAATATTATTTATTTTTATGAAAAAGAGGGTTTTTCATTCAAGAGAAAATAAGTTCGTAGACATTGACACACAAATGATGTCAAATTAAGCAGGAAATAAAAAAAATGTACATTGAGACTAAACGCCGAGCCACTATTTTCAGATCTTCCTAATGGTGTGAAGGAAATTGGGATAAATTATGTTCTTTTTCATGTTCAAGCTACCTCTCTTCATTGATAACAAATGCAACTATTTTTTTTATCTTGTATGATGCTAGGTTTGATATTCATTCCCTAGTTCGTTATTTTCTATTGGAGGCATTTGTGCCAATCTTTGCATTGCCTTATTCTAAGCTTTTGCAATATCTTGAATTGCTTCATTGACAGATATATTTTTATCTGAAAAATAAGCAGTCAATTGCTTTATATTTGATGAAAAATTTCAACTAGTTGAAGTTCAAGGTATCGATTGTATTTTATAGTGGATCATTAAAAGCTTGTTCATGTCAAAGCATCCTTAACTACTTTGTTTGTGCTTTTGAGGAATCCATCTATTGGTATTTATTCTTTGTAAGAATGTTAATTCAAATGGGTTTTGGGTAGTTTCCAAATATAAATTGTAGAGATCAATTTCTTAAGTAGGAATATAAAGAGTTTGTGGATCTGCGGTTCTTTCCTAATGAATAGTGAAAATAAACGTCTCAAGTTAAAAGCCATCTTTGTTTTCTGTCTAATTTTACATTAAAGTAAAAAAGTACATATTAAGTTTTGCATGGCCTATGTACAGATTTGGAGATTTCGTTCCATCTCAATACCAGGAATTGTACGAGAAGTATCTTCATACAAGGTGTGCTGAAATATGTTCTGAAGGTAAGGAATGCAAAGAGAATATATATTTTTTGTACTTTACCCCGTTTTCCCTTCAATTTTTGGGAATGATATAAATTAATTCTGTCCTTTTCTTTTGGAATTATCTAGTTAGTCTTTTTTAAAAATTTGGTGCATGTTTGGTTGTCAATGTTGATATTTGCAATGTGATCTCAAGTCATCTGAACTAGGGCTAGTGCACTTGGTGAATATCTCTTCTTTGCCACCTTTACATGCTCGTGGAGAACTATTAACATGCAACATCCTAAATGTTTTGGTCAAAGGTTGCTTTCTACATTGCAGGGAAACACCTCACGACCCCTTTGTTTCCGTGTTAGGATGTTTCTAGTACAAAAACGGTTTGGAAATGCATCTAAAATGCATGTTTGTCCCGAGTCCATATTGGAAACGACTTTTCTGTTTCCATAATGTTTTTGTGTAGTACTTGGGATGTTTTTGTCCTTTTTTTGGTGGCACATGTCGGAAAGTGAAAAAAAAACTAAAAAACAAAGTCAAAGCCTAAAAAGCATACCCGAAACTTGCTAAACACACTTCCTAAAGGCTAAAATTTATATAAGCATGTTGAATGTTTTGAGCTTTCGTGAATAGTATATTTTTAAGTACTTTATCTTTTGTTTACTAAAAATGAGTATTATTCCTTTTTTTGTAATATGTTGTATGGGTGTTTTTGTGCTATTTTGTACCTCAACTTTAAAAAAAAAAAAATCAGCATTTCCATTTCTGTACCCGTTTTGCCTTTCCTAGCAACCTAGGTTGCATTCATAACTTACTGTGTTTTTGGTTTATATTTTAGAAACTCTTGAGTTGTTAGAAATCAGGGCACATCGCCCATGGGCCCCATGTCCGTATCCAATGTATTGGACATGAGACACGTTAGTACATGTGTCCTAAAATAGAACACATGTCAAACACATGTCTGACACTCCTCCAATGAAAACAATGTCTCGCGTTTATAAAAAGCAGCTAATTTTTTTTCATTTGCACATTATCATATAGGAAAAAAGATGAACTTTCATTTCATAGTGCAGGTGAAGGATGTAATGTCCCTTTTTTTAGATTAAAATAATTAATAATATTATTGAAGTTGGTCCTGGTCATTTCTACTCTTTGGGAAACTTAATAATAATATTTTATTAAAATAAAAAAGTATTTTTAAAAACTTTTAAGTAAAATTAATGATTTAACTAAGTCAGCCAAATGTAACTTTATGTAATATTATAAGGCAACTTATGTTTTAAAAATAAAAGTGACTTTAAATAAAGTAAGTCGGCACCAAAATTGAAGAAATGAGGAAAAGGTATAAAAGGAGGTGTTGGAGTTCATTTCAAGCATTCTTTTGGACATTTGATAATTTCTAATTTGAGAGTTAGAGCAATTTGCTTCCTCTTCATCTATTGAGGACAGAGACCCTCCATGAAGGTCTATTGAGGACAAAATCCCTCAATAGCAATCAGATTTGAGGATAAAAACCCTCCAAATCTGCATGGATGGTCTCATTTTAGAGATCACATTGGGCTACAATTAGATTTCCTTCATGAATTTTCAGTTTTCATGCATTTTCAGCTAGGGTTTCTACTGCAGAGCTGATTTGTAGCAATTTTGAGTGTGGAACAACCACAAGGGTCAGTGTTTGGATCAGCTAAGGGTTGTGATCAGTAATTCATCCATTTCAGAGGTAGCGCCAAGTATTTGAGGGTTTATTGATAAATTTCAGACCCTCTCCTAGGGTAGCGACCCCTCCTTGGGAGGAGTTCACTGGTTTTTAGGGCACAACACTTCTTTCTTTGTTGATATTCGGATTTATCATAATTTCTAAGGCTAGTTGCATTTGTCGGATTAAATTTTGGGCCTTGGAATCTCAATTTCCGGCCATTTTTGTAAGTGGATTCATTGCTGTTGCAAATTTAATTACCGGTTGAGGGTTTTAAAGCTCATTTCTTGGCTTGTACTTGTTCTAAAATATTTATTAAATTTACTACATGCTTTGGATGTTGTAAAAATGGTTTTGGTGGTGAATTATTGCAATTTTCCTCTTGCTGTCATAAGATTTCAGACTTATGTGCCTTGTTGCCCAAAAATTCGGTTCACTGTTATAAATTTCAATTTTCTTTGAGTTGGGTTTGTGCCATCTCCCTTCCTTTTCAATTTCAGCCCAGAAAGGGATAATACAAAGGAGAATATTCAGATTTGAAGGTCTTCAAGGGGATTTGAAGGCATTTCAACAAGCGCATTTAGCATTTCTCCAACAGCAGTGGTTGTCATCATTCATACCACATAAATCATGGCTCAACCTTCAAGGGTAGCTGGTAAAGGTCAAAGGAAAGGGAAGAATCCAAGTTTTGGTGCTGTCCACCCTTCTCTAAGTTCACCTATTTCTGTTAGTGCTCCATCAGTTGGAAGTAGAGTTGGCAGTGATGCATATTACCCTGCTGTACCAAGACAATGGGCTCAAGAAAAAAAAATCTTCACTCTAGAAGCATGTAACAAGAAAACAAGGGCCTGGAGCAAGACTTGATAGGGGATGAAATATTGTTTGGACATGTAAGTACTACCATGACGTGGAGCATGTAAATCAATGAATGCTACCCAAAGAAAAAATATATCAAGAGAGGATGCTATTGGTTTGGGGACGGTGGCAGCAACAAGTAGGACAGACAAAGATGAGGATCCTCTCCCATTCTTGAGGAAGCCATCCAACATAAGTGGGAGTTGGACTGCATTTCAGCCAACAAAATAGAGGACAACTTGTAGTGGTGGTCTAATGGACAAGATCTTTCAATAAGAGTGGGGAGAGGAGGTTGATCTTACCATTGGGTTCTTCTATCTCAACTTCATTTCATTTTATGTTGCACGGTCTCCTTTGTTTTTGGAGATGCGTTGAGCTCTAGTTGAACAAGCTCCAATTGGGTATGTGCCTCTTAGTTTAAAGAAGCTTAGAACCATATTGTTGATTAAGACAAAGAAAGTGGATAAAATTCTAGAACCTATTAAATCATCATGGCCCTCATCCAATGTTAGTATTGTATTTGATGGATGGATAGATGTAGCGCACCATTCACTTATCAATTTCATGGTGTCGTCCCAGAATGGACAAGTCTTCTTGAAAGCGGTGGATGCACTTGGAAAATACAAGGATGCACAATATAAGTGTGAGTTGTTCATTAAAGTCATTGAAGATGTAGGTGTTGATTATTTTGTGCAAATTATCACAGATAATGCATCTATTTGCAAGGCTCCGGGCACGATTGAGGAAACTAAATATCCATAGCTATTTTGGATACCTTGCATTGTTCATTCTTTGAACTTAGCACTTAAATCTATTGCTTTAGATGTGACATGGATGGTAAATCTCATTGATGATGCACAACATATTTGCAATTTTGTACAAAACCATACTAATGCCCTCACAATCTATAAAGAGTACACAAATCTATCATTGTTGAAGATTGTAGATATTTGGGTTGCCTCATTCATCATGCTTAGGAGGTTGAGGGAGGTCAAGACTCTATTGGGGCTATCACCATTTCATAGTTTTGGTATTTTTGGAGAAAGACAAATCAAATTGCTTTGGAAAAGGTCAAGGATATAGTGTAAGCTGATGGCTGGTGGGAGAGGGTTGATCTTACCTTTAAGATCATGGACCCTATCATTTATTTTTTGCGGTTTGCAGACACTAACCGGCCCATCTTAGGAGAAGTTTATGAGGGGCGGGACTCCATGATTTAGTAGTGAAGACCATTGTTGTAGCATTTAGAAGGATATATCAGGACAAAGCATCCCTTGATGACGTGGAGTAGGGATTTGTAGAGCTTTCCACTAGCATTGGGATATTTAGAGGCTATGATGTGATCAGAGATAGGGGTTAAGAAGCCCTATGCTTGGTGGGGAACTCATGGGGTAGTGTGCCCTATTCTACAACAGTTAACCATAGTGTCCTTGGTTAGGTTACTTCATCCTTATGTTGTGAGAGGAATTAGAGCATATACGTGAATTTGCATAGTTTGAAATAGAGTAGGCTTGAGCAGTCTAGAGCAGAGACAATGGTGTATGTGCACTCCAACCTTTGTCTTATTTACAGGATGAGGGATGAGTGGGTGAAGGGAAGGACAAAGATGTGGGCCATATTTCTTGATGAAATGGGTTTGGATGACACCGTTGAGTTGGCATTAGCCAACTTGGATGTTAATGAACCAATGCTAGAGCTTGTTACTTTTGATGATGGTGATCCTCTTGAGGGGTCATCCTCTACACCAACCAATGCAAAGCTTGGATAGGTTATGGAGTAGGATGGAGGAGAGAGCAGTGGCACTAGTGGAGATGTTGATGATTTTGACATGGAGGTAGATGACTAGTGACTACGAGCTATGAGATTCATCCATCTATGGTTCGAGTATATAATATTTACCCTATTTTGTATTTTCCATTGGTAGTGGCACCCTATATTATCAATAATTCAATATCTATGTAGTGCATTTTGATTTTGATGACATCAAATAACTTAATGAGAAAACTACAGTTTATGTTTCTAACTTCTATTTTATGTGTATTGAATATTCTAATTTCTTGCGGGTTTGATCATCATTCATCAATGATCATTGATGTAGTAACTAGTTGTATCAATATTTTGTAAATGTTCTAATTTATATTTTATATATATAAAGTGTCCTCCGTGTCCTATTTCGGGGGTCGATGCGTCCCGTGTCGGATACTTGTATCTTTGTGTCCTGCGTGTCCCGTCTCCCAATGTCATGTGACTTAGTAATGAGTTGTATATTTTTATTATGAAAGGATGATTCATATATTCGTAGAAAATATTTACAAAAAACCTGTACCAAAAATAAAAAAGAATTGTACAACGGGAAAATAGTATTATTACAATCTCTTCCTTAATGCAATAGGGACAAAGATAAAATCAATTTAGGCCTCAGGTTCTAGCTTTTTGGCGTCTTTAATCAATAAAAATCCTTTGGCTAACAAATGCATATGTACTTTGCCTTTCCACATGTGATAGAAATCAGACACAGAGCAACCCTTGTTCATAAAAACATACTTGCACCTAAGTGTAATGTCCCCTTAGAGCACAAATAAGAGAAATCCGGATTTCCTAGGAAACCCTTAGGGCATAACTAATACAATCTGCAACCACACAAATCTTTATCCAAAATATAACAAGCTGATTTATATTTAGAAACACTTATCATAAAATACAACAATCTGAAATTATATTTTATCTCATCAAATATTCAGACACAAACATACCCAAAAGGTTCAAAACAGCTAGAAACCCTTTTAGAACATTAAGAAGGTGAATAATAATTTTTGTGATCAAATTCTGAATTCATTTTCATTAATTCAGCAACTGAAATTGAAAGATACATACAACTGACCGTTTGGTAGAAAATCTGATCAATAAAATGCTTGACATGATACCCTAGGGTAGAATTAGGGTCTGAGCAAACGTTATTATCACAAACACTTGAGAAATCAACTGGAAATTCTCTCAAAGTGGTTTGCCGCACCTCCAAAGGAAGTGTTCAGCTTGGAAAGTGCTCAAAACCATCCAAATATATCATAGAAATTAGTGGCTGATCCATGAACACTGAAATTCTGATCTGCAATTGAAACCTTAGCTGAAAAATTGATCCTTTCCTCTAAAAATCTTGTATGAGCTCAAGTGTGATCTTTGTATGAAACCACCAAGGAGATATTGATGGTTTTCGTCCCCAAAATCTAATCACAATGAGGGTTTTTGTTCTCAAGTGATGGATGCTAAGAGGGTTTCAATCCTCAATATCCGAAAGTAGAAGCACAAGGGCTTGACTTCATAAAATCAAGATGATGTCTACAAACTAAGCCCTCCACCTTCTTTTATATCCTTCCATTTCTTTTAATTTCTAATCAAGTGTCGGCCCGCTTAAATTACAAAAGTACTCTTTTAAAAAAAAACAACAAAGATTTTATATTAGATGGCAATCAAATTTCCATATTTGGTTATACCAAGCCTAAAAACTATTAGTCCAAGCAATAGCACTATACAAAAGTAAAGCAGTTGTAATCATCATAGTAAGGAGTCAAGATTGAGAGTGTATTTGATGTCTTCTTATAGCTGGTTGGACCACCATGTAGGAGGAAAGCCATAGCACATGAGATCCTTATTATCAAGAGCCCAATTAGCCAAACCATCTGCAATTTTATTTCTATCTCGGGGAATGTGTACAAATTGCACTTCTAGAAAATTTTCTTGCAATTTTTTAATCTTCCAGACTCTTTTGGCGATTCGCCAATTTGGAGGAGGATTGGCTCTTTTATCAGATAATACCTTGATAACAATTTGAGAGTCTGACCGAATTTGAATTTTCAACCAGCTACTCTTAACAACCTCTTGCATACCTTTATAGACCGCTTTCATCTTTGCGATATTATTGGTAGTAACATTGAAATTTACAGCAAAAAAGAATTGAACGTCACCCTCATGGTTTCTACCAATGCCTCCCATAGTAGCCCTACATGGACTACCTCTGGAAGCACCATCCATGTTCAATTGTCCATAACCCAAGGGAGGGGCCCCTGGCTTGAGTGTCTCTCCTTCTTTGCTTGTTAATATGAAAACTGGGTAACGTGGCTTCACTTGGTTCAAGAGATAGCTGATTACAAATATTTTTCCATTCCATAGAAAGGGTGTTGGGTGAAGGTATCCTGTGTTTGAGAATTTGAACTATATTTATTTTGGTTTTTTTCCAAACATAAGATCCATCTTTGTTACTTTGCTGAAAAAGTTGATTGTTTCTTTCTTTCTAAATGTTCCAAAGAAGAAGAGAAATCCCACTCCATAATACAGGAAGAAGCTTTTGTCCTGTAGGAAGCATCCTTTGTCACTCTTTGATAACCTGTTCAAGGGAGTCAAAATTATTCCACCTCAGATTGAATAGAGTCACAAATTGTCTCCAAATATGAACAACCCAGGGCATATGAAAAAAAGCTGAGTAAAAGATTCCTCATCTTGTAAGCACAGAGCACATCTGAAAGGTCCATAATTTCTTAATAAGTTAGTCTCTTGTTAAAACCCTTCTATGAATAAGTAGCCAGAAAAAAAAAAAACTAATTTTCGGCCACATCCCCGAGTGCCATAATTTCTTGAAGAGGAACTGTAGAGGGTGAGGATTGTCTATCACCAAAGAGGCATAACCGGTAGATACAATATAATAGCTAGAGGGATCTTGTCGCCATCCCAGCTTGTCAGGGAATGGGGATGAGGAAAGAGGATGAGTGTTCAAAACATTTCGCAACAAAATTTAATCAAATTAAAAAAGTACTCTTATTAAAACATAAGTGGCTGACATAAAGTTACTTTTTGGTTCACTTAGTTTTAATCTTACCATGTTCCCCTTTTGTTCATCTCATTAGCCTAGGGGAAACAACAAAATAGGTTAAGGATCTTTGTTCTGCTTTAATTTCAAAAAAGGGACATTACACTAAGTATCCACAGGAAAAACAATGCAGAGACTCGTAAGCAATGCCAATTACCCTTCAAAGAGTCTCTAATAATAAATCTAGAATCACTAAAGAATGTTGCTTGCTAGTGCAGACTCCTTTGAAGAATGGCCGTCAACTCGTTCTAAATAACCTTCCAACATGCTCTTGTAAAAGAACAATCCAATAAGAGGTGCTTCGTTGGCTAAAACATGTGGCAAAAAGAGAAAAGACTATTAGATAAGCCACTTTTTAGAAGCCGAGCCTTGAAAGGAAGTCCTTGATAAATCACCAATCAAGTGTAAACCTAACATTTGTAGGAAACCTTCACTGACCACACACAATACAATGGATGAATCCACAAAATTTCAACATTAGAAGACACTCATCCAGCATTAAGTACAGGACTAAAAGGATTGCGCCGATGAAGGATGGAGTAAAGACGGCGAGTGTCATATTGAGCTAAGGGGCGACCATAACTGTAACGTCCCTTTTTGGGGGGACTCAAGAAATGGCCCAAAGCTGAAGATAAACAATACTTCTCAGATTTTTAGTGAGCTGTTAGTGACTGAAATAAATGTATAAAAACCCAAACTGCTGCCAGCCAACACCCTTCTAGGGAAGCAACCTGTTTTTGGGTTTCACACCAACTTTTATGCCTTCAAACCCCTTCAAATCAGCTTCACTTGAATTTCTAAAATTATGATATATCCTCAATAATCATATAATGTGAGAAATCTGATTTTGAATGCCCTAGATAGGGTGATATGAATTTCAACAAACCCTTGTGTGCAGCGTTTTTTTTTTAAAATTCATAAATGAATTTAGGAAGCACCAAAAATCACGAAACTTAAGATATCGGCTTTATAAATTATGAAGAATAAGTTGGTAATTTTAGATTTATCAAATTAGTATCACACATACCAAAACACCACTTCAATATAGGTCACTCCACTTGAAATAAATATAATTTTGCATCAAAGAAGACCACAAATGCAAGAGAGATCTTTTATTGCTTTTCCAACCAGCTTGCACAATCAAAACCTCATGAAGTGTTTTCGTCCTTCACAAGTTTCCCAACCAAGGGTTTTTGTCCTTGGAAGAGATGCTCAACCCAAGGGGTTTCATCCATGAGAGAGAGAGTAAAAGTGATACTCTAGCCAACTTTCATCAAAATAAGAATAATCACCAAAACATGAATCATTAATGCCCAAGTGACCTCCTTAAATAGCCATGAAGAGTGCTTATACAATCATAAACATCATTACCAACCCCTTAAGTAAGTGCTTTTAATATTATAAAAGCTCATAATGCCTTAATTACTAAACTACTTAAATTCCTCTATGGAGCAAAAGGCTTCGAATAGGATAAATGATAATAAATGACAATGACCTTCTAATTAATAATAAAAATATAATCCAGATTTTCACTTGCTCTTCTTCTTAGACCCACGGGGCAGGAATGGGTTAAGGTCTTTAGAATTTAGCCTCCAAAAAGGGACATGACAATAACTATCTTAATCTTATTGTCCAACAGAATGAGGCTCCAAATCTCCAATATAGTGAACTGATCAATAGAAGAAAGGGAAAATTCACAGGCCAAGAAATGCCACTCCTTCCAAGAATGAGAGTTGGTACTCCACAAGTTCCCCAAAATAAAATCCTCTTCTTACTAAGCCTTTGAGCTAGAAAATGAGGGAACTCAGCAGTACACATGTCTTGAAGCTTCCAGCTCCAAATAGGCCTTCTTTCCAAATTCCACTCGGAATGACTTCCTTACACTCCCCACTTAATTAATCAAGCAACTTTTCTCTGAGTTGTCCAAATACTTTTGTGAATAAAAGACCCTATTATCTGAAACTTATGGGGACAAGAAATAATATCACATAACCCAAAAGGTCCTTCAATCTTTTTTGTATGTAGCGCACTGAGAAGTCTGTCTCATCAAAAATTTCCAGGGAAAGGAGGCATTTAAACAGCAGATCACTCATTTGGCTGCAAGAATACACCCATGAGTCGCCACATCAATCAAACCAAGCCCACCATCCCCCTTGGGCATAATACAAACATCCCATGGAATAATAGGAAGGCCCTAAGTACCACCAAACTTGGCCCATAAATAGGACTTCAGCAACTGCTCAAGCTGGTGGAACTGAGTTTGGAGGGCAACTAGCAAGAGACATAATAAACATGAGAGGCCTGGAGGATTTTGGTCAACAGTGTCAACTTTTTTGCAAAAGGGATATAGTTATTTTGGCACGAGAAGTTTAATTTTGCAAAATGTTGTAGGACTTAATCCCTCATCACCACTGGTGAGAGACAAAACTCAAAAGGGATACCAAGATACCTCATAATCACTCTAGGATGGACAAAAGACCACTTAGTCGGAATCCAATGTAGAGAATTGTCCAAACCAATCAACTAGTAGTCAGTTTTGTGATTGCTGACAAGAGGTCCTGAAGCCTTGCAAAAAATGAACAAGCAATTCCTTGCTCCTTCCTCTGAGTCCTGATCTGCTTGGATTAGAAGAAGGGAGTCATCAGCAATCTGGTCATTGAGCATCTCAAAACCATTAGGCATATACACACCTTTAATCCTGTTATCAAAACTATTAGCTTCCAACAAATATCTTAATGCATTAGCTGTTAAATTATAGAGATAGGTGCCAAAGGGATACCCTATTTAATAGAATGGTGAAGATCAATACAGGGGGAGAGTGTATTATTAATAGAGACAAATGATGAGGCAAAAAAGAAAAGTGTATTCACCGTCAGCACAAAGCGATGTCCAAACTCTAGGCAAGCAAGCATCTCAGTGATGAAGGGCCAATCAATCCGATCATAAGCGTTGTCAAATCTATATTCAGGAAGAGAGCCTATTGACTAGTCTCACTAACACAATCCACGGCCTCCCAAGCAGAGAGAATTGTATCCAAAATGAATCGCCTTAATCAAAGCTAGTTTGCTCCCTTTGAACAATCCTACTATAAAATCCTCCGAGTTGAAGTGCAACTTCCCTAGCAAGGATCTTGTAGGCAACATCAGTAAAGTAATTGGATGCCATCCTCCTAAAGAATCCCTGGCTGCTGATTTAGGTACCAACTTTATCAAACCATGATTAAGAATGCGATCAAACGACCAAAAGAAAAGGCTTCAGCCGCTAAACAACAAAAGTATTCTCCAACCTTATCCCACATCTCTTTATATAACTCACATGGCAAACCATCAATTTCAGGGGATTTCCCATTTTCCATTGATGAGGGCAGCAACCAACTCTTCTTTGGAAAAGTTAATCTAGTATAATTCGATCACCACCAGAAACTTTATGAGGTACTACCCGATAGCAAGCATTCCTAATGGCCACCACAAAGCCTGAAGCATAGTAGTGAGAGAAGATGTTCTGAAAGTGAAGTCTAAACATATTTCTAATATCTTCTGGGTTCTCTTCCATCGATCCATTAGGTTGATGTAGACTATGGACCCTCTCTGCGATCACTTTCCTCTTTAAGTTATCAAAAAAGAACTTGGACCCCTCATCTCACTCTTGGAAACATTGTAAACACGTTCAAATCCAAGCACCTATGGAAATATACTCCTTTCTGTGCACCACAACTTCGAGAGAAGCTGCGTCCTTATGTAGAGAAATGGGAGGATATGTGAAATAGCTTCTCGCCACTACTAGTCCGAGTTTGACAGAGCTGAAATGCATTCTACAAAGTCAGGGTGATCTCCACTTATCAGACCATTGTCAAGCTATGTTTGCATATATCCTCACATGAAACACCAAAGCAATTCAGAGTTGGAATTGATCAGCTGAAGAAAACCTCCAAATTATTAATGGAATTGATTAACCACCCTTTGTTTCCCTCTGCTGGACATGATGTGTTTGGCCAGATGCAAATATGGTGAATGTATGGTTTCTTCAACCTGTCAAATGCTCAGCCTAAAAAAACTGAAACGGACTAAGTTATGGACTCCAAATTTAACCCAAAACCTGGACATTCTTGTGGCTAGTCCTTCATGAAAATATCTTAACAACCAATTTCATGCAAAAAAAGGATGGACTGAGCCCATCATTATGCCCAAACTATCATATAGATTTTAATACCATTCGCCATCTCTTCTGCCAATATCCACTTAGCAAATTAGTATGGTAGGAAATGACTATTGTATTTGGTCATCAAGTTCCAACAAATTAACATTTGTTAGAAACTAGACAGCCTGGATACGGGTACGGGTACGGTATGCCAATACGGCAAATTTTTAAAAATCTTGGGTACAGTATGCTTTTGGGTACGTTATATATATATATATATATATATATATATATGTATATAAATATATAAATATGTATATAAATTATAAATTTAAAGAAGCATTTGCATATTTATTGAAATTTAATTCTCATACATTGCATACTTATTGAAATTTAATACTCATAGAGTTATACAACTTAAAATCATTCATAGAACATGAAAACAAAATTGAAATTTCCAATACTTTGAGAATTGAGACTTGAGTTTGTATTGATAATTGATTCAGAATGACATAATGTTCAAAGAATCAAAACATGATAGTACATTCAAGTTCTCAACTTCTAGAGCATATCATCTAGATGATCGTCAAAATCATCTTCATGGATGCCACTTGCAGCTCCACTTCCACTAGCTCCACTTTCGAACACTTTTGAAGGGCTCCCTGGAAGTTCCTCATCAATGCCAAGAAGTGAAACATTGGCTAAACAAGCAGCTGAAGCTTCAAAGTCTTTGTTTTCAGGTTGGAGGTCCCAAAGCTTGTTAGGACCACTAGTATAACTCTTACGTCTTGTGGGTTAAGAGGCGCAAGTTGGAATGAACGTATATTAGATCTTCAGCCTTCTTCGATGCCAACATGGTGCGTTTGGTTGAGTGGATGAAGCCATAAGTACTCCAGTTGCGCTCTGCAGAAGAATTACTAGCCACCTGTCACAAAAAACAAAGTATTAATATTATAAATTATTAATTAAAAAAAGAATGATATCATTTTGAATTTTAATTCGTAATTGGTAATTAAAATATCAAATAACAAGTTACAAACTTTATACCTGTGAGAGCAATTTGATCGCAACTGGTCATAAGAACTTGGCATCATGGCCATGACAAGTCCACCACGTGATTGGATCCGTGGTGGGTTTGTCACAAATAGCCTCTACCTCTCCCATGTTACCTTGTCCATTTACAAACATCGACATCTCTTGGCAGACTGCAAGTGATGTAGTTGGATCATGAACCAACCTCCTGAATGCTGCCCTCGTCCCATTTGCAACCTCGTGGTCATCATATGGTCGTTGTCTACCAGCTCTCCCAACTATTTCAGTGCTGTAATATTTGGGATTTAAAGCATAAGCAAGGAGATGCAATGGGGTGGTCATTTTGTTCCACCTTTTCACCATCACATTTTTAACTTCACTATAAAAATTTTCCTTAGGGTCCTGCTCTTTGGCTTGTATGACATCATGGATTTTTTCAAGCATGGAGTCAATGCCATCATATATATCTCCAATGCAAGCATTATCTTTGTCAATAAATCGTATCATACTCAAAATAGGCTCTGTGAAACTCAACAAATATTCAACTCTTCTCCACCAATGCTCATCAAGGATCCATGATTTTATTTTTTGGGCTCTTTCTGTGTTAGATTGCCTCCAGATGGTCCAAACATTATCAATCACCATCATGCTCAAAGCACGTCTCACCTTCACAAGTCGTCTCAAGACGAGTGTGTGAGAGGCAAACCTTGTCTCAGCAACCTATTAAAAAAGAATGGAAACAATTCAATAACAAAACAATTTGAAATTGATTTAAAAATTTAAAATCAAATAATAAATTTAAAATGAATTGTTCCTTTACCTTCAACAGCTCCAACTTTGAAAATCTTCTGAATATGGCTTGAGACATGTGATGGTTGGTGACAAACATCTGAATCTCGTTTGCCTCCATGTATATTTGCTCAATCCATGCAATTTTCCCAATCTTCTGCATCATTAGATTCAGGGAGTGTATTGCACATGGTGTCCAAAATATGTGCTCATACCTACCCTCAACTATCAATCCCGTTCCCTTGCAATTTTCGGCGTTGTCCGTGATGACTTGGACAACCCTCTGTGGACCCATTGACTCAATAGCCTCAATGAGAATATTTTCAATGAATTGGGCATCTTTTACCTCCCCCTCACAATCAACACCCTTCAGAAACATTGGTCCTTTAGGGCATACTGCAATAATGTTTATGAGAGGTCTATTTCTGGCATCTTTCCATCCATCTGATATAATAGAGACTCCTGAATCAGTCCAAGAATATCTAATTGGCTGTAGAGATGTCTGAATGTGTTGCACTTCTTTTGCCAAAAGAGAAGTGCGAACCTTATTATAGCTAGGGCTTGTATACCCCTGTGGTGCCTCATTAATGCCTCTCACCATCTGCTGCCAATAAGGGGATCTCAAGATATTGAATGGCAGTCCACATGCAAATATACACCGAGACACCAATTCATCTGCAATATCCCTCTTCTCGGTGTTAAATGCTTTTTCTAATGAGCCTTTTGTTCTCTTGTTTGATGGCCCTGAGGTATCTGCATCAAAAGGGTCATCAACTGGGATAGTTTCAGCACGAGTCTCAATGAAAGGATGAAATGATGGTGTTGATGTTGGTGGTTTTCCCATGGACCTCTGCTGTAAAGAAACAATTAGACTAGAGCGAGCTCTTGCTACTTCAATGTTTGCATCCTCTTGCTCTTTTAGGTATGTGGCTATGGTTTTCTTTTCCACCATCCTACATGGTCTAATACCCATCTCCGATACCCCAGTAAAATGAGCTCTCAAATGGGTATATGAGGATTTAAATGAGGCGGCACAATGGGGACACGTCCAAACACGGACATCACCACCGGCAACAAACTCTGTCACTTCCACATGTCTCCATAAAGGATAATTCGGATCCATTTTCACTGCTATACCACCCGAAACATTTTCTCCCTCTTGCCCCCACTGAAGCTGAACTAGATGCCATGATTGTAGGATTAATTCAATAACCTACAATAAGAGATATTCTTTAAAACATTGCTAAATATTAAAATAATTTGTTGACCCATACACGTCATTCTCTGATTCTGATCACCAAGTTCGCCATAAATGGTGCGAGGTGAGAGCATACACAAAGGGTAGACATTTAAATTTTTAACAAATTCAATTTAAAACTTTAAAATAAAAAAAATGAACACATAACTAACTAAAAAAATTAAACAGTTAGTCCTACACGTCAATCTCTGATGCTGATCACCAAGTTCGCCATAAATGGTGCGAGGTGAGAGCATACACAGAAGGTAGACGTTTAAATTTTTAACAAATTCAATTTAAAACTTAAAAAAAAAACGAACACATAACTAACTAAAAAAATTAAACAGTTAGTCCTACACGTCAATCTCTGATTCTGATCACCAAGTTCGCCATAAATGGTGCGAGGTGAGAGCATACATAGAGGGTAGACGTTTAATTAAATAAAATTTCACTAATAAACTTAAAATACGGAAAAATTAATTAATATATTATATTTTAATAACCGTAAAATAAATAAATTATTAAATATTAAAAATAAATTTAGAACATGATCAATAATCATGAATGATGTGTTTGAAACACATCATTCATGATATTGATCATATTCATATACAAAACATTGCTCAAAAGATTAAATTTAAAAAAAAAATGCCTGAATGCATGTAAAATACCTAGAAAAATTCTCTTTGATGTTTGTAAACTTGCTTCTCCTTCTTTCTTTCTCCTCAAGCTTGATCACTCTCTCCTCCAAGCTCTTTCTTTCTCCTTCAACCTCTCTCTCTCTCTCTCTCCTTCAAGCTCAAGCAAAATATCAAATATTGAGTGTGAGAAAAAAGTAGAGGGATTGGGTGTTTATATAAGTGTCTGGGGGGGTAGTTTAGGGTTAGGTTAGATATAGATATCTTTAAAATAAATAAAAAATGCTTTATTTTTAAGTTTTAATGAGGTTCGGTTTTTAAAAAACATTTTTTAAACGTGGGTACGTAGGGAAATGTACCCACACCATACCCAATCCCGTACCAGTATCTGGTACGTTTCCAGGTTGGTACGGGACCCTCTAGGGCGTTTCCAGGCTGTCTAGGTTAGAAATAATACGTAGGTGGATAGGGTTGCATACTGAGATGAAATTATTTCAATACATGCACAAAATGAGCCTAATATTTATTTGTGGCAATTGTGGAAGTAACATAATGCTCGAATATATGATAGCATGTGTTAGACTGTGCTAGATTATCTTGCATATTAAAGCACAACTAAGGAGTACAACTATGCTGCACGGAAATGGAAACGAATACGAAACGCAGAAATGGCAATTTTCAAAAAAACCTTGGATACGAAACGTTACCGGAAACGTCCATACAATATATATATAATTGTAAATTCGTAGACCATAAGAGATAATTGATAAAAAACTCAAAATATTTTGTATTAATTGAAATTTGAAATTCTAAAGAGTCATAACTCATCATTCAACATGATTACAACTTTAATGATTCACATATACATGATAATAATCTAGATTCTAGAATATATCATCCAGATCTTCCTCATCATCTCCATGAACACAACTGGCAGCTCCACTCCCACTAGCTCCACTTTCCATCCCTTGTGCAATGGATCCCGATTCTTCTTCATCAATACCAAGCAATGAAAGTTGGCTAAGAGTAGACGTAGAAGCATCAAAGTCACTACTCTTAGGATCAATATCCCAAAGTTTGTTGGGACCTTTATGATAGCCTTCAGTCTTGTGTGTGGGGATGTGCAAATTGGAGTGTACATACACTAAATCTTCAGCCTTCTTGGATCCTAACTTGTTCCGTTTGGCTGAGTGGATGAAGCTATATGTACTCCAATTCCGCTTTGTTGAAGAATTGTTAGAAATTTTCAATTAAAAATAAAATTAATTTACTAAGAAGTAAGAACTTCGAACATACAATTTTAATTTTTAATTAATTAATAAAAAACAAACTTTTGATTTCATTTTAATATTTTATACTTGTGAGAGGACTTTAATGGCAACATGTCGTATGTACTTGGCATCATGGCCATGTACATACCACCACATGAATGGGGTCAACTTGTACTTGTCAACTGTTGCATCCATTTCACCCATGCTACTATTAGATGAAGAGATAAAGAGCGCCATTTCATAACGAACCGTACTAGCTATATCTAGATTAGGAAAAAGCCTCTGGAATGCTGCCTTAGCTCCAATTGTAACTTCGTGGTCATCATATGGTTTTTGCCTATCAGGTAGCGAAATTAATTCACCGTTATAAAATTTGGGATTCAGGGCATAGGCTAGGAGATGTAATGGGGCGGTCATTTTATTCCACCTTCTCATGATCACATTCCTAACTTCATTGTAGAAGGTTTTTGCAGGGTTCTTTTTTGTTGTATGATGTCTCTAATTTTTTCAAGCATAGAGTCAATGCCATCATAGATCTCCTGTATGCAGGCGTCATTTGTGTTTGTATATTTAATCATAGATAAAATAGGCTTAGTAAATTAAGTAAGTATGCAACCTTTGCCCACAAACTATCATCAAGTATAATTGATTTTACTTTGATGGCTTTTTCTATGTTTGCTTGCTTCCACACAAACCAAACATCATCAATCACCATAAGTCTTAAGGCTTGTTTTACCATCACAAGTCGTCTTAAGATGAGCGTGTGAGAGACAAATCTTGTTTCAACAACCTATTAAATTAAATTAAAACAAGTTAATAAAATATAAAATTAAATTTAAAAGAAATTCAATTGATAATTTCATATTTCATAGAAAGTTAGCAAATAAATATTAAAAATTAAAAACTAGGAAATTGTTTCGTTACCTTTAGCAACTCCAACGTTGAGAACTTCCTAAAGATATCCTGAGACATATGATGATTTGTGACAAACATTTGAATCTTATTTGCCTTTGTATAAGTTTCTTCTATCCATGGAATTTTTCCAATCTTCTGCAACATCAAATTTAAGGAGTGTACTGCACAACGTGTCCAAAAAATGTGCTCATATCTCCCCTCAACAATGATCCCTGCTGCTCTACAATTTTTGGCATTGTCCGTGATGACTTGGACAACGTTTTGAGGGCCCACTGACTCAATAGCCTCAATCAAAATATTAGCAATTGAGCATCTTTCACTTCACCCTCACAATCAACAACCCTTAAGAACATTGCCTCTTTAGGGCACACTGCAACAATGTTGATTAGGGGTCTATTTCGGGCATCTTTCCATCCATCTGAAATGATAGATACCCCTGAGTCCTTCCATGAATCCCTAATTGGCTGCAAAGAAGTATGTACATGGGCCACTTCTTTCGCCAACAATGATGTTCTCACCTTCTGATAACCAAGGCTTGTATACCCTTGTGGTGCATTATTAATTCCTCTCACCATTTGTTGCCAATAAGGTGACCTCAACACATTGAAGGGAATCCCACATGCATAAACGCATCGAGCAACCAACTCATCAGCAACATCCCTTTTCTCATTTGCAAATGCTTGCTCTAATGGGCCTTTAGTACTCTTTTGTGACAAGCACTCTCCCTTTGATGGAGTTTCAACTGCAACTTGGATAAATGGATGGTTTGATGGGGTGGGTGGTTTTATTGAACCCCTATTTTGCAAAGGAGCGGTTTTAAATCTAGCTCTTGAAGCTGCCAAATCAGTTTGCTCTTGCTATTTCATATATGCCAATATATGTTTCCCTTCAACCTTGGCACATTTTCTAATCCCCGTTCCCCCTTTCCCCCATTAAATGAACTTTGAGGCGGGTGTAAGAGGATTTGAATTGTATATTGCAATGATTGCATACCGAAAACTCGAGAGCCACCGCCAACAAGGTTCTCCATAGTTTGCACATGTCTCTAAAGAGGGGCTCTAGGATCCACACCCCCCACTTTGACTTGCTTCCCCTTCCCCATGCCCTCCCACAGACGTTGAACTAGATGCCATTTATGTTTTTATATCTCAAGAGTCAAAGAATCAAACCTACATTGAATTTTTTAAAAACGTAAACTTAGGTGACAATAAATTAATATTATTAAATAGAAGTTAGAACTACACCCTACATATGCTATTCTGTTTTTGATCACCAAGGTCACCGTACAGGCGCGAGGTGAGAGCATACACAGGGTTTGGATTTTTTTTAATTTAATAAACACAAAAATTTGAAAATAGCAAAAAAAAAAAAAACACTAATCCTATTCTGCTTTTGATCACTAAGTTCACCGTATAGGCGCGAGGTGAGAGCATACACAAAGTTCAGATTTTTTTAATTTAATAAATACAAAAAGAACTCTTAAAATATCTAAAAAAAACCTACGCATCGTATTCTGCTTTTGATCACCAAGGTCACCGTATAGGTGCGAGGTTGGAGCATACACAGAGTTTGGATGATATTTATAATTTTAAACAAACAACATGATTTTTATTTAAAAACCGCAAAGGAAATGTTACAATTTTGTTTTTAGCATAGAGTTTAAAAATTACTAAATTAAAACTACATATTGATATTGTGATCAATAATCATGAATGATATGTGCATTATGCACACATCATTCGTGATCATTGATCACATTAACATTTTCTTTATAAAAAAACTTGAAAAATACCTGGTTTTTCCTTCTTGAAGCTTCCAAATTTGCTTTGAAATTCCTCCTTGATGCTCTTTGCCCTTAGCACCACCTCCTAATCTTTTCCTTCAAGCTGCTCCTTGATGTCTCTTTGCTCTTCACAATGCTAAATGTTAGTTTAGTGAAAACTAAATTTAGCAAGAGAGAAAATGAGAGTGTGATTTAGAATGGACCCAAGAGGTCATTATATAGCTTTTAGGAAGTGTCTTTAGCAAGTCTAGGTAGGTAGATTAGGGTTAGGTGTATTAAATGCTTTAATTTTTTAGTTTTTAAAAAATATTGATGCTTATAACTTTGAAAAACCGGCGGAAACGTGCCAAACGTTTCTAGAAATGTCTGGCACATTTCAAATACGTTTCGCGTTTCGGAAATGTTTTTGCATGGATACGGGACCCTCAGGGATTTTTCGGTGCTTCTGAGGAGTACACCACTCATCTACAATTCAGCCTCAATTGGTATATTTGACGTTCATAGTATGATGGATTTTTTATTAGTACAGCTGCACGGGTATGGCATATCCCATTCGGATACCAACTTTATTGGTTTTAAGTGGACCCATATATACTTGAACCCTACCTCCTGCGAGATACTATAAGCTAAACTTCGATGGGGTATCTAAATATAATATAGGGAATGTAGACATACGTGGCATCAAAAGAAACAAGCCACTGCTGTGTTGCATTAGGGGATTGAAACTTAGTCTAACAGTTTTCGAAGCTCTTGGCACTTCGCATTGGTATCTAAGTGACTACTCGACATGGAATTGTTCAAATACGCATTGAAGGTGATTCCTAAGAAGTTATAAATCTATTAAACAAATCCTACGTTGCACTTATAAATTCCGAAGGGAGCATTGTGCAGGCTCAAATATCATAGGATATTGGAAAATATGTAATGGTGTAGATAAAAAAATGAATAAATATGGAATATATGCATAACTTTAATTGAATGCCTTGTGTGACTTGATTTGATCCTGTGGATGAGCCATCTGTAATTGGGTTTCATCTCAACAAATTGCTGCTGGAAATTATGGACATTGACTCTGTTCTTTCGAAAGCCACCTGGCAACAGCCACAAAGAAAATTTCTGTGACATAATGCAAATGATGGGTAACATAAACTTTTCATCTCATACTTGCTAGGATCTGCATTCTAAATGGATCTATAGCAATGCCGCTTGACTAGAGTATACTGGACAATATTTCACATTCTAGGTACATGAAGGCTCATTACATTGTTTATTGCCCTGCCCACTTTCAAGATTGTTAGGCATTATACGTAATGAATTTTTAAGTTTACCTTATCTGTACACTCCCCTGCCTAGGAATGTGGCTCAGCTGATTCGCTACACAGTCCCGCAAAGAGGAGTTTCACCCTTGATGACGGTCTGCGTTCACTATACTCAATTGAAAGTTAATGTGGTAACAAAGCATTCTTTCTCATTAAGCACATTGACACCTTTCAGGCCACAACAAGACCACCTCTATTGACTACTGTGAAGGAAGACAATCCTCCCTGAGTGACTCAATCATCTTCACAATCCTTGTTTTACAAGGGTAAGATTGATCCTTCTCCCCTACCTAAGCTTCCCCCGCCCCCACCGCCCATGAAAGGTTTGATTGATACAGATGGGAAGAGAAGACAAAGTCAATAGCCCAGGTGCAGTGGCTTGTTTCCCTCACCAAGGTTTTGGTATAAATCCCAATGTGGAATGTTAGTGGCTTGACCACATGGGTTGGTAAGCCTCACCTGTCTTAGGATGATTTTGGTGGAAATTCTTCTACCCCTTTCAAAGTCCTCGAACAAGAGTTTAGCTTGATCCTAAGAAAAACTTTGTACTGTAGACAGGTATACTCTTCAAAGAAGATAGTGAATTCAATATCCTCACAGTAGGGGCAAAAAAGAAGCAAGAAGCTTTTAATAGAAGGTCTTTCACTTTTATGGAAAACGGTAATTCTTCAGCTTGTGATTGACCAACGCTTGCAGGAAAGCTTGGGCATGCCGATTACCACAACATTTCAAGTCCATTGACTTCCTAATTTTGGAATATCAAAGGCCATAATGTGCCTCTTGCGAGTGTGCACATCCTAAAGACACTCAAGTGAGATCTACTATTTGAACTTGATTGTCTACGTTCAAATCCGGAAGCACGATAAAGATCCTCCATTAGTGCGTGTGACAGTACTAATAACAACAAGAAGTTATGAACTACTCAAATAGTGGTCCTAGGAATCTAAATCTTTTGTACTCAGATGTTTTTTTGTCAATATTTGAAAAGTCTAGGCATCTATTGATGGCAAGTCAATATCAGCATGATAGTGGAGATAATTAACCTAAAATAGACATTACCAGATTTGTGCATGGAGTGCTAGGATAGACACATGGGTTCCAAGATTGGTTAGTTAATGTCTATACCCCCATTATTATCAATGGGTAATGCAAGTGCAATTATCAAAATGAAGATTACATTACTAATATTAATGATCCCGAGAAGAGAAGGAATGAGATTCCTTGGGCAATGGGCACTTAAGTGCTTACATTTATGGAAGCTACATAGGGACTTCAAGATGAATCAAATTAGGTTGACACGATCAACCAACCAAGTGATTGGACAATGATCAAACTTGGGGAAGCCACAAGTTCACATGGTTGAAAGCATCATGGAGGTAATGGCCACTATCTTAGGATGCTTAGATTTCTTCTTGGCCGCGGTTGGTACTAAGGCGATGGTCAAGTCATTCACATCAAAATTCTCACAGGCAATCTGGGTTCCACTCCATTGCCCCTAGTTTGAAACTCAGTATTGAGTAGGTTTATAAGGTGGATTGGTCTATGAACCTATTACATTTTATGAGATGATGTGGGTACAACGTGACAATGTTAGAGCAACTGTGGAATGTTGGTGAAGAGAGTAACTCCGAGGGGCCAAAAAATGTTGTTCTTTCCTTTCGCAAATGTTGCCTATGGAACATGGTACATTTTTTGTGATTTTTTTCACACCTATCGTCTATGAATTGTGAGCTTGACCTAGAATTCAATGGCATATTTCTATAAGACGAAATCCTTCGGAAATGAGCTCTCTGGAGGACGAACAACTCTCATATTGAGATTGCGGCGGGATTCTAAGAAACTTTGGGGTTCTCTATCCTGTGCATTACAAATGAAATTTGTACATAGCTCTAGTTCAGAGTATTTCCAGCATGTTGAAGGGGAAGCATTCATGCAGATTTTTGTCCAAGGGTTTTGAAGTTAAAGATTGCAGCGAGATGTTTTTCTTAGGAGAATTCTCAGCCTTCTATCATGTTGAGTGACCCACTTTCCTATCGCAAAGTCTAAAGGAATCTATTCATAAGGGTGTTTTTGATGATAATCTGGGTCCTGCTTCCCAGGATAGTCATTACGAAGACCCTTAGCGAATCATTGTCAGTTCCCGACGGTTCAAGGAAATTTTGAAAGGATAGACTTAAGTGTCATTTTCAGTCATATTATAAGAGCAGCTTGTCTGCAGATTTTCAGAATTGTTTCAGCTTATTTTGTCTCTAAAATCTGGATTTTAGTTCAATATATCTGGCCTTATAAATACATTGGATCGTGATTTAAATGAGGAAGTTATTTAATATAAATTGCTGATTTGTTTGGAAAAAGTTTTCTACATTACCCTTAGTTGCATTTTTCTAAGGGATAATTCCGATATGCATAAAATAAATTCATGGGTCAAGTATATTCCCTATAAAAATTGTGATTTGGGGTTTAGGATTTGCCTAAAATGCAAGTGGGGTCAAAAGTGTACTTTTAATGGGGACATTAGCAGATTGGTATTGTAGAAGGTTACTTTGGGTGACTTCTTCCAATTTGTGAAAGAGAAAAGTCAGATTTGAAGTAAATGGAGATAAGATAAGATAAATAATATTAATGTCCAACGCATGACCACAAAAGTAGGTCAATGGGACTGCAGCCCAAACAATATACAAAGTGTGAGCGGGGACAACTCAAAATGAGTTCCCAAAAACAGAAAAAATGAGAAAAGACAAAGCAGAAAGGAAACCCGAAGCCAATACCCCCACAGGCGGGGGCAATGGAGCAAATGGGGGAGAAAGATGAGAGAAGCAAAGAAGGGAATGAAGAGGGGGGGGGGGGGGGGGGGGGGCAGGGCAAACGAGGACCAAATGGTCTACTCAGGAATGGTAGCCACACCCCTCCTAACATTAGAGGCTGACAAAAAGAAGCTCCTGATGGACTAACAACCCGAAGAGGGGGGCGAAAACCTCCTCCCCTGCTGAGATCTGAGATTGACGTGACGACCAAGGCGACGAATGGAGCTGGGCTGCCCTCTGGTATGTGTGTGCATCCGATTCTGCTGGCGGTGATCGAGGGAAGTGTGAAGGTCCAATAGGGGACGAACTGATCTATGCACTATATCTGGGTTAGAAAGGCTCTGTCGTTTAGTTCCTCCACCTGTGTGTAGAATTGGAAAGAAGGCTATAATTCGTCTCGTGGGGATGACTCTCAGAGGGGGATGAAGAATCTGGTCTCAGAACAACAAAGACTCATGGATGTAGAGGGCAAGACACCGCTAGTCAATATATCTGAAGAAGACTAGGAGAGTCTGAATCCCTCTGAATAGAAAGTGAAATCGTCCTCTGATCTCATAGTATACGAGGTAGTGGAAGATGAAATGAGTCTTGGTCTCCACCTCTTGAAGGCTACAAAGCCTACAAAGTTTGTCCTCCCGATCAATGTGGTGATCAATCTTGCACTGAAGTCTGTGGGAGCCGACTCGAAATTGACCCAGAGGTATACGGAGGGCATGCACCCAGTGACGAGAGGTGTACTGAGGGTAGATGATGAGTCCATCTCTGATTTCAAGAAAGTGCTTTGCATAAAGGACATCTTAGGGCGCAAACCCCCAGGAGGGTTCACCCAAGTAGTCTGAATGAAGCTCCTGTAGATATCCTCCCGGATGGACCTGTTCAACACTTGCTTGGTGGGCAAGAGATGACTGGGAGCATTCAAGGAATACTGGAAAGGGGGGAGACGATCAATTTGGATACCAACTGAGTCAAACAAGGCAGAAGTCTTGGCAAACCAACAACGGCCCACAACCTGGGCAATACTTACAAAGGAACAGTAAGCGAGATACGGATACCTGTCCTACTCATCGGAGAGATCACCAAACCTCCTGATACGGTGAAGAAAGGTTGATATGTCAAATATAGTCTCTAGACAGAAAGGTCGGGCTCTGAACTCCGCCAAAATAATATGCCGGGGGACCGTCTGTTTGTATTTGATGAAGCAGTGAAGGAGGAGAGTTTGAATCCTCTCAGCAGAAGCCCAATCTGTGTCCAAAAGGGAGGCCCCCCAGACAACAGACCCATAGAGAACAGTGGGGCAGATGAGGGAGTTCATAAGAAACATCTTGGAGGAGATGTCCTAGAAGTGGTGCCGAAAACAGTGTCTCTCGAGAATGGCAAGAGACCCATACCCTTTATTCACCCTCGGTTGAAGATCATGCCTCATACTGAATCTAGGCCCTGAGAACTGGACTCCCAGGTAGATGTATGTATTAGTAATTTCAACCTCCTGCCCCTTGAAGAAGAAATGAAGGTGTGATGTCCTCAACCCATTGAAGACCATGACCTTGGTCTTACCCAGATTGACCATCAAATGCCAAAGATCACAGAATAAAGCAAGTGCATCAAGCTGTCTCTAAAGCCCCTCAGGAGAAGAGGCGAGTAAAACAATATCGTCGGCAAATAGGAGAATAGAAATCAAGACGTGATGAAGACGGCAACCATCCCCTTCTTGAATGTGATCCCAAAGAAAAGATTCTAGCTTATCAATATAAATGCCAAAGAGGATAGGAGACAGGGGGCACCCCTGTTTAACCCCAATGGTGCTGTTGATAAAATTAGACAGTTTGTGTGCAGTACGAAGACGACCAAGGATGGACTCATAGAGGCGCATGATGGCGATAGTAAGAATCTCAGAAATACCAATGTCCTGGAGCCGTTGGAAGAGGGCCATGCGAGGTATGGAGTCAAAACCTTCTCGAAAGTCTACAAAACAACAATAAACTTTCGAAGAGCAGTGGCGAGCCTCTTCAATTATAGCCCGAAGGGTGAAGATGTGGTTGATGGTGTGGTAACTAGGGTGAAAACCAGCCTAACCTTTGGCTCTGAGTTGCTTCTGCTCCAAAATCTCGGACAACAACCTATGGAGAACTGTAGCATAGAGTTTGGAGAAAGAATTGCCCACCATGATAGTCCTGTAGTTATTCGGGTCAGAAATGGACCCAACATTGTGAATCGGGTGGATGATATGATGAGACCAAGTAGGAGGGAAGCCCATGGTAACCACCTGATTGAAAAGATCTGTCAAATATTTACCAAAGACCTCAAAACCTTGCTTGAAGAACTCAGCCTGGAAACCTTCCACATCCGCTGCCTTGCTACAGTTCGAAATCCTTATTGCCTCTTTGATATTGCGGTGAGTGAAGGGATTACCAGGCGGCGGGATGCCAATCTAGGTAAGCTGTTGCCCTGGAACATCGTAAAGGGTAGAGGTGTGGGAAAAAATGGAGATAGGATCGATTGCCGTCGAGGGGGATTGGCGGGGGAAGACAGTACGCTAGAAGGACTGAGGGTTAGTCCTAAGGGAGGTGGAAAGCATATATCTGCAGTGGAAAATGAAGGATCGCTTCTTACGATGGAGAAGGCACCGGTAGGCAACCTTAAGAGTGGGGAAGGAGGGGAGGATATGGGTAAAAGCCTGGCGAAGGGATTTGCACTCTACATCATACCATTGGTTCATGGGGCAAGATTTAGTAATACTAGTGGCCGAGGGATGGGTGGTGGAGCTGGGAAAAGATCTCAGGGCAACCTCCCACATGGTAGAGGAAAGGCATGTGTACTTGGCCTCCGCACTAGGTAGGTTAGAGAAGTGGGGCTCAAAGGGGAGAAGGTTGCGGATGTGGGATGAGTAAGATCTGTAGTCCCCTTTATCAAACTGAAAGGAGATACAAGGTGGGTAGTGGGGAGGGGGAGGAGGGGTGGTGGTGGTAGGAGGATTGGCGACCAAAGAGAATAATAGGTCTGCATGGTCGGCAAGGGGAATGGGGGAAATAGAGAAGGAGCAGAAGAGGGGTGAGATATCTGGGCTGGCGAGGACATAGACCACCATGCTAGTGCCCCCGCCATGGGGATGACATGTGAAGAAGTGTGAATTCGGGAAGTGCTCGATCCCGTTAAAGATCACCAACGCCTGTGACTCCTCAAGCTGGAGGAGGAACCGTCCATAAGCTATGAAAGGACCATCTGTATCCTCAGAAATCCTATGCAGACCAATTGACACAGGGTCTGTCCTCTGTGTGCAAAGTGTATCCTCTGATCTGTCATGCAGGGGGACCTGAAAGTGTTTGGTACGGGCATTAAAGTCACCTAAAATGATAACCTCCCCAGTGACAGAGTATTGACCAATACTGTTGTATAAGTCAAAGAAAGGATCACCATCTAGGCCATTGTGGATGGCATAAGGGGAAGAAGTCGGAGGAAAGTAACAAACTGCTATATAGAATTCCCTAGAGAAACGAGCGGCCCCACTAATACGAATCCACAAGTACTTGGCAGACTCATCAGAACTGACCATTGGGATCCTGTTCTGTCTCTATAGAGACAGGCAACCCCACCAGAGTCTCTGATACCACTTGAAGCCCGAGTCTCTTGTTCGCAAGTTGATAACCAAAGAAATCCAGTAATACCTAGGAGAGGACGAATCGGGCTCTCGTGTGTCTTTGTGATGAAGAGAATGTCGAAAGCCCCGAGAGCATCTAGCATAAGGCTAGGGGAAGACCAAAGGGAACCATTCCCATTCCAGCAACTGATAGATAAGCCTCTGGCCTGACTCCTCTCCCACTTGGCTTGTCATTGGGGAGCCTTTGGCAGGGCTCCCAACCAGGAGGAGGAGAGTCTCTAATAACAGCCTGGAGATTCCTGATGACCACCCATTTACCTGCTTTCCTTGTTGCCATAACTTGCTCCCTAGAGCGTTTGAGCTCCCCAACTTGTGTCCTGGTGAGATCTTCATCAAGGAAGACCTTGTCTGGGTGTGAAAACAGAACCCTCTTAGCCCTGAGAGCCCGCATCCTGTCAAAAGTTGTCCTGAAACGGATGAAAAGTGTGGAATCATAGCCAATTCAAGCTCTTTCTTGTGTAATGTTAGGGATCCCTAAAGTATTTGCGATAAAGGAGTTACCAACCATTATTGGGTCTTGTGTCGGAGTGGGGGGTAGGAGACCCCTCACCTCGAGGTTTAATTCCCTATCATGCCTCGTACGTTCCCAAATTAACTTGGCTTGGATAACGGCCTCAACTGCAGCCAAAGGTGGGGGGAACACTCCCTTTCCCACTAACAACCTTGGTCCATGATTTTGTTTCCAGTTTTAAGGAAGCCTGGTTATTTTTGATTTCCTCCTGTTGAGACCCGGACGTCTACAATTTTTACTTGTAGGGCATCATTATGGGAGTTGCTGATTGGCATTTTCAACCTTCTAGATTCAATTAAGGTGTTCCAATAAAATGTTCGCTGTGCTGTTAGAGGTGTTACCTAGGGGATTCCCGATCATGTCGCTGCCAGTAGGGGTTTCCGGAGCCATGATTGAAGCTAAACTAGGGTAAACCACCTGAAGAGGGGAGAGGCTGAGAGGTGAATCAGACAGGATACCAGACAATAGAGACGACCTCACAGTTAACCGGCAACAATTAATCTCCTGTTACAACGACTAAAAAACAAAGGCCCCTAAAGTTTTTTGTTTGTGAGCCCAGACAATGAGCCAAGACTGTGCATGCACGAGTAGGCAGTCCCGTAAATTCAAGTAGTCACAAATTTGGAGGAAACCTCAAGCAGTGGTTTTGTGAGCAATAAATGTGAGTGACGGCTGTGCAGGCACAACAAAGAAAGAAATCGAGCTACGAAACAGGTTAACGTGACTGTATTCACAAAAACATGAGACTATATCTTGCGATAGACCACGAGCAAAAATCGTGGAAGCCCTGTGAAAATCGCGACCAGGAAAGATCATGAAAATGCTATGAAAACACAAGCCACGAAGTGCCCTTTTCATGTCTATAATTCGTGCTTGAAGATAACAATGAAAATTGTGGAAGGATCTACGTTGGAAGGAGGCACAACACACGTTGGAGAGAAGGAACGACACAGGCAGGGAGCTCAACGCAAGTGGGAGGGAAACACGATACAGGCAAAGGGAGCTCGACTATGGACATAGGCAGGGAGCTCGATGGTGGACGCAGGATAGAAAACGAGCCACGAACTGTAGAAATGATCCACAACTGTAGAAACAAGCCACGATCTCAACTGTAGAAACGAACCACTATCTCCATAGTGCCCTTGAAAAAATAGAATGCACAATTAAGAGAAGTGGAGAAAATTCAAAGGCTGAAAGATAAGCTCCAAGTGGTATTCTATGATCATTATCTAATTTTTGAATTGTGTTTGAAGCCTTAAGCTTTTGTCTACATTATTCTAAGGACGAAAAGCCTTAGAATTTCCCTCTAGAGGATGAAAACCCTTAGAATTTACCTCTAGAGGATGAAAACCCTCTTAGAGCATTTGAGGATTTCCTACCCAGGGTTATCCATTGTGATTAAAAAGAGTTTTAAGTTTTCTTCAGCAGTGAATAAAGTGGGTTTGCAGCAGAGTTTGTGGAAAAGATTGCAGCAGTGGAGTTTCTTAATTATATAAGGCTGAGCGACCCACCTTTTGGCCAATCTGAGTTGCTTTGGAAATGTCACAGGTCTGATTTGTATTGTTCTGTTCAAAACTGATTTTTGTGAATCAAAGTAATGAGTTATTTATCATTTTTAAGGGTTGGAAGTGTTATTTTCAGTCACCATTGTTCGCAGATTTCTGAACTGTATTTTGGTCAATATTTTCCCCTAAAGATCAGCTTTTATCCATGTCTCGGCTGTTAAAAATTCAGAGATCAGTTTAGAATAAAAATATATAGAATGGGTTGCTGCTTTGTATGGGTTTCTTCAATAACCCTAGTTGCCATTTTTGGTAGTTACTTGCAGAAGTTAAAAATTGAGTCTTGTAAGGTCTCATACATCAGCTTAGGGCTTGATTTGGGCTTCATAAAATCTGCAAATCATATTGGAGTGGAAAATAATAAATTGTTTACTGATTGGTGTGAGTTTCATGCAATATCCTAATCACATTTTTCAAGATAAAATACGGATCTGCAGGATAAAAATCATATGCATGTTTTAAGTATCCTAATCACATTTTTCAAGATAAAATACGGATCTGCAGGCAAGGGAAGAAGAAGAAGCTTCTAGAGAGAAAGGTATGGTTTCCATTGAACAAAATAATTTGCATTAGTGCAGGAGAAAACATTGCTTGTTGGATGCCAAGTTAGAGAGATTGGAGTCTATTCAGATCTGCAGGCAAGGGAAGAAGAAGAAGCAGAGAGAAAGGTATGCTTGAACAAAATAATTGCATTAGTGAGGAGAAAACATTGCCAAGTTAGAGAGATTATTTCAGCTCCAAAGGAACCAAATATTGATATTAGACAGTGTTAGCATATGGATTTGCACGCATGCAAATGACATGCAATAGTGTGGGAACGAATTCCCTCCTCAATGAAGGTGAGGCTGCCTTTATTGAAAACCAAAACTGTATTTACATCTGTACATTCAAAATTATATGTGGGGGGTGTTTTGGAACATCAATGGAAAGAAAAGTGAATGAAGGAGATGGAATGGAAAGAAGGAAAGGAGTGGAATGGAATGAACTGAAAGAACATGCAAGAGTTAGGTAAAAACAGAGCCTAATATTGCATGAAGAGGAAAGATGAATAACTAACACAAATAAAACGGAGTTTGAGTTAGCCAAACAAGAACATGTAAAGGGAACACACATGAGCAAGTAGATAGTCAGAGCTTGATCACTGTGAACTAGAACAACTGATTAATATCGTTGACAATAAGATCAAAGATAATATTTGCATGCAAGATTCAACACCTAACATCTAATGAACATAAGAACACTAAATGTTACAAGAGACAATGAATGAGACACAAAGTTCGTATTTCATTAACTCCAAAATGTTTTTCACAAAGAACACAAAGTTTCTTCCTGAAACAAAGCTTGCACAAAAAGTATTTTCTTCTCCTCTCTCAAAGTCACCCTTACAAATGAGCCCCTGACTTCCTTTTATAACCCAAAAGTTGGTTACAAAGTAGTTAGGGTTTTAAATGCACATTAAATAGGGCACTTAAGTGACTTTGACTTTTTCTAACCAACTTTATTAAAGACAACCCAAAAATAGAAATTACTTAAAATAACCATTGTTTCCCAAATAACAACACCTTTTAAAATATACAATAATAACCAGTGCCTTATCCATTGAAACGGGGTCCGCCTATCTCAAACGTATGAGAAATGGACTCTCCCACTTCGCTAGATACCAAGAAAATCAACTCCCTGCACCGCCGGTGAAATTAGGATCCGCTGCTTTTGCCAGTTGAAAGGATCTAAACCTTCCCAAAGTTTCAAACATCTTTTCTTCTTCTGGAGGTTCACTTGGCCGAAGAATAGCCTCACAAAATACCTGCAATTCAAGAATTCTACTTGGCATATCATTTAAATTAACAATTTTAGATTGAGCATTTTCAAATGAGTTCTTCAATTTGATACACCGCTCCATGGAAACTGACGAGAAATTGTTGGCGGGAGTGTACATGTCCTTAAACAATTTTGAAAATTGTTCTTCCACCTGCTCCGATGAACACCTTTGATTATGCTCATTTACGAGGTTACAAGGAATCTCAGCCATGAATTCCTGGATCAAGGAGAGTGAAGTGAAAGCTTCATTGCACATACTGTCATAATGAATCATAGAATCCTCGAGAAGCGTTTTTCTTGATTTAAGATGCAGACACCAAAGAAAACGTGTCCCTCGATGTTCAAATTCGAGAATTCCTTCAATAGCCAAAACTGAAGATTCCATACTCGTCATCTCCTGTAGACTGGGCAATATCTCATCCAAATTTGATATAGCAGAAACAAAAGTTTCTTTGAAAGAAAGAATTGGATCCAGATATGCACTGATATCTTCATGAAGCTTAACTGCAGTCTTGATCGTCCCCTGGCCTAAAACAAGAATCTCTGAAAGCCAAGTTTTAGTGACATGGCCCAATGTGTTTATTTCCTTTGACAAATTAAGAGTCTCTTCATCTGGGGCAGCCACTGCATCAGGTACTGGGAAGGTGGATGATATGGGATTTATCAAATGTTGAACATACTCCACCAATTGATTCTTTTCGGCCTTGAGCCGAGAATTTTGAGACTTGTATTTCTCCAGCCTTTTTAGCACGATATCAATTGAGTCTCGAGCCATCGCCACGTCACTTTCTAATGTAGATCTTCCAAGTCCCAGTCTGGAAACTTCATAGTCGGCAGGCGTCATAGCATCGCGCTCTTTATCCACTTGTGGAATGGCAAGGTTTGCAAACTTGTTTCCATCATCATCTACCATTATTCGAGAAAGTACCTTAGGCTTCTTAGGAATGGCGTCATTCGAAAGTTTGAAAAGGGCATCAAAATCAATGTCAATTGGCTTGACAACTCTCTTCCTTTTCTTCACTTCGGAATCAACCCAAGGAGTATCATTTACTATTTCAGCATACAGAATCCTGGAGCTTGAATCGATATTCTCATTATTTCCGACCTCATGAGATCCTTCTTGAATCCTATCTACGACCTCGATTTGAGGAGACACAACCTCAATATCCACTTCCTGATTATTTGGGAGATTTTGGGAAATCCCTTCATGAACTGCATGCTCCGAAGTGTTTGATATTTGAATTACCTGTACTTGAGTGGGTGTTGGTTCGAAGCATGGCTGAGGATCATTTGCTGCTGGCTTCGGAGCACTATTAACGATGTGGGTAGAAGAATCTCTACTCGAGGTAGAAAATCCAGACACACGCTCTTTTCCTTCTTCGGGGTTTGGATCTTTGGATCTCTCTCTTCGTGACACGTTGCTTGGCGAAGTGGATTTTGGCAACCATTCTTTTCTTGCCTGTTGTGTATGATTGGATGTTAACGAAGTTGATCGAGAAGAAACCTTGGTCGAATGGAGACCCCCTCGTATAGGCAATTTTTGTGATCCCGAAACGTGATCTGGAATTGATTGAAATTTGGCAAGTTCCCTATCATACCAAGATATGCTTCTTTCAATAATTGGTTGGTTCTTGCCATCGAGAGAAAATTCATCTCTCTTGGTCCAGTCGATTCGAGGCAATGGGGTAAAGGCAACAACATCATATGAGGGATCGACGACATCCTCATCATCATTTATGAATGAATCGGGAGGACTCCTGATGTGGAAGGCCTTGATCTGAGCAAGTGTTAGGCGAGAGTACTCCCGTCTCCTTACCTCATGTTCATCCGAACAAGCAGCCCAGAAATCTTCCATGGTAGGGTTATGTTGGTACTTTGCTCCCAGAATCTTTTGCATATATCCATTGATATCGAACTGGGCTCTCTTCACATATGGATGGATGGTTATGAGAGCAAACTCCTTCTCCATGAGTTGTGCACTGAATAGATTTGGGCATTGGTATTCCCCGATTTGGATCGGGAAATGAATTCCTGGACGGTGCTTGTCACTAAGAAGGCAGTGAACTTGGAATAATTGTCGCGCCAACTCCATTAACGCCCATCTGTCACTGACGTACTTGGGAAGTTTCCACGGAGTACCAGCAAAGCCACTCACACGAATGTAGGAAAAAGATGAAAATTGAATAAACCAGGTTCCCCATTGAGAAATGACACTCATGGCTTCTTTGGAAAACCTTTCCTCAGTATTCCGATTCAGGTTCCGGATCATGCAGAAGGTGAATGCATCGTTGACTCTTCTAAAATGGTGAGAACTATTTTTGAAGCTGAGCTGAGGGTAATAGTGAAAAACACTATTCGATGACCCCATGATCTCTCTTGTTTCAAGTCCCGAAAATAGCTTTCTTCGTGCTACTGCATAGGTCAGATATGAAGTCATGTAGAAGCATCCAGTCATCTTGACTTCTATCAATTACTTGTGAATGGTGTTACTGATGATGGTGGCCCAATCCACAAACTCTTTCTTGGCTAGGATGATACAGATAAACTGGTACATCCATGGGTGGAAAACCCTAGCAGAAGGTAGACCGAAAACTCGACTTAGGAGAGTGATCATGTCTCTGATTTCTTCCACGAACTCAACGCGGTACAGTTCTTTGGGGAGCCTGTCAATTCGAGGTCTCTTGGTTACCAGCCAGTTGTTGTTGACCATTTTGCTCCATCTCAGGGGTTCTTCATCCCAGAACTCTTGCGCTGATTGACGAGTGATATCTGCATTCTCAGGAAAGTCGGGTATTCCGAGCAACTCCTCAATGTGTTCTGGTGTGATCAAGAGGAAAGGCTCGCGATTATCTTTATAAATTCCTCGTCTCTCAGGGTCGTAATGCTCCGCGCAAGCAATCACCAATTCCGGACACTACACCGAGACAGGGAATGCTGTTGCTTGGGGTAGGCCACTATGGTAAAGCCTATATGAGAAAATGGTTTTGCCTTCAGTTTTCACTCGCTCGCAAAACTGTTGCACGTTGATGTGACCCAGATTTGTATCGGTGATGTGTCATATGCCGACTTAATGGAGCTGGGAGGGATAATTCCTTGGAATTCATATTTCAGGGTGGATTTGTTAGATTTCTCCACCGGCTTCCTTGATCTCCCTGCAGATTTGGATCTTTCGGTCATTATGAATTTAACAAAAACAGTGACTCAGGCACGCCAGACAACGCAAACGGGGCCGGGTCTCAGTCTCCAATGCCCCGTCGATACAAGAAAGATATTTTTCGCTTTAATATTATTATATTATTTTAAAAATAATAATAACCAACCCGAATTACAATTTTTTTTAAAAATATATCAATACAACCAAATCGAGACTAAGCTCGAATTCTAGATCGAGCGATACAATGACAAATATTTTTTAATTAAAATCTCCCGATTTTAATATAAATTTGTCAGAACAAATTCTCCTTGGTATGCGTGAATGACTTGTCAATGGATGTGTGGTCTCTCCTCTTTGGCGCAGCCTGCTAATTAATTTTTTGTTTTTAAACAAACTGCTCTTCCTTTATCCTTCGCATGGAATCCTTTTGTTTTGTTTTATATATTCAAAAAACTGTTCTTATTTATGGCAATGTGTGGAAAGCTCCTTCAAATCAATGTGTAAATAGCTTCTTCCTCCAGCACGTGGGCAATATGTTTTGCATTGAAATATTTATCTTTTCCTGGCTTAGTGATTACTCAAAGACTCCTGCGTGCTAATTTCTTTCTTTCCTCCTTCCTGGGAGAATTATTCTCTTTGTATTCTGTTTGACCAATATGCATGGTCTCAAAACAAATGCCCCTCTTTCCTTAGTTTGTTCTGCACGTGGGAATTATATTTGTTGTCCCTTCTTCCTCTGGGTGCATCCTTTTTATATTCTTCTAACTTTTTTTTATTGAAAACTGGCTTCTTTCCTACAGGCGCATGGAAAGCTCCTGCACATTTTGTATTTCTCCAAGGCGTGGAAAACTGTTCTTTTTTAATTCCTTGGAAAATTGTTCTCTTTTCTCCAGCTGGGCGTGGAAAATTTTGATTTCATTGTTTTAAAACTATCCCTTTTTTGCCATGCGTGGAAAGAAGATTTTAAATCTTGTTTAATTGAAAACTGCTCCAATCTCTATCAATGCGCAGGCTAAAACAAATGCTTCCTTTTTTAATTAAAAACTAACTTCTATCTCTCCCTAGGCGCGTCCTTTTGAAATTGTTCTTTGCTAGTGCAATGCTCAAAAACGTGGGTTTTTGGATTTATATTATCTCAAAAACTATTTCTTTCTTTTCCCTCAGTGCACGGAAAGCTCCTCTTCAAGCTGGGCGCATAGATTTGTTATCCTTGGTTTCTTGTTTTTTTAAAAAAACTGTTTTATACTTCCTCTCAGCTGGGTGCCTCCTTCACTGACACCTCCGCATTTCTTGGAATGTTCCTCAGACTGCTGCCTTTTGAAACTTTTAAAACTTTATTCTGTCTTTTCCATGTGTGGAGAATTCCTTCTGCTGGCTGTCCTCTTGTGAATTTGATAAAACCTCCTTGCATGCACAACTGATATTTCTTCCTTCACAATGGCATGAGTTTCTCTTGCATTATGGGATGTTGACAAAATATTATGTCTTCCTGAAGAAGTAAGAAGCAATTGAAAGCTTCGCATGAATTTTTCCAACGGGTTTGATGGAGGAAGTTACGGGAATTAATCTAACTTCCTCTCTTCCCGGGTAGTGGCTTAAGTGCCAGGGGGAAATGGGGAAAGCAACGGACAATTGCCAACGGGAATGGCAAAATGGGTTGGCAATCCCCGTCCAATTTCCCCATGTGGGAAATTGGGGAATTTCCTGCCCGTTAGCCAATCCATGATTTGGCAATTGGCAGAGAAAATCCCACGTGCAGGAAAATTGAAGAGGATTGCCAAGAAAGTGGAAATCCGGGGTCGGGAAGCCAAATTGGCTTCCCGGCAGTTGGAAGCGAAAGCTTACTTCCCCGGCATTAAAATTTTTCGAATGATTTTAATTTATATTTATTTAATTAAATACCCCTCAAGTGATTTAAAAATCAATTTAATCAAACAAGGAGCAATTAATTAATTAAATATTAATTCATTACTTTTAATGTATTTACACGCATTTTAAAGCCTGGGCGGGAAGAGTTCTTGCCCGAAAAGGACGAAACGAAGACCAAAATGATCACAAAAATGAGACGATCGCGATGAGTCTGATGAACCATGCAAAGGCAACACTTTTCAAAATTTTCAAATTTTTCATTTTTTATTATTTTTAACAATTTTGCGAAGTCAAAATTGGCTGATAACAGACAAGAGAAGAAATTCATTTATGCAAGCAAGGAGGATGTAATGGAAACTCAAAGAAAGAGTGAGGAGTGGCAAAGAAGAGCTAGGGCTGCTAGATTGATAGGCACTGAAGGGAAACAACACCTACAGAAGTACAAGGCAAAAAACTCTTCATTATTGACAACAATTCAAGGGAAGCATAAAGACAAATCAGATCCACTCCAAAGTGTAGAAGTCAAAGAAGAATTTATGGAACAACTTGCACATGAGGAGGAGCCTCCCATGGACACCTATGTGAAATTGTAGCTTGCTGTAATTAAGAAACCAACAGCGTTTGATCAACTTTTAGATACATTTATGTAATATCCCCTTCCCAATCGAAGACCCTTAGCCTATTTTGTCTACCCAACGACTAAGAGAAGAAAATAAGGTGACTAATTTTTAATTATTATAAAGTGCTCGTTGCAAAGGGAAAATATGTAAGCACTTATAATAATTTAAATAACCTGATTTTATGTTAAGTCTAAGTTAGAAAAAGGTGTAATTACATTTTATATTGGTCCTAGGGGGAAAATGCGACTTGGCTTACTAAGTAGAGGGGACTTTTGTAAAGATTAAAAAAGTCATTATATATTTATGTCTCCCCAAGGGAAAAATGTGACTTGGCCTAGAGAAGAGAGATGGAGGAAAGAAAATATTTAATGAAGGAGAATGGTGATTGGTTGTGTAGAAGGTCACTATGGGTAACTTCTTCCTTTAAAAAGGACAAGTCGACTTGGGTCTGGGCATGCTATGATCATTTGATAATTTCTGATTTTATGTCTGAAGAGCTTTTGCATAATTTATTCCAAGGACGAAAACCCTTGGGAAGTACCTCTAGAGGACGAAAACCCTCTTAGAGAATGTGAGGGATCTCTCCTCAGGAGATTGTATGGTGCTTGCAAAGATTTATATTAATTTTCAGAGTTATTTCCAACAATTGTGAAGGTATTTTGCAGATATTTATATCAAGAGTTTGAAGAATAAAATTGCAGCAGTGATTATATTTTTTATTCCCAGCTAGAGCGAACCACACGGAGGTTTGTTTGTAGTTGTTGGAAGGCATTTCAGATCTGTTTTGCATTGCTCTTTCTCCATATCTGATTTTTATGTATTAAAGTAAACATATTTCTGAATTTTTGAAGCATTATAAGTGTCATTTCAACCATAAGATATTGCAGATTTTTGAGCAGTTTTTCAGTTTATTTTTGCCCCTAAATATTAGATTTTATCCATGCATGGGTTGTTAAAAATATGTGAATGACTTTGGAGTGAGTATGAGTTATATTGCTGATTTAGCAGGGTTTCATACTCAACCCTAGTTGCAATTTCTGAAATAAATTTCAGATCCGCATAATAGTGACTAAAAATATATTTTTATGAGTGTCTATGGTGTTTGGATTTGCCTAAAATCCATTTAGGGAAAAATATGTCCATTTGGGGACATTACAGTGGTATCAAAGCTTGAAATCCTCCAAACCTGTGAGGAAAGAAAAACCAGATCTGAAAATGACTATGGAAGAAGTTCAGAGGAGCTACATAGATGAAGTATTCACTGGACGCAATAGAGAATTGCTAATTTGTTGGATGGATGCTCAAAGAGATCTAAAAGACTCCACTATATGAGCCTTTGCTGATTTGAGCGGATCTATTTATGGAATGAGTGCTGCCATACCAAGCTCTCAAAGAAGGCAAGGCAACAATGGTGATGAAAGTTTTACGGTATCAGCTAGGACCTCATCTACGCTTTCACGGATGTTCAAAGCCAAGTTTCTCCAAAAGGAGGAACAACGAGTTGAGGATGAATACATGAAGACATGGGAAAAAGAGTATGCAACACTCAATCCCAAGAGAGTGGAAGAAAATCAGCTCATTGTGTATTCCGCCATACAAAAAGAAGAAGCTTCAAAAGGTATGATTTTCATTGAGCAAAATAATTGCATTAGTGAAACTTTGCTTGCTAGGGAAATTGATAATAAACATGAGAAGAAATTCCTATATGCAAGCAAGGAGGATGTAATGGAAATTCTAAAAAGGTGTGAGGAATGGAATAACAGAGCTATAGCTGCTAGATTGATAGCCGCTCAAGTGAGACAACACTTACAAGAGTTCAAAGCAAAAACTTCTTCTATTAGTGGGCAACAAGGTATGAGGAATGGTATTCATCAAGATATGGCAGCCGAGAGCATGGAAAACTCTTTCCAAGGAGGGCAGATTGCACAGACTGAAGATTGTGTGGAAGAAGGTATGCCATCTTGTTTATTGCAGCAGTTGACTTACAATAATATTCAGCCCTTTGTGGACAAAAATGCTCAGGATTTGTTGCAGCAAAGTCAAGTCATTTTGGAGACGAATTTTGACAAGGATAATCCAAAATATGAAGAGCCTAATAATGTGTCTTACCTATCGTTGCCTATTCCAATTTATTTCCATCACAAGATGCATGATAAGATAGAAGTTAGAGTCTTCATTATGGAGTTTGTTGAACCATTGCTGCAAGTATGTGTATATGAGCATCTTGTGGATGATATATGATGGCAAGTTTTAGTCCACTTGACAGGTACAGGTGCTAGGCTTGCGGATCACTTCAACATGTTTTGTTTATTGTGCATGGCACTTGGACAAAACAAATTTGGAATTGGTTGAGGGAAAACAATTTTGGGAAGGGAGGACTGTAATATCCCCTTCCCAATCGAAGACCCTTAGCCTATTTTGTCTACCCGACGGTTAAGGGAAGAAAATAAGGGTGACTTAAGTTATTTTTAATTATTATAAAGTGCTCGTAGCAAAGGGAAAAGTTACCGTATCGAAGGGAAAATATATAAGCACTTGTAATAATTTAAATAACTTTAATTTATGTCAAGTCTAAGTTAGAAAAATGTGCAATTACATTTTATATTGGTCCTAGGGAGAAAATGTGACCTGGCTTACTAAGTAGAGGGGACTTTTGTAAAGATTAAAAGAGTCATTATATATTTATGTCTCCCCAAAGGAAAAATGCGACTTGGTCTAGAAAAGAGAGATGGAAGAAATAAAATATTTAATGAAGGAGAATGGTGATTGGTTGTGTAGAAGGTCACTATGGGTAACTTCTTTCTTTAAAAAGGACAAGCCGACTTGGGTTTTGGCATGCTATGATCAGTTGATAATTTCTGATTATATGTCTAAAGCTTAGAGCTTTTGCATAATTTATTCCAAGGATGAAAACCCTTAGGAATTACCTTTTAGAGAATGTGAGAGATCTCTACTCAGGAGATTATATGGTGTTTGCAAAGATTTATATTAATTTTTAGAGTTATTTTCTACAGTTGTGAAGGTATTTTGTAGATATTTATATCAAAGGTTTGAAGAATAAAATTGCAGCAGTGATTATATATTTTATTCCCAGCTGGAGTGACCCACTTAGAGGTTTGTTTGTAGTTGTTGGAAGGTGTTTCAGATCTGTTTTGCATTGCTCTCTCTATATTTGATTGTTATGTATTAAAACAAACAAATTTTTGAATTTTTGAAGCATTATAAGTGTCATTTTCAGCCATAATATATTGCAGATTTTTGAGCAGTATTTCAGTTTATTTTTGCCCCTAAAAATCAGATTTTATCCATGCATGGGTTGTTAAAAATATGTGAATGAGTTTGGAGTGTGTGTGTATGAGTTATATTGCTAATTTAGTAGGGTTTCATACTTAACCGTAGTCGCAATTTCTGAAATAAATTCTAGATTTGCATAATAGTGATTGAAAATATATGTTGATGAGTGTCTGTGGTGTTTAGATTTGCCTAAAATCCATTTAGGGAAAAATATTTCCATTTGGGGTCATTACAATTTAACAGGCACATAAAGAACAGTGTTGGGACAACTCAACATATGTCTATCTTGAACGCGTGGAGCATATTGATGGCATTGCAAGGTATGGAATGAGTGAGATAAGGTCATATTTGCAGCATATTCATATTTCTTTCGATAAGAGTGATGAGTTGGATGATAAAATCTGTAATGTACATTATGTAATGCCTTGGGAACAACCATGTGAATTTGAGCACCTTCTCAAGGGCAAGTGGTGGCAAGATCTATCTCATCTAATAGTTACAGGTGCTAGAATTTTGAGGCACTTCAGCATGTTTTGTCTATTATGCATGACACTTGGACAAAAGAATTCAAAATTGCTTGAGGTCAAGCAATCTTGGGAAGAGAGGACTGAAATGTCTTGTTTCCTAGGATAGTCATGACGAAGACCTTTAGCCTATTTTGTCTTCCCGATGGCTAAGGAAATGTAGAAAGGGGAGACTTAAGTTCTAATATCTTATTATAATGTGCAAAAAATAAATAAAATATTATAAAAACACTTATAATAAAAATATTATGGACTTAATAAAAATAGAAAAGTGAACCAAATGATAAATCACTTAGCACAAATTGTATTTCTCAAGGAAAAGTGTGACTAGCCTTAGGGGCAATAGAAAAAGGGAAAAATGATAAAAAGCTCATGGGTCAAGTTTATTCTCTCTAAAAATTGTGACTTGCTCTAGGATAGAAAAAAGGAGGGAGAAAAGCATTTAATGCTTCAAGGAGCTGATTGGTTTTGTAGAAGGTTACTTTAGGTCACTTTTTCCTTTAAAAGGACAAGTCGATGTTAAGAATAATTAGTGTGCACATTAGTTTAACGCTCCACATTATATTATTTAGTGTGTGTATAAATAATGTGGAGAGAATAATACATGTAAGTGATTATTAATAATCACATAGAGATCATATGTTGAGAGAATAAAGGGTGAGATAGATTTTAGGGATGGTTAGTTGTTAGGAGATAATCTAGGTGGTTAGAAAAGCCATCCTAGATTAGTGTTAGTTGTTAAATTAACTAGCTCTATATATTTATATCATTTGTAATAGTTTACATGTTAAATAAATTATTTGAGTGTATGCTCTTTCTCCAAATATGGGGTAAAACCCACATCTCGTATTAGAGTTGGCTTTCGTATGAGGCCTCTCTGAATTTCACCCCACTCATGGTTCATTTGTCAAGTTAAGTAATGGAAATGGACAAGCAGAGTGGACCTCATGCAAAGCCATTTTCCATTGTCTATTTTCCATCCATTTGTTGTAAATTCAACCGGTGCAAACAAATGACTAACAGATACCACGGACTTCGCGTGAAATCTGGAGTTTGTATCGTCCCCCTTTCTTGCATATTTTTCAATAGTACTAGCGGATACCACAAACCTCACAACGAACCCACTAACATACATCATTCATGTGCATCATCTTCTCTCTTCCAATTTGTTCGCTCCTTCTACAGTATTTCGCCCATTCTGTTCACAGTTTTCATCAAAAATAAAAAAATTATTTAAAAAAAGATATATATTGTCGTGTGTGCTTCTGTAGGTGTAAGTGTTTGGAGATTCTGATTTTTGGCTGTACAAAGATTTCATATCTGGTTTTGTGTTGAAGATCGTTGCATTGAACCCAGTAGATCAAGCTCCTTGCGACTCTCCTTGGAAAATTAAACAGATCTCATAAACGTGTATATGGATCAGACTTCAATTTTTCAATCATTTGGAAAATTAAACAATCTCACTTTGCAGCTTTGGAAGGAATGTTGTTCACTAATATCTGCATAACAAGCTCCAATCTGATCCAACCTGTATTGAATCGATCTGGCAACTTTTCTTGGCTTCTCAATCGAAGCTGGGCATGTCCCTCCTATTGACGGAGGCAATCTTAAGGACTTCTGCAACTCGAATCGCCCATAGTATGCATTGGATCCATGATATATGATGTACATCTAAAGGCTCAAAATCGTGCCATGAAATGTACGACCTGTATCTGTGAGTTTCAAAAGATTGGTTCTCCCAACATTTGTAATTTAATCGATCCTCACCATGAGATTGGAAATTTCTCCATTCGTCTCAACACAAATCCGTGGATAACCTAGCTTTTTTGGTAAACCTCTGCTCGCATTCATCCTATTTTGTATCTTTGGAAAGTTGATTTGGATTGAAAATTGATCCTCGATGATTTACAGGCCATTTCACTGATATAGCTGTTAGCGGTTGTACCATTTCGCATTCACCCTACATCGATCTTTTTTGGGATTGACATTGGTGGCATATCACAGATCCTACATCTGTTAGCGGTATTCATTAGAAAAATCTTTGGTTGCGGGAGATCTAATGCTCTTAGATAGACCCAAGGCAACGATAAACATTCACAGCGAACCATAAACCTAAGTTAAATTCTTATTACTGGCAATTGCACATGAATCGCAAGTTACGTCGGAAGAGATGTAAATATGTAACGGGGCTAATGAAGCATGGAAATTTGTATTGTTTACGCCCTAAATTTGCAGTAACCTTGTATCACAAATATTTGTATTGTGTGTTATATTCAGATTTGTTTTTTTTGTTCTATTGGCAACTATTCGAGGTGCACTTATCACAAATATAAAAGTTTTACTTTTTAGAACAATACCTTTTGCCATTGATGATGTGCTCAACGGGGGTGTGCCAGTGGCCTTGGTTAATCAAGTATATTTCCCCCTCTATTTTAGTACTACCCCGCCACTTGTTGTCCATTTTATCTAATTGTATATCACCAAAATATTTCAATAATCACAAAAATCAATATTTCAATAATCACCAATATATCGATCGGAGAATGGTGTTGGTTGTTCCCACAGGCACTCCAGTTCTGAAGGAGTTCTCCCTAGGAGCTTTAAAAATCCTCCCGACTTTCCAAACGCCTTTGGCAACTCTTTATAGATTTGATCACCATAAATGTTCCAACTCATTGAATTTGGCAATGTTTGTAATTTTGGATAATTACTACAATCACAATAGTCCAAATTGAGTGCCCTGAGATTTTCCATACAACATATCCAAGTTGACACTGCAAACCCAATTAGCCTTTTATTGGGTGCATAAAATATTGTAGAATGTTTCAATTTAAATTGATTTGCATGGGTTAACATGCGCTAACTTGCTGGCAAAGCATCCAAATAGCCTTTAATCTGTTTTGGCCTTCCGTAAACATTACAGATCATTGTCATTACTACATAACAACATTCCTTTCAAATGATATTTTTGTAGATTAGCCACACTGATAAGGAAGCCAAATAGTTCACTCTATCTTTGAGCTGACCTACGCTCCTCATTATTACTCGATGTGACGAACAAATGCCAATCAGCTGATGGTAAACTGCAAAACAACTATAAACACTTTTGTCGAAGAAATAGGCCCTTGCTCACATGAGAGGTGAAATCTTTACCAGCTGCGACAGGATCCCTTCTTCCATCCTTTTCAATTGCAATTCATGGGTAATAGTGAATCGTATTGCCTGCAGTTGTGTCATATTAGAAACATTTTCTAACCTTAACAACTTGTCATCCTTTTTAATGGACAAAAAAATTTAATCACAACGTTCGTAAAGAGAGCACATTTAATATTTCCTTTGGCACACGATGTATAGTCCAAAAAGTAGATACAATCAGATTGTTAGATATTATTATAGGAAATATCTAAAATTTGTGGATATCTACCATAGTAAATATCTAAGATGGTAGGAAAATATCTAAAATCCGGCAACTTGCATTAAAGTTAAGACAACAAATATTTGAGCCACTGGAATTTGACACTTTCCAGCCAAGCCATCTTCAAAGATGGAGGCCTACTGGCGAATTATTTTGAGTGTCATGCCTTAATTTGACATGTATATTTCAAAGGATAAATAGACTAAGTTCTGGAAAAGGATTATTTAAAGCACTTAGACTTGGAAATAGTTTGAGGGGACAACAAAAAATAGGGGGACATTTAGTATGAGGGGACAACAAAGAATAGGGGGATATTTTTTTTTGAAACTTGTCAGTGAGATTATATTTTTCACTTGTAAGTGGATGCAATATCGTTAGAAACTGACGTCCACACTTCTTCACATTGTGAGGGAGGAAAAGTAATACAATGTTCATTTTATGCCACCAAGTTAAATCTCAGAGTGGATAACACCAAAGATGGAAGCAATGTATCAAACACACGTTTCAACTCCTGAGTGCGACATTTTCTCCCATATGCACACTAAGGGGGGAATGCTAGGAATAATTAGTGTGCACATTAGTTTAGCACTCCACATTATATTATTTAGTGTGTGTGCATAAATAATGTGGAGAGAATAATACATGTAAGTGATTATTACGTGATTAATAATCACATAGAGATCATAGGTTGAGAGAATAAAGGGTGAGATAGATTTTAGGGATGGTTAGTGGTTAGGAGATAATTTAGGTGGTTAGAACAACCATTCTAGATTAGTGTTAGTTGTTAAATTAACTAGCTCTATATATTTGTATCATTTGTAATAGTTTATATGTTGAATTGAATTTATTATCGAGCTTATGCTCATCTCCAAATATGGGGTAAAACCCACAATTGACTTGAGGTAGAGCATTCTATGATCATTATCTAATTTCTGAATTGTGTCTGAAGCCTTCAACTTTTGTTTACATTATTCCAAGGACAAAAACCCTTAGAATTTACCTCTAGAGGACAAAAACCCTCTTAGAGCATTTGAGGATTTCCTACGTAGGGTTATCCATTGTGATTACAAAGAGTTTTCAGTTTTCTTCAGCAGTGAATAAAGTGGGTTTGCAGTAGAGCTCGTGAAAAATATTGCAGCAGTGGAGTTTCTTAATTATCTAAGGCTGGGCGACCAACCTTTTGGCCAATTTGAGTTGGTTTGGAAATGTCACAAGTCTGATTTGTATTGTTCTATACGAAACTGATTTTTGTGAATCAAAGTAATCAGTTTTATCATTTTTAAGGGTTGGAAGTGTTATTTTCAGTCACCATTGGTCGCAGATTTTTGATCTGTATTTCGGTCAATATTTGCCCCTAAAAATCAGCTTTTATCCATGTCTGGGCTGTTAAAAATTCAGAGATCAGTTTAGAATAATAATATTTAGTATGGTTTGCTGCTTTGTATGGGTTTCTTCAATATCCCTAGTCGCCATTTCTGGTAGTTACTTGCAGCAGTTAAAAAATGAGTCTTGTAAGGTCTCATACATCAGCTTAAGTTCTGATTGGGCTTCATGAAATCTGCAAATTATATTGGAGTGGAAAATAATAAATTGTTGATTGATTGGTGTGAGTTTTATACAATATCCTAATCGCATTTTTCAAGATAAAATACAGATCTGCAGGATAAAAATTTGATATGCATGTTTTAAGCTTGCATTTGGTTTTGGGATTGGCGTAGAAACCAAGTGAGGGTCTAAGTGTCCCAAAAGTGGGCATTACATGAGAGAAAATGACCATCAATAGCATAGACTTTAGAAAATTGATTTTTCATGTATGATCCTATCGAAAGAGTGGTAGTTAAAACCATGCTGGAGAATATAGAGCAAAAGGGAAGGCAACCTAAGCAGTAAGCTGGGGTAGTATTAAGGCACAGGAAACAATTCGATCTATATGGTGAGAAATGCGACAGTCCATTCAGTTGGACTCATTGAGAATCTGGATAACTATTAGGCTTAGTGAAGAAAATGGCTGATGGAGTTGCCAAGACAAGGCATAATCTGAAATCTGCGCAAGCTTGGTATAAGAGCTCTGTGAATGTTTATATGGTACAAAAAAGTTCCAAGTTGGACTCATGCATTCTTGAGGGTGAAAACCTAAGAACATCTCATTGAATCGTGCGAGATGCCAATTGTCTAAAAGTCAAGCCACTTGGTATTGATTAATTGGTCCCTTTGAACAGAAACAACACCTCGCTTTGTATTTCACTTGCATATACAAGCAAAAATATTCGTTACTAGAAATATTTTCTCACTTCCATCTTAATAGGTTATATTAAGTTACAAGACATTTGTAAAAATATGTGTGGCAAGTTATTAGTTTTATAGTTAAAATCATAGCTCAAAAACTCGTACATGGCAATTACTCGGTAGCCCATAGTTTAAAGTTAACATAAGGATTTAAGTTGTGTTCTTCGCAAACACATCATCAAAAATGGCCTTTACAAGCCCTTTTCCTTTGGTCTTCCCAGAATAGGGAGACTCCAACAACAGTGAGTTCTTAAAAGATGCTTGTGAAGCTGCAATGTGATGAAAGTTGTTGCAAATTGTGTGGCTTCCACTGACATAAGCTCCTTTCCATTAGTGTGAGCTCTCATGCACCCAAGGGTTACTGTAGTTGAGTAATTTTTTCTTCTTCAACCACAATTTTCACCCATGCCATTTTTGCCATGTCCTCAATTAAGAGATTGATGCAACTATGCAAGGGGTCCAAAACAGTATAGGGTGCCTATCAAGAAGTTCCCCGATTGCTACAAATGCTATTGCATTGTTTGTACGACTTAGACGACATCCTCCACACCCACTTCCATAACCACCTCATCCAACGTATCACTCAAATTGGTTGCAATTTTCACCTAGTGCAAGGGACCCATTAATTGTGAGAACACCAACTGGCTACTTGAAGCCACTAGAAAGTCAAATGCAATTCTTTCCGTCCATCCAACCATTAGACAAAATGCTGCAGCCTTTTTTATGCCATATTCTTTTTTCTTCATCAACTATAATGGACTACACAAATTATGAGTAGGAGTCTTTAACCCCTCTCCGACCATGGTCAATGCAGTTACCAAATTCTCCCAATATTGGCTCTTTGTTACATTGAATAGGTATGTTATTATAACACCAAAAGTTTGCCGCATTTACCCTTGCTTCATTCTGTAATTTCCCTTTCTAACCAGTACCTTCGAGTGAAGGTTGTGCCCCAAGAGTATTTTGAGGAACATTAAACCCTGTCCAATTCCATTGAGCTTGAAATATCTCTAGTAGATGAGCACCATCCCCAAACCCTTGGAGTTGGGAAATAGAAGATCCTTTAGCATCATACTCATTGGAATCAGTCCGTGGCCCCTTTATTCTTATGGCTGCAAGTGCTTGAGCTTTCCTCTTTTTATTCACGTAACTCACAAGGTAAGTAACCTTCTTTCTTTGCACCTCAAGCTACACTTTTTGCATAATTGCACATCTTTTCCTAAGTTTTATTTGAGGCAATTTTCGAGGCGATCGATGCCTTCACCCATCTTGAACACACAATAATTGTATATGATAGAATTGGGCTCTGATTTTGGACCTAGGTCGCAATGCTTCCAAAATGGGTCATCAGACTTCTTAGGCTTACTATGGCTACTCGAACTAGATGCCATTCTTATACCTCTGCTGCACTACAAATTGAATACAAACTTCAAGTAGAAACCCTATAAAATAAAGAAAAAAGGTTATATGTTTAAAACTTAAAACCCTAGGCGCTAGTGCCTATCAAAGAAAGAAGTAGAAGAAAATGGGAACTGAAATACAAACAAAAAGGAAAAATTTCAGATGTTGGGTAATTTCAAAATGGAAATAAACTCAAAACAAAATGGAAAAAGTCTAAATTTAAAAATAAGGGTGAAACCTCTTATTTCTTGGAAATCGTAAATTAGTTCAATTAGGCAGGTTGTAGTCTAATAGGTCTACAATGTAACTTGATGTGTACTATTATCTATTTTTAACATCTAAAACCTAAGTAGCCGATACGTTTTGGATACGGGTACGGGTACAGAGTATCCGATACACGATTATGACAAAAAAAAAATTGGCCCCGGCTACTGCGTTGGATACAATAGTACAAAAATTATATAAATTGTAGCATCCTAAATAGGAATTAAGTTATTAACCACATATTATGCATATGAAAGACAAGATAAATAGATAACTTAAAAGTTATAAGCTAAATACGTGAATAACCACAACAAACAAGTCATAATTTGTTAAAACTTAGAAACTTAAAAACTTAAAAGTTAAATATGTAAATCAAACACAATGTGAATGTCATGATACATTAAATTCAATTTATTATACCAAATTCTAATGATCAAAGTTCAAACTATCTTTCAATATTCATCGTATTCCTCTTCATCAAAAGGATCAACATCAACATCATCATCATTATGTGGTTCATTAGAACCACATGGACTCGAAGCACTCCCACTAGGACCACTGCCAGTTGCACCCCGTTGTGCATGTAGGTCTCGTGGTGCCAAAGAAGTCTCCAATCCCTCATCATCTAATGGCAGGTGGGAAATGGAAGCATCCAAGTCAACTATCTCTGGATCAATATCCCAATGTTTTGTTGACCCTTCCTTGTACTCCGATTGCTTGTGTGATTAAAGGCACAAGTTGGAATGGAAGTTACCATCCTGTTGAGTGTCTGTCGTACCCTCACAAGTCGTCTCAAGATGATTGTGTGTGATACGAATCCAATCTCAACAACCTAATAAGAATGAAAAACAAAAATTAAAAAAAAAATTGAAAACTTTTGAAAACTAATTATACTATATTTTAAAAATAAAAAATTATATTTAAATTAAAGAAAAAAGAAAAGTAGTTTCCCTTACCTTCAACAGCTCCAAATGCGAGAATGATCTAAAGATGCCTTGTGACTGGTGATGGTTGGTTACAAACATTTGGATCTCTTCACCCTCTAAATATACTTGTTGAATCCAATCTATTTTGTTGGCCATCTTTTTTAGCATTAAATTGAGTGAATGCACAACACATCGTGTCCAAAAAATATACCCATACCTTGCCTCAACTAATATCCCTGCGGCTTTAGCAATTCTTGGCGTTGTCTGTTATGACTTGGACAACATTTTGAGGCCCCACCGCCTCAATGGATTCGAAGAGGATGTTGGCAATGAATTGGGCATCCTTTGCTTGCCCCTCACAATCAATTGTTTTCAAAACATTGCCCCTTTAGGGAAAAACGTAATGTCCCCAATTTGGGCTCTTTGAATCCTGAGTGGATTAGAAGCTCTTCCAACACTAAAATGCAAGTCAATAGAAAATAATCCAAAGCTTATGTCTGCAGATATGAATTGTATCAGGATCAAGTAACTAGTTTATAGAGAGACCCATATGAATATTCATGACAACAAGGATGCACTCTAACTCCAATATGACAACAGATTTCTGGGAGTTTAAAACAGCTCTAAACAAGTGATGAGGAGACAATATAACTCAGTTTGGAACAACTCAGTTTGGATCTGCTGCAATTAATTGCCAGTAATGGCAACTTGAACCATAGAAACATAACACCAACAGCGATGCCAAACAAGACTGTTTTTCAGTTTCTTAAGGCTTGAATAAATCAAGGAGAATAATAGCAAAGAACAGTACCATATTTAAGCTCTACAGGACTGAATATTTATAGATAAAATGCTGCAGATTATCAGGGACAGAAGCAGCTCTGTATTTCCTCCAAAAATTATGAATTGAATACATTTGAAGCCCAAAAATGCAGTAGAAATGGAGGCAATTAAGATCAGGTCTGGAATGATCCTTAAACACCATGAACGCACCAAAAGATGGGTTGCTCCACTCAATAAAATTAAGGAAATGCTGCTGCAAAATATTCCCTCCAGCCTTCATGCAAAAACTCCACAAAATCAGCTAGAAAATACTGAAATTCTTTGCAAGCTCAATGGAATTACCGGGGTGGAAATTCCTCTCCTAATCTAAGAGGGTTTTCGTCCTCTTGATTATTTTAACAAGCACAAGCTTAGATAAAATTCTGAGTTTGATAAAAGAGTATGAGATGCCCCTCTTCAAGTCGACCTCTCCTTTATAAAGGAGAAATGACCCAAAAGGAACCTCTTACAACACCAATCAGCAAAAGTTATTATTTATGAGCAAGAGCCCCAAAATTCTCACCTAAGCTAGTCGCATTTTCCTCACAGGGAGGTTACAAAATTATCATGGACCTAATACTTCCCCAAAGGTTAATATCTTTCTCTAGGCAAGTCGCCAAACTCCCTAGGAAGGATACAAAAATGATATTAGACTTTTATAACACCCTATTTGCCCCCCCTTATGCACCTTTCTAGATATTACAATTTTTTATTTAAAAGTGCATACCAATATTAAGCCAAATAAATTAATTATAAGTGCTTTAATAATTTTATTTTATTTTCTTTTTGGCATTTATAAAAATTTATTGTGATGTAAGTCACCCTTGCTCACATCCTTTGGCCGTCGGGTAGACAGAATGAGCCAAATGTCTTCGATACTATTATTCGAGAAAGAGAGATTTCACAAAGACATTGCCCCTTTAGGGCATACTGTAACCACATTGATCAAAGGGTGGTTTCTTGCATCTTTCCATCCATTAGAAACGATGGACAAACCTGTTTTGGCCCATGAGTCTTTAATTGGTTGCAAGGAGGTTTCTACATATATTTTTTTGTTTATCTAATAGGGTGGTGTGGATCTTCTTGTAGCTTGGTGATTTGTACCATTTTGGGGCCTCATATCATTGATGGCTTTCACCATTTCTTGCCAATAAGGTGACCTCACAACATTAAATGAAAGTCCATTTGCATATACACATCTTGCAATGTGTTCATCTGCAATATCTCTGCTCTCAAATTGAAAGGCCTTTTCCAATGGCCGTTTTGTCTTACTTCTCTTTCGTGAAAGGGGTGAATCCTCATCATCCATGGAGGTAGGCGTCACAAATGGATGTGGCATGGTCATAATTGGGGATCCACTACTTGATAGGGCAACATGAGGCCTCACTGATCGAGATGAACTTCCTCTTTTGGCCAATGGATGACCCGCTTTCAAACCCAAAGCTTCCTTTGCATCTTCTCGCTCTTCGATATATGCCAAGACTTGTGCTTTTGGCACCCCAACATTATTTTTTCCCTTGCATGTTCTTATACCATGACTGGTATTGCACACAAGTGGCTTTTCACCCGACTATAAGAGCATTTGAATATTGATTCATAGTCGTATTTCCAAACAAAATACCCACCACCTGGAAGCTGTTCAAGTATTGTTACATGCGTCCATAATGGCGAATTTGGGTCAAATTCCTTGATCAAAGATTGCCTAGAAGAGGTGGAACTTGTTGCCATTGTAGAAGTACCTACAAGGTTCAAAACCAACAACATAAACAAAGAAAACAATGGCTAACATTTAAAAGTTAAACTCTTTGCCCTAGGGCATAACATGATAGCATGTATTGAAAATTTGAAAAACAAAAAAGAAAAAATAGTTTAAAAATAAAAAGTTCAATTGGGAAAAAATAAAATAATGAACATAAGCAAAAACATGAAGTGTGTGAAAGATTAAATAACAAAAAAATAAAAAAAATGAGAAACAAACTTAGAAGTTAAATAATAAAACTTAAAATCTTACCTTCACTTAATAAACCACAAATCCTCCTCCTTTGCAGCTCCTAAATGGCCTTGACCGCGAATACACACTCCTACTAGCTTAGGAAAATACTTGCAATGTTTGTTCTTGAAGTATTGACAAGCAAAATGAAAATTTAGAGAGGCAAAGATAAAATGAGGAAGGAGAGGTAAAACTTTCTTTGCTTTATGTTTTGTTTTTTGTGTTTTACTTTTGTTTTATTGTTTCTAGTTAACTTTTAGGGTTTTAAATTAATGAAACTTATACATTATAATATGTCTTTAAAAATATGTAAAAAGAAAAGCAAAAAAAAAAAGTTGTTTTTGGTGGGGATGTAGACGTACCCGCAGGGGGGGGGGCGCGTGGGGACGGGTTTGGGGGTACCGGATATACCTTGCCCGCTCCCAGCCATGTATCCCCACCGTACCCGTATCCGATCCGTTTCGTACCGGTTTCAGGCCCCTGCCCCCCAACCCTTGCCCCTGCCCTCACCCCCGCCCCCGCCCCCGGCCCCGCCCCCGCCCCTGGCCGTATCGGTATCCTAGTCTAAAACCTATGCTTATTTGCAAATATGTGGCAATGACAAGTGAGTGAACCATGGTTGTGTTTGACAATCATGTCACATACTAGAAATTGCTTTAGCAGAGAAAAACTAACAGAAAAACCCAAATATATGAAACAAATGACATTTTTTTCCAATTGTAGGTTATATAAACAGATTAGTCGTGTAATGCTGAGTAATTGCGAGTAATTACCTGTGACTTGATCTGTTACTTGGCTTGCCAATAACAGGATGGTTATTCGTCTGTAAAATGAGTGGCGATTTATTGAGATGTTTAAAATAGAGGTTACAATTGTTTTGATTTCCAGGTATGATGAACAGAGAAGGATAGTTCAGGGGCTCGAACAGAGAGGTTTATTTCTAGTTGCTTATTGTTAGGCACCCACTTCTTGTCCAGTTTTGCTGCAGGTAGAGGGCCATCAATAATAGGCAAGAAGCTTTTCTATTAAAGCAGGGTGAAGCTGTCACAGTTTGGGGTTTATACATTCCAAAGGTTATCTCGTAGCAATTGCTTCATGTATTTCCTTTTAACTGTGCATCTCCCCTTTTTTGTGCGATATCGGGACCCTGGCTCGAGGAAGTGGGTTATTAGCTCTCACTGGAAGGTAAGTCTTGTAGAGGGCTGGAAGCTTCTCTTTATTTGCCATAATTTGCGTAAAGATGTGTGCTTGTTTATGACTTTCTTGTGAAATGTTTAGGTCATTTCTGTTGCTTCTCTCAAATGAAAGATTGGTTTTCTGTTAATCATAAGCGAACACAATACATGTATGTTTTACAGCTGATTTTTTTAATGATGAAAATGTAATTGTAGTAATTTTGTTAAATGCCTTGCTTAAGAAGTTGGAAAGGGTAAGTTCACATTTCTGCTGCAACCATTGAGAATCTTAGTTCCCTGATTTTCTAATTGGTCCCTTGGTGCTTGACAAATCTAAACACGGTTCTGTTTATAGTTTCAAAGATTTTGGATCTTTTGTTCATCTATAAGAAAAACTAAAGTAATGTAAGCTTTGGCTCTTACTCAAATGGAGATAGACTTATTCCACGGAATTTATTCAAAGATGTACAGAAACAAAATCCAACTGTTCCATATATTTACTAAAATGGAGCCAAAACTAATTCTGTAAAATTCAGTTAAGTTTTGAGAAACAAGGGTTCAGTTATTGACATTAGCACGAACATATGTTGCAACTAGTTGATCTTATAATTGAATGCAAACTCGGTACAATCTCATTGTTGTGAGCAACAACTCATTCTTATTCTAAAACTTTTCTTGCCAATTTAACATAAAAATGAAAATATTCATCATGCAACATGTTTGTGGCCGAACATCAGTCATCACGCATTACAGTATTCAACTTATTTTCAGCCATTTACATTAAGTTCATATGAAGGTCATCACAAATTCACCTCTCCAAATGAGAGCATAACATCAATTTGTTTAAATCCATCTTTAGTCCATAATACTCTTTTAATTTCTTTTTGACCAACTACCCCTAGCACAGGGACTGCTGAACCCGATCACATCTAATTCTATAACATCAATTTGTTTAAAATCCATCCTTAGTCCAGAATACTCTTTAGTTTCCTTTTGATTGACTACCCCTAGCACAGGGACTGTCACTAATTATGATATCTAACTCTAATTCCCTACCTTCTTTGCATTAAGAAGAGGACATTCATTGTACATACAAATGAATGTGCTTTCAGCTTATGGCTGGATATTCTGCCTCTAATGTTATGTTTAACTTTAAAGACTTGCACATTTTGCAGAAGAAGAGGAATGAAAACGTTCCTAATGTAGACGTGATGCAGCAATCTTGGTTTCTAGGCAAAAATATTTATGTGTGAGAAAAGCACAGCTGAAGACCTTTACCTTTGAGCAAAATCAAAATAGAGATCTTCCAGCCATGTATACAATGGAAGACACATGAAGTGTTACAGGCCTCAAGGTATCTCCAACTTGCTTCTTTCATTTGCTATTGTCATTATTTCTTCAAATTCAGATTAGTGATCATTGCTACTGCTTATAAGTTTCTTATAAATTCTTGTATTTTTTAAAATTGAAATCTAAAAGCAGATAATTTATATTTAATTCGGAGTACACTGTATCATATGTTGTGTATAGCATTCATTCTTAATCTGGCATAGGGCATGTGAGTAGATGCTTTAGTTAATGGAGGATGCATTTTGAAGTAATTTTGTTGTATTAATATTAATAAACCCTCATTCGTGTGCATGATATACTTCAGATTATTATGCTCAAGGAAAGCCCAGCGTCGATTAGAGACATCTGGTCTTGATTCAACATCTGGTTAATACAACATAAGTGTTCTATGCTAATGTTTACAGGATTTATGAAGATAATAACTAACTGTAAACATTGTGCATTGTGAATATAACAGGGAAAATATTTATTATGATAATTTGGTGAGAGATCATAACCAAGTGGTGTACATGATGTTGGTCACTTCATTTCCATAATAGTTCGCATACTCATATTTCGTGAATATTTGGCAAACCCAAAAAAATTGACTTTGCAAAAATTCAGCAAGACTTGGCGAATATTCAGAAATATTGGGCAACTTAAAAAATACGTAAATTTCCTTAAAACCAGATTTTTTTAATGCAAAATATAGCTCCAAAGTGTATCAAATGAGTCTATAAAATGTCGGGGAAGTGTTTTATATTAGATTCGAATACAAATAAAATACAAAATCACATCATGCAAATACAACCAATTGATAAGTGTTATGAATTTATGATGACCGTCTTTGAAAATTATCATCATAAATTGCATATCTATGCAAGTTACCATTCACAATAATTTACATTTTCAATTTTCATGTTCTAGAGAAATATTGGGGAGAGGGTCTAGTGTCTTTACTAGTCCCTACACTGAATTGTGATTGCTCGCTCTTGAAAGACTACGATTGTGGCTTCACCCTGGTGGTAGATGGCAGTGACTTTGTAATGTCCCTTTTTGTGACTGCAACTGAAAAATGAGGAAAGCACACAAGCCCCAAAATTATTAAATTCAGATATTAGACCAGCAAACCAAATTTTATGACAGTTGGAAATTAGGAGTTTAAAATAAAAGGAAAATCACTCAAATCTCATCAAATAAACCAAAATATAGATAAATATTTTTGGAAGAATTTATGCCACTTTCCACCATGAAATTTGATCAAACATTTAGTTGGAAAATTAATTAAGTACAACAGAAGTACAACCTGAAGAAATATTGAAATGAAGGGTTTTCAAACCCTAATGACCACAAAATATGATAGATTTCTGCCTTAGAAATTATGAGGAGTACAAATATTAAAGAAAATCTGAATTATGTGGCCTAGAAGGCACCCAACAACCACTTGATCCAAGTCGCTCCCTTTAGGGAGAGTTTCAAAATGCATGCAAAACCCTTGTAGATGTCGTCCTTGATGCTCTAAGTCCAAATCTACAAGAGGTCTTCAAAAGATGTCTTTACTTCACCAAAAATGGAGGGTTTTCGTTCTCCTATAAGCCACAAGGAAGGTTTTTGTTTTCCTTGGAAATGCCACACTAATTGATTGTCGTCCAATAGTGGAATGACAATGAACAATCAGCCCAAAGATCAAATGTAGAGTAAATGCGCCAAAGATAGATGATGAAAATGAAGTCATAAGCCTTCTTTTATAGCCCTTGCTTAGCGCCAAAGGCCAATTAGAAAGGGCCTACCTCCTTAGGCTTCTTTTTAACTTTTAATTTTTAATTTGTTTTTAAGACGACTCCAACCCAAATGACCTACCTTATTAAAGAAAACATTAAAATTAATAAAAGAAAAATGAAATAGAATGTGATTCCTTTCTTTGCTCATATCATTCTTCATTGCCACAGAAGGGGAATGGCAAGAAGTCCATTATTAGACTCTCAAGTCGAAAATGGGGACATTACAGACTTCTCTGTTATATGTTTGACATTCCCTCCAAAGATATCATCTAATCCAATATCTCATGCTAGTGCTTAATCCCTTTATACTTTCTTTCTCAAAAACAATAATTTTGTCATCTGTGAATGCAAGGATCTCCTCTTCTTGCCCAGTCTAGTTGTTGTATAGATTAATTTCATCCAAATCAATAAGTTCCTATGATGTGGCCACCACCTTTCTTGCGTGAAGTCAAAGATTGTATTTGCACAATAACCAAGTCATGAGGCATTTTTGAGTCAACTTGTCGTGTTTCTTTGTGTGAATGACTGCAAACAAACTTTAGATTCACTCACATCCAGAAACACTACACAATTGAAATAAAATTATGAGGGCTAGCTTTTGAAGATGAGAGGTACTTCCTCTTGAATCCTCCCACCAAGAACTTACAAACAAAATATTCAAAAATTTAGAAGTAAATGAAATTAAATTTGTAACTTGTAACATATAAGTAAACATTCTAATTTTTATTACTTGGTGCCTGCATGGTTCTCACTCAAACAACTAACATCGAAGAAAAAATCCTCCCCTAGCATGCTTGTAATACCGCAACCCTAAAATAATGAGGTCTCTCGTCTTAATCACTTGTATCATTCTCTCAATGCATGTTTAGAGGCCCTCCATAACCTTGCCTTCAGATCTATAAAGCCATATGAAAAAGAAAAAGTTTTGATTGAGGTAATATCCCACTGCATGAATATGTTGGTGGAGTTGATTGTTCCACCTCTGATCAATTATCTCTAAAACATAATCAAATTTGGTGATATCCCCCTATAATAGTTTTGGATGGCCTTTTTGGTCCTATCTATGGTCTCAAATGTATCCCATCAAGTTTTGCTCCTCATCAACCAAGTGTAAAAATCACACCAACGACTATGACACCTACACACAAATTAAACTTTAAATTTACAAACATACATATAAAAGTAAATAAATACCCATACATTTAACAAATTAAAATAAGAAATCAATTTGAAATTCAAATGAAGTTTGAAGTTACCTTGATAGCTCTCTTTGCAAATACATGATCAAAAACTATCTTTTGGAGTCCTCTCTCTATCAACTTTCTTTAAATATTATTTGTTTAGTCATGCTTGCCTCACAAACAGTTGATTCAATGATAACAACAAACTAGAAATACTTTTTAACGTCGAGAAATTAGTTGTAAACCTTGTGACAACGACTTGCACAAACTCTTTATCCATGGTGTGTTCTCTTATCAAGTTGAGAACCTAAGGGTGAATGTATATGTACTTATATTTCTTGCATCTTCTATAATCAACTTCAACGGATTCAATTTTACTTGTCTTGTAAAAAGTCAATATAATGGGCCGCACAAAGAGTCCAAAAGATTAAAGAATGTTTCTCTTGTAGTAGTCTCCCAATTGTCATATGTGTTGTTTCAATTGACTTTAAAAAATCAATCTCACCATTTGAAGCCTCTAAAAAATGTTGAAGGTGTGGTTTCTTCCATCTATGCACCCATATAAAAACATGGTGCATCTGTATTTATGCGATTGTTTTTTTTTTTTTTTTCTAGGATTGCCATTAGCATCTGTAATTGTACCCTTGAGTAATTTTCCACTCAAGTTTATTGGAGAAGGTGTCTTGTAAGATTTTCCTGTAAATGTTAATATTGTCACCAAATACTCTCAATATGAGTTTTTTCTGCGCATTGAAAGGAAGGTTGTTGTAGTACCAAAAAATTGAACATGCTTTATCTGCTTTCTCGTGTGCATGTTTGTTTTAGCCTGTACCTTGCACTGAAAGTTGTGCCCCATGTATGTTTCTTGTTAATTATGAATCCCTTTGCTAGATGTCTTTCTTTTGCTTTGTATGTGTAGATCACCAATAGAGCCCACAATTGTTATAACATCACTCTTTGAATCTTCTACCATTCCAGGTCTAATGGCTTCTGTTATGGTTGCATGCATGTTTGCCCTCTCTATTTTCTTCTCCTCCAACTTTGTCTTCATACTTTGTTTTGCCTTTTTTGTAACATTGGACATACCAATAAACAATGCATGCAAGTTGATATTTTAGGGGATTGATGCCTCCAGAAAATGTTTTCCATAGAAATTGCAACCTAGAGTCCTCTGAATTGTTACTTGTACAACATACCTCCAAACAAAAATACATGCATTTGCAGGAATGGTTCCTGCTAGTAATGTTGACCCAGATGCCATTGCTAAACTCTAATGTGTAGCAAAATGTACACTTGCAAAGTTAAAAATTGTAAATTTAATTAAAAAATAACTTTATAAAACCATTTTAAAAGTCAAAAAATTGTAAATTTTAATTTTAAAAACAACATTATAAAATCAATTTTTTTTTTAATTTTTAAAATGACTTTATAACTCCATGTAACCATAATTCACATTTAAAAAAATAACATTTACAACAATACATTATGATAATTTCGTTTATTGACAATGATAAACAAACATAAATAAGTTAATAATAATTAAAATCAGTTTGAATTTTTAATTGAATGCATTCAAAATTGTAAATCATATTTGGATATAATATAGAATGAATTTATATTCTTGAAAGAAGGAAAATAAAACTAAACTTACCTCTAAATGAAATGTTTCAAATTTGCTCTTCAAATTCACTATAAGATCTCTTCAAATCATATCAAAGAATGATCAATGGCCGTGTGATTAGAAAGTGATGGAGTGTGTTGCCTTAAAAAGATAAGTTTCAATGTTTTTAGAGCATTTTTTCTACATTTATGACGCATTTCTTGTTTTTTTAGTGTGTGGCGAGTATTTGGCTCGTAATCGACTAGCATTGGCGAATATTTACCAATACTTGATGAACTGAGTGGCGAGTTATACTGGCGAATATTTGCCTTTGTGCAGAATAGATAAGTACTCTCCACGTTCTCTTACTATGATTTCCATGATTACATTCTGCCAAACTGAAATATTTTTACACGAAATGCTTATTCATTTATGCAAATGAAATGTTAATGTGGGTTTTTGGTACCTCAATCTTGAACAACATAGATTCCAACCAAATGACTTCATCAATGAAATTTACATGCCTAAAAAATTAGTTTGCAACTATAATCTTGCATTTGCATTTGTTGGCACCACACAACTAAATACTTATAATAGCATCAATCTTTTGTTGGTGGCAAGGGAAATTTGCATTTATTTTTGAAAGTTGGCCGATGGAAATGATAAAAGTCTCATGTTAATAGTGGCAATTGTTTTAATTTTGATCAAGTTGTTCGTAGTTATACGTTTGTATTTGTAGAAGACTATTACAAGAGGGGGAGTTAAGATTTAAGATTTCATTTTTAGATGAAATTTGTGTAATATTGGCAATCTAAATGTATTGTAATCAAAGCATTTTGGGTGAAGCATGATAGAATTGCAAGGATTTGATGTACAGACACACACACACACACAGAGAGAGAGAGAGAGAGAGAGAGAGAGAGAGAGAGAGAGAGCATGTTGGTTATCCTTAATGTGTGATGCAAGATGATTATTGATAATGAAAGAAATGTTCCAAGACCAAGATAGTGACAACTATTTTGGTTCACCATGTAGTTTGCGATGTGTATGGCTTTACTATTGGTATAATTATGAACATTCTCCTTTCTTTTAATTTGATATTAATAGAAAAAATGTAAACAAATATTGGCATATGATGCATCATTGTAGATGGGAACAATGAAAACTTTACAACCAGGATGAGAGTGGAAGTATTTAGTGAAAAAGTAAACCATGAGGACCCTTATGCTTATGTATTTTAACTTTTCCTAGATATATGGGTGCTCAATGCAGTACGATAATCATTCCATAAGTATTATGCCACACAACCAAGTTGCATGTTTCGGACATTTTGAGGGTCGATAAATGGATTTATGGATGAAGTATTAGTCTTACATTGTAACAGTACAATAGTAATTACATGTTTTGGATATATCAAGTGGCAATAAATGGATTTATGTATGAAAATTTGCTTCTATGTTGCGAGAGTAATAAAAAATAATTACATGTTTTTGGATAGATCAAGTGGCAATCAATGGATTTATAGATGAAATAATACATAGACTGCATGAATAATGAAAAGGAAACTAAAGAAGCCTCGTTGGCTTGAAATACATTTATTTACAAAACCATGTTTCATCATTGTTGGCTAGGAATACAATGGTTTTCATTTTATGGAATCATTTTGAAAGTAAGACTAACAAAAAGTTCTACTTGTTCAAAATGAGATAAAAAGAGTATTAACATTATTTTGCTTGTATATTAAATCCATATAAAGCTCATCTCCCTCAGAAGAAACCCATTTCAAACTAAAGATGAAAAAGACATGTATGGCCGCAAGCAAACAAATCATTAGATTGATGATTAGATCAAAAAATGGTAGCATGAGATCGCATCATTGTGGATAGGAAAAAGGAAACATTTACAACCAAAATAAGATTGGAAGCATTTAGTGAAAAATTAAGCCATCATGGCCATTATGCTTCTATTTTTATTTTTTATTTTTTCACTTTGTTTAGATAAATGGATGCTTACTACTGTACAATAATTAAAGCAAAAGTACAATGCTTCACACCTTGTATGTTTTGGATAAATTGAGTGGTGATAAATGGACGAATTGTTAAGTATCACTCTTACATTGTAAGAATAGTACACAATCAATTACATGTTTTGGATACATCGATTGCCAATAAATGAAATTATGTGTGAAAAATTACTTTTATGTTGCAAGAGTAATATAAAAGAATTACATGTTTTTGGATATATCACGATGGATGCCTTATCTCAGCTTCACCTTCATGAATATGTCATCATGTTTCTCATACTCAACCAAATGATGTTCTTGGTTCAAGATACTAGACTACCCTTTTCTATTTCTTTGATACAACAATCAATTGCTAGGATTTTGAGAGGCCTACCTTGAATTGTATACTCCTTTACTGTATCTATACACCTTCCTTCAATGTTGGTACAATCATGTAATGACTCATCAATCACCCAACCAAAAGATAGTAATCTTTCAACTAATCCTTACCTTATGTGCACTTGGCTTTCATTCTAAATCTCTAATACTAGCATACATGCCTTGGCTTTTTGATCTCAACTAAATACACACTGTCCTAGAGTATTCTTCATTCACTTCACCAGAATGATTTCCTCATACACCATCTAGATGACACAATCTTCATAATACCAAATTAGGGTGAACTTGTTTATGTATCTTCACTCCCTGCACTTCATTTCCCCGAAGACCATCAAATAAAGGTCTAGAGTCTTCAATACACCAACTACTTCCATGTTCTCATGCATAGATTGCATTATCATTCACTAAGTATGCCAATACTGCCCTATCTCAATCCACAACTCTTTTTCTTATGAAATCGGGATCCCTTCATAGGATGTGTTTTTGGAAAGTGTATACCATGCCAACTTTGAAGGATACCGTCCTCTTTAGAACATATTACTAGAAAATTCACCCCCTGAGCTATAGACATGCAATCCAATCACCCTTGTCAAGTGATTCAAGGATAGAAGTGTATCTCACAGTCCCTCAACAATCAAGATTGCATGATATAATTTCATGTATTCATATCCTTGAAGGTTCTTGATCTAGTTTAGCTTCCTTCAACCATTAGAGTCCTCTAGTCTTGAAGTTTCATAACTATCATATCATTTTATGTAGCTTCAACACCCCAAGAGGGTTGAATCCACTAGCTCTTCAACTTGACGACATTCACCTAACTGGTTTCTTGCCAATAAATGTTCTTTGTGCCTCCTCTTATGAATTGTCTACCAATAAGGGTATATGATCATTAGATCATTGGAGCATTCATATATCCTTTCTCATGTTATAGCTATTATCTTGAATGGTCAGACTCACCCAATAGTGGTCAAGCACTTGTTTTACCATACCTTTCTTAATACTCTGCCCTAAGCTTCATATGCTTCATGTACACCAATTCAAAGCTTCAAATACAATTAGAAGGTAATTATTTCATGTTCTACAAACTCTATTTAGCATGTTGTAGATGTCCAAGACCTTTCATAAGTTGTTCTTGTGCTAAATTGCTAATTTACCTTTCTTGTAACTCCCACACTATGAATTATACAGGCTTAACCACTCCTACAATCATGTTTTGACAAAATGAAGGCAATCTTATTAAAGGATTTTACATAGAATCGTGAAAACATATCAAACATACCTGAATAGGCATCTTTCAACTTTTATTCATTGGTTTATCGTCATATCATGCTCAACTCTCTTCATTTGTAGACCAAAATGGCTTGATACAATCTAAAAAGCTTTGTACAGTCAAGAGATACTCAAATTTAAGGCAATCAACTAATGTATTTACCTTTGAGATCCGTCAAACACATCAATTATAACTGATATCATTTTCATATAGAATCTAGAATCATGATCTATTTAATTATGATGGGGAAACTTGACTTTTCGCTCCGTTTTTGTGCACTGTATTCTTGCTAGTCTTGTCTGAGATTTTTGCTACTAATAACTCCTATTGTGATCTACCATTTGCCATGAAATTTGAAGGTTAGATAGAGCTTATCAAAACAAAGATAATGTTTGAGTTTCAACCAATTTCACCCATACAATCACAAGATGATTGAGGCCCTAATCTGAGCTCGAGAAGAGACAAATAGTTATAAAATTCCAATAATGCAATTTCAAGAGACACAAAAATTATTGTTATGATCCTTGGCATGTCTAGCAACTATATATCATAACAGTCAGGATATGCATCATGAATAAACATCATTGAGGGTTTGTATGTCATTGCCCTATCAAGGTTCCTAACACAACACACAAAGAAACATGTAATTTCATTCAAACAGAGGTAAAATTCTTCATTTCCAACATCATGCATGCATTATTCACTCTCCTCCACCTGTCCATACACTCTCCATCGAATTCTCTCCTTTATTGTTGTTTTACATCCTTATTCTAGCTCCATAAGTAGCTCAACTAGCTTCTATTTTGACCTAGCACTTCTAGAAAACTCAACTATAGCTTGACATAGAAAATTTTGGATGATATTCATCCAAGAACAACCTGACAACTCGTTGGCATTACCAACCTCCTATTATGGTCTTCATGACCTTATCAATCTCTTGACAACCCATTCACACCTATTTAACCCCTCTTACTTAGTCCATTTGACCTATTATCACTACTACAAGGCTTTTTGCCTTCACAATTACAATGTAGACACACACATTTGAATTTAAACAATAAAAACATGGAGAGAAGATACTTTGAACACTCTTTGTAAATGCCAAGTTCCTTTCATAGGCTTATTCAAACTTTATTTCACTCTCCTAGCCATGAGAATTATGCTCCTACATCATAGCAAGTGACAATCAATGGATTTAAGGATGAAAAATTATTTAAATTGCATGAGTAATAAAAAAGAAATTAAAGCAGCCATATTTGCTTGAAATACAATTATTTACCAAACCACATTTCAACATTGTAGGCTAGGAATACAAAATATTTTCATTTTAAAAAATCATTTTAAATGTAAGACTTGTAGAAAAGTTCTAATTGTTTACAACAAGATAGAAAGAGTATTGATATTATTTTACTTTATTAAATCCATATAAAGTTTATCTCCCTCAAAAGAAACCCATTTCAAAATAAAGATAAAAAATACATGTATGGGTGCTAGGGAAGGCATCATTCTATTGATAAATAGAGTCAAAAGATGGTAGAATGAGATCTAGTTAGTACCTATTTGTGACGCCCATACATGAAGGACCAACACACAAGACACAAAAAACCCTGGATACTTTTTGTTGTCTTTCATTACTTGTTATACAACAACACTTGGGCTCACTTAAGTAATTCAATAACACATGAGATGCTTACACAAACATGGACTCACATATACATCGTGATAACACCAGAATCACACTACTGCCAAAATTACTCAAAATAATGAGCTTAATACAATGATTCAACCCCACATGAGAATCTCAAGGATAGAAATGTTCTATAGGTACAATATTTCTTCGTTACCTCTTTATTACCAAGGAAATTACTTTAGTTTACAACATTGAATTGGAAGCACATTATCATATAAGGACCTAAGTTCACATTAACTAGAGTACATAATTGTCATTTCATTCAACGTATATCTTATACATAGTTTATCTTATTGGTTATGAATCTTTATTGCAATTATTTATCGTGACTCCATTATTACTTAGATTCAGTTTTAAACACATACGATTCTCCTAGAACTTGTTCTTAAACTAGGGCTCATGTTCCAAAAAGCATATTTTTTGACATTTTGTTCTACTTTTACATCATAATGGAAAAATTACCATGGAGTTAAAAGAGAAATAATCTTAAGTTTAAATGGGACAACATTCAAAATTTCCTTCTTCATTTAAACTTTCACTCACTTGAGTACGCTTCATGTATTCCTCATGTAATTAACTTTTGTAGTCAATAATTGGTTAGAGCCATTACTAATATTTACCTGTCATAAGTTTTTTTTCCCATAAAAAATTATGTTCTCTCAAATTCTTAAACTCACATGAAGAAAATTTATATTCATTTCCAACCTAATAAGATGGCTTAGCTATGTTATAAGAACACTCCAAGTTTTACTTTATTTTTATACTGACATCTCATTACAGTTGAAATTAAATGTAAATTTCATACACAACCAAACATCTTAAGAGATCTTTCAATAAAATCTCTCTTATTTGTGTCACCATAAACCCTCCAGATTACTCATGTACTAGTGCCATACAGTTTGCATTTGATTTGATTTAGGATTCTCTTGATGTACTACGTGAGGCACCGCCATACTTCATGGTTCACCAAAGCTTGTTTGATCATCTTTCAAGGTTGCACAAATTACACTTCCTAATTGCCCCTATAATCCCAATCACTTACATTGTTAATTCCTTCCATTGTAACTTAATTTATAAGAAAACCATATAATTACGTTGTATTAGACATCACGTCCCTCATGTCACAATAAAGACATTATACCTTTTTAACTATTCATTTTGCATCATTTGTGAGATGCATGTGAATCACACTCCGCTTGTTCCCAAATAGGATTCTTGTTTTCAAAAGCTATGTTACACATGGAACAACTTGTTTTACTTGTGTTAACATAATGAGTGCTCACAAAGAATAAGGGGGATGAGCACAATTTCCACTTGACATTACACTAAAGGGGAAATATCTCATGATTAACATTATACTTGTGGTACACATCTTGTATATATAATTGATTGGAAACATTTATAAGCTACACATGAGTCACATATGATTTGTGTTCAAGGCAAGAGATCATGTTTTTGAATTACATGTTTCTGCATGGGACATTTCATTTTACCTTTAATGTTAGAAAAAAAGACTTAGAAAGGAGTTAAGGGAATAAGTTTCAATTCTCACTTTTCTCTTAGGACAACATCTTACAAAAACAATTTTGATTGCTAATAGTCAGATACAAATTTTTGTCCACTAATTAACCTCTTAATGGTCCTAGGTTTAATTCTTTCCCCTTTTACCCCAAGGGATCTATACCCTACTACAGGTCAATGCTAGAGTGTCCAAACATCTTTATCTCACAAGATCTTCATAAAAGCCCAATGTATTCCATTATTAATGGCCAAGGTAACACTTCTATTACTACAACTTAGTAATGTCCCAAATGGGTTCTTTCACAATGTAAGCTTGTCATCATTAACAAGTCTTTTAGCTCCTTACTTGTGAAGAATACCAATTGGCCATGAGGGAAAATAATGGACATTCCCATGGGTCATGTGCGAAGGATGGGCAAGGTACAATTTCCACCTTTTACAAGATGGTCAAGAAAACACAAGTAGGGCCCATTTTTTCGTCATAAGGCAAAATCTAGTCTCAAATAGCAATCGGGGATAACAAGATTAGAAATTGACTAATGTGTTTGGTCTCGCTATGGAAACAAGGGAACAAGGACAAACTCAAGGGACCTATCCATAACACAAGAGTTTTTTACTAGGTTAGAGTCATCCCAATATCTTATAAAAATAACACCCCTATAATGTTAAACTACTTATCTTACCACAACAAGATTATTTAGTTTGGCGTTTTTCACAACTAACATAAAAACTACAAAACACACATACACAAATATAACTAAACTATATATCCATACGAATAAGGTTATCATTTCATTATAAAAACAATAATAGTTTCTTTTTCCTAATACAACAATGTCATTCTATAAAACCTCATCAATAGTGTTACTATTTACAATATACAATGGATTCATATCAATGGTATATGTCATCACAACATATTGAGCATGCTATTGATTTCTCTTATCCATGGTACCAACAACCACAACATGGTCAACACAAAAGATGGCATGGCAGCTTCCTACAATCTAGCACAATTTACAATTTTTTAATTTTCCATTCATAATGAATACAACACTTTACACATATATGGAGAGAGTTAGAAGTATATATGTAATTTCATTTTATTTTCAAAACTAGAGAAAGAGATAGAGAGAGAAAAGAGAAAAACACCATTTTTCCCACAATCATTTTTCTCAAAAGAAACAAACCAAGGAGGTTTCATATAGGCATATGTTAGTGTCTACAAGTTTTCAGATAGTTATCTGACTTGAAGAGGATCCTACGACAATTTTCCCATTTTTGCTACAAGTTAAAAAAAGGTCAATTTAGCTTGGGTGGCTATGGAATTGAGTTCAAAGACCAATGCACAAGACTAAAAAACATGATTCGTCAATTCCCATCTATTGCCCTATATAAAAGGAAACCTTTGAAGCTAACATAACTAAAAATTGGCAAACAAGGTTCAATTAACGACTATCTTTTAGGAGCTACTTATCGTAATTACATCAATTTGTCCTTGTTGAAGAAAATTTGGAGGTCTAAAAACTTCTTTGCAAAACTAGCCATTGATGTGTTTTTTCTCAAAACTAAAGGTTAATTATAATTTTAATTGAGAAATTATAGAGGTAAGCAGAGACATAATCTCGTTTCTTGACACGAGGCCTAAAATGTGAGCCAAACTCAAACTGAATTTTCCACTTTCAGTAGATGCTCCAAAGTTGCAAAATAGTGAACTGGGATTTTAGGCATGTGATGTTAAATGACCAAACGATCATTGGAAGTTGTTTCACAAGTTAATGTGACGTATCATGTTACTAAGTGACGTGAGGGAACAAGGTCAAACCTTAACTTTCCCATCATAGGGTTCAGATAGGTGTTTTGCGTGTCATTGAAAATCATGTTTTATTAATTATTGTAAGGTGATTAAGTGGTAGGTTTTAAATACAATGCAAATTTAACTCGCCAACTAGGATGATTCGATTATACAATATTGTTATCTTAGTTTTGCGAACATTTTAAGAGGTAATTTAAGAGATGGGTTTACATTCATAATAGTCTTTCTAGTTATGTAGAAAAAGAGGCAAATTTTACTAGTTGGTACCATATCTCACTTTAATTTACTAAAAAAACATATTTTATGTTGATTTGATTTTCATAAACATTGAGAAAGGAAAACTAGAACTACTAGAATCATGCAAGATATAGGTAAGATAACTATGTCTGATAATAAAAAATGAGAGATACGACGCTCTAGGCAGTCTGCATGTTCTCCAAATCCATTTTCTTGAAAACTCCAAATCCTTTCCGGAAGACCCATTTTGGCATAAGCTTAGATGATGTTCAAAAGGGTAAATTGATCAGGTTTGACTCTTGTTGTTATATTTTGGTAACAAAGTTAATGCCTCTTGAGAAAACCCTTGGCTTTGGTAAGCTATAATGATCAATTTCCATGTGAAAAAATTTCGTTTTGTCATTTTGTCAAACAATTTGAGAGCATCAACCATATAGCCACTTCGAGTTTACCCAAGAAAAAATGCATTCCATGAAACCACATCTTGTTGTGGCATTATGCCAAACACATTCTGGGTATCTTCTAGTCTACCACATTTTGGCAAACATGTGTAAGAGAAGAGTACTAACTAAAACATTATAGTCCACTTATATATATAGCTTGATGGAGTTCCATACCCTGTTATAGTGTGACACAATATGGTAGAACAATAGTGTAGGTAAAGTATTTTCCAGCACCAAACACTTCTCCACATCAACCAAAATATTCCTTTGTCCAAATTTGATGAAAGATTTCCACTAAATCTCCCATAAATCCTGCCCTAACTACCTCCATGTCTTTATAAATCGATTTAAAAGCATGTTTGGATTTGTCTTTAACTTTGAAATAGCCCCCCATAGGTTATATCAGAGGTAGAGGACAACCTAAAACTTGTAAGTTCTCCTTTCCCTCTTCACCAAAATTAGAAGGGATCTTGCTAAGAAAAATTCAATGGCCATGGCTTGTAGGAGAAATCCTCCATTTCTTTATAAGTGTATGTTGGACATGATACATCAAAATCTCCTAAAGCATTAGTAGGCCAGAGTAGTTGAATTACAAAGAAAACAAAAGTTAAGAATGATGATGAATGTGGATGAAGAGGAGTGTCATAAGGATGTCACACCCACAATTTTGACACACATATACAACAAAATACTAGCAATTTTTGTTTTGTTCTTTCATTACTTGATAAATAACACCACATGGGATCACTTAGGATACCACACAACACATGAGATGTTTTCACAGCCATATTCCCACATATATAACATCAAAATACATGATGCACATCAAAGCCACATTTCCCCAAATGAAAAAGTACAAAAAACAATCCGACTACAATATACACTTACATATAGGCACTTTCCAGAACACAAAGTTTTCATGGTTACATATTTATTACAATACTATTTTCATTATATAACTTTAATTATTTGAAGAAACTTAACATGTTAACCTTCATTCCTGCTAAAACTAAGTTTTTTTTTTTGCTTTTCCTTTATTTCATTTAACATTTCTCCTATAGTGGTTCCATTATAAATTTTCTCGTTTCTCTTATCGCAATTAATTTATATAAATTGATGGTATTTGGGAACATTTACACACCCATGAGTCTACTAATACTTGTCCTAAGAATTCATTGCTAAGAATCATGTTTACTTAGTTTGGCATTATACTTTCATTACAAGGAGGTAAAATTCACGGGAAGTAAAAGGTAGGCTATTAGGTCAATAGTGGATTGATTCCGAGTTCTTTTCATAGGTATTGTTTAAACACTAAGGAAGCCCTCTTTTCATCTTCAAGTTATTAAAACCAACTATGTAAGTTAACTAATTAGTTTGCATCATTCTTGATGTGATTCACAATCCATTTGCTCCAATTAGGCCTCCTTGTTTTCACAAATCATGTTGCACATGGAAAGCTACATTTCACCTATGTTAACATTATAAAGGTTTTGCATTGCATTTAAGTGACGAATCTCACATTTCACTTTAATTCTAATTCATCATCTTAAGAATTCATTCTTGATAGTTACGGGTTAATTATAGGTTTTGACTATAAATTCTACTTCTTGAGTGATCCTAGGTTTAATGTATTCCCATCTACGACCAAGAGTTCTACTCACTTTTATATGTCAAACTAGAGTGCAATATCCTTAACTCAAAATACCTTGGTAACAACTCAAGATATTTCATTATCAAGGCTAAATGTTCATTATTTCATTTAGCATCGTTGTTTAACCACATTTATGTGTACAAAGTATGTGTTCATCCCTCAGAGGTTGTTTGAAATCATTCGAGGGAACACAAATTTTGTAACAATAATTCCATAGTTTAATCTTATTCACCCTTTCTCTATCTAGATTCATGCAGTTACTTTGGTGTTTTTTTGGCATCATTTTAGAACAGTTGTAATTCATATGACACTTACTCTACACTTATAGTTTCCATACTCTAGGGAGTGTGATTCCACATTCAAGATTTCTTTTATTGACCTTAGGAAACTCAAGTATTTCACAGATATTATAAGAGAGACTTTTGATACAATTTTATGCATTCGAAAGCCTTCTAAATCAATATGTCTAGTTGTTGAGTAAAAATACATCAAAGTTTCTTTCACCAATAACATTATGAAAGATCACACGATCTATTAATTTTATTAGCACTCAAGGGCTTCTACGCCCTACCTACAAGACAATACTAGAGTAGTCAGTTGTCCTTATCTCATAAAAAACATCATGCAACTTGAGGTATTCCAAGAATACATGCCATGGTAGTACTGTTATCTGTGAGGGATTAATGAGTTCAAACACATTAGTTTAATGCATACATAAAATGAATCTTAGAGTACACTTGCCTCAGTTAGGTCCCTCAACGAGATAAGTCTTTGGTGAAAACACCCCATTAAACTATCCTCACAAGGACTGGGTTACATGCTAAGGTGTTAAGGAAAACTATGCACCTAAGTAGAAAAACTTACCCATAAAGTGATTAGATTTACGACACCTAGAAATGACGGTCTTTCTCACCTTGCGTATGAAAGGGTACTCTTAATAGCCATTGCCTCACACAAAGGTATTTAAATTTAGGTAATGGTCCTTGTAGGACTTGTCTTAGATGTAAAACAAGAAGACGATTAATGAGCTTAAAGTATTTTCTTAACATGATCAGAGTTTTATACACTGGACAAGAATCGATTGGGAGGAGAGAGTATGTCAGTGATTAGGAACTTGTTTTTTTGGATAGTTTGGGTAAGATGAGATTCTACTAAGCATTAAGAGAGTTAAGAAGGTAATTCAATATTTCACATAGTAAAAGAGTGTTTTATTACCTCAACAACATAAGTACACCATTTGAGTACAACTTCACAACCATTTTAACACTTACAAAATATAACTAACTTGTTATTTTCCTTTTCAAAATGTACACAAGAATAGTTCTTCAAACAATGCTTCATATCATTATTAGAAGGTAATAAACATATTACAAAATGAGTATAAATTTTTGATGACAACTCATCAAATATAACATATCACATCATGAATCCTTCTTGTTCGGAGTACTTGCAACCAACACAAGGTCAGTCCTAGGAATGGTATGGAAATACCCTACACTCAAGCATAAAATCCATGCATCCATCATTTCAAGAAAATTGAAATAGAAATCAAAGAGAGATATATATAGGGGGAGAGAGAGAGATGTCATTTCTTCACACATTTACACTTCCACATTTTATTGCATTTTTTCTAGAGAGAAGAGTGAGGAAGAGAGAGAAAGTCTAGAATTCATTTTTTTCTATTCACCAAATCATAGTCACATACATCTTGTATCCAATTTTCATTTCATTTCAAACCCATATACATTTTGAAAACCAACAAAAATTTCATAGTTATTTCTAGAGAGAGAAAAGGGAAGAGAGAGAAACATAATAAGTTCTAGAAACCATTCATACAATAAATTGATTAATTCATACTCTATAAAATATTGATACTATACCTAAAATGTTCCATGAGTAGTGAGAAGTCAAACGAGACCCTCGGAAGATTTTACTAGCAAAGGTTGCAAATTTACAAAATTTGGCTAAAACAGCTAAAGTGCTTACAATATGGGTCCTAAAAATACTCATTTTAAGATGAATACACAAGTTTTGTTGATTCCTACTAACTATATAAAATTCATCACATTCGATGGAAGTTTATTACGAAAAATATGAATCAAGTTACTAAGGTGACTTCGGGGTTGATTATCGTATTCGCGTCAAAGACTCTTGTCGCACAATCACCAGCGGGCCCCAAAACCCATTTACAAAACTAACTTCTGAAAGAGTTTTCATTGAACAGATATTTGGTTCCAATTCTCCTATTGGTATTCTAGAGGTAGGTGGGAGTGCTTATTAATTTTGTGCCATCGAAGCGGTAATCATAAGCCCAAACCGATTGTGTTTGCTTAAAATGGAAATGTCACTAAAAGTGACTAAATGTAAAAAGGACTTCAAATCTCGCCTCGTTAATGTATAAGATTGAGTTTGTTAGTGTATTTAAGGAACTCAAATGTATCCTAGGTTAGCAAGGATTGATCAGCCTATCCATCATGCAGGTTTGTAGTCAACGTGAACCTGCGCAAAAGTTGACTGGTGCGGTCTATCCTTGCACCCAGCCAACCTCAAATCCACAACCCCCGTGCTCTATTTCCCATGCCCCACCATCTTGCTGCGCATTCATGTATGGAAGACTATGGCGCCGATTCTTTTTATAAAACTGCAAATGGAAATTTGACGGAATAGGTAACAACATATTACGTTCTTACATATATAGGGAACAACATAATACGTTGTTGCCTATTCCGTCAAAATTAACTGCGACGTGACACAACTAACGACGACGTGATGGAAAATACTTTTTGGCTTTGTGCAAACTTGTGTGAGAGATAGGCCTAGCCAACAAGGATCATGCTAGAGGTTTCGGTTGGTAAGGTAGTTTGGTCTAGCACCCTATGCATGAGGTGTCTGAAGTCAAAAAATTTTTATTTTTATTTTATAATATCTCTGGACAGACTAAAATTCGTATCATTCATTCTTATTGCATTATATATTATTCGAACATATCGAGAACCAAAACAAGAAATGATGAAGAACCTATTTTAGTATGAGAGGAAGGGAGATCCGGATACCCATTTTGTGCACATTTTGCCAAAATCGTTGCATTCGAAGAGGGCACAAATATTGGAGGCATTTTGTAAAACGTTTAAAATGTATTGAAAATGATCCTATTCTTTGCATAAATAGCTTCTCCTAACCACAACTTGTGAAACTAATCCCCACTAGAATCCACAATCACGAGCTTTGCTAAGGCTTCCACGAGCCGACATTTCTTTGAGGAATTTTGCCAAACACTTGGAGTGCAAGATCCAATCGTCTACATTTAAGATACATGTCTACCAACACACAAACAACTTTCAAATATGCTAAAAACATTTGTGAATATCCAACAAATGAATGCATTCCATGAGACTACATCTTATTTGAGGCATATTGACAAACACTTGGCTGCCAATACTCATGCCTCCACATTTTTTGCTGACATAAATACTAGGGCATTAGTAGCCATAATCCCCAGACACATACTGCTCTCTTCAAAGATTAGGATGATGTCCAAACTCTATATCAAGACTCTTATTTTTAACACAGGCTAAGGATATGCCAGCAGAGGTGAACCAATCATATAGACACTTGTTGGTTGTATTACTGAAAGTTTCCAAAGCTTTTTCAACAAAATCCATTTTGTGAAATGCTTGAATTGTTGTTGTCTAAAGGTATACGTCTCATTGAAGCATTTAAACAAACTGTTCATGTCCCCCATTTTTGCTGCAATCAAAACATATAATACCCATGCCATACGCAATACTGCCTCCCAACTGTCCATACATGTTCCGCTTCAAGAAGAGAAAAATAAATCCATTTTATTATTATTTTTTTGATGTCCACGTCCCCGTCTAGAGGTCCTAGGCAGGATAGAGGTACAACAAAATGCAGGGAAAAGAAACTTGTTTTGCAATATGCTAAGATGGATGTCCAAACGTACTTTCGCGCTCCAATTGGCATTCTAACCCTACTTAAAACATGACAGTCACATTTCCTTCAGGAAATTTGTCAAACAAGATGAAGAGACTTTCAAGAGAGAGGGAAGATGGTCGCAGGGAAGCAGCAAAGAGAGAATAGAAGAGGGCTGGTAGATTGTTGACAGATGAGGCAACTAGTCGAAGAAAAAAAAGTTTGCAAGAAGTATGCCAACAGACACGAGGATCGTCAGAGGAAGTGACAAAGAAAAAAAGGGAAGTGACTGGGAGTCATGAGGTCTATAGGCATACATGAAAGAGTTACACACAAGGCAAAATGTGACACATGAGAATGGGTGCGCACGTCATGATAAGGATGAAGGAATAGGCTAGGAGAAGGAGAGGAGGTAAGATGTGCAATAGAAATTTATCCGTGGTGGAAACCAAATACAAGGGGTAGAAGGATGCATGAGAGAGTAGATTGTTTGAAGAATACAAGAGAAAAAGTGAGAAAGGAGACATGATACAAGAGATCATGAATATAATGAAGAATGCATGCAGAAGTTTGGGAGAAGAATTAAAGAGAGGACAACACACAGAAGTGAAACTTGAGGTTAAAAGATAGGATGACTGTTAGTAGTAAAAGGACAAAGGAAAACCCTGGAGGGTCACATGGATGATAGAGATTGGGATGACAAGAAGGTGGATAAGGGGATACAACCACTAAGAGATGTGGAATGTGGAGATTGGACAGAAGCGGATTATGTGGATAAAGGAAACAAAGATTTCAATTCAAATTTGACGTCCAAGCAGGAAGAATGGAGGAGTCAGCTTAGAGGAGAGACAAGTTGGAAAGGAAGGTGCACATAGCTATAAAAGTACAAAGAGACTGATGAGTTGAAGTTAGTGTATTTGATGGGAAAGTGAGTCGGCAAGGTAAGATTCGAATAGGCACTAAAGGGGTCGAAGAGGTTAGGATCGTCTTGTGAAGTCGAGGCAAGAGAGTGAGGAAGTTTGGTTGGCCCTAGGAGGAGCCAACATTTTATAACCCCATAGAGGGACGTGTATGCTCTATTAGAGGGTACAAATGTATTTAGATGCCATATGACCATTGAAAAAAATAAGTACCTGGAAAACATAAATAATTTTTGACTCCATTGTGTAACTATGGAGGCGTCATCAGGGAGAACCCAATAGAGGCCTTGACCTCATTAATTAGTATCAGAGTTGGTTCCATCGTACGAGGAAGTGAGAGAGTGGAAATAGATAATAAAACATTGAACGTGAGGTAGTTAGCAAAGGAGTTGTGTTCTCCATAATGAAGAGGATGGATAGAGGACATGTAAGGACATTGAGAGATGCAAGAGTGATGAGGAATCAAGGTGAAGATCTAACATATTTCTGAACTTGAGGTTGCTGGCGTACGAGTTTGTGTTCTCCATTGAGTGAAGGTGGGTATAGGATACATGAGAGAACTTTGATGGCAGCAAGGAAGGAAGGTGTTTCAGGAACAACAATCCTGAAGATGCTCGAAGAAATGATGAAAGAGCTTCAAGGATTTGAAGAGGTGCGGGTATGAATGGAACACATAGAAGAAGACCACCTAGTGAAGAAGGGTCTTGCAACCAAGGGTGGTGAGGAGGTGAAGAGTGCAAAGGAATTAGTGGGGAGTTTAAGGGTGACAGAGTGAGCATGCATGTTATGCTTGGAAGGTATCACAAGAAGGCTTGCGTAGAATCACAACTGAAGGTTCTACAAGAAGAGAACAATACAGACGAAGTGTCTAGTTTGGGATTACCGTAGAAAGATGTGTAAGTGGAGGTGAATTGACCCACACTGTGTGAGAGTATCAAACATCAGAAGGAGCTTGCTTAGGAAGAAATAAATATGGTCGGTAGAGACCATGAGTACACAAACATGTGAGAGGAGATTGTGGAAATGCATAGGGGGTTCACTTAGTAAAATCATGGTATAGCATATTCGTTCAACGGGTATTAAAGAATATCCTTAATTCTAGTTTTTACCTCTAATTATTCAACTGATAATACCCCCTCCCATTATATTATTAGAATTAAAATACCCCCTATTTTTTCTATGTACATTACTTACCCATTTTTCCTTAAAAATTTTATTTACCCCTTTGTATTTCTACCATAATATATTAAACAAAAAATATATCATAATTCTTACTCATTTTTTTATATGCATTTTCTCTCGAAAGATAGTTTAAATCCATTCAAGACCTATTACCAATTACCCTATAAATGTTAAGATTTAATCATTTATTAATAGTTCTTCAAATAATTAAGATGGTGAAATAATATCACTTGTGTTGAAAAGCATACTCAATCCTAGTTTTCTAACATCTTATTATTTCTTGGTTAAGAATATCTTAATTGACATTTCTTTATTCAAAAAGAGATTATAATTTAACTTTATGAACACACTCCTTAAATTGTAATTTTAAGGTACTTATTTATAAAAACTAGGATTCAAATGCTTTAGTTTTGTTTTAAAATTAAACCTCCCTTTCCTTTTGCACACCTCTCTAACCAACCCCTAATACATGATTCAAAATATTAATAGATTAAGCCCTTTCACCCCCTCATGTCTACCGGTATATTGACTTCACTTTTATTAATTTTAATTACCTCAACATGAACTCACGTGCTAGGATATTGCCTAGCTAATGAACCCCTCGTGTGGAAATGAAAGAAGAAGAAAAAAAAGAAGGCATGCATAGGAAAGAGATACACAAAGAATACACAGGAGATGAGTGGGAAAACATCTTGAAGGAGCACAAAGATGAAAGCACGCGGGGCAATGGGAGCACCATTATAGGAGGAACCAAGCAATCTATGGGATATTGTAAGAATACACATGAAAAAGGGTGTACCCAGTAAGAAGATATAGGGAGATCTTGAGTAGAGGCATGCATAAGAGTGCACAAGACAAGAAGAGCACACAAACCAAAGAAGGTGCAATATTAGTTCAAAGAAACTGCAAGAGAATATGAAGGAGGAGACCAAGATCGAGAGAGGTAAGGAATGCTCTAATTTGGAAGAAGTTTCCACGAAGGAAACAAATTCATAACAAGTACAAGAAATTGTTGAAGTGCACATGGAAGGAGGCACACAAGGAGAATAAGAGATTGAGGGAGATCTCAAGGAGTCATCTTGTGGAGAGGCTCAATAAGTCTTCGGGAAATACTAGGGTTCCAGAGGAAGAGAAATAACAAAAGGAGAAGATGACACAATGCACATCAAAATTTCCACAACAAGAGGGAGAAAGAGGTCAAGACCATCATCCAGAGTATGGTCTAATAGATCCTGAGGGAGGAGGAAGAGGTAAAGATATATTTGTGCAAAGGGTCATAGTGGGAAGGTTACCAAGGGGATTAGGAGGGGCATGAAATCAAGACATGCTAAATAATCCTAATAGAAGAATGGTTAGAAGGGGGAGCATCACACAGAATGAGAGAACATAGAAATAAAGAGTCTCGACGGAAGGTCACCATAGAAGAGAAGGGACTCGACATAAAGGACCACTACAAAAGAGGTTGTGATTGCAAATACATGTGCATAGAAAATGGAAGCAATCGAAGGCTCGTGAGGGATCACGTAGGAGGATCCATTTGGAGGAAAATAAGAGATAAAATAAAAGTCATATAAAGGTGATGAAAGATTGGAAGAAGCACCATAGAAGGATGGCTCGATAAAGGATGGATCCGGGAGTAGTTATCCAAAGAGTGGTTTAACTATTCACTAGAACTTCTTAAGGAGGACTTCAAGTCTTAAATACCCTAGATGTTTGATACAGGGACATCTTGAGACTTAGCGAAAACCTACACTAGAAGGGAAATATATGTGCAAAGATCTAAAGGACACATGAGAAAAAAGAAAGGAGTAGTGCAAGGAGGTGCACAGGACAATTGGAATAATGTGTTTTCTAGAGGATAAAAAAGTGGAGTAGCCATAGGAGAAGGGTTTCCAAAGTGTACTTGAAACAAGGTACACTTAGATAGAAATAAAAGGCATATAAGAAAAGAAATGGAGAGCACCAAAGAATGGTAGAATATCAACCAATGAGGTAACTACTAAGGAGAAATGAGCACACAAAAAGGTGCACGACAAAAGTCTATAAGTGAAAGGATCACGAAAGAACCTAAAAAACATGATAGGAGTAGTCGTTGAGGATTGGTAGAGCACCGATTGATGAGGCAACTAGTTGATGGAAAGACAGAAGAGATGCACAATAGGATGAAGTAGGATGAAGTGATTGCCAAGAGAGAGGGAAAGATGGTCATGGGGAAACAATGACGAGAGAATAAAAGAGGACTAGTAGATGGATGACTGATGAGGCAACTAGTCAAAGAAAGAAGAGGCCACAAGAAGTAGGCCAACAAATAGGAGTATTGCCAGAGGAAGCAATAAATACAAAAAGGGAAGTGACTGGGAATCACGAGGTCTAGACGCATGCAGAGAAGAGTTGCGCACATGGATAAAGTTGGCGCAGGAGAATGAGTGCATAGGTCACGAAAAGTTTGAAGGAATAGGCTAGGAAAAGGAGAAGAGGTAAGATGCACAAGAGAAAGTTGTCCATTGGTGGCAATCAAATGCAAGGTGCACAAGGATGCACATGAGAACAGATTGTCCAAAGACTAAAAGTTCAAAAGTGAGAAAGGAGACATGATATAAGAGAGTGCAAATGTAATGAAGAAGGAACAAAAAAAGTTTGGGATAATAAGATAAGAGAAAACAACACATAGAAGTGAAGCTCGAGATGAAAATATATAACGACTACTGGCAAGAGAAGGACAAAAAATGAACCCAGAACGTCACGTGGTTGATAATGACATGAATAACATGAAGGTGGATAAGGGGATACAACCACCAAGAGACAGGTCATGCAGAGATTGACCAAAATCAGATTACATGGATAAGGGCAATAAATACGCCTGATACAAATTTGAAGAGCAAGCATGAATAATGGAGGAGCCAACTCATAGGAGAGAGAAACAGGAAATGATGGTGCACGTGGATATAAAAGGCCAAAGAGACCATCGAGTTGAAATTAGTCGATTCGATGGGAAAGTTAATCAACAAGGTGTGATCCAAATAGGCACCAAAGGGGTCGAAGAGAGTCAGTTAGCCCGATGGACTGAGCATAGGTCGGGATCAACATGTGAAACCGAGACAAGAGAGTGAGGAAGCTTGGTTGGCCGTAAGAGGCACCTGTAACCCCATAGAGAGACATATATGTTCTATTAGAGGGTAATAATGTATATAGATGTCAAATGACCATTGAAGAAACTAAATACCCAAAAATCTTAAACAATTTCCCTCTCTGGCGTGTAACTCTGGAGGCAACCTTAGAGAGAGCTAAGGACGAAAGTCAATGGAACCCTCTAGAATATTTGTGCATTTTTGTAAATGCTCTTCATTTCTTGTCACGACACTTAAAACTCCACACCGAAATAAGATACTAAATGTAGTATTGAAATGTGTATTTAGACAAACTAAATTAAAGCCATTAAAAACCTCAATTATTTATGCAACTTGAATTTTACATTTAGTTTTTCCGGTGGTTTCCATTCAACTCATAGTCACTTTACCATACAAATAAACGATAATACATTTTTCAAATCAATCATAAATATGAGAAAAATGTCAAATTTTGAATTTTCCTGTGAAAAAATGTAAATAAAAGTATATTTAAAACAATTGTTTTGATTTTCTCTATATTTAAAAAAGCTAACATGTTAGAAGGAAATTTTTATTATTAAGATTGTGTGTTATTAATTGATTGGGGTGAAACATATTAAACAAATCATATGCCCGTACCAAAATTTGAGAGTTCAAAAGACACTCTCAAAAGTGTAACTCTAATTACAAAAAAATAGAATTGTTCGAAGTAAACTTGAGATTTTATTTAAAACTAATAAGACCGTTTAAAAGCGCGTTATCCAACGGTCTACTCTATAAGTGCGAGACAGCTATTAAAACATAAAGCAATGGGGCGCCGATAAGTGCAAGACAGCTGTTAAACCCTTAGGTGACAGCTGGACAAGAAAGTCGGTGGAGCAGCTGTATAAAGCTCTTGCAAGTGAGCTTTTCACTCATTTTTTCTTCTTCGTTTGTTCTTGAGCTTTTCCTGTTCTGGATTTTTTTAGTATGTATCACGGCCGTGCTGTGCATTTTGTGGTCACAGATTTGAGTTTTTCAGCGTCTGTTTTACTGTAGTTTGAAGTATATTGTCTGTATTTTTGAGCTTGGTGTGTGTCTTGAGTCCATTATGCCTCTATTTTTGTGCTTCTGGTGTCTTTGAATCTCTAATGTCCGATTTTTTTGTGGTTTCAGTCTCTTTATATTTTTGATTTGAGTTATTTTGCTCCCTATTTTTGTGATTTGAGATTTTGTTTGGCTTTTATTTTTTATGTTTTTATATGTATGGAAAATGCTCTGTTCGAGGTAAGAATGGCTCTGGGAACGAATAGGACTGGGTGGATAGCCGAAGCGGAGAGTGAATCGGGCTTAAGCAGTGAGCATTAGCATTTCAAGGTAAGTGTTATTCTATTATTAGTCTTTCTTCGAAAATTGCCTATTATTGATGTGTATTTGATATTTTTCAGCTCTTTTGCACCATATGATTTACATTAGTTTGTGGCTTTGTTTAATCCAACACAGGGTTTAGGTTTCTTCTCCTTGTGTTCATTGATTTAGGTTACAATACAGAGATACATTAAAGGGTTTTGAGAAAATGCACAAAGTGTGGGTTATGTGTGTGTATTTATTTACTGAAATGGATGAGTCCCCTGCCCTAACCCTGTAGAGCCACCACTAGGTTATCCCTCTTAGTGACAACTCCAGTGATATGGATCTTGCCATTAAGGTTAGGATCTCCCAGGAATACCCGTGGTAAAAGGGGTGAAATGTCTTGATCTCCACTCAACCATATTAAAGTCTCAAAACAAACTCCCCTGTTTCCAATGGGGACTAACAGGGGAAAAGTGGAGATATAATTTTTTCTAGCAGTGTGCTTGACGAGTAGGCTTTGCCCCTGTGTTAGGCTACGTTTTACAGATCTTTAGGGGTTCAATTTGGCCTTGAATTTTTTAGGTTAGGGTTTATACATTTCAGACAAGGTAAAATTTATTAATAATTAATAATATTCTGCATTAGCATTTCCTGTATGTGCAGTATTTTTGATCTGCTATTGTTAGAATTTTCGTTTTCTGAAATTATTCACCTGTTTTAATTGCCCTTATTTAGAGTTATTATCAAAGGTTCTGAAATAAATGCCCGCGGTATATATTTCCCCTGTTTGGCTTTTCCAACTATTTATATATTTCTGGGTGAGTTGTGTACGTTTTTTATTTGCCCCGTGTCGTTAGGAATTTCTTGGTTTATAAATTTCATTTAGGTTTACATGGTATACCAGTAATTTCATATTTGGCTGGATTATGATTTGGTTTTTTCATTTGAGATGGCTTAACTTAATTTCATATGGTTTCACTTACTAGTGGTTTGTAAACATTCACTTTATGTGGGCTGGTTTTGTCTACCTTATGTTTCAGATTTGTTTCTGTGTAATTACTTTATGTGGGCAGATACACGGTTGGTTAATTTTTGGTTAATTTTTTTTATAGACAGGTAGATTTAAACTTTGAGTTTATCCTTTATTATTTTTTCAATTAAATGTGCAGAGTTTAGTTTGGGATCTTCATCCTTTTAGTTTTGGAATTTTGTTTAGTTTGTGATCTGACATGTTTTAGATCAGGAAACGATTTGTAGGCAAGATATAAACTTGATTAAGTTTTTATTTGTCTTTGCATGGATTTAGTTTTGGATATACAGACTTATGTTATCTACATTATGTCCATGTAAGGTTTAACTCCTGTTTTGTATTTTGTGTTTTTGGCACGGATGGAACTGTTTGAACCAAACCAGTTTTTGGTTAACGGGTGAAGTACCTGGTAGTCATCATCAATGGAAGGCCTTGTAATCTGTCTATGTAAGTGTTGATTCGTACTTATTTTCCCTGCCTTACATGCAATTACTTATTTTATTTTTAAAAAATGGTTTTATCTTCGAAGCTTTGTATCCTGAGTCAGCAATTTTAATTGAAAACCATTTGACTGAAGTACTGCCAGGTGTGAGACCAGACTTTAATTTGAAATCGGATAAAAAGTATTATTGGGGAGATCTGACCAGGTGTCATTTGAGTTTAAGCAGTTTTTATTTTGAATCTTGTTAACTTGCTATTTTTTTGTTGTTTCTCGAGTAAGCGAGATTAATTTTAAACTCTTTTAACTTTTCAATTTCTTAAAAGTTTTAATATTTATTTATAAATACTTTATATTTATGTTTGTGATTTTTTATTATAAAAATAGTTGTTGTCTGCTAACCAGAATAATGTATTAATGGTAGTGGAATTTTGCCGCCACTTTATTAATGGTAGTTATAATGTATTTGATTTTTTAAAATATAATTATTAAAAGATGAGTGATCAAGTATGTTAATATATTTGTTTTATGTAAATATATTGTATATAAACCCGTTTTATTAATTTATTAATTTGCTACATTTAGTTGACTAGGGTAGTAGTTGAGCGAATTATTTATATATCATGTTATTTTGTATATTTTATTAAAATCTAATTTGTGAATTTGGCTCTATCTAGGGAAAGGTTAAAAAATTGTTGAATTTTTTGATGTATATGTTTTGAATGTGTTTCAAATTTATTATATAAAAAATTTGATTTGATCATAGTTCTGAACATAATTTTTATGAATTTGTGAATTTAGGGTTTTTTTTAGTTGAAGGAAATAAAATGTCTAAATGTATCATATGCAATAGTGTTATACGAATGTTAATGCGTTTTCATATTTATAATATACATATTGATGGCAAGATCCTTACAATATAATTTTAAGGAAGGCAAGAAAATCTTAAATTTATGATATAAGAATGTGCGAAATTTATATTTAATAATGTATTTTGTATATTTAAAAAAAATCAATTCTATGAATTTGGTTCTATTTAGGGAATGTTAAGAAAAATGAAATTGTTGATAAACAAGTTAATGTGTTTCCATAATTTTATTTGATGATAGGTTTTGTATATATTTGTATCAATTTGTGAATTTAGTGAAAATTGTAAATTTATCACATATACAAGTTAATGTGATTTCATAATTATTATTTAAATATTGATATGATGATTGTTATAATTTAGAGTAATTTTAGGGAAAGAAAATGTTGAATTAATAACATATATGTATTTTATACCGTGTTTTAAATTTGTTACATAATTTTTTTGATTTGATGACAGTTTTGTATATATTTTTATCAATTTGTGAATTTAGGGTAGTTTTTAGGGAAGGGAAAGAAAATATTAAATTTATGATGTACAACAGTTTTATATGTTTTTTGAGTTTGTATATATTTTTATTAATTTGTAGGGAATTTGGAAAGTAATTGTTAAAAGTGGAAGTAAAGAAAATGTTAAATTTGTGTTATATAACAGTTTTGTATGAATGTTTTTATGAGTTTGAGAATTTAGGGTAATTTTTAGGGAAGGAAAGAAAATGTTGAATTATGTGAAATACAATATGTTATGAATTTGTTTAATGTATTTCCATAGTCATAAATTAAATATGATATAATGATTTTTATAGTGTGTTTTTGGAATTGTATTATATTAGAATTTATGGTGAATTTGTGATTATTGTTTTAATAAGTGTTTTATGAATGTTAGTATGTAATTTTAGGGAAAGGAAGAAAATGTGCCATTATGCTTTTCATATGTTATAATTGTATTTTATTAGAATTATGATGATTATATGATATGATTATTTAGTTTTAATAATGTGTTATTAATTATATTTTAATAAGAATTATGATGATTATATGTTATGTGTTGATTATTGTATTTTATAAGATGATTTATAATGTGTTTTTAATTATATGTTAAGGAAGTTAAATGTGCTATGATATTATATGATGTGATTATTGTTTAAATAAGTGTTTTATGAATGTTGTGGCTAATTTTAGGGAAAGGAAGAATATGTGCCATTGTGTATGAATGTTAATGTGTTTTCATATGTTAAAATTGCTTTGATTGTATATAATGATTGTTATAGTAGGTTGATTTTTATAATGTGTTTTTAATTATATTTTATTAGAATTATGATGATTATATGATGTGATTATTGTTTTAATAAGTGTTTTATGAATGTTGTGGCTAATTTTAGGAAAAGGAAGAATATGTGCCATTGTGTTTTATGGATGTTAATGTGTTTTCATATGTTAAAATGTGCTTTGATTGTATTTTATCATAAATATATGATAGGTTGATTTTTATAATGTGTTTTAATTATATTTTATTAGAATTACGATGATTATATGATGTGATTATTGTTTTAATAAGTGTTTTATTATAATAATTGTTTGTTTTTATTAAATTTTAAAGATGATTATTGTGTTAATGTGTTATATGATTATTGTTTAAATGAGTGTTTTTATTATGGTAATATTGATTGTATTTTATTATAATTATTAAATATAATGATTGTTTTATGGATGTAAATATGTTTTTATAATTATAATTTAAATATGATATGAAGATTTTTATGTGTTTGATTGTATTTTATTAAATTTTGTAATTAATGTGTTAATGTGTTATATGATTATTGTTTAAATGAGTGTTTTGACTATAATGAATAGTGATATATTATAAGTTATTAAATATGAATGATTGTGATTTATGGATTATAATATGTTTTTATATTATAATTTAAATATGATTATTGTATTAAATGTGTTTTTATGATTATAATGTGTTAAATGATTGTTTTTATTATGGTAATTAATTGTTATTTTATATAATTATTAAGTAGAATGATTGTTTTATGGATGTAAATATGTTTTTATAATTATAATTTAAATGTGATATGAGGTTTTTTATGTATTAATATAATGTTCATTAAATTTTGTGATTATTGTGTTAATGTGTTATATGATTATTGTTTAAATGAGTGTTTTGTGAATGTAATATATATTTTTATTATGATAATTGATTATATTTTATTATAATTATTAAATATAATATTGTTTTATGGATGTATTATTGTATTATGTGAATGTGATATATTTTTATTATTGTTTATATTTTATGATAATGGATGTAAATATGTTTTTTAACAATTATAATTTAAATGTGATATGAGGATTTTTATGAATGTTTGATTGGTATTTTATTAAATTTTGTGATTAATGTGTTATATGTTGTTTAAAATGATTATTGTTTAAATGAGTGTTTTTATTATGGTAATTGATTGTATTTTATTATAATTATTAAATATAATGATTGTTTTATGGATGTAAATGTGTTTTTATAATTATAATTTAAATATGATATGAGGATTTTTATGTGTTTGATTGTATTTTATTAAATTTTGTGATTAATGTGTTAATGTGTTATATGATTATTGTTTAAATGAGTGTTTTGTGAATGTCATATATTTTTATTATGATAATTGATTGTATTTTATTATATTTAATATAATATTATGGTTGATCATTGTATTAATGTGTTTTGTGATTATTGTTTATATGAGTGTTTTGTGAATGTGATATATTTTTATTATGATAATTGATTGTATTTTATTATAATTATTAAATATAATGATTATGGTTGATGGATTGTATTAATGTGTTTTTATGAATGTCATATATTTTTAATTATGATAATTGATTGTATTATTATTATATTTAATTATAATATTATGGTTGATTTATTGTATGTGATTATTATGTATGATTATCATAATTTTTAAATATGATCTCAGGATTATATTTAACTGTAATTATTAAATATATTGATTGTTGTATGGATGTAAATATGGTATTTATAATTATAATTTAATATGATTGGAATGATTATAATATTTTTATTAAATTTATGATTATTTATGTACGTGATTATTATGTATTTTACCATAATTGTTAAATATAATCTCAGGATTGTTTTAACTGTAATTTAATATGTTTGTTGTTTTGTTTGATAATTTATTATAATTATTAAATTTATGATATAATGATTGTTTTAATACGTTTTAATAATTACCATGTTAAATATATTTTATGAGTGATTGTTTGATTAATTGATTGTTGTTTTGTTTGTATTTTATCATAATTATTAAATTTATGATATAATGATTTGTTTTAAATGTTTAGATTGTATTTTTAAGATATTGTTTTAGAGCTATTTTTGTAATATTTTTATAATCGATTAATGTTTTGTATTGTATTTTATTATAATTATTAATTGTTGATTATTGTATTTCATTGTTTTATATGTTTTTATTGTTTTAATGTGTGTTTTTATGATATAATGATTGTAATTTATTTTTATTGATGTTAATAATTTTAGATGTATATTATTGATTGTTGTTTTGTTTGTATTTTATCATAATTATTATTTGTAATATAATATGATTGTTATGAATGTATTTAGTATTGTATTTTGTAAATATGATTTAAGCTATTTTTATAATATGGCTTTATAGTCGTTCGATTATATGATATGTATAATATGATTATGAATGTTAGTGTTTATTTCATTGTTTTAATGTGTGTATTTGATTATATTTTATGAATATAATTAATATGTATGTTGTTTTATTTTTTATGAAAAAATTGATTAAATATTGTTAAATCTCAGGATTGTTATGATACTGTAATTTAATATGTTTGTTGTTTTGACTGGTATTTTCATATAATTTTAATTGTGTTTCTAATTGTTTTGAATACGTTTCTATTATAATTAAAATGTTAAATATAACCCCTATGATGATTGTTTTAATATGTTTTTTGATTGTAATTTATCATAATGTATTAATTGGATGTTATTTCTGATTATATTTAAAAATAATTAATGTGATGTTAATATATTTTAGAGTATTTATACATTGTTTAATATTGTTCTTTTGTTTATTTATGAAATTATTAATGTGTTTTATAATTTTAGTGTATATTGATTTAGATTGTAAAAAAAATTTTAAGATATTGTTTTAAAAAAATTGATAAAAAATTTTTGATATGGGAATTTTATGATCGATTATGATGATGTGTTATTATAGAAATTCATATGATTTGTTAAGAGGGTTTTGAAATTGTATCTTATATTGTATAATTGCTATTTCTAGTAGTAAAAAAAATAATTGGCTTTTAGATGTTTAGTGTTTCTTAATTTATCGATCTTTATGAATATAATTGGATTTCTAGTAATAAAATAAAATGAAGTGATAAATATACAATTTATAACTTCTTATTTTCTTATAATTTAAGAATTACACATAATAAATAATTTTATGACTGTATTCTTATTCGTAAAAATGAAAATCTAAATTCATTGTTTTAATGTTGTTTTAATGTGGTTTGAAAGTGTTCGATTATTGTTAAAATTGTTAATGTGCTGTGAAAGTTTCGAAAAGATGATTGAAATAAATAGGACATGATGATTTGTTTAACGGTGGTTTGATTGTATCTTATCATTGTTTAATATGCTATTTCAAAAAATTAAATAATAATGTGCTTTAAACAATTATATTGATAATTGATGTTTTGTTTTTTTTATTTTTAAAAAAAATTGATAAAAAATAATAAATTAATCGGAAATTGTTATAATAAGAATAATAATTTTAATAAAAAAGAATTAGAATGTTTTTACAAAATAAATTAATATAAAAACAATAAAAAGTTAGAATTCTTAATTAAATATTAATTTACAATGAGAAATAATAAAAATTAAAATTAATAAAATATAACAGTTAGAAATTAATAAAAAATTAAAAATTAATAAAATTTATAAATATAATTTAGGAAATTGGTATTTCAAGAATTAATAAAAAAGAATAAAAAATAAATATTACAATTACCACAATAAATGAAACTTAAAACTATAAAAAATTTCATTAATAATAATAAGTAAAATTAATAAAATAATTTTAATAAATGAATTTAATAAACATTATTAAAAAATAATAATAAAAATTTAATAAAAACAAGAATTTTAATTAAAAATTGATACAATGAGAAATAATAAAAACTAGAATTAATAAAAAATATAACGATTAGATAATTGTTAAAAATAGGAATTAAAATTAATAAACGGTGGTTTAATAAAATATGATTATTGTTAAACAATGAACTATAAAAAATATAAAATAATTAATTGGCTTTGAAAACAAAAATTGTATAAAAATAATTGAAAATTACAATGTATTTTTAAAAAATTAAGAAAAAATTAGAAATTAATTAATAAAAAAATTAATAAATGAGATTTAATAAAAAAATTGATAAAAAAATAATTAAAAATTTAATAAAAATAAAATATTAAAAAAATTGAAAAAAATAAAAAAATGAGAATAAAAATTAAAAATTTAATAAAAAATAAAACATTGATAAAAATTTAAAAATAGAATAAAATTAATAAAATATGATTATTTTAGAAATAAATACAGAATTAAAATAAAATACAATTTTGAAAACAAAAATTGAAAAATGATCAATTTAAAAATAGAATGTAGAAGTAAAAAATTAAGAAAAAATGAAATTAATAGATAATAAAAAATAAATGAGATTTAAAAAAATAAACCATTAATAAAAATTGAATAAAAATTAAAAAATATAAAAATAAAAAATTTAAAACAAATAATTGACATTAATAAAAATTAAAAAATAAAATAAAATTAAAATTAATTAATAATTAATAAAATTTTAAAAAATTTAAGAATGAAATAAAATTACAAAATGTAATAAAAAATAAAAATAAAAAAAGAATAAAAAGTAAAAATTTAATAAAAAATAATAATAACATAATAAAAATTCAATAAAAACTGAGAATTAATAAAAATTTATTTTTCTAATAACGTTAGAAATTAATAAAAAAAATAAAATTAATAAAAAAATTGATAAAGTCAATTAAAAAATAAGAATAAAGAAAAATATAAAAAATGCTAATTAAATTAAAAAAAATGAAAATTAATTAAAAAATGGTAAAAAATAAGAATAAATAACAATTAATAAAAATTCATTAAAAGAGATTTAATAAAAATTAGATTAAAAAATCAATTAAAAATTTAATAAAAAATAAAACAATTATAAAAACTAAAAATGAGATTTAATAAAAATTGAAAAAATTTAATAAAAAATAAAACATTGATAAAAATTTAAAAATAAAATAAAACCATTAATAAAATAGGATTAATAAAAAAATGATACATTTTAAAAACAAAAATTGAAAATAAGAATAAATAAAATAAAATACAATTTTGAAAACAAAAATTGATAATAATCAATTAAAAAATAGAATGTAAAGTAAAAAATTAAGAAAAATTTAATTTAGAAATTAATAAAAAATAAAACATTAATAAAAAATTAATAAATGAGATTTAATAAAAAATTGATAAAAAAATTAATTAAAAATTTAATAAAAATTAAAACATTAATAAAAATTGATTAAAAAAAGAATAAAAATGAGAAAAAAATTAATAAATTTAATAAAAAATAAATTAAAAAATAATTTAAAAATAGAATACCAAAGTAAAAAATAACTATTTTTTAAAAAATTGAACATTAATAAAAAATAAATAAATTAAAAATGACAATTCTAGAAAACAAAACATTAGTATGAAAAATGAATATAGAAATAAAAAATAATAATAAAAATAAAAATTTTAATAAAAAATAAAAATTAAATAAATATAAAATTCAATTCTAAAAACAAAAATTGATTTTAATGAAAATTTAGAAAATAAAATAAAAATAAAATATTAATAAAAAATGGTAAAAAATTAAATAGACAATTGAATTAAAAAAAACATTAATAAAAAATAAAAAATGAGATTAATAAAAATTGATAAATTTCATTAAAAAATTAGAAACAATTAATAAAAATTAATAAATTGATAAATTTTTTTATAAAAAATTAAAACATTAATAAAAATTGAGAAAAATTAATAAAAATTAAAATTATTAATAAAAAACATTAAAAATTAAAAAAAATTAAAAAATAAAACAAAATACAATTAATAAAAAAATTGATAAAAATCAATTAAAAAATAGAATGAATAGTAAAAATTTAAAGAATAAAAATTGATAAAAATAATTAAAAATTTAATAAAAAATAAAATATTAATAAATGAGATTAATAAAAATTGATTTTTAAAAAAATAAAATAAGACCAAATAAAATAATTATAAAAAAATTGAAATTTTAATAAAAAAATTAAAAACATAAATAAAATAAAAACCATATTGAAAAAATTAAAAATGTAGAATAAAAAAATAAAATAAAGAAAAAATTTAAAATAATAAACCAAAATATTAATAAAAAATTAACGAAAAGAGATTTAAAAATTAATAAAAATTTAATAAAAATTAACAAAAAATAAAATAAAATTATTAAATATAAAAGAACAATGATAAAACATACAATAAAAATGAAGAAATATTTAGACATTAATAAAAAATTAACGAAAAATAAAACATTAATAAAAATTGATAAAAATTTAAAAAAATTGATTAAAAAAAATTAATAAAAATAAAAAAAAAACATTAATAAAAATTGATAAAAATTAAAAAATGAGAATAAAAAATAAAAATTTAATAAAAAACAAAAAATTAAAAAATGAGAATAATTAAAAATTTAATAAAAAATAAAACATTAATAAAAATTGAAAAAAATAAGAAGTAATGAACAAAAACTAAAAATTTAATAAAAATGAAAATATTAATAAAAATTCATTAAAAATTAAAAAATTTAGAAATTTTGAATAAAAAATAAAACATTAATAAAAAATCTAAATAAAAATTAAAAATTGATTAGAAAAAAGTAAAAATTTAATAAAAAATAAAACATTAATAAAAATTAATTAAGGATTTTTTTATAAAATTTAGAAATTAATAAAAAATAAAACATTAACAAAAAATTGATAAAAATTAATAATTGAGAATAAAAACTAAAGAATTTAAATAAAAATTGATAAATATGAATAAAAATGATAAAAAGAGAGTAAAAATTATAAAATTAAAAAATGAGAATCAATTAAAAAAATAAAATTTTAAATATAAAAAATGATAAAAATCAATAAATAAATGAGAAATATTTGGAATTAATAAAAATTGATTATGAGAAAAAAACATTAGAAAATTGAATAAAAAAAAAACAATTAAAAAAATAAAAACAAATAAATGAGAATTAATAAAAATAATAATTTAAAAAATAAAAAGAATAAATAAAATAAAATACAATTATAAAAAGAAAAAATTAATAAAATTTATAATTTAATAAAAAAGAAATAATTAATAAAAAATAAAAACGAGATTTAATAAAAAATCAAAACATTAATAAAAATTGATAAAAAATTAAGAAAATGAATTTAATAAAAAATTTATTATTTAAAAAAAAAAGAATAAATAAAATAAAATACAATTCTATAAACAAAAATTGATAAAAATCAAATTATAGTAAAATAATTAAGAAAAATTTAATAAAATTTAGAAATTAATAATAAAATAAATTCTAAAATAGAAAAATTGATCTAAATTAATAATTTATAGTAAAAAATTAAGAAAAATTTAAAATTAATAAAAAGGAATAAATAAAATAAAATACAATTCTATAAACAAAAATTGATAAAAATCAAATTATAGTAAAAATTTAAGAAAAATTTAATAAAATTTAGAAATTAATAAAAAATAAAACATTAATAAAAAATTGATATAAATTAATATTTTTTTTAAAAAAATAAGAATAAATAAAATTTGATAAAAATAGATTAAAAGTAATCAATATTAAAACATCATTATTAAAAAATTTAGAAACAATTAATACAATTTAAAAATTAAAATAGAACTTCAATAAAAAAAAAATAGGAACTACATAAAATAAAATACAATTCTACAAATTAAGAATTAATAAAAATTAGAATTTCATATTAATTAATTAAAAGTAATCAAAATTAAAAACATCATTATTAAAAATATAAACAATTAATACAATTTAAAAATTTAAAAATTAAAATAGAACTTCATAAAAATACAATAAAAATTAAGAATTAATAAAAATTAAAAATTTCATATAAATTAATAAAAACTAATAATAATATTTATTTGAAATTAATAAAAAGTAAAAAATTAATACAATTTACATATTAATAAAATAGAATAAATACAATCAATAAAAAGATATTAATAAAAAAAAATACATATAAATTAATAAAAATTAATAATTTCATATAAATTAATAAAAAGTAAAAAATAAAAAACATTAATAAAAATAGAATAAATACAATCAATAAAAAGATATAATTTTAAAAATAATAATTGATAAAAATTAGAATTTCATATAAATTAAGAAAAAAAATAAAAAAATAAAAATAGTAATAATATTTAAAATTAATAAAAAGTCAAGAAAAAATTAATACAATTTACATATTAATAAAATAGAATAAATACAATCAATAAAAAGGTATTAATAAAAAAAGATACAATTTTATAAAAATTGATTAAAAGTAATAAAAAAAGAGAAAACAAAAATACTAAAAATAGTAAAAAAATTAATAAAAAGTCAAGAAAAAATTATTACAATTTAAAAATAAAAAATAATTAAAATTAGAAATTAATAATCTAAAAAACAAATTCTTAACAAATAAAACATTAACTAAAAAATAGAAATTAATAAAAAAGAAATTAAAATTAGAAATAAATAAAAAAATAAACAAAAATAAGAATTTCATATAAATTAAAAAAAAAAAACAAAAAATAGAATTTCATATAAATTAATTAAAAAAATTAATCAAAATAGAAATTTAATATATAAAAAAAATTGAGATTAAAATAAAAATAAAAAATAATAAAAATCCAAAAAATAATAAAAATTCAAAAAATAATAATTAATACCAGCGCCATGTGTTTCGTATAGTTAATTGACGAGGCTTCCAAAGGGAATCCCAGACTATCAAGGGCAGGGTGCATTTTCTGTAATGAGCATGGTGCGTTGGTTAGTGTTGGTTCGTTTCATCTTCAAGATGGATCATGCAACCTAGTTGAAGTCCAAGCCCTCTTAATTGGTGTAAAAAGAGTAGTTGAATGTGGAAGTTCTCACGTTCTTATTGAAGGAGATTCACTATCATAATCACTGCCTGAATCATCCCTCCATACTCTCACAAGGCTCAACATAGTCAAAATCACATAGGATTGTTCGATGGACAACCCAATAGGAAAGAGCAGGGGATGCTAGTCTGCATGAGTTGAGCCTAAGGCGGTGCGCATCCACAATAATGAACAAATAGAAGTGGATTTTTAGTCTAAGACTCCACTTCCTCACTCATACTCAGCTCAAGATTATGAAAACCTGGTCCATGCATCCTCTCTCCACACATACACTCTTAACGATCACCTCCCTTAGGGTCGTCTAGATTAAGGTTCACAACATAACACATAACTACATCACTCACATAATGGTAATTCACGCACATAACTATAACATCTTACACATGGTATATATATACAGGGTACAACACAATCATTGCTTTCACAGGTTACGATACATCACATTTCCACATAATGCACCCAAGGTGCAAGTACTACACAATCATACAATCCCCATATGCTCGTAATTCACAACATGAATGATCTCATATTACACAAATTATGCACGAGTACTACATAGTCATACAATCCCCATATGCCCATAATTCACAATATGAATTATCTCATATTACATAATGAAAAACATTACAACATAAAATCGATACAATTCACGCACATAACTACACACACAGTTCATTACTACATGGTGGCGACATTATGATATAATCCAATCCACTAAACACCAATTATGTTATGCAATACATTAGCACACCAACATATCACAGAATAACAAGAAACTCCAACACTCTGCAATCCACAATAACATTATTTTCATACACAATAAGGCGACATATCACACGTGAACTCCTCATTGAATCCACAAAAAGGAGAGTGAATGCTCTCATCACAAGCACATCAACATGATAACAAATACACACTAAGTGACATGCACAACTTGTGCGTTTTGTAGTGTCCACTCCTCTTTGACACTTATTATATTTTGATTTTGTCTACTATTGATTATAGACATGAATACTATCATATCATTTTGGTTTAACATGATGCTAGATGATAAAGATATTCTAACTATTGTTGGATTTTGATTCATAGTACGATTTGTGTGGATTCTTAGAGACATAGAGATACATTTTATATTGATGATGATGATGTGTTGTTAGCATGTATATTTATTGACATCTAGAATTCTCGTCATGTTGACTATGATTTAGCATTTGAACTAATCTTGTGATCTTATTGATATTGATGTTGATGAAATAGTAGAATTGAGATATTGAAATTATAAACAAATGATAGTATTGTTAGTTTAGATATTAGTTTATATGAGAATGTTTATTGATGGATGTATGCATATTTTATCTTTGATGTATTTGATGCGACTACGAGGTCGAAGGAGGTATAGTGTGTTTTTGCAGGTAAGTGTATCACAACAATCAAAAAGGGGTTAAGAGACGAAGGTCACCATAACAACTTGTGCAATGTGTTATGTTTTGTTATTAGTTTGTTAGGGGGTCCCCATGGGGGCGATGACTTCCAAATGTGACCATGGACTGTGTGTAATTCTTTTCCTTTTCTTTTATTACTTTCGAGTAAGTGATTTATTTAATCATTGTTGATTAATGTTCCTTAACTAAGTGAATTAATCATGTTTATTAAGATATTTAGAGATGTGAAAAAATGGGTCATTTATTAGAGTAGTTCGTCTTTTGAATCTTGTCATTTAAGTTGAGTGTATGTGACTTTGAGTGTTGTACACCCTATCTTATTTGAGAAATTCGGATTTGGGCTTAAGGGCCATTTTTTGAGGCTTGTGGGACAAGTTAACTTGTCCCACACATATTAATTTCATATACCAATTATACCTATGGGTCGAGGGGTTAAAAATAGACCCCATTATGTGTTTTGTAAGGAAAAAGATGACATTTATTGCACTTTTATTACATGGGTTTTAAATTAGAATATATAAAAATTGATTAAAAGTAATAAAAATAGAGAAAACTAAAAAACTAAAAATAGTAAAAAAATTAATAAAAAGTCAAGAAAAAATTATTACAATTTAAAAATAAAAAATAATTAAAATTAGAAATTAATAATCTAAAAAAAAAATTCTTAAAAAATAAAACATTAATTAAAAAATAGAAATTAATAAAAAAAGAAATTAAAATTAGAAATAAATTAAAAAATAAACAAAAATTAGAATTTCATATAAATTAATTAAAAAAAAACTCTTAAAAAATAAAATATTAATTAAAAAATAGAAATTAATAAAAAAAGAAATTAAAATTAGAAATAAATTAAAAAAATAAACAAAAAATAGAATTTCATATAAATTAATTAAAAAAATTAATCAAAATAGAAATTTAATATATCAAAAATTTGAGATTAAAATAAAATAAAATAAAAAGAAAAAAATAATAATTAATACCAGCGCCATGTGTTTCGTATAGTTAATTGACGAGGCTTCCAAAGGGAATCCCAGACTATCAAGGGCAGGGTGCATTTTCTGTAATGAGCATGGTGCGTTGGTTAGTGTTGGTTCGTTTCATCTTCAAGATGGATCATGCAACCTAGTTGAAGTCCAAGCCCTCTTAATTGGTGTAAAAAGAGTAGTTGAATGTGGAAGTTCTCACGTTCTTATTGAAGGAGATTCACTATCATAATCACTGCCTGAATCATCCCTCCATACTCTCACAAGGCTCAACATAGTCAAAATTACATAGGATTGTTCAATGGACAACCCAATAGGAAAGAGCAGGGGATGCTAGTCTGCATGAGTTGAGCCTAAGGCGGTGCGCATCCACAATAATGAACAAATAGAAGTGGATTTTTAGTCTAAGACTCCACTTCCTCACTCATACTCAGCTCAAGATTATGAAAACCTGGTCCATGCATCCTCTCTCCACACATACACTCTTAACGATCACCTCCCTTAGGGTCGTCTAGATTAAGGTTCACAACATAACACATAACTACATCACTCACATAATGGTAATTCACGCACATAACTATAACATCTTACACATGGTATATATATATACAGGGTACAACACAATCATTGCTTTCACAGGTTACGATACATCACATTTCCACATAATGCACCCAAGGTGCAAGTACTACACAATCATACAATCCCCATATGCTCGTAATTCACAACATGAATGATCTCATATTACACAAATTATGCACGAGTACTACATAGTCATACAATCCCCATATGCCCATAATTCACAATATGAATTATCTCATATTACATAATGAAAAACATTACAACATAAAATCGATACAATTCACGCACATAACTACACACACAGTTCATTACTACATGGTGGCGACATTATGATATAATCCAATCCACTAAACACCAATTATGTTATGCAATACATTAGCACACCAACATATCACAGAATAACAAGAAACTCCAACACTCTGCAATCCACAATAACATTATTTTCATACACAATAAGGCGACATATCACACGTGAACTCCTCATTGAATCCACAAAAAGGAGAGTGAATGCTCTCATCACAAGCACATCAACATGATAACAAATACACACTAAGTGACATGCACAACTTGTGCGTTTTGTAGTGTCCACTCCTCTTTGACACTTATTATATTTTGATTTTGTCTACTATTGATTATAGACATGAATACTATCATATCATTTTGGTTTAACATGATGCTAGATGATAAAGATATTCTAACTATTGTTGGATTTTGATTCATAGTACGATTTGTGTGGATTCTTAGAGACATAGAGATACATTTTATATTGATGATGATGATGTGTTGCTAGCATGTATATTTATTGACATCTAGAATTCTCGTCATGTTGACTATGATTTAGCATTTGAACTAATCTTGTGATCTTATTGATATTGATGTTGATGAAATAGTAGAATTGAGATATTGAAATTATAAACAAATGATAGTATTGTTAGTTTAGATATTAGTTTATATGAGAATGTTTATTGATGGATGTATGCATATTTTATCTTTGATGTATTTGATGCGACTACGAGGTCGAAGGAGGTATAGTGTGTTTTTGCAGGTAAGTGTATCACAACAATCAAAAAGGGGTTAAGAGACGAAGGTCACCATAACAACTTGTGCAATGTGTTATGTTTTGTTATTAGTTTGTTAGGGGGTCCCCATGGGGGCGATGACTTCCAAATGTGACCATGGACTGTGTGTAATTCTTTTCCTTTTCTTTTATTACTTTCGAGTAAGTGATTTATTTAATCATTGTTGATTAATGTTCCTTAACTAAGTGAATTAATCATGTTTATTAAGATATTTAGAGATGTGAAAAAATGGGTCATTTATTAGAGTAGTTCGTCTTTTGAATCTTGTCATTTAAGTTGAGTGTATGTGACTTTGAGTGTTGTACACCCTATCTTATTTGAGAAATTCGGATTTGGGCTTAAGGGCCATTTTTTGAGGCTTGTGGGACAAGTTAAACTTGTCCCACACATCTTAATTTCATATACTAATTATACCTATGGGTCGAGGGGTTAAAAATAGACCCCATTATGTGTTTTGTAAGGAAAAAGATGACATTTATTGCACTTTTATTACATGGGTTTTAAATTATGTCCTTGGGGGGTGTGAGTTTGTGTTGAGTGTATAAGAGGCTTGTCATTTCTCTCAACCACCAATTTATTGTGCCTTGAGGTTGAGGTTTGATTTGTGATGTGGAGTTGAAGATAAGTGATGTGGCATCCTACATGGAGCCACCTCACTCTCCTCTCTTTTTATATATATGCAAGTTTTTTTTGTTGTGCGTTACTTCATTTTAGTGTGCACTTGTATTTTTTTGGAGTGGTTGAAATCTTGGAGCTTGATGGAGTTGGATTGAGCTTGAAGGAGCTTCCTTTGATCAAGTTCTTACTATGGAAAGGTACGAACTACACCATTGTTTTACTTGTTTGTTTTTATATGTGTGTATTGCATGAAAGTGAATGGTTTGTGTTTGTTGGGATCTTGAATAGAATGCATAAGTGTGGTGTAGAAGAAGACTATGGGAATTTTATATTGTAGGGAGGCATATGAGTTTTGTTTCATGTTTTAGGAGGGAGGCATATGAGTAAATCTCCAAGCAATATTTCAGAAAGGAATTATATGTTTTAGTAATGAACATAAAAACAACTCGTGCTTGCCAATTTATGATAGAAATTTAAGAAAAAGAAAAAGAAAGCAGAGATCTTAGCATTGTATAACTTAGGTTATACATCCAATAAATAGTTAATCTAAAGAAAGCATTAAAGAGCCAGTGAACAAAAAATGCAAAATTCAATAGAGCCTCAAAGAAGTGCAAGATGTTAAGGAGACAAGGTTGAATGCAGATAGAGAGCTACAATTGTAACAACGAAGTTTGTTGGAGAATGACACATATAACATAACCTGAACTAAACAACATGTGAATCATCTTGAATTGGTGAGTTGGTCATATATAATCACCAAGGTTGAGTTTAGAGTTTTGAGTGGCAAACAAAGCTTGACCTATTGAAAAGTTGAGCTAGGAAGATTTTTAATCAAAAGTGTACTGAGTTTAAGATACAGTCCAACCATAGTAGACTGAAGATCCAAAAATCTAACACATTGTTATCCTACAAAATTGATAAGAGCAATTTACAGGTAACTATACCAAATTTTTTTGTTTCGGCCCCTAGGGAAGTTTGTTGACATTCGAAATAGCCCAAAAAACTCCCTTTCAAAAATCAAGTTTTTCATGACTTAGCCATTTTTAGCTAAATCCTTTCAAAAAGCCAGTCTTAAGAAGCGATGAACTTTATAGGAAGGATATCAAACTATTTTGTTTAGAAAATAAATGGAAAGAAATCAGATAACATTTAGGAAATCAACAAGATAGAGATATTCAGATATATGACAAAAAGTGATAAAATGATAGATATAAATATAAATTGATATAATATATTCAAACCATACAGGGGCCGACAGTGACTTAGGGTACAATTGACAGTGACCAAAGGACAATTGATGATGAATTGCGCCGAAAAGTGAGGTCCCATGGTGTCATACATGAAGGACAAAAATATAGAAATATCTAGATGTTGTAGGGACAAAACAATTGATTGTAAAAGGGACAAAATAAAGGAAAAAGAGCTTATACATATTGGATTGATGACAACCATGGAATATTCAATGGAGAAAGAGCTTGAATTAGGGTTTAATGAGGGCTGATAAGTTCCAAAAAAACTTTGGAAAGGAAACAATGGTGGTTGATGTGACGAAAAATCTCCAAGACGATGAATGAACCTTTAAACAATTGATAAAGAGATGATGAAACAAGCTAGGTATCCAAAATAACTCCAAGATTCAAATATTACAAGATGATTGATAAGAGTTCCAAGATGGCTTCAAGATGTTGATGGAAGCTCACAAAAAAGACAGAAAATCTACAAAATCTTGCTAGAAGTCAGACATATAAAGTTTCATCCTCTTAGAAATGGGTGGTGATAGTGTATTTATAGGGTTTTCAATGTTCTGATCACCATAAATTGTGGAGAATCGTTGATTTAGATTATGGGGATGATGCACAAATTTAGACATGAGACCCTATTAAGTGTTGATTAGGATTAGGATTTGATTATGTGGGTCAGGGTTATATATGGATAAGAAATGGTGGTTGAATGGTTGGAAATATTAAATGAGGGTAGCTAGTGAGTCTAGAAAGGGTAAATATAAGGTTTAGGGATGTGATTAGGGTAATATTATTGTGTTTAGGGATGATTAAATATGATTATGGGAAATGAAATAATGATGGGATTAAGATAGGAAAATATAAATTAGGTAAAATAAATTTATTTTAGGAGGGGCAAGGGATTTCAAATAGGATATGGGCGCAAGTGTGTATGATGACAAGGAAGGGATGAGCAAATGTAGGATGGGGAACAAGTGAACCAAATTTTGGTGTCTACATTTACACCTTTTTGTTAAGTGGGTTGTGTTAGGAAAGTTGTGAGACAAAAACCAGGAGTGATAGAATATGATTGAGGTTTCCCCCCTTAAAATAGGGATTGATGACATGAAGAAAAATTGATTACTAGGTTGACAGAGATAGATGGAGGAAGGAAGGGTGAACAAAGAGAAAATCTGCCCGAAGTGGAGAGTGATATGACCATTTTAAGAAGGATGGGATAAAAATAAAATAAATATGGTAGGCATTATGGAAACACATCGGTAGGGAACATAGCATGGAATCAACGAAGGTGATGTTAATGTCCTATGGACCCATGAGTCAGAAAATATCACTTCGGTATGGAGGGAATCCAATGGGAATCCGTTTGGATGGATGCACAATTTTTGAGAGAAATGGGTCAAAGGAAAACATCAAAAGTATGTAGAAAAATGTGAGGATGGTCAAGACAGTGGTTTGAAAGAAGGTCAAGAAACAAAGCAGGGAAAAAGAGTATACAATGTCCTTCAAATATGAGGAGGTCAGAAATTATGCATCTTGGCAGGATGAAAAATGGAAAAATGGCCACAAAGGTGGACTTAAGATGATATATATTTCCCCAAGAGGGAACACAGAGATTTCCACATAGTGGGTTTCTAGATATGAGGAAGGGTGTGCTAAAGGATTGGTAGATATTCAAAAATAGAAATACATCTAGATGATATGTGTATATATATATGATTTTGTATCTGTTGTGATATGTGGTTGAGTAGATTAGATGTATGAGATGGACTATGATTATGTTATGTTGAGTAGTTTATGGTGATTGGATGGATATAAATGTTGATTTAGGATTTGATGTGATGTTTTGATTAAATTTTAGGATGTATTGATTGGATTAGATGTCGAATTGATGTGATCGATTTTGATGGTAGATGAGACATGAAAATGTTGTGATGGATTTAGATTAGATATGATGTGATGGATTTGGATGTTAGACATGATGTAATGGATGTAGATTAGATGTGATGGACTTAGTGTAGATACAAATTTGTTAATTGGATTGAATAGAAGATAAGATGATGTAATTGGATTGTCTTGGATGTGATAGATTAGAACATACATCAAAATGGAAACCCATGTTCAATGTGATCGAGTGCGATACGGTTGAAAATGATTAGAGTGAAAGGTATGAATAAAACATGATTTTTTTGGGGCAACCCAAATATAGGAAGTACACTTACATCATAGTAAGGAGTGTGTGTAGAGTATATGCTTTGGGATTGGATTAGAGGTAAAGCTTACGAGGTATCATGAACAAAGTAATGCAGTTACAACCATATGGTAGGTGTTCACACATAACTAATGATATTTAGTCACATGTAAGATCATGAGGGAAATATGGAAGGTGTGCTTACATTCCTACTATAGACATGAAAAGAGGGTGAAATGTAACATGTATGGGGGAATAGTTTATCCTTAGGTAGTTGTCCTGGGTTTATGCCCCAACTCTTATTAGTATTGCGAAAACTGATCAATGCAAGAAGTTTTCTTTAGAGGGGAAATATGATCAATGCATGAAGATTTCTTAGGATGCTTACTTTTGGATGGATTTTTTAATATTTGGAAGGTTTATTAATGCAGAAATACTTTACTGCCATGATATAATGAAGTAGACATCGTTTGAGGGAGTGGTTTATGATCACGGATTTCTGTTTTGGATTTTGGAATTTTTATTGAAATGACAGGATGATTTATACGATATCTGTCCTTAGAGGGATGAATCTATATTTTTGATAATATTTTCTTTATTTGAAGATCTTTCCTTCGAGGGAAAAATATGTAGTTTGGATAATATAGCTTTGCATGAGCATCCATAAATTTTTTTGAATTGATGGTTGTGTTATCCATTTTACCCCCTAGGTAAAATGGAAAACAAGGTAGAGCTAGAACTGTGCACTGGATAGATCCACCATAGGTGATTATGGGTTTACAAGTAAAATTTAATGTTTAGGGAGCACTTGCAGGGTTTCCAAGAAGATATTGGCTCAATCCGGCCATTCGGGTTCAAGAATTCCATCACAGGTGAAAACATGCCTCCCAGGCCCATATCCAGCTGAAACAAATGTTAAAAATGGGGAAAATGTCAAAATCAGGCTTCAAGTAATTTCAACGCCCCCACTTTTCCCTATAGTTTGAAGAAATTGAGAAAAAGCTCAAAAAATGCAAAACATTAATAAAATTTCCCTAAAGGGGCTTCTAAGGGAGACCGAACTAAAAAAGAGCTTGGCGAGCTAGTGCATTCAAAGGGGATTCAAGATCCTATATGGACAAGGAGATATCGTGTTGGTGTGGTTGAGCTAGGTGGATGGTGATCGTGAATCAGTTGCATCGCAGGCGAATGAGTTATGACGGGAGCTCGACGAGAGTTTGAGTAGATGCAATGTGAGGATGTGAATTGGCTAGCCGAGCCAACTCAGTGAGTCCAATGATGTTGTAAAGTCTCTGGATCTAAGCATAGCTCGATGTACAGGGTGAAATTTGGTTTGGGATAGTTAGGAAGTAGGCATGGAAGGCATGCAACACGTTGCATGCGAGCCTGGGGAGATGTTTTTGTGGTGTGGGAATCAAAACCACAAAGAATGCAACTCAATCGGCGGGTGTCTCAGGGATCCAAGTAGGCAAGAAATATCGAGGTGCATTATCTGAAAATCAAGGAGTTGGTGTAGTTTGGGGGATGTTGCATGCAACTTAGGTCCCGAACTTGACCAACACATGGCAACTTGATCTTACTGAAGTGGGTTTGGGACTGCATGAACACAATGCATGGTCTTTGAGCCATTTCGGTGTAACATAAAACCTGCCCTTGCAGAATATAAGGTTGTACCCACCAAGCTAAAAAGTGAGGCATTGAGCTTGAGGAGGAAGTGGTAGGTGAGATTTGACAATGGGTAGGTGGCAAGTTTCTCGAGGAAGAGCTCAGTGGGTGAAACACAAAATACAACCCACCTTTAAACTGACATAACTTTCACTGAGAATGTCGGATTATAGAAAATGTATAGTCGTTGGAAAGGTATTTTGAAGCCCTAAATCATGAGACTGTTAAACATGAAAGTTTTTTGGTTTAGGTGAGTAGAAAATAGGGTTGAATTCAGAGGAAAATGGATTCCATACCCAGGTGTAGAAATGACACAATGAAGATATGGGTTCACATTCCTTCCTCCACAAGGAAGGGAACAATGGAGAATGGGCCATGTAGGAAAACCTATCACTAATGTAGGTTCCATTATGATTTTTGGGAGTGGTGGAATCATGATTTTGGATTTATCTCCCGCTCTCTCATCATTTCTTGTATAAAATGAAAAGGGGATGCATTTTACAGGGGTTAGACATTTTTTCTCTCCCCATTCTTCCCTCTTATCCATAGCGGGGATTTTGTGAATTTTAGAGCTTCAAGCCTTCACATTGAATATTATAATGGCATCTCTTTCCTCTCCATACTATGATGTAATGTGCAAAATCTATGTGGAGCAATAAAATTTTGTTTGTATTAATCCTTCTAACCTTACATGAGTTTGTTGTTTCATCTTACCTATCTTCATTAACAAGTTTTTTGTGCATTTTATATTTCCATTGTAGGATTTATGTGTTGTGTTTATTTGGGATGGTGAATTTCATGTGATTTTGTCTATGGTGCATGTCCACCCTCTCTAAGTTCCTCCTTATCCATTGGCAGGGTGGGAATATTGTCTCGCATTACCTTTTCTTAGTGCTATCACCACCTTGTAGTGTAGGATTTCCCTTTTCATGTAATATCTCTCTCCCCGTCCCCTTAGAATTACTAGGGTAGGTTTAGATAGGTTTCTTTTCTACATTAGGATTAGTGTTAGTGTTAGGTTTAGGAAGAGGAAGTCAAGCCTTCTCCGAAACACCTTATCAAGTTCGCAAGTCCCATAGCTTGAGAGATTGTCCCATGTTAACAAAAAGTAGAGATCTATCATAGACAAATATACAGGTTCTAATTTTTGTGATAGTAGTTTTGGTATGCCTGGTGGGAACAACAGGTGAAATATCTACACTTCATAGGTGCTCCATTGATATACACATCTAGTTTCATCAAGATTACTATGTTCTTAGTGGAGATTCACATCTTCGGAAAAACCTACAAGCTAAATCAGGATTCTAAGGTTGGAAAACACCAAACAGACATGATCCTTATATTTTAGGTTTCAGAGGTTGTTTTACATGCCCTAATTTCTGACAAGGGCATTTCAGGATTTGGAGGTTGCTTTTTATGAACAAATTTCCTCCCTGTTTGTTTCGAGGTTTGATAACTGCTAGATAAGGTCCAAATCCTGAATCAAGTGTTGGGCCTTTCAAAGGTCACATTTCCTTTTCATCAAGTTGTGCTCTTGATAAAATTTCAGCCTTCAGAGGCACATGCGAAGCATAACTGATGACTCCATTGGTTTAAATAACCCATCTTTGAGTTGTATAATTTTCTTTTTTCCTCCCATTTCCTTCCATTTTCCCCCTCATTTTTTATTTCTTCCTCTTTTCATCTTCTTCCACTCATAAAGTTGTGCAATCATGACTTCATTCCCCTCATGGAACTCCTATTTTCAGTAGCAACAATATTACTCAAATCCATATTTAGGCTATTATAATCCACCTGCAGATCCATTTGATGATCAAAATAAGTTTGAATATGCATACCCAAATGAGCAAGATGCTAATTAGTTTGGTCATCTACCAAAATTTGGAGTTGTTAAAGAGAAAGGATATGTAGATTTTGAAGGCTACTCTACACCTGAAGAGGATCACTTACAAAGAAAGGTTCAAGAGTTGGAATATATCATGGTGTAAATAAGGATTAAAGAAATGAAAAAGGCATCCTAGATTGGTTTTGGAATCCCATACCCCGTTGGATAATCGAAACATTACTTGAAATTGGGAAATGGATTAAGAAGAGGGAAGCTTATTTATATAATGTTGGTAAATCCTGTCAATGAGAGACACTTGCATTACCACCTAAGAACCCTCTCCCCATTCCCAAATCAGTGCCATCTCATCTTGAGCCTAAATACCCTAAATTTCTAGTTGCCACCTCCATTGAGAGTTCTATTTCCCCATTCCCTATTCTTCCATATAATCTTGAATTTTCTGCCCCTTTCCCTTCTAAAAATCCTTCACCTCCACAAAAGTAAGAAGTTGCACTTGTTTTTCCACCACCAACATTAAAGAACTAGTTAAATTCCAACCCATCCCTCCTCCTGTAGTCCCTGAACCTTTTTGGGGAGAACATGAATAGAAAATAAGTCAAGGGAAAAGAATTTGAGGAGCTTAGCTAAGAAGAATTAACATGGAATTTGAGGAATCAGGCTTCCAGATTTAATATCAAACAAATTCCATTAATGACTAAGCCTTCTTAAGAGGTTGGAGTTCGAGGACAAGTGATGAGGACTGAACTTTTAGTAGCGAAACAATCAGAGAAATGAGGAAGATGATCCATATTCTAGTTTCCCAGAATGCATTGTCCATGATGGTAAAATATTCTCAGAAGCTGTAGATCCATCATAGGCCACAAAGTTAATCAAAGAGGGAGAAAGATTAGATCCAAACCCACAAGAGCAGGAGCATGTGCAAACAAATAAATAAAAGACCCCAAACATTCATGATATATCAATGAAATGCAATGATACTCACTTCTTTGCATGCTTGTTTAAAACTTGATGCTTTTTTGGGAGGTTGCATTGAGCCACCAAAACCCTCATAATCATTTGTCAACACAACAATGGGGAACATCATGCTATGGAGGGAGATATTTTAGTTTTAGAGGTCTTAAGTAATAAGTAGGTTATGGAGGAAATTGCAGTCCCTTCTTCCCCTTCATCCTTCCAAGAGTCTAGGTTTTTTGGATGAGTTTGAGCTAACAAACTTCATGTTGGAGGATGAGGATACTCATAGTGAACAAGTTACAAATCCATAAGTCACCATGGATAGAAGAATAATCCTTTGCATATTAAGAACAAGAAGGAGGATGATTATTTGTTCAAATTTGGAGGATAGAAATTGGTGAAGAATGAGCATATGGAAGTCATTTATTTTTCTACCCCATTGCACTTATCCTTCAACAACATGAGCCATCTTGTCATGGAAAAGAACATACAAGAAGAACATGATGCTCGCAAGATTCCTCTTGGATCAGAATTAGCGGAAACTAAATTATATTTAGAAGCTTTTAATGAAGATAAAATAATTGAAGGCTTCATGCTTTTAGTTGTGGAATCTAATCTTGCTGATGAATCTTCTATGAATGAGGAGAAAATGGAGAACAAGGGTGACTGACACCCATTTTCATATCAGTCATCAAAGTAGAAGATCGGTTTTCTGTAGATGAGCAACAAAGATAAAATCAGCTCATAGAATGTCACCTTTTCTAGGAATGCTCTACAAGAGAGAATTCCTTCTTAGGAAGTTAAGGCTCAGAGTAGTACGGGCATATTACATCAGATCAAACCATGTCTTGATTAGTTACTTGGCTTCATTATGGATCCAAAGGAGAATCCAAAACTATTCATGTCATACTTAATTTTGAGCATGAGGATGAATTTTAAACTCCCAAGGATCAAACTCCAACACCTCTAGGATCCCAATGCAAATTATCCCAAGGAGGAATTTTGTCTATTTGATGTTGAGTACTGGAACTTGTTGGGCTCTAAATATGGAAGGCCAACTCCAGGACAGTCTCTCATCCATGACCATGCCCATTTCCAATAGTCATGTTTAGTGCTCCCATAATTTTTTAGAAAGGGAAGCTACTTTGCATTCCCTCCAGTTTCATGGTTTGTTTGATGTTGTCTATGCTTACCTGGTTAGTGTAGGGTAGGAGTAGGTTTGTCTTCTAGAAGTAGAATTGTGCTTGTACACACTTTGTCATATACCACCTTAGGTGCATGTATGATTTTCCTCTTTGTACATAAAGTTTTTGTAGTAATGTTGGTTCTCCTACATGGTCTCACCACACAAATTTCGAAGTATACACGCCTGAGAGGATCTTGTAATAGGAAGAAGCTCAAAGTTACGAGGAAATAGTTTAAGATCTTCAAGAAAATTTTTAAATCTTCAAGAGTAATTCAAATCAGACAAGAGAAAATTTCAGTGTTCACATACTCTTGTCCCTTCAGGAATCATTTACAAATTGAGTTTCTCATTCTAATTCATCATGCTAGGAAATCAGATTAATCAGCTTGCCATGTCATAGCTGTCCCGAGGCCCACATTAGTGTTTAAAAAAACCTTAAACAGAATTAAACCATTTATAATAGGGAATAAATTCTTCCTATGATCAACACAGTGATCCTATCCTCAACAATGTTCAAAGATTGCCATAAAGATCATTTTTGTGTTTCATGTATTAACAAATATCAAGTTTTGGGGAGTAGGTATAGGTTTCATCCCAAGTGCATCCTCTAGATCATTAGTTTGTAGAGGAAAGGAAGAAAGACTCCAGGTTCAAGAAAATTTTCCCACTCTCACAAAAATATTAATTCATAAATCTTATAAGTGAGATGGTCGAATAGGTCAGCCCATGGTTTAGTAGCGTCAAGTGACTTAGGATCAACTTTCAAAGGTTGGATCAGTGTTAGGCTATCAATGATAGTGAATCCATGCCTCAATAGAGGCACATTTAGGCAGATTAGTCAACCCCATCTAGTAGGTAGATGGCCCTTGCGAGTCCCCAGAATTATTATCCATTTTTTCCCCCGGGAAAAAATGTACAATCAGTGGTATGAACTTGAACTTGGGCAATGGATAGAGAAATTCATAGGAGAATCTAGGTTTATGCAAGTTAAATTCCATGTTTCAAGGAGCGCTAAGAAAGGTTTCTCAAGAAGTTATGTGACTCATTTGGGTCATTTTTTCCTCTTTTGGGTTATTCGAGGCTCAAGAACTCTGCCATCACGAGTGAAAATAGGCCTCCCCGAGCTCACATCCAGCCAGAAAAAATGGGTAGAAGATGGGAAACAATGTCAAAATCCAATCTTCAAGGCTTTTCAGTAGGTCCCCATGGCCTCCCTCTACTTTTAAGGAAATTTGAGAAAAATCTACAAGAGGAATGGATTTTTTTGAATAACAATACTCAAAATGGGCCTCCAGGAGGGAGGACCAAGCTAAAAATTATCTCATTGAGTTAGCTCGGCGAGATTGCGCATTCAAAGGGGAGCTCAGGATCCTATATGCAAGTGGGCGTGATGGTGTAAAATGAGGCTCAGTGAGCTTCATATGCATCAGGTGAATGAGCTAAGCTGGGAGCTCGGTCAGGAGTTTGAGCGAATGCAACGTAATGGAGGTGAATCAGCTCGGTGAGGAGGAACTTGAGCTTGCAGGGTGATGTGGAAAAGTGAGTGCATTAGGGGAGTCATCATCAGTGTGCAAGGTGAATGTTGGCTAGGAGAGTCAGAAAGTGGGTGTAGAAGGCATGCAAATATGGGGAATTCAGGTCTAAGCATGATTTTTCGTGCGATGCTGAGATCGGGTTTACAACCATACAGCGGTGCATGTTATCATTGGTGTGGTGTGTGATATTTCATGCGGGTTCCGCACTTGCGAAACATGGTGATCGCAGGGTAAAAATACTTTGGTACATCAGGAAATGAAAAGGAGAGTCGAGAGGAGGTGAAGGGAATTGAATATGGTGTTAGCATGGGTCAGAGAAACTGACCAACACATGCACGAGGCACGATATAGCAGAAGTGTAGGTTCAGGATCCACAGTTTAACACGATGCAAGGTGGTCGAGGTGATGTTAATGCATGACATTAAACCCACCCTGACCGAATCATAGGTGGGTTTGAAGGTGCATGAGAGCAAGCAAGCCACTCAGTGAAGATGTTGATATCGAGGATCCAAACCTTCCATGTAGAGTTGACCGGCTAGTTAAAGGCGGGCAGGTGAAGTGAGTAGCTAGGTGATGAGCTCAGTGTAGTGAAGTTGAGCTAGGAGATAAACCACTAAAATGTAACCCAGATGAAAACCTGGCATAAATTTCATTGTACTCAGAATGTTAGTTTGTAGATCAATTTTATAGTTAGTTGGAAATATAATTCAAATCCCTACAACACGAAACTATTAAAAATTGAAAATATCATGGTTTAGGTTAGTGAAAAATAGATGATGAAGTTACAGATGACCATGGAGGCCATACCCAGGTGCAGAGATGACATTAAATGCAAGGTATGGGTTCACATTCCTTCTTTCTACAAGGCAATGGTATAAAGGGGCATGGGATTTGCAGGTTTTACCCCATCATTGTTGTGGGTTCCATGATGATTTTTTGCGAGGTGGTAAAAGTCATGGCTTTGGGTTTTTCTCCCCTCTCTTTCATCTAATTCTGTCTATAAAATGTAATGCGGAGTTCATTTTACAAGGGTTGGACATTTTCTCCTCTTTCCCCATGCTCCCTTCTTCTCAGCTCTAGTTGGGGAATTATGGAGCTTATAAGCCTCCTCACACTAAGATATTATAATGGACGTCTCATGCCTCTTTCCTCCCCATGATGTACTATGCAAAAATCCACCGGGAGAAATAAATCAAGGTGTTTTTGATATTCCTCTCTATCCTTTGCATATGAGTTTGGTATTGATCTAACTTGCCTCTCTTCATGATTCAGGTATACTATGCATATTTTATCTGTTCCAGTGCAGGGTTTAGGTGATGTTCATGTCTACTAGGAATTAAATGGTGTATTGTTTTTGATCCTCTTGGATCTGTGATGCATGTCCGCATCCTCTCCATGCCCACCTTTCTCCATTGGCAGGCATTGGGAAGATTGTCTAACAACCCCTTTTCTTAGTGCTATCACCACCTCTTTGTGTAGGATTTCCCTTTTCATGCACTTTCTCTCTCCTTTCCCCCTTGGAATTACTAGGGAAAGTTTAGATAGGTGTCTTTTCCGCATTAATATAAGTGTTAGTATTAGGTTTAGGAAGAGGAATTTGGCCTTCTTCGAAGGACCATCTCAATTTTCCAAGTCCCATATCTTGAGAGGTGGTCCCATGTTAGAAAAAATTAGAGATCTTCCATAAAAAAACTTAGGGTGCTACTTTTGTGTGATAACAAGTTGATCTGAGGATGGCCTAGTAGACCACATGAGGAGGGGAAAAATGTGTACAAGTTACACACATTGACACTTAATGTGGTACACATAGACCTATAGATAAGAAGGAGATGGATGTAATGATTGCAGGGATCCCACCTAAAAGGAGGAAATTTTCCATAAGAAATATGCTACAAGTAGAGTCATGGTGATCATATTCAAGGCCACATAAGATAGTAATGGAAGGCCACATTATTCCAAATCATTATGATGGAAAATAGATAAGGTCATTGATGGGAATGGGATCATTAATACGACTAATGACACGTCAGTAGGTGTGTTACCAATAGAAAGGCCATAAGTGTAAGGCATTTAGAGGTTCCGTTTGTAGTTTACCATTGAGGCAGGCTAAGCAATAGGACAAAAACCCATACTTATGAGTGATAATGTATGGTCCAATCCATTTTAGAGATAACTTCCCATGTTGGATACTTTCTAGAGTAGTGATATTCTGATTCTCTTTTAAGAAAAGGTCACCAATGTTAAAGTCATGTTCTTTAATGTGTTTATTATAGGTGCACTTGATACATTCGTTATAGATGTGATGATGTTGAAGGGTGATCAAGCGATGTTCATCTAACAATTCAATTTTTTCTAAACACTCTTAGTGATAGTACTTTTCGGAGATGAAGTCATGAAGAGAAATGCGCAAAGACGAGATTTTAACTTCACGAGGGAGGACGAATTGAGACCTATGGACAAGAGATAAAGGAATAAAACCTATAGAGGTGTTAATTCTAGTCTGATAAGCCTAAAGAGTGAAGGGGATTCAAAGGTGCCAATCTTGACCTACGTTATCGATAGTTTTGGAAAGAATGTTACAGAGACTTTTGTTAGTAGATTAGGCTTGGTTATTAGCTTGTGGATAGTATGGAGAAGAGAAAATAATATTGATATTGAAAGTGTCAAAAATATTTTTAAGGTATTTTCTTTTGAATTACTTTCTATTTTTCGTGATAATATTTTGAGGAATTCCGAAGTGATAGATATGATGATACACAGAGTCGATGATTTTATTAGCTTTGGTTGATGCTAGTGGAATGGATTCTAGATATTTGGTGAAATATTCGGTAGTGGTGAGGATGGAATGATGATGTTGAGAAGAATGTGGATTAATGAGACCAATGAGGCCAAGTCCACACTGTGATAAAGGCCATAGATCTTAAGCCAACAACAAATCCTGACTAGGGATACAAATAAGATTGGAATGCTGCTCGTAATTTAACACACTTTTTAACATATTCACAACAATATCAATTAAGCGTGGGCCAATATTAGCCCCTCCGAAGAATGCACTTGGAGATGGAAAAACTATTAAAGTTTCCACCATAGATGTCATTGTGGGCTTCTTGCAGGGTTCAAATAGATTCTTGGTATTTAAGGTATCATAGTAAAATATCATCAAACCCACTCTTATAGAGGATGATGCCCAGGATAACATAGCGGTCAAAACATTGAAGAAATGACCTCATACTATTTTTGGATAGATCAGAAGGAATTTTGGATTGAGAAAGGTAATCGAAGAACTGGGTATACCAGATATTATACTAGTTAGTTTCGATGAGGTTGATATGAGGAAGCTTATTGTTATGAGATGGTTGAGAAATGCAATGCAAAACAACAAAAATTTTATATTATAATGTTGTGCAAGGGATGACATGGTGTCTGTGAAGCAGTTAGATGAATGAGGAACAATTTGGATGGTGTACTAATCGAATGCTTCAAGGAGAAAATTGACGATGTCCTTATATTTTTGGAGCACTTGGTTTTTTACATTGATAAAATCCCTTGATTTGATTTATGATAAGTTAGGAATCACCATAAATGTCAAGGATTTGGATGCCTAACATGATAGTGGTTTAAAGACCTAAGATAAGGGCTTCATACTTAGCCGTGTTATTGGTAAAATAGAATTTGAGCTTGTAAGCGATGTGGATAGGATTCCGTCAAGGAGGACTAATTATGAGGCCATTGCCTCCCCCTTGTCAACACTTAGAACTGTCAAAGAACATTTTTATTTTAAGGGGAGAATATTTATGATTGATGGTGTTGATGGACTTGTCAGGAAATTAATCATGGGGAGTTGATTATTAGGAAGAGGGGCTTTAACAAGTTGATATATGATAGCCTAGCCCTTGATTGATTTTTGGGAGATGAACTCTAAGTTAAAGTTAGTCAAGAGCATGAGCCATCAATTGATGTGATCATTGTTATATGATTTGGAATGTATGGATTCAAGGGGGTTGAATATATTCACAATGTATGTCTTGTGATTAATAAGGTAGTGACAAAGCTTGGAAGTTGTGAAGTATAGAGTGCAACAATTTTTTTTATCTTTGGTGTATTGGGTTTCATAGTAATGAAGAGTGCTGCTAATATAATAAACAATCTTCTCCCTGCCTTACTCATCATGGTGTGCCAACATGAAACCTAGAGCATGGTCTGTAGTATAGATGTAGAGATAGAATGTCTCCCCTAAGGTGGAGGGGTGAGCACCTGCGGTGATAGCAGATATCACTTAAATTCATCAAACTCCCTTTGAAAATTTCTATCCCACTTAAAGTGGGTGTATTTTTGGAGGAGATGATGGAAAGGTTGGAAAAAATTGTAAAGTTATGAGATGAAGTGGTGAACTAATTGAAGTCACACTTAGAGACTATGAAGTTTCTTTAGATTTGTAGGAGGAGGCATCTCAAGGACGACCTTGATCTTAATGGGGTCAACTTCAATACCTTTGATGGAAATGAAAAAGACAAGGAGTTTTCTAGTTCGAACTCTAAAAATGCTGGATAAGGTGCGTGAAGAGGATTTCAAGGATGGTAAGATGGTCTTATTGATGTTTGGATTCACCCAAGAGGTCATCGATATAATCCTCTATGGTTTTGTGGATGAGATAGTGGAATATACAAGTCATGGTGCGTTGATAGGTAGCCCCCACATTTTTCAAGCCAAAGGGCATAATACGGCAATAGAAGGTTCCCTAAGGGGAGATGAAGGATGTCTTATATTGGTATTCTGGTGCGACAAGGGTTTGATTGTAACAAAAATAACATCCATAAGAGAAAACATTTCATGGATGACAGGTAAGTCAACAAGCTGATCGATGTTAGGAAGAGGTAAATCATCCTTAGGGAAAGTGAGATTTAAATCTCAAAAATCTATGGAGATGTGAAGATTCCTAGAAGCTTTGACAATGGGGATGATGTTCGAAACCCATTAGGTATAATTGACAGGTTGGATGAAATTGGCGGAAAGAAGATGTTGCAATTATTCTTTAAGAAGGAGGGCTATGTGAGGATGCATGTGACATAGCTTTTTCTTAACTGGTTTTTCATTAGGGATGGTGACGATATTATGGATAATGATACTAGGATTGAGGCCTGACATGTAGGCATATGACCATGCAAAGGCTTGGATATGCTTGGAGAGGAAATTGGTGAAGGATTCTAGTTCTCATGGATTAAGATATTGGTCGACTTTGAGGATGTGGGGCACTTACGAATTCCCTATGTTGATATCTATGGTGCATTCATTGAGAAGGGTAGATGCATCAGGAGCTAAGGCCTTATGTAGATGAGAATCTTATGCCCCCATATAAGAAAGAATATATTCATTATCATTACATTGAAGAATTTAGATGGTAGGTGAATCCTCCTCTACCATCTTGTGGAATTTAAGAGTTAGGGACCTATTTTCACCTTGAGCTTGATAGGTGACCAGTCATAGAGTGATTGTGGAGATTTAAAAAAAGTTAGGAAAAAGGGACATGGTGTCATACATGTCCATGGGGTTGTTGGATGAAGGAGGTGATGGATCCGTGTGCATGGGGGATTCAGAATAAGTGTGCATAAGAGAGTCGGTGGGGTGTTGTTTGAATTTAAATTCATACTTCTCATAGGGTTTATGGGATTGATCAAGGACAAAATCATGTATGCCTTGTTCAAAACATCCCAATCCCTTCCATGCACAATGATGGAAGTAGGTGTAGGTGGAAGATTTTTTGTAAAGAAAATCAAATTCATTGATGTATATTTGTATGGGGTTGATTGTTGGCGTGGGAAGAAGGGTAATCGACACCAATGCAAACAAGATTAGTATTCATGTGAGGTGGGATGAAGGAAATAATATCCCCAAAGCTAGGTTCATACATGGGAGATTTTTTAGGTCTACCAAATTGATTGGGTGTGGGATAGCATTAAGAGAGAGGATTTCATACTCCCCTAATGAGAGCCGGTGCATCACGGTATTGATAGATTCATCATTGGGAAGCTTGTATGAAGGTACAAATGAACTAACAGAAGCTTGAGAAGGTGAGTCTTCCTTGGGGATGAGCACATCATTTGGCTTGTAGGTCATATGACATGATTTGAAAGGAGGAAGATTAGAGGGGAGCATGTGCATTTTCCCCTTGTGATTTTACTTAGGACAGCGATGAAGGGTGGATGGGATGCATCACATAACAAGTATCCATGGGAATCCAAGCAAGATGTTATATTGGAATTTCCCTTTTACAACGAAGAAGAATTTATGAAGGATTTTTTCACCGACGTGGATAGGAAGGATGATCGTTGACAATGCAGGGGAAATAATGTTGTTAAAGGCCCAAAGGACTATGGGTGATTGGGTGAAAATGGTGTCAAGAAGCTTGAGTTGATTGAATGTGTGGGATGAAATGATGTTAATTCTATCACCGTTATCAATCATGGATCGTCTAATGGAAGTGTCATTAATATGAATGATGATAAAGAGTGGAAGGTCATGATCTTTGGGTAGAATTTTGGGGATCTCAGAATCATCAAAGGAGATAGTGGTAGAAGCTGTGAAAGCTCCAAAGAGGGTCATGAAAAGGTTAAGGTTTGTTGGTTGTGATTATGATACATTGTAAAGATTTTATGAGAGCCTGTCGATGGTGAGGGGAGATTTGGATAATCTCTGAAAGGGACATTTTGACGGGGGCCTGATACAGTTGTTTTACAATAATTTTCTCTATAGCAATAGGCTTTTGGATTTTTTGAGCGGATATTATAGATACCTTATTATTAGATGAAGAGGGAGATGGGATAAATTTTTTATGAGGACCAGTGAGGACAACTCTTGGTTTTAGGTAAGAGTGAGTGTTAATAGAAATTACATTTATGAAAACAGGGGGATCCTCTTTAGAATGAGTAGAATTTAGTCGGGTAATTATGACTGAAAATTTGGATGGTGGGCCAAATTTAAGGGCTTGAGGACCTGCATATTTGATTTGGGGATTGAGTTTTGGTATAGATGAGGTAGTGGATTGAAGGTGATGGTCCACTTTGATGATAGGATCATATTAATATATGAGGTTATTGATGTGGGTTTGGAGAGCCTTACTATGTTATGTGTTTTCTCTAGGGACATGATGCTAGTCACTGACGATGTTGTAATAAAACCATGTGGGTTTGCATCCACATGAGTCGAAGGACTTGATGGGAGGAAGGGTAATCAAAGATACTTAGATAAGGTGATAAAGAATTTTTCTGTAAGAATCAATGGGGGTTTTGGGGGATGAAGTTTCTTGTAATTTGGGTTCATTAGATTTAGAAGAGGAGGATGAATGAAAAAGAGGTGCCTTACTCTTATGGGTTTTTATAGAGGTTTCAGATTCCGAGTTGGATTTGGGAAGAGGAGTAGATGATTTCAATTCAAATCTGGCCATGATGGGAGATCGGGATGGAGGACATGGTCCAAAAATGGATGGCTGAGGTCCTAAGATGTATGGTTGGGTATTAGATTGTTTGGATTGATGGGGCTTTAGAGGGGGAATCTCTAATTTATTATGCGGATGACTGATGGATATTTGGATGGGGGTACCAAGGTTATTATACATTTTCTGTGAAGTTTTACCTTTGGTGTGGATCAAAATGATTTTAAAATTAGAGCCATCATTAGGAATAGGATCAGATGGTCTAAACGAGGGTAGTGTTGTAGATGTGGTGGTAAAATATGGGGATGATTCTTAAGTAGGATCATCGATAGAATTAGGAGGACTTGTGGATTATGTGGAATTGAGAACTGTTGATGTAGAAGTTTTATTTTTGGAAGGTAAGGATGGAATCGAGAGATAAATTGTGATAAGATCATGGGGAGATGTTAATTTGGTAGAGGCTTCAAGAGAAAATATATATGTGGTCATGGATGTGGATTCAAATATGGATGTGGATGTGTGTGCAGGTTTGGGTATAGATGTAAGTATGGGTGTAGATGTGGATATAGATATAGGTGTGAGTGTAGATATTCACCATGTAGAACTGGATTTGAGTGGAGATGTTGAATCTTGACTCAAGGTGTTGATTGCATTGGCATCCAACATTTGAGATGTGAGAGGATTGGATTGGTTTTTTGGTGGATAATTTGGAATTGGTTGCTTAAATAAATTCAATGGTTAATTATGTCGAGCATTTGGATTTTCTAATTGGAGGTCCCCATGATTGATAAAATGTTGCACTAGGTCCTGAAAGGTACCAAATTTCTCGATATCATGGCCATGGACTTGATGATGTTTACAATAATGTCCCTCAAAATACCATGCAGGTTTGGGACACGAGTCATGAATAGGGAAGATGGGAGGAATTTGGATAAGGCGTATAGACATGAGATTGTCAAAGATAAAGCTATAGGATTCACTAAGAGGAGTATAATTTGGATGTGGTCGAGGAGCTCTTTGCGGAGGCTCGGTATGAGATGTGGATACATAGAAATATTTGAAGACAATAATTTTTTTTGTATTCTTGGATTTTTTGTTATGGGTGATGATTTGGTGAATTTAGTATTGGATTTACTAGATAAAATATTAACATGGCCTTGCTTAAGGGCGTGTAGTTCTAACTTGCAAGAAATGGTAAAATCTTCCTCAAAGGTTTGGAAGGACTGAATTCTGAGGGTAGATGAAATGTGTTTGGTGCATGATATAGATAAGATATCAATTAGTTCGGTTTGAGGTAATGAGAAAGATAATTGGTTAATAATGCCACGGAACCTAGTGATGAAATCAACAATTGACTCGTCCTCAAAATTTTTGATGGCATAAAGATCAATGATGGTTATCTTACACGTGATGTTGATAGAGAAGTGTTTGAGGGAAATATGTGAAAGTTGTGTGAAAGAAAAGAGGGAGTGTTGAGGGATGTCATTGTACTAGTCTAGAGCAGGGCCTACTAATGACATAGGAAAGGTATAAAACATAAGGTCTTGGTCATGTGCGATGAGGTAACATCACTGCTTAAAGGCACAAAGATGTTGTTGGGGTTCTCCTTTCTATTGAATTTAGAAAATTTAGGAAGCTCCTAATGTAGAGGACATGACTTAATAGGTACATATGGATTGATGGGTTCATTATATATTTTCTCATAGGTAAAGGTACTCTTGGGCCCTAAGTAGCCACCTCTAGATTATCCAATCTACTCAACAATGCTTGCATAGGATCATTTTATGTATGAGGATGGGGACAGGTGTTTGATTTTGTTGTGGATTGTAGGAGGTAAATGGATTAGGTTATGAGTGAGATTGATAATGTTGGGTGTAATTAGGAGTTTGAGGGGGTAGTTGATAGGATGTAAAATAATTGAAAGATTGTGATTGATCGGTTGTGAAATTGGATATTGTGGAGGGATGTAATTGGATGGGTAAGATTTTGATGGTTGTTGTTGAGTGATGGGGGGATTGGATTGGGTTTGTGTTGTATGAGTTGGGATATGTGCATGCAGTGGTGTGAATGTTTGAATGGGTTGATTGGGAAACATATTTCGAAATATGCTTCAGAGTGGAGGTTGATTAGTTTGAGTCAAATCCAAAGGGAGAGGTTCTGAGACAAAAAAATTGGTATGTACATGAGATTTAAAAAGATGCACTGAGATTTAAAAGTATTACTCGGGTGGCGAAGGAGGTATGTTGGTTTTTTGAATATTTTAGGTGGGATTGTTGATAATTATGGTTAATGAGGAAGGAATAAGAATGGAGGATGTGGGGATTGTTGTGGTGGTATTGATGTGTAGAAGATTAGGTGGAATAGGCACCACCAATTATGTGGACTGATGCATTTAGGGAACCATGGTAGAATATTGATGAGGGGCATATTCGTTTTGGGCTAATGCTAGCTCATTCATGGTCCTAGGGAAAAAGACGAAAAGCTAGGAAGTGTGAAATTCAGTGCATTTAAATTGTGGGGGATAAGCATAAATTTGTTGAAGAGGGGGTCCATCAGTAATAATATTGGTGGATTTGCGAGCTATATAGTCATGGAGAGTACTAGGGTTAACATCGAGAAGTAAAACTCCAAGAACCCATGAGGGATAGTGGGAGGTATAAATTATCCTAAGTAAGTTTCAGAAGGAGGTGTAGTTAGTATAGAAGGGATGGAGTGATGGTAGATTGATGGTGGAGCTCATGCGTATTTTAGAGCACAGGACCATGGGCCTTCAAGGCCGAGATATTGATCAGGTACGAGTCCAGTGGGACTGATATGATGGCACCACTGCTTGATGAGAGGATGCTACATTGCTATGAGTCCAGTTTCCACACCTATTTTAGTGTCTCCCATGAGGAAGTCAAGTCTAAGGGGAGGGGGATGTATTTCCCACTCCTCTTCGAAACTTATTATATTTTTATTTTGGTTACTGTTGACTATAAACATGGATGTTATTGTGTCATTTTAGTTTAGCATGATGTTAGATGATAGAGATATTCTTATTATTGATGGATTATGATTCATAATATGATTTGTGTGGATTCTTAGAGACATAGAGATAAATTTTATATTGATGATGATTATGTGTTGTTAGAATATATATTACTGACATTCAAAATTCTCATCATGTTGACTATGATATAGCTTTTGAACTAATCTTGTTGATATCGATAAAAGATAGAATTGAGATGTTGTTGAAATTTTAGACAAATGATAACATTGTTTAGTAGAGATGATGATTTATTTATATACGAATGATTATTGATTTATGCGTGTATATTTTATATTTGATGTCTTTGATGTGGCCATGAGGCCAAATGAGGTATTGTATGATTTTTCATGTAATTATATCATAACAATCAAAAGGGGGATTGGAGACCAACCACAACAGAATACTTGATGGATACAACGAAGGTCACCATGACAACTGGTGTAATGTTGTTTTGTTTTTTTTAATTTGGTAGGGGGTCCCTATTGGGGAGGTGACCTCCAATTGTGACCATGGGATTTTTGTGAAATTATTTCCCTTTTTCTTTTATTTTGTAGAGTATGTGATTTATTTGGTGATGTAATTTATTTAATCATTATTGATTGATGTGCCTTAATTAAGCGAGTTAACCATGTTTATTAAGTTATTTGGGTATGTGACAAATGGATTCATTTATTGGAGTATTTTATCCTTTGGATTTTGTGATTTTGATTGAGTGTAAGTGACTTTGAGTGTTGTACACTCTACCTTGCCATGGAATTTCAGATTTGGGCTTAAGGGCCATTTTTTGATGCTTGTGAGACAATCTAAGCTTGTACCACACCTCTTAATTTATTATACCAACCCTACCTATGGATTGAGGGGTCAAAAATAGACCATACTATGTGTTTCGTAAGAAAAAAAGTGATATTTATTGCACTTTTCTTACATGGGTTTTAAATTATGTCCTTAGGAGGTGTGGGTTTCGATTGTGTGTGTAAAAGGATTTTCATTCCTCTCAAACTCCAATTTATTGTGCATTGGGGTTGAGGTTCGACTTGTTATGTGGATTTAAGGATAAGTGATGTGGCATCCTACATGGAGCCACCTCACCCTCCTCTTTTTTTTTTCTATATATGCAAGTTTATTTGTTTGTTTGCGGGTTGCTTCATTTCATTTGTGCTCTTGTATTTTTGGAGTTAGAGAGTTTTTGGAGTGCTTGTTGAAGTTTTGGAGCTTGTTGGAGTTGGATTGAGATTGAATGAGATTGGAGGGTGATCTATTGATCAATTTCTACCATGGAAAGGTAGGAACTACACACCTGTTTTATTTGTTTTCCCTTATATGTGTATATTTGTATGTTATGGATTGTTTTGGTGTGCTTGTTGGGTTATTGGGTATGATTCCTAATTATGGTGTAGGAGAAGGCTATGGGGATTTTATATGTAGGGAGGCATAAGAGTTTATTTCATGTTGTGGGAGGGAGTTGGGTTGGGTGCACCACTTTAGATTTTTTACCTGGTTCTTGTCTCACATAAATAAATAAATAAATAAATTGATCCTTAGAGAATGCAAATTGTTGGGCCACATTGTCTCAAGGGAAGGATTAACAATTCATCCTGAAAGAGTTGAGGCAATTCGAAAACTTCCATTGCCACACCACAAGAAAGCTCTCCAAAGCTTCTTGGGAAGGATAAAATTTTTCCGCAGATTTGTGCCTAATTTTACCACTCTCGTGAAGCCCTTAATAGTGATGTTGAAGAAGAGTCTTGCATTCAGATGGGCTGCAGAAGACAAAGAGTGTTTTGAGAACATCAATCATGCAATATCACAAGCTCCAACTCTTATCAACCCATACTTTTCAAAAGACTTCATGTTGTATGCTTTTGGAGGATCAGATAAAATCTTAGCTATCTTAACACAGCTGAATAGAGAGGATTCAGAACATCCCATAGCATTCTTCAGTCAAATCCTGGAAGATTACAAAGTAAAGTATTATTTCATTGAAAAGTATGTCCTCGCTGTCATCAAGAGTTTGAAGAAGTTCAAACACTTGGTCTTGAAAAATAAGATTCAACTGCTGGTGTCTCATGCTGGTGTCAAGGAATTTCTCCTAAACAAGGATTTGAATGAGAAGAGAGTAGGTTGAATCACTTAGGTAATGGAATGTGACATTGAAATCAAAGTGACCAAGCTGGTTTGTGGAAAAGGTTTGTGTGAGTAACTCGCTTCCAAACAGCTGGATGAATCAAAAGGTGAAGAAGATGCTGTCCTGTTACTACAGAATGATCAAGTATAGCCATCTGATGATGCACCCATTCCATGTTGGACTCAAGACTTGGTGCATTATCTCCAAACAGGTTTTTTCCCTCCAGAATGGAACAAAGCTAAGAGGATATACTTTAGATTACAAGCCATCCTGTATGTACTCATTAACGACATCTTGTTCAAGAAATACATCAATGGTGTTCTATTGAGATGCATTGGAAAAAGTCAAGTTGAGAGGATAACACATGAGTTACATGAAGGAGAAGCAGGAGGCCACTTTGCTCCACGAGTAACAACTCTCAAAATTATGAAGGCTGGTTACTATTGGCCTACGGTGTTCAATGATTGTTACTCATGAATCAAAAAGTGCAAGAAATGTGCATTCTTCACAGGGAAGGAAAAGCTAGCAGCGCTGCCTCTTCGTCCAATTTCAGTAAATCAACCATTCATGTAATGGGGATTGAAATTCATTGGGGTTATCAATCCAAATTCAAATCAAGGCCACAAGTGGATACTTACGGCGATAAACTATTTCACCAAGTGGATTGAAGCAGTGGCACTCAAGGAGGCAAATGAATCCAACATCTTGGATTTCTATGAAGGGATAGTCACAAGGTTCGGTGTCCCTGCCACTATCATATCAGACAATGCATTGGAATTCCTTAGCACAAAGATCACTGAATGGGCTGTCAATAATGGTGTGTACCTCAAAACTTCATCGAATTATTACCCTTAGGGTAATGGTCAAGCAAATTCCACGAACAAGAACCTACTAAGAATCGTAAGGAGAACTCTTGATGAGAATCAGAGAACTTGGCACGCAAAGCTCAAATCAGCTCTATGGGCTGATAGGATCACACCCAAGAGGTCCACATGAAGCTCTTTGTACAAGCTTGTATACGAGAAAGAAGTAGTTCTACCTATATCACTCGAGTTGCCAGCATTGGACCTCATAAAAAAATTAGAGCTAGCTGAGTTTGGGCCTATGGAAATCAGGTATGAAGAGCTGATGGAATTAGAAGAAACAAGAGAACATGAAATGTAGACCATGGAAAAGGATCAAGCATTGATCAAGAAGATTTTTGACAAGAAAGCTAAGGCCAGAATATTGCAAGCTGGAGATTTGGTACTGAAGTGGGATGCTGATCTTACAAAGCTAGGAAACCATTCCAAGTTTGATGCCATATGGAGTGGACCATACATGATCATTAAATGCAAAGGTAGCAATGCCTTCTGGCTGGCTAAGTTGGATGGTGAAGAGTTGCAGATTCCGGTCAATGGAATTTATCTCAAACTTTGCTACTAGAAAGAGAATTTCTGACCCTTGTAAATCTTAATTTAGAATTTCCATTCCTCCAAGTGCTTATGCACATTATACTGATTTTAGAATAACTTTAATTTCCCTAAGTGCTCATGCACATGTCCTATTGCTTCTAGTGTGTGTATGTTTACAGTTCATCAAGCTCCCGGAAAAGAATTTATAGCCACAGGAGAACTAAATCAGCAGTGCTTTAATGGCTGAAGGATGCAGGTTTTCAAATTTCAGTTCAGATGAGAGATTATCAGACAAACCCCATACCCAATAAATTGCTACAGGAAGCTGGCCATACTTCATCTGACAAGAAGATAACCCCGCTAATTCACCAAATTTTCTATCCAAAATCCACCCCTCAAGGTAATTTTGATAACATGCATCAGACTTTTCAGTCCCAAGCAAGTAGAATTGATTCAAGGCCCAAAATCATGTTTTTGGGGTCCCTTTGGTTCCTCTCTAACTTCCCCATCCAAGGAAAAATCCAAGAAGTTAGAAAAAATTGAAAAAATCTAAAAAATGAAGTCGTAAGCTTGTTATTATGCATTGCGGGTCTGGAGGTTGCGGGTCGTACCAGTGCGGATCGTACCAAGTTTTGTAATACCAAGTTTGTGGCCAAAATACAAAGGAATCAGCCAAATCAAACATTTTTGTCCTAGGCGGTCCATAGGATAGTTGGGATGTTGGGACGTGCGGGACGTGATTAGCTGATTTTGCCGCAAGACATTCTATTATGGGTGGTGCGAAGATTTTTGTCTGGGATAGTCGAGACAAAAGTACACGCAGGATGCGCAAAGGTGAAATCCCTGCACAAAGAGCCAAGATAAATGGGATGCGGCCGATGCGGAAGTCAATGGTGAATGCATAGGGAAAAGGAAGCCCAAATCAGTTGGTGCAGAAGAATGTGTCCAGGACAGCCGGGACACGTGGACCCGATTTTGCTGAAATAGCTGCAACAAAGAGAAAAACTCAAAGTTTGACCTCACGAACTTCAAATGGGCAAATTTTTTGACTTCGAGCTCCGATTTTAATAAAATTGGACTTTTTGGAACGAGAACAACATCCTCTACTCCAATCAGTTAAATACAAGAAACATATTCGGCTCTAGTCAGTTAATGTTCATTCCCGTCAAATGACAGAAAATGCCTGGCAAACCCAAAATAGCTGTCCGCACTCAGAAGGTCATAACTTTTGCATTTCTCAACGAAATCGCACAAAATTGGTATTGTTGGAATTTATTTTTCCAATCCAAATGTACATAAATCAATAAATTTGGGATTTGAGGAGAATAGATAGATATTTTTCATAAAACTTGGCTGGATTCATAATAGTGTTTTATTTGGTAGTTGGGAGTGCAATTAAGAGGCATGGTCATCATTCTTTCTTTGCTGCAGCACCTGGAATAGTATGGGGAGCCTTTTGCAAGTAACATACCATCATTTCACTCCATTTAATGCATATTACAAGTGGTTGAAGGACAAATTTTAGGATTTCCATTTTTCCCTTCTCTCTCTCTTCTCAATTTTATATAAATTGGAGTGTTGGTCTCATTGTAAAGGAGGTAGTTTTTTTCGTAGCAAAGCTCTTTCAAAATTGCTTTGCAAAGCCAATGTGCTATAGGCCCTTCTAGTGGACTCCTTGCATGGTGATCCATGCCCTTATCTTGTAATAGACTGAATTGTGCATATCATGAAGCAATAAAATACAAGTTTGTGGATGCATCTTCCTCTGATGAATTTGTTTGCACTCTTCTTTCCCCTTTCAACCCTCATTACAAGAATATTGTGTCTATTCTTATGCTCTTGCAAGGATCCATTTTTATTGTGCATGTATGAAATATTGTTGTGAATGCATTTTTGCTAGATTGTGGAGAACTGTTATCACCCCTTCTAGTGTGCATTTTTCTTCTGTGTATCACACATTGGAAGACTACTATTATACCCACTACAACAAACTAGACCTTTTGCCACAATTTTTCAACAATATTTTTGTGGTTATATAGTATTCCAAAAAATAGAATTGTGGTATTGGAATTGTAGTTAATCCACATTTTGATATTTTATTGTAGTTTTTCTACAATTGATTATACCGTGGAGGGTCCACAACTCATAAAATTTGTAGCTAACCTCCAATTTTTAATTGTACATTTTCCACATTTCTTGATGTTTGTAACATTTCTACAATTTTTGATTTTGCTAGTATTCCACTTTTTTGACCAAAATGTAGTTTTTCTATAGATTTAATCTTTTTAGAAATTTCACAATTTACAATTTCGTATCTTTCTTCAATGTTTTTTTTGTGGATATTTCAACAATTTTTATCTACAATTGTCCTTACCACATAAAAATTGTAGGTGGAAGCTACAATTTGATTGCCACAATAATTAATTGTGAAATTATCTTTTAGAAAAATGTAGAAAATTTACTATTGACAACCAATTTCACATTCACTTAGATAATTCTTTATGTAAATTGTCTACATTTAGAAGACACACAAATCTATAATTTTACTATTAAATGGGAATATCTTTCTAAAAAAAATTAATGTTCACTTAAATATATTCTAAAGAACATATTTTAAAGAAGTATTTACTATTCATTTTATATTGATCTAAAAATATAGTTTAACAATCTAAATAATTTTTTTCCTCTATGTATTTACTCATTTTTAAATACAAAGAAATCTCTAACTACAAAGTAAAATGATAAATTAAAATATCAAAAAAAAAACTTGAACAAGATCATGTGGAGAGAAAATATGTTCGATTTATTATAAAAGGTGCACATCATTATATTTTTTAAACTTTCTTAATATTGTCAAGTAAAGGTAACACTTTAAAGCCTTCATATCACTTCTAAAATAGCCCTTATTTCATTTAAATCTATCTTTGCATGGCTATTAGAGAAACCATTTATGAATTTACACTAACAGTAGAAAATTTTGAAATTTTCTTTAATTTTACTTGCCTACAAGGAATAAGAGTTGATTATTCCACATGGATCCAAAATATTGGCATAGGAAAAATTGATGTGAATATATATATATATATATATATATATATATATATATATATATATATATATATATATATATATATATATATATATATATATATATACATACATAGACATATATATATACATATTTACATATATATAGCTATATATATACGTATGTCTATGTATGTATACACACACACACACACACACACACACACACACACACACACACACACACACACACACACACACACATATATATATATATATATATATATATATACACGTGTATATATATGTGTGTGTGTGTGTGTGTGTGTGTGTGTGTGTGTGTGTGTGTGTGTGTGTGTATATCTATATCTATATCTATATATTGGATGCGAATAATGCCTAAAATGATGAGCATTCCTTGGTAAATTGGAACTACAAATATGCATAAACACTCCTATAAGACTATATGAATATAATGAACTACATTTAAATAATCACTATTATTCTTGTAAACTTCTACTTAAAACCCGTTTTCCTTTTTTTTCATTTTTTTGAAAGGAAGAGCCTTCCCATCAAACCTATGTAGCACAACGAAAACATTATGAGAAGGTGAGAAGGAAGAATTGAAGTAATGCAAACTAATATGTAGGGAATGGATTTATCAGATTGCCTATTACAATAATCTAGGTCTTTTGCTACAATTCCTCAATCAATATCTACACACATTGAAAAAAAATTATGAGATGATGTCAAACCTGCAAAAATATTTTAAAAACAACACACGAACAAAGTATCCTAGTCACTTTTAATAGTGAAGAACTAAATGACTATAAAAAATGTTCTTAGGACCATATTGCAGGAAATATTTAAATTATATCATCATCCTTAAAGAAAACGTTCCCCTTTACCTATTTTTATTCAAGATTTATTTGTGGTCCTGACTTGATTGAAGAGAATCAGGTTTGTTTATCTTCGAGTTCGTTGTCTTAATTGACTTCATCAAGACTTTATTATCAGGGATTCTGTCATAGATCTAAAATATTATGCATGGAATTATTACATCTCATGAAGATCAAGATTTCTATCAGTGAAGTCTTTGAATGCTTCTGCTTTACCATTTAGAACGTTGGAGAATCCAATGCAAGACTCAACTCTCCAAAAAAAAAACAGCCATGTATCTGTCAAATAGTCATAGCGGCTGTTAACTACACATAAGTAGCTGGATCTTAGAGTCAAATTTAGGAGGAAAGGCACGTTTGAACAACTAAAACTTATAAAATAAATAAAAAACAAGATCCAAGGAAAGAGAATCAAACTCCAAGAATACAGATCTAACACGTTGAATAAAAGTAACTCATTTTGATTAAATGCTATCCTCATATCAGATCTAACATGTTGAATCACAATTACTAGCTGTAAATCCATGTGAGGAGTAGATCCTTGGAATTTATAATGCAGTGAAATTCAATCATGCTTTATCCAACACAAGGTCCAACATTGAGTTACTAATAGATTGAGGGAGCAACAGTCGTTATTTTTCATATGATTGTCACCTTAAATTTTTCCACATCTAGTTACTGTTCCAGTCGGAAATAAATTGTTGGAAATCATTTGCTTTCGACCTCTTTTGTTATCATTTTTTATCTTTTTCACATATAGTTGAATTTGCATTTGAATCTCCCACTATTAATAGTTTGCATGTCACCACTAAATGTCCATTTCCCGCATATTTGAAACACTTTTCTAACTGCAGCAATCAATTTGGATCCACCTTTTTAGCGTAGGTATGAAATGCAACAAGTATTTCACATCTGAACTTCCACGTGTTGACATGCATGATGAATGTAGTATTTCTTTGAATTTTCTTTACATGACTATATCTTTATTTAAGCCATGGAAGTATTTAGAATATTTGAACACAACTCGATAACCAATACAAGTGTCTCAAATTATGATGGTTTAACATTTTATTGAATTTAGTAATTAAAAATATCAACTCGGTATTCTAATTAGGGAAATTTATGAAATTGAACAAAATCCAACCAAGTGATTGATGGTGTTTAATCAACGACACATTCTAGAGTGGAATCTACATACAAATATTTATTGTTTATAAAATAGCTGAAAAATATATACAATGAAATAAATAATTAAAAAAGGTAAACGTTAATACAAAGAAAAAAAATTAATGGTTATGATTTTTTATTAATTATAATAAACATATTTTTACAAATTATGATGTGAGTAATATTTTAGGTTTTTTTTACATGTTTTCTTGAGATATTTAAAACTTTTAAATGTTGATGATTTGATATTTTTTAAAATTAGTAAATAGATATTAATATAAACTTTTTTATTTCAAATATTTCATATGTACAATTTATGTTAAATTTTAATTTTGTTTTCTAAAAATTGCTGATTTTCTACTAGAAATAGTTGGATATGTGAGTTCTCTACAAATTAAAATTATCATATGTAAATTGTAGAACATCCACAATATCAAAAAATGAATAAATCGAATTATCATTGACATGCCACAAGTATTCTACAATTTTTTCAAATTGTAGAATTTTTGTGGAATAATTATGGTAAAAAGGACTTGTTTGTTGTAGTGTACCCCTCCTTTTCTAGTGTATCACCGCTGTAGTGTAGGCTTTCATTTTCTATGCATTCTCTCTCCTTGGTCCCTTGGAAAGTTAGATTAGGTTAGATTAGTTTTGCCTGCATCAGAGTAGATTGTGGCAGGTATTTCAGGAGCAAGAACTAGCTTTCTCTGGAGGTCTATCTCAAGTAAAAAGGCCCCACAACTTGGAGATAGTACCCATGTTATCCGATCACACTGTGAGATCAAGTATACACACTTGTGTAAACATAAGAGTGCTGTGATTCGATGATAACAGTTATTTTGAGGGAGACATAAGAGGTTGTAGAGAGACATAAGAGAATGTGGTAGGTATAAGAGGATCTTGAGGGAGGCATAAGAGTTGTGTAGGGGTTTTGAGATGTATATTGGAGGGTTTTAAGGTTGACAACTAATACCACTTGGGAGGCATAAGTGATATCCCCGTAGATCCTTGCTCCAATGGATTTTCATTTCAAACCTTGTGTATTTTGAAAGTTGCATGTGATTGTTTTATTGTGTTCAATGTGTGTTCAATGGTTGTGAAAATTTGTATTGTGATGTAGAATTATTGTGTTGTTTCCATGAGTTAGATCCATCCTTTATTTCATTTTGGTTAGGGCTCGAAGGCCAATGAGGAGGATAGATTCTTCTCCTCATTGGATTAATTGTTGGGCGGAGAGTGTTGCCTCTCCTCCATTTTTGTTGTTGTGATTAAATTTAAGAAATGGTGGAACTCTTGTGGAAGACTTGGGACTTGGAGTATTTGTTGAAATCAAAATAAATCCTTCATTGTGTATTTTTTTCTGTAATTCCCACTTAAAGTGGAAGACTAGTAGATTGTATTTGAAATAAAAGTTATATTGTATATTTTGTTATTAGGTTGTAATATCATATTTAAAAAAATCTCATTAAGGAATGCTTCTTTCCTTCCTCTTAAAATTAGTTTCATGTAAAAGAATGATTTAAATGGATATCATGTTTAAATTTTACCTTGTGTTGAAAGAAAAGAAAGTGCAAAACTGAATATTTTGATCTAAATGTGAATTGAGAGGTTGTCATAGCCTTATTATGGGTTGAAAAAATTAGACATTCTTTGGTTTTCATATATTTATAGTTAGGACTATTTATCCTTTGATATACGGTTTTGTAAATTTTCAGCCTATCATTAATGTATGGATACTAGATTTATTTATCGGTACTAAACAGCTAAAATCACAATAAAGGTCACACTTAACCGGTGTCAATGTACTGTGTACCGACATCGTGTGTGTGTATCTATGTATCTATGTATCTAAAATATGTAAATTCATAGACACACACACGCACACTTAATTGATACCATGACTATACACATACATATGTGTATATTCAATAAATACATTGTGGACAAAGTCATATAGCATCAGTGCATATCACATATACATGTTGAAGATGTGTTATAATATATAAATTACACATCATATGACAGTAATCGGTAGTGGTGACTTAACATACCATTGGTGTGCCTATGACTGACATCGGTACACTGTATATAACACCAATTTACATTTTTCATACTTGAGAATCATTTGTATGAGCCCTTGTCAATATCAAAAACCCGTGCATATCGAGAGATATTGCATCTTTCTTAACGGTGATGTGAAAAGCTTCTCATGGAGTTAATCTTTTAGCCCCTGCATAATCGAGAAACATATTCTTAAATTCATTTTATGAAATAATAGGAACTAATCATTCCCATAGAATAAAATAAGGGTCGCATATGGAACTTTTGCATAACTCATGGTCGGTCTAGTAACCATCGTTGGTCACTCCATGACGAAAAGATGAGTTATGATTTGAAAAGGGAATGTAACTCCGGCTGACACCACTGACACATATGGACTGACTAAATTCATCCTAATGTTTCATATCCACTCCTATGAGGCATATGCATGATCATCTAAGTGACCCATGAATACAACCTGCATGTGAGGTGGATTTAAGAAGCATAAGTGATGACAAGAAAATCTCACACACATGGGGTACACCCCCCTTCCATCAAATCTAAGTAAGAGTTCATGACCAATTCAGAAAAAAAGAACTCAAACGCTAGAAAACTAAGAAATATATGTCAATGGGTCTGCAATAACTAAAGGCCTAATAAGTGCACTATTGTAATCTAAGATTAAACTCTTCCTGGAAAAGAAGAAGAGGAAAATGATGACTAGAAATCCCAAATAAGATGGGTGCACATTAATTCTAAGAAGACCTCACCCCAAGATTTCCCTAGAGTCCATAGGTGAAGAAACTTTCCTTCAACTTGTAGGGCTTAGGAAAACAAATGTCTGCAACTTAGCTTAAGAAATTCTGATGAATAATATAATTTGATGATGATCTGCATGAATCATCTCTTGGGTAGAAGTGAATCTTGCGATCTCAATCATGATTTGATCCAAGCGATAAGAATGAGCCCTATAATTATTAGGTGAGAATATTCATCTTATTGTTGCTCAAGTTTTTATAGTAAATGATATGTAAGCTACCTAAATGGGTGAATGGGGCAAAACTCTAGTGAGAACCCCAGTGTGCTAACTTAAAAATATTACCCTGTGGCTAGTAGGTCCATTAGTTCCCCTATGATTCATTGGGCTTTAAAGAATAATAATATTAAGAGAACTACAGGTAGCTAAGGACAAGGGTTCTTTCTTAATACAACTTGAATATTAGACCCATACCAATAGGGAAAATATCTATCCTAGTAGGTAGAAATTAATGTTCATCAATATCTAGTCGATGCCAATCAAAATGAGGTTAGAACCAAAACTTAAGAATCTTCTTCCATCAATAATCTAGATGCGTACAGATCTAGTGCATGAAATGCCACAAATTGCTATTAGTGAATTAATCCACTGTATATCTAGGGTTTGACAATCTTGCAACTCATGAGTCTCCTACATAAATATAGACATGATCCCAACATTGTACATAATTGTTTAAGGATGAGTGTGATTTTAGATACGACCATTTTTTGGGCGTTACCAACTGGTTTATAAATCAAGTACCATCAACTATGAGGAGTGGAGAAATCAAACAACAATGATTAACTCTAACCCAAGAAAAGTCTTGTTTGTGATCATTTTGACTTGTAATCAGACATGAGTTTCATATGGGTAGAAAATTCCCAGGCATACTTAGGTTTGCAAAATTTTCACTTCCATCCTAGTTAGATTGTAAGCCTATGTACTCCCAAGGAATGGCTAATGAAGAAAACCACTCAAGCTGGCCATTTCATATAGCTTCTATATGGATAATGTTTTAGATCTATCATTCAGTTTCAATAATCAAGGAAGAGCTTCCTATAATGCTAAAAAGTTATCAACATATAGAAAACTGATGAGTTCACAGGAATTCATTCTACCATAGAATGATAAACATTAGTTGTCAGAGTGACACTGATGTGGACCCTTCAGATGTAAGTATAAAGGATTCTATATTGGCATAACAATCCTTATAGGTGCACTATGTTGCTTGACCACTAGAGAAGACTTGCCATTTAACTTTTAAGTCAAGGTAGGAATCACTGGATCATAATCCGGGGGTTGTGTCATATAGATATCTTTCTCTAAGGTCCCCATGAATAGATGTATCACCTCTTAACATCCGTCTGGTAGACTTCCCATAATGTTCGCTTCAGTGATGGAGAGGGTTATTCTTCCACCTGGAAGTCGACAGTTCACAAGACCACCTCCTTGAGAAAATTGGATACAATCTACTGTAATGCCCACTCCTCTTATGACACTTGTTTTGCTATTATTTTGAGTTTTATTAATTTGAAACATGGAAAACATTATTATATTTTGGTTAGCATATTGATAGACCAGTATGGACCTTTTGATTAATGATATGTTGTGACTCATATTGTGGATTATATGGACTCCTAGCGCACTTGGATAGATATATCAGTACTTGATGATGATCTAGTGTTGTTACCTTGTTATATATGAAAAACTTTGGATTCTTGACGTATTGATTGAGTTTAGGTGATAAGACTAGTTTTGAGATCTCATTGATGTTGGTGAAAATGGTAGAATTGAAATGTTTAGAAATTACAAATAATTGATAGAAATTCCTAACTTTGATAATGATGATATAGATACGTGTATGATGTTGTTCAATGATATGTATGTTTGTTTAAACTTTGATGTATTTGATGTGACCTTGAGGTCAATGGGGTATTGTTTGATTGGTTTCCGAAAATTAGATCACAATAAACAAGAAGGGGCTAGGAGAATAACCATGGAGGAATATCTTATGTTTGCAACAAGGCCACCTTGGAAACCTTGTGTTCATGTGTATTTTTGTTTCATTGTTGAGTTTGTTAGGATGTCCCATCAGAGGGGTGACACTCATATATTGTCATGGGTTTGTGTGTTCCTTTCCTTCTTTTTATTTTAATTATTTTGTTGTGTATGTGATTTATTTAATTGTAATGTATTCTCACTTTATTAATTATTATTAATGTGCTCTTGTTTAGCCAATTAATCATATTGATTATGCTAAGTTGGGATGTGAAAAAGGGGCATTTAAGGTGGTAGATAATCCTTGTTATCTTATTGATTTTAGATGGATTTATTGATTTTGAGTGATGTACTCATCCCCACTTTTAAAATATCTAATTTTAAATTTGGAGCCACTTTTTGGAGGCTTGTGGGACAATTTAAACTAATGCCCCATGCCTCTTAAAATTTCCTACCAACCATACCTATGAAGTAATGGCTCAAATTTAGCCATCATGATGTATCTTGAATGGAAAATGGGCAATTAATGTCACCTTTTTACTAACAAGATCTTAATTGTGTCCTTGGAAGCATGGGGTTGAGGTTTGAGTGAAAAATTTAAGTATGTCATAACATCACCCACCCATTTATGAGTCTATGGTACTTGTGCTTTACTTAGGGAGTTGGATTGGAAGATGAGTGATGTGGCATCCTACATGGAGCCACCTCACCATCCTCTCCACACTTTCTATTTATTAACAGTTATTTTGGAGTTATGGGGATTACTTGGTATTATTACACACTTGATTATTTTGGGGGATTTGGCTTGGATTTATTTCTTGGGAGCTTGCATGTGGGATTTTTCTTGGATTTGGAGGAGATTGAAGTTGCTGCTTGAAGATTGTTAAAGCTATTATGGAAAGGTACAGCCAATGCCTTGCATTCTTGTTCTTATTTTTGCATTGTGATATTATTTTTTTGTAAATTGGTGCATGTTTGTGAATTGTATGGGATGGGTAGTGTTATCTCTCGAAAGTGCAACCTATAAAGAGATGGATGCAGATTTCTAAGCTTGCACAAATGATCTCTCTTTCATAGATATAATGGAAAAAAATCAAGTTTGTGGGTATACCTATTTTGAGGTGAGTCTCCGGTATCAAGGCCGGTTCCTTATGGGTGTATCCTAAACTGATTTATGGGAGTTTGAGAGTAAAATATGACTGTAAAATGATTAAAACTAAGGTGATACACCAAATTTGTATGAGGGATTTGACTGAGTATATGCACAACTGATTTGGGAAGAATTCTTGATGCACGAACCAATAGTTTTCTGGAGAATATCTAAGGGAAAAACACTTGATTGTACTAAGGGAGAATCACAATAGTACTAATAAGTTAACATGCACATTAAAATTAAGCAGAAAAAACTAAAATTGCAGCAGGGTAAGGTGATTGATCAGGGAATTTGCATTCACAAGACTAATAGAAACATACACAAGACTGCAAAATAACTTGGAAAGGCAGAAAATACTTCACACTCAGAGGGAAAAACTGGAAAAATTTACTTCAGTACTCCTATATCCAAAAGTCCTCCAGAGGTCCTCTTGTGCTTTGCAAAGGCACACAATATATAGCAAAAATAAAATTCACCCTCTTCCTAAAAATAGCCTAAGGCTTGTACTCGCCCATGCATCCTATTTTTATCCTTTATTTAATAATAGATAAAGGAATAAAATAGAGCATGCAATTACAAATAGGCATTATTAGCCTTAATTACAATACAGTCAAACTGAAGTTGACTATTCTATTTTTAAGAAAATAAGGGTGAATAATTTTCTAAAAATAAGATTGCTTGCTAGGCAAGTCTTTCTCCTTTGAACATGCAACTATGTCTTTTTCTCTATTATGTCCTATTGTGAAGGCATGCAAAAAAATAATTACTCCCTGTGACTGAACAAAATAATTAAAATAATTGTAATACTTTGCAAAATAATTCAACCAAATATCTACCCTGATGGGGACCACCTTTGTCTCGATGTTGACACTTATTTGGTTTTCTAGTGATCACATTTGATAAGACTTTGCAACTCCACTCCAACCTCCTTGTAGGGACCACCTTTAACTTGCTTGGTTTGGCCACCTTGGTGGACTTAGCAATAATACTATATTTCTAGATACGCATGGGGCACTTTGTAAAGGTCACCACCATACTCATATTATAGTTGTTGGCCTTGGCATATTTAAATGATCCATGGTGACTAAGGTTTGAATTTCACCCTTTGATTATTTTGAAACGACCATAACATATGATCTACCACCTTTGATTCTGTTGGATTTGGTACATTGGGTAAAACTCACCTTTTCGGTGATCATGGTACATGATTGGATTGACCTCCTTTAAATTATTTGGTGCATGCACTAAGGTTTTAGACTTTTGAAAGTCGTTTACAAAGATTTGTTTGGTGGACATATGGGCTGTCCCCATCTCCACAGTGACTCACCACATGGTAAATTAGTGGTGGAATTTGTAACCTAAGTTGGGTTTGTTGGAAATTTGGTGATGCTCCTGAGACATCGATCTTTGGACTCACGGTTAAGGTTTCTTACTGTGCATTGATGGTGGTCAGTGGGAGACTGACCATGGTTAGTTGCTTCGATCATGGAGCTTGATCTTTGGCCCTTGATATCTATCCTTTTAATTTGATGCCATTGATCCTGAACCATGGTTAGTCTGATTGAAACTCACCTCTTGAGTTTGCATGGTAAAGAGTGTCTTCGACCCTCAAGCACATTTCATTTGGTTTTTGGTTCATGGGCGAAGCCCTAGAAATTTTTTTCCTCGATGCCTTCGTTGAAGTTTTGAAAACTCGATTCAAGCTCCATTTTTCTAGCATTCGAGCATTTGCATCTGTCATCTTTGATCTGTTGGAGTTTTCTAAGATTTTTTTTGAGAGATTCTACCATTGTTCAAATCTTTCTGAGTAATTTTTATTGATATCTTTGTGAGATCTGGTTAATCTGAGCTTGTGAAGCTTTGTGAGTGGAAGTGTTTGATCTCTCTGTCATTTTCAATGTACGAAGTTCGGATTTCCATGCATAGGAGGTTTTTGTATTCTTTATTGACCACTGTCTCAACTCAAGCTCTCTGCAGGGTCTTATGACCACCATTATTTGACGATAAGGATAAGTTTTGGTCTCTAAACATAGTAACTGATCGTTGTTTTGTCATTTTCACTTTGTTCTTTGAGAAATGCTAATAACTGTTCTCTCTTTGTATTTACTGGGTTTTTGTGGCTCGTCCATGGTTGGTAGCCTTGAAGCTCGGTTCTTCCTTATCGATCTAGCTTTTCATTGGCTATGCTCTATGAGTTGGCCACCACGATTTTTTGTGATTGGTAAGTCCATTTCCTCTCATGGGTATTTGTAAATTAGTGACTTTGAGAAAATATTCAACTTTTGTATAAATCATCTTTCTGTTAAAGTATCATTTTTATTTCAAACATTGATACATGCTTTTCCTTAAGGGTTTACTGAATATCTATGGCTCGGCTTTGGTCATCTTGAGTTGAACCTTTTTTTGAGCTTGCTCTTCTTTATCTGAACTTTAATGATTCCTATTAATGTTTTATCAATTATTAGGATCTATACATACTCTGTAACTTGAATATGATTTTAATGGGAATAACAATCTCTGAAATACTAGTAATATTTCTTTGACTTGTATATGTGTGAGTTTTCTGATTCAATGTTATTCCACCTGTTTGTGTTCTGAATAATATGTCAAGCTATTTTTACTTGCTACTTGGATCTCAGTCCTTATAAAATTATCCCTTGAATGTAGACTGTAGAAATTTTAGTTTGCAAGAAAAGGCCTCCTTCATATGGGTATTTGGATTTTTTTCATTCTTTCTTGATTCTATCATTAGTTTTTGAAAAATAGAATGACCTTCTGAAGGATTGAGGTTTACTTCTTATTACTTGAAACTCTGAGTTCCCTAATTGGGATTAGACTTTGTAATTTTAGCATTTCATCCTTGTGCAGATTCCTTTACTTCAACGTTTAGAACCTTGGGTTTTCCACTCTATTTGAGCTTTTCAATGTCTTCTTTTGTTCTGATTCAAACTTAGTCAACTCTGCTCATTAGATTCAGCTTTGTGGTGTTGATCCATGATCAAGAAGATCTCTTTAATTCTTTGTGTGTTTCCCTGGTTTTGTTTAACCATGAATGTTGCATTGAATTTAGTTCTGAAGTATAATTTAGCATGGTGCGTACTTTGATATGCTTTTGGTTCTGTTTAACCTTTAATCTTGTATGTATTTTCTAGAAACACAAGCATTTCATCTGTTTTGAAACTGTAGATAACTTTTATCTTTGTAGCTATAAATCTTGCATTTCAATTTGATATGTGAAGCTTTTTTATTATACTTAGATGCTTTTATTTCCTTAATAGTAGTATTTCTAGCATCCTGGAAAATTTAAAAGTTGATTTTACATGGCGAAGTCCTGGCAAAATTTTCCTAGAATTCTCTTCTTTAATGTATTTCTGAGAAGTAGTAGTTGTATTTTTTGATCCAGAATACATAAAGTAACACTTTTCTTGCTGAACTGATATAGCAATTGAAGACTGAAAATATGTTGACTGTTTATTTTGATCATGTGATGTTTTTCTACTTCCTGTATCACTTATTTGATTTGAATAGTTCCTTTAAAGCATGTAGAAATTTGAAAACATCATGATGAAATGTTGTAAATGTTCATTTTCTATGGTTAAGCACTGGGAAAATTTTCCCAGAATCTTCTCTCTCATCCTGTTTCAGTTGTAATCCCTTCTTTCCATTTAGCTTCAGCTTCTTGAAATCTGATTCTCCCTCTTCTGCTGTAACTAAAACAAGTGTTTCTATCTTCCACTCTCTCTTTTGCACTGTAACTTCTTCCATTTCAGAACAGTTGTTGGAACTTTGAGTTACATTCTTCCTTTTATTGCATGCACTTATGACTTGTCTATTTTTCTTTTTGGCTACAACCTGTACCTGCACACTTAGGAAAATAGTTAGAAAATAATTAGGTTTTTTTGGCCTCTCTTATGTCAATTTTTTCTTATTCTATTTTCTCTTTATTCTTTCTGAGTGAATAAGGCATGCATGCAGTTTGTTCTTTAAGTAGAATTACATCTCAGTGTTGCTTAGAAGATTCATATGCACAAAGTAGGACAGTGTAGGAATATGAATCGATCCCTAAGCTCGTAACTGACAGTTAACTTATTCTTCTTTTCAAGTACAATGGCTTCTATAATGAAGGTGAAGGAGAAACAAAATATGGAGATGAAGATGCTCTGCACAATCGAAGACATAAACCCTAAGGCAATGATGGGTTCACTCATACTCCTTTTCTTTCTCTTTCAAGCACGTGTATCTATTACTTTTCAGTAGATGTACTTTACTTTTCAGTTCATATCCCACTGCTTGTGTGGGAAACATTTGACTCTCCTTGTGAATAAAACAATGAATTTTGTAAATGAGTTGTATATTTCCTTGTGAATTCTAGCTTTTCTGTATGGATTGTATAATGAATTCAAGAACTCAGTAACATAATTTAATGTCTTAACCATGAAGGAAAAAACATTGATAGGAACCTGTAACATTCAGTAATGAACTCTGATTTTCTGTAATCTACATTTCTATTTGCTTCTTCAAAACTCGGCACTTCACCTAATTTTTAATTTTTCATCTTCATCAATAAAACACAGTTGTCCTTCATGGATTTTGTGTTCTTTTGCTGAAGATGTCATGAAATTACAGAATATGTGATCTGTTATTGTTTGTGATAACACACATAACTACAGATTTCATTTAATCTTGTATCTAATTCAACAGTAATAAATGATACCTAATGACTCCCTTAGCTTAGGTATACTTCACCCAAGGCTTCTCATCATAACGATGAAGTTTTGAGTTGCCCATTTTTGCACGAGTGTAAAAATTGTCAACATTTCTGGCAATCCTGTGGGGAAAGCTTCCTGCTAGCTTAAAGACTAGTGCCTTGCTCTTGTCTATTGGGCATGGAGTCCAAACATGTAACCAAAATTTTTCTTTTCCGAAAGGTCCAACCCTTCCAAAACAAAATAAATCTAGGAAAGGATCTGGTAAACAGATCATGTGCATGAATGCACTTATTGAATGGAAAAACATTATGAAATGTCCAGGAACTACACTTATTTAAAGGAAAACCTACTCTAACAATCACTGTAAGATTTTCAATAACAGTGTTTGAGAAACATACCATCCAAAAGAATGGGAAGTTCCTCTCCATTTAACTTCGAAAGCTGAAAATCATTGTGTTCATTGCAAGATGAAATCATGTAAGGACCACTCTAGAGTGCATCAAACTTTGGGTGTCTTCCTGGCTTTGCACGATCAACATCCAACTTTAACACAATATCTCCTTCATTGAAGACTCTGAATTTGGATTTATCGTCAAAAGTATTCTTCATTTGTTTCTGACTCTTTTCCATATTCAAATGATCTTGATCTCTCAGCTCTTATAATTCCATTAACTCTGCATAACAAACCTGCAATGGTTCATTCTTAAGCAGCTCCATTTGATGTAGCAAATCCAATACAGGTAACTCAATTGAAATAGGCATTCTTGCACTTCTTTTCCATACACAAGTTTGTATCGTTGAATTGCCAACTGATCTTTTAGGAGTCACTCTATCAGCCCAAAGTGCTGAATTCAACATCAGATGCCAAGCTCTTTGATTATCTTTGAACGTTCTTCTAATGATCCTCAACAGATTCTTATTAGTACTCTTAGCTAAGCCATTACCTTGTGGGTAATAATTAGATGAAGAACTTAGATATATTCCATGTCTTGACAGCCCAATTTGTTATCTTTGCACCAAGGAATGCTAAAACATTATCTGATGTGATAGTTGCTAGAACACTGAATCTGCAAACTATTCCTTCATTAAAGGATAATATCGAAGCTTCATTAGCATCCTTCAAGGCTATTGCTTCAGTCCATCGTGTAAAATCATCTATAGCAGTTAAGATCCACTTGTGTCCTTGTGATGATGGTGGATTTATCATGCTAATAAAGTCAAGACCCCACTACATAAAAGGATGATCAGTTGAAATACACTGCAAGGGTAGCGAAGCTAGATGTTCTTTTCCAACAAATAAAGCACATTTTTTACACTTTCTAATCCATTCAAAACAATCTTTGAATATGTTGGGCCAATAGTAACCATCTTTCATAATTTTTAAGGCTGTAGTACGTGCTGAGAAGCTACCTCCTACAAGTCGTTCATGGATTTCTGATAGTATTTTCTGAACTTTATCATAATCAACACACCGCAACAAGATTCCATTTATATCCTTTTTGAATAACACATTATCAATGAAGATATAAGGTACAAGTTGTAATCTGAAATACCTTCGTTTATTTTTGTCCATACCTTCTGGATAGGTGCCTGTTGTAGATAATTAACCAAATCAGTCATCCATCTTGATTCTTGAATCTTGTGAGTGAGCTCAGGCTGCTGATTTTCTGGTTGAACCATAATTTTTGATTGTTGATACGTGATTTTGGCATACTGTTTTGAAATATTTGGATCTACATGCTTGTTTTCTTTCCATATCAAAAATTAGATGTTCACATAAAACTTTTCCTCGAACTGTCTTAGCAACCTGAATATCAACATCATATTCCATGACCTTTGTTATTCAGTTTTCTCTTTTCTCACTTAACTCCTTATTTAGTAAGAATTATTTCACACTTGGATGAGAAACAAGAACATGGATTTTATTGTTCAAAATCATATACTTTAAATTATTTAGTCCTCTAACCACTGAAAGTACTTTCTTTTCAAGAAATGTGTACCTTGTTTCATAATCATGCAAGCTCTGTCCAAAGAAAGCAATAGGTTGCTCAATATTTTTGTCATTGACTTGAGTTAATATAGCTGAGATTGTTTCAGCTCCTGTAAGTGCATACATTGTAAAATCTTTATCGAAATTTGGATTTACAAGAGTAGGAGCCTGAGAGATAGCTGCTTTGATTGCTTCAAATCCTTCTCTTCCTTCAGTGGTCCAAGAGAGAGTTTTCTCTTTCTTTAGCATAGCTGTGAGTGGTTTAATCAATGCTGCAAAATCTGGAACAAATATCCTAATAAAGTTGATTTTTCCAAGAAAACTCTGTAATGCCTTCTTATGATGGGAAAATGATAGCTATGATATGGCTTCAATCCTGAAAGGATCAATTTCCAAACCTTTCTTAGAAACAATATGATCAAGCAGTTTGCCTTGATGTACTAAAAAGATAGACTTCAGTGGATTCAAAGATATTCCAAATTGTTTGCACAACTGAAAAGTCTTCCTTAGATGTATCAGGTGTTCTCCTGGATTTTTCGAGAACATGGTAATGTCATCTAAATAAACAAGAATTCATTTATTTAAAAATCTTTGGAAATCCATGTCCATTGCACGTTGAAACATTGCACCGTCATTAGAGAGACCAAAAGACATTCTTTTGTAAGCATAAGCACCCCACTTGGTGGTAAAAGTTTATTGTATCTATCTTCTTCTCGAAATAAAATCTAATTATATCCACTGTAACCATCTAGAAGAGATAGTATATCTGAATGAGACTGTTCTAGAATTTGATCCATATTCGGGAGTGGGTAATGATCTTTTAATGAAGCTTTATTAAGATCTCTAAAATCTACACATAGTTTGATTTCACCATTCTTCTTCCTAACAGGAACACGATTGGCTACCCAACTTGAATGCTTAATTGGAAAGATAATACCTGATTCAATCAAATTAGATAATTCTTTCTTCATCAGAGGCTCTATCTTGGGATTCACAGGCCTTTGTTTCTGTCTAACAAGTTTAGAATTTGGTTGTAACTCAATTGTATGATGTGCTAAACTAGGATCAAATCCTTTCAGATCATGGTATTTCCAAGCAAAAATATCTTTAAACTCTTTGCAAAGATTAATAAATGACTACTTTTCAGTTAAGGAACATACCTTTCTAAGAAAAAAAAATTTCCCTTCATCAACCAAGATCTCTTCATAATTATCAGCATGAGTTGACATTTTAGTCTTGATCTTTCTTAACTGATCATCAATGCTGAAAATATATTATTATGTGACCAGGCCTCGAGGTAGTTTATTTGTCTTCAACTGAACAATCTGATCACCATATAAATGTTGTAACTTATCCTGATTCACTGCAGAAAACGTAGCTTCTTGCTACAAAAACCTACAAATTTGGTCATCACTTTCAAAGAATTTCCAATTTGAATCATTATCAGGTACTAAGGGCCTGATAATTAACTTTATATGGGGCTGGATTTTTCTATTTTCAATCTTTTCAAGCACTTCAAATTTAACCTCGACTGTTGCAAGTTTGTCTGCATGCTTGTTTTCAGCTCTAGGAATAGAATGAATATTAATAGCATCAAAATCTTCCATTAAGTCTAAAACTCTATGTCTGTAAGACTTCATTAATGGGTTCTTAAAAACATTGAAATTTCTTACTTGATTAATAACCAACTCAGAGTCACCAAAAATTTGTAGCATGCAGATACCTCTCTTTTTGGCCCAAAGTAAGCCATGAATTAAAGCTTCGTATTCAGCTACATTGCAGAGACATGAAAATTGGAGACTCAAAGCTGAGAAATACCTTTCATTTGTTAAGGAAATGAGCATCAAACCTACTCCCTATCCCTTTTTGTTCTTAGCTCCATCAAAATGAAGCTTCCAAATCCCTTCTGTTGATTCTTCTATTTTGGATAGCAAAGGAAGTGGTGTATTTTCTTCATGCATACAATACACACCAAACATGTGTTCTTTAACCTCCTTAAAAGTATCATGAGCATGTTATTCCACTATATTATCATCCATAAACATATTAGAAAAACAATCCAATGTTGAAACATGAGCTACCTCATCAAAATGAGACTGATCTAAGGTTGAATAATTAGCCACTGCATTTGAAGAGTAAGGCTCAATATGAAATTTGGCCAATGGCTCTGAATTGATAGTAAATTTAGTACCATAACAAGTAGTGAAAAATAAGGAATTATCTAAAGAGAGATAACCTCCTATTTTTGCTGTGAAATATCTATATAGGCATAAGGAAAAATATGGAGGTAAGTCTACAACAATAACATCTTGAAGAATGGAAACATTTAGACAAGCATGTAACGTCACTTCTAAATTTTTTATTATACCAACCGTATTAGTTGTAGTTCCATCAAGCTATAAAACACTCCTTTTTGTAGGCTCATAATGTAAACCTAATTTTTCTGCAATCGATTTTGGCATAACTGTGCTACTTGCACCACTGTCCACCATGTAATTATGCACTAGATGTTCTCCAATAATAAGTGATAAATAAAATGGTGGTGGTTTCTTGATGTCATGAGCATTCAAAACTTTCTGAACCATCCACTTAACTTTTTTAAGTGGTCTTGCTCAAACGTTCCAAGGACCATGTCTGTCTTTTGAACTTCCTTTTCTGTTGTATTTGAAGAAATTTGTAGCTTAGCTAGTTCATGAGAGAGTAAATCTTGTTGCCAGGAATACTTAGTGCATCCCACATTGAGATGTTGACATTATGATTTTTCATTACATAAACAATGTTAAAAGAAGAAATTTTTTAGAGATAGATTCAACTGTCTTAGAGTAGGCCTTAACAAAAATTGATTCTGCTTCAGCTACCTTGGATATATGAGCTATGAACAATTTTCTTGGATCAGGCTGTAGCTATTTTTGATGGCCTCTATCAACTGGAACACTTGCTATTTTTTGAGGAACAACAAGGTTGTTAGTTGAATTTGGAGCTGTAGATGCTATATTATCAGTGATAGTATGCAGGATAGGCCTATTTTGTTGCTTTTGACTTTCAACAGCCTTCTCTTGAGCCCTAGTAGTGACTGCAATGAAATTCTCCTCATTAAAACTGACTAAATTTTATTCAAGTGCTTTTTGAACATGAGTTTCTTGCTGCCCACCCTCCATTTGAGGCATGAACAATGCTTCAGATTGAGGTTGTACAACAAGATTTAGATTCAGAAAATCATTTGGGAAAGTTGCAGCTTAATGAGGTTGATTGCAAGGCTGACAACATTCTTATGTAGCCATATTAATTGGGACTAAAGCATTAGATGAACTAGGAGCCTTTGGGTCAAACTACCTTTGATAGTAAGGCTGCCTATAATTTTGATTCTGTTTATAGGGTTGCCTATTTTGTTGATTCTATTGGTAGGGTTGATAAGGATCCTGATAGGGTTTGCTAGGTAATGCAATTTTGTTCTCAATCGAAGTCAATTTATTTCCCATAGTCTGCAAAGCTTTAAATACATCATCTGATGGAGCTACCAAAGTAGGCTCTATGATTGTAATAGGCTAAGGAATAGGTGTTAAATCTGCCAAAAATCTCATTGAGGGCCTTGGTGCTAATTTTCCATCTTGAATAAGACTATTTTCAGCTCGAATAGTAATATCATAAGCTACTGGGAGTGTCTCTCTACCCATTGACTAAATCATAGTTTAGATATCATTGTTTAATGCTCTAAGATAATAAAGGAAAGCATGATCGACTTGATGATTGACACTTGCTGGAATTCTCTCCCAAGTTCTGGAAAAATGGATATTGAAACTGGACATACATTCATTAGGAGCTCTTTTAATAGTAGACAACTATTCAATGAGAGAAAAATGATATGAATTATCCTGGAACTGTTTCAGCATTTTTTCTCCTAAGTCATCCCAAGTTCTTATGCTTCCAATTTCTAGGTTCCTATACTGTTGCAAGGCCTACCCTTTAAAAGATGCAGCTAAAAGTCTTAAAGCTACATCTTCATGAGTGATATTATGGACTGCACATAAGGCTGCAATGTCTTTGATACTGTTCAACTGGTGTAACCTGATTTTCACCTATGAATGATGGCAGACTTTTCATTGCAACATTAGGAATTTCATGGTAAACTGGGATTACTAATGGGCTGCCATTAGTAAAGGTCAAAAAATTCCTTGGTGGTTGGATAGCCATTTGAAAAACTGGGATATTAATTGAGAAATTGATACGTGGTGAAGGAATATTAGGAGGAGGGTTACCAAAAATAGGTCTATTGTAAGGTAAATTATTACCAACTCTTCTCCTTCTAGCAGAATTCAAATGTAAGGAAACAAACTCAGAAGGAATTCCTCTTACTGATGATCTTGTAGTCACTTTAGGCATGGAACATGCTGCAATACTGGACTGATATCAAATTAACGGAGTTGCCAAAAGATCTAAGAATCTTTAGAATAAATTATTGTAATCTGCTATAAATATGCTATAGAAATTATAATTTACATGCAAATCTGATTCGTCATCCCACCAGGCGTGCCAAAAATTGTTATCTCTCAAAAGTGTACCCTGTAGAGAGATGACTGCAAGTTTTCTAAGCTTGCACAAATGATCTCTCTCTTTCGTAGATACAATGGAAACACCTCAGGTCTATGGGTATACCTATTTTGAGGTGAGTCTCTAGTATCAAGGCTGGTTCCTTATTGATGTATCCTAAACTGATTTCTGGGATTTTGAGAGTAAAAGATGACTATAAAATGATTAAAACTAAGGCGATACACCAAATTTGTATGAGGGATTTGACTGAGTATATGCACAACTGATTTGGGAAGAATTCTTGATGCATGAACCAATAGTTTTCCTGGAGAATATCTAAGGGCAAAACACTTGATTGTACTGAGGGATAATCACAATAGTACTAATAAGTTAAGATACACATTAAAATTAAGTAGAAAAGACTGCAATTGCAGAAGGGTAAGGTGATTGATCAGGTAATTTGTATTCACAAGACTAATAGAAACATACACAAGAATGCAAAATAAATTGGAAAGGGCAAAAAATATTTCACACTCAGAGGGCAAAACTGGAAAAATTTTCTTCACTACTCGTATATCCAAAATTCCTCTAGAAGTCCCCTTGTGCTTTGTAAAGGCACACAATATATAGAAAAAATAAAATTCACCCTCTCCCTAAAAATAGCCTAAGGCTTGTACTCGCCCATGCATCTTATTTTTTAATCCTTTATTTAATAATAGATAAAGGATAAAATAGAGCATGTAATTACAAATAGGCATTATTAGCCTTACTTACATTACAGTCAAACTGAAGTTGACTGTTCTATTTTTAAGAAAATAAGGATGAATAATTTGCTAAAAATAAAGTTACTTGCTAGGCAAGTCTCTTTCCATTTAACATGCAACTCTATCTTTTTCTCTATTCTGTCCTATTGTGAAGGCATGCAAAAAAAATATTACTCCTTGTGAGTGAACAAAATAATTACAATAATTCCTATACTTTGTAAAATAATTCATCCAAATATCTATCTTGATTGGGACCACCTTTGTCTCGATGCTGACACTTATTATTTGCAAGGAAAACATCTAATGTGGGGCCACCTCTACACTTCAACATGGTTGGTCACCTTTGTGGGCTTAGCAAGAATAACCGTCGACCATTTTACTTTGCATACATCACTATAATTCTCACCACCTTTGATAAATACAAACATGTATATATATGTGTGTCGGTCTTTGCATTTGAAAAAAAATATACTATGGTTAGACATTGAAAGTATTTGCGATGATTATTTGTTTGATGGAAATGTGGGCTATCCCCTTCTCCATGGTGACTCACCCCTTGGTAACTTGGTGATGGAATTTGTAACCTGAGTTGAGTTTGTTGAAAATTTGGTGATGCTCCTGAGCCATTGATCTCAACCTTTATTTTGATACCGTTGATCTTTGGACTCATGGTTAGGGTTTCTTGTTGTGCATTAATGGTGATCGGTGGGAGATTGACCATGGTTAGTTGCTTTGATCTTTGGCCCTTAATATCTATCCTTTTAATTTGATGCCATTGATCTTGAACCATGGTTAGTCCAGTTGAAACTCACCTCTTGAGTTTGCATGATAAAGAGTGTCTTCGACCCTCAAGCACATTTCATTTGGTTTTTGGTTCGTGGGTGAAGCCCTAGAATTTTTTTTCCTCAATGCCTTCGTTGAAGTTTTGAAAACTCGATTCAGTCCATTTTGCTGGCATTCGAGAATTTGAATCTATCATCTTTGATCTGTTGGAGTTTTCTGTGTAATTTTTTGAGAGATTCTGCTATTTTTCGAAGCTTTCTGAGAAATTTTTATTGGTATCTTTATGAGATCTAGTTAATCTGAGCTTGAGAAACTTTGTGAGTGGAAGTGTTTGATTTCTCTGTCATTTTCAATGTATGAAGTTTAGATTTCCATGCAGAGGAGGTCTTTGTATTATTTATTGACCTCTGTCTCAACTCGAGCTCTCTTCAAGGGCTTATGACCACCCTTGTAACATGTAGTAATTTGAAAACAAGATGATGAAAATTTGTAAATGTTCATTTTACATGGTGAAGCCCTAGCAAAATTTTCCTTGAATCTTCTTCTCATCCTGTTTCAGTTGTAATCCCTTCTTTCCATTTAGCTTCAGCTTCTTTAAATTTGATTCTTCCTCTTCTGCTACAACTAAAACAAGTGTTTCTATCTTCCACTCTCTCTTTTGACCTGAAACTTCTTCCATTATAGAATGGTTGTTGGAACTTTGAGTTACATTCTTACTTTTCTTGCATGCACTTATGACTTGTCTATTTTTCTTTGGCTATAACATGTACCTACACACTTAGGAAAATAGTTAGAAAATACTTAGGATTTTTGGCCTCTCTTGTGTCCATTTTTCTTATTCTCTTTTCTATTTCTGCTTCTTAAGTGAGCTATGTAATCAATCTTCAAATAAATTACATATCCTGTTGCGTAGAGATCCATATGCATGAATTAGGATAGTGTAGGAATATGGATTAACTCTAAGCTCTTTATTGATTCTTTCCTTTTTTTTTTAATTTTCAGGTACCATGCCTTGAGGATGAAAGGAGCAGGCAAGGAGATGCTTTACACAACGAAGAATATACAAGGCAATTATGGGTTCTCTCATACTCCTTTGCTTCTATTGCATGTGTAACTCTTACTTCAACAGATTTTCCCACAACTTGTGTGGGAAACATTTGACTCTTCTTCTGAATAAAATATTGAATTCTAAAAATGAGTTGTGTATTTCTTGTGCATTCTAGATTTTCTATATGGATCGTATGATGAACTAAACAACTCAGTAACATAATTGAATGTCTTAATCATGAAGGAAAGAACATTAATAAAAACTTGTAACATTTAGTAATGAATTCTGATTTGTGTAATCTACATTTCTATTTGTTTCCTCAAAACTCAGCACTTCACCTAGTCTATAATTTGGTGTCTTCTTCAAGACAACACAGATGTGCTTCAGGGCTTTGTGTTCTTTTGCTGAAGATGGCATGAAATTGTAGACTATGTGATCTGTTATGTTTTGAGACAACACACATAACTATAGATTTAATTTAATCTTGTAACTAATTCAGTAGTAACAAATAACATAATGACTTCCTTAGCTTAGGTATACTTCACCCAAGACTTTTCATCATAATGAAAAAGTTTCAAGTTGCCCATTTTTGCACAAGTGCAAAAATTGTCAACAAGTAGATCTTGGCCTTAGGGTGGTGTTGGGAGAGGGAAGTGGAGTTCATTATTATGGAGGTAAAAGGGAGTATTGTAGGATTTTCTGGAGGGAGCGTGGGAGAGGTGCTCCACCTCTGTGGAGGTAAAATGTTTATATATAAATTTGCATACTTGTTTATGGAGAGAATTTTTTTTGTATGTGATTGTGAAAGTTCTCTTGGAGGATTTGGGTGGACCCCCATCCCACATGGGAGGTATAAGGAGATGAATCTATGTTATCCTCTCCTTTGCGCTTATTTTGGAGGCCTTTGTGTTTTGTTGAAAAATTGTAAATGGATTCCTTATATTGTGTTCTTGTATGTATTATTGAAGCCTTTGTGAAAAGTTTTCATGGTTGTAAACATTCCCTATTTCTCCATTAATGGGGCTTGAGGGCCAATGAGAAGGATGAATTCTCCTTCTCATTGGTATAAGGTTGGGAGGAGAGTGTTTCCTATACTCCTTTCCTTGTTGTGATTTGGAGATAAAGAAAATGGAGCTCAAAGTGATGTCTTGCATGGAGCTATTTTGTATGAGACCAAGAATGGAGAAAGTGTTGTAAATATTTTAGTGTCATCTCCTCCTTGTGTGGACTATCTTGAATTTGTATTGTAAAAATGAGACTTTTGTAAATGTATTATCCCAAACTTGTTTGTAATAATGGTTTGGAAATATGTATGGTTCGAGAGAGAGCTACTTGGTAAATATTTTACATGTTGTCCCCATGTTATGGGAGGATTTTCCAAATTGCATTTTAAGTTAATCTCATTGTTATGGAAACTTTATAAATCTGAAAATTATTGGTTAAATTTTTAATGAATAAGTGAAAAAAAGAGATTGTGGGTGCATTTTAAATTGAAATGCAACTCTTATAAATCTGTAATTTAATGTAAAAATTTTGCATCTATTTTCAAGTTGAATGTGTCCTCAAATTAGAAATACATGGAAATAAAAAAGTTTATTTGGAATGTTGACTTGGAAAATATTGTCACCTTGTGTTTATTAAATCCACTATAAGTTATGTGTATACCTAATGTAGATATTTGAAGCTAACTTTTAATTCAACTATCTTACAAACTGAGTATTGCAACTAAGAAATTATTAGAAAAATAATACACATTTTACATACAAACCGTTTTGATTAATTAAAAAGAAATATCAAGATAGAAATAAGTATAGTATAGGTATATTCACATATATATGTCGTAATGATGTGATTAAATGATATAAATTGTATGTATGATATAATTCAAATTGTTTAAACAATTTCCTTAATTCATATATATTTATAAAGATAAATTAATTGTTTAACTAGTCAATCTAGAATCTATATAAAGAAAACATATTAAGAAATAACAAGAAATAATATTATATTATATCAATACAATATATATTACTCTATATTAATATACTAATAAATATGATTTTATTATTTAAGAAAATTATATATATATATATATATATATATATATATATATATATATATATATAAAAGTAAAAAGAGAGAAGACAGTATTATGGTTTATATAAATATTATTATATATATTTATATGAATAAATATATATTATTTTATATTATTAAACAATATTAAAAAAAGGAATATATTAAAGAAATTGAATAGTAATGAATCGACTAGGTAAAGAGATATTGGAAAAGTTAAAAAAAAAGAGAAAAAAAAACAAAATTTAATTGATTAGGTGGAGGCTGATCCCCCACCACATGCTTTCTTTGTATTTAAAAGAAAATAAATAAATAAAATAAGTATAAGATAAATAGAAAAAAAATAGTACCCATTAACGTCGCTCCTACCCTGCCACACCAAATAGCTGCAGTATGGTAGCTTCCTCCCACTGCAATGAAATAATGAACACCGCTTCATATACAAACTCAGATACAAATCAAGAAATTCTTTATCGATGAAGATCTAACTCCGATACAGTTAGAAGAAAGAAGGAACAAATGGGAAAAGGTGGTGGTAAGAAGAAAGGAAGGAAATGAATCATGGCTATATAGAGGGAAAGCCCAATTTGGCATAAGATCATGCACATAATAAATAGGGAGTCAGGGCCCCCCAGGACTATCTTACGTTGGTTAGTTGGAATTGTAGAGGCTATCCTTGGAGGAGGGGTCCTGGGTTGGGGCCCGTAGCGGAGTGTAGAGACATCATTGTACTTGTGGAGACACATGAGCATGAAGGGTGCAGAGTACCAACATTTTACAGTGATATGAGAAGGTCTCAGTTTGGAATGGGTTGTGAGAGAAATGAGCAAAGAGCATGACGGTGAAGTGACAGTATTAGTTAGGGAAGCATGTAAAGGCAGTCATCAAGGAAGAAAAGAAGGACCCGAATAATCAATACTTATGGTTGAAATTGACCGTAAAGGTAACCACTCTTCTTTCTCGTAGCGTGTTACTTAGCTCCATATGGATCTAAAACCTACAAGAAGAGGAACATGGATAGAGAAGACCCTTCTCGGAGCATTGGGAAATGAGATATAGTTGAGTGTTGGCCTAACAAGGGAGAGATCATTCTAATAAGGGGACTTTGATGCTAGGACTGACTAATAATCAATCCCTTTACTTTGGGAAAGAAGAAGAATGGAATAATGATCCTATATGGTTGGAAGAGGACAAACAACAAAAATGGGAACGGGTCTCACAAGATATCAATGGTGGTGTTTCTCATTTTGGGGCTGAATTTTTAGGTCTATGCAGCTTACATAATTTGATCATATGTAATGGAATAAAGACATGGCCAAATTCCAGGAGACATCACATGTCAAACATACAATGCCATCAAAGTGTCGTAGACTATGCCATATGCTCACAAACAATTATGTCTAAGATTTTGGAAGTCGAGGTAAGAAGTTCTCCTGTAGAAATGAAATCAGATCATAATCCAATTCATGCGAAGATCAATATGCAAAAATAAGGACTGGACAAAAAGAGCGCCTTCATCTTGAACAAAAAAGTAGAGTATCAAGGCAAAATCCTTGTGAATTAGGAGAACCACGCCATCTTTAAAGGGCAGGATTGCAAAACAGTTATAGGAAACTGTAGGATGATGTTAACTCCAACAAGGGAAAATACATGCTCAATAGTGTGCAGTTAATGAATGTAATACACAATGCGCTAAGGGAGTGCAAATGTGCTAGAACTCGGAGAAGTGTTAAAAACAGTTTTCTAGAAAATCCATGGTTTGACGAAGAGTGCAAAGCTGCAAAAAGAAGGTTAAAAGCTTCCAGGAAACAGAAAAAACGGATACAAAGGTTATATAGAAAGTTAGTGAGAAACAAAAAGGAAGAGTACATGATAGGTAAGAGAGAGGAGCTGATTTTCATGGGGAAGCATAATCCGAGAGGTTTCTGGAGAGAGCTTCAACAAGAGTAGAAGCTATAGTGGAGAACAACATCACAAATACACTCAGTGGCTTGAATATGCAAAGATGCTCTACAAAAGAAGCAATGACTTGTCCGTTTCTTCCTTATGTTATTGAAAACAAGGACAAACTCTTCTCCATGAAAGACATCAAGGAAGGGATCACAAGATTAGTAGGGGGAAAGACTCAAGACATAGATGGGGCTGCAAGAAGAATTCTTAAATTGGGGTGCTAAAATTTATTTCTCCGCACATTACAAATATCTTTAATAGAGTTATCCAATTCGGTTTTCTAAGCAATTGGACAACTAGCATTGCCATCCCTCTACACAAAAGCGGATGATGTCAACAACCTAGGAAATTACCGCACCATTACGATTAATCCGCTTTTTGGAAAACTTTTTGGCGGCATATGGTGGAGCATAGAATTATCCTTTGGGATGGAAAAGGAGGGTAAGAGAGCAAAAGGGACAAGCCATGTTTTAGACCAAAGCACTCTACCATTGATCATTGCGTCATTCTTAGGCACTTGATTGAAAAGGTTTGGGATAGGAAGGGTGAAGAGGTGTATTGTTGCTTCGTGGACTTCAAAAAGGCCTTTGACACGGTCTCCTAGAAGCAAATTGTGGAACAGAATGGAAGAGTTGGGCATTCCAGCTAAGTATAGGGCAGCGATGCACAAACTTTATGAGCAGATATGGGCTAAAATTAGGACTAAAGATGGCCTATTAGAGTGCTTTGGGAGCGACATTGGGGTCAAACAAGGTTGTCCGTTGTCACCCATCTTGTTTGGGTTATATATAGACAAGCTAGAGGAATGGATTGACAAAAAGGGCAGAGGCGGGATTCATCTAGCTTCATATGTAGTGAGAATTGTTGCTCTATGTAGATGATCTTATCCTAATGGCTAAAACAGCAGCAAGGTTTGCAGGAGCATTTGAGAGCTTTAGAGTTATTTTTACTAAGAGGTGGGAATGCAAGTGAACATTGGTAAAACCAAAATCATGATATTTACCTTAAAAAAGAAAATGGAGACAAGTAAGCTTTGAGTTTGAGGGGGACTCCTTGCAAGTTGTCAAGGAGTACAAATATTTGGGACTAGACTTTCACAATTGTCTCAACTGGGAAACTTGTAGAGCTGAAGAGAATTCAGGGAGAGGTGGAAAGCTCTATATATGCTCCAAAACAGACTGTAGAACATCAGGAACTATGGGACTGGAAGACCCGTTTGAACCTTTTTGAGTTATTGGTAATCCCGGGTAATGCTATACGGTTGTGAGATTTGGGGCAACAATACATCCATGAAGAAATGGAAGCAACTAGAAAGAATTTAAAAGCATCTAATTACAAGTAGTTTCAAAATAAAAACCATGGTTCACATATGAAATCTTTCTAGCGGAAGCCAGAGCCTTTCCAGTGGAAGTGATGATGACGACCCGACTATTAGGATATTTCAAAAAAGTGGAAAACATGGAGGATTCCCGGTGGCCTAAAATAACAATTGAGGAAAAGTTAAACAGGAGGAAGAGAACATGGATGAAGCAAAATGATGAGTGGATGAGCAAATGGGGCATTAACATGCAAGAGTGCCCTAGCACTAATGAAGAAATAAAGAAGTATGTAAGAGAGATAGTTCAAAAATACCATGTGGAATAAGCAGCCTGGTCGAAAATAGAGAATACTATGTCAAGACTTTTAATCCCACTTGTGATCACGGGCAAAAGCACTACATTGGAGCGACGATAAAGTGGAAGGCTAAAATGTTAATTGTACAGCTAAAAACTAGTTCACATCACCTTTGGTGTGAAATCGGGAGATGGAAAATGCCCAAGGAGGAGTGGTCTGAAAGGGTTTGTAAGTTTTGCAAGTTGGGCGTGCAATGGAATCAGAATGGCACTTTGTCCATGGAATGTGTCAGCTTACATGGGACATATAGGAGAAATTACATGGATATTTTAACAGGGGCTGATCTTACAGCTTTGTTTGAAGAGGAAAGGGTGGCAAAAACGACAAATTTCCTGATAAAAATTCATAGCAGACAGAAGCAAAAATAGCAAAGAGCTAGAAAGAAAGGTTGAAGTAGCAGTTTTCTCGGGCATCTTTTGGTGTTTGGATGCCTTGCTAGTGTTTCACCTTTGGGTCCCATAGATTGCTCAGTCTCATGGATGTCATTAAAAAATTTCATTTCATTTCATTCGTATCTAGTAAAATGCTCATATAATCAGAGTTGTATGTGGACTCCTATGGGTACTCAGAATTCATGCCAATGTGGCACTCAGTGTTGAGTGCTCACATATTTAGCCAACTATGCTCCGTTATGACACATACTCTAATCAGAGCTTGACTGTCTGACACCCGACTAGGAACTCATGCCGTGTGGCCACCAAATCTTACCAGTCCACTTGGGTTTAGGTGTACCTTAACACACCTGTGTCTCAATTAAGGTGTCTATTTTATCGAGCTAGAAATGCCACATGTCATCAATGTCAAGTCTTTACTTCAGACCCATGCGTTACCTGATTTTCACACTTTGTAGAGAATGTTAGGCCATTTGGAGGGTTATGCTTAACTTGGGCTATTCTTGCACCGAGTTAAAATTGGGCCCGTGATACATATAATTTGGTTACCTTTTGACCCTCTCCTTAGTGTTATGTTTTCAATAATCCCTGTTGCATTGAAAACATGTGGATCTTTCAATTGCATTTCGACCATGGTTTTGGCCATGCCATTTTTGACTACTTACTGTAGCTAAAAACTATGCCCCTATAACATTAATATGTTGCATAGGGAAATGAAACCTTCAAGCCTTAACACTTATTTGCTATAATTACACTACAAAGGTGAAAGGAGCTGCAATGAAATCATCTTTAGTGCTTCAAAATTGAACATGAAATCCCTATTCACCATCCATCCTAAGCTATGTGAATTTGAAATTCAATCTTATGCATCACGTGAGATTTGAGGGAGGGGAATTTACCTGACTATGTGTGTGTGTCACTGTGTGTGTGTGTGTGTCCTGTGTGTGTGTGTGAGAGAGAGAGAGAGAGAGAGAGAGAGAGAGAGAGAGAGAGAGAGAGAGAGAGAGAGTCCTCATATAAGACCTTAAAACATCCAAATAGAATAATGTAAATGAAATGCGTGGTAAAACAATGGTGGATTCTTGGCATGTGGGGGTTGAGCACATCTGCTAGATAGTAATTGTAGCTGCTCAAAACAAGAGCATGTGGGCTCATTTTGACATGCATGTGGGTCTATATTACACCATTCAAACATGAACTTATAACTACATGCATTGAAATACACGCACTTCTGTATGAGATATGCACGATTTAACCATAGATAAACTCTTCATTATATGCATTCATTTTGTAGAAGGAAAGGATGACACTACTACCAATATCTACACAATAGCCATTGACTATGCTAGACCAGAAAGACTAGGCCCCCGGCTCGGGTAGGAATTAAGGATCCCAGAACTGTTAGATTTAATCCTTCTAGCTATGACTGTGAAATAGAGGTAAGATTAATGAGCAAGATGGGCCAATCTAGTCAAACCATGAGCCTATATTTACTTCCCATTGAGCCCTGTGTGAGGTGGCAAAGTCATACTTGAAGCAAAGGTGCAAATTTCTTCAAGTATATAATAAACACGATTGTTCTCTATCATTCCATATTGTTTTGAAGGAACGAGACAACATCCTCATGGGAATACATTGTGGGAATGGTATGTGATAGTTTCAAGGTTGCTTATAAGCCAGTCACTCTATCAGTACCAATGTTAACAATACATGTCTTCCCGTGATCAATAGGCTATGAATTACACGCCGAAGTAGCCAGTGGAGAAGGGACGAGACTTTTCTCCAGATGTTATAGTTGCTAGTGCTCTCTAGTAGATATATATGCAAAATGTGGCAACATGTATTTGGCAACACACAACTTGTTTGACAAAATGCCTAGCAAAAATGTGGCCTCATGCACTGCAATGATTGTAGGGTGTGTAGAAAACGAGTTTGTTAAAAATGACAATCAACATGTTTGCCAAGCATTCTATGCAAAACAAGGATTCTAAATCTCTACTTGCCATCACCCTCCAGGCCTTATGCCACAACTTGAGCTCTACAAAAGGGTATGGAAGTGCCTTCCCAAGCACCGGAGTTTGGTGTTTTGGCATGGACTTACATTTACAAGTTAATTGACCCGAGATTCCTTCCCAGCGTTTAGCCAAAATGAGAGATTTAGAAACGGTAATGGAATTCCATCAAAGTTGAATATATGAAGGAGTTTGTCAGATGTTTTTGTTGCATGTGCTCTAGCAGATATGTATGTAAACATAGAAGAACACACTTGGCTTGTGAATTTCTTGACTGAATGTCTGATAGTAATGTGGCCTTTGGTCTACAATAGTTGCATGATATGCACAAAATGGGTTTGTTGAAGAGGCTTTGAGCTACATTTAAACGAATGCAATCGGCAGGTCTTCAAGCCAAGCTCCACTAACTTTTGAACAGAGACATCCTCCCTGTCTGTGCTAAAATAGGAGTTGTCGGAACAAGCTATGAGATGTCCATCAAAGCATAATGAAAAGTGGTTTTGCTGTTGGAAATATTCACTAGGTTGCAAATGGGTTTCCTTCTAGATAGATATAGTATAGCAGACAATGTGGAAGCACTACACGAGAACAAGATGGGAAGTCCTTCGGTTTCGCAATGTGTCAAAGAGATGTGGTCTCATGGAATGTAATGATTGCAGGATCACTGTACAAAATGGGCTTCCTTGTTGAAAAGGTTGTTGAAGATTTTAAGCCAAAATGCAATATGTCAACTATAACTCCGATACTCCACAACCTTTGGGTGCATGCGATCCTCCTAGCCTGTGCCAAAATGGGATGCCTTATAGAACAGGGATGCAGACTAGTCCAGTCACAACATGAATTGATGTCTTAGACACTCTTGCAGGATATGAATGCAGAGTGACAACATAGTCTCCCAGGCATGCTTCATCTAAGAGCCACCATGATCTACATAGATTCTGATGCTGCTTTATTTTGCTTCATTTTGCAACGAGCAATATTCAATCTGTGAACCGAACCATTGTGGTGTACTTGCATCTTAGCTTTAAAGTTGATCAAGTTGTTTTATGACAAGTATTTCCTTGGGTTGTGAGCTGATAAAGTGGTTGTTGTTGCTATGTTCTTCCTTGAATTAAAACTCAAGGAACTTGAAATTCTCTAGGCATTTCAAAAATACATGCCCTCAACGTCGCATCCACAAACTAGTTATGAAACATTGTGCAAATGCTTGGGGAAAATTTGACAGACTTGGCGAGTCTCATGATCAAGACTCGCGAGTCACGCATTTGGCCTCGACGAGGCCAATTGTTTATCATTATTTTTTTACATAAATTTTCGTAAAAAAACATATTTGAATTTTTTGAAGACTCTTGAAACCCGATGTCTACAAGAAATAGTCATCAATCATAGCATACCAGGTTATGTGGAGCAGTCACTTCAATCTATACAACTGACCTCTTTGAATGCAGCACATTAGATGCTTTTGACTGCTCTACTAGGAGCACTATTACAGTATGGCTGCATCCTAAGATAGGACGCATCACAACAAATTTCAAAAGTTGGCTTTCAGGTTGGACCGTACATTTGAATACTAGAGAATGCCTAATGATGATCTCGAGCTTCAGACCGAAGCTCTAACACAAGGCAAGTGTTACTAGATCAATCTTTTGGAGTTGTGTGAGTTTTGACAAAGTAGAATCTCCACGTTATTTACTTGATACATTTGACCAAAGCCATTTTGTAGGGTTTTGGTCAAAGTTGTGACTGAGTCATAACTTTTTATTGACCAATTCATGACCACGATGGCTCTAGAAGAAGAGGTTTCCATTTGCAAACCGTTTTCTAGTTCTCAGGCCCATCGACTATGATGAATTCTCCATTTGCATTTTGGAGCTTCATAGGAAATGCCTTACTTTGTGCAGATCTAGGTCCTCATCTAAGACGACAATTAATGGATGATGGTTCACTAATGCCCTACAAGCCTAAATTTTTTAGTCATCTACATACTAAGGATCCTAAAAAATAAGACCGATGGCCTGGAAACCATTCTAGTCACCAATCGTAAAGCAGTTTGCTAGTTATGGAAAAGGTTCTGTGAGTTCAAATGAGGTTATAATGGATTTATAAGTGGAAATCTACAGAATTTCTAACCATAAAAGTGCAAATGACTCATTGGACTAGATCTATGTGTGTCATTGAGTGTCTAAGCCTCCGAGCTACAAATAAATAAAATACCATTTTTTGTAGCTAAGCTACGAGCTATGTAAAAATAAATGTTGTAAAAGGACACTCAGTAAGTGACCAATTACGAGTGTGGATACTTCTAACAAGAAACTTGTAAATGACTGTTTGGACAAGTCTAACAAGTGGCATATTGTCTAAAATTATGACTAATCGGATGAAGCAGTGAAACTCTCATCTTTCCAAAGTATTTCTCTCTCATTGATTTCAGAGTTAAGTGACACTTATCTGATATGAGTTGACTTGTCGGTGCATTAATCTCCCCTTAGCCTTGTCCAATGCAAATTATTGTTGATTATTGTCGTAAATGGTGAACTAAAGATATTTATTGTGCTAGATTTAAGTAGATGCCAAATTAAACTGAAGTTGGATTTATTGTTGACTTTACAACTCACATATTCTTGCAAGATGCAAGAAAGATGGAGAAAAGGCTGTATTGTATATGCATTTGACTATGTCTTCCATGGTTTAGATAGCTCCTCTATAGCTCCTAAATATTCGTCCTAAGTTGGATTGACATGAGTTCACACAAAAGATTATGATGTTCTAAATTTGGTAGACATCCTAATGAAATGTTGGTTTTATAAATTCCTAGCCCGAAATGTGCTATTCAATCATAGAATGTAATTTTAATTAATATTTAGCTTGCTGATAATACAGGTCTGATATATAGATATATATGTTAATTGAATTTGAAGTTCTATCATGCTCTGTAGTGAATTAATTAAATGTTTAATTCCTACGCCCCTAAGCTAATATATTGTAAACATTGTATTCTTACCTTGTAAATGTATTAATTATCTTCTCACAATTAATAACTGTTAAACTTAGTTTAAATTCATACATCAACTCATACCTTCCTCTAGATTAATCCTAAAACAGGTGGGGGCAATTGAGACCTGTCGCATGCAACCACCTTCCTCTTGATGTAACTTCTACCAATCCAACTGTCTATTACCCCTTCAAATATGCAATTCCGCAAGACCAAGGGTCTATCATCTCTATTCAGTATGTTTATTGACAATCGTCATAAACCTGACAGCTAGGAGTCAAACTTTGATCCACCTTTCATGGACCAATACACTCAACTCGTACCAAGCCAAGAACATGGATTCTAATGTAAACTCATCCACTGGAAGCTTATGTAAGATGATATAGTCAACTTCTGCCAGAATAACTTCCTCCCGCATAAACCTTGTGTATCCAAGCTGAGTAGACATATGCATTTATCATTATGGAGACTTGATGCAAGAGCATCCACAATGGGCAAACATGCTTAAGATTTTAGGCAAGGAATAACAAGTTCTTCACAGAATCTTCAATTGAGGTCTTAAATCAAGCCATAAGCTACAAGAGAGGTATATTGTGTTTATTTCATTTATCTAGTCATTGTCTGGTAATTTTTCATTGCTCACATTCTGGCACGCCCAATGGATATAGTCACACTACCATAGATCACACTTTTAGTTTATCTTTTCATAATCTAACATCGTTTGTGTAATATCTTTGTATTCCTCTAACCTTGTTGATCCAAGTTTTAGGTTCTTAGGGGCAGTACAAAAGTGGGTGAGGATAAATACCATAAAGGTAAATCAATGTACCTAGGTGAACATGAGGTAAGGTATTTTCCTACATTTTAACATTTCCCCTCAAGTGTTTATGCTAGGGGCCAAAATAGATGTGGCATAGTGAACAATGTGTAGTGCCGATAACTAGGCGTTCATTTGTACGTGTACTCATGTTTCAAGTGTCTGGGAAAAAAGGGACATCTACATGTGTTTCTAGTCCATTATCTACGTAACTGCATTCCTCATAGATGCATTAAAGATTCCACTACCTATGTTTTTGTTCACTTGCACGAAGTTTCTGTTCATATAAACGCACTACCATCCTGAAGAATCTCTACGCTAGTGTCCACTATGCACGTAATCAACTATTCAATCTTTGTTTATTCTATTTAACATACTGTGTTTGCAGGTTTCTCACTAGTAATAGCTCCATGCATTAGCGTTCTCTATCAACGGAGCGAACTCAAAAGTGTAAAATAAACACCAAACATAGTGTACCTGGTCTTTTTTTTTTCTATTTTTTGTGCCATGCATCCAAGTTTAATAACTAAAGCAACAAGTTTTAGGACTACAAAATCCTTAGTGTCTGATTCTAAGTAAAGCCATTTGTTGCAAGGCAATTATTTCAAAACCCATTTTTAAGCAAGATCATTACCACATCCTCTTTTACTGTTGAATGGGTGGAGTGGCGCTACAAATGTGTATGCTCTTTTCAAAACAACTTTTTAAATGATCTTAAAAATTAATATCGTGGGCTCCACTTTTTTTTCTTGTCCTCAAGAGAGAGTGTCACCATACCTTAAGTGTCAAAACTATAGATACAAAATCTCTCAACAAACAGGACTGAGCTCTAAAGGTACACCTGCTAAAGAAAAATGCTCAAAACAAGAAGCATCACAATGCAGAAGGTATAGAAAGTGGAGCAAGAGGCCTAAATGGTCGAGGAGCCGTACCTGTAGAGTCCTCTCAATGAATGCCTATGTCGCCTGCCATGAGTGATTAGATATCCACCCCCAAATCAACACGGATGGATGAAGAAGATGCCTGCATATTACTTGGTGAAAAATGCACAATGGGTGCATGCAAAAGAACATCAGAATGTGTATCAGGTTGATCATGTCTGATAGCTAAAATATCAGGTTTCTCAAGCCTAAGTGAAGGTGCAGAACTCATGTGTTGCTCATGATCCTCAGAAAGAGTTGAGCGAACAAAAAAAGGAGCTCTGTCAATGTGTGATCTCAATGAAGTATCTGCTCGAAAACCAATGTCATGACAAGAATTCCACTTAACAGGTGGAATAGAGGAAACAATAACCTGTGAATGTCTACCAATGACTCCTGCTAGTGAGACCCATAGAATGGAGCATGCGAGAACTGGAATGCAATGGTATGCTTCTCAAAAAAGCCATGTAACTGAGTACAGAAGTAGGATACATAACATGTGGTACTGTAATAGGCACAGATGTGGAAGAGCATGTAGTAACAAGCCTCATAGGTTTATGAAGCATCAAAAGTAGGTTCAGGATTAAAGACTGGCAAATCAATGTCAGTGGGTACAAGAGCAACAACTGCAAGTGGACTAGGAGAATGGATATGGTTGTCCACAATATGATGGTGATGGTGTAGGCTAGCAAGTTTGTTCTACAGGGAGTGTATTATTGTATTCTTATCGTGAATGAGTGATTGTAGAAGATAATTTCACTTTTTGAGCGATCTATTTTCTTCCACAAATTCTACAATATTCTCTTAAAGTCCACATACTTCAGAGAAAAGCATATCATCCTCAGAATCCATGATAGGTAAAAACTACAACTCCCAAAAATTTAGGACGTTGGGCTTAGCCAAAATTGCATCCGCAATTGATTATAACACTCCTCCATATTTGGCACTTTATAATTATAGTGCAAGTTTCAAAATAAATAACTCCAATGAAAAGATCATGAAAAAACAAGCACTTTTGCAAAAAAATGGCACTCAAAACTGAGTTATCGATCAAACGTTATAAGCTTTTTAATATTTTGCTTTATTATTTATTTTAGGTGCCACTAAAACAAAATAAAATGTTGTTGACTTCACCACACAAATAAAGTTAAAGGGGGCTGAAGTTAAGCACCTACTAGTAGGAACCACAATCTTTAAGCCCGTATATCACCATGTCATATGACCAAAGGCTAAGGATTTTAATGGGTATTTGCACAACTTACTATTTCTGGACTGTGTAGACAATGACCTTTATTGCCGAAAATAGCAACCTGTGGATTTTCTCGAAATAGTAAAAACATGCACAACATCCGTGGAAAATGCATCCAGCAAAAGAATATGACCAAATCCCAAATATATGAATATAAAATGAATTAATTTACAAAATAAAACTTATTGAAAAATGTCAACAGTAATCTCCAGCTCTGATACCATGAAAGGAACGATAAACAGATCGTACCAACCCAAGAACACAGATGCTAATTAAACACCATGATCAATAAGATGAATGTAATTCGCCAGAATAACTTTACATAAACCTTTGCAAACAAATGAGAAGAAATATCATATATTATTATGGAACTCAATGCAATACATTGAGAATAGGCCTTGCTTAAATAGGTAAGGAATAACAATCTAAGAACCAGTCAAGGTCGTAGATCAAGCCATAAATAAAGGAAATAACTAGGCATCAAAGAACTAGTCAAGACCATAGATTTAGGAGAGAATGTAGTGCCCACATTTTTCACACCAAAAAACAACAACAGTAAAATACCAGGATAATTGTTTTTTTTTACACTTACAAATTGGTCATTACAAAATGCCACAAGGACTCCCAGTCAGGAAAACTTGACAACGTATACGACACTTACAAAATTCATCAAATCACATAGACACATGACAACACCATATACATGTTTATACCACACTTTTCCAAATAAATGAGTACTATCAATGACCCAACCACAAGACAAATGACTCCCATATTGACAACCCACAAAACATCATTTCTTTAATTACATCTTAAGTTCATTCCATGTTTAATTTACAGTTTGACCATTTTAAGTTGGCTTCCTTTATGCATCATGGAAATTTCCATAACTTACTTGCTTATTTAGCACAATTCAAATCACATATAAAGTACTCAATTATCTTGTTCGTATGTTAAGAATATACTTCTCAACGTTTATCCAATGTTTAAAATTTAACTTTGCCACACAAGTGAACCTAACGTGATGTCAAGATGAAATCTTGGGATTAAGGAAGACATAGATTCGAGATAGATTTTTCCCCAAGAACATTGTTCGATCACATAATAGTTATTTTGCTACCATAGTTAATAAAGTTCAATAACTTATTGACTCGGGCCATTTATATTTATATATCTTTTGCTTTCTCAAAGTTTGGTCATACCAAGGCAATTTAAATCCTTTGTAATGCATGAAAATGTTTAATTAAGTTATAAGGACTCCTAGAGTGACCTTAATCCTAATCTCCAATCTCGTTTTCATCTTATATGACATGCTCTTACATCACACTATGGTCTCATTCTTAGCATCATCTCAAAAAAAGAGAGTTACAAAAGCACTTGTCTAACAAATTAAGGGAGTACATGGTTAGAAGCATTATAAAATACACATGAACACAAGTGATCTATGTTCATGAATATCCCATATCTTTGCAATTGCACGATTCCACATAAGAAATATTTTTTATTCCTTAATGCCATAAGATGACATAACAAGGGATTAAGGGACAAGATTATAGTTTCTAAGGTTCTCTAAAAACAACATCTTTCAAAACAGTTTTGTATGCAAGGAGTTAGATCTTAGTTTTCTAACCACAAGTTAACATCCTAATCCACTAGGGTTTAGTTCCATTCCATTTTTTCACTTAGGGCTTTACGCTCCATTATAGATTAGAATAAAATTCAAAACATATTCACTCTATAAACCCTCCGTAATAGATCAAGCACTCTATTGTCACTAGCCAAAGATAGTACATATAGCTAAGAGGATCTATTCCTTACCAAAATTTTAAGTGATAGAACCACTATTCCACTAGCTCCATGATGTCATCTGGATCCCACAAGAAATTTATTCGATGCAAAATATTTATTTGACTGTGTTGCTCCTATATATCTGGTTTATGTCGATGTCACTAAACGTACCTACTAGGACGATAAACCCCTTTCTTGGGATCGTATTTGCCTAAAACTAGGATTTTCCATCGAGTGTAAAGGTTCGTTTGAAGGTCACGGTTTTTCTATGCTAAGGGGTCAACCTAGGCATGCTAGTTATATACAATTTTTGAACTAAGGTTGATTGTTGTGGTTAATGTTCCTTTATTACATTCTCAAGGCAAGAAACACAACACCAAATATTAAACCAATAGTTGCATAATGAAAGCTCTCTACAAGGTATAAATTTCAATTCTTTTTGACATTTGTGTTCCACCTTTACCATAACAATTTTGGGATCAAAATAACATCCATGAAAGAAATACCAATTTCTCAAGCATTTATTAATCTAGCGACTTTTACATACTACCAATTTCAACAATAAGTCTTTCAATATAATACCAAAAATAAACAATGAATTACTCAACGCCTTTACGTCATCATTCTTTCATCCTGCAAAAACCACGTGAGCAAGATATCAGCGATAAATTACTGGCATGGCATCCACCCTAATCAATCATAATTACCATTTTGCAGTTTCCCATTTACATAAGATAAAAATTACAATTTGTAATTGAAATAAAAAGGTTTAGAGACATGTATTCATTACATTTCATTTTCCTTCTTTTTGTAACCCAGGAGAGAGAAAGAGAAGGGTAGAGAGAGAAAATACTGTTTTTTCAAAAGTTCTAATGCACACAACAAGTTACATTATAGTGTTTTAAGCAGTTATTTACATGTGTTAAAAATTTTCAGGGTGATTTGGCAACCCCATGAGGGTCCTGCAGCTTTCTATTTTTACATTTTCTCACTAGTTACAAAACGTTCAAAATGGGCTCGGAGGCTAAGAAACCACTTATAAAAGTTATCTTCTAATGAGAATTCACACCACAATCAACTTTCTACGTGTCCCCAGATATACCAAGAATTCATAGCAATTGACGGAATTGAAAAAAAGCGAACGGTTTACGTTTGGCGGAAAGTTTTCTGAGGCTACTGATCGTAGTTGACCCAGTTGTAAAAGGACAAAAGTTAGCTCGAGGGCTCAGAAAACCACGTCCAAAAATGACGTTCGATGGATAAACACGCAATGAGACACTTCCTACTAGTTCCCCTATATAAGGAGAATTCATCAGAGTTGACGGGATTGAGAACTAGAAAACTATTTTCAAATGGCGACAAGTTTTCTAGAGTGACTAGTCGAACTTGGTCTAGTTTGGCCTCGTCAAATTGCGACCGGAGGCCTACAAAATGGCTTTGCAAAACTATCCCGAAAATTTCTCTTTCCTATATTGAATGTTCCATGCATTTGTCTAGTATAAACACTAGAGATTTGCGAAGACAGGAAGTAATTTCTCCATCCAGGTTTCAAATGGTGGTTCAAAACGAAAGCCAACTTTCTAGATTTAACAGCTTTCGATTGTTGTAAACCTGTGATGCCCCACTGGGCATGGGCCTCCTTTCTGCCACCTTGGCCTCCCCCCCAACCACCCAACCTGCCAAATTTTAAGGCTGTCATGTCTGTCTTTGCGTGGGAAAGATGGAGTTGGTGGAGGCTTTTTTTTTCTTCACCAAAATCTTTGTTTTGATCCTCTCATTCAATGCACTGGACACAGACAAATTGACTTGATGCTAGTGGAGCAGGCGTGTTGCATCCACCTTCTTGAATGCTACGAGGTGTGTTCTTGTTAGGGATTCACTGTAGCGACCTGCAACAGGTCATTTCGGGTTCCTCCTTCAAGATATTTTTCTCAAAATCACACTGTACAGGCAGTTTCAGTGGGCATAGAACTGAATTTCTCCTAGGAAGAGTGCCGCGAGGAAGTGTTTGACTATATGCAGCTGCTGCAGGGTGATCTCAAGGAACCGTTGGTGCTGAACCTGCTGTTCTGGTTGCACGTGACCACAGTCATGAATAGTGGTTACAAAACCTTGCAGCTGTAGTAGAAGAATGAGATAAAGTTTTAATTGAGCTGTCTTGCCTTTTCATTTTGGAAAGCCGCTTCCATCCAAGTGGTGGATAGGCGAAGCGGCAAGCTAGGGAAGCCAGCCTGTTGCAGCTTGGTAAAAGCCTGCTGAGTGATCCAACAAGCAGGTTGTCCAACCTTGTGTTATCTGTTCAGCATCGACCTGCATCCTCAAATTCGAGATTCTCCTTCAAGATATTTGTTTCAAAATCGATTAAGAGACAGTGAGAGTGTTACCAGGAGACCCGATGAAATTTAGTACAGAGATTCTCTATTGATTTCTTACTTGTCTTACGTTGTAACTCATGGAAGAGTATCTCATACAGGAAGATCTATTTTTTTATCAGAATATTCACGAAGCATAAATTGCTTTGTTGTGTCATTTTTTTCCACTCTGCCCATAGATGCGATCTGTCTCCTTCTTGTGTCTAATTCTGGTGACTTCAGTAACACTTTGGCTCTGTCTTGTTGGCTTGTCAAACTCAGCGGCATCAAGACTACTGTGTTGTGAGCTTGCTCTCTGTATCTTTCCTGGTTGGATGCATTGCCTGCGTCTATTTTATATGTAGTCCAAGAGCCATATATTTGGTGGAATTTTCCTGCTATAAGCCTTCTGACGAGTTCAGGGTTACCAGAGACTATTTCATGTCTCATTCTAGAGATTCAGGGCCTTTTGATGATAACAGCCTGGAGTTCCAGAGGAAGATTCTTGAGAGATCTGGCATAGGTGAGCACTCATACTTTCCAGGAGCCATTTTGGCTTCTCCACCTAGGCTAACCATGAAAGAAGCCCGTGCAGAAGCAGAGATGGTGATGTTTGGTGCCTTGGATGAACTGTTTGAGAAAAGCAGAGTGAGGCCCAAGGATATTGGGATTCTTGTGGTGAACTGCAGCTTGTTTAATCCAACTCCATCTCTGTTTGCCATGATTATCAATCACTACAAGATGAGAGACAATATTATGAGCTTCTTCAATGAGTCACTAAGTTTGCAGGCATAAAGGTTTCTGTTGGAATTATCACACCTTACAAGCTACAGCTGTAATATTTGCACCAAGAGTTTGATGCTGTCCTCAAATGTGAAGAAGGAAAAAAAGGTTTATTTATCACTACGGTGGATGCCTTTTAGAGCCAGGAGCGTGATGTAATCATTATGTCTTGTGTCTGAGCTTCAAATCATGGGACTTGCCTTGTATTGGATGCCTGTGTTAAGTATGGTGTGAGGAGACTTATATATACAAGCACATATAATGTTGTATATGCGGGAAAGGAGATTGTTAATGGCAATGAAGCATTGCGATATTTTCTCTGGAGGATCATGTTGACCCCTATGGGCATAGTAAAGCTTTGGCTGAACAGTTAGTCCTCAAAAGTAATGGTAGATCATTGAAGTATGTTTACCAGCAGCATCAATGCAATTGTTTGGTGATTCAGTTGTCTTTCTTTGCGGTTGACAATAATATGAAAATAATTGTTAGTAAAGTCAATAGCGAAATATTTTGAGACATGCATGCAGCCCAAGTGACATTATGTACAACATATCTCCTCTATTACAAGCTGAAGTATGTTCATCTATTCTACCAACCTAAGATTGGATGTCGGGGGTGCCAGATTATATTCCATCTTGTGAGTGCCTGCATGGCCAACAAGTTGTCACCATTGAGCTCCCTCATGGCTCTTCTTTATATGGCACTGGAGAAGGTAGTGGTTCCCTCGAGCGATCAGGAAAGCGTGTCTTTACGTGGAACACTGATGCTTGGGGTTATGGTGATAGTACGACATCTCTATATCAGTCCCACCCATGGGTGTTGGCTATTTTTCCAAATGGGGAAGATTATGGGATTCTAGCTGACACTACGAGGCGATGTGAGGTTGATTTGTGAAAGGTCTCAACGGTTAATTTTTCTTCCCCATCAGTCGATCCAGTTATCACACTTGGCCCATTGACATCGCCAGCAGCAGTACTCACATCCTTGTCTCATGCTATTGTTTTATGCTGGCCCGTGTGGAGTCTGTACGACCTGTTGAAGCTGGAGAAACAGGAAAGATATTTCTACACCTTTCCACTGTTATTTTATTTAAAAATATTGTGAAATCAAACTACTTTTCCTTGCATTGATTTGTCAGTTGGATGTCATGATGGAAGATTTCCCTTTTCTGCTTGTGTCTTCTTGTTTTAGCTTTTACCGTTGATAGTATGTGGGTCGAAAGGATGCGTGTGCCCTCTCCTTTGAATGTTATGTTTCTCTTACTCGAATGATAGAACTTCGTCTGTTTGTTTATGTATTAATTCTTCTCTGTGATTGAGTTGCAAGTTATTATGTTGATCAAGCTAGTATTTTCGATATCATGGAAGTAAGTTTACAATAACTATGAAACCCCCTTCCTAGCACCCAAGTTGTCCTTGACGTTTTTTGTTAGCTCCTTTGTAAGTCCCTTTGATAACCTTTTGACATCGAGAAAGAAAGGTTGTAGGATTGTGTGAGCAATGCGTGGGCTAGCCAGCTTAGAGTTGTGGTATTAAAACTGGTAGAATAAAAGGGTTCGTGTGCAACACGTTTTTCCATCTCACGTGTTTAGACTCTTATACTATCTTTCATCTTGTTTCTAGGCTTTTAAGGCCATCCTCAGGAAGTGCCTTGACCATCCCTATCAACTTGAACCATAACTAGCTTTTCGGATCAACTAAGCAGGAGGTTTCATTGTGCGAATCCAGTAACTCGTTGACACTAGAATAGTTTGGTCTAATCCCCCTCTCAGAATTATTTCTGATGGCGCTCTTCTATCTTTCCTAACTTGCATTTTTTTTCCCTTGTAATGTTAACGCTATTAATTAATATTGGTCAGTTTTATGCACGTAATTTCCGTAATAGTTTGTGATGGTGATTTCCTTAAATGTGATTAACCTTCGGGAAAAACTTAGCTTTCATTTGATAGTCTTATGGATTCATAGCGGAAGGTTTTGTTTTGATAATGTCACTTAGAAGTTATGTTTGTATCTTTGTACAACGGTTGACTGTGTTACTCTTGTTCTTTTGGAAAAATATTATTTTAGCCTATGTGTTTGGTACCTTTGATAAATTTTTCTAGATGGTTGGTGTATATATATCAAATCTCAATCTTGTAATTATTGTTTAATCACTTACTTGATGGGGATTCTGTTTTTACTAGATTGTTTGTTTTCTCCTTATAGGGCCAAGGGCCATTCTCATATGATTGTTACTTTCGTTGCATTTGCTCCTAACTGAAGTACAAGGTCTTCTCCTTCTTTGATCGACATGTTATAGACTTTAGTATAACTTGATGTGCTGGTAGTGTTTAGAGGTTTGACCCAAAATCTTGTAATAAAGTGCTTCCTTTTCGTGATATTGTTAGATAATAGTTATGGTGGTTTTGTGTAGCCTTATCTTGCTCAGTTCTCGCGAACTGACTCTTGTAGAAAATTTGCTGCAGATGGATCTTGTGTGTAGATGAGGGATAGATTTGTAGACTGTTGTCATCAACCTCGGTTGAGAAGTTCCTTTGCTCGAAACCTTTTTTTATGTTGTTCAACTGTTGTTAATGTCCAGTGGAAAGTTTAAAAGAGGATTAATGTCTTAGTATAATGTATTGTGGACTTGTCATTCGAACTTTGGAAACCTTGTATTGATTGATCATCATTGAAATTATAAGAAAATTTGGTTATTGATGTTGAGTGACTTGTAGAGTATCAGTATTTTAAGAAATGATGTAATCTTGTTTTGTTCTCTTAAATGAGTGTTGCTTCAACTTTGCCTTGAGAATAAATTCTGCGTTAAACCTTTCCATGACTTAGTAATAAAGTGTCATAAGTAAACTAACATGGGATTGTTAAATACTTCTGGAAGTTAAATTAAAAGTTGCATTCAAATAAAGTAACGTAGGGGTCACCAACTTGAGAGCAAGAAATTCTCTAAGTAGACAAGGGCAAGACTATCATTGCAAGTAAACTTTATAACACGATAACCCTAGCTCCCCTAGTGAACATTATGCCTTTCATGGTAAAATTTGTAAAATGACCCTAAGGTGAAATGAACTGTTAATTGTTTGAAGGTAATAAGATTTAATAAACAGGAGAAAACAATTTTGAAACCACACAATCTATCTCTTAGCCATTTGAAAAGTAAATTCTTTTACTCCTTGATAATACTTTTAGCGAAGCCTAAGTAAAGTTGTTGTTAATTCTGGTTAAGAGTCCTAGCTTCAATTTAATACTGGCAATAACTAATGAGGTCCTAAAAATGTTTCATCTCGACCTTCTCCCTCTATCCCTTTTTCAAGGCACCTTATATCTCTTCTCTTAAGTGTGTTGAACTTAAAACCATGTTGTCTTGTGGGCAAGAACGAAAATTCGTAGCATTAGTGGTGAACAGATGGCCTTGTGGAATTGAAATTCTCTTTTTTCTTTTATAAATGAATTAAGCAAATAAAGGTCATAATAGAGAAGATTTAAAGATAATTACTCTGTGTAAAAAAAGAATAAATTTAACTTGGTAAGATGAATTGTATGAATCATATCCCGAGTCTCCTTGAAAACGTAAGCTAAGAATTGCAAGATGTCCTTTTAAAATAAATAACCCTCAAGAATATCTCGTTGTGGTTGGCCATAACTGTAAGTGTGTTCTGTGATTGTACTTCTATGTTGTCTTGTCAAAAAGAAAAGTAAATTGTCCTCGATATGTGTGAACGTTTCCGTGCTGCCTTTTTGGCCATCCTTGTATCAAGTTGTTCACAGTGTTAGTTGTATACTTGGTGACGACATGTTGCATCATGTTATGTGTCAAGCAAGTCAAAAAAAAAAATTATCGTGTATTTCACTGTGTTGTTCGTGTGTGGTTTATTTGGGTCGTTTCATTTGGTATCAGAGCGTAGGTTCATGCTCTCGAACCTATGGGCCGGATTGGTGTTATATGATGATGTTACATGGTGGTGGTGGTGTTACATGATGATACTGCATGATGATGATGATGTTGCATGATGGTGGTAGATATTGGAAGAGTAATGTGCTTTAAACGTGAAGTGATTATTGTCGTAATTGTGATATTGTGAACGCACATTATGGGTATGTCACCTTGTGCGTGTTTGTGATCATGTTGATATGTTGGGGATGGGAGTATTCTCTCTCCTTCTTGTGGATTCTAGGAAGAATTCACGTGTGAATTATTGTTTGTGATGTGTGAAAAGAATTCTAATGTGGATGACGTAGTGTTGGAGCATTGTGACATATTGTGATATGTAGGTGTATCAATGTGTTGTATGACTAGATTGATGTTAAAAGAGATGAGTTGTATCATGATGTTTTTACCATGTTATGAAGAAATGTGTGTACCACCTTGCTATGTTGCAATGGATGTTATGTTGTGATGTACTATGTTCATCGTATGTATGACTGTGCAAATAGGTAATGCTTCATGTTGTGATTTTGGGTCATACGGTGAGTGTATGAACCCTATCGTATGGTGATTGCGCTTTGGGTGCAGAATGTGGTAAAGTGATGTATTACACCCTGTGGATGTATGATTGTGATCTACCCTGTATATGTACCATACGTAAGACGTTATGGTAGTTATGTGTGTGCCACCGTTATGTTAGTACTGTAGTTGCATGTTATGTTGTGAACCTTACGCTAACCGATCCTGAGGGAAATCGGTAGAAGTGTATGTTAAGAGTGAGGAATGGTGTACCATGGGTCAATAACTCGAGCTAAAACTCGGTTTAGTAGATTACATGTGATTCTTTCCTCTCTCCCTATGTGGTTGTATGTATGCAACCTTAGTGCATCTATGACTATGTTTAGCCTTGTCGAAGGGTGGCGGGATGATTCAGATGGAGGTGATGACAGTTGTATTATTGATATGTATTTTACGAGCTGAGGCTCGATGTTCCGAGTGCTAGCAACTCGTTGAGTACCCCTTTGGTGGCTAGATAAGGCCACACAGTTATCGTAATGTGACATTATTATAAGTTGATTTTATTCGTAAATTGAGCTTTTACTTTATTTTGCAAGGACCAGCATCTTTTCTTGATTGCAATGCTTTACAATTTGGGCATTTCCTTGGTTTGTGGCACTAACATGGGGATTTTGATACTAACTTTGGCTATTTGGCCATTTATTTTAGCTTGATTTGGGGTCTTCTTTTAAATTTGGAATTCTTACCGCCTTGCCCAAGGCTTGCACTTTGCCACTTGGCACTTTGATTGGATTCTTGTGCTGGTTCTATTGTCGTGATGTGTGGAATAGGGTCATAGGATGCACCATGGATTGGTTGGACCTATGAACCCACTTCGTTGTATGGGGGTACGCCCCAAGGGGTACATATAACTAGCGAGTTGTTGAACCACGCGTTATTATGTCACTTGGGTTAGGAGTGTTCGAACTCTATGTGTCTTGGACCATAGGGACAACCGGCCTCCTTGAGGGAGGCATAAGAGTTTGAGGGAGGCATAAGAGACTTGAGGGAGGCATAAGAGACTTGAGGGAGGCATAAGAGTTTGAGGGAGGAATAAGAGACTTGAGGGAGGCATAAGAGTTTGAGAGAGGCTTATGATATTTGTCTGTATGGTGGATGTTTCAGGATATATGTTGAGTTATTGTGATGTTTGGTAGTGGTCTTTTGATGTATGTGTTACTCATGTCAGATGGATATGTGTTGTGATGTTGTGGACATGTCATTGATCCCCTTGTGGACACTATGTACCTGTAGCATTTGTTTGGCGTTATGTGAGTTTTTCATTGATGCAGATTGAGGAAATGTCTAGTGGATTGTAGTACTGTTTTGGTTAAGTATTTTGGTATATTAGTCATTGATGTGTGTCGAGTACTATGTTATGTGGACTGTGCCTACTCCATTTCATATTTGAGTAACCTTTTTGTGGTGTAATACAATCTTGAAGTATATACTTGCGTGCTTGTGAATCTGTAGTGTCTTGTGAACCTGATAGGGTGTTGTGTTAGCAGTTCATGTTGGGCACCCACAATAAAGAATGAACCAAAAACTCTTCAATGATGAAATTTTAAAAGCAATTAAACTAAGAATAATGCTAATGGAAAGAGACTAATGAAATGATGAACAAGAAAGAACTGCCAATCTTCACAGAACATTAAAAGTTAAAAATTCTACCGAATGTTCCTAAGGCTACCTTGCGATCGTGCTTTAATCAACTAAAATGTTAAACCATAAAGTGTACTTTTTCCTGTACCTGTCCTTGGTTGTGAACTTTTTTTTTCCGTTGTGTTATGTCGCATCGAGGACGATGCTTTCTTAAGGGGAGGAGAATGTGATGCCCCGTTGGGAATGGGCTTCCTTTCTGCCATCTTGGCCTCCCCCCCAACCACCCAACCTACCAAATTTTAAGGTTGTCATGTCTGTCTTTGCATGGGAAAGATGGAGTCAGTGGAGGCTTTTTTTTTCTTCACCAAAATCTTTGTTTTGATCCTCTCATTCAATGCACTGGACGCAGACAAATTGACTTGATGCTAGTGGAGCAGGCATGTTGCATCCACCTTCTTGAATGCTGCGAGGTGTGTTCTTGTTAGGGATTCACTGTAGCGACCTACAACAGGTCATTTCGGGTTCCTCCTTCAAGATATTTTTCTCAAAATCATGTTGTACAGGCAATTTCAGTGGGCATAGAACTGAATTTCTCCTAGGAAGAGTGCCGTGAGGAAGTGTTTGACTATATGCAGCTGCTGCAGGGTGATCTCAAGGAACCGCTGGTGCTGAACCTGCTGTTATGGTTGCACGCGACCACAGTCATGAACAGTGGTTGCAAAACCTTGCAGCTGTAGTAGAAGAATGAGATAAAGTTTTAATTGAGCTGTCTTGCCTTTTCATTTTGGAAAGCCACTTCCATCCAAGTGGTGGATAGGAGAAGCTGCAAGCTAGGGAAGCCGACCTGTTGCAGCCTGGTAAAATCCTGCTGAGTGCTCCAACAAGCAGGTTGTCCAACCTTGTGTTATCTGTTCAGCATCGACCTACATCCTCAAATTCGGGATTCTCCTTCAAGATATTTGTTTCAAAATCGATTAAGAGATAGTGAGAGTGTTACCAGGAGACCCGATGAAATTTAGTACAGAGATTCTCTATTGATTTCTTACTTGTCTTACGTTGTAACTCATGGAAGAGTATCTCATACAGGCAGATCTATTTTTTATCAGAATATTCACGAAGCATAAATTGCTTTGCTGTGTCATTTTTTTTCCACTCTGCCCGTAGATGCGATCTGTCTCCTTCTTGTGTCTGATTCCGGTGACTTCAGTCACACTTTGGCTCAGTCTTGTTGGCTTGTCAAACTCAGCGGCATCAAGACTACTGTGTTGTGAGCTTGCTCTCTGTATCTGTCCTGGTTGGATGCATTGCCTGCGTCTATTTTATATGTAGTCCAAGAGCCATATATTTGGTGGACTTTTCCTGCTATAAGCCTTCTGACGAGTTCAGGGTTACCAGAGACTATTTCATGTCTCATTCTAGAGATTCAGGGCCTTTTGATGATAACAGCCTGGAGTTCCAGAGGAAGATTCTTGAGAGATCTGGCATAGGTGAGCACTCATACTTTCCAGGAGCCATTTTGGCTTCTCCACCTAGGCTAACCATGAAAGAAGCCCGTGCAGAAGCAGAGATGGTGATGTTTGGTGCCTTGGATGAACTGTTTGAGAAAAGTAGAGTGAGGCCCAAGGATATTGGGATTCTTGTGGTGAACTGCAGCTTGTTTAATCCAACTCCATCTCTGTTTGCCATGATTATCAATCACTACAAGATGAGAGACAATATTATGAGCTTCTTCAATGAGTCACTAAGTTTGCAGGCATAAAGGTTTCTGTTGGAATTATCACACCTTACAAGCTACAGCTGTAATATTTGCACCAAGAGTTTGATGCTGTCCTCAAATGTGAAGAAGGAAAAAAAGGTTTATTTATCACTACGGTGGATGCCTTTTAGAGCCAGGAGCGTGATGTAATCATTATGTCTTGTGTCTGAGCTTCAAATCATGGGACTTGCCTTGTATTGGATGCCTGTGTTAAGTATGGTGTGAGGAGACTTATATATACAAGCACATATAATGTTGTATATGCGGGAAAGGAGATTGTTAATGGAAATGAAGCATTGCGATATTTTCTCTGGAGGATCATGTTGACCCCTATGGGCATAGTAAAGCTTTGGCTGAACAGTTAGTCCTCAAAAGTAATGGTAGATCATTGAAGTATGTTTACCAGCAGCATCAATGCAATTGTTTGGTGATTCAGTTGTCTTTCTTTGCGGTTGACAATAATATGAAAATAATTATTAGTAAAGTCAATAGCGAAATATTTTGAGACATGCATGCAGCCCAAGTGACATTATGTACAACATATCTCCTCTATTACAAGCTGAAGTATGTTCATCTATTCTACCAACCTAAGATTGGATGTCGGGGGTGCCAGATTATATTCCATCTTGTGAGTGCGTGCATGGCCAACAAGTTGTCACCATTGAGCTCCCTCATGGCTCTTCTTTATATGGCACTGGAGAAGGTAGTGGTTCCCTCGAGCGAACAGGAAAGCGTGTCTTTACGTGGAACACTGATGCTTGGGGTTATGGTGATAGTACGACATCTCTATATCAGTCCCACCCATGGGTGTTGGCTGTTTTTCCAAATGGGGAAGATTATGGGATTCTAGCTGACACTACGAGGCGGTGTGAGGTGGATTTGTGAAAGGTCTCAATGGTTAATTTTTCTGCCCCATCAGTCGATCCAGTTATCACATTTGGCCCATTGACATCGCCAGCAGCAGTACTCACATCCTTGTCTCATGCTATTGTTTTATGCTGGCCCGTGTGGAGTCTGTACGACCTGTTGAAGCTGGAGAAACAGGCAAGATATTTCTACACCTTTCCACTGTTATTTTATTTAAAAATATTGTGAAATCGAACCACTTTTCCTTGCATTGATTTGTCAGTTGGATGTCATGATGGGAGATTTCCCTTTTCTGCTTGTGTCTTCTTGTTTTAGCTTTTATCGTTGATAGTATGTGGGTCGAAAGGATGCGTGTGCCCTCTCCTTTGAATGTTATGTTTCTCTTACTCGAATGATAGAACTTCGTCTGTTTGTTTATGTATTAATTCTTCTCTGTGATTGAGTTGCAAGTTATTATGTTGATCAAGCTAGTATTTTCGATATCATGGAAGTAAGTTTACAATAACTATGAAACCCCCTTCCTAGCACCCAAGTTGTCCTTGACATTTTTTGTTAGCTCCTTCGCAAGTCCCTTTGATAACCTTTTGACATCGAGAAAGAAAGGTTGTAGGATTGTGTGAGCAATGCGTGGGCTAGCCAGCTTAGAGTTGTGGTATTAAAACTGGTAGAATAAAAGGGTTCGTGTGCAACGCATGTTTTCCATCTCACATGTTTAGACTCTTATACTATCTTTCATCTTGTTTCTAGGCTTTTAAGGCCATCCTCAGGAAGTGCCTTGACCATCCCTATCAACTTGAACCATAACTAGCTTTTCGGATCAACTAAGCTGGAGGTTTCATTGTGCGAATCCAGTACCTCATTGACACTAGAATAGTTTGGTCTAATCCCCCTCTCAGAATTATTTCTGATGGCGCTCTTCTATCTTTCCTAACTTGCATTTTTTTTCCCTTGTAATGTTAACGCTATTAATTAATATTGGTCAGTTTTATGCACGTAATTACCGTAATAGTTTGTGATGGAGATTTCCTTAAATGTGATTAACCTTCGGGAAAAACTCAGCTTTCATTTGATAGTCTTATGGATTCATAGCGGAAGGTTTTGTTTTGATAATGTCACTTAGAAGTTATGTTTGTATCTTTGTACAACGGTTGACTGTGTTACTCTTGTTCTTTTGGAAAAATATTATTTTAGCCTATGCGCTTTGGTACCTTTGATAAATTTTTCTAGATGGTTCAAAACTTATGGTGTGCATATATATCAAATCTCAATCTTGTAATTATTGTTTAATCACTTACTTGATGGGGATTCTGTCTTTTACTAGATTGTTTGTTTTCTCCTTATAGGGCCAAGGGCCATTCTCATATGATTGTTACTTTCGTTGCATTTGCTCCTAACTGAAGTACAAGGTCTTCTCCTTCTTTGATCGACATGTTATAGACTTTAGTATAACTTGATGTGCTGGTAGTGTTTAGAGGTTTGACCCAAAATCTTGTAATAAAGTGCTTCCTTTTCGTGATATTGTTAGATAATAGTTATGGTGGTTTTGTGTAGCCTTATCTTGCTCAGTTCTCGCGAACTGACTCTTGTAGAAAATTTGCTGCAGATGGATCTTGCGTGTAGATGAGGGATAGATTTGTAGACTGTTGTCATCAACCTCAGTTGAGAAGTTCCTTTGCTCGAAACCTTTTTTTATGTTGTTCAACTATTGTTAACGTCTAGTGGAAAGTTTAAAAGAGGATTAATGTCTTAGTATAATGTATTGTGGACTTGTCATTTGAACTTTGGAAACCTTGTATTGATTGACCATCATTGAAATTATAAGAAAATTTGGTTATTGATGTTGAGTGACTTGTAGAGTATCAGTATTTTAAGAAATGATGTAATCTTGTTTTGTTCTCGTAAATGAGTGTTGCTTCAACTTCACCTTGAGAATAAATTCTGAGTTAAACCTTGCCATGACTTAGTAATAAAGTGTCATAAGTAAACTAACATGGGATTGTTAAATACTTCTGGAAGTTAAATTAAAAGTTGCATTCAAATAAAGTAACGTAGGGGTCACCAACTTGAGAGCAAGAAATTCTCTAAGTAGACAAGGGCAAGACTATCATTGCAAGTAAACTTTATAACACGATAACCCTAGCTCCACTAGTGAACATTATGCCTTTCATGGTAAAATTTGTAAAATGACCCTAAGGTGAAATGAACTGTTAATTGTTTGAAGGTAATAAGATTTAATAAACAGGAGAAAACAATTTTGAAACCACACAATCTATCTCTTAGCCATTTGAAAAGTAAATTATTTTACTCCTTGATAATACTTTTAGCGAAGCCTAAGTAAAGTTGTTGTTAATTCTGGTTAAGAGCCCTAGCTTCAATTTAATACTGGCAATAACTAATGAGGTCCTAAAAATGTTTCATCTCGACCTTCTCCCTCTATCCCTTTTTCAAGGCACCTTATATCTCTTCTCTTAAGTGTGTTGAACTTAAAACCATGTTGTCTTGTGGGCAAGAACGAAAATTCGTAGCATTAGTGGTGAGCAGATGGCCTTGTGGAATTGAAATTCTCCTTTTTTTTCTTGATAAACAAATTAAGCAAATAAAGGTCATAATAGAGAAGATTTAAAGATAATTACTCTGTGTAAAAAAGAATAAATTTAACTTGGTAAGATGAATTGTATGAATCATATCCTGAGTCTCCTTGAAAACGTAAGCTAAGAATTGCAAGATGTCCTTTTAAAATAAATAACCCTCAAGAATATCTTGTTGTGGTTGGCCATAACTGTAAGTGTGTTCTGTGATTGTACTTCTATGTTGTCTTGTCAAAAAGAAAAGTAAATTGTCCTCGATATGTGTGAACATTTCCGTGCTGCCTTTTTGGCCATCCTTGTATCAAGTTGTTCACAGTGTTAGTTGTATACTTGGTGACGACATGTTGTGTCATGTTATGTGTCAAGCAAGTCAAAAAAAAAATTATCGTGTATTTCACTGTGTTGTTCGTGTGTGGTTTATTTGGGTCGTTTCAAAACCAGTGTAACAGGGCTCCTATAAGAGCATCAAAAGGATGTCATATGTTCATTTTGGGTCAAACCAAAGGTCGAGGTGACTCCTCGTATACCAAGGTACGCAAATGAAAATTCACATCTCATTTCCAGAGTTACGAAGGGTACTTAGTGAGTCTCTGAAAAATGCAAAAAAATTAACTCCTTTCCTTTTTTTTACAGGGAATTGGTCAACTTTATCAATCTGGAAAGTCAAGTTTCATCTGGTCGATAATACATATTGGAGTGATCAAGATGGGTAAGAGTTTTCTAAATTATCTCGAAGTGAGGGTGATAGTTCATGGTTTAAAGTAGACGAGTTATAACGACTTCGTGAGTTATGACACGACAATTTATTGTTTTGCAATGAATTGAAGAGACATTTAACTGTATTTAAAAATCCTAATAATTTAAAATTCTATTTATTTGACAAAAGAGAACTAAAAACACGAGAATTATGAGAGGTAAGGGTAGAAGAACCATGCCTGGAAACAATGAGTCAAACGGTACAAGGGGCTCTAAGCAGTTTACACTCACGATCATACCACCATTGCTACCACCTGATCGCCAACCGGTAGTCACGTGCCTGGATCTAAGCCATTCATTGTGCACCATGTCACACCGGTAGAAGTGTATGTTGAGAGTGAGGAATGGTGTACATCGAAAAGAACCATGATTTGCTTTCAAGTAGTCATCCCAATCTAAGAGTAAGCATTGCTTGTGTGTTTCCAAAACTCCTTTTAACACAAATCCATTTTTTGTGCATACAAATACTCTGACGAATGAAATTTCAAATATCAATGTGAGCTAATCTGGAAGCATTAATTTCTTGGAGGAACAGAATTTTCATAATCTTGCACTTGGATGAGCTTTGTCTCTAATAATTCTTGGCATGATTTTACAAGAGGCACTCATGCCATCCAAGCATTTACAACCTTCATGCACTGAACCTGCAATGGCCATGAAAGCTAATTAAATTAAAATCTGAATTTACAAGGTCAGCCCATGTTCCATAAGACCACATCTCTCTGAGGCATTACTAGCAAATGGTCCAACACCTTTTTAATAGACATTTTTTTACATATCCTGTTATGCATTGCAGTCCAGGAACAACCACCGAACTTTTAGGTATTATGTGGAATAGTTCTGGACTATGCATGTGTATGTCCATTCACCTAGATGCCTACATTGCCTATTTTGGCACCTAACAAGACTTTAAAAATATTAGAATTCCATGAAACAGTTTTGATGGATTTCTGCACTCCATTTTTCCCATCTTGGCACATCATGGCAAGATCCATGTAGTACAACATTTCTGTGAGGTGTGGCATTCAAACCTGCAAACTGTATTTGTTGAAATGTTCCACGCCTTTTAGTTTCAACAAAACCATTTTTTTACATAACCTGTAATCATTGCAATCCCTGGAACTGCATTTCTTCCCTGCATTTAGTCGAACAGTTTGCATGCTTCCACATTTTTATGCATCTGCCAGGGTGCTTCAACTAACACATCTGGGCACTCTATCCTTTTGTGTTTAGGCTTGTAATATGCTGACAAAGTTAAACTCGTCAGGTTAGAGACCTGTTTGTTGCATTTGAAATGGAATGACTACCTTATGAGGTCTCGTGTCTTCTGAACGCTGCAAAACTGGCATCCCATGAGAACTGTTTCATTCTTTCATTTGGTCAAAACCTGAAATGACGCCCAAAAGCAATGCAGACTACAACATCTATCAAAACCCTCTCTCCAATTTGCTTTGATTTTCCCACACAGGTATGTGGCGCGACTTGGGAGGAGGTTGAAAATAGTTGTGGAGTCTGGCTTTACATGAATCAATGCATTTGCTTGAAGGTTTCCAAGGCCGTTTCAACAAACTCATTTTTGTGCAGATCCCTGCCCCCCCAAACCAGCCGCCCAACCTTGTAGGCCCAACGTTCCAAAAGCCAAAAAGACCAAAAATTGCATTTTTTTTTGAACTTTTTTGCCTTCCCCCACTTTTCCCTAATCCACCCCTTTTACGAGCTTTCATTTATTTATTTTTAATTTATTTTAAATTTATTTATCTATTTCTTTTTGTTTGTTTTTGATCTAAAAACGTCATAAAACCCTAAAATGAAGTAGAATAACAATAAGTACGAATAATAATGATTTCACATGTAACAAAGATAACACAAATTTATTAATAATAAAAATAACGCAAAATTTATTGATCATAGCCCATCAATAAAGAGTAATACAATAATAAGCACATATCGACAAAAAATTATAATATTATTATAATTAATTATTATGATTTTATGGCTTAAAATAATGATAATAATTATTAATCCTAAATGTCGACGACTTGAACAAACTATAGAATTCGAGAACCAAATTTTCCTTTAACCGAATAGTCGTCCATGATGCTACGGGGTCCAAAGTTTAGGGTGTGACCATGACACCGAAAGGCAAGAAGGAGAGGGAAGGTGAAAAATTCTTCACTGGGACCTTGACACGGTCAACAAATCGACCATTGAAATCACACCCACACCAGTCCCCTGGCTTAGCAACAAGGTCGTCATGCCAGGGACTGGGGTAACATCAAACGGGGCATTACAAAACTAGTCCATCCTTATTCCTAGTATTTACCATTGATTTTTCAGGAAAGAACTTCAATATCTATTTACAAAGGAAAATATTATGCTATACCATTTTAGTTAATAGTGAATGAGGGCACCATAATATACTTTAAATTTTTTGCCTTTTTTAAAAGACAATAGGTCCATTCATAAGTAATCTGTGTAAGCATACATTAAGGTAAGTAGTTATATCCTATGTCATGAATTGATAAACAAATACGTACTCTAACAAAAATTTATCTGGAGTTGTAGAACTCAAGTGGTCACTATCAGTGTTATCCCAGTGGACTACAAGTTCTTCCCCAAGTTGGATGATAAATTAAGAGTTCAGATTGATCAAATGACATTTCTTGTGGGATCCAATGACATTATAGAGCTAGTGAAATCGTTGTACTATTCCTTAAAGCTCTTGTTAATGATGCTCAACAATGTCCCGCTCAGTTTTAAAATCAATGTTACTTTGGTTACAAGAAAACATATGACCTTAGTATTTTTCTCTATTGTTTAAGTTAAATATGTGCATTAAATCTCATACTATAGAGTTGATCGTAGAGATCTATGCTTATTGGAATTAACCAAACCTCAGTTGATTAAGAGGTTAACTTCTTACTTTGTGTGTAGTTATAATGCTTTCAATCATATACTTCTTAAAGTTTGAGGGTAAACAGTAATTTCATAACTCTTTTTGTTATAAATGTTTGCACAATTCCTAAGAAACACTGTAAATTTCCTCAATGAGAATTCAAGAGTACCTTATGTGAGTTGGCGTTAGGAACAAAAAACCTTGAAGTCCTTATGCCATGATTTAGCATAAATTTACTGTTAATTTGGATACAAATTTTCTTGGTGGGACTAGGCATTTGAGCCAATATAGATTCATACTAAAAATAAAATAAAATTAAGCTGCATGTTAACTGGTTAATTGATTCGGTTGAACTAAATTTGGAACTAAAACAACCATAGTACGAGAACAAATGTACTTCTAATGGAAGGAAGTTTATAGGAAAGGGAAGTTTCAACCTTCACCTTCTTTGATTCTTATTATTTTCCCCATCAAAATAACTTGCCCGTCATTTTGTCCCCTTGAATAATAAGGGTAAAAACAATTAAACCCCTTTCTAAACATATTTTAAGAAACAAACCTTCCATAAGAACTAGAGCTAATTAGGAACTTTTCACACCTAATTCCAAATATGGAATCTCTAATTCATGTAAGTTATGGAGATTGCTCTTGGTCTAAACACTCAATGTTTCAACTTAACACATTGATAGCCGTACAAATTTGAATTTTCATATGAACAAATAACCCTCTTAAAATTTGTATGATTTCTATGTGTGTTCTCATTTCAAATATGAATGGGCTTAATTATTCTAGAGCTATTCCATTATTATATTGTTTTTCTTACTTGTACCATCAACACACATTTATAGAGGAAAATATTATGTATATACCTTTTCAAATACGGACTGACTTAAATATTCCAACCTTATTCCTTATTTACATTGCATTTCTCATCTATACTTCAACATCTATTTACAAAGGAAAATATTATGCATACCATTTTAGTTAATAGTGATATGAGGGCACCTTGATACACTTTAATAATTGCCTTTTTACAAAGGAAAATATTATGCATACCATTTTAGTTAATAGTGATATGAGGGCACCTTGCTATACTTTAATAATTGCCTTTTTAAAAAATATGTTCACGACAAGTAGGTGCATTCATAATAATCCTTGTAAGCACTACATTAAGTAAGTATTTATGTCCCATGTCATTTTTTGTTCATAAACAAATTCGTTTAAAGTGCATGCCTTTAATTGAAGGCGATTAACTCAAGTGGTCAAAATATCAATGTTTCCAAAGTGGAGACCCGAATTTAAATCCCCAGGGGAGATGATAAAAAGAGTTTAGATTGAGTAAAATACCACATCCTAGTTGGTTGGGATAATGACCACCACTAGACAAAAATTGGTACAAGTAGATTCCCACAAGCTAAATTGAAATTATGCTCAACAATTATTATTTAGTTTTAAAATCGATGTTAAATTCAAACAAGAAAACATATGACCATAGTATCTGAGTCTATTATCGAAGTTAGAATCACAGTGCATTAAATCCAAACTAAGAGTTATCTATGAGATCTATGCTTATTAATCAATTTCATGGATTTCTAAGTGAAAATAAATCACTTCTTACTTGATCATTTATGTCCCACTGAATAGAAGTTTGACAATGGCTAAGTTCTATCTCACCTTTTGTAGTTAGTGAATTTTTTTGTATCATATGTTTTTGCACCATTCCCTAAGTTTTTCACTTAAGAGTTCCTCAATCACCACAATAGACCTTATGCCTTGAGTTGACGTTGGGAAAATCAAAACCTACTCCACTCAAAGATGTTGCTATAATATCTCATCCTCTTTTTTTTGTTACTTCTATTTTATCAAGTTGCAAATCATTGAATCCACATTTATTATATAGAAATATTATTTATTAAGCTGCATTGTTTAACTTGTTGTGATTGATTCTGGTTGAACCATTTATTTCTACTCATAGAAAATGTGGACCATAATATACTTCTATGCTTAAAAAGAATCAATTTGATAGAGTTTCATTTTGATTTTCATGCTTGGACTCTTACTAACTGCCCCATCAAAATAAATCATGCCCGTCATTTTGACCTTGAATCAAAATTAATGTACAACCCCTTTCTAAATCATTGCATGTTCAAAATTTAAATACCTCTCCAAAAAACTAGGCTAATACTTTTTCACACCTATATCCATCTTGTTGTATATATCTCTTTCATCTATTCAACAAGCTCTTGGTCTAAACACTCACTTTTTCAACTTAACACATTAATAGCCGTACAAATTTGAATTTTCATATGAACAAATAGCCCTCTTAAAATTTGTATGATTTCCATGTTTGTTCTTATTTCAAATATGAATGTGCTTAATTAGTCTACAACTATTCCATTATTATATTGCTTTTCTTACTTGTACCATCAACACACATTTATAGAGGAAAATATTATGTGTATACCATTTACATTATGGACTGACTTAAATAGTCAAACCATATTCCTTATTTACATTGCATTTCCTTAAGGCTTATGACATCTCATCAATATAGGTTCAACATCTATTTACAAAGGAAAATATTATGCATACCATTTTAGTTAATAGTGAGACGAGGGCACTGTGATATACTTTAATAAATTGCCTTTTTTAAAAATATGTTCATGACAAGTAGATGCATTCATAATAATCCTCGTAAGCACTACATTAAGTAAGTAGTCATATCCCATGTCATTTTTGTTGATAAAAAAATACATATAAAGTGCATGCCTTTAATTGAAGGTGATGAACTCAAGTGGTCAAAATATCGGTGCTTCCAAAGTGGAGACCCGAGTTTAAATCCCTAGGGGACATGATAAAAAGAGTTTAGATTGCTCACGTAAAATACCACATCCTAGTTGGGTGGGATAATGACCACCAATGGAAAAAAATTTTTGCAACTTCCCCACAAGATAAATTAAAATTACCCTCAACAATTATCAATTAGTTTTAAAATTGATCTTAACTTCAAACAAGAAAACATATGAACATAGTATCTGAGTCTATTGTCAAAGTTAGAATCATAGTGCACATATAATCTGTTCTAAACTAGAATAAAAAATGTAAAATCTCTACGAAATCTATGCTTATTAATCACTTCCATAGATTTCTATGTGAAAATAAATCACTTCTTACTTGATGATTTATGTCCCACTGAATAGAAGTTTGACATTGGATAAGTTCTATCTCACCTTTTGTAGTCAGTGAAAAAGTTTGTATCATATGTTTTTGCACCATTCCCTAAGTTTTTCACTTAAGAGTTCCTCAATCACCACAATAGACCTTATGCCTTGAGTTGATGTTGGGAAAAATCAAAACCTTCTCCACTCAAAGATGTTGCTATAATATATCATCCTATTTTTTTGGTTACTTCTATTTTCTCAATTTGCAAATTGTTGAATCCATATTTATTATATATAAATACTATTTATTAAATTGCATTGTTTTACTTGTCATGATTGATTTTGGTTGAACCATTCATTTCTACTCATAGAAAATTTGAACAATAATATACTTCTATGCTTAAAAAGAATCAATTTGATAGAGTTTCATTTTGATTTTTATGCATGGACTCTTACTAACCGCCCCATCAAAATAAATCACGCCTGTCATTTTGACCTTGAATCAAAATTAATGTACATCCCCTTTCTAAATCATTGCATGTTCAAAATTGATTCAATCCCCTGACATTGAATACACACACACACACAATAAACAACACACTTAATAATTACCTATAATGTCATTAATAAAAATATTGTGCATTTAATGATGTGATCAAAAAATAATTATATATTATTGGTTGTTATAATTTATAGGAACAAATGTATGAACAATAACATCTTGAACAAGAATTGTGTGAAAAAAATAAGAAAAAATAAATAATACGATTGTGTAATGTGTACCCATGACCAAAAGAGTGATTTATAAGAACTGTTAAAGACATTGTTTACCAATCATGACAACTAAAAAATATAAGTAATCTAGTATATCTTAATTAAGATGTCCTTCATTTTCTATGTTTTGAGTATGTTTTATTGAGTGACGTTTTATATGGTGAAAATAACAGTTACTTATTATTACCTTTAATTAAGGTGTCCTTTACTTGTGAATGGTTTCTATGTTTTGTTGTATATTTTTTTAACAATTATTGTCTTTATTTTGTTGGATTTTTTCTTTAGGAGTAGATATTTAAATGTCCACTTGGTTTATATTATTAGTATTATATAACTAGTTAATATAATTGTACTTTTGAACTAATTAGAGATTTTTATTTTTGTAAATAAATAAAGGAGTTTTTTATACTAATAAATATTAGTAAATCTGTATATATTTTCACAAAATAATTGTAAAAAGTTATTTATTTTCAATTTGATTGACCTATAAATTTAAATGTTATTGTAACTTTCAACAATCTCTAGAAAAGAATGATGCTATAACATATTAATGAGGTCATTTAAAATTTCACAAAAATATTCTACCACATAATACTCTATCATTAAAAGTTTCACAAAAATATTAGATCTGATCTTACCGTGCAGAAACTGCAAATGAGCTAAAATCGACATTGTTTTTGCTTTCAAACACTAACTATAGAACTCACTAGTTTTGAAAAGAATCAAAATGAAGCATCTAAATATGACACCAAAAAATAAAAACAAAGGAAAATCCACTGAATTTGGGTCCAAATTTTATCAAAATTCTCAAACTCCAAAACAAACTTTACACAAAAATTGTGAAAAAAGGATTGAAAAACACCACCTCGATGAAATCAATTATATTTTGAATTTTAAACACCGATAATGTGATAAAACATGAAACTCAGACTGTTGGGAGAGAGACGAGAAATGAGGGATATAAATAAAGCTACCTATTGAGCTCAAATCACGTATTGCACAGTTTTTCCTAGACCGTTTGCTTCTTGATCATGTACTTACTCCATTTTGCAACAAAAAAGTGACGGATTCTTTTTTTCTAGGGTCTCAGTCCGGCATTTCTGTCGGATATAAGCTTGTAGCTATAAATTACAAATTTTCATGTCACTAGTCTCCTCCATTGCATAAATATTAACAATTTTTTTTGCTGCAGCAATACTTCACAATATTGTTGCTCTTCTTGAAATAGTCAATAAATAAATATATAATATGTTGATATATATATTTGATCTTATTTAAATTATTTATATAAATTTTAAAATTAAAGAAATAATCAATATTTGTGTAATTGATATTATCAAAGTGAATTATTTATAAAGAAAAATAAGTAATATACCTATTTTATATGAATATATTTTTTAATTCTAAATTGTATATTTGATTCAAATGATTGCATGTATATGCTCATAATTTAACAAAAAAAAAATTTAAAAAAAATAATGAGAAGTCTTTACATAGTCTTTAATTTTAAGAGGTAATATTTATTTTTTTCTTTTAAATTCATATAATCTTTAAAAAAAAGGCAATGCACCAAGTAGCTTAAGTTAATAGTGTATTGTGAATGGAATCTATTCATTCAAAAATTCATTCTGGAAAATGAGTATTTTCCCACCATATTCTTGACTATAAAATAACCAATGTTGTTTTGCACCAAAATTCTTCACTTTACAATTCATTTATTGATAAAACAAATAAAAAGACAAATATTTAGGAATATTACATTAAAGAACATGGATTTCCGATTTATAAATATTCCTTACATTATTCTTTTCACAAACAACTAATTTAGTCATAAACAACTATTTTATATTATACCCTACACCCATGTTGAAAGAAAAAAATTAAAACAAAACCAACCATTTATAAAAAGTAACATTCTTTTAATGGACATGGCCACCTCTGATCTCATAAATGCACAATTACAAATTTATATTCCTTACGTTTTTTTTATTATATCTCTTTCTTTAAAGAGAATGCAACTTAAGATTTGAATGTTAATTTATACAACATAAATATATGCGCGACTGATATACAGTTAAAATGTACATATATTGAATGCATGCATTTCAATTCTAAACATTTTACAACAAACAAACACCAAGCAAAAAATTACTATGTATATTTTCACACCCAAATCCTTAGAGTGAGTATATATTGTAAGGAGATGATAAAATTTGATGAGTTACACATATCATAGAAAATATCACAAACCCAAATAGAGAGCATAAAAGATATCTATTTTAAAAATCTCACTATACCAAATGTCCCACAATGACTAGATAATCACCTTATAAAACAAGTTGAACATTTACAATCCATGAGATGTTACCATACTTTCATTATTATGCCTAGAGGTATATAGATCTGTATATAGAGTGAAACTGTTTGATGTCATGCCTGTGAAATACAAAATTTGTGCTCTTGAAATAAAAATAATAATTATGGAATAGAGAAATAATTATTATAAGTTATGAATTTCTTGGTGATCAACCACATTTCTTGGTGATGTACACCATCTACTGCATGTAGATTTATTCAGATTTCACACAAAAGAATGATCTCTTGAATGGAAATTATAGCATTGAAAGGATGGAAATGTTGCTGGAGAAATCTTCAAAGAAAACTTTATCGACAACAAGCAGGGGGTCTTTGACAGATTTAAAGAGAAACAAAATGTGAAGAATTCGGAAGAGTAACCGCTATTTTTCTCAAAGAAGAAACTCAATCACATCTCGACATTGGACACAACGGTATCTAGGGATTTATTTTATTTTCCGCTGATATTTATGAAATTTTTCAAGGGATATAAACTTTAAAGAGACAATCGCTAGTATTTATTTGAAACTCTTGAGGTTATTTTTGTGCTTTTGGATGACTATTACGATGGATATGTGATCAACTTGCATATGATTATTATGCCTAGAGGTATATAGATTTGTGCATAAAGTGAAACTGTTTGATGTCATGCCTGTGAAATACAAAATTTGTGCTCCTGAAATAAAAATAATAATTAGGGAATAGAGAAAAAATTATTATAAGTTATGAATTTCTTGGTGATCAACCACATTTCTTGGTGATGTACACCATCTACTACATGTAGATTTCTTCAGATTTCACACAAAATAATGATCTCTTGAATGGAAATTATTGCATTGAAAGGATGGAAATAATCATTTAAAATTAAAAAGGGCAATTTCTCACTTACCCACTCCCAGAACTCTCTTTAAAGATTTGACCTGATTTTTCTCATAAATAACAAACTCAAAAATTCCTGAAAACACTCCCATTAGATAGTAAATTTCCTCCCCTTTCCAGTGATATAAATAAGTCCTCCTAACTCCTTATATTATCTAGGTTATGGGCCGGTGGGCCTTGGGAAGAAATTTTTCCTAAAGGCGGGCTTGCGGGCCTAGGGAAGAAATTTTGCCCTTAGCGCTCTTGGGCGAAAAGTGCATTTCACCTTCGCGCACCCACATGCTCACAGTGGGGCATCGTGCCCTAAAGGAAAATTTTGAACTTGGGGTTCGCTAAGGACACGTGTCCAAAATCCATGCCTAGATGGGAAGGCGGGTCGTTGGAGGTAAAACAAGATTTTTGACTTAATTTAAAAACTGCGAAAATGAGCATTTCATCCCGCTCCTCCACCGACGCACCGAGACGCCACGTGCTAACAAATGATTGGCTATGGGCCTAAGGGGAAAATTTTTCCCAAGCGGGTGTGCGGGTCTGGGGGAGAATTTAGCAATTTTGCCCTTCGAGAGAAATGTGAAGTTTACTCCCGCACCTCCGCCGACGCCCAAGGGGCCACATGTCAGCTCCTTCTTGGCTATAGGTTAGTGAGCCGACGGGGATCATTGGGAAGGTTTGACCTTTGAAGCGCAATTTTTTTAATTTACTTCCACGCCTTCGTTGTGGCATCGTAGAGCCACGTGGCAGCCATCCATTAACTGCAGGTTGATAGGGTTGTGGAGAAAACTTTTCCAAATTTACTTTTCGGACTTAGAAATTTTTCTGCCATATGGGAATATGCGGGCTTGCGGAGCTGCGAGGAATTTTGTGACTTTTTTCCAAAGTGCTCTAACTCAAATTTGGGCCTGCGGGTTTGATTAACAAAATTTTCCCCTTAGCTAAATTTAAATTTTGAGCCCGAGATGATGTAAAAACTTCAAAAGGTCATAAATTTTGACTGGGAACTCAGTTTTCAGCAAGTGAGGACTTTTTGGAAAGATCTCAAAGTTATATTTGCATAGGAATCTTAAAATTTTAATTTTGATAAACTTTGAATCGTCAATTATAAGAAAATGATCTGCAGGCTTCTAAAATGTGAAAATTTTGATCAAATCCGACATTCTTTCTTTCACAACATGCCGTACAGACCTGGGGAATTTCACTTGGGAGAATTGAGAATGGATTGAAAGGGTTAAATTGTTTGATTTATTATCAATTTGAAATTCCCCAAATTGACAGCAAAACGACTGTAAATTTTGACTATGCCCGATTTTGAAAAGTTTGATAAATATTTCTTAAGTTGTAAAGACTATTTAGGATAATAAAAGTTCAATTTAACGTTTCATTTCATTTTCCAAGGTTGTAGGGCTGTTATGTACATTTTTGATAAAAAGAATATTTATAAGTTTGAAAATTATCTAACAAAGGTCTACAACTTCTAACTCGAATTGATCCATTTACATTCATCAAACTATAAAATGTGAATACATTCTAAAATAATATTACAATGTTATATTTCCTTCAATCCAACAATGTGAAAAGAGAATGCAGTACCATTTTCTGAAATCAACATTTCAAATGAAACAGAGTAATATGTTTTCTTCATACGTGTTTCCTTTTTTTCAATTTTCCAACAGAGATTTCATACCGCATTTCAAACACATATTTCCAATGAAAAAAATATCATACGAACAAGGAAAACACTTCTATTAATTCAAAGGAAATATCTTACAACTTCTTTCCTATTTATTTTCAAAATACAAAATACCAAATGCATATCTTTTTTTCTGTTCACAGGACTGAATACAAGATATATTATTCCATAATCAATTTCAAATTTCATAGCTAAAACACAATAGTCTTTCCAACACAATACTATACAAGATCATCCACTTCAAAGTGGAAAAAGGTTACAATAATAAATAATCTCAACAAGGACTGTTAAACTTGTCTTTTTTTTTCTACTCCAGAACAACAACATGAATATCCTCCACTTTCTGTATTTCTATTTGATCACAACAAAATAGAGGGAAAGGAAATGCTCTCCACCCAACCAAGACATCCAATGAAAAGAAGAATCCATTCTTCTTCATTGGCCCTCGATCCCCAACCACATTGCAATAGAAGATGTGTTTTCAACACATGGCAACAAAAAGCTTCCACAACAAAAATATAGATTTCTCATTCAAAACACAGTCCAAAACAAAACTACAATTTATAACCACAGAAAGAAAATGACAACAATACTCAGGCTTCACCATGCAAGCCAAAGGAGCAAGAAACTATGGGGGATGTTTCTTATGCCTCCCGAGGGGAAATGAGTATCACCACTTGAGAACAAACCGCCAAAATATACACAACATATCAAATCCCTGACATGCCCTTATGCCTCCCCCAAGTACCCCTTATTCCTCCCATTTCCTTATGCCTCCCCAACCTCTTATGGCACCCCATAATGAGTAAAGAAATGCAAGCTATTTCTTTGTAAGGTGGAACCTAAATCCCAACTCCCTTCACACTTATACCTCTCCAAACCACTTATGCCTCCCACAAAAGACCCCATATTCTTCTCCTACTTCATTCCTAGGCCATCTAACCAAACAACCAACAAATAAAACAACACATTCAAACATTATACCATTCACATAAGCATAAAAATTAAAGGAGAACATTTCCAAGAGCTAAGCTCTTACCTCTCCATGATGGATTTTGTTCCAAGTTCAAAACAACAAGCTCTCTAATGCAAAACAATCCAAGAGATCAACAATCAACAAGTATGCAACCATCTCCAACTTTCTCCCAATTTGTAAGAGCTCCATAAAAAAACCCCAAAGAAAGTCGCCAAAAATGAAGTGATAAAAGTGAGCCCCGTCCCCCCCACCGCGCCCGCCCCCGCCCAACCCCCCCAAAAAAAAAAACAAGGTAAGGAATTTGAATTTTATAGAAGAGGGAGGAGAAGAGGATGAGGTAGATCAATGTAGGATGCCACTTTCAAAACATCCTCAACCCCAACACAGAAGTCAACTTCATTCTCCAATGCATATTAAATAGGTCGATGAATAATATGACAGTTTACTTACACACTCCAATACAAGCCCACACTCCATAAGGACTGAAATTAAAAATATGTAAGAAAGTGCAATTACAAATTACAACTTAACTTACAAAAATGTATAATAAAGGCTAGATTTAGACTCTCCAACCATAAGTAAGGTTGGTATGTAATTTTAAGAGGTATAGGACAAGTTTAACTTGTACCACAAGCCTCCAAAATAAGCCTCCAAGGACAAATTCGAATTTCAAAGAAGGTGGAGTGTTTCATACTCCAAAAATCAATGTACACATCACTTACAACACTTAATCCAAGAGCCATCAACTCTAATAAATGCAATATTATGACCCATTTGATTACTTAATTTTAACAATATGATTACTCACAATATTGACACACAATTTAATTAAATAATGAAAAGGGAAAGCTCATCAGATAGAAAAAAACACATACAACATTAACAAAGGACCAATTAAAAGAAAAACATAAATCCCTTTGGTCATATTTGAAGGTGACCCCCCATGGGAATCCCTAGGAACAATCAAACACACACACACAAAAACAAGTTACCATGGTGTCCTCGTTGAATTCATCTAGAATTCCAATGTGGTTGGTCTTCAATCCCCTGATGTGTGTTGTGACATTTTTTTTTTTAAACCTGCAAAACTTAAATACCTCCTTCGGCTTCGTGGCCATATCAAAACATCCAATATATATATAATTATAATTCCAAAATCATCAATATATATATGAATCACAACAACATCCAGAAAATCAACAATATCATTTGCAATCTCATCAACAACTATATGATTATCACATTTAATTCAATTTTCTAGGTCTACTCAACATATCAAAATATCACATGTCCGAACAACATCCATAAATATAACCATGTCAACAACATGTCAATATCCATATAAATGTCTCTAATAATCTACATGCATCATATATGAATCAAATTCAATAATAATCCATAAGATCTGACATCTAACACCATACTAAATCAAAACTATAATAATGTCCATAATATAGGACCACCGGTATTAGGATCAATATCAAAAGTGTTGAAGGGAAGTGGGAACTACAATGATGATTTTCTCTTTGAGTTTGTTGCCATATTTGATATCTTGTATTTGTGCCTCTAGATTTTGCACTCTGAGCAATGATCGAATCTCGAGGAGAAAATAAGAAAAGAATTTTTCAATTTTGTAACAGTATTTATGGCACCTAATGTCCTAGTCATCACAAGATTCTTCGTACTATAAAGGCAACATGTATAGAACGTGCTTGGAATAAATTTGAGTCTAAGGCAAATGAATACCTTCAATTATTTTACAAGTAATAATTGTGATGGGAAGAACATTGAGAAAAGTGTTACAATGGTAATGGAATCTAACCCCTAATTAATATATTTGCTAATTTTTTCCACATTAAAATTAGTGTAAAATGCAAGAGTAATTTACTAAAAAAAGTTTAATTTTGTTTTTATTGTGATTGGATTTGCTGGGGTATGAAGGAAAGAGATTGCACAGAAAAAAGGAAAATAAACATTCTGGGAAAAATGGATTTGATTACAGGTATTTGTGAATGAATGAGTCAGCTTCCAAATTGAATGATTGGGAAGAGAGATTTAGGGTTGTGATCTGTGGAAGCGACTCTTTTATTCCGAGTCTATGTGCCCTAGGTACAGGTTTGTGTGATGTCTCACGAGAGAATAATGATTAAGAAATTACCAAAATGATAGTTTTTCTTGAAATTTGTAAATATTTGTGAATTAATTGGCATCTTAGATGTTTGCAGGATTAATTATAATTTTTCAAAGTACATTTAACTCTTTTAAGTAATCATTATTTAATTGATATTTTCCTTGTAGTTTTTAAAAAATATTTACTATAGAAAACCTGCATACCAGACTAAAAATCAGAGTAGTAAGAGAACATCAGAATGAGCTATGAGATATGTGTTTAAAACAAGATCGAAATCAGACATTTTGGAAGATAGGTATAAGTGGTTGTAAGTGTACCCACATTTTACACACACAAAAATAACAGTAAAAATACCAGGATAAATTTTTTTTTTCGACTAACATTGCTCACTACACAACACCACAAGGGCTCCAAGTTGAGAAAACTCAACAACACATAATACAGTTACTTACCTAAGTCATCAATTCACATAGACACATGAAAACACCATAGACATGTCGATGCCACATTTTTCCCAATGAATGAATACTAGCAATGAACCAACCACAATAAAAGGACTCAAGGATTGGCAAACCCACAACACATCATTTCCATTAATTACATCTTAGTTACGATTAACATTACAAGAACATTATTGTGCAAGGATAATTTTATCCTTTTTCCACCTATAGATTCTTAAGTTCATTCCACATTTAACTTACAGTTTGACCATTTTAACTTGGATTTTTATCCTTTATGGAAATTTCCATAACTTACATACTTAATTTGGCATAATTCAAATTGCATACAAAGTACTTAATTATCTTGTTCTTATGTTAAGAATATGCTTCTCAAACATTTATTCAATGTCTACATTTTACCATTGCAACTCAAGTGAATCTGACTTGATGTCCAGAAAGGAATATTAGGATTTAAGGGGGGTGGTTTAGATTCAAGATACCTTTTTCCCATAAACATTCTTTGATCACGGTATCTTTATTTCCCAATTCAACCCCACAACATAGTTAAATAGTTCAATATTTGTTTATCCATTCAAATTTTCCACATCAAGAAATTGTATTTAGATTTATATCTTTTGTTTTTCTCGAAGTTTGATCTCACCAAGGGAAATTCATATTCTTTGTAACACATGAAAATGTTTAATTGAGTTATAAGGACTCCAAGAGTGACATTATTCCTAACCTCAAATCTCATTTTTTTAACTCTTATATGCTCTACTTTAACATGGAATTATGGTCTCATTATTACCATCACTTTATAACAAAAGAGTTACGAAAGTACTTGTCTGACATCTTAAAGAAGTACACATTAGAAGCATTAAAAAAACTACACATGAACCACAAGTGATTTTTGTTCAAGGTAAGATCCCATGTTTCTGAATTTCACAATTCTGCATGTGAAATTTCTTTTATTTTTAATGTCATAAACGGCATAACAAGGGATTACAGAACCAGGTTTTTTAGTTTCCTGGTTTCTCTAAAGTCAACATATTTCAAATCAATTTCATTTGTGAAGAGTTACTTACAATTTTCTACCCATAAGTTAACCCCTAATCAACTTTTAGGTTTAGTTTAATTCTGATTTTCACTCAGGGATTTATGCCCTATTATAGATTAGATTAAGGTCTAAAAACATATTTACCCTATAAACCCTCTCGTAAAAGACCAAGGAACTATATTCTTTACTAGCCAAAGATAAGACATTTAGCTGAGATGATCTAAAGAGATCATTAACAAGATTTTAAGTGATAGTAAAACTATTTCCCTAGCTCCATGATGTCATCTGGATCCCACAAGCAATTCATTCGATGAATAAATTTAATTCTAAATCTATCTTCATAAGACAAGGTAGTCCACCAAGGATACGAAGGAAGTGTTAGTTCTACTTACTCCAGATAAATTTTGAGGTGTACGCTCCTATCTGTCAGGTTTATGACATTTTCACTAAATCTTACTGACTAAGACGATAACCCCATTATTGAATTCTTATTTACCTAAACTAGGATTATCGTAGTAAGAAAGTTTAAGTTCATTCTATCTTTTCAATGATAGCGTTCTATGGTAAAAAGTGATAAAATGAAGACATGTTACAACAAGTATTATACTAGGGTTCATTGGTAATCCCAATACTAAATGATTTTCAAGAGTAGTTACGATTTTTCCACCTAACATATAAGAATACAGACCTGAATTAGGACAACTCTCCTTACTACACACACAATAAAATACTGGAAGGGTACAACATACTCTAACTTCAAATTTTTACTATATATATATATATATATATCAAACCCTTTTACGACGATGTTGTTAAACTATGCCGGCTCAAATTGAACCTCAAAATGATTAAATGCACATTTCTTAAGATATCCCTAAAAGGTAACATCTCATACATATTAAGTTCATTTCAAATATAACTTTCTCTATAACTAAAAGGTACATTATACATATATTTATTTTATAATGACCTTATAAATTACAATAATAAATAATGAATAACACATCTTTTCTACCATCTTTAATTGCATCTAACGCAAAACTATAGAGCATGAAATCATAAATAAATCACTGCCATGGAATCCACCCTAATCTAACATAATAAATTTTTCAGTTTAATATTTACATATAATAACTTTTTCCAATTTGCATTCAAAAGAAAAGGTGAGACATGTATTCATTTCATTTCATTTCACTTGGCATTTCTAACCAAGGAGAGAGAATCATACATATTAAAGGTTAAATTTCACAATAAAAGCCAAAAGATACAGTTCCAAACATTAGTTATTTACAGAGTCAACAAGTTTCAAAGTTTTGGCAACCCGACTAGGTGTCCTACAACTTTCTTTTCACCATTTTCCTGATAGCTACTAAAACCAAATGGTTCGAGGCTAAGAAACCACTTTCAATAGATGGCTTCTGCATCCACCCAAACATAGCCATAATTAACATTTCTAGTTTTCCATTTACATAATAAGAGTTAATAGGAACTTACATTCAAAAGGAGAATGGTTTATGATTGACACATATTTATTTCATTTCAGTTCATTAAGTCATAATTTCCCTAAGTTGTAAATGAGAAAAAATAAGGAAGGGAAAGAATAATCACATCCAAAACTTCAATTTCATGGACAAAAAGTCACCACAATAAATTTCCTATGTAGTTCCATTTAAGAGTGTGAAATTCATTATGATCGTTTGGCCACCTGAGAAGGCTCTTACACTTTTTAAATGGCGATATGCTTTGCAAAACTATGTTAAATTTAGGCTCAGTTTGAAGTCAAACCACTTTCAAATGGTATCCTACAAAATGGATTTGAGAAAATACAACCAAAGTGTAAGTTTCTAAACTGTGTTTGCGAGCAATTACACAGTAAAAATTCACAGGAATTTGACGGGAAGAACTGGCGAAAGGTTTCGTTGACTAGGATTAAAACCAGTTGATCCAAGGCCAAATTTTGTAATTGAAGTAGTTCCTAAACTGATCAAAATAGTTAATAGATGGATCAGATAAGACATCGAAAAATCCAAAATATCATTCGACTTTCAATGGATTGAAAATGCAATCCTCAGATAACTAGGTCCTAAAAAAGTTAACATCTCCTTTTTGGGGTTAAATCATTGATTTAACATGATTAAATAGGAGATTGTCAACATATTTATTAATAATTCAACTTGTCGATAAACTCATATTAATAATATAGTTTAGTCAATAGTTTTCTATTCATCTGGAATGAGGGTTTGAGAACATGGTTTCCTACATGGAATAATTATTTTAGTGTGATATGATAGTCTATGAGTTTAGCTAGAGATATATTGTAACGACCCATAAATCCACACACATCACGAACAACACAGTAAAAGACAGGATAAATTTTAATTTTTTTTTTCTGACTTTCTTGACACATAACATGACGCAACATGTCATAACAAAGGATACAACTAACACTGCGAACAACTTGATACGAGGATGGCCATAAAGGCAGCACGGAAACATTCACACCTATCAAGGACAATTTACTTTTCTTTTTGACAAGACAACATAGAAGTCCAATTACAGAACACACTTATAGTTAGGGCCAACCACCATGAGATATTCTTGAGGGTTATTTATTTTAAAAGGACATCTTGCAATTCTTAGCTTACGTTTTCAAGGAGGCTAAAGATATGATTCATATAATTCAACTTGCCAAGCCAAGTTTATTCCTTTGAAATTGAGTAATTATCTTTAAATCTTCTCTATTATGACATTTATTTGCTTAATTCGTTTATCGAGAAAAAGGAGTATTTAAATTCCACAAGGCCATCTGCTCACCACTAACGCTACTAAGATTCATTCTTGCCCACAAGACAACATGGTTTTAAGTTCAACACACTTAAGAGAAGAGATACAAGGTGCTTTGAAAAAAGGTTAGAGGGAGAAGGTCGAGATGAAACATCTTTAGGACCTCATTAGTTATTGCCAGTATTTAATTGAAGCTAGGGCTCTTAACTAGAATTATCAACAACTTTACTTAGGCTTCGCTAAAAGTATTAACAAGGAGTAAAAATTTACTTTCCAAATGGCGGTGAGAAATATGGTGAGGTCTCCAATTTGTTTTCTCTGGCTTATTAAATCTTATCATTTTCAAACAACTATCAGTTCATTTCACCTTAGGGTCATTTTACAAATTTCACCATAAAAGGAATAATGTTCACTAGAGGAGCTAAGGTTATCATGATATAAAGTTTACTTGCAATGATAGTCTTGCCCTTGTTTACTTAAATAATTTCTTGCTCTCAAGTTGGTGAACCCTACGTTACTTTATTTGAATACAACTTTTAACTTGACTTCCAGAAGTATTAAACAATCCCATGTTAGTTTACTTATGACACTTTATTACTAAGTCATGGCAAGGTTTAACTCAAAATTTATTCTCAAGGCAAGGTTGAAGCAACACTCATTTACAAGTACAAAACAAGAGTTACATCAATTCTTAAAATACTGATACTCCAACAAAGTCACTCAACAACAATAACCAAAATTTCTTATAATTTCAATGATGGTCAAACAATACAAGGTTTCCAAAGTTCAGATGACAAAGTCCACAATACTTTATACTAAGACATTAATCCTCTTTTAAACTTTCCACTGGACGTTAACAATAGTTGAACAACATAAAAAGGTTTCGATAAAAGGAACTTCTCAACTGAGGTTGATGACAAAAGTCTATAAATCTATCCCTCATCTACACGTAAAATCCATTTGCAGTAAATTTTCTACAAGAGTCAGTTCACGAGAACTGAGCAAGATAAGGCTACACAAAACCACCATAACTATTATCTAACAATACCAAAAAAAGGAAGCACTTTATTACAAGAATTGGGTCAAACCTCTAAACACTATCAACACATCAAGTTATAATAAATTCTCTATCATTCCAATCAAAGAAGGAGGAGACCTTGTACTTCAGCTAGGAGTAAAAGCAACGAAAGTATAGCAATTGTATGAGAATGGCTCTTGGCCCTATAAGGAGAAATAAAAAATCTAGCAAAAACAGAATTCCCATCAAGTAAGTAATTAAAAAATAATTACAAGATTAAGATTTGATATCTACACCAACCATCTAGAAATTTATCAAAGGTACCAAATGCATAGACTAAATTAATATATTTCTAAAAGAACAAGAGTTGATCGGCCCAAGAAAGGGGAACTACGGGTTTCATAAATTAACACAAAAGACCATGTATAATTGAGTTTCAAACCGGAAATCAATTAAGGTATACACACCACATAATTTTCGAGGCGAAAGCAAAGTATATTAGTTTTGACCATTAACTACTAAGATTTTCCAATCATCTAAGAAGGGTCAAAGTCTTACAGGCTAGTAGCAAACACGCGAGAGAAGAAGGGAGTTCCGTCACACCAGAGTATACAATAATGTCATCAACAAATTTTATAACACTAAAGATTTGCAAACCTCTACAACAATTCTAATGTTTGGTTAGTTTAAACTAAATTACCTATTTCCCAAAACAACAATATTTTAAGGCAAACCTTGGAAACACAGTCAACCGTCACACATGGATACAAACATAATTTCTAAGTGACATTATCAAAACAAAACCTTTCACTATGAATCCATAAGACTATCAAATGAAAGATGAGTTTTTTTTTTTTTGAAGAAGATTAATCACATTTAAGGAAATTTCTCTCACAAAATATCAAGGTAATTACATGCATAAAGACCGACCAATATTAATTAATAGCGTTAACACTACAAAGGAGAAATAATGCAAGTTAGGAAAAATAGAAGAGCGCCATCAACAACAATTCCGAGAGGGGGATTAGACCAAAACTATTCTAGTGTCAAAGAGGTACTGGATTCGCACAAAGAAACCTCGAGCTTAGTTGATCCGAAAGGCTAGTTAGGGTTCAAGTTGCCAGGGATGGTCAAGGTACTTCCTGAGGATGGCCTTAAAAGCCAAGAAACAAGATGAAAGATAATATAAGAGTCTACATCCCGTGAGACAGAAAACAAATTACACACAAACCTTTTCATTCTACAAATTTTAATACCAAAAATCTAAGCTGGCTAGCCCAAGCATTGATCAAAATAATCCTTCGACCTTCCTTTCTCGATGCCAAAATGGCTTATCAAAGGGACTTGCGAATGGGCTAAAAAAAAACGTCAAAAGACAACTTGGGTGCTAGGGAGGAGCTTCATAGTCATCGTTAAAACTTACTTTCATGATATCGAAAAATACTAGTTTGATCAACATAATAACTTGCAACTCAATCGCAGAGAATAATTAATACATAAACAAACAGACGAAGGCCTAACACTCAAGCAAGAGAAACATAAAATTCAGGGGAAAGGGCACAAGCATCCTTTCGACCAACATACTGACAACGATAAAAGCTAAAACAAGAAGAAACAAGCAGAAAGGGGAAATCTCCCATCATGACATCCAACTGACAAATCAATGCAAGGAAAAGTGGTTCGATTTTGCAATAATTGTAAATATAATAGCAGTAGATAAGTGTAGAAATATCTTGCCTTTTTTCTCCAGAGTCTTGCCTATCTTCTTCTCCCACAAAGCTACCAGGTCATTGAAAGAATATGGATTGACAGGAAGCCTCAAATACAATTTCTTGTTCAGAGTTCTTGGGTCACCCACTGCCTTGATGGTAAAAGTGCCAATGTCTTCCTCTTTCACAAACACAACTTGGCATTTCCATCCCCTAAAATCAAAACTGTATCCCTTGGTAGGGCAGTAAGGCCTGGTTGCCCCAAATTTGGCACAAAAAATATGTGGCAAAACAGTTGCTGCAAACATATGTGTAGGGAATTCCTTCTTCCTCAATGGCCCTACGGACCTTGACCTTGTAACCCCATGTAGTATTTGCAGGCTCGACTACATGGACTCTATCAAAATCATTTCCAAATTCAGATGGTAGAAATATCTTGATGGTTCCAACCTCTTTAACTGCCTTGATATTGTTAAGCTGATCCATTATCTGCGTCCCTCCCACTGTGGAGATGACCACATCCACTTTTGATTGTCTCCACAAGACTTGCATGATCTTCTAGAGATCCATGGACTGTATTAGCACCTGAGGCCTTGAAAGATTCAAGAAGCTCGGCTTGCTGAGGATTTGAAGCTGTGGACACAAGACATAATGATTACATCGCTCCAGGATCTGAAAGGCATCTACCGTAATGATAAATAAACCTTTTCCTTCATCAGATTTGAGGACAACATCAAACTCTCGGTTCAAACATTACAACTGTAGCTTGTAAGGTGTGATAATTCCAACAGAAAACTTTATGCCTGCCAACTTGGTGACTCATTGAAGAAGCTCATATAATAGCAAAGAAAATTGTGTTTCATGAATATTTTGATATGAAACAGATCGGCCTCTATGAGGTTCTCTTCTATGAGTTACATCGTACAACAAGTACGATCTCAATAAAGAATCTTTGTAAATAAATTTCATCAGGTCTGCTGGTAACACCCTCACTATCACATAATCGATTTTGAAGATACAAACTCAGTACACGTTCTGGATCTGAAAAATATCCTGCTACCTTCATCTCCCAAGTCATTTTCTCCAACATTGCATAGATCTCCTGTGCCATCCGTACCAAAGCATCGTAAACCACAGTGTCTCCATGGGGATGGAACTTACCTAAAACAGAATTCGATGATGAACAGGCTTCCATCCATCCCTTACGTCAGACAGAGCACATCCAAGCAAAACAGACATAGCATACACCAAATAAGAGTCTGTTACCTCCTTGTGAAGCTCAACTACCACGATTCTCTCGTCAGGAGGCCATTCAAACAAAGCTCCATTTTGCTGCGACTCTTCGCCGCCATTGTCTTCCTCTGCAACGGGAATTCCTTCATCCTTGCTCCTCGCTTGAATTTTTACACGCCTGCCAAGGCCATTTCCACCTGAAAAGGCATGTAATAAGTGAGCATTTGACAATGCAGGGTAAACATTCTTTGCTGAGATTGACATTTTCGAAGGCTTAGCAGAGCAAACGATGAGCAATGACGAGAAAATGGCACTAAGGGGACCCTTTGCAGGAAACGTGCTGGGAGAGCCATTTATTTTGATTAGATTGCACGCGAGCTCTCAGCTCTCTGCAACTAGGTTTCGAACCTTGACCTCTAAATAACAACCCTTCAAATTTTATCTCTAAGCATTTTTTCACTTCCTGTTCATGTTCTTTGCCATATGGAATGACCAACGCAGTACCTTGAAGGAGAATCCTGAATTTGAGGATGCAGTTGATACTGAACAGATGATACCATAGTTGGACGACTTGCTTGTTGGAGGTGCTAAAAAAGGCTTCTACTTTCTGTAACGTGCCTGCAGCCAGGTTAAGCACTGTTGCAGGCCGTGCTGAGGATCCCCGACCAGAACACACCCTGCAGCACCCAATGCAAGTGGAGGTAACACACCTGATCCCCCAATCTGAAGCTCCATCTTCACCCACGCGCACAAGAAGGAAGGAAAATCGCAGCAAGGCAGAGACAGGAACAACACTGCGCAAAAGGACCAAAACAACACTCCAAACACGTTTTCCCTCCATCAACGCCTGCAGCTCAAGAAAGACGCGCCTCCTAACCATACGCATTGAATAAAGGAAATCAAAAAGAGATCATGGCGAAGAAAAAAGGGACTCCACCCACTCCTCACGCAAGGTACAAACATGACACTCATTACCGTCTACAGGCTGGGTGGTTGGGGGGGGGAAGACCAAAGTCGTCCACATGCAAACAAGGCCTGCGAAGGACCTGGTCGGCCAAGGTGGCAGAAACGGGATTCAATGCCCAACGTGGCATTACAATTAGAGACATGTTCTGTCATATATTTGCAGTTGGAGCTTGTGTGCAATTGTTATCTTCTATGTGAAAATTGGAGAAGGGTCGTGTGTGGCTCAATTAGCATGCATGTTTGTAATAATCTTCACTATATTAGAGATTCAAACAAAATACATTTAATGTATTGTTTCAAGCTATGTAAGGATATAAAAGCGTGTATTAGAAGAATCTAAGTGCATTACACAAGATTATTTAAATAATCAGAGCTATGATAATCCTATGGTTTAAAATTTTATCTTGTTGCAAATGAAAAACTAAAGAACATAAATTATGAGAGATGAGGAGAGATGAACCATGTCTGGGAGGAATTATCTTTCGTAGTGTAAGAGGTTTTTCCAGGAAAGTTAACTCGTACTCCACAAGGCTTCAAATCTCTTTTAACATTCTGCCAAATAGTTCACGTGCATCAACAACCAGTCCATGAAAACGAATAATTTTACATTCTCCTGACCTGAAAAAGCCCAGTTTGATGACCAATGCTCAGATGGGTTGCCATGAACCATTTTATTTCCATCATAAAGTTTCCTCCTCCTCTACCCCTAGGTGTCCCTCCATCATAATTAACTTTTTTCAATAGTGCACTGTGATTAATTTACAAGGGAGGCTAATAGCAAGAGGAATTTGTATCTAGATCTCTGGTTGACAACGTAACTATAATAATGGATACATATCTCGTGGTCTCCAGCAAAAGAAGGCCTTCCTCTAGAGGTTCCCATGAGTTAGTGATAACAGTCGATCTAGTATAAGAACTTTGATGCAAAATAGGTATCCTTTTCTTGATAATCTCTGCTATAGTCACGACCTTATTGATATATCTTCCCATGCCTTTAATGATAACTTTGGCTGGCCCTTTATCCTTCTAAAGAAATATAGAAAACCTTGACATTACTGAATACATCTACTCTACCATCTTAACATCAACACCCACGCGCAAAGATCTGAACTTGGGTATGTCGATATCATATTTGGATTTTGTTTTATTGAAACATAGACTTCAGAAACATCCAGGAACGAACATAAGAATTGTTTCTTTTTTTAACAAAAAACCCATTTCGTGCAAATCTTGTAGTCTATATTGACCAAAAGACCACGTTTTTTGTAAGACATTCTGTCGATTATTTTATACGCCATGTATATGCTCCCAAAATTTTCACCCATACCTACCAGAGTATCTACAACCACGTCTACCTGGGCATTCCCGACTTCAACATATGACAAAATTCATGTTCTAAATCCTCTATTTTGGCATAGGCTGGAGGATGCTCGCAAAGGTTGTGAACCCTGTCCTACATTTTTTGAATGGTTCTATGGCCTTTTTAATAGACCCATTTTTCACATTTTATACCATCACTATAATCCATCAATCTACATTTAAGGCATTTAGCCTAACAGTTCGCATGCTAAGTGCATGCTTCCACATTTTGCATACCTATCCACCAGAGTGCTTCTAACTACTAAATATGATAAATCCTCCATGTTTTATTCTTTGATGGATGTCCATAATCTGCCTCAAAGCTCAAGTTTTGGCACATGATGGGAAAAAAATAGCAAGGACAGGTATGGGACAGTGAAAGACACAAACTCTTGTAAAGGTATACACAGGATAGCAAGAGCGCGACACTTTCAATGTCATAATTAAAAACACCAACTGCTGATAAATTCTTTAATCTTGGCATGTGGGTTTCACATGGTTGTGCATTCGGAGTCTAAAAAAAAGTACATGATTTTCTGTCAAGGATAATGACAAGTTGAAGCTATCTCACAACACCCATACCCTGCAACTCTCCTGCCCCCATGTCCACTTTCCACCTAACACACTCTTCTTTTTATTATTATTATTTTGGTTTATTTATTTATTTTGTCTTGCACTACAATGGCGAATGTATGGAAATAAATGCATAAAGAACACCCTCAATCCAAGGTGACTTTTCTTTTCTTCTCACCACACATAACTGTCACGTGTGTAGTATTGACATGTTGTCGTTCATGGCCTGGTTAGATGTAAGTGTGGAACTAGCTAGGTGAAAAAGACTATAAATATCATGGGTGCATTGATGTCAATATTTTTAGAATTTCTTAGAAAAATGACTTGATAAATATTCAATGAATTTTGATGGGAAGGGAGGTCTCATGGGAGCACAACCTTGATCTGAATTTTCAACATCATTTTTTTTTATAAATAATAAGGATAAGATTAAAACTAATAATATTTTGAATTCATTTGCGGAAAAGTCTTTTTCCAATAGCATTAGATCCATCCTAAAAGAAAATATAAAAACCAATACTTTATTAGGCGAAGTAACTATCCATGTATTTATATTCAAAGTTATACGAGGTTCATAATGTTGATTTTTATAGTTCGGGAATTAAAGTATTATTTTGCATCTATCATACATTAATGATTTAAGACAACATATTTATGTAATAGCTCTTTCTTTTTCTGTTGATAGGTCATGGTTATTCTTCTATTGAAAGTGAAGCATTATCTAAACTTGGACCATTTTATCCAAGCAGCACAGGCAAAAATTATCTCGCAAATTTTTTTCATTCGTGGAACATCAGTATTATGTTCTATACAACCTCACCCTCATTGTATTTTATTTAAAAAAATAATATTATTTATTTAATTATGTAAATCCATATTATTTAAAAAAAATCACAAATTTATCGTAGATACATAAGGAATAAAGTTGGATTTTATATATTGTTACAAATGGTACATTATTATTTTTTTTCTAAATTTTAAATGTCAAAATTATTTAATTTTTATGTTTGTATGTGTTTAAATATTTTCCTTATTCCCATTGGGGAACATATGCCAACATTTGTCCAACTCAAAATTTAGCGTTGCATGTAGTGCCCACTCCTCTTCGACACTATTTTCATTATGTTGATATTACTTTTGGACTAATACATAGAAAGTTTGATTATGATACATTAATATGTAGATGATAGACTATGTAGATATTTGGACTATTGAAATGTTGAGATTCAGATTATGATTATGATATACTAGATGACATTGGTAGACAGTTCATATATGTTGAGTTGCATTATTTGGATTTTATAGTGATACGTTATACTCTGGATACTCTGAGTAGAATTATAATCTCATGGATGTTAGAATGAAATTATTTGATATGTTGATAGATGATAGAATTACTTAATTTCAGATGATGAGTAATGATTTTTATATGTTTATTTGTCTGGATGTTGTTACTAAATATGTAAGGCAAGAGAGGTTTTTTTTTTGTGTTGCAAGACATTTTTTCACATACATTGTAAGGGGATAGCGGAACAACCACAAAATGATGTCGGGTGTTGTGCAATGTGGCCAAAATTTGAAAAATTGCGTAATATTATGGTGTGTTGTTTTTGCATTCCTAGCTAGGAGGTTTCCCATGGGGGTGACCTAACATGTGTTGCCATGGGGTGAAATGATTTCCATTTTGTAGTGCCCAACATTTAAAAAAAAAAAGAATAAATTTAAAATAAAATCAGATAAAGGTTGTAACGCATTTGGTGAGATTTGACACGCTAGTAGGTGAGTGAAAGGAGTCAATCTTGTCGGTGGAGCAGGTGGCCTGCAACTTGTCATTATCCTTGGCCAATAATTAAATACTTTATTTGGGATCCAAGGATGTAAATCACACCGAAACTCATGTTAACATTTAAATTTTGGCAGTAATTGGATAGTTATAGCAAGGGTGGTTAAGTGTTCTAGTTGGAAAGAATGGGTGCCCTCACACGCATTCAATATAAATACCAAAAAGGTAGTCAACACACCCTTACCAGTAAGTTCCCAGTCTGTGCAAATGGAGACTTCGTAGTGGCTTTAGAAACCTTTGCAACTGTAGCCAATAGGTACCTACCTGATCCAATACCTCTACATGCTTGCGCCATGGCCTCATGGAATGCGTTGAGTGGATAATATACACAAATGGTGCTCTAGAGGTTGTGAGTAGTATTTTCAGGAGAAGTCTATGGGTTTATGGGTGTCACAGTTACACGGACTGCGTTAAAGGGATATATCGCGTTGAAGATCCACATGGCCATAAGGGCAGGATATGGCTCTATATTTTTCTTCTCACTCTGCAATACGATGCACAACCATTTCTCTCCAAACACTTCACTAGGAGAGAAGTAATTCCGGCTTCTTCTATACTAGTGTGCGAGTGGGAAAAGGTTATATGTTCTTTGCTACTTATTACGTGTGAAGGAGGTTAGGGCAGACTTTTCAAAGAATGGAATTTAATAGGTTCATTTCTCTAGGCCTCCCAATAGAAATATATTCCTTGCAAAATAGTTTATTGTAAGTTTCTTATCAAAATCGCGATTCTCTCACTTTTACAATGCTTAACCAGAAAAAGTTAATTTTCACTGCGTTGTTCATGTGCTTGATTTTGGGGCAGAAGAAAACCCTTCTACAAATTGGATCCCTAGTGTTATTGATATTTGTTTCCTTTCTTCCTAGCATTAGAGAATGCTCTACGTTTGGTGGTCAACAACATTGTGATATACCAGAGATATTCGTATCAGGCTAAAGAAAAGATAGTTGGAGGTAATTGTCTCAAGAGTCTTCTAAAGGATAGATATATTTTGGTCTTGATTTCTTTCTATGGTTAAAATTGAACATGGATAGTTGGAAAACTACCATACATAACCTAAAACAAGAAATTCTATTCATTTTTACATACAAGGTTATGCAATACATTTTCTTGTCGTGGGAGGAATTGTTGAATTTGACTGTAAAATAGATAATCTCATAACAAACTCTTAGTTGTAGACATAACATTAACATATTTAATATTACAAGTCAAACTACAACAAAATTTAAAAATTATTGGGAGAACCATTGGAGAGGAAATTGGTTAGATTTTGTTGTTGCTTGTGATTTGACAGACTGAAAAAAAAAAGTAGAAGCTTTTAACCGGGACATGATTTGTTTGACAAGATAACCAAAATATTTTGGTGGCTCCAGTAGTCACTCGGGAAGTGTAAGAAAATAATTTGAACTGTTCATTTGTATTCCTCCAAGAGATGTACTCTGTGGGCTACAATAGTTGTAAGGAACACTTGGGTTAGAGATTTGGATACACTCCAAATGGCTACAAGCAAGTGCAATCGATGGGTGCAATGTCAAACTCCTTAACTTTCACCTCGTCGATCAATTCCAGGCATGGTTCATCTCTCCCTTTCTTCTATAATTTTATTTTCTTTATTAGTTCATTTGCATCGAAATGAAAATTTAAAATGTAGCATTATCATAGAATTTATAGTTTTAAAAAAACTTGTTTTCAAAATAAAAAGATGTCATACCGTAGCTTGCACAGTTAAAATATTTCTTGGTAGACAAGCATAAACTCAAACCCTCATTTTGAGATGATCTAACAAGATTCCTGATGAAACTAGATTACTTCAGTACCTGTTTTTATTGACAATTTGTAGTTGATACCTTGTGAATATGTTGACCGCTCCCTTGTTAAAACAAATAAATCACGATTTTTGAAGGATTGCAAAATAAGTTTTGTAACTCTAGAAAGGAGATGTTAAGTTTCCCATGTGTACCTTGTCATGTGAGGAGTCACTTTAATCCTTGAATCAACCTAGAATGATCATCTGTGATCTTTTGACACCTTTCTAGGAGCCATGTTACACCATTTTGCAGCTGTAGGAAGCTGCTAAAATTTGAAAAGTTGGATTTCGTATTGGCTTGCCTTTTGAACCCTGAGCAATAAAATGCTTATCCACCTTCGAAAACCTCTAGTATTTTTACTAGAGAATTTCCTGGAACCTTTAATTTGAGGAAAAACACTTTTATTGATAGTTTGACAAAGCCATTTTGAAGGCCTCTGGTCACGGTTTGACTAGGTCAAACTAGACCAACTATGACCAGTGGATCCAAAAAACTTGTCGTCATTTAAAAATCGTTTACTAGTTCCTTGTCCTGTCGACTCTAGCAAATCCTCCATGTATAGGGGAGCTTGTAGGAAGTTTCTCTTTGCATGTTCATCAATCAAACATCAATTTTAGACATGGGTTTTTAGAGCCCTCAAGGTAACTCTTAATTGTTTACAACTAGAGCATTTACAACCAATGGCCCAGAAAACTAGTTGTCAATCATAAACCATTCACCAGTTATGAATTCCATCAGTTCCTATGAACTCTTGGTGTATAGGTGGACACATAGAATTTTAATTGTGGTGTGTTTCCTAATTGGAAGAAAACATTTGAAAATGGTTTCTTAGCCTTCGAGCTTGATTTGAACATTTTTGATAACCAACAGGAAAGTGTAAAAAGGAAGTTGTAGGACCCCCATTGGGTTACCTAACAACTGCGGAAACTTTTTGGGACTTTTAAACAACTTTTTGTAACTCTATCTTGTGGCTTGTTGTGTGAAATTTCACTTTTGGGAAAATAATGTTTCTCTCTCCTTCCTTTCTCTTTATCTCTCATTGGTTACAAAATGATGTGAAACGAAATGAAATGAATACATGTCTCTAAAGCGTTTCCTTTCGAATGTAAATTATTGTTATTATAAAGTAAATGGGAGACTAGATAATATTAATTATGCTAGTTTTGGGTGGATGCCATGCCAACGATTTATCGTTGATTTCATGCTCACATGTTTTTGCAGGATACAAGTAAGATGGCAGAATGACGTGGGTGTGATTCATTGCACGTTGTTAGAATTTATGAATGTTAATAGAAGGAATTTTTTATGTATTGTTATGTTACAGTAAATTTATTTATTTAAAATTTGGTAATTTGTATGAGATGCTAGTGTTAGGGTTGCCTTGGAAAATCTGCATTTAATCATAGGTACCATTTCGATTTAGATTTACATTTGGTAAAATTTTTGGAAATATATGTGTGTGTGTGTGTGTGTGTGTGTGTGTGTGTGTGTGTGTGTGTGTGTGTGTGTGTGTGTGTTAAATGAATTTGAATTTAATATTTTGTAGTGAATTTCCATTAGGCAATTGTTGATTAAATAATTAGTGTTGTGTTCCTTACCTTAAAAATGTAATACAGATATCTTAATGAAAAAACTCAACCCTAGTATAAGACTCATGTATAACTACCTTTCATGCGTGAATCCTTTTAGTGTGGAAAACTAAAACCTTAGTATAAACTTCAATATCTACACTAGATGTCATCCTTCTTGCATGATCCTTCTTAGCATAGAATAAATTGAAATCGTAGAATGAATTTAAACTTTACACTCTATGACACCTTCTAGATTAAGTAAATAAGAGCCCAATTTTGAGTTTTTGTCATAGCTCCTATGTTTAGCCACATCATTGTGAAATTGATGGTTAGGAACAACATGGACAAACCTTATCTGGAGTATGTAGAACCAACACTTCTTCAGTCTCCTAGTGGACTACTTAGTCTTGCAAAGTAGATCTAGATTTTTTTTTGTCATCGAATGAATTTCCTTGCAGGTGGAAATTGTACATAACCCTTAGAAAACGATATTATATTCAAATAAGTTGACTTAAGAGAAGTGTTGAAAAAAAGGGGGTCTCGTTACCCCATGTGTCATGTTTCCCTTTTGTACCCTAGTGAGTGGCGCAAAACAAAACATGGGTACTTTTCCTATGATATTCCTATGATTGATCTCATGGTGGGACTAAATTACACAAGTGGATGCCTTGGTTGCAACATCTGTAACACTACATTGTATAAGAGAAAAGAATTTATTTTTCTCATGCTAGGTTACACTCCTTCTAGTAGTGAATCTATTAGTGAAAAGTATGTGTTATTTTGATTACAAATTTATAAAACAATGCTAATAATGATATGTAAAAGTAAAGCATATAAGAGTAAAACGAGATTTGAGGTTAGGAATAATGTCACTCTTAGGATCCTTATAACTCAATTAGACATTTCCTTATGTTAAAAATAATATGAATTTACTTGGTCTGAGAAAACTTTGAGAAAACAAAAGATATACTTCTTCAAGATTATATGTCAATGTCAATGTCAATGAAATGAGGAACAAAATTATATGTGATAATGGTTCAGGAAAAAATTATCACGTGAAGTCCTTATGGTTGATTTAAGCTTTGAATTTTTGTTAAGAATGGATACAAATTGTTTTTGGTAGGACTAGGAATTTGAGCCAATATAGAGCCCACTAAGAATAAAATAAAATAAAATAATGTCATGTAAATGCTTAATTGAATCAAACTAAATTTGGAACTAAAACAACCATAGTACGAGAACAATTGTGCTTCTAATGTATGTAAGTTTATAGGAAAGGGAAAGTTTAACCTTCACCTTCTTGGAATAGTATTATTTTTTCCCTCAAAAACTTATGGTTGGTTCCCTTGCATAATGAGGGTAAAATTAAATGTCAACTAAACATATTTTATGAAACAAAACTTTAGCATAAGAATGAGAGAATTAGGAACATTGTATGCAATTTTAAATATGGAAAATAATAATTTAAGTTATAAAGATTGCCATAAGGGATAAAGAGAAAAATTAAATGGTCAAACTATAAGTTGAATGTGGAATGAACTTATGAATATGTAGGTGGAAGAAGGAGAAAATTATATTTACATAATAATGTTATTGGAATGTTAATCGTAACGAAGATGTAATCATGGTAATGATGTGTTGTGGGTTTGCCAATCCTTGAGTCCCTTTTCTTGTGGCTGAGTTATTGCTAGCATTTGTTCATTGGAGAGAAAGTGTGGCATCGACATGTATATGGTGTTGTCGTGTTTCTATGTGAGTCGATGACTTATGTAAGTGTCTTGTGCATTGTTGAGTTTCTCTTCTTGGAGCCTATGTGTTGTTGTGTAGTGAGCAATGTAAGTAAAAAAAAATTATCCTTATATTTTTACTGTTGTATTTATGTGTGTAAAAAGTTGGTGTTACACGTTTATTTTAATTTTGTGTGTTGTTTAATTGTGTCTATATATTTAATTAATGGAAATTGTTGTCACTTTATTAACAATTATTATTAAATGTCTTAATTAGTTAATCCAACGTAATTTGTTAATTAAAATAAGGATGTGACAATGGGATAATTATGAGGGTAGATGGTCCTTGAAATCTTGTGTATGTAAGTTGGATTTGTGCTGGTTTTTATGTTGTGTACTCTCCCCCAACTTCAAAATTCTAATTTTGACTTGGGAAGATTTTTTTGAGACTTGTGGGATAATCTAAGATTGTCTCATGCATCTTAAATTCACTCAACAACCTTACCTATGGTATGGGGAATTAATTTTAGACTTATTTATGCATTTTGGAGTGTAAAAGGGTGAATATAATTGCACTTTCCTACTTACCACAATTAATTGGTCTTTGGTAGGCATGGCTAGTAAGTTTGAGCTTCCTTTGGGATATCATAGTCTTACATGTTCATTTATTGTCTTGGGCATAGTGTTTTGACTTAAGTGTTGGAATGCAGGAATGATGAAGTGGAATCCTACATGGATCCACCTCATGATCCACACATTCCATTTCTATTTATTGATGGAATTTGATGCCATGGGCATTACTTGTTCATTTTCTTTCTCTTGAAATTTTTGATTTGGGAGCTTGTTTGAGTTGCTTTTGGAGTGTTCTTAGCTTGAAGGTGTCAAAACATGTGGAGTGAATCTCTCTTGGAAGCTTTATTGATAAGTAGGCTCTCCAACTATGTTTTTTATTTTTATTTATGCTTGTAGATGTGAAACTTTTGTGCTTGTTAAGTATTGCAAGAGTGTTGTGAATGTGTTGTTTTTGTGTGGTTAGGTAGTTTCCTTAAGTTGGGTGTGTGGAGATGGATTTATGGAACCATTGGGGAGGGAAAATGGATATGTGAGGCATGCATTTTGGAGGAAGTGTTATTGGGAATTTTGCGTATGGAGAGTGAATAGGAAAAACATGGTCATATTGTTGCATACTTGCAAGGGACAGACAAGGTTGTTTTGTTGTTGTATTTGTGCTTGTGTATAATTAACAAAGATATAAATTGAAACTAATAACTACATATCTTCAAAAGAAAATGTTAATTAAACAATGAACCATCAAGATAAGAGCTTAAAGGAAATGCTTCTGCAATGCATAAATGAAATTACATACTAAGTTATTTCCTATGCTCTATGATTGCTAACTTAAACTACAAACCTATGAAGAACATAAACAATCAAGGTGGATTGTTACTTGATCTCAAAGATTGAGAATGGAATCCCACCAAGAATGGCTATAAGGACATTTTGGATCTTCCCATATTACTAAATTTTGAGTTGAAGGATGTAAGATGGAGAAGCTATTTCCAATAATGGATAATGGCTCAAGATAAAAATTATTATAGTCTTTCACTATTCAATGCATGGTGCAAGAAGAAAGGTAAGGAGGGTTCTTTATATATCTTTCCTGAAGAGGAAAGGCTAGAAAATGGATGAATGTGGTGTTAGTGCTCAAAATGGTCTCACCCCATCTGTGCCTTTGAAAAATTATTCATTCATGGCTTCTGTCATTTTCTCCTTCCCTGTATGGTACTTGGTTGGTCTTATTGCCATTTTTAATATGCTTTTGGGTCGAAGATCATGTGTGGGTCCGTATTTGTCTCATGGTTCCTTTTTTCCTCTGCAAAATCTCTATATTTTGAGTCTCTCGTGCTCCGTTCCTTCAAAACTCACATTTTCTCGTTTCCTCCATTTTCCATAGTCACGATCTGTTGTCCCTACCCTTTTTGCCCTAAATACTAGAGGAGAAATGAGTTGATTTGTCCCTAAGGATCGTGTTTGATCCTTACAATAGTTTAAATTCTCTATCCTTGAAGAAAACCTCATTTTATAGCTCGAATGGATGTTTCTCTGTGTTTTACGGTTTGACGGGAATTTCTCCCGATCAAATTTGCATCATTCATTCGACAGGGAAACATCGAACCTTTTGGTTGGATGCGGGTCAAATTTTTGGTTTGGCTTTGAAGTAGCTTTGAGAAGACATGTGGAGACTTCCGCTGGGTTTCCCACACTTATAAAAATTTCAAAAGGTTTCCGGGAAGTCCAGGAAACGTGGAGGAATGACACTCATTTGAAGATATGATTTTGGGATTTACCTTGGAGTAGCACTGGGAGGACACGTGGAGGCTTCTGCTGCTTGGCCCGGACTTCGAAAATTTTTATGCAAATGGATACAGTTTGGTGGAACTGGGACATGTGGCTAGCCCGTGCTCGTTCAGGGTCTTCAACTTGGGTGCCATCTAAGAGAAGCACCATGCAGACATGTGGGGCACTCTGTTCACTTTGCATTTTACTTAGAATTTTCAACGGCCAAAAGGAGACTACCTCGGGGCTTGAAAAGTGGTTCCTTCCATTGAACTTTAAGCCTTAAAAAGAATTTTTCCAGAGCAGGACACGTGGCGAGCCCGCGCTCATTCAAGGTATCAAATTTTTTTAACCGCCTCAAGGTGCATCGTGGTGACACGTGGAAATTTGAAAAATAACAAGGGGCAGGGAAGCAGACCATTGGAGGTGACTTAAACTTTTCACCTCTTAGCCCCATAAAGGTTAAAACATTAAAATGGCCTGCAAGCCCGATGGGAAATAGTCAAAAAAATTTCGTGGTCAACGGCGGAGGTGCGGACCCACGGGGGAAAATTGGAAAATTTTCATTTTGTGAAAAAAGAGTTAAAAGTAAACGGGGAAGCATAGTTCTGCTGGGAGCCACATTGGGACACGTATCAAAAGTATTTCTCAAGGGCAGAGCTGCGGGGGAAAATTGGAAAATTTTCTTTTTTTTCCAAAAGAGAGTCAAATGGCAGAATTTTTCCGCAAGTCCTTTGGGACCCACCTTAGGACACATGTCGAGCCAATATTCAGAAGTGGAGGTGCAGAGAAAAATGGGAAATTTTTCCATTTTTTGAAAAGGGTCAGAAAAGGTCAAAGGAAGCCCCCGAGCCCATTTTTGGATCTTCCACATGGACGGACCACATTTAAATCAAAGATCAACGACTGTTGAGTGTCTAGATCTGATTTAGCCCCCATTTTTATGTAAAACTTCTGGGAGTGCTAGTCTTCATGATTTATTGTTATTTCCTACACGCCAAACAGAGGAGCGAGTTAATTTGATATCTAGAGTTTGGTGGGGGAGATCTAGAGATGAATTTCTCCATTAAAATGGTTTGACTCTCAAGCCTGATCTAGTTTTCCATTTTTCTTCTCATGAGCACACAAGGGGTACAATTTGAGTAATTTTGGGTGGAAGTGGTTGGCGAATGGATGGAGGCATGTGTTTCCCAAGAAAGGAGTTGAATGCGGGAAGAAATTAAAGATATTTTCCCTCAATCACCTGGAGACTTTTTAAGATTTGATTCTGCGAATCATGAAAGAATCATGGCAAGCACTGGTGCATTTAAAGTTTTTGTCTTTTTAGAGAAAGGGACTCTATTGGAAATGCTATAAAAAGCACGAATTCATTGTGAAAATGGTTGGGAGTTTTTGGAAAATATCAGAACTGATTCTCTCCATCAGAAAAAGCTTGACAGAGGCCATCCATTTTGAGAAGCCATCTAGAGAAGCTTTTATATCTCTCTTTGTGTCAAGGTGATTGCAAGTGTATAGCCATTGAAAAGCTTTGAGATTGTTCTGGAAACTTTCCCTTGCTGATAAATTTGATCAAACTTTGAGCTATTTAGTGTCAATCTTGTGTAAAGTGTATCTATTTCATTTCTGAATGTATACGGGTAGTTTTCCTTATTTCTATTGCAGTATTGTACCAAAATATAGTCCAATCACACAGGTCTAAGTCTTTGTGATAGTTTAGTGGAATCTACAATTTCATTTCTCAGAAGAGGCTTCATCTGGGAATGGGATAAACGATTTAAAATAACTTTTCTTTCAACTTTTTGATAGAGATTATCTGTAAGCCTCTGGGTGTACCTCAGGCATGAATTGGTTTAAATATTGGTGCTTTATTGGGTCCTCTGACTCGAGCCTTCATGACATAATCCAATAGGTTGTGTGAAAGAGTGCTGATCTGGGCCTCCATTGAAGCACATATTCTAGTTGAGGAAACAATTTAACTTTTTGTGGCATTTTGTTGATTGAATCTTTCCATTTTGCATAAGCTCTCAAGGATTCGGTGAGTCAAGTCCATCCTATCTCCCCTCCCACCAAAATTCATTTAACAACAACCAATCCTACCCATACTACCCCTGTTTTTGCTTTGTATACCCACACTAGACCAATATCCTTTTACTAAAGTAGGCAAAACAAATCAGGTTTCCAAATGTCTTTAGTAACCTTTTCCTTGTTGTGAAACTATCTCCATGATCTGAAAGTGACAACTTGTGAGAATTAGATCTGGTGTGTTGATCATATTTTCCCCAAGGTCTTCTCTACAAAATTTATGCAAAATAAGGGTAAATATATCTCCTTTCTAATAACAAAGGTTACAAACTAGGTTCTATTACCTTGGTTGAAAGGCACAACCTAAAATAGTTAGGATAAGATCATATCCTTTTAAGGTCCTACCCATATCTCCACAAATCTAAGTAACAAAGGGATAGTCATACCTCCTCCCCGGCTACAAAATGACATATATTTATGTTCTAGCTACCTCTAAGCTCTATGTTGAATCAATGTTGTTGTTTGGCTTGAAAAGGAGAAAAAAATTGGGAACCAACATCAGTGGCACTATTGTCGAGGATCTGATTTACGTTGCCGAGAACTTAGTTCAATTTAATCCACGTGCATATGTATTTGAATCCATATCTATTTGAGCGTCAACAACACCAACATCAGTGGTGACATTGTCGGGGACTTTGTGATACAATTCATACTTAGATCCTGGTAAACATTTTTTGTATACTCTAAATTGCTAGAAATCCATTTTAAAAAATCATCACGTGTTTAGGTTTGTAAGAGATTTCAAAGTCACAAGTGCTTTTATGCAACTTCTCCAGTTTCCACAAGTTTTGCAATGGCATTTGTTGATAAATTTTGGTAAAGAAAGGTTAGATTTTTTCATTTCCAGTTTCTAGTGCTGATAGACACTTGACAGAACATTTTTAGTGCATTTGCACAACTAAGGTGATAATTCTTAGTGGCGAATCCCTGATGATTTGATTCTGATAAGGACAAGTGTCTTAAACCTCTGACAAGTAAGATTTGTTACTAGTATTTGCAAAGCTAGAAGGAAGAAGATCTTTCTTTGCTAGGGATCCTGTTAGGACATTGTTTCAAGAGCTAGGAAAAGTAAAATCAGACGGAAGAAAAGCCTAGAGAGCTGTTGGAGATCAGCAGACAAGAAGAGGGATCTCCATTGATGAAAGTGAATGGCCTATCATTGAATACTTCCATTCAAGTGACTCTGGATCAGGTAGCCTCTTTGTGGAACTGAATTCTCTAGCTAGAGAAGGGCCTTTATTTGATTTTGAAAGATTTGCTTCACATTCTACACCTGTATTTTTTGAAGTAGATAGGGATTTCCAAGAAGTAATGCCTTTGGGGGATCTCCATTTTGAAAAATACACTCCTGTGTTCCAAGAACCCTCTGCCCCTCATCAATTTGTCGCCCCTTCAAGATCACCTCCTTGAATCAATATGGCTCAACCTAGACCTCCATTTGTTGTAAAAACCTTTGGATTTATAAATTTTATGGGAATGGCTGGTTATCCAAATGTAGTACCTTAAGATGTAAGGAACAGACTTCCTAAGTTCCAGGGAAACAATGCCATAACTGGCGACCAGCATCTAAAGCTCTTCCTCAATATGATGGAAGACTTTGAGTTTGAACATGAATATGTATACATCAAATTGTTTGTTCACACTCTAGAGGAGGATGCTAGGGACTAGTATAAAGCATTGCCAGATAATTTTGTTGATTTTTGGGATGAGATAAATAATGCATTCAGATTGCAATATGGTGATAGGACTGACCCTAGGTTTCTTTTATCAAAATTTGAAAAAATAAAGAAGAATCCCAATGATTCAGTACATGATTTCAACACAAGGTTCAATAAGACCTTGAGGAGATTTCCTACCAAGATAAGGCCATGTGATGAGTCATGTTTGATCAAATATACTGATGCATTTGATAAAAAGGCTGCTTACTACTTGAGGGACAAGAACCCTACCAACTTGAGGCAAACATTCACTATGGCCCTACAAATAGAGAATAATATCAAGGAAATATGAAAACCTTCAAATAGGGATGGTGTGAAGCTGATTAACCCAGAAAAACCCTAGACAAGCAAGGCTACTGATTTGGAAGAAGTGGTGAAAACTTTGGCAGGGGCTGTCAAGGAGATCTCCTATAAGCTAGCCCGAGCTGACAAAACAGTTTGGGTAGAGCTCATAAGGACAAAACAAGAAAAAAGGCCAAGAAATATTTACAAATCATCAAATAATTGATGACAGAGGCAAAGGAGCTATTGTATTAGGGAATAGGCAGCCTCAAGGTAGAGAAAGTAGAATGGTACCTGATCCTTTGGCTACCAGAGTTGTTGTTGTGGAAGAAACAAAGGTCATTGATTGGTGTGACAGATGTTTCATGCCCTATGCTCCTTGTGAAGAAGATCAACAAGAAGAAAATGTAGTTGATGATAAGAGTGATGATGATTTTTGCATGATGGGATGCTCCACTAGCTCACAACAAATGGCAACCTCAACTGAGGTGATAAGTTCCTAAACTGCTGCCACTTTTTGGGACTTGCATTCATAGAGTACATATTCTCCCTCCATCTCATACTTTAGAATTAGATAATGTATAAGCTTTTTAATTTCCCAATAATGAATTTGAATATTTAAGGGATTTAATGATAAAAAAGTATGATGGAGGAATCCCATATGGGGAGGACAGGAAATTAAGAGAAGGAATATAACACAAGAAGTAAGGCTGTTAAAGGGGTGGGGCCTTAGGACAAGCCAAAAGCTCCCTTAATTTCTAAAATTTGTAAAGAGGCTCCTAGGAAAGATCCATCTACCAAAATCCCTATAGTTCCAAGAAAAAATCATACCCCTCCTTATGCTCTAGTTATCAAGAATCTTGTGCCACCCAATGAATCTATCAGCTCTCCTTCCAATACTTCCTTGACCAAGAATGTCTCATATGACATTGCCCAAGTTTTGAGTCAAATCAAAGTCTCTGTCCCAATTGTTGAGTTGCTTAGGATTCTTGAGCACAAAAAGAGAGCATTTGAATACTTGGGATTGAATGAAAAGAGGACTGCCTTGGGGAGAAATGTGAACATTGTGGAGAATCCTCTAGCCATGTGAACATTTTTGGATGAGATAAAAAATGCATTCAGATTGCAACATGGTGATAGGAATGACCCTAGGTTTCTTTTATCATAATTTGAAAAAATCAAGAAGAATCCCAATGATTCAGTACATGATTTCAATCCAAGGTTCAATAAGACCTTGAGGATATTTCCTGTCAGGATAAGGCCATGTGATGAGTCATGTTTGATCAAATATACTGATGCATTTGATAAAAAGGATGATTACTACTTAAGGGACAAGAACCCTACCACTTGAGGCAAGCATTCACTATGGCCCTACAAATAGAGAATAATATCAAGGAAATAGGAAAACCTCCAAAGAGGGATGGTTTGAAGCTGATTAACCCAAAAAAAACCCCAGACACGCAAGGCTGCTGATTTGGAAGAAGTGGTGAAAATTTGGCAGGGGCTATCAAGGAGATCTCCTATAAGCTAGCCGATCTGACAAAACAGTTGGGCAGAGCTCATAAGGACAACACAAGGAAAAAGGCCAAGACAAATTTACAAATCATCCAAAGAATTGATGAAAGAGTAAAGGAACTGTTGTATTTGGGAATAAGCGACCTCAAGGCTAGAGAAAGTAGAATGGTACCTGATCCTTTGGCTGCCAGAGTTGTTGTTGTGGAAGAAACAAGGTCATTGATTGGTGTGATAGATGTTTCATGCCCCATGCTCCTTGTGAATAATATCAGCAAGAAGAAAATGAAGTTGATGATAAGAGTGATGATGATGTTTGCATGATGGGATGCTCCACTAGCTCACAACAAATGTCAACCTCAACTGAGGTGATAAGTGCCCGAACTGCTGCCACTTTATGGGACTGCATTCATAGAGTACATATTCTCCCTCCATATCATACTTTAGAATTAGATAATGTCCAAGATTTTGAATGTTACCAATAATGAATTTGAATATTTAAGGGATTTAATTATAAAAAAGTATGATGGAAGGAATCTCATATGAGGAGGATAGGCAATTAAGAGAAGGAATATAACAAAGAAGTAAGGATATTACAGGGGTGGGCCTTAGGACAAGCCAAAAGCTCCCTTAATTTCTAAAATTTGTAAGAGGCTCCTAGGAAAGAATCCATCTACCAAAATCCCTATAGTTCCAAGAAAAAATCATACCCCTCCTTATGCTCTAGTTATCAAGAATCTTGTGCCACCCAATGAATCTATCAGCTCTCCTTCCAATACTTCCTTGACCAAGAATGTCTCATATGACATGCCCCAGTTTTGAGTCAATCAAAGTCTCTGTCCCAATTGTTGAGTTGCTTAGGATTCTTGAGCACAAAAAGAGAGCATTTGAATACTTGGGATTGAATGAAAAGAGGACTGCCTTGGGGAGAAATGTGAACATTGTGGAGAATCCTCTAGCCATGTGAACATTTTTGGATGAGATAAAAAATGCATTCAGATTGCAACATGGTGATAGGAATGACCCTAGGTTTCTTTTATCATAATTTGAAAAAATCAAGAAGAATCCCAATGATTCAGTACATGATTTCAATCCAAGGTTCAATAAGACCTTGAGGATATTTCCTGTCAGGATAAGGCCATGTGATGAGTCATGTTTGATCAAATATACTGATGCATTTGATAAAAAGGATGATTACTACTTAAGGGACAAGAACCCTACCAACTTGAGGCAAGCATTCACTATGGCCCTACAAATAGAGAATAATATCAAGGAAATAGGAAAACCTCCAAAGAGGGATGGTTTGAAGCTGATTAACCCAAAAAAACCCCAGACACGCAAGGCTGCTGATTTGGAAGAAGTGGTGAAAATTTTGGCAGGGGCTATCAAGGAGATCTCCTATAAGCTAGCCCGATCTGACAAAACAGTTGGGCAGAGCTCATAAGGACAACACAAGGAAAAAGGCCAAGACAAATTTACAAATCATCCAAGAATTGATGAAAGAGTAAAAGGAACTGTTGTATTTGGGAATAAGCGACCTCAAGGCAGAGAAAGTAGAATGGTACCTGATCCTTTGGCTGCCAGAGTTGTTGTTGTGGAAGAAACAAAGGTCATTGATTGGTGTGATAGATGTTTCATGCCCCATGCTCCTTGTGAATAATATCAGCAAGAAGAAAATGAAGTTGATGATAAGAGTGATGATGATGTTTGCATGATGGGATGCTCCACTAGCTTACAACAAATGCCAACCTCAACTGAGGTGATAAGTGCTCGACTACTGCCACTTTTTGGGACTGCATTCATAGAGTACATATTCTCCCTCCATCTCATACTTTAGAATTAGATAATGTACAAGATTTTGAATTTACCAATAATGAATTTGAATATTTAAGGGCTTTAATGATAAAAATTATGATGGAGGAATCCCATATGAGGAGGATAGGCAATTAAGAGAAGGAATATAACACAAGAAGTAAGGCTATTAAAGGGGTGGGGCCTTAGGACAAGCCAAAATCTCCCTTACTTTCTAAAATTCGTAAAGAGGCTCATAGGAAAGATCCATCTACCAAAATCCCTACAGTTCCAAGCAAAAATCATACCCCTCCTTATGCTCTAGTTATCAAGAATCTTGTGCCACCCAATGAATCTATCAGCTCTCCTTCTAATACTTCCTTGACCAAGAATGTCTCGTATGACATTGCCCAAATTTTAAGTCAAATCAAATTCTCTGTCCCAATTTTTGAGTTGCTTAGGATTCTTGAGCACAAAAAGAGAGCATTTGAATACATGGGATTGAATGAAAAGAGGACTGCCTTGGGGAGAAATGTGAACATTATGGAGAATCCTCTAGCCATTGAAGAGTCTAAGACACCATCAACATCATAATATCTAGCTGAACCACCTGAGGTTTATTTGGGGACATATTTGGTAGACTCTTAGTTGAATGTGGATCCATTATTCACCACTTTGATCATCAAAGATAGGTTGCTGCATAACTGCATGTTTGACTTAGGGGCATCATACAATGTCATGCCTTTAGAGGTCATGAATGAGCTAAATATTAAGGTAACATCAGCATATGGGAAGTGCACTTCCATGGATTCCAGAGAGGTGCCAGTAGTAGGATGTGTGAAGGGTTTGGTGGTGTAGCTTGCATCCTACCCAAGTAAAAATTTAAAGCTTGATGTTGTCATAGTTGATTGCCCAACCAAGTGGGGTATTTTATTGTCAAGAAAATGGGCTACAAGTGTTGGTGGTAGTGTACAAATGGACATGTCTTATGCCACCATCCTAGTTGAAGGAAGCCTTGTCAGGTTATATCGGGAGAAGAAAATGTTGCACCTCATTGAGGATCCCAACAATGCATCCTATGAGGTATTGTACACAAGTGTTGATGCAAACAACTTTGTAGGGTTTGCTGATGGAAAGGAGCACAATATTGAAGAGTCTAAGTGTCTTGAGAAGGTAGGATCTCCTTGGACTTTATTATTTGATGGAGCTTGCTCCAAATTTGGAAATGGTGCCAGTGTTTTCCTAATTTCTCCAAGCCAGGAAAGGTTTGTTTTTTCCTTTAAGCTTAACTTTGTGTGTACCAACAATATTCCTAAGTATGAGGCACTATTGTTAGGTCTAAGAATTGCTTTGAAGTATGGTGTTAGGGACATCGTCGTTAAAGGATACTCAGAGGTAGTTGTCAAGCAAGTCAAAAAACTATATGCCACAAAGAATCAGTGACTAAAACATTACAAGCATCCAGTTTGGGACTTAATTGAGATATTTGACTCCTTTAACATTGTGCATCATGACAGGGGGTTAAATGACTTGGTAGACAAGCTTCAAATATTTGGGTCTCAGTTTGATAGTTTTGCAACATCCCCTTATTGTGAATATGAGGTGGAGGTAGTGACAAGACTCTCTGTCCCTGACAATATAAAACATTGGCAGGTTTTTGATGATGAGGCTTAGGTCAGAAGGTTCTTGCAAAACTGTTGAGATTTTACCAATCAAAGCATTGATTGGGAGCCAATGGTATGTACAATAGAGGGGAAGGAAACCTTATTTGGAAAAGGCATAATCCAACTAAAGACCAACACCATTCCTAGAGGGCTGGTTACTCTTGAATTGAATTTTGATAATGCTGACTGCATTATTAATAGGCATATGGAAGCCTCGAGGGATGTTAAGGAGAATGACCTTGGAATGAAAGTGAAACCAAGGAAGATTTGGTTGGGGAAAATTCTCAACAAAGATGAAAAGCAGTCATACATCCGGTTGTTAAATAAATACCAAGATTACATCACTTGGACCTATTCTTAGTTCAAAGCATATAGAGAAGACCTGTTCCAGCATGATATTCCCTTGGAGGCCAGCAAAAAACCCTTCAGGTAGAAGCAGAGGCCAATTAATCCTCTGTTATCTCTCAAAATGCAAGAGGAACTGAAGAAGCTAAGGGATGGAGGAATTATCCAGCCCACAAGGTATTCTTCTTGGGTTGCCAACCTAGTTCCAGTAAGAAAGTAGAATGGTGACATCAGGTTGTGTGTGGACTTTAGGAATATAAACAAGGCCTTAATGAAGGAAAACTATCCTTTACCTAACATGGAGCACATGTTGCAGTTGGTTATTGGTTTTGAGTTACTTTCTACTTTAGATGGCTTCTCTGCTTATAATTAAGTCTTGGTGAAAGAATCATAAAGGATCAAGACAACCTTTAATAATCCACGGGGAACGTATGTATATGTTAGGATGACCTTTTTTCTGATGAATGTTGGAGCCACTTTTCATAGAGAAATGGATGTTGCTTTTTCTGGTTACATTAATGACTTTATCATTGTTTACCAAGATGATGTAACAATTTTTTCAAGGAGAAGTGACCACTTGCTACACTTAGAGAAGATATTGATCAGATGTAGGGAATATGGCATCTCACTCAATCCAAAGAAATGCCATGTTGGAGTGCAGAAGGCAAAATTTATCGGTAACATTGTGTCACAGGAAGGAGTAATGATTGATCCAAAAAGAGTGGAGGCCATTAGCAAAGTCCCAATTCTAAGAACCAGAAAAGGAATTCAGTCCTTTGAGAAGATAAACTTCATTAGAAGGTTTATATGAAACTTTGTTGAGTTGAAAATCCCAATCACTTCCATGTTAAATAAGGATCATATCATCAAGTGCAAAGAGGCTGCCATATAAGATTTCAATAGAAGTGTTCCCCTGTTTTAGCAGCCCCAGATTATAAGAAACCTTTCCAAATGTTATATTTTGCTTCAGAAAACACTATTGCTTCTGTCCTAGTGCAGAAGGATGATGAAGGGGCTGAGAGGCCCATTTCCTTCTTCAGTAAGGATTTGCAAGGAGCAGAACTAAAATACACCATCATGGAAAAGCAGGAATTTGCCTTAGTCAAAGCAACAAAGGTTTTTAGGCCTTATATTTTAAGTTTAAATTTTTTTGCTTATGTTCCCCATACCATGGTAAAAGACATCCTATCAGAGATATAAGTCTCAAGTAAAAGATGTATATGGGTGAACAAATTGCAAGAGTATGATATGGACATCCAAACCACAAAGTTGTTGAGAGGTTTGGGGTTAGCTAAGCTCATGGTTGAGAGAAACTTGTAGATCATTGAGGTAAATGAGATTGAGGAAGAAAGGGCAATTGTTCTTGAAAGATTGATGAGCTCCTAGTGGTACAAGGATGTGGTGTTCTATCTTAGACACTTAAACTACCCTGAGTATTTGAATAAGAACCAGAAAAGAGCTCTTAAGCTGGATTTCCAAAAATATGTCATTACTGATCTTGGGTTGGCATGGAAGAACCCAGAGGGAGTCCTCTTAAGATGCATCATTGAATATGAAGCCCCCAAAATAATTGCTCATCTTCATGGAGGAGTTTGTGGGGGGAATTTTACTATAAGAGTCACAACACATAAGATCCTAAGGGCTAGTTATTGGTGGCTAACTCTTTTCAAGGATGCAACCATGTTGGTTAGAAGATGTGAGAGTTGCCAACATTTCTCTAGAAGGTTGAAGGCTTTAGGCTCCCTACCTTTGCATTCTGTATCAATTAAAGACCCATTTAAGCAATGGGGAATGGACCTCATTGGTGAGATTTCAGACCCTTCAAGTGCTGGCCATAAGTGGATTCTTGTAGTCACTGATTACTTTACCAAGAGGGTGGAAGAAATCCCCACCAAGAAGGCTACACACCAAGTTATCATGATTTTGTGCTAAATAATATTATTTGTAGGTTTGGAGTACCAGTCAAAATCATAGCTGATAATGCCATGAATTTTAGGGATAGACCTCTTGTCGCAATGTGTAAAGGATATGGGATCAATTTGACATATGCCTCTAATTATAATCCCCAAGGAAATGGACAAGCTGAGTCTAGCAATAAGAATTTTATCAGAAGAACCTTGGAGTTGAACAAGAGAAAATGGGGTGAACAGCTGAAGTTTGTTGTCTAGGCTGATAGGATCATTGTCAAAATAGCCACTGGAAAGAGTCCATTTGAGTTGGTATATGGGACTCAGGCCATGCTGCCCCTGCATATGCAATTATCTTCATATCGGTTCATTCAACAACTAGAAGATCAAGAAGTGAGTCCTCATGATGCCCACAATAACTAGATTGTTGAGCTTGATGAAGAGAGGAGGGCATCCCAGCAGAGGCATATAAAGTTTAGAGAAAAGATGAAGAAACTATTTAAGAGGAAGGTCACTCCTAGAGCCTTAAATATTGGAGATCTTGTGCTATTATGAGATAGCAGGTATGAGGATAAGGGTAAGCATGGTAAGTTTGATTCATTGTGGATGGGCCCTTACTCCATTGACATAAAAACTGGTGAACACACATTCTTATTGAAATATCTAGAAGGTGAATTTCTTGAATTACCTGTTAATGGTAGGAATCTGAAGCATTTCTTGGATTGATTCCTATGAATCAAGGAAAACACCTCTTGTACAGTGTATAGTTTGTTGTTTGCATCCTGTTTTTTGTGTTTTTTCTCGTCCTGGTCTGTGGTGACCTGTTTTTGTTGGATTCTTTGTTTTTTTTGGATATCGCTTCATTTCTCTACTCTACGAGTTGACTCTTTCCCCCAATGGATATTTTGGCACTTGGTCTACTATTGTTCTTATGGCACTCATAGGGAGTTCCCATCCCTAAGTCGGAGCCAATGTTGGTGCTCAAAATGGTCTCGCCCCATCTGTGCCTTTGAAAAATTATTCATTCACGGCCTCTATCATTTTGTCCTCCCCCGTATGGTGCTTGGTCGGTCTTATTTCCATTTTTAATCTACTGCTGGGTCGAATATCATGTGTGGATCTGTATTTGTCTCATGGTTCCTTTGTTCCTCTTGAAAAGCTCTGTATTTTGAGTCACCCGTGCTCCATTCCTTCAAAACTTGTGTTTTCATGTTTACTCCATTTTCCACAGTCAAGATCTATTGTCCCTACCATTTTTTCCCTAAATACTCAAGGAGAAATGAGTTGATGTGTCCCTAAGGATCGTGTTTGAGCCTTGTAATAGTTTAAATTCTTTGTCCTTGAAGAAAACCTCATTTTCTGGATTGAATGGACACTTCTCTGTGTTTTACTGTTTGATGGGAATTTCTCCCAGTCAAATTTGCATCATTCAGTTGATAAGGAAATGTGGCACCTCTTGGTTGGATGCGGGTCAGATTAATACTTTGAAAATTCTATAAAAAGCCTCAACTTTAAAATGTGTCCACATGGGGGAATGACACTCGTTTGAGAATGAACTTTTTTGTTTGTCTTTGAAGTAGCATCGGGAAGACATGGAGGACTAGCAGGAAAGAGACATGTGGATACTTTCACTGGGTTTCCTATACTTACAAAAATTTCAAAAGGTTTTTGGGAAGTCTAGGACATGTGGAGGAATGACGCTCATTTGAAGATTTGATTTTTGGATTTACCTTGGAGTAGCGTCGGGAGGACACGTGGAGGCTTCCGTTGCTTGGCCTAGACTTAGAAAATTTTAATGCAAATGGATACAGTTTGGCGGAACAGGGACATGTGGCTAGCCCGCATTCGTTCAGGGTCTTCAACTTGGGTGCCATCTAAGAGAAGCACCATGCAGACACGTGGGGAACTCCTCTCACTTTCCATTTTACTTAGACTAAGGCCAAAAGGAGACTACCTCGGAGCTTGACAAGTGGTGTCTTCTGCTGAGCTTCAAGCCTTCAAACAAATTTTTCCAAAGCAGGACACATGGCGAGCCCGTGCTCATTCAAGGTATCAAAGTTTTGGGACCACCTCAAGGTACGCCGTGGTGACACATGGAAATTTGAAAAGTCACAAGGGGTAGGGAAGCGAACCATTAGAGGTGACTTAAACTTTTCACCTATTTGCTTCATAAATTTTAAAACATCAAAATGGCCCATAAGCCCGATCGGAAATAGTCAATGTTTTTCCCCGATCAATGGTGGAGGTGCGGACCCGCAGAGGAAAATTGGAAAATTTTCCTTTTGAGAAAAAAGAGTTAAAAGTAAAAGGGGAAGTGTAGTTCCACTAGGACACACATTGGGACACATGTCAAAAGTATTTCTCAAGGGCGGAGCTGCAGGGGAAACTTGGAAAATTTTCCTTTTTCCAAAAGAGAGTCAAATGGCAAAAATTTTCCACGATTCCTTTGGGACCCACCTCAGGACACGTGTCAGGCACATTTTCAGAAGCGGAGGTGCGAAGCAAAATGGGAAATTTTTCCATTTTTTCAAAAGGGTTAGAAAAGGTCAAAGGAAGCCCTCGAGCCCATTTTTGAATCTTCCACATGAATGACCCACATTTAAATCAAAGATCAACAACTGGTGAGCGTCTAAATCTGATTTTCCCCCCATTTTTTCTGTAAAACTCCTGAGAGAGTAGTTTTCATGATTTATTTATATTTCCTACATGTCAAATAGAGGAGCGAGTTAATTTTGATATCTAGAGTTTGGTGGGGGAGATATGGAGACGAATTTTGCCATTAAAATGGTCTGACTCTCAAGCTTGATCTGGTTTTTTGTTTTTCTTCTCACGAGCACGCAAGGGGTCAGATTTGATTAATATGGGACAAAAGTGGTTGGAAAATGGATGGAGCTGTGTTTTTCCTAAGAAAGGAGTTGAATGTGGGAATAAATTGAAGATATTTTCCCTCGAGCACCTGGAAACTTTTGCAAATTTGATTTTGGGAATCATGAAAGAATCATGACAAACACTTGTGCATTTAAGGTTTTTATCTTTTTAGAGGAAGGGGCTCTATTGGAAATTCTATAAAGGGCATGAATTCATTGTGTAAATGGTTAGGAGTTTTTGGAAAATATCAGGAATGATTCTCTCCAACAGAAAAAGCTTGACAGAGCCCATCCATTTTGAGAAGTTTTCTAGAGAAGCATGTATATCTCTCTTTGTGTCAAATTTGATCGTGTCAAGGTGGTTGCAAGTGTAAAGCCATTGAAAAGCTTTGAGATTGTTCTAGAAACTTTCCCTTGCTGATAAATTTGATCAAACTTTGAGCTATTCGGTGTCAATCTTGAGTAAAGTGTATTTATTTCATTTTTGAATGCGTACGAGTAGTTTTTCTTGTTTCTATTGCAATATTGTACCGAAATATAGTCCAATCACAAAGGTCTAAGTCCTTGTGATAGTTTAGTGGCATCTGAAATTTCATTTCTCAGAAGAGCCTTGATCAGGGAATGGGATAAATGGTTTAAAATCACTTTTATTTCATTTTGTTGATAGAGATTATCTATAAGCCTCTGAGTGTACCTCAAGTGTGACTTGGTTTAAATCTTGGTGCTTTATTGGGTCCTCTGACTCGAGCCTTCATGACAGAATCCCACAGGTTGTGTGAAAGAGTGCTGATCTGTGCCTCCATTGAAACACATATTCTAGTTGAGGAAATAATTTAACTTTTTATGGCATTTTGTTGATTGAATCTTTCTATTTCGCATAAGATCTCAAGGATCTGGTGAGTCAAGTCCATCCTGTCTCCCCTCCCACCAAAATTCATTTAACAACCAATCCTACCCATACTACCCCTATTTTTTCTCTGTATCAAATGCTTTTTGTAACCTTTTCCTTGTTGTGAAAGTATCTCCATGATTTAGAAGTGACAACTCGTGAGATTCAGATCTAGTGTGTTGATCATATTTTCCCTAAGGTATTCTCTACAAAATTTATGTAAAAGAATGGTACCTGTATCTCCTTTCTGATAACAGAGGTTACAAAATAGGTTCTCTTACCTTGGTTGAAATGCACAACCTAAAATAGTTAGGATAAGATCATATCCTTTTAAGGTGCTACCCATCTCTCCACAAATCCAAGTAACAAAGGGACAGTCAGACCTCCTCCCCGGCTATAAAACGACATATATTTATGATTTGGCTGCCTCTAAGCTCCATGTTGAATCAGTGTTGCTTCTTGGATTGAAAAGGAGAATAAATTTGGGTACCAAAATGTGGGATAAAGGTAAAACGTGATTAGGAATGGATAAGGTTTCTTTTTAAAAGGGAATCTTGATTTAGAAGAGTTTAATTTGTCATGAGTAAGTCATGGGAGTTGGGGGATGTTTTAGTTAATCAAAGGTGATTAAGATAAGCGGATAGAAGCTAATTCAAGGAAAATTAGTATGATTTGCGGGATGTAAGAGAGGAATTTTATCCAAGAAATGGTAATTTATTGATTTAGCGTTGCGAGCGTAATTAATTAATAATAATTAATTAAACCAAGTAGAAGAAAATATTAATTAACAAAATTGTATTTAATTGACATCCTTAATGATAGGAAGGATAACTAACCAATGAAAGAACGTTAATTAACGAATATGAAGAGAAATGTTATATAATTAGTGGAAAAGTGCTAATTATTACAAAAATGATGAGAAAGAGGATACTTAGTGCAGTATTAGCATTAAATCATGTATAAGTGGATTCTATGTGTCTATATTTGCCCCCTCTTTAGGGTGGCATAAGTGATGCCACTTCAAAGATAGTATACAAGTACATACAAATAAAATTTCAGAAAAGATAGAAGAAAAAATTAATATAATGAAGCATGCCCCCTCAAGTTTTGATGGTGTGATGAAATAGGGTGATTGATGATCAAAAATATGAAATAATAGAATAGAATAAGTAGAAGAATTTATCCCTATTTCCCCAAGTTGCTTTTGAAGAAAAGTGTTGATAGAAGGAGAGTGATATGGAAGAAAAATGAATATGAAAAGAGATGGATATATCTATCATCTTTCCAATGTAAAAACCAACTTTATTTCATCATTTTTCTTATGATCGATGTCATCGGTACTTACTAAAAGGAATGAACAAAAGTGTAGTATGACATGAAAATCCATATACGAAAAAATGTCCATAGCTAGAAACACCAAATCCATGAAACATACAAAATGCAATGCCATACGAGAAAGTAAAAGATGTTTAACTCCCTTCAACATACATAATGTAATGTAATATGAGAAAGTAAAAGATGTTTAAATCCCTTCAACATACATAATGTAATGCAATATGAGAAAGTAAAAAAGATAGCCTGATAGAGAAACATAATGCAATGTTTTTGTTATCAAGCTTTGATTCTGACCTGTGCGAATTAACAACAAGGGTTAAAAGATGGTGCCTCAAGAAAGGATACATGCATGGGGAATAATAGAGGACACTTGAGTCCTATGAAAAGCAATGCACTATGAAACTATACCAAGCAACTCATTGTGCCCCAGAGTATAGACATAGTAAGCAAACCAACTTTGTTAATGGAGGTAGATCAAGATGATATGTGAGTTGCACACAAGAACAAGAGAGAACCAAAGAGAGATGTTTTGCATGATGATTTTTATTGTTTTTTTATTTATTTTTAGAAACATATTTGAATGTTTTTTTTTTTAGAAAAATATTTGAATTTTTTTTATTTTTAAATTTTTCTGAAACTATGTACATGAAACAAAGAAACATGGATGCCCCCAATGATAGATGGGATGTACACAGGAAGAATGCCACACGTACAAGAAAGTGAAGACGCGACATGCCCCAATGATTAGGTGGGAGTATTTGAAGACAAAATCTTTACACGTAGAAGGGGGATCAAGTCCATATAAAATAGGTTCAATCATGAGGGAGCAAGGATGCCCCCAGCGTAAGTTGGCCAAGGAACACATGAAAGAAATGAAGTGGGCGATTTATTTATTAAAGGGGAACACATGTGTCCACAAACATAACAAAAAGGAAATCTTATTCACATCGATGTTCTAAATGAAGATAAATAACAAAGGACGATCTGAAAAATGTTTAGATGGCGGTCAATGAAAAAGCGATTAGCCTAAGGCACAAATCATGAGACAAGACATACACTAAAGCAACAGTTTGAACAAGGTCCAAAAATCAACACTTGGTAACATACTAATCCTATTTTCTCATAGAAATCTAGTGTGTGCACGTGGAAATGAATTACCTCTTGAAGGAAAGAGTTGATAGACAACAAGTGAAGACACTAGCCAATGTGTAGGAATGATTTAGTTTGAAAGTTGATTTGTGAATGAATTGTGGAAGGAGATCTGTACATTGATCCGCTGCCAGCTAGGCATCCATAGCCCCGATGGAGAAGGATTTGATTCTAATCACAACATTTCTCTACTGCCAGTCAGACATCCATAGCCTCGATAGAGATTATTGGAAATACCCCAAGAGAGAGTTATATATCAATTTTCTTTTTCTTCTAGCTTTTGCTTTTTGATTGATTAATTTTGATTCTTTTTCTTTCTGAAAACTTATTTTAGCTCTCTTGTTTTACAAGGGGTTAAGAACCACTGATGGCTTAATAGAAGGTTGTTGAAGATATTTTGATGAGGAAATTGGCTAGTGTCAACAAATACACCCAAAAATTCTTATCAATAAGTTTATTATATGTACATATTTATAGGATCTCTAAGAGGTCAGCCGTTCTTTAATTTACCAAGATTATGAAAGACCAAGGTCAAAAATATACCATAGAGATAAATGTCGCAAAATATGTATGAAATAATATAACCAAAATATCAGTGAAGGGATGAAAATGGTGGATGAATTGTAGAGGAATATCAAAGAAAGGGAAGAAAGAACATCCATGTGTACGTAATACCTGATTGCAATGTTTGATATTTGTACCTTTGATTTTATTTTTGTAATGTTTTAATGTTTTCGCATTTTATTTTATTTTTATATTTTTTTTGTATTTTTGAACTATTTTATGATTATTTAATATTTTGATGGTTATCAAGATGAAACATGTCACTCTGCATGATAGGATCCAACAACGATGTTCACGATTTCTTCGATAAGAGATATTTAACATGTTTATCTATCAAGTGTAATATTATCCCCAATATCAATGATCGTGGTGAGCTCACACTCAAAAAATGATTGTGATTTTTTTGAGTTTCCTATCCATAGGTTTTTGCACTTTTCTCCATACTTGATGGGTAAGTTGGTGTGCATTCTGGAATCATGTTTGATTTTGAATATTATAATCATTTAATTTTTTGGGATCTTTGGAGCTCTTCGGATTTTTGGTCTTATCTTGGTAAAAAAATTGTCTAGGTTTATTATAAGCTAATGTTTGAATTTTCTGATCCCAGGAAGTGGGAGAAGAACATGGACATTTAGAATTGATATGAGAAATGATGATGTTCATGCCACAATCATTGGTAGAAGGAGAATGTGATGGATAAAAATGATATGGTCTAAGAATTGAAGAAGATGGGATACCAGGAGGCGATCCATGGATAGAAGATGAAAGACTACTTGGATGTGGCCCCAGTATAAAGGACTAAGGGATACTAGGATGTGACCCAAGAATAGAAGAAAACAGGATACTATAACGTGACCCATATATGTAAGATGAAAGGCTACTAGGATGTGGTCCAAGAATATAAGATGACAGACTACCTGGGGGTGACCCATACATAGAAGACAAGGGGCTAGTTTAATGTGCCCTAAGGGAAAAATAAGATAGTGGACTACTTGAAAATGTCCCACATATCATTGAGGGAGGGATACTAGAAGGTGAACCACACCTAGACGAAGATGAAGGGATACTTGGTGTTAACCCCCTAAGAGATTGTGATTGAGGAATTTTGATAAACAAAGAGTGACTGGGTGATGAGAATATAGGCCATGGATCAGTGCAATACCCAGGAGTTTCATCACATAATGAATAATGTGAAGATAGAAGAATAAGAGAAGGATCAATTTATAGGATCTGAGGATCTTCCTCCATTTATTGATAAAAGGAATAAACCTTTTTCTCACAATATGCGGATGCATCAAAGTCTAAAGATAATAATTACTCGTAATCTATTAAAGGAATATCTTCATGTGCCCCTATAAATGCCCTAATTGTTTCTTCATTCTGAAAGAGGTCAGTCGGTATGATTTGTTGATCGACCACCAGGGGTTGGTTGGAAGAAAGAGATTCAATTGGTGTGGAAGACTTAGAATATGTTTGATGATGATTGATAGAATAAGATGACGTGGGGGATGAAGAAGATGTGGAGCTAGATGTCTCAGGAGTAGAAGAAGGTGGTGTGGAACTACTTATATGATGGTATATCATATGTAAGCTAGTAGGATTAAGTCCAAATGCTGAAGATTGTGACCCATGGGTTGATTCAGACAGTTGAATAGAAGGAATTTGATTCACATGAATCTTCAAAGAAGGAAGACTTTGTGGGGGTGATATATGAAGAAGGTCATGTGAAGAAGGGGAGGACCATGATTCAAGAATCGCATTAGATGAAGAATAACAAGGGTTCTGTGAAGAAAGAGAGGACCGTGATTCAAGAATTGTATTAGATGATTGATTAGAGGGATTTGGGTTGGCGCGTATCTTCAAAGGAAGAAGATGTCATTGAGGTGACTGATAAAAGAGGTCCTGCAAAGAAAGGGAGGATCGCGGCATATGAGTCGTATAAAATGTATGATGAAGAGGGTCATGTGAAGATAGGAGAGGACCATGACATAGGAGTTGCATTAGATGAATGCTGAAGATATTTTTTAATGACACAAATCTTTAGAGGAGGATAACGTTATTTAGGTGATTGATAATAGAGGTCCTGGAAAGAAGGAGAGGACCATGATTCAAGAATCACATTGGATGAAGAATAATAAGGGTCCTGCGAAGAAAGAGAGGACCGTGATTCAAGAATTATATTAGATGATTTATTAGAGGGATTTGGATTCGCGCGTATATTCAAAGGAAGAATATTTCATTGAGGTGAATGATAAAAGAGGTCTTGCAAAGAAAGGGAGGACCGCGACGTAGGATTCATATAAAATGTATGATGAAGAGGGGTTTGTGAAGATAGGGAGGACCACGACATAGGAGTTGCATTAGATGAATGATGAAGATAATTTTTAATGACACAAATATTTAAAGGAGGATAAATTTGTTTAGGTGATTAATAATAGAGGTCATGTAAAGAAGGGGAGGACTGTGACTTAGGAGTCGACTTAGATGAATCTGAATAGTAGTTTGGATACAAATCATCAGAAGAGTCAGAGGAAATATTTGGATTGGAATCCTTAGAAGAATAGGAAATGTTTGGATTAAAATTAGAAGAAGAGTTGGGGCAAACTGAATAATAATTTGGATCAAAAGTGTCCAAACCATACCAACGATTATGAGAGGAAGGTGAGGAATAGGTTACCCGGATGGGTTCTCTAGCATGAAGAACCAAACGGGGTTTAGTCATGATTGGAATCTATTGATGCAAATGCTGAAATTTTGATTTCCTTATTGTTGTATATATAAGGGACATTGTGATAATCAATCATTTTTAGTGTTGTTTGATACAAATTCCTAGACCTAAATAATGTGATTGAACTTATTCAAATTGAAGAAGGCTTCATGTTTATTTGGGCAACATAACGGAAACTAACTAGACATTTCATAAAGAATGGGGATGCTTGTGTGATTTTCTAAAGGGGAGATAAGGAGAACATACATCGTGATGACTCAAGATTGATAATCCAACAAGGTTTGGAAAATAAGTTTGGAGGAGTAAATGTCAGAGGATTGATCAATTTTTTAGCAAGATAAAGGATTACAAAAGAAATATTTCCAATATTTGATTGGTGTAAAATTTTCTCGATAGGAATTGTTTTTGCTAAGGTTTGAAAGATATTGATAAAAAATGACCATGGACTTAGGCAAAAAAAATAATATCAAGAGGATTAAAGACCCAAAGGATTGTCCTAAAAATGATTTTATAAGATGGATAAACACAAGGAACAATCATGCAAGTTCAAAACACAAAGCCAAATTAATGACCAGAGAATAATGAATGATAAAGAATTAATGAATCAAAGTGATTTCCTAAACGGGTAGGTCAATATGACGAATGAGACACAATCACACAAATTTGTTTGTTTTAAACCAATAAATCATCAAATTAATTCCTAAGTTTGTTTCGAAATGATAGTTGGCATTGTATGATTATTAAAAAAAATGTCCCTATTTATGTCAAGTTCAAAGAAATGAACAAGGTGTAAGTAATAACAAGAAGTTAACAAGACCTCCAAAAAAAGTATACTAGAAGAAAGCCCAAATTCAATCAAGACCTATATTCCAAAAGGTGTCAGTTACAATTGTGAGTGACACACACAATTTCACCAAGATATATTAACCAAAAATTTGTGAGAAAATAAGGTATTGATATCAAGATGATATTAATATAATACACACAAGTCGTAACACTTAACACTCTTCAGAATTGAGGGTAATAGTTATAATCAGACTAAAGTGATAGTATACCTAGGAATTGTTAAAGTTTATATAGCGTAACCTTATAATATAGGTACTTAGGTCAATTTTATAAGAAACAAGACGTAGATATATCAATTTTGGTGACATAATATAAATAAGATAACCATTCAAAGGAGAATCAAAGTGATGAACCAAGCCTAACTATGATGACGATGTTGACTTGGGTATCAACATAAAAAGGCTACCAATGATATTAAAACATCTCCACACACTTTAGATGTTTAACAACCTAGCCACAAACTTAGATGGGTGTAAATGGACACAAAAGAAAAAACAATCAATTGATAATGCAAAGGTAGTCACTCTTCTTTTGATAAAAAAAGTGTCAAAAGAAAGTGAAGGAAGTAGATCAATTGAGGTTAAAAAAATGTTGGCCTCACTTTAGTAGAGTTTCACCTCACCTTAGGGAAAGTGAAAAACTAAGTAAAAGTAACACTTCACACATTTCATGATGAACAATAGCTCTGAACTCGAATTGTCTTTGATATGGTCCAAGTAGGCCTCTAGTCAAAGATGGCTTCTTAAGTGGTTCACTCAAGTAGGTGTCACAAGTTATCTAAGAGTGAGCTCAATTTGCCAAGAAAAGTCACACTGACTAATTCTTGGAGTATCTCAGCTTTACTTTACCCCTTTAATCACAGTGGGAAATAAATGCATCCATTGTGTACTCTCACTGGGGTCACGATACAGATAAATTTGATGCTAAATCTCAAAAATGGTAAAAATAGTCAAGTAGGTTATGCGGAGCATTTTCAGTTTCTCCCACAAGGTTCCATCTTGCGTGGACTACTTTGGGGTTCCTAGCACCACCCCCATTGTTGTATCTTAAGGCTTATGCCAAAGGGGTTATGTCCTAGTATTAAGCAGATGGGGTGCACCCTTATTCAAACCTGTAAATCAAGTGTTTTAAATGTGGTGTGTTTTTTAAATCTTTTATACCTAATGTGGTTTAGTCATTCACTGTTTTGCAACCTGCAATGCAAGTGTACTTAGAAAAGTTTTTTTCGAACTCCTTTCTTTGACAAGCATTTTTAGGTCATACAATCAAGCGTTAGTAGTTCTCCAAGAAAATCACATTGTTTAAAAGAGAATTAAGATTTTATTTTGATTCTCAAGATCATCCAAAGATACAAGAGAAAATCATACACAAAAAATAATCCAACTAAAAAGTAAAGGAAAGCTTTGCAATTAATGAACCATAGAAAAATCTTGATAAATGTTCACTTACTTAAACCAAAAATGAAAGATGAAGTTTCCAATAAACCAAATTTTAGAAAATGAAGACTAAAGTTACTTTTGATTATCAAGATCACCCTAAGGTGTAAGAGAAGATCATACACAAAATTTATCCCAACTGGATAGAAATGGAAAACTTTAAATCAAATGACCATAAAAAAATGCTTTGTAAAAGGTTCATTCCATTAAGCAAAATGAATAATCCAATTTCTAAGTTAATACAAATGTTAATAATATAGAGATCAAAGTTTTTTTATTCTCAATATCTCCAAAAGGTGCAAGAGAAGATAATACTAAATCTTTGGTCTAAATAAAGTAAAGCATTGAAATACAACATTCATCAAAACATTTGACATGTTAGAAAATGACCAGTTTTACAATAAAGGGAATACCTACAGATTTTTTAAGTATAAATATTGAATTTATGTTTTTATTTCATAGTTCACTTCAATACCTTTCCAACGTAAAAAACAGAGTCATTTCGAGTTTGGAAGAAAAATTTATGGCGTCCGGAAGATGGGTTACACATATGTTCTTAGGCAAACATTAGACACGTTAGAAAATGACCAGTTTTATAATAAAGGTAAGAAATACATATTATGTAAGAATAAATCCCAAATTTATGTTTTTATTACATATTTAACTTCAATACCTTTCCAACGAAAAAAAAATGATTTCATTTCGAGTTCAGGAGAAAACGTTATGGCCTTCGGAAGATGGGTTACACATATGCTCTTATGCTCATTGGTATGCACTTGGCATGCCCTCAAAAAATGTTAAAACAAATGTTCCTTAATCTACAAAATGGTCAAATTTTTCTAACCAAGATTCAATTTTGACAACAACCCATCACATTAATATATGAATAGGAGACTCGATGCTATCAAACATTAGCATTTTCAAGAAATTGACAAAACTAACATGTAGAATGTTGAAAAAGTAAGCTCTAAAAATGAAAACATGATGAAATATTGAAATTTTCTCACCAAGATTCAATTTTGATAGAAACCCACCACATTAATCTATAAATATAAGATTTAGCACTATCAAACACTAACCTACATGCTCAAGAATTTAATATGTTCAATAAATTGACAAAACTAGCATGTAGAATGTTGAAAAAGTAAGCTCTAAAAATGAAAACATGGAGAAATCTTGAAATTTTCCCATCAATTCTAATTTTGATAGCACTTCACCTCATTTATACCTACAGGGAAGAATCAACATATGAAAACTTAACAAAACAAGTTAAGAAAAACAACTAATGTCAATATATGCAAAAAGAGGGTTACTAAGCAAAAATGAAACTTAACTACAAAAACTTGAAATTAAGTACAATGGAAAATGGAGCAAGTCCCATTAGGCATTCCAAAATTTTTCAAGTATAATTAACAAAGCTATAAATTAAAACTAATATGTACACATAGCTTCAAAATAAAATGTTAATTAAACAATGAACCATCAAGATAAGAGCTTAAAGGAAATGCTTCTTCAATGCATAAATGAAATTACATTCTAAGTTATTTCCTACTCTCTATGATTGCTAACTTAAACTATGAACCTATGAATAACATAAGCAATCAAAATGTATTTTTCTTGATCTCAAATATTGATAATGGAATCTCACCAAGAATGGCTACAAGGCCATTTTGGTTCTTCCCATATTACTCAATTTTGAGTGAAAGGATACAAAATGGAGAAGATATTTCCAATAATGGAGGATGACTGAAGATCAAAATGCTTATAGTCTTTCACTATTCAAAGCATGGTACAAGAAGAAAGGTATGAAGGAGGATTTTTTATGTAGTTTTCTTAGAGAGGAAAGGCTAGCAAATTGATGAATGTGGGATAAAGGTAAAACAAGATTAGGAATGGATAAGGTTACATTATAAAAGGTAATATTGATTTAGAAGAGTTTAATTTGTAATTAGTAATTCATGACAGTTGGGGGATGTTTTAATTAATCAAATGTGATTAATTAATATGTAGAGGTAAACTTATAGAAGCTAATTAGAGGAAAATTAGTACTATTTGTGGTATGTAAGAGAGATATTTGATACGATAAATGGTAATTTATTGATTTGGAGTTGTGAGTGTAGTCAGTTAATAATAATTAATTAACCCAAGTAGAAGAAAATATTAATTAATGAAAAGTTGTTAATTGGCATCTTTAATGATAGAAAGACTAATTAATTAACGACATATGAAGAGGAATGTTAGATAATTAGCGAAAAAGTGCTAATTATTAAGGAAATGATGAGAAAGAGGATAATTAGTACAATATTATCATGAAATCATGCATAAGTGGATTTTACGTGTCTATAGTATTGTGCACATGGATGCTTTGGGTGAAGCTCCCACTTCACTTGGAAGATGAAAGGAGGTGGTTCCCAAAGTCCTTGATCCTTTTTGGTTTGATCTCAGGCCTATTGTGCTATTTGAGAAAGTTTTCTATTTTGTTGAGTATGTCCATTTAAATGTCTTGAGTTTTTTGGATTGTAGTTTATTTGTGGAATCTATTCTTGTACTTAGTTGTCAAATGTTTCTCAATATTCTTCATTGTTATTTGGCTGGGGCTCCGTAGCTAATAAGGGGATGGATTCTCCTCTTATTGTATTAAAGGTTTGGTGGGAAGTTTTTCCTATTCCCCATTCCTTTGTATTGTGATCCTAGCTTTTGAAAGATTGAAGAATGAAAGATTGAAGATTCAAGTTGGGAGAAGACATGAAATAATACTTGTGTTTGGATTTATTGAACTCTCTATGTTGTATTTGATCATATTATTATTCCCACTTTGAGTTGAAGTTTGTAACATTTATATGATTGAAGGAAAGTTGTAATATTTCATTTGCTCTAAACTAAAATGAGTTAGTGAATGTAGAAAGATATCTTAGTTTCTTACCTTATTGGGAAGGATTAGTCTTAATGAAAAAAAAAGGATTTAAAGTCTTTCATTGTACAAAGGATATAAGTTAGCTCCTAGATTCGTGGGTCCATTTGAGATCTTTGAGTAGATTGGTCCCTTAGCTTATCGTCTAGCCTTGCCACCCATCTTGTCTCACGTGCACAATGTATTTCATGTTTATGTTCTTATGCGATAAATTATAGATCCCTCTCATGTATTGGATTGGAACGTGTTACAGGTACAGAAGTAGGGATTGGTGACTGTGGAGCATGTGCACATAGTAGATCACAAGACTCTGGGCCTTTGACGCTATAATATTGACCAGGTGCAAGTCTAGTGGGATAGGTATGATGAAACTGTAGCCACATGGGAGGATGCTACTTTGTTACAGACCCAGTTTCCACACCTATTTTAGGGACTTCCAAGAGGAATTCAAGTTTAAGGGGAGGGGGATGTAGTGTTGAATCCCCTTCGAAACTATTTTCATTGTGTTGATATTACTTTTGGACTGATACTTAGACATTTCGATTATGATTCATTGATTAGTAGATGACAGATTATGTAGATATTTGGACTATTGACATGTTGAGATTCACATTTTGAATGTGATACACTAGATGACATTGGTAGACATTTCAATATATTATGAGTTGCATAATTTGGTTATTATACTGACACGTTATACTCTAGATACTCTGAGTAGAATTATAATCTCATGTATCTTAGAATAAAATTATTTGATATGTTTATATATGATAGAATTACTTTATTTTGGATGATGAGAATTGATTTTTATATGTATATGTGTCTCGATGTTGTTAATCCAACTGTAAGGAAAGAGAGGTATTTTGTTTTTTTTTTGCGGGACGTTTTATTACATACATCAAAAAGGGATAGGGGACCAAGTACAAACGGATGTCGGTTGTAGTGCAACATGGCCAAAATTTGACAACTTGTGTAATGTTATTTTGTCTTGTGTTGTTTTTGAATGCCTTGTTAGGTGGTTTTCCATGCGGGTGACCTCACATGTGTGGCTATGGGGTGAAATTTTTTCCCTTTATTTTAATTTTGTGTGTGTTTAAATTGTGTATATGTATTTAATTATTGGAAATTATTGTCACTTTATTAACAATTATTATTATGTCTTAATTAGCTAATCCAACTTAATTTATTAATTAAAATAAGGATGTGTCAATGGGATAAATATGAGGGTAGATGGTCCTTGAAATCTTGCGCATGTAAGTTGGATTTGTGTTGGTTTTTGTGTTGTGTAATCTCCCCCAACTTCAAAATTCAGATTTTGACTTGGAAAGCTTTTTTGGAGATTTGTGGGACAAGCTAAGCTTGTCCCATGCCTCTCAAATTCACCCAACAACCATACCTATGCTATGGGGAGTTAATTTTAGACTTATTTATCTATTTTGGAGTGTAGAAAGGTGAAAATAATTGCACTTTCCTAATTACCACAATTAATTGGTCCTTGGTAGGCAAGGTGTTTCAAGTTTGAGCTTCTTTTGGGTTGTCATAGTCTTACATTTTAATTTATTGTCTTAGGAATGGTGTTTTGACTAGTGTCTAGGAATGGAGGAATGCTGAATCAACATCCTACATGGAGCCATATCATCATCCTCACATTAAATTTCTATTTATAGATGGAATTTGAGAGAATTGGGGTTACTTGTTCATTTTCTTTATCTTACATTTTTGGATTTGGGAGCTTGTTGGAGTTTCTTTTGGAGTGTTCTTGGCTTGATGGTTTCAAAACTTGTGGAGTGAATTTCTCTTGGAAGATTTATAGAGAAGTAGGCTCTCCAGCTATGTTGTTTATTATTTATGCTTGTAGATGTGAAAATTTTTTTACTTGTTAAGTATTGCAAGAGTGTTGTGAATGTGTTGTTTTTGTGTGGTTGGGTAGTTTACTTAAGTTGGGTGTTGTGGAGATGGATTTATGGGACCATTGGGGAGGGAAAAGAGATATTTGAGGCATGAATTTTAGTGAGAGTTTGATTGGGAGTTTCACCTATGGGTAGTGAAAAGGAAAAGCATGGTCATATTGTTGCATACTTGCAAGGAAGAGATAATGTTCTTTTGTTTTTGTATTGTGCACATGGAGGCTTTGGGTGAAATTCCCATTTCAGTTGGGAAACAAAAGGAGGTGGCTCCCATATTCATTGCTACTTTTTGGTTTCATCTCAATCCTATTGTGTTTTTTGAGAAAGTTGTCTATTTTGTTGAGTATGTCCATTTTAATGTCTTAAGTGTTTTGGATTGTAGTTTGGTTGTGAAATTCATTCTATTATTACGTTGTCATATTTTTCTCAATATCACTCCTTTTTTTTTTTCTTGGGGCTTGGGAAACAATAAAGGGATGGGTTCTCCTTATATTTAAAGGTTGGGTGGAGAGATGTTTTCTATTTGCCCTTCCTTTGTATTATGATCCTAGCTTTTCAAAGATTGAAGAATGAAAAATTGAACCTTGAAGTAGGGAGATGACATGCTTGAAGACTTATTTTTGGCCTTGTTGAAATCTCTATGTTTTATTTAATCATATTATTATTCGCACTTTAAGTGGGAGTTTGTAACATTTGTATGATTGAAGGAAAGTTGTAATATTTCATTTATTCCAAACTAAAATAAGTTAGTGAATGTATAAAGATATCTTGGTTGCTTACCTTATTGGGAAGGATTAGTCTTAGTGAAAAAAAAAGGATTTAAAGTCTTTCATTGTAAAATAATGACTTGGAAAATTGGTAGCTTCTATAAGTTTCATTGTAATGTTATGGTGAAAGGAAAACTTAATTTGTTTATTGTCTTGAAATGAAATTCCCCTAAAATTTGTAAGCATTCAAGTTGCAATATATATACGTGTACATATTTGGAAAGAAAAAAGATGTATTGAAAGGAAGTATGTTGAATTCTTGTTGATTTTTTGGAAAAATTGAATATGTGAAATAGAATGAATTGAAGTAATGTTATACTCAATTTTTACATTTTATTGCAAATGGTAGAATATAGATTGAGTTGATAATATGAAATTGGAATTAAGAAACTAGATATACTATCACCTTACCATCAAATGAATAGAAGAATCCCTCATTAAAATTAATTTTTCATTAAAAATATAAACTCATGAAGAAAAAGTTGTGGAAAAAATGTATTATTGAAGGTTTTATTGTCCGTAAACAAAACCACCACCATGTGCAGAGCAGTGGTCTATAAACCGCCCCCCAAACAGGGTGGCAGTTTAGGAAATTTTGATAGAAAAATAAATTTCCATCTGTCAAAATCCCATTTTTAAAATTTAGTAAAATCAAAGCTTAAAAATGCATCAAGAAACCTTGTAGGAACTAGGAATCAACTAAATTAAAAATTTCTAGCCTTCCAATCTCCTTTTTTACACCCAGATGTGTAAAAATCATGGATTCAAAAGAAATTGTGTTCCCCCAATAGTGAACTCAAAAGAAGAAGAAGATTTTTTTTATTAAATAACAAAATAAATCCAAGATAGGATCTCTACATTTAACAATGGGAAAATATTTACAACTAATATCAAGAGAAAAAATTTCATGGTTTCTCTCCTTTCCCTCATGGATCCTCCTCCTCCTCTTCTAAAACCCGCAAATAAGAAAATAGAAAATGAGGTTGTTCGGGGAAATAAGAATTAAAGGAGAACCATAAGGAAATTTAGGACAACCTAAATCTAAGGGCTAGGATTGATTCAATCTTGTGACCCAAATTAAACCCTAACTCACTTAAGTGGGAAGGAATTTTTTGGGAATGTAACTTTAAATAAAAAGAAAGAACATGGGTAATGGTGTGAATGGGGCCACTTAGTGGCTTGGTAAAATAGTTAAACCTTGAGTTAGAAAATAAGGTAACCTAGGTGTTTGATTATTCACTAAACTAATGGAGCTTAGGAGATGCCTTAAACTGTAAAATTAGCTCAGGAAGTAAGTTATTATAATATTTAATTAGTAATTTAATTACTTTGTTCACAAGATTTTTTAGAAAGTCTCTAACTGAGAAATTTATTTATTAAGAAAATGCGTAACCTTGCAAACACTTTTAAACAAAATTAAAATTAAAATTTACTAGCGTAAATTTGACTATTAATTTATTAGTTCTCTTTGTTTTGAGAGTAGAAAATTGAGGGCGTTACATTTCATGTCCCTTCTTTGATACTAGGAGAAAGGATTTGTAAATGAGATATATCCTATTAATTCTCTCATAACACATCAAAATTTGGACGTTAGAATGTGTTCTCAAAAATATTTGTAAAGAAATGTAACAAGTGACCCCCAATGTATGTTAAACATGAGCATCTTACAACAATGTGGGTTTTTATGTTAAAAATATATCGAATATAAATGTTAGATGTTTCTATAGTGAAACCGTGACATATTATGTTGTATATTGTTGGCATAGTTTTTCGGTATATGTTCTCATAAAATACAATTCTATCATTTTGATTTTCATTTTTATGTGCGGATGATGTGTTATGTTATCAATATCTGTATGTTGTTATTTTTTCAAAATTCTTTATAGGTATGGCTCGACCAAGATTAAATTTTGAAAATGAAATATAAAGAAGACCATATCAAATAGAATACCAAAGACAATATCGTAGAAGAGGACAACAAGAAATGACATATGGAAAATGAGAGGAACAAAGGAAACATCGAAATGATAATGATAGAAAAATATTTCCCAAACATAGAGTCGAATTAACAAATGGATAATTAGATGCAGAAATATGACAACTTGCAAATAACATGATAACTATTCGTGCATGATCATTTCAAGATGTCTCACATGTATCAAAAACGAGGATACAAAATTTTATTCATTCAGAGGAAAAAAGATAAGAATGTAAATATTTGATTACATTATTTATGTAAATGATTTTATAAATTGCGTAATGTTTTGAGTATGTTGGTGAAAAAACTATTAAAAATTAAACAAAAGGTCATAAATATGCCAAAGTAAGCCCTTTTTCTAAGATCTTATTCTCTTTATTTCATACCATTCCTTGACTATCCTTGTTAATTGTTAGAACTTGGATATTATATGATAGTTTTCTATTACATAGACATGTAGTTATTTGTTATATAAATAATTAGACAATTTTTAAAAAATACTTCATAGGTATGGCTCGACCAAGATTAAATTTTGAAAATGACGACAAAAGAAGGGCATATCAAAGAGAATATCAAAGATACTATTGTAGAAGAAGAAAATAAGAAATGACAGATGCAAAATGAGAGGAAAAAAGGAAAAGTAGAACTGATGACGATAAATAAAGATTTACAGAACAGAGGGCTGAATTAACAAACTAAGAAATAGATGTAAAAATATAAAAAATAAAATGATAAAAACTCATGCACGATCATCTCAAGATGACTCACATGTATCAAGAACAAGGTTGTGAAGAAATATTCATTTAGATCAATTACCAGAGGAATAAATACTAAAATGATGAGAAATTAACCATGGAGAATATCAAAGGCATTATCATATATTTCTTGGTAATGTTGAAGTGAATTTTGGGGCAGGAAATTCAGCATTAGCGGATTGTGTGCTAAGAACACTAGAAAATTTGGGCCAAGGTATAATGGATGTCGACATTAGAAATAATATAGATAATAATGGTGTGCAAGAGGAAACAACATTACAACCAATACGAACAATAAGAGAAAGAAGAATGCAAAATAATTATTTACAAGAGGATTCATCAATCAAACCTAGAAGAAGAATAAAAATGCAAGACTTATATATTGAGAGAGAATAAAATATATTTTATCCTAATGGAATTCTTGGGAGATATTTCAGTACCATCCAAATCATTTTTTGACATGGACTTGATAACCTTGCTTCACCGATCATGTGAAATATTTTTCAAGAATGCTACAATGAAATAAAAGATTCTCAAACACCTGAAGGACCTGTGTGTACTAGATGTCGACAAGAGAAAGGTCATCACAAAATTTTAGCATCGAACAATATGGATCTTGGGCCACAACTGCCAGAACTTGAAAACTTAACTTGATTTGAGGAAATTTTGATAGTTCCTATGAACCCAATCCTAATAAAAGGAAAAATAACCATATCATAGCAAGCCAATAAATCTGATGCTAATCAAACACCACGATCAATACGATGAAAACAATTCGCCATAATAAGTTTACCTAAACCTTTGCAAATAAATGTGCAACAACATCATATATTATTATGGAAATCAATGAAATACAATGAGAATGAGCCTTCCATATATAGACAAGGAATAACAATCTAAGAACCAGTCAAGGTCGTAGATCAAGCCATAAATCAAGGAAATAACTAGTCATGAAGGATCTAGTCAATACCATTGATAAAGGAAAGAACTATACCTAAAAACTAGATAATTTCTAAATAAATAAAAATAAATATCCACACACATAAGTTGGTGAGGATAAATACAATAAAGGTAAATAAAGTACCTAGGTGAACATGAGCTAAGGTAAATACCTACTCTAACACCACCCCTCAAGTGAAGCTAGGGGTTAAAATAGAAGTGGCATGTCCATAGTATGAGTGCTGACAACTTGTCCTAATGAGGTACTCATGTACAATATATCCATGAAGAAATCTCCAACCAAAATAAGGAAAGAATCCTGTTAGGAGGAAAGAGAAAGAAGAAGAAGAAGGAAGATGTTCTCAAGAACACACCCCAAGATAAAATTTTGAAACCCCAAACATTCCACACAAATTAAGGTAGTAAGGTGATGGAAAAGGCTTCGTAAAGATGTTTGCAACCTACTTCTGAGTCAGAATGTAATCAAAGAAAAGAACTCCATCCTGAATATGATAAAAAATGAAGTGTATGTGTATATCAATATGCTTGGTCTGTTGGTGCTCAACATGGTTGCAAGAAATGTGAATTGCACTTTGGTTCTCACACCAAAGTAGATTCGGTGAATCCTGTAGGAATTAAAAATCTATCAATAATTGTCGAAGCCAAAGAATTTGTTGACTTGTTGTAATTACTGCACTCTACTCTGCCTCTAAATATGAAAGTTCAATAACTTGTTACATTTTACACACCCAAACAACTGGAGAAGAACCAGGAAAAAAAAGATAGCCAAAAGTGGAACTATTGTCATCAATAAAACCTGTCCAATCTGAATCTATATACCCAACCAACTGATTAGAATCCCTAGTGTGGTGTAGGATAAAGTGGGAAGTGCCCTGCAAATAGCACAAAATCATTTTAGCATCCTGTCAGTGACTACTATGAGGAGAATGTGCAAACCAAGATACAAGCCCTACTACAAATGAAATATTAGGGTGAGTATGGGTCAAGTATATGAGACTCCCAACTGTTGGTGTGTGTGAAATGCCTAGTAATCATCCAGATCACCTAGTAATTCATCTCGCCTTGTGAGAGTCATACATCTTAGAAAGTCAAATGAAAAGTGTAAGATTCTGTCATAGAATCTGTCATTGTCATTTACGTCAGTACGTCATACGAGTTACATTCCTTATATGGAATTATAACTCCTCCTTTAGTGGCATCATTGAGGTTCTTTCCTTGTTTAGGCATGGGGGTTACACAACACCCCTATTTGTACTTCCTTTTTTTGATCTATGAGCATGATCATACTTGTTTTCTTATTTGCATATTCTTTCCATTGTTCGAATCTTTCTTTTTACGTTGGAGCTTGAAGTTACCATTAGAGTGTAACTTCATTATGGTGCATTATTTTAGACATCAGTTCTCACGAATCTCTATTTCATGGTATCAGAGCTGGTTTCGATAAAACATGTAATCTTCGTTTATCAGTTGCTTATTAATTTTGGTTTCTTCTTATTTCCTCATGTAAGTTTTTTTATTATTACTTTGGAATTATATTGCTCACCTCACGTTAAGGTGTTTCAGGAGTTGTAAGTTTGAAAGTATTTGGTTGGTTTACTTTATCATGTTGCTGAGTTTGTGATTAATTCTATTCTCGTGAGCTCAGATTTTGCTTTGGCATGGACCTGTGGTTCATAGTTGGCTCATGTTTTGTTCCAGCTCGTCGTTTAACTCATTGGTTCGTTGTTGCATTGGTTTTTATTGAAAACTCAAACCATGCTCCTACATGGATGTGTTTACATTAGATTCTCAGGTTTTTACATTGTTCCTTGATCCTTGATTGAATGGACTTTGGCTGGCATAACTTGTGGCATTCTCCTTTGCAAATTTCTTGGCTTTGACCTTGGTATTGTTGCCCACTATTGAATCTCTGCACATTTTTTATCGGTGATATCATGACACATAACTCAGCAGTTTTCTTTTGCCCAGCTTTGAACACCTGGTTCTACGCATTGGGTGTTTTTAATCCATTATTTGACTATTACACACCTCAACATGTGTAGTTTGAAACTAGTTCTACTCTCTTCCCCTACCATTACCTGATTCTTCTTCTCAGGACTTACTTTTTCCTCGTTGTGTTGATCCAATGTTGGTTGTTCACTGGTTGAAATGTTGGCTCTTACATGGTCGAATTGTGTTACAACCTTGTCAACTCGTGCTTTAGGGCTCAGTCTAATCTGGTTAAAACTTGAGCTGTGCAATTCCTTTGGGTTTGCTCACCATTTTACTGCTACTCGTGCTTCATTTTTTATTCGTGGCTGGATTCCACATCTTGCAAACTCTATGGATGGTTTTAGGAGCTCCTCTAAATGCTACCAATTTTGCACAGCCATGTGCTGGTCCCTTGTACTCTAATCGATCCATTTCTCACCTGCATATAATCTTGAAATAATGGTTATAGTCTATACGTGGACCTGGTCACTGTTGGATTGTTTCATTTCTGTGTTTTCAACACGTGGTCACCTAAATCTGCATAGACTATGTTTGACTCAGCTCCAACACCTTATTCAATGGTTTGACCCAGACGTGGACCACTTGCATCAAGATTTCACACTTCTTGAGTGTGTTGATGCGACTCGGTAACATTCACACTTAGCTCGGTCTGCTTTGTAGCTTAGTGTGCTGGATCTCAATAGATTAGTCAATGTGGGCCCCTATTTCCTTTCTTTAGGATTGATTATTGGTAAATTAAATCACCTTTTAAAAAAAATTGAGGTTAAAAACATTTATTTAATTGGCATTGTAAATTTTTTTGGGTCTGTTGCTTGTTTTATTATCCTTCCTTTAAGTGTCGAAGACAGAGGGTGAGTTATGGGGCTGGTAGGAGGCTAATCTTCCCTCATAATTAAAAAAAACCCTATCTAAAATTTAATGTCATTTCTAACGAGCATACATATGACACCCTTTACATGTGTTTAGGGCCCTTTTTTAATCTGTTTGCATGCTTATTAGCATTTTTCCATCAGTTATGGGAATTGTTTTTTGCTATAACTTTTGACTCATTCCTCGGTTTTGAGTACTTCTTTAGTAAAAGTTGCATATTTTTTCACACTCTAGATGATGGGATTATCAATTTTATAAATACACTATTTTATAAAGTGCTGCATTCTGGGGGGTGTCTTTGTATTGCTTAATTCAACTCATTTTGAATCATCTTGAGCTTTGTTCTATCCCTTTTATTGCTTGTGGACTTGTGAGCGTGTTTACCACAGTCTTACAACAAAGGGATTCTTTCATGCGATGTGAGACGCTATTTCTCACAAATCCCTCTCTTCCCCTTCTTGTTTTCTCTCGTTCTTATGCTTGCTTGCAGTGTCTAACTGTTACACCTAATGAACCTTGATTTTTGTCTCCACTCTTAGGTGTTATTACTCTGATTGCCAGGTGAGTGACAAATTGGTTCTCGGCACTTAGTCACATCTAATTGTAATCAACACACTAAACTATAAAGTTCCGCAAAAATAGGGGGTTAAACTAGTAGTCTTTGGAGGCTCCTCTCGTCATGGACATTAAATTTCATCTTTGTTGTTCAACTAGGACCAAGAAACTACCTTCAATGGAAGAATGGAATACTTGATCATTGCATTATGTAAAACTTGTTACCACATCTTCTTGGGATGGTACCTGAACCTATTAACTACATTCATCACCAAATTGGTTAAACGAGAATGACATGGCATATAGGATTCTTTGTCTTACTATACCGGAGGACCTTCAATGTCAAATAGAGTTCACAGAGTTTGCGCACCAAGCTTGGAATTTCATTCAAAATTTTTATGGAGACTTTGATCTTCCTTCATCTGTTTATGGATCTTATGGTGATCTTGTATCAATGGAGGAAAGTGAGTCAACTGATAATTTTTCTTACGAATGGCCACCAACGCATATTTCTTCGTGTGATGACAATTCCATTGACACAGAATCACTTGGTTCTACTTCTAATGATGAGGATTGCACACCCAGTTCTGATGTCGAGAGTACTATAGAGGACTCTTCTCCTCCTCTCATTATTCCATAGAGTTTTGACACATCCCACAGCTCATCAGATATTGAGCAGTCTCATATACAGTCTCATATAGTCATCACACCCACCCTGTTTTCCACCTTTAGTTTTTGAGTCCCCTTTCACTCCTCCACCTTCATTGGATGACTCATACCTATCTGACATTACTCTTTTGTTTTTTGATCCCCCTCATTGGGATGAGTGTTTACCTGACCTTAGTTGTATTTTTGTAGAGTACACTTGTGATGTACTACAGGTTCCTCATCCATCTACAGGTATTTCAGAGGATTTCATCATCTCCGTTGTTGGGAGTGCCCCTTTTGGGACTCTTACCACTTCCACTTTTTTGGAGACCTTCATTAATCCACCCTTGCTTTTGAATCCTTTTTTTGTTGTGGGGGATGTTTTTTTGCCTTCACTTCAGTTGGACATCCTTTATACATGTGTTCACCCTTCATACTCTAATAGTTCTGCACTTGTGACATTACCTTTGGTTCCTTTGCACTCACTTGCCAGACCTATGTGACACTTTCTTGAACCAGACTCAGATTTCTTTATACAGCTGCCTTCAGTTTCCTTCGCGGAGTGGGTAGACTTATGACACAATAATTTTTTTCCTTCCTAAGGGTAGACACATAGTTCGTTGTGGGTTGTTCTACTTCAGTCTAGAGGTAGAGGATCTTATGATCGACAATATTCTAGGAAACTTCTTAAAGTTACAGAGTTCAGATCCATCCATGTTATCTTTTGCATCCCTCTCGTCTCCCTCTTCTCCTCCTCTTTTCCCTTCTAGAAATATGTTGTTTGTATATGGGTACCTTATCAGGCCTTTAGTGGTCGGGCCTCATTGATACATCTTTCTTAGTTGTCTAGGGGAGTTTTCTTTTTTTTTTTGGCTTACCTTGACCTCTTCCTCGGCTTCGATGAAGGGGGGTGTTGGTGTGTGTGACATGCCTAGTCATCGTTCACATCACCTAGTGAGTCATCTAACCTTGCGAGAGTCACAGGTCTTAGGAAGTCAAATGACAAGTGTCAGATTCTGTCATAAAATATGTCATTGTCATTTGTGTCAGTGCGTCATAGGAGTTACATTCCTTATATGGAATTGTAACTCCTCCTTCAGTGGTGTCATATGCGTTAGTCACGTCATATGCGTCAGTGGCGTCATTGAGGTTCTTTATTTTTTTAGGCATGGGGGTTACACAACACCCCTATTTGTACTTCCTTTTTTTGATCTATGAGCATGAGCAAACCTGTTTTCTTATTTGCATATTCTTTCCATTATTTGAATATTTCTTATTGCCTTAGAACTTGATGTTACCATTAGAGTGCAACTTCATTGTGGCACAATGTTTTTGACATTGGTTCTCATGAATCCCTCTTTCACTAACCAACTACCTATACAATGTAGGATCACAAAGTAGTGTGGTACATGTGGAAGTAAGAGTAACCCTAGACTTAAATGGAGATGGACTTGGCTTAAAATCAGCCATATCAAAGTGCTGAAGAAGATCATGGGTGTATTTTTGCTGAATCGAATGAATCCCTGAATCTTGCTGAGAAATCTAATCCTAGGAAATAATACAATAACCCAAGATCTGTCATGAAAAAATGTGTAGAAAGAGCCCTCTGAATAATCTAAATTTGGGAAGAAGAGATGCCACTAAGTAACAGATCATCAACATAAAAGAAAAGTATCATAATGTCCTCACCAACATGTTGGCGATACAATTATATGTTTGGAGTGGAAATGAACAAAACCAGTAGATAGAAGAAAATAATCCATAATCCCTCTTTCACTAACCAACTACCTATACAATGTAGAATCACAAAGTAGTGTGGTACATGTGGAAGTAAGAGTAACCCTAGACTTAAATGGAGATGGAATTGACTTTAAATTAGCCATATCAAAGTGCTGAAGAAGATCATGGGTGTATTTTTGCTGACTCGAATGAATCCTTGAATCTTGCTGAGAAATCTATAATCCTAGGAAATAATGAAATAACCCAAGATATGTCATGAAAAATTGTGTAGAAAGAGCCCTCTGAATAATCTAAATTTGGGAAGAAGAGATGTCACTAAGTAACAGATCATCAACATAAAAGAAAAGTATCACAATGTCCTCACCAACATGTTGGAGATACAATGTATGTTTGGAGTGGAAATGAAAAAAACCAGTAGATAGAAGAAAAGAATCCATATTCTCATATCAAGCCCGAGGGGCTTTTTTAAGACCATAGAGAGACATTCAGAGATGAAAAAAAAGAGAAGAATCCTAAAAAATTTAGTCAATTTCTCCATGTATATTTCCTCTTGTAAATATCCATGTAGAAAGGAACTCTTCACGTCCATCTGGTATACGGGCCACCCCTGTGATGCAATAATAGGAAGTACAAGACATACACAATCCATCTTGGTAATGGGTGCAAAAGTATCAGAGTAATCAATACCTTCAACTTTTGAAAAACCCTTTGCAATAAGATAAGTTTTATACTTGTCAATGGAGCAATCAACTACGTATTTAGTTCAGTATACCCACTTAAATCTAACCATATTTCCTCCTTTAGGAAGATTTACCAAATCCCAAGTATGTTTATTCATCAAAGAAGAACACTCAACTGTCATTGCATCATCATTTTCCTGTATCCCATGATCATTTGAAAAAGACTATGGATCCTCATAAACTACCTCACAGAAAAGTCCAGAACCTATAGAATGTGTGTGATGATGTGGTTATCCATTTTTACACCCCCTTGCAAAATGGATCAACCTACAAGTCTTAGCATTGATAGTTAATGGGAGAAATTTACAAGGTATCTCATGGCTAGCTTACAAGACGCAGAGAAGGTTTGGAATAGGATTTGCATTAATGGTCAAATTGGTAAAATGTATGGATTTTTTCCTTGTTAACACCCATCAACCGATCCTTATTTTCATGTGTCAATCGCTCCTTGTTGTCATACATCAAACGTTGCCTCTTCTTTTTGTGTGTCAACTACTTCCTCTTATTAGTGTGCGTCAACCGTTCCTTACTATCGTGCATCAACCACTCCTTTCTATTAGGCCTCAACCACTCCTTGTTGTTGTGTGTCAATTGCTCCTTACTATTTCACATCAATAGATATTTTCTTTAACGCGTCAAGCACTCCTTTTTGTTGTGTGTCAAATGTTCCTTACTATCAGGACGTTAACTGATTCCTCTCTTTGACACCTGTCAATGCCTCTCTTATTGTTGTGCATAAACCATTCTCCTTGATGCACGTAAATGCTTTCTTCCTATCATCTGTAAACCTCCCTCCTTGATGTGCGTCATTCTACCTTCCCCATCGTCAACCCCCTCTCATCGTGCATTAGTGTCTCCTTTTGTAGCATGTAAACATCATTTTTCTATCGGGCCTCAACCTCCACTCGCTATTGTGCAACTTCATTTATTCTTATCGTGTGACGAGTATTTCCATTGTCAGTAAATACTCTTCCCTTCTTGTCATGTTTCAGTGAGTACTTTCTATTAGGTGACAAAAAATATTTTCAGATATGGCTAGACATTAATGACACCATAAAAGGTAACTCAACAACTGGATTAATGAGGTATGGCACCCATCTTCGTTGTGCACAAAAAGTACCATTGAAAAGTGAACCATCATGGTTTCCATTACCTACGTACATGTATTTAATGAAGGAGGTTGGTTGGTGACTCTTTTCTCTATATATGTGTAAATTTCCCTCATTTGAGGGGGGGAGGGATTTTTAAATTGTAAATGAACTCTGCCGAAATTCTTCTAACATTTTTGTGAGCTGCAGGCCTCAAATATATACATTTTGTGAAGGATTCTTGTCTTATGCCTATACTGTAATGGATTGTGCATCATTTTAAGTAATAAAATTAGTGTTTTTTGGATCTTCTTGCTGTAACTTGATTTAAATTGCATTCCTTTCCTTCTATTATATTTTGTAGGTATATTGTGCATATTGTGTTCCTTTACAGGGCTTAAATTTGTTGTGCTCCACAATATTGGAGATTTGAATGTGTTTTAGGACTGTGGGAGTTTATTTTCCCTCTTCTTCCCCATTTTCCTCCACTTTCACTCACTAGGAATCTCTCTAGTCTTGTTTATGGTGCTATTGCCTCCCTTAGTTTAGGGTTTACATTTATGTATTTCTCTTCATCTTGTCCCTTGGAATTGGTAGTCTAGGAGTAGATCAACATTGGAATAAATTAGGAACCAAACTTCTCTGGAGGTTTGTCTCAATTGAAAAGGTCCCACACCTTGAGACAATCCAATGTTAGTCAAAATTAATGTTTTTTAATGTGCAAATCCCAAGGTGCTAATTTTCTGACATAACAAATTCCTAGTGGGTGTAAGATCTGTATTAAAGGTGTTGTCTTAGAAACTATAGTACGATCCCACTTAAGCATAGTGACAACATCATTGGGAATAGGATCCTCAACGATGTTTATAACCTTCTCATCGACCTCCTCAAATAAAGGATCCTCAAGATGAGATGAAGAAAGAGGCATGGAAGAAGATGAAGAATCACGAGGAGTGAAGTGCTCATCAAACTCAACATGTGTTCGAAAAATAACATCATGAGTATTAGGATCTAAAATTCGATAATCTCTCATGTCCTCACAATACCCTACAAATATCAAGGGCTTTCTCTTCTTATCGAAATCTTTCCTTTTGTTCTTTCACACAAAGGCCCAAGCATGGCTCCCAAATACTCAAAAAAATGAGACATCTAGCTTAGTGTTATACCAAGCTTCCTCTGAATTCAAATACTCAAGTGCTATGTGTGGTGTGTGATTCTGAATATAGTTAGCACAATTAACTACTTCTTCCCAGTAGATAGGAGGTAAATCTCTAGAATGCATCATATAGTTAGCCATTTCCCTTAAATTTCTATTCCTTTGTTCTACAAAGCCATTATGTTGTGGAGTATAAGGAACATAATTTTGGTGAATAATGCATTGAGTTTCCAAAAATTCAGAAAACTCATTGCTGAAGTACTCCCCCCATTATCCGTACGAAGGTTCTTTATGCAACTAGAAGATTGTTTCTCAACCAAAGCCTTGAATAATTTAAAGTGTGAAAAACATCACTTATGTACTTGAGAAAATAAACCCAAGTACTCCTTGAGAAATTATCAATAAAGTTAAGTGAATACTTAGCTCCATTAGAGTGGGTATGAAAAACTATCAAGTCACTATGCACAAGCTCAAGTGGTGAAGAAGCTCTCTTTGAAAAATTCTTAGGAAATGGATCTTGGGGTTGTTTCCCTAATGCAAAACCATGAAAAAATCCCTCAAGACAATAAACTCTAGGAAGACCATGAACCATACCATGAGTGCTCAACTCCTTCAAATATTTGTAGTTGATATTTCCAAATATTTCATGCCAAAGCTTACTCTCTGAATCTGCATGTGAAACCAATCCTGTCCTTATAGAGTAAGTTTCATCTAAACCCTCAAAGTGATATAATATAGTGTTATCACCGAATCGCAGCACCCCTGTGTTTATAAAAGTGCATATACTTGAACTCACGGTGTGATTGGATAACATGGGTACTATATCCAAGTTGTGGGACTTGCTACTTGAGATAGACCTCCAGAGAAAGTTGGTTCTTGCTCCTAAACTACCTGCCACAATCTACTCTAATGCAGGATAAGCTAACTATTCTAATCTGAATTTCCAAGGGACCAGGGAGAGAGAATGCATAAAATCAAAGCCTACAATAAAGCGGTGATACACCAGAAAAGGAGGGTATGAGAGTAGTCTCCAAATGTGTGAAATACAAAAGTAAAGTACACACTAGAAGAGGTGATGACAATTCTCCATAATCTAGCAAAATGCATTCACAACGATATTCCAAGCATACACAATGATAATGGATCCCTGCAAGAACACAATAATAGACACAATATTCTTTTAGAAATATTAAAGGGGCAAGAAGAATGCAAGAAAACACAGCAGGGAAGATATATCCACAAACTGATATTTTATTACTTCATGATATGCACAGTTCAATCTATTACAGGATAAGGGCCTAGATCACCATGCAAGGAGTCCACTACAAGGGCTTGCAGCACATTGGATTCACAAAGCAATTTTGACAGAGCTTTGCTATCTGAAAACTCCCCCCTTACAATGAGCCCAACACTCCAATTTATAGAAAAATGAGAAGGGAAAGAGAAGGGAAAATAGAAATCCTGAAATCTATCCTTCAACCACTTGTAAGAGGCATTAAATGGATTAAAATGATTATATATTACTTTCAAAAGGCTCCACATATTGTCCCAGGTGCTGCAACAGAGAAAGAATGATGACCATGCCTCTTAATTGCACTCCCAACCACCAAATGAAACACTGTTATGAACTCGGTGACGTTTTATAAAACATCTCCATTGATCTCTCACCAAATCCAGAATTTATTTATTGTTGTGTGTCGGGCTTGGAGCCACGATTCCAACGGTACCAATTTTGTGTGATTTCGTTGAGAAATGCAAAATTTATGGCCTTCTGAGTGCGGGAAGCTATTTTGGGTCTGGCAGGCGTTTTCTGTCATTTGACAGGAATGAGCATTAATTGACTGGAGCCGAATATGTTTCTTTTATTTAAATATATCTACCCTCATTAAAAATAAGAAATCCAATTTTTTGGCGTAGAGGACGTTGTGCTCGTTCCAGAAAGTCCAATTTTGTGAAAATCGGAGCTCGGAGTCAAAAGTTATGGCCGTTTGAAGTTTCATGGGTCAAACGTTGACTTTTCTTCTTTTCCTTCAGCGGCTTCGGCTTTTCACGTCCCATGCGTACTTTTGGCCCGGATGTCCTAAACTACCTTGGACGAAAGTCTCATGTTTCGGCTGAATCGGCCGGTTCGCGTCCTCCGCGTACTTTTGTCCCAGATGTCCCAAACTTGACAATTTTTTCTCTCGGCCGGCTCGAATTTTCGCGTCCCTTGCATCCTGCGCGTACCTTTGGCCCGGATGTCCCAAACTGTCCTTCAGATTTTTGGCCGGTTCGCATCCTGTGCGTACCTTTGGCCCGGCTGTCCCAAACTGCGCGAAAACAACTCCTAGTCGATTTTTTTCACTTTTCGGCCGGTTCGCCTTTTCGCATCCCGACGTCCCAACTGTCCCAAATGCTGCACAGACCACCTGGCGGATTTTCGGCTGATTCGTGGTCTGGCGTCCCAACTGTCCCAAGGACCGCCTAAGACAAGATTTAGCCTATTTTCTCTGTATTTTGGCACCAAGCTTGGCTTTTGCAAATTTTTCACATTTTTAAACTTTGCTGGGTTTTCTTCTTAGACAGGAGAGTTAGAAAGAAGCTGAGGGGACCCCAGAAACATGATTTTTTGCCTTGAATCAATATAATTGCTTGGGACTAAAGAATTTGATGCATGTTATCAAAATTACCTTGAGGGGTGAATTTTGGATAACATATAGAACTATGATCAACAATACCCCGAGAAACAAGTGAATAAGGCTCCAAAAAAGTTCGTAGTTCTACCCCATGTGGTGTAAAAGTCACAATTTTCCATTGACCAGAATGACAAATTTGATATACAGAAAGAAAATTTGTAGTGATGTTAGGAACATATAGTCCATCTTTGATACTGCCACTATTAAGTTTTATATCACCATTTTCATTTAACATAAATATTGGAATAATTTCCAACCTCAATTTTGGAAGTATAACTCAAACCTAGAGAAACAAAAGAATCCTTGGAAAATTCATATGATGAGAAGCACCGAGATGTATAACCCAACTATTTGCAAGTGGTGACTGAGATCTCCCATCAACGTTAAGTGCTTTGTCATGCTGATTAAAAAAAGGTGGAGTGGAGATAGAAATTTTGTGTTTCTTGACTGCATCCTCTAAGGATTGAATTTTCTTATAATACCTATGTTGCTCATGACCAATACCCCCACAAAAGAGCATGAAAGGCTAGACTTATTCTTAGATATAGAAGACTCATTGGGTTTAGGGGAATTTTGTGATGGAGAAGGGATGGATTTGGTTTTACTTTTTGGCTTTCCCTTAACCTTAGGATTAGATGCAAAAAATTCCTTTTGAGAGGTGGAAGTCTCAAGGTGACAGAATTTAGACTCTTCCCTAGTAATTCTTTCAAAAAATGTTTCTAAGTCAGGCATTTCTAATGTGTCACCTAAGGCATCCATGCTAGAGAAAAAGGTGGAAACAAATTTTTTGAATGTTCCTTTCAACTTAGATAAAATCAAGTAAACACACTCTTCATCTTTCTTATCTCTTCCACTCCCCTTCAATTGTGTCAAAAAATGATTGAACTTGGTAAGATAGTCTACAATTCTTGGAAAATATTTAGGATTAAGAGAGGTGATCTCAATTTCAAGTTACATGGCTCTTGTATGATCCACCGTACCAAATAAATATTCCAATTTCTTCCATATTTTTAAAGGAGATTCAAAGTTTTTTCAAATGAAACAAAATACTGACACTTACATAAGTTCCTATCAAACCCATACAGTCGTCAAATTTCATTGGTACTGAAATTTCTCATATTCTCTAGTAACACTATTTTTTCTGAAGAAGTTAAAGCCCATAATCCTTTCCACTTAATTATTGTTTCCATTCTTAGTTTTTTATGTGTGGTAATTATGTGTTGTTAATGTATTAACATGATCTAATGCAGAAGTAAATGTTATTCTCAAAAAATCACCAAAATAAATGCAAGAACCACACAATACAACAAGACCCCCAAGCAATGAAACAAGAGCCCCCCTCAAATTTTGGCACTTTAAAATGAGTGCATGTTATAATATGGAACTTTATATTTATACTATGATTCTCAAAATAGGCATTTCCATTGAAAAGAGAACAAAAAAACAAGAACTTTGGCAAAAAACGCACTTAAATATGAGTTGTCGATCAAAAGATACAAGATTTACAAGTTTATGCTTTGATATTTATTTTAGTTACAACTAAAAATAAATAAAATGCTGTTTTCTTCACCACACAAATAAAATGAAAGGGGGTTGGAGTTAAGCACCTATTGGTAGGAATCACAATATTTAAGCCCTCATATGACCATACCATATGACTAAGGGCTAAGGACTTCGGAGGCTCGGCATTTCGGAATTCTCGAGCCAGCTTGAGCGATGAACATTACCGCAATCTCCTAAGTGAAAAATCCAAAATTTATGAATCCAGAAAGTCTGAAAATTTTGATTTTAGAGGGTGTGATGCGATTTCAGAGTCTAAAAAATAGATCCTGACACTCGCATTTATTACATAATGGCACCCTCATCTTCATCTGGCCATAAATTTTGACTGAGAGCTTGGATTTGCACAAAATAGGACTTTTTGGAAAGCTCTCAGTTTCCTAAACCATACTGCAAATTGAAACTTGAAGCTAATTGATAAAAAATTCACACTAGACCATATCTCTATGAGAAAAAATATGAAATGACCTTGTGTAAAACACTCTTAAAAGGAAATGCTTGTATCCAATCCTTCTTACCTTATCTTGCAATACAAAAATAACCTTGTACACTTGAAAACCATTGATAACTATTTGTGATGGAAAGATTCTTTTCATGTTAAAGAAAATGGAAATAATCATAGATCACACTCCTTTAATTTTATTCTTAGAATATTCCCTTTCTTTCCTCGATGTATCACCACATGTACAAAATAAAATATCACCTCCAACCTTTCAACCTATTGGAAATGACAAAAACTTGGCCAAAAACTAAGAACAAGTATTAAGGAAAATCTTAAATGAGTAATAAAACTAAATATAGATGCCAATCTTCATAAAAAATTAAGAATTTGTTAATATTTTAAATTATTTTTAACCTATTGGTGGTTGAATGTTAAGAAACATAATCCTTCCCATTGGGTTGAAATTGTCATTGTTGGCTTACCATGTTTTCTCATTTCTCTTAACCCATGGAGTGTGTCACATTGTGGAGGATAATTTTATAAGGGGGAGAATGTAGTGCCTCCTCTGTGCTTGTGTGTTGATGTCGTTAATCTTTTGATCTTGTCAACTCAAGAGAAATTACGAATCTTAGAGTTGAAACATTTATATGTTTTTTTTAGTAGCGTTAAAGTTTATCAAAATAAATGGTAATTTTAGAAATAATCAAGGTGATCCATATATTTGTCAAATAAGATATTCTTCTTGTGATAAGGTAAATGTAGTAACAGGGAGATTTTGTAGCTTTGATTAAAGTAATTTAAAATCAATAAATAAATAATTTATTATTTTGATACTAGTTTCTAAACAACAAGAGAAATATGAAAATAATTAAACCATTAAATATGTTGAATATTATTAAGTTACCCCCAGTTATTGAGGTTTGTGCCAGAGCACATACCAAGAAAGAAATAATGAAAATTCTTTTGGGTGATGCAATATTCACCCATGAGAAGGATTTTTGGGAAAATTCTTCTTGGTTTTGAAATTTTCCTACCATGAGAGGATTTTTGGAAACTTTTGGTCAGAGATTGTAATTATTGGGCCCACATATGGTTGTTGTGAATACATCCATGAATCAACAATATGGTGGACTATCATGGTTTCATGGGTTGGCTTTGTGTTAGTTGTTTGATCTTTTCTTGCGGTGGAGCTTTTCTTGAAATGTATATTAAGAGCTAATTCAAACTCCACAAGTTTTCGAACATTCTCCCTAACATGTTTCAACATGGGAAATTCTTTTAGTTAACAGGGTGTGACATCGATGGAAGCATAATCAAAAGTGGTTTTTTTCTAGTGATGGATGTGAATGACTTGTTAGATACATTTTCAGAATGTGGAAGAATATGTAGGGCACAAGATATTAAACAAAATACCTCAAAAAGTGTGGTTTCATGTAATATGATGATTGTTGGAAAGGCAAAAATGGATCTGTCGAAACGGCTTGGAAATTTTTCAAGAAAATAAAAAAATAAATTTCTAGGTGTTAAACTAGTTTCAACAAAACCTTCCAGTATTCTCTTTACCAAATTCACCCAACATATTTCCATTCAAAAATTAAAGTACGCAGTGAACTTCTATCAAAGAAAAAGGTAGTGAAATTTTTTCAAGATATAGTTACAAATGCCTTGGTAGGCACGTTTGCAAATGTCAGAGCACTTTGTGGGATTATGTGGTGTCAGATGGGTGAGAAGTTTTTAAATACCCAAAAAATGATGAGGACATGTGGATTGTGAGTTTGTAGGATTTTTTCCATAGTGGGTGTGATGAAAAGGCTTTGAAATCCTTTTTTGGTGGAGTTGGGGCACAATTGGGTGTTGGGTATAGACAATTGGAAGTTAAAAAGGATTTAAAACTACATTTTGCAGGCATTAAAAGCATGTGTTGGTCTTGTAAACTATTTTAATAATTTCCTAAAAGAAATTTTTCCTCTCAAGTCAGCAATCTTTGCTGGGTGAGCACAAAAACAAAATGGCGGATTTGGGATAGTGTTGATTTGTGGATGCGCACGGAGGAAGCAAGGAAAATCCTTGCACCAAATGAAATGGTTGAAAAATAAAACCCTCGGAAATTTTAAGAAAATGTGAATGTATGCTATAAATTCATACTCCATAACTCTTTCTAGCATCCTATGAGCATGTGCAACCACAAGAGCTTTATACCACGGTTTTGACAGCTAAAAAATCATATTGGATGTGGAGTTTTTGTAAGTGTTGTAGCTGCAATTACCCCGATAGTTATATGTGCGTAATCTGGAATCTTACTCAAGGCTGAAAATTGTTTAATGGAATGCTTGGATAGAAGGATAAATAATATTGTTTGACAAAATGCTCCAAGAGATCTTGGTCTCATTGAATGCACTGGCGGAAAATTATGTGAAATAGGTATGGATTTCCTCCTCTTCTTATATTTAAATCACGCACTTTATCTTGTTCGATGTGGTTGGATTTCAATATTTTGGATCATAGAAAATATAGCTTGAACAAATGTTTCAATTTTTACCATTCGAAAACCATTAAAAATAAGAAAAAATTAGCCTTGGAAATTTTATGCATGGAGCGCCACTCCTAAATTTACTGTGAATTTGAAACTTCTAATTGGATTCCTAGTAACATAGAACATAGTGGGGAAATAAAAAGTTGTTGTTTGAACACTCTTAATTCCTTCCGAGTCAAATCTTGAAGCCCATTCTAGTATATCAGCTATTACTAGCGATGATTCAATTTAATAAAATGTGATCGGTTTCGTTTTGTCGACACTTCATCATTTGAACAAAATTGAAAAATGCCACACCCAACCTATAGATGGCCAATATGATAATTGGAACCAACCCACTGTGATTCAAAATCACTATCGAGTATCATTTTTGTGAGTGGTTTTCGAGGCCTTCTAGCCATGTGTGACGGGAAATTTTAGTTGTGTTTATAATTTTCAGCCCGAAAGACACCCTTATAACTTGAGCCTGGTTTTTCATATTCAAATTACGTCAAATACGATGAAGTATATGTATATGGGGGAATAATTAGGATTGATCTAATTTTTTTTCAAACTATAGATGAGTGTTTTTAGGACCTAGTTTATAAGTACTTTTTTTGTTTTGGTTAGTTTTCTCAACTTGATAATTTAGCTAGAAACTCCTTTTGAGGGTCCCGTTTGACCTCAAACCATGTGAGAAACCCTTCTCATATCTTATCAGTTTTATGTAGACTATTATTCTATATTTTATCTTGTATGAATGGATTTTGAAATGTATAGTGTTTTTCTCTCTCCTCCCTTTTCTGTCACTAGAAATGACTATGATACATTATTGGTATTTGAAAATATAAGTGAAATGGTAATTGTAAATTGGTTGAAATGAAATGAAAATCGACTGAAATACAAATGGTTATGACATTGTGAATGGAAAATAAAATTTCAATTAACCTTCTCCCTCATCCTTTCTCTCTTTCTAGAATCCAAAACATAAAGTGCATATGAAGGTGAAAGTGTGAATGCGTGAGGAATAAACTCTCTCTTCCTCTTTCTCCCTATCTCTACCTCTCCCTACTCTTTATTTAAAATTGTTGGAAATGATGAATTCTTTGATTTTTTCCTGAGTGTAGGGTAGTTACATACAAGTTCTAGGACTAACCCCACGATGGTTGCAAATACACAAGACAAGAAGAAAATGACATCGTTAATTTTATTTCTTTTGAACCACGAGATTAATTTTGGAATACATGGAATAATTGTATAGAATATTTTATTTAATTTTTTCCATGATGTATTCAATATTATTTCCTATTGGTGAAATGTACTATTTGTTATGTAGTTGTACTTTTTCATGTTTAACTAATCATACACTTGGTCATATTTCATTACATTTTGGTTAGGTAAATGAAGGCGATTATATCATGTCACATTGGAAAATGATGTAAGAGGATCTCTTTTTGTTATATCCAAATCATCGTTAATAGTATGAAATTGAAACCCTATTAAATATAAATTTTTGTACCATTGTAACCTTGGATGGTATTTTACTAGTAAAATTGATGGTAGTAATCTAGTAATGGCATAATTCATTTATATGATAGTGGTGTTTGGATTTAGTAAATCTCTTATCCTTAAAATAAAAATATAATAACTTGGACGTCAGTGCTTCCTTTTTAGGTGGAAACCATCCACCAAACTTATAGTTCACAATATCAACCCTTTTAGTATGGAATGGTCCCTTTGAGCTTAACCTCATTCCTTATTTCTATAGTGTAGCTGAACACCTCTTAGTACATATCGACGCCTTAGAGATTTAATTGTTTTCCTTACCTTTAATTATAGGAACACGTTTTTGTTTTGGAGGCCTTAGGGGAATTGGTTACTGAATGCTATCTCTGGTCTATAGTCGTGCATAGGTCCCTTGCGGTTAATGGGAATAAATTTTAAACTAATCCTAGGACCTCTTAAGGATAATGTGTGGACATAAATTTGTATCTAAACCTTAGTAAGTGGGATTGTTAACGATAGGATGTTTTCCATTAGATAGGTGATAAATGTGACTTGTACCTTACTCCTTGCTAAGTCTCCTTTTCATAACATTATATATAATATGATATATCACCTTCGAGAACATGGTCTTCTAGAACAATAACTTTGAATTGAATACTAAGCACATGTGACTCTGATTAACCAAGGTAAAGTTAAATACTTTGCACATGGATTGTTATTTTCACAAACAAATTATTCAATAACTACATATAAATTAGTAATGGAAAATGCATCACAAAAATAGCTCTGATATCATATTAGAGTATATGGGTTAATATATGATCTCTAAGGAAAAACCAATGCACAAGTAATTGCAGAAATTGAAATAACTAACAATAACATGAAATATTATCAAGGAATCAAAAGTCAAGAATGGTCCCAAATAAAATCAATTCTCTATAGGATAGAATGTAACCAAATCATCTCTTTTCTTGCCTCTATTCTCTGGATAGAATGATGCAGGTCATGTACATATAGGAGGTGAATGTGCAGCCTTTTCCTAGATAAGTGAGGAATAACTCTCACTAATTGATACTATAGGTAGAGTTCACTCATCACAACTGGTAGGCTAACTCAACAAAACCTTCTTAATGTACTCTTCCTGGTAAGCTAACTCAACACAAATGATACAAAAAATCAAGAATATCCCATGAGTGTGGGAAATATCTCAGTAAATAAAAAAATACAAGGAAAATAAGTACCCTAAACTAACCATAGATGACCCTTTTATTTCTTATAAATTCTTCCAATCTTTCCTACAGGAGAAAAGATCTTTAAGGTGTACCACAAACCTAAGTTTAGCTTAAGATTATCCTCTTACCTTCATGAGATATTTTCCCCCATAATGAAAGATAAGTGAAATTGAGAGTATCCATTCTCCTTAAGAAATAAACCCATAGTCCATGAATTTCTCATTAAAGACCACATCCCTAAGAACATGTGTTGGGTTGCGTTTATGTGTTTAAAATGTATAGAACTAACATTGGGGGCTACAAATTAACGAAAATTGAAATGTGAACCAATTAATGTACACTTATCTTTTTAAGTTATTCATGGCTTTCCATGTGTAATAGATTTTTTTAGTTTGTAGAAGAGATAATTTTAAATTTGCATGTTAATGATTGCCAAACCAATGTTAACACTTTCATGTGATTAAGTGTTCTTGTTACAAATTAAACCCGAATAGAAATAAATATTGTATATCATCATTGTGAATGAATATACATGCTCTCATGATTAATGGATTCAAGAATAGAACACAACTTAATGATTGGTGACATGTGGGTACAAATGATGTTGCATCACATTAAGGAACAAATAGGGGAATGCATTTCCTCATGCCTCTAACTATATTATAATTAAGTAAGAAAGTGATCTAGGTAATGTAATGTACATGCGACCAAAACATGTGTTAACATATAACAAATGATAGTTAGTTATATCAAAGATCATGTGGGAAATATCTTCCAAAATAAAATGAGATCATACACATAGCGTTGACACAACAAAGGTGGTTTTAGATGCAACTTGTATGTGAGAAGAGGATTCTCTATAGGTGGGTTACCCTAGGTCTATGTGCTAGCTCTGGGAGGAGGGAAAAAACCGTGGGAGGGAAATGTGAAACTGATCAATACGGGAAGTTTGCAATATATGAGAAAGTTGATCAATTCCTAAAGCTTTGTTAGGATGCTTGATGTTTTTAAATACTTTTACTTTGAAATATATAGAAGGTTGGAAATATCTAAGTAAATAAAAAATACAAGGAAAATAAGTACCCTAAACTAACCATAGGTGACCCTTTTATTTCTTATAAATTCTTCCAATTTTCCTATCTTTAAGGGGAAACCTTTTTTTCCATGATAGTAGAGTAACCAACCTTCCATGGAGTGTTCTACTTTTTCTCTTTTTTAGATGGTAGGATAAGATATGCATGATAGTTGTCCTTCAAGGGATTAGTATATTTTTAATGTGGGTACAATTTTTTGCATTACACAAACAACTATCCAGGTACAAGGGATCAATAACAAATATTTTTTGATGAAATAATAGGAGATATAAGCATATGGGATCTTGACCTGGGGAAAAGCTGGGTTCTCACCAGGAAAGGAGAACCTATCCATAAGGTAGGATAAGAAAATTTTATGGACAGAGCTGTGATGCCCATGTTTAAGGTCAATATTAGGAAAGTTACGGAAGACCACATAATTCCAAATCATTACGATGATATATGGAAGAGGCTAATGATGGAGGAATGATCTAAGGATATGAGTAAGTGCTCACTTGTACGTATACTAACAATAGAATGGTCTCAAGTGCAATGCATTACGTAGTTCCAATTTTAGTTTACCATCAAGGGAGGTAAAATGATAGGCTCTCGACCCATACTTATGTGTATTAATGTAAGGTCCAATCTACTTGGGGGAAAAATTTCCACATTCGCTCCTTTCTAAAGTAGTCACGTTATGACTTAAGGACAAGGTCACCGACGTCAAAGTCACATTATTTTAAATGTGTGTTAGACAAGGGAGTTGATGAGATAAGAGGATAACTTCTAAAATATTGGATGAGGAAATATTGATGAGTGGAGATAATACTATGCCCTTGTGAGGAAGTGAGAAAACATGTTTCATAGTGAGACAAAGATGGCTACAATAATGGGCTTTAGTATATAATATGGTGCCCCGAGAGAGGCACAAATATGGACACAAAGGTCGAATTAGGATGACATAGAGAAATAGATAAGTATCTTGGATAAGATGAGATAATAAATTAGAGGAAATTATATGAGATATACCAGATAATATTGGATGAGATACATAAGACAATTTCAAGGATTAACAGGAAAGTAACTAACTCGCTAGCATACCAATCCTAGAGTGAATTCCCCAGTATACATAGATCTGTTTGATGGAGAGAGAGATGGATAGATGTGTAGGGGATATGTGGATAAGGTAGAATATGAAATATGATTAAGATTGAGGAGTGGATATTTCCCTAGTGAGAGACACTATATCACACTAGGAAACTTAGATGGAGATATAGATAAGTTAGGGGACATGGGAAGAGATAGGGTAGTATTGTTAGAAGGTCTATTGATGGTGACTTTATATTTCGATTGGATATATGATTGAGGATTATAGGACTTACTAGTAAGACAAATAACATTGATGAACAAGGGAGGACCCTTTTTAGGAGGAGTAACATGCGGAGGAGAAATGACAATAGGGGATGTGGATGAGTGAGGAGACTTAGATAAATTGATGAATGAAGATGTAGAAATGTGAATTGGATTGGTTGTGGATAAGACATTGGATGAATAAGGATGATCCCCCTAGATGAGAAAGTCATAATCCTTAACAATATCATGGACGATAGTTTGAAGGGAATTACAATGCTTAGTGTCATGACCCTGGTGTGATGATAAGTGAAAACAACATTGTAGTTGAACCATGATGGATTTTTACTATGTGAATAAAAATCCTTGATAGGAGGAAGTGTGACTACAAATATTTGGATTAAATGTCTAATAATCTCTATGTAAGATCCAATAGAAGTGGTGAAGGGAAGGTTTATCTTATGAGGCTTGATATAAGATTTAGGAGTGGATGTCTTTGGTACAGCCATAGTTTTGAGAGGTAAGTTAGATGTTTTGTGTTTCGATATTGGTTGTAAATGGGTGTTATAGATGAAGGGCCTAGCCCTAAGAGGGATGGGGGTGTTCCTTAGATAGATGATGTGGCATTAGATTGTTTAAAAGGGCAAAAAATATGAATTTTTAGAAGGATGAATGAGAGACCTTTGGGGAGACATGCCAAGAGTCTTAGATTTTGATTGCGAATATTTTACCTTAGAGGGGATGGAAATGATATAGAATGGAGGGTATATAGGGCGTGATGTAGAGGTATATATTGATGAAGGAAGGGGATTTTGAATGATGTAGTTGATGAGATCTAAATGATTTGTAGGTTGTGTAGGTTTTGGATAGATTCGTATAGAAATTTTTGGTTTTATAGATGGAGAACAAGTGTAGTTTGTGGTTTCCTTAGGTGTAAGTGTTTATGTCATATATATTCCAAGTTGTATCATATTTATATATGCAAATCGAGGTGTAGGCATAGGTTTTGTTAGGATAGAATATGTGATTGATGTAGAAGTTAATATAGATATAGAAATAGATATTGGAGAGAAAGATTGAGATGGAATAGATGATGTAGGCATAGGTACCTAGAGAAATAAGTATATGCAAGTAGGATGTTTAGATATGTGTTAGGATAGGTGTGGATATTGATGGTGATTAAATCAATGCTAAGGATGAATCTAATATGATAGATTGGGGCATGATAGATGTGGATGAAATAGGTGGTAGATATTGATATAGGATAAGTAGTAGAATTTGATATAGGTTTAATAGTTGTGGATATGATTGATTTATATGTGATAATAGGTGTTGAAGAAGGGATGGGAATAAGGTATAAAGTATGAGTAGGTGGATTTGTTGATGATATTATATCTTGATTGATGGTGTTAATGGTGTTAATGGCGTGAGCATTTGGTAGTTGATATGTAGAAGGGGTGACTTGATTTTTTTGTGGTTCATTAAGCAAATATTATTTAAATACGTCAAAGGGTTGGCTAGATGATGTGGTTGAATTATCTATTATGAGATCCCCTTGATTTATAAGTTTTTGGATGCAATATTTGAAGAGTTAACACTTTTTAATGTCGTGACCACTAACTTGTTGATATTTATAATAGTGTCCCTTGTGATACAAATTTGGCTTTGGTTGCGAGTCATGATCGGGTTGGTTGGATGGGAGGAAGTTGGATGGAATTGATTGTGATCAACTTGTCAAATAATGAACTATATGATTCTATTAAGGAGGTATAGTTAAGACATGGTCTAGAAGCTCTTTGTGGAGGATTCGTGTGTGAAGAGGATAGAGAAGAAGACTTAAACATGATGGTATTGGAGGAAATTTTAGAATTCTCATTATGTGTACATGGTTTGTGAACTTGGTTTTGGGCTTGTTTGATTTAAGCTTGAGTTGGCCTTGCTCAAGGGTGTAAGTCTGAAGTTTTTGAGCCATGGTGAAGGCTTCTTTAAGTTTATGAAATGATTAGATTTGCAGATTGGATGAGATATGCTTCACACGAGAGTGTGAGAATAATTCAATGAGCTCTGTTTGTGGATGGGTGAATGATAATTGATTGGATATCTCATGCAATCATGTGATGGAATATGTGATAGAATTGTCGTCAAATTTTTGAATGGTGTATAAATCTATAGTAGAAATCTTGGGTGTAATGTTTATTGAGAAATTTTCCAAGAAACGTTTTGCAAGTTGGATAAATGAGAATAATGAGTGTTGCGGGATGTCATTGTAGCAATCCAATGTGTGACTCGCCAAGGACACATGAAAATTTTGAAGCATGAGTTGATCATGGTAAATGAGATAACATGCATGCCTAAACGCACGAAGGTGTTGTTGGGGATCCTCCTTATTGTTAAATTTGGTGAATATTAGAATTTCCCAATGAGGAGGATAGGGTTTGACTGAAAATGATGGAATGATAAGTTCTTTATAGATTTTTTCATAGGATAATCTAACCTTAGGTCCCAAGGTAGCAAGTTCCAAGATATCCAACATATTAATCAAGTCATGCATGTGGTAATTTGAAGCGATTGGATGAGAGATAGACTTTTGTGGTTGTTTGACATAAGAATTGGCTTGATAGGGTTGTTGGTAGGTTCGTGAATGAGTGGGTGTTTGAGGGATTTATTGATGAGGAAGAATTTAGGTATTTGGTTGAGATTGGATGGGTTGTTACGATGGTTGAAGTTTAGAAATAGGAATGTGATGTGATTGTTTAGATTGGGTGGGTTGCTGTGAGATGAGGATATGGACTTATTGAGGTATATTATGAGTGTAGATATGAGTGTTGATGGTTAGGAATGTAAGTGTTAATAAAATGAGATGGTTGGATAGGCATATTAGTGGCCATAGTGGATGTATTAGAGATAGAGTTGACATAAGGTGATGTGAGTGCAATGAGGTCATCTAATTGAGTGGGATGATATGATTGAAATATTGTGGGAGATTAGTGAAATAGGTAGTTATATATGGCAATAGATGGAGGTCCTAAGAGTCTCTAAAGCAGTAAAAGATGGGGAAGAAGCTGGCCTAGAGGAAATGGATTGAGAAACAAATCATCTAGAAATGTTGGATTGATGAGAGATATGAGGATTGGTTTCAAGATGGGGATCATTTTGGATGATATGATCCTTGTGAAATTATACCATGGAGACAATGGGTTGGGAAACTAAAGGTGCGGTCTCAAGTTTAGAATTTTGTTTGGAAAAAATGTTCAAGGAAGAGATTTCATTGGATAGAGTGGATTGTTGCGTTATCTTGACTTGAGAAAGGGTGAAAATAGGAATGAAATAGGTGACCATTTGTTTATGTAATTTTTTAACAAACAAATCAAGAAACAATTTTTTCATCATCTTGATTAATTCAAAGATTTGAACAAGAGCAAAGTGGATAAAAAATGCACTTAAGAAAGGGCAGTCTCTGACAAGTTTCAAGTATATTTTGATGTGGAGTCCACGATATACCTGAAGTTGCATGAGGCCAAAGTCTATAGAATATTTATAATGTGGCCAAAACACCGTAGTGACTTTCCTATTAGGTCATCGAATTCCAATTAGGTCCACCTAGTAAGGGATATTTTAGATGTGTGAATTGGTTTATGTATTTGGACATGTGTGTGAAGAAGTGTGAAATGAAACTAAATAAACCCCTACTTATGCTAGATTTGCAAGAAAGAATTAAATAGGTTCATTTTTAAACACAAAACCCAATATGGAGATTCAATGAGAAAAACCACACAAGGAACATAAAATGTGATGAGAAAAGAAGAAACTAAGATAAAAATAAGAATTCCTCATTTTCAATTTTCCTTTTTATGTTTTTTTCAAAAAAAAGAAAGAAAAAAGTAATATCTAAGCAATCCAAAATCCCAATAAGAATAAGAAAAATTAAATCCTCTACCTACAATGTTAATGGAAAATAGAAGAAATATGGAAAATGGAAAATGAAATAAAATGCATGAGACTCACCTAAGAGGGTGGTCCCACCTGGAATGTGAAAATTTTGGATGAAATTTTATCTTTCCTACTTGGATTAGTGAAATTGATGACTAAATAAAATCAAGAAAATAAAAACATGCAAGGGTTTAAGGTACCTTGGAATAAGATGATGATAATTGACGGACGTAAAGTAGACTCCTTGCTACAAGCTTGATGGATTTGCACAAAAAATATGACTAGAAAATAAAATGGATTAGATGGTAGATGAGGGGGTCTCCCGACGAAGTTAGTTACAAGAAGCATGAAACTACTTATGCGAATGTCAATCACTGTATTAATAAGAAGATAAGATAAATGCTAAAGGAATAAATAACATAAAAAATTCTAAATCAAATAGAAATTGAAATTATAGTGATGTAAGGAAATGTAAATCAGAATTATATTGACACAAAATTAAGTTTTCCTAGCTAGGTCGATGCCTACCTAGGTTGAAGAGGTCCAATGAACAACGACTGGAGAATATGAATCAAAATAGTAACCAAAATACATATATGACAAGATTTGTATGTAGATCTGGAGATGATGAAGACCTATAGTAACTGATGGCAACATGTAGAGAAGATATGAAACAAGAGAAATAATAAAGATGCAAGAAAATGGATATGTAGGGAGATACGATGAAAATATGGCTTAGGCAGCAGCGAATGGGCTGATTTAGAGGTGATTAGGGAATGATGGAGTGTAACTAGGGTGATAGAGGGAAAAAATGAAAAATCTGTGAATTATATGGACATAGAAGAAGAATAAAAAATGTTATCGATCTCCGGATGGTAGACTAGTTGATGCAACATGATCTTGGTAGATGGTGACCTAATACGGGTTAAAGTCTACCTGGAATGACTTAGGTGTGACTGGAAATGGATGGGATGGACTAACAACCTTGTACACAAGATGGATGAAAAGAAAGGATGGATCCGGATCACTGACTATAGTTGGACCCACAAAACATTAGTAACTGATAATAGTAATAATGATAATTCAAAAATGGGATAAGGAAAAGATGATATTCCTAAAGTCTCTACAAATGATGCAAGCAAGCTCAAAGGGACTCTAAGAAGACTAAAACAACTGCAAAGAAGCTCAAATATGAAGATAAAATCGTAAGTTAAATGAAAATTATGATTTTTCAATCCCTTAGGAAGCAGGGGTGAGGGCTGATTTATAGGGTTGCAGAAAACTTGGTGGGTAACTGTCAATTATGGGGAACCATTCATTTGGGTGGTGGGAGGATGCGTAGCTCAAGGCATCAAGCTTATTAGAAGCAGGATTAGGGTTTTTAGGAGGGTTAGGAAGGTTATGGTTGCATAGGGAGATAAAATGGGTAGGTGAGAGATAAAATAGAGTATATAAAGGATAAGGTGAGTCTAGGGATGAACAACTAAGTATCTTAGAGATGAGAGACAACCTATGGAGTAGAATTTGAGCTGGTTAGGAATGATTTAGGGATAAATAAAAAATTATATGATGATCAACATTAATTAATGATGATCAGAAATAATTTAGGATGAATAGGATAAAATATGGGAAATATGGGAATATTGATAAAATATGAATTAAAATAAAGGGTCTAGATACTCCACCGTGGTGAAAAGAAGCAAACATGGGGCAATAAGGATAGCGATACCAAATATTGGTGTCTACAATGTGAGAACATTATTTACATTCCTTACTATCTTTCACTACTTCAAAAATTATTATGATCTCATTGAATGGCCCTTCATTATTGTCATGTTAAAAGCTTGCAGTTTTCGTAACTATCTGGTCAACATTATACATAATCTCTTCCTTAATTCCTCAGCTTGCTTGATCATTAATGACCATTAATTTGATTCCTTTGTCCTTTCTCCCCATCTAACAAGGGTTCTTGCATTCCTCTTCTTTCCACTGAATCCTTTACTTATCTTCTTTCTTGTAGATATGAAGAAGGATACATTAGGGGAATTTATCTTCCACACTTATAAATGGAAAATTTGTTGATGATTTATTTCTCAACCTTGTTGTCTAGGATGAGAAAAACATCAATGAAACCATTCCTAACATTGATACCTTTTCCAAAGCTTCTAGAAGTAATTATTAGTGGTCCAAAATTTTGGGTAGAAAATAGTCCATAAACCATGGCAAAATGGTATAAAAAGTTTCATTGGAAAATGAATTACAATGGAGAACAAATTAAATTCATGGCGATTTAATTTTCTTTTGAAAATACTTCCTCTGAATTGTGACAATACATGCTCAAAAAGATAGAGAAAAATATATCCTATTAAATTCGTAAACTTCTTTCGATGGTTGAAAAATTTCAGTTCTGCACAAAAATTCTTGCTACCATGCATGCCAATTATTCGTCTTGTTAGTCTCCTTCTAAGGCTTCTTACAAAAAATTGGACAAGTTGCTTAGAAATTTCCTTTCAACTAATGTGAAGAAATTCGTAGAATTCTATACATTTTTTTGGGATGTTTATTTCCTTCATCAAGAAAAAGGTGGTATGGGAATAATATATGTTAACAAAAAAGTTATAACATTGTGTGCTAAGTTGGTGGTGAAATTCTTTACAGGAACTGAAGCTTGGAAAATTATTCTAAAACATTATATTTCATGTGGTGCCCCTTATGACAAGGGGTGTTTAAAAAATACCAGTCTACATATGTTTATCATCACCTCGAATCCTATCAAAATGGAAGGCTCTTTTATGATCAAAATCATCTGGAAATAGTTTGAGGTGGTCAAACCCTTTCTACAGTGGCTCGGTGATTATTTTTAGTAAAATCTCTCCTTCAATGACCATAGCATTTGGTGGTCACCCATTGTGTCCAAATATAATATCCCTCTTACAGGACAACCTAATATTAAAGAACTCAAACTCTTTTAAAAATGAATTTACACCGATCCAAATTCATTTTCATCTAGAAATTGAGTCACATGGTTAAAAATCAAACATAAATTCATGTCTTCTATCTCAAAAAATCCTGTAATTATTATAATTAAAAATCTCATTATTGATGACATGCTTAAAAAAAATTCTTTAACCTACGTAGGGTGTGGTTGTGAGACTAGAGATGGAATATGGACATAACATTTAAGCATTAGAACCTATGATTGTTATATCACTTGATGAGCCTCTTTTACCTACCTCTTGGAAAGTATAACTCTTGCTGGGAGTTAAATTCCTCTCTTATAAGATGGCTCTTTCACCATGATTGGGTTTAGAATTCCAAAATTTAGATGAAAAGCTACATTTTGTGGTGTTTTATCTATCAAGGCCTACCCTTGAGTAGACACTCAAGAAATTTTATATTTCTAGCCCCAAGGGTCCCATTTGTGATCATCTTGAGTGTTTCAAACATTTTTTATTTCGCATGTTACCATCGTAATTAGTGTTGGATCCTTTTCTCTTCCATCGTTTCCATCCTAATCCTTTCACTTGAAAAATGGCTTATTTTGGTGACCACTCAAGTTGGTCATCTTATATAGGTTATATATGGAACTTTTTTAGATATATAGTTCATTTTTAGTTATGGAAAGCTAGAAATGCTACTATTTTTAGAAATGATGATATTTCACAACAAGTCTTTACTAAGGATAAGGTTATTGTGATATACTCTATGTTTTTTAAGATCTAACAACAAGCTCAAAAGGTGGCCTTCATATTCTTATACCTACAGCTGCCACTCGAATACTAGCCCAACAAAACATGCACTATCAGTTGGGTGTCACTCGATGTACCAAAGCTGATATCTATGTCTACGAAAACAAGGCATACATTTTTTCACTCTCAAAACCATCGTTCCTCCCTAGTTTTTAGTCGCTCCTCTCTTTTACCATCTCAGAGCATCGGTTAGAGATCACTTCCTTAGAAAATAGGTTGGAATATGTCACCTCTATGGGAAAAATTTATTCCTAGTTAAACTTGTTGGTTGGATCCCCTCCCCTGTAATGGGGAATAGTGTTTCCTTTGGTTGTGCATGACATTTCTTAAAGTTTTGGTGGTTAAAGAGAACATGAGTTGCTGAGAGAGGAAAAATTGCCACCCCCAAGTTTTGATGTTTCTTGCACCTAGTTTATCTGGGCCCATACTAATGAAATTTGGTTACCTTTTGACATATTTTTGTGTTGTGTTTTCTATAATATTTATTGATTGTCACCTATGGATTTTCAATAAATTTTCCATATTTTATTGGGCCATGACATTTCCGACCACTTCTTATTATAACTTTCTTGTATATCGGTAATATGTTGATGCATTATGATCATTGAAAAATTCTTAATTGCATAATTACATCGAGAATAATTATTACAATGCTAGTTGATATGTAATGGAGTGAGTTGTTCACTTTTATTCTAAATATTAAATTTGATGTTCATTTAACCATCATGTGAGACTTCATCCATAAATTTAACTTTTATTGGATTGTCACTTATATGTTGTTTTTCCTTTTTTCTTAGAGAAGTTAGTCAAAAAAAGTAATATCTGATATAATTAGATTAGTACTTGAATATCAATGTATTTTAGAGAGATGTATTTAATATATCTATGCAAGTTTCATAATTCACCATTATGTATAAAATTAAAATAATTATTATACTAGCAATCGCATGTGTTCAATGCAATGTGAACGCTGAACAGTATATGTTATTTGTTTCAGAGGGATAATTACTACTTTTGTAGTTGATGTTGATAATGAGTGTGATTGATTTTGTAAGTGTAGATATATAGATGAACCACTTCATTCAAAGGTTTCATCTCTACATTTCAAACTTGTTACAAATTCGTACATATACATTTGCAAATCTCATATCATGCTTGTAGCATTTTGTTGACTATTTTATTTGAAGTAAATATGTTACACGAAGACTTTTGTACATGTGAAAATTCTATATCATCAGTGGTATTATTTTGTGGCCAATTTTTTTTTGCACTAAACATGAATACATTTGATATGGTTTTTGATAGTTAATTACTTTTTTAGTTGATGTGGTTTGTAATTATTTTGTGGAAATTGTGTTAGTGTTGCATCGGTTGTTTGGTTGGTCTTTTGTTGAAAAACCTTTTTTGTACATTCGATAAGGGGTGGGATTGATAGTGGTAGTGTAGGAATATAGATAAAACATTACATTTATTTGTTCTATGTGTACATTTAAAGTTGTTACAAATTGGTACATATACAGTTGCAAATATTATATCACAACATTTGAACTAAACATGTATACATGAAGACCTTTGTACACTTGTAGATGTTATATCATGAATGGTATCCTTTTTTTGGCAATTTTATTTTCACTAAACATGAATACATTTGATACCCCTTGAACGGAAATGTCATTTTGGATACAAGAAGTGTTGAGTAAAGTAGTAGTGGAGGTGCTATAAAATTAGAGGGTAGTATTTACGATGAGTTGAGTGATAGTAGTTTTCACTCCTCCTTTCTTCTTGCTCCAAGTGTTGTTACGTGCGCCATTTTTTAGTACCTTTTGAAAGAAAAATGAGGTGAAATTCACATATTTTGCAAGCGACGAAACTCTGGAGAAAGATGTGAATCTCAGACTCTGCCTTTCAATGGTTCCAATGTCAAAAGTTTCTATATGAAAAGTAAGTCCTTGGGACTTATGGATAGTTCATCCCCAAGCCATTTTAATTTGAAATTGTCTTTGATTCCTTCTCAAAATAGGGGGTATATGAATATGTAACTGGTTGGAGGGATCCTAATAGGAGTTATTCTATCTATCAAATTTAACGACAACAAATAAAGGTAATGTTTGTTGAGATTAGCTGGTAATTTTTTAGAAATCAATGTTATGTGTTTTAGTATGTATTATGGTTAAGAGTTTGGTAATAAACTCTTTAATTTCAATGCAACTTATGATTACAACATAACTTTATAGAATTTTGATAATTCTAACTCAATAGAAACTTCATTTCCGAGGCAGATATATTCATAAAAGATAATTATTGAGTGTGTGATAACTATTACATCAATCGTTTCGCAATGAATTTTATATATTAATAAAGGGGATTACCTAAATGATACTATTCAATGTTATGGTATATTTCATGTGGAAATATTTTAAAGAGCTATGTTTCTACTTTTTTTGTACATGGAATCTGCATTCCTAAATATGACTTGATCATGCCTATAGTGCCCACTTCCCTTCGACACCTTTTGTTATTGATTATGATAATGTCGAATATACTTATGGATGTTATTGTAGATTTTGATATTGCATGATGTTAGATGTTAGAGATCATGGACTACTGTTGATTTTGATTCATATATGATGCATGTGGATTAATAGGGACATTTTATATTGATGTTGATATGTTGATTGAAATGGTTATATATATATATATATATATATATATATATCTGTGTGTGTGTGTTTTGGACATGTGTTATTTCGTCATATTGCGTAGACCTATATAATTGAACTAATTTTACGATCATATGGTTATTGATGAAATTGTAAATGATGTTGTTACTTTCTTGACGATGTTTCAATTTATATATAGATGACTTTTGAGTTTTATTGTATATTTATTTTCGATGATTTAATGTGGCCACAAGGCCGAAGGAGGTATTTGTGTTTTACAGGTAAACGTGTCACAACAAACATCGGAGGATTGGAGACCAACCACATTGGAATCCTACATGAATTCAACAAGGGTCACCATGGCAACATGTATTTGTTGTGTGTGTGTGTGTGTGTGTGTTTGTTTGGTTTGTTGTTAGGGGTTCTGTACGTACCCAAAATTGTAAGGTACTGTACTGCGGAATGGTGTAACAAGTGCCCCGATGATGATACAGGTCTCCTCGCAAGGTGTTCGGGATCCAGAAAAGCCCTCGGAGTATGCGTTAACATCCCGCATGCCCCGCTCAGCCCCCGCGCCCTTTGTTTTCCCCCTTTTTCCCTCTTTCCTTGGCCTCTTACCTTCAGTGACGAAACCCGCCTCCCTGCAGGGCGGCGGTCTCGTGTCCGCCGCCCTGATCAGGGTGGAAATCCTGTAACCGCTGCCCTGCTCAAAGCGGCGGTCCTGTGCGCATTTTCCAGAATGTTCTTTGACGCGACTTGCATGAAATATCACGATTCACCAGCTTTTCCTTGCTGTCTTGAGCATGCATTTATGTTTTTGGTCCCCTGGAATAGTGTTTTTCCTTTTTTTATTGTTTAGGAGTTCAATTTGGTTTTGGTTCTTGGGTGTTTGAATTCCTATAAGTGCATGGTTTGTGCACATGCAAATGGTCTGGAGTTTTTCGTCTGAAGCTTGGCTGGATTTTGAAGTTTGATCTTTGTTCTCATTCCCTCATTTTAGTATTTTAGTTAGTTAGCTTGTTTAGAAGCCATAGCTTGAATTCACTTGCATCTCTAGTTAAATTGCTCAGCTGTTGGTAAGCCACAGACCCATCTTGTGCAGGCAGTGCTGTTATTTCATATAAATCCAGTTAGAAGCTTGCCTCTGAATCACTCTTTTCTGTAGATTTTCTTTCATCGTGTCTTGGAGTTCTTAGTTCAATCCATCATATGCCTGGTTAGCTTTATTCAGCTGTTGGTAAGCCACATATCCAACTTATGCAAGCAATGTCTTTATTTTATCCAATCCATTGGAACAAAATAGCTCAGGAAGCCATTAAAATTGCAGGTTTTGCTCTTCATATAGGATAGTTACAGGTTCTGGTCACTTCATGTTACATGACTCGCAGTAAAATCCCGTTAGGAATCGCATAAGCCAAGCTCTGTACTCTTGCGCTATCCCTCTCCTACTCGCATTTTCAGTCTGCATTCTGAGTTGTCCTTGTCCTAAAATCTACTCCTATCGGTGCTAGCATTACACACTTTTCTGGATCCACGTGAACACGAAAGAACGAAGAGATCATACTAAGGGGACGAGATCACACACACCATCGGATTCGCCACTGTTCTGCAGAATCCAAGTTTTAAATTTCAAAATTCTAGTCAGAATCATATCAAATAGAGTAGTTAATTGCTTTATTTCAGTAAATTCTATTCTCGATATTGCCAGGGAAGCTGTGAGGATTGATAGTTTCTGAGAAACTATGATTCACTCCTCAATTCTGAGGTAGGATCGAGAATCTTGCAGGTAGATTAAACAAGCTATTTTATTTATTTAGAGTAATTCTACAAAATCGCACAGGTAAATAACTACACTCGGTTATCTTGTCTGTTTTAATTATTGTTTAGTTATTATTTCTAGATACGCTTAAAATAGTTTTCTTTCCTTAAAATTGTTAAGAGATTTCTTAGAAGAATAAAATTTATACAGTTAGATTTATTTCACGTAGTTAGAATTTGTTTCATTACAGTTAGATTGCATTTTGTTTCGTATGACAATCACGGGACCTCAAGAGCCCAGGGAATATATATTTGAGCCGATCGTGCCTCAACCAAACCTCGTCACAGAAATAGTTGACATAGACCAAAATCTCAGGATACAAGTATTCCGAACAACCACAGATTTACAACTGATCAGTTCTCAGTTAAGAGGATTAAACATAGAAGATGACCAAGCACACACATTTTGGTCGAACCAACCAAACTATAGATTTCCCTAGGCAAAGCACTCACATGACTGTAGAAGGGCTCGAAAGAGAACAAACATTCAGGTGCGATCCTTTAGTTCCACAGCCAGACGCTGGAGACACCCTCGTAGATATAGATACCAGCTTAAGAATCCAGGTTGCGAGAACACCTGTAAGGTATTCTGAGAAGATTGCACAACTATTTTTATGTGGCCACAAGGCCGATGGAGGTATTTGTGTTTTACAGGTAAACATGTCACAACAAACATCGGGGGATTTGAGACCAACCACATTGGAATCCTAGATGAATTCAACAAGGGTCACAATGGCAACGTGTATTTGTTGTGTTTGTGTGTGTGTGTGTGTTTTTTTTTGGTTTGTTGTTAGGGGTTCCCATGGGGGATAACCTTTAAATGTGACCAAGGGGTTATGTGTATTCTTTTATTTAGTTTCTTTTTTTAAAATTTTAGTATGTGGATTTTAGTGATGTATTTTCCCCTTTATTATTTATTTTATTTGTGTCTAGAGTAGTGAGTAATCATGTTGTTAAATAAATTAAAATGCGTCAAAAGAATGCATTTATTAGAGCTGATGGCTCTTGGATTATGTGTTGTAAGTTATGTGTAAGTAGCATTGAGTGTGAAACACTCCACCTTCCTTTTTAAATTTGGATCTATTCTTAGGGGCCGATTTTGAAGGCTTGTGGGAAGAGTTAAACTTGTCCCACACCTCTTAAATTTTTACACGAACCCTACCTATGGGTTGGGGAATACAAATTAGTCCTTATTATACATTTTGGGAATCCAAGTTGTAATTTCTGATTGCACCTTCTTACATGAAATTAATTTTAGTCCTTAAGGGTTGTGGGCTTTGATTGTGTGTGTAAGCAAAATGTCATTTTATTCACCCACTTATAAATTGTGCTTTGGAGTTTGAAGTTGACTTGTGAGGTGGAGTTAAGGATGATTGATGTGGTATCCTACATGGAGCCACCTCATCCTCATCTCTTCCTTTTCTATTTATTCAAATTCTTTTGTTGTTTTGGTGGTTACATAATGGGGGTTACTTCATGTTGGTCTAGTGCTCTTATAATTGGAGAGAGTTAGGTAATTTTGAATGCTTGTGGATTTGTTAGTGATTTGGGACTGTTTGGATTTTAAGAAAATTGTTGTTGAACTTTTGGATCAAGCTCTATCATGGAGAGGTAGGATCTTGACTCTTGTAAAAAGGTTTTCTTTCTGTATTATTCTTATGTGAATGTTTTTGAAAGTTTGGTATGTCTGTTAGTTGGTTAGGTAGATTTCCTAGGTTTGGTGTAGGAGAAGACTATGGGGATATTTTGTGGGGTTGCATAAGATTTGTGGAGGGATTTTGGGTTGGCTGTTCCACCTTGGACAAGAAATAACTTTCATTTCTTACGTTTAGGGGAGACATAAGAGAATGGGGAGGCATAAGAGTATGTAGGGGTTGAGATGAATATTTTGGCGAGTTTTTTTAAGGTGGTCACCCATTCCCCATTGGGAAGTATAAGAAAAATTCCCCATAGATCTTGCTCTTTTGGCATTTGTGTGATGAGGCCTTGTATATTTTGTTACTGTCCTTCTTGTGACTGTAATTACATTATATTTTTGGACTGCGATATGATTATGAAATTTGTTTCTATTGTGGAAGCTTGTCTAGTTTCCATGATTTGAATCCATTTCCTATTGTAATGTGGTTGGGGTTTGGGGGCCAATGACAAGGATGGATTCTCCTCTTCATTGGAATTCTAGTTGGGTGGAGAGCGTTGCCTCTCCCCTTGTTTTGTTGTGACCAATTTGAAACACAGCAGATCTCCATTGTTGTTGTACATGGAGTTTGTGTGAAGACAAATTTTGTAGTTCTCCTTAGGTCCCTAATTTTGAAATTTACCACTTTAAGTGGATGGCATTGTAATATTTATTGTGGTGAAAAGATGCTCTATTTTGAATATGAAGTTTACATTTGAATGAGAAAGATATATTTGGTAATCTGTTGTGATGAAGGGAAAGGAAAGTGGTAAAAGGAGGGATTATTATTTCATTCAATGGAAGTTGATTATTTTATACAAAATGGTGTTACTCTTGTTTGAAATATTACCAAAAATGAAAATGTGTTTGAAGACTGAAAAAAAATGTATTAAGAAGTATTATGTTCTCTGTGTTATTCGAAATGCATGGTTGAAAAGAAATAGGGTTACATTCTTGATTTTCACGTATTGATTGAAGGAAAGTTGAACATTGTAAATTTAGAATGGAATGAAGTTAAATGTTTAAAGTATGGAAAATGAAATAGATAAATTTCTAGTTTCAATTATGTAGATCTCTGTTATATTGTTTCAAACCTGCAAATCAATATTAGAAAAACATACAGAGTACCCTGTAACAATGAAATAAAAAACTAAACTTTAAAATGAAGTAAGGATGAACAAATCACACCATGATACAATTACATTTTCCTAGTAATTTATTCAGAACTCCAGTAATTGGGCAAGAGGCATAATAATGCAGTTTCATAGAAAAGAAAAGAAATTCGTATTGTAATCTCAACCGTTAATCAATTAATCCTTGCAAATCCATCCAATTTCTATCAAGTGCGATTCTCCATGTCGGTTTGGCATGTTGGAGAAGGAAGAATAGCGGATCAGATAAAATCTGGCTGTTGAAAAGTTTAGTTCACATTTTTATGGTAGGAGAGACGTTTTCTTAAAATTCACAATCTACGTTTGTTTAAAATAAGATTTTGTTGTTGCCATCCATAGAGGAGTTTGAATCCTTTCCCAAAATTCCTTATTTACTCAAATCCGATCTTCCAATCAAAATTTATGGCCTAATGAAGTTTTTACTTCGTTTGGTTTCAAAAAAAACTCTCTATAAAAATAAAAGAAAAAAAATGGGGGAATTTTTTTTAAATCAAATCCGCGGGCCTGAAAAATTACTTAGGGAACTTTTTACAAAAATGCAAAATTTAGAACTTCTCCCGTGGCTCCACAAGCTCGATCTTTCCCTTTGGAAAAAAAAAAACTTCCACGAGTTCGTGGGCATCTTCCTTCAATTTCTCTTTTTTAAAAATTGGCACAAAATCTTAAGTCTCCCCACCGGTCCACTTTCCCACTTATCACTGTGGATCTGACACGTGGCTTCTTTAGGCATTTGCGGAGGCACGGATTGTTTTAGACCTTATCAATTTTGGAAAAGATTGGAAAAAATTCGTAAATTTCCCCGCCTTCTCATAGGTCACTGATGGACTGACACATGGCCTCGCTAGCCATCAGTGGAGGTGCGAGTTGATTTTAACCTTTGTGATTTTTAACACAAAATCCAACATTTCTAAGTTTTCCCTGAAGGTCTGCTTTCCCACTTATAGCATTTGGGTCGGACACATGGCATCACTAAGCGTCGACGGAGGCACAAATGTTTTTAAACCTTTTCACCCTTTTAACAAAAAGAGTTAAAATCCAAATTAGCTCCGATGACCCATCTTCCCACTTTGGCTTAAGAACATGCCACGTGTCCCTAGTGACTTGGGGCAAATTTTCTTTCTTCGGTGTGAAGCCCCGCTGCGGGCTCGCAGGTGTGCAAATGAAAATTACGCTTTTTAGCTAAAGGTGCAAAGCACCAAATGTCTTCCCAGGTCCACCTGTATGAAACCTTTCCTGGGTGAAAAGTCTCCCCTAGACCCACAGGCCCACCTTTCCAATGATAGGTCTCAAAGCCCTAGGATTAGAGATGCACATGTAGAGAGGCCTAAGGGTCACTAGACTACAACTGCAGACTATATTAGGGAGATCCTGAAGCTAAGACCATCTCACTATTCTTCGGATATAGGTGGATTTAAGGTAGAGGCCTAGATGGTGAGTTTAAGCGGGTGCTTCAAGCTCTACCCTTGTACTAGAAACATGAAAGCTCGTGTTGTGATCCATCTTCTGAGGGATAGAGTAGGTGTCTTGTGGAGGACTAAGGATCAAAATCTCCATGTTGATTCAGAGATGGTTACCTAAGAGCTCTTTGAGGAGCGGTTTAGGAGTAGGTACTTGTCACAGAGGTTCATATAAGTAGAGGATATATGAGTTTTCATAACCTCTGACAAGCAATCTTTAATAGTAGTTGAGTAAGAGTGTCAATTTATGGACCTACTCTCAGTATGTCGACTACATGTAGGATGAGTCAGGTACGGATCCATAGGTTCATTTGGGGCTTGAATGTAGATTTGGGTGGTGTAGTGCGTATCCATTGTCCTGCAGACATTAGTTGAGGCCATTGAGAAGGCCTATATAACATAGAGGAGACTCGAGGGAAAGACACAGTAGGCTAGAGATAGAGTACAGAGCCGCATCTAGCAGATGTAGGACAACAGGTCGAGGGGGTCAACTCCTCCTCCTCATGGTGGACAGGGTTCAACACAGTCATCTTTTAGGCATAGTAGCAGCAACACAGCAGACCCACTCCCAATGTACATGCCTCCACAAGAGATTCAATGCACAGAGGGGGTGGAGTATGGGGCCTCCTCCTAGGGGTCCCATTAGGACATAGGGTGCACCGAGAGCTCAGTTAGTAGGAGCTCGTCAAAGTAGAGACCTCAACAGTCCATATCTGGATCATTGGGATCCACAACATAGACCTCTAGAGTACTGGCTAGAGCTTCTACTCATGGGAGAGGACCGGGTAGTTGTTATGGTTGTGGTGTTGCTGGAAATTTTTGGAGAGAGTTCCCATATAACCCTAGTAACAAGGGTAAGATGTAGATCTCAGAGCCTACTGTTGGTGACATGGGGCATGGTCATCAGATCTATGTAGTGGTCGAGAACTGCCAGGCTGAGCACCAGAGTACCGTGATTGAGACGATAGGTAGCATTGGTGGTGTTCCTACCTCCATTCTATTTGATTCTAGTTCTTCTGATTATTTTATTGCACCATCTTTTGTAGAGTGATGCAGGCTGGTGGCAGTTAGGCAAGGTCTTAGTTGGGATGTCGAGATGGCTTCTAGAGCCAAAATATCTGTAGACTCCTTAGTTAAGGAGTGTGTAGTGGATTTGGGACCCTTCACCACTACCTCGGATCTTCGTATCCTTCTGTTGGGTTTGTATGGAGTCATCTTGGGCATGGATGGTTGTTTGCACATAGACCTAGAGTGGATTGTTACCATAAGATTATATCATGTGTAGATGATCTAGGAGTTGAGTCAGTGATAGCAGGGGTTAGGAGACCCCATTTCCATTGTTCACCATCGCTGCCATGTAGCTTAAGCGGTGTGTGTGACAAGGTTGTCAAATGTATGCTGTCACAGTTAGTGACCGATCGGAGGATGAGTCTAGTGGACCATCGCTTGATGACCATCCCATCTTGAGAGAGTTTTCTGATGTCTTTCCAGGGGAGCTACTGGGTTACCACCCCCACGTGAGATAGATTTTCACATAGATCTGGTTCCGGGAGTAGAGCCTATCTCACGAGCACCTTATCAGATGACCACCCCTGAGCTCTGTGAGCTCAAGTTGTAGCTAGAGGGCCTTTTGGAGAAAGGCCTAATCCATCCTAGTGTATCCCCTTGGGATGCACCAATGATATTTGTAAAGAAATAAGGACATATCTTTGTGGTTGTGTATTGATTACCACCAGCTGAACAAAGTAACGATCAAGAATCGTTACCCCCTTCCATGCATTGATGATTTGTTTGATCAGATGAAGGGGGCCACAATTTTCTCCAAGATAGACCTTAAGTCAGGTTATCATCAGCTGAGGATTACAGAGGTAGATATTCATAAGACCACCTTTCGTATACGAGATATGGCCACTACGAGTTCACCATGGTGCCTTTTGGTTTGACGAATGCCCCCGTAGTGTTTATGAGCTTGATGAATGGGGTGTTCAGGACATTCTTGGATCACTTTGTGCTTATCTTCCTTGATGAAATTTTGATTTACTCACGTACGCATGAGGAGCATGAGGGGAACCTTTTCCAGGTTCTTCAGTGTCTTCGTGAGAAAGAAACTTTACGGGAACCTGGAGAAGTGTGCATTCTTTCAGAAAGAGGTGCAGTATTTGGGCCACATCATTTCTAGGGAAGGTATCACAGTCGATCCTTCCAAGATTCAAGCTATTATGGATTGGCCAACACCCACTAGTGTGATAGAGGTGCATGCAGCTTCATGGGTTTAGTAGGATATTACAGGAGATTTTTCAGGACTTCTCTCGGGTTGCACACCCCATCACTTCCCTTCAGTGGAAAGGGAAGAAGTTTGTTTGGTCAGATAGATGTGAGTAGGCCTTTAGGACACTGAAGGAATGCCTCACAACAACACTATTCTTGCAGTACCAGATCCACAAGGTGAGTTTTTCATATGCACATATGCTTCTTTGGCAGGAGTTGGAGGTGTGTTGATGCAGGAGGGAAGAGTAGTTGCTTTTGAGTCTCACAAATCAAATATTATGAGCTCAATTATCTGAACTCATGATCTTGAGCTTGTGGTAGTTGTTCACGCCTTGGTTCGATGGAGACACTTCCTTCTTGGCTGGAGATTCACACTCAGGACTGATCACTTGAGTCTTCGCCACCTCTTCACGCAGCCCAATCTCAACGCTCGTCAGTGGCGTTGGATGGAGTTGCTTTGTGAGTATGATATGGAGATAGAGCATGTGAAGGGGAAGGAGAATGTGGTTGCATAGATGCTCTTAGCAGGAGGAGACATGTAGTTATGGCCACTTCAGTGAACACATATTTATGGAGCAGGATTCTACAACAGCTTCCTCATGACAGTTTCTACATTGCAGCTAGAGTAGAGATTGAGTCTCAAAGACCCCTTGAGGGGAAGTTTTATGGGTTTTCATTGGAGGTAGATGGCCTTCTTAGGCACAGAGACTAGATTTATGTTCCTAGAGATGGAGGCTTGAGGTAGGACATTCTGACAGAGGCACATCGTGCACCCTATTCAGCCCATCCCAGGGTGAAGAAGATGCACACCACTTTGAGACAGTTGTATCACTGGAGGGGACTTTGTAGAGATGTGGCTCAGTTTGTGTCACACTTGTTTAGAGTGTCAGAAAGTGAAGGCTGAGCATCAGCATCCAGCTGGCCTTCTCTTTCCTCATGTTATACCAGAATGGAAATGGGACACCATTTCCATGGACTTCATTGTTGGGCTACCGATGTCGAGATACCACCACAACGCTATCATGGTCACGGTGGATAAATTGATGAAAGTGGATCATTTTTCTCTGGTGAAGACCACCTATACAGCTAGTGCAGTGGCATGGGTATATCTAGATGAGATTGCCAGATTGCATGGGATTCCGCAGAAGATCATTTGTGACCATAATCCTCTGTATACTTCCCACTTTTGGACTACCATGTAGCATGCCCTCAGGATGAAGATCAATTTCAGCACGACGTATCACCCTGAGACAGATGGATAGACTGAGTGGGTGAATCATATCTTAGAGGACATGCTTAGGATGTATGTTATGGATCACCAGTCAAGATGGGAGGAGTATTTGTACTTGGTGGAGTTTTTCCTACAATAATAGTTTTTAGAGTTTGATAGGCATGGATCCTTTCTAGGAACTGTATGGTAGAGAGTGCAGGACACCTCTTAGTTGGGATAGGTTAGAGGATAGGGTTTCTCTTGGGCCAGCTTTATTACAGGACATGGAGTAGCAGGTGGTTATGATCAGACAGAGACTGTAGGAGGCACAAGACAGACAGAAGAAGTATGCAGATCAGCATAGGACCGACCATAGTTTTGAGGTGGGCATGAAGGTTTTCCTTCATGTCAGGCCACATAAGAGCCCCATCCATTATGGAAAAGGTTCTAAGTTAGCTCCTAGATTTGTGGGCCCCTTTGAGATCTTGGAGTGTATCGGTCCTTTGGCCTACCATCTAGCATTGCCACCTAGCTTGTCTCGCATCCATGATGTGTTTCATGTTTCAGTACTTAGGAGATATATTACAGACCCTTCTCATGTGCTATATTGGACCTCATTACAGGTGTAGGATCAGGGGTAGGTGATGGTGGATCCCATTCGCATTATAGAGTGTAGGACCCTGGGCCTTTGAGGAAGAAATATTGACCAGGTTCGAGTGCAGTGGGACAAATATGATGAGACTGCGGCTACATGGGAGGATGCTACTTTGTCTACGAGTTCAGTTTCCACACCTATTCCAGTGACTTCCAAGAGGAAGTCGAGTCTAAGGGGAGGGGGATGTAGTGCCCACTTCCCTTTGACACCTTTTGTTATTGATTATGATACTGTCGACTATACTTATGGACATTATTGTAGCTTTTGATTTGGCATGATGTTAGATGTTAGAGATCATGGACTATTGTTGATTTCAATTCATATATGATGCATGTGGATTATTGGAGACATTTTATATTGATGTTGATATGATGATTGACATGGTTATATGTATGTATGTGTGTGTGTGTGTATATATGTGTGTGTGTGTGTGTTTTGGACATGTGTTATTTCGTCATATTGAGTAGACCTAGATAATTGAACTAATTTTATGATCATATGGTTATTGATGAAATTGTAAATGATGTCGTTACTTGCTTGATGATGTTTTGATTTATATATAGATGACTTTGGAGTTATATTGTATATTTATTTTGGATGATTTGATGTGGCCACAAGGCCGAAGGAGGTATTTGTGTTTTGCAGGTAAACATGTCACAACAAACATCGGGGGATTGGAGACCAACCACATTGGAATCCTAGATGAATTCAACAAGGGTCACCATGGCAACGTGTATTTGTTTGTGTGTGTGTTTGAATTGATGTTAGGGGTTCCCATGGGGGGGGGGGATCACCTTCGAATGTGACCAAGGGGTTATGTGTATTCTTTTATTTAGTTTCCTTTGTTTAAATTTTAGTATGTGGATTTTAGTGATGTATTTTCCCCTTTATTATTTATTTTATTTGTGTCTAGATTAGTGAGTAATCATGTTGTTAAATAAATTAAAATGGGTCAAAAGAATGCATTTATTAGAGCTGATGGCTCTTGGATTATGTGTTGTAAGTTATGTGTAAGTAGCTTTGAGTGTGAAACACTCCACCTTCCTTTTGAAATTCGGATCTGTCCTTAGGGGCTGATTTTGGAGGCTTGTGGGACAAGTTAAACTTGTCCCACACCTCTTAAATTGTTACACCAACCCTACCTATGGGTTGGGGAGTCAAAATTAGGCCTTATTATGTATTTTGGGAAGACAAGTTGTAAGTTCTTATTGCACCTTCTTACATGAAATTAATTTTGGTCCTTAAGGGGTGTGGGCTTGGATTGTGTGTGTAAGTAAAATGTCATTTATTCACCCACTTATTAATTGTGCTTTGGATTTTGAAGTTGACTTGTGAGGTGGAGTTGAGGATGAGTGATGTGGCATCCTACATGGAGCCACCTCATCCTCCTCTCTCCCTTTTCTATTTATTTGAATTCTTTTGCTTGTTTAGGGGTTACTTCATGGGGGTTACTTCATGTTGGTTTGGTGCTCTTGCAATTGGAGAGAGTTAGAGGATTTTGAATGCTTGTTGATTTTTTGGTGCTTTGGGACTATTTGGATTTGAAGAAATCTTGTTGTTGAACTTTTGGATCAAGCTCTATCATGGAGAGGTAGGAGCTTGACTCTTGTAAAAAGGTTTTCTTTCTGTATTGTGCTTATGTGAATGTTTTTGAATGTTTGGTATGTTTGTTGGTTGGTTGGGTAGATTACCTAGGTGTGGTGTAGGAGAAGACTATGGGGATATTTTGTGGGGAGTCATAAGAGTTGTGGGGAGGCATAAGAGTTATTTGTGGAGGGAGTTTGGGTTGGGTGTTCCACCTTGGACAAGAAATAGCTTGCATTTCTTACTTTTGGGGGAGGCATAAGAGAATGGGGAGGCATAAGAGGTACTTGGGGGAGGCATAAGAGTATGTAGGGGTTTGAGATGAATATTTTGGTGGGTTTTTAAGGTGGTCACCCATTCCCCATTGGGAGGTATAAGCAGCTTCCCCCATAGATCTTTCTCTTTTGGCCTTTGTGTGATGAGGCCTTGTATATTTTGTTACTGTCCTTCTTGTGACTGTAACTGCATTTTATTTTTGGACTGTGATATGATTATGAAATCTGTTTTGTGTTGTGGAAGCTTGTCTTGTTGCCATGAGTTGAATCCATTTCCTATTGTAATGTGGTTGGGGCTCAGGGGCCAATGAGGAGGATGGATTCTCCTCTTCATCGGAATTCTGGTTGGGTGGAGAGCGTTGCCTCTCCCCTTGTTTTTTTGTGACCAATTTGAAACATGGTGGATCTTCCCTTGTTGTTGTACGTGGAGTTTGTGTGAAGACAAATTTTTGCAGTTCTCCTTGGGTCCCTTATTGTGAAATTTCCCACTTTAAGTGGATGGCATTGTAATATTAATTGTGGTGAAAAGTCTGCTCTGTTTTGAATATGAAGTTTACATTTGAATGAGAAAGATATATTCGGTAATCTGTTGTGATGAAGGGAAAAGAAAGTTGTAAAAGAAGGGATTATTATTTCATTCAATGGAAGTTGATTATTTTCTACAAAATGGTGTTACTCTTGTTTGAAATATGTGTTTGAAATATTAAAAAAAATCTCTGTTTGAAGACTGGAAAAAAAAAGAATGTATTAAGAAGTATTATGTTCTCTGTGTTATTTGAAATGCATGGTTGAAAAGAAATAGGATTACATTCTTGCTTTTCATGTATTGATTGAAGGAAAGTTGAACATTGTAAATTTAGAATGGAATGAACTTAAATGTTTAAAGTATGGCAAATGAAATAGATAAATTTCCAGTTTGAAATACGTAGATCTCTGTTAGATTGTTTCAAACCTGCAAATCAATATCAAAAAAATATACAGAGTACCCTGCAACAATGAAAGACAAAATGAAACTTTAAAATGAACTAAGGATGAACAAAGCACATCATGAAACAATTGCATTTCCCTAGTAATTTATTCAGAACTCTAGTAATCGGGCAAGAGGCATAATAATGCAGTTTCACAGAAAAGAAAAGAAATTCATATTGTAATCTCAACCGTTAATCAATTAATCCTTGCAAATCCATCCAATTTCTATCAAGTGCGATTCTCCATGTCAATTTGGCATGTTTGAAGAAGAAAGAATAGTGGATCGATTAATTCTGGCAGTTGAAAAAGTTTTAGTTCACATTTTAATGGAAGGAAAGATGTTTTCTTAAAATTCACCCATCTAAGTTTTTTAAAAATAATATTTTTTGCTTCCTATGCAAAGAGGAGTTTGATCCCTTTCCAAAAAGTCCTTATTTTCTCAAATCCGAGCTTCCAGTCAAAAGTTATGGCCTTCTGAAGTTTTTACTTCGTTTGGTTTCAAAAAAAATAACTAACTGTATAAAAAAAAGGGGAAATTTTTTGTAAATCGGATCCGTGGGCCCAAAAATTACTTAGGGAACTTTTTGCAAAAATGCAAAAAAGTCACAAGTTCTCCCGGCTCCGCAAGCCCGATCTTTCCCTTTGGCAAAAAAAATATACTTCCGCGGGTTCGCAGGCCCGCACCTTCAAACTTTTCTTTTTGAAAAATTGCACAAAATTTTAAGTCTCCCCGCCGGTCCTCTTCCCCACCCCGCAGCCAATGAGGGTCTGACACGTGGCTTCTTCAGGCATCGGCAGAGGCGCAGATTGTTTTAGACCTTATCACTTTTGGAAAAGATTGGCAAAAATTCCTAAGTTTCCCCGCCGGCCCGCTTCCCACAGGTCACTGTTGGACTGACACGTGGCTTCGCTAGGCATCAGAGGAGGCACGGGTTGTTTTTAACCTTCACACTTTTTAACACAAAAGCCAACATTTCTAAGTTTTCCCCGATGGTCCACTTTCCCACTTGTAGCTTTTGGGCCAGACACGTGGCATCTCTAGGCGTCGCGGAGGCGCAGATGTTTTTAAACCTTTTCGCCCTTTCAACAAAAAAGTTAAAATCCAAAATTACCTCTGATGACCCGCCTTCCACGTGCGTTGGCTTAAAAATGTGCCACGTGTCCCTTGTGGCTTGGGGAAAATTTTCTTCCCTTGGCGAAGCCCCGTCGTGGGCTCGCAGGCATGCAAATGAAAATTGTGCTTTTTAGCTAAAAGTGCAAAGCGCTAAATGTCTCCCCAGGTCCGCTGGTCCGAAACCTTCCCTTGGAGAAAAGTCTTCCCTAGGGCCCACAGGCCCGCCTTTGGGAAAAATTTCTTCCCCAGGCCCACCTTTGGGAAAAATTTCCTCCCCAGGCCTGCACCTTTGCGAAAAATGGCCTGTAACTTAAGAAATATGAGGAGTTAGGAGGACTTCTTTATATCATTGGAAAGGGGAAGAAATTTCCTATCTAATGGAAATGTTTTTAGGAAACCTTAAGTGCATTAAATATGTGAAAAATCAGGTTGAAGTGCAAAGATGAGTCTGAGAGTGGTAAGTGGGAAATTACCCCTTTTTAACTTAAATGTTTAACTCTAAAGCATGGGTTGACCTTTTTAAGGGGTCACGTTAGGGGATAAGAGAATATTTTTCTAACCCATGTAAATAAGAACCTTGGTTATTGTTTAGACCTAGTGAAATTAAAAACCTTGGGCATTTAATTGTTTTGGCCCCTTTGACCCTCTAAAATTAATTAAGGAATATTTAACTATAGTGTTAATTTAATTATTTATTAAATTAACACCTAAGAGAAATTTAACTATATTTGGATTAATTATACTCATTAATTTTGTAATGTGGATCTAATGTTTGTTACAATGGGAAAATTTCATTTATTAAATTATAATTGACTTTGAATCTTGGTTAGGGTTTTCAAAGAAAAAAAAATTATTTCATAATTTTCTTATCTAAACCTAGATTATTCTTGGGTCTCGAGTGGTCGTTTTAGCGGGCGTTGCAATGCCCTCGTAACATAAGAAAAATATTGCACTATTCATTAATGATTGTTTATTGGTATTTGAGGAACCTCCCCTCATATGGAAAATTTTTATCATTCTTCATGATAGGCTAAAAACATCACCATGCATAACAATTAATAATTTAGGAAAAGATTGTTTTTATTCATAAATGACAATCAACCAAAAACCGCTTTGTTCATGATTTCAATTTATTTTGTTCCAATTTGGTTAGACTGAATATGAGAAACGGAAAGTGAAAAAATCCATGGCATCATGTAACTACAAATATTCCAATAATTTTTCAAAAACACCATATGGCCATATAACTTGAATACCTAAGAAGCACAATACCCTAAGTTTTCTTTTAAGTAAAGGTAAGAGATGGTGAAAATACTGGACTCTACCAAAGATATCATATTTGGTAAGGACAAGAATTTTATATGTACATGATTTTGTATATTTACAATAAAATAATAAGCTTATTGGATTGTACTGTTTATGAAGTTATATCTGAAATGTTTTATAATAAGATTTCCTACAACTTTAAGGAACGAGGCATGGTTGAGATTTGAAAATTATGGGGTGGCGCTTCCTAAATATAGTATACAGTGCAAAAATTATTTACCTCCTCCTATTTAAAATAAAAACAAGATCCTATCAATCAGGTCTAATTCTGCAAAGCGCAACAATCTAGGCGACCCTACCATTCATGATACACGAAATTTACAGGACATCCTCGTCCCCATGAATTGGATGGAATAGAAACATTAAACCCAATTGGTTGAAGCATTGAATTCGTACCTATTCTCATGCTATAAAAATATATTGGAAAATTTAAGAATGATAGGTTTCAAGGAAGGCATAAGTACTCAATTTTTTATCTCATGATGGTGTCCCAAGCAAGGAAGCAAAAGATAAGAAATCAATGTCTTAATAGTGATAGATAGGTGGACCAAGTTTATCTCGCATAGCATTATAACCTCACCTCAAATTCGGAAAAGATAAAACAAACAAAAAAATGTGTTCCATTATGATAAACTTCAGACTGGACTGTTCTTATTGTTTGAAAAGCTTACACGCATCATTTTTCAAGTCATAAAAACAATCGAATCAGCCCAAAACAAATCTTTACCGTATAATTAACAAGATCTGGTTCTGAAGTTATCGAATCTTTACACAAATCACCTTTCCCCACAAATTGGCACAACCACAATGATGAAAAAGAAAAACCTTGCCATAGAACAAGAAAGGGTTACAACTTAATCCTAGCGATAAGCTGCAGAATAACAATGCATTAATCCAGTATCGGCTTAAAACTTTCATAGGAAAGTGCCATGTGCAATAAAAACCATTTAAATGAAACATAATATACAGCCGAATGAGAAATCATTCACACAACATAACAAAAATTTAGGGCTTCCACTATAATTTAGGGCTGAAAAACCAATACTCATAACCAATGGATTTAAACTAAGATCGTGCTTCAATCTGGAGTGCTGTCGATCATCACGTCGATCTGGAGTGCCATCGATCATCACCTTGAAGCTGCTCAAAACCATAAAACCCTTCCATGGTAAAAGTAGGCATGCAACTGGAGTTCAGCGAAAAACAACAAAAAAGTCAAAACACTTGTTGAAACTGTCAAAACAGCCGTCAGAATTACGTTAGTACGGTCGTCAAAATTAAGTTAGTCCTGGGAATGTCCGCAAAGCCCTTTCCCATAGGGGGAATGCCTTCGGCATAATTAAACATATTTGATTTTTTTAATAGCGATTTATAGATGAATATTCTTGATAACAGATTTTAAAAACATCTCGTTCGAGTGTTATAATTTATTTAACATTTTTATATTGCAAATTCATAAAATCGTTTCATATGTACAAATTGTATTTCTTAAAATATTTTCTTGTATGTTTCTTTGAAGTTGCAGATGTAGTTGTAGACATTCAGCGCATAAGAAGCTTTGGCAAAAATATACAAATAGATTCCTGTCACGAGAGGTTAAATCGAGCTTTGCAAAGTTTTGATATCGTGAGCCTTATTACTGAAATGTCGAGGCAGCTTTAAGGAAAGGCCTAAACTATTGTTTTATCCTAGTTGCAAAATGCATGAATATATTTGATGCTAAGGGATTTTACATATTCAGAGTTTAAATTAACAGGACTCCAATATAACAAGATTTCAGAGGACATTGTGAAATGGAAGTTATAACAAAGGTGATTTACAGAAATCAAAAAATTTGAGTTTACATTGGCAATGTTCTGAATGTCCCGCTCAACAAACTACAGGTTGTTATACAAAGAAAGTTCATGCAGCTTATCACGTCGAAAGGCGTCTTCAAATTTCTATTCAACATCCTGCAACACTTTGGTACTTTTATTCTTATTCTCCACATTACTGCTATTGGTAAAATTCAATATTAAATTTGATTATGTTACGTATTATATTTTGAAAGATATTATTGATGATTAACAGCATCAAAATCATGTATAAGTGAAAGACATTATTGATGATTAACAACATCAAAATCATGTATAAGAGAGAGACATTATTGATGATTATTAACAGCAAAAGCTTAAGTGAAGAGTTGAATATAAATCCCAAAAGCATAACTGAAGAATTAAATATAAATCAAGTCATTCTCGAAAGAGCGATGTTTGTGAAGGTTTAAAGAGGATTAAGGAATGTCCAACCACTATTTGAAAGTTTGAGTAAGTTTCAGTCTCATCAAAGATTTGATTTTTTTTTGGTATATTGATTTGGAGTTAGCTCACGTCTCGAATGACTATGCTAATTTTCATTTTTATTTTCCTAAACAATTTTAAATATCAGTTTTTTTTTTCTTTTTAAAGTCTAATAATTATGTTTGTGACGGAATTTTTTTTTCGGTTTTGTTAGGGCTGTCTTCTCTTTAAGGCTTATGAGGATGAGAGAAATCAATATAGGTAAAGATGGAGGGTAAGTAAAAGGTTTGATGTTGCTTATGTTTTATGTTTTATAAACTTAATCTTATAGAGACAAGGTTGTGTATTTCTATATATAAACATCTAAAAAATAATAGGAATATTAGAAATCAAAATAATAGTAAAGAGTTTATTTTTATACATAATATTTTTATTTTTATTTTTTTTTATTTTTTTTAATTTTCATTCATATTGTGTAATTGTTGGGTTAACCACATCAAAATCATGTATTTTATTTCAAAATGATATTTAAATCATTTAATATATATTTTTAATAAAATAATATTAAAAAATAGAATATATTTTATTTTAACTTTACAATAAAATTAAGGTTTTGTAGTCTCATTATAACCAAATATAAATATTTATAAGCTGTAAAGTCCCAAAAGACATGGCCATGAAATAAATGTATTAGAGTATCATTTTAAAGACATATATTTTACTTATATCATAAATTTAATATAAATACATATAAAAGTATACTATATTTTATATAGATTTATGTGGCTCATGCATGACCTCAACTAAAAATATTATTTTTCCACTTAAATGATTTTACCTATGTTTTTTATAAATTAAATGATATAATATAACTATATATAATTTTGATTATGTAATAATGAATAAAATAAAAGATCAAATACCAAACTTCAATTAAAAGAATTAAATTTATTGTGTTCCTCCTTACTCCTTTTCTTCTAATAATTTTAATTCTTTGAATATTCCTTTTGGGGTATTATAAAGATATAAATTTTATAGATGGACTAAATTTATAAAATATCATCTTTAACTTTTCTTCCATACGCACAACATTTAAAATTTTAGACTTCATTTCTTTTTAAATCAAATCATTCACATTGCCACATACTAACCAACCCTAATATATTTATAATCCACTATTTATAAAATAACATCTAAAATATAAATATACATGTATTAATATTTAAAGATTATATTTTATTTTATTGAAATCAAATCATTTAATTTAAAACTCACTCACTCAATAATCACAAATTATATATTAAATAAATCAGTAATATTCATTATCCAAATTACTTACAAGAAGATCACTCATCTATATGTCGCGGCATACTAGCCAAAATATAAATATTCATTGTACTATGTTTTAATCCATAGAGTTTGTAAAGGTATTTTTAAAAAAGTTCTTTCTTATTTATTTTTTTTATTTTTATTTCGTCTTATTTAAAAGTACATACTAATAAGTAATATTTCAATTCTTGTTACAAATGTATTAAACTAAAGAGCATGTGGTGGAATTGGTGGAACAAGAGATATAGAAAAAATAAAAGTAACCTCAGACTAGTGGAATAGATGGTATAGAAAAAATATAAGTAATATTGAATTGGTGGAATAAGTGGTATAGAAAAATATAAGTATCCTTCATTTTCTATTGTTGGGTTTTTTCCTATAGAAGTAGATATTTGAATGTCAACTTGGTTTATGTTATTAGTATTATATAGCCTATTAATATAATTGTATTTTAAAACTAATTAGAGAGTGTTATTTAGTAAATAAATAAAAGATGTTTTAGACAAATAAATACTAGTAAATATGCATATTTTTTAACAAAATAATTGTAAAAAATTATTTATTTTCAATTTTATTGGCTTATAAATTTATATTTTATTGCAACATTCAACAATTTTTAGAAAATAATGATGTTATAACATTTTAATGACGTCATCTAAAGTTTCACAAAAATATTCTACGACACAATACGCCATCGTTAAAAGTTTCACAAAAATATTACATCTGATCCTACTACGCAAAAATTGCCAATGATCTAAAATTGACACCATCTTTGATTTCAAACACCAACTATAGACTTCGCTAGTTTTGAAAATAATCAAAATGACGTGTCTAAATATGGCACTGAAAAACAAAAAAGGAAAATCCACTTAATGTGGGTCCAAATTTTATAGAAATTCTCAAACTCCAAAATAAAATTTACATAGAAATCGTGAAAAAACGATTGTAAAACAACACCTCTTTGATATCAATGACATCATGAATTTTAAACATTGATAATGTGATATAACATGAAACTCAAACCACTGGGAGTGAGACCAGAAATGAGGGATCTAACAAAACTTAACTATTGAGCTCAAATACTGTAATGCACAGTTTTTCCTAGACCGTTTTCTTCTTGAACATGTAATGACTCCATTTCGCAGCAAAAACAATTTATGTATTCTTTTCTTCTATGGGCTCAATCTAGCATTTTTTGCGGCTATAAGCTTGTGGTTGTAAATTACAAATTTTCATGTCGCTAGTCTCTTCCGTTGCATAAATACTGACAAAGTTTTTTATTGCGACAATAATTCGCAGCATTGTTGCTCTTGTGGAAAAAGTCAATAGATAAATATATCATTTTGTTGATATACATATTTTAAATCTTATTTATTTTATTTATATGAATTTTATGGCTTGAATGATGATTTGGTGTTGTAGCTCTAATAGAATATCATTTTTTTAGGATGTTAGGGTGTGTCTGTTTATAAGAAATGTCTATATCATAACAATTATATATGAATTTTTATCTTTGGTTATTATTATTATTTGTCGAGCTTGACTGTCAGTCATTATTAATATGGTTAATAATTAGTTTAAGCTGTAATAATAATAATATTATAATATTATTATTATTATTTTAATGTTGATCAGTGATTATTTAATTATTGTATTGTCAATTATTAGTATATTTATTGATTATCGTTAAGATATTTTATTCTATTGTTGATCAGTCTCATAGACTGAGCCTCTATTCACGTAAAATAAAGGTTACCCTATTGTGGCGTCGTGGTTGGTCATTGTCTAGTCTTTGATTTCGAAACATCAACCACCAGTCCCCCCCCCTTGGCTCCATGCATACATTGAAATTAATGAAAATTTATTGGTAAATTTTGTAGAGATATCTACCCACCAATATGCCATTCCTTGTTTTGGCATGGGGAAGAAGCTTATCCTTGTTGGCAGGTGGGAGTGGTTGAGCTCCTACAAGTTTTTTTTAATGCATTTTATATTTCCCCTCACTATGTACCTTCCTCCCTTTTCCATTGGTTTTGTTTATATGGTTCATTTTCTCTGCATTATTTTCTTGTTGTTTTTCTCTTGCAAATGTTATTGGTTGTGTGGTTTTGGTGGTCTGCAAGTAAACGATTAGAACATTTCAAGATTTTTACTAGAATCTTCTCCCTCTTGGTCACAGCTTCTCTGCACTGCATACATTCCTCCCATGGCACCTGCATCTGAATCATGGTAAATTATATTCTCCTTATGTTGGGGTGGATGTCCATACCTGTGTCAAAGTCTCCTATTTAGCACAATTGTTTGCATGGTGGAAAAGGTGAACTGAACATATTAGACACATGTTGGTTGTTTATGGTTATACATAGTTGTGTATAAGATCCTTTTATGCATATCATGTTATGATCTAGTTATTGACTTTGTGGGTTGTTGTAGGAGGAGGTTATTTTTAGTTTTGAGGAGTGAAGGGGAAAACGTTTTGTGGGCTGAATATACTTCCTTGAGGAGAACACTTGCCCAAAATCATGGAAATCCCATGAGACCTCATCTCTTTAAATCTTTTGTTAGACAATTTTCTAGCCTCATGTATACACTTCAACATTTTACATACGTGGCCACTGAGGCACCTAATACTACAGCTAACAAAAGAAAATTCATTATCCTCTATGCTTCAATGGATGCCCCTATCCCACTCTTGTATCACATTTTGATGTAGGATAGGAGGATGTTTGTAAGGTCATGGAGTCTAGGTTTCCTCCTATCTTCATGTGTTCATGGGCCTTTTTAATAAACCCATTTGGTGTATATACTGCAGTCATGACATTCTTTGTGAACACATTTATTTCTGACATATGCAACTCATGGATTTTGGAGCTCCATGTTTGTGGCAACATGAGAGAGAGTGTGGTTTTAGAACCCATCTAGTGGAAGAGACAAGATTTGACTTGAGAAGTACTACTGTAGTCTGTGAGGTGTCCATGAGACTGATAAAAGTTAGAAATCAGGAAAGATAAATGCACCCATTTCTACAATTTCTAATAATTAAAATATCATGAAATAGAACCTTTTCTTCCATGAAATTGGTTTGTCTTTGTTGCCTTTAGTTGTGGGTTTGGATTCCTTGCCAGGAAATCTCCCCGTTCCTCTTGAAATATTCTTTTTTAAGCAATAATAGTTGTAAGTGATAAAGTGTATAGCATAGATGTATCCCCCTTCTCTAGATCTTACATTTTCATGCTTGAGTGTTTGACCTTATACCATTATTATCTACATTTCTTTGTTTGAGTATCAAGTTTATCATGATGTTTATAGCTAGTAAATTATGTTGTGAAATCAATCCTTTCGTAACTATAAACCTCTTGCTTTTCATTTTTAGATTTGATTTTCTTTCTTGATAATCAAGTTGTTCCTATTTCTGTGACTTCTAGATATGGTTACTAAAGTAGTTACTTATTCAGATAATACCTCTTCTGGGTGTGCGAGTTGTTTTTATCTTCTAGGTTTATAAAACCACCCCCTCTTTGTTATTCCTTAAATAATTTGGATTACTGGAATCAAGACTAGTGTAGTTTTACTTTACGTTTATGGGAATGTTAAGCATATTTCACATGGGTTATGAGAACCTTACTTTGGTGGACAACGAATAGATTGTACCTGATGAGGGTTGGGAGAGACAATAGTTTTATGGACATTTAATCATCCCTTTTGGGTTATGGAAATAGATCATGTAATGTCAGTTGATTCCATTTTGTCACCCAATCTTGAGTGGTGAGTTTATCGAGGTCTTTTGGACCTCTATGTTCCCCTTTCTTGGACTAAGTTAGTGGTCCCTTTGATATTCAAATTTTACACAAGTATACAAAATTTTTATGTGTGATTGACTACAATGATTAGTTCTAAGTATGAAGGGAGTATCAAAGTGAAAGTACCCAGTTATTTAGTTAATTTTTACCATGGATATTACTATAATATTTATTATAGTACTAGACATATACTGTATTGCATGATGATCACCAGTATAGGACCAAGATGTTTAAGGTTTTCCTTAAGGAGCACTTCAAGCATTCGTTATGAAGCTTGAAATGCAACTAAAAAAAAATTCACTGAATATTTGAAGTTACATGTGTGTATTTATGGATAGTACTCTTTTATTGTCATAAATACCTTGTCTTAATTCTTACTCGTGATGACTTTTGGTGGTGTACATATATTTTTGCATCTCGCTAGTTTTATTAGCATTTGAATGATGTATCTATTTTTTATATGTTGTTGACTTATGATAGAACTGTTAAGATCATTAGGGAAATTTGGGGCTATTTATATATAGAGATGTGTTGTTGATTTATGATTAAAGTAGTTGTTAAGATAATGGCATTTGGTGATTTATGTAAATGCATTTTTTAAGAGTGGTTTGATCATGGTAACGATGGTTGATTTAAAATGAACTTGTGATGGAAAGGGGTGATACTCTTTATTTAAACTGAAACTATAGACTTATTGAGGAGGTTTGTATCCCGGTAATGTTACAAAACATCGATGGATCTTTAAAATGATAACTTGTATAATGGAACTCTCTTTTGCACTCGATATTTTATTTCTAACTCTTTAGGCCTATGGTTTTACTTGTTTGGTGGTTAAACTTTCATTTCTTTTAAGAAAATGTTCTTAACTGAGGTATAAGACTTTCTTCTTAGAGTTGGCATAGTGGAAATTTTATTATAACTTAAAGAGTTGTTACTGTTTAGAGCTTCGATCCTATTTTTGAAATATAATTTTTTTCCTTTTATGATATTGTTAGATAATAGATTTTTGTTGCTATGTCTAGAATTATCTTGCTTAGTTCTTGTGAACTGACTCAGGTGGATAATCTTTTGCAGAAGGATTTTGTGAGAAGATGAGGGAAAGAATTGTAGAAAATTTCTACAATTTTGGTTATGAAGTTCTTTTGCTCGAATGTTTATTATGTTGTAAAACTATGGAATGGGTTCTATGGAAATTTTAGAAGAATACCAGTTCCTTAGTAATATGTGTTGTGGAGTAATGTTGTCATGAAACAGCTGAAACTAAAACTTGTATTTACTATCATGGAAAATATAAATTTGATCACTGTATTGTTATGAGTGATTTTAATGTATTATAGGAATTCTAGTAATAATATAGTGTTGCTTGATCAATGTTGTTATCTTCTTTTTCACTAGTCATAGTTCCATAGAATTTTTTTTGTCTCTTTGGTTCGTATGTTGTGTCAAATTGAAATGATGTAACCATGTTTTCTTTATTTGGTGTAATGGTAAGCTTCTTCCTGAGTCAAATTGTTGCTTAGCGAACCTCCTAGGTATATTTATATAGGGTAAAAATTTCTTATTAAAGTTATAAAATTTATATATATGAATAAATTAATTTAGATGTGATCTACTTGATAATATTTGAGCCCTTAAGTGTTGAAATAGGAACATATATTTTGTATATATATATATATATATACCTTCTTTTTCCCCAAGATAAACTTATCAACATTATCCTTTTTATGTTGACTCTTTAAATGATCTTCAGGTGAAATCAATGATTAAATTTTGGAAGATAATAAGGCCATAATTAGCAGGAGAAGACTCATTAGAAACCATTCAATCGATGTTACCCTTTGAAAACATAATTTATATACTTATGTCAAACTCGTCAAGTGAAGCCTAAGTGAAACCTTTAATCATTCTAGATAGATTCTTAGCCCCATGAAAATCTTGGTTAATAACTAATAAGATCTAAAAGATGAATCAAATTTGATCTTCTTCATCTAATTTCTTCCAAAGTGCTTTGTAATCTTCTCTTTTTGTTGTTAAACATTAGATCCTTGCACAAGGAGGTGGTATTTCGAAAACTCAAAGGTACTTTCCCCTCAACTGCAGCTTGCATTCATCACCTTGTGTAATGGAGGTAAGAAACAAGATTCATTAGCTTGAGTATGAATAAAGAACCTTGTGAGAAATTGTAAATGTCGTTTATAAATAAAACGAATTAAGCAAGTTATTGAGGTATTATTGTTGATCCTCTTTCAAAGAACTTAATCTTAAGCTAATTAGTCATTAGTATAAAAGAAATAAGTTCACCTTGTAAGAAGAATTGTACAAATAGAAACATGAATCTTCTAGATTGTAAAGTCATGTTTTGAAAGGCGTTTGTATTAGTAATACATAAACTTAAAAGATTTTACACCTATGGAATGTCCCAAATTTGTAAGTATGTTATATGGTTAGACCATTATGTTGTATCTTGTTTGTGAAGGGTGTCATGTTTTTTCTCATGCCTAAGTATTTATTGTTTTTACAACCCTATCATGAGTTAGTTGGGGCCCATTGTGATCTCTTGTGGTGTTGTTTAGACTTACAAAAAAATTATTTGACACTTTCCATGTCATTTTTGTGTGTATTTTGTGGGTGTTACAATTGTTATCAAAGTGAAGGTTCACACTCTCGAACCTCTATGACATATTGGAGTTGTGATGGTGTTGCGTGATGGTGGTGGATATTGGAAGAGTAATGTGATATAAGCATGATGTGAACTATGTCGTAACTGTGATATTGTGAATGCACATGTTTTGTATGTCACTTAGTGCATGACTATTGGCATGTTAATGTGTTGGAGATGAGAGTATTCTCTCTCCTTTTCAGGAATTCAATGAGAATATGAGTGTTAAAAATTGTCAATGTGATTGTTGATTTTAGAGTGTTGGATCCTTTTGGCATTTCTAATGTGTGGGTGTTCTGATGTGTTGTATGACAAGGTTGGTTTGTAGTGAAATAGATTTCATAATGATGTCATTATCATTTGTGGGAAAATGTGTGTATCCCCATGATATATGGTTATTGATTGTATGGTGTAATTGTGCTCATCATAATTATAATTCATGTAATATGTAATGATTCATGTTGTTATTTAGGGACATATGGTGACTATATGATCCCTATCGTACAGTGATTGAACTTTGGGTGCAACATGTGGTAATGTGGTTTGTTGTAAACCATGAATGTAATGTATGTGATATACCATGTATTAGTACCATTTGTAATAAACTATGGTTAATGTATTTGAAGCATAATTGTGTTAGTGATGTAGTTACATGTTATGTTGTGAACCTTACACTAACCAACCCTAAGGAAAATTGGTAAAAGTGTGTGTTTGGTGTGACGTAATGTGTACCATGTGCTAGTAACTCGAGATGACCTTAGGATCAGTAGATGATGACCAGTCCTCCTATTTCTCTCCCTCCTTTTGGTTTTCATATGGATTCTACCTAAGAGAATATATGACTATGTTTAGCCTTTTCAAAGTGGTGGTGGGATGGTTCAGATAGAGATGATTATAGTTTTATTATTGAAAAGTTATTTTATGAGTTGAGGCTCGATGTTTCAAGTGCTAGAAACTTGTTGAGTACCCCTTTGGTCCACAGATAAGGCCACATAATCATCGTAATGTTTTGTATATTATATATGTATTTTAGTTGTAAATTGATCTTTTTATTTCATTTTTGCAAGGACCAACAATTTTCTTGATTGGTATGTTTTATATTTTGGGTATTTCCTTGGTTTATTGTACTAACATGCGATTTTTGCACAAATGATGATTATTTGGCAATTTTTTTCCTTGGATTTGGATCTTTTTTAAATTTAATTTTTTTACATACCCTTGCCCAAGGCTTGTAATTTTCCACTTGGCATTTGAATCAGATTGCTATGTTGGTTCTATTGTTGTGATGTGTGGAATAGGGTCATGGGATGCACCATGGAATGGTGGGACCTATGGAACCACTTCATTGAATGGGGGTACACCCCTAGGAGTTACAGATAACTATCGGGTTGTCAAACCATGAGTTATTATGTCACTTGGGTTAGGGGTGTCTAGACTCTATGTGCCTAGGGCCATAGGAAACTAACCTCTTTGGGGAGTGAAAAGGAAAATTTATTTATTTCTTACTTACTTGAGGGAGGAGGGATAAGATATTTGTGTGTATGATTGATGCTTCAGGAGATATGCTGAGTTATTGTGATGCTCTTGGGAGTGGTCTTATGATGTATGTGTTACTCATGTTATTTTGATATGTTTTTTGATGTTGTTGATATGGTTTTGATTCCCTTGTTGACACTATGTATCTGTAGCTATTGTTTTGAGTTATGTGAAATCTTCATATGTGGAATTGTGGGAATTTCTTGTTGTTGTGGTACACTTTTGTTCAAGTATTATATGTTGGTCATAGATGCGTGACAAGTAATATGTTATTTGGATCGTGTCATGTTCTCTTCCATGATTCAATTAAGCTCTTGTGGTGTGGTACTATCATGAAAGTATGTAAAATTATACTTGTGAATCCTTAGTGTTGTGTATGACCCTGGTAGGTTGTTGTGATAGTAGTTCATGTTTGGCACCCACAAGAAAGAATTAACTATAATTCTACAAGAATGAAATTTTAAAGAAATTGAATTAGGAATAATGTAAATGGAAAGAGACTAACTAGGTAATGAATAAGAGGGAACTGCCAATCTTTACAGAAATTTGAAAGTTAAACACTCTGGTAAAATATTTCTAAAGCTACCCCGTGCTCGTTCTTTAATAAATGAAATTTTAACCATAAGGTGTACTTTCATGTTTAATTTTTCTTAGTAGCTTACCAACTTTCCTTCCTTTATGTTATGTCACATCGAGGATGATGCTTTCTTAAGGGGATGAGAATGTAATGCCTCGTTTGACATTGACTCTAGTTCTTGCTTCGGTGACCCTTTTTCTAAGCGTTGAACATTTTTGAGTGCTCCCATTGATATTTAGTTTTCTTTGACCTTGTTGTAGAGAAAAATAAGAATTATTCCTCTCCTTCTTGCCTCCCCATGTCTTTGACGATGCTTCATAGTTGTGGTCCTCCGCAGCATCCTTTATGATTATCCTATGAAAGGAAAATCATATTCTCGAATCCAATGAGGTGGCTTGAATGATGATTTGGTGTAGTTCCATTAGAATATAATTTTTTAGGATGTTAGGGAATGTCCGGTTAAAAGAAATATCTATATAATAATAATTATTATGAATTATTGATATTTGGTTATTATTACTATTTGTCGATCTTGACTGTCAGTCATTATTAATATGGTTAGTAATTACTTTAAGCTATAGTAATAATAATAATAATAATAATAATAATAATATTTTAATTTCTCATCGACGATTATTTCATTATTTTTATTGTTGATGGTTATCAATATCTATTATTAATTATCTTTAAGCTATTTTATTGTATTCTTGATCGCTCCCGTAGCACCTGAGCCTTGATTTTCACGATAAATTTGAAGAGGATATCCTGTTGTGGCACCATGGTTGGTTGTAGTCCTATGTTTTCTCTTTGAAAATCTTCAACCACTAGTTCCTCCCCCCCTTTGGCTCCATGCATACCTTGAAATTTAATGGCAATTTATTGGTAAATTTTGTGGAAATATCCACCCACCAATCTACCATTCCTTGTGTTTGGCATGGGGAGAATCTTACCTTTGGGCTAAAAATTTATTGTCTTCATTGCTTGTTGGTGGGTGGGAGTGGTTGAGCTCCTACCTATTTTTTTTAATGCATTTAATATCACCCCTCACCGTATAGCTTCCTCCCTTGGCCGATGGTTTTGTTTAGTTGGTTCATTTTATCTTAGCCTTGTTTTTTGTTGTTTTTTGACTCTTGCAAATGTTGCTGGCCACATGGTTTTGGTGGTTTACAAGTAAAGGATTGGAAATTTTCAGTATTTTCTAGAATCTTCTCCCTCTTGTCACAGCTTCTCTACCCTGTATACATTCCTCCCATGGCACCTGCATCTAAAACATGACAAATTCGTTTCTCCTTATGCTGGGGTGGACGTCCATACCTATTTATTTAGTCATTGGTTGGTACATGCTGGAAAAGGTGAACTGAACAAATTAGACACATGTTGGTTTCTTATGGTGATGCAGGGTTATGTATAAGATCCTTTTATGCATATCGTGTTCTTATCTACAGTTGTTGGCTGCATGGGTTTCTCTGGGAGGAGGAATTTATAAGTTTTTAGGAGTGAATGGGTAACACTTTTGTGGGCTGCGTATATGGCCTTGAGGAGAAAAATTTCCCCAAATCATGGAAATCCCATGAGACCCTCATCTCTTTGAAGATTTTTTCAAATAGTTTTCCTGCCTCATGTATACACTTCCACATTTTTCCTACGTGGCCCCTGAGACACCTGTGACTATAGCTAACAAAACAAATTTGTTTTCCCCTTTGCTTTGATGGATGCCCTGGTCATGCTCTTGCATCCCATTTTTACATAGGGTGGGAGGATGTTTGCAAGGTTGTGGAGTTTGGGTTTCATCTTGTCTCACATGTGTTCCTGGACCTTTTCAATAAACCCATTTGGTGTACATACTAATTAGTCATAGTAGTCATTTTGAGACCACATTTATTTATGACAAATGCAACTCATCGGATTTTGGAGTTCCTTTCCTGTGCCAATGGGAGTGAGTGGAGGTTTTTAGTGCCAACACATATGTGGACAATGAGATTCAACCTAGGAGTTTGCTACTACAGTTCTATGAGGTGTTTGGGTGACTTGTAGAAGATGGAAATCATAGGCAAGATAAACCTACCATTGCTAGAATTGCTAAGATTTAAAAATATCATGAAATAGAACCTTCTCTTCCCTAAATTGGTTTTCTCTACTACATTTTTTTTGTGGGTTTGGACACCTTGCTAGGAAATCTCTTCTGTTTCCTCTTGAAATTTACTTTTTTAGCAATAATAGTTGTCAGTGTTAAAGTGGACAGCATAGATGTATCCCCCTTCTCTGGAAGTTGTGTTTTCATGCTTGAGTGATCAACTTCTACAAGTATTATCTGCATTTCTTTGATTGAGTATCAATTTTATCATGTTTTTTATAGCTAGTAATTTTTGTTGTGAAAGCAAGCCTGCGGTAACTATAAACCTCTTTGCTTTTCATAAGAACTTATTATTTTTAGATTTGATTTTCTTCCTGGATAATCAAGTTGTTCCTATTTTTATGACTTATAGATCTGGTTACTCAAGTAGTTATTTATCAGAGAATGCCTCTTCTAGGTGTGCGAGTTGTTTTTATCATCTAGGTTTATAAACCCCCCCCCCCCCCTCTTTGTTATTCCTTAAATAATCTGAATTAGTGGAATCAATACCAATGTATTTTTACTTTACGTTTTTAGGTATTTTGAGCACAGTTCACATGACTTATGAAAACCTTACTTTGGTGGACAAGCACTAGATTGTACACAATCTGAATTGGGAGAGACTATAGTTTTATGGACATTTAATCATCCTTTTGGGTTATGGCAATAGATCACGTAATGTCAGTTGATTCCCTATTGTCACCCAATCTTGAGTGGTGATTTTTTCGAGGTCTTTTGGACCTCCATCTTCTCCTTTCTTAGACTAAGTAAGTGGTCCCTTCGAAATTCAATTTTTCCATAGGTATACAAAAATTTTTGTGTGATTGACTACAATGGTTAGTTCTAAGTATGAAGGGAGTATCGTGGAAAGGTACCTGAGTTATTTAGTTATTTTGAACCATGGATATTACTATAGGATTGATTATGGTACTAGACATATACCCTATTGCCTGATGATCACCAGTGTAGGACCAAGACGTTTAAGGTTTTCCTTAAGGGGCACTTTGACCATTCCTTATGGAAGCTTGAACCACAACTAAAAAATTTTGTCACCGAGATTTGAAGTTTACATGTGTGTATTTATGGATAATACTCTTTTATTATTCAGAACTACCTTGGCTTAATTCTAATAAATGACTTTTGTGGTGTATATATATTTGCACCTCCCTGATTTTATTGACATTTGGGATGACGTATGTATTTTGATATGTTGTTGACCATGCATTGACTTATGATAGAACTTGTTAATATCATTCAACCTTATCTTCATGGGAAAGTATTACACCAACTATAGTTAAATTATAACCATATTAATATTTATATATTGAGTAAATGCGTTGTTGATTTATGACTGAAATTGTTGTTAAGATAATGGCATTTGGTGATTTATGTAAATGTCAAAATTTTTTTAAAGAGTGGTTTGATCATGGTAATGATTTTGATTTACTGTATGAACTTATGATGGAAAGGGATGATGCACTTTTTTCTAAACTGAAACTATAGACTTATTGAGGAGGTTTGTAATACCATAGTTTACAAAACTATGGCCCTGGGGTTTTATTTTACCTTGTATAATGTTTTCCTTTCATTACTCGACATTTTTGATTTATAAGTCTTTAGGCCTATGGTGTTTGCCACTTGTTTGGTGGTTAAAAGTTTGTTTGCTTTTGAGACAATGTTCATTAACTGAAGGGTATAAGACTTTCTTCTTAGATTGGCATGGTGTAAATTTTATTATAACTTAAGGTTGTTTTTCTTTTCCAGATTGTTAGTGTTTTGAGATTTGATCATAATTCTCATTTTAATCCTAATTTTTGTGAACCTTTCATGATTTGTTAGATATAAGCTTTTCCAGTTGTTTTTATGTGTAGACTTATCTTTGAGTTGGACTCAGGTAGATATTTGTTGCAGATGGAAACTGTTTGAGGGAAAAACTTGTAGAAAATCTGCATTTTTGGTTATGAAGTTCATTTGTTCGAATTTTATTATGTTGTAAAACTCTTGAATGGGTTATGTGGAAATTTTAGAAGAAGACCTGCCTTAGTAATATGTGTTAGGAGTAATGTTTTCATTAACAATTGAAACTAAAACTTGTATTTACTATCTCGTGGAAAATATAAATTTGATCACTGTATTGTTATGAGTGGTTATAATGTATTATAGGAATTCTAGGAATAAATATAGCATTGCTTGATAAATGTTGTTACGTTCTTGTTCACTAGTCATATTCCATAGAATTGTTTTGTCTCTTTGGTTTCGTATCCCTTACTCCATTTGATCTGAATGTTAACCATGAATAGAAATTATCATGATGTAACCATTTTCTTTAGGTTGGTGTAATTTTTGAGTTTTATGTAAGCCTTTAATTCTGAAGATCAAAAATTATAAGCGAAATGCCTCGTGAACCTCCTAGGTTATGGGGATAACATGCATTACACACACATTTGCACAGGTATATTTATAAGGGGTTATTCAACTTCGTTTATCTTATTAATACATTATATATATGGAATAATGATTAGTTGTAAAGATTTTTCTTTTATGATCTACTTAAATAACATTTGATAACATTCTGATCTTAAGTGATCAAAGAGGAAACTATATTTTGTTGATATGTCACAATATATATATGTAAAATATGTATTTCTACAAAAGGGCCCAATTTAAGAGGTTGCCTTCATTTACCATGTTTTTTCCCAAGCTAAACTAATCAACATTAAACCCTTTTTATGGTGAGTCCTTAAATGAAATCTTAAGGTGAAATCAATTATTATATTTTGGAAGATAATAAGGTCATAATAAGTAGGAGGAAACTGATTAGAAACCATTCAATCTATCTCACCCATTGAAAACGTAATTTGTATACTTTTGTCAAACTTGTCAAGTGAAGCCTAAGTGAAACCTTTAATCATTCTGAGATAGATTCTTAGCCCCAATAAAATCCATGTTAATAACTAATGAGATCTTAAAGGTGAATCCAATTCAATCTTCTTCCTCTAACTTCTTCCAAAGTTCCTTGTAATCTTCTCTTTTTGTTGTTAAATGTTTGATCCTTAACAAGGAGGTTGGAGTTCCAAACTAAATGGACTTTCCCCTCAACTGGAGCTTGGGCTCGTCACCTTGTGTAATGGAGGTAGGAAACAAGATTCAATGTAGCTTGAGTATGATTAAATCAACCTTATGAGAAATGGAAAATTCCTTTATAATCAAAAAAATGATTTTTATTGACATTTATTAGCCTGACCTCTTTCAGAAAACTTTATTCTTAAGCTAATTAGTCTTTTGATGATATGATTTTGATGATGATAATTTGATCTCTGCTATTAAGTTTTTGATTATCCAATATGCATCCTTATTTGTACTTATGAAAGAAATTCTTATTCTTGAAGCTATCAGTGCATAAGCAGTGATAAAACCAAGAGCTCTAATAACAATTGTTCTTTGTTCACAGGCATTGCAACTCTAGAAAAATAGGATGAGGAAGAAGTAGTTGCAAGCCACAGAGTTGAAGGTAAATCCACTTCATTCAAACAATGATGGGTTTCCTCCCTTCCTATTTATTTATAGTTTTATGTACATACTCATAAGTTACTTCCCACGGCTTGTGTGGGATCGCATTCTTTCTTTATCAATAAATGAAATTATTAATGTAATTAAGAGTTGTCTATTTCCTTTTTCATTTCTTTTTTGTAATTTGTAAATGTGGAATGAACGGTAAACAACTCAACACATAATATAATCTCATTTAAGCATAAAGAAATAATCTGAATTAAATGAACATGTACTTGATATGATTTCCATAAACACAAGAAACCTGATGATGTAAACATAAACCTTCCATTTTGTAAGTCAACATATAAAACTATTGTTTCAAAATGCAATTCTTGGTACCTACAAATTTTCCAATCCTCACCAAAGATTTGTGGTGGTATTTCAGGATGCTACACTATTTTGCTGAAGATAGCATCATGGAGAGGCTACATATGCCAAGATTACATCCTAGGAAAGAACTTTAAACAATTGGTTTTCTAAATGTTATCCCTTGACCTTCCTGAAACTGAGAAAATGAAAGTTTCTAGTAACCCCTTCGATGATTGACCAAAGCCATGATCAATACCTAACATGATGTGTCATCATTTAGAAGATATTTGTAATGCCCGTTAAAACAACCCACTTGAGACCCAAGAACAACCTAGGATTAGATAGAAAAAATTATGGAATAATTTGTTTTGTTTAAAAGAGCCTACAACCAGGTTACAAGGCAAAAGTGGTCACTAACAAGTTCCAAAACAATTCTAATCCACTAGAATATACTTTTCTCTTATTAACAATTATTAGAGGTCAAAAGGTCCAAAAATTTAGGGTTAGAAAGTTCAATTAGGTTCAGAGGGTAATTCCTCACCATACCCACACTCTAAAAGGCTATAAAGATTCAACTTGATTTTTCTAAAAAATAACGCACTCAAAAATTCCCTAAATCCTTCCCATTGGATAGGAAATTTCCTCACCTTTCTAGTGATATAAAGAAGTCCTCCTAACTCCTCATGTTTTTCAAGTCATGGGACGGCGGGCCTTGGGGTGAAAATTTTCCCCAAGAACAGGCTTGCGGACCCAAGGGAGAAATTTATCCCCGAGGGTGGGTCGGCGGGCCGCAGGGAGGAAAACACTTTCCCCAAGGGGCGGAAAGTCACCTTTGCACCCGCGCTCCCGCGAATCCGCGAGGGATACATAGTGTCTCTTAAGCCAATGCGAGGAAAGCAAAGCAGCGGGGAGAAAATTTGTTTAACGCCCCAAAGGGAAAAGAGGGTAACATTCACCCGCGCCTCCGCTAGCACCTCGTGATGCCACGTGATAGCTCCTGATTGACTGCGGCCGGTAAGGCGGGTGGCGAAAATTTAGAAAATTTTCCCCAAAATTTTTCGAAACGTAAAAAGGGACCCACTCCTCCATTGTTGCCTCACGATGCCACATGGCAGATCTTGATTGGCTACGGGCCAGCAGGGTGGCAAGGAAAATTTGGAAAATTTTCCCAAAATTTTTCGGAAGCGCTAAGTTAAAAAGGGATCTGCCCCTCCGCTGACACCTCGTGGTGCCATGTGGCAGCCTCTAATTGGCTACGGGTTGACAGGCTAGTGGGGAAAATTTGGAAATTTTTTCCAAAGCTTTAAGGGAAAAATTCGGGCCCGCGGGCCCGCCAAGGAAAAATTTCCCAAAATTTTTTTGACGTCAAGTGAAGAAAAACTTCAGAAGGCCATAACTTTTGATAGAGAGCTCGGTTTTGGGAAAACGATGACTTTCTGGAAATATCTTGATGTCCTCTTTGCATAAGATTCATTAATTTTTAGTTTTGATAAATTTTAAGGGGTAAATTTCATAAAAACGATCTGCAGGCTTTTACAGTGCAAACTGGTAAATTTTAGCTTGTGAGAATTGTTCAATTTGATCTTTTTCCTCTCTCAACATGTCAAATGGACATGGAGAATTATTCTTAGGTGGATTTAAGAAATATTTCAAGATTCAATTTTCCTAATTGATTTGTAGTTTGAACAATTACATTTCTTGGCAGCAAAACGACTGTAACACGGTTTGAGCCCAATTTTGCTAAGTTTTCTAAGAAATTCCTTAAGTGATTTTAGCTTGGTTTCAGATCATTTTGACCTCATTAAGTCCAATTGATTATTTCATTTTCATCTTATCTATTTTCAAGGTTATTTGAACATTTGATAAAGAAATTTTACAAAGTATACAATAAATTGACAGAAGTGTATACATTTACATAACAGAAATTAACTATCTCTTTTGCCATGAAATAAAACATTGAATTCATTCCATGCTAGTCATAAATATTTTTCTTTCTTTCAATCAAATATTAAAACAAGAATGCAGTTTCTATTCTTTCCAAAATCACATATTATAAACAAGGCAGAATAATACATTTTTCTCCTCACGTGTTTCACTTTTCCACTTTCCAAACAGGGATTTCATAGTGCATGTTAAACACAGATTTCCAATGGAAATAATATCATATGAACAAGACAAAACACTTCCATTAATTCAAATGAAAACTCTTGCAAATTTCTTTCCATTTGATTTCAAAATACAGAATACAAAATATGTATCATTCTTTCATGTTCTTTCCAAAAAATAGAAAACAAAGTATAACTCTTTTACTTTTCGTATTTCAACTTTCATTGTTAATACAAGGTATCTTTCCATTACAATTAATATACACATCATCCACTTCAAAGTGGGAAAGGGCTACAATAAGATTTATCTCAACAAGGGACTGTCAAACTAAATTTTTCTCAGCTCCAAAACAACAACATGTAGATTTTTCATTCTTCCAAATTTTGATCACAACAAGAGTAGGGGAAAGGCAACACTGTCCAACAAACCAAGAAATCCAATTAAGAGGAGAATCCATCCTTCTTCATTGGCCCCCGAGCCCCAACCATAATGCAATAAAATATGTGATCCAACTCATGGCAACAACAAGCTTCCACAAACACAAAAGCAACACTTTCACAATAAAAAAACAGTCCAAAATAGAATGTAGTTTACAACTACATTAAAGCATGACAAACATTATTGATGCTTCATCAAGCAAGCCAAAGGAGCAAGAAACTATGGGGGATGCTTCTTATGCCTCCCAAAAGGGGAAATGGGTATCACCACCTGAATTACAAACCACCAAAATATAGTATATCACATCCCTGACATTCCTTATGCATCCCCAAAGTACCCCCTTATTCCTCACATTTCCTTATGCATCCCCAACCTCTTATGGCACCCCATAATAAGTAAAGAAATGCAAGCTATTTCTTTGTAAGGTAGAACCCAAATCCCAACTCCCTCCATCCTTATACCTCCCTAAAACACACTTGTACCTCCCACAATATCAACCCCATAGTCTTCTCCTACACCATTCCTAGGCCATCTACCCAACATCCCACAAACACATGCCAAAACATTCACACATTAACATTTACATTCATAAAAGAAGAGCATTTCAAGAGCTAAGCTCTTACCTCTCCATGATGGAGTTCTCCCAAGTTCCAAACAACAGTTGTTTCCAAGCAAACAATCCAAAAACCCACCAAACAACAAGCATGCAACAATCTTCAAGCTTCTTCAAAAGCAAGAGCTCCCCAAAACAGCAAGGAATTCCCCCAAGAATGAAGTCTCCCAAGTTAAGCAACCCAAAACAAGGTAAGGAATTCAAATTTTATAGAAGAGGGAAGGGAAGAGGATGAGGTGGATCTATGAAGGATGCCACATCACACGTCTTCAACCCCAACCCCAAAAGTCAACTTCATTCTCCAATGCATAATAAATAGGTGGGTGAATAATATGACATTTTACTTACACACTCAAATCCAACCCACACCCCAAAGGACTAAAATTAAATCATGGAAGAAAAGTGCAATTAAAACCTACAATTTGTCTTCTCAAAAAGTATTATAAAAGTCTAATCTCAACTCTCTAATTGTAGGTATGGTTGGTAATTAAATTTAAGAGGTATGGGACAAGTTTAACTTGTCCCACAAGCCTCCAAAATCAGCCTCTAAGGACAATTTTGAATTTCCAAGAAGGTGGAGTGTTTCACACTCAAAAGTTTACTTACAAATCACTTACAAGGTCACTCACATTCTTACAACACTTTAATTCAAGGCCAACAACTCTATTAATTACTTTCTTATGACATATTTTAATTATTTAACTTAACAACATGCTTACTCACAAAATTAACACCACCATTTAATGAAATAATGAAAGGGGCAAAGTGCACCACAAAATAAACACATGCAAACATAAACAAAAAGGGACCAACAAATAAAAGAAATACATAAAATCCCTTTGGTCACATTTAAAGGTGATCCCCCCCCATGGGAATCCCTAACACACATACAACATGCACAAACAAATACTAGTTGCCATGGTGACCTTGTTAAATTCATCTAGAATTCTAATGTGGTTGGTCTTTAATCCCCCGATGTTTGTTGTGATAGTTTAAATTGCAAAACACAAATACCTCCTTCGGCCTCGTGGCCATATCAGAATATCCAACATGATATAAATATAATAACAAAATCATCTATACTTAAAAAATCACAACAACATCAAGGCAATCAACATTATCACTTACAATTCATATCAACAACTATATTATCATCATATAATGTCCATTTTCTAGGTCTACTCACAATATCCAAAAATCACATGTCCCCGAACAACAATTCATAAATAAATAAATATATATATATATATATTATAATATATATATATATATATATATATATAACCATGTCCAACAGCATGTCAACATCTATATAAAATATATCTAACAATCATCATGCACCATATATGAATCATAGTCAACAATAATCCATGATCTGACATCTAACACCATACTAAATCAAAACGATAATAATTTCCATAATATAGTCAGTAGTATCATGATCAATATCAAAAGTGTCGAAGGGGAACTGGGCACTAAAATTCTTTTAATGGATATGGCTAATTTTGATCTCATAAACCCACAATTACGAATTTATATTTCTTATGTTTTCCTTATTATCTCTCTTTCTTAAAAAAATTAAGCTTAAGATTTGATCGTTAATAGATACAACATGAATATATGAACGAATGATAGATAATTAAAATGTACATACATTGAATGCACACATTTCAATCCTAGAAGCATTTTTACAACAATAAACACCAAGAAGAAAATTACTATGAAAATGTTCGCACCCAAATACTTAGAGTGAGTATATATTCTGATGAGATGATAAAATATGATGACTTACACATATCATAGAAAATATCACAAACCCAAACTTAGAGTATAACACAGTTTGAATTTAAAAATATCACTATACCAAATGTCCCACATTAACTAGATAATCACCTAATAAAATATGTTTAACATTTCCATTCCATGAGATGTTGCCATACTTTAATTATTATGCCAAGATGTATAAACATTTGTATATAGAGTGAAAATGTCTAATGTCATGCCCCTGAAATAAAATCAATAATTAGGTAAAAGAAAAATAGTTACTATAGTTACTACTAGTCAACCCTTGCCAGCGGGGATGAGAAAGTGTGATCAACTACATTTCTTGGTAACATACACCATCTAATGCATGCAAAGTTCTAAAGATTTCACATAGAAGAATGATCTCTTGAATGTAACTTCCTGTGTTGAAAAGCTGGAAATGATGCAAGAGAACTCTTCGAAGCAAAAATTTAGTGACAACAAGTAGCAGGTCTTAGATAGATTTAAACACAAAAAAAATGTGAAGATTTTGGGAGAGTAGACGCCATTTTTTTCAAGGAAGAAACTCACACACTACTCGACCGTAGGTACAATGGTTCACATGGCTTGATGTGATTTGCTGCAGATATGTAATTTTCCAAGGGATATAAACTTTAAAGAGACAATCCCTGGTATTTAATTGAAACTCTTGAGGTATATTTATGCATTTTACGATGACTATTACGATAGTTTTGTGATCAAATTTAATCTCCCTCTCGAAGAGTGATGATTTTCTCTTTAAATTTGTTTCCATATTTGATATCCTGTAATAGTGCCTATGGAGTCTACATGATGAAAATTGATCGAATTATGAGGAGAAACTAAGAAAATAATCTGTCAATTTTGTAGCAGTATTGGGGACACATAATGTCCCAGTCATCATAAGATTCCTCTTAATAGAAAGGAAACATGTACAAAAACACGCTCAAAATAGCTTTGAGTCTAAGATAAATGAATACCTTCAGATTTTATGGGTAATGATGGTGATAGGAAGAAAATTGAGAAAAGTGTTACAGATTGTATTGGAATCCAACCCCTAAAAAATATATTTGCAATTTTTTTTCGGTTAATAGTAGTGTAACATACAAGCCTAATTTACTAAAAAAAAGTTTAATTTTGAATTTTTTTATGATCAGATTTGCAAGTGTATGAACGAGAGAGTTCCATAACAAAGGTCAATAATATAGTGGGCAAAATTGATTTCATTACATGTATTTGTGAATGAATGAGTTAGCTTCCAAATTGAATGAATGAGCTAGCTTTTGAATTGAATGAAGAGGGAGAGATATTTCGGGTTGTGATATATTGAAGCGTTGCTTTTCTTCCAAGTTTGTATACATCATAGGTACAGATTTATGCAATGTCTCACGAGAAAATAGTGATTAAGAAAATATTAAATGACATTTTTGCCTAAATTTTGTAAATATTTTTGAAGTAACTGATGGCTTAAATGTTTGAGAATTAATTATAATTTTTTAAAAGTACATTCAACTCTTTTTAGTAATCATCATTTAATGTATTTTTTCCTTGAAGTTTTTTAAAAATATTTAGTAAAGAAAACTTTCTAACCAAACTAAAAAATAGTAAGAAAATGTATGAACAAGTTATGAGATATGTGTTTAAAATGAGATCGGAATGAGACATTTCAGAAGATAGGTATAAGTGGTGAAAGTATGGAAAGAAATGCATAAAGAACACCGCAAATTCAATGTGTCTTTACTTTTCTTCTCACCACACACACGTATTGTGCATAGAGTATTGACTTGTCGTTATTCATGGCTTGTTTAGATGTGAGTGTGGAAATAGCTAGGTGCAAAAGACTATGAATCTCATGGGTGCATAGATGTCCATATTTTTATAATTTCTTAGAAAAATGAATTCGTAAATATATAATGAAATTTGATGGGAAGGGAGGTCTCATGGGAGTGCAAGCTTGATCTGAATTTTCAACATCTTTTTTTAATCAATAATAAGGATAAGATTAAAACTAATAATTTTTTCAATTCAGTTATAGAAAATTATTTATCCAATAGAATTAGATCCATCTTCAAAGAAAATATAAAAACGAATAATTGATATGAGGAGATAGATTATTTAAACCATGCTTTTATATTCAAATTTATATGAGGTTCATAATGTCAATTTTGATAATTAAGGAATTAAAGTATATTATTTTGTATTTGTCATAAATAAATGATTGAAGAGAATGGAAGTGCCCACTTTCCTTCGACACTTATTATATTTTGATTTCGATTACTGTAGACTATATACATGGATATTATTATATCATTTTGGCTTAGCATGATGTTAGACAATAGAGATATTTTGACTATTGATGGATTTAGATTCATAGTATGCTTTGTGTGTATTATTAGAGAGACATTTTATATTGACGATGATGTGTTGCTCACATATTTATGTATTTCTAACATTCAACATTCTTCGTCGTATTGAGTAGTATTTAGTAGTTGAACTAATCTTGTGATCTTATTGGTATTGATGAAATATAGAATTGAGATGTCATTATAAATTTTTTTAAATAATAGAATTACTGGTCTGCATGATGATTCAATTAATGTATGGATGATTATTGATTTGTATACATATATCTTATCTTGGATGTTTTGATACAGCCACGAGGCCGAAGGATATATTGTGTGATTTTTGCAGCTAATTTTATGACAACAATCAAAGGGGGATTGGAGACCAACCACAACAGAATATTGGGTGGATACAACAATGGTCACCATGGAAACTTGTGTTATGTTGTGTGTGTTATTATTTATTGTTAGGGGGTCCTTATGGGGGGATGACCTCCAATTGTGACCAAGTGTGTGTGTGTGAATAGTTATTTTGCTTTCTTTTATTTAATTTTGGTTTATGTGCTTTAATTTGTGATGTAATTCCATTTTCATCATTAATTGGTTTATCTGTTTTAATTAAGTGAACTAATCATATTATTAAGATAATTTTAGATGTGACAAAAATGAGTCATTTATTGAAGTATTTGGGGTCTTGGGTTCTTCTGTTCATTGTACTATGTTTTAATCCATAGAGTTTGTAAAGGTATTTTTAAAGAATTTCTTTCTTATTTATTTTTTAAATTTTTATTTCGTCTTATTTAAAAGTACATACTAATAAGTGATATTTTGATTTTTGTTATAGATGTATCAAACTAAAGAGATTGTGGTGGAATTGGTGGAACAGGGGGTATATAAAAAAATAAAAGAAATCTCGTACTAGTGGAATAGGTGGTATAGAAAAAAATATAAGTAATATTGAATTAGTGGAATAGGTGGTATAGAAAAATATAAGTAATCTAGTATATCTTAATTAAGGTGTCCTTCATTTTCTATGTTTTGAGTATATTTTTTTGAGTGACACCTTATATGATGAAAATAACGGTTACTTATTATTAAATTTAATTAAGGTGTCCTTCACTTGTGAATGGTTTCTATGTTTTGTCATTTGTTTTGTTATAATTGTTATTTATTGTCTTTATTTTGTTGGGGTTTTTTTTCTATACAAATAGATATTTGAATGTCCACTTGGTTTATGTTATTCATGTTATATAACTAGTTAATATAATTGTATTTTTGAACTAATTAGAGAGTTTTATTCTCATAAATAAATAAAGGATTTTTTAGACTAATAAATATTAGTAAATCTGCATTATTTTTAACAAATTAATTGTAAAAACTTATTTATTGTCAATAGGATTGGCTTATAAATTTATATGTTATTGCAACATTCAACAATTTCTAGAAAAGAATGATGTCATAAAATCTTAATGAGGTCATTTAAAGTTTCAAAAAAATATTCTACCACATAATACACCATCGTGACAAGTTTCACAAAAATATTAGATCTGATCCTAGTGCACAAAAATTGCAATGAGCTAAAATGGAAACCATCTTTACTTACAAAAACCAACTATAGACATCTCTATTTTTGAAAAGAATCAAAATGAAGCGTCTAAATATGGCACCAAAAAAAAATTTAAAAAAAGGGAAAAACCACTGAATGTGGGTCCAAATTTTATCAAAATTCTCAAACTCCAAAACAAAATTTACACATAAATCATGAAAAAAGGATTGCAAAACACCGCCTTGATGAAATCAATGACATCATGAATTTTAAACATTGATAATGTGATATATTGAGCTCAAATACTGTAATGCACAATTTTTCGTAGACTATTCACCTCTTGAACATGTACTGACTCAATTTTCTAGCAAAAAAAATTTACGGATTATTTTTTTGTATGGGCTCAATCTGACATTTTTTTTGGCCATAAGCTTGTGGCTGTAAATTGCAAATTTTCATGTCGCTAGTCTTGTCCGTTTCATAAATAGTAACAGAGGTTTTTGTTGTGACAATACTTCGCAACATTGTTGCTCTTGTTGAAATAGTCAATAGATAAATATGTAAATTGTTGATATACATATTTCATCTTATTTATTTTGTTTATATAAATTTTAAAATTATAGAAATAATCAATGTTTATGGAATTTACATTATGAAAGTGAGTTATTTATAAGTTAAAATAAGTAATACACCTATTTCATATGAATATGTTCTTTAATTACAAATTATAGATTTGATTTAAATGATTGCATGTATATACTCATAATTAACAAAAAAAGATTAAAATTAACATTTTAATTATAAGTATTTATATAGTCTTTAATTTTAAAGGATAATATTCATTTTGTTCATTTGTGTCCCAAAAATGCGAGTAAATTCATACAATCTTACTAAAAAAGGGTAATGCACTAAGTATCTTAAGTTAAGAGTGTATTGTGAATCGAATCTAGTCATTCTAAAATTCAGTTTGGAAAATGAGAATTTTCCCGCCTTGCTAACATATGGTATTGACTATAAATGTAGTGACCAACAAAACAAATGAATAAAAATAAATAAAATATAATTTTACAAAAAAAACCACCCAGACATGGAGTTGGCATGTGTCAGTGGTCTACAAGACATGGAAAATTCATGTGGTGGACTGTGGGGAGTGAGAAGTGTATATTAGGAATAGGTTTCCATCAAAATATAATGGGAAATAGACTATTTTCAGATTTTGTAGTTTCCAACGGATCTGGTAGTCTTGTATGCAACATGTGGAAGCATAAACAGGATCAAGAACTGCTCACCAAAATCCTTGAGGGAAACATTTCCTCGTGGACTGCAAGAAATGGAGGATATACACAAAATGGGTTTGTTGGAAAGGTTCATAAACTTTTGAGAAAATTCTATTAGTAGGTTTAAATCCAACCTCCACATCCCTTTCCTGCCTTTCCCAACCTGCACCAAAATGGGAGATCTATAATTGGAAGTGGACGTCCATCAAAACATATTAGATAAATGTTTTTTGTCATATTTTAGTTGCAAGTGCTCTGGTAGATATATACGCAAATGTGGAAACTTAGTCAAATGTGTGATCTTTTTGAAAGAATGTCTTGGAGAAAGACGTGAGCTATGGGAATGCACTAACTGCAGGATATGCACATAATGGGTTTGTTGAAAATGTTGTTGAAGTCTTAAGCAAATGCAGATGGTCAAGTGTAAAGTTGGATTCCATCACCCTCTTCCAGCATCCTCCCTGTGGTACTAAAATGGGACCTTAAGAGCAGGGTATTGATATACATCAAAGCATAATAAAAGAAAAAAATTGTCAGATGTAGTATTTGTAGGTGCATTGGTTATCATGGATGCAAAAGGGGGAAGCCATGAATCAGGTTTATGACATCCAACAGAGCATAAATTTAGAGGATTTGTTTTCACAGTGTGCTATGTTAGATCAACTTTTTTATGATCTCTTGTTATGTAGTGCCCAATTCCCTTAACACCTTCTGATACTAATCATGATACTTTTCATTTTATTATGGACATGATTATGGACCTTATTATAGTATGATGTTAGATATTAGATCATGGATTATTGTTGACTTGATTCAGTTATGATGCATGATGATTATTAGAGACATTTTGGGTATTGATGATGATACATTGTTTGACATGGTTATGTTATGGATGTTGTTCGAACATGTGATAATTGGATATTGTGAGTAGACCTAGAAATGGAAATTATTGGATGATGATATAGTTGCTGATAAAACTGTAAACGATATTGTTAGATTGATTTGATGTTGTTGTGATTCATATATCTAGATGATTTCGAGGAATTATATTTATATTATTTTGGATGTTATGATTTGGTCATAAGGCCGAAGGAGGTATTTGTGTTTTATAGGTTAATATATCACAACAAACATTAGGGTGATTGGAGACCAACCACATTGTAATTCTAGATGAATTCAACAAGGTCACGATGGAAACTAGTATTTGTTTGTGTGTGTTTGTGTGTGTTAGGAATTCCCATGGGGGAATCACCTTTAAATGTGACCAAGGGGTTTTATGTGTTTTTATTTAATTTGGTCCCTTTTGTTTATTGATTGCATATGTTTATTTTCTGATACATTTGCCCCTTTCTTTATTTATTAAATAGTGTGTATTAATATTGTGAGTAATCATATTGTTACAATAAATCAAATATGTCGTAAGAAAGAAATTAATGAGATTTTTTGGCCATGATTTAAAGTGATATAAGTATGTGTAAGAGATATGTAAGTGATGTGTAATTTAACTTCGAGTGTGAAACACTCCACCTTCTTGGAAATTCGAAATTGTCCTTGGAGGCTAATTTTGGATGCTTGTGGGATAAGTTAAACTTGTCCCATACCTCTTAAATTTAATTACCAACCATACTTATGGTTGTAGAGTTGAAATTTTAGTTTTATAATACTTTTTTGAGAAGGCAATTTGAAGGTTTTAATTTCATTTTTCTTACATGTTGTAATTTCAGTCCTTTGGGGTGTGGGTTTGTTTTTGAGTACGTAAGTAAACTCTCATATTATTCACCCACCTATTCATTGCACATTGGAGAATAAAGTTGACCTTGTGTTGGGGTTGAGGATGTGTGATGTGGCATCCTACATGGATCCACCTCATCCTCTTCCCTTCCCTCTTCTATAAATTTGAATCCCTTGCCTTGTTTTGGGGTTATTTCACTTTGGAGACTTGCTTCTTGGGTGAATTCTTTGCTTTTTTTTGGAGGTCTTTCTTTGAAGGAATTTTTGGAAGATTGATGCATGCTTGTGCTTGGCTATTCTTGGATTTCTTCCATTGGGACAAAGCTTGTTGTTTTAGAACTGGAACAACTCCATCGTGTAGAGGTAGGAGCTTGACTCTTGAAATACTCTTCTTTTATGACTGTAAGTGTTAATGTATGAATTTTTTGACATGTTTCTGGGCTGTTGGGTAGATGGCCTAGGAATGGTCTAGGAGAAGACTATGGGGTTATATTTTGTGGGAGGCACAAGTGTGTTTTAAGGAGGTATAAGGGTGGATGGTGTTGGGATTTGGGTTCCACCTTACAAAGAAATAGCTTACATTTCTTTACTCATTATGGGGTACCATAAGAGGTTGGGGAGGCATAAGGAAATGTGAGGAATAAGGGGTACTTGGGGGAGGCATAAAGGCATGACAAGGATTTGAAATTATATACATGTGTATATGTGTGTGTGTGTGTGTGTGTGTGTGTGTGTGTGTGTGTGTGTGTGTGTGTGTGGTGGTTTGTTCTCGGGTGGTGATACCCATTTTCCATTTGGGAGGCATAAATAGCATCTCCCATAGTTTCTTTCTCCTTTGGCTTGCTTGATGAAGCCTCAATAATGTTTTTCATGCTTTAATGTAGTTGTAAACTAAATTATGTTTTGGACTATGTTTTTATTGTGAATGTTGCTTGTGTGTTTGTGGAAGCCTGTTGTTTCCATGAGTTGGATCACATATTTTTATTGCACTATGGTTGGGGCTTGGTGGCCAATGAAGAAGGATGGCTTCTCCTCTTCATTGGATTTCTTGGTTGGGTGGAGAGCGTTGCCTTTCCTCTATTTTTGTTGTGATCACAATTTTGGAAGAATGAAAAATATGCATGATGTTGTTCTTGAGCAAGGAAAAAAGACAGTTTGACAATGTCTTGTGAAATGAAATCTTATTGTAGTCCCTTTCCCATTTAAAGTGGATGATCTATGTATTCATTATCATGGAAAGATACTTTTTATTGACAATAAAAGTGGAAATTTGAAATGTAAAAGAGTTATACTATGTATTTTGTGTTGGAAAGAATGAGAAAGAATGATACGTGTTTTATATGTTGTATTTTGAAATCAAATGGAAAGGAGGTTGTAAGATTTTCGTTTGAATTAATGGAAGTATTTTCCTTGTTCATATGATATTCTTTCCATTGGAAATGTACACTTAACAAGCTCTATGAAATCCCTGTTTGGAAAGTGGAAAAGTGAAATACTTGAAAAGAAAATATATTATTTTGCCCTGTAGATAATATATGTTTTTGGAAATAATAAAAGAAGGATGTTACAAAGTTGTCTTTTGGAATCAATAAATGATGTATCACTTTTCTCAAATTACATAGTGACATTGAATCTAATTTTTTAAATGTAATTTAAATCTCTGTTTGAAAGAAAGAAACGCATATATAAAGGAAATGTAATACTATGTCCTTTGAAATATGTAAAAATTGGAAATCAGAGATGTATTGTAGTTTTTGAATAATTTGAATTGAATCAACTAAATGTATTAGATTTGAATTGGAACACATTATAATACTTGGAAGAATAAAATGGCAATTAAACCCTTTTAAATTTGATCTCTGCTATGTAGTTTCAAAATGGCAATTACTTTACCTATAATGCACAGTTCAAACCTGCAATAATGAAATAATAGATTAAATGATTAAATTGAAGTAGTTTTCCCTAAACGAATCTAATTAGACTAAAATACTTAAAGGAAACCTTACAAACCTAGCCCAATCAAGTTCAAGGTTTTCACAATCATTTTTTTGTCAAAGAATGGAAATGCTCAAATTGCAAACCAATCAAAAAAATTGAAGCTTGGAATCCTTCTTAAATCCATATAAGAACAATTCTCCATGTTTGTTTAACATGTTGAGAGAGGGACAAGAACAAATTGAACAAGTTAAAATTTACCAGTTTGAATTGTAAAAGCCTACAAAATGTTTTCACAAAATTGACCCCTTAAAATTTATCAAAATAAAAAATTAATGATCTTTCTGTAAATAAGACATCAAGATATTTCCATAAAGTCCTTGTTTTCCCAAAACCGAGCTCTTTATCAAAATTTATGGCCTTCTGAAGTTTTTCTTCACTTGGCATAAAAAATATGATTTTGGGAAAAATTTCCCTGGCGGGCCCATGGGCCCAAATTTTCCCTTGGAGCTTTGGAAAAGTTTTGAAATTTTTTTCCAATACTTCCTTGCTGACATGCAACCAATTAGAGGTTGCCACGTGGCACCATTAGGTGTCAATGGAGGGGTGGATCTCTTTTAAACTTAGCACTCTTGGAAATTTTTGGGAAATTTTTCCAAATTTTCTCCGCCGGCCTGCACGAAATCAAAGGCTGCCACGTGGCACAAAAAGGTGTCAGCAGAGGAGTGGGCCCCTTTTCCCGTTTGAGCTTTGGAAAAATTTTGAGAAAATTTTTCCAAATTTTCCATGCCGCCCCGCCAACCCGTAGCCAATCAAAGGCTGCCATGTGGCATCCCAAGGCGTCGGCGAAGGCGCAGCTGAATTTATCCCTTTTTTCCTTTAGGGTGCGAACCTTATTTCTCCCCACTACCCCGCTTTCCCCGCATTTGCTTAGGAGACGCCACATGTCTCTTACGGACTCGCAGGGGTGTAGGTGCAAAAGTGAATTCTCGCCTAGTGCAAGAATTTTTCTAAATTATTCCCGCCACTTCATTTTAGCCACGTTGGCTTAGAAGGTGTCATGTGTCCCTGGTGGACTCGTGGGGGTGCGGGCGTGAAGTTGGTTTTTCACTCCGCATTGGGATACTTTCCCAAATTCTCCCCATGGCCTGCCAGCCCATAACATGAAAAATATGAGGAGTTAGAAAGACTTATTTATATCAATGGAAAAGTGAGGAAATTTCCTATCTAATGGGAATAATTTAGGAAATTTTTGAATGTGTTAAGTTTGAGAAAAATCAACATGAACCTTTAAGTCTGTTAGAGAGTGGGTATGGTGAGGAATTACCCTCTGAACCTACTAACCCTAAAATTTGGACCTTATGACCTCTACTAATTGTTAATAAAGGAAAATCATGTTCTAGTAAATTAGAATTGTTCTGGAACTTGTTAGTGGCATATGTTGCCTTGTAACCTAGTTGTAGACTCTTTTAAATAAAAAAAAAGTATTCCATAATTTTCCTAACTAATCCTAGGTTGTTCTTGGGTCTCAAGTGGGTTGTTTTTAGCGGGTGTTACATGTTATGGGTTTTGTATTATAAAAATATATGTAAATTATGCTCAGAACACTGGGGTTTCTCATGTTTCTAAATAGATCTTGTTGTATCAACTATGTAGTTTGTTATTTCCAAATTTTTATAGTGACTGAAGTAAATCCAATTCCAAATTAACTTCCCAAAAACACCTCAGCATGTTCTATAATGGGAGATATTAGTCAAAATGTGGACATCCACCTTAATGTATTAGAGGATGAGCAACATTCTAGCAAATATTTATAGCTACAGCTATCGGGAGGATATGTATGCAAAATGTGGAGCCATGCATACATATCCTCCCGAGCACCTCTTGCTTGCAGACGCAAATATATCATAGGCATGGTTCATCTCTCCTTATCTTTCATAATTCTTGTACTTTAGTTTTTCTTTTGTAACGAAATATAATTTTAAGAGCTTAGGATTATCATATATTTAATTATTCTATAATTACTTGTAAAAAATAAATAAATAAACAAAATGTCGTATCATAACTCACACAATAAAAATAACCATTTTGTAGTCAACCATGAACTTCAACCCTCATTTTTCAAGGTGATTCAGAAAAACTACCTAACCAAACTAGATCACTACAATATTGTTTTATCGACAAGTTGAGGTTGACTTCCCGATAACTATGTTGACCATCTCTTGGTTTAATTAGATAAACTGTAATTTCTAGGGACTCGCAAAGTAACCTTCATAACTCCAGAAAATGGAGGTTAAGATTCCTTTATATACCTTGTTATGTGAGGTGTCATTTCAATCCTTGGATCTTTTTGACTTCCTTATAGGAGCTCTGTTACACTATCTTATAGTGGAAGGAAATTTTTAAATCTAGAAAGTTGGCTTTCATTTTAAACCACATTTTGAGACCTGGATAGAGAAATTATTATCCGTTTTCGCAAACCTCTAGTGTTTTTACTAGACAATTCCAAGGAACTTTAATTTTAGGGGAAAACACTTTTCTGGATAGTTTGGAAAAGGCATTTTGTAGGCCTCTGGTCATAGTTTGACTAGGTCAAACTAGACCAATTATGACCGGTGGCTCTAGAAAACATGTCGTCATTTGAAAACTATTTTTCTAGTTCTTAGTCCTGTCAACTCTGATGAATTCTCAATATATAGGGTAACTTGTAGGAAGTTTTTCATTGCACATTCATCCATTGAACATAGGTTTTGGATGTGATTTTGTGAGCCCTCGAGTTCATTTTTTATCATTAACTAGCTCATTTATGACCTATGGCCCCAAAAAATTAACCGCTAATCATAAAGCATTCGTGAGTTCTGAATTCTGTCAGTTCTTATAAACTGTTGGTATATAAATGGACACGTATAAATTTAACCATGGTGTGTTTTCTCATCGAAAGACAACATTTGAAATTGGGTTCTTAGCCTCCAAGCTTGATTTGAATGTTTTTGTAGCTAGCAAGAAAATGTAAAAATAGAAAGTTATGGGACCCTCGTCGAGTTACCAAACCACCGTGGAAAATTTTGACACATGTAAATAACTGTTTGAAAACTCTATAGTGTAACTTGTTGCATGAAATAGAAATTTTGTCAAAATGGTGCTTCTCTCTCTTCCTTTCTCTCTCTCTCTCTCCTTGGTTACGAAATGAAGTGAAATGAAATGAATACATGTTTCTAAACCTTTTCTTTCTAATGCAAATTATAATTACTATTACATACAAATGTGAAAATAAAGACATCAATTATGTTAGATTAGGGTGGATTCCATGTCAACGATCTATCGTTGATTTCATACTCACATGGTTTTACAGGATGCAAGAATGATGGTGAAAAGGTGATGTGTAATTAATTATTTATTATTGTAATTTATATAGGTCATTGTAAAATTAATATATGTACAATGTAGTCTCATGTTACAAAAAACTTATATTTGAAGTTTTCTAATATGTATGCAATGCTAGTTTTAGGGATATCTTAGGAAATGTGCATTTAATCATAGGTTCAATTTGATTCATAGTTACGTATGGTAAAAAAGGATGGATATATATAATAAATGAATTTGAAGTTAATATCTTTCAATGTGTTTCTAGTGTGTAACAAATGATTGAATAATTGGTGTTGTGTTTCTTACCTTGAAAATGTAATAAATAAACCTAACCACAACAGTCAACCCTAACATAAGATTCATCCATAACTTGTCTTCATGTGGGATCCTCCTTAGCGTGGAAGAAATTGAAATCATAAAATGATCTTAAACCTTGTACTCGATGACACCTCCTAGTTTAGGTAAATAAGACCCCTAGTTCGTGTTATCGTCATGGTCGGTATGTTTAGCATTACCGTCGTGAACCCAATGGTTAAGAGCGGCTTGGAAAAAAAAATCTTTATCTAGAGTAAGTAGATCTAACCCCTCCTTAGTATCATTTTCATCTACCAAGTCTTAAAAAGTTAGATCTATGAATTTTATCCATCATCGAATGAATTCCTTGTTGGATCTAGACAACATAAATGAACCTAGTATAATAGTTGTACTATTATTTAAACTATTGTTAATGATCTTTTTATTTCCTCATAGATAAATGTGTTACCTTGGATACTAACAACATAACACCTTGGTCTTTCATGAAGGTTGTTTAGCATAAATATGTACTCTCACCTTAAACTCATTTATTGTTGGGGGCGTAGAGATTTATGTGCAATTGGAATTATACCAAACATAGGTATTTTTCTTATGATATTCCCATGATTGATCTCTTGGTGGGATTATATTACATAGGTGGATGTCTTGGTTGCAGTATGCATTAACACTGCAGTGTATAAGAGAAAATAATTAGGTTGTCTCATGTTGGGTTACACTCCTTGTAGTAGTGAATCCATTGGTGGAAATTATGTGTCATTTTTGTTTTCAAATGTTATAAAACAATGCTAATAGTGAAACCATATGCGATGTAAAAGTAAAGCATATAAGAGTTAAAACAAGATTTGAGGTTAGGAAAAATGCCACTCTTGGAGTCCTTATAACTCAATTAAACTTTTGCATGTGTTCGAAGAATATGAGCTTCCCTTGGTGAGATCAAAATCCGAGAATATATATATATATATATACATTTTTTTGTTGTAGGAATGTTGAATCAGGAAATAAAGATATCGTGATCGAATAACTTCTATGGGGAAAAGGTATCTTGAATCTAAACCACCCCCCCCCACCTCCCCTAGCCTTAGATCCTAATATTACTTTCTGGACATCAAGTCATATTCACTTGAGTTATAAGGGTAACATGTAGACATTGAACAAACGTTTGAACAAATGTTTGAGAAGCATTTTCTTAACATAAGAACAAGATAATTAAAATATTTATATGTAATTTGAATTATGTCAAATAAGTATGTAAGTTATGGAAATTTTTGTAAAGGATAAAAATTCAACTTAAAACGGCCGAACTGTAAATTAAATGTGGAATGAACTTAAAAATTTGTAGCTGGAAAAAGAAGAAAATTATCCTTGAACAATAATGTTCTTGGAATTTTAATCGTAACGAAGATGTAATCATGGTAATTATGTGTTGTGGGTTTGCCAATCCTTGAGTCCCTTTTCTTATGGCTGAGTTATTGCTAGCATTTGTTCATTAATGAAAGTATGGCATCAACATGTATATGGTGTTGTCTTGTGTCTATATGAGTTGATGACTTATGTAAGTTTCTTGTACATTGTTGAGTTTCTCTTCTTGGAGCCCTTGTGGTCTTGTGTAGTGAGAAATGTAAGTCAAAAAAAAATTATCCTTCTATTTTTACTGTTGTATTTATGTGTGTAAAATGTGGGTGTTATAATAAAACAACCAATGTTGTTTAGCACCAAGATCCTTCACTTTACAATTCATTTATTGATAAAACAACTAAAAATATAACTATTTAGGAATGCTAGTACTAAAGAACATGGGTTTCCAATATTTATATAAACCCCGATAGCAAACAGGGAAAATTATGGATTTTTTTTTGAAAGGGTTACAAGGCATTAGCCAAGATTTAGTGTAATCCAGATTAAATAAGTTTTCTAATTGACTAATTTAGATTGCCCCATTTTTTTTTTAAATTAATATTAAGTTTTATTTCTTTCACTAACTAGGATCCAAAATTTTATTTAAATAATCTTCATTTATCTTTTCACCATTTAACTCCATTAATCCCTTTTAAAATAATTTCTTTAAGGTCCATAATCAATTTTATATTAAATCACAATGGGAAAATAATCTTGCAATGTTAAAGGTATGCATAATATAGTAAATTCATTATCCCAAAAGGGGACAGGTGCAAAAATAAGTCTAACCCCTTAGGCCCCATTAAACTTTACTCACACATTTTTATTTATTTTATTCCCACCTAAATACCCCTTCACATAAGTGATGTAGGGCTCATCCTACACCATTGGATCTAATCTATCTAAGCCATTAGATCTAGGTTAGGCTATGGAAACCCTAGAAATCCTTAAGGGTTATTTTATATTCAATTTCTTAACCTATTCCCTCATTTATTTTGTTTGGATTTTTAGGGTAAGGAAGTAGGACAAGAATATGAAGCTATAGAGGCCATTAGAGGAGGTTGGAAAATCCTCTTTTGTTTAAATCTTGTGTTCAAGATAAGGATATACCCACCTCCTTTGTTGGTATTACTTCCTCTTCTGTATTTTTTATAAAAAAAAAGTAGTATACTTGCAGGGTAGTAACAAGAAACCCTATGTAATTTTTTTGAGCAAATAAAATCAAGTAGATTTTTATATATAAACACTTTTATGTAGATATATACATTTATATACATACCTTTTCTTTGGGTTCTATTGGCCTACAAATTCGATTTTAAAAATATGAATTAATATACCTATGACTATATATATATATATATACAAACTGTGATTTAAAACTTTACACAGGCCGTAACTATGGCTAAAACTGAACTGAGAAACATTGGCCGAAATTTATAAAAGACTATGGTTTTGATTTTAGTGTCGGTTTATAGTGTTTTGGGGGAGAGGCACTGACCCCTACCCCATCTCTTAATAGAACTTTATGGTTTCTACATTGTGGCCACGGCTCACTTAGCCAACAAACTTAAAGTTTTTATTTATATATAAAAAACCTTCTCTCAAAACCCGCATTACCCATATGGCTATTAAAAGCATTTGATTTACGTCTTATTTTATTTGTTAAAACAATGATCTCCACCGATTCACAAGGCTAAAAGAAAATATTTAATTCTTAATATTATTACTACTTTCCATTTCACTTTAGCCGATTTGAAAGGCTAAAAAAATATTATTATAATTCTTTTTAGTTATTTAAATGTATTAATACAAAGATGCATATAAAGTATATATATTTTTCAATTATTCGTGTGTGTGTGTGAGAGATAATATTAGGTAAGTAATAATATGATTATATTAATTTCTAATCATATTATTTATACAATATAAATTTTGAAAATAATTAAATATATTATTAATATATAACAAGTATATATTAATAATATAGATTTATTTATTAATTAAGTTTCTTATTAAATGGGAAATTGCAAATAGTTTGAAAGAATAAATGTTGTAATTTTGAAATTTATATCGATATAACTTGCATGCATCCAGGGAATTATGGTGTAAAAATTGGTGCACTTGACAAGTTTAAACAAGTTATCACTTTCAAATTTATTTCTATAACTATTTAAAGGGGTAATCTTAGTTTTGATATACTCGCTTAATTTATGATAATTTCTATTGCAACAAAGGAAAATTATATTGTAAAAAATAATTCTAATTATTACTTCTTGTATAGCATTGGAATAGGAAATATGAAACATATTTAGTTAAAATTTTACCTCATTCAAGGAGGATTTCCAATAATACAAAAATGATCAAACTTGCTTTCACCCAATAGCACTATTCTTTTCAAAACATATTTAGCATTCATCTTCCAAATAAAAACATAGATTTGAGAATTTTATTCATTTCATTACAAAACCATTACAAGATTCTCAATTCATATGAAGTAATGAAAGTTTTATTAGACTATTTACATGAACTATCCACCAAATTTTAAGGTTGCATCCAATGTACTAGAGGTACAATTTTCAAGTTGAAGAGTCATAATAGCACAAGTTGCAACTTCACATGCCTTTCTTCCATAAGGGTACTTCTTTCATTGAGTCCCACCATTTTCTCCGAGATCAAGCACAACAAAATGGGGGAGTAGACAACACTCTCCACCCAACCAAGTATCCAATGAGAGAGAGAATCCTTCTCCCTCATTGCCCCCCGAGCCCCAACAAGGAAGAAATGATGGTTATTTATACAACAATGGCAACTCAAAAATGTCTTCCACACACACATTCAATCAACACATCAATGAAAAAACACAATACCAACTTTACAACAAATCAACAATTATCAAAACATAAAGGCCTCATACTAAAGCCATGGAGGAGAAAGGAACATGGGAGTTCTTCTTATGCCTCCCAAGGGTTTGGGTGTCCACCTATGAGCCTCCAAAAACTCCATCAAATACACACAACAATCTTATGCTTCCCTCAAGAATCAACCCACTTTTATGCCTCCCTCATACTTGTGCCTCCCTCAATAAAATAAAAAGATAAACACAAAACATATTTATCAATAAGGTGGACATCCCAACTCATATCCTACCTAAAATACCTAGTAACATTTCTCTTATGTCTCCCTCAAGTTTTACCCCAATAACATCTACACATAAGAGCACAACATAATAGACAGGTAAAAAAAGGTAAAGGTCTACCTCACAAATGAAGAGTATCATTACACAACAAGCTCCAAGCCTTCCAAAATCCTAAGCAACAACCATCCACTCCAAGCTCCATTCTCAAGCAAGCTCTAAAAAATTACAAGCATTCCAAAAAAAATCAAGTCTAAAACCAAGCAAGTAAACCCTAATACTTCCAAAAAAATCCAATAAATAAAAAAGAGGGAGGGGGAGATAATGTGGTTCAATGTAGGATGTCACATCATTTCCTCTCCATCCCACATCACCCAAGTCAAACCCATACCCCAAGGCATAATAAATGGGTGGTTGATAGGTATGAAAACCTCTTACACACACCACTCCAACTCACACCCTTTAAGGAAAAAAAATAAACACATGTAATAAAGTGTAATTAAAACTCACTTGTTGCCTTCAAAAACACATAATGGGGTCTATTTTTGACCCCCTAACCCATAGGTAAGGTTGGTATAAGAAATTAAGAGGTGTGGGACAAGCTTAACTTGTCCCATAAGCCTCAAAAAATAGCCCTTAAGCCCAAATACGAGTTTCTCAAGTAGGGTGGAGTGTACAACACTCAAAATCACATACACTCAACTAATAAATATAAGAAAAAAGACTTAAACACTCTAATAAATGACTCTTTTCTGTCACATCGAATATTAACTTAATAATATGATTAGTTCACTTAATTAATATCATAAACCAATTAATGATAATCACAGACACAAAAATTAAATAAAAGAAAGGAAAAAGACTACACACAACCCCTTGGTCATAATTAGGGTCATCCCCCCATGGAAGCCCCCTAAAAAAATAACAAGACAACAACGTTACACAAGTTACCATGGCGACCAGTTGCTAATACCCCACATTTCTTTATTGTTGGTCTCATATCCCCCATAGTTTGTTAGTGTGATATAATTACCTATGAAAATCACACAATACCCCTCTGGCCTCATGGTCATATTAACGATGTTAAACTAATAAAACACTTATATCTAAATATCAATGTCAACATCAAATATCAAAACCACCATTGCTACGACCAAGTAATTAAACAATTACTCCAATTTTCAACATTTTGATTCTACTCATACATCAATTTGCAATTAAGATCATAAACCAATTGAATCATCTAAGTTAATAAATACTTTACTTGTTCACAATTTCATCAATTTCCTCAATATCAAATAAATCATAAGATAACTTCAAACATCATAATATAATCACTATGAATAAATTTCAAAATATCAATATATATATATAAACTTACAACATATCATTATCTTCCATACTAAATGTCTATCAAAAATTAATCAGTTCAGTTACAGTAATGTTTATTCTTCATTTTCCATATCAGAATGAATTAAATTCATTTGTCTATTAATATTTATAGGTACAATGTGCAATGATGTCTATGTGTTCAGTCATAGGGATAGATTAAATATAACAAAACAATATTGAAGAGTGATGATATCACAATCAATTTATAATAAGGCAACCATTCTAGCTAATTTTCTTATCCTTAATGCCCAACAGGGTCCACAGTATGACATATAGTCAAAATAATAACCAACACACAATAGTAATCATGATGTTCTGCACATCTTATTAGTATGCTAAAAGAAATATAGCATCTAGGTTTATTATTATAATCAATTCAAAATTGATAACACGGCTCAAAAAATGTTGAAGAGGAGTGGGCATTACATCCCCCTTTCCTTTGATTTGACTTCTTCCCAAAAATCACGAAGAAAGAGGTAGGGAATAATGCAAAAGGAATAGGATCACACACTTTGTGGAATTCCTTTTCTTCAAAAAAGTGTGGGTCTACAGAACCCAAGTTTGATCTAATGCAATTCAACAAGAAGAAGGGAGATTGAAAGGGATGAGTCCTAAAATTTCTTCAAGTAAGGTTGAAAATATTCAATTTTATAGAGTAACCCTACGTGATTAATCAAGATACAACATATAGCATCAAAACATAAAATGGTCAAAGGATTCTCAAGAATAACCACCAAGTAAAGGAATAACAAGGAGAATTTCATGAACTTGAGATGACCATATATTCTTCAATGGATCTAACATACTGCAATAACAAAATTTAAGGCTTCCACTAAGGTTAAATTATGATTTCAAAGATAGTTATTTAGATAAGGCTAGAAAATATCAACCACAACCATAAATTTATACAATATAACATGTCTACTCAAAGGTCTCACAATTTTTAGATCACACCAGATGAGGTTTAACAACAAGGAAGGACACTTAAATAAGTCAAAACATTTACAATCAAGAAAACTACTCATGGGAAGCACTTCTATAACTCAAGAGGGTACAATTAAATGTTAATGGTAATACTAAGAAAAATCATGACCACAAGGTTTCCTATAGCCTTATTTTACACTTAAAATCGAACACACAACACTCACCTAATTTAGATACGTCAAACATTTAGAAAATATTTCCACTAGAAACTAACATATTAATACAAGAAGCACCATTCACCATAACACAATGGGATTTATTTATCTTAAATCCTTCTCAAGCTCGAAATAACCATAAAGATATAACATGCGTAAATCGTAACACCAAAGAGCATCCAAGGTAGCAAGAGAGAAGAACAAGTAACAAGAGGGGTCCAACTACAATCCAGAAGTGCACCATACCAAAAGTGAGTAAAACCTGGTGAAAATAAATTTCACCTTCCCTTCCCAATGACAAAATGGGGCAACAACAACAAGGTGTCTCAAGAAAATAAGAATTCTCAAATTTATGTCATATCGTCTACATATGTTGCCTTAAAATTACAAATAACCTAGGTCACCAAGGACTAAATCAGCACCTAAGGAGGTTGACTTTCTTAAAAACAAGAGATAAGACTCAATCCTAAAAGGCCATAACTCACACTCATCGAGTTACAAGGAAACAATGGTACCACGACCCAAACTCTTACAAGGGACAAGCACATACATCTATAAACAAGGGAGTACTATGCAATTAAAACATATCACTAACAACAAGGTGTTTCACAAATTTGGGTAGGTGATAAAACTAAGGTGTCAATTATACATTGTACTTAATACACATAAATCTTACTCATTTCATAAACCAACTATTAAGTCAAAAGTTATAGTTTCACTTACTAAGCACTTTTCTTATAAGTTTTCCTAATTAAAATCTTCCTTCTATTATGGCATCACATATTTGTGTCATTAAGGAGCACCACTAATGTTGGTATGATATCTCACCATTCTGTATAGGTAGCGGAATTAATTATTTTATTTCTAGGGAAGGTAAATAGATAAGTTTCCTTTCTATTTATTTTCAAAAAGTTTTATTTCTTCTATTAATCTACCAAGATTATAGCAAGGGGTCATTTTCATTTTTTTCTAATGTTCCAGTTTACTTGTTAATTTTCAAGTCCAAGCCCCTCAATTAGGGTTTCATTAGGATTAATCAATCATTTTACCAATATATTTTAAAGAGAAGGAAGAGTCAAACCTATCACATTATTACTTTTATAGGAATAAGAGATAAATCAACATATCTCATTCTTAATTCTAAAGGAACAAGAGAACATTTGACGTAACAAACACATCATTAATCTTTTAAGAACTAGGAATCGATCAACCAACATGTGCCACACAAAGATTTCAAGGGTTTATCAAAGAGTTACAAGCATCACTAAATGCTCCAAGTGGGTCTCCACAAGTCTCAAAAGAAGTTACGAAGAAAATACCCATTAAAGAGGCATGTTTACTTTTACAAATTTAAGGGGTTTCACAATGTTTTGTTGTTAAGACTAAAAAAAAATCACATAATAAGACAAGGGGAGTTTCCAATCAACACTCTTATTTCCACAAGATACAACTAACCTACAAGCAACAAAATTCCAAGGAAAATTTTACTCCAAGGAAACCACATTTCCCATTAGAAGACATCAACTGCAAGAGGAAAATCAACTAATCTACTCAAACATGGACTTTACAACCAAGAGTTGTAGTTTTAAAAGAAGGGACACGATATAAGCATAACAGAGGTTAAAATATTAAGATCTATAAAACTAAAATCTCTAAAACAAGGTCCAAAAGACCCATATACATCCATAAGTGTCTCAACATTTCCAAATATTATTAGGTTATAGATTGGTAACCATAACATTTTTAAATGTTAAGGCAATGGTATATCTATATATGGGTCATTGAGAGCAATACAAGTACACTTGATTAAACACATTGCCTGAATGGGCTTAATTCTAGCCATAATTACCAAGATACATACAATCCACCAATCAAAACTTACTTTAATGATCAAGGAAACATGGTAAAACAAAGCATGTCATCATGGAACATGTGATACCCGCTAAAACAACCCACTTGAGACCCAAAAAAAAACATTGGATTAGTTAGGAAAATTATGGAATAATTTTTTTTGTTTAAAATATTCTACAACTAGGTTACAAGACAACCGCTTTCACTAACAAGTTCCAGATCAATTCTAATCCACAAGAGTATACTTTTCTTTCAAACACAATTTTTAGAGGTCACAAGGTCCAAAATTTTGGGTTAGAAAGTTCAATTAGGTTCAGAGGGTAATTCCTTACCATACCCACTCTCTAATAGGCTTAAATATTTAACTTGGTTTTTATCAGAATTAATGCATTAAAAAATTTCCCTAAATCATTCCCATTAGATAGGAAATTTCCTCACCTTTCTAGTGATATAAAAAAGTCCTCCTAACTCCTCATATTTCTTGAGTTATAGGCCATCGGGCCTTGGGGTGAAAATTTTCCCCAAGAGCAGACGTGCGGGCCCAGGGGAGAAATATTTCCCCAAGGGCGGGTCGGTGGGCTACGGTGAGGAAAATTTCCTAATAGGCGGGTCTACAAGCTACGGGGAGAAAAATTTCCCAATAGGCGGGTCTACGAGCTACGGGGAGAAAAATTTCCCAAGGGCGGGTCGGCAGGCCGGGGGGAGGAAAATTTTCCAAGGGGTAGAAAGCCACCTTTGCACTCGCGCTCACGTGAGTCCATGAGGGACACATGGCATCTCCAAAGTAGATGCAGGGAAAACATGGTGGTGGGGAGAAAATTTGGTAATTTCCCACGCGGAACAAAAGCCAACATTATGCCCCGTGCTCCTGTGAGTCCACAAGGGACACGTGGCACCTCCTAAGCCATGTGGAGAAATCAGGGTGGAGGGGATAAAGGAGGTTTTAACACCTCAAAGGTAAAAGGGGTAAAGTTCACCCGCTTCTCCACTGACGCCATGTGATGCCACATGGCATCTCCTGGTTAGCTGCCAAACAGCAGGGCGGCAAGGAAACTTTGGAAAAATTTTCCCAAAATTTTCTGAAAGTGAAAAAGGAAAAAAGGAACCTGCACCTCCGCCGATGCCTTGTGACGACACGTGGCAGCTCCTGATTGGCTTTGGGGCAGCGGGGTGGTGGAGAAAATATAGAAAATTTTCCTAAAATTTTCTGGAAGCGCTAAGTTAAAAAGGGATCTGCCCCTCCGCTGACACCTCCTGGTGCCATGTGGCCGCCTCTGATTGGCTATGGGCTAGCAGGGTGGTGGGGAAAAGTTGGAATATTTTCCAAAAAAAATTCTTAAGCTCAAAGGACAAAATTCAGGCTTGCGGGCCCGCCAAGGAAATTTTTCCCAAAAAATATATTTGACGCCAAGTGAAGAAAAAGTTTAGAAGGCCATAACTTTTGATAGAGAGCTCAGATTTTGGGAAAACGAGGACTTTATAGAAATCTCTCATCCTCTTTACTTAAAAACCATTAATTTTTAATTTTGATAAATTTTAAGGGGTCAATTTCAAGAAAACAATCTGTAGGCTTTTACAGTGAAAAATGGTAAAAATGAACTTATTAAATTTTCTCAATTTGTTCTTGTTCCTCTCTCAACATGCCAAATAGACATGGAGAATTTTTCTTAGGTGGATTTAGGATAATTTTTTGAGGTAGATCTATTTGATTGAATTCGAATTTGAAATTTTACAATTTTGACAGAAAAGTGATTGTGAAAGCTTTGAACTCGGTTTTGCTAGGTTTTGAAAATTTTCCTTTAAGTATTTTTGTCTAATTGGATTCCATTTAGGGCAACCTACTTCAATTTAATCATTTAGTTTTTTATTTCATTGTTGTAGGTTCAGTCTGTGCATTTTGGATTTAATAATTGCCAGTTTGAAAATACAAGACAAAGATCAAATTTTTAAAGGGTTTATTTGCCATTTTCTTCTCCCATGTATTATAATATGTTCCAATTCAAATATAATGCATTTATTTGATTCAATTCAACTATTAAAAAATAAAGTACATCTCTGATTTCCAATTTTCACATATTTCAAAAGACAGAGTATTACACTTCCTTTATACGCATTTCTTCCTTTCAAACATAGATTACAACTCACATCTAGATGATTAAATTCAATACAATGATACAATTTGAGGATGGTTAAGTAATCCTTTATTTATTCCAAAAAACAACTTTACAACTTCCTTCTTCTATTCTTTCCAAAATCATATATTATATACAGGGCAGAATAATACATTTTCTTCTCATGTGTTCCACTTTTCCACTTTCCAAACAAGGATTTCATAGTGCATGCTAAACATATATTTCCAATGGAATAATATCATATAGACAAAACAAAACCACTCCCATTAACTACTACAACATATTTCCATTAAAAACATATACAAGTTTATCCACCTCAAGTGGGAAAGGTTACAATAAGATTTCATTTCACAAGGGACTGTCAAACTGTCTTTATCTCAGCTCCAGAACAGCAACATGCAGATTTCTCATTCTTCAAATTTGATCACAACAAGAGTATGGGAAAGGAAATGCTCTCCACCTAACCAAGACATCTAATGAAAAGGAGAATCCATCCTTCTTCATTGGCCCCTGAGCCCCAACCACAATGTAATAAAAAATGTGATCCAACTCATGGCAACAATAGGCTTCCATAAACACACAAGCAACATTTTCACAATAAAACACAGTCCCAAAACAGAATTTAGTTTACAACTACATTAAAACATGAAAAACAATACTAAGGCTTTATCAAGCAAGATAAAGGAGTAAGAAACTATGGGGGATGCTTCTTATGCCTCCCAAAAGGGGAAATGGGTATCACCACCTAAATTACAAACTACCAAAATATAGTATATCATAGCCCTGACATTCCTTATGCCTCCCCAAAGTACCCCTTATTCCTCACATTTCCTTAGGCCTCCCCAACCTCTTATGGAACCCCATAACGAGTAAATAAATGCAAGCTATTTCTTTGTAAGGTGGAACCCAAATCCTAACTCCCTCCACCCTTATACCTCCCTAAAACACACTTGTGCCTCCCACAAAAATAAACCCCATAGTCTTCTCCTACACCATTTCTTAGGCCATCTACCCAACATCCCACAAACATGCCAAAACATTCATACATTAACATATACTTTCATAAAATACGAGCATTTCAAGAGCCAAGCTCCTACCTCTCCATGATGGAGTTGTTCCAAGTTCAAAAACAAAAAGCTTTATCCCAATGCCAAGCAATCTAAATCATCCAAGCACAACCATGCAACAACCTTCCAAAAATTTCTTCAAAGAAAGAGCTCCCAAAACAACAAAAGAATTCACCCAAGAATGAAGTCTCCTAAGTGAAGCAACCCAAAACAAGGAAAGGAGTTCGAATTTTATAGAAGAGGGAAGAGAAGAGGATGAGGTGGGTCCATGTAGGATGCCACATCCAACATCCTCAACCCCAACCCCAAAGTCAACTTCATTCTCCAATGCACAATAAATAGGTGGGTGAATAATATGACAGTTTACTTACACACTCAAATCTAACCCACACCCCAAAGGACTGAAATTAAATCATGTAAGAAAATTACAATTAAAACCTACAATTTGCCTTCTCAAAAATCATTATAAAGGTCTAATCTCAACTCTCCAACCGTAGGTATGGTTGGTAATTAAATTTAAGAGGTATGGGATAAGTTTAACTTATCCCACAAGCCTCCAAAATTAGCCTCCAAGGACAAATTTGAATTTCCAAGAAGGTGGAGTGTTTCACACTAAAAAGTTAACTTACACATCACTTACACACTTACAACACTTTAAATCAAGGCCAACAACTCTATTAATTACTTTCTCATGACATATTTTATTTAATTAATATTAACAACATGCTTACCCACAATATTAATACAACATTTAATAAATAAAGAAAGGGGCAAATGCATCACAAAATAAACACATGCAATATTAAACAAAAGGGTCAAATAATTAAAAACACATAACCCCTTGGTCACATTTAAAGGTGATCCCCCCCATGGGAATCCCTAACAAACACAACACACAAAAAAATACTAGTTGCCATGGTGACCTTGTTGAATTCATCTAGAATTCCAATGTGGTTGGTCTCCAATCCCCCGATGTTTGTTGTGATATTTTAACCTGCAAAACACAAATACCTCCTTCAACCTTGTGGCCATATCAGAACATCCAAAATAATATAAATATAATTCCCAAAATCATCTAGATATATGAATCACAACAACATCAATGCAATCTAACAATATCATTTGTAATTTTACTCAACAACTATATCATCATCAAATAATGTCCATTTCTAGGTCTACTCACAATATCCAAATATCACATGTCCGAACAACATCCATAATATAACCATGTCAAACAGTATATCATCATCAATATCCAAAATGCCTCTAATAATCATCATGCATCATAACTGAATCAAGTTCAACAATAATCCATGATCTAACATCTATCATCATACTATAATAAGGTCCATAATCAAGTCCATAATATAATCAACACTATCAAAAAGGTGTCAAACTAAGTGGGCACTACACCCCCCTCCCCTTAAACACAACTTCCTTCTGGAAGTCACTGGAACTAATGTGGTAGCATCCTCCCATGTAGCTGCAGTCTCATCATATATTTCCCACTGCACCTGCAACTGATCAACCTCTCTGCCTCAAAGGCCCAGGGTCCTGTAATCTAGGATGTGAATGAGCCTCCACCATCACCTGCCCCTGATCCTACACCTGTAATGATGTCTAATGTAACACATGAGATGGATCTGAAACATATCTCCTAAGAACTGAAACATGAAACACATCACGTACACGAGACAAGCTGGTGGCAATGTTAGACGGTAGACCAAAGGGCCGATACGCTCCAAGATCTCAAAAGGACCCATGAATCTAGGAGATAACTTAGAATCTTTCCCATAATGGATGGGGCTCTTATGTGGCCTGACACAAAGGAAAACCTTCATGCCCACATCAAAACTACAGTCTGACCTATGTTGATCTGCATATTCTTCTGTCTGTCATGTGCCTTACGCAGTCTCTATCGAATCAAAATCACCTACTGCTCCATGTCTTGCATACAAAGCTGGTCTAAGAGAAACCCTGTCCTCTAACTTGTCCCAACTAAGAGTTGTCGTACACTCTTTATATAAAAATCCTGAAAAGGAGCCATGCCTATAGAACTCTGAAAACTATTATTGTAGGAAAACTCCACCAAGTATAGGTACTCCTCCCATATAGACTGTTGATCCATCATGTACATCCAAAGCATGTCCTCTAAAATCTTGATTCACCTACTCTGTTTGTCCATCTATCTCAGGGTGATATGTTGTGCCTAAAATTGATTCTCATCCCGATGGGTGTGTTGCATGGTAGTTTATAAATGGGAAGTGTACAAAGGATCGTGGTCACTAATGATCTTCCATGGAATCTCATGCAAACCTGAATTCTCATCCAAATATACCCGTGCCACTACACTAGCTATATAAGTGGTCTTCACTGGAGAAAAGTGAGCCACTTTTGTCAATTTATCAACTGTGACCATGATGGCATCAAGGTGATATCTCAACATCAGTAGCCCAACAATGAATTCCATGGAAATGGTGTCCCACTTCCATTCCAGTATAGCATGAGGAAAGAGAAGGCCAGCTAGATGCTGATGCTCTAACCTTCACTTTCTGGCACTCTAAACATCATGACACAAACTGAAGCCACATCTCTATGAATTCCTCTCCAATGATATAAATTGTCTCAAAGTAGCATGCATCTTTTTCAGTGTGGGATGGGCTGAATAGGGTGCACGATGTGCCTCTTTCCAAGATGTCCTACCTCAATCCTCCATCTCTGGGAACATAAATCTGACCTCTGTGCCTAAGTGCCATCTAATCAAACTTCCCCTTGAGGGCCATCTTCATATTAGTGAGGAAGCTAAAAGAATCCATCTTTCCCCTTGAGGTGGTCTCTCTGTCTACTGACTCGATCTTTTCTCATGATCTCCATATCATACTCAATGTATCCAAACGAGTGTTGAGATTGGCTAAAGACTCAAGAGGAAGTGTAATCTTGACTGAGAATCCATCAAACTCTACAACTAAATCATCCTGCACTTGAAGATAGCCATATCATGTAATCTATTTGAGAGTGTCTGCAGAGACTCAATTCTCCTGTAACTTTCACATGTTCTATCTCCATATCATACTCACAAAGCAACTCCATCCAATCCATTGACAAATTGGGCTGTTGAGAATCAAGTGATCTGCATACCGAGAAGAAAGTTCCCCAAAACCAAGGCCAAACAAGGAGTTGGATAATTAATCTCGTAATGTGAGTTTGCAAACTACTTAAATGGCAACACACCCCAAGCCCTGTTAAAGAAGCATCCATAAGTGGAACCGGCACTGCAATAATAGGTGTTGTAGTGAGACATTCCTTTAGTGTACTGAAGGCCTGCTTACACCTGTCCGACCAAACAAACTGTCTTCCCTTTCCTCTAAAGGGAAGTAAGAGAACTCCTGAACAAATCTCCAATAGTAAACTACTATGAAGTTGTGCACCTCAGTCACAGTAGTGGGTTCTGGCCAATCCATAATAGCTCTAATCTTGGAAGGATCAATGGTGATACCTTCCCCAGAAACGATATGAAAATACTGCACCTTCTTCTGAAAGAATGCACACTTCTCCAAGTTCTCGTAAAGCTACTGCTCTCAGAGACACTGAAGAACCTGGCAAAGGTGACCCTCGTGCTCCTCACGCGTATGTGAGTAATAAAAATGTCATCAAGGAAGATGAGCATCTAAGAAATTTGTGAATACCCCATTCATCAAACTCATAGAAATTATGGGGGCATTAGTCAACCAAAAGGTACCCATTGTGAACTCATAGTTCATATCTCATACAGAAGGTAGTCTTATGAATGTCTCCCTCTGAAATCCTTAGCTGATGATATCCATTAAGGTCTATTAGCGAAAATTGTGGCTCCCTTAATTTGATCAAACAAATCATCAATGTGCGGAAGGCATAACGATTCTTGATCGTTACATTGTTCAGCTAGCGGTAATCAATACACAACTACAAGGATTCACACAAAAATCACTAGTGCAGAGCTCTGGGGTGGTCATCTGATAAGGTGCTCATGAGATAGGCTCTACTCCTGGAACTAAATCTATATGAAAATCAATCTCACGTGGGGGTGGTAACCCTCCCCAAGAAATGCATCTACAAACTCTCTCAAAAAGGGGTGATCATCTAGCGATGGTCCACTAGACCCATCCTCTAATCTGTCACTGACTGTAACATCATACATCTGACAACCCCATTGCACACACTGCTTAAGTTACATAGCAAAATGGTGCGAATATAAATGGGTCTCTTGACCCCTGAAATCACTAACTCAACTCCCAAATCATCTGCACAAGATATAATCTTGTGGTAACAATCCACTCTAGCCCTGTGTGCAGACAACCAATCCTACCCAAGGATGACTCCATATGAGCCCAAAAGAAGGATACAAAGATCCGAGGTAGTGGTGAATGGTCTCAAATCTACCACACACTTCTTAACTAAGGAGTCTACAAAGATATTGGCTCCAGAAGCCATCTCAACATCCCAACTATGACCCTGCTTAACTGCCACCAGCTTGCATTTCTACTAAAGATGGTGCAATAAAAGAATCAGCAGAACTAGAATCAAACAAAATGGAGGTAGGAATACCACCAATGTTACCTATAGTCTCAATAACTTTACTCTAATGCTCTACCTGGAGGTTCTCGACTGCTGCATACATCCTATGATTACGCCCCATATCACCAAAAATAGGCTCTGAGATCTATGTCTTACCCTTTTTATTAAGGTTCTGTGGGAAGTCTCTCTAAAAATATCCAGTAACACCACACCCAAAACAACCGCCTGATCCTCTCCCTTGTGTAGCAAGTCCGGTCGGTAATCTAGAGGTCTATGGTGTGGATCCTGATGATCCGGCTATGGTCTGCTGAGGTCTCTGCTAGTGAGCTCCTACTGAGTGAGCTCTCTGGGCACCCTGTGTCCTGATGGGACCCCTAGGAGGAGGCCCCATACTTCGACCTCTCTGTGCATCAAATCTTTGTGGAGGCTATAAGGTGGGTGGGACTACTGCTGCTGTCTGTCTAAAAGATGACTGTGTTGAACCCTGTGCACCATGAGGAAGGGGTACTGACCCCCTCGATCTGCTATCTTACATCTGCTGTATGCGGCTCTAGTAAATTGATCTCTAGCCTGTTGGGTCTTTCCCTGAGTCTCCTCTACTATATAGGCCTTCTCGACTGGCCTCATTTAATGTTTGTGGACAATGGATCTGCACTACACCTCCAATGTCTAGGTTCAGGCCCCAGATGAACATGTGGATCTGCACCTGCTCATCCTGCATGTAATCAACATACTGGAGTAGATCCAGAAATCTACTCTCATACTCAGCCACTGTAAGAGATGCCTATCAGAGGTCATGGAACTCATCTATCCACTGCTGAATGAACCTCCATGACAAATATCTACTCCAGAAATGCTCCTTAAAGAGGTCTCCAGGTAACTATCTCATAATCAACATGGAGCTTCTACTCCTCTTTCCACCACCAGACACCAACTCCATCCCTCAGTAGATGGATCACAACACGAGCTTTCGCGTTGCTAGAATAAGGACAGAGCTTGAAGCATCTGTTCAAGATCACCAACTAGACCTCTTCCTAAAATCCACCTGTGTCACCAAAATAATGTGATGGCCGAAGCTTCAGGATCTCCCTGATGTGATCTGCAGCTGTGGTCTGACAGCCTCTAGGCCTCTCTACATGCTCATCCCTAAGCCTAGGGCTCTAAGACCTATCTCTATGTCCTGAAACTTGGTCACCCTATCCCCTTTATGGTGACTGTGCATGGAAGTTCTCTCCTCCATGCTCCTCGTTGGGTTGAGGAGATACATGACCCTCAATGGAAGTGACTTCTATCATGTTTGGCTGCATGTCCTCCTACTAATCCTTCGTGTAGACTGACATTAACATCTTGAAGAGTCTACAAAATCTGGGGTAGGATGGCTGCTACAACATGATCTGGTGGTGAGGTAAGTTTAGGTCTATGTGAAAAGACCCCTCGTCCTGTTTGTGCCTCCTTGCATAGATACCAAGGTGAGAGTTACTTCATCTTTCTAAGTTTTATTCAGTTTCCATGTTTACTAAAATATGAAATTTCTAACTAAGTTGTTTTCTAGATTTAAAAGTGTGCTAGGTTTAAGGTTCATGTCTCAAGTTTTCTAGTGTGCCCAATGGCCCAAGATTTTGAACCACTGCTCTGATACCAAGTGTGATGCCATATAAAAAAACCCACTTGAGACCCAAGAACAACCTAGGATTAGTTAGGAAAATTATGAAATAATTTTTTTTTTTGTTTAAAAGATTCTATAACTAGGTTACAAGACAACAGTTATCACTAACAAGTTCCAGATCAATTCTAATCCACAAGAGTATACTTTTCTTTCAAACACAATTTTTAGAGGTCACAAGGTCCAAAATTTTGGGTTAGAAAGTTCAATTAGGTTCAGAGGGTAATTCCTCACCCCCACTCTCTAACAGGCTTAAATATTTAACTTGGTTTTTCTTAGAAATAACGCATTCAAAAATTCCCTAAATCATTCCCATTGGATAGGAAATTTCTTCACCTTTCTATTGATATAAATAAGTCCTCCTAACTCCTCATATTTCTTGAGCTATGGGCTCAGTGGGCCTTGGGGTGAAAATTATCCCCAAGAGCGGGCTTGCGGGCCCAGGGAAGAAATTTCTCCCCAAGGGCAGGTCGGCGGGCCGCAGGGAGGAAAATTTCCCCATGGGCGGATATACGGGACGCGGGGAGAAAAATTTCCCAAGGGTGGGTCGATGGGCCATGGGGAGGAAAATTTCCCAAAGGGCGGAAAGCCACCTTTGTACCCACGAGTCCGCGAGGGACATGTGGCGTCTCCAAAGCCAACATGGGGAAAACAGGGTGGCGGGGGAGAAATTTTGGAAATTTTCCGTGCGGGGGCAAAAAGCCAACTTTGCACCCACACTATTGCAAGTCTGCAAGGGACACGTGGCGCCTCCTAAGCTGTGAGGGGAAAGTGGGGCGGTGGGGATAAAGGATATTTTAACACCCTGAAGGTAAAAGGGGTAAAGTTCACCCGCCTCTCCGCCGACACATCGCGATGCCACGTGGCATCTCCTAGTTTGCTATGGGCCGGTAGGCCAGATGGGGAAACTTTGGAAAATTTTCCCAAAATTTTCCATGAGTGCAAAAGGAAAAAAGGAACCGGCACCTTTGCCGATACCTCACTATGACACGTGGCAGCTCCTGATTGGCTACGGACCGGTGTGGCGGTGGAGAAAATATAGAAAATTTTCCCAAAATTTTCCAGAAGCCCTAAAGTTAAAAATCGATCCACCCCTCCACTGACACCTCGTGGTTCCAAGTGGGAACCTCTGATTGGCTATGGGCCAGTGGGGAAAAATTGGAAAAAATTTCCAAATTTTTTTTTCAAGCTCTAAGGAAAAAATTCGGGCCTGCGGGCCCGCCAAAGAAATTTTTCCCAAAAAAAAAATTTTGACACCAAGTGAAGAAAAACTTCATAAGGCCATAAATTTTGATAGAGAGCTCAGTTTTGGGGAAAATGAGGAATTTCTAGAAATATCTTGACATCCTCTTTACTTAGAAATAATTAACTTTTAATTTTGATAAAGTTTAAGGGGTCAATTTCAAAAAAATTTTGCAGTTTGAATTGGTAAATTTTAACTTAGATCTGCAGAATTTTACAGTGCAAACTGGTAAAAATGAACTTATTAAATTTGCTCAATTTATTCTTGTTCCTCTCTCAACATGCCAAATAGTCATGGAGAATTGTTCTTAGGTGGATTTAGGATAATTTCGAGACATAGATCTATTTTATTGAATTCCAATTCAAAATTTTACAATTTTGACAGCAAAACGACTGTGAAAGCTTTGAACTCGGTTTTGCCAGGTTTTGAAAGATTTCCTGTAAGTATTTTTGTCTAATTGGATTTTTTTAGGGAAACCTACTTCAATTTAATCATTTAGTTTGTTATTTCATTATTGCAGATTCCGTCTGTGCATTTTGGATTTAATAATTACCAGTTTGAAAATAAAAGACAGAGATCAATTTTTTAAAGGGTTTATTTGCCATTTTCTTCTCTCAAGTATTATAATACGTTCCAATTCTAATCTAATGCATTTAATTGATTCAATTCAACTATTCAAAAACTAAAATACATCTTTGATTTCCAATTTTCACATATTTCAAAAGACAGAGTATTACACTTCCTTTATATGCATTTCTTCCTTTCAAACATAGATTACAACTCACATCTAGATGATTAAATTCAATACAATAATACAATTTTAGGATGGTTATACAATCCTTTATTTATTGCAAAAAACAACTTTACAACTTCCTTCTTTTATTCTTTCCAAAATCATATATTATATACAGGGCAGAATAATACATTTTCTTCTCACGTGCTCCACTTTTACACTTTCCAAATAGGGATTTAATAGTGCATGCTAAACACATAGCTTTCGAATGGAATAATATCATATGGAAAAGACAAAACCACTCCCATTAACCACTACAACATGTTTCCATTACAAACATATACAATTTTCATCCACCTCAAGTGGGAAAGGTTACAATAAGATTTCATTGTCATTTCACAAGGGACTATCAAACTGTCTTTATCTCAGCTCCAGAACAACAACATGCAGATTTCTCATTCTTCAAATTTTATCACAACAAGAGTAGGGGAAAGGCAACACTCTCCACCCAGCCAAGACATCAAATGAAAAGGAGAATCCATCCTTCTTCATTGGACCCTGAGCCCCAACCACAATACAATAAAAGATGTGATCCAACTCATGGCAACAACAGGCTTCCAAAAACACACAAGCAACATTTTCACAATAAAACATAGTCCCAAAATAGAATTTAGTTTACAACTACATTAAAACATGACAAACAATACTAAGGCTTTATCAAGCAAGGAAAAATTGCAAGAAACTATGGGGGATGCTTCTTATGCCTCCCAAAAGGAGAAAATGGGTATCACCACCTGAATTAAAAACCACCAAAGTATAGTATATCATAGCCCTGACATTCCTTATGCCTCCCCAAAGTACCCCTTATTCCTCACATTTCCTTAGGCCTCCCCAACCTCTTATGGCACCCCATAAAGAGTAAATAAATACAAGCTATTTCTTTGTAAGGTGGAACCCAAATCCCAACTCCCTCCACCCTTATATCTCCCTAAAACACACTTGTGTCTCCCATAAAAATAAACCCCATAGTCTTCTCCTACACCATTTCCTAGGCCATCTCCCCAACAGCCCACAAACATGCCAAAACATTTATGCATTAACATATAAATTCATAAAATAAGAACATTTCAAGAGCCAAGCTCCTACCTCTCCATGATGGAGTTGTTCTAAGTTCCAAAACAGCAAAAGCTTTATCCCAATGCCAACAATCCAAATCAGCCAATCAAAAGCATGCAACAACCTTCCAAAAATTTCTTCAAAGCAAGAGCTCCCAAAACAGCAAAAGAATTCACCCAAGAATGAAGTCTCCTAAGTGAAGCAACCCAAAACAAGGTAAGGAGTTCAAATTTTATAGAAGAGGAAAGAGAAGAGGATGAGGTGGGTCCATGTAGGATGCCACATCCCACATCCTCAACCCCAACCCCAAAGTCAAATTCATTCTCCAATGCATAATAAATAGGTGGGTGAATAATATGACAGTTTACTTACACACTCAAATCTAACCCACACCCCAAAGGACTGAAATTAAATCATCTAAGAAAAGTGCAATTAAAACCTACAATTTTCCTTCTCAAAAATCATTATAAAGGTCTAATCTCAACTCTCCAACCATAGGTATGGTTGGTAATTAAATTTAAGAGGTATGGGAAAAGTTTAACTTGTCCCACAAGCCTCTAAAATCAGCCTCCAAGGATAAATTCGAATTTCCAAGAAGGTGGAGAGTTTCACACTCAAAAGTTAACAACTCTATTAATTAATTTCTACATATTTTATTTAACTAATATTAACAACATCACTTACACATCTCACATTACAAATTAAAAACAGTTTAAATCATGGCCAACAACTCTATTAATTAATTTCTCATGAGATATTTTATTTAACTAATATTAACAACATGCTTACCCACAATATTAATACAACATTTAAAAAATAAATAAAGATATGGGCAAATGCATCACAAAATAAACACATGCAACATTAAACAAAAGGGTCAAATAAATAAAAACACATAACCCCTTGGTAACATTTAAAGGTGATCCTCCCCATGGGAATCCCTAACACACACAAACATGCATAAAAAAATACTAGTTACTATGGTGACCTTGTTGAATTCATCTATTAAAAACAGAATTCCAATGCAGTTGGTCTCCAATCCCCTCCCTCCAAATTGATGTTTTTAGAGAATGTGATATTTTAACCTACAAAACAGGCCCAAAATACGTCCTTCTCTGCATTTGCCTCATGGCCATATCAGAACATCCAAAATAATATAAATATAATTCCTAAAATCATCTAGATATATGAATCAGGGGGCAACAACATCAATGCAATCTAACAATATCATTTGTAATTTTACTCAACAACTATATCATCATCAAATAATAATTTCCATTTCTAGGTCTACTCACAATATCCAAATATCACATGTCCAAACAACATCCATCATATAACCATGAACAACATCCATAATATAACCATGTCAAATAGTATATCATCATCAATATCTAAAATTATCATTATTAATATCAAAAAGGTCTAATAATCACTAAAATCTATGCATCATAAATACAATGAATCAAGTCAACAATAATCCATGATCTAACATCTATCATCATACTATAATAAGGCATCCATAATCAAGGCACCTAGGGTGTACCCCCATATGATGAAATGTCACAATACAAACAGCATAGAACCAACTTAACAACATGCAAGAAATAATCACGTAACATTTATCTAAGTAGTCGACAAGATAAATGAGCTCCGTCAAAGTAAGTGTTATCACCGAATCACAGCACCCCTGGATGTTGATCAGATTTCTAGTTTGATCACTCTAAGCATCTAGTGTGATTGGATAACATGGGTACTATCTCCAAGTTGTGGGACTTGCTACTTGAGATAGACCTCCAGAGAAAGCTGGTTCTTGCTCCTAAACTACCTGCCACAATCTACTCTAATGCAGGAGAAACTAGCTATTCTAACCTAAAATTCCAAGGGACCAGAGAGAGAGAATACATAAAATGAAAGCCTACACTAAAGCGGTGATACACCAGAAAAGGAGGGTGGGAGAGTAATCTCCAAATGTGTGAAATACAGAGGCAAAATGCACACTAGGAGAGGTGATGACAGTTCACCATAATCCAGCAAAATGCATTCACAGCAATATTCCAAGCACACACAATGATAATGGATTCTTACAAGAACATAATAAATAGACACAGATATACTTGCAGAAAGATTAAAGGGGCAAGAAGAATGCAAGAAAAACACAGCAGGGGAAGATACATCCACAAACTTGTATTTTATTGCTTTCTGGTATGCACAATTCAGTCTATTACAAGATAAGGGCCTGGATCACCATGCAAGGAGTCCACTACAAGGGCCTGCAACACACTGGCTTCACAAATCAATTTTGGCAGAGCTTTGCTACCCAAAAACTCTCTCTCCTTTACAATAAGCCCAACACTCCAATTTATAGAAAAAATGAGAAGAGAAGAGAAGAGAAAGTGGAAATCCCGAAATCTGTCCTTCAACCACCTGTAAGAGGCATTAAATTGAGTGGACTGGGTATACATTACTTGCAAAAGGCTCCCCATACTGTCCCATGTGCTGCGGCAGAGAAAGAATGATGACCATGCCTCTTAAATGCACTCCCAGCTACCAAATAAAACACTGTTCTGAACCCGGCCACGTTTTCTTAAAAATATCAATCAGTTTCTGATCAAATTTGGAATTTCTTGATTGCTGTGCATCGGGCTCGGAACCACGGTTCCAACGGTACCAATTTTGTGCGATTTCGTTGAGAAATGCGAAAGTTATGGCCTTCTGAGTGCAGGCAGCTATTTTGGGCCTGGCAGGCGTTTTCTGTCATTTGACGGGAAAGAGCATCTACTGACTGGAGCCGAACACATTTCCTTTATTTAAATATATCTATCCTCATTAAAATTAGTTTTTGTGGCGTAGAGGACGTCGTGCTCGTTCCAGAAAGTCCAATTTTATCAAAATCGGAGCTCGGAGTCAAAAGTTATGGCCGTTTGAAGTTCCACGGGTCAAATGTTGACTTTTCTCCTCTGCCTTCGGCCATTTCGGCTTTTCCGCGTCCCGCACGTCCCTTTGTCCCATTTGGTTTTGGTGCTGAAATTTCCCATTTCGGCCGATCCAGCCGGTTCGCGTACTTTTGGCCCGCGCGTTCCCATTTGCTTTTGGACTGTCCGGGACAAATTCACCCGGTTCGGCCGGTCGCGCCTTTTTGTCCCAACTGTCCCGGGACAAAATTTCTTATTTCGGCCGGTTCGCCCGGTTCGCGTACGTTTTGACCCGCGCGTCCCAGACTTTTTCGGGCTGCCTTGACTCATTTCGCCCGGTTCGGCCGGTTCGCGTACTTTTGTCCCGCTTGTCCAAAGGCGACCCTCTTAGCAGTTAGTCGATTTTTTCTCTGTCGAACCGGAATTTCGCGCCCCGCCGCGTACTTTTGTCCCATTTTTCCTTGTTGCGTTTTAGACTGTTTGTGCTGATTTCGCCCGGTTTCGGCCGGTTCGCGCTTTTCTGTCCCAAACGTCCCAGAGGCGACCTTGAGCGGGACTTAGCCAATTTTCAACGATTTTTTCTGGATCAACCTATTTGCCTTCTGCAACCCTTTTTTTTGCATTTTCTCAGAACTTACTCTCTTCCTCTTGGACAGGGGAGTTAGACAAATATGAGGGGACCCTAGAAACATGACTTTTCGCCCTGAATCAATATAATTGCTTGCATGTTATCAAAATTACCTTGGGGGTGAATTTTGGATAACAGTAAGATCCAATAAATATCGGCAATCAAGGAAAGTGGCTAAGTAGTTGCATTGCAATGTTTTAAAATCTCACAAAAAATTAAAATTAACAAAAGGAGCCTCACAGCTTCTCAATCAAATCATAAATAAGATGTTGGTCCTTAATAAAATAACACAAGCTTACGAATGTAAAATTCAGAAATTCAACATCACATTCACTTCGTAGCCCTTTATGGACACCAATAGGGGTAATATGCATTGAGCGCAGTTCTAAGAATGCATACATAAGATTGGATCAAATGAGACACCCAGGATGTAATATCCACTCTCCCATACGGGTATCAAATTGACAAACTGACAACCAGACCATCTTACCTAATCACTAAAGGAAGGAATCTCTAAAAAAATTATAATTTACTCTATCTGACCCCTTGAACACAACCACTAATGCTAAACCACAAGAATCACACCATACAATTTATCATTCCAACAAGTCCAACAAGGAAGATTCTTAATGTGTTTATCACATCATACGACTAAAGCAAGAGTTAGGACTCATCAAACATCATATTTTAAATGAGAATCAAGTTTCTGCTACACCATAAGTTCACAAGAATATCAATATTATTCAACATTTATAATTCTACTCGGGTTTGACAAAACACCACTAGGCGAGTACAATAATTCAAACAACTTTATTATTTTGTTATTATTTTAATCATAAAGGTTCAAATTTTTGCTAACTGGTTTTCGGATTTCAAATTTGGCCCAGGGTCCAAGTGTTGAACCCATGGCTCTGATACCAAGTGTAATGCCCACATTTTTCCCACATAAATCCCCGTAAGAAACCCCGGTAGCAAGATAGGAAATATTATGGAATAATTTTTTTGTAAAGGGTTACAAGGCATTAACCGAGATTTTTATCTAAATCATGATTATAAAGTTTTTCTAATCAATTATATGGCTAGATTGGGACTAAAATAATATTTAATTACTATTGACCCAACCCTTATTTAAATTTTTTTAGTTTAATTTCCACTATTACATTCCGCTCCAAAATTTTATTTAATATTAATCTTCAGTTTAGCTCCTTCATTATTTCAGTCCATTAATGTCTAATTAAAATCTATGTATTGAATGGTAATAATTAATCAACAAGGTAAGATTAATAACCTGCTATGTTTAAAAAAATGCATATTATACATGGTTTAATTATTCCAAAAGTGTCAAGGGTACCAACATGGTCTAACTCTTTTGGTCCCATTTAACATTACACACACATCTTTTAATTAAAAAATTCCTACTTAAATACCCCATCACTTAAGTGATATGGGGTGCATCCTCCACTATTCGATGTAATCTTTCCTAGCCCTTAGATTTAGGGTTGACAAAAGAAACCCTAGATATCCTTATGGGTTCTTTTATATTCAATTACTAAATCTAATCTCTCATTTCTCTTGTTTTGGATTTGTATGTTAAGGAAGGAGACAGACCACAAAAGGGAGCTCCAAAATTAGGGATGAATACACACAACACAAATATGTGTGTGCATCCCTCTTCAAGAATTTATTTTAAAACTATCTATAATTTGTATTGATTCTCATTCTTTCTTTTTGTTTTCTAGCGTATTTAGGTTGTGGGTAAATACCTATTTTATTCTTGCTCATTGTAAAAATTTTGATTACAAGCTTGTATATATACACATTATATATATATACCATTAAGGTATGTGTGTATATGGAAATAAGTATTTTTAATATATTAATTTATTTTATTTTATTTTTAGAACCATTTAAATGATATTCTCACAAAAAAACCAATATATATATATATATATATATGAGTAAATACAAATTATATATATATATATATATAAACCACTTAACAAAAAGTCACAGTTTCGATTTTTTTTGTAGGTCGCAATAGAAGTTATGGCCGACTGAAATAAACCATGGCCAATAGTAATAAATATGGCACAATGTTTATGAAAATAGTAACGCAAATGGCGAGGTTATAATGTTGGGGGAGGGTTGATATTTTAATTAATGGGGGGTTTACAATGTTGGGGGGAGGCTGGGGTGGCGCCAACCGTAATGCCACCCCATACAAAATATGGGTTGGGGGTGGGGTCGGTGCCCCTCCCCCCAGGCCTGGATTTTCAAATTATCTGTGCCTGTCAAATCAAAATTCACTAACGGTTTAGCTCTTTCATGTGACTATAAATTCAGGTAATTTTTATAGGTATGTCTATAAGATTTTCATATATATATATAAATAGGTATTATGTTTTTATATAAACCACTTAAAAAAATTTACGGTTTTTGAAAATTATCAACCTGTCATTGTCTACGGCTTATAAATTTTTTCACCTGTAAAATACGGTTAAAATCACAAAAAATGGCCTATAGCCTGTAAATTTCCAGCCCTGCCTCCCCCCAACCTTAACCTAAAACTTTTAAAACATAAGTGCCATAGCCTCCCACAAATGGGATTAAATAAAAATTTTAAACATTCTTTTCAAAAGCTAAGGTAACTGGTTTTTTATAAGGTATAAGGAAATTTGATTATCTCTCCTTTTAAAAAAAAAAAATATTTTATTTATTAAAACAAAACCCACAAAAGGATTAATTTCCAATATAAACTTTTAATTATTAAAAGGTATTAATATATCTATATATGATAAAATGTATATATATTTAGATATATACATATATTAATATTTGTTGATACTAGGAAAGTAATAATATTTATTAATGATACTAATTAATAATATTATTACATTAATATTTTAAATTTATAGTAAATCCACTATATGTTATTAAGATACTAATAATTTACATTGGTTTATTAATTAAATTTACCTTGATAAGGAGATTGCAAATTATTGCGGGGGAGAAAATTGTAATTTTGAAATTCATATGGGTATAAATTGCATGCAAACACCATAGGGTGTATAGTGTAGAAAATTGGTGCAATTGACAGAATTGAAACAATTTTTTCACTTACTAATTTATTTTTGTAACTTATTAAAAAGACTAATACATAATTGTGAATTTACTCTCATTTACTTGATGACAATTTCTATTACAATGAAGGTATAATTAGCTTATAATAGATAATTCCATTTACTCATTCTTATATATTCGGTTGGAATAGAAGAAAGTATGAAACATACTTAGAATACCATCTATTCTTTTTCTCATTAAAGGATAATTGAAAATAATGCTAAGAGGAGTAATATTTTACTTTCTAACTAATAGCATTCTATTCTTTTCTAATCATGGATTCACCATATAATCTTCCCAAGTAAAACTTAGATTGGAGAAATTTTATTCTTTTCATTATAAAACTATTAGAAGGTTCACATTTCAAATGAAGTAATGTTAAGTCACCATAATACCATTTGCAGGGACTTATTCACCAAAGTGAATAAAATTACATCCTAATGTACTATTGAGGTACAAAATACAAGTTAAAGAGTCATTATAATACAAGTTGCAACTTCACATGCCTTTTTCCTAGAAGGGTAACTTCTTCCATTTAGTCTCCACCATCTTCACCAAGAATAAAGCACACAAAAAAATGGGGGAGTAGGCAACACTGTCTACCCAACCAGGATATCCAATGAGAGAGAGAGAAGCCTTTTTCCTCATTGGCCCCCGAGCCCAAACAAGGAAGCTAATGAAGACTATTTAGAGAACCATGCGAAACTCAAAAATGGATTCCACACACACATTAAATCAAGGAAAAAAATGAACTAACACGAATACCAATTTCTATACAACCAACCAACAAATATGAAAACAAAAAGGCTTCATGCTAAAGACGTGGAAGAGAAAGGAACATGGGGGTTCTTCTTATGCCTCCCATGGTTTTGGATGTCCACCTATGAGCCTCCAAAAAAATCCATCACAATAGACATAACTCTCTTATGCCTCCCTCCAAGAATCATACACCACTCTTATGCCTCCCTCAAGAATCAACCTACTCTCATGCCTCCCTCACTCTTATGCCTCCCTCAATAGAATAACAAGATAAAGACAAAACATATTTATTGACAAGGTAGACATCCCAACCCAACTCCCTTCGAAAATATCCAATAACCATTTATCGTTTTACCTCCCTCAATTTTTTACACCCCATGTCCGTTTATCCCACAACCTAAGAAGAAAATCCATTTCTAACACTCATAAGCAATGTAACAATAAACATTGTACACATAAGAGCACAACAAAATAACAAGGGTAAAAGAAAAGATGGAGATCTATCTCAAAAAGGAAGAGTATCAATACACAAACAAGCTCCAAGAATTCAAAAAATACTAAGCAACAACCGTTCACTCTAAAATCCATTCTCAAGCAATCTCTTCTAATATTCCAAGCATTCCGCCATAAAAAAAGCAAGTCTAAAACCAAGCAAATAACCCCCAATATTTACCAAAAACTCTAATAAATAGAAAAGAGGGAGAGAAAGAGATGTTTTTGGCTTAATGTATGATGCCATATAATTTCTTCTCCATCCCACATCATCCAAGTCAAACTCATACCCTAAGGCACAATAAATGGGTTGTTGAGAGGTATTACAAACCTCTTACACACACCACTCCAACCCACACCCTTAAAGGACATAAAAATAAACACAAGTAAGAAATTACAATTAAAACTCACCCTTTTACCTTACAAGACATAAAATGGGGTTTATTTTTGACCCCCCCAACCCATAGGTAGGGTTGGTATAAGAAATTAAGACGTGTGGGACAAGCTTAGTTTGTCTTACAAACCTCTAAAATTGTCCCTTAAGGCACAAATCTGAATTTCCCAGGTAGGGTGGAGTGTGGAACATTCAAAATCACATATGCTCAACTAATAATCACAAGAAACAAAGACCCGGCCACTTTAATAATTTACTCCTTTTCGTCATGTCCAAGAATTAGCTTACTAATATGATTAGCTCATTTAATTAAGACACATAAACCATTTAATGATAAAATGGAATTACATCACTAATTTAAATTACATACACCAAAATTAAATAAAATAAAGGAAAATGAGCTACAAATAAGCCCCTTGGTCATAATTTTGGTTATCCCCCGATGGAAACCCCATAACAACAAAATAACAAGACAACAACATTACACAAGTTGTCATGGTGACCAAATGCCAATACCCCACATTCCTTCGTGTATTGGTCTCCGATCCCCCGTAGTTTGTTGTTGTGATATAATTACCTTCAAAAATCATACAATGCCCCTCTGGCCTCATGGCCATATCAACGATGTCGAAGTAATGAAACACTTATATTTAAATATAAATTTCAACATCAAATATCATAACTACTATTTTTAAGACCAAGTAATTCAAAAATTACTCCAATTTTTAACACTTCGATTCTACTCATACATCAATTTGCAATTAAGATCATAAACCAATTGAATCATCTCAGTTAAGAAAGACTTTTTCTCACCAATTTCTTCAATATCCAAAAAATCATGAGATAACTTCAAACATCATAATATAATCACTACGAAGAAATTTTAAAATATTAATATATATCTAAACTGACAATACATCATTATCTTCTATATTGAAAGTCTATCAAAACTTAATCAGTTCCTTTAGAGTAGTTTCTATCCTTCAAATTCCATATCACAATGAGTTAAATTTGTTTGTCTATTAATATTTATAGGTACAATGTGCAATGATTTATATGTGTTCGGTCATGGGGATGGATTAAATATAACTAATAAATATCGAAGAGTAATGATATCATAATCAATTTATAACAAGCCAACCATTCTAGCTAATTGTCTTATCCTTAATGCCCATTAGGGTCCACAGTACGACATATTGTCAAAATAATAACCAAAACACAATAGTAATCATGATTTCTTGCACATCTTATTAGTATTCTAACAAGAATACAAAATTCAAGTTTATGATTATAATCAATTTGGAATTGATAACACGGTTAAAACAGTGTTGAAGAGGATTGGGCATTACATCCTCCTCCCCTTTGATTTGACTTCCTCCCAGATTTCGTGGAGAAAAAGGTATGGAAAAATGCAAAAGGAATAGGATCACACCCTTTGTGGAATTCCTTTTCTTCAAAAAAGTGTGGGTCTATAGAAACCAAGTTTGGTGCAATGAAATTCAACAAGAAGAAGGGAGATTGAAAGGGAGGAGTCCTAAAATTTCTTCAAGTAAGGTTGCAAACATTTAATTCTATAAAGTAACTCTACATGATTAACCAAGCTAAAACATAGCATAAAAACATTAAATGGTCAAATGAGTCTCAAGAACAACCACCAAGTAAAGCAATAACAGTGAGAATTTTGTGATCTCAATATGACCATATAGTCTCCCCTGGATCCAACATACTACGATAAAAAATGTTAAGGCTTCCACTAAGGTTAAGTTACACTTTCAAAGTTTGTTATTTAGATAAGGCTAGAAAATATCAACCATGACCATCAATTTATATGAGAAAACATGTCTACTCAAAGGTCTCATAATTTTAAGATCACACCAAATGAGGTTTAACAATAAGGAAGGACACTTAAATTAGCCAAAACATTTACAATCAAGAAAATATTCATGGGAAGCACTTCTATAACTCAAGAGGGTACAATTACATTTTCATGGTAATACTAAGAAAAATTATGACCACAAGGTTTCCTATAGCCTAATTTTACACTTAAAATTGAACACACAACACTAACCTAATTTAGAAACATCAAACATTTAGAAAATATTTCCACTAGAAACTAATGTATATCAATACAAGAAGCACCATTCACTATAACACAATGAGATTTATTTATCTTAAATCCTGCTCAAGCTTGAAATAACCATAAAGAGAGCACATGCATAAATTACAACACTAAAGAGCACCCAAGGGAGCTAGAGAGAAGAACAATTAACTAGAGGTGTCCAACTATAATCCATAAGTGCATCATACCAAATGTAAGTAAAAGCTTACGAAAATAACTTGTACCTTCCCTTTACAACAATAAAAGGGGTAAACAAGAACAAGGTGTCTCAAGAAAATAAGAAGAAAACAGGAATTCCCAAATTTATGTCATATCCTTTACATATGTTTCCTTAAAATTACAAATAACCTAGGTCACAAAGGACTAAATCAACACAATGGGATGTTTCTTTTATTAAAAACAAGAGATACTACTCAATCCTAAAAGGCCACAACTCACACTCATCAAGTTTTGAGGCAACAAGGGTACGATGACCCAAACTCTTACAAGGGAAAAGCACATAAATCTATGAACAAGGGAGTACTACACAATTAGAGCATATCACTAACAACAAGGTGTTTCATAAATTCAGGTAGGTGACAAAACTAAAGGTTTAATTATACATTGTAATTAAAACACATAAATCTTACTCATTTCATAAACCAACTATTGAGTCAAAATTTATAGTTTCACTTACTAAGAAATTTTCTTATAAGTTTTCCTAATCAAAATCTTTCTTCTATTATGGCATCACATATTTACATCATTAAGGAGCACCACTAATGTTGGCATGATATCTCACCATTTTGTATAGGCGGTGGAATTATTTATTTTACTATTTGGGAAGGCAAATGGATAAGTTTCCTTTTTATTTATTTTCAAATAGTTTTATTTCTTCTATTAATCTACCAAGATTATAGCAAGGGATCATTTTCCTTTTTTTCTAATGTTCCAGTTTACTTGTCAATTGTCAAGTCCAAGCCCCTCAATTAGGGTTTCATTAGGATCAATTAATCATTTTACCAATATATTTTAAAGATAAGGAAGAGTCAAACCAGTCACATTATTACTTTTATAGGAATAAGAGATAAATCAACATATCTCATTCTTAATTCTAAAGGAACAAGAGAACATTCAACGTAACAAACACATCATTAATCTTTTTAGAACTAGGAATCAATCAACCAACATGTGCCACACAAATATTCCAAGGGTTTATCAAAGAGTTACAAGCATCACTAAACACTCCAAGTGGGTCTCCACAAGTCTCTAAAGAAGTTATGAAGAAAAGACCCATTAAAGAGGCATGTTTACTTTTACAAATTTAAGGGGTTTAACAATATTTTTGTTTAGACTCAAAATTTGGTTCACATAATAAGACAATGGGAGTTTCTTATCAACACTCTTATTTCCACAAGATACCACCAATCAAGAAACAAGATGGCGAGGAAAATTTTACTCCAAGGACCCCACATTTCCCATTAGAAGACATCAACTATAAGAGGACAATCAACTAATCTACTCAAACATGGACTTTACAACCAAGAGTTGTAGTTTTAAAATAATGGACGCGATATAAGGACAACGGAGGTTAAAATATTAAGATCTATAAAACTAAAATCTATAAAACAAGGTCCAAAAGACCCATATACATCCATAATTGTCTCAACATTTCCCAACCCGATTCGGTCATATATTGGTATCCATAACATTTTTAAATTTTAAGGCAATGGTATATCTATTTATGGGTCATTGAGAGCAACACAAGTACACTTAATTAAACACATTGCCTGAATGGGCTTAATGCTAGCCATAATTACAAAGATACAACCAATCCACCAATCAATACTTACTATAATGAACAAGGAAACATGGTAAAACTTAGCATGCCATCATAGAACATCACTACCAAACAAACGTTATCCACTAAAATCTACATTCAACCAAGATTCAATCCAATCCTAGCTTAATCCATAAGCCCATAATCAAAAACCTCTACTTCGACGAGGGTCAAGCTCTTGCCTGGTTGTAAGAGAATCACCACCACTGATATCAAACTTCCAACTAGACTGCATGACACAACGAACTCTCTTTCTAGAAAGGATTAGCAACGAAATAGTCACTCTAAAACCCTAGACATACTCAAGGTTCTGTCCTCCAAAAACCAAGGCATAACTTAAAGCACCTAAGAAGACATTCCAGGCACCTAGGGTGTGCCCCCATACGATGAAATCTCACAATACAAACAGTGTAGAACCAGCTCAACAACATGCAAGAAATAATCACGTAACATTTAACTAAGTAGCCGACAAGATAAAAAAGCTCCAAGTCACCAATAAAAGTAAGATCCAAGAAATATCAGCAATCAAGGAAAGTGGTTAAGTAGTCGCATTGTAATGTCTGAAAATCTCACAAAAAATTAAAAATAACAAAAGGAGACTCATAGTTTCTGAATCAAATCATAAATAATATATTTTTCCTTGATAAAATAACACAAGCTTATGAATGTAAAATACAAAAATTCAACATCACATTCACTTCGCATCCCTTCTTGGCTGCTAATAGGGGTACTATGCCTCAATCTCAGTTCTAAGAACACATACGTAAGATTGGATCAAATGAGACTCCAATATCCAATATCCAATATCCAATCTCCCATACGGGTATCAAATCAACAAACTAACAACCAAACCATCTTTCCTAACCAATGAAGGAAGGGAGCTCTAAACAACTTCTAATGCACTCTGTCTGACCCCCCGAACACAACCACTAATGTTAAACCACAATAATCACACCATACATTTTCTCATTCCAACAAGTCCAACAAGGAAGAGACTCAATGGGTTTATCACATCATATGACTAAAGCAAGAGTTAGGACTCATCAAACAACATCTTTTCAAATGAGAATTAAGTTCTTGCTACACCAGAAATTTGCAACAATATCAATATTATTCAACATTTACAATTACCCGGGTTTGAAAAAATGCCACTAGGTGAGTACAACAATTAAAACAAATTTATTATTTTGTTATTATTTTAATCATGGAGATTCAAATTTTGCTAATTGGTTTTTGAGATTTCAAATTTTAGCCAGGGTCCAAGCGTTGAACCCACAGATCTGATACCAAGTGTAACGCACACATTTTTCCCACATAAATCCCTAAGAAACCTAATAAGAAACATGGAAAATTATGGAATAATTTTTTTTAAAAGGGTTACAAGGAATTAGCCAAGATTTAGTCTAATCTGGATTATATAATGTTTCTAATCAACTAATTTAGATTGCCCCAATTTTTTTTAATTAATATTATGTTTTAGTTCTTTCACTAACAAGGCTCCAAAATTTTATTTAAATAATATTCATTTAGCTTTTCATCATTTAACTCCATTAATCCCTTTTTAAATAATTTATTAAAGGTCCATACTGAATTTTATATTAAATCACACAAGGAAAATAATCTTTCAATGTTAAAGGCATGCATAATATAATAAAGTCATTATCCCAAAAGGGGCAAGGTGCACAACTTAGTCTAACCCCTTAAGGATATATCCATCTCCTTTGTGGGTTTTCCTTCCTCTTCTATATTTTTCTATAACAAAAAAAGTAGTGTACTTGTAGGTTCAATGTGTAGATCTTGTGAGATTACACATTTGGGTAATAACCAAAAACCCTATGTAATTATTTTGAGCAATAAGTTCAAGTATATTTTTATATATTGTTTTTTGTTATATTGGCTTGCAAATTTAATTTTACAAATATGAATTAATATACCTTTGACTATATATATATATATATATATATATATATATATATATATATATATATATATATATATATATATATATATATATATATATATATATATATATATATAGTCAAAGGTATATTAATTCATATGTATGTATGTATGTATGTATGTATGTATGTATGTATGTATGTACATACATACATATACTGTATATATATAGATACATACATACATAGAGATACTGTACATACATACAGTATGTATGTATGTACAGTATATCTATGTATGTGTGTGTGTGTATAAATATATATACATACATAGATAAACTGTATATATAGATACATACATACATACATACATACAGATATATATATATATACAAATATGTAGATAGATAGATAGATAGATACATACATACATACGGATATATATGTAGATAGATACATAGATACATACATACATACATACATATGGATATATATATATATATATATATCTATATATATATATATATATATCTATATATATATATATATATATATATATATATATATATAATATATATATAATGTATGTATATCTATGTATGTATGTATGTATGTATGTATGTATACATACATACATACATACATTTATATATATATATATATATATATATATATATATCTATATATATATATATATATCTCTATATATATATATATATATATATATAATGTATGTATATGTATGTATGTATGTACACACACACACACATATATACAATATGGTGATTTAAAACTTTATACAAGTTGTAACTATGGCTAAAACTAAACTGAAAAACATTGGCCAAAATTAATAAAAGATTATGGTTTTGATATATATCTATGATACAATACATGATTTAAAACTTTACACAGGTCGTAACTATGGCTAAAACTAAACTGAAAAACATTGGCCAAAATTAATAAAAAATTATGGTTTTGATTTTAGTGTGGGTTTATAGTGTTGTTGGGGAGGGGCACTGACCTCACCCCATCTCTTAATAAAAATTAATAGTTTCTCCATTGTGGCCGCAGCTCACTTAGCCGACAAACTTAAAGCATATATATATATATATATATATATATATATATATATATATATAAACCTTCTCTCAAACGCCGCATTACACATATGGCTATTAAAAGAATTTGATTTACTTTTTATTTTATTTGTTAAAAATGATCTCCAGCTAAGCCAATTCACAAGGCTAAAAGAAAATATTTATTTCTTAATAGTATTGCTACTTTCGATTTCACATTAGCCGATTTGAAAGGCTAAAAAAATATTATTATAATTCTTTTTAGTTATTTAAATGTATTAATACAAAGATGAATATAAAGTGTGTGTATATATATATATATATATATAATTCAAATGTATTAATAAGTATATAATATAATATATATATTTTTGTGTGTGTGTATATTGATATTTGTTATTACTAGCAATCGCATGTGTACAATGCAATGTGAACGCCAAACGATATAAGTTTTTTTAATTTTGACCATTGAGATTCCTCTATTTACTAGGTTAGAGATTATTACTCCTTGAATTAATTGTATTAGTCCCCTGATCTAGGTGTTCCAAATGTGGATCGTATACCCTATGCCTTGTTAGCGCAAAATTTAGAAAAATCATTCACTAAAATTATTGAAAGTTAATTGTCACGTGGTTGCTTAACCTATTAAACAATTGTCATTTTTTGAGAAATTAATAATCTTTAATATTTCACAAGGAATAAAATGCAAATACATGTCATAACCTCATAAACTCATTTTTCTTGTCTATCAATCCCTAACTAATGCAATTTATGTTTGGCAAGACCGCACAAATACTAACATTTTACAAGAATACATGCATACATATGTAATAAGACAAATAGGCCAATACACAACATCAGACATGTCAATTAACCATAAATGACAATTATGTATAAGATATGATGACCATTTGAAATCAACTAAAGGCATATTATTAACCTTTCCCACTCTAAGGTAAGAACGAACTTCATGTTTCATGAGTAAGCATCCAAAAAGTATGATAGAGGTGAGAAATGGTAATGAATTTACTGTGTATCAGATTAAATATACAAATAAAAGTTGAGCTTATTCAGGATGCCATTCTCCCCTGGAATGAAGTTAATTCAAATGAATATTACTTGACAATTGTGTGAATAAAATGTTAAACTTGGGTATACAAACCTTAAGGGTGAATTTTACTATACAATTTGCATATTCAATAGCAATAGTGAGCATTCCCACTCTTTACAATGCCTCTTTAACTAAAACAAAACTTTGGGCATCTCTATTGATCAGCTTTCTCCACCTAGAGACTACATGAATGCCTCCTTTCGCATTCTCTCCCTAAGGAGCCAATCAACAGAGTTTTCAAATCACCAGACTTCTCCCCTATAGCCTCTCTGCCTCAAGATGGTTTTTATAATGAGCATTTCATCAAGATAATCGATAGCACAATCATTCAGCTTGTTTCTCTCCAGCATCACTGGTCACATGGTCTTAAGACTCTCCTTGGCCAGCTGAGGGTACAGTCCCGCAAGTTGTGAGTTAATAAAAACCACAATATGCATTTGGTGATAGGATTTGTCACCTATGTTCTCTCTATGAAGTGGAAAATGAGCAGCATTTTATTTTGCGTTGTCTAACCTACAATGAGATTTGGTCGAGATATCGTTGCATGTATGAAGACTCAAGGAGGTTCTCTATCCACCTTCCTTTTCTATCCAGATCAGACATATCTGGTCCTTTTGAGAGAGGTTGCCATGTTGATCGGTAGGACTTTAATGGACTCCATCCACCTTCCTTTTCTATTTGGATCAGAAACGCGTGGCCCTTCTTTTAAGAGAGATTGCCACATTGATTGGTAGGACTTTAAAGGACCCCTTGGACCACTAAGCTAATTACCAAATTGGAACCCATTTTAGGCATTGAAGGCATTAAGGACCCATTTCAGGCAAAGATACAGTCGGTAAGACATCATTCTTCCTTGGGAATTATGGTGGCTTCCTATGGAGCAGGGAAATGGTGGCGGGACCATATTCACGAGCTTCAGACAGGTTTGTACATTTTCAGGGTGGAGGACGGATCTGGTAGGCGGATGGTTGCAGAGCTGGGCCGATGAGAGCACCGTGTATTTTCACAGAAGAGCAGAGGACAGGTGGTGGAGCATCTACAGATTGAACCTAGACCAAGCGGTGCCACCAAAGCAGATAACTCCACCCTCCATAGAAGCTTTCACTCCCTGCGCTTCCGCTACGGGGAATTGGACAGCCGTGGCCACGCGCAGACCGGAGTCCAAATTCAAGCACATCGAAATCTTTGACCTACAGTCCAGGTCCTTTATACCCGTGACGGCCTCCATTAATCCCCAAATTCATCACTACAACCCTTTCGTCTCGCCCAATTCGCTCAGGGTAGGGTTCCACAGATTTAGGGGCAAAGATGGGAAACAATTAGTGTTCAGATCGGAACGATCCGGGCACAAAAAAATGTACATAATGGATGCAGAGGAAGGCAACGAGGGGTAGATTGGAACCATGACGGAAGGCCCCCGGATTGACACGATGCCCTGCTGGTCTAAAGAAGGAACGCAGGTCAAAAAAATTGTTAAAAATGTGAAAACGTCCAGACGGCCGTCAAACCGTCAATTTTAATACAGTCACAAAAACGTCCGGAGGTCATTTACCATAGGGGGAATGCCTTTGACGTAATAAATTCGTTACACTAAATGTGGAGTGCTCGTGGTACTAGGGTTTATGTCGCATATCAATTCTTACTAATTTCCTATCCGTGGGTGAAAAATAAGTAGAAACTTGTTTTGGATGCTGAACCAGCACAAGCACAAAACCATGACGTAGCTCAAGGATCAATCTCATCCTTTATTTTTACGAAGGCGCAATTCTATTTGAATTTAAATTACTTCATCACTGATGTAACCGATACAATGATTAAATCACTTATGTTATGAGCTGAATAGAATGGGAGCTTTCGGCCTTATCAGATATGTGAGGCAGGCCGCTCAAATCATTCACGCTCGCTCTAAAATGCATAATTCGGCTCATTTTTCATTATTATTGATATGCTCATTGTGCTCAAACACACATAATACGGTCGATCTAACCCAATACACGCCTGAACTTATTAGAAACTTTTCAATCATCGCTCATGTCGATCACGGGAAGTCTACACTTACAGACCACCTTTTAGAGATCACCGGAACAATAAAAAAAGGCCATGGTCAGCCACAGTATTTGGACAAGTTAAAGGTCAGATCGGAACGATCTGGGCACGAAAAATTGTACATAATGGATGCAGAGGAAGGTGATGAGGGGTGGATTGGAACCCTGACGGAAGGCCCCCGGATTGACACAATGCTCTGCTGGTCTAAAGAAGGAACGCAGGTCAAAAAAATTGTTAAAAATGCGAAAACGTCCAAACGATTGTCAAACCATCAATTTTAATACAGTCGCAGAAACGTCCGAAGGTCCTTTACCATAGGGGGAACGCCTTCGGCGTAGTTAGGTAAGTAATAATATTTATTAATAATATGATTGTATTAATTTCTAATCATACTATTTATATAATATAAATTTTTAAAATAATCAAAGATATTATTAATATATAACAAGTATATATTAATAATATTTATTTATTTATTAAGTAAGATTCTTATTAAATAGGAAATTGCAAATAGTTTGAAAGAATAAATGTTGTAATTTTAAAATTTATATGGATATAACTTGCATGCACCCAGGTAATTATAGTGTAAAATTTGGTGCATTTGACACGTTTAAACAATCTATCACTTTCAAATTTATTTCTATAACTATTTAAAGGGGTAATCTTAGTTGTGATATACTCACTTACTTTACGATAATTTCTATCGCAACAAAGGAGAAGAATATTTTAAAAACTAATTCAAATTATTCCTTCTTGTACAACATTGGAATAGGAGATATGAAACATACTTAGTCAAAATTTTACCTCATTCAAGGAGGATTGTCAATAATATAAAAATGATCAAACTCACTTTCACCCAATTGCACTATTCTTTTCAAAACATATTTAACATTCATCTTCCAAAGAAAAACATAGATTTGAGAATTTTATTCATTTCATTACAAAACCATTACAAGATTTGCATTTCATATGAAGCAATGGAAATGGTAATAGACCATTTACAGGAACTATCCACCAAAGTGTAAGGTTGCATCCAATGTACTAGAGGTACAATTTTCACTTTGAAGAGTAATAATAGCCCAAGCTACAACTTCACATGCCTTTCTCCCACACGGGAACTTCTTTCATTGAGTCCCATCATCTTCTCCAAGATCAAGCACAACAAAATTGGGGAGTAGGAAACACACTCCACCCAACAAAATATTCAATGAGAGAGAGAAGTCTTCTCCCTCGTTGGCCCCCGAGCCCCAACAAGGAAGAAATGAGGGTTATTTACACAACCATGGCAACTCAAAAATGGATTCCACAAACACATTCAATGGAGACATCAATGAAATAACACAATACCAACTTTGCAAAAAAAATCAAAAATTATCAAAACACAAAGCCTTCATACTAAATTCATGGAGGAGAAAGGAATATGGGGGTTCTTCTTATGCCTCCCAAGGGTTTGAATGTCCACCTATGATCCTCTAAAAAATCCATCAAATACACACAACACTCTCATGCCTCCCTCCAAGAAGATACACCACTCTTATGCATCCCTCACTCTTATGCCTCAAGAAAATAACAAGATAAACACAAAACATATTTATCAACAAGGTGGACATACCAACCCAAATCCCTTCTAAAATACCCAATAACATTTCTCTTATGCCTCCCTCAAGTTTTACTCCCATTTCCATTTCTCCCACAACCTAATAATCAAGTCTATTTCCAACAATCGTAACCAATATAACAATCAACATCTACACATAAGAGCACAAGATAATAGAAAGGTAAAAACAAAGGTAAAGGTCTGCCTCACAAATGAAGAGTATCATTACACAAAAATCTCCCAGCCTTCCAAAATCCTAAGAAACCACCATCCACTCCAAGCTCCATTCTCAAGCAAGCTCTCCAAAATTACAAGCATTCCCAAAATAAGCAAGTATAAAACCAAGCAAGCAATCCCCAATACTTCCCAAACAATTCAATAAATTAAAAAGATGGAGAGGGAGATGATGTGGCTCAATGTAGGATGCCACATCATTTCTTCTCCATCCCACATCACCCAAGTCAAACCCATACCCCAAGGCATAATAAATGGGTGTTTGAGAGGTATGAAAACCTCTTACACACACCACTCCAATCCACACCCTTTAAGGACGAAAATTAAACTCATTTAAGAAAGTACAATTAAAACTCACCTTTTACCATCCAAAACACATAATGGGGTCTATTTTTGACCTCCCAACCCATAGGTAGAGATGGTATATGAAATTAAGAGGTGTGGAACAAGTGTAAATGTTGACAATTTTTACACCCAGTGTGAAAAAGTCAACTCGAAACTTCGTCATTACGTTGAACAGTCTTGGGTGAAATATACCTAAGCTAAGGAAGTCTCAATGTTATTTGTTACTGTTGAATTAGTTACAAGATTAAATGATATCTGCAGTTGTGTGTGTTGTTTCAAAGCAAAATAGATCACATATTCTACAGTTTCATATCAGCAAAAGAACACAAATCCTCGAAGGAAAACTATGTTGTCTTGATGAAGATGAAAAATTACAAATTAGGTGAAGTGTTGAGTTTTGAAGCAACAAACAAAAATGTAGATTACAGAAAATTAGAGTTCATTACTAAATGTTACAAGTTCCTATCAACATTCTTTCCTTCATGATTAAGACATTCAATTATGTTACTGAGTTGTTTAGTTCATTATACAATCCATATATAAAATCTAAAATGCACAAGGAAATACACAACTAATTTTCAGAATTCAATGTTTTATTCACAAGGAGAGTCAAATGTTTCCCACACAAGCCATGAGATGTAACTAAAAAGTAAAGTGCAGCTACTGAAAAGAAAGGTACACATGCATGAAAGAGAAGGAAAAGGAGTATGAGTGAACCCATCATTTCCTTGGGTTTTCTGTTCTTCGATTGAAACATCTTCATCTTCACCTTTCATTCTCCTTCATCTTCATTGTAGAAGCCATTGTTCCTGAAAAAGAAGAAAAGAATTAACTGTCAGTTACTAGCTTAGGGATCAATTCATATTCCTACATTATCCTACTTCGTGCATATGAATCTTCTCCTAACAGGAGATGTATTCTACTTAAAGAGTAAACTGCATGCATGCTTTATTCACTCAGAGAGAAGAAAGATAAAAGAAAGATAAAAGAAACATGGACATAAGAGAGGCCAAAAAGCCTAATTATTTTCTAATTGTTTCCCTAAGTGTGCAGGTACATGTTGGAGCCAAAGAGAAAATAGACAAGTCATAAGTTCATGCAATAAAGGGAAGAATGTAACTTAAAGTTCCAACAACTATTTCGAAATGGAAGAAGTTATAGTGTGGAAGAAAAACTAGAAATAGAAGCACATCCTTCAGTTTGCAACAAAAAGAAAAAGTAGAATTTGAAAGCTGATGTTTGGTTAAAAGAGGAGGTCACAGTTGAAAGGAATGAAGACATATTTCTGAGAAGATTTTGATAGGGCTTTGCCATAAAAATTAACACTATAAATTTTTAGTTTCTACGGGCAGATAAATTTTCAGTTGCTACGGTAAAAGTTAGTTGCTATGGGAAAAGCTAGTTGTTACAGGAAAGAATCAATTTCAAATGCTAGTTGCTACGGGAAAAGACAATAATCAAAGATAGTTTCTATAGGAGAGTCTCAAGTACAGTATTGAAGCAAAAAAGAAAATGGAACTACATTTTTGACAAAACTTTAATTGTCCAAATGTGTAGGAGTTGTAAACAAAGTTCAAGAAATAATATGTTATGCATAGTTTTAGAAAATATTATACATTCTTTTCAGAAAGTCAAGAATATTGTTACAGTCAAGCATTCAATAAATGTGATTTTCAAAAAACAATTACATTTCAAACACTCATCTCATGGATAAATTAAATGTTCAAGTGATCTCAGTTTGAAAAGGATTAAAGTAAGTATTCTCAAAGGGTGCTACAGGATTTCAAAGAATCAAGTTGATCCTCAAACAATGAATTGTAACAAATGAATTCTCCAGAATACAAAAATGATCCAAAGATTTCAAAATGGACCTGAGGTAATGTACAGAACTTATATTTGCAGAAATTCATAATCATCTTGTACAATATTCTCAACAAATGATGAGGTAACAATTGTCTTAGTACAAAAAACTCATACAGAGAATAGTTTGGAGTATGAGTATCCAGAAAGAATAAAATACTTTATGTCCCTCACTGTAAAACAAAAGAAGATACAAAGTAAATCAGAGTTTTATAATAGTAAACACATAATCATAGACTCTTTTCGAAGCTCATTTTAGCAATGGTCGAACATGACATATACCCAGAAATCAGATAATACATATCTATAATTCATAATGCAGATTGGGCCCAAGGAAAAACTCACCGTAGATAATCAAATGGTTAGAACTTTCAAGCAACCAGATGATGAAGTGAGAGGTCCACAAGCCCATGTGAAGTTTCGAACCTGGGAGTCAATCAGGAGAAACAAATCAAAGAACCCACAAATATTTCCAAGAGTTCAATGATACATTTCAAGAACAAAATAAAACAGAAGTGTACGTATGCAAGAGAAATTATCTCACCTATAAACACCTATGGTGGCCAATATACCGAGGAGATCTCAAATAACAAAGAAGAATCAAGCTTCAGAAAACTCACCATGGAGGCCATTACAAGAAAACCAAATCATAGAGCCGAGCTTAAAGAAACAATATTGGCGGCCCACACTTCAACCACCTTGCTCAGAAAGCTCGAACAGATTGCAAGAAACCATTTCTTAGAGCTATCTCAGATTCAAGATCAAAAGAAAGAAATGGCAGAGATATCAAATTTTCAACTCACAAAGCAAACTCGTATCTTGTAGGCTTCGCTACAAAATACCAAACAGAACAGACCAATCTCGAAGTAGCAGCCATGGCGGAAAGAAAAATGGATTTATAGGAAAAGCTCGAAAATGACCAAAGCACAACCACTGCACAGAAACCATGAAACCTGGTATGACAGAGAATCTTTTCCATAGAAGGATCTCTAAGGTATAGTGAAAGCTGAGCTTGACAGAATAGAATAATGGTGTCGAGATAAGATTTTTCCAGGGCTTCACCCATACAACTAAAAAATCCAAAATGAATGTGCTTTAGGGCCAAGTTCTTTTTACCGCTCGAACCCAACAAGTGGGTTAACTCGAACTCAACCACAGTCAGATATCAACGACATCAAAACACCAAGGACACAAGATCAACATTCTCAAATCATCGCAACAATCAATGCAGACCACCTGGGTAAGGTGTCACCGCCCATATTAAATGCCAGCCAAAACCCTAATCATAGGTCATAAATCGACGGTTTGAGATCAAACAACGTACAAAGATCAATGAAAAAGAACAAGGCATGAAATTTCAAAATAAAGCACAAGGGTAATAGTTAACCTGACCAGAGTTGATGCCACCGACCAAGTTGCTAAGGGGTGAGTCATCGTGGAAGGGGACAGCCCACGTGTCCTCCGAATTAATCATTGCAAATGACTTTCAGGTTTAACCCAAGTGCATGCTTCAAATAATTTAAAAGGGTGACAAGATCATATATCACGATCATCGAAAAGGTGAATATTATAATGTACCAAGGCTGGCATAATCAAAGGTGGTAGACTATATAATACGCCATGTGTTATGCAAAGGGGCTTAATTATTAAAACTATGATTATTGCTTAGTTTATGCCCAAAAAAATCAAAAAGGTGGTCGAATGTATTATGATGCCTATGCCATGGCCAAAGGAAATGTCAATATCAAAACATGTGCACATAGCAGGTGGTCCCCACAGGAGGAATTATTTTTGTAAATATTGCTAAGTATTGTAATTATTTTTCTCGCATACATGGAGTTGTATTTTGCATACCTTCACAATAAGACAAAATAGAGAAGAAGATAGAGTTACATGAAGAAGATAGAGTTGCATGTTCATGGAAAGAGACTTGCCTAGCAAGCAACCTTATTTTTAGCAAATTATTTATCCTTCTTTTCTTAAAAATAGAACAGTCAACTCTAGTTTGACTGTAATGTAAGTAAGGCTAATAATGCCTATTTGTAATTGCATGCTCTATTTTTATTCCTTTATCTATTATTATATAAAGGATAAAAATAGGATGCATGGGTGAGTACAAGCCTTAGGCTATTTTTATGAAGAGGGTGAACTTTAGTTTTGCTATATATTGTGTGTCTTTGCAAAGCACAGAAGAGGAACTTCTGGAGGACTTTTTGGATATATGAGTACTCAAGTAAATTTTTCTAGTTTTACCGTCTAAGTGTGAAATATTCCATTCCTTTCCAAGTTATTTTGCAGTCTTGTGTATTTTCATATTAATCTTGTGAATGCAAATTCCCTGATCAATCACTTTACCCCACTGCAAATTCAGTCTTTTCTTCTTAAATTTAATGTGCATGTTAACTTATTAGTACTGTTGTGATTCTCCCTCAGTACAATCAAGTGTTTTTCCTTTAGACATTCTACAGAAATACTATTGGTTCGTGAATCAAGAATCCTTCCCAAATCAGTTATGCATATACTCAGTCAAAGCCCTCATACAAATTTGGTGTATCACCTTAGTTATAATCATTCTACAGTCATCTTTTACTCTCAAACTCCTAGAAATCAGTTTAGGATACACCAATAAAGAACTGGCCTTGATACCGGAGACTCACTTCAAAATAGGTATACCCACAGACCTGAGGTGTTTCCATTGTATCTACGAAAGAGAGAGATCATTTATGGAAACCTAGAAAACCTGCAACCATATCTCTATAGGGTGCACTTTCGAGAGATAACAGTAACTTGTCCCACAAGCCTCCAAAATGGCCCTTAAGCCCAAATATGAGTTTCCCAAGTATGGTGGAGTGTAAAACACTCAAAACCACATACACTCAATGTAGACACCAAGTTTTGGTATCACCCCGTGTTTTGGTCTCCTTCAATAGGCTTACTCAAATCTCATTTCCCATCGACAATTTAGAGTCAATTAATTAATCTTATAACTTAATTAATCTCTTATTACATGCCAAAACTATATTATGTTAAATAATTTATTTTTTTCAAATAAGTCATATAATCCTATTTAATAATTAAATAATTCAAAATATATATATACAAATCAACAACCCCACATGTTCCCCACTTAAGTCAAAATCACTTCTCACCTAAAAATCAATTCCCACCTAAAAATTCAATTCCCTTAAATTATTAAATTACTAACCCCACCCATGAAGTCAATAATTCAAAAATCTCCCTATCTGACAACAAATCCAAAAATCAATAGTGTAAAGTGAGCACATGACTTCACTATTACACCTAACCATGTCCCCACTCCACATCACACCTTTTCCTTTTCTCACATCATGAACCCCACCATCAAATCAACTCTTCATCATGTCCTCTTAATCAAGATTTATTTTGCAAATTATAATTATTTGTTAATCCTTTATTTTAATCCCAATTCAAGTTATAAATAGAACTCTTTCTCCCCCTCTAAGGAAGGAGGTAGAAAATTCTTGAAATTATCAAGCTTAAAATTCATAATATTTTGTCAAAATTGTTTTTGAAGCTTTGAATCATATTGTGAAGTGTTTGGAGGCAAAGCTCTATCGGTCTCATATTGTCACTCTAACGATCAATTTGTTGTTATATCGAAACACTGGTTTGGTATCATATTTATATTGTTTATTCAACATATTGCAAATCTATGTAGTTTTGGCATGTCATCTTATCGTTGGATATTCATTATTTTCTTGTGAACACGGGGGTTGACATCCACCAAGGAAGTTAACGCTTCTCGGATTTGCTTTGTCAAGCAGCCCCCATATCGTTATCTAATCTTATATGTTTCCATCTTGCAGATCTATCTTCTTTCTCACAGATCTATTTTCTCTATGCACCCGTACCTAGAATCCATATCTGCATCTGAGGTCCTAAGCCCTCTATCATTCGAAGTTTTTGCTGGCTTGCAGTCTCGGTGTTCACCCATGCGAGAACGAGTTTTCCATATCAACATTTGGCACGCCCAGTGGGACCAGATCCTAGATCTGGTCATGTTTGTTTGTTATTTTATTCATCTTTTCTAACTTGTTTGTTTGCAATATCGTAGTATTTGTCGATTTTAGGTTAGTACGGTCATTTGAAATCACCTAGGAGGTATGTACTCTTCTTGTTTTCTAGCTTGAAATCTACTCGCATGGGATATGAATCTAGAAATTAACCTGTACATTACTTAGTTTTCATCATGTGATGATATATATATATTTATTATCTTTCATTGTTTTTACTCACCTGTTTACAAGGTTTTCATATTGACTCCACCAGTTCAGTGTGTTTAGTCATTTAGGTTGCCTTTGAGGTATGTGATTTTCTTCTTTTCATGGGTTTGTGATCTAGTTATTAATAATTGGTTTAAATTTATATGGTTATTATTATAAAATAATAATAATAGTAATAATATTTTATTTATTATTTTTAAAAAAGAATGGAAAATTTTATTAAGTTCTAAAAATATACACAACCCATCTAGTCCATCCTTCACATCTCCCTACCTTACATCCAATTCTCAACCCACACGACCCATCCACCACCTCTCTCCTCGGCCACTCAGCCATTCAACCATCTCACCCCACTACTCCCCACCGAGCCTCCATTCCCAACACGTTACCTTCCCCCTCTTCACTACTTCCACCTCCTGTCCAGCTTCTTCCACACGTTCAACACATCCACATCTCCCTTCCACCATTTTCCTCTTCCATCTCTTCTCCCTCACCACACCCATCTCTCTAAACTCCTCAGCTACCTGAACACACATCCACTCACCACGACCCTCGTTGCTCTGTCAACACAGAACGCACTTTCCACTACCCACCCATCATCCATTTACCCCACAGATTGTTAACCGCCTTGCCCCCTCTCCATCTGAGTTCCCAACTTTCATCCTTACTCATCACTCCGAATCCACTCGCTACTCCCTTCCTCCCAGCTCTCTTCCCACTCTCCATTTCTCACTCAGCTACCAAACATTTCCCACGCTGCCACCTCTCCGCTCAGCTATCCATCCCACACAGATCCCACTCTCCATCCAGGCTACTCGGATCTCCATCCCATGCACTCCCCATCTTCCACCGACCTCCCTCTCCTCTCCTCGTACTCCCCTCGACTCCAGCTCGCCCACCACCATAGTCCTTCTTCCCACGTCCCATCTCCTTTACCTATCTTCCTCGGCTACCACAGTCCTCCCCACGCACACTCCACTCTTCCTTCCCTCTGCCCACAAGCTACCTTCTGTCCACTAGTCTCCCGCGTAGACCCACCATTTCCAAATCCAACACCACATCTTTTCTGTCACGAGCTCTCCTACTTCTCGCCCTCATAGTTCATTCCACTGATCGACGCTCTATACTATTTCCAACTCAGTTTCAAATCCACGTCGGCTTAGTAGATAGTAATTGTCCTCACCTCATTTACACTTGGTTTATAACTCTTACAATGCATGTATAAATCTTGTCGACCACTAATATGTGATTTAGACCTGGTATTCTAAGTTAGCTTTGCCTGTGCCCATCAAAATTCATTGACGGCTTAGCTCTTCCTGGTGACTGTAAATTCTAGTATATTTCTTAATAGATATATCTATAATATGATGAATAGTTATCCTGCAGTTGTCCACATATAAAACAAATCTATAATTCGTTCGATCTAATCAAATATTTATAATATATATTACATTCATCCACACAGACTCAGGTCTTAATTGTTTCCAGCTCAAGTTTCAAATTCATGTAAGCTCGATAGAAAGTGACTGCATAGTCTCTTTCAAGCAATCGGTGTATAATCCCTTAAGAGTAGTGATCAAGTTCAAATTCACGCCGGTTTTGTGTATAATGCTTTGATTGGAAACTGCAGTATTGAAGTGAACTGAGTGATTTAAATTTAGTGATTTTTGTAGTCCTTCAATTGAATTTGACTTACAATATTTAAGAACACTTTTTAAAATGTTTATTGCAATCTGCTCACAACTCTTTAGAACACATTTATTTACGCTGCCTTGGATTACAAAAAAAGGGCCATTTAGTTCAAATGTAATCCACGTCTATGGAATGCCAACACCATACTTAATTTATATGTCCCATTTAGTTCTCTTTTTTTTATGTGATTCACTTTATGTCATCACACAATTAAAAAGTTGTGTCCCTCTGTTGATAGCATACTTAAAAAACATACATGTTAATCTGAATAAATTTAAATTTTGTCAAGAAGAAATTCAGATTAGACATTTCCTTTTCCTGGTCCCATCGATTAAATTTCTTATCGCATTGTATTAGCTATTAACATCTGACATTCAACTATATCTATATTTTATGTTGTTAAAAAACATTTGTTTATGAAATTCATTTAGATTTGATAAGCTATTAAATGTGAAATACATATTCACATCAGTTTAGAAAAACGTTGTTTATTAGGATCATTCATTTATATAAGTTTTAGGTTTTGTTTGTTAATTGCCAACTATTAGGTTCTATACCTTTCTAACCCATGTCAACTCAATTGTCATATTTTCTTTATTTGCAGGCAAAGTCTAAATTATGATTAAACCAAAACACATCTCAAGTCACCTCTTATCAACCCCATCTATGAACGTGAATCCTCTAATTTTAGGGTATCTAAGCGTTTCAGGTCATTAACTGGAACTTTCAAAATAAATCACTATCAAGTACAATCAAATAACATCGATAAGCGATTATCCAGGTATTGCTCATTTTTCTCTATTTTCTCTTTTCTACATCAAAATTTCCCTTTCCTGAGTGTTTGTATACATCGAACGTCACATATTATTTTGGTCTAAAATGAACCTTTTGCATCCTACCTGATCAGATAGCTTAAGTAAAAGAATTTAACTCTTTGCATTTCACTTATCACACACTACCTGAAACTGCACAAACATAATTAACACATCAAAACACTCCTCTCACCTTGTTGATTGATTGGGACCTAAACACCCAATAGGAAACCGTCTCAGACATCTCCCAATCCATAACTGCCTGAAACTAGCCTTAAACTCCTTTAGGCACCTTCATTACTTATTTTTCTGTTCTATTCACATCCTCTAAATTAATCATGATGACTAAAAAATATTCTTCTTGATTTGTTTGTCAACAACATACATAAACAAATGTTTCTCTATTTCACACCTATTGTCTTTCTCTCCCAAATCAAGAGAAAACAACAATATGTTGTATCCAATAAAGTTATCTCCTCTGACGATCTTACTTAATAGGATTCTAAACTCGAAGCCACGTCATCAGTCACCCAACCTCTAGTCTCCATGGTATCACCTCATGAGGACCATGTCATACAAAATTTTCCCTACCTTGACACTGACCCCCATATCCCTCATCAAGCCAATCTTCCTAAATCGATCACACCACAATCTCCTACTCCTTTATATACACTCAAATCTCCTCCTATAATCTCTCAATCCTCTCAATCTCCAACATTGGTGGATCACATTCCACCCACATCCCATTTTGACAATTCCATTAATAGGCATGTCCAACCATCTCAAACTCTTAACACATATATTCCCGCTTATCATCATGCCCTTATCGCTCAACATCAACCTATACAGCAATCCCATCCTGTGATACATGTTAGTATTTTCCAAGTAATACCTCCAACATCTACATATCCACGAATTAATCATCTGTCTTACCAAACCATTCCGCAAACATCCTATCCACAAAATTATCAACAACCTTATTAGATACTTCCTCAACTACCCACACACCCACAAATTTATCATTTTCGTTATCAAAATATCTCTCAAACCACACAACCAATCCAATCTCAACCTTACAATACCTCGAGTGATTCAATTCATGCCTTAATGAATTGGTTAGCCAGTTTAGAAATCCTTAGCATACCACCCCAGAACACCTTATCCTATGAACAAATCTGTAAAAAACCTGATTCATCTATCAGTTCTAATTACACCTTACCCTCCTCATTGGAAACTTCTTACATTTAATAAGTTTAATAATAAATAATTTCCCTAGTAACATCTCCTCGCATTTAAACATGCATGTTGTCTTATTGCGCATGATCATGAAATACTTCTTTGCACTTTCCCCATGTCTTTGTCTGGTCCCGGGCTGGACTAGTATAACGGTATCTCACGACATTCCATATTCTATTTCACTCAACTTGCATAGTTGTTCTTATAACACTTTTCAATCAATATTACATGCAAGACCACTATCACGTATCTATATACCATTCAACAGTATGAAGATGATCCCATCGCTGACTTCGTCGCACGGTGGCATGATGTTTTAAACTAACTATCCTTCACTATCCCACAAACCGAACTCATCGAACTATTCTCGCATTCGTGTGCCAGACATATATCATCAACTTTGCAGATCTAATCATTTTGAACCTTTGATGAAGCTTTCATAATGGCTTGTAAGCTCGAAACACGTGCCATTGAGTAGAGTCATCTTAAATTAAGTCCAACTAAATCAAAAATTGAATCCACCAAACCATTCACACATAACAACAAATTTAAAGGTGCAGCCAACTCTATGGTCATTGAACCCTCATCCCTAACTACACCAAGCACATGGTTTCAACAACCAACTACACTCCTTTAGGAGAATCATACAATTTTGTATTCGATAAATTGATTACTGTAACTCCATCCAACTTCCTCCCATACGACCCGTGGACAACTCGCAAGCCAAGCCTATTTGGTATCACGAGGCATACTTTTGTAAATATCATCGAGTCAAAGGTCATGAAATTGAGAGATATTGTTCCTTCAAAGATCGTGTCCAACAACTTGTAAATCAAGGGGATATCCAAATTGATACTTCCACTACGCAAACTAATCAACCACCAACTAATCACGTTACCCCCTTTACATCTCAACTATCAAATGCTTGTATGGTTGACACTGTCAATCAAGATCCTATCTTATCACCAACTCCACATGTTCCCATGGTAGACATTATTCCCAACTCTTAATCAGAACCTGTAACACCTACATCAACTTTTACTACTTGTGTTGGACCTACACCTTCTCCTATCCTTATCATGTCCACATCAAATTTAACTTACCATCCACTTAGGTCACTTCAAATGCATCCCAATATAACACATTAGATGCATCCTTAGAATTTATTTCAGCCCCACTCGTATCCACACATATCCCTACATCTCTCCCATTTATTTCTTCACCCATATCTTCCTCAAATAAACCTGTTACTACACCTACATTACTAACAACCATCCCAACAAAACTGAGTTCTACTACATGCACCCTTATAACCCTACCTTCGACATCAACCCCGTTATCTAATATATCATTCTTACCCCTCGAAACATTTATGAAAAAACCAGTCTCTTCTACTTCTACATTAGAAAATTCTCCTGCAATTACTGCATTACCCTTACCAAAAAGGTCTACTCCATCAGATATCACGTCACCCACGTCTCCAGAGATTCCAAAAATTCCTACATCTTTATCTATGCCAACGACCCCTATATCTATCATACCAACAAATACACCTATCTCTAACTTGACAACCTTTTTCCGTGGCCACATAACCCCTAATACTCTTTACCTAATCTTTCTATCACAACAACCCAATCCTCTCGATCTGTAACCCAAATCAAATTAAGATGATTTACCTTCTCCCTCTAAAAAATCATCTCTTTCCATGCCAAAATGAAAATAATCCACATTTCACATAGATATCATTAATCGCATCATACAAACACCTATCTCTTCATTAACATCTTCATCTTGTTTTAGAATAGTTTCTCCTTTGATAACCACAAAAGCGCTATCAGATCCTCTAGTTGAAATTATTTTCATTCCTACTAGAGGTGAATCTTCTTGGTTGAAGTATAAGGCTCGGGGCAAACTTCCCCGACAGTCCCCTGTGCATCCTCAGAAACATTTAGGTTTTCCCTCTTCTCAACAATTCAATGCCACAACATCCATGTCAGGATCATTTTTTCCACCTACAACATCTTGCAATAATCAATCCACATCCAAACGATACCATCCTTCAACCAAATTTGATTTGTCCTCCAAAACATGAAATTCACCCATTTAATCTACATCTATGTTTTCTCCAAAATCCAAGCTGAGACATCCCATCAAAACCCATAAAAGTTATTTTCCCCATGACACTTCAATGGGGTCATACATAGACATATTTCGACATTTAACTCAAACATCTGCCATTAACTATTAAAGGCTTCAATCCCTATGGCCCCAAACCATCATGGTTCAATCCTAACTGTAGTTGCACCTATCATCGTACCCCAAGCCATGACATTGAAACATTGTAAGGCATTTTAGTCAATCGTCAACAACCTTATTGAGAAAGATGATTTCCTCATTCAGGGGAAAGTTCCTTCTCCATCTACTTTGAATCTAATCTATTTCCCATCTGTCAGATCTCCCATGATCCCTCCATCCACATCATCCATTAATATCCATCCATCCCATGTCATTCCTCCTAAGGAATGCCCTCCATTGTAAGTCAATGTTGATTATCTTGTTAAACATACTTGTGGTATTCGATCGTTGACCCCATCCAAATCTAAAACAATCTCATTTAAGATCTTTTTACATCCTTTACTTCCTTCACATTTAACTCAATGGAAACACAACCTTCCCTCACCCTTGAGAATCTCATCTGTACAACTCCCTTGTTATTAGGGGACTTCACTCTTTGACAATGTTTTGTTTATTTTCTTCACATCTATCCAATCTAAATTAATTATATCCATATCCTCATCTCATTCTAAATCCTCCTTTGAGGCCATATTTTTTCTTTTATGTTTGTGCTCCTTTTGGGAGTATCATCTTTTTCATTAAATCCCTCCTTTGAGGCCATGTTTGTCTCTCCATTGAGGAACCTTTTTCTCTAAGTCCACCTTTGTAGCTATATTTGTGTCTCTTATGGGGCACCATCTATTTCAAATTCCACCATTGTGGCTATATGTGTGTCTCTTTTGGGACACCATTTATTTCATCAATCCCTCCTTTGAGGCCATGATTGTCCTTCTATGTTTATGTCTCTCTTGGGGCACCATCATTTATTTTCATCTAAATCCACCATTGTGGTCATCTGTTCATTTCCTTCAGGATATAGTTTTTGTTTCTTTCTTAGCTATCATCTCATCTTATTACAACTACATTTTCTTCTCTCTTGGTGGTAAACCAGAGATGGGACCTCTTAATGCATTGCACTTGTGTCCAGTCTACTATTAGAATATCTACTAATGAGAACTTAGTTACATCCTTAGATTTTGCTATCATCTTTAGCACCTTCAATTTGTCATTATAATCTAAAATATGTCATCCACCTTCACTACTTTGATGTGATCTCATAACCATTACATCCATTACGTTCTTGTTCTCCTATTCCAACCATGCGAAGGATCCAGGGTGTCTCTTGTACATTCCTTATCCCCTCTTAAGTGGTTTATTTATCTTTTATTATCTCTCCCCCATGTGAAGCTCAAATTTACGTATGTAAAAGGCAAAATCAAAGTTATAAAAAATAGACTGATCCCTCGAAGGATAGTTGTTCATGTACATAGAAAAAATAATAATAAAAAGAAAAGTATACAAATCAAAATCCAAGCAAAATTGAAGGATATAGACTGATCCCTTGAAGGATGGCTATTATCATTATTCTTGCCATCCATATTATGTATAAAGTAGAACATACCCTTGAAGGATGGCTACTCTGTTATTATGGCATTTGGAAGGTTTTCTACATTGAACAACCGTCTTTTATCAATAGTTTCTGAAAGCTTCCCACATTGATCAGCTTTCTGCTATTGTTCTTTCCCTTTCCCAGAACTAGGGCATAGACTTAAGGAACACCACATTTGGATATCCCTCTTCCTATGTAGAAGTCACATCTTCGATCCCTTTGTCATGTCAATATTAGGATTATGAGCATCCTTCATCCATATTTCCCTCATGATCTTTTGGTATAACTAACTATCGTTGGTTATGTATTAACACCTGCTATTGGCTACAAGTGGAATGCCTCGAGTGGTACCCTTTCTTGTTTATCTCTAATCTAGTTCGAAACATAGTTTCCCTATACACCCTTGCTACAGCTATTTTCCATTCATCTCATCCAAATCATCTTTTATAAAAATCATATCAAAATGCACACTTTGAATTTTATATCTATCCACCATCTCCATGAATGTGTTTGCAAATATGCTCTTCAGTTTGTGAATCCTACTTGAGAGTCCTTCTCAAGGCAAGTTTTTTATCTTGTAGCTCCTTATCTCTCAACATGTTCAACACCATCTTTGATCCATTTCTCCTTGCTCTCCATGTCCACTCATCACCATTTTTCTCCACATCATCCTTCTCACCTTTCTATCCCCTTGCACGATGCCAGATATTTTACTTGTCTTTTCTCTTGAGTTTCTCTTTTACACTTATGATTTCAGTTTGAAAATATTTCTTAACCATCCATATAGCTAGAGAACCTTAGTTAAGGTATATCTTCTTCCTTAGATCCTCCCGCTGTAGAAGCTTCTCCACCATTTCCTCTTTCAACAAATGACAATCACCACCACAAACAAATTTCCACTCCTCCTTTTCCACTTAACACTCTTGCATAATCACCACCACCACGTGGGCATCCCAGTTAAGGATTTCCCTTACACTCTCCATCTACACTACATATGTTTCTCCATCCATTCATGTCACACTCCTTTGTTTCCTTGTTATCACTTTGATATCACCTCCTTTCATCTCGTGTTCCATTTTGGTATACACTACTTAGTATTTTCATCATTCTTCTTCTTCTTCAGTTTGGAAATCCTACTTAATCATCTCCATCACAGGGAAATTTTGCTTAAGAGTTTATCTTAAGAATGGTTGGCCATCTGATCCTTCCATCTCCCATCATCTCTTCCTCATCTTTTGTCTCCCACCTCTCATCATATGCTTTCACTCCAACCAATCTTTCCACACTTGCATCCAATACAATGTTGTCTTTCTCTTTCTATAGCGTCACTGCCAGTTTGGTGATCTTACTTAAATCCTCCTGCGGCACGGCGATCTTACTTAATATTCCCTATTAAGCATGATTTTTCATCCTACACTCCCGCACTACCCCACATTCTCTTCGTCTACATTTTCTTGGCATTCCCCATCATCACATCCTCTCACCTCCTCTTTCATTCTTGCAAACACCACTTCCTACTAGTCTCTTCTTCATCTCCATCATCTCTCGTTGGGTAATCTTACTTAACCATTGCTTCTCCATTCATTTTGTGTCTTGTTTCTTGATTTTTCTCTCATCCATTCTCATCCACTACATCCTCTCCTCGCCTTCATCTTCATGCACATCGGTATCCCTCCTTTATTTACTCTTTCCACTCTGTCTTCTAGAGTTCTCCCACATATCTACTCCCATGTTTACCCATCATTGTCATTGATCTTTAAATTCTTTCATCATCATCTTCCATTTCTTTGCTAGAATTATCAGTGGACTTCTCTCCTAAAAATCACTCATCCCTATTCTGCATAGCCTGAATCCTTTTCTTTGACCTCCACCATTCTATCTTCATTCCTTCCTTCCTCTATGTCCTCTGATCATTATCGAAGGACTTCTCCTAACGTCCCTTCATTGGCGTTCCTTGTCCCGTTCTTCATTTACTTTCTACCTTGTCTTATCTTTTGTCCCATATTTTCCTACTGGTCATTATCAGTGGATTTCTCCTAACATTGATTCACTGGCATTTCCTTTCCTATCCCTTCCTTTATTTTTCCTCGTCACCTCTCTATCTTCCATTTTTCCTTGACAATTTCTTCATTGTCTTCATCATACACCTTCTCTCTATTTTCTCGTCATCAAAATATCCTCATCTCATGCATCTCCATTTATTTTCCAATCAATGTCATTCCTTCCCTCAAGTTTCTCTTTACATTCCTTATGCTTCTCACACTTTACCAAATATCTTCATTCTTGGTTCTCTTCCTTCTGCATAATTATCTTCATTGTCTTCTCCTCCTTTCTGATCTTCATCTTATTTCATTTCCTCTACATCGTCCTTCTCCCCATTTTACCTTGCACTTCCTCCTTACTTCCCCGTCAATAACACAATTCTTCAGTGTTATCCCATTTCCTTTATCATATCATCATCCACATGCATTTCCATGCGGTCAGTTCCATATTCTTTACCTTGGATTTCATCACTATGATCTGTTTCCTTCAAAAAAAATTGCTCTATCATCTCTTTTGTTTTCCATTACCTCTTTGTTTTCCTCTGCTCCAATCTTCATCACGCCTTTTGTCTTGAATAACTGTCTCCCTTTTTCATAATTTCATCCTCTACTTTGTTCTTTTCTTGTCTTCTCTTTGTTTTTCCTTCTTCCATTTCCCCCTTTCTTTATAATCCTTCATTGTTATCTTCTTCCTCCCCTTTCATTCCTTATTTTCTCCTCCATCATCTCCATCCCTCTATTCCATATCCTTGTCACCTTCATATTCAATCTTTCTTGCTCTTCCCATAATAAACCAATCATTCTGTCTATTCCTTTTCTCTTTCTCAAAATCCCTAACATTTGGCATTCATAGTCAATGCCATTGTTTCTCTGTTTACGTATCACTATCTATCTCTTTCATTACCATTCTTTTTCTTCTCTTTGTAATATTGACCTTCTCTTTTTGAGAACCCTGTCACATATTTTATCTTCATAATTCCTCTCAAAGGGACATCATCATATCCATTTATAAGAATCTCTTCCCAACTTATTTTGACATTTTTGTCTTGGAAGATACCATAACACCCATCACCTATCTAATCTTGTTCTCTTCCTTGAATATTTTCTCTACTTTTGTTTTGTTGCAAAAGTATCTCTATCACGCCTATCAAAGAAATAAGACTTTTTTGTCTTCTTCACCTTCTAATTTGCTAACGCGTATGCATCTTTCTTATGAAACATGATTGTCCATCATATTTATATCACACCTTTAAGGCATTCTATCTCACCCTTTTATCCCATCTTCTCATCATATGCACATTTATGGTTATTCCCCATGAGGAATTTTATTTACATATCCATCTCCCATTATGTCATCTCCGTGCCCTATCATGGAGCTCCTTTTTCATTCTTATGTTTGTCGGCATATATAACTCACTTTGTGTCATTCTCGTGCCCTGTGTTGGGGCATCATTATTTTCATCCTTATCCTTTTTGTGGACGCATGATTTTTTTTTGCATGATTCCTCGCAGACAAAGGATTGTACACATCTTTCGCATTTAGTTGCACATATTTTGATGTTTTCCTATGACCTATTGGTCATCTTGGCTTACATCCATACTGCAGTGGTTTTCACCTACTCACTGGTCTATAGAACATTGTCATCTATGTCTCCATTGAGACCACAATTTTCCTCTACCAATGTGGTATTGGAGCCACCTGCCATATTGTAATTTATTTATTGCAATCTTTTTTTTCCTAAGGCATCCTGCCTTCGGTCATGTCTTCATCCATTCTCGGACACATATTTCATCTAACCCTTTTTGTTTTTGTCTCGTGGCTTGCTATCGCAAGCCACTCAAAAAAAAGGGGCAAATGTAGACAAAAGTTTTGGTATCACCCCATGTTTTGGTCTCCTTCAGCAGGCTTACTCAAATCTCGTTTCCCACCGACAATTCATATTCAGTTAATTAATATTATAACTATGTTAATCTCTTACCACATGCCAAAATAATATTATGCTAAATAATTTATTTTTTTAAATAAGTCATATCATCCTATTTAATAATTACATAATTCAAAACTATATATACAAATCAACAACCCCACATGTTCCCCACTTAAGTCAAAATCACTTCTCACCTAAAAATTTACCTAAAAATTCCATTCAAATTATTAAATTATCAACCCAACCCATGAAGTCAATAATTCAAAAATCTCCCTATCCAGCAACAAATCCAAAAATCAATAGTGTAAAGTGAGCACATTACTTCACTATTACACATAACCATGTCCCCACTCCACATCACACCATTTCCTTTTCTCACATCATAAACCCCACCATCAAATCAACTCTTCATCATGTCCTCTTAATCAAGTTTTATTTTGCAAATTATAATTATTTGTTAATCATTTATTTTAATCCCAATTCAAGTTATAAATAGAACTCTTTCCCCCCCTCTGGAAATGGAGGAAGGAGGTAGAAAATTCTTGAAATTCTCAAGCTTAAAATTCATAATATTTTGTCAAAATTGTTTGTGAAGCTTTGAATCATATTGTGGAGTGTTTGGAGGCAGAAGCTCTATTGGTCTCATATTGTCACTCTAATGATCAATTTGTTGTTATATTGAAACACTGGCTTGGTATCATATTTATATTATTTATTCGACATATTGCAAATCTCTGTAGTTTTGGCATGTCATATTATCGTTGGATATCCATTATTTTCTTGTGAACATGGGGGTTGATAGCCACCGAGGAAGTTAACGCTTCTCAGATCTACTTTTTTAGGAAGCCCCCGCATATCATTATCTAATATTATCTATTTCCATCTTGCAGATCTATCTTCTTTCTCACAGATCTATTTTCTCTGCACCCGTATCCAGAATCCATATCTACATCTAAGGTCCTAAGACCTCTAACATTCGAAGTTGTTGGTGACTTGCAATCTCGGTGTTCACTCACGCGAGAACGAGTTTTTCGGATTAACACTCAACTAATAAACACAAGAGACAAAGACCCAACCACTCTAATAAATGACTTCTTTTTGTCACATCCAAGATATCTTAATAATATGATTAGCTCGTTTAATTAATACCATAAACCAACTAATGAGAAAAGGGAATTACATCACAATTTAAATCACATACACCAAAATTAAATTAAAAAAAAGGAAAAGGACTACACACAACCCCTTGGTCACAATTGTGGTCATCCCCATGGAAACACCCCTAACAACAAATAACAAAAAAATAACGTTACACAAGATGCCATGGTGACCAATTCCCAATACCCCACATTCCTTCGTTGTTGGTCTCCTATCTCCCGTAGTTTATTGTGTTGTGATATAATTACCTGCAAAAATCACATAATACCCCTCTAGTCTCATGGCCATATTAATGTTATCGAACTAATAAAACTCTTATATCTAAATATTAATTTCAACATCAAATACCATAACTACTATTGTTAAGACCATGTAATTCAACAATTACTCCAATTTTCAACATTTTGATTCTTCTCATACATCAATTTACAATTAAAATCATAAACCAATTGAATCATCTAAGTTAAGCAATACTTTTTCTCGTCCACAGTTTCACCAATTTCTTCAATATCCAAAAATTCATAAGATAACTTCAAACATCATAATTTAATCCCTACGAAGAAATTTCAAAATATCAATATATATCTAAACTGATAACACATCATTATCTTCCATAATGAAAGTCTATCAAAACTTAATCAGTTCAATTACCGTAATGTCTATCCTTTAATTTCCATATCACAATGAGTTAAATTGGTTCATCTATTAATATTTATAGGTATAATGTGCAATGATGCCTATGTGTTCAGTCACATGGATATATTAAATATAACAAAACAATATCGAAGAGTAATGATATCACAATCAATTTATAACAAGGCAACTATTCTAACTAATTGTCTTATCCTTAATGCCCATCAAAGTCCACAGTACGACATACAATAATAACCAAAACACAATAGTAATCATGATGTCTCGCACATCTTATTAGTATGCTAACAAGAATACAACAACCAATTTTACGATTATAGTCAATTCAGAATTGATAACACGGTTCAAATAGTGTTGAAGAGGAGTGGGCATTACAAACATAGTCATAAACCACTATTTTATATTACACCCAACACCAATTTTGAAAGAAACAATTAAAAAAAACAAAACATTTATAAAAAGTAACATTCTTTTAATGGTCATGGCTAACTTTAATCTCCTAAACACACAATTACAAATTTATATTCCTTACTTTTTCTTTATTATCTCTCTTTCTTAAAAAAATTTGAAGCTTAAAATTTGAATGTTAATTAATACAACATAAATATATGCATAACTGATATATAGTTAAAAATTTACATACATTGAATGCATGCATTTGAATCCTACAAGTATTTTACAACAGTAAACACCAACATGAAAATTACTATGAAAATTTTCACACCCAAATCCTTGGAGTGAGTATCAATTCTAATGAGATGATAAAATATGATGACTTACACATATCATAGAAAATATCACAAACCCAAACATAGAGTATTAAACAATTCAAATTTAAAAATATCACTATACAAAATGTCCCGCATTAACTAGATAATCACCTAATAAAATAAGTTCAACATTTGCATTCCATGAGATGTTAACATACTTTCATTATTATTCTGAGAGGTATATACATTTGTATATAGAGTGAAACTATCTGATTTCGTGCCCATGAAATAAAATCAATAATTAGGGAAAAGAAACACAATTATTATATGTTATGGATTCAATCTAAGGAAGTGGCATGGGTTCGGCCTTGCTATTGGGGATGGGAAATTCTGATCAACTACATTTCTTGGTAAAGTACACCATCTAATACATGCAGAGTTCTTCAAATTTCACACAGAAGAATGATCTCTCGAATGCAAATTCCTACGCTAAAAGGTTGGAAATGTTGCTGAAGAACTCTTCGAAGCAAAATTTAGTGACAACAAGGAGCGGTTTTTTGACATATTTAAACAGAAACAAAGTGTGAAGAAGTTGAAAAAGTAGATGTTATTTTTCTCACTGAAGAAACTCATACGCTACTCGACCGCGGGCACAAAGGTATACATGGCTTGCTGTGAATTACAGCCTATATGTAATTTTGTACGGGATATAAACTTCAAAGAGACAATCCCTGGTATTTCTTTGAAATTATTGAGGGTATTTATGCACTTTTTGATGACTATTATGATGGCTCTGTGATCAACTTGCATCTCCCTCTCGAAGAGTGATGATTTTATCTTTGAATTTGTTGCCATATTTGATATCTTGTATTAGTGCCTCTGGAGTCTACACTCTGAGCAGCGAAAAAATTCCAAGGAGAAGATAAGAAAACAATTTGTTAATTTTTTAGCAGTACTGGGTGCACCTAAAGTCCCATTCATCACCAAATTCCTCTTGCTACAATGGCAACATGTACAGAATTCACTCCAAATACCTTCATATTTTATGGGTAATGATGGCGTCAGGAATAATATTGAGAACAGTGTTACAGATGGTAATGGAATCCAACACCTAAAAATATATTTGTAAACATTTTCCATTAATACTAGTGTAACATACAAGCATAATTTACTAAATAAAGTTTAAATTTGAATTTTTTGTGATCGGTTTTGTAAGTGTACGAACGAGAGAGTGCAAGAACAAAGGACAATAATTTGTTGGGAAAAATCAATTTCATTACAGGTATTTGTGAAAGAATGATTTGACTTCTGAATTGAATGATCCTTTGAAGTGTCACTTTTCTTCTAAGTTTGCATGCCCTAGGTACATATTTGTGAGATGTCTCACGAGAAAATAGTGATTAAAAAATATTAAATGACATTTTTTCATGAACATTGTAAATATTTAGGAAGTAATAATTGTCTTACATGTATGAGCATTAATATTAGTAATCATCATTTAATTTATTTTTTCGTTGTAGTTTTTTTAAAATATTTATTATAGAAAGCTTTCTTACAAGACTAAAAAGTAGAGAAGTAAGAGAATGTCTGAACAAGTTGTGAGATATGTGTTTATAATGAGATCGTAATCAGAAATATTGGAAGATGGGTATAAGTGGAGAAAGTATGCAAATAAATGCATAAAGAGCACCCCCAATCCAAGGTTCCTTTCCTTTTCTTCTCATCACACACAAGTGTGACGTGTAGAGTATTGACTTTCCGTCATTCATGGCTTGTTTAGATGTTAGTGTGGAGATAGCTAGGTGCAAAAGACTATAAATCTCATGGGTGAACAAAAGTCAATATTTTTAGAATTTCATAGAAAAATGAATTGATAAATATTTAATGAAATTTGATGGGAAGGGAGGTCTCATGGGAGTGCAAGCTTGATCGGAATTTTCAACATCTTTTCTTAATCAATAATACTTGGATAAGATTAAAAATATTAATCTTTTGAATTCATTTGTCACAAATTCTATGTCCAATAGCATTAGATCCATCTTCAAAGAAAATATAAAAACCAATACTTGATTAGGCAAAGTAGTTAACCATGCTTTTATATTCAAAGTTATACGAGGTTCATAATGTTGATTTTGATAGTTAAGGAATTAAAGTATATTATTTTATATATATCATAAATTAATGATTTAAGAGATCATATTTATATGATAACTCTTTCTTTTTTCATTGATAATTCATCGTTATTATTCGATCAGAGGTGAAAATTTTATTAAACTTGGACCGTTTTATACAAATGGCGTAGGCCAAAAATAGTCTCGCAAAGATTTCTTATTCATGGAACATCGTTATTAAGTTCTCTACAACCTCACCCTTATTGTATTTTATTTCCAAGAAAACATTATTTAGTTAATTAAGTAAATCAATATTATTTTTAAAATAATCACAAATTTATCGTAGATATATAAGGAATAATGTTGTATTTTATATATTTTCACAAATGGTACATTAATTTACGTTTTTTTATAAATTGTAAATGAAAACATTATTTTATTCGTATATTTCTATGTGTTTATATATATTTTCAATATTTCTGTTGGGAAACATGTGCAGAAATTTGTCCAACTCAGAATTTAGTGTTACGTGTTCCTTCTTTTATATTAGGAGCTAGGATATTCTAATAGGATATATCCTATTCGTGCTCTCCTTGCACATCAAAATTTTGACGCTAGACTGTGTTCTCAAATTTTTTTGTAAAGAAACGTAACAAGGGACCCCCCAATGTATGTTAAACATATACATCTTGCGACGATGTGGTTTTTTTTGCTAAACATATATCGAATATAAATGTTTGATATTTCTATAGTGAAATCGTGACATCGTGTTTGTATATTTTTAGCATATAAATTTATAAATGAAAACATTATTTGATTTTGTGTATTTCTATGTGTTTATATATATTGTCCATATTTTCTGTTGGGAAACATGTGTAGAAATTTGTCCAACTCAGAATTTAGTGTTGTGTGTTCCTTCTTTTATATTGTATCCTGTAAAATTGGCATGGGCAATTTTACGGATAACCCTACCGAAAATTTTGTTCTGATCCCTCGTCAGGGATTTCTTGCGTTCGGAACGTTGCAAAATCCCTTCCCGGGAAATCTAGTTTTTCGAACTTAGTTGTTTTTGTCTTTTTGGGCGGGCGCATATAATCACTATGCAACATCAAATGTTCATGTGCCCCCTTTTAATCCTTTGGCACATGTTTTCTTGTGTCGACAACTCTTTTGGTGCGCCACTTAAAAGGTTGGTGGCGCATTTATTGCTACCTCGCCTATATATAGGCGCGCCTGCAATGTCATTATCACCAGAGCTATCACGTGATTATTTTTAAATATTGTTTTCTCTGAGCCTGTCACCGCACCTGCCCTGTCGCTTTCGATCACATAGTGGACCCGTTTGCACGTTCTTTGCTATTTATCTGGGTAAGTGGCCTTCTTTCTTTCGTGCGTTTTGTTTTTGGGGTTTTTGAATGCTAGGTTGGTTCAGTTTGGATTGAAAAGAATGAAATCATGAACTTGCTCCCCCTGCTGTCTTTCCACATATTCCTCCCCCTCTTTCCAGATTTGTTGGTAGAGGGAGCTCTGTCCTAAAATAATAGCTTGGAAACCTTTGTTTAAAGCCATTTCTATCACCCCAAGGTACCTTGCAGAAGAAGTTTGAAAGAATGAAACCCCTCTGAGAAGAATCATGGCTTGAAATGAACTGTATTTTTGTTCCCCTTCGGCGCATCTGTCACCCCTGTTACACAAAGAAAAGCTGCACCCTCATGGTGCACTTCCCCCACTTGCTGCAAACACTTCCCGTGCGCCCTCTTGGCGCATCAAACTTGAGTGCAACATCACAAATTCCTGCGCCCTTTGGTGCACCCAGCATCCATGTAACAGTCTTTTCCTATGCGCAAAGTGCAAAGCTATAAACGGCGCAGGCGCGTCCATCACCGCAATAACATCATGTCATGCAGACCCTTCATGCACCGCGCCAGGTTCCCTTAAGCGCACAAAAAGCATATGTTACACACACCTTATATGCACCTTTGGCGCACCGAAGTTCCATGCAAAATGAAAGATATATGCGCCAATGGCGCATCATGTTCCCGCGTAACATAAAGAATCCGTGCGCCCTTATAAAACGCATCCATATGGCGCAGGCGCACTTGTGCTTACAACAACAAAGAATGCACCCTGCAGTGTTTATACGCCATGCGCCCTTTGGCGCTGATTTACCCCTTGCAGCATCCCTTCCCTGTGTGCCTTACTATTTAGCCCTTATAGCCTGCAGTATTCATGCGCCCTGCGCCCTGAAGCCTTAAAATTGCTAACTCTTTCTTCTGTCAGCATTTCAATGGAAAATCAAATAGCTGACACGGCTTTCTTCAATTGGGTTTCACTTCTTATTCTTGCAGATCGGCAACTAAGTTCAGAAGAACATATGTCAACATCAAGCAAGAAACCTATCAAATCTAAAGGCAAGGCCAAGCTCACAGAAGAAGAAATGAAGTATAAGTATCAGAGGGTCAGAATGCCTGAGTCCCAAGCAGAGTGTGACCTAGATATCAGAGACTCAGAACTGGGTCATATTGACATGGAGGAATTATGGGCCAGAACCCAGAGGGTCACGAGAAGTCCATGGATGGACAAGCTGATAGGCAGTGCCCTGCACCTTGCTGGTGGGATCCCAGTCAGTGCCGTAAACAATGAATTTATGATGGTGGTAGCCCGATGCTACAACAAAGACACAAGATGTGTCCATGGGGAGAAGGGCGAAGTTATTATTAACCTCACTGCCCGCCACTTTGAGATGATGCTCGGCATTCCTCATCACCGGCACTTTGTGGCCGTCAGCCGAGAAGACTGCATTAAGGCCTGGGACGACAATGAAGATCAGTGTATGCAGCTGATGAATGAAGTTTATCTGAAGAACAAAAAAGTAGTGACTCGGTGGCCACAAGTCATTCATCACAGTGACTTTTCAGAGGAACTCAGCGACACCATTACGTTCCTGAGCAGAGTCTTTGGGCTTCCTGACGCCCATTATTTTCACAAGTGGATGCTGCGGTACTTGGAAACAATGAACAAAAATGTGCCCGATCAACGCTTTGAATGGGCATAAATTATAAGCAGCACAATCTCTGAGCAGCTACAAACAACTCAACACAACGGGGAGGTTCTATATGAACTCCTACGTAGTCTATGCTGCAGCTTCAGAAAGGGACTATCCAGCTCTGATGCGGTGTGGGGTTTGGCCCCAAGTCAAAATTTATGAATACTATCCAGAGCTGAAGCTGGAAAATAGCATCCCCCAATTCACAAAGATCAACGATGCATTCTTCTACTTCAACATCTGCCTGTTGAGGTCAAATATGACTCACGGTCGCATGACCAAGAGCATAGTAGCAGCTACTGAGAAGTGGGGGGCCCTATTCACTCAGTTCCCTACATTCACCTATCTGAGGGCAGTTAATTTCTTGGGGGAACCGACTAGACTGCCAAGATATGTCGGGCCCAAGTTGATCCTGTTGGAGCTGTCAAGGCAGCTTATTACTTACCATGAAAAGTGCCTAAAGAGAAAGAAGGGTGGAACTCCTTTCCCCCTCACAGTGGGTAGGTATACGTGTCCCTCTCACCACAAGGCAAAGGACATGTTTGCAAAGCTGGAGCTGCTGAATCTGAAACATGACTTCCCAGCAAGGCCCACTTTCGATCCAAGAAATTGTTTTCCTAGGGCCAAGCTCGACCCGATCCACATCCCTCAGATCGAAGATATCTACATTGACTTATATCACGAGGTTGAGCTCAGGAGGAAGGATCATTCTCGCCTGGCCTTAGCAGAAATCATCCAGTACGGGGTGGCCATCGTCCCCAAAGGATACCAAACTACTGAGGAGGAAGTGGATCAAGTGTATCTTGACACAGGTGGGGACGATTGGCCTTTTGCGTTGATTGATAGAACCAAAGCCCCCTCAGACAATTGAGGAAAGAGTCAAGGAAACTCTGCATAGAACAGAGCATTGGTGCCGAATGAATGGGCTCGTCTACCTCGGAGTCGATTTCACAACCTCTCCATTGGGTAACGCACCTCCTCGATCAAAACAGCAGCCAAAAGGCAAAGGAAAGGGTAAAGAGGGTGAATCCAGTTCCACCCAAGAAGAAGCTCCAGAAAGTCCTCCTTCCGCTGCACCTGAACAAGTTGTAACTCTGGCTTCCCCAGAGAAAGAAACAGTGGAAGATGTCCCAATAGGCCCATCCACTCAGGATGTCGCCACTGCTGTAACAACTAAGGTCCCTTCTGTCCCTCCTGCTTCTTCGTCCATCTTCTCTTCTCTCGCAGGACCTGTCCCCCTCCATTTCTTCCCTCATTTCTGAGCTCCCTTCCCTTCCTATGTCTTCCTCTCCTGCAGTATCCCTTCCTCCCGTGAGCACTTCCTCGGCCTCCCTCTCGATGCCGCCTCCAAGTGTCTCCACTTTTTTCCCTTCAACTACTGCAGCTGCCCCCTTCTCTATTTCTGGTCCTTCTCCCATAAGTCCAGCTTGGATCTCCCAACACCTGAGTCAGCAGAAAAGGAAAGTTCCCATCACTCCGATGGACTTCTCCATGATCCCGTCAAAAGGGGTAAAGAAGCAGAAGCCCATCACACGTTTCTCTCAGAGTGCTTCGGGAGAGAGGGTAATGGAGATCGCGTACCCCAATCCTCTGAAGGATAAAAAGGATCTGTCCTCGACAGATTATACAGTGACTCAAGTCACAATGGGGACGTCTTCTGAAAGCCTTCAGGGAGAGGCCCTATCTGCAGTTGACGCCCTCTGCAAGAAGCTTCAAGAAGCAAAAGAAGAGAAAAGGCTGCTGAAAGAGCAAAATAAACATCTGCTCCAAGCCTTACAGAAGATGGGCAGTGCACCTCCCACAACTGCCGCCGAAACTCCTGAGCCTCTGAGCCAGGATAAAATTGATGAATATGCAAAGATCGGCGAGCAGGGTATGGCAGTTTCCGCTTGGAGGAGCCAAATCCTCAAGGACAGTGAAAAAGTGATCGCCAAGTTCACCGATTTGTACCTGAACATCAACAAGGTGAACAAAGAACTCCAGGCATTAGCAGGACCCATATCAGAAGAGCTGGACCATGCTAGGCTGCAACGTGAGACCTTTCAAACAATGTTCGACTGTTCAGTCGAAGATCTGGTCAAGTTCGGCATTTTCGGTCATCCCAGGGCCCTCAATAAAATCCTTTCCACTCTGGACTACCAGATGGATCAACTGGAATTCATCCTTGAAAAGATCGATAAGGTAAAGGAAGAATCCCTGGACACGATGCACCAAATGGAGCAAATCGTTCTCAACATGTCTCCAGGGTTGCTTACTCCTTCCTTCGCCTTAAGGAAAGTTGATGAAACCATCCAGATCTTCAAGGAGATCGTTTCGCAAGGGCTGGGGCCAGAGGTCACTTTTGACGCAGAGTCCATCAATAACCTGTTGGCCTGTCGGGACTTCATCGGGTTCCTAATAGAAGCAGAGAAAGAATATTCCAAACTCCCAGAGAAGCTCATAGACGAGCGGGAGACTTGCGAGGTGATCAGTGAGCGACACAAGGATCCTTCCCAGGATCAGCTAGAGCCCATGATCAGCAAGTTCATGGAATACCGTGCCCAATTCCACATCTCGTCACCCGAGCAGCAACAACAGGATATCCCCTTTCAGCCGTGGGATGACGATGATGAATAAATTCTCTCTTCTTCTCTCTCTCTTCCCAACTTTCTTTTTGTAAAATGTCTAAAGTATGTTGACACAAATGATGACATCATCCATGTTGCACCATGGGATGATGTCATCCATCAAGTTGTCAAAAGTCAACATGACTTTGAGATATTTTTGTAGATATTTTGTAAATAGGTGGTTGGTTCCTTTTTGCCTTCCTTCTTCTCCTTCTTCTATAAATACTCAAATACTTGTTGTATTTGAGGTAGTGGATATCTTTCAGATGAAAAATAGAAGTGAGGAGAAAAGACTTTGAGCTTTTTGTAACAGAAAGGAATATTAATACAAATATTTAGACTTTGTGCTGAATACGTGTGTTATTTACGCATTTGATCTTTCTTATGTCAGATCTGTGTGTTTATTCTGTTGAATCTACTTTTGTTTTATTGTCATTTATTCATCAGTATTGCTTTGTTCGTTTATGCAAGTAGGTTTGGCTTTGTTTACTACCAATCCCAAAACATAAACCCTCTGACCTTTCTTCCTTGGAATTCATTTCTTTTCTTCCTTCGGACCTGATCTTTCTTCATCCTCTCTTTCATTCCTTTCTTTCCGCAGTCGGAAACACCCTACTAGGATGAGATCCCAAACCCCCGAAGGCAGAATATTGTGAGACTTGCACAGATTCCTGCTGGTAGAATAGCAATAAACCAGTTTCACTTTGCTGACTCAAAGAGGGGCTATGCCCTGCACACTGTTGGCTCGTCTATCCATAAATCTGCCCAACCGACAGATGTAAATGGAAGAAAGACAAGAATGTAAATATTTAATTACATTATTTATGTAAATGATTTAATAAATTGTATAGTATTTTGAGTATGTTGGTGAAAAAACTATTAAAAAAAAGGTCATAAATATGAAAAAGGAACCCCTTTTTCTAATCTCTAATTCTCTTTATTTCATATCAATATTTAAATAGACATGCTAATTGTTAGAACTTGGGTATTATAGTATTGTTGTGTATTACATGTACGTGGAGTTTTTACTTATATAAATATCTGAAAATGTTTTGAAAATAGTTTATAGGTATGGCTCAACCAAGATTAAATTCTAAAAATGAATATGAAAGAGATTATATCAAAGAAAATATTGCAGAAGCAGACAAAAAGAAATGAAATATGCACAACGAGAGGAACAAAGGAAATGTCAAAATGATAACGATAGAAAAAATATTCACAAAACATGGGGCTGAATTAAAAAATGGAGAAACAAATGTAGAAAGATGACAAAATGCAAATAAAAATGATAAAAAATCATGCACGATCGTCTCAAGATGACTTACACGTATCAAGAATAAGGTTACAAAGACATATTCATTCATATCAAGTAACGGAGGAAGAAATACTACACAGACCAAAACTTCACCATGAAGTATCTTAAAGGCATTATCATAGATTGGTTAGTGATGTTGAAGTAAATTATTGGGCACGAAATTCAACATCAGTGGATTGTGTGCTTGAAACACCAAAAAACTTGGCCCAAGGTATAATGGATTTCAATGTTAGAAATAATATAGAGAATAATGGTGTGCAAGAGGAAACAACATTATAATTAATACAAACAAGGATAAGAAGAATAATGCAAAATAATGATTTAAAAGAGGATTCACCAATTGAACCTAAAAGAATAAGAAGAATGAAATACTTGCATATGGAGGGAGAAAAATATATATTTGATCCCAATGAAATGTTTGGGAGAGAATTCAATATCATCCAAATTATTTTTCAGAATGATATTGATAACCTTGCTTAACTGATCATGTGTTATATTTGTTAAGAATGCTAGAATGGAATAAAAGTTTCTCAAACACTTGAAGGACTTATGGTGCACTAGATGTCGACAAGAGAAAGGTCATCATTGATTTTCAGCTTCGAACATTATGGATCCTGGGACATAAGTGCCAGAATTTACAAACTTAACACAAGTTGAGGAAATGTTGATGGCATGTGTCAACCCAATCCTATAAGTACCACATGAAATTAGACGTTAATATAAATATAAAGGTCACATGATAAATTTTATTCTAGAAGTAAAATAAATTACTCATTTGCTGTTATCCATTTTTACCCCTTGGGAAAAATTGGACAAATATGAAATTACACAATGAGAAATTAGAGGGATCATTCAACCATGATAGCTCACATTTCGATTTAGCTGGTCAGGTTACAAGAGCACTAAACAATGGAAATGATGTCGGATGCAAGAAATTGAAGGAATCTTGGATTCGAGCTAAGTGAAAAATGGGTACCCCAAAGTTTGAAGTTTTTAGACTTCGAAGGTTTTACAGTTTGGATTTTCAACGGACAAGCAAGGAGAAAAACAATCAAAAACCTCAAAAGCCTAAAAACCTTAAAGTTCGAAAGGGCTCTGGGGGTTTTGGGGGTCAACTCCCCTTTCAGAGTCAATGACATAAGAAATTTAGAGTTCGAAAATGGAGAATTCGAAAATGGTGAATTCAAAAAATTCTAAAGTACGAAGTCTAAAATTTAGACTTCAAACATTTGGGAATTCAGAGTTGTCAAGCGGGGTTGAGTAGTGAATAGTGTCATGCAGGGAAATGTTGAAAGTCTGAAACCCAAAGTCTAAAATTTGGACTTCGGATTTTAGGATTTTAGAGGTTTTATATGCCAAGAGGAAAATCAAACCCCGGAAACCCAAAAAACATGAAACCCTGAAAAGGTAAAGGTCTGAAACCTAAAGTCTAAATTTCAGATTTCGAAGTTTCCAAATTTCAGAAATTTTTGCTCGTGTGATGAATAATGTCACATGACATAGTTTCTGAGTCTGAACTCCGAAGACCAAATTTCAGACTTCGAAGGTTTGACATTTTGTAACCTTGAACCTCCAGTTCACAAAAGCCATAACTTGAAGTCTAAAACATGAAATCCCAAAATTCAAATTTTCTGGTTTCAGAGTTTCAAAGGTTTTGTGAACTCAAGTAAATGAACAATAACCCAACCTTCGAAATGGAAAAACCTGAAGTTCCAAATCTTGGAATTATAAAATCTTAGAATTCGGAGGTTATGATGCATTTCGGAGTCTGAAGAAAAAGATCCAACCACTCGCATTTATTGCAAAATGGCACCCCCATCTTTAGATGGCCATAACTTTTGATTGGGAACTCGGATTTGTTCAAAATTAGACTTTTTGAAAATCTATCAGCATCCAAGTTTCTCACCATTTTAGAGGGTGTTTCTAGGTTTCTCACCAACCAAAATGATGAGGTATGGGTTTCCTTTCTTCTCCAACAAGGACAAGTACATGGAGGCATGGGTTTTACAGTGGCATCCATCATTGTTGTAGGTGGGTTTAATGCATTTTTTGGTGGTTAAAGCAAGATTCAAATTCTTCTCTCTCCCTTCTCTCATCCTTCCTATATATTGTAAGGAGGGGCTCATTTCAAAAGTTTGGAAAATATTTCTTTTCACCCTCCCTTCTTCTCTTTTCTATATATTAATTTTTGGAGTTCAAACCTCACATTCAAGTTGTAATGCAAATTAGTGCTTATTGGTCATTGTAATAAATTTTATCAAATCTGTGGAGCAATAATATAAGTCTTTGAATGAATTTCAACCCTCTCTTGTGTTTATTTCATTCTCCTAATCTCTCATTGAAATTTTGGTTAATTGTGCATGTTAGGTTATGTTTAATGGTGAATGAATTTGTGATAATAAATTGATTTGTATTGATGTTCATCCTCTTCAATCTTGTTTCATTTTCATTTCCATGCAAGGTCAAATATTTAGCAATCCTTTTGGTGCATCACCTCCTGTAGATTAGGTTTAATTTCTTGCAATCTTTTCAACCTTGTCTCTCTTAGTAAGTTAGAGTAGATTTTAAGATAAATCCTATACAATTTGATTGTGTGTATCAGAATAGAGGAATAGGAACTGACCTTCATCTGCAAATATTTCCCGATTGTAAAGGCCTGCACTTTGGGAAAAGGTCCATGTTATGCAATCACACTGACGGTTTCAATCTACTGAGTTGCAAACAATTAACGCTGTTATGATTACGCATCATCAATTGCCATAAAGATTGAAATATTTACCGATGATTATTCTTTGGAGAAGATATCAATGAGGAACAAATTCCAACTTTATAGTCAATAAAGAGTGATTTTATAATGCACTAAAATATAAAATAAAACTTGATAAGTTCTATTCAGATGTTCAGATTGATGAAAATGCTTAAATGAACTTCCACCTCATTATGATGAAAATGTGTTCAATAAGTTGAACTCTATACATATGGATTTTGATTCCGATGCAAATGAAAATTTATTTTTAGGTCAAACCATTGAGATAGATTAAGGAAATGTCATTAGTCACACATCATCAATAGCCTCTAAACCACCCAATCCCCTAAGGGAGATGAAATTAATCCATGCATTGGTAAATAACCCTCATGCAGACCCTTGATCATTGATTGCTTATACGGGGATAAGAGTGTATCCTATTAATGAGTATGTGACACTATCATTACTTGATATGGCATCCCTACTTTTTTTCCCAATGGAAAATTTGATTGGTTAGATCCACAGTTAAAACAATCATGTATCCATGAATTTGTAAAACATTTATTTAGATATATATGGATCACTAGTTTGGTTGATATCCCTGATTCAAGTATTACATGATGAATATGATCATGAGACATCATGCACTAAATACATCTTTAATATTTGTCAAGAAAACCATCCAGGATTTTCCAATCACTATCAATAAGTTAAATGAGCATATGGAAAATGTGCCCCATTCACATATGGTTGATTGTTTGACGCAATTTGCAACATCCTTAAGGGGTACAAGGTCGTATTAAAAAAAATGTCGTGGTCAATTGACATACATGTTGAATCCAATTCAATCACCAACCATTTTTTGACATTGAGTACAGTTGATATGTATTGGCCTGATCTATATGCATTAATGCCTGGAACACCACCAGATAATCCATGAGAAGCTCAAAATTGGCGAAGGTACAATATCATCAAATATCCTTATACAGTGGCCCACTACATGCACCTATAACGTACATTTTTCTTAAAGGATATGAAAGTTAAAGATTATTGGTCTAGATATGAATGGAAGCATAGACGGTTGCCGCATGTGCATGGATTCATATGGTTAAAAGGGGCACCAGATATGGACAACCTTTATTGGATTGATGATTTTACACGCACTCTAAATTAGAAAAATTTATATAAATATGAATCGTAGCATTCGGAATCTAGTTTCTAAAATACTAATTTTTGTAAAAAACGGACAAGTTTAGCTATATTAAACACTTAAAATTATATGACTTAGTTTTTTTTTTTTTTAAAAAACTTATAAGATTGTAGTCCGTTTGCCCGCATTTTGGATGACCAAATCTTGTTATTTTTTTTTTTCCTTTGGTGAAACGTTAGATGTAGTTGTCTATCTTGGGATGGATTTTATTTTGTATTTTTTTTAGCAATATTTTTTTTTTATGATTTTTTCCGTGAAAGTGGTCTGAAAATATTTAGAAAACGGAGCGCTTTCCGTTTGCCCGCCATAACTATATCAAAAAATATCGAAATCAATTTTTTTTTTTTTTAACGTGTATAGAATTTGTCCACGCTTGGGATGGTATAAGTTTTATCATATTTTGATAAGCGAAACAAAAGTTACAGTCTTAAATGTAGACATGAACATTCACGGGAAAAAATGTCTTAAAGACCTATTGTTAGTAAAAAATTATAAAATGATATTTATCTTATTCTATTCACTTTAAAAACAATATTTCTATGAAGCTAAGAGTCTCCCCTACGCGATGGCACCATTTTTGTGAAATGTTTTCAGTTTTTTAGCACGGTTCAAGTCTTTGGAAGAGCAGATTTGAGGTTTTTTGACCTTTTACACTTCATAATGACCTTCCATAGCTTTGGTTGGGGAAAAACAAAGATTTTCCGAGCCTTAGGTTCGGCAGATAGATCCACGATCGCGGTTTTTTAAACATAAACCGATAAATCGCAAGCGCTTTATAAACCGCGAGTGCACTTTATAAACCGCGAATCGCGGTTTATAAAGCGCGATCGCGGTTTATAAATCATATTTACACACATCCCAATGCTCGAATTACCATGTGATTTTTACTCTCTGACCTTACCGTACGAATTACTGCGAAATTCTGTCTTTTTCTGCACGTTTTTCTTATCACCGGAAGCAAAACATCATGGGAGACAAAAAACGAAGTCAAAAAAGGAAGTCATTAAGTAAAAAAACACCAAACGAATTAGAGGCCAACAAAATTCAAAATGCTGAGCGAATGCGGAAACTTCGTGAATCTAGAAGAGGTTCATCTTCAATCCCAACTATTGTAAGCAATGAAGAACTAGGTAATGTTTCTACTGTCAATGTTGAAGTTGAATTAAATACTCGTGATGAAGAAGTTTTTACTGTCAATGTTGAAGAAGAATTAAATACTCATGATGTAGCAAATGTTGAAATTGAAGGAGACGATGAAAATGTAAATAAGGAAATTCATGTTGAAACTGTAGACAAGCAAAATTTGACAAAAACACCTCCTAGGATTTTACGTAAGAAACCTAATTTTTTTATTGAAATTGATGAAAACATTTTGAAACCAATGTCTGACAAACTTTCTGAACGACAAATCAGAAGAAAAGCCACTGAAATTTGGGATAATCATTTTGAAATTTTAAATGATTCCCAAAGATGTCAGTTGTTGGTTAGTTTGATGAAATTGATTAAAATGAGACCTACATTAAACACCTTAGGATTGACAACATCTAATATACGTGGACAAACCTCTACAATTGTTGAAAACCTTCATGATGCATATCACACTATTGGTGTCAAGAGACGCACTAGGGATAGTAATATTGTGCGTCGTGTACTTGCTACTAGTGTTGTAAGTGAATCAATAAAAAAACAACGTTTGATTACGCAAACAAGTCGAATGTTGCAAGTTAATCGAAAAACTCTAATGAAAGCAATTGAAAGACGTAATATCCTTCAATCACTCAATAATGCCGATTTTTGGGCATTTTCTGCTAGAGCACCGCGTAAGGACAAAAATAATTCTGATGCTATAAGAGAAGTTGTTATTAAATTTTGGCATGATAACACTAGAGTTTCACCTAATACAAGAGATGTTATAAAACGGAGAGTTGGTTCTACTAATCGTGAACCACATCCAAAGCATTTCTTAGATATGACTCAAACTCAATTTTTTCGTAAGTTTGAACAAGAGAATCCAGAAATTAAAATTAGTCAACGTTTTTTTGAAATGTTGAAACCATTCTATGTGAAAATCAACCATGCTCGCACCACTTGTTGTTGTAGGCAACATGTTGAATTTGCGATGCATTATGCTAAATTTTTACGTATTCGTTCTAATTTTCATTCTGAAACTATGTTATCTGAATGTGGTGTTCAAGTTCCACCAATATCTTCCAGGGATTTCATTCCTACTATATTTTGTGAAAAAGAAGTTGGACAATTTTTTTATAGTCAGGATTGTTTAGATGGAAGTTGTAGTACATGCGGCGGATTACCTAAATTGGAAAGTTACATCCATGAGAAAATTGAAGGTACAATAGGACATAATTTAGTTGAATTTGATAAATATAAATCAGTTGCATACCAGTTGAAAGATGGAAAAGAGTCGAAACGGTGTGAGCTAGTTACAGAACAAATGCCCATTTTTCAATTTATGAGAAAATTTAAGGATGAAATTGTTTATGAGTATGCGAGGCATACACATAGAGCTCGATGGTTGGATGAACAATTCAAGCTATGCAAAGACACATTTCCTATTGGTACTATTGTTTCAGTGGTCGATTTTGCAGAGAATTACACATTGCAACCACAAATGGAGGTTCAATCGCAATATTACAACTCAGTACAAGTTGCCATTTTTGTGCATATAGCATTTCTACATTCTCCTGACAGTACAGAGAATGATCGAAAAATCTTAAGAGAGTACCACTTTTATATCAGTGATGATCGTACTCATTCTACTGAATTTGTGCAAGGGTGTTTCCAGTTATTTTATGGAAACTTGTCTGATAGGGACATCCACTTCAAACAACATTATATATGGTCAGATAATTACACGTCTCAGTTTAAGAATGCACGAATGTTTTATTGGATGAGCAGAATGCACGTCAAGATGGGTGTGCAACATATTTGGAGTTTCACTGAGGCTGGACATGGAAAAGGAGAGCATGACGGTGCAGGGGCATGTGTGAAAAGAGCTCTTGCAAGAGAAGAGTTGAAGTACAAAGATGGTGCTGAATTAAAAGATGCAAAGAGCATAGTGGAATGGTGTACTGACAACATGGCCCGAGGTTCTCAAGAAAATTCCACAGTTTGCAGATATTTTTGGTTGATAGAGGAAAAACATATTGCTAACTACGAGGATTGTATGACACTCACTGGGTCCAGTGATATGCACTCATTTTGTAGCTCAGACGCTACTTCATGGGCCGTATGGACAAGAAAGTTGACATGCTTTTGTGCATCTTGTATCGAATTTGTCACTGCTGAGTGTGATTCACAAGAATGGGTGGAAGGATGGATTTGTAGGCCTCTAACTCCGCTTCCTAGTTATCAACCTCCACAAGCATTACGACTTGTTTCTGCAGATGAAGTTACAACATCCAAGGACTTTGACGAAATTTCAATTTTGGTGCGACAAGGTATAAATATGGTTATATTTATTTAATTTTTGTAAATTGAGTTATATGTCCATTGAAATTTTAATATGTAATTTAAATTTGATTTGTTCAACTTTCCTTGGTTATTTTTTTGTAGGACATGTGTTTGCAGTAATTGCGACAGAAGACAATGAAGAAGGAACAGACTATTTCTTATGTCGTTGCATCGAGGAAAGAAAGAAGTTGACTTCTCCTATTATAGATGGCGAAGATATTGAGTATCCTACAGGGTCAGTGGTAGTTACTGGAACTTGGCTTCGACGGTATCCATTAAAAAACTCCTCTGTTTGGGTGTTTGAAGACTTTGAGACACACAGGAAAATACTCTTATATTCACATCTAGTTCTAGCGACAAATATTCAGTTGTATAGATATCGAGGAAGGCCTAATAACAAGATTCTTTGGAAGGTTCGAGAGTCAGATCATGAAGCAATCTTGTCTGCTATTCAGAGTAGATCCGATCCTGATGGTTCATTGGAATGAATTTACAATGCGAGCATGTCTGGTATATATATAATTTCTTTTCAATTTATATATATATATAAATTTTTTAGAAATTAAAGATCTAGATTTAAGTTTGAATATATATTTTATTTTAAATTTGTGTATTTTGCACGTACATTATATCTATCTATAGTATATATGGTTTTGATTTGAAACTTAAATTTCTTTGACTAACACTTTTATTTAGGTTAGTGGTGCCATAAAAGCTTCCACCTTCACGTGGTTGGCACTGTTAGTAGAGAATTTTAAATTCTCGAAGCTAAGAGAAGCTTTCATTGTTTGAAAAAGTTGTAAATTTTGAAAAAGTCAAGTAAATTTTGAAAATGTTGTAAATTTTGTGTTGTAAATTTTGAAAATGTTGTAAATTTTGAAAATGTTGTAAATTTTGAAAATGTTGTAAATTTTGAAAACGACTCCTCCCCAAGTGTTTACAAGACCATACTTACGCGTGTGCACCGATATGAGAAGGAAAAAACTGAGAGAGGCTATTGTAGAGGGTCCCTACGCCGAGGTGTTGGATCAGACGAGGCCTCTCTAGGTGCCACGGAGTCCGAGTAGTCACCCGTCGAAGTTGAACGATATTTTAGTCTCAGGGCTCTTAAGGGACTGTTGCCCGAACGAAGTAGCCCGAAAGCAACGACCCTTTCGCCCCAAAACACCATCTCCTCTAGCGTTCACCTTGCCACCCGGACGTCGGCGCAGTCCTCCCCACCGTTTGCAAAGATAGCATACAACCTTACACTGGCTACACTATTTCACGCGTTTGCAAACAGTAGGACAGCGAGAGCACCGAAATGAGAAGGAAAAAACTGAGAGAGGCTATTGTAGAGGGTCCCTACGCCGAGGTGTTGGATCAGACGAGGCCTCTCTAGGTGCCACAGAGTCCGAGTAGTCACCCGTCGAAGTTGAACGATATTTTGGTCTCAGGGCTCTTAAGGGACTGCGCCCGAACGAAGTAGCCCGAAAGCAACGACCGTTTCGTGCACCAAAACACCACCTCCTCTAGCATTCACCTGGCCACCCGGACATGTCGGCGCAGTCCGTTCGGTGCCACGACCCACCGTTTGCAAAATATAGCGTTTGACAACCTTACACTGGCTCCAACTGCACTATTTCGTGCGTTTGCAAACAGTAGGACAGCGAGAGCACCGAAATGAGAAGGAAAAAACTGAGAGAGGCTATTGTAGAGGGTCCCTACGCCGAGGTGTTGGATTAGACGAGGCCTCTCTAGGTGCCACGGAGTCTGAGTAGTCACCCGTCGAAGTTGAACGATATTTTGGTCTCAGGGCTCTTAAGGGACTGCGCCCGAACGAAGTAGCCCGAAGCAACGACCGTTTCGCGCACCAAAACACCACCTCCTCTAGCATTCACCTGGCCACCCGATGTGTCGGCGTAGTCCGTTTGGTGCCACGACCCACCGTTTGCAAAATATAGCGTTTGACAACCTTACACTGGCTCCAACTGCACTATTTCACGCGTTTGCAAACAGTAGGACAGCGAGAGCACCAAAATGAGAAGGAAAAAACTGAGAGAGGCTATTGTAGAGGGTCCCTACGCCGAGGTGTCAGATTAGACGAGGCCTCTCTAGGTGCCACGGAGTCTGAGTAGTCACCCGTCGAAGTTGAACGATATTTTGGTCTCAGGGCTCTTAAGGGACTGCGCCCGAACGAAGTAGCCCGAAAGCAACGACCATTTCGCGCACCAAAACACCACCTCCTCTAGCATTCACCTGGCCACCCAGACATGTCGGCGTAGTCCGTTCGGTGCCACGACCCACCGTTTGCAAAATATAGCGTTTGACAACCTTACACTGGCTCTAACTGCACTATTTCACGCGTTTGCAAACAGTAGGACAGCGAGAGCACCGAAATGAGAAGGAAAAAACTGAGAGAGGCTATTGTAGAGGGTCCCTACGCCGAGGTTTTGGATTAGACGAGGCCTCTCTAGGTGCCACGGAGTCTGAGTAGTCACCCGTCGAAGTTGAACGATATTTTGGTCTCAGGGCTCTTAAGGGACTACGCCCGAACGAAGTAGCCCGAAAGCAACGACCGTTTCACGCACCGAAACACCACCTCCTCTAGCATTCACCTGGCCACCCAGACGTGTCGGCAGTCCGTTCGGTGCCACGACCCACCGTTTGCAAAATATAGCGTTTGACAACCTTACACTGGCTCCAACTGCACTATTTCGCGTGTTTGCAAACAGTAGGACAGCGAGAGCACCGAAATGAGAAGGAAAAAACCGAGAGAGGCTATTGTAGAGGGTCCCTACACTGAGGTTTTGGATTAGACGAGGCCTCTCTAGGTGCCACGGAGTCTGAGTAGTCACCCGTCGAAGTTGAACGATATTTTGGTCTCAGGGCTCTTAAGGGACTGCGCCCGAACGAAGTAGCCCGAAAGCAACGACCATTTCGCGCACCAAAACACCACCTCCTCTAGCATTCACCTGGCCACCCAGATGTGTCGGCACAGTCCGTTCGGTGCCACGACCCACCGTTTGCAAAATATAGCGTTTGACAACCTTACACTGGCTCCAACTGCACTATTTCACGCGTTTGCAAACAGTAGGACAGCGAGAGCACCGAAATGAGAAGGAAAAAACTGAGAGAGGCTATTGTAGAGGGTCCCTACGCCAAGGTGTCAGATTAGACGAGGCCTCTCTAGGTGCCACAGAGTCTGAGTAGTCACCCGTCGAAGTTGAACGATATTTTGGTCTCAGGGCTCTTAAGGGACTGCGCCCGAACGAAGTAGCCCGAAAGCAACGACCATTTCGCGCACCAAAACACCACCTCCTCTAGCATTCACCTGGCCACCCAGACATGTGTCGGCGTAGTCCGTTTGGTGCCACGACCCACCGTTTGCAAAATATAGCGTTTGACAACCTTACACTGGCTCTAACTGCACTATTTCACGCGTTTGCAAACAGTAGGACAGCGAGAGCACCGAAATGAGAAGGAAAAAACCGAGAGAGGCTATTGTAGAGGGTCCCTACACCGAGGTGTCAGATTAGACGAGGCCTCTCTAGGTGCCACAGAGTCCGAGTAGTCACCCGTCGAAGTTGAACGATATTTTGGTCTCAGGGCTCTTAAGGGACTGCGCCCGAACGAAGTAGCCCGAAAGCAACGACCATTTCACGCACCAAAACACCACCTCCTCTAGCATTCACCTAGCCACCCAGACGTGTCGGCGCAGTCCGTTTGGTGCCACGACCCACCGTTTGCAAAATATAGCGTTTGACAACCTTACACTGGCTCTAACTGCACTATTTCACGCGTTTGCAAACAGTAGGACAGCGAGAGCACCGAAATGAGAAGGAAAAAACTGAGAGAGGCTATTGTAGAGGGTCCCTATGCTGAGGTGTTTGGATCAGACGAGGCCTCTCTAGGTGCCACAGAGTCTGAGTAGTCACCCGTCGAAGTTGAACGATATTTTGGTCTCAGGGCTCTTAAGGGACTGCGCCCGAACGAAGTAGCCCGAAAGCAACGACCATTTCACGCACCGAAACACCACCTCCTCTAGCATTCACCTGGCCACCCGGATGTGTCGGCGTAGTCCGTTCGGTGCCACGACCCACCGTTTGCAAAATATAGCGTTTGACAACCTTACACTGGCTCTAACTGCACTATTTCGCGCGTTTGCAAACAGTAGGACAGCGAGAGCACCGAAATGAGAAGGAAAAAACCGAGAGAGGCTATTGTAGAGGGTCCCTACACCAAGGTGTCAGATCAGACGAGGCCTCTCTAGGTGCCACAGAGTCCGAGTAGTCACCCGTCGAAGTTGAACGATATTTTGGTCTCAGGGCTCTTAAGGGACTGCGCCCGAACGAAGTAGCCCGAAAGCAACGACCATTTCGCGCACCGTCCTCTAGCATTCACCTGGCCACCCGGACAGTCCGTTCGGTGCCACGACCCACCGTTTGTAAAATATAGTGTTTCCTTATTTATTTAAATTAAATTACAATGACTTGGTTGTTATGTTATCTCTTGTTGTCATCAAGTGTCCTTGGTAGGATGATATATGGGGCTCATGAATCTTATTTTCTACCTTATCCTTAACACTTGGTTTTGTTATAATATTATGGGTAATATTGTTCTACGGTTTTCTTTTCCTTTCTCTTCTTTCTCTCTTTCTATGAAGACCATCAGTTGTGCTACCTCTTGATTCAACTCTCTGACCTCCTGTGAAACCATAATTATCTTCTCTTCATCCTTTCTTCTTTCCTTTCTCTCTCTCTCTCTCTCTCTCTCTCTCTCTCTCTCTCTCTCTCTCTCTACCTCATTAGCTCTATCAACCTTTGAATCACATTTCCTGCTAGTTCTTCTTCTTCTTCACCATATATCAAGTCTGATTCATGAGGCCTAATAACCTTCAATTACCTTTCTCTACGTTTCTTCATCTTTTCTATTTTTCACATATGTTCTTGAACTCTCTTATCCTTTCATGTAATTGCTTTAGTCTAGCATCTTATCTCTCTGATACTAACTTCTCCATCCAATGTGGCATTTTGTAACCATGACCTCACTCTTTACTTCACCCATCATTTTCATCTATCTCTTTGTCTCTCTTCTTGGACCACTGTATCAACCTTATCTCAAATCCTTTTAGCTAATCTTCCTTGATCTTCAAGCTATGATACCACATGTTGCAGTTCAAAAAATTTATAACATATGTATTCAATGGTTTCTATGTTTCCCTAAAAACTCAACTCTGTCTTTTGATCAAGTTCAAACAACTCCTTTTCACTAGTTAACATGTACTCCAAATTTAATATTATCCCTTATCCTCTATATGGTTTCTTACTGATATTATTTATCTAACTCTAATGTAGATACTATGAGCGTAATCAAAATGATCAACTACCATCTTCAACTGCCAAGTTCAATATCCATGATGCATAGGCAAATACAACAATGCCCATGTTGGAAGGTACTTACAACTTCTTCACAGTTTTGGAACTCAAAATACATGAAGCAATCAGCTAAAACAAATGTACAAATACATTTGAAAATAACTTCTAGGTTGTGATGCAAATACAAATACAGTACAAGCTTATGATGCAAATAAAAATAATATAAAGATATGTAGCCACATATCATTCAGATTTAACAATATTTCAGGATTATTATGAGTTACAAAAGAACAGTACGGCTACAGGATTGGAAAATCAATACAGTTACTTCAAGGATTAACTCATATGTACACAAAAGTTACAAACAATGCAGACCCAATTTTGGGTATACCTGTAATATTATCAAGATGATAAATTGATGAATTCCATATTAACTTCAAGGATTAACTCATATTGCACACTTTTCCAAATACAACAGGATGATAAATTGATGAATTCCATTAAATATAAGCTTTAGTTACTAATACTTAAGTTGGCAATAGAGCTAACAATATTGTTTTAGTTTGAAAAATAAAAATTCAAAATGCCCATGGTGAAATATACCACAAATAATAATCAGAAAGATACTAGAAAATATATAACTAGAAGTAATACACTAAATCCACCTCAAGATTTAAAAGACCTGAAATAGTTCAAATTTATAGCCTCGGAAACAAAACCGTAGCAGAGATATCCATAGGAGTTCCATATATGGAGGAATCGCTTTTATCAACAAACAAAAACTATGATCTATGTATACTTTTGAACACTAAATTTTATTTAATAAACAATACAAATATTATTAACCTAGTTTGGGTACAGATAAATTCACAGATAGAGAATACTCGGGGCATCTACAAGTTCCAACGAACAGAGATCAAAACCCACTTTCTCAGAGTTAGCAATAATACCAAAATAACCAAAATAAATATGATTTAACCAACACACATGGATATATATATATATATATATATATATATATATATATATATATATATATATATATATATATAGAATCAAACAAAGTGTGCTCCAGACGCGCACGTCTCTGAAAATATATATGTACATAAGTTCATAATGTATGTATACATCTCGAACTAAGCACGTGTCATAATGTACATATGGGACCACATGCGGTCGCAAAAGGCTATATATAGTACAATGGACTGTGAATCTACTCATGACCACATATGTACATCCAGGTGTCCACTATAAATCTACTCATGAAACATCTTCCCTCTCTTCGCCCTGCTAGAAGTAGCACGTCCACGACCTGGGGATGTAGTGGAGGGAGATGCCACTACGGATTTCATCCGTGTGGTCCTAGGTGTCTCTAAGCATGCCTGCAACCTAACCTGCACATTCATAAACAACAAGTTTTTAACACCCAAAATTTTAAAATACATTCAAAATTTAGAAACTTGTACAATTTAGTTAAAATGCATGTGAAATCTTACCGCAATGTCATGATCCCTATCAATTTGTTGTTGACGCGTCGCAGGGACAACAATAGACTCACGAGGGGTAAGCTACATACAAATAATTAATTTTCAAATTAAATATTTCACATATATACCTACAAAATTTGATATTGTAGATTTAAGTTTAATAAGAAATAATGAAGGTCTCCAAAATTTAACAAATTTAAAAAATTGTGTACCTCAGTTAGTGGATCTGCAGATGCTATGGCAGTATCTACAGCAGCCTCCACAGTCTGCATATATGGAGGAGTCTCTCTAGCAGTCATAAGCTATACAAAAAACATGTACAAATCAATATTAAAATCTACTTAAGAGCTTAGCACTCCTATCGAAACCTATTGAAAAAAATAATAGTAAAGGAACTCAAAGGTCCCTACACTCTAAACATATCTTTTCACGTTCATCAAGGAAACACCAGATCTATATATAGGTACATGAAACATTTACAAGCACTCATTCCACATGTTGAGATTTTAAGAAGGTAAAAAAACTATACAAAGGAGGGAAATTATACATTCATTCCCGTCCCTACTATACAATCTTACCCCAGGTGGTACTTTCAAGACATGTAAAACCAATATATGATTACATTGTATGGCTAGTTATATCAAATGAATTGGCATTTCCTACTAAATAATATATAGGTTGAGTATAAGAAAGTGAAACTCATGTACAGAGGTCCAAAGCATGCAATCCGTGCGTGAACTTCCAGTAATTAGAAACAAAGTGTAAAGAGATTTACTAACCTGCGTAAAACTCATGTGAGGCGTGCCAGTAGCCTCAGTTCCCTGAGCAGATGATGACCCGCCAGGCTCCTGTGTATAAAAGAGAAAAATATTAATACATGTACAACATACACGTGAAACAAATTATAATAATAATCTAGTGCAATTAAATGATTTATTAAAAATGTAAGTTTGTACAACTTGAAACTTACGTTTGAAACACGCCCAGCCGCAGTAGCTAGCATGTCGACACCGGATGTTTCCTTCACCGGCTCTTGCTATTTAAAATAAAATAAAAAATTAGTTTTTTACATGTATGTACATGACGTACAATCAAATATATATATATATATATTAATATCTCAAACATGTGAATTAAACTATTGTATATATATATATATATATATATTTAAATTTATTTAAAATTTACCTGTGAAAGACCAATATCAGTGGCTCCAGTTCCAAAAACACTCCCCAACATCTCATCTATAGAAAAGAAATCCTGTGAACCAGCAAATGATGTCTCGCCTGCAGTGCATACGGCACCACATGATCCACAGTGGTGTGGTGCACTAGAACTGGCGCCTCCACCAACATCATCAGATGCAATCTGGGTGCTATGCTGGGTGAGAGTGTCAGTGAGCTCCCTCAATGCATGCAATGTATCAATCTCCACAACCTCCTTCACTGTAGGAGGGATAACTGAAGGTAGTGGGGGTTTTGGGGCATGGGGGATCCTAGGCTGACCTACGCGTGCACCAGGTCTGCTCTGTGCAGAGCCACCTCCTCGACCAAAAAAGTCAGAAAAGTCAAAATAATTCGGGACCTCATTGAGCACGAACTCACAATATAATTTCTTCAAAAAATAAAGAGGAACCTCATTGTTGTTGCATGGTGGATAGTCAAAAACCATCCACCATCGGTCCCAAAAATTGTTTTTGATTCTATCATCATGGCACCAATGGATTGGGAACCGTTTGCAAGTAACTGCAGGGGGGCATTGGTTCTAGGGTCGGTAAATAATGCACAAATGAGGTCTTTTCCAATTTTTTTGTCTTTGACGGCCGCATGGGATAGTTTATCCGCATACCACCGCCTACAGTCACTTCTAAAGGTGTTCCATCTATGTATTTGGTTGGTTGCAGACTCGACTTCGCCAATCAATGTTTGCAATGTATTGGCTAAAGTCATGCGGGATGGATTTGTAGCATGATTTTGTCTTATATTTTGAATTAGGTTCTCAATGGCAATTTTATTTTCTTGGATTCTTCCAATGATATTATCTTGCGTTCCTGCTGGCTCAGTGGGGACAGAAGGAGCCACAGGAGGCGGATCTATGTTTGGAGGAGGGTTTTGAGGAATGTTCGGAGGGTTTTGAGGAATGTTTTGACGGTTTGCATGATTTCGAGCTTGCCGACCAACTGATAAAACAAGAAAATTGTATACATAAACAAACATTTCAAAAAACCCATGAAAATGCAAAAAAAAACCTAAAATGCAAAAAAAAACCTAAAATGCAAAAAAATGATTACAATCGGGGACTTACCTCCTCGTCTTGGCGGCATGGTTGAATATATCGCTATCCAGAAGTCCGATGAGCAATTTTGAGATGGTATTGAAAGCGCGAGTGAAAAACGTTTAGGAAAAGTCGCGGTTCGAAATGAAAAATGAGGAAAATAACGAGTCGCGGGACTGTTAAATTTTGTCTCAGAGTTCCGCGATCGCGGTTTATAACCGCGCGGTTCTAAACCATGATCGCGGTTTTAGGTTCGGTAATTACCGAACCTAGAATAAAGGAACCGCGATCCACGATCGGTTCCTTTATTTCAGGTTTTTATGTCCACGGAATTGTCCACCAACTTCGTGCACGATTTGAATTGTTATATCGCTAGACCCTTAGTTGCACATATGACCCTACCAAGTTTGAACCTTTTAGGAATGATTATAGATTAAGTATACACAAATCTTTTACTTTAATAGATTTATGGAGATAATAGGTATATTGGCAACTTTTTTTGTTGGAAGGGTGCCTTAATCCATGTACACTGAAAATTGGTGTTGCTTCCCTATGAGCCAGATCTTTTCTCTAGACATATTTTTAAATTTTCTTCCAGATTGCAAACTTGTGGAAACCTTCAATTGAATCCCCGTTGCAAGATCTTGTATCTTTCAGGAACAATGCTAACTGAATTTACATGTTTTTTGAAGTAGATGATTGGTTTTTCATGCATACATGTCACTATTTTGCTAGAGTTTGACACATGTTATCGTACGAAAAGTATCATTATTTTGCAATGTGAATATTTCTCGTGAGGATTTTAAAACCGTTGGGAACAACATTTTGAAGAGGGCCATCTAGATCTTGTAAAATAATTGCATTTAACGGTGCTAATGATTTACATTTTAACCCTCATTAATTTTGTCGAGAAGAACGATGCCACTATGTAATGAACATATATTCTTCCATAATGTAAAAGTGAATTTTTTTTTTCTATTTCCCACTTTAATATGTAATGCATAACTATATTTTACAGATTTATAACCAAGTTGTAAAATTGTGTCCATTGATAGGCACTTGGCGAGTCCAAGAGCTCATGATTTCGGCATATTGTAGAGGATTTTTTCTGACCTATTTTTCATCAATATTGAGGATTTATTCAATGAAAGATCTTCATACCCTCATTACAGGACTTCCATAATCACATTGTGCAGTAAGAAAAATCTAGGTAAGGTCCTTTCCAAGTATCAGCCATATCAAAAGTGACCTTTCCACTTTTGATTTAAGGACAATAAGATCACTCAAGAAATAACAACTCCAACTATTTCTTCATCATTGAGTCTCCAATTTTGAGAAAGATGCACTCATCTAATAATGTTGAATCAAGAGATATGGCTTGTCCTTATTTCCAACAACCAATAGGCATTGTCACATGTCTGGATTCCATGGTTGGACTTCATTCCAGCCTCTTGTCAGCTTCTTATGGGATTAGAGGTACTAGCATCCACATTGATGCTCAAGTATAAAGATTGTGATAAACTTCTAGACAATGAGTACATTTTGTGATCCTGCAAACACGTATGACATAATACACATGGTAGTGACCCACACTATCAGGATAAACAAGGTCATATTTGTTTTAAGGGGGAAGAGAAGCACAACTCTGGTTTTGGATCCCATTTACTCCATTCCATGGGTGATTTTGAGGAGGAATTAGTAAACACTTACAGGAAAATATGTCACGTATTATAACCTCTTGTATTTCTCCCAAACATTCATCCTCCTTATCATCGTTATTCTTATTTTTCAATGAAATTACATGCTTCCCTTGGGAGGATCCTTCATGAAAACTCATTGTTTGTTTTCATCTTCGTAGTCCCTATATGCAATGGACCCAATTGAGTTCAAGCCATATGAATTCTTTCATCTCCATTTTTTACCATATGAGATTGTTGAGCCATAGGATCCTTCATTAGGCTTGAGATTCCTGCAACATATATGATGATGTTTGAGATTGTGCTACGATCCCTGGGTTTCACATATTGCCCTAGTCAATCTTGTGAAACTATCAAGATATAGATTATGAAAGGGTAAAACAAAAACAAAAAAACATTGTATGCAACTAGATATGGACATGTGACATTCTTCAATCAGCTTTACATACATATTATTTACACACTCCTAAATTCATGGGTGACAATTGGTTTTTTTGTTTCAAGAAACCTACTTGGTTGTCTATCTGATCAAGTGTTGAGACCCCTCCAGACAATGGTAGTTCCTGCAAAACTACCGGTTTGTTTTTCCACTTGATCCATCTTGATGGATCGTTTGGCTGCCCAATAGTTATGGAATTTCCTTGCAGTCCAAGGTTTCTTATTTATATGGGAAAATTGGTCACCCTTCAAGGTCACCATAGAAGTGACATTTTATCAAGAATTGGATCCCTTTTACTTTTTTTTCACCAGGTGAGGAAAATGATACGTCATATGGATCATCCTCCTCTACATGGGCTTCCTTAAGTCATGGAACATTCCCTAATAATCCACGGGAATAAGTAAAATTAAACATGTGCCTTGTTGTTCGATTATATTTTCCCATATACTGGCACATGTAGATAAACATGCAACAGTGGACACTTTTCCGAACAGGAGATATTGCTCAAAGGGATGTGCACCTTATAAGATTGTGATCTAGATATGAAGGGGACAACATGGGAGGTTCATCGACATGTAATGGATTCATATGGTTAGAAGCACCCCTACCAATTGGGTATTTTCCAAGGGCTTTGATTTCCATGCATGATTTATAACTCCCAAAATGCAAAAAAAGTACTTTCATTGCCATGGTGAAATGCATTGGGAATTTTCGGGATTGGGATCACACTTCCAGCACAACAGTGTAGACTTATAAAATCCATCCAAGTAGTTCTATATAACCCCAATGCCTTACATACCAAAATACTTTTACTTTTGTGTGTTACCCAATCTAGCATCTACTTTGACACAACATATGTAGTCTTTGAAACCCCGAGACTCCAGTTTACTTAATATCAAACACACTTTGTAAGTGATTTAACATTTTAGAATGACATAAATGATTGTAGATTTAGGGTGCTTGCACTATGGTAAGATTTGTGGAAGACACTTTTTTAGGTAAGATTGTTCAAATATTTCAGCATGGTTAGGACTTGTTCCCGTGAAAGATGTATTTGTGGTAGAATTGTGTAGCTTCACCCTGGGATTACCTATCGTTCTTGAATGACTATAACCTGATCACCGTGCAAACTCTCATTGAATTTTTGATTATCCTACTTATATGTGCCAAGACGAGAGATAAAACATTATTAACTCATGCGAAAACATAAATCAAAGAGCTATAATACAACATCATTCAATACATATTGATACTGTGTAACGCATACAATTGATTTATTCAATGAATCTGTGTCCACAACATATTGTAATTAACAACATTGACATACAGCTATGCTAGCATGGAGTTAGAATTAGTTAAATCCGTGAAAACTTATCATCCTGAAATGTTGAATGCAAGAAAGGCACACATCCTGAAAACCTTGTATTCAAATTTCTTTGACATTATCATATATGCATATAGGATACATTCTATCTAAAACATTATTGAAAGAACATATTCCCACGTGAAACATTTAGTCACACCTTATTGGTGCTTCCATTGTGATTAGGGAATAGAGTAATTGTCTCATTTGCACCATCTTGTGAAAACCGATATAAATATCCCTCGTGAAGAATACCAGTTAAAACATGTAACAAATTTCATTGACGGGTACCAAGAGATAAGTGGCCATTTTCCATGGAAATGTGGGTTACTTATTGATAAAGTTGACTAGATCCTTGGACATATAATCCAAGGAGAAAATGAGATTAAAAAATGGTAGGTTAGAAGTTTCACAGCTATTATGATAGTAGTCCCAAGGTTTTCCTCCATCCCTTCGCGTGAATCACATAAATGGGTTGATTTTTGTTTATTAGAGTTGTTGTCTTACAAGACATTTCATGATATAGAGAGAGATATCAGACTTAATTCTAATTCAATAATTTCAAAATAAGATTCGTTCAATTATAATCCATGGCATTTTGAGAGGAGGACTACTATAGAAGATGTTGATATTAAAAATGATTATGAAGATGAAGTTAATCAACATATTCAACAAAATACAATAGAACATGAATGGGAAATCATATCTCAGCTTCATCGTGGTCAAATTTTGTAAGTGATTGAAATAGATATATTAGGAAGAAGATATATTGACATAAAAGTGTCACCATGGAATGATGAATATCAAGGTTAAGAATACGCAAGTAAAACTATAAAATTCATAAGTAACATGAAATATAATGGTTTTGTATAGACGATGAATTAGCCCAAAATTTCAATTATGACACCTTGGGTGCTAAACAAAAACAATCACTTGATATAATACTAACACATTATAATCAACATCAAAATAACATGTCATTGTTCATGATAGTTCAAGGAACATAAGGAAATATAAAATCCTTTGAGATTGGTGTAACTCGTCAAGAAATTTTGATGCATAGTTTACAGAATGTTCTCCTCTTCTATAACTTGCACCAACATGAGTTACAACATTTAATATTGGTTTCTTAATGATCCATTCACAACTCTGAATGCCTATTTCAGATTTTGAAGAATTATAAGGATCAAGACTTACAACATTCTGACAAAAGATCTGCCACATAAAATATATATTGATTCATGAAATGGGCTTTATCAGAAAAGATTTTCTAGAAAACATAGACTCCCGACTTCATCAAGCATTCCCTAAAAAATAAGACATCAGTTTTGGTGGTCTTTGTATGATTTTGGTAGGAGATTTGAGGAAACTTCCTCTTGTTACTGATAAACCACAATATGACAATAATAGACCTAAAAATTTCTTATGGGAAGCATTCATGACAATGGCTACACTGGATAAGGTATTTAGACAAGAAGGAGAAAGTGAAAACCATTTTTTTAGAAACTTCTAACTAATCTCAATGATGCAAATCTGGCACTAGATGATTGGATGTCATTATTTATTAGAACAAATTTTTCATTAGATAGAGCTAGCAATGAAGTATTTGACAATAATAATCACCTGGTCAAGACAAAGAGTAACATGAATAAACACGATAAAAAAATTCATTCGTTGAAGAGACATTTTGCACGTAGCTAATGAGGGTCATCAATCCTCACCATTAATAATTTCAATCTGGGTTGGTGTCCAAAGGCTGTATGCATTAAGAGAAGAATATCTTTGGAAAATAACTCCTTTAAACACAAACCAAACTTGCATAAAATAAATCACACTTATAGAAATTTAAAGGCACACTTGCAGAAATAAAGTTTGGATGAGATAAATCACACTTGTAGGAAGGAAATCAAACTTGTAGGAAATAAAAAAACACTTGCATAAATTGAAATTTATGAATTGGAAATAAACATAATTAAATGAAACACCTGTAGGTTCACAACAGACTGAATTTTCACAATACAAAGATAAAAACAATACAACAGAATGAATTACATAGAAATGAATAAACATAAACATAAATACACATATCCATCTTCCTTGAAATGAGTGGCCATCTCATTCCTTGGAAGACGATTTAACTCATACTTTCGAGATTTTAAAACTATAGAATATTTGAGAGGAAATAATAGATCTTTATTTCTTGGGAGAAGAAATTACATATCTCAGTGTGGAAGGTTGCATTTATAATTTGTGCATCCAACCAAATCCTTATTTTAGAAAATACAATCTGATCTTATCTTTATTCCAATCCTAACAAATAAGATCTCCATCTCTACAAAATATGGAGAGAGAGAGAGAGAGATATTATTGGAGTCAAATCTTATCTTACTTATTTTAGGAAGATTTGCTCCCAAATTTTCTCCTTGCTTTTTGGTAACAAGAATCACAATGATTTTATTCTCCTATATTATTGGAAGGATTTTTTTCCTCAAAAAATGATTTTAACCAAATACCTTTCCCGGATTTTCCATTTGACTTTGTTCTTTTTGATTGTGGAACTTTAGATGCTTGTCTGATAAGCTTTTTCCTCATAATGTAGTTCACTAAAAGTTAGATTTATCTTCATTGGTAAACCCTGTAGAAAATATGAATGAGGTTTTTGTCAAAAACCTTACTATGAACAAAAACCTCTCTCAGATTTTCCGTTTGACTTTTTGTTTCTATTTATGAAACTTTTAGTGCTCGTCTGATACACTTTTCCTTGGACTACAACTTACTAAAAGTTAGATTTCTCTTCATTGGTAAAAATTGTAGAAAATATGAATGATTTTTTTGTTAAACACATTTCTATGAACAAAAATCTCTCTCATATTTTCTATTTTACTTTTCTGTTTCTATTTATGGAACTTTTAGTGCTCGTTTGATACACTTTTCCTCGAACCATAGCTCATTGAAAGTTAGATTTATCTTCATTGGTACAACCTATAGAAAATTGGAATGAAATTTTTGTTAAACACATTTTTATGAACAAAAACATATCTCATATTTCCCATTGGATTCTCTAATTTTTCACAATTCCTCAAAAATTGTCATTCCGTTGATGTAGGTTCTGGAGCTAACATTACTCTATTGATGCAGGCTCCAAAGCTAACTCCAATGGTTCCGGAGCTAACGTTACTTTGTTGATGCATGTTCCGGAGATAAATCCATGGTTACACAAATAACGTTATAGGTTCTAGAGCTAACTCCAATGGTTCCAGAGATAACATTGCAGGTTCCTGAGCTAACTTTGCAGGTTCTGGAGCTAACTCCAATGGTTCTGAAGCTAACTAAAACAACTATAACTTTTGCATGCAATCTCGGATTGAGATGATTCTTTTTTTGAACATGCATAATTTTGTGAGATAAATCTGAATATGAAATCATATTTAAGTTTAGATTTATTGTTCATGATCAGTTCCATTTTTCCCAATACTAGCATTATTTTTCCTTTATGGCCTGCATACACAAGACTTTGCATCTTTTCCCAAATAATCAATAAGATTAGTCAACAAAATAGATAACAAAATATTTCTAAAGAATGAAATATATATATATATATATATTCTATCTTAAGAAAACTTTAAGTTCCTAGATTACATTTAAATCCACTTTCAAAGGTAACTTGGAAGGAAAAAATAATGGTAATATATGGCCAATTTATGGCCTCATCAATAGCATTGTGTAGTTTCTCCTCCTTTCTTGTGTGGTGATGTCGTTAATCTTATGATCTTTTCGAATCAAGAGCTATTGTGAATCTTAGAGTTTAAACATTTATATTTTTTTTGTGTGTAGCGTTAAAGTTTATCAAAGTAAAAGGTTATATGGGAAACGATCAAGGTGATCTGTATGTTTCTCAAATAAGATATTCTTCTTGTGATAAGGTAAATGTAGTAGCAGGGAGATGTTGTACATTTGATTAAATAAATTTAAAATAAATAAATAAATAATTTATTGTGGTATTTATAAACAACAATAGAAATATGAAAATATTTAAACCATTAAATATGTTGAATAATATTAATTTTCCCCAAGTTATTGAGGTTTGTGCCAAAGCACTTACCAAGAAAGAATTAATGGGAATTCTTGTGGGGAATGTGAGATTCACCCATGAAAAGGAATTTTGGGAAAATTCTTCTTGGTTTTGTAAGTTACCTACCCTGAGAGGATTTTTGGAAAATTATTGTTAGAGAATGTAATTATTGGGCTTGCATATGGTGGTTGGGAATACCTCCATGAATCAACATGATAGTGGACTACCATGGTATCCTGGGTTATGTTTATGTTATTTATTTTACCTTTTCTTATGGTGGAGCTTTGTTGAAATGTTTATTTAGAGTTAATTCAAACCCCACAACTTTTCCAACATTATCCCCGTCATGTTTCAATGCGGGAAATTATTTTTTTAACAAGGCGTGACATTGATCAAAGCATAACCAAAAGTGGTTTTCTTTATCTAGTCATGGTTGCTAATGGCTTGTTTGACACATATGCAGAATGTGCAAGCATACGCAGGGAACGAGATGTTAAAAAATACCTCAAAAAGTGTGGTTTAATGTAATGTGGTGATTGTTGAAAAGGCACAAAATGGATCTATTGAAACGTCTTGGAAAATTTTCAAGCAAATAAAAAAAATTGCTAGGTGTGAAACTAGTTTCCACAAACCCTGCCAAAATCCTCCTCACCAAATTCTCCTAACATCTTTCCATGGGAAAATTAGAGCACGTCGTGGACTTCCATCAAAGAAAAAGGTAATGAAATTTTGTCAAGATGTAGTTGTAACATCCCTGGTAGGCACGTTTACAAACGTGGGAGAACTTTGTGGGCTTATGTGCCACTAGATAGGTGAGAAGTTATTTAAATTCCCAAAAAAAATATTAGGCCACATGGAATGCGATGTTGCAGGATTCTCTCCATATTGGGTGCGATGAAAATTGTTGGACATCATATTTTACTAGATTTGGGGTGCAATTAGGTAATGGGTATAGAAAATTAGCTATTAGAAAGGATTTGGAAACTATTATGGTAAAATCATAGCACCCCCCAAATGGCTAAGTTGTGTATGGGGCATTCAATGTGATTGCCAAACATGGAGCTATCCCAAAGTGTGGGACCTTGCGAAATGGGATAGCTCTCCGGAGACGACCTTCCTAATTCTACCTGCCACAACTACTCCTAATGGAAGCAAACATACTATCTAAACCTAAGCTAACTTTCCAAGGAGATAGGGAGATATATTACATGAAATAAAACCTACACTAAGAGCATTGCTACACTAAGAAAAGGAGGGTTTTAGAAATATTCCCAACCTTGCAAAATAGAGAAGAATGCACTTGGAGAGGTTGGTCATGCACTATAGGAAAAAATTGCACACATTGCTCCATTTCCAAACAAAAACGATAGCACAAAAACCCTGCAATTGAAACATTAGTTACACAAAACACCTGATAGCAATGAGAGGTAAGATGAAAACAACAAACCATGAGAGGAAAAAAAGATAAACACAGATACAGTTTTATTGTTGCATATGAATTTACACAAGACATTGCCATATGGAGAGGCAAGAATTAAATTATAATTTTTTTAAGGCCTTAAACCCCAAGAAATTCACAACAACCCAGCTGAAGGAAAGGATTATAGGGGTGTAGAGGAGGAAAAATGACTAACAACTTAATAATGCAACCACTTTACAATTTATAGGAAGAATTTTTCATGAGATAAGAGGAATTTCGATTCCAATGAGTATGGAGGCCCATCCTTGCTTTCATAGTCCTCAAGAGTCCTTTGAAGGTTGCCCTTCCTCTTTATACATTGCCTTGTTGGAGAAGGAAGTATGTCCGTACCCTTATTAACTGTACCTCCACCTACCCTGGAACTATTCATAGTTTATGAATTTCAGAGATATAAAACCTTGGAAATTCCACTTTTCATGTTTCCAAATTATATATCATCTCTCCACGATTCCAACGATTGGTATTTGGTGAGAATCAGACATTTTTAGCTCAAGATATGGAATTTTTTGTTTTTTGGGGCTCTCTACAATTTTGACATTTCAAACCTTCTGAAAATCCACTTTTATGTCTCCATCATGGAGCCCTCTGCAATATATCTCAATTGATTGGGACCTTGTAAAGAACGGGTGAGCCTGGCGATAGTTACATTGGTTTGAGTGACAAGGGGTTTCTTTGTTTACCGTCATCTTGTGTATGGCTTGTGAGGGTGAGCTAGCTCACTGAGTAACTCATCAATCTATATATTGAGCTATTTCATTTGTTCATGGTGAGACCCCTTTTAGTTTACCGCTGTGCTTCCTAGTCTTTTCCGCCTCAGACATTTCCCACTCCCAAGTTACCATTTCTTCTAACTACGATGTCCCCATGGATTTCCCGCTTCATGTTGAATCCATAGCTTTCCGCATGCATGGGGAATCCATTCCCTTACCACTTCGACCCATCGGATGAGTTCCGAAGTAACCCACCTAAGTGAGTTCCCTTTTTGCATTGTGTCAATAGCATTTAATGTTGGTTGTATAACAAGCCTTTAGGTTATATCCGTTGATACCCATTCATCGTCTATCTCCCCACTTCGGGCGAGCCCTTGCATTATGTAACGCATTGTCGAGTATATGCTCCACCGCCAAATCTAATGATTACACATCCATGCATGGGCTTCCTGGCATACTCCTCGTGTTGGTGGGATTTGGTTTCCGCATACAAACTCTTGGCTCAGCTGTTAAACTACCTTTGAAACCCATGTGCCACATTTTCCATTTCCGGCGAGCCCCTTCGAAACATCTCACCTCGTTGCATTGGTCCACGTTTTTGGCTTGATCAGCGAGATGACCCATGAGACATGTTGATTTTACCTTAACCTCATCTACCAACCCTGGCATAAATCTGGAGCTCCCCATGTTTCTATAATATCAAGGTTCTCCGTGTCATACTTTCCGGCACTATTAATTTTCCTCAGCCCACAAATTTTCAAAAACACTGAAGCATGAAACTCTAAATTTCGAAGTTTCAGACTTGGGGACTTAGCTCACAAACCTTGCAAAAAATATGGCTCAAAAATCGAAGACCTACATTCAAAAATTCCACAGCTAGTTGCCACATCTGCTTCAGAATTTTGAAGCCCTCTCCTTCAAATATTTTCCACCTTCTACTTTGGACATTTGGCTCGCCAACTCCGAAGTCATTTTCCCCGAATCCCTAAAATGCTCGGGTCATATTAACTTGGGACTTCGTATTTCTCCTTGCAATAAATCTCCTATCTCTTTGGTCATTTCCCCCATCCTGTCTCGTTTGTTTGTTAACGTCGTTTCGCCGTACAACTCCACTTTACCTCTTTCCATGGCTGAGTTATGTCGCCCTTCATTTTCCATCCCTGCTCAAACGCCCTGCTTGAACCGACCCAGACTCGGCTGGCTGACCCGTTCATCGCCCAATCTACGTACGTCATTCCAAATTAGCTTGTTACACCGTTCGAGCTCAATCCTCAGTTGTCCTCCATTCTCGCGGGCCCTCTAACCATGGATCTCCGAAGCTGATCCTTGGCCCCCTAATGACCTCACCAAGTTCACGCAGGCCGACTCAGCATTCCCTGAGCCATGCTCCTATTTCTCTTCGTGATGTAACTACTGATAAACTCACCCGCTTAGCAAGTTACCCGCCAACTCCTTCATTCACTACCTTCCTACGACTGACTCAGATTACTATAAGTTTATCTCCTGTTAATCAGAGGCCTCAATTTTCCACTCTAAGTTGAGTCCATAAACTCCTTGACCCATGCTCTTGGCTTCATAGAAAGCTACTTCATTGTCCTCCTGGTAAAAATCCTCAACCATCGATTCATTCCTTCATCATTCATCTCTCCCACAGGCTATCGTGCACCATCTGCGAGCTTATCTTTCCATTTCACCCCATACTCCTCACTAAATCACTCCCTAGCCTGAGTGAACCATACATACATTTCCGCTTTTGCATAGCTTGATGGCGTCGATATCTCGATAGTCGCATTACCGTACTAATCCCTGCGAGCAACCTATATAGCTCATCATATTGAGAAACTTCAATGCTGAGTCGAGCCCATCGTTTCCTTTTTCCTACATTGACTCGGGAGTCAGCCCCATTTCAACACTTCGTTCTGGGCCGAGTTATCTTTACCCGCCAAGCGAGCTCTACCTATAGTTCCAAACAATGCCTTCGATATCTGAGCCATCGATCTCGATCTTTCTGAGTAGCTTGTTCCACCGAGCTCCTTGAGCTTTGTTTCATGTCCCTCGTGGGCTGACCTCGTAGTTTTCCATGGTGAAATCTCTACCCGCTAATTCATTTTATTTTCTCGTCGTAGCGGGCTGAGATCTCTTTTATATGGTTGCTGTAGCTTCAGGCTCGAGCTCTTTTATTAGCTGGGCTATGAGATGTAATGTAGATTTGAGTCCCACTCAACTTAGACTCGAGCTCTCTTTATGTCCATCTTTCCATGTTGCACCTTCACAATTAGCCAACCTCAATGGAACTCGGTTTGCATATCTACTTGGTGATCTCCTTTCGCATTACTCAGTTTGGACCCTACGTTGTGCGGAGCGACTCAACCAATGTCAAGCTATATCACGAACCCCCCAATGTTATGACCGAGGTGGCCTATCAATGCAAACCCAAGCCCATTCATGTATCCATGAGGTCATCGAGCTCTCCAAATATTCCGACCAATCTGCTTCATTACTAACCCTTTCCAGCTCACTAAGCTTCTCGGTGAGCTATTTTTAGCTCGATGCTCCTTCAAGGCCCTTCTCGAAAACCTTTAACCCGAACTCAAGGATTTTTTAATCTTTTGGATTTTTTCTAAACATGGAGGATTATGGAGACTGAATAAAACAAATTTTGAGCTCGTTGTAGATATTTTTTCCATTTTTTGCTTATTTCGACTTAAGTGGACCCACTGGGGCCCACTTTTCCTTATTTTTCAAATTTGATCACTAGGTTCAAAACCCAGAAGAGGAAAAAATCCTACATAGATTTTCAACTCGTGAATCCTTCCTAAATGTTCTTGAAATACTCCATTTAGCTTGTAAGATCATGATTCACCTATGAGGTCCTGCTCTAGTGTTTGGGTCCAATACCCAATGTTGTCCATTTTTCTTGGGGGCGAAATGGATAACAATTTTAGCGACTCACGGGGACATCTACCTGCTAGATGTTTAGGTCTAATATACTGAAGCCTTCATTGGGTACAGAGTCATAAGTAGCCTGAAACTAATCCAAACTTTGGATTTGACCCTCGTAAATTATTTGGGCACTACTAAACCTGAAATGACCCACTGCTTGTACTCCCAATTTTTATAAGAAAATTTTGAAGTTAAAATTGTGAGAGTAGAAACTTGTTTGAACCTAGGATTTCCTTTCCTTTCACTTTTGCAATCCTGATCTATAGGGCTAAAAATGGACCTCCAAACCTGTCTCGAAACCTAATTTTTCCAATTATGAAGCACACTAAAACCAACGATTTTTTGGAATGCATAGCAGATTGCATAATTTTAAGTAAAACCTTTACTAATTTGGGACATCATGAAACTCCATTAAATTTTTATTTTCTTCTTCTTGATGCTGCTTGGAACAATGTTAAAGGTTGTGACTCCCCACAAATCTATAAGGTTTAGAACTAAAAACAAACAAATCAAAGATTTGAGGTTGATTTTTTGCTCTTGAATCTGGCAAAGTAGTGAGTGACTTGAGGGCTACTCCTAAAACTTATGCATGTTGTTTTTATGAATAATGCTACCTATAATGAAATAACCACCATTGTGGCATACTTCCCGACCTTGCAAGGGTGTTATAAACTCAATTTTGATCTAGGGAAATGAGAGAATAAAACTTGTCCCTTACCAATTTTGTTGCTCTGTATTTGGATTGATTTGAAGATTGCAACTGATCCCTATAAATATGAGCTTATTTCCCATGGCATTGCTTCATGAGGCATTATAAAACATGATGCACTACGTTGGAGAAAACTCGAACAAAAACTATGTACAAAATGAAAAATCATACATGCCCAAGTAGGAAAGCAGAGTGTGCCTAAGCACTTATTATGTGGAAAGAAAAGCTACCCTTACCCTACAGTTAACTAGGAAGAGAAGACTTCAAACAAACCATGACAATGGTAAGGAAAATTAGCTCCCCTTCCTCACAAGTTACAACCATACAGATGATTTGACACTATACATGGCTATTGATGATCTTGGAATGCTTTCCCAAAGTTTGCCTCCTCTGTTAGAACTCAAGGTATCAACAACAAACAAGAAAAATACCCCCTCCGAGTGATCAGTATGATGCTCTTAGAGGTACTGGTGCTGACCCTTGACACTTTGGGATTAATCCTCATGTTCAGAAGTTAACATGACTGGTATTGGCAACTACAATTTTAATTTGAATGAAGCTAGGTATCTGATGGGACACGACCTGTACTGTTGAGGTGCATGCTGTTCTAAGCTCCTATCTCCATAAGAAATTATTTATGCATAGTTTTCTTGAAAAGGTGACTGTTTGTAAATTAATTTTCTTCCTTTTTCACATTTACAGAAAACTAATGTGTCACCTTAGTGAATGGTATGGAAATGATGACATCCTCAAGTGCTTTTCCTTTTTCCCCCTAGATCATGGTTGATACATAAAAAATCTTAGGCTCCTCAACTAACAATAAGAGGCCTTCAATGATTGGATCTTCATCAAGATCCCCTAAATCTGATCCAGCTTCCTCCATTTTAAGAGGGCTATTGTGGGTAGTAGGTTCTTCTTGAACATTCACTCCTATGACAAAAGGCTTTTCATTTTGAAGGATAAGTGGTGGGGTAGCAAACGCTGTGATTTCTGTAGGCTCTTCCTCACCAAATCACTCCTCCAAGTCGAAAAGGCATTCACATTCTACCAACGATTCTTCTTCCATCATGGTGTGCTCTGGATCTACAACTTCACCATGTGTAACCTTGTCTTGAAACCTAAAGTTTAAAGTTCAAACTTGTCCTAAAAATAAAATATTTTAAAGGATAGAAGAGAAGAAAGGATTACAATTTCCTCCATAACTTGTTTGATATTCAAGCCCTCTAAAATAAAAAGGTATTCCTCCATAGTATTAGGATTTATTTGGTTGGTTGCAGCTAATATTGACTTTGATATATCCATGCAACCTCCTAATACAATAGCAAGCTCCAAGTATGGAGGGAAATTATGATCAATGCATCATATTGTAATGCCTTTCATACTTGGGAACTCTTCCTTTTTTTCTTGGACATGCACCTCTTCTTGCAGATTTAGAGATTCCTCTACCTATTTTCCTTAATTAGTAGGATGTGATGGATCAGCAAGTTCTAAAAATATAGTTCTAATAAGAACACTACATTCAGAAAAAATGGAGTGTTGGTCATCATATTTTTGTTCTTGATTTGTTTCTGCTGCAAACTCATTATGCACCACTCGTGGATGGAACTCAACCTCCTTTGTAGACTTTAATCATCAAGGGGATTTTATCAATCCCAAATATTTGAACCAAGCTCACCAAGTTTTTCATCATTTCTTTTTTGTTTTTTTTTTTCTTATTGTTGCTCCCATTGAATAGTTTTTTTAATTTCTTCCTGACATGGGTTCAGGATTATGAGAGGAATGGTGGGTCGGGTCTCCATTGATATTTATTTTGTTGGTTGTGGGGGAGGAGGTTCATTTTCTTTTTTTTGTGGAGGATGTAGTTTCTTTGAAGGGTAAAGCGAATATAAATTGAGATAAGGTGGAAGAGTAGAAGATGGAGAATTGGATTACACAACGGGGACAATAGGTAAAAGGTTGGAAATTAAGGCTTAGTTTGAGATGGCAATGATTGTGGAATAGGGAGAGGGTTGTAGGAAGGGAATGGAGGGTTTCCCCATTGATATGGTGAACCAACATTGAATTAATAGGCCTTAATATCCTCAATCCATGCTTCAAGATGTTTCAGGAGATGGGATGAAGTGAAGTGGTATAGGGCCAACCCATAGGTAAAGTGTTATGAAGTCGATCCTAAATTCCTTTCATTGATATATAGCTCTAGTTTGTACCATGTTTTCCTTTATCCTTAGGATATTTATCTACAACTCACTATCCACAGGTCCATGATAGCCTCAAAAATTTGCATACCCGTGTTCTTCAACAACTTCACATTTTGGTAGGTAACCAAACTGATTTACATTTTTTCTCATACAGGTATGCATACTACAAATTTTCTTCATAGTAATGATGTTATCCAATTTTTCCTCTCAGGAAAAATTGGACAAACAAGACCCCACAGAAATAAAATGAGGGACCAAAATCCGGGATTGGCTGAATAGGTTGAAGAGGGTCGAGCACATTTCAGAGGAGTTCAGGAAATGAAGACACTCAGAAGTCTGAAATTCAGACTTTGGAGATGGGTTATTTCGGAGTTAGGCCAAAGAGAAATTTAGGGAATCGGTGGAAAGGAACATGAAAAAGGGGAGTCGAAATTCCGACACCTGAAGTCCAAAATTCAAACTTGGAGTTTTTGAGATTTTGGAGGTTTTATGTGCAAAATGGATAATCTAACACCAAAACCCAAAAATCTTGAAACCCTAGAAAACCCAAAAATGCTGATACCCTAAAACCCTGAAAATCATGAAATCTGAAACCCCCGAAATCCCAAAACCCGAATCCCTGAAAAGGAAAAGGTGTGAAGCCCCAAGTCTGAATTTCAAAGGAATGTTGAATAAAAAATGTCTATATATATGTCAAAGTGTCTCGATAAAATTTCATAACACTGAAGGAAAAGTGTGGTCAAAATACAAAAAAAATTGATATATACACAAAATTGGTCTTGAAGTAATAAAGGCCTCTGGCCTATCCTTCTCTCTTAGATCCATGTGAGGATCAAGGTGAGGGATCCTACTGTGACTCTTATGATGAGAATGAATAGGTGTATCATGAGATCCTATGTGAGTCAAATGGTGAGAATGTCTATGTGAGTGAGTAGTGGTTGTATCTCTACTATATGAAGATCATCTTCATCTCTCTAACATGTAGTAAGGTGATATCAATATTTAGCTAAGTGATCTCTACTGATACATGTTAGCCTGGTGTGAAAAAATCAACATGGAAGTTAGCGTGTGCTAGGGATATTGGGTATACTAGTAGGGCCTCTCGATTCATGCCAGTAGCCATCATAAAAAGTTCTAGGTTAGTGCACCTAATAAGGTCTCGTCATCCATCAATCATGGATGTAAAAATCAAACACACAATGGTGATTTAGAAAATGTTAAAAAATATATAATTTACTAACATATAATTTAGGAAGTAGAATGAAAGAGAAGTGTGTAAATACTCACTCGGGTTTCCAGTGACCTAGCTCAGGTCTGTAATTAGTGTTGTACCTCCCACATGAGTCATTATGCCCTCTTGCTCCTCAACCTCATCTTTCTCTTCCCTATACTCGGGATCCACGAACTCATCCTCCATCTCCTTAGGATGGAATGAATCCTATTTTACCTTCACCTTGGCTCTGGTAGCCTTCGATGGCTCTCCTGTAATCTACCACTTTTTGTCTGACTACTCCTGTGATCCTAATTCTGTCTAGGCCTCATCTTCCTCACTCCTATTCGGGCCCTCACTAATCTATAAAATTTTCATTGGTCTAACTGCACCACTAGTAGCTGGGTCTGCTCCATCTCATGGTGTACCAATCACAACCCTAGGCAATACAAATTTCCATTGTATTTAGCCCTTCTTTTTGGCTCTTGTGTCTAATATGCCTCTGTACATAGTGGTGATTGTTGGAAGAGTGACTGAGAAGGGAAATCCACACTACTGAGGCACCCAAAGTACCGGATGTGTCTTAACTTTGTTGTTACAATCAACTAACTGAGATGTAATACCACAAGTAGTCAAAATAGCTCCCTCCTCGCCCCACTGGCCTAGCATGTCATTACATGGTTGGGCTACCATATCTTTTGTATTCAATTTAGACACTAATTGTGTCATGGCCCTAAGTGGAGCCATGTTTATCCATCTAACGGCCATATTTCTCCCAGATATGTTATCCCAACACCGCTCTGGTAGGGGATAACCCAGTCGTCATAAACCCATGACATCACTAATGAGGGATGGCTAAGAGATCTATCCCCACATCTGATAATCTAGTATAATTCATGGTAGGTAGTACCAAGTATATCTATCCCCTATGCAAAAGCTTTTCCATAGAGCTCAATTCTCCTAACAATCAGCACCCAAAAAAATAAAAAATTGTCTCTTCCATTATCTTTGATCAAACACGATGCCAATATACTAATGATGGCATTTCTTAGAATGGGAATAGGGGAAATCTCAATAATAACCAATCTGACTCTATTTTTGGCACCCGTTTTAGGTGCATGTGCATCTCCAAGATAAGTTTCTCATCTGCGGGCCTCGACTGATAAGCTGGTGCTCTTCAGCGCCTACTTTGTGCCTATGATAGGAGCTCTAAGGATCCTATAAACAACCTCTAATGTGATGTACCACTCCCCTCTAACACCAGGAAATTGGAAATTTTTATGATCTACATCCCAATAGGACAAGAATTTTTAGAGAAGGTGACTCATTGGGGGAACCGGTCATGTCTGAGCCAACCATTATATACCTCCCCTCTCTAATAGTTTCCCCTCTCTGTCAATGTCAATAACTATAAAATCCTATGCAAATACTCCTACTCTCAGGATCTGATCCATCTAATATAACTCCCCTACATCCAAAGCAAGGAAAAAGAGCATTTTTGAATCTAATAAGTCATAATACACTCACAAAAACAATATAAATGGAAACAAAAACAATAAAAACTTCATACTTAGCTTCTAAATCATAAAACATCATGACAGTTACAAAATATAAATAGTTTCATACCCCTAAATCTAAAAACTCACAAAACATGCTAAAATTGACCAAAACAACTCAAATATAATTGTAAAATGCCTAAAAAGTGCCCCCTATGGTCATTTTGAATATAATATTATGGAAAATTTTCCCTCCTGCATAGCTAGTTTCAAGCAATCATTACATTTTAGGGTAAAACCAAACAAATGCTTATAACTTACATGTTCTGTGACCCTTTGCAGCTACCACTAGTTATTCATTGACACCATGAACTAAGTTCTCTTCAATTTGATGCTATACTCGTGAGTGAAACAGTCACTGGTAATCTAGAACTACAAATTTACTTCAAGTGGGTATGCAAAAATGAGTTCTAAAAATAGTATAAAGTTTATATATATATATATCAAATTGGTATTTTATAATGTTGTTTTGAGTGAGTATATACAGAGTTAACGTGTTGGAGAAGGTATATTTTTCATCCCCATGCGGATATAGTAAGCAATCTTATCTTTTCCTTGAAAACTATTTTACTAATTTTATATTATATGCACTTGATTCTTATTTCTCTTTTATAGGTAGCTAGAAGGTTGGATTAGCGTGATCTCAACACATGGATAAATGAGGTAAAATTTCTGACTCTCCCATTTGGGAGTATCATACTCAGAATCCACGTTTTACCCCCATTCATGGCTAAAACGATCCTCTAAGGGGGCAATATATACGTACCTAAAATTCCACGGTGTTATATTGACAGACACAGTAAGTCTCCAATGATGAAAAAATTCTTTAACAGAACATTGATGACATACAGGTATTCTCCCTTCACGTTCAACATGTTGGTTTTATCTTATTTCTTTATATTTCTAAGTTTTTTAGCTTTCCATGTCCTCGTGAACCACTTTTCACCCTTTTCGTACTTTTTTTGAGTTTGAGTTACATAACCGCCAATCTACACAGACTAGAAGCTATGTAACCTCTACAACATTTTTGTAATTGTCTATCTACGTAGACCAATGGTCTTGTCAAGTTTATCCATGAGTTAAAACTGTGTTTTGGAATGCGTGTCTCAAATTCGTGAGTGTTTTTCTTGCTCGTATCTTAACCATTTTGCCTTATTTTTGGCTTGTTGGATTTGTATTGGAATTCTCTTCTCATTTTACTATCTTTAGAAAGTTAAATCCCCTTTCTCTTGATGATTTATCATTTATTGAATGACACATGTGTGTTTAAACTTCTTCTTCCCCAAACTTAATAAAAATTGGAACTTTACCCATATGATGGGTTGGAGTTTTGAGATTTGTTTTGTGTTGTTATGATACCAAAAACTTACTAGGGATTACATAGACAACACAACACATTTCTCTGTTCATTACAGTACTGCATTTGTGACTATTTTTCTTGCAACCAACTAACTCCAACATTTTCTTGGTTTTCTTGTAACCAACCAGCACTCCCAAACCTTGGACCAATTAGATATCATCTATGGAAAGGAAATGGAAGATGAGGAGACACAATGCACCACCACACCTGGAACTCTATCATAGATCAATGGTTACAGGTTAGGGATGCATTAATTTATTTTAAGATTTCATTTGATTATCGTCATTACAATTGGATAGAATCAAACATTTGTTTTAAGTGGTAGAATTTTTTATTTCATCATGTCTAATATTGTTTTCGTATGAAAAAATCTTCCATTGGATGTCTTATCGTCACTGCTTATCCCTGTATGTATCTACAAGGGAAATAAGTTGGAGGAAGATATTCTGTATTTGCGTCTTCTTCATTTATTTCTTCATTCTCAATCGTCTTTATAGTTTATTTTACTTTTACAAGCGAAGTTTTGGGTGAAGAATAAATTGTGTTCAAAAAAATCTCTCTTTCTTTCTCTATGAATATGAGGCTAAAGTAGATTACAATAAGTTTGTATTTCTAGAATAATAAATCTGTAGACTACATTTTCTTGTTTAAATTAGATTAATCCTAACAACCCTGCAGTACAGAGGAATAGACTACATCCGACTATTCCTTATTTTAGTTTATTTTATTAGAAGTGGTAGCATTTTAATTTCTTGTCTCTATAGAAGTAGGTTTTATTTCATTTTAATTAATTTGGAAAATGAAAAATGTCCGTGTTTATTTAGTTATCTACTTTCAATTCATTTCTTTATCATAAAAAATAGAGTAGATGGTTCATTTCTTTTTATTTAATTAGTTGAGAATGAATATGGTTAAATATAAATATTAAGAAAAATTTGTCTTTTATTTAAGACTGAATTTACTCTCTTTATTTATTTAAAATGAGAATTTCAACATAGTTTGAGAAAATGAAATCAAAGAAGAGAGTCAAACAATAGGGAATTTACGCTACCCATACATAGCCTCATAGTTCCCCCTTTTCCAACTCAATCTGTTAGGAACTCACACTACCCGTTCTTAGTCCTTGACTATCCTTTAGTTGCCCGTCAACATTCCTTCAATCTTACACATTCCGACTATCTCGGAATGACTTCAAGAATTCAACTGATTCTGAAATCATGTGTCTATTTTCAGGAATACAATAATGATTATGGAACCCCCATAATATCTATGTATGGCCATTATCATGCACAAATATATTAGCTTATAATCTGTCATGTGACTGTCATGATGTCTACATTCATGATACTTTCACAGGAAAAGATGACAAAGCTCATTACGACAACAATCATAGAAAAAAACCATGAGATGCATGCACTAAGAAAGATGCTTAGTACATAATAGTGGAAGACAAATTTTCACCATACAAAATGCATGGATGTCATCCAAAATAAATTTGAAACACATTTATGCCCATACCAAACCCATTGAAATCCAACTAGTCAAAAAAGGACATGTAATTTTTTGGGGAAGTACTGAAATTTCATCAAACATTTTACTTGCAACAACATCCATGTTTATAATTTCCTAATCTCCACATAACTAAGTGAATGAATTTAAATACAAATAATAAAATGTGGTTATGTTGTTGTTGAAAAACACAATGTATTTTTCAACAGTCACGTAACCACATTTTAAAGCTAAGTATTTATTATCTTTGATTCCTATTATGTATTCAAATCCACTCACCTTGGTTAACTTATTTTATTTCAAAGTATTTTGGATGGGGATGGGTGCATAAAGTATAGGTAATGGCACATAGGAATGACATTGTAAGTGATCTTTTTGATATGCCTCCTTCAGTATCATTTTTAACCCATCCATATTTTTATGGGTTTGGGATGCACACACATGGGTTTGGAACGTACTTTAGATGGGTAAACATGATTTTTTTATAGATAATAGCCACCACAACAGTCAAGTTTTCTTATCTAATGAAATAATTCTTAGTTTCCTCTCCCTTTTATGAGTTTTTTTTAATTTTTATGTTCTTAACATGTTTATTGTTAGGTCCTCATCTTTTTTCTTGAATAATGTTTTAACTTAAAGTATTTCTTAATTATTAATAGAATCATTTTCAATTTTAAGAAATTATTGTTTCATAGCAATTATTACATTCCACGTACATATTTATTACAATATACATCTAGCTAATTTCTTGATATCCAAGTGTGACATGCATAAGAGTAAACTAGGGCACACTTCTGCACACACACATACAAAACAACATTGGGTTTGAAATGTAGTGCAATGCTCAGTTGTAAGTTCACCATTATGATATCTGAGAACATTTTGACCCCTCATTCGACATCATTATTTTTTATGATTTAATGTCTATTTGAGGGTTTTCCAAGTCCATTATTTATCACAAGTTTCCAATTATCTCGGTGATCTTGGTGCGACCTTGGAGCGACCAAAGGAAACTAAAGGTGAAAACCTTGCAACAACTCAGAGGTGGTTTACTAAGCATTTCTGCAAACCCATGCTCCCAGAAATCAGTCTAGGTCACCCACGAGCGCCATTGTCCCTCTCCAAGTGCCCTAGTCCAGCATATCTCTCCATATCTATATTTTCTTATCTTTTGTGTGATGGTCATTGCTTCATCTTTTCCAGTTTTCCATCTTTCTGCATTCTCCAAAACTCTTCGAATTAGCTAAGGCTTCTTACCCTCTCTTTGCACTTAGGGTTTTTTACTTTATTTCTTAGTTTTCTTGGGTATTTATTTTCATACTTAATTGTTATTCATTTACTCCTACAATAGCATTCATATTTGGTTCATATTTTACATTTTAGCTTAATCATTTTGGTGAACCTGATCTTCGAATCCACCTTCCATTTAAAAATCTTATATTCTCATCACTATGGATCGATCTTATGGTGAATTTACTAAAAGCTATCTTAAATCCCTTAATGATCATATCGTTGAGCATCCCCAAGATATATACTTTATCTTACATGTTTCTCATGATGAAGCCACCAATATCGTCAAACTTACTACTTCTAATGGCATCACCACTTCCATTGTTATTTAACCACCTGCTTCTACTCTTCCACCCATTTTTATCGTCCTCGTTTCTATACCTTCTCCCACTAACCACTTCAATCAACCTCTTGTTTCTCACACGTGAAAATTTTCTTCCACTATCACTTAAGACTTAACCTCCCTCTATTAATACCTCCAAGCACAAATTCATTAATTATAGCAGGCTACTTCTCATGTGTCTCGATAATTAGATTCCTATTTATTATGACACATTCCTTTTGCACCCTCCATCTCCTCTTACTCGCTTCCTCCTAAATTCCTCACCTCCAAGCTTCCCATTTTTAATCAGCATGGTGACCCAAAAGAACATCTCTGAGCATTCCATGTGGCTTGTCTATATTTTGCAGCTAATCATATCCTCTTAGATAATATCTTCCCCCGTAGTCTCCATGATTATGCAATGTGTTGGTTCTATAACCTACATGTCTGCTCGGTAACATCTTTCATGCATTTAGAGGATGCTTTTCTCACTCACTTCTCTATCAACATAGGCTCTAAGATATCTAATGCTCAACTCGCACAACTTAAACAAGGATCTAATGAACACTTAGTAGATTATGTTTTGCTATACAAAAACAACTTAGCTAAGATGTCGAATGTGCTTGCAGAATCTAGTCTTCAGGATTTATTCATTCAGAGTTTGCTACCATCTCTACAATAGATTTTTCTCTTCAAGACATATGCTACATTGATTCAACTATACCATACTCTCAAGATTCTTAAAAATAATCTCTTATCTATATAAAATCTTAAATATCAAGAAAAAGTTTCATCTTCTACGTGTTTTCAAAATAATTCATCATTCAAACCACTAGTAACAAAACCAACTAATGCAAAAATTACTATTAACGTGGTATCAACCACCAAAGAGACTCCATCACAGGCCTTGGCATGCATACACGAAGTTAACGGTCATGTTATCTCTCGAAAGTGCACCTCTGTTGAGAGATGACAACAAGAGTTCTAAACTTGCTTTGAATCTCTCACTTTCGTAGATAAAATGGAAACACCTCGGGTCTTTGGGTATACCTATTGTTGAGGTGAGTCTCCGGTATCAAGGTCAGTGCCTTATTGATGTATTCTAAACTAAAAATTTTGGGGTTTTGAGGGTAAAAGATGACTGTAACTTAAATTGAGATGTGATACACCAAACTTATTGAGAGATTTGACTGATTATATGCACAATAAAATTGAGAATGAATTTTGGATACACGAACCAATGTTTTTTCAGCAGAATACTAAGGTATAACACTTTATGTATTAAATGATAAATCACAACAACACAATAAGATAAGCATGCACACTAATACTATGCAGAAATTACCATATTTTCAAAAACGTAAGATGATTAATCAGGGAATTGGCATTCACAAGAATTAATAAAGATATACACACCACTCCAAATAATTGTAAAGGAAGAAATCAGTTCTCATTCAAGGGGAAAAACTAGCAGAAATTTTCGTCAATCCTCCTATATCCAAAAAATCCTCCTCTGTGCTTTGCCAATGCACACAATATATAGCAAAATTATTCACCCAACCCGTCCTAAAAATAGGCTAAAATTTATACTCGCCCATGCATGTTAATTTTACCCCTTTATCATGAATACATAAAGAAATAAAAATAGAGATGTTGATTACAATGAGGCATTAATAGCCTTAGTTACAAAAATAAATTATAGTCAAAGTGCAATTGACTGATCTATTTTTAATAAAAATTGGGTGAATATTATTACTAAAATTAATTACTTGCTTGTTGTTCAAGTCTTCTCCAATGTGCATGTAATTCTTGTCTTTTTCTGTTTGATGTGACACTTGCAATTTGATCCACTTGCAATGATAAAATTAGCATCTTTACAATTTTGCACCCTTGGATGCACATGCAAAAATAATATGCATGTGTGAGAAAAATAATTCCTTTGTCTTCAATACTTTGTAAAACATTCACCCTCCAATGTGGGGACCACATGTAGGCATGTGCAAGAAAATAATACCCTTATTTTGTGAAAAATAAGGTAAATAGCATGTCAAAAGGTCTTCTTGATTTCTGATGTTGACATCTTGTGCACTTCTTCTACATGATAGGATGATCATCTATGTATTGCCTTCTATTGGATGACATGATAATGATACCCTCATGCAACATAAAAATAATGCCTTATCTTTTACTCTTAGCAAAAATTTATTCAAATCCAATGTGGGGACCACTTTTGGTGTGCACATGTCTTAATTTGTCTTCTTATAGTCTTGCATACTTTGTCTTATCACCTTTGAAGGGTACAAAATATTTTACAAATATTAAGGTAAAGCTTGCAATATTTAATTTTAAGAAACATTTGGCATAATGAGCCCCTCCTTGACTTGGCATGTAGCATATTCTTTAACTTTTGGTGTCATCACTATTTGAAAAGGTGACCACCTTGATTATTTGATTAGACTATAGTCACAGGTCAGTGACGATGTTTAAATTTGGTTGGGTTGTGAACTAGGTTTAGTTACTTGCTTTTTATGGGGATTTTTTTTCCTTATACTGTTGAACTTCTGAGCATCAATCTTTATGTTCCCCTCGGTTAGGGTTCTAGATCTGTAATGAATGTTGTCGGTGCTTGTTAATTCATTGATCTTGTATATTCAATTTTTGGATCGTTGATGTTCTGATGATAATAAATGCAATCTTACATTGGATTTGGTAGAGGTTTTATGTCATTGATCTTCTATCACCTTTGATCTGGGTCGTTGATGCATTACTCGGTAGCTGGCTTGGGCTAGCGATCTTGATCGTTGGATCATGTACTCTCACAATCTCTATCATTGAACCATTAACTCAGGTTGAGTTAGGTTTAGTTTTGATTATTACAAACAGATTGAATATGATCATTCGAATCATTTTCATTTTCTAGCTGAATTCCTGGAAAAATTTCTACTTACCGTCATTGATGCATGATTCTAAGCTCAATTCTTTGTAATATTTTTGTGCCTTTTTTACCTCCGTGAAGTTCTGTGTCTGAATTTTTTTGCATTATGAATGGTATCTTCATGTTTTTCTAATTTATTAGAGCCTCCCTATTGGAGAGCTTGAAAAAAATGAATGCCATGAAATTTGAGCTTGGGTTCTCTCTAATTTTTCTTGGAGTTTGTGATCTGGTCCTCATTAAGGAATTTCAAGCTCTTTTTGTGTAAATGTCACGATTGACAAGCTCTGGTTCAAAACTTTATGTAAAACTAGTAAGTTGTTTAATGCTTGGGTAGCATTGTTTCTTGTGCATCTCGCCATCTTTTTTAGCTCCTTTGAAGGATTCTATAAAATGTAGAGATCAATTTTAACCCACATATTCATTGTTGTTTATTCATATTTGTACATTTCTTGATGTGGGTATTTGTGTTGGCTCTTAGAAACTTATCATTCATTTTGTGGGTTGATTGTATCTTATACATATTCCATGTATCCAATATATATTTCTGCAACTATTCTTCTTCCATTAATTATGTTACTCGAGCTCCACCCAGATATGGGTTTGCAACATTTGGCATTCTTTAAGCCCGGAGCTCGTTTCTAATTTTTGTGTAATGGCAAGTTGGTCTATTGGAATTTATGGATGCCCTAAATACTCTTCATCTGTGCATTTATATATACCCAGATTAGGTTTTTAATATTCATATTGTTTGTAATACTTCCTCCCAACTACATGACTAACTTGTAGCTCAAACTTTGATACTGTAACTTGGTTTTTGACCTTTCTATTTGGATGGTTGTTATAAATGTTTCTGATTTACAGTTTCGAATTCTTTGCTGAACATCACTTACATTTCTCTTTTCAAACAAATCTTGGTTTTCTTTGTATGAGCTATGTCTTTTCTTTTCAACAAATGTTTCTAATCATTTAAGCACGTTGGAGCCTACTCCCATCTTCAGTTTTCCTTGTTTCGAGAATATTAAGTGTTTTTTGTATATATAGGAGCTTGATATCGAGCTTTTAAATTACAACCCTCTATAAGTTACAGATACAATGTGAAACAAATAATGAAATTTATTTACCTCTAATTAGTGAAAGGTTGGATTTCTCTTGTGTAAATGCATGCATATCCATTTCTACCTTAATGGCTAGTTGTAGCTTTCTTTGAAAATTGACATTGATGTGACATTGATGGATTTCTAGTATTTTACACTCATTGTTGATAAACCTTGATTTTCTTTTTGAGCTTTGCAACTACTTTAATTGGCTAAAAAAATTATTTTTCTTCACTATGTCTAGAAATAATTGTATTGCAATATTTTCTATTCCTATTTAAGCCAATGTCAAAGGCAAATCGATTCACATTTGATTGATCTATGTTTCAAACAACAAAAAACTTCCTTTTCGGTTATCAAATCTATATGAACATTGTCGTAACTGTGTACATCAGATTTCTCAATAATCCTTAATGTTCTTGAATGTATTTTATTCTTCAAATAACTATTGATTGGAAATGAACTTGCAGCTTTATCTTTATCTGTACTAATATTTTCAATGGCTACTTATAAGAAAGCATATATTGATACACCTCTGCTTTGACTATGTATGATTATGATATTTTATCTTCCTGTACTTTGAAACTGTGTTTTACCATGAATATATCTGCACTCTTTTGAATATGTAGATGCTCTTGAAGGCTAAGTATGAAGTTCCTTTAATAATAATTGATGAAAAATTTACAAATCTATACCTTAGTGGTGACTGTAAATATATTATTGTTCTTTCCTATGAAATTTAAAATTGTTGTAGCGATTTGCAATTTTCATTAAATATACATTCAAATTTTGGAATCTTTCCTGAAGTTTGTAGATGCATTTAATGACTTCCAATTTTGACTTTTTGTAATTCTTGTATTTATGTACTTTCTCAATTTTGAAGTCATGTTCTATAAATGCAAAGCATTCTTAAAGGATTCCTTATAGTTGTTCATTCATGCTTATGATGTTGTTTGATATTCATGAATGAGGAACTTGTATTTTGACTCTCTTGTATCTACACTGGTTCACTTTAAACTCTTGTTGCTCCATTGAACTTAATTCTATTTCATTTTTGTAATATTTTGAACCTTGTAAGGCTTGATCTCATTGAGATATCACTAGAAAATGTGTCTCATGACTGTAATCTTTGATGATATTTGAATATTGATAAGTACTTTGAGTTGAAAAGATTAAACATGTGCATTCACTTTTATCTCTTCAGTCTAAACTTGTATCTGAGTCTATACTTTGATCATTTAGCTTTGTTTCTAAGATGGAAATGTCACCGTGTCTTTCATAATAGCTCATGTTCTCATGAATTTATACTTGACTGTATCATAATCAATAATTTACTTGAACAATAACATGATTATTCTTTAATGTGAGCCCTAAAAACTGCTAAGTGCTCTTGATTCAATGTTGTACCTTTTAATGTAATATGTTTCCTTTGATAAGCTATGACATTTAGATCATTCATGTGCCTATTTGAACTTTTAATCTTTACTCTATAATTTTCCCAAGTTATGCAACAAAATGCAACTTCTTTGAACTTTGTACCTTCATTCTTATTTGAGTGGAAAATATGAATATTGATACGTGATTTCAGCATGTTGTTATGAATTTTCTTATTCTACATCCTATTGTTTTTCCATATCAGCAATTATATGTTTTCACAAACCTTTTCCTTGAACTATTTTTGCAACACGAATGTCAACATCATACTCCATAACCTTTGTAATCCATCCTACTCTCTTCTCATTCAGTTATTTTTTCAACAAGAATGCTTTAACACTTGGATGAGAGACTAAGACATGTATCTTATTATTGGAAAGCATGTACTTGAAATTATTTAATCCTCTAACTACTGAAAGTAATTGTTTTTCAAGAAAAGTGTACCTTGTCTCATATTCATGAAAACTTTTCCCAAATAAAGAAATGTGTTGCTCAATATTTTCATCATTAACCTAAGTTAATATGGTTGAAATGGTTTCAGCTCCTGCAAGTGCATACATTGTAAAATCATTATCAAAATTTGGATTTACCATGGTACAAGTTTGTGAAATAGCTATCTTGATAGATTTTAATCATTTTCTTCTTTCGATAGTCAAAGATAAATTTTTATCTTTCTTTAACATGGTTGTTAATGGCTTGACTAATGCTACAAAATATGAAACAAATATTCTAACAAAGTTGATTTTTCCAAGAAAACTTTGCAGTAACTTCTTATGATGAGGCAAGGATAGCTGTGAAATAACTTCACTTATAAAAGGATCAATAGCTAAACCTTGTCTGGAAACAATATGTCCAAGTAAATTACATTGATGGAATGAAAATATAGAATTTTTTGGGATTCAAAGATATTCCAAACTATCTACAAAGCTGAAAAGTCTTCCTTAAATGCATAATATGATCATCATAATTCTTTGAAAATATAGTAACATCATCTAAATAAACCAAAATGCATTTATTTAATAAGGTTGTGAAAAGCCATGTACATTACACGTTGAAATGTTGCACTAATATTTGAAATTCCAAAAGGCATTATTTTGTAAGCATAAGTACCCCACTCTATAGTGAAAGATATTTTGTATTTTTCTCCTTTTATGCACAATAATCTAATTGTATCCACTATAACCATCCAAATGGGACAACCTATCTAAACCTAAAACTTGTTCTTAAAATCTCATCTATATTGGGCAGTGATAATGATCTTTTAATGAAGCTTTATAAAGATCTCTAAAATCCACACATAGTCGAGATTTCTCCATTCTTTTTTCAAACATGAACAAGATTAGATACCCAACTTGAATATTTAACTGGAAATATAATACCTGATTCGACCAGTTTGGATAACTCTTTTCTCATTAATGGTTCAATCTTTGGATTTACATGCCTTTGTTTCTACCTAACTGGCTTGGAATTTGGTTGTAATTCTATTGTATGTTGAGCTAAATTTGGATCAAAACCTCTTAGATCTTGGTATTTCCAAGAAAAAACATCTTTGAATTCTTTACATAAATTGATAAATGACTATTTTTCAGTTGAGGAACATACCTTTCCGATAAATAATTTTTTTTCATCATCCACTAAGATCTCTTCATAGTTATCTACGTGAGTTGAAATATTGTATTTATCCTTTCTTAACTCATCATCAAAACTTAAAAATATCTTCTAGTGTGACCAACTCCTTGAGGAAGATTTATTGTCTTTAATTGAAGAATCTTGTCACCATATAAATGTTGTAGTTTTTCCTTGATTTACTTTAGAAAATTTAGCTTCTTCCTTCTGAAATCTGTAAGATTTACTCATCATCTTCAAAAACTTTTTAATTTTCTTCATTATCAGGTACTGAAGGTTTGATAATCATCTTTATATGTGGTTGTACTTTTTTTTTTCAATTTTTCTATAGTACATCAAAGCTAACACAGACTATTGCAAATGCATGTTTGTTTTCAGCTCTTGGAACAGATTACATGTTAATAGCATCAAAATCTTCCATTAAGTCTGAAACTCAATGTTTGTAAGATTTTAACAATGAATTCTTACACACATTAAAGTTTTTCACTTGATTAATAACTAACTCTGAATCACCAAAAACTTGAAAGTGTTGATACCTCTTTTTTTGGCCCATTGTAAGCCATGAATTAATGATTCGTATTCATCTACGTTACAAGTACATGAAAATTACTGACTTAGAGATGAAAAATACCTTTCGTTTGTAGGGGAAGTGAGCATCAAACCTGCACCTTGTCCTTTCTTGTTCTTAGATCCATCGAAATGAAGCTTCCATAGCCCTTATAATGTCTTTTTATGTTTTGGACAGTAAGCGGATTGGTGCATTTTCTTCATGCAAGCAATAAACGCTAAACAAATATTCCTCTCTTATTTGAAAGGATCATAAACATGTTCTTCTTGAGTTTTTTCATCCATAAATAGATTAGAAACAACATCTAATGTAGAAACATTATGTTGACATCAAAATTAGATGATGTAAATTTACATAATTTGTTACAACATTTGAAGCATGAGACTCAATATGAAATCTAGCCAGAGGCTCTTGAATTTACAGTAACTTTAGCTCCATATCTTGTAGTAAAGAATAAAAATGACCAATCTAAAGAAAGATAACCTCCTATATTTTCTGTAAAATCTCTTGATAAGCATAAGGCAAAGTAGGGAGGTAAATCTACAACAGTAACATCTTGTAAAGATAGTAACATTTGGAAAGCATGTAAAGTTACCTCCAAATTTATGATGATGCCAACTATGTTAGTTATTGTTCCATCTAGCTGCAAAACACTTTTCTCTATAGGTTCATACTGCAGGCCTTATTTTTCTGTAATTGCTTTTGGCATTACTGTGTTGTTTGCACCATTGTCGACCATGCAGTTATGAACTAAATGATCTCCAATAATCAAAGATAGATAAAAGGGTGGTGGTTTCTTGATATCATGAGTATTTAAAAAAATTTGAACCATCCACTTAACCTCTTTCATATGATCTTTCTCCATTGTACCAAGAACCATATCTACTTTATGAGCTTCTTTTTATGTTGGTTTCAGAGAAATCTGCAACTTAGCAAGCTCATGAGCAAGTAACTCTTGCTGTCCTAGAATACTTAGAGCATCCCATAATGAAATATTAATATTATGATTTTTCATTACCTCAACAATATTAAAAGAAGCACATTATTTGAAAAAATTCTATATAGTTTTAGCATAAGATTTAGCAAAAACTTGACTCTTCTTCAATAACTTTTGAAATCCTAGGTATGAATAGTCTTCTAGGATCAGGCTGAAATTGTTTTTGCTGTTATTTTTGGGTTGAAATTGCTTGATTTTTTTGAAGGAACAACAAATTTGTTTACTATTTTTGACCCGCACTTGTTGTTTTATCAGTGACTGTAGGTAGAACAGGTGTTTTTGTTGTTTTTCTTTATCCTGAGTGTTTTCTTGAGACCTAGTTGTGACTATAATAAAATCTTCCTCTCCAAAGCTGAACTAATATTTTGTTTAGTGGTTTCTGACTATGAGCATCTTAGCTTCCCACCCTCCATTTGAGGCATGAATAATGTTTCAAATTGAGGTTGTGCAACAATGCTTATATTCAGGAATGCATTTGGACAATTGGTAGTTGAATGAGGCTGATTACAAGGTTGTCACAATTATTCTGAAACCATATTGACTTGAAAAAGAGTGCTAGAAGAGCTAGGATCATCTGGATCAAATTTACTTAGATGATATGGTTGTTTATAGTTCTAATTTTGCTGATAAGGCTACCTATTATGTTGATTTTGTTGATAAGGCCTATTGGGATGAGCTAATTTGTTCTTAATTGACATTAAATGATTTCCCATAGTCTGTAAAGACTTAAATACATCATCTGATGGAGCTAAAACAATAGGATCTATAATGGTAATAGCCTATGGAACAAGTGCCAAATCTAATATAAGAGGCATTTAAGGACTTGGTGCTTGAATAAGGTTGTTTTTAACTTGATATATAGGTTGTTGGGAGAGTTTATCCTCCCATACATTGAACCATGGTTGAAATGTCATTATTTAAAGCACTGAGATAATATAACAACACACATGATCATATTGAGGCTTAACACTAGTTATTGGAATCTTTTCCAAGTTCTGGAAAATGTAATGTTCAAACTAGCCATAAATTCATTAGGATCTCTTCTGATTGTTAGATAATTGTTCTCTGAGAGATAAATGATCAGAATGGTCTTGAAATTTCTTAAGTTAATTTCTCTCCTAACTCATCCCAAATTCTTATACTCCCTATTTTAAGGTTTTGTACCATTGCAAAAATTGTCCTTTGAATGATGATGCTAACAGTGTTAAGGTTACATCTTCATGAGTTATATTATGGACAATAAAAAGGGTTGCAACATATTTAATGTTCTCTGCAGGGGTAATCTACTTTACACCATTGAATGAAGGTAAAATTTTAAGGGGAGCAACAAGTATATCATGGTAAACTTGAATTACTAAAGGGTTTACATTAGTAAAGGTTAAAAAATTTCTAGGTGGATTTAGTGCCATTGGAATAACTAGGATTTAAACAACAAGATTAATACATGGTGAAGGAAGATTACAAGTAGGGTTGCGAAAACTAGGCCTATTATAAGGTAAGGTATTGCCATCTCTTCTTATTCTTAATAGAATTCAAAGGTAAAGAAATAAACTCAACATGAATTCCTCTTACCAATGATCTTGTAGTCAACTTAGGCATGGAACATACTACAAAAATTTAGTCTTAAATCAGCCTTGCGGAGTCACCAAATAAGACTTTTGATCTTTAGAATAAATTGTGGTAACTTGCTTCTCCAAAAGTGAATTTATTTCCCTATAAATCTATTGTAAAATGTTGTAATGCTCTTTAATCCATTTGATCTGTGTACCACCGAGTGTGCCAAAAACTATTAACTCTCAGAAAGTGCACCTTGGTTGAGAGATGACAGTAAGAGTTCTAAGATTGCTTTGGATCTCTCACTTTCATAGATACAATAGAAATGCCTCAGGTCTATGGGTACACCTATTGTTGAAGTGAGTCTATGGTATCAAGGTCAGTTCCTTTTTTATGTATCCTAAAATAATTGTTTGGTGTTTTGAGGGTAAAAAGATGAGTGTAACTTAAATTTAAAAGGGTGATACACAAAAATTGTTTGAGGGATTTGATTGAGTAAATACACAATAAATTGAGAAATAAATTTTGGATGTATGAACCAATGGTTTTCAAAGAATATTAAGGAAAAAAACTTTATGTATTGCTAGATAAATCACACAACACAACAAGATGAACATGCACACTAAGACTATAAAGACAATTACCAGATTTGCAACAAGGTAAGATGATTAATCAGGGAATTGACATTCACAAGAATTAATTAAGAGATACACACCACTACAAATAATTCAAAAGGAAAACATTAGTTCTCATTCAAGATAAAACTGGCAAAAAATTGTTCCAGTACTCCTATGTCCAAAAAAACCTCCTTTGTGCTTTGCTAATGCACACAATATATAGAAAAATTCATTCACCCATCCCATCCTTAAAATAGGATAAAATTTGTAGTCTCCCATGAATGCTAATTTTATCCCTTTACCATGAATAAATAAAGGAATAAAAATAGACATGTTGATTACAATGAGACATTAATAGCCTTAGTTACAAAAATAAATTCCAGTCAAGTGTAGTTGACTGATCTATTTTTAATAAAACTTGGGTGAATAATTTTTCTAAAATTAAATACTTCCTTTTTGTGCAATTCTTCTCCAACGTGCATGAAATTCTTTTCTTCTTCTGCTTGATGTGACACTTGCAATTTGATCCACTTGTCAGTGATAAAATTAACACCAGTAATGGAATTTTGTCCCCCTTGGATGCACACACAAAAATAATATTCCTGTGTGAGAAAAATAATTCCTTTGTCTTTCAATACTTTTCAAAACATTCACACTCCAATGTGGGGACCACCTGTAGGGATGTGCAAGAAAATAATACCCTTATTTTGTGAAAAATAAGGTAAATAACATGTCAAAAGGTCTTCTTGATTTTTAATGTTGACATCTTGTCCACTTCTTCTGCATGATAAGATGATCATATTTGTCTTGTATTCTAGTGGATGACATGCAAAAGATAACCTCATACAACATAAAAATAATGCCTTACCATTGACCTTGCACTTAGCAAACATTTATTCAACTCCAATGTGGGGACCACTTTTGGTGTGCACATGTCTTAATTTGTCTTCTTGCAGTCTTTTATACTTTGTCTTATCACCTTTGAAGGGTACAAAATATTTTACAAATATTAAGGTAAATCTTGCAATGTTTAAGTTTAAGAAACATTTGGCATGATGATCCCCTCCTTGACTTGGCATGTAGCATATTCTTTACCTTTTGGTCTCATGATTGTTTGAAAAGGTGACCACATTGATTATTTGATTAGACTATAGTCACAGGGTCTCATTTGATTTGATCGGTATAAGGTAAGGTTTACCCTTTTTTATAATCTTTGGTGTATATACTGATCAACCACCTTTGATTAGACATGGCATATACTATAGTTTCATTCTTTTTAAATAATCATTCATAACATAAGGTAAATGGATCATTACCTTTCTTATCATTATTGGTTGTCGGCATTTGGCACTATAGTTTTGGACCTTTAATATGTCAATGTAAATGATAATCAAATAATAGGATTGGCCCCTTTTGAGGATGACTAAACCCATTGGAAAACTTGTCAGTGGCGATGTTTAACTTTGGTTGGGCTTTGAACTGTGGTTGAGTTACTTAAGTGTTGCTGGGGACCATTGATCCTTGTACTGTTGATCTTCTGACCATCGATATTTATGTTTCCTCAGTTAGGGTTCTGAATCTGTAATGAATTTTTTCTACGTGCTTGTTAATCTCATTGATCTTGTACATTCAATTTTTGGATCGTATGATGTTCTAATGATAATAAATACAATCTTACAGTTGGAGTTGGCAGAGGTTTTATGTCCTCGCCATCTTCTATCACCTTTGCTCTAGGTCGTCAATGCATTACTCGGTAGTTGGCTTAGGTTAATGATCTTGATCATTGGATCAGTTACTCTCACAATATCTTTTGTTTAACCATTAACTCAGGTCGAGTTAGGTTTAGTTTGGATGAGTACTGAAATAGATTGGCTATGATCATTCAATTCATTTTCATTTTCATTTTCTGGGAGAAACCCTAGAAAAATTTCTACTTTCCATCATTGATGCATGATTTTGAGCTCGATTATTTGTGAGATTTCTGTTCCTTTTTTACCTCCATGAAGTTATGTGTCTAAAATTATTCACATTATGAATGGTATCTTCAAATTTTTTCTCATTTATTAGAGCCTCCCTATTGGAGAGCTTGAAAAATGTGAATGCCATGAAATTCGATCTTGGGTTCTCTTTGTTCTTTGCTTGGAGTCCGTGATCTGGTCACCATTAAGGAATTTCGAGCTCTTTTTGTGCAAATTGTACCATTGAAAATATCTGGTTCGAAACTTTATGCAAAATGGGTAAGCTTTTTATTACTCAGATAGCATTGTTCTTATGCATCTTGCCATCTTTTTTTTATCTCCTTTGAAGGATTCTGTGAAATTTAGAGCTCATTTTTAGCCTGCATATTCATCATCGTTTATTCAGATCTGTATGTTTCCTGATGTGGGTATTTGTGTTGGCTCCTAGAAAATTCTTATTTGTTTTGTGGGTTGATTGTATCTTGTACATATTCCATGTATCCAATAGATATTCTAGCAATTGTTTTTCTTGCCATTAATTATGCTACTCAAGCTCCACCCAAATATGGGTCTGTAACATTTTGTGTTCTTTGAGCCCGGAGCTCATTTTTTGAGTAACAACAAGTTGGTTTCTTGTTGGAATTTGTAGATGCCCTAAATATTATTCATCTATGCATTTATCTATACCCAAATTAGGTTTGTAATATTCATATTGTTTGTAATTCCACCTCTCATCTACATGATGAACTTATAGCTCAAAATTTGATAATGTAACTTGGTTTTCAAGCTTTTTGTTTGGATGGTTTTTGTTGAAAATGTTTCTGATTTATAGTTTCCAAGTCTTTGTTGATCATCACTTACATTGCTCTTTTACAACAACTCTTAATTTTCTTTGTATGGCTATGTATTTTATTTTCAATAGCTATTTCTAATCTTTTAAGCATGGTGGATCCTACTCACCATCTTAATTTTTCCTTGTTTCGAGAATATTAAGTGTTTCTTGTATATATAGGAGCTTGATGTCGAGCTTGTAAATTACAACCCCCTAAAAGTTGCAGATACAATGTGAAACAAATAATTAAATTTATGTACATCCAATTAGTGAAATGTTGGATTTCTCTTGTGAAGATGCATGCATATCCATTTCTACATTAATGGCTAGATGTATCTTTCTTTTATAATTGACATTGATGTGTTATTGATGGATTTCTAGTACTTTACACTCATTATTGATAAACATTGATTTTCTGTTTGAGTTTTGTAACTGCTTGATTAGGGGATATTTTTCAATTTCCAAAGTTCCTTCAAATTCCCTAAACAATTTTGGTGTAGTAGATCCTTCAAAGGGCTTTCTGATGACTATAAGAATGTGAAAACTAGACACTCTAAGCTCAAGATATGTCCAGTAAAAGTTTGGTCAACCAAAAGGCCAATGTTGGTCAACATGTCCAAGGTGATGTCTACGTGTGCACAATTGGCCAAGTGGCTCATTCGGTAATGGACACATGAAAAAATGCAGTTGGAAAAATCTGAGGTTCGGGAGGTTTTCACCGTCAGTCTTTGGACGATCGTAAAATGGTATAGCTTGGTGGAACAAGAGGCTTGAATTTTGTTACGAAGGGGAGCCTAGCCGCCATGAGGATGACTATATTATCACCAATGTGGTGGGTCCTCAAACCACCACATGGCTTGCCACCACGAGTTCAATTTGTCTATCAAGGATTGATAGGTGGTCTTAATTGTCATATTTCATTTTTAATATCACATTATATTACTTGGGTCGAATTCCATGTTATTACCTTTGTAATTCTTTGATATTAACTTCCATGTTAATTACCAAGCCACATTTTTTAGGATATTATATTATCCAAATTCAACATTTTTTGGGCTTATGTCTATGTTGGTCAGGGATCTATTTTATCCCATTAAACTGGGTAGTTCCAACTATGTAATGACTCGACATTCAACATTCAATGCAACCGTTTGGGGCCATACAACTCGGCCCTCCCACAATGGCCGTTCAAATTAAACAATGCACAACTCATATAAATTGTGGCCAACAAACAATGTTGGGTGTGGTTGTTGCAACATCAATAAAATATGGCGTATTAGCCTTTTTAAGGCTAAAACCAACAACTTCCCGCGTAATGTGGGAATATCCCACTTCCAACGCATAAAACAGTCGGCACAAAAGGAGGCTGACGTGACTTGAACCTATGACCTCACGACTATAAGACCATCCCGCTAACCAACTCACCTAATGGGCTCGACGGAGTAAACAATGAGCTCGGGTGTATTTATAGAGCTTAAGTGTCAGGTCTGTGTCAAGGGAATAAGGAGGTAGTTTTGGAAAAGAGCAATTTTGGGGCACTTCTGCTCACTTCTTGATCTCGAGTTATATATGAAAGTTTCTCAAAATTTTGACACAGTTACAATAGTATAATCATTTATCCAATTTGGAGCTTGTTTGATAGATTTATTTTCTGTTAAAGTCACACGAAGGCATAGAACCAAAGGAAGACACTGCTACAAGTGGATCAGGAAGGTGAAGGACAGAGGATGAACTCCATTAATGTCTTTCGAAGGTCTGAAACATAAATTTTTAAGTTTTTGATTCATTATTAGTTAATGTAAAGTTTATTTTATTTACATATTTTAACATTATTAATGGATCAGTTCACCACAAACCCGTGGATGTAGGAATTCTAAACCCCGTAAACAATTTGGGTGTTGTGTTCTAATTTTGTTTTCAGTTTTTGATATTTGAAAGTAAATTAAATTCCAAATATGAATATGGATACAACTATAATCACTAATTGATAAAATGGGGGAAATCAATTAAATCTGAAACATTGATTTTTTGGGATTCGATCAAACAATGAAATTTTGAGTAAATTGCAAACTTAATTTCAATTTGAATTCAATCCTAAATCATATTTTAATCAGTTTTTGGAAGTATAAAATCCTTTTAAGTTTATTAAAATTGAATATCTTTTGAAAATGTTTAAAAGTGGACAAAACAAAACACTCGTTTTCAGATTAAGTTTTTGTATCAGAGCAATTAGATTGTCAGATTAGCTTTTAATTGTGTTTGAAAATTTGGTTTCAGTTTCAGTGTTGATTTCAGTTTTGAATGTGCAGACATTTTGGGACTTGTTAATCTCCTTTTGCAATGTGTATTTTTGGAAGTACATGTTGTGTTTACAAGAACAGGGAATCATGGGAAAGTCATCCAAAAAGGAGCAATTGGATAAGCTTGAAGCCATAAACTACCAACTCCAGGAAGAAAACTCTTTCCTAAGAGATAATTTTTATTCCTTGGAAGAGGAAATAGTGTGGTTAAAATAAAGAGGAATATGTCAATGAAATGCTTGTACAGAGCTAAAAGTTGATGGTTTTTGTTAAAGAGTTACAGGAAGAAATATGGACCAAGGATGCCCTCTTGGAAAAGCTACAACAAGGTGAACACAAGAAGGAAATGCCTTCCAAATCACATCTAGGTGTTATGACAGAATGCACTGTGATTTGTTCACATTTTAATTCTTCCTCTCATTTAGTTTCAGATATTCCTTTGGGTCGGTTTGAAAAACACACTAAGGGAATTGGGTCTAAACTAATGGTTAAGATGGGATTTAATGGAAAGGGCCTTGGTAAAAATGGACAAGGTGATGCTAACCAAATACAGGTAGAAGATCAATCTTGGTTTGTAGGTTTGAGTTATTCTAGTAGGTATATGGAAATTGGAGAAAATTTCAAGGCAGTTGAAGGAAGACAAGCTTCCAACAGCCAAGGATCTATGCCTCTAGAAATGTAGGATTCCACCATCAAGAGGAAAAATGAAAGGTTTAAGAAAATAGGTAAACGAGGTAATGAAATTCCACCTCCTCCCACTTACACTAAAAATGGAACTAAGGGGAAATTAAATCCTAAAACTTCTAAAACTTTCTTTTAGTCTAAACAATATAGCTTTGGTAGACAGAAGTATGTGTTTCCTTGCACTTTTTGTGAAGGTACTAATCATTCTGCAACATATTTTTGGAAGAGGAAAAATATGATAAAGAAGTTAATACCTTTTGTGAATAATAAGGCAGGTGCTAAATACCAATCTCTCCCTGGTAAGGTGAGAAATGGAAAAAAGGTTACCTCTCCTAAATAAAGGAATCATTCTCCTAGACAGAGTTTAGGGAATGACAAAATGGGTAAGACTCCTAAAAATAGGGAAGTTAAATTTTGTTCCCATTGTAAAAGGAATGGTCATGATGTTAAGATGTGTTGGTATGTTCCTTCAGTGCAACATTGGAAAGTTGTTAAAAGGGAAAATAATGTCAAACCAAATTTTGTTGATCTAACTCATGTAAATGCTCATTCTGGTCCTAGGGAAGTAAAACCACCTAAATGGATAAATCCAAGTAATTGGATGTGTAAACATTCCTCAACTTTATGTTTGCATTGCAGTAACTGGTGGTAGTATGTAAACATTTTCAAAGCTATATTGTAGGGATTTGATCCTATGTTTATATTTAGCTTTGAAATAATTTAGAAGCAACCGTAGAGAATATTTGAGTGATAGGTTCATCATACTCATATTCATCTTCTCACATTTTGGTTTGTTATTCCATTTCTGATAACAGTATGCAGGGATATAGGCATCATCAAAATTTCTATTTTGAAACTTACAGTTTAATAGTGTTGTCATTTGTGCAAATATTATGGATGTTTATAAGACCCATTCGGGCACTTGTTTCATATTGTAATAAATGGACAAACTTTTTGTATCCACATGTGTTATTTTCACTAATTTATAAGACCCTCATTTTGGGAAAATTTGATTTTTGTAACTATCATATGTTGTTGCAATTAGGGTGTACATTTATTACACTAACAAACTGGTTTGGAAAGGCACCAGGTGATCATTTTGCAAATTATGACAGTTCACCAATTTGGGTAAGCATATAGTTTATAATCTATCCCTTTACAGTTTAGTGTATGGATAGAATATTTGCATATTCACATTGATTCAGATTTTTACTATAGCAATTTTAGGTGTTGATGGTTTAATGCCTCTAGATAGTGAATATTTGCAGTTGTAATTAGCATAATCATAAAGTTTCAGTTGAAAAATAGCTTCTGTTATAGATGGGTGCTATTATCTAAATTATTATTTGTGATGATGATATAGTATTTTTGGAAGATTCACGTGGATTCATTTGTTGACTATAGCTATAGTTGTTACAGTTTCAGATGGACAGTGGGCACTAGCCTAATTGTGGGTAGTTTAGATGTCTAGTATAGTGATCTGTGTTATGAAATTGTAATTTAAGTAATTGGTTGTATCACAAAGTGAAATTTCAACACTAGCTTTCCATAATAGAATGGGTGTTATTTTCTGGTCAGTTATTTATAATGGCGTTATAATGGGGTTTGGCAATTCACAGTTGTGTGCAGAGTTAACAGGGTTATAGTGTTTCAGTTAAACAATAGCTTAATTGGGTGTTATTATTTGATCGGTTATGTAATTAGCTAATCAACTATTTGCATTTTATTAACCTATAATGTTATTTTTGGGTTCTTGTATGTGTTTTTGCAATGCAGGAAGATATAGCATGTTTTGTGGGTTAATACACAACTTTTTGTGGACAAAAATCCTTCTCAGTAGGGAGGAGTGATCAGGGGATATTTTTCAACATAAAAAGTTCCCTAAACTTCTCTAACCCATGTCAATGTAGTAGAGCCTTCAAAGAGATTTCCGACGACTATAAGAACATGAAAAACAAACACTCTAAGCTCAAGATATGTCCAGTCAAAGTTTGGTCAACCGAAAGGTCAATAGGTTCAAGGTGAAATGTACTTGTGCACAATTGGCCAAGTGGCTTAGTCCGCAGTGGACACGTGGCAAAAGGGCGATGGAAGAATCAGATGTTCGAGAGGTTTTCAGTGCTGGTCTTTGACGATCATAAAATGGTATAGCTCGACGGAACAAGAGGCTCAACTTTTGTTACGGAGGGGAGCTCGACCACTGTGAGGACAATTATATTATCACCGATGTGGTGGGTCCTCAAACCACCACATGGCTTGCCACCACAAGTTCTATTTTTCTATCAAGGATCGATAGGTGGTCTTAATTGTCATATTTCATTTTGAATATCACATTATATTACTTGGGTCGAATTCCATTTTATTACCTTTGTAATTCTTTGATATTAACTTCCATGTTAATTACCAAGCCACATTGTTTGAGATATTATATTATCCAAATTCAACATTGTTTGGACTTATGTCTATGTTGGTCGGGGATCTATTTTATCCTATTAAACTCAGTAATTCTAATTATGCAATGACTCGGCATTCAACATTCAACGCAACTGTTTGGGGCCATACAACTCGGGCCTCCCACAATGGCCATTAAAATTAAAAAATACACAACTCATATAAACGGTGGTCAAGAAACAATGTTGGGTGTGGTTGTTTCCATGTCAATCAAATCTGGTGCCTTAGCCTTTTTAAGGCAAAAACCAATGACTTCCTGCTTAATGTGGGAATATCCCACTTCCAATGCACAAAATAGTCGGCACAAAAGGAGGTCTCCATGACTTAAACCCGCAACCTTGCCGCTCTATTACCAACCCACCAACCAACTCACCCAATGAGCTCGATAGAGTAAACAATGAGCTCAGGTGTATTTATAGAGCTTATGTGTCAAGGGAATAAGGAGGCAATTTTGGAAAAGTGCAATTTTGGTGCACTTCTGCTCACTTTCAAATATCGAGTTATATATGAAAGTTTCTCATAATTTTGAGATAATCATGATAGCGTGATCATTTATCAAATTTGGAGCTTGTGTGATAGAGTTATTTTTTGTTAAATTCACACGAAGGCATAGAGCCAAACGGAGACACTGCTACAAGTGGATCAGGAAGGTGAAGGACAAAGGATGAACTCCATTAACATCTTTCGAAGGTCTGAAACAAAAATTTGTAGGTTTTTGATTCATTATCGGTTAATGTAAACATTATTGTATTTACATATTTTAACAGTATTAATGGATCAGTTCACCACGAACACATGGACGTAGGAATTTTGAACCCCGTAAACAATTTGGGTGTTGTGTTCTGATTTTGTTTTCCAGTTTTTGATATTTGTAAGTAAATTAAATTCTAAATATGAATGTGGATGCAACTATGATCATTAATTTATAAAATGGGGAAATCAATTAAATTTGAAACAGTGATTTTTGGGGCTTTGATCAAACAGTGAAATTTTGAGTAAATTGTAAACTTAATTTTAGTTTGAATTCAGTCCTAAATTATATTTTAATTAGTTTTTAGAAGTATTAAATCCTTTTAAGTTGATTAAAATTGAAGATTTTTTGAAAAAAATTAAAAGTGCAAAAACTAAAACACCCATTTTTGGATCACTGTTGTAATTGGCTAAAAAAATATGCTTTTCTTCACTATGTCTAGAAATAATTTTATTGCAATATTTTCTATTCCTATTCAAGCCAATGTCAAAGGAAAATCGATTCACATTTAATTGATCTATATTTTAGAAAACAAACAACTTCCTTTCTGATTATCAAATCTAGATGAACATTGTCGTAACTATATACATTAGATTTCTCAATATGCCTTGATGTTCTTGAATGTATTTTGATCTTCAAATAACTATTGATTGGAAATGAACTTGGAGCTTTATCATTATCTTTACTTAGCTTTTTAATAGCTACTTATAAGCAAGCATATATTGATACACCTCTACTTTGACTATGTATGATTATTATATTTGATCTTCCTATACTTTGAAATTGTGCTTTACCATGAAGATATCTGCACTCTTTTGAATCTATAGGTGCTCTTGAAGGCTAAGTATGAAGTTCCTTTAAGAATAATTGATGAAAAATTTACAAATCTATACCTTGGTGATGACTGCAAATATATCACAGTTATTTCCTATAAAATTTAAAATTGTTGTAGCAATTTGCAATTTTCATTGAACATGCATTCAAAAATTGGAATCTTTCTTGAAGTTTGTAGATGCATTTAATGACTTCCAATTTTGAATTTCTGCAATTCTTATATTTATGTACTTGCTTAATTCTTAAGTTAGGTTATGTAAATGCAAATCATTTTTAAAGGCTTCCTTGTGTGGGTCTTCATTCATGCTTATGATGTTGTTTGATCTTCATGAATTAGGAACCTATATTTTGACTCTCTTGTATTTGCACTGGTTCACTTTAAACTCTTGTTGCTCCATTAAACTTAATTATGTTTCATTCTTGTAATATTTTGAACCTTGTAAGGCTTGATATCATTAAGATATCACTGGAAAATGTGTCTCATGACTATAATTTTTGATTATATTTGAATATTGATAAGTAATTTTAGTTGAAAAGTTGAAACTTGTGCTTTCACTTTTATCTCTTCTGTCTGAACTTATATTTGAGTCTAGACTTGGATCATTTAGCTTTGTTTCTAAGTTAGAAATGTCACCCTATCTTTCATAATAGCTTTTTTCTCATGAATTTGTACTACACAGTATCATAATCAAGAGTTTACTTGAACAGTAACATGATTATTCTTTAATGTGAGCCCTGAAAATTGTTAAGTTCTCTTGATTCAATGTTGTACCTTTTAATGCAATATGTTTCCTTTGATAAGATATAAAATTTAAATCATTCATGTGTTTATTTTAACTTGTGATTTGTACTCTATACTTTTTCCCAAGTTATGCAACAAAATGTGTCTTCTTTGAAATTTGTAACTTCATTCTTATTTGAGTGGAAAATATGAATACTAGTACTTTTGTATCTTGATCATTGTGAAATACATGAATGAATTCTTCTCTTGTAGCCTTGAATAATGTTATGTACTGAAAGCAATCTATACCTATTAGTACAAAAATTAAATCATGAATTTCTTTATCTTTAGTTGCAACCTATACCTACACACTTAAACAAAATAGTTAGAAAATATTAGGCTTTTTGGCCTCTCTTATGTTCCATAGTCTTTTTCTTTTCTCGTTCTTCTTTTGTAGTGATTTTGGGAATCATATGTGATACTGTAGATATTGCTTTATTCAATCCACATATTTCTCTGATGTACCTTATGCTTCTGATATTTAATAAATCCATTTACATGTAGTTAGACAGTACATGACTACAGATCAAACCCTGAGCTCTCGACTGATGTTATTTTTCTTTTATTTATTAGGTACATTTGTAGGTGCTTACTACATGGATAAAAGATGGAGCTAGAACTGGGGCCAAGAAGATTAGAAGAAAAACCCAAGGCAATGATGGGGTTCTTCTATACTCTTTTACTTTTAAATTTATGCACGTGTACTTATTTCTTCAGTAGTTATGAGTTACATCCCACGGCTTGTGTGGGAAACATTGAATATCTTCATGAATAAATAACATTAATTTTTGTAACTGAGTTGTATAATTTTTTATGCATTCATATTTTATGATGGATATTGATTGTATAATTAAATAAACAACTCAATTACATAATTAAATGTATTTAAACATGTAAAAATAATGAGTTTTGAGGTACATGTAGCTTAATAATGAACTCACTTTTATGTAAACTACAAATTTGTTTGTTTTTCCTGAATTTAACATTTCACCTAAACTGTGATTCCCACCTTCATCAAGGCAATGCATTAGTCCTTTGGGGACTTTGTGTTTCCTTGCTAATGAAAAACATGGAATGGTAATCTATGTGAGGTGTTACATTTTGTAACAGGACACATAGCTATAGATTGCATGTAGTTAATCAATTGTTACAACTGAAAAACACAATAAAATTGTAATGCATCCCCCTAGTTAGGTCCATTTCATCAATTCCTTCCATCTTAAACAAAGTTTCAAGTTACCCATTTTTGCACAATTGTAAAAATTTTCAACAAGTCCTTCAACATATTTTGCTTCCACAACATATTGAAAGTAATTTCATCACACTTCCTCCTCTACTCCGATTAGATCCATCTCGTCCAAAAGGTCATAATTATGATGAAAACTTCCATTATAACTATCATCAATGCGTAGGGAATTCTACATATCATTATTTCAAACTTCGTAATCTCATTCAAGATCTAATCCAGAATGGTAAAATTGAGCTTCCAAATCCTATAATTTCTACCCTTGTCAATGATAATCATAAGCTCAATATATTTAAGAATCCGCTTCTAAAACATGATAAAAAGGTGGTTGATTCCTCAACTAAGCATACATATTGGGCAATGCCTCCTCCTACATTGTGGGTCATCATTTATTTCCTAGTTTCTCATACTAACACTTCTCCACTAGTTATATCTTTCTTTGACCATGATTATCATGTGTAATTTTCTTCTAATCACTTACACGTTAGTGCCTCTATCGTATATATCCCTATCAATAACACTAAGGTTGATCCATCATGACTCATCATAACCATGTTCTATTTCACTTCAAGCTACTATTGGCTATCCACTTTCCCAAATTGCATATACGATGAACAATACCTATGGTGTTGTTAAGGATTCACATTATAGTCATGCTTGTCTGAATATGTTAGTACCCTTCCTTGTGTGACAAAAAATCAAAGGGTGTGACATGCTCTTAGGCCTCAATTGGATTTGCAAGTCTAATTCTATCATCTCCATGAATCATTTACATCTAAAATCCATTCACCATAATCAATTCATTTCTATCAATGGTGTACATATATCTACTCCATGGTTGCAATCTCCTCTCATGGTTTCCAATGCATCACCTAGTCTATCTAGTAGGCCACGGCCTCTAGAACCTTAAGCATTATCTACTCCTATCTCACCTTATCATGTATTTTTTATTATAAAAAAATAGACACATGACCTATGCAGTCTCATCAATATGCTAGTCTGGTACATCATTATAGGCCCATCGCTAGGACTGGAACTCCTATATCTAGACGCACTTCATCACCTCATTTCATCCCACGTAGATGAAATCCATCATCGTTGTGATCTACTTCACATAAGTCTTCATCACCTACACATTTTTAATTGCACTTAGGTATCCATAATATACTCATTAGTCACATGCATATATACTTCACTCACCTACAAAACATCTCTCTCATATACCACCACTCTTAGAGCATGGCCACACACCTTCATCACCGCAGGCATCGGATAGAGGACCTTCATCCTTTACATTTATTAGATATCTCATTCATCAATACACACTTGAGGGATTTACACCTAATTATCCCCCCCAACATCAAGATGTTTCTTATAGTCACATCATTTTTCACCTCAATTTTAGCATATTCATCTTCACACATGTTTGCATCATCATTTCTAGATGATGCACTCTTGTGCTATAGTTCACACTTGACTGTTAATGGAATCCTATACACATGAACCTTACACAATGTATGATATATACTACACATTACACACTAAACACTTCACACATTCATATCCTTTTATGCAACATCTAATATATGCATTCATGACATATCATTCTGATATCTACTCCTCCATGTGGTCATTACCCTATGACACACTCTCATTCTACGGTCCATAGTTGACTTCTAAGGGTATAAATATCAAATGGACCTCATCAAACTTACACAATCAATCAAACAATATATTTCTCATACCATGTGACATCCCTAACTAGTACCTTATTCACTCATCTCATGATATACGATTTATGCTACATCATCACGCTTTCTAACATCCTATTCACTCACCTACTGATATATGCTTTAGGCTAAATCATCACCTCTTCTCATCCTTATGCCTCATTCAATATCATTTGCACATCATCATTATACCATCAACACTCCACACTTTATTCATCAACTCTTTTTTTAATGCATGACAACACATCATTCAGACCATTTCCCGATGATGCACTCTCATTTACGGTTCATTCTTGACTACTGAGGGGGAATTAAAAAATTAACCTCATTGCATACACATACATCCACTCAGGGAACACGTTTCCCCTATCATTCAATCTAAATTCCATTCTTCCCCATTCACAGCATAATGCATATCTTGGTTGCATTTATTCTTTCTTAGTTATGCTTTTACATGCTCTCTTTGTTACATATGCTAGATAGATATCATGTATTTCATTATATTTATCATACACACATGTATGTTTTATTTCATGTTAGTTGTGATCACATAATTTTATAGATATATACATGTAGCATGGATGTTTGGCACCTTACCTAGTACCAGTCCCATAGTGGCTCCTGGTAACATCCACTTTTGTACACTACAAGTGCTATCATTTCATTTTGTTTCATAGCACATTACTTTATCATATTATAAATGCCTTGACATAATTTTTATTTTTCCAACATGCTAACGAGTGCTTCATCAGCAGCATCTATTTTGTAGGACTATTTTCTTTCATGGTTGTTTGATACACTTTTTCCTTTTTACTTGTCATTGTTTGTGGGATTTTCCCTATGTCTTGTTTTTCCTCTTATTACTTGTGGCCACTACAGCCTTGATTATATTTCAACATCGTGAGTGATGTCCCATGTTTGCAACCCACTTTTCACAGTATACATTGTTTTTTTCTTATGTTTTAGCTTACACATTATCTTCTTAGCTTACATTTTGTCTTATGCATGCATGTTTGTCTTTTCTTGTACTAACACTTGTTTTTTAACCACTTTGATTACATGTACTTTGGTTTCTACCAAGAATATTCCCTTCCCCCTGGAAGGGTAAAGTTTCATCATAGCGGTCGATCCTTTTTTGGGTTACATGCTTCTTCAGTGACGTCACATGCACCCCAAACAAGGGGGCATCATTTGGGTGAATCAGTCACCCCAAACAATGTTATATATAGCATGGTATTGTTACAACATAGTTTTTATTTTTTGATAAGGCTTAGATTCAAACTTGGGTCCTTAGCATGGTGGACTTTCCTAGATTCCTGAAACCAAGAGGCAATTACACAGCGATTGGTATTTCATCATAGTCTATAGAACTCCATACAAAATGGATTTTATAGGGTGGATAGTACTTAGCACATAGTTTATACACACCATCTGCAATGGTGTTCTACATAGCAGGAAGCAGTTAAAGGTTTTACGATGACACTAGACTATTCTCACTACACTTCTTCCATTTCATTGGTGTGAGATATCCCAAAACATTCATGCATCAACATCATCTATAGGATCCTTTTCTACACCCTTTTTTCATCACAGATCAAGTGCACATGTTGCTTTTTTCACACTTTCAGTGTTTTTGTACATACTTTCCTTTTTTTTACATATTTTGATCAAATACATGTGTATTTGACTACTTATTCATATTCTCTTTTGCAAGTCTATCCGTATGGAAAGCAGTAGTCAACATCGACAATGAAAACATCACACCAACAATTACATCAACATCAACAATAGGTACATCATGACATATACACATGTGTTTCCGCCCTAGGTTCATTTTCATCACTCTTTGCACTTTCTCCTCCTTAGCATCCACACTTCACGTTTTTATCGTTCCACACTTTATCTATTCCCTTGGCATACTTTTAATCATTGATCTATATTGTTATTAGGTATGCATATCTATCTACTTTATTTTACTGATCCTTCCACTCGCCAACATAAATTAGGGGAAAATATAGACCCAAAATCACATACTTTGGGTAACTATATAGTCCTAATGACATACTACTATTCATATGATTCCTAAGTAAGAAAAGTACTAATCAACCCATGTTTTTGGCCACCTTTATTTTCTTTCTATTGTCTAATTGCAATATTATACCCTTACTTTCTCAGTCTGCCTTTTACTCTTTAGCATTTTTTATCTTAGAAACTAACACCTAGCTAGAACACTGATGTCAGGTGCCCTCATCCCCTTTGGGCACCCCTTTCCTCTTTGTACTTTACTCACACTTTGTGGGTCCTTTGTAGCCATTTTAACATCTTATATTTTTGGTAGTTGGCCTTTTCAAGGTTAATTATGAAATTCAAGAAAAGGAATCATATAAATATAAAGGTATACGATCATAATAAAGGACCAAGCACTAAGAACTATCTATCACAACCTAAGGTTGCATACATCAAGGAATCTAAGAGCTCTATCGCATCCATCTATCTCCATCACAAGGTACACAAGGGTTGGTTTTCAGCATCACACTTGATAGGAGGGAATTTATTTCTATTCCATGCACACATTTATTACATTCTACATCTAGTTACTTTCTCGCTATCTAAGTGCGACATACACATGAGTAAACTAAGGCATAGTTCCTCACACACACACATAACTACATTGGTTCTGAGATGTAGTGCAACACTCTGTTGTAAGTTCACCATTGTGATAGTTGAGGACATTATGACCCCTCATTCTTCACCTTTCTTTTTTAGGATTTGATGTCTATGTAAGGGTTTTATAGGTTCATTTTTTATTTCAAGTTTCCAGAAACCTCAATGATCTTAGTGTGACCTCAGAGCGACCAAAGAAGACTAAAGTCAAACACCTTAAGACAACTTGAAGAAGGTTTTCTGAGCATTTACGCAAACCAAGGTACCCTGAAACATATCTAGGGTATCCATGTGTGCCCCTATCCCTCTCCAGACGCCCAAATCTAGCCTATCTTTCCAAATCTACATTTTTCTGAGCTTTGATGTGACGTTTAGTGCTTCATCTTTTCCATTTTTCCAACTCTATGCATTCTCCAGAAATATGTGAATCAACTAAGGATTCTTACCCTCTCTTTACACTTGGGTTTTTTCTTTATTGCTTAGTTTTCTTGGGTATTTATTTTCATACTTAATTTTTATTCATTTATTGTTACAATAGCATTCAGATTAGGCTCATTTTTTTACATTTTAGCTTAATCAAATTTCATATATACACTTTCTTGGTATTATATATTCAATAACATTCACATTCATTGTACTTATATGTTTCACCCACATGGACAACTAATTGGACTTGAATGTTGATCAGAAAAGGTGGTTACATTATTGTTGAAAAACACGATGTGTTTTTCAATAGTAACCTAAGCACAATTTTAAACTAAGTGCATATTTTACTTCACTTCTAATTTTGTATACATATCCACTCACATTACTTCTATTTGAACTAAGAAATGGTTATACTCTATACAAAAATGTGTCATTTAATTGTGTTGGAGCCCCCATAACATCACCATAATATGTATTAATAGAATATGCATACCCTTCATCATAGTGAAAGGATCCTGCATGATGACTCGCCATCAATAGTAACACATCACAAACAAATTTAAAATGGTGGCATGTATTTCCATTTAATGATCATTTGAAACATGTTTAATCCAAAATACCCACAATTTTTCCTATTACTTTTTATGAACGATTGTTTGAACTCAATGACAGTTGTTTTCTACATAGAATGCACTTATCCCAATCCAAAAAATGTTACAAACACATGTATGCCCATGGAAAACCCATCTTCGACTAATCAGAAAAGCATATTGGCATGAGTCTTAGAGCAACATGCATGAAAAGGTGGTTCAATGTAACCAATGTTAGATTTGATCCATTCACCATCTCAACTCCCTAACGTGTCAAATAGTGCACTGATATGAAAAACATCAAAAATGTATAGTATACATAGAAAAACATTTTCTGTAGAAACTCTATATAGAAAATAGAGTTATGTTCCCTCCAATTAAATTACTAGCATCTTTCTTTATAAGTCCAGGAGATTAAATATCGTTATATGTATAATACAAAGTATATTTAAATTTGAGCAGATGTTGAGAAACTGAAAAAAAAATCACAAGACACATGCCCTAAGAAGAATGCTTAAATATAGAAAAATGGGATAGGTATAATCTCTAAACAAAATGTATGGATCCCCATCCAAAAAAACATGTATTCCCATCCCTAACCAAATTAATAGTTGATGCTTAAAAGACAATAAATGGAAATAATGTGGTTATGTTATTGTTGAAAAACATTATGTTTTTTTACTAGTAACCTAAGAAAATTTTAAACATATTTACATTGTTACATTTGGTTACTAACTAGTACCAAATCCACTCATGTTCATTGTATTTAAACATCCAGATTAGGGAATATTTGTTGTTATTATGTCCAACGTATTTCATAAAAAAAAAAAAATTTATGTTTGACAAAAATGTATTCCCTATACTTGCAACAGCTGAGATGACTTACATCTTTCATTACACATTCATTTTATTCCCATCATATAATTGTCAAATAAAAATGTGCTTATGTTATTGATGTATAACAGTCACTGGAAATAACCTAAGCATGGTTAGAATTTACAACATTTATTCATTTCCTATCCATTATGAATTCAAAACCACTCACATTGGTTACATTGGTTATATTTAAGCACCTTGTAGAGGGCATGTTTATTGTGGTTTTGTTCAAAAAATCCATGAAATACTTAATTACACATCTCAAATATAATCTGTAAAAACAAAAAGGGGAATGAAAATCATAGGTCAACTCAAGCCATGAAAGTATAGGGAAAACGTTTTCATACAAATAATTTATTTGGGTGAAGAAATATAGGCTATAAAAGTAAATAGATCCCTTGCAAGTAACCACTTTGGGGATATTCCTTGAACAAACTCACATGAAACATGCCCTAAGAAATGTGCTTTGTATTCTAAATTACACAGATGGTTTTTACTTATTTCCAATAATTTTCTAAGCTACAAGATTCTAAGTTACTATTCAGGGCATGTTTCTTGTGAACTCATTCCATAAATTTTGTAAAACTATCAACTTACAAGGTCTTTGTTTATATGTCTCTCTGTTTACCTCAAAATGATAATGGTGCACATTTTCCCTATGTTTGCAGATGCCAAGATAAAAAAATATCAACCAATTTTTTATGTCATGTGAATTTTTTCAAACAAATTACATAAATATTTTTAAAACTACACCAATAGGGCTTTGTTTTTTGTGTAAAACTTGAAGCAAGAAAAACTAGCTACTTTGTAGTAACAATATCATGGGAGAAACAAATCCCTACCTCACATAATGGCATGATGCATTCCTCCCTCGTCTATCCAAAAAATATGGATTTCCAAATTGGTTCAATAGATTTTCTCATTTTGTGGCTTCCTCGTGACCATGAAACTAGCACAACAACAAACTATTTGCAACAAGGAATAGGAAAAAACCACAGTTGTTTTAGGTTAAATAGGTTTCAAATTAGCATCAAGAATTGTGCCCCATAGTGCCAGAAAAGATAGACATACATGTCAGCATTTATTATTTTAATGTGACATGTCATGGTCAGAATTGATTCATTATTTTAGAGCCTTCTCCATGATAGTGGGTATGTATGTTCCATGCATAGATATTATGGTGATGTTATGGGGTTTCCATCATAGTTAGATAGTGCATTTTTAATAGAGTATAACTGATGGCTCTTTTGTTCTTTCTATAGTACCTAATCATTTACCTTAGCATTTTTATAATATTTCAGTGTGTTCAAAGTGACTGAAATGAAAGATAACACATCTTTATGATCATGTAAGAAAATATTTATTCAAAAAGGTGTGAACATGTATGTATATATATACACACATATATATACTATCATGAAAAGAAAATTAGATAGGCCTCTTATACGTAAAACTATTGCTACGTATAATATCATTCAACTAGGAACTTGACTATTTTAATCATTGCAAATTAAAATTTCCATATAAAGCATTTCTTCATTTCCATACGTCACTTGATTTGTAGTTGTCATTTAGGGACCTCCTGTTAGAGTAGGTATTTACCTTATCTCATGTTCACCTAGGTACTTTATTTACCTTTATTGTATTTATCTTCACCCACTTATGTGTGTGGATATTTATTTTTATTTATTTAGATATTAGGGGGGTATTATCTAGTTGTTAGGTATAGTTCTTTCCTTGATCTATGGTATTGACTAGGTCCTTGATGTCTAGTTCACTCCTAAATTTATGGTCTTTATTAGTTCTTTCCTTGATTTATGGCTTGATCTACGACCTTGATTGGTTCTTAGATTTTTATTCCTTACCTATATAAGCAAGGCCCATTCTCATTGTATTTCATTGAGTTCTATAATAATATATGATATTGCTGCTCATTTTTTTGTAAATGTTTATGTAAAGTTATTCTAGCAAAAAAAATTCATCTTATTGATCGTTGTGTTTGATTAGCATTTATGTTCTTGGCTTGGTATGATCTGGTTATCATTCCTTTCATGGTATCAGAGCTATAGATGATGTAGACATCCATCTATGCCAGAAAAAGATATATTTGCAGTCAAAGTTTGTATTAACAATTGTACTTTTTGGGTGCATTCTTTTATCCATTGAATATAAGTGTGTGCCTTATAGATGCATTATTTTACTTTCTATATATTTCTTTTTTGGATGCAATCTTTTATCCACTAGATGCAGATCTATACCCTCTAGGTGCACTCTTTTATCCATTAGATATAAGTGTGTACCTTCTAGATGCATTATGTTACCCTATGGATATTTCTATTTTGGATGCATTCTTTTATCCACTAGACATAGATCTGTACCCTCTGGGTGCATTCTTTTATCCATTGGATATAAACTTGTACCTTCCAAAGGCATTCTTTTACCCTATGGATATTTTTGTTTTGGATATAGTCTTTTATCCACTAGACGTAGACCTGTACCCTCTAGGTGCATTCTTTTACCCTCTAGATATTTATGTTTTGGATGCATTCTTTAATCCACTAGACATAGATCTATACCCTTTGGGTGCATTCTTTTATCCATTTGATATTGACGTGTACCCTATGAATGCAATGCTTTACCCTCTGGACATTTAGGTTTTGGGTGCATGCTTTTATCCTTTGGTCACAAGCTTGTATCATGCAGAGGGACTCTTTTACCCTTTGGACATTTGCATGTCAAGTGTACCTTTTAAAAAAAAACATCAACATTAAAATATTATTTTAATAGAAAAACCTTCTAGAGCTCATAACTTTCGATCCGTAGCTCGGATTAAGGTGAATTTTTTTTTAAATTATGTATTTTTTCGAGATCTACTCATTGGTGAAATTTTTATACACATATTTCAAATGTAAACGGTAATGTTACTCATACACTCAATTATAAAGTGACAAATTTTGGAGGGTTTTATAATCACTTGTGGATGTAATTTCGGTTGAGCGTGATGTCCTAAACTTTTGGGTGTTGAATTCTTGTATCTATGGGTGTATACATTTATATCTCTCTTATTTTTTGAGATATTTTGGATCTATTTTTTCAGTACTTTTTTTGGCGTGTTAACAGTCTCTCTTGTGGGGGATCTATTTTGGTGAAGCCCAATGTTAGTTTATCAGTGTTTGAGTAGTTAATTTTGGCAACTTATACAGATATGTGATGTCACTCTACTCATTCAATAGTATGGGAGGGTGTGGTGTTGATACTGCTTCTTCGGGTTTTGTGTCCTTGCCTTATTACCTTGGCTTTTCTTGGATCATGGAACTCATATTTATTTGGATATTGTGTTCTTGTCTTGTTGCCTTGGTTATTATCCTTGGATCGTGTCACACCTATTTATAGCAGTTGATCTTGATTCTTCATATTTTTTTCCTTGCCTTGTTACCTTGACTTTTCTTGGATCATGACACTCCTATTTATTTGGATCTCATGTCCTTGCCTTGTTTCCTTGGTTTTTCTTCGATTGTGGCACACCTATTTGTAGCAGTTGATCAAATTATGTTTGGTGTTTTTTTTTACATTTTTGACATCACTTTATTGACAGTCTCCTTGCATGGATCTATTTTATTGAAGCTGAGTGTCAGTTGTTTTTGAATTCTATGATCAAGGAGTGGATTCAGACCATAGTGCACACCACACTTCTTCAGTATTGTATGATTTTTTGGATCTATCCTTCTTAGGATATATTGCAGCGAGATTTTTCTCTCTGTACTTTGTTATTACTAGTTTTGGGTACCTTACGGTGTCCAATTTTCTTATTTATTGTACGTGGGTACCTCATCAAGCCTTATTACTAGGACCCACCTTCTTTTTTTCCCACCTCAGCTATGCTTATGGGAGGGTGTTACTGTAGGTTATTATTTATCCTTTTATTTATTTATTAGGATAATTCTTACACTTGTGTTTACCCTACACTTGTTAGGTTAGCTTGCTTAGGTTTACTACTTGTGTGGATTTAGCTTACTAGTTGTGTTGAGTTGGCTTCTCAGTTATGTGGAGTTACATTACTAGTCTTTTGGAGTTAACTTAACTACTAGTATCAGTTAGTGGGAGTTCTTCACCATTGATTTAGGTAGTAGTTGCACTTCCCTCCTCTTATATGTACATCTTTCTTATTGATTAATTCAAGTCATTGTATTGTAATGTATTGAGAATTATGGTTTATGATGGATTTCCATATATGGTATTTTAGCACTTTCATGGAAAAAGCAACAGGCTATTGCACTTTCATCTTCAAAGGCAGAGTACAAGGCAGAAGTTACAGTGAGTCAGCAGATTCTTTAGCTTTGATAGTTATTGACGGAGTTTGGATTCCCCTAGGATTCACCAAATATACTTTGGTGTGACAACCAAAGTGCAATTCACATTTCTCGCAACCCAACTGAGCACCAACAGACCAAGCATAATGAGATATACATCCACTTCATTCATCAGCACATTCAGGATGTAATTCTTTACTGGGAGTACATTTCAACTTAGTAGTAGATTACATACATCTTTATGAAGCCTTTTGCATCACCTTGCTACCTTGCATTGTGTGGAATGCTTGGGGTTTCAGAATTTGTTCTTAGGGAGTGTTCGTGAGAACATCTTCCTTCTTATTCTTTCTCTTTCCTTCTAGTATGATACTTTTCTTCTTTTGGTTCAATATTTCTTCATGGATATAGCATAGATGAGTACCTCATTAGGCCTATTTGTCAGGACTCATACTGTGGACATGCCACTTTTTTTTTTCCCCTAGCTTCACTTGAGGGGGGGCGTTTGAGTAGGTATTTACCTTAGCTCATGTTCACCTAGGTACTTTATTCACCTTTATTTTATTTATCCTCACCCACTTAAGTGTGTGGATATTTCTTTTTATTTATTTAGATATTAGGGGGATATTATCTAGTTATTAGGTATAGTTTTTTCCTTGATCTATGGTATTGACTAGATCCTTGATGTCTAGTTCACTCCTAAATTTATGGTCTTAACTAGTTCTTTGATGACTAGTTCTTTCCTTGATTTATGGCTTGATCTATGACCTTGACTGTTTCTTATATTGTTATTCCTTTCCCATATAAGAAAGGCCCATTCTCATTGAGTTCCATTATAATATATGATATTGTTGATCATTTGTTTGCAAATTTTTATGTAAAGTTATTATAGTGAATTTCTTTCATCTTATTGATCATGGTGTTTGATTAGAATCTATGTTTTGGCTTGGTACGATTTGGTTATCGTTCCTTTTACCTCCAAAAAAAATCCATCCTCATCCTAGTTTGAAAAACAAGGCTAGCTTGACACCCAATTCTCAAGAAATGAATTCCATCCCCCTGATCACCCTTCTCAACCATTCAATAATAATATGTTTGTGTTCACGGTCTTCCATATCTACACTCTACAAGATCATATAAATGGTCTGTATGCATAGATAAAGGACCTACAAGATTGGAAATAATATTTTTTATGCTCGGTGAATAAGAGACTTTGAACACATTTTTCCATCTACATGTATGCTTAGGATCCAATAGAAATGCCCTCATCAATTTAGCAATATTCATCTCCTCCACTTCATCAATTTTTAAGCCACTCAAATCATCCCAAAGGTTAATTAAGGCTTTTGAGTTCCCTAAGAAGTACTTGGAGCTAGTGCCTTCTCTCAAATTTTAAAATTTTAAATTATAATGGAATTATAACACATAATTAAGGTTAAAATATATTCTTTCTTACTTTTACAATAAGTAAACTATCGATGATGTCATTATAACTTATCGTTGTAGTAATTACACATTTAATCTAGTTTCACCCATTGTTGACATTAAACTACTTTTTACTCTTGTTAGTGTGGAAAATGTTCTCTCAAAACTGCAGTTTCCAACAGAAATACAAAGAAACATTTTTCTTCAACATATAGACTTGGGAACATAATGTCCAAACCACTACTTCTTAAATATTTTGACATTGATGATATGTTTTATCGTGGCATTTTCTATTACCCATTTCGTAGGATCGTGATCTATAGTGAATTACCCATCTATGGCAGGTTTAGTAATAATATTTTTTATTGTTATCTTCTTATATGTCTTCTCATGCCTTATAGATTGTTATTATTTATTCTTTCCATTAACATTAGTAGTTGAATAATTTTTCTTATATTCATCACTAACTATATTTGGATAGAAATTTTTATTTGATGTACTTACAAATATATTAATTTTTTACCTTTTCCAAAAATTATTTTCTCAATTTATTTATTTTTTTCAAAATTAAGAACTAATTTTGCTAATTTTATCCATTTAAAAAAAATTACACAAATTACGAAACAAAAATATTTTTCTCAAAAAATATCAAAAGAAAACAGTGAAAATGAAATCCAAAAAATATAAATTAAATGAGAAAATACTTAAACAAAAGAAAATATTATTAAATAGAGTAATGCCTGTAATAGTGCCTAAAACTACTTGAACAATAATAGCATTGATCATTAATGATTGTAATTTGTTTAAAATATTATTGAGAGGAAGTTTCTTTCGTTCAACATATATAATGGTAATCATTATTAATTTATTAACATATTTTAACATGTGTGTGTGTGTGCGTGTGTGTGTCTATGTGTGTCTATGGTAATCATTATTGAACTATATGGAGCGATCAACCTGTAAAGTATGGGCAATAGAGAGTCCTTTCTCTACCTTTACCTTAGGCAACTGCCTAGGTTTTCTAGGGTTTAATCCACCATTGAATCATCCCATGAACCTAGAATCTCATAAAATGTTTTCTAACCCTTTGATCAATGTCATTTCAAATATTTCATCCAGTAATTCCCCTAATTATTGTGCAACAAAAACCTTTCCCTTCCCTATTCATGGCTTGGTAAGGGGTCTTAGCTCCATTTTAACATGATTCATTCCATCCTAAAAGGAATTACATTATAATTATACATTCGGTTTGTCCTATATTGGTAGATGAAATGAAAAAAATACCTATCAAATTGATTTTTATTTCCCATGCACCAAGAGAGATAGAAATACATTAGTAAATCCTAACACCCCCATCACCGTCTATGATGTACACGAGTGAGCTATGAGCTCATTTAGAGTATTAGAGATATTATACTACTCTATTATTAATGTTTAGGATACAACCTATCTATGTGGGTTATTATAATTTAGTTGCGTGGATCACTCATATCCATCTAGATCTATATGAGAGGTATAGACTTTGTCTAGATACATTAGACACATTAATGTTTTTATCTCTTTTTGCACCTCAAAATTTGGATATAGTAGATTGAAATGAGGTATATGAGGAATGGAAAAGAATGAAATCTCGTAGACCTCTTCCTTTGAGTAATTCAAGTTGAATATGTAGTTAGTATGTTGAATCTTGATTATTTTATTTAAATACCTTTCAGAAATTTTGGTTGATTGTTCAATATTTAATAATTTTGACAATTTTTCACAATTTTTCATATTTATTTTATATAAAATAATCATATATATAAAGGTAATTAATATTTTATTTTTTCAAATGAAGGGGAGTCTATTTTTTAATGTGTCACTTATGAAGGGTCAAGCTTAACCTAGCATTTCAAATTAAAGTATGGGGATCCCTCCAAATTTGATCATTGATGGTGACATGAAACAAATAAAAAAGAAACGTGGTAAGTACGTGTGAGCTATTCTCCCAGATAATTTTCTTATTTTCTCACACAAGATAGTGGGAGGATGGGTCAGGAGAGGAATATATTTTTATATACCAAGTCCAACTATGTTTCACATCAACATATGTAGCAATACACCCCATTGGTATTACTCTTTTGTTATTTTTTGAATATCTTTATGCCAAGCTTGATATCTCATGTGTAGCTAACATTGAGGAGTCAACCAAAGCCTACTCGAGCCATTGGTATCTACTCAATTTTCCTAGAAAATACTCACTTTTAGATGCTCCTATAGACATTATATATCATATTCATGTGCTTCATTCTTCCTTTCATATAGATATTTTCGACAATTCTATGTTCATAGCAATCCTCAAGATCTGATCATTCTTTATACTTTAAGTTTTGGAGTTTAAGTTCATCTTCAAGAGAAAGGAGAAAATTGAGAGTACATTACTTATGTACGAACGTGCACAGAATATTTACTTCCGTGTGTAAATATGCATGACAATACTAGCTCTTTTTACCACGTGGAAATTGTGAACATGAGTAAGTTAGGAAAGCTATGAAAATGAGGTTTTGAACACTAAATAAACCCCAAAGCTTTTTAAAAATCAACTACAAACCATTTAGATAAGAGATAAACTAGAGCTACTCCCATGCATGCATTATAACTTTGAAATAAACATCAAACTAACATGTATATACTACTCTTTACTCTTTAAGAGCTACTAAAATTTGAACCTATTAAGATCCTAGCAATCGAATTTGATTGTTTGATATGGCCATCAAGATTTCAAGAATGGAATTTCACCATTAATGGACAAGAATATGGTTCATTTACTCAAGCTTGAGTTGGAAAATGCAATGAGAATGATGATAGCTCAATAGAAATGAAGAAAATCTCTAAATCCTAGAAAAAATACTATAGTTTAGCCCAAAGAAGGAGAAGTGTTCTTACAAAATGACTTGGGGTAGTGGGATCTATTTATAGTTTTCTAATTTCAAGAAAGGGGAGTTTTTGATGCATGTGGGACAAAAGGTAAGTCCAAAAATCACTTTAGCAAGTCAAATTAAGATTTAACTAGGTTTAGAGGCTAATTAATCTTAAGGATTAATTAGGGGTCCCAAATAGGCTTAGGTAGCTTTCTGGGAACATCTAGAGAGGGTTTGGATATTTTTTCAAAGTGGCTTAGAAGTGGGAGTCAGCCAATGAGAAGATCCATTATTCAACTGTAGGATAAGAGTCTTAATCAACATATAATGGTCAACTTAAGAGGTATTGAAGGGAGAATGAGGGCCTAATTGACAAATTGTCATCAATTTGTAGGAAGTAGAATAGTTAGTGTAATCTTAGGGATAATATTTCTTTGACCAAACTATAGGTGTCTACATTTTCCCCTCTTTGGGGTGGCATAAGCTATGCCACTTCAAAGAAAGTAGACAAGCATAAACAGATAAAATTTTGAAGGAGTGGAAGAAAAATTAGTATAATGAAGGATGCCCCCTTGAGTTTCGATGGGGTGATGGAAGAGGTCGATTGACAATCGAAAAGAAGAAGGAAATAGATTAGAAGAGAGAAAATTCCCCAAGTGAAGGGGCATAAGATAATGCAAAGAGAAGATTGGAAGGCGTATTAGTCTTGTGGAAACTAAGTATAAATTACCCATGAAATCTAATTCTCTTGCCTTCAATGGTGTTGCTCATCTTCCACGTCATACTGAATAATCAATTAACGAGGGATTTACTTACGTGAATGGTGAGGTACCAAACATTTGATATTTATACAGAGAACAGTGTGCATAAATGTAGAGGAAGAACGGAAAAGTTGAGTGTGATGGAGAGACAATAAAAATTAGTATGGAGAAGGGGGATTGAGCTAAAATCCATCCATTTCCTTGTAAACAACTTATTTTTCATCATATTGTTAGTGATCTTCATCATCGGTCCTTATTAAAAATATAAGCATACGAAAGAAAAGTGTAGAATGACATGAAAAGCCATAGTAAAAATAATTTTCCATTGCTAAAATTCCAAATCCATGTAACATACAAAATGTAATGCAATACGAGAAGTAAACAAGCCAATCTAACAGGGAAACAAGTACAAACACACATACTCAAACCAACAATGTTCAAGATAGTTGCACAAATGTTTTGTTATCAAGCATTCAGTTTCCAAATGTTTGTGATAAAAGAAAAGGGTTAAAAGTGATTCCCTAAGAAAGGATACATGTAAGGGGAATTGATGAAGGACACTTGGGTCCAATGAGAAAGAATTGTGCACTACAAAACAGTACCAGGCAACTCGTTATGCCCTAGAGTACAGACGAAGCAAGCAATCTAGCTTTGTAAATGGTTGTAGATCCAGATGATCCGTGAGTTGTGTGGTTTGAAAAAATGTGAAAATGCAAGTAAGATATGAGATGAATACCATGTGTTGTGACACAAATTTCAGTAGCATATGATATTTTTACTAATTTTTGTCCATTTTTGAATTTTTACGATTTTTTGAACAGATTTTTTAATTTTTTGGAAAATTATGATTTTTGTAATTTTTAATATTTTTTGATCAGTTAGAAGAATTTAGAAAGTGGAAGATCATCCTAATAGCATGCCAAACTGCCCTAGGGAAAATAAGTGGGTGTTGCAGTAAGCAAAAACATATGCCCCGACAAGAGAAGAAAATTGATCAAAAATAATTATTTAATAAAAATAATCATCATGATGGGTAATATAAGAAGCTAGAATAAACACGGTGGTTAAATTACACATTTTGGCCATCATGGTGAGTGAGAATGCATCACGGTTGGTCAAAATAAACACATAAACCCCTCCCAGGGGGGGTAAAATTATCGCGATTAATTCATTTAATACCAACTCTTTGTTGATTTACCATTTACCTTTTCTCTGACCCTGAAGAGAGATGGTGTATGTTTAGAGGCGCAAAAGAAAATCTGACACTATTCAAGAGTACATGCATATGCTGGGTGATGGACCCTACATGAGTACCCTATCCCTCTTTGTCAATTTTATCATTTATTGTCATTTATTAGCATTTAGGAGGGGATTAATAACACGTGCACACACCTTAGGGGAGTGCATATGTTATCAGGCATGCATATGGGCTGGAAAATGGGTGTGCATACGCACATGTGTTGAAAAATAATATGTGTGTACACACATGCATTAAAAAGGGTGTGTATGTGTACAAGGATGTTAAAACAACTGTGTGTAGGCATGCATGTGTTATGGAAGTCGCATATGCATTAGAAGGAGGAGGAGAAAATGGGTTGTGCGCACATATGCTAATATGCAAGCGCAGGTGCCAAAACATAGGTGCATGTGTTGTTGTGCCCGCATGTGTTACCAGGGGTGCGTATGTGTCAAAAATGTGTTTTTGAACACTTAGAATAAAAATAATAGGTGTTTGGAGGAATGTAGAAGAATGTAGGAAATGTCTTAGAAGAACATAGTAGAATGTTTAAAAATAATATAGAAAAATATCTTATAATAACATAGTGATGAATAGGCTAAGTGTTAGCCGATGTTAGATATGAAGAAATTGTAACAAGTGCATTATTAAATTGTGTAGAGATAGCCACCTATTTTGTAGGTGTGTGAGCAACATGGCTATTTGGCCAACTTAGATGTTACCCTCTCATGACATGAAGGGAAGTGTTTAGATATCACTCTATATGTGACAGGAATTAGCTTTGTGGTGCACATGCCTCACATTACCATGGATCAAAACCTCATCACAACTTTAGCCGAGAAATGGAAAAACAAGAGCTAGTGCTTCCATCTTCCTACTAGTGAGATGAAGATTACATTGGAGGATATTTGGAGGATCCTACGAGTCCTTATCATAGGTATCCTGATTGAGTATGAGATAGATCCTACACATCTTACTAACAGTTTGGTTGAGCTTTTTGATCGTGATGAGATACCTCGATGAGGTATGAAAGTATATATACATCAGTGTATTGTGGACCCAAGATTACATCACGTGTTGGTCTATCTCATGGATCTTGTCAGTGGAATTCTAGTGGTTGAAAATATGGGCACATCATTCCCTCTAGGTTTGATTATGGTGATCCAACGTCTACTTTGGGGAGAGCGTTATTATTGGGGCTAGTGCATACTGGCACATCTATACTGGGATCTTTACTTGATTACTTACTACTGTCATAAGATGGTGGATCCAGTGATCCTTTTACAGATTTGGGATTGGGACCATATAGTTACTAGTTACCTTGCAAGATCTTTGCGAGATCAAGCACATGATGAGCCTTTAATTTTTGGTTGGGATCTCATTGCAGACAATGTTTGAGGTCATATGGGAGATATATAATTCTATTTACAATCCTTAGATGATATTTAACAGCATATGATCACTTGGAGGACCTATAGAGATTATCAGTGGCCAGAGGATGGAGTGGAGCTTAGTCTATGCTTGGTTGAGCACTTTATGCTTAGCAACCTCAGATATATTCATGAGTATTACAAGATTGAAAGAGTAAAATGGAAGTGTTAGGAAGTACAGGATGTGCCTCAACCTAATATGTGGTATGGACAACGAGCTAGGGAGACCTTTGACATTGGCCCTCAGATTAGACCACAGAGAGCTAGGGATAACTTTGATCAGATGGCTCCACTAGTATGGGATCCTCTTCAAGATATCAAAGATCTAGATTATACAATGGCTTATGTGACATGGTACCATACAAGTTTTCTTAGATGACTTACTATTCCATAGGTTTCATGGGATGTAGGATTGTGGCCACCAACATAATATCCTCCTCGTAGAGGGAGAGGACAACATGGGGCTTAGCAGGATAGTGAGGAGGAAGATGATAGTGATGATGATAATGGATATTATGGATATAATGGAGATGATGGGGGTGATGGAGGTTGACAGGGATAGTGGCATAGGTAGGCACAGGGTACGGGTAGGAACAGAGAGTACCCAGACAGGTTTTTGTAAATCCACATGTACATATTCATATCCCAATGGCTCAGATGGGTATGTAGGTGGGGCTAGATATTCCCTTTTAGTAGGTACTTCCACAAGACCATGTATAGTATCTATGACAATAGGTTCATGTTTTTACTCCACCACACAGCCCAGGAGGAGGTGGGGGAAACAGATGGGAGACTCCACCACAGAGTCCGAGACATGGGGGATGGGAGTATATCCCACAACATGTAGGTGAGCTAGTTTAATTGTAGAAGAAGCTACAATAGGTCGTAATGGTATAGTTGTAGGTCTCCGCAGAGTGAGAGAAAATTATTCTTGAGATGAACCAGGAAGTGGTTCACAGGACATGGCTCCAAGTTGAGCAAGACCATTTAGCCGCTCATTTACAATAGGTTACAACATACCAAGATTAGATCCATTCTGAGAGAGATCAATTGCATGCCACTGGGGCATAGATACAGGAAGTCATTGCGGAGCAAAATCAGCTCCAAGTTGAGAAAATAGTAGGACATGCCGAGATTTCTAGACTTTTGACTAAGATAGCCTCATTCCGATGCAATGATGGAATCATGGTGATACTTCGCATGCACATGGATTTGGTGATAGCTAATGGCAAGGCTTCTTATTATATAACTTTATATTATGAGGTTGTCCCAGAGGGCTAGAGGGCACCTAGTTATTTTCATGTGTCGATGTCTACAAGATCATAGAGACCATCGGTATCAGTTAGAGTACCTTAGTAGCTAAGAGATTAATAGACAAGGCAGTAGTCATGCCAGCATGCTCCATAAGTTATGGGTCCTCCACCACCACCTCGGAGAGTAGGAAGTCCCCATGAGGGATCGAGTTAGACATGACTCTATTTTTTTGATAATGTATATAGTGATGTATGTATATATGCCTCGATATGAAGGCTAATTTTTTATTGATGTATATGTATCATTTTTTACTATGCCTTGTGATGAAGGGTATTTTTGATTCATACCCCTGATAGCATATTTTTGTATCTAGATGTATCGAGACACTTTATGCATGGAAATTTTATTTTGACATGTTATATGATTATGATGATGATCATGGTGATTATGGACTTATTTATAATGTGTATGAATTTATCACATGTTATTTGATTTATGAGATAACATATAGATTATATCACATGTTTTGATGAGATGTTTCATGTTCTAATTATTGCATTTTTTATATGAGATAGCAGTAGATGATATCATGTTGTTTTGTATGTGATACTTATGATTGTCCAAGTTTTTGTTATGGTTTATGTGTGAGGGGGGGATAGAGGCGGTCCCTCTTGCCCCTCTTGGCTATATTATATGGATGTATTTTAGCATACATGTTTAATTTTCATGTGTATGATTATGAAGCTTAGCATTTTATTGATATATGTGATGTATAGATGTGATGATAGATGATATATGATATTTGTGATGACAACAAATTCCACAACACAAACAAAAAATACAACTTAATCAAATCTAAAAATAACACAACTACATACAAGTATGCAAGATAAAAAACTAAATTTCTATGTATAAAAAATTATAGTAACACTTTAAACTAAGTAAATGAATCCAATTTAAAGCACACAACACATAAAGATAATGCAATCAAAACTCTACAAACCAAAAACTAAAAGTAATCAAACTAGTACTTTTTTTGCGGGATAGTTTTGAATTGTTTTCTATTGTTTTTGGTGTCATCTCAAAGATAAATATCAAGGCTACTGTTCACATTGTTTTTGTATTTTTTCCCTAAAAGGGGGTTTTCCAAATGTTTAGGGTTTTTCTAAAATTTTGAATATTTTAATTTTTTTTCCTAAAAACGTTTTTTGAAGCTATGTATAGCAAACACAGAAGCATGGATGCCCCCAGTGATAGAGGGAATGTACAAGGGAAAAATGACATGCATGGTCATGTGAAAGAAGGTAGTAAAAATTTGAAGGTGCCCCTAGTGTTATATGGGAATATACAAGGGTGATTCCTTCACATAGATGTATAGGAGTATATCAGCTAGGTCAAGGCCCTAATAGATAGGCTCAAGAGGATGCTCTAGACCTTTAGGAAAGACTAACCTAAGATAGAAGTGATAGTTATCTATCCAGATGTGAGAGTTTACTTGTGAAAAATGAATCCTCCTTAAGCGCATCAGAGACCGGTTTTCACCTAAGGACTTTCCCAATGCACCACCATTGCGTGGTTTTCACAGTTAGACGACCTGTTTTCTTTTTATTGTTTTCTTGATTTTTTTTATTTTTTTTCTTGTTTTTTCTTTCTGTTCTAAGGAACTTCATACTCAAGCATAGAACCACTTGAGGTGCATTGCATTCATTAGTTCATTTGATTCCTTTCCATCTGATTGATCTATTTTATATGCCCTTGAACCATACTTAGCGACCACAACATATGGTCCTAACCATTTAGGCTCAAATTTGCCTTTCTTTTCATGATCCTTGATTATGTTAAACTGGTTTTCCTTTAATACAAGATCTCCTACGTCAAATTGACAAGGTATGATCATTTTTTGTATCCTCATGACACTTGGTTTTGATACACCTTTAAATGATTTAGTTCTCTCATACGCTTCTCATCCAGTAGCTCTAGCTCTGTCAGTCGAGCTACTTTGTAGTCTTCATCTTTGTCTAGATAGTCTCGGAGAGATATTCTCAGGGAGGGAAGCTTAACTTCCAAGGGTATAATGGCCTCATTTCCAAAGAATAATGAATAAGGGGTATCACCAATAGGGGTGTAGATGGAGGTTTGATAGGCCCAGAGGGCGGGATGGATCTGAAGGTTCCAATTAAGGCCTATTTTACTAACCATATTTTTCATGATATGAACAAGGGTTTTATTGGTGGATTCATCTTGTCCATTACCTTGAGGGTAATAGGGGGTTGACTAGTTGATTCATATTTGGAAGTGTTTGCATAACACTTTGACCATCTTATTCTTAAAATATTTACCATAATGCAGCCACAATGGCGGAGGGGATGTCACAACGGAAAATGAGATGGTTCATTATGAATTTAGAGATCTGTGCACCAGTTACATAAGTGAGAGGAACAACCTCTACCCATTTATTGAATTACTCTGTGGTGGTGATAATATGGGTATGACCATATGAGGAAGTTGGAGTGATATTCCCTATGTGATCAAGTCCCCATTTTGAAAATGGTTAGGGTGTCATGATGGGCTGAAAATCCTGTGTTTGTGCATGTATCAAGTTTTCATACTTTTTGAAAAGTTCACATCACTTGACAAAGTTACAACAGTATGATTTCATTGTACGCCAGTAGTAACCTATTATCAATAGTTTCTTTTCAAGAACCATTCCACTAGTGTGTGCTCCACAAACACCTTCATGTACTTCTTTAATTATTTGGACTGACTCGATCACATCAAGATAACCCAGCAGATTCCAATCATAGCCATGACGATAGAGGGTGCCTCCTAAAAGGGTATAATAGGCTATACGGTGGATAAGGGCTCTTTTCTCGGTATGGGAAATATCGGGGGAAAGTGTCATCTTGCAAATAGTTACAAATGGAATCATACCAAATGGATAGAGGACCAAAAACTTCACATGCTAGACAAGACTCTAGCATGTCAAATGCAGGCACTCGCAAGTGTTCAACAAAGAAATACATCTTGTTTTCCTCATGGTGGAATGAGCAATAAAGACCTAATTGTAGTCATGGTGTCTGCTGAATGGTTATGTGATCTTGGTTTTTTTTCAAATATAACATGTACAAAGTACTCCTTTAGAGTTTCAAATAGTTTCTTGTATGGAAAAATATTTTCATCTTTGACCTTGTATTCATCATTAACTTATTTAATGATCAACTGGGAGTCACCAATGACTCATAGCTATCTAATGTTCCATTTGATATGAGCACCTCATACTCTACAATATTATTCGTGTAAGGGAACCCTAAACGAAATACCTGTGGAATAACTTCTCATTTGGGAGTGATAAGTAGCACTCCTACTCTTGAACCATGGAAGGTGAATGGCCCATCAAAGTGGACCTGCCACATGATGAATTCCTCAATGTACATCATAGATGCATCTAGAAAATATAAACACAATGGTTTCATCCTAGGTAGGGGAGATTCATCCAATTGATCAGCAAGTACTTGTCCTTTTAAGTATTTATAGTTAATGAATTCAATGTCAAACTCACTGAGGAGGATGATCTAATTATGCATCCATCCTGTAAGGGTAGGTTTAGATATGAGGTATTTGAGAGGGTCAAATTTGGATATTAACGTGGTCTTATTGTTAAGGAGATAGTAGATAAATTTTTGAAATGTAAAAACCGCAGCTAGGTAGCCTTTTTTGATCTGAGGATAGTTCAGCTCATAGGAAATTAAGGTGTGAAGAAGGTAATACATCATCCTTTCTTTGTAGCCAAGGTTTTATTGGGCAAGCAGTGCAGCAATGGAGAATTGAGTAGCTAAAATATACAAAAATAGGGGATCGCTTGGGGTATGTGGCATGAATACAGGTGGGTTAACCAGATATTGCTTAAGCAATTCAAAAGCTTTTTCATGATTAGGTCCCTAGTTAAAGTTAACATCTTTCTTCAATAGATGCATGAAAGGATGGCACTTATCCACAAGTTATGATATAAATAAGAAGATTGCCTAATTATTTCCTTGTAAACTTCACAGTTGTTTAAGGTTCGTAGGGGAAGGCATCTCTAAAATAGATACAACCTTGGTGATATCTGCCTCTATCCCTCTGTATGAATCAATGAAACCCAATAATTTTCTTGATTGTACGTCAAAGACGCACTTCATGGGATTCAAGTGAACCTTATAATCTCATAGGTGTTAAAATATCTACCTCATCACTTCTGGGTGCTCTTCTTTGGTTTTAGACTTTGCTAAGATATTATCCACGTAATCCTCCATGATATGACTCATCATGTCATGAAAAATTATGGTCATTGTGTGTTGATATGTAGCCCTGAAATTCTTGAGTTTGAAATGCATGACCTGATAACAAAATGTCACACAAGGGGTGATGAAAGTAGTTTTATGTTAGTCTTCCTCTGTAATCTTGATCTAGTTATAACCTAAAAAATCCATCCATTAATGACAACGTTTAATAACCAACACTGGAATCAACAATCATGTCGATGTTAGGAAAGGGGAAGTCATCTTTGGGACATGCTTTGTTGATGTCCCTGAATTCGGTGTATATTTTGATGTCAATTGGCTTCTTCTAAAGTGGGACTATATTAGATATCCAGTATGAATATTCAATAGGTTTGATAAAACTTGTTGCTAATAGTTTCTCCAACTCTTCTTTGACAAGTAACATAATTTTTGGGTGCATCTTTCTTAGATTTTTCTTAATAGGTTTGAAATCTAGGTGTATAACACGGTTGTGCACAACCAATGCTTGGTCCAAACCTAGATATCTATGTATGACTAGGTAAATATGTCTGTTAAATCTCCTAATAGTGCTACGGAAGTTTTTTGTTCTTGTCGAGAGTGAAGCTCCCAACTTTATCATCCTAGGATCCTCTTCTGACCCAATGTTGAATTTGATTGTCTCTTTAACTAGCATTTTTGAAGTGTCCTCCATCCATGTAGGAGCAGGGGGAAGAGTAAGATCCACTTCTACAGGTGGCTCTAGTAGAGTCTTATCTTACATGGAAAAGCTACCTTTTTCTGTTGACTTTTCCATTTGTTCATCCACTAGTGTTTCAAAGAGTTTTTTGCTATGAGATTCATGCTTATTCTTACTCCAAGGCTTCATTGCATTATTTTTTCCCTTGTTGTCTATTTTCTTGCTTAGGTGACCACATAGTTTTGCCTCTTCCCCAAAGTATGCACATGTGTCAAATTTGATGAAAAATCCCTTCTTATGATCATTATTTTGGATGGTATCTCTAAGTCCCATGAACTCTACAATGGCCTCATCATTTTCAAGGAAATCAACTGACACATGAATTTATTGATCCCAATCAATGATGCTAGGATATACAAGGGTGAATTTTTTTTTGGCTTAGGAATTGGATCTGGAAAGGTTAAAGATAGCCAAATCTAGGAACAAATTGGTAAAGCCAAGGTCCTTTTATAGGCTACATTGGGAATCTACATCATTTTCTGAATGAGACGAGCTATCCTCACATTCATAAGAGGTATCATTTATCTCTTATGGTGGATCATCATGAGGTCTGATACCAAGGCCATGTTTTTTTGACTTATAATGGGGAATAGGGATAGGATCTAATCTACCTTGTGCGCTTGTGCCACATCTAAATCCTTTATAACCCATAGCATGCATCATGTGGGGACCTTTAACATACTATGGAGCCTGGTGACATGAATCCATTATTCCTATCGGTATCCAGCTAGTAGGTGTATCTAGCATCTTCTCATATGACAAGAGACCAATATGGAAAATCCTCTCGAAGGGTTTAGGGCAATTAGCCCCATTTCTTTTAAACTAAAAATATAGTCTACCATGTGTCTTAGGTGACACTAAAAGATCATATATCAGAAAATCCTATTGAAGGTTGAATTCATCATCTGGGCCATATTTTCCAAACGTTGTTTCCAACGAGGTAAAGGGATTAACCAATAAGGGAAAATTTTGATTGCAAGATGTCAAGGTATTTGGTTCTACTTAATCCTTCATAGCCTCTGTTTGTAATGGAATAAGAATATTAGCGGAGGAACACTCATATCTTGCATGAGAAACAACTTACAATGCTCTATAATGTGTAAGTAGTTCAATATCACTTGGGATGGTGATTTTCTGTCCTCCATGACATAGCTTGATAGGTTGATGGAAGGTTGAAGGAATTTCCTGTAAGGCATGAATCCATGGGTGACCCAAGAGCATTTTATATGGAAGGTCCAAGTCAAAGACATAGAATTTTGTATCATGGTATATGGGCCCCCACTTCCATTGGGAGCACTATGGTACCTTCCAACCCATGCTCTTCATTATCATAAGTCATGATTATAATGGTCTTAGCATCCAAATCTGCTTTTGTATGGCCTAGCTACCTGACAAGCTTTAATGTGCAAATATTTAGACTGGATTTACCATCCATAAGCACTCTCTTTATCTTATGACAAGTAACTAATACCTCTATGTATAAAGCTAGATTGTGTTCAATATCATTACATGGGATTTCCCTTATGATCAAAAGAAATATAGTCATTAGGATTAATATTTACAACCATTGCTTGGAGATGTGCAAGCTCTAGATTTGTGGAAACTATTGATCCCTAAAGATTTTTATATAGTATGTCTTTATGAAAATTTGAGATTTTAAGTAAGTCTAAGATCGAAATATTAGATGTGGTTTTTTCCAATTTCTCTAATAATTCATACTGACCATCCTAAGGGATAGGGCCAGATGGTTCTAGGATCACTAAGCAAGCATGCCACGTGTCTGCAGCACAACTATTACCTAAGATCTTAATAGTTTTGACTTGTTCATTAGATGAACGTATACAGCCTATGAGGGAATCAAAGGGATTATCATTGTAGGGATACACATAATTGGTAGTTTTATAGTCATTAGAAGATTGACCTTGATTTGGATTTTTTTCCTTTCTTATCATGGTTGGGAAAAGGTTGTTTGAATATTCCCATATTTTCATTGGGACCTTGTCCTAATTCTAGTGAATCCACCTCAATCTTTCCTTCTTCAATAAGGTCCTAAATGAAATGTTGTAACTTCATACATCTAGCAGTTTTGTGCCCTTTGACATGGTGGAAGGCACATTATTCATGTTCTTTGAACCATAAAAGTTTAGTTGCATCATCTAGATGGATTATTGTTGTGGTTGGATATTGCACCATGTTCACAACATCCAAGTATTTAAGGATGGCAACTAATGATTCAGTTAAAGGTGTGAACATTCATTTTGGGGCCGCTTTTGGGTGAAGTCCTTGTGTAATTTTTAAAAGTGGACCATTATGTACATATTGGACTTTTTTGGGCTCTGTGATACCATCTCTGACGACATTCTTGTTCTTATTGAAGAACTCGGGTTTATCTGCAAATTTTTACTCATGTTTATCTTTTCTAAAGGATTTGGTCGTTCCCTTTTCTATGAGATATTTCTCTATTTGACTACCCTTCTTAATAACTTCTTTAAAGTTTGTGATGCAGTGCAGCTATAGATGAAAGGCTATGTATTGATTTAGGTTCAAGACAAAGATACCGACCATTTGTTTTTTAGGAATGGGACAAGGGAAACAGCTTGCTAACCCCCACCGTCGTTGTAAGAAACCATCCAAGGTATCATTTGGATTTTGTTTCACATTGTAAAGGTCAACCGTGGCAATGTCACTCTACATGTTAAAGGAGAAATGACACATAAAATTTTCAACTAATGCGGGCCATGTCGCGATCATTCCCTTAGGTATGTGGAGAAACCATTCTAGCACCTGTCCTCCCAAGTTATGAGGGAAAAAACATATGATATAGTTATCACTAAAAGATACTTCCAAGAAAGTCATGTAGAATTCTTTAATATTATCACGAGGATCACCTTTACCTTTATACTTATCAAATTTAGGACAATCAGATATTTTGGGGAATGGCACTCGTAACATGTCTCTTTCGAAGGGGTGGGGATATAGTTCCTCATATTGGTAAATTTTACTATGCCCTATGTTACTCTCTTTGAGGGTTGTGAGCATGTTTGTCATGGATTGCAACTCTTGTTGAGTTATTTTCTCTTTTTAGGGGATGATGGTCTGATCACTTGAGTGACCCTTAACGTTTCGTCATCATAAGGTTCAGTGTGAAATTCACTTGATTTGGTTTTAAGTATTTCCTTACGTGTATTTTTGCTCGAGAAACCTAAATTTTCTAAATTTTGACTTAGCTTCAGTATTTATCTTTATATGACCTCTTCTTCGACTAGAGGATCATCTTCTTCATCATATTGGGGAGGCAATAACTCTTTGTGTTCACATTCGATTTTAACTTTGCATGAGGCTTTAAAGTATAGTCTCCCATAACCATCTATTGGTTTTGGCCCTTTACTCTCAAGGTTTTTTTTATGAACACCCAAAGTTGAAGCGTATCCTATGTCAAGGGGATTTTCCATTTCAATAAGGGGAGGTCTTTGTGGCTCCTCCTCCTCTTTAATAGTTTTTTATAGTTGCTTTATGTTTCTGTTGTAATTTGGCTACTAATTCTAGTACTCGTGTGAGTACTTGATCTATGTTATAAAATAGGAGCTCATCAAAGTGAAATAGATCGAGGGTGTGTTGCTCTTCAAATGAATCAATTTAATCACCACTATGTGCAATTAGTACTTATGTGTCTTTAACCTTCAAAAAAAGGGGACCCAAGTTATGGCCACTAAAGGGATAGTTAGCAAAAGGATTTAACTCTACTTCACGTTTAATTTTCTTAGATGCCATTCTCGTGATAGGTGGCATCACTAGTCTCTTTTGTACTAGGTTTTATCTAGATATGATCAAGGTGTAACAAACCTAGGTATAACATGGTATAAGTTGTTCTAAGGTCTCAATGTTTCACTAATCAATGGTCTAACGAATGATGGGTCAAAGAATCAAAGAATCCAGTGAATTGTCCTAGATTTAATTCTATGCAACTATTATCACACAAGGAACAATCATGCAAGCCTACAAGTAAACTAGGCAATTAACCAACTATTTAAACCTTATGTAGTTTGACGTATAGATGATCAAATCGATATCAATTCTTATGTCAAGTTCAAGATGAATTTGGCATAAGTATTAACAAAGGGTAGATGTGACTCCCACTCAAAGGATATTATGACCAATTTTGAAAGAAATCAATACCTAAGCCTTAAAAGGTAGAAATTACATATGTAAGGAATGTAATAATACTACTAAGGTATGCTAACCGAGTTTCAAGAGAAAGCAAGGTTTTAGAACCGAAATAATATGGATATGATACACAAAAAAAGTAACCACCACTTTTCAAGATTTAAGGTAATGTTTGAAACAAAACTAAGTGTAAGTGTACTAAGGATTTTTTAAAGTATGGGTACGTAACGCTACAATATGGACACATAGATCACATTCACAATGAACAAGACATAATTATTAAAACTGTATCGATATAATATGAACAAAGTAACACATCTAAGGGAGATCAAAAGATGAACCAAGACTAACTACATTGATAATGTGTCTTAATATGAGTTTGAGAAATAGGGCCTACTAGAACATGATGACGTACCATTCAAAATTTCACCACTTGCATTCTAGCAGTGTAACCTAGTCATACAAGTAGAATGAAAAAAGTGGTGGACACGATTATTTCTAGTGGTATCCATGTGTGTTTTTTTTCTTTTTTACCAAATGGGCAATAAGATAACAAAGGTGTGAACTGTTAGAGTAGGTATTTACCTTAGCTCATGTTCATCTAGGTACTTTATTTACCTTTATTATATTTATCCTCACCCACTTATGTGTGTGGATATTTCTTTTATCTTATTTAGATATTAGGAGATATTATCTAGTTGTTAGGTATAGTTATTTCCTTGATCTATGGTATTGACTAGTTATTTCCTTGATCTATGGTATTGACTAGATCCTTGATGTCTAGTTCTCTCCTAAATCTATGGTCTTGACTAGTTCTTTGATGACTAGTTATTTCCTTGATTTATGGCTTGATCTACAACCTTGACTGTTTCTTAGATTGTTATTCCTTGCATATATAAGCAAGGCCCATTCTCATTGTATTTCATTGAGTTCCATAATAATATATGATATTTCTACTCATTTGTTTGCAAAGGTTTTATGTAAAGTTATTCTGGTGAATTGCTTTCATCTTATTGATCATGGTGTTTGATTAGAATCTATGTTATTAGCTTGGTACGATTTGGTTATCATTCCTTTCATGAACTAAGTGATGATGAAAAAAATGAAGCATAACTTTGGCAGAGTTTTGACTTACTTTAGGGTAAGTGAAGAACTACATCAAAGTGACACATCTTAAGTTCGTAATGAATAACACTTAGCTTCAACTTAAGTAGACTCTTGCCTTGTTTGAGAAACAAGGTTTTTATTCCAATCAATTCATCACTTCATGAGATCTCTATAAATATTTGATGGTTTCATATGGTAAAGTGGGCTCTAAGATAAAATGGATTTCCTAGGTGGTTCTCTCAACTAGTTACCACAAACATTCTCTGCGAGCTCGATTTACTAAGAAATTCACATTGAATAGTCTTAGAGTATCTCAGATTTACTTTACCCCCTTCAAAGAAGATGATAAATGAATGTGTTCATGTGTATATTGCACTGGGATCATAATGGAGAATGTTTTGGTGCTAAACTCACAAGGAAAATCTAATCTAGTGGGTAAGTGGAGCACTTCTTGTTTCGGCCATGAAATTACTCGGCATTGGATTGCTTTAGGGTTCCTAGGACGACCCCCATTGTTGTATCTTAAGGCTTATGATACAAGGGTTATTTCCTAGTTTATATTGGATGGGGTATACCCTTATCCAAACCTAAAAATCAAGTGTGATGAATATGGTGCTTTTTATCTTTAAGACTTAATGTGGTTTTTGTTGCACACCGTTTTGCAACCTACAAGAAATGAGTTAGTATTTTTTTAACTCAAATTATTTTGCAAGTGATTGTGTCCTTCAAAAAGAATAGTAATTTTGCATGTGATCAAAGCATTATATAAAGGAGATAGAATGTCCTTTTTAATTTCCTAGATTATCCTAAGATGTAAGGAAAGAGAATACACAATAAAATACTTCACTAAATCTTGCGAAAAATGGAAAATACCTAATCAAAATGATAAAAGTAAGTTTTTTTTAAACCAAATTTGAAGTTAATCCTTTTAGAAAACTTAGTGAAGTGTTTTGAAAGCATAGAAAGGGGTATTGAACAATTTTGTATTCCCAATATCACCTAGAAGGTGTGAGGGAAGAACATACACATTTTAAGCCTTACAAATATAAATACAACAATAATCAACAAAAACAAAGTAAAGTTAGCTTAAAACCACAATATTTATGAAAGCAAACCTACAAAAACCTGATTAGTATCAACAAGAAACCTTCAAAATGTTAGAAATTCAAAAATTAACACATGTAAATGTTAGAAAAAAAATTGATCTCAAACAGCAACACCTACGCAACCTTTATGGCATGTGCATGTTCCTAACAATATGTGTGCACCCAGAATGATAAGTGTATGGCTATGTGGAAAAGATAGGGAGCAATTACACCTATGTGTCTAGAATGATAGTTATGTGTGGGTTTAAGCATTTGGGTACCTCAGAAATCATGTCCATGTGCAAGGTGAAAAGGCTAGTTTGACACAAAGCTAATAAATAATTGCACATCCCGAGAGACATGTGCACGTGTATACCAACACCCGGCATGTGAGCTAATTCATGACACATGCACGGCTCTATGGAAATTCTTGACAGGAGGTCAACAATGCAGGGTAACATGTGTGTGGCCAGGGAGACACATATGCACCCCTAGGGATGTGTGCATGTACTATTAAAAAGTTGTGCATGATTTTTGACATGTGCATGCCCTTCCAGAACACCTATGTGTAGGAATTAAAAACCACAAAAAATCACGAGGAACAAAAATATAAAACTGTAAACATGTTAGATTCTTGGCTTTTAGTTCACTTTCTAACCTAAACCCAACAAATCCACATGCAAAAGGAATATTTACTACTTTTAAGGTTATAAAAATCTTGAAACTATACTAGTTAACCTTCAACATGCATGAAAATGGTTATAACTTGAAGTAAAAATCTTGAAAAACAGCTTCTAAAGACCATGGAGTAAGGTCCCACCAGGCGTGCCATATGTGAACATAAGTAAGTTAGGTTAGCTATGAAAATGAGGTTATAACACTAAATAAACCCCAAAGCTTTCACAAACTCAACTACAAACCATCTAGATAAGAGATAAAAGAGATCTACTCCTATGCATGCATCATAATTTTGAAATAAACATCAAACTAACATGTATACTTCTCTCTACTCTTTGAAACCTACTAAAATATGAACCTATGAAGATTCTAGCAATCAAATATGATTGTTTGATATGGTCCTCAAGCTTTCAAGAATGGAATTTCACCATTAATGGAGGAAGAAAGAGTTAGAGATGTAATGATAAAGATGATAACTCAATAGAAATGAAGAAAAGCTCTAATCCTAGCAAAAATACTATAGTTTAGCCTAAAGATGAGAAGTGTTCTTAGAAAATGACTTGGGGTAGTGGGATATTTATAGTTTTTTTATTTCAAGAAAGGGAGGTTTTGGATGCATGTGGGACAAAAGATAAGTCCAAAAAACACTTTAGTAAGTTAAAGTTATATTTGATTAGGTTTAGAGGAAAATTAATCTTTAGGATTAATTATGGGTCCCAAATAAGCTTTGGTATCTTTCTGTAACATCTGGAGATGGTTTGGAAAGTTTTTTGAAGCATTAGAAGGAGTTAGCTAATGAGAAGAGCCATTAGTCAATTGTACGATAAGAGGCTTAATCAACGTAAAATGGTCAACTAAGAGGTATTGGAGGGAGAATGAGGGCCTAATTGATGAAGTGTTGTCAATTTGTAGGGAGTAGAATATTCAGTGCAATGTTAGGGATAATATTTCTTTGATCAAACTATAGGTGTCTACAGAGATGAATATAATTGTGGTGAATGGAGGTCTTTGATTCACCAAATTTCATTCTAATTTCTTATTCTAAAATTGTATTCTTTTCTTGAGTTTCCTATCACTGAGAAATGTAAGAAAATTATTATTTTTTTATAAAATGGAATCCTACAAAATCCAACTATAGGAGTATATATAGAAGTCACATCTTGCACTTCTTGTGTATGAGTTTCTGAATGAGGGTTTAGACCATCTACACAATTTCAAATGTATTGTCACCATTAATGGGGCAAGATACGAATCTAGTTGCACTCACAAGTGTAAAAAATAACCAGAGCAGTCCAGAAAAAATCTATAAATAAGTTATCTTGTTTTGTATTTTATAAGAAAGTAAAAAATAATTGAAGTACTACAATATTTTGAATATAAATTTTTTATTACTTATGTTAAGTTTGTGTGCATTTATTATGTCATCTATATTTTAATATAGCTTCGTTTTTTTCTCGTATTAACACACACCCTCAAATGAAGGATTTAAACCCACAATCCTTCAAATTGGTAGTAGATCTTAGGCACACAATTTATTTTTTGGCACATTTTAGAATGGAAGGTGTGAGAGAAACCTTCATTACACAACCTCAATATATTTTTCACTGGGAACAGTTACGATTATTGAAGCATAAAATTAAAGACCTTGTTTTTCTCTCAAGATGTGTGGGAGCTAGTTTTATATGGTTTTGTGCCTATAAATCAATTGGAATTTCAATAAATGGCATAATTGGATAGATATATGTTAGAAGAGAATAAAAGGAATGACTTAAGGCATTATTCATCATACAGTAGTAATGGAAGAATCCATTATTCTAAGTGTTTCAGGAGCAACCAAATCTAAACATACATGGGAGAACATTCCAACTACATATCAAGGTACCAACAAAGTCAAAATTACAAAAAATCAAATGCATGGGAGAGATTTCAAAAATATTTGCATGAAGGATTAATATTTTGTATTTTTTTTACCCGTGCAATGGGTGTACTTAACAATATATGGTATCATTGTAAGACATTAGAAGAAAACACGATTGTAGAAAAAATCCTCATATGTCTTCCTAGTAACCTTGATTCCATAGTAGTTGTAATATAAGAATCTAGGGATTTGACACATATATTTATTGATGGGTTAATGATTTCTTTGTTATCCCATTATAAAATATTGAATAAATTCAGTAAATCTACTCTTGAAAAATCACAAGTTTTAGTTACCATAGGAAGAGGAAGATTGAGTTTCAATAGAGAAAGAAGAAGAGGTTTCCATGGAAGAGGTGGAAGAACCAACATATTTTATGTTGGTGTAGTAACTAATACAAATTCCTACACTACAAGAGGAAAAGGAAGCAACTACAATGACACTAACGATACTAGGTTTGAAAAATAAAATGTCCAATGCAATTGTATTTTAAAATATAGACATTATGTAGAGGAGTAAGGGAATAAACGATTCAACAAAAGTAGACAAGATGAAAATACTTCTGAACAAAAATAGTATGAAAATGATAATTTGAAATGTCCCACTTCCTAAGATAATTTAGTCAAAGACCTTTAGCCAAAAAAAAATTCATGTTGGCTAAAGGGTGATAAAAAGGGAAACTTATCATAATATATTAATTATTAAAGTGTAAAATAAAATAATAATATAAGAACTTTATATTAATTTATGAATGATAAAGTCAAATTTAAAATAAAAAAGAAAAATATAAAGTGATAAAGTATATATAAATAAGAAAAAATCAAAGTCACTTTTGTAGTGCACAATGTTGTTTTAAAAAAATAATAATAATAATTAAAAAATGAAATAAAATAATAAAATAGGGGAGAGCGTGGGGAAAGTTCGGTGGGAATGGTTGGAGGATTTATGGTGAGCAGGTGGAGGTGTGTGGAGGAGGGAAGTTGGCGTGTAGCAAGATGGAACAGGTGACCCCCCCCCCCCCACATGAAGGCACATGGGCTTCATCAATGCCAGTAAGGCCTGTCCCTTTCCTTGTCTTAAAATACAAATAACCTTATTAGGAATCCAAAGGCTAAATCCATGTTGAAACCCTCTCACGTTGAAATTAGCAGTGTTGGATAGATTCAATGGTGGAAGACATGTATGCAAGAGTGGAAGCATGCACATGACATGTAAATTGGTCACCAAAATTCCTGAAAGAAACGTGTCTCATGGACTGCAATCTCCTCTCAACCTGCGCCAAAAAAAGGAAGCTCCAGAACAGGGTAAGGACGTCCATCAAATCATAATGGAAATCCTATTTTATAATATTGCTATCTTCCTCCCAATATGCCCCAAAATGGGATTTTTTCTGGATTTTATAGTTATAGGTTCCCTGGTAGAGATGGATGCAAAAAAAAAAATGTGATCTGCTAGATAGCATAGACTGCAGGCTATACACAAAATGGGTTTGTTGAAAAAGCTCATAAACTTTCAAGAAAATGCATTCGCAGGAGTTGAGTCTCCTACCCTTTTGCCACATACTCCTAGCCTACATCAAAAGGGGACCTCTGGAATAGGTTTTGATCATCCAACAAATTTTAAAGAGTATAGGAATAGTGTCAGATGTTGTAGTTGTTAATGCTATGGTAGACTAGTACACAAAGTGGGGAAGATTATACAAGGAAAGTCAACAGTTCCGAAAAATGCATCAAAGAGATGTGGTCTAATGGAACACGCCCTGACCATGTAAGATTAATTTTTGTTTCATTTAAAATGCAAGCTTTCGAGTTTAGTGGAAAAAGCGTTGTAAATACTTCAATGGCATAAGTGATGCTTATAGCATTCCACCTGGAATTTAATATTATGTCTAATTGGTTGGGATTCCTTACTATGCTGGATATCTTGAGGAAACTTTGAACTTTATCATCAACACTCCAATTAAACCTATGGTGGTTGTGTGGATTTGTTTATTTGGCACCCCCTATAGAGCATAAGAATATAGAGTTTCAATAATTTACAGTAACTCTTCTTTTGAGATGGATCGTCAAAATGTTACAACTTATTTTCTTCTGTCAAACATCCATATATATAATCAACACAATCAGTCAAAAGATTCATTTTATTGAAATAAATGTGTAGGGAAAGTTGTAAATTCAAAGGAAATGGGATCCACAAATAAGTGGTTATGGAAATAATTAATCTATATCAGATATTTTTGTAACCTCTATATAATTCATAGGAGTGTATGGAGGCGTTTAAAAAGTCTTTAGAAACTTATAAGGAAACACAAGTGAAAAAATGTGTTTCCTTGCTCCATAAAACCTTACCAATGTTCTCCCAGTCGTGTTCATTATGGAGCCTTGAGCAGGCCTAAAAAATCGTCAAAACATAATTCGCAACTTATTCTATTTGAAATTTTCAAGTGATCGGGAAGATATGTGTTTTGTCATGGACGTTAGATCAACGCTCGTGAACTATTTAACAAAATTCCCAAGTGAGATATTGAACTAAATCCTGTGGGTTTGACTAGATTTGTTTCTCAAAGCATGGTTCATTTCTCCTTTATATTTCATAATTCTCGTATTTTAGTTTTTTCTTTTGCAACAAAATATAATTTTAAAAGCTTAGTATTATCATATTGTTAAGCACAAGATAATACTGAGGGGGGGTGAATTAGTATTATGATATTCTTTTAAATTTAACACTTAATCTCAAATTTATAATCACAATTAATCAGTTTCACAGTGAATATATCAAAGCAATCAATAAATGCAAACCAAACCAACACACTGCAAATAGACACAAATTTATGTGGAAACCCTTTCGGGAGAAAACCACGGAGAAAATCTTCTTTATTATATTTCTCAAATGTTTGTAGGCACCAACCTACGGGAGACACCAATCCCCAAGTTACAATTTTGTAGGCACCAACCTATAGGAGCACCAACCCCTTTTTTGCTAAGCACCAACTCAACAAGAGACATCGATCTCTTCAAATATAAAGGCACCAACCTTCCTTATGAAAAAAAAAACTCTTTCCTATCTTTTATGTTGTTGCTGCTTCAACAGATGATAGAACAAAAATTCTGCTAAGAATATTCTTCTGATTTATTTTAGTCCCTTCACATATATAAATCGCTGCAACTCTTCATTAAAAATAAATCTGCCCTTCACTCCTTTTTATATTTCATATTCTGCTCTTCTTCTTCTCTCCCTTAAACTTGAATGAAGCACTCAAATTGCTTGCATAAACCAAATGATTCCATCTCCTTATATATCCTTCTCACATCCTTTTAAAAAGACACATCATTCCAACCGATACAACCTTTCCATTAACACGACTTAATTAAGTGCATTAAAGTCAGCTAATACCAAAAAATACTTAATGCAGCCCATAATTATTAAATGCACATCAAACAATGCAATAAACCACTTGATAGGAGTGTTGGCCCTCCTTAGACAAATCACTGTTATCATTAAATTACTGCTAGCCATCATTAAATCTTCTTTTTCGCCATAAAACATGGCATATGAACACCTTAAAATGTTGATAACTCTCTCTTATGTACAGCTGTGTATATCTTTCTTATACCATGATAATCCTTATGCAAAAATGCTTATTTTCATGTATTTAAACTATCATTTTCTACCCTTTTATATTGTTGGTTATTTATGTTACTTTCTACCATTTCCGTCAAAATCCGTTAACATTTCCGTCAGCTTCCATTACATGATTCCCTTAACCAAATACATCAATGATTAATCCTTTGACATCAATGAAAATATTTCCAACACATACATTTAATTGTTTTATATTAACTTGTTGCAAAACAATAAAATGGCATAACATAACTCACGCAATCAAAATAACCATTTTGTAGTCAACCATGAAATTCAACCCTCATTTTGAGGTGATTTAGAAAACTTCTAGAACAAACTAGATCACTACAGTATTGTTTTATTAACGAGTTGAAGTTGAGCCCCTGTAAATTTGTTGACCGCTTCCTTGTTAAAATAGATAAATTACGATTTTCAGATACTTGAAAAATAACCTTCATAACTCCAAAAAGGAGATGTTAATTTTCCTTCGTGTACCTTGTTATGTGAGGAGTCACTTCAATCCCTAGATCGACCTCGATTGATCATATATGATCTTTTCGATGCTCCTTTAGGAGCCATGTTATCTCATGTTACAGTTTTAGGAAGTTATAAAAATTAAAAAGTTGGGTTTCGTATCGGCTCACCATTTGAATCCTAGACAACAAAATGCTTATCTACCTTCACAAACCTATAGTATTTTTAGTATACAATTGTCTATAACCTTGAGTCTATGGAAAAACACTCTTCTTTATAGTTTGGAAAAGGCATTGTAGGCCTCTGGTTGTAATGTGACTAAGTCAAACTAGACCAATTACGATCGGTGGTTCCAGAGAACATATCGTCGTTTGAAAACCATCTTCTAGTTCTTAGTCCCATCGAATCTAATGAATTCCCCATATATAGGGGATATTGTAGGAAGTTTCTTGTTGCGCGTTCATCCATCAAACGTAAGTTTTAGACGTGGTTTTATGATCCCTCGAGTTAACTTTTGATCATTTGTAATTGGGCCAATTAGGACCGATGGCCTCAGAAAAATGGCCACCTATTGTAAATCATTAGAAAATTTTAAATTCCATCTGTTCTTGTGAATTCTTGGTGTATAGGAAGACAAGTAGAAATTTTACCCGTGGTGTGTTTGTTTGTCGGAGGACAACGCTTGAAAGTGGTTTCTTCACCTTTGAGCCTAAATTGAACGTTTTTGCATCTTGCAAGAAAACGTAAATAAAAAAGGAAACTTATAGGACCCATATCGGGTTGCCAAAATATCATGGAAACTTGTTGACACTTGTAAATAATTGTTTGAAACTCTACTATTTAACTTGTGTAAAATTGAACTTTTGGCAAAATAATATTTGTCTCTCTTCCCTATTTCTTTCTCTCTCCTTGGTTAAGAAATGAAGCGAACTGAAATGAAATAAATATGTGTCTCTAACCTTCTTCCTTTGAATGCAAATTATTAATGTTATTAAGTAAATGGGAAACTAAAAAATGTTAAATCTGTGATATTATGGTGGATTTTATGTCAGAAATTTATTGTTGATTTCATGCTCACATATTTTTGTAGGATGTAAGTAAGATGGCGAAATAACTTGGGTGTGAATCATTGTATATTTATAGGATTTATGTATGTTAATAGAAGGAATTTTTTATGTATTGTTATGTTAGATTATAGTTATTTATTGAAATTTGGCAATATGGATGAGATGCTAGTTTTAGGGGTGCTTTAGAAAATGTGCATGTAACTAAAGGGTACTTTTGATTCATATTTACATATGGGAAAAAGAGGGTTGGATGTGTGTGTGTGTGCAATGAAACTGTAGAGGAAATTCCAACATTTTCAAGGTATGAAAATGTTTATAATTGAAGTTCTGTGATATTTTAGATGCTAGGGTTTAAGGGGATGTTGATCTACACATCAGTGTTATTCTAATCCTCAAATTTTGTATTGTAAATGTAGGATATATACATGTTAAATGAATTTGAATTTAAAATAGTGTAGTGCATTTCCAGTGTTCAATAGACGATTAATTAATTAGTGTGTTGTATTCTTACCTTGTAAACGTAATAAAGAGATCTAAATGAAACAATCAGCCCTAGTATAAGACTTGTGTATAACTACCTTTCCTGCGTTAATTCTTTTAGTGTAGAAAACTAAAACCTTAGGATAAAATTCATTCTCTACTCTCGAGGTCACCTTCTGGCTTAAGTAAATGAGATTCCTAGTTTGAATTATCGTCATAATTGGTATGTTTAGTGACATCTTCGTAAACCCGATGGTTAGGAACGACATGATCAAACTATTTTTGGCTTCCTTAGGATCCTAATGGACTACCAAGTCTTACAAAGTTAGATCTAGAAGTCAACTTCATGATCGAATGAATTCCCTGTGGGATCCATACAACATAATGAAGTTAGTGAAATAGTTGTATTATGACTTAACTCTTGCTAATGATCTCCTTAGTTCCTTGTAAATAAATGTGTTACCTTAGTTACTAACAACATATCACCTTGGTCTTCCATGAAGGTTATTTAGCATAAGTATGTAATCTCACCTTAAACTCATATATAGTTGGGGTGTAGATTCTTAGGTGAAATTGAAATTAAACTAAACCTTGGCTAATTAAGGGGTTAACTTGTGGGTATAAAATGGTAAGTAACTCCTTACAAGTGAAATTTATTTGAAATATGTTGACCTTAGAGAACCTAGGAAATTGGAAACTTGGTCATATAATCCTTTATTATGCCCGTTTATGACATTAAGAATAAAATAAATTTCACATGCGGAATCGTGAAATGCAGAAACATGGGATCTAACCTTAAACACAAATCACTTGAGGTTCATGTGTAGTTTATAATGCTTCTAATTATGTACTTCTTCAAGATGTTAGATAAGTACTTTTGTAACTCTTTAAGTTAAATTGATGACAAAAAGAGACCAAATAAACAATGTAAATAAAATGAGAAACATGAGTATATGTGATAATGGTTTAGGAACAAAATTTCTCTTGAATTCCTTATGGTTGATTTAATCATTTACTTTTGTTAAAGAATGGATACAAATTGTTCTTGGTGGAACTAGGCATTTCAGTCAATACAGATTCCACTAAAAATAAAATTATGTCATGTAAATGCTTAACTAAATCAAACTAAATTTGGAACTAAAACAACCATAATACGAGAACAAATGTTCTTTAAATGGAAGGAAGTTTATAGGAAAGGGAAACTTGAACCTTCACCTCCTTTGAATCATATTATTTCTCCCCCGACAACTTATGGTTGGTCCTCTTGCATAATGAGGGTAAAATTAAAAGTCAACTAAACATATATTGAGAAACAAACTTTTAGCATAAGAATGAGAGACGTAGGAACTTTTTATGCCATCTAAAATATGTAAAATAATTATGTAATCTATGGAGATTTTCATAAGGGATAAGGAGAAAAATTAAATGGTTGAACTGTAAGTTGAATGTGGAATGAACTTATGAATCTATGGGTGGAAAAAAAAATAGAAAATTATACTTACACAATGATGTTATTGGAATGTTAATCGTAACGAAGATGTAATCATGGTAATGATGTGTTGTGGGTTTGTCAATCCTTGTGTCCTTTTTTTGTGGTTGGATCATTACCATTATTCGTTCATTGAGGAAAGTGTGGCATGGACATGTAGATGGTGTTTTCATGTATCTATGTGATTCGATGACTCATGTAAGTGTCTTATGCATTGTTGATTTTCTTTATTTGGAACCTTGTGGTGTTGTGTAGTGAGCAATGTAAGTCAAATATATATATATATATATATATATCCTGGTATTTTTACTGTTGTATTTGTGTGTGTAAAATGTGGGTGTTACAACTTTATATTTATTACTCTCCCCTAGGAGAAAATGTGGCCCCTTTAGAGGATGAAAAAATGTGGAAAAACATTAAATGCGGGAGGTGAAATATAATTAGAAGATGAGGGTGGCTATTTGGCCAAGTTATTCTATAAAAGCAAGTCAACTTTATCATAGAAGGCATCCTCTTCTATTTTATATAAATCTGATTTTTTTCTAAGCTTAAAGGCTTTACAAATATTTTCTAAGGATGAAAACCCTTATATGCATTCTCTTGAGGATGAAAACCATCTAACAAACATAGTATAAGAACAAAAACTCTTCTCCTAGTGAGAGAATTCTCCATACAGAGGTTTCCATTGTGGATCAAGAGTTCATTGGTGTTTTCCAGTTATTTTCTAGCGATATTATGGGTTGAAGTTGCATATTTCAATCAAGGGTTTGAGGGAGGATGATTTTCCCTCCATTTCCATCCATTTCTATGTGGAGCGACCATCTAAGGAGCTCATATATGGTACTTTGGAGTTGTTTTTGGATCAAATTTTGATCTTTGTTCGTATGTCTAATTTTTATAGATCACTACAGTGAACTTACATAAATTTTGGTTCAAGGATTAGGCACTTTTCAATTGTCTAAGGGAATTTGTCTATAGAACTATCATAAACAAACTCCATCATGTTTTAATGATAAATTTGGTATTTTAAGTCACATTTGGGGGGTTTTCATCTCCATTCCTAATCGCATTTTATATATAAAAGTATGATCTGCATTCATAAATTTTGGAATATATTTTATAAATTGATGCATTGAATTGAGATTTTCCTAAAATCCATTGGATGTGGAAAAGTGTCCATTTGGGGATATTATAGTGGTATCAGAGTGACGTATTCTCCCAACCTAAAGGGAAAAAAAATCAGATCTGATGACAAAGAAGAAGACCATGGAAGATAATTATCAAAGCACTCATAATACAGATAAGATAATCTATCTAAATGAAGTGATCACTAGAGGCCACAAAGAGTTGCAAACCTGTTGGGTGGATTCTCATAGAGATCTAAGAAAATATTTTATAGTATCCTTTTCTAATTTGAGCAGATCTATATTGGGGATGAGTACTACCATAAAAATCTCTTAAGAAAATCAAAGGAAGGTTTACTAGATCAACTAAAATATCTGCCAAGCCTCCACATCAGTTTTGCATAACCAAGTTTCTCCAAAATGAGTAACAACCAATTAAGGATGATGACATGGAGGTATGGGGAAAAGAGTATGCAACACTCAGTTCCAAGGTAAGAGCTATGTTGACCTTCGAAGATTTTTGTGAGTTGAAAGAGAAAAAAGGCACAAGGAAAAATAGAATATATCAACAGGAGAAAATTACCATGCAAAAACTGGAGAGAAAATAGCCCATAGAGTACTCCACCATGAAAAGTGAAGAAGAAGAGGCTTTAAGGAAAAAAGGGATGACTCCTAACGAGAAAAATAATTGTATTAGTGAGGAAAACACACTATTGTTAGATGAAAAGTTGAAAAAGATGTTTCTATTCCAAAGGTACATATCAATTAGTCACTTTCATATGGAATGGATTTAGCAAGCCATAATATAGATGGGCATGAAATTGTGAAGAGTGATGATTCTTGTGTTGTGTCTGAAATCATAAGTCACCATAGGGATGGTTTTGTTTTAATAGTTTCTAAGTCAGCAATAGAAGGTAAACCTTTTGATGATCTTCTTGATAAGGAGGTTAAGAGTAGCATGTATTTATTTCATCATATTCACCCTATATCATTACAATGGTTTTATCATGATTTTATTCATCCTATTGTGGATAATAATGCTAAAGATTTGGTATATCAAAGACAAGTCATTGTGGAAACAAAGAGTAATGAAAACCTTCATATTGTTTAACTGTGCATAATAGAAGTCATAAAGAGACGAGAAAAAGCTTTATTAATAGATTCCATGACTTATTTTTTATATCAACAACATGGGGAAACCTTTGGAAGGGTTAGTGGGGGAATTTAGTCCCCAAAGTCTTCAAATAAACAAGGTACAATCTGCTAATAATGAACCAAAATTGATTTCAAGGGTGACTCTTGTTAATGGCATCATCATGCCTTGCACAAAGAGAATATTATAGTAGCCCATTCCTTTAAAAGAACATGAGGTATGAGACATAGTTTTTTTGATTGAGTTTACTAGAGATGAGGTTGTTGTTGGGACACAACGTTCGGTTGCATGAATTTTACTATATGGAATATGGTGAACCATTAATCCAATTTCATGTTTATAAGCATAAAAAAAGCTATATATTTTGGAAAAATATCTCTCATTTAACAGGTACAGGATCAATACTTGTAGAGCGCTACAATATGTTTTATCTATTATATATGGCGCTTGGGTGTAAGAGTTGCAATTGCTTGAGGGAAATCAATTTGGGGAAGAGATGATTGTAATATCCCCTTCTCATTTGAAGACCCTTAGCAAAATGTTATGTCCCAGTGGCTAAGGGGTGATACAAAGGGAAACTATAGTCTTAATAAATTTTTATAAAGTGCATTATAAAAAGAAACTTTATAAAAAGTACTTATATTAATGTATTAATGACTTAATAAAAAATATAAAGTGAAATTAGAAAAAGGAAAAAGGTCACTTTATGTTTTTATTTCCCATAGGGGAAAGTGCGGCCCATGTTGGGGATAATACAAGCCCAAAAATAACTAAATGTGGGCCAAAGGATGTGATTGGTGCTTGTGGGTGGATACTAAGCCAAGATTTCTTATAAAATCAATTGTACTTGGCTTTTTAAAGCATCTCCTTTATTTTATACAAAATTCTGGTTTTTGTCTAAGCTTGTAAGCTTTGCAAATAAACTATTAAGGAGGGAAACCCTTTTGATTTATCTCTAGAGGATGAAAAACCTCTTGAGGATTAGATAAATATGAATGAAAACTCTTTTTTCTTATGAGAGGATTATCCATTCAGGGGTTTCCATTGAAGATCAAGTATTTATTTGTATTTTCCATTTAAAATCAAGGATTTATTTATGTTTTCCTTTGAAGATCAAGTATTTATTTGGGTTTTCCATTAGATATCAAGCTTCTACTTGTGTTTTCCAAAAGTGTTTGAGATCTTCGCAAGAGGGGTGAATGGCTTTTGTTGATTTTGCATATATCTAGGGTTTCATCTACACATCACCAATTTTTTCGGCCTAAATTGGTTGCACACTACACCCAGTAGGCTAATTCTAATATTGCTAATCACTAGAAAGCTATAATCATTTCATGATATTAAATATTTAACTATCGTAAATTCATAAATATACCTAGGTTAGCATATTTGAGTAATAGAAATTCTAAATATTTCTTAGTTGTTAAATATTAACCTATATATTATTGATGGACCCATATATATTAAGGGTTTTGCTAGACCACTTAATAATTATGTTCTAGTATTTCACATAAAGGTTTGAGCCTAGAATATCGGTTTAAAGGAATTTGTAACACCTTCATCATACTCAATTTACCTTTTGGCACAAAATGATTTGGATATCCCAAAGGCTCATCTACATGATCAATGGTTAAGTATGATTTGTGAAGGTCTTTTGAGGCTATGTTACTCGCATAGGAAAATTTCATAAAAGGTTTTGAACCCAAGCATATAGGGTTGGTTGCATTGTTTTCATACCAAGGGCAATCCTTTCACAACTATGTATTGTACTTGGGATGTTTACCAGTAAAATCAATAATGGGGTCAAATAGTTTACAATTGAAGACATTACAGTGATATCAAAGTGATCTATTCTACACTTCAAACTGTGAGGAAAAGAAGCCAAGGAGGTATAGGTGCTCGAAGTTATTTTTACACTTGCCCGAAATTCTTTTACAAATGCCCAAATGTCTTTTTACAAAAACCCTCTAATGTTTGTCAAGGTCCTTTTAAAAAATATTTTATAAGGAAAACCCTTAGATACATTCTCTTGAGAATGAAAAACCCTCTAAGAGATCTAATAGAAGAATGAAAACTCTTTTTCATAGTTGAGGGAATTCTCCACATAGGGGTTTCCATTGCAGATCAAGAATTCGTTAGTTTTTTCAAGTTATTTTCCAGCGATATTATGGATTGAAGTTGTCGATTTCAACCAATGATTTGAGGGAGGATGATTCTCGTTGTATTATCCCTCCATTTCTATGTGGATCGACCATCTAAGGACCTGATATATAGTAATTTAGAGTTATTTTTAGATCAGATTTTGATTTTTATTCGTATGCCTGATTTTTAGATATCACTACAGCAAACTTGCATAAATTTTAGCTCAATGATTGAGCACTTTTCAACTATATCTAAGGGAAACTATTTGTAGAATTATTATAAATAAATTTCAACTTGTTTTGATGATTAATCTAGTATTTTCTACATGATTCCATCTTTGTAAAATTACTAATTTATTTCCATTAAAGATTCAGTGATTTTAATTCACATTTGGGGGGTTTTCATCTCTATTCCTAGTTGCATTTTCTATATAAAAATTTGATCTGCATTCATAAATTTTGAAATATATTTAATAAATTGCTACATTGGATTGGGATTTTCCTTAAATCATTTGAGGTATTAAAGTGTCCATTTGGAAACATTACAGTGGTATCATAGTGATGTATTCTCCCAACTTGTGAGGAAAAGAAGAGAAATTTTTAGATCTAGAAGCTAGAGGTGAGAAATATTCAATATGAAGTGGACACAAATTTCTTTTTTTGATGTTAGTAACAAAATATCTGCTAGATTTTTTTTGAAGGAATTTGACAAATATTTTATATGGAATCCTTTGTGTCAAGATGATGCCCTCATTCTCATCTCTAGATACATGGATGGAGTAGCATATAAGTGGTGGCATCATCTGTTAAAGACCCAAGGGGCCGAATCCATTGGCTCCCTTGAATATTTCACATAAAAGTATCTAGGGATATTTGATGTGCAAGATTGAAAGGATGAGAAAGGAAATGAAACCATGGATTATACCCCCATGAAGGAAGAAAATTCATAGCTACAAGTGAAGGAAGATATTTTTTCCCAAATTCCAAATGTGGATGTTGATATTCAGGTTGTTGTGCTATCATCAGCAATCCAGCACTATGATAATTCTTCACCGGGAACTCCTCGTGCTATGATTATTTACTAATGCACAGCCTTTAGTTTGGTGGATGTAATCTGGAAGCAAAACAACAACCGAACACAAGAATACCATTGACTATGATAAGACAGAATGATGACAATCTGAAATATCAAAATAAATTATAATATTAACATGAAACTGTTACAATCTCACCCATGAGATACTTCAACAAGACTATGGGAGAAACTTTACAATTACACCTCTTGATGGCTTCTTCAACACACCTTTAACTGATGGCTTCCTTCGCACACTTCCTACAATATTTCTCACTACTTCTTTCTATGCTAAATGAGGGGGGTAGCCTCTCTATTTATAGAACTTCCAGGCTTATCCATCTTATCTCTAAGATAGGATAAGAAATCCACTCTGACGAATCATATTCCATACCTTAACTCTTATTTGTACATGTAGGCTTATCTGTTAAGATAAGATAAACCTTATCATTTTACATGGGTTCCACATTTTTAGACTTTTTACAAATAAAATACACAAAATATTTATGACCTCACTCCTTGTCCTTATTACCAATATAATATTTCTAATTCCTAATCATGTAGACCCTACTTCTCTAATTACCCAAACTTTGACATTTTAACATTACCGGACCACTTACGACAAATATTTACTTTTTACAACATTCCTATTGTACTTTGACTGTTACCATACTCCACATTATTGGCGACACCGTACTGACGGCGCCGTTATCTTCTATCAGACGCTACTACTAATTACACTTAACAACATCCTATTCCTAATACATACATTAATGAAATAGAAATTATGGAGGAAAATTTTAGTGTCAACATCTTCTCCCTTCCTAGCTTCTACTCCGTCCTCGGAGTAGACTATTCTGGTGCTTGGAAAATCTTCAACTTGTCGTGGTTGACCCATTTCATAATGGGAGTGCCATCCAATTCCTCCAGTCGGTACGTACCATTTTCATGCACAGCTGCTATTTTGTAGGGCCCCATCCATTTTGGAAGAAATTTTCTCTGTCTTCTTTTTTTTGTATCTGGAATCATATACTAGGACCAAGTCATTCACTTGAAATGGAGACCACCGGATCTTTTGATCAAAGTACTCCTTCTGCTTCATTTTCTTCTTATGGCTTGTATCCTTTGCTATTTCCCTCATTTCCTCTAGCAAATGAAGATGTACCAACCTTTCTTTTACTGAATCACTTTCATCCATCCTTTCATTTTTCATAACTCTCACAGTGGGAATATCAAACTCAATAGGAAGAACTGGATCAATGTCATAGGCCAACTGAAATGGGGAGTATCATGTTGCTGACTTTGATGTTACCCTATATGCCCACAATGCTGTATGAATCCTTTTATCCCATTTATGTACCTGCAAGGCTGCATCTTTTGCTAGAATTTGACACAGCACAAAATTTGTTCGTTCCACCTATCCATTTGTGCTTGGCTTGTATGTTGTTGCCTTCCTGTGCTTGATAGAAAACTTATTGACTAGGGCTTCTACCACCTCATTAATGAAAAAACACCAGAACAAGGGAAATTTTTTTTTTTTTTTTTTTATATAACGTTCTCTGTTATGAATTATAAAATTCAAACACACGTTCAAGATTTAATAATTGTTCTCTGCCCAAACCACACAGTTTGGATCATACAATTTCTTTTAAAAACGAATGTTCCCTGTTCACATATTTACAATATGGAACACACATTCAATGCCATTCAATCTCATAACAGATTCTATATGCTGCTGTAAATGACTCGATGAACTGCCGATCTTCCATTTTCATGGCTCGGAGTTTCAACGATCCTTCATTTCATGACTCGGCAACAACCGATCCTTCATGTACATGACTGGCAACAACCGATCCTTCATGTTTGTTTATGCATAGTATATTTTATATACTTGTTCTCATAACCTTCCCCGGTTATCGAAGTGATCCATTTAAGAAGCCTATCTGAATATCTGTTACTGATATTCATCTGACATCCTGCATCTTAAATTAAGTGATAAGGACAACGCAACCAGCAATTGCGATACTTTGGCCAAAGATTTTCACATGCTTTGCATGATCATATTCCTGAATGTGATACACATCTACGGAATACGTCCTTCACTTCACTTCACCTGTTATCTAGAATGGTCTTTCCTGGTTCCTACCAGTCCTCATCGTTTAAGTTCCGTTTTAAACTTTCGATTCCAGCCAGTAATATGAGCGGGTATAGGAAGGCACTCCAGGTAACTAAAGATACGCAGACATACGGTGTCGTTACCCCACGACTCCGTGTGTCTGATTATCTTTAGTATTCCGGAGTCACTCCGTATACCAAATCATACCCTATCTCCACCCCAGCTAAGATCTACACATTCAGCCTATGTATTCTAAATGTTTTAATTCGGGAGGGCATTGCTATATGTCAGCTGCAACAATGTGTCGTCATGAAGACCCCGTCTTCATGAAGACACCTTGCTGTAGCTGGCGTATGCCAATGTCCTGCAGAATTCTCCCAACGAGAATACACATCCTGCCCAAGTGACTTAGCCACGAGTTAATAGTTTAAGCAATTTTCAGCGTCCACGCTGATCCCTTGATCCTCGTTTCCGTTGCAGTTGTATATAACTAAAAGGGACTAAACTGTCCATTAGTTCGTTATGTATCGTCTCCTTCGTATCGAAGAGCTACATTTCCTTACTTGGTTTATTTCTTAATCATTAGATTAAGCAGTCCGTACCGACGGACATAATAAGTTTAACCTATTAAACTTAACCAAGATGTTTCCAACTGCAACTTATTTCAGAATATTAACTTATTAGACGTCATTCAAACGAGGTCTAAACTTCAAGAAATGAACTCATTTGTTCCCCTTAACATTATATAGTTAAGGATCATTAGTTATGGATATATGTATCCTATATCCTTTAATCTGAATTTTTATCAAACGGGATCAATGATGGAGTTCGAAAACGAAGTTCGAATACTCCAAATTTAAATTGATATTCCTTAGCTCCTAAGCTAATCCTGAATACCCTCTGATTATAAAATCATATTCTTCTTAATCCTTTTTAATGTCAATTCAAAATTCATCTTTACCCAAGTATGAATTAATTGCATTGTTCAACTTAAAGGTTGTATTTAAGTAAGAATAGATATCAGTTTCAATTCAGCATCCATCCAAGGATTACGAAACAATTCCAAATCGAGAAGTAACATTTTATTCCCAATTTATATAACAATATCAAACTGATATAATTATTGAAAATATCACACTTGTAACTGTATTCAATATTTCAAGTCATAATTTGTACATTTGCCAATCCAACTGATTGGGTATAGTTTTTACAAAGCATCTATACAACTCATGGACAGAAGAATATATTTTCTTCTTTCACAATTCCTCAAAGAGGAATAAAAGCAACAGTTACAATTTAATTTATATTTTATCAAGAGGCATCAGAAGACAGCCAAGTCTTCATTCTAATCAAATTCCATCTGCAAAATGAATTGCACGGGTCAGTTCAATGAACTGAGCACATTAAGCACTTATCCTTAAAATAAGATGCTTCAACTAACTGTTTCAATAAAAGAACCCTGCTTTTATGAAACAACAGCAAAACATCAATCTCGAAAAGCACAAAAGAGAGATCAGCATAACCACTAAATCATCAGAATATCATCACAACCAGCCAAGGGACTGCTGTCCCGTTTTCACATAATCATTGCAAGTATCAATTTACAAAATTTGTAAAGTTAGGAATTCAAGTAGATTGCTGCCTATACAGCATACAGTTATCTTTTCCACGCCTTTCATTAATAACAAATGCAAAGGATGAAACTAACTGAATATAAATCCATTACTTCCCTTTCCGTTCATGAAGCACATTAAGTTTTAAAGCATTCAAGTACAAACAAGAAAGCGAACAGCAATGCATATAGTAGCTCTCATCTAAGCTCCATAAAATTCTTCATTCACGAATTCCAGGTTCCTAACTGAATGAAAGAAGAAAGATCATCTTTCTAAAACATTAATTCATATCTCTATCTCTTTCCACATGACTGTCCTAACAGTGGAATCCAGACGAAAGACAAATCAATATAACAGTTCAGAGTGAAACTTACAAAATCCACTCGGAATTCACTTTCTGGCAGCAAGAATAATTTCATTCATTTCCAGTTCATATAAATGCCAAACAGGTTAGTAAGACATTATAATTATCGTGGAGCAAGCCATATCAATATGTATACTAGGTATTTGCTATACTAGAAGATTCCTTACTTCTTACACTGTATAGCTAACCAACAACAAATTTGCAACCACGCAAGTATATATATTCATATAATCTTTTATGCCTCTGAACACATATAGTTCTTAATAACAAATGGTACATGGCTGTTACCTACAGCAAGACCGAGTCTTAGACACTATAATTCCAATGTCACTTTCAGAGTCCCAAATAGCAAAAAGAGAAGAATTCATTCTCTACTATTTCATTAAGAACAATCATTGTTTTCAGAATGAAGTAAAAACATTCAATCACGTTTTTCTAAGCAAGACAACTCAACTTAGACAGATAACAGCGTAAACGTTCTCATTGATAAGCATCTCACATAGCCAGTACAGCTGCAATCCAACAAGCTACAGCAATGAACATTCCAGCCAAATTTGCATTCTCAAGATAGTAAAAACAAAATAATATCAGAAGGTCAAACTTCGACTGCCAGACGCAATGGGGTCATCCTTCATTACAGCAAGAAGAAATTATAATCATTCATTGCACAGAATACAAAACTAGTTTATAATTGCGTCAATAGTCTGATTAAGAAGACCGAACAGTATCAAGAAAACACAATAAAACCATCCTATTTTCACAGCAAGGAGAAAATATAATCCATCAATAACTTCAGAAGGAAAAACAGTCTACTTTTCCTATTTTCACGGATACCAAAACGTAATTGCTCATTTCCTATACAAGAAAAGGCACAGCCATGGAAATGTTGCTAATACTTGAATTCAATTCGAGTTCAATTACTCGTAGAGAACCCGAATGCCACTTTCATCAGAATCCAAGACAGTAGAAGGAAGAGAATCTATTTCCTTTAAAAATTTCAATATGAAACAACTTCAACAACCATCGCTTCTTTCATTCCAGTTCATCAGCAAAAGAACTTATGGTTTCAAAAGAGAAATAACTCAATTAACACGTACAGACCCGTGATACATATGACAATTTTTCCCAATACTGTTAAACAACCAGCACAACAGGAAAGCATTTCATTCCAGAAATACAAGGACAGCTGAACTCAGCGACCAATAACAGTATTTTGTATCATTTCCAAAATGACAACAAGATTCAACAGAACCCAAATTACAGCAATATATGCGACTGTATTTCCATTTCCTCTTTTCTTGCAAAGACAGTTCCACATACACAGTAAAGAAACGATTACACTAAATGGAAAACCTTTACACCATAAGGAACGATTACACACCTGTTCCACTTTCAAACAACACGAACAGTGAAAGAATTATATCTATTTCAAACACCATACTGTCAACAAACCAGCACGTCGTGGAAGTGTTTCCAACCAATCAAATGCAAGGACGGATTAACCACAACAGCAAGGGGACGACTGTACCCCATTATTTCCAAAAATGACAGCAAGAAAGGAAGGAAACCCATATCATAGCAACATAACATGACTGAAATTCCATTTTTCTCTTCACATGTAATAGCAGTTCCAAGCACAACATCAAGGAGAACGATTACATTATAAGAAAAAGTTTAAACAGCCTGTCCACTCCATACCACATGTACAGAGGAAGAAAATGTTTATTTCTTTCTACAACACTGTCAGCAACCACAACGGTAATTCCTATTCCAACCAAATTTAAGCAACAACAAATCAAGGCCGAGCAACCAGAGCCGTTTCATATCATTTTCCAAGGAAAAGAAGGCAAGAATCAACAAATCCATTTCCAAATCAACTCAAAAACAATCAAGCAATCCCAACCCAAGAGCAGGGTTGTTTTAATGAAACATTTAAATCAAGCAAAGATTTTAAAGAGAAGGGCTTAACATGCCTGTAATCTCTTTTCCAGAACTCGAAGAAAGCTTCGTTTTGCCGCGTTTTTCTTCCACAACGGCAACACAATATTCCCAGCACTTTCTTCCTTCTTCTTGGCTGATCAACAGCCTCAAAACTTCCAAGAAAATGTCGAATGCAAGAGCTGGTTCGACTGAACCAGACCAAGAAACCAAATGCAGAGCAACTTTGCAAAAGCTCGAATCAACAAAAAAATGAAAATCAAAATTCCCTCATACACTTCCCAAGGCGAGCTGGTCGCGAGGACCAAGAACCATTAATGCAATAAAGGCTCGCCCTTTTTCCTTATTTTCTACGCCACCTCCACTTGGGTTGGCAAGTCTCCAATTTTCAAATTTTTCCATGCAAATGAATTTAGCCAAGCTTCCAAATGGATACCTCTATCTCCTACCTGTCCCGCCAAAACTGGCGCCGTCCCCGAAGGGACAGTTCATAAATGCCAATGAATGCCTCCTATCCATCCTTATCCTTTTCTTCCCAAGGGTCTGCGTACCCCTTTAGCTTAGGATTAGTTTTAGGTTACATAGTTCATTCGACCTAGGTCTTAGTTAGACCTTAGGTTTTAGGATTTAGATTTATTTTTCCCCTTTTTTTTTTATAATTTAAAAATCCACTAGGATAGTAGTGTAGGATGTATGTTAGGTCTTAGGGTTAGTTTAGGTTTAATTCACACTAACCACTAACACTAACAACTTCCTTCCAGCCCCTTGCTAACATCCACGTTAACGCAGAGCAGGACGTTCCGTCCTTCCGATTACATGCCAAGGCCACCCGTGTCCAGGCGTTTCTCGCCCCACGAGGTCCCGAATTCGACAGTACAGGGTTCAAGAATCGAACCCCTGTCGTTGGCATTTTCGTGCTAGCTATTCACACCTGTAATCAGACGCTGCACGCTTATAATAATCCTAGTCCAGTTCAAGTGTGAATTAACATAGAAAACACAAGAGGACCTCAGCATACTTGAATCAATGGAATTGATTCAGGGTATGCTGTCAATCAGCACAAGAGCAAGCAATTATACGACAATCTGTCGTCACATCAGCAAACATACAAGTACAATATTTGTTGTCCATGCAATAAGCCACAGTATGCAAGAATCCAAATTAGCAACACATTCTCTTAAGATCAAAACATATCTTAACATGTTTGCTTTCATTTCAAGAGCTATAACAGTATGTAAAACATTCACCAAGTTAGCATACAAAATCAGAGTGTTACTCGGGAAAATCATCATCATCACAGGATGATCCTAAACCATCATAGGCTCGAGAGAGTGCATCTGCATTGACATGCTTCTTTCCTGGCCTATCTATAATATCAAATTCAAATTCTTGTAGAAAAATTATCCATCTTGCTATCCTCCCTGATGGGTTAGGCTTATTGACAATATATTTCAGAGCTTGATGATCCGTTACAACTATAAATTTCTGCCCTAGCAAGTAATTTCTAAACTTCTTTACAGCAAAAATGATAGCCAGAGCCTCTTTTTCAGTTACAGTATAGTTTACCTCAGCACTGCTCATTTGTCTGCTCCCAAAGTAAATTGGATGTTCATTCCCATTTTCATCCTTTTGGCTCAAAGTACTACCTAGTGCTGCATCTGAGGCATCAGTGTACACAATGAATGGCTTGCTCCAATCTGGATTCTTCAAAACAGGTGAAGACACCAGGGCTTCCTTCAGTTGTCCAAAAGCTTCATGCGCCTTGTTTCCTGGTTCATAAGCAACATCCTTCTTCAAGAACTGGGTTAGTGGCTGTGCAATCTTTGAGAAATTCTTGATGAACCTTCTATAGTAACCCACATGGCCTAAAAATGATCTCAACTTACTTCTATTCATAGGAAATGGTAAATCTTTGATTTTTGAAACTTTATCAGGATCAATACCAATACCATCTCTAGATACAACATGCCCTAACAAAATGCCTTTAGAACATCCAAAGACACACTTTGTAGGGTTTAGTGAGGCTTGTGCTTCATCTAACCTTTGAAATGCTGTCTCCATCTGGTACAGGTGGTCCAACTTGCTCCCATAGATGTAAAAATCATCTAGAAATACTCTGATGAAGGTCCCAATGTAGGGTTCGAACACCCTATTCATCAAACACTGGAATGTTGCTGGAGCATTACACAACCCAAAAGGCATAACTCTATAAGCAAAAGTTCCCCAAGGAGTGGTGAATGTGGTCTTCAGCTGATCTTTCTCTGCTATACGAACTTGGTTGTAGCTGCTATATCCATCAGCAAAACTATAGCACTCCTGGCCAGCTACTTCGTCCAAGATCTGATCTGAAAATGGAAGAGGGTAATGATCATTCTTTGTTGCCTTATTGAGCTTCCTATAATCAACACAAATGCGTAGCTTCCCATTCTTTTTTATTGAGATCACAATGGGAGAAACCCATTCTGAATTCTCCACAGTAAATATGAATCCTACATCAAGCAACTTATCTATTTCTTCTTTTACAGTCTTGGAAAAATTAGGATTCATTCTATATGGCATTTGCTTTATAGGCTTAGCACCATCTACCAGCTCAATACAATGTTCTACCCAACTTACTTGACGGAGTTCCTTGTAATCAAAAGTGAATAGGTGTATGTACCTTCGAAAGAGCTGGAGGTAGGATTCCTTCTCACTCTCCATCACAGCATCACCAATTTTTATTTGTTGGAGACGACCATCAACTTCTTCTTCAGATAATTTTATGGGGTCCTGGGTTGGTGTGACTGGAAGAATATCCATAACTGAAACATCAACCTCACTTTCTTCATCTTCAGTGTCCACTTCACTGGTGCTAGAGTAATCAGAGGATGTCCAATCATCAGTTTCATCACTTGAATCCACAGGTTCTGATTTATGATGTCGAGGGATCACGTTTATCTTCACCCTCTCTCTACCACGTCCAAGTGTCATGAAACCTTCATTCCAATAGTTTCTTGCATGAACTCTCCTTAGCCATGGTCTTCCCAGCAGCATTGGGTACGCAACAGTACCATTTTTCATCACCTAAAAGTATACCACACATACAACACCCATAACAGATATTGCCACATTTGAAACTACACCTTCTGGTTTAGTTTTTCCCTTATGTAATGACCTTAACATAAGTGTTGAAGGGCGATCAATTTTTAAACCCAACATATTCATTACAGACTCGGTCATTACATTAACTGCAAGCACCTCCATCAACTAAGACATCATGAATTGAAATACCATTACATAATACCTCAGCTTGTGGAGCATAGGGATCTGCCTCTGCCTCCAAAACAGGGACCTCAACCTCCTTCCTTTTTCGAGCATTGAGTCCACCTCGCAACTCCCCGCCTCTTCTCAGAAGACATAGCCAAGAGTTGACCATATGTAATATTTGCAGGCCTTTTGGACAGATCTTCCAAGATGGAGTATGGTCCTTACCCCTGTGAAATCAGAAAATCCTGCACACCCAACTTTCTTCTCCTATGTTTCTTACTAGTTTCTTCTTTCATCTTCTTAGGATCATTTCCATCTTGATTATCTTTTTCTTTCTTTCTTTTTGTTACAAACACATCTACTTCATTATTTCTGCTCTTATCTACTACATCAAAAGAATTCACAAGTGCTTTTCCTTTATCATTATCTCCCTTACCAGATGTAGAAGCTCTATCTGGACAATTATACTTATAATGACCCTTTTTATAACAACCATAACAAACAACTTCAGAAATATTTCTTTTTGGACCTCTATCTCCTCCCTGAGAACTAAATTCCTTTCCTTGAAGAAGATTAATAGTTAATTGACCCATCTTTTTGAGCAGATCTTCATACTCAGTAGATGTATTAGGAGAAATATTTGTGCTCACCGGGAGTGGTTGTGGATTCAGGACCAAAGGTGCTGGTGTAGGCTCTACTTTAACAACAATTTCTTTGGGCTCCTCTTCCATGCTTTCTTCTTGCCTTCTTGCAATCTCCTTTGCTTGTTCAATGGTAGCTGGGCGGTCATACTTCACTCGTTGTCTGATCTCCGGCTTCATCCCAAGAATGAAGTGCTTACAGAGGGAGATTATCCACGCTATTCATAAACCCATCCGCTAGTCCTTCCTTCCGGATCTGGGCATCGAGCTTCCTCCTTAGCTCTAGAACACGAGCATGATAATCCCTTATCTTCTCCTTCTCTCCTTGGGATAGCTTTGTGATCTCGATCATGAGATCTGCATATTTCTATTGTTCACCAAATTCTTCAAGAAAACTTTCAGTTAATAAATCCCATGAATTTTTCACATTATCACCTAGTGTTTCAAACCACCTAAGTGCTGAACCATCCAAAAAGGTAGGAAAAAATTCAGTCCATTGTTCCCTTCTTATAAGGCCATTACAAATACAAGATCGTTTAAACTCTTGAATGAAAGAAGAAGCATCTTCATTAGATTGAGCTGAAAAAACAGGAATCTTTCCCATTTTCAAAAGTAACCACCGTGAAATACCAACCCACAAGTACAATTAACAAGACTTATGTGCACAAATAATTGGAATCACTATACTAGAAAGTGACTTTACACCTTTCTACAGTAAATTAGAAATGACCACGGTAAACTATGGTAAAATTTGACTTACTTGCGGTAAAAACTGACTTTACTATGGTAAACACTATTCACGGTAAAAAGTGAAGTTACTGCGGTAAATACTATTCACGGTAAAAAGTGACTTTACTGCGGTAATTACTATTCCCAGCAAAAAGGACTTTACCAGGGTAACTACTATTCATGGCAAAAATGACTTTAACATGGTAACTACTATGCACAGTAAAAATGACTTTACCATAGTAACTACTATGCACAGTAAAAACAAGGTTACCCTCCAATTAATTTTTGCCTAAGTGGGAATATCTCTCCAGAAAATCCACCAACGAGGAATGGTCCCGGCAACGGAACCAAAATGTCATCAGCAATCCGGCACTATGATAATTATTCACCGGGAACTCCTCATGCTATGATTATTTACTAATGCACAGCCTTTAGTTTGGTGGATGTAATCTGGAAACAAAACAACAACTGAACACAAGAATACCATTGACTATGATAAGACAGAATGACGACAAATCTGAAATATCAAAATAAATTATAATATTCACATGAAACTGTTACAATCTCACCCATGAGATACTTCAACAAGACTATGGGAGAAACTTTACAATTACACCTCTTGATGGCTTCTTCAACACACCTTTAACTGATGGCTTCCTTCGCACACTTCCTACAATATTTCTCACTACTTCTTTCTATGCTAAATGAGGGGGGTAGCCTCTCTATTTATAGAACTTCCGTGCCTTTTGGAACAACAATTCAAAGGGAGCGTAAAGATAAATCATAGCTACACCTAGTTGAAGAAGTCAAAGGATACTTTATGGAGAAACTTACACATGAGAAGAAGACTCCCATGGACACTTGCATGAAATTGCAACCTATTGTAATTTCTAGACCAACAACCTTTGATAAGATTTCAAATGTATTTAATAGTTTTTTAATGATTGCTACTATGTCTCTTCAATTTAATATATACCCTAATGGTTACCCTAGCAAAAAGGGAAGAGTTCAAGGTTGATCCTAGTGATGGGGATGCAAGTGATAAGGAAAGAGAAGTTGTTAATCCTATTCTTGGAGATCTAAAACACATAAATAGTAGTAGTGTTGGGGGCATCTCAACCTATGCCTATCCATCAAGGAAGGATGAATAGTCAGAGGATAGATTAAGGTATGGAAAATTATTTCTTATGTAATGTCAAATTATGGATCATTATGGGAAGGATGATAAAATGATGGATATGTTGGTGTGAGTCATCTTCCACATCACATGGAGAGTCATCTGACTTAGGTGAAGTCATATGTCTAGGTGTCATAGGAGTTATGATAGATTCCTTATGTGTCCGTGCATCATATAGGAGTTACTTCCATTCCAGGAATGTAACTCCCCTTCTCCACTTGAGGAGTCATGATTGCATGCATTGGGGGTTACAAATCACCCATATTTGTACCGCTTCCCTTTTTCATATATATGAGATGGTGTGTGATATTTTACCACTTCTAGTCCTTTCATGCACATTTTCATGGTTGATGTTTGCTTTATCTAGTAAATTTTCATGTTTTCGTAGTTCCGATTTCTTCGTCATGGTATCATAGCAAACATTGTCATGATTTGTGTTACTCACCATCTACCATTTCCCTCTTACTCTCCATTCATTATTTTTCAGGTTTTGTGTACAACCTTCATTATGTCTATTCCATTTGCACACTCTACTTGCATTGATTCAAGTTTTGAATCTCGCTCAAGTTTTTTGTTCATGTTTTCTAGGGTTTACAAGATTTATGGGGTTTACATGTAGTTTTGGTGTCTTATTTGCAGGTTCATAGGTTTCAAATCTAGTTTTAGTGTTGGTTTTGTGTGGGTTTTTTTAGGTTTATAGGTGTTTTTTCAAGCCCAACTAGGCCCCAACTCATTGAGCTGGGAAACAAGATGGTTTCCCTAGCTCACCACCTCTTCCTCATGACTTGGGTTCCACTCAATCTTTTTAAATCACCTTACATTATTCTCATCTCATCAATTCTTGGTTGATATTTGCAAGGGTTTTACATTGGTCATCGACCACTCGGTAATTTGTCTCTGTGTTTTGGCTTTAGCTTTGGCATTGTGCCCTCCACATCATTTGGACACTGTCTGCTACATGTTTTTTGTTTCTTTGTTAGTTTACCCTGATCTCAAGTCAAAATCCATCTATGCCCATGTTGTCATTAAAGCACCCTTCTAGGCCCCTATGTGCATTGATTCATCCCCACTCTATGTGTGTGTTCGGTTGTGTGTGTTTCGACCTTGTTATGTTCAACTCGATCATTTGTATTTACTTGTTTGTGCTCGTTTACCCCTGCACACTCAGCCTTATCTATGTCTTTCTATCATTGGAGTTCACCTCTGACTGGTTCATTACTTTTGGTTCATGCATTATGAATCTTTCCCTATTTCCTTCCATCTGATAGAGTCATTACCTTTTACATGGACCAAATCCCAAGACTTCTCGTAGTCTCTTGCATTGTTTGTTGACTTTGCACCATCCGCAACTCATCGACACATGGCAACACCCTACTCGGTGACACATGGACCTATCATTATTTACACTCAACGCTTGATACTGTCCATGAGCTTTCCTCCCAACTCGTGCATCACTCATTGTAACATACAACTGCCCCCGACTTGATTTGGACTCAACTCACAGGCCACCTCCCAGCAACTCACCCATCTAAGTTGTCTGACCAATTTTTTGAGATCCCCATCAACTCTCCCAATGATCCAACTCTATCAACTCACCAAGTAGCTCAATCAAGCTTCCTTCTATCTCACTCCTCCAAGCCAATATCTTCACTTAACCCTTTTTTATTTATTTTTAAATTTTCCCCTTTTTGCAACATTGTTTAAGGAATTGAGGGAAAAATTAAAATTCATCATTGTAAGGGGGGTGGATTTTTTTGGGCTTCATGTATAGGGTTATTGGGATTTTTCAAGCCATTTTTTCTAGCTCACCTGTTGTAGTACTCCTCTTCACCTACGAATAGTGAGTGTGTCTACCACAACCTTGCGGAAAAATATCCCCTTCTCTTGCGATGTGATACGCCTTATCTCACAAGGAGTAGTGTGTACCCTTGTTTTGCTTACACCTTTTGTGCTTGATTGTGTGTTGTTCCTCCGCTTCCAACTAAGAATTATTTTTGCCTCCACTCTTGCATGATTTTTTACTACTGCAAGGTGAGGGGTCAATTTTCCCACGTCACAAGAACACACCCTATTGTAATCACGCACTACTTATAAATTTTCTCAAATAGAGGGTTATTGCTATTTTTGGGTGTTTTATTACACACAGATGCATCTCACTTGATTCTGACGTCTTACCACCTTGTTTGTATCTACACACCCTCTCCTCATGTACCTTACACTTCTTGTTTCCTCATCATAGAGGATGTTCTTTCAAGACTTGAGCGTCACAGGATCACCTTACAGTCTCTACCACTTCTTCTTAGGAGAGAGAACAACACATCGTAGTGTGCTTCTATGGAACATTACTTTTCTCAAGAGGGCCTTACTCCCTTTCAACAAGGGTCAGTTCCAGCACCCACTGATTCATCTAATCTTAAGGACTATCTTGACACGTGCGACCATTTTTTTGGTCACTTGATGATTCATGTCTTTAGACCTCCCCGCGCTCATGTGGCAGACTTAGATCCTCCCCACACCATTTGGAACATCTTTTATTACTTGTTTTGATACCATTCACATGTTTTTGTTGTTATTGTTGATACAGTTGTCTCCTCTTCTAGTTCATGTGATGTCAGTTCCACTGACACAGACTCATTTATTTATATCCCTGATGAAGAGGATTGTGCTTCTAGTTTTGATGATGAGAGCGTTACTAAGGACTTCTCTCCTTCTTCTCCCTACCCTATTCCATAGTATGTCAACAATCCTCACTTCTCATCAGACATTAGGAAGCATCCTTCCCATCCTCATACATTCATTGCATCATCCTCTTTTCCACTTCCTATGTACGAGGCACTTTCCCCTCATCTTCCTTCGGTTGATGATTCATACCTGTCAGACATCATTGTTCTGTTTGTTGATCCCCCCTTCTTAGAATGAGTATCTTCTAGACCTTCATCGTCTCTTCGTATTTCCTACTTGTGATGCAGTATAGGTTTCTCATCCTTCTACAGGTGTTTCTGAGGATTTTTTTATCCTCCTTTGTTGGGAGTTCCCCTTTTGGGACTCTTATCACTTCCAGTTTTTAGGAGATCATCATTAATACACCCTTGTTTGTGGATACTCTTTTTGTTACGGGGGTTTTTGCATTTCCTTCACTTCACTATGGCATCATTTTGGAAGATGTTCCTCTCTCACACTCTGACAGTTATACGCTCAAGGAATTACCTTCAGCTCTTATGCACTTACTTCCCAGACCTATGTCACATTTTTGTGGACCAGATTCAAAGTTCTTTGTACTACTACCTTTGGTTTCCTTCACGGAGTGGGAAAAATTCTATTACTCTATTTTTTCCTTCCTAAGGGTAGGAACATAGTTTAGTATGGGTGGTTCTTCTTCATTCCATTGGCCAAGGACCACGTCATCGAAACTCTTCTTTGAGAATTCTTAGAGTTGCATAGTTAAGATCCGTATATGAATTCTTTTACATTCTTGTTTGCTCCTTCTTCTCCTCTCTTATTCTTCTTTCTAAGAGATATCCCTTTTATACATGGGTACCTTATCAGGATCTTCAATTATCAGGACCCATTTGTGGCATCTTTCTTAGATTGTTAGAGATTTTTTTCATCTCTTACAGTGGATGTTTTTTCCCACTGGGTTTTCCTTCGTTATTAAGATCCTTGTTTGTATGGGTGCCTCATCAATCTTTGTTTCCATGACCCATTTCTCATTTATGAATTTCCACCTCATCCTAAGTTACGATGAAGGGGTGTTGGTGTGAGTCATTTTCCACATCACATGGTGAGTCATCTCACTTAGGTGATGTCAAAGGTCTAGGTTTCATAGGGGTTATGATAGATTCCTTACGCGTAAGTACATCAATGTGTCATATGGGAGTTACTTACATTTTGGGAATGTAACTCCCCTTCTCCACTTGAGGATTCATGGTTACATGCACTAGGGCTTACATAGCACTCCCTATTTGTACCCCTTCCCTTTTTCATATCTATGAGATGGTGTATGATATTTTACCCCTTCCAATCCTCGCATGCACATTTTCATGGTTAATGTTTGCTCCCTCATGGAACATTAACACGCTATTGTATTGCAACTCGATTGATGTTTGCATTATCTTGAAGATCCTCGTGTTGTCTCATTTTTCCCTTTCTTCGTCGAGATATGCGTTACCACATAAGACATAAATCTTTTGATGAAAATTCAGATTTTTGCACACATAATGATTTAGGATCCTGGTAAGAAAAGAGTTTTTGATTTTCAAGTCACTCTGGTTAGTTATTTTGACTTAGCATATTAATGTACAAGATATAATTTAGATTCATGTCTTGAAGGGCTCAAGAGAAATATTGAGGATATGGTTCAATGGAAGGGAAATTTGATCACTTTTGATACAAACATAAATTTTTGGGATTCTGAAATTGTTATAGTGAGTTTTTGTAATATTATTATCATCAATTTCATACTTCCCTACATCATTCTTGTTTCTTAGAGTTGGTCGTTTTTTAGTTTTTCAAGCATATTATAATCATTCGTGATTATTGTTCAGTTGTTTTAACTTCATTTGATAGTAGGATGCATAATTTTAGTCATAAGTTGGACAAATTGTTAGGGTTATAGACAACACGGTTATATCATGAGGATATTCAACCAATTATTGACAAGAATGTTAAGTAATTGATACCACAAAATAAAGATATCATGAAGGAAAGAGGGAAGAAGGATCGTGATGGCATTGCAAGGTATGAAATGAGTGAAATAATTTCATATCTATAGATGTATATTTAAATTTATTTTCCTCTTGAGAGAAATGAGGAATTAGATGATGAAATCTACCATCTAAAGTATGTGTTACCTTTGGGGATGACCCTATGGTGAACTGGTGGGGTACTTATCCTGTAGAGCCAAGAACCTAGGTTCAAACCCATCCCCTATGATTTCATATCTTGATTTACCCGTGGCATGTGGAGTGCGGCATTTGCATGTCACCTTGGGGATTGGGGATGACCCTATGGTGAACTAGTGGGGTGCTTAACCTATAGAGCCAACAATCCATGTTTAAACCCATCTTCTTCAATTAAATTAACGTGAGGGAGATGACGAATAAAAGAATAAAACTTAGGGTTTTCATGGAATGGGATGAAGTGGTGGAGATGGCGAAGAAGCTCAGCTGGAAACCTAGCACAAACAAGGAAGTGAAGGCGGGATCTAAGAAAGAAGTTCTCGGGGTATGGAAAGGAGTGATCATCTCTAGGAAGGACGTCGAATGCATTAGATACTTTCAAATCTTGAGTAAGAAGGATAAGGAAGATTTTGTAGTGAATCTAAAATCTAGAATAGATCTGGACTATCAAAATCATGATTGCCCCCTGGTCATTGAAACTCAGAAGCCCCCCCCCCCCCCCCAGGTGCCTTAAGAGGAAGGAAGAATAAGGGTGAATCAGGGGGGGGGGGGACATAGTTCTCAGAATCACAATGGTCAAGGAAGTGGAGGGACTCATTTTGCCTCTGCTCCAAATTTGTTTAAGGTCGATTTTCAGCAATCAGCCTCCAATCAAAGCAGATCACAAGCTTATATTGTTGACTTAGCAGAGGTGACTCCGATGCTGAAGGTGGATAAACCAGAGGTAAATGTGCAGTTGAAATCCTTTTCTCAATTGGCTATGATCAGGAGATCTAATGGATTGTGGCTGGAAGCTAAATCCATATCCCAGTGGATCTTAGAACATTAATTATGAGATATCTTTTTGCTCTAAGGGCTTCTTCGTTGTTCATTTTCAAAGAGTAGAGGGTACTTTCAAATGTATTTCAGAAATAGTCCATGGTTTTGGGGTAACACGGGACTTTTCCTCACTCCCTGGTTTCTTGAATTCGATCTGAATACCCTCTTTATATCTAATATGCCAGTATGGGTCCGGCTTCTGAATCTTCCACTACACATATGACACACTCTTGAAGATATTGGCCAAGCCCTTGGGATTTTTATCAAGATCGACCTTTCCGGAGTCGTGGCTAGCATTCACACTTTAACTAGGCTATGCATGGAAATCTAGACAAGTTTATTCTACAAGTGGGGAATATGCAACATGTAGAACAGCTTGACTATGAGAATACGGCTTTTTGATGCCATTTTTGCAAGTCCCCCGGTCACTTGTAGGCAGATTTCCTGTAAATCACAAGAAATAATTCCTTAAATAAAAAGAAGATGTCTAGTAGCATCAAGTGGAACAACACTTCTTCATATTAGGCACGAAAAGGTGCAGATAAGGAGGATCATGGAAGAATCAGGAGCATAGATTTAAAAGAGAGAAAAGAACAAAAATAATATAAGAAGGCTATAAGTAGAATGAAAAGAGGACATGAATCAGATAAATCAGATTTTGATCAGGATTATACCCCTAATCGAATTACACCCCCTAGATCCTAACAATATTCGGCTAGCTTTTTCCTTTGAACTAGGTCCGTCGCATGAGGTTATGAAGAAAAAAGGTAAAAAAGGGTGATTTTCTAATATGTTAGACTATTTTTCTCCACATGAAGGGAACTCTTAATTGGGACAGCTTTGTTTTTGTTTGGTTTTATTTTAGTTCTGAGGGCACTTAATTTGTCCCTCTCTATTATTATTTATAGGTAACAAGCCCCTTCAACCCACTTTAACGATCAAAAAAAGTATGTGCTACCTTTGATACAAATTTGTGTATATGATCATCATAAGAAAGGTATATGGTGGCAAGATATATCCCACTTAATAGATACAGGAGCCTATATTATGGAGTACTACATCATGTTTTGTCTCTTGTGCATGGCACTTGGACAAACAAGTTTGGAATTTCTTTAGGGAAAGCAATTTGGGAAAGGGACGACTAAAATTTTTGACTTCCTAAGATAATTCAGTCGAAGACCTTTAGCCCAATTTTTTTTACCGACAACTAAAGAGTGATAGAAAGGGAAACTTATCATAATAAATTAATTATAAAAGTGAAAAATAAATAATATTATAAGCATTTTATTTTAATTTATTAATGATAAAGTCAAATTAAAAATTAAAAAAGAAAAATATAAAGTGATAAAGTAAAAATAAGATAATGTAAAGTCACTTTATATTTATTATTCTCCCCTAGGAGAAAATGCAACCCTTTTACAGGATGAAAAAAGGTTGAAAAAGCATTAAATGAGGGAGTTGAAATCTGATTGGGAGATGGGGGTGGTTATTTGGCCAAGTTCATCTATAAAAGTAAGTCGACTTACTTATAGAAAGCACACTTTTGTATTATATATATATGATTTTTTTCTAAGCTTAAAGGCTGTACAAATATTTTCTAAGGATGAAAACCCTTAGATACATTCTCTTGAGGGAGAAAACCCTCTAAGAGATATAGTAGAAGAATGAAAATTATTTTCCTGGTTGAGAGGAATCTCGAGACAGGGGTTTCCATTGCGGATCAAGATTTCATTGGTGTTTTCTACTTATTTTCCAATAATATTATGGGATGAAGTTACAGATTTCTCGATCAAAGGTTTGAGGGAGGACAATTGTCGTATTTTCCCTCTATTTCCAGCCATTTTATGTGGAGAGACCATCTAAGAACCTGATATTTGGTACTTTGGAGTTTTTTTTGGATCATATTTTGATCTTTGTTTGTATATCTACAACTAACTTGCATAAGTTTTGGCTCAAGGATTATGCACTTTTTAGCTATGTCTGAGGGCAGTTGTTTGTAGGATTATTATAAATAAATTCCAGCCTGTTTTGATGATCAATCTAGTATTTTCTTCATGAGTCCATCTTTACAAAACTTGTTGATTTGTTTCCATTAAATATTCAATGGTTCTAATTCACATTTGGAGGGTTTTCATCTCCATTCCTAGTCACATTTTCTATATAAAAATATGATCTGCATTCATGAATTTTGGATTATTTTTTATAAATTGTTGCATTGGATTGGAATTTGTGTAAAATCCATTTGAGGTGGAAAATTGTCCATTTGGGGAAATTACATAATCATGGTTTAATTTTTTTATAACGTATAATGTTGTGCAAGAAAGTATAAAGTATGTGTGGCTTCTAGATACTAGATGTAATAATCATATGAATGGAATTAATTATTTTTTTGCAATTTTATATGGATGAATTTATTTAATTACAAATAAATTTGAGAAATTATAGTAGAGTGTTTTTTATGAATAAAGGAACAATCAACATTAAAACCAAGAAAAGTGAAAAGAAGCACAATCCGGATGTGTATTATGTTCTTGTTGTGAAACAAAATTCAATGACTAATTCGAAGGTAATACAAAAGGGGTATAGATTTATTTTTTAGCATGATTCATGTATGAATCAGATAGAAATATGAATAACAATTTGATAGAAAAATTTGAGACGACAAGAAACAAGATGTTTCCCTTGAAAATACAAAGTGAATTATCAACAGCATATGCTCAAGATATTGAAAAAGTTGAGATGATAAGAAACAATATGTTTCCATTGAAAATACAAAGTGAATTGTCAACGGCATATTCTCAGTATATCCAAGTCTCTCACAAGATTTAAATGTAGTGATATCTCATCTAAAACTTAAAATAAAAATCCTACAAGATATCACTGTAACAATATCTTAATTGCACCTAAATTAAATTCCCACAATATGTTGTCAAAGAAACATCTCATTTACAAATTCAAACAGAATTCACACAAGATATCATAGTAGTGATACCTCATATTCAAATTCAAAACAAACATATACAAGATATCACATAGGATACATCTTAAATAAAAAAATTGTAAATGCCTCATATTCATTTCGAGTTCACTCAAAAGTAGTCACTACATAGGCATCTTGAAATATATTCAATATTTTCATCAAAGATAAATCTTGGTTATGTTGTTTAATGTTTAAACATTTAAGTTTTGATGGTTTTAAATGGTTTCTCAAGAAAAATATGGTAAATATATTTTTATTAATACAATAGGAAAGCAAGGCCTATGAAAGTTGTATCCTAAGAAAACATACAGAAACTTCCCTGATTAAAAATTCATATAGAGCTATAGATCCTCTTGAAATTGTTCATTTATATATATGTGGACATGCAAACACATATAATTGGAAGAAGGTTATAGTTTTTTACTTTTATTGACGATTTTAGAAGAAATACTTGGGTTTATTTCAAGATGAACAAATTAAAAGGTTTTGGTATATTGAAAAAAATTAAGGTTGTGAATAAAAATCAAATTGGTTATTATATAAAGGTGTTGAGATCAAGAAAAGGAGAAGAATATATATCAAATGAGTTTCTATTGTTTTGCAAAACTCGTGGAATTAAGAAGCAAATTACAATAAGATATGCACCTCAACAAAATGGTGTGGAAGAGAGATAATGAAACTATTATGGAAATAGACATAAGTATGTTGAAGGCCCATTTTTTTGGAATGAATATTGGTTTGATGCTAAAAATTTTGTATTTTATCAATTGGTATATCACCCACAATAAGTGTGAATGAAAGAGTTCCTCAAGAACCATGAAGAAATAAGAAGCATGGTATTTCTCATTTAAGAGTATTTGGTTGTGTGGCATATTCTTATGTGCTAGATGAAATAAGGAAGATATTGGATGATAAATGAGAAAGATGTTTATTTGTGGGTTATAATGACAAATCAAAATCCTATAAATTGTATAATATCATCACAAAGAAAGAATGTATTAGAAGAGATGTTGATTGCATTGAAGAATAAGCATGTGATGAAATTATTGATACATCAACAAATATCACCATAGATTTCCGCGGCTGCTCCGCAACTGCTCCGAGATTGCTCCGCGACTGTTCCGCGGCTACCATGGTTTCTACGCGGGCTTCATCTAAAAAAAGGGTTCGAGGAGGCACGAGCATTGCCAGAGGTTCGCCCCTCTCAGTTCGAAATGAGGTCCCTATTAATGGCGGCGAGAAACCAGTGGTATCTGTGGGAGGTGGATGCAAAAATGTAGAGGAAAATAAAGCACCAATCTTATGGATTGGTATGGCTTGCAATACTAACCAAGACCCCCCATATCAAAACAGGGGTGTTCACTCATGGGACAGGTAAAGATGGTTCAGTCAAAGATTCATTATCTCCTTTAAAACTCAATACTGGTAACTGCAGGTTGCAAGAGACTAAGAGTGGATCTGGTGATGGAGGAAGAGGTACAGGGGTAAGCCAGAACCAGGACAATCTAAACAGCAACAATAGGTCCGGATCTTATGCTTCAGCGGTCTCCAAACAGAAGGAGAATGTCAGAAATGAGCTCTTAAAACCCTCCCAGGAGGTCCCGACGCTGAAAATCGAAGAGGATTTACTTCTAAAGGTTCTTAAGGAGGAGGAAAAATCTCTCCCATCTGGGGCTCATATGCAGATTTCACAAATTTTGGCCTAAGCTTTCTCAGCTTCATGACTGGATAGCCCAGAGATGGAGAGAAAAAATACAAGGTAAGATTGAGCTTTATCCTTGTGCTAAAGCTTACTTCATTGCTGTCTTTGAAACCCCTGAAGATAGGGATTTAATTTTTAGTCAACATTGGGTTTGGGGGGAACATGGGCTTATGTCCAAACCATGGTATCCATCTTTCGACCCATTAAAGGAGTCTTTTGATACCTACCCGATTTGGGTTCGTCTACCAGGACTCCCATTGCAGCTTTGGAACAGATCTTGTCTCATTGCTATAGGGGATACTTTAGGCTCATGTGTAGCAGTTGATGATAAGACCTCCATTCAAACCCATACTACTTATGCTCGAATCCTGGTTGATCTCGATACCTCCAAATGTTTACCAGCAGAAATCAATCTTCAGATTGGAGCCAGGCTCTGGGTGCAGAGGATAGACTATGAGAGACTTGCCTTCAGATGTAGGCGTTGCTTCCAAACTGGTCATGTTACAGATGACTGTGAACACTCCAAACGTAAGACCAAAACAGCCTGGTGGAGGGATTCTCTACCTGAACATCTTACAATCGACTCAAATCCGGCTAAGGATTCGAGTGCCCCCCTGCAAGCTAACCTCACCCATCATGGTTGATTCACAGACCAATACAGAGAAGCCTCCAGATTATTCTTTACAGGCTGCTGATTCACTTATTGTTATATCAGGATGTTGATCCTTTTTTTCGAGCTTTATTTTCCTATTCTGGCTTCTGAGCCTTGCTGTACAAGGGTATAGTCCCTTTCAAAAAACTATTTGCCAATAATAAAAATAATAATAAATTAGAAGAAAATAGAGTACAAAATATTTATTTATCTTCAAAAGCTCTTGATCTAACTATACCTTCTTAAATGTCATCTCTTTTAGACAAACTATTTCCACAACAACATATCACAGTGCACCTTTAATTTGCATTCCCTTGACATATCGCCCAAAAGGAATATCAAGGACACCTAGATCTCAAGGAACCCTAAGAGATTGTCCCAGTGATATCAAGGAACACCCAAATCTCAAGGAAATCTAAGAGATCGCCCCAATGACATCTCCAGAGATTTTTTATCTCCACCAATAAACTTTCATCCTAGTGAAGAATTAAGACACGCAATGTTTTTTCAGCTTCAAGTTCTCATGACATTGACATATCTAATTCAACACTAGCATCACTAAGATATCAGTTAAGAGGGCATCTCAAAGAAGATAAGAATTTTGAAGGATATTTATGTTGAGTCTCTTCAAGATGAAAATTTTCATGTTTATTTTATGATTTTGCATTATTATATCAATTTAATCTTGTATTTTTGAAGAATTTGAAATTGAAAATACAAATTGGGTAAAAGTCATGGATGACAAAAATTGATTCTATTGAAAAAATCATACATGGGATCTTTTTAGCATTCAAAAAGGAAAAGATATAGTTTGACTAAAATGGGTCAATAAAACTAAATTCAATGGAAATGGAAATGTTAAAAAGCATAAAGTTAGGAGAGTCACAAATGGTGTTTTTAGGGAAATCTAGAAATTTTTACAATGAGAGTTTTTCCCCCTGGCTAGACTAGACCCTATTAGAGTTGTCTTAGCAATAAAAAATTAGAAAAATTGGAAATCATATAAAATGGATGTCAAGCATGCATATAATAGTAAAATACTGAAATAATAAATGTGTAGCAGCCATATGGATATGAAATGTTAGATTGATAACGCTAGGTCTAAATATTGAAAAAATCCTCCCAAGTCTGAAAAAAAAATTAGGTGTGTCATATGGATAAGTGCATGGAAATGGGGGGTCAAAAAGTGAACACAAATTCATTTTTTGTCCATTTTGGTTGTAACACACTCACGTTATGGCTCGGTCGCATTATAACGCGATAGGAAAAATTTGGGGTTGTGTTATAACATGAGTGTGTTATACCTTGGTAAATCCGATCCATAACGCACTCGCGTTTCTGTTTGATATGATAAATGTGGTTATGGGAGGGATATATTTACTAAAATAAATGTTTTAAGTTATACTTTAAATTTATTTTAGTAAATATAATAAATTAGGGTCACTCTGCACCTTATGAAACTAGTCTCACAGATCCATCGGTCACGGTTTAGAAAATGGTTTTTTATATTATAACTTGGTTAGTACATAGGTCTTTTCAAAGATTTTAGCATTCATCCTAAATCTTTTAGGGTTTTAAATTCCACAATAGAAGTCTATTTTTGGAAATAATATAGTCATTGTTTAGATTTTGGGGCCTTTTATAAGTGTTAGAGGCAATTTAGGAAGATTTAAGAAAAGTTTTCTCATTCAAGGAAAATCTGCTCAACAACTAACTTTCTAGGGTGCATGGAACAAACACTTTAATAGTGAAATCTGACTTCTCCGGATGCTTTTGGGATCTCATCTAAGGAGATAGGAGGAAAAAAAAATAGGTAATGGAAAGATGTGTGAATCCTATACATGTTGGAAACATCTATTTTTCTCTAGGACTTTAAGGTCTCATGTAGAATTAAAAAATAATACATCTTCCCCTTTAGGTTCTAGACAAAAATGGCCCTAAATTTGCACGATCTAGAGAGATAATCACCACATGGTGATAGGTGAATATTTGTAAATTTTTATACATACCTCTCAGAATGGGTAATGTTATAAATATACTATATTTTACCATGGGTGAGGATCTTATGAGGACGAGGCCAAATTTTTTGATTTAAAAACGCCTTCCTAACACCCTTGGTTGTTTTTTTAAGTGAAAAAAATTCTAACATGAAAAAGTGGTAAAAAAATGAGTTACCATGAGTTGAAAGCATGTTTCTATAACCTCAAGTGAAGACTGAAGTGTTTAGAAGCATTGTTATAAGATCTACATTTTGATGGGAACAAAATGCACTCTTCTAATTACAAGGCAAGAGTGAGGATCACTCTCTTACTTTTCAAGGCCTCCACAATTAACCCCGATGACCACAAATCAACTCCATGATGCTAAACCCACTTTTTATCATCTATAACTTACTGAAATAGTATTGACCATCATCGACAAAGCTACCAAGAAGTAGTATTGGTTGCTTCTACTGCTTCTGTTTGTTTTTTTGCGGTCTCTTTACTGCTTTTTTGCAGTTATTTTGTTGTTTTGTCTCGTTTGAGTAGCTGTTTCTGGGCTACTTCGAGCTTCATTGTAACACTCGGATCTTGATCCATTCTCTCTGATTCTCACTCTTATTCCGGCTCTTAGGCCTTCTTTTGTTCTCAAGGGTATAGTCCCTTTCAAAAAACTATTTGCCAATAATAAAAAAAAACTTACTGAAATAGGTATTCCCCGTGTAGATGGAAGGATTTATCATTGAATTAGATTTGTGTCATATGGCTGCCTATTAGACTAAAATGATGTGGTTGTAATCTCCTTCCTCCTTTGAAGTGTGATCACACTATGAGGTTTGAATGAGTGTTTAATAACACTACCAAGTGAGTGACATCAAGTGAAACTCAGATGATTTCTTCTTCTTACATATATGGTTCTCTACATGAAGATGATCATCTTACCCCTCCTGGCTCCAGAATTCTTCTCAAATGGAATCAACTTCAAGATACTAATACACCTACTTTCTCATATGCCTCTCATGGAGATAGATGATTCCTTGATCCTTCACACATGATGGTCATGAATTCCTCAGTATCTTGACTATCTCATCTTGGCTTGGTCCTTGAAGAGGTTTTAACATGATGGTAGAGTCAAGATATGATTATCCTTAACTTACTCTACTTCCCATTTCACCTTTGAACATGATGACACCCTTTTTAAATTCACAATTCACTTCCCTAACCAGGATATCACATGATTGGAAACATGCTTATAGTATCTAAACACATCTTAACTCAATTGCTCCTCATGGAAATGGGTTTCCTCCTCTATATCAAAGGATTGATCCCTAAATGAGATTTGAAAGAATGTTTGAGGGTGAGATCCATCTTCTTGAACTCCAACTACATTGAAGTATTGTGAAAGCAACTCTCTAAATTGTAAGATGTGAACATGTCGTCAAGTATTGATTAAGTGTTTAGAAACAATATCAAGAGATATGCACCGTTTGTGAGATCAAGATGACTACCATCACCACTCATGGTGATCATTTCTTATCATGCTCATGATTATCATTCCCTTGATGACTTACATTTCAATGAGGTTTTAGATGTTTCATATCCTTCACATACCTCATGATTCTCCTTATTATACCAATTGTCCAAGTGGCTATCTATTACAAATTTTGATGCATATTTGTTTGCCTCTGAACTCATTCAGGGACTCCTATAATCTTCCAAAGAAGACAACATTCACCATTGAAGCTATCATTCCCTACACCCTGGATACCTAATGTTGAACAGATGGATCCTAAATGATATTTTCTTACCTAAATTTTTTAAATTACTTCAGATACCTTCAATTATATTGTTAGAAACTATGTTATGGTGCTTAGATGATTAATTTCAGTGTCTTATTGAATGTTGTATCTCTCTCACACTCTCATTGTCTCTCTCTTTCTTAATTTTTGTCTCATTCATTGTCTCGTATTCTCTCTCACTCTCAATTTCACTCTCTCTTCCTCTCACATTGTTTAGGTTTTAGGTTTTCGAGTTTAGGGCTTATGGTTTTGGGTTTTGGGTTTTGGGTTTAGGGATTAGGTTTTAGGGTTTAAGGCTCAAGGTTAATGGTTAATGGTTTATGTCCTAGGGTTTAGGGCTTAAGGTTAAGGGTTTAGGGTTTAGGTTTTAGGGACTATGGTTTAGGGTTTAGGTTTTAGGGCTTAGGGTTTAGGTTTTAGGGCTTTAGGGTTTAGGGATCAGGGTTAAGGGTTTAGGGATTAGATTTTAGGGTTTAGGGCTCATTAGAGTTTAGGGTTTAGAGTTTAGGTTTAGGGTTTAGGGTTTAGGGTTCCAAGATCAGTGTTTAGGATTTAGGATTCATGGTTTAGGGATCAGTGTTCATGGTTTAGGATTCATGGTTTAGGGTGTAGTGTTTAGGGTTTAGGGTTTAGGGATCAGAGGTTAGGGTTTAGGGTTTAGGTTTTAGGGTTCAGTGTTTAAGGTTTATGCTTTAGGATTTAGGTCTTATGGTTTAGGGTATAGGGTTCAGGGTTCAGTGTTTAATGTTAATGGTTTAGGGTTTATATGGTTTAGGGTTTAGGGTTAAGGGTTAAGGGATCAAGGTTTAGGGTTTAGGTTTTATGGTTTAGGGTTTATATCCTTGGGTTTAGAGTTAAGAGTTTAAGGTTTTGGGTTTTGGGCTCATGGTTAATGGTTTAGGGCTTAGGGCTCAATGTTTAAGGTTTAGGGCTCAGGGTTTAAGTTTTAGGGTTTAGGGATCAATGTTTAGGGTTTAGGATTCTTTGTTTAGGGTTTAGTGTTTAGGGTTTAGGGTTTAAGGTTTAGGGCTCAAGGCTCAAGGGTTAGGGTTTAGGGTTCAGTGTTTAGGGTTTACGGTTTAGGCTTCATCATTTATTATTCACGGTTTAGGGTTTAAGGTTTTTAGCTCATGGTTTAGGGTTTAGGTTTTAAGGTTTAGGGCTCAAGGTTTAGGGTTTAGGGTTTACGCTTTAGGGTTTAGAGCTTAGGGTTTATGGTTTAAGGTTAAGGTTTTAGGGATCAGGGTTAAGGGTTTAGGGTATGACATCTACCATGTGTCTTACAATACATATTATGTTGGTGTGTGGGATCCTATGTGTCCTTCACTCACATATGGAGGGTCATCTCACATGGGTTAGTTTTAGGGTTAGGTTTAGGGTTTGCTTGTGTGTCATGCAGTAGGGTTACTCAGCACCCTATATGTACCCTTTCATTTCTGATTTATGAGTATGCCAAGACACTCTGATGTCTTTCCTCTATGTTTAAGCTTTATATTTGTTGAGTAAGTTCTTCCATTTTTGATCGATCCTTGTCATTGCACTGGAGCTATCATGATTCTGTTTGAGTGTAAATACTTCGTGGTGCATCGTTTCCGATTTAATTCTTGCAAACTCTTTCATGGTATTAGAGATGTGATCGGGTAAATGTTCATTCGTCATTTAAGTTGTGATTACTCTTGGTCTCATTTTTTTACTCCTTGTGTAAGTTTTTCAATCATTAAATTCTAGAAATTTATTGCTAACGTATTTAACAAGTTGTTCTTGGAAAGTTGTTTTTTTTGTTGTGTTCTTCATGCATGCCTAGGTTTCCTGAAGCTTTCAGGGGTTTTATAGCTACATTTAGCTAACTACAGCTAAATATGGTAGATCAATCAAAATAAGAGGTTATTTTTTGGTTTTTTTTTAATTATTAAACTAAAAAAATAGATCTCTATTTTTTTGTCTCTCTTCTGTGTTTGCATGGTATTTTGTAGAATACAAGTTCAAATTTCAAGTTTGGAGTTTTGTGTTTTTGGTGAACTGCTCCCAATCGAGCTCTCCACCAAGATCCTTAGCTCACCTCTAAGCTCCTCTTCTCTTCCCTGAGCTCCTTAACTCGCCATGACTCCCTGGCTCGTGCTCAGCCTGTCTAGCAACTCGTTTATTTTTGTTCTTCCTTTAACCGAGTTCCCTCTGCATGCTTACTCTAGCAAGTCTTGTTCCTGTCGGACAGATCGTGGTCTTCCTAACTAGACTCTTACCCTTCCTCGAGATTAGACGCCTCCTTGTGCAAGCTCTTCTATGTGGGTGGTCGTGTCTCCTGGCCTGAGCCATTACGATCTCCTCCATGGTTTTCGTGCATGTTCCCGAGTTCTTTATGTTTAGCGACCTCCTCTAGCTCAGACTGCAACTGTGTGGTGTGTTGACTCTACCCCAAGCCCTTTCTCCTCTCTTCCTGTATCCTCCGTCAAACTTCTCCCCCTCGGGCTTCAACCCCGCCCACTTGCATACCCATTAGAATCATGTCTCCCACGTGCCCTACTCCCCGCATACTCCCACCGAACCTACTTCCCACTCGTGACCGAGCTCCCAGTCTTGACGTGCCCATGTTGTATCTCGACCCTGCTCAGGATTCATTCCCACTCTTTCGAGCTCCTCTTCTGCCTCATGAGCCTTTAGCTCCCACGTGCCACTCTAGGGTTCCTCTACGTGTGCCCCGAGCCCATCCTCCCTAAGCCTACTCCCAAGCTCCTCCTCATGTGCCGAGCCTGCCTCCTATAGCCTCCACTCAACTCGGTATTCTCCCACGCCCAAATGATCTCCAACCCCAACGCGGAATCCTCCATCCAACTCGGGATTCACTCGAACGATAAGTTGGTAGTTTTTTTAGTAAGTCTTTTAAAGCAAAATTTCATTTTTTGATAAGTTTTTTTTAAATTTCCTTTTTGGTGGGAATTCTTTTCAAGGGTGCTTTTTTCAGGTGGAATTGTTTTTTAAAAAGGGAAATAAATTTAAATAATTAATTAGGATTTATTTTTAATTAGATCTAATTAGTGTTTCCTTATTATTCATAATTAATTAGATTTAATTATATTAAATCTAGTTTTATTAATTACAACCTTAATTATGTCTTCATTACGATTAGTAGTAATTTAAAATTGTCTTTTAATTAACGTTTTTTTATCGTTTAAAAAAAATTCCTAATTCCTTTAAATTAGTTAAATTGGATGTTTTCAAAGCGATAAATTTTTAGGCGTTATTGTCAAAATTTTTTACTAATCGTGCATTCAAGTGTGCAGTGACACTCTGAGCACCTATTTTCCTTCCGAGTGCTTTTCTGGTGTTCTGAAGATCATCGGGACTCATCTTGAGTTCATCTAAAACTTGTATTTACCCTTATTATTGCTTGTGACTAGTGATTACATCCACCATAGTTTGTAGTAATGGGTATCCTTTGTGACGTGAGACGTTTCTTCTCATAACCAAGATTTGATTTCACCTCCTTCCTAGTTTTTTTCGTAAATTGTGCTTGTATACGGTGTCACTTTGCTACACTCCACAAAACATGATTGCGGTCTCCTCTCTTGCACGTTATTACGCTTATTGCAAGAGGAGTTACCAACTTTTTCAAGACGCATGCTCGGACCCGATTGTATTCAATGCACTAAACTATACAGTGCCGAAAGCAAGGGGTTTCTATATTGTCTTGGGTGGTTGTGATTATTTTCGGCATTCCTTCCTTCTCTCTTCACAATGGATGCTTATTCACTTCTGTTGCTTACACTGTTCAAATTTTTCGAGTGGAGATCGAAAATGATTATGAAATTAAGAGGTAAATGGTTATTCCGCATCACCATGGGAACTAAGACTGAACTAGATGATGACCCTAAAAAATCTAAGTGGTTAAACTGTAGTGATGAAGCTTTAGGTCTTCTTTGCATGTCTATTTCTCCTGACTTTCTCTTACACATTGAGTCGTCTGAAACACCTAATTCTGCGTGGACAACGTTGGATAAAATGTTTGGACAACAAGATGACATGAGAGCGCATGAGTTGGAAAATGAACTAGTATGGTTAAATCCTAGTGATTTTTAAAACCTACAAGCATTCTTCTCTAAGTTTGTGCACACTAGATTGTTGTTAAAGGAATGTCAAGTACAGAAGAAAGATTCTCAACTAATCTTGTCGATTCTCTCTAAGTTAGGTCCCGAATATTCTGTCTTTGTGTCAAATTTTTACACTACAAAAGCTACCTTGGGAAAGGATTGGAATATACTCTCCTTTTACTATTTTTCGTCCCAACTCATTCAAAAATAGGACAAACTCATTCAAATAGGGCCTCTCAAGTCCAAGTCACATGCCCTTATAGAAAGTACTAGTAAAGAAAAGAAGGCTGAAAAGAAGAAAGAAAGAAAGGATCAACCTAAGAAGGAAACCAAGACCAAAACTAAATTTAACACGAAGGCTTCGAATTCTAAGCCTAGAGCACAGAAAGACAAGTTTTTGTGTTCCTATTCCAAGAAGTCTAGTCATAAAGAGCATCTATTTATAAGAAAACAAATTGATCACCTTAGTCATTTACTTGAGAAAAATCAAATAGGTGTTCCTAAGTCTATCAAACAAAAAGCTCTAAAGGCCGAGTCTTCTACTGCAAAAGGGTCTAAATCTGATAAGAAGAAAGGAAAGCCCCTTATATACAAAGTTACTCCTTCATCAAAGTGGATTATAGATTCTAGTTCCTCACACCACATGGTTTCTTCGCATGTTGAGTTCTCCAACATCGAGCCTTGTGGTATGTGCCAAATCACGATGGGTAATGACATGACAGTGTCAGTTTCCAGTAGTGGATCGGTAGAGATGGATGGGGGAGCATTCAACCAAGTGTTGAGTGTTCCTGATCTCTCTACCAATCTCTTATCGGTTTACCAAATTACTCACCTTGGTGAAGGAATGCGAGTGGAATTTGGTCCTAACTCAATGATTATTCCTGAGCTTAATGATGGCACTATAGTGGCTGCGGGAAAGGTGGATCACCGTTCACGGCTGTATACCTTTTCCCACTTTACTTCTAATTCTATGCCCACTTCCTTTCTCACTCATGAAAATGAGGTTAGTAAGCTATGGCATGAGCATTTCAGACATCTAAATTATCGCTACCTTGAACAATTGAGACAAAAAGAAATGGTCAACAGGTTACCCCGCATCAAGTTTTCTAAGGGTCTTTGTGAGGGTTGTACCCTTGGAAAGCATCCTGAAAAGAAATTTGACAAAGGAAGAGCCTAGAGAGCTACTCGTCCCTTGGATATTGTTCACAGTGATATTTCTGGTCCATTTCTGTCTCCTTCGTTTACTAGAGCTATTTATGTGCTCACCTTCATTGATGACTATTCATGATATACTTGGGTATATTTTCTTAAACTTAAGTCTAAATTCTTTGAACATTTTCAGGACTTTAAGGATCTTGCTGAGAAATAGGTGGAATGGTCTATCAAGGTTATTCAAACTAACAATGGAGGCAAATATGTAAATAAGAGGTTCATGGATTTTTATACTTCTGAATGGATCTCCTTGCAGCATATAATTGTTTATAGCCCTTCGCAAAATGGAGTAGCAGAAAGAAAGAACCGTACTCTTAAGGAGATGGCCATTTGTATGATTCACTCGAAGTCTCTTCCTCTACAGTATTAGGCTGAAGAAATGAATTGTGCTAATTACATTCAAATTTGTGTTCCACACAAGGCAGTAAGAGGGATGACACCCTTTGAAGCCTAGCTTGGAGGCAAGTCTGATGTTGAGTAATTTCAAGTCTTCGAATCCAAGGCTATGGCTCTGATTCCCAAGAAGAAATGCAAGGCATTGGATCCACAATCCAAACCTTGTATCTTTGTAGGGTATCTTGATGGAATGAAGGGATATTGATTATTGAATCCTACTTCTCATGAGCTTTATATTGAGAGAAGTGTTGAGTTTGATGAGTCTTATTCAACTTCTACTTCTCTACCTATTGAGGTTCTTCAGCTTACTGATTCTGATTCTGACTCATCAGATGATGTTGTTGTTGAGCATACTCCTCTTCCTGATCCTCCCGAACATAAGACCTTTGAGTCTTCTGAATAGTAGTGATGATGAGGACTATGTCCCTTCTCACTCGACTGATGAATCTTCTAACTCATATCCTGATCCTCCTGGTACTCTGTGGGCTAGGAAAACTTTGCAAAGTGTTGGAGATTTATTTAGAGATACTTTAGATATGAGACGTACACACTCAAATTTCATTGGACCCCACTCTTTCTTCACCTCTGCTTCTGATCCACAGTCTTTCTGGGAGGCTTCCGGTATTCCTGAGTGGGATTAATCCATGGATGAGGAGTATTCCTCTCTCATGAAGAATGATACTTGGTATCTCACCCCTCTTCTGAAAGGAAGAAAAATCGTTCGATGTAAGTGGGTGTTCCAACCAAAGTATGGAGTAGATGGAGACATCAAAAATTTTAAAGCATGATTAGTAGCTAAGGGTTTCTCCCAGATAGCTGGGGTTGATTATACTAAAACCTTTGCTCCGGTTGCAAAGATGACTTCTATTTGACTGACCCTTTCCATTGTCACAGCAAATAGATGGAAATTCCATGAAATGAACATTAAGAATGCCTTCCTTCATGGTGACCTAGAGGAAGAGATCTACATGGAACAACCTCCAGGTTATGTCCATGATCCCTCCCTCGTTTGTAAGTTAAAGAAGTCTCTTTATGGCCTTAAACAATCCCCTTGGGCTTGGTATGCCAAGATGGACTCCCTTTTACTTACATCAAGGTTTACGAGGTGTCACTCTGATCCAAATGTTTATACTCTATGGAAATATGACTACATACTCATCCTTGTTCTCTATGTTGATTACTTGTTGATCACATGCAACTCTTCCTCTATCATTGATTCTGTGAAGATCACCTTGGCCAACAAGTTTCCCATGACTGACTTAGGTCTGCTTCATTAATTTCTTGGGAACCAGATTTCACAATCTAACTCGGGAATTTTGATTTTGCAACCTAAGTATGCTCTTGACTTGCTTGCTCATTTTTAGATGTCCAATTGCAAGTCTTCTTCTACTCCTTTTCTTTTTGGGGTTAAGTTGGTTTCTGATTGCTCTACTCCCTTGGTTGATGGTACCCTTTATCGACAGTAGGTGGGGAGCTTGATTTACTTGACTCACACTTGACCGGATTTATCTTATGTTGTTGGGATCATGTCTAGATTCATGTAGGAGCCACATGAGCTGCATTGGAAAGTGGTTAAACGGATCCTTCATTATGTTTGTGGCACCTATACTGATGGCATTCACTATTATGGAGGGGTGGATATTGACTTGATTAGGTTCACAGATTTTGATTGGGCCGGTGACTTAGATCATCAAAAATCTACCTCTGGCTATAGTTTCTCTCTTGGTTTGGATCCTATTAGTTGGTCTAGCAAGAAGCAGAATGCAATTGTGATATCTTCTATAGAGGTAGAATACAGAGGATTAGTTAACGTTGCCACAACGATTATTTATCTATAGGGTATTTTGATAGAGTTTGGCATCCACTTTCGGTGGCCTATCATTATCTATTGTGATAACATGAGCACTATCTCAATTTGTAGAAATCCAATTCAGCATCAACAGACAAGCACATTGAGATCCATATGCACTTCATACGAGAGCTTATTCATGATGGTATCATTAACATTCAGTACATTCAGACAGCTGATCAGATTGCAGATATATTCACCAAGCCCTTCATTGAAGTGAAGTTTCTTCACTTGTGGTCTCTTCTTGGGGTGAGGTCTTATGCAGCTGCTCATCTTCTTCAAGCTATATAGTCCTTCTCTTCTTCTTATTCTTCTAGGACGATGTTGTTTGTATATGGTCACCTTATCAGGCCTTTAGTTGTCGGGCCCCATTGACACATCTTTCTTAGTTGTTTAGGAGTGTCTTCTTGTTATGTCTGACTCATCGTAGCCACTACCCCAATTTAGGGTTTAGGTTTTAGGGCTCAAGGTTTAGGGTTTATGCTTTAGGGTTTAGAGCTTAGGGTTTAGGGCTTAAGGTTAAGGGTTTAGGATTAAGGGATCAAGGTTAAGGGTTAAGGGTTTAAGGTATGACATTTACCATGTGCCTTGCAATACATATTACACATCTCTACCAAACTTGTTTCTCCCCACATATATTTGTGCTCTTGAATGTCAATTTCTTCACACTATGAAACAAATTTCACATTTCTCATATTTCCATATATGGTATTATGCAAGCCAGGATGACCCATTGGAAGCTAGAATAAATAATCACATGCTCATATTCACATTCATGATTCACTTTGATACACATTCATATTCACAAGAACCTCTTCTTCCTTGAGAGTGCTTGGTTTGTCTCGCTAACTCGGTAAGGATTACGTATACTTTAGAAACTTCACATTTCTCATGACATATATCGTCTTTGCCACATAGATGTTCAGCATTGGAGTCCAAACTATAAAGATGGTCCTTATATTTTATTGAAGAGAAAAAAATTGGCATTTATTTATACCAGATTGTTCTTGGATATCTGGAATTTTCCTCCTTCAAAATATCAACAGATGGAAGGCATAAAATTGTAATGACTCTCTTCGAATGTTCTACCTATGAAGAAGATGAACCCTTTTCAATTGGGTACTCTCTATCAATACTAATAATAATGGGTAAGACACAGAACATACAATGAGTGAAATAGTTCCCATGCGATGGGAAAAAGAAGATAGCCATATTGGGTAGCATTTCTTTTTGCAAGCTTCCCACAGGGAAGGGGTTGCTTAAAAAAGGGTTGTACCGAATTTTTCTTGGATATCTAGCATTTCCCTCCTTTAAAATTGTTGTACCAAATTGTGCACACTCATTGGGATGTCCTGATAAACTCTTATGGGTTAATTTATCTTAGATGATAAGGATCCTTATAAGATAAATCTACCTAGAATTGGGTTATAAAACTTAGGATTCTTCTTGAGTCACACCATTAAGGAGAAGACTCTAATACAATTGTGAAGAATACCATTTTGATCAATTTTATTCATGTGGAACTATAACTTTAAGGTGAATCACATGTTCCCAAACTCCACAATGTATTGAGCTCATTACTAAGCACTAAGTGTTTAAAAACCCTCTTGGGAGGTATGTATTGATTAAGAGTATGAGATGATTGGTAGCATCACCTTCGGTGGCATTGGATCAAAATGGATGCTCCCAAAATGTAAAGGATTATTCAATATTTCAATTTCCTAATTTTTTTCCTCCTAAATCCTTATGGAGCTCCCAGAGAAGTCGATGTTCACAATTTGATTGCTCATTCCTTGCACCTGAAAGCTCGTTGTTGAACATACTATCCCTTAATGATCAAAAATTTCCTAAATCTTCTTAAACTGCTTCCAACACATTCAATGCTTTCAAATACCACCTTTAGATAATTAATACCTTTTCATAACACTCATAGAGGATGCACACAGGCTCTGAAATGGCCAAAATTGGTCTCTTAGGCTTGTCAATGAATTAGTCTTTTATTGCACTTTAATGAATCGAATAGTGGACCTTTTAAAACCTTTTTGCAAACTTATACACGTTCACCCAATGCATTAATAATACCTTACAGGACAAGGTGATCATGAAACAAGAGGCAGGTGGGCCCGGAGAGGGATTCAAGAAGATTTGGGAGAAAGATTTCACATTGTGTCTTGGTTTTCATGGTTTAAATTTTACATTTTTGGGTTATCCTCTTACCCTTCAAGTTTTCAAAATCATCCTTGAATGGATTCAAATGTAGGATGCCCATACACTTCTTTATCATATCCCTCTCATGAGAATAGGTGACTTCTTGATCTTTCACACATGATGGTATTGAATGCCTCACTAGCCTTACTAGCTCATTTTGATTTGTTTCTCGAAGATATTTGGACACAATAGTATAGTCAGGATCTAATGATCATCAATTCACTCACTGAGCCTCACTATGTTGGTGTGTGTGACATGCCTAGTCATCATCCACGTCCCCTGGTGAGTCATCTTGCCTTGCAAGAGTCATAGGTCTTAGGAAGTCAAATGAAAAGTGTCAGATTCTGTCATAGAATCTATCATTATCATTTGCGTCAGTGCATCATAGGAGTTACATTCCTTATTTGGAATTGTAACTCCTCCTTTAGTGGCATCATATGCATCAGTCACGTCATATGTGTCAGTGGCGTCATTGATATTCTTTCCTTGTTTAGGCATGGGGGTTACACAGCACCCCTATTTGTACTTCCTTTTTTCAATCTATGAGCATGAGCAGACCTGTTTTCTTACTTGCATATTCTTTCCATTGATTTGAATCTTGCTTATTGTGTTGGAGCTTGACGTTACCATCGGAGTGTAACTTCATTGTGGTGCATTATTTTCAACATTAGTTCTCACAAATTTCCCTCTTTCATGGTATCAGAGCTGGTTTTGGTAAAACGTGCACTCTTCATTTATCAAGTTGTTTATTACTTCTGGTTTCTTCTTATTTCCTCATGCAAGTTTTTTTTATTATTTTGGAATTGTATTGCTCACCTCGTATTGAGGTTTCAGCAGTTGCAAGTTTGAGGTATCTGGTTGGTTTACTTTATCATGGGTTGTTGAGTTCATTTAGGATTGCACTTCTATTCTTGTGAGCTCATTTTTACTATGGCATGGACCTGTGGCTTTTTGTCTTGAGGTTACCTTTGCATTGGTGAACCCGCTATTTGGGCACGGTTTTGATTTGGAGGCTCATTTTTTTGGTTTTTTCGTGCATTGATTTTTTCATGCATTAGGTTTTAATACCTCTCACCTCAGATCTTTGCTCCTTGTGCTAAGCATTCTTTGCAAGGTCATTTAATGGGCTTCACCTTTTGAGCTTGCATGCATTTGTTTTCACTCTACCTACATTCCATCTTCATAACTCAGGTTTTTCTTCCATGAGGTCATTTTCCTATCTAACATGGGCTCAAAACATCTGCTCGTCTAAACTGCTTCCTTGGGATTGCTTGTTCGACTCACATATGGTCTCTGACTCATGTATGCTCAGGCTAGTTTGGAGTGTTTGGCTCCACCGTTGAGCATCCATCCCTATCTCCCACGTTGTGCATTGATTCACAACTTAGCTTTTTGGGACTCTATCACTTTCGTTGCATTTGGTCAGAAGCCCCTCACTGCCTAGCTCTCCTACCCAAGCTCACTGCTCAACCCATCTGGCTCGTGACTTGTTTATTCTCAGTAGTTCAGGTTTTGGTATGAACGTGAGCCATTGTCTATCATGCTCCCATGCATCTGGTTTGGTCATTTGGCTTGGTTCGTGGTTTGAACGTATTTGTATTGGTCATTACAATCTCAGATTCTTCTATTGCTGGTGTGTTTGCATTGGCTTTTCAAGCCTTTGATTCATCCTCCTTCACCACATTGTTCATTCCAGCTTCTACATCGACCTTGGATTTTGGCTCATTTTTTAATCGACCTTCCTTGGTTTACACCTATGCTCCGTCTCAGAACGAACGTCCCTCCTGTATGAGCTTGTTCCTCTCTGTGTTGGAACTCGTGGCTGTTGGATTTTCACCGACATTCTTTAGCATTAGTCACTTGCTACACTCCATTTTGCATTGCCTCTGATTGCTGCCTTCATTCTACTTCACTGTGTAAGTTTGTTTCGGCCCTGATCAGCCTCTAACTTGGTCTTCACCATTGCAGCTCGTGAGCCTGATTCACATGTTCACCAGAATCAGCACCTACGTGGTCTCCATTGAACTTGGAGCAATTAGAAGGATGTGGCATTACTATTTAGCCTACAACCTACTTGAGTGACATGCTTTTCACTATGTTTATTATCATTCAGGAGGTGCTCAGCACACTTGCCCTCTCATTGTCTTGGTGTCGGTGGAATCTGCAAGACTGCTCTGCATTTTCCATATACAACATGGTGGTTACAATCTACACGTGGCCATTTCATTTGTCTGCAGCAACCAACGTGACTACACCTGATACATGTGGTCGATACCCCTTAATCTCACGTCAACATCCTCACAACCATTTTTTATTCTCTCCTTCCTTCTTTGACCTAGTGGTCATGGATTATCCTTCTATATTGTTCATGGTGTTCGTGGTGATCTCTAGAGGATTAGTTTTACTCATCTCCTTCAACTGCGTTGTCATCTAGGAATGGTTACTCTTCTACCCAACCATTTCAACGTAGCACTGCAACTAAACTCTATAGAAATGGCTACTTGACATGGACCACCTGTCACCTTGGACATTTCAACCACCTAGCAACTCATGCAATATTTTTGGTCTATCGGCTCGAGACTTCCTTCTGCGTGGACGTATTGATCCTAAAACTGGTGTTTTGTGTACATTCTTTGCATTGCTCATACCTTGTTCGCCACTCAGCATAGGTCTCATTACTCTCAGATCATTTTGTACTAAACCACGTTACTTGGCACCTCAACTCCTGCATTGTTTATGATTTGGTCTTCCGTGACTCAAGTTGCTCATTGCTTCATGCAGCTCACCATGTGTATTGACCGACAATACCTCTGTATTGTTGACAGCTCTTGAATCGACCATGATTGCTCATGTGCCAATCTTGTGTTGTTGTCTACCTACTCCATCTCATATTGCCCACTTCTATATTGTTCCTATGCAGTGTGCTCAAGCTCTTAGAGATTCTCAGGGCACACAACTCTGTGGATCTATGTGCCCAATAGGTTCTAGCCAGGCCATCCTCTTTGCTTGATGGTTTTTCCCACACCCCATGTGGTTTCTCCAATGGTTACTTACAACTCTGACAGTTACAAGGATGTGGCATCACTAGTTCATCTTGCACGTGGCACAGATCCCTAGCTAGTCAATGTGGGCCCCTTATTCATATCAGGATTCATTGGTAAATCAATCTTTATTTTTAAATATTTTAAGGTTAAAATTCTTTAATTCATTGGCATTGTAAACCTTTTTTGGGGGTATTTTTGCTTGTTTTATTCAACCTTCCTTCGAGTGTCAAAGACGGAGGGTGAGGTCTGGGGTTGGCAGGAGGCTAATCCCCCCTCGCAATAAAAACAAAATAAACCCTATCTAAAATTTGATGTTCATTTCCAACAAGCATACATACGACACCCTTTGCATGCATTTAGGGCACTTTTTAATCCATTTGCAGGCTTATTAGCATTTTTCCATCAGTTGCGGGAATTGTTTTTTGCTATAACTTTTGACTCGTTGCTCGGTTTTGAGCACTTCTTTAGTCAAAGTTGCATGTTTTTTCACACTCTAGTTGATGGGATTATCAGTTTTGTAAATGCACTATTTTATAAAGTGCCACATTCTGGGGGTGTCTTTGTATTGCTTAATTCAGCTCATTTTGAATCATCTTGAGCCTTGTTTTATCCCTTTTATTGCTTGTGGACTTGTGAGTGCGTCCGCCATAGTCTTACAACAAAGGGATTATTTCGTGTGATGTGAGACATTATTTCTCACAAAGGTTTCTCTTCCCCTTCTTGTTTTCACTCATTCTTGTGCTTTCTTGTGGTGTCAAACTATTGCACCCAACGAACCTTGATTGTTGTCTCCACTCTTGCGCGCATTATTACGTTGATTGCAAGGTGAGTGACAGACTGGTTCTTGGCACACAGTCACATCTGATTGTAATCAACGCACTAAACTATAAAGTGCCACAAAAAGGGGGGGTTAAACTTGTATTCCTTGGAGGCTCCTCTCGTCATGGACATTGAATTTCATCGCTCTGTTGTTCAACTAGGACCAGGAAACTACCTATAATGGAAGAATGGGATACTCAATCATTGCATTATGTACAACTTGTTACCACATCTTCTTGGGTTGGCACCTGAACCTATTGACCACATTCATCACCAAAATTGGTTGAATGAGAATGATATGGCATACGGGCTTCTTTGTCTTACTATACCAGAGGACCTTCAACGTCGATTAGAATTCACTAAGTCTGTGCACCAAGCCTGGACCTTCATTTGGAATTTTCATGGAGACTTTGATCCTCCTTCATCTGGTTATGGATCTTATGATGATCTTACATCCATGGAGGAAAGTGAGTTCACTGATACTTTTTCTTACGAAGGGCCACCCACACACATTTTTGTGCATGCTCCTTCAGAACTTAGTATTGCTCCTATCATAGTTCCTAGTAACTCTCCTCCACAGGACTCTTCGGTTGAATTATCACCTGTGCACCATGTTGCCTTGGATCTTAGGTTTTCCCCTTCATGAGCATCTACTAATTCCATTGATTCTAGCCTAGAGATTCTACCATCCCCTGTTGCTTCCACAGACCTTGAGATTGCTTCTTCAAAGGGTTCATATAATCCTCCACAATAGGACATTGATTTCCTTGACTCAGACTTGGATGATATGCTCGAGGATACCGAAATCATAGTGCAACATCTTCTTCCACCTACTGCCTCTTCAGAGATCAGAGTTTCCATCACACCATCTTCCACTGACTCTCCACTGCAGTAGGTTCCTTTTCCCCTTCAGGGCTCTCCTTCATCACAACTCAACTCTCTTGATGATATATCTATATTTGCAGACTCCCACCTTATGGAGATTGACAGGATTGTCACCGTTTCTCTTGATATATTATCTCCTTCCCATATTGGGCCACCATCTAGGCACACTCCATTCTCCTCCTCCTTCCTCCATTGATCACAGACCTTTGGTCCCTTCAGATTCATTAGGATTCCATCGAAAATCATCTTCTAGAGGAGATGGATAGCTCTCTTTACTTCTTCTCCTCTTCTTCTTTCTAGAAAGATGTTGTTTGTATATGGGAACCTTATCAGGCCTTTAGTTATCGGGCCCCATTGACACATCTTTCTTAGTTGTCTAGGGGAGTCTTATTTTCTATTCTGGCTTACCATTACCTCTTCCTTGGCTTCGATGAAGGGGGGTGTTGGTGTGTGTGACATGCCTAGTCATCATCCACATCACCTGGTGAGTCATCTCACCTTATGAGATTCATAGGTCTTAGGAAGTCAAATGACAAGTGTCATATTCTGTCATAGAATCTATCATTTTCATTTACGTCAATGTGTCATAGGAGTTACATTCCTTATTTGGAATTGTAACTCCTCCTTTAGTGGCGTCATATGTGTCAGTCATGTCATATGCATCAGTGGCATCATTGATATTCTTTCCTTGTTTAGGCATGGGGGTTACACAACACACCTATTTATACTTCCTTTTTTTTATCTATGAGCATCAGAAGACCTGTTTTCTTATTTGCATATTCTTTCCATTGTTTGCATCTTGATTATTGCATTGGAGCTTGATGTTACCATCAGAGTGCAACTTCTTTGTGGTGCATTATTTTCGACATCGGTTCTCCTCCTAATAGAAGGATTGATCCCTAAATGAAACTTGGAGGAATGTATGAGGATGAATTCCATGTTCTTGACCTCCACATTGTACTGAAACACTACAAATTCCACCTCCATGACTTGTAAGATGTGTGTTCATTACCAAGCATTGATTAAGTGTTTAGAAACACTCTCATTAAATATGCATTTTTTGTGAGCCTAAGATGATATCCACCATCAAGCATGGTGAGCTTATCTTATCATGCTCTTGATGACCTTTCCCTTCATGATTTGAATCTCAATGAATCTCTTGATGTTTTAGATCTTTCACAGACCTCATGATTTTTATGATTGCACCCATTGTCATCATGATTTTTCAGATCCTTCACAGACCTCATGATGACCATTCCCTTTATTATTTGAATCGATAAAAACTTACATATTTGTTTTGATTTATTATGTGTTATAAGAAATTACATGAGTCCATATATTCAAAAAATTGATTCTACTTTTAGGAGTTGTGAGGTTTATAAAATATAGTTTTGAGAAATCTAAAACTCCTAAAAAAAATTGTAAACAATCTAAAAGGCCCCAAAACCTAAACAATGACTATATTCTTTCCCGGAATAGACATCGATTGTAGAATTTAAACCCTAAAAGCTTTGGCTCGAATGCTGAAATCCTAAAAATTACCTATGTATTGACCAGGTTAGAATATGAAAAACCATCTTCTAAACCATGAAAGATGGAGTTGTGAGACTAGTTCCATAAGGTGCAGAGTGACCCAATTTTTTTATATTTACTAAAATAAATTTAAAGTATAAGAAATAATAAAGTATAAAGACTAATAATTTAGTAAATATATCCCTCTCATATCCACATATACCACATAGCAAATAGAAATGCGAGCGCATTTTATCTTTTTTAGATTTGAAATTACCAAACCATAGGCTTGGATTTTCCTTGGATATTAAAACCAAAGGTTTGGACTGTGTAATCCGTGAATAAATATGTGATTTATAAAAAAACATCAAAATGTCACGTGTACACCCCAATAAAAAATGTGCTATGACATAATATTCCAAAAAAAAAAGTACTACAATGTCAAGCTCGGTTTTACTTTGGTGATAATATGCTTCTTTCTAAAATCCGGTTAGTTCAAGGCTTTCATCCATAATTTCTTTTACTAATGCCTTCTTTTCCTACGAAATCCTATGCATGCGTTTTGGTGCACAATTTATGATTTTTTCATCTGAATTTCAAAAAAAACTCCTATTCAAAACTTCATTCTACACGCATTAAAAAAAAATTAGAAAATGACTTTTTTCTCAAAATTACGAGGGTGTACACACAAATATTTCATTTTTCGGGATGCGTGCACTTTGAAAATTAATTTAAAAAATTATATATTCTTCCAAAAATTATGAAAAATTAGTGGAACCTCAAACATGGAACTACCTAACTTTCTACCAAAGGGATTTGAAAAATAATTTATAAAACTGAAAAAATGGGGGGGGCGGGGGCGCACACACAATAGGTTCTTATCTTTTTGACACAAAAATAGACATACTTTGTGTGCGCACCACATTTGACCATCTTAATCTCCACCATTTTTGAAAAAAAATAGTAATTTAGAAACTAGATTCCAAGCTCTACGGTACATATACTTATCACTTTGTCAAATTTTGAGCATATGCATGCCGAATTATTAGATGAAGTTCAGGTTTTGCTGATTTCAGGAAAAATGTGTTCTTTTTTTACCCCCTTTTGGCCCCCCATTTCCATGCACTTACTCGTATAACAAGATTAACTCATATTTTTTAAATAATGGATTTAACAAAAGCAAACAACATACCAACATTATATATTAAGATGAACGATCAAGGTCAAATTTTGATAGTGTGTTTATATGTTGATTACTTGATATTTCTAGGTGATATTTTACTAACTTATTCAATTCAACAATGAAGAAAGAATTTGGTTTGATAAAGTATTTTATTGGCATGGAAGTTAGTCAATGACAAGATGTGATTTTTATATGTCAATCAAAATTTCTCAATGATGTTTTAAAAAGGTTTCGAATCATGAATTGGAAGAAAACATCGACCTCATTTTTCGTGCAAGATTGAAGCTAAACAAAGATTATAAGGGATCCAATGTTGATACAACTCTGTGCAAAAGACTTGTTGGTAATCTAATGTACTTGATGGTCACAAGGTCTAATATCATGTATGGAGTAAGGCTTATTTCAATGTTCATGGAGTCACAAAAACACTCTCATTGGCATGATGGAAAAATAATTTGGAGATATGTTAGAAGAACAAACTATCTTGGGATTTTCTACAAACATCTAATCAATTCAATTTGATTAGTTACAAGGAAAACTACTATGTAGGAAGTATAGATCATAGAAAGAGCACATATGGTTATGTTTTCCATTTTGGTTAGGTGTAGTTTATTGGGTCACTAAGAAACAACACATTGTCACCTTTTTTTCAAGAAAACTAGAATATGTATCAGACACAATAGGAACATGTCAAGCAATTTGGATGAGGAGTGATGTCAAACTCAAAACATGAGTAAGAAGACGAGACAAAGATCTGGTTTTATTATATTTCAACTAGAGTGTTGTCAAAGAATCATGTTTTTCATAATAGATAAAACAACTTCATATAAGATATCACTTAATTAGGTAGCTAGTTAAAAATGGTGAAATATATTTAGAATTCAACATATCAAAAGATTAAATTAATTTGTTGAAATCTTCATAAATCCCTTACAAAAAGAGAATTTTCATTATTTCAAAGAAATTTGGGCATCATAGACATATCATTGTAGGGATACATTAGTGATCAAGATTAGGGGAAAGTGTAGATATATGTGTGATCTACCCTACCTAAATTAATTATCTATAAGTCCTTCAACTTTAAATTTTATTGTATAAGATATTCCTATTTATTATTGAAAAAAATTTCAACACAAGTAATGTGAAGAATAATTTCTCATCAATGTAGATTTCCTCAAAGATCTCCTCAAACCACTAAATGCCAACATGAGAAGAAAAGCACCAAGTGCTACAATATTTAGAAATTAGAATTTATTTCATCTATATTGTAGTATAATTTCTTATTTTACTTATTTTAAGACACACCCTCAAAAGAAGGATTCAAACCCATAATCCTTTATGAAAATCTTTTACATCCTTTTAAACACAATAGTATTATATAATCACAATGATATTCAAGCATGGGACGGAGCCTCATGAAGTTGCCTTAATGTTTTTAGTTCTTGTGCCCATGTGCTTAAATTTAGATTGCAATCAAATGTTTTCATTGCAAATATTGTTGTTGATATGTATACCAACATGGGGGCATAGAAGCATTCATAAAGTATTTCACAAATATTCATTACGCATTGTGATCTCGTTGACCTCGATGATTATAGCATATGCTCATAATGAACTTGGCAAGGAATGCACTTGTATATTTGAACAAATACAATGAGGAATGAACCCTATTTCATGTCATCTTTGTTAGTGTTTTTTCTACATTTATCCATGTAGGTTGCATGGATGAGGATTGACATTACTTTGATTGAATGACTCAAGATCACTATAATTGTATGGCATATCTTCTTGACTTTGGTCGTGTTGGGTATGACAGAAAACCATGTCCATAGAATCAAAATCAAATTGTGGCATGCTTTGCTCATGTAAAACATGCATCTAAATGTGCACAAGAGTTTCCATCAAAAGATCATGCAACCTATGTTCTATTGTCAAACATGAATGTTGAGGGTGGTGGGATGGATAATGTAACTGAGGTGAGAAAAAATAAGAGAGATAGAGGAGTTTGAGAGAACCCTCAATAGTGATAGATTGAACACAAGAATAAGGTGCATGTGTTTACTACGGCAGTCATATTACATCCAAAAATAAATGAAATCTCTTGAAATATAGAGAGTTTGACTATCCAAATGAAGGTATCATACATGGTGAGTTTCATGTCATATTGTATCCAAAAACAAATGAAATCTCCTTGGAGATAGAGAGTTTGACCATCCAAATGAAGGCATCATGGTAAAAGTCAAATATGTAAAACTCGAGTCTCTATTTCATAATGTAACTTGGGAGCATAGACCACAATATTTTTTTCACTATAATAAAAATCTTTCTTTAAGTTGATTAATATGGAAGATCTCATACATTAAACACCTTTTATATTTAAAAAATTTCGTTGTTATTAATATTAATCTTTTAACGATTAATAAGAACATGTAATCATATTCCAAAACATTATTTTTTACATGAGAGTCGTCAACACACATATGAATCATCTATCGTGATCATCAAGAATCTTCAAGTTTGTAACTAGTGTGGCACTTTCATCAATGTGAAGATACTTGTTTCCACCATTTTAAGGATACCTTGTGTTTATAGTTGAAATATTTGTCATGCAATGTAAAGTGATGGGAACCACATCTTAATTCAATTTGTGCCCTATTTTGGAATGACAAGGTTTTGGCTTTTGTTATGTTACAGATTGTCACACTATGAGAAATTGTGTGTGTGTGTGTGGACCTACTTTAATAAATAGTGAGGTAAAATTTATATATTCGCATATTTTCTTTAAATATATTAACATCTCTTTCTCTTTTTAAATACCATATTCTTACTCTTGGAAATTTAATAAAATTATTAGTGTTAGCTTGAGTCATCTCAAGATAACACCATGAGTAGTTATTAGAATCAATATCTAAAGGTGCTTGCGAGTGACCGATAGACACTTATATTTATAAGTTTATTGGTCTCACCCAAATATAGGCTTCTATCAATCATTTGTAAGTACCTTTAAAAAATGGTTGTAGTAGTTTTTCAAACTCCTTTTATCATATTCAATCCCATTCTTGTTTTTAATGAACACTAAAAAATATACATAAATTAAATTAAATACATTCGTAGGTTATCAAGAGTGGATATTTTGGGAATGCCATTCAACAACTTAAGATTACGATGACACCAATCGCACCATAAATTAAAAACTTAGTAATAATCATGAATGGGTCCAAAACTTTCATTTTTCATTATCTATGAAATGTTACTTGTCTTGAAGGTACAATTAAAGTTAAAACAACACGTCATGGTGAAAAAACAATTGAGAATCACTGTTGCAAAGAGTGATTCAAACTACAAATGAAATTTGGTTGATGTCAATGAGGGGATCTGCAGCTAGGAACTTATTCACTTCCATTATAAAGATTTTAAGGCGGGGCATTTGGAGTAGCCACCACGGATCCATTCCATATAGTATTGTGGCAGCTAGAAACTCCCCCAATTTTCACCAAAACAGTCAACTACTTGTGCCAGATGAGATAATTATCTTCCTACGCATCCAAATATATGGAATCGAAGTGTATTTCTTTCTTGACAACCCCACGCCCATAATTTGAAATTCACAATCTAACGATTAAAAAACATAAAAAACCAACAATTTTCACCACTTTGATGTGGATAGGGAGATTGCATTTTCTACCATTCGATCAAGAATTGGAAATGCAAGGCCCTCTTTAAAGTCAATTTTGTGGACAACCCAAGGTTCCCTCTACCCGAACCCATAGTTCTATTTGTTATTGTCCATTGCTAAATTATGTACCACATCAAAATCACAACACTATAAAAACACAGCAGCCTTCATCATTTTGTTTTTAGAAATGATAAAGAATAAAGGAATGCATATTTGTATACCTTTCCATCATGAGGCAAGGCAAGAATGTTGATGACAAGGGAGTAACCAATATACACACCAATCTCCATGGTGTTTGTTGAATTTATCAACTTCAACAATAAATCTATAAATTTTCCCCTATTTACAAAAGTAGCCATCATGATATTGTCAAATAAAAAAAGAAAAATAGAAAAAATCCAACTGCTTGAGAGTATTTGCAAAATCCTAATAATGCGCAAATATTTTCTTAATTTGATAATGTTGTGTTGTTTCTTTCCTCATGAATTGGTCTTAAATGTAAATTTATACCTACTAAACCCTATATAAACAAGTCAGACACACTTATTTAGTTACTTGGCACTTTCCAGCAATTCTCAAGTGAATATCTCTCATAAGGCACTCAAAGCTCTCCAAAATTTCCCTAAAACAACAGTACACATTAGGAGCAGCCCCTACATAGGTCTGAAGCACTCCAAATTAGGTTCTAGAGTGAAGTTTCCCATGCCAAAGACTATCAAATCCAAATCAAGCACTAAAAATTGATGACATCATCATCCGGGTGCTAATGCATAATGGGGTTTCCATAGGAGAATGTGAAGTGCTATGGGGGGCATCACATTACACACATCAATAAACAACAAAGAAAAGGATAATATGTAGGAGCTTACTTTCTCTTTGGTTTTCCAATTTAAACCTCCACTAAAAGTTTATTATTATCAAGTTTACTGCTTGCCTTAAAGAAGTTATTTGTACCAATACATAGAGTCATTAAGTGTAGGGTCTTCCATAAAGGTCAAAGGATCATGAAATTCAAGATGGATATCTACAAGTTAGCTTGTGTTTGACTGCTATATTGCAATCAGCCTGACAACGGCAGCACAATGGTTCAGGAAATTAAAGTGGAATGAAGGTCAAGTGGTCAAATCTTCCGGGTTAGTACTGTACTTGTTAGCATTCCGGGTTAGCATTGCAATATAGCAGTCAAACACAACCTAATATAGCATTGATAGTTCTGATAGTCAAACACAATCTATAAGTTAGCTTGTGTTTATTGAAAGTGTAATTTCACAACTACCAAAAGAATGCAAACGTAAGGCAGCAAAACCTTTAAGGTGATTAAGTTGCAGTGAGGTGGACGAGGATTCAAATCTTTAGGGTTAGTACTATACTTCTTATCCACATTCTCTAACTGTGGAATTTAAATAAAACAACACTATTGAAGTGTGATTTCCAAGCTACCAAAATAACGGAAAGGCGGTAAGGCAATTAAATTGGAATGAGAAGGTCAAATGCTCAAATTTTCAGGGTTAGCACCCTACTCTACATTTTCTAACAGTCCAAATTAAAAAAAAAAACACTATTTCATTTCAGAACTATCAAAAGAATTGCACCTTCCTGAATGTCCTGCAGCTTCATGACTCCCTAGTAAATGATAGGATTACTGTTTTAATCCCATCTTTCTTGTTTGTCAAGCCGTTCAGTCCATCTTGTTAAAAAAATTATAATTCTCCTTCAATGGATGTTCAATATTGTCTTGGACTTCACATTTCTCCTCCACCTTACTGTGGAGAGTCATTGGAGTCTAGCATCAGCATTTAACTTTGTGGGGAAACTACCATGAAATATTTTCTGCTCAAAGAACTATATAAAGAGCTGGAGCAGGTGGTCTACTTCAAGATGACAAATAGAACCTACAAAGAAATATAGGAGGCAACCTACGAAGAGCTGGAGCAGGTGTTCTGCTCCGAGATGATTGGGTCTCTCTTTAAATATACCCCTTGGCATTGATAATTAGCAAAACGCTAGAGGGTTATATGAAGGTCTGAAAACGACTACATTATAGGATCAAACAACTGGTGGTCAAAGGAGATTCATAATTTTTAACCAGTATTGAAGGATAGAGTCCCAAACTGGCATCTGAGCGACATCCTTTCAGAGTTGAAAAATAAAATAAAATTCTATCCATCCTTTTAAATGAGATCTACTTTAACCATCTTATCAACTTGAGTGGGTCTTTTAGTGAGACTTTAAAAGATGACCACTAGTCATTATGACTCACAGTCACTCCGATAAACCTCTCGAAAGAGCATTGACAAGACAACCATTAATTAGTGGCACTACTCCAGATCGTTTTATATCACCTTCTTTCTATAATAAGTGGCACTACTCCAGGCCGCTTTATATCACCCTCTTTCTATCATAATAACTTTTCACTATCACCAATTTCTCTCACCATATGTGCGTGTAGTGACAGTTATGTTACGGTGTGCGACTGTGGAGGCAATGATGAGAGGATTCAACAGAGGGTGTGAGCTTGGCAGTGGTTGTAGAGGTTCTGTGAATAAACCCTATAAGAGAGGCAACAGAAGTAGCTATCCCGGGGAGATCTCAGACTGAAATTTGAACTGTCTTCAAGATTTATGATGCTTTCATTTTGACCATGGCAAGAATGATCCATGGACCACACAATCTGGAGTACGGGCAGGTGTGTAGCGAAATCCAACATCTCTTATGGAAAGCATTCGTGAAAAATGTGGGAAATTCATTACTGAAGAAGATATTCAGAACTAAATACGAGAAGGAAAAAGAGAAGCCACAGGAAGGAACGCATCTAGTGAGCGATGGGAGGCGTTCCATCCCTCTTGGCTCATGTCGATTCCCTGGTGTCCAAGCCGGAAGCACTGAAGACTGACGAAGTAGCCTAGAGGCGTCCTAGACCTAGAAGCCCTGTGGTCCATGGGAAAGCTCTTTCTGATAAGTAATGCTCCATGGCTTCCAGATTGACTGATGTTGGAAACTGGTGAGCAGAAATGGTTGGGGTCTCCTGTGGGCAGGCACCCAACGAACAAGAAGACCATGTTGGATGTGACTGTGGCAGGCAAAAAGCACGAGTATTGTGTGGGCTAGTGGAAAGAGGCATCACAGGATGTCCAGTAGAAGCAATTGACACCATGAACTTCAAAGAGCAGTGTCTGCAGGAAAGGAGTATGGCCTAGCAGGAGCAACAGCTTCGGGACTGCAAGCCCGTCACTCTATAGGAGCAAGCTCCACGTCAGTCTTGGCTGATGCATTTATGAGTTTGTGTTTAAATTTTAGTATAGGATTAGCTAGTATGTTGCCAATTTTTTGAATGCCCCTTATATTGGAGGCCTAGGGCCAAGTGGATTGCCGCAAAGTCAGCATTATTGTAAATAATTCACAAGGTGATAAATATTTTGAAATTAATCTTTTTCATTTCATTGGCTGTGTTTGGGGGTTATGCACATTTGATTTCCACTGGATTTCTCACAGCTGTATAAGAACAAGGTACCTTTTTCAGCCCTTGTTTACCTCGTAAAAAATGCATTGTCTATTCTCAGCAGGTCCATGCCCCCCCTAATATGAAACACTCGGTACACAAAGAAAAAACAAAGTATCCATCAAACAAACGTAAACTAGAAAACCCTGAAAGTAAGTAATTGCCAAGTAACAACACACTAGACATACAGCTTCAAGAATCAAATTTATGATACATGTAACATAGGTGACAGCAAATAAATACAAAAAGCAACATAACTTCAATTGTTCTCCAAAATATCAAAAACTACCAATGTTAGAGGGCATGAAAAGGATAACTGGCATTCTAATGAAATTACTTGATTTCAATAGCAAAAAATGTAATCATACAAAGCCAAAGAATGGAAAATAACGACTATCATACATTTACAATTTTAAAAAAATATGGTTTCTTATGCTATACAAATACATCAAAAAATCACAAAGACCAAATTGGGCATTCAAATGATTAATAAGAAAATTCATCGTGCCACCAAATGAGGAAAAATTGAAAAAGTTACCTACAACAAGAGCAAGGACAACGTCTTAGACCATTTAGTATTGTGCGATTTTTGTCTTGAATGTATTTTTGGGCTGGTGTATTCCTTCGTGGTGATACTCACAGAAATGCAGAGTAATGATTGTCAATGAGAAGCTTTGGACCGACACTGTCCTAGAACAATAGCATCATAAGCCTCAATTGGATCACGAATTATACAATTTGTAATGCTGGTCTTAGGAAAGGGTAATTCCAAGTTCTTGATCAACTCCTTCTCCTCATCCATAACAAGTTTCTCATATCATATCTTATAAGCGCCTCCCCTATGGAACACTATAATACCCTCTAAACAGATCCCAACAGACCAGCCTTGTTATTGCATACTTAAACTCTCTTATCATTTTTGGACTGCATCCTTCTATCAGAAAAGTCACCTATTCATAATGTTTCCTATTATACAGTGACCATAGATTAAAATGGTCATGATCTGCTAACGTAAACAGAATCAGTTTGATAGGTGTCAAAAACCAGGCATAGACTATCATCCAATAGATAAAAACAAGATGGATTCTGCAAGATCAGACCACAAATCTGTGAACCTACTAGGTAGGATCGGTCTTAGGAACAATTTTGTAAACTAAATGGTGATCATGAAACTGAAAATGAAAACAATTAATCGTAAATACAGCTCTGATATCTGTTATAGTGATATGATGCAGGCAATATATATAATATATTCAAAAATTGACCCTGTGATTCTCTTTTACAGGCAAATGCACTTGCTTTTGAAATATGCATTAATACGCGCTACTTTGTTTCTATTTTTATCATTTTTCTGACACAAGTAATTTCATTGTCTTTTGATGCACATGAAAAGAAAAGGCTGTGAGGCAAAACCTCATCACGAACTTATACTCACCCTCTTAGAAGTGTGGCTGGTTGAAACAAAATTTTAGCAAACAATTAATCCAATAGAGTAAGAACTATATACACATAACTGGAACATGTGAACCATCTAAATAAAAACAGTAAAGATCAAATTGACTCATTAGAAAGGGGCCCAGAGTTGCAAGCAAATAAAAAGTTTTACAAAAAAGGTTCATTCACATGGATGAAAAGGGAACATCGTTGATTATCATTAAGCCACTGGTTCCAGAAACTATACACATCCCAAAATTGGTTGACAAATCCAGGCACATAAAGCAAGACCTCAAAAATTATAATCGCCCATATGTAGTTTGCTCTCGTTATGCTACAAATCTCCTCCCTGAGGTTGGGACTGCCTCTAACCTAAAAGCGCATTCAACTGCCTTTGCATAACACCAACAATATTCTCTAGAGCAGCAACCCTGCTCTGCAAATCACTGAACTTCTCACTAACCTCTGCATGCACAAAAGATCATGCCACCATCTCAGTGTAATAAAACATACAAATTAATAAAAAGGAAACCAAAACCAGCTCCCTAAGGTGGTAAAATAAAAGGAAATGTTACCTAAACTCTTTCCTGTAGAACATGATGGAATGTCGACACCTGACATTTTAGGGGTAGGTACCCCACTTGGCCCTGCACTTTCACTCGGACCCTTCACCCGTATCCGCACCCGCTTCACAGGTGGAGCTTGTACCACACTATCCAATTGTCTCTCAATGTCTCTCTGCTGCTTGTAATAAAGGCAATGTTATGGCCTTGGAATAATCATCTTTTTATGGACTATAGATAATAGGCAAATCCAACTTGTGAAAGAAACTAAATCAATTTCCCTTACATATTAGACCTTGAATAAGAGGGTAAGCATTTTCATGTATACATTAGCCTTGAATCAATTTATCATCTATATTAAGGATTATGACATGTATAGGAGTATGAAGAGGAACCGGGTCTGTGACATTGCTATCAGAGTTGGGAGTTTTTCCTCTCCCCTGCTCTCAAAAAATGCAATCATCAAATTGTGTTTTATTGAAGCCAAATCATTATCAATGAGGTAACTTGAGAAGAAAATGCAAATATGGAATTGTATTAATCTGAGTAAACTTGGATTTCATAGCTAATAGAATACAGCCTACTTACTTTTTGTTTTAAATAACACTTTCCGAACTGCTTAGGTACCATCTCAACCAATCAGACTTTGAAGCAAATTGGTTGGTTATACTAACCTATAGTTGCCCCACATTCTGACCACTGAAATCAGGAGACACACACCTTGGGGTAGGGTACACATTGGGAACAGGTATGTGTCTCAGAGAAGGGGAGAACTACAGAAGCCATGTCCGTCCTGCAGGAGACAGACAGGGAACATTCCTTGATGTCTCTTGGCGCCTCAAAGGACTTCTACTATAAAAAAAAGGGGGCAAAAAATAAAATTAAAGTAATTGAAATACTCTATGCCCAAACAGGTTCTTGATGTCTCTTGACGCCTCAATGGATGTCCTATTGCTATACAAAACCGAAAAAAGCAAAAAGTAAAATTAAAAGAAATGAAATACTCTGTGCCCTAAAAGGTCAAAAGATCTGACCCAAGCCATTTTTCTCTCATTCATACAAAATATTAGTGGGAATTTGGAGAGCGTGCAAAACACATTCCCAGGATTTTGAAAGAAAAGGAAACCAAGTTTATAGAGCGATACAGGCTTGGGCATCATATATTTGCAAGGAAGTCCATCACAAAAGAGACATAAACAATGACAGCTGAGAGGAACAAATTATGATTCAATGTTTACGACAACTCATTTAAACTTTAAAATGTGTATGCAGATGTACCATTGCAGCATTCCATTTATACAGCAATGGCATGGCAAACTAAAAGTGTAAATGATATTCAATTACTCAGGAGAAAAACAGAAAAAACTTGGAAAAAGAAAAAGGGGCCGAAATATCTATAAAAATAGAGGAAAAAATTCGGAGTAAAACAGGAAAAACTCAGGAATAAAAGGCAATTCCTTGCAAATAATTTGATTACAAGCTGGTTTTTGGCTGTTTTTTCAATTGTGCGTGGGCTTGTAACCATTGACCATGGTTCTCAGAAAAATTTGGCTCAGCGGTTATGTTTGGCACAGTTCTAGGAACAGTGGATGATCACGAATAATTGTCAGTTTCTGCTTCCATGGTATCTATATCCTTGTAGTTGTACCCACACCCACATCTCTTGGTGACCGATTCAAAAGACACTTACTGCCTCAAACAAATTTTGATCTGACTCTGTCAAAATGTAGTGCATGTTTGCCTGCTTGCCAATAAAATGGCTACAGCATGTTCTCTTCAATGCTATAGAAGGCTCTATAGTTTCTTTAACATGTTCTCTTTTTACAAGCTCTCAAGTTTCTTGGACCGTAAAGCTGCTTCTGTGCTATCTTAGACTGATCATATTGTATTCAAATTTTTAAATAAGTGTCCGTTGTTTTTGCATAACAGGCAGCCATAGACACAGCTTGTAAATCTATGCCATTATCCTTACACCATTGTTTATGTTTGATGGGTTTCTTGGAAGTAAAATGGCACAAGAAGCCAGCTTACAAAGGATCCACTCAGAGGTCAATGGCTTCCTTGTACAAATAGCGAACTCTGTTTTCATATAGCCTTATTTACCAGCACAACACCTGTTACTGCAAGGGTTAAGCCCATAAGAAATAAAAAAGTCAAACCATTTCCATGATTAACAATTGTCACAAGTTTTAATTGCTTCAAATTAAGAATAACCATCTAGCTTTAACAACCGTATTGCAGAGGTTAAATAAGTTGTACACTTTCACCATATGATAGTACAATTCTAGTTCCTAAAAAAACATACAAACTGTTGCACAGCTTCTTGATTTTCTTAAACAAAAAGAAAACTTACACATGCCAGAAACCTTTAATTTCTTAATCCAACAAACAAATTTCTAAAGATGTATATTGGTATTTTAACCCAAACATCCTAAAGGATAATTATTTTCACACCAATAATTGCACAGAATATCAAGTACCAAACAAAATTTGGTGTTGATTTTTATATAGTTCAGAACATCATAAATTATAAAACGCAGACAATGCCAGATCTTACCCAGATTTCAAAATATTAAACCATGTAAGTGTTGATTCTACACATTTTTCCTGTGTTTTGTAGAACGTTAACTATCCATTTAAAGTTGTGAAAGTCTTTCTATAAAGATGCTCACGTTGCAAAATTTACTAAATATCCACCTTAGACAACTCTGTATATAAATTCAGCCACAAAATACAAAATGCAAAGACCTGCCAACTACACTTCAGTTCCAAACAAACAGGTGCTTGTAATTTATTACTTTTGTGAACCACCACATAATATGTGTAATCTATAGCATGAAGAATGCATTTTTTATAGGGTGAAGTACTTTGACTTGTTTAAAACTAAATGGATGTACCAACTGACTTTTAAGAACGAATCAAACATATGACTCCACTTTAGGTATATCAAATAAACGGACTTCAAAAATGGAAATAATTGACCCTCGTGAAAGCTTGTTTGAAAGCTTTGTTAACTACGAATTTGTGTGTACAAAAGTGCTTTAGCAGTCCAAAAGAGCAGAAGACGTAAAGTTATGACCCCTCAAACTTTTCAGTTGCATCATTTCAATTTTGTATAACACAAAGTTAAGAGATGGATATTTATATATCAAGTCCAGAGACGGGTCTTTTTCTAGCTCAAACATTTATTGTTTGCATCTAATATGCAATTGAAGACAGATTAGACAGCCAACTTGCCAAGTCTCTTGTCCTGGCTTAAGGAGACCCAAGCAAGAAAGGGCCTGTAAAACAATATGATATGCAGATAACTCCTCCAGATTGTGCTCATTTTCTAAGTCAATGTCTTTTTTCTGGTTCTTTTTGTGGATGGAGAGATGTTTGGTAGCATGGTCAGCACTTTCCTTAAGTAGAACACACACTACTTTATTTTGGAATACAAAGAGAAAACTGATGAAACTTCCAGTGATTGAAACATTAAACTTTCAATCGTTAGTGTTCATTCCATTGGAAGTCACAACTTTCTTTGAGATTTATATTTGTAACTGATCTATGCCTTGTGTCAATGCTGGATAGCTATATTAAGGCTTCGTCTACATTCTCTCTTCTTTCTTCAAATTATACGTACTGGTAGATTATTGTTTATTTAACTTGTTAGACTCAAGGCTCAAACGCTAGTTGATGCAGTGGAATTATTATAACTCTAGATTTCAAACCTGGTTGTGAAGAAAATTCCCTAGCAGGGCTCATGCACTCTCACCAAAGGAAGGCGATCCTAATAACCCTAATGACCCGGTGATTACACCTAAATATCAGAGAGAACTACTCCAGTCCTTCCAATGGAGCAGCCCTAGTATTCTCACATCTGCATACTTGGACAAAGGGTTTACCCTACAAAATTGGGGGTCAGCTCAAGATGCATAGATTTTGAGCTGAACCCTTCTGAGCTAAGAATTATCCAAGTGACCGTTGGACACTTGGGAACTCTCAGCTAAAACTACCAGATCTGATTGACCGTTTCAATGAAAGAGGCTCCTAAACTAAGCGGTACCTGCTAAGAAAGTTTAGGGAGCTCCTCCTTGAGAACACTAAGTCATAATGCTCTGTTTTCATGATGAAATTTACTCATTCAAATTACTAATAAGAAAATCAATTGTAATTTTGAAAAAAAACAGCTAGAAGGGTTCAGAGGTAAATTCTTACCGGCAAGGGCCAGCACCCTGGCCTGGACCATTTACCATTACGCCATTCCCGCCTTGTCCTCATAGCTAACATGTGGTACACTTTCTCCCCGTACTCTGGGAAATACACACGGTAATATCCAGCAGGGAGTACCTCTGAAACAATACCCCTCCACCAGCAATGACAATCATATATTTCAACTGGATTATCGACTTTCCAATTTTTGGTCTTGATTTTCGGAGGGCGTGGCCTTATTTGAGTGAAGTGGAAATCTTCCTTCAAGGGCTCCTTCCTCTCGTTCTCAAAGTTTTCATGTTCCACCTTATGAATACCTCCTCCCTTATAGGATACGACAGTCCCCTCAAACCATGCACCTCTATAACCTTCCTCATTAGTGCATACTTCAACTTTCGTACCAGCGTTGTAGTCCATCCCTCCAACCCCTAAATCAGTAAAACCAAGCACAAACGAACAACATCACCCAATGTAACAAAACAAGATGGGAGCAATGTATTGAAGAAGAGTGTAAAATGTATGAACCCACTAGGTAGGAGCTGCAAGGCAACACCCACATGAACAATTATGCATTCATGAACCATTAAAATAATCAGAAAAACAATTTTAGATAGCTCTCTCATGTTTTATAGTGTCAAGCAAAATGGGTATTGATTTTTTGAATACCCATTAGTATATCTGCTGATCGATCAGCATTGTTCTTTGAACGTGGGTATAAAGTTTTGAATGAGTAATTGCATCACACTTATATGTTCTTCAGTTTTAGAATTGAAGTCATTTTAATCTACCTTCCAATGTTCCTGGCAAATGCTAAAAACGTAGACAATCCTCCGGACCAGCTTATTTTGGATATGTCTGAGTGTACCTAGCCAGTTGACAACAAGTTCCTACTTACATGCAAGTACAATTGAGCGTTAATGGAAATATGACAGGTACTTCGAGAAGTTAGGCCGTACGGTAAGTGTTAGTGCAAAGTCGCAGCTTATTTTGGATAACAGTACCTAAGGTCGTAAAATTTAAAGGGCAAAGGTGGGAATTGTACATTTGCCTTGTTAGAGGCCACCTGTAGATGTGGTAAGTGTGTTGTCTATGAAGTAAATGTTGTTCTTTACTGGTCTATTATCGTTTAATTGGGAAGGAAGGGAACTCCACAAAATTAGGCACACATGAATGAGGCTGGAGGAGGTAAAAGCAATTCTAGGGTATTTAGATTTTAAGGTTTTTTTCCTGGAGTGCTAGTATTTATGTTTCCTTCAAAGTTGTGTTTTTGTTTATTATATGAGATGAAGATCTATTGTATCGAGCTATCTTAATGATCATTTTGTTGGTGTTGTTAATGTATATGTCTCTAATGATGGCCAAAAAATATCAATTTTATGGTGATGGTTAATTAATAAATTGTTGTTGGCTTATTGGTTTGTTTGGAGCACTTTTAATATGATTTAAGTCTCTCAAGGATTAAAAAAAAAGTGTTTTGTCGATGTAGTGTTGCATGGGAGAATGAGAAGCGTGGTTTTATTTTTAAAACCTTTGGGGGTTCTTAGATCCTCTCTTTCAATGGTGAAGGATTTACTCGACAACCTTGGTGTACTTGGTCCAATTTTTTAGCAAGAGTTGATAGAGTTCTCAAAAGACTTGATCTTGTAATGCTTTTCAAGTAACATGTGTTTGATTTTCATATTTACGGCAAGCAAGTTGTTAACACCCGCTAAGACATTGTGCCCTTCAGTTAGAGTCACATCACTTTCCAATTAGTATGGGGAACTTCCCACCTTAAAGTGCCATGTACACATTTTTTCCTCAACATGTCATTTCTAGAGTGCAAGGGTACTACCCATCTCATTACCAAGGTGTGAAACTTAACACCACATCCTCCATGTGCTACTAGTTAGATTGAGTGGTGGAATGACATGATTAGTTGCTTAATCACCTTCCTCTGCCACTTTGGTGATTATGTGGTATGTGTTCGCAAGTAAATAGACTGTTTAGTGCATAAAGAATTCCAAAGAGTCTTTGTTCAGCTTACAAGTAGTTAGCCCCTTTGATTCTCAATTGTAATCCATGATGGTTAGACTCGAACACAAGCTCAAGCTAGAGGAATGTCATGTTGTCGTGGGTGCTCAGATTCATGATCATATGCATTAACTCAAGGTAAAAGATCGAGCTTCCAAAAATTTATTTCAAACCTTTGTGATCCAAACAAACCTAGTAGTAAATTAAAGCTATTCAAATTGTACATAATTGGCTCACCAGCTTTCTTAAAATCTCTTTGACGTTCTTGGATCACTACAAGTTAGTGCTCCAATCTCAAGAGATGTCAGTTGAGCGGGAGCAAGCTCTTCAGGAATGCATTGATGTGACCCGCTGCAAGTTAAAATCCTCAAGTAGATAATAATATGAAGCCTCATTCGCCCTGAAAGAGATTTGATAGTGGTGGAATACGTAGCTAATGACAAGGCTTAGGGTATTAATGGTTTTCGTAGTGAATTTTATAAAGTTACAAAGCCATTTATTGGTCTTGATCTATTACATGTCTATAGTGAAACTTTAGACAAAAAGTCCTTACGTACGCTTATTAATAAAGGTAACATCAAATCCATTGGGCGAGATTTCAAGGCTATATATGTATTGTACCTTTCTCTAGTATGAATTAAATGTTTCTCTATATTACATATGATTTATTATCTTTTCATTAGAAAATTCATATTGAACATCTCGTAGGACGGAGGAAGATTCACAAAATTAGACAAACACATGAATGAGGAAGGAGGAATATTTTTAGACCATTTGAAGCAATTCTAGTATTTTTAGGTTTTGAGGTTTTTTGTTGTGTATTTTGTTAGATGCCACGTACTTCTAGATGGTCGTGACGGGTCTAGTATTTATGTTTCCTTCAAATTTGAGCCCTTATTACATTAGGAAAAGATCCATCACATCAAGCTATCTAGGTTATTCTTGAAATTAATGATCATTCATTTGGCATTGTTGTTGTTTATGCCCCTTGTAATGCAAAAAAGGATTATATAAAAGTGAGAAACCAAAACCAAAGCAATTGATTCATAAATCTAATCTATTCAACACTACCTCATATTGAGTTATATGGAAGGGAGAAAGAAATGCAATACCTGCTATCCAATTTAGCCCCTCGGGCGAAATTGGACAAACAAGACCCCACAGAGAGAAAATGAGGGATCGATTAGGTCAAGGGAGATCACATTTCGAGATTGATTGAACAGGTTGAAGAGGACCAAACACATTGCATAGGAGCTCAGGAGTTTGAGATAGTTTGGGAAATGAAGAAATTCTTAATTTCAAATTCAGACTTCGGAGGTGGGGTCGTTCAGAGGTAGGCCGAAGTGAAATTCGGGGACTTGGCGAAAAGAAGCACAAAAATTGAGCTGAAGGTCCGAAACCCGAAGTCCAAAACTCAGACTTCGGGGTTTCGTAGTTTCACGAGCTCAGAGCAATTTACAGTAACAACGATCTCCGAAGCACACACTCCCGAAGCTCTGAATCCAGAAAGTCTAAATTTTCAGATTTTGGAGGTTGCAATGCATTGTCGGAGTCTGAAAAGAGGTAGATAACCACCCACATTTATTGTAGTATGACACCCTCATTCTCATATGGCCACAACTTTTTACTGGGAGCTCGGATTTGCACAAAATATGTACTTTTTAGAAAGCTCTCAGTGTCCTCTACACAACTAGAATGATGAATTTTTGGAATTTTATTGAGACAAAGTAATTCAAAATGAAGAAATAAAGTCTGCCATTTTAGAGGGTGTTTCAAGTTTTCTTACCTACCAAAATGATGAGGTATATGGTTCCTTTCTTCTCCAACAAGGAAAAGTACATGGAGGCATGGGTTTTGCAGTGGCACCCATCAATGTTGGAGGTGATTTTAATGCATTTTTGAGTGTTTAATGAAAGGTTTTTGAATTCCTTCTCTCTCCTTTTCTCTCATTCTTCCTATATATTGTAAGGAGGGGCTCATTTCAAAAGGTTGGAAAACTTGTATATGCCCCTCCCTTCTTATTTTTGTTTGTAAGAGATTTTTTGGAGATTCCAAACCTCCCTACTAGACATTTTAATGTAAAATATATACCTTTGGCCCTAAATGTGATGTATTGTATCAACTTTGAGAGCAATAAAATCATATCTACATGGATGCTGCAAACCCTCTTTTGTGTTATATTGCAACTTCCTAAAATTTCATTACATGCAAGGTTATTGTGTATTGTTGATGTTTTCATTACAAGGTTTTAGTAGTATTGTGTTTATTATGCAGGTTGTTCAACCTCCTTCTTGGTGTATCACCTTCCCTTAGAGTAGGTTTTATTTTTATGCATTTTTTCTATCTTTGTCTCCTTGGAAATATTAGATTAGGGTTATATTTACAACTCTCTGTACTTTGGATTAGTTGGCACTAGGATAGGATAGGAACCAATCTTCATCTGGAGATATTTACCGATTGCAAAGTCCCACACTTTGGGGAAAGCTCCATGTTATGCAATCACACTAACAGTTTCAATCTATCGAATTGCAAACAATCAGGGGTGTTGTGATTACGCATTAATAGTTCCTTTGAGCATAATCTTGGTAATAAGGTCCATAAAGAGTTTTAAATTCCACAAATATGTGAGAAACATTAGGGTGGGTATTATGAACTATAGCCATGTCTCTCTGCATAAAATATACCCAAACAATACATAGTGGATTTTTAGCAATATTTTACCTAGAATTGAAAAAAATAAATTAGGTGGTCTTACGCGCTCTAGAACTAATGTTTAAAAGTGAATGAATATTTACTAAATTAAGGGTAGTATGATCTCAATGCAATAAAGTTGTTAGCCTAGTCCCAAACCTTAATAATAATTTAGTTATAAAACTCCTTTGAATGAAAGATGAGATTAATGATTAAAATAGAAACCCTGATTATGAAGGCTGGGTAGGGATATGTCCATAAATGACAAATAACAATATTACCCAACTAATCATATGAAAATATTAAGACCTCATTGGAGCTAGGACATTGAAGTTAGGAATAATTCAAAATGGGATTAATGAGAAAATTTGAGAGGGAAATGATTTAAAGGATTCAAAATGTGTCAATCGGGATGGAGATGGTCATTGGCTCAAGGATACAGATGAAATAGTGAAGGAAAGTGGACTTGTGCCATGGATTGAACAATATTATCCAAAAATAAATTATTATATCTTTCTTCTATCTTTAAGGAAAAGGTAGTGGCCATTAGCTCATGAAAGATTTTAGATGTCTATATTTTCCCCTGTTTGGTAGGTTCTCTATCTTAATGACCCAATATTGACTTCGTGAGAACCTGGTTTGGATGGTGATAAAATGCCCCCTTGAGGGGTTAGGCTAGGGACCTGGATGTTGTGGGTACCCACTCTAATAGAGGAGATACTCATTTTTTGTTTATTTTTTCTGTTGGAATGAGGACATTTTATAGGTTTAGGATAGGATTAGGCATTTGTTTAATACAATGGATTTTATCTCTTAGTAGATGCCTTCCTGATGAGCTCCCCTATACAGGCTCCTCATATTTTCCATATCTAGGATAGAGGATACTGGCTTTACCTCTTGAATTTTGAAAGATCTTGTTGTTCTCCTTGGCATTAGCCAGGAGCCTTGGACAATTTATCTAGATGTGGATTCTAGTATTTTGGATTACAAAAATGTAATTCTCTATCAAGATTTATGTTTCAAGGGTGCATCCCAGGATGAAAACACCTTCCTGATGCCTCTATTCTCTTAGACTTTGAGAATTTGGATCTTGGGAAAACCTCTAGAGTATGAATCTTCTCCTATTTTTTATGTCAACTATAGGACTATTGGGTACAATGTTGAGTCTTACAAGGATATAGTTCAAACATGGAAAAGGAATGTTGGGGATGTTGGCTCTCTTTTCCTTGATCCCCTTCCTAGGATGGAATCTGGTATGCTCCCCCACATAGATCTTGATTGATTGTAGTAAGAGGATGAGGAGGTTAGATATTTAGTTTGATGATGATGAGGACTTAGGTGTGAATGATGACCCCCAAGGATAAAATATGATGATTGTGGAGGTGTGCTACCATAAAGTGCCCACTGTTATCATCATTAGCAATTATTAATACACTGGCATAACCAAAATTGCACCAAGGTATAAAGTACCATGATGAGCATCAATTTAACCAAATTTCCTTATCCTCATATAATCAGAAAGGGGAAACAATAGGCTAACCGATATGGTCCTCATATCATTGGACCATGAAAAATAAAAATAAACAAAAGGGACTCATGTCATCAGCCAATAATGTAAATGCAAGATAAACAAACACACACAAGCAAAAGACACACAACATTTATGTATAAATTTTTCTATTATTTTCTAAATGGATGTTTAAGGTGACCTAGATTTTGTATGTTGCAGATTAGGTTGGATGTAGGATTTTTACATTATTTGATGCTTTTGATTTTGGTTATTGGGGATGAGGAAGATGGAAGATATTATGTAAAAGAAAAGGATTCATGATGGGATAGCTCATGAGGGGATGAGAAGTTAGGATGTGAATTTATCCTGCAAGTCCCAAATTGAGTTTGGGTAGGATGAAAGGGAATGATTGAAGGAATTTGGATAGGTTGGATATGATAGGGTTCATTGATAGGATTACATGGGATGTGGGATTAGGATTCTTCTTGTTAGATATACAAGTTGTATGAGAGATGTGGTATATTGATACGATGGGTAGATATGGAAGATGAGAAGATATGCCCTAGGTACAGGGAATCCATGAATTCAGGGATAGATGTGGTGTGCCCCCAATCTGTAAATTAGGGTGGTTGTGTATTGATGGATGCAATGGGTTCAATTTTCCCCTAGCTCATGAGATAGGAGAGTAAAAGGAATCTTGAAAATGTTTATGGTACCCCTAACAGATGGTAGTAAGGTCTTCCCCCAGTCATGATGATGACAGATTCAAAGGTACATGAGGTGGATTGGTTGCAAAAGAAAGGATCATCGTCTACTCACAGGTATGTTTGATCCTAAGGGTGAAAATGAGGTGGATGTGATAGCACACTGGAAGGAAAATAACATCAGTGAGAGATCTGTAAAGATAATCCGAACAAAAAATGGTGTAAGGAAAGAGTTTAGACTAAAAGATAAGTGTTGACCAAGGTCTAAAAGAATACCTTGTAACATACAATCCTATGTCTCTATGAGACCAGAGTTGTGTACGATTGTGATGGTTAATTACCACTATGATAGTGAAGACTTATCTGAGTAGTATGTATAAAAACTAGCCAATGTATAGGGAGTGATTAAGTCAATACAGGTTGTATGGAAGGTGAATGGAAGGTTTGGTATCTAAAATTTTTCTCCCTTTCAAGCCAGAAACATCACAGATTGGGCATGGAGCTTAGAGGCAGATAGATCATAGTGTGTGTCGTTTTGTAGTCGGGGATGAGATCTAACTAGCCCTTTGTTACTCAGTTTTTAGAGAGATGTATAACACCTTTAAGTGGATTTGACCTGTCCTCACTATTTTAATGCCTCTTCAACTAGGGTGAGAGGACCTTTAGTGTAACCTCTGTTTGATGAAGGAGATGGAGATATCCTTATTTTGCACAAATTCCATATCTTGATAACCTTGGGAAAATACGGTTTGAATGAAAATAAATGTATTTAACTCTTAAGAGTTGTCACTTCTAAATATGGAGATAATTTCAACACAAGGCTAAGGTTACTGAAGAAATATAAGAAATCCTATGAGTTCTACATATTGTTAGGTAAGTAGATTTTGTTCCTTTGTTGATACACAGGGAAAACAGGGGTAGAAAGGGTGGATTCAAGTGGTTTTTTGAATAATTTTGAAGTGGGATGAATGAAGTGATGATAAAATGTTGATTATACTAATATTCGTAGGGACTTCACAACAATGAACAACTCAACAAATCAGAAAGCTTCAGTAATAAGTTAAGATGTTCCTTAACAACCAGAATGTGTGCTATTAATGGAGGCCCATTGTTCAACATGTTTTCACGATAATCTTTGAGACTCTAACACGAAGGCTCGAATTTGTAAGACTCAATTAAACACCAAAGTCTTTGGGATCAATCACTCCTAAGCATACCCAAAGACTTACAAGCAATCTTTATCAACGGAATGACATTGAATTATATTTTAATTTTTTTTATCTCATCACAAGATGAAGGATCTTCTGTAAAACTGAATTGAAAATACCATTAAACTGGTCACAGGGATGAGACACCATGTGTGATTTCACAAAAATTTCAATGGGAAGATTGCTCGGAATGAAATAAAACTATTTGCACGCACATTCTGAAATAAAGCAGACTCAAATTGCGTAGAGATTGGATAAAAATTAATCCGTCAAAAGATTCTTAGATTCATCATGACATGGAAAGCTTCCAAAGCAATGCTCAGTGCTCGTCAATGGCTATACATCTGTAACTAACTTGACACTGTATAGAAAATTTAACACATAAGTAAATAAAAGGTTATCTCAGATTGGTCTCTCAGGAAGACTTGACTTTCTTAAATTTTCTTTAAGGAATTCAATCCCCGACCTTTTGCAAGAGTATTCTCATTGCATTTATACATTTTTAGATCACTCAATTTTCCCCCCAAAAGAGAAGAATATGGAAGTGGGCCTTATGTCTGAGTACTAATTTGTCATCAGATCTAAGGAGCGAATGTTGTGAAGAGACAAGATCCGAATTATTTACAGGTCGGATCCAATTGTGAACTAATATTTCTTAGGCCCTCAACCTGACTAGGATGCATGTCAGAACTTTTTAGAGACTTCAACAACTTGTGAATCTATTTACTGACCAAATATTGACAATCTACCTGTTGAATCATTGTCACGCATGAAGTTGACTGCATTGGCTTTGAAGAATTGACACTGTAACAACCAATTTGTTTCTATCGAGGTTCAACATCTAGTGTTTTCACTCAGAAGTTTGTGCACATTACAGTGTGCTTGCATTTCTAACCATTCCAAGCCCACGTGTTTCCTCTTAGATCGCCATGCCAAGCATCTGTTTCCTCTGTAATTCACATTTTCGCAAGAGCATCAGAATGAACTACAAAATATCGACCTCGTAGACAATCCATGGTTAACAGTATAAGTTTTTCCAGTTCAAATGCCACTCTCGCCAGATATGCAAAGGAATTTCATCCAAAGAATGATGTTCACTACCTTGCGTATGTCGGTCACGTCCATAGCTTCTAGCAAAAATGGGCGGTGAAACAGTGCAATGAGATCAACCATTCATTCTGACTTTAGTAGTGTTGACTGATCCAATTTTTCCTGACACACCTAGCATTGACAGGAGATGACTGTATTCGAATGTAGATCTGCTACGCAGGCCTTCTGATCTAGGAAATGGGATACAAACTATACAAAGTAACCTGGCCTTTGAAAAGTCTCGAGCTGCAAAAAGGTATGATCAGCGGATTCCTCCAATTTTCAATAGTTCATTCTCCTATGTCCATGCAATCGCACCCATCGTGTGGAGATTAGATTCAAATTTGAACAACTATTGTCCATCAAACAAAAAGATCACGCAGGTTGATAAAGGCAAGTCTTATTTAGATAAATTGTATGGTCTTAGGTCCGTTGGTATATTAGTGCCTATTCTATTTAAATTTATTTTTTTATTAAAGTTGTTTAAATCTGTATAATATTTGTTTAATGCCATGCATTCGGTTGAATGCTATAAGCTAGACGTTTAAAGATATCAAAATTAGAATTTGGGATATTTTATAAAATTGGTCATTATAACGTCACTATTGTTTTTTTGTTTCGAGTCAATTAGAGTCATTAATTGTCATTTAGAATCAAAATACCAAAAGTGTTGTAATTATGTTGTTAGTTTTGTTATTGTCAAGTCTCATTGAGTCTTATGTCAAGTTAATTGAAATAGGTGATTTTAGGTTATCTGTCTAGTCGAGTCTTCTTGTCCAAGTCAATTGTGTTATATGGTTAGTCAAACCATAAAGTTTTTGTTATGTGAGTCAAAACTTTTAAAAATAAAAAAAATTCCTCACGGATGCATTTTTCAGTGTTACCCGACGTCCAGAAAAAAATAAAGTGTTTCACATTGCGGGAAGGAAGAAAAAGAATAAGATCAATGTGGAAACAAATGCACTTCATGTTCACATCTTGCTGAGTTAGCAACATGATAATGGAGGATGGAGGCATCGGAGGCTGGAGGTCAGAAAATGAAACTCTCGTCAGTCACCAACGATGGGGCCGCACAGAATGATTTGGTGGCACAGTTTGTGGTGTGAGTTTTCTTTCATTTCAGAATTGCAGTTTGTTGTGTGCAGTATGATTTTAGAGTTTCTGTTTTGGATTGAATAAGTGAAATGTTTCACATTGAGGGGGGAACATGATCAACATGATCCAATGTTCCATTTTTATTTTTTCAGTTGAGTATGTGGTTATTCCTATTTCCCCAAATGCAAAAAACATAGTGCAGAACAAATAACACAGTGAAACGTAGTGATCATCATGAGGCTTGATGAGGTAGAAACAGTTAGATGTGTTCCTGTTCGTACCTAGGTTTGTGGTTAGCCTCCTAAAAACCATTGAAGGTTGTTCAGATGTGTTTCCCTATAGTGACTGGTTGATAAGCAGATGATTCCTGAGCGTGTTCCCATCCTCGTCGGTTAGATGTGTTCCTGACAGTGCTTCGTCAATAAGAAGGTGATGTGATTCCTTCTTCTACAACATTCAGTTCGAGTGTGTGCCAAGATCATGAGCATGCAGAGGCGGCAGGCTGCAAAGGAAGTTGTGAAAGTTCTTTTGTTACCATGTAAGACATAAAGGAGGTGGGGGGAATTTTATTTGAAATTAATATTAATGTTTACTATGATTTTTGAATTAATGATATTTGATTTGTAATAACAAATCACGTATATCTACTCTCTTGTTAGTATATCAAGTTGTTATTAATCAACTTATGGCTTGATGGGGGGATGGAAATTATTGTGGTGATATATTTTATAGTGTCACAAGATGCACCCAAGGGTATATCACGAATAGATTATTGTGTGTTAGGAGAAGTTGCAGGAGATGTTGTAGGAGGATATTTGAGCTAGAATGTTGTAGTTCCTCATATTTAGGAGCAATCTCTCCTATACATATGCATTGTATGTAAAATGTAATGTATCCGGAATGAATTGAAAGTATATTATTATTCCGTGTTTAATATTGTACATGGATTGGAAGAGGATAAAAATGGATCCAAATTTATTAAAGAATGGATTGGATGCAAAGGGATGTAGATTTTGGATGGAATGAGGATGAGTGGGAAGGAAAGAACATCCATGTGCATGTGACGAATTATGTTCCTCGATACATATTTAGGTGTTTGGTATTTATAAGGGGGTTAAATGATTTATGAGTGGGTTGAATGGTTGGGATGGTAGGATCAACAAGAGGAGTGGGTTTGTGATGGATTAGTGGGAGGGATGTTGTTAGTGTTAGGTTTATAACCTAAGCCTAAACAATCTAGATTTTGATGAAGGGAGATGGGTTTGTGAATGCCTTGTTCATGGATTCATAATTTTTGCCTCGATGCTTCATATTAGAAAACATATTTTTGACTATACGGATATAAAGTGCATGCAGAAGATGATGCCATGTGGTCATCATGAGACTAGGGGATTGTAATTTTTTCATTCGCTAAGAGGCCGAACTTAACAAAGGATGGGAGGTGATATTTGTTTTAGGTTTTTGGTTGATGAGAGATGTTTGGATATACGATAAGATTTGGATAGCTTACGATGTTTTGATTTATAGTGGGATTTGGATGGTGGATGATGGTTAGGGAGAGTATTGGGATGAAAACGTGGTGGATAGATGAGGTACAAGGATAAGAATTCCTTGGTTAATGAGGTTTTGGACATAAGACCTAAATTATATACAATGATTGGTTGAATGTCCCATGGGTACGATGGAAGTCACAATAATAGTGTTCTCAATACCAAGATAGTCTTGGAATGTTTTGATCATGTGATTTTTTTGGGGAATGAATGATCATGTTGAATGGCTTTTAGGCGATGAAAGATGGTGGTCATGGATTCTCCTAAAGGAGTGAAATGGTTTAGTGTAAATGGTTTTTGAGGGAGTAGGAAGCAATCATTCAGGTACAATATTGGGTGGATAACAATATTGTTTGGTTGATTTGGATTTATGGTTTTTGATTAAAGTGTTGTGGCTTAGAAGGTGAAGGGGGTGGATTAGGCCTAGGGGAAAAAGTGGATGGTTTTGGGCTTGGAGGTTGATGTAGATTTTGATTATTTTGGATTAGTTAGTTGGGTTATGTGGCTTTGAGGTTAGACGGTTTTGGGATTAATAGATGTATATGAAGGGGATGGAGTAGGTTTAGATGAAGGGGGTGGGCATGGTATGGGAGTCACATTAGATTTGGGTGATGTTAGAAAAGATTTGGGAGATGTGTGTATAGGAACCACATTGGATTTGGTCGATTTATAGGATAAAGTAGATGATGGTGGCATAGGAGTCTCATTGGAGTGGGTTAGGAGATGGGGTGGGGAGAAGATTGGGATTGGATATTTTTAGGTTTTGGAGTTGGTGACTTAGGAGTTGCTTTAGATGTTATAGGATTAGGGGATGGTGGGGATGAATTAGGATTAGAGGATAGGATAGTGTTATATTTAGGTGCCATGAAGGGGATAAGATTAGGATTATATGTGGATGAAGATGATGAGGGTGGTGTAGGAGTCACATTATATGGTTTAGTATTGGGGGTAGAAGAGGGGGAGGGTGACTTAGAAGTCACGGTGGATGAGATAGGTATTGGGCTTAGGTGATGGAGGGGATGACATAGGCTTATGGGATATTAATTTGATGATGGTTTAGGGGATGTGGGACCATCTAGGAGAAATTCCATAGGATTGGATTTGGGATGATGAAGTATGACGAGGATAGATGACTAAGATGAGATGTGGGTGATATTGATTTAGGATTAAGTTGTTTTGATTGTTGTGGATACATGAGTGGGACTTGATTGTAGGTTTTATAATGATTGGATTTAGGAATTGATGGTTTTGACTGATGGTGGACTATTTATATGAGTTTTTTTATGGTAGGAAGATGTGGGTCATGATAATTGGATAGGGGATTTGGAGGTTGGGGTTTTGGATTGTTGTGTGGGTTTGGGATTGGTCACTAGATTAGCAAGGACATAAAGGAGGTCCTCTTGGTCTAGGTCAAAATTAGTGAGGTGGTCAAAGTCGATGTAATTAGCTTTCAGGGATAATGTTTTATTTTGATTTAGGCTAATGTGTGGGTTGAGATTATTTGGGTTCTTCAAGGAGGAGGTCAACGGGATGAGGGCTAGGGATTGTAGAAAGGGGAAATTGTGGATGGGATTGGTCAAGGGGACGATAGTTTAGGAGGTGATTGATCAATGCATGATTTAAGATTGGATATTTTTTTGATTAAGTTGTTGAATGGGTTTTAGGATATTAGGATCGACATGGGACGATTGATTTGGATGAAGAGAAGATTGGTTAATGTAGGATGTGAGATTTGAGATTTGTTTATTAAGGTGTTGGATAATGTGTGGGACTTTATGGTCAAAGTGAGATGGTTGAATTTAATGGGTGGGGGATGATGGGATAATTTGGTTGATGGATTTAGAAAAGAGATAGGGTTTTGGATGTTGGTTTGGAGAGGATGGGGATTGATGATCAAAAGGTCATGATTAGATATGATATATGGGGGATTAGATTTGGATTAGGATGGTAGATTAAGGATGGTGGTAGGATTAGGATTAGGATTAGGATTATTTGATTAAGAATAATTAATTATGATGATTTTTTATTGGTTAAAACTTTAAGGTGATGAGGTGGTTAAGGGTGTTTACAAAGTCAGCAACAAACATGCAACACACACCCTAACTATTCAAGTGGGATTACAATCAAAACTATAGCCTAATTTCAATACCATACACTGATGGTGCTAACCACAAACTGTATCTCCACCTATGTGTCAATGTGGGGTCGAATAGCTAGTGATATTGGGGAGTGAGGAATCCTTGCACTATAGCTTAATATGTGGCTAAAAGGCTGCCTAGTCTAGGATGCATGAGCTCACTAGGGGCAGTCCCCAATATACCTTGCGGTACGTGGGGACCAAGTCCATGTATTGTAAGGATGTTGTATAATGTCCTAGGTATTGGGATGTGGAATCCCCTCACTTCACGCCTCTCTTAACACAAGTAAATGCTTATCCAATAACAACAATTTTTCAAGAATTTGTATACCCTGCCAGAACATGGGGTGTGTCGACGTGCGTGGAGATGAAGACCATGGTCATGAGACCCATAAGACTATGGTATGGATATCACTTCCATGTCACATTTCCCCTACAAAATAAAAATGGGAAGGATAGTTTCTTTTGATCCTCAAGATCATCTTAGGAAGCGAGAGGAGATCATACACAGATTTCTCCTTCGGGATGAACAAACAACAAAGGGGAATGCACAAAAAATAATTCTAAATGCAAGATAATGGATGCGAGATAAAATTATTGAAATTTATGTAATGGGGTCTTCAAGATGATGCCTTGGAAAACAAAGGATTAGTAGTTTGTTTATAACCCCAAATGTCTTCGACCAAAAGAGCTACAAAAAAAGGAGTTAGTATTTTTATTAATCAATATCCCACAACCACAAGCATTAGACCAATACTAATCAAATATTAAAATTGACATTGTTGCCCCTCATTTATATGATATTTCTACAAAAAAAGAATGTAATAAGCTACCAAACACCACTACAAAACCAAAAAAGTGTGATTAGTTAGTTAGCATTGATGCAAAAATACTATCAGAAAAATGTGTTGTTTACATATAAAATGCACTGTTATAGAGAAAATACACCACTTTATCTGCAAATGAGCTTTTTCTGTAAATGAGATGCTTTATATTTCAAATGCACTACTTTATGTTGCAAATGAGCTACTTTATATTACAAATGCAATACTTTGTACTGTAAATGTGCTACTTTAACAAATGAGCTACTTTATGTTTCAAATGAGCTGCTCTGTAAATGAGCTACTTTATGTTACAAATGCACTACTTTGTGTTACAAATCCGCTACTTTGAAAAATGAGCTACTTTATGTTGGAAATCTGCTACTTTGTGTTGTAAATGTACTACTTTGTCAAAACAGGAAATTTCAGGGTTTTAAAGGTTGAACATATGTGTTGAAGTATTTACAAATGCACCATGGGGTTTACAAATGTGTTGTTTATAGGTCAAATGTGCCGAAACGAATGACTATAGTGAAAATTTGAAAATATCAATGAAAATTTCCCAAATTTGAACATCTTGTTTTTAACACTAAATGCTACTAAAATAAAATAAATTTTTTGGGGGTAAGCCCCATGGTGGGTGCCAAAATATAGACAAAAGGATGTGTTAGTATGCAAATCCAGACCAAGAAATTAACCAAAGTAATTAATAAACTAATGCTCCTAATTGCTACCTCAGATAGAGCAAGATGAAAAGGAAAAAGAATATAATATCTGTAATTACCTGCAAGATTGCACGAATCCTCCTTTGACGTGGTGGATTTTCTCTTAGATTGCTTATTGGATGATTCAGATTTTGGATACACTTGGGCAACACCTCGCCTTGATTTTTTTCCTTTGATTTCTTGACAAGGGATGAAGGATTGATTGAAGGAATGATATAGAGATGATTAAGGATGAATTGATAGAGTGAATGGATTGATTGAGTGATAAAAATGGAAAATTTTGGTTATGGATTTATGACTTGTTCTCTCATGGAAAATTAGAGTTAAATTTATAGATTATTGGTGCATATTTCAATGGCTAAGATGATGCCATGTTGGATTGGGATCAAGGGTCGAGAATGCATGAGAGGATTGGAATTCTCTACAATGGAGAATTCTAGAATATGAATTCAAATTCTATGAGGGAAGAAGCTTCCATTGAATTAAAAAATTCAATGGAAGGAAAAGGTTAGGGAGGCTTCTAGATTTATAGGTTTGAAGATTTGATTAGGATTAGATTAGATTAGGTTGATTAAAATATGATTAGTGATGTGATTACATGGAGAGGTTAGGTGTAGGGATGTGTAGAGTAGGTGGTAGGTGAGATGTAGGAATATTAAATTCCTATAAAATGTTAATGAAGGATTATGATAGGATAATTGGATATAATAATGAAATAAAAAAGATTAAGGATGAAATGAGATAAATGGTAAAAGGGTAAATGCGATAAATGGGATTTTTAATGGGATAAATGATAAAATGGAATATTTAGATAAATGATGAAATATTGGAATAAATGGATTAATGATAAAATTAATAATAAAAATCTTGCGATTAATTATTAAATGGATTTAGATGATATTGCAGGATAAATTATTCGTAATTAATCATGTCGACACTTTAGATGTTTACACCCCTAATGATAGCCAACTAATAAATTGTCAAAAAATATCAGGATGATGGTGATGGTCAACTAATAAATTGTCATTGGCTTACTAAATTTTTGTGGTGACTTTAATATGATTAAGCCTCCCAAGGACAAAGAGAGTGTTTTCTCAATGCAATGGTGCATGTGAGAATGTGAAGCATGGTTTTTAATTTAAAAACCTTTAATGGTTGTTATATATTCTCTTCCAATATTGAAGCATTTACTTCCCAACAAAGGTTTACCTGGTCTAATTTATAATTTTGAGCTAATATGGTTCTCAAAAGACTTAATCATGTAATGTTTTTCAAGTGATGTGTATTTATTTTACATATTTATAGTGGAAAAGTCGTTACCACCTGTTAAGCTATAGTGCTTTGTGTTCATATTCCATTAAATTTCTAATTGGTATGGGGAATTTCCCCTCTCTAAGTGTCACGTACACATTTTTTCCTCAACACATCCCTTATAGACCACAAGGGTAGCACCCATCTCATTGTCAAGGTGTACAACCTAAAGCCATATCCTCCTTACGTTGCTAGCTAGATTGAGTGGTGGATTGATGGGATTATCCATACACCATCTTCCTTAGCTACTTTAGTAAATAAATGGTTTGTGTTCACAAGCAGACAAACTATGAGCTACATAAACAATTCCAAAGAGTCTTCACTCAACTTGAAAGAAGGCCCTTTAATCCTCAATTATAATCCATGGTATTTGGACTCAGACACAAGCTTAAGGTAGTGGAAATTCATGTTTCTAGGGATGTTAAGATTCATTCTCATCTATTAGCTTGAGGTCAAAGATCGAGCTTCCAAATGTTTGTTTCAAATTCATACATTTGTGAGCCAAACAAACCAAGTTACAAATTATTCTATTCAAACTGCACATAATCAGTTCATCATCCTACCTAGAATCTCTTTGAATTTCTTGGATCACTATAAATAAATTATCCAATCCTAGGAGATGATAGTCGAGTGGGAGAAATATCTTCAATAATACCTTGTTATGGTCCCCTGCAAGTTAAAATCCTCATCTTAGCGACAATGAGAAGCCTCATTCACTGTGAAAGAGATTTTTGTAGTGGTGTAATGCATGGATAATGACAAGGCTTTGGGCATTAATAGATTTCCTTATGAATGTTTAAAATTTATGAAGCCATTTATTGGTCTTGACCTATAACATGTCATTTGTTGGTCTTGACCTATTACATTTTTACAAGGAAACCTTATATAAAAATTCCTTATACAAGATTTTTTACAAAGGTGACATAAAATTCATACATAAGGCTTGGGATCCCAAGATTATAACCAATTGGAGGCCCATCAACTTGTTGAATTTCTCCTATAAGATAATGGCCAAGGCTCTTATGCTTTTTCTTTGATATATTTTTCTTGCAAACATCATATATGAGTGAAATACTTTATTAAAGGGTGGTAAATTCTTGATAATATCATTATTTTATGGAAGGAATCAAATGGGCTCACATTTCTCAAAAGTGGATTGGTTTCCTAAATCTAGAATTTTAAAAATCCTACAATCATATTGATTAACCTTTTATTCTCACCATGCAAAAGGCTCTTGGATCTGGAGTATCCTTTCTCTCGGTTGTTCAAACTCTCTTCTTGGAGGCTCTATATTTCTTAACTATCAACATCCATTATTTTAAATCTCAGGTCTCTTTCATTCTATCTAAGGGATATCCACTTAGTATAGCTCTTTATATTCATTTTAACGAAATATTTTGAGTATCTTCTCACCCACAAATTTGAACAGGGTTTGATACAGGGAATCATGCTCTCTAATCAGGCATCTCAACTCCTTCATGGACACTTTGAAAATGATTATTTTCACACACTTTCCAATAATGAACCTTCCTTCGATGAAACTCTTCATTGTCATGATGTATATTGCAAAGTGTTAGGATCTAGTTTGTAGTAGGACAAAACTTAATACTTTCGGACCCCGTGTCAAATTTACTTAAATTCTATCCTTGGAAGTGGACTCAATATGGGGAGAAATTAAAGTTTCTTTCCATTCCTTTTACATTTGATATCACACCCTTTAAATTATAACAATATGAGCTCAATAGAGTTGAGAAGAAGATTGCCTTTTAGATTACAAGATCTCTCTCTCTCTCTCTCTTTGGTTAGAAAGTTCTAGGTTTGTATGATACCCAAAATATGGTCTAAGCACCTAGTAATATGACATTTGGCACTTATTTCAATAATTTATTCCATTATACAAAAATGACCAATTTAAGGCACCATATTGTTCTGTCTTACATCCTAATCCCATTAGATGACATCTACTCTCCAACATAGGTCCTTAGAATTCATTATACCCACTACCATATACATATGCAGAATTCCACTTGTCTCAAAATTGATTATTTTCACACCCTGAATGAGTTCAAAGGATTAGGAAAAGTTTGTCCATGAAATTTTCCAAGCCCCCACAAAAATACCCTTCACACTTCTAACTATCACTTTTTCAAATGAGTAACTTGACTTAGTCATCCTAAGTGGTTCTTTAGGGGCAATTGAGTAGGAAATCATACAAATGTTCACATATAAATACACATTCACCTTAAACTGTCAGGGGTATCTTAGGATCCTCTACTCACTTATTCTAACAAGGTTAAGAGAGAACATTAAATTATTCTATTCCTCAGAGAACCCATCAAAACAACAAGTTACTAGAAATTTTAAGTCATTTATATTGTTTCCTTCGATCAACCATGATCTAATTATGAAGTGTCAAGTGTGTGTTAACAAGTGTGAGGGACAAATCAAGTGCTCCATCTATATTATTACTCTATATCACATGTGTCTCCTTATATTTGAATAAATACATGGGCTTGATCAATTGTGAAAAGTAGTGGTATGTAGAAAAATATGCATCACATCAGTGGAGATGTGATGACTCAGTCCAACCTAAAGTTCACCAACCCCCTTTTAGGTATAATGTACAAGGATTTGTGGGTTTCAATAAAGGATAAACCTTATCTTAGGACATTATAATCATTGCATGGAAACAAACCCAAAATGCAGACATCTAGAGACATGTAATCAAATCCCAACATTCACATTCAATGTGTATGTATAGCGGAAAATTTTATATCCATAAGGATAGGTTCGGCCACAAAGGTTATTAGACACTCGCGAATCCATCCTCTATTGAGTTCTAGATCATGAGAATATTTTATGAGTAGTTATGTGACAACGAAATCTACTTTTGTGTGCATTTTAAGGACTATGCCACATAGTTCTAGTCACATATTTTCGCTCCTCATGAACCCTAAAACCCTACTTGTACTTTATTATTTTATCATTCAAAAAGTTGCTGGAAAATTCAATATCAACACATTTTATGTTTTTTTATGATCTAGATTGAGGTGCAACCTGGTGGATGACCTACTAACAATGGTGTTTAATGTGTTATAAAAATAAATTCATACTGAAAGAGTTGTAAACACAAACTAATTTTATTACAATTATAAATGTATACAAATTGGCAAACTCCATATGAGAGATGTATGGCCGGAGATCTATATATTTATTCAAAGCAGGATACTTTATAGCTATATAATGGAGAATATGAAAAACTACTAAAGAATACATATCATTCTAGAGGGGAACCAAAAGGTTATCCTATATGCAAACTATTCATATCTACCTTATGAATAGATTCAAAAATACAAAATTCAAAAAAATTGTGAATTAGAGGATGCATTGGAGAGAAGAGTGAAGCATGCTACTAGACTACATCTCCATTCAATAAATATTTTCCCTAAAATTTCTCGAATCCCAAAATTTATCTGAAGACCCTAAAAAATGCAAAATGTTAAAAGTTGTTAAAAACTGCTAAAAATATATTTTCAAGACTTTCCAAAAATATTTTTCATAAATCTTATTCTGGATCAGTTTTTCTTAGTTTTGAATTATCATTATTACATAGTATATTGAATTAGGAAATAATACTTAATTTTGTAGTACATTTTTTGGACCCACTTATCCATTGAACCATGCCAACCTAGGCTTTCATTCTTCACCCTTAGGGTTTTAGATTGCAATCTAATTTTTCCCATTTATCTTATCTTAGTGTTGAACCAAAAACCACCCCCCATTCTGCAAAATTTTATGCCCTTCTCTTGTGCCACCTAGGTAATCAAGGTCTCTCATCCCAACCAGGAAAAGTGCTAGATTGAGTGGTGCTCACATTGATTTCATCCAAGTGTCATTAGTTCCACATCGTGATAAGAAAATGACCAACAAATATGATGATCTTACTTCTTCTATTGACTCTCATTTTAATACAAATGGTGTTAATATTGTTTAAATTTATGGTAATGATACAAATATTAATGTTGATATTATTGTTAATGAGAACTTATGTAATCACGAAGGAGATAAATATGTTACCAATTATGAAAAAATTACTATTATTTAACAAATTCCATATAAAGTTCAAATACATCAATTTACTAAATTGCTTACGAAAAAACCTAATAAAAGTACTAATTATGTTAGTATAAGCTTATATGAAACATTACAAGCATAAAACCAATTTGGGGATGATCATTTCAAACCTTTGAATAATACAAATCCATCTTTTATAATATCTCTTTTCACATTAGGGCTCATGCCCATGGGTCAACACAAGTGTTTCCTACACTCGTGTTCCTAATATGGGGGAATTCAAGTTACTCCCCAAACCATTATGTTATTCCTACACAAACTCTTTTTATTATTGTTGTACTTAACACTTCTACTATTGTTATGAATACATATAGTGATGTTTACACCCAACATATATAATCTATTCAAGCTTAGTTTTATTTCTTGAAATAGGGTAAGTTACATGATACCAACACTTTTATTAGTTAATTAGACAACCCATCATCACTTGAGGTTCTTACTTAACACTTACTCACAGAGTTTATTTCACCCAAGATGTATTTATATAATGATAAGAAATATCTCAAGCAACATATTTGAGATTTCATTGCCTCATGCATGGATTATGTAGATAATGACACATTGCAAATAAATTCTTCATGTGTAGTCTCAAGGAGTATACACTAGATTTGTTATATAATCTCCCTCAAGGTTTAGTGTAATCTTTATAACCTTTAAATAATAACTTAATCACTCAATTTTCCATAAACATTATCCAAAGGGTTTCCTTTGTAAACATTTCCGAAATCAAAAAAAGAAAAACCTAACAAGAAATTTACTAACTATTAGAACTACGATATAAGACTATATTTTCTCAAGGACCTAAACATATTGATCACACAAAGTTATAAGACATACTTACTACTAGTCTAGTTCCAAAACTAAATAAAAGACCATGTTTGATGAATTTTCATCCTTTGAAGATTTGTGTTGAACATTTAAGCGTCTTTGAGACTAATCTCCTCACAACCAATATGCTCAAATTTATCAGTAACTCTACCACATGTAGTGGAGATAAGTTTTTGATGTAGAGGGAGGAACAAATAATTCAACCATACAAGTTAGATTCATGTCCTTACCTCATTTATGTAAAGTAATTTCTCTATTCACCATGTAATTCTAGAGGAGAGTGGTTTCTCTAATTCACAATGTACACTCTTCCTTATTCTACACCCTCAATGATACTCTACTTCTTTGATATAAAGTGGACTTCATAACCTCTAAGCCAACATACGAATTCAATTCATAATCTCAAAATTCTCACCATGCAATTTCATTCCAAGTTTGATAATTTAAGTTTCTAAAGAGTAAGGTTAATTAAACTTTGTGCTAAGAGTTCTTCCCATGTAGTAACTTTCACCATCAATGTACACCTCTTATCTCTCTGCATTTTCCTTCTTCATTCACCTATAACCAAACTCAAGTCAATGTACATTTAGCATCCTTTCCTTGAAATGGCTTGTTTTGATCTTATGCATTAAAACTAGTTATGATCCTTTCTTTAAATTCAAGGGTATGGTTTGATCCTCTAAAATGTGTACACCCCCCTTTATCTCTGCAATGCCAATTTTTTAACACCACATTTTAGTATACAAGAACCCTTTAGGTTACTAGTCTTATATATCTCCAAGAGACTCTACTAGTAATGTAATCACATAAACCTTATTGTTGGGAGTCATTGGTAATGCTTCAAGATGAACTAAATACCTTTCTTAGTACCCTTTATGGGCTTCTTGTTCTCTACTAAATTTTAGGACCTAACTCCAAGTACAACCCTGTAAACTTCATTGTCCTTTTCCTCAATTAGGTCTCCTAGTCTTGTTTTTCTAAGGTAAAAAATCACTCACACTTTGTCCATAACTATTAAATTTTTCAGTACCCATTTCCTTTAGCTAATAGTTAGTGAAAACTCTTGGATGGTTCCTTTAGAATATTTGCAAATTTCTTTCTTGTTTAGGATTCTAACTAGGTTTTCTTAGGCCAAAAAAAGGTTTAGAAAAATGTCAAGTAGCACAATGTCTTTACACCTACTTTTAAATGCAAACCTTGAAAATTAGATTAAGCACCCCTCATAGTCATTGTCCACCAAAATTGAGATTTTTTCATTGGTTACGAAGCTAATTATGTGCAAAACTTGACTAAACCCTTGCTTATGGCATTTACCAAGCCCAAATGAGGAAATTATTGATAGCTTGCATGAATGAGAATTTTAGGAACTCTAATTAAATTCATAGGATCTATACCATCTTTCCTCACATTTCTTCTTTAGAATATAACCCTCCATAATACTTGGATCGCTCAATAAAATAAGGTTTACCTTCAAATGCATTCATAATTCTCTATTTTTTGTGATAGTCTAGAAATATAGGCCTAAGCTTAGTTCTTTAAACCTTATCAATGGTTCTCCACTCACTGTAGACCTTATTTCACCTTTATTAAAATTCATTAAGCATATTACTATCTATTTCATTTAAAAATTCCTCAAAAGGTAACTGTCATGCCTCCAAAACTATATTTTCTTGAGTTTTTACTAGTTTAGAAACATTTTTCAAATGAACTACTAACAAAACCATCCCCATAACTTGAAATACTTCTCTAGACTCTTTGATTCATGCACACACATACACAAATTATATGTCATTCATTAATGACTCATTGTACCTTCAATTACACCAAACAATAAGAAACTTGTTCAAACCTCTTGTTTTCTCATGAGTGAAAGGTTTAGGTTCTCTGCGACAAAAACTACACAATAATAAAACACCGAATATTATAATATTGAATTTAGAAATCATCCAGGATGTCTTTACATAAATGGAGCATACAATTTCTAGTGTTTGATCTCCTTCAATGGTGGATTCAACACTCATCTTCAAACCCTATAATCTCTCTCCATGAATCTCTCAAATTTATCCCTAGGATATCTCTCCCATCCCTTTATTATCACACACACCAAAATAGCTACGTGAGTTGTTCTCACAACTCACCCAAATACTAATACTAACTATTACAACTATATTATTAATATGAGTTCTATAAACTCATTATTATTAATATTAAAATTTATTAATAATGTCACAATATATATGTAACATTCACTCCCCTATTATTAACATTATTAATTCCCAATATACGCTCCCCTAATGTTGACATTATAGAAACACCAATCACACTTCCTTCTGCAACTTGTCGCCCATCAGTGCTCATGATCTGGATGGTTTTGTAGGAAAACCAACAACATCAACAAAGGATGGTTTTACAGGAAAACCAACAACCTAAAACAAAGGATGGTTTTACAAGACAACCAATAACCTAAAACAAAGGATGGTTTTACAGGACAACCAACAACCCAAATATAATGTTGTTACTTTTCCTTTGTGCTTTCGTTTATCCACTATGTCTTTCCTCTAGGGAATCATGTAGGAACCATTGATTACTAAATACAAACTGAATAGAGGGAAAATTGAACATTGAGACCATGTTCTAGTTCCCCCCCTCAATGTGAACCTTTCACTTATTCAAACAGGAACTCTGAAATCATACTACAAATATGAAATAAAAGAAAACATACATACACACATATTGCCACCACAGCTTCATGCAGCCCCATTGTTGGTGACTGACAAGAGGTCGTTGATTGACCTTCAGCCTCTGTTGCCTCCTTCCTCCATGATTTATGCTACTACCTTAGCGGAATGTGACCATGATGCACATTTATTTCCACATTGGATTTATTATTTTATTCCCCCCCGCAATGTGAAACAATTTACTTTTTGGACGTCGGGTAACACCGAAAATGCATCCATGAGGTAAATTTTTACAATTTTTGACATTGACATGATGAGGTTAAAAAAATGATATTTTTAAAACATCTTATTTTTCAATGAAATTGGAATCAATGCAATGAGCATAGAAAAACAAGCACTTAGGCAAAAAATGGCACTCGATTTTGAGGTACCAGGAAAAAGTTATTAACGTTTTAATTTCCAGTAAAAAAGGCCCAATTTGAATTAAAATTTGATCAACAATTAAAAAATTACTCCGGATGGAGAGAAAATTTATCATGTGACCACTCATTGGAACTGGGAGGAAATGAGGATTCCAAAAATGTCAAAGGCCCAAAAAAAATGGTGTGGAAAAATATTAATTTGGCTAAAAAAACATAATAATTGCCCTTAAAATGTAATTATTAAACAAAAACTATTGTAAAATTAAAAAATTTCGAACTATAGTCTTTGCTAAAAATTAAAAAATAGCCAATCACAAATGGCTGAAAAAATTCATGACTTCATTCAAGTGACAGAATGATTTACTGATAATTCGACAACCAGAGCTTAGTTTTATAAATTGAAAAATGCGTTGGAAAGGTGCTTTCAAGATCTCTGCAATGGTACCAATCAAATTTGATTTCATCACCTGACCTAAAATTTGTTCATGAATGAGTTTTATGTGAATTTGGATTTTTTTTTTCATGCCTAAACTCCAAAAGGTTACGGTTTGCACATTTCTACCAAATTTGGACTCAATTCTTTGTGATTTCTATTCACTGCTCCTCGCAAGACTTTGCTCAATGTTGAATAATTGATCCCAATGTGCAGGTTTTGCTGGAAAGTACGTTGGGTGAATATCTGAGACAAATCTTATAAAATACAAATACTTTCGTGCTCAAATGTATTAGATAAGACAATGCACAACGATCATATCTCAGAGTTGAACTATGACATAGTGTGTAAATGGAAGACCAAATGACAATGTGAGGAGGCACGAATGACAGGGAAAGATATACAATGAGTTGATTACAAATTTCCATGAAAACAAATAACCGTTCCTATCTATAGAGAGAGATCACTTTATTGATCGAATGAGATGAATTTTACGCATACAATGAATTTGGGCCCTCAATCCAAAACAGATTGTAAAGTATATACCAAAATTTCCAAACTAAATGACAAGATCATTTGAAGAAAATCCACAAGATGTCACGATGTGTCTATGCAGAGATCCACAAATCTCCTCAAGAATATATGGCAACAGCTGACAAAGATCCACACAACAATTGCAAAATGTAATCACAAACAAACATAAATGGAATAATAGCTATCTGAAATACTCTCTGCAAAATACTTATCATATAAAAAATTTAGTATTAGCAAGGCAATGAAGAAGTCCAAATGCCCCTAATACAACAATCAAACTATACAGAACATGATCTTGCTCTGATACCACTGATAAAAACTACACAATAATAAAACATCGAATATTATAATATTGAATTTAGAAATCATCCGAGATGTCTTTACATAGATGGAGCATATAATTTATAGTGTTTGATCTCCTATAATGGTGGAGTCAACACTCATCTTCAAACCCTGCAATCTCTCTCCATGACTCTCTCATATTTATCCGTAGGATATCTCTCTCATCCCTTTATTATCACACACACCAAAATATCTACGTGAGTTGTTCTCACAGCTCACCCAAATACTAATACTAACTATTACAACTATATCATTAATACGAGTTCTATAAACTCATTATTAATAATATTACAATTTATTAATAATGTCACAATATATTTGTAACACTCTTTATGCTTATAATATCTCAGTGTCAATATTTCTCCACTAAGAATGCCATGTCATTCCATCAATAACCTGTACAACCAAACATATAATCCAAAATTCCAAATTGTCATATTAATAGAGTTTCTTCCTTTACTAACATGTGATTTCATTCCATAATTGTCAACATTGTCATTCTATTAAAGCTATCATCTAAATAACAATAAAATAACATTGTCAAAATCACACGCATTATGAGAAACAAAAGATAACACAACAAAAATCTTATATTTCTTCATTCTCATCATTGTTTACAAGGTTCCAACCCAAAATGTACATAAAAAACTGTTATTTGCATATTCTCTGACAAAACTCTTAGGTTCCCCTACCTCCTTAAGGATTCTTTCACCTTGGTTAAACTCCACACTCCTTTTATATCCTTCTTCCTATCATTCTCTCTTCTTTTATTCGAATATCTCCTTTTACTAGCCAAAATCAAAGTAGTTACACAAGTTCACAAGCCCTAACTTCCATAAAAGGTGACTAAACCCAAACCTAACCTTCTTGGTTAGGTGATAACACTCTTCTCACATCATATGAACCTTTCACATCCTTTTACACCAATATATATGTTCTTATTTAACAACAAACCTCCTAATTTCAAATTACAAATTCAAATATACAAAAGAGTGTATTTTGGAGGGAAAACTCAAATTGACTCTTTAACACCTATGGAGGAACCTAATAAGGTGGAGAAGCTTGTAAAAACACTAAAAATACCCATAAAGACCACATTCAACCCCAAATTTCTTAAAGTTACCTAAAATTTTCTATTTACATGATGATGTTCATGCATCTGTTTCATGGTGGATCATCATACAAGGCTAAGACTAATGCCATAAAAAAGAATGATGATAAGGTTATTAATCCAAAACAACAAGTTGCATACCTTACTATTTCTAATCCTCCATGAAGATAATGGTCACATTTGGAAAAACCTCATTACAGAGTTATAAAATTTACTTGAATACAATCTTATAACTCTACCTCCACCTTCTAAAATTGATGTTGGTAAGCTGTAACATTTGAAGTTTTATAGTCAAGCATATAGTGACTGCTTAAAATGTGTTAGATATATTACCAATAAATTATTAAAGTTACAACACAAGATTCAAGGCATTATTGATAACATCACTATTTCAATAGAAGACATGGTGAAACATATCAAAAACATGCTAACCCAAATCATTTTGTCTCTCAAATTTTTTATCGATCCTTCACCTAATCATGTTCACACACACATGAGTGATGAGGTACACATGAACTATCACATTGTACATCCTCCTTAGTCTTATAATATCAATTCTCACCCTATAGATGGAATTAACATCATGTGTACAAATGTACCTAACCATCACCTATCACTACATTTAATGATTTATAGATTCCTTATAATGATAAGGATTTTGATAAACCACCATTCATTCAAGTGCACATTAATTCACATATGATCCATAATGTTATGGTAGGAAATGGATCTAGAAAAACAATTGTACTATGACATTCCTTACTACCCTTGGGTACATTACACATGATATAATCACTATAATAAATAAATTTCATGGATTTGATGGAAAACAATAGAAACCAATTGGGGGCATCATATTACCTTTATACGTAGGTCCTAAGAATATTTATACATGAGCTATTTAGTGTTACCCTCCAATAATATATCTAGCATGTTACCTGGATGTCCATGGATTCACAAAAGAAGAGTTATACCTTTAACTTTACATAGATGTTTGAAGTATATAAAAAACAACAAGGTGGTTAAAATTCGGAGTGTTACTAATGATTATCACATTCATCCTATCACATTATCTACTGCCACTTTAGGATAACCTATATTGTCATGCCTCTAGGTGCAAATTTCACAACCCATGCAACCTCAACCTTGATAGACAACACTAGTAGATACTTTATTCTCTTCCTTGATAGATCCCGCAACATACAACAAGACATATTCATATCAATTGAGCTTTACAATATCTCCTCCTTGATTTTACCTCATGATACCTATTTGTGCACAATGTGTAGTAGTTATACAACAACCTTGCGAGTGTGACTTGTATGGGATACCAATGCACTCTCGCAATAGATAGTGGAGGCCATAGGTTATTATGATTACTTATGAGTCGTGACTTTCATATGCACGTGCTATTGACATTGGTATTTTAAGATATTATACTTTCCCTGCCTAATTCTTAGACTTAAACGGTGAATCAACTATTCTTATCACTTCTCACCAACATAATATACACTTTGTACCAATTGATATATATATATATATATATATATATATATATATATGATCATCACATTGATATAATCATATGATATCTCTCATATGTTTCTCTTACTTGTGACTAAATATACAAACTCTTGTACATAACTTCTTTATCACATACTTCTTTTACTTTAATGACAGCTAATTTTTATCTCGTTTGACACTACTCATTATTCTAACACATACTCTCCAGATGACACCTATACATAACCTAATAATACAACAAATTTAAAAGGTTTGATGTGATTTTTGAGGGAATAATGTATATCCATGACTCTATACACATCATTATACCATATACAACCTATGACACAATACCCATAACACATTTATATTTAATATTATGTTCAAATATTCAAGAAATTACAAACAAACATTTAAATATTCCAAAAACACAAAAACTTGTCATACATGTGACTAGTTTTATTACACACACACACTCTCTCTCTCTCACTCTCTCTATAACATTGATGTCATCGCGTTTTAGTACTTATATACCTACTTCTCTATGTACTATAATTTAGTTGTATACATAAGTTAGTTGCATGGTATATATTTTCTAGGGACACATACCATATATGATTTGTAAATCTTTGAGTCCTACAACTAGGGGAAACCTTCCATATTAGGGGCATGCCTATTCTGTAGGCATCTTACACATAAAAAAATTAGGTTATATCTTTTGCACTCATATCAATTGATGAAAAAATGTTATCTACTAGATATCTTGTGTTGAATTATATTTCCTAACATGTTATTTATTCTAAATAATATATTGTGCTACATGGCTTCTTAATATGTACTAACATTCCATGCTCTATGTTTACTTGGTATTGTTTATTATTTGTTCTATACCGATTTCTCACATATTTCATTTCATATACTTGATAAATATATAATTTTTTTGAGATACTATATTTACTAGAAAACAAAAGGTAGCATAATTTAAAATGTATGGTTATATCAATTACTTATGGTAATTGAGAAACCATGGGAGGATTTGAGCATAGACTTTTCTCTAGGTTTTCTTAGGATAGAGAAACACTATGATTCTTTCTTTTTATTAGTTAATAGATGTACAAAATTGGCTCATTTTATTGATTGTAAAAACACTAACAATGTTATGCAATTAACCGATATATTTTTCATGGAATTTGTGAGGTCGCATGGTTTGTTGTGTAGTATTCCATCTGATAGAAATAAAAAATTTGTGGAACACTTCTAGAGAAGATTATGGAATAAGTTAAACACTAATTTACATTTTATTTCATAATAACATCCTCATATGGGAGTGATGACTTGAATCTCAAGTAATCTATTGAGATGTTTGGTAGGAGAAAATCCTAGACTATGGGACTCAGTCTTAACACAAGAAGAAATCACATACAATAATTTAGTAAATAGATGTATTGGAAAAAACCCATTCTAGTCTGTTTATAGGTAGAGTTCAAGATGTGTGAGATAATTTCTTGATATTGAAGGGAAGAAAGGGATAAGTGCATAATTGGAATATTTTGTGGATTATGTTTGATTTTCACAAACAAGTGTGCATGTGGTTGGAGAAGATTAATACACAATAAAATAAGTGAGAAGATGAGAAGAGAAAATAATTGGAGTACCAAGTAGGAGAATTTTTTTTCACACACTTGTTAAAGGAAAGGTTCCATAAATGAACTTATGAAAAATTGAAGTGGAAAAAAATTGGGCATGTAAGGTATTGAGAAAATTTGTAACCAATGCATATGAGATAGAGTTTCCTATATATATCACATATGTTCAATATTGTAGATTTTTTCAACTTATACTGATGGAAAAAAAATGTAAAGAAGGATGATGTAGATTATAAAGAGTTGGATTGGAAAAGAAAAATGCATGAAAAAGTGTGTGAGGAGATTGAACATATGATCAATACCAGAATCAATAAGACACATAGAAAGGAGTACAAGGAGTATCCGGTCAAGGGGAATGGGTGAGAATTTGAAGATACAATGTAGTTGAGTGCACCCAAAATTATGAACATGTGGAAATGAAGACCCATAAAATTCACATGAGAAAGACCCCATTGTTCATTTCTCTTGTCAAATCGTATGATGCACAAAAATTGAGGCACATGAAAAATCCACATCATCAAAAATACTTAGGTATGATTTATTTGCGCGAACTTGCACGTGTAAATAAAATTAGTGTACTTAAAATAAAGACTTGTAGTAACCATGCATAAGTACATCCTTGTGTGAAGGTTAGAGTTGTGCTCTAGGATTGGAAGTGTTGGAGTCATGCACAAAGGGATATATTGTGTAATATAATAGAAATCACCTACAAATGAAATTATTGTGCACCTATACAGTCTTACATAGTTATGTACAATAGAAGGTAGTATGTGATGTTACACATACAAAGGGACCTAAACTATTGTGCACAATTTTACACATCTAAGAGGAAGTGACATGCACATGTTAGTTGGATCTCACATTGAATTAATTTTTTTGGTTGCAAAAAGGATACCATGACAATTGAGAATGTTTAAATCTTAGAAGGTGGTGAAATCATGGGTGGACTATTAGAAGAAAAGGAAGGTGAACCATTTTAAATTCTTCATGTTCTTATAAATATGTTAATAAAATTCATTAAAGGGTGTTTTTTGGTTCACAAAAAGCCTTAGAAGCTTGTAAGACTAGAATAAATGTATTTTGTCTTGGTATCCCATTGTGATCACTATAAATTTTTAATTTCAATAATTTCATAAGAAAGCTATATTATGTTTTTATAATTGACTTTCCTCCAATAAATAAAATTCTATTTTACAATGTTTTGTGATTTGTATGAAATATTTACTTTATACACCGATTTTCGATATTGGTGCACAAGTATTGCGGGATGAATATTCTAAGATTGTCCTTCATTGTACTCTTTGATTGAAAATTCATTATTTTCTTCTTTCTTCCTTATGTTTTATCTCTCCTCTCATTTTTTCTCTTCCATATGTTTGTATTAATCATGACCTTGAAAGAGTTCAAGGTTAAGGACTTGTATTATAATGGATTTGTTTATTAGACTACATTATACCTCATGTGTTTTTTTAAAGGAATTATTTCCAACAAGGGGATTGATAATAATGGATCGATAGTGTAAGACCCTTAAAACGTCCCCCTTTTTAACTCTTGTATAAGGTGTTGCTACCACATGATAATTTCATGAAAGTATACCAATTTCCTAGATATCCGCATAGAAATATGGAAAAGTGAGAATTTTTTAGAGCTCAAGATTAGGAGAAAAGGTTCATCAAGTTATATTTTTCACTCATTGATAGTCAATCTAGAAACATATTACAATTATAACAAACAATATGGTTATAAGAAACAACATGTTTATGGATAAATTGCTCCAATTGTAAAAAAAATCCTGGGTCTTCTTCACCTTGATGTTTAGACATGCCTTGTGTTGTGTATTTCTAATGAATTCATATAGAATTGCAAATAAATATATCATTATAAAACTAACTCTTGTCAATAGTTTACATTCATAAAATATCCCTTCATGCAATTATGTTTGCATATAGATATAAATTGTAATATATATGATTGGATGTGGTAAATTCTTAATGTAAATTCACCTTCCTTATCCATGTTAAAAATATATATTATTAGATGGTTTGAAAATTAGGTGAATATGTTTGTAAATAAACACATAGTAAATCACTAAAAAGATGATAATTAAAACCAATCTATACTAAAATATATGATATTTAACAACTATAGTTTCAATAATATAGTTTGGATATGTGATAAGAAGATATTACCTAGTATAAATGTGAAAAGTGGGTATATATTAATAATGCACAACAATAAACACATACAAATCAACAAGTAAGCTAATTTAGATATAAAGTATCAAATCATATATAATTGTAAGAATAGAGGTTTATCTAGTATATAGAATAACATGGAAAATACTTAATATACTTAGTGATTGAAAATACTAGAGATTTAGGGTTTCATAGATAATAATTTTTTGATGAATTTGGAGAATTCATATACTATAGACAATAAAAGGCACGTCTAGGTAGTAAGGCATATTGAACTCATAAAGACATAACTACATGAACAACCTAACCAAAAGTACACAAGTACAAATTTGGTCTTTCCAAATCCATAGAGAATGGAAATAGATCCCTAACCCAACTAGTAATTTGTCCTATTAAATATGATGACATGATGGTTCTAAGCTCCAAAAACCTCGATCTCTTTTCCTAATTTCACAATAGATCACTAGAAAATTATTCTCCTTATTTCGACCCCTAAATGAGCATTAAAATCTGAAGAAAGTTAAAAATATAGGTTTGGATTTATATAACTTTTCAATTAGACCTCTTTAAGGAAAGAAACCTCAAAATCAACACTCAATGTAATTCAATACCAATTTCATGCATGCAAGTTTCCTGACCCTTATATTTCAAACGGACACAAAAAAACTAGTAAATGTTAGAATGTTATGTAGATTCTTGAAATAGATTTTGTTATAAGAATATTACTCTTGGAAACAATAAAATCAACTCTTACAATGTATCAATATCAATGTTGTATTTATTTCTCCTCATGAATTGGTGTTTCGTGTGATTTTCCTAAATGCACTCATGTACTTATGGACTTATTGAACTCAAATTAGGACCCTATTTGGTGCATATGTTGACACATAATGAGAGGGAAATATGACAAAGGAATGCTTACCCATGATAAGAAAACAAGGGGATTAGGGCCCACAAAATATAATCTAAAACAATAAAAAAAACATGGGAAGATATTAAGGAACAAGAAAACAAGAAAGTTTACATGGAAAATATAGGTAGAACAACAAGAAATGGGGAATTGAAAAGAGGAAAAAATATTGAGAGGGAAAATATAAAGTCAAAAGTTGAATGACACAAGGAACACACACTAATTAGAACTAAACTTGGATCAATAATCATTAAACATGTAAATGCACTAGCATTATAAAAATTAACTAGTTTCATATAAACAATAAGCATCTACATTATTACTCACTTTGATGTGTGTGTGCATATATATCAAAGAAAAAAAAATACTTATCTCATAATTTTTTTTGTATTCCCCTCATCTTTTATTAATATTTATTAAAGTTGGGGAAATAATGAGAGCAAACTAAAATTTAAAAGGAAAGAGAGAAAATTTTATCTCCACAGTGGAGGGTTAAGAATATCCTAAGGCTAACATTTGTGTTCATGTTTTTAGGAGTCAATGATCTTATGGTTATGTTTGGTGATAAAATCAAGTAGACTAGAAATTGTACGTGAAATGTACGATGTGAATGCCGAAGGGGATAGAGTGAAGAATTAAAACTTAAATGAATAAGAGGGAGAGGATGGGGGGAAAATAACATGGGGTACGAGGGAGGAGAAGTAGAGTATATTTTATTGAATTTTCTCTATCTTAATTGTATTATTTATTCGAGTGCAATATATGTTCAAAGGGGGTGAACTAAAAAATTGAGGAAAATCGTAAATATTTTAGATTGAGGATCGTTTATTTATGTGATTATAATTTTAGGCTGAAGTGGTCAAAATAAGAAATGGACAAAATTGAATAGGTTATAGGGCCGTAATCCAATTGTAATTTTTTTGTAGGGTTAGATAATATAGCCCCTGGAACTTTTAGTCATATGAGGGACATGTAGAATTTTTTTTGGTAGTCGAGCTGAAATAGGAAGACCTAAATAAGATCCTTTATATGCATTCCACTTTATCAGCTAAATGTCTCTTGTGTTGTTCACATGACTGCAATTTACAATTAAATGGTGGTCAAAATAAAAATTAGGGAAGATCCAATAGGCTTTAGCGCTGTAATGCAATTGAGAATGACTAAAATAATTTTGATTAGACAACATCCGATTTGTCATATAAGATGAAAACAACAATGAAATGTCAGATATAAAAAGTTCAGAATAAAATACATTCATGCACCACACCTTTTCCATGGCTTAAATCGAAAATCCTAAATAATATTTGGTATTTGTGTTATACTTCACTTTAATATGACATTCATCGACAATAATATATATGGGAATAAACACAATCCATTGCGGAGTAAGCATACAAAGAAATTGTTGTCCAACCCTCAATTTCATATTAGGGATAGACATGAAAATTTAACTATGTTACAATGACACACACCTGAAACCATCAAGTACTTTTCTCCATTACCATGTAACCATAGTTGGCACTATAGTTGAAAGTCATTTTGCAATAATAGAAATAAAATTAGCGTATTATCGCTAACAAGTAAGGCAAGTCACTTGCACACACTATATTGGTGTTGGGAGTAGTCACAACAATTAAACATTACCTGGACATTGTATGCCTTTTTATTAATATTTCCTTGATATGAAAAGCATAACAATGAAATTTTAGGGTTTGAAAGTTATAGATATTTTAGATTTATCCGCATCCTGAACGCTATTATTATTATTTTTCTTAATACGAAAAGTTTAGTGTAAGAAAATTAGGGTTTATAGAGGTAGGACACATTTTAAATTTGTTTTTAAAGGCATTTGATATAGATAATCCTTATATTGATAAGATTGTGGTTTAAAAGATATGATATGAATCGTATAGCTTCAAAAGAATCATATATGTAGTTTGTTTCTCGATCTATTTAATACAAAAATTAAAGTTGAGCAGGGAAAATAGACCCACATCAAACAAACCCACCAACCACACTAAGCACTCTTAAAGTCCCAAAGCATAACATGGAGAGCGAGACATCCTATCTTTTAGACTTGACATTTTCCTTGCATAATAATAAAATCATTTTATTTGATATTCGGAGGCAGTAACCATGTTGAAACTCAAGTTAAATAAATAGAGCATTACGAGGAAGTGTGGTAAATGGAGATCTCGCCATAATTAAATAAAATAAATAAACACAATGTTATGAGGAATTGTGTTAAATGAAGCTCTTGTTAATAGTAATCCTAATATCAACACCATTATGGGTTAAGTAAGACCTGCAAACAAAGAAAAATTTGTACCCCTAATATCTTCTTGTCTTACTATATACAAATCGATTGAGTTGGCTCTATATCTGTATCCAGAATGGGTTCATTTCCTTGCATAATAATAGAAGCACTTTATTTGAGATTCAGAAGAGTTAACTAAGTTGAAACCCAAGTTAAATAAACAGAGTGTTACAAGGAACTTTGCTAAATGGAGATCTCGCTACAATTAAATAAAATAAATAAATATAACATTATGGGGAACTGTGATAAACGGAGCTCTCACTAATAGCCATCCTAAAATCAACACCATTATGGGTTGAATCAGACCTACAAATGGAGATAAATTTGTAACCCTAATATCTCATCATCTTACTATTTATAAATTGATTAAACTGGCTCTGTATTTGTATCTGGAGCGGGTTCAATGGCTTGCGAGAGGAAAGTACTACCTGTTGTTGTTTTGTTTTTTGTATTCAGAAGAACATGATTAAGGTTTATAATAATTTAAATAGGAAACAAATAATACTTTAATCTTATTTTCATATATGAAATCCTTAAGGAAGAAAAAATCGAGTATCTTATATACCATACATATATAGATTAATGTTATTTTCTAGATTTAGTCCAACTTAAAAGTGGTCTAAACATATTTGACGGTCTAATGGAATATAAATGAAAGGAAATTCGCTTCCACACATTATATTGGTGTTGGGAGTAGTCACAACAATTAAACATTACCCATACTTTGTATGCCTTTTTATCAATATTTCAAGTATAACAATGAAATTTTAGGGTTTGAAAGTTATAGATATTTTAGTGTAAGAAAGTTAGGGTTTGCAAAGGTAGGACACATTTTAAATTTGTTTTTAAGGGCATTCGATATATATATCCTTAGATTGATAAGATTGTGGTTTAAGAGATATGATATGAATTGTATAGCTTCACAAGAATCATATATGTTTTTTGTTTCTCGATCTATTTAATAGAAAAATAAAAGTTGAGTGAGGAAAATAGACCCACGTCAAGCAAATCCACCAACCACATTAAGTTCTTTTCAAAACCCAAAGCATAAAATTGAGATGGAAACATCGTACCTTTCAGACTTGACATTTTCCTTGCAAAATAATAAAATCACTTTATTTGATATTTAGAGGTGGTAACCACGTTGAAACTCAAGTTAAATAAATAGAGAATTACGGGGAACTACACTCAATAGAGATATCACCATAATTAAATTAAATAAATAAACACAACGTTATGGGGAACTGTGCTAAATGGAGCTCTTGTTAATAGTCGTCCTAATATCAACACCGTTATGGGTTAAACGAGACCTGCAAATGAAGATAAATTTGTAACCCTAATATGTCCCCGTCTTACTAAATTCAAATTGATTGAGTTGGTTATGTATCTGTATCTTAAGCGGGTTCATTTCGCTGCATAATAATAAAAGCACTTTATTTGAGATTCGGAGGTGTTAACCACGCTGAAAACCAAGTTATATAAATAGAGAGTTACAAGGAATTGTGCTAAACAAAGATCTCACGACAATTAAATTAAGTAAATAAACATAACATTATGGGGAACTGTGTTAAACAGACCTCTCGCTAATAGCTGTCCTAAAATCAACACCATTATGGGTTAAATCAAACTTGCAAATAGAGATAAATTTGTAACCCTAATATCTCATCACCTTACTATATACAAACTGAATGAATTGGCTTTGTATTTGTATGTGGAGTGAGTTCAATGGTATGTGAGAGGAAAGTATTGCATGTCGTTGTTTTGTTTATTGTATACAGAAGAAAAAGATTGAGGATTACAACAATTTAAATAGGAAATAAATAATACTTTAATCTCATTTTGAAATATGAAACCCTGAAGGGAGAACTTTTTTTTATCTTATATATCATAGATATATATAGATTATTGTTATAATCTAGAATTGGTCCACCTCAAAAGTAGTCTAAACATATTTGGCAGTTTGATGGAATATTAGCATCTTCAATAGGAGTCAGGATCACATTCCTTTTTATGAGGATAAGCATGGATAGATTTGATGTACTCCTCTCCCATTCTTATTCTTTCTTCTATTTTCAGTTTCTGGACCCACTCTGGTTGAAACACAAGGAGTCTTGTGGAATACGCTGCATACTGCTCCATCTTCTTCAACCTAGGAATTCTCAACTCCTCAAACCTGCTCAACTTGCACAATCATCAGCTGGTAATAATATTTACTTATTCATCTAGATTGAAGCTAGGTAACTGATTAGAAATATAACTTATTTATATTTAATCACCGTTTGACAGCGTGTTGAATTCTTTCCTCTGTAAAGATAGAGTGAGTTGCAAGTTCAAGGAGAAGAGAGAGTTGATGGGCATCTTCGAATGCAGTTCTAACACATTGTCTTGGCCAAACATACTGAGCATGTGCAGTTGAATAATTCCACCATCACCAACCAATAAACAATCAATTCCTTCGGTGATATCTCCAATACAAATGCTTCTACTGAGCACGAGCTTTACAACCAGGAATACCAAGCCCTCCTCTTCCTCCCACCAATGAGATTGCCACTTCAAAGAGTGTAATCTCGTGAACTTATTGTGTAAGTGGGAAATTTAATTAGCTATGTTACTCCAAGAAAACTTCTAGTACTGGGTTATGTTATCAAAACCCACAAGTATAAAATTTGTAGCTACATGAAAAAGTAATTCCATCTAAGATTTCTAACAAAAATTGTAATTTCCAATGCTCTAATCAAAAGCCAAATTGGTACTTGCGTGGAATTTAATGGCATATTTTCTTCTGATCCGACAACAATTTATCCTTCCTTAATGTCGTGATAAATTCTTAAATCCCAAAATTTAATGTTCAGATGGTCATAAGGTCATATTTTATATATGTTAACAAAATCTAAACTAAAGAAATTATCTTGCAACGTGGAGCTTTAAGTTTATTTATTTTCCATTTTAATGAAGGAGCACCATTAGGACTAATGCTGATTCCAGTGGCTGTATCAGATTTGAAATATGGGTGCATTTTGAACACATAAGCTTCTATATTTCTTTCTTGAATGGAAAGTGCAAGAGCCACGCCTGGGAAACCCCCACCTGCAATTACAATATCTACTTCTTCTCGTATCTCTGGCTCAGTTGTTTCAAAGAATCCATGGATGGGGTAAACCCTAAAAAATTCATCTTGGCAGAAGGATCTTGGCATGAAAAGACGACGCGAGGCATCAGTACAGAGGAAGTGTTTAACTCGCTAGCGCTTTGTTTGGCCGAGGAAGAGGAATAATAGGTGAAATTAGTTTTGGCCTTGTGACCTCTTAAGGAAATAACAGTGGCATCGTAAGCCATGGAGGCATCCTCTGCAGTGTCGAATGTGCCAAGACAAACCCTAAGTTTTTTCACAGGGTTTGTGATCGATCCCAGGGCCTCTTCCTCACTCTCCCGTAAGGAGTGTCTAACCTTTCCATGCTCGAAGCCATACGAAATGAAAAACTACGACTGCTCCACGGATAATAAAGAAGAAAAAGACAAATTTATAACTGCAAAATTGGAGAAACGGCTAATGTCATTACCGAATTGGAGAAACGGCTGACGTCATTACCGACTGGTTTCTTCCTTAGGTATCTGGCCGGGTTCGTCATGGTAACAGAAATTTCCTTTAGGGAAAAGAGGATGATTCTCTAGTTTGGGACATGTTTCGCCCAAATCTTCAATGACAACTAAACATTGAAGAGGTATATGTTATTGGTTTATAGGGAGACAATGTAACAACCACCGTCAGATTTCAACGAACATAATGAAATTCAATCTTCGCCATGTAAATTCTGACTCATGGCAGATTCAGCCGGGATTTTCTCACTAGGAAACGCCTCCAGCGTAAAAATGTTTTCCAACACCATGTTGTTTTCTTTTGTACAAGGAAAAAAGAGAGAATGCCATGGAGGGTGACGATAAAATAAATGGAATATATGTGTGCCTCACTTTTAAGTGTGGGATGAACATGTGAATCACAAAGAAAGGGATTGATTATGTGCATCATTTATATGATAGGAAAAATAAATATATGATATAAACATAATAATATATCATCATGAAAACTTGTTTGTAAAAAGTAAATGCATCTTATGTGAGCCTATGTATAAGTTAAGTAAGTATAAAAAAATCATGTCCAAAATCTAAGAATATATTATCATGTAAGATCAATAGGAAGATGCCCCGAGATGGGAAAAATGTAATTAGTGTAAGCTCGAAATAGGATAGTTAAACAGTGGGTACAAGATATACTCATGTAATCTCATTTAAACCACAACACATGCAGCACAAATTGGATAATGCCTCGAGGTGGGCCTAGGGAATATTCTATACAGGTACAATAAATTCATGCCCCAAGTGGTGGATGTAAATAGTGTAAGCATAAAAACATATTTCTTCATTTTTGGGGAAAGATAAATACAATTTCAACACAATAGTAAGATGCCCCATCATAGGATAGATAAAATTAGTGTACATATAAGATGTAAAATGCCTCGCTTGGAAAGATAAAATAAGGGATAGTGCAGCACATCAAAGTGCATTTCCCTTAATGTTTGCAAGAGAAAAATTATGATAAATGTAGTGAATGATATATAAAAAATGGGCATGATATATATTAATATTCAAATGGAAACTGAAAAACCAAGCATGATGGGAATCATCAATGTAATTAGAAAGAAATAAAGGAAAAAGAAACACATGAGATATACATAAATTAATGAGATTGAATAATTGAACAAATGAAAATAGATAAATACTAGGAAGGAAAAATAAATGAGGAATTATTTATTTTATGCTACTTTCATCATATGCGTGTGTAGGACATGGTGCCCCGATAATTGTATTGTCATTTTATGGAAGGTAATGTAGGATTTTGGGGATGGGATAAAACAAGCTAAATCGGTGGAAAGGCTAGAAATAATTGAGAAAAAATTAAATTAAGTTTTGAAATGGTGAAAGGAAAATATTAAAAACCCCTAAATCGTAAACAAGTCATGAAGAAGAATAAAAAGGTTATGGCTAGGATAGTAATAGAAGAAGAGGCTAGTGTAAATAAATTCAAGGAAATCTTTGAAGAAGATGAGAATGGGAAACACATGAAAGGAATCATGAATCCAAATAGATTGGATAAACACAATCATGAGAAAATATTAGGAACAATAATCTAAGTAGAGGATAAAAGAAAGGAAAATATGTGGAGGATAGAATAAAAAAGAATCCCATATGATAAAAAGAGAGAGCTTAGTGTAACATATAAGTGGTTAGTTGAATAACTAATTTATCATACTAGTAAGTGTATGGAAATGGGGGACCAAAATGAGGTCAAAGTGGCCAATTTTTCCCAATTTCAACTTGTAATGTAAAATGTCTATGCTCAAAATTCAACAATTTGATAAGAACAAGAATGACAGTGCTTAAAATCTAGTTTCTGAACTACTTTTTTTTAAACGGTAGAGATTGAAAGGGTCAAATGTGGTGCACACACAAAGTATTCCTTTTTTGTGTCAAATTTATCATATAGTGTCTTGTGTGCACCCCTCTTTTTTGAGTTCCATAAAATATTTTACAAATTCCTTCAGTAAGCTAGATAAAATCATGTATTACATCCAGCTAAATTTTCTTATTTTTTCGATGAATATATTATTTTTTACAAATTTCCAAAGTGAACACATCCTGAAAATGAATAACTGGGTGTACACCCCCTAATTTTGAGAAAAAAAATTGAAAATCAGTTTTTTAATGCATGTAAAATGGAGCGTAGATTGTGTTGATGTAATTTTTGAAATTTGGATGAGTGGATCAAAAACTACATAGAAAAAACAATACATGTAATTTGGCAAAAAACGAAGACACTACTAAAAATAAAGATCAAAACCTTAAACTATTCAAATTTTAGGAATAAATACATCGACACAAACCTAATATAGAGCTTGACGTTGTAGTCATGTTTGTTTTTTAATATTGTGTTATAACACATGAGAAAACAAGGTGTGCACTCAAGATTCTTATATTTATTTGCAAAACAAAGATTCAGTCATAGATTCGATAGTCCAACCCTAAGGCTTAAATATCCTATCAAAATCCAAGCCTAAGGGTTGGCAATTTCCAACCTTAATCAAACATAATGCGCTTGTATTGTTCTCTCTCTCTAAAATTGGCATAAACACAAAATAAATTCACTCGTGATTTTGGTCCCACAATGCATGTACACTGCACTATTTTTTACATATTCGTGCAATGATTTATTCTTTTGAGACATTCCATATAACATTTAAGTGCTTTTTATGTTTGTTAAGTTTACGAAAAATTCATATTGTATCTTTTGTCTTATATTGAAGAATTATTTTTATTGTTTTGATAAATTTCTTATCATTGTTTGAGATTTGAGTAATTTTTTATTATTTCTTATATTCCTAACATTCATAAAACATTCCTTTGTGTCAATTTTCTTATGTTGATATATACTTGAGAATTATGGGGAGAAGATCACAGAGGAAAATACTTGAGGAGATGGAGAAACAAAGGGAACAAATTCTACAAGGGCATAAAAAAGAAATTAAACATGTATTTACTATAGAAATTAGATGCTAACAAATAGCATCTATTATCCACCCGAGCCAAGAAAGAAGAAAAAATGAAAACAAGGGAATGAGTGCAAAAAATATGTGAAAGAAAAAGAACAATCTATGGAGGTGAAGGTATGCCATCTCTTCCAAAATAATTTGATATTGAAACATATCCTCAAACACTAATTGAGCCAATAAATAATGAATATTCAATGAATGATGATGCAATGAAAAATTTAAACTTAGATGTTACAAAAAATGATCAACATATTCAAAAGACATAAAAATTTACCAAACTATGAAGATGAAAAATATATAGGAAATGAACAATGTTTACCTAATGGTCAACCAAATTTTCCATTGAGATCACTGATTAAATTTTTGCATAAAACACAAGATTTTACTTGAAATTAATGAAATTTTTTTAAACCTAGTTAGTGACAAGATTGGTGAATGCCCTTGTAGAATAAAAGTTGATAAGATATGGAAAGCACTTATAAATGATTTAAATGAAACCAGAAGATGTCAATTGTTTGTTTCAAATTGATGAAAAATATTAAGTTTAGACCCATTATGAAGACCTTTGGTCTAAGAACATCTAGGACCAATAGTGAAAAATCCATTATAAGAAATATTATGAATGCATACCAAGTAATAGCTCTAAGCTCACGTACCATAGATAATAATACTACTCAATGTATTACTCCATCAACTATAGAAAGTAAATAAATAAAAAAATTGATTTGATTAGGAAAACAAGTAATGCACTAAAAATAAATATAAAAACACCATTGAAAGCTACCAGAAGATGTGAAAGAGTTGAGGATCCCAATAATAATGAATTATGGGAATTCTCTTGTAGACTCCCATGGAAAGAAAAATAGATAGTTAAAGAGATAAAATCTAAATTTGAATAGTTTTGGAGAGCTAATACAAGGGTTTCACCTGATGAAAATACGTTTGAAAAAGAAGAATTGGTGGTCAGAACTGTGAATCGCATCTTAAAAATTTATTGAATATAATACAAACACAATTTTGTAATAAGTTTAAAGAGACTTGTCGTAAAATAAAATTTATCCAATGGTAGTTTGACATGGAAAAAAAAAATATGTTAAAATAAATCACTCATGGACTACTTGTTGTTATAGGGTCCTTATTGAATTTTCTATGCATTATGATTTTTTCTAGCATATATTTGTTACTTTGCATACTGAGAATATTTTGTAGGATTGTATGATAAACATTCCACCTGAATAAGCAAGAGATTTCATCTCAAGTGTTTTTTGGTACAAGAGAAGGACAAATTTTTTTTATAAGAAATCGTGTTTGGTGGTTTGTAATGTTTGCAAAATTTTATACATGTAGAGAATACACATGAAATTTTAAATTGACTAGTTAGTTTTGGGAAATAAAATTTAGTGGCATACACTTGAAAAAATGGTAAAGAGGCTAAGAGATGTGAATTATTGAGTAAAGAAATAAGTGTATCAAATTTTATGATTATATTTCGAGAGAAGATAGTGTGTGAGTATACAAGTCTTACACATAGATTTTGATGGTTAGATGAGAAAATCATGTTATACAAGGACACATTTCCTCTTGGTACAAATGTTTTAGTTGTTGATTTCGTAGAGAACTATATGTTACAAGTACAACCACAAAATGAAGTCCAATCGCAATACTACAACCCTATTCATATTTACATATTTATGTATATAGAATCTAATCATGCTCCAGAGAACACAAAAGAAGCCAAAAATATCATTAGGGAGTATCATTTCTATATTAGTGATTCTTTTAAACAATCTACAGAGTTCGTGCAAGGTTTAGTTGAGATCTTTTATGGTAATTTGAGTGACAAAAACATCATATTTGGTGAACACATCATATAATCAAATAATTATACATCACAATTTGAGAATTCGTGAATGTTATGTTGGTTGAGTAGGATGCATAAGATGAGTGGTGTTCAACATATTTAGAATTTCACTAAGGCCGGGCTTGGAAAAGGGGAACATGATGGTGTAAGAGCATGTGTTAAAAGAGCCATAGAAAGAGAAGAGTTGAAGTAAAAAAATGGTGCAAAGTTGACTAATTTAACACCCATCGTGGAATTATGTAACTCAAAAATGGGTCCAAATATTGAGGGTCAATCTAAAATTCATATTTTTTTTGGCTAGTAGAAGAAGATTACGTTGCAAAATATGAAGAATTTTTTACACTAACGAGATCTAGCGAGTTGTACTCTATTATAGGTTCAAATGAAAATTTTTTATGGACTATTCATATGAGGCAGATGACATGATTTTGTTCTTCATGTACATATTTTTTGGGATGAGTGTCAGTCAAAAGAGTGGGTTGATGAATGGTGTTATATACCTTTAAATACACTTGAGACGCATCGACCTCCATAATCTTTACAACTCATGGAAATTGAATCATCAATTGACTTTGACCATATATCAGATTTAGTGTAACCAGGTATTATAGATTCATTTTTTAGTTAAAATTAATATTTTATCTCATTATGTAGTATTTATGAATCATTTATTGAAATTAACTTTCTTGTACAATGTGATGTAAGTCATGTTTATGCAGTTGTTTCTAAAGAAAATGTTAAAGATGGAATAAATTATTATTTGTCTCATTATGTTGAGGCAAAAAATAAATTGATAGCACCGATCATATATGAAGAATTCCTAGAGTATCCTATGAGGTCTTTGGTTACTACTATAACATGGCTTAGAATATACCCAATGAAGAAATGCAATTTCTGGTTTTCTGAGTACTTTGACACTCATAGAAAGCTTATTCATTATTCATACCTTATTATTGCATCTAATGTTTAATTGGGGGTAGATCGTACAATAAGAACTTGTGGAAATTTCTCAAGTTTGACCATGAAGCAAAAATTGACACCGTAAGACTAGATCAGACCCAAATGGTTCATTGAATTTAATTAGTATAATGCCACGTAAGTGTTATAGTTTGTAAGTATATTGTTGAATTCTTAATTTTTGTGTGCTTCAGAATTTTTTTCCTTTATTTTATTTATTATATCTACTAATGTTATTAATATAGGTTACTGGTGCCAAAAAATCTTCCAAGTTCACATGGTCAGTGTCATCAGTAACTAATTTATATTCTTAAAGTGAAGAGAAGCTTTAACATTTTCTATAAAATGCTCCTTTGATTCCTTTATTTTAGGATCTTTGGTTTTAATCCATTTCATTCATTAAACGCCAACTCCTTGTCCTCATTATCCTCCTCAAACTTGAACTTGTGATGTTAATAGAGGTATATACATGATATATCCATATATACAAGATAGAGTAAGAGAAAAAGAGAGGACAAGGGAGGGAAGAGAGAGCGAGAGGGAGAGAAGGATAGAGAGAGAGAGATAGAGAGAGAGAGAGAGAGAGAGAGAGAGAGGGAGAGAGAGAGAGAGAGAGGGAGGGAGGGAGGGAGGGAGAGAGAGAGAGCGATAAGGATGGAAAGATGAAGGGAGAGAGTGGGAGAAAGAGGTGAGAGAGGATGGAAGAGAGATTGAGAGTGAGAGCGAGAAGGAGAGGGAGGGATATAGGGAGAGGTGGAGAGAGAGGGGAGATTAGAGAGAGAGAAAGAGGGGGAGAGAAAGACAAAGTAATAGGGATAGGGGGATATATAATAAGGAAGATAGAGTGAGAGCAAGAAAAAGGGAGCAAGAGAGAGCATGCAAGGGAGAGAAGGGATGAAAGATAGAGAGAGGGAATGAAAGAGACAAATAGAGAGAGAGAGAGAGAGATGGAGGAAGGGACAAAGGGATGGAGGGGGAGAGGGAGAGAGGGGATGAAAGAGAGAGAAGAGAATGGGGATGAAATAGAGAAATAGAAAGAGAGAGACAAATGGAGGGACAAAGGGGGGAGAGGGAAAGGGGGGAGAGAGGGAAGAGAGAGGGAGTGTAAAAGTGATAAGGAGGGAGAGGGAGAGGGGGGGAGGGAGGAAGAGGGAGAGTGAGAGGGAGAGGAAGAGAAAGGATATAAGAGAGAGGGTTGAGAGGAAGGGAGCAAGGAGGGAAGAGAAAGTGTTAAAAGGAGAGATATGGAGAGGGAGAGAGAAGGGAGAGAAGAGATATTATTTGTAACTAGAACCTCACGACACCAAATGAATGATTCTCACATGTCCAAGTGGGATATCAAACACTATCTGAGGTGTCATTTAATTTCCCAACCATCATGATCCTTCCTGATTACATTGGTTTGATGATATAAGTGCCATGAGAGTGAAAAGTAGCCAAACTTGAACAAAATATTTCACACAACTCGTGGCACCTGGGAATGTTGCATCTAAACCAACAACTAGGAATATGGTCCATATAAGAAAATGTTTCTTTGTTTCTCCCATATCCTCTTTGTTTTCTTACAGTCATAATGAATGAAATGTTTCTTTGTTTCTCCCACATCCTCTTTGTTTTCTTACAGTCATAATGAATGAAATGTCATAAAAACCTTCAATTTACATCAATTTTAGGGTGTTCAAGGTGATATTTTGCAATCGACACCTTATGGCACTGAACCTATAAGGCCCACATGTCTAAGTGGGTTGTTAGATTCTATTTGGCGTGTAATTTTCCTACCCAATCATATTGATTCTTCTCGACTACATTGGTTCAGAGATGTCTCTTAAGTGCCCTAGGAGTCAAAAGTATCTAAAATTTGACAAACTATTTCTCACAACCCATGGTGCTAAGGAATGTCACGTCTAAACCTAAAATTGGGAATCTAGTCCATCTATGAAAACCTCTCTCAACTTTACCCATCTCTTTTCATTTTTCTCGTAGTCACAATGAATGAAACATCGCAAAAACCCTTTAACTTACATCAGTGTTAGGGTGTTGAGGGTAATATTTTACAATTGACACCTCATGAAATTGAATTGATGGTTCTCACACGTATGAGTGGGATATTAAATGCTATATAAGGTGTCATTTTTTCTACCCAACTATCTTTGTCTTTCCCAACTACATCGGTCTGATGATGTCTCTTAAGCACCATGAGAGTGAAAAGTAGGAAAATTTTGAAAAATGATTTCTCACAACTCATGGCAATTAGAAATGTCTTGTCTAAACCTAAAATAGGGAATTTGTCCATCTATGAAAATCTCTCTCAGTTTCTCTCGTTTCTTATTTGTTTTCACCCAATCACAGTGGATGAAATGTAATTTACATTAGTGTTGGGTTGTTGAGGGTGATATTTTTCATTCAACACCTCTTGGAACCAAACTAGTGGTGTCCACATGTTTAGGTAGGATGTTATATTTATTCAAGGTATCATTTCATTTCCCAAACATCTTGGTCTTTCTCAACTACATTGGTTCAACGATGTCTCTTAGCACCTTAAAAGTGAAAAGTAACCAAAATTTGATGGATGATTTCTTATAACCCATGACACATGGGAATTTATTGTCTAAACCTATAGTTATGCATCTATCCCATATCTGAATACCTCTTTAGATTTCTCCCATCTCCTATTGGGGTTTTTCAATTGTAGTGAATGAAATGCCATACAACCTTCAATTTATGTTAGTGTTAGGATATTGATGGAGAATCAACAACCTCATGGTACTGAACTAATGGTTTCCACACACATTCACATGGGCTGTTAGACATTATCTGAGGTATTGTTTTGTTTTCTAATTGTCCAATCACTCCTACGATGTCTTTAAAGTGGACTAGAATACAACAGTAACTAACTAAAACTGATGGATGGTTTTCTATCTCAATACAAACCTCGTAATCATGGGGAATTATAATTACCTGAATCATTCTAAACATAGGAGAAACAATTAGAAAAGTCTGTGGGGAGGTGTGGGAAATGAATGCCTCGCGTCGGAGGCGGGATGTAGAGAAGGGTAAGTAGGGTGGTACTAGGGATGGGACTGGGGAGTGGGGAGGGTGTGGGGGGAGTCGAAGAAGAGGGGGGGAAGGAGGAAACAGGCGAAATGGGATGGGGAAAAGGGAGGAGGGCGGGGGAGGAAGGTAGGTAGAAAAAGGGAGCATCCAGGCGGGAGGTGAGAGTTAGTGGTAGGTTGGCGGAGATTGTGAGGTGAGAAAAAGAGTGGAAAGTAGAGAGGGAAGCAAGGGTGAGGGGGGTAGGGAGGATGCATTGGTTCTTTTACGAAAAATCTCTCCTCTTAGCTTCTTCTCCCATCTCCCTATGTTTTTCTCATGGTCAGTAGTGAGGAAGGTGAAAAAAAAAAAAACCTTCCATTTTTGTCCAATGCTTAGGGTGTCGAGGGAGATATTTTTACAATAATCAATCAAATTACAAACACCCCCATACATCGAAGTAAGCTGGAATATAAGATGTTATATGATGGTTTCTCTTTCCAACCATCCCTATCCTGTCCCCCAACTACCTCAGTCTAATGATGTCTCTTAGGTTCCAGGAAGAATGAAATAACAAATGACCTTGACAAAAATTTTATCACAACTTGTGGCACCAGTGAATTACTCATCCTAGGCTAAAATAAATACTAATTTACATTTGGTCCATCTACACCTCACAAAAAGCCCTCTCTTTGTTTCTTTCTCTCCTTCCTCCTTTCCTTTCTTCTTCTTCTTTCCCCTTCTTCCCACCACATTCTTCATCATTCTCCATATCCCTTCAGGTTTCCTCACTAACAGCTTCATCGCTCCGCGAATGAAACGTTATAAAGCATTCAATTTTTGTTAGTGTTAGGGGTGTTGAGGGTGATATTTCTTTGCAATTGAAAAAAACTATATGGACCCACAACAACGCCACACATATGGTTGTGGGTGATTAAATTGCAATCATAGGTAATTTCAAGGTGTCATTTTTATAGCCCAACCATCCAATGGCCTTTGAAATTCATCATTATTATGATGATGTATCTTAAGTTCTTTAACCATCCTGATCTACACACTAAGCCAAGTCCAAAAAATATTTCACATGAAATAAAAGTGTGAAATGATACTGGGTTATTGTACTTTGTTTGTAAGTATACATGTTAAAAATATTGTTTTCCCATACAATATATGTGGTGAATTGACAATGTGTTTTTATTGTTGGTTTCCAATTAAAATTTATCTTCAAAGTACCAATAAAAACATATGGTTTTTATGTGGATGTGTTGTCAATATGTTTTATTAGCAACCAACCATGTTCATTTAGTGGATGAGGATATAAATACTTCAATGAAATTATGCCTAAAATTGATCAATATGTGTTGGCTATCTTGAGTAAACCTTAAACTTTATCATCAAAATGCCACTTAAACATGTGGTTGTTGTGTGGATGTGTTTTCTTGGTGCATAAGATAAGGGATTACAATCAATCCAACATTTGGATACGATGCAATCGTGCACGTTTAATGGATGAGGGTTGTAAACACTCTAATGGAATTAAGCTAACAAAATATCATTTTGTCTGTGTGGTAGACATTTTTGGCCATGTTAGCTATCTTGAGGAACCTAAAATTTATCATCAAAATGCCAATTAAACTTTTAGTTGTTTCATGAATGTGTTTTCTTGGTGTGAGAGAGAATGTCTTATAATCAATACAACACTTAGAGATGGTGGATAGATAATCTATTGGTGGTTATTTACACCAAACTTTCTTAACATACTCTTAGCATGTACCATAATGGGAGCTATAGAGAAACGTATGGGCACTAACATCATAATACTCTTGTTGTTAGTTTCCAAGATACATGTTCAATCGTTTGGTTGAACACTTGATCCTTAGTAATTTGTTCAAACACTTAGTAATCATCCACTAAACATTTACACTTGTCATACATGTATATAAGAGTATCTTGTAATAGTTTATGTGCGGCAAACTTAAATTCACTCTAATTTATGTGCTTTCTTGGAAATGTAGGTATGTAGTATGTGAAAGTATGTGCTATAATATATAGGGGGTTGTGTTTAGTAAGGATAATGCATAACACCTCTTTTAACAAACCACCTCTACACAATGTTGTGACAATGATATTGAGATCCCATGAAGTGGATGACATTAGCATTAACATTATAAGATTCTAATGATGGCATTAAATGATTATAATAATGGCTAAATTTATATATATATATATATATATATATATACCCATGCTCAAAAAATAACAAAAAAATTAAAATTAGTAATAAATGTTACCATAACATACATATGGAATCATATTAGTCCACTTCTACATATAAAGAATGTAATCCAATGCACAATTTTTCTTTGTCTCATATATATTATATTGTTTTATGAAATTCGTGATGGCAGAAAAAATTTGAACAAAACGAATGTCTAAACAAAGCCATATAGGCGTATAATGATATACATCAACACAATACAAATGTATGCCTACATGCCATGAAGGAATATAAAATAATGCATATACATCAAAACTATGAGGTATCATTGAACAATTTGGTTCTTTTAGTCCGTTGGGAAGATTAAGAACCATTATCATAGGTGGGATGTCCATTCCATTGATCATACCTCATATTCTCAAGGGATGATTGTATCTCCACCTATTAATACAAAAAACTACATACATGTTAGTATAAAAACATGGCATATAAAATGACATTAGTTACAAATAAATATTTACAACAATCTCGTAGTCCCTCTAAATCATTGTTTTAATCTCATCATTTACCTCACTAACATAAACCTCAAGGGAGGGTGCACGAATTGGATTTATCATCTCCTCTTGTGGCAACCATGAAGGAACATATTAGGGTACACATGAATGTCATTTATCTACACTAAATGATGTTATTTAACATAATAGATTCATTATGAATAACATTATCATCTCATACTTGTGTAATAAGAAAAAACAAATGTTATTCCCCTAAAAACTCCAATATCTAATGATCATTAAATGTAGGTAGGTGACTCTAATGATATCATCAACTGAAATCTTTTGGCCAACTACAATCATCCAGTTTCCCTAGGCACTATCAATAAAATTTGATTCGAAAGAGATGGTGTCAAGTATAATGGGAAACATATAACTTAATTAGAAAGAGATCTCTGAGTTGGTAGAGAGTTAATATGATGCTGAAAAACATTGAAGACCCCATCTAGATGGATGCAGAGATCAGATAGGGGTAACTGATGATATATGACTCGAACTCATACATAGATAGGGCGCTAGCTCCCTCCTATGTATGTAGAGTTGGGTCACCATAAAGAGAAGAGGGGGTGTCCCATATCTCTATAGGGGATCTATATACTCCACTCCCCTCCAATATAGATCGGGGAAGGGCTTATATAGTCATGGTTCTTTAAGCCCATAAAGAGAGAGGGGGATTGGACTATCGAAAGCCCCATTTATCTATATAGGGCGACCTATCTAGATATGGTGTACTTGATCCCATATCTACAGAGGGGGTCGAAGTCTTCCCTCTCTTGCCCCGGTGGGCTCCCTATCTAGATATGGAGTGCCCTATCTATTTAGATAGGTTCCCATCCACCACATCTATAGATATGGGGGCCATACTTAGATGGATAAGATAGATCAGGGGAGGGTGGCGCCCAGATATGATCTCCCATAAAAGATAGAGAGCCAAGATATAATAAATAAGGGGGGAGGGGGGGCATCTCTATAGATATTTAGGGCCATCTATATATAGAGAAGGTTGGGCCATCTCTTTATATAGAGCCCCATCTATATATGGGGAGGAGGGACTGTACGCCTGAAAATCAACACATCACTTTCAAGCACACTCGACCTCCCGAGGTCATGTCGAGACAACCAATGTGAAATGGATAGATGGATATGTGGAAGATATATAAGGTGAATGGGTAAAATGTGAATAAGGGAAGATCAAGGTAATCTGATGTCATGTATGGGCTCTAATGGAATCTGCTCGTCTAAGGCAAAAAAATCTTGTCTTACCTGCATAGGTGAGATGGAACAGTATAAGATGATGGTAGTACGTAAATGGCAGTCAATATCTGGCTCACGAAAAATGATTGCAACGGGTTGTGGAAGGCGTGGGATCTGTCCTAAATTTTCCTCATAGAAATTTCTAGATAAGGTCATGGAAGTGAGAGAGCAAATGTGTGGATAGGACAAGTGAGTGGATTTTGGGGACTAGTTTCATCCAGGATGGTTCCACTAGAAATTGTAAACATTGTCAGATTCTACATTCAAGGCTGTCAAATGTGAGATGATGGCGGATGGAAGTGGTGTGGATCAGAAAACCAAGATTATAAGGCATGTGTCAATGTATGTGTGCAAGTAAGATGTATTTGGTTACGGGATTTGGGGATCATATACTTCGTATCTTGGTTGTTGAGGACCTTGAATGGTCATGTGAGATGTGTGAAGTATTAAATTAAAGAAACCAATAATCTCACAAAGAAACCGCAAGGAGGCAAAGTCGATCCTAAAACAATTAGGGATACGTGGGGATATGTATTAATTCCCGCTAATTAAACTATGTTCCTAATTAATAAATAGAAACAAACAAATTTAAACCAAAATGATTCAATTACTTTCCTATAATTAATTAAACCTTTGTGTTGCTTTTAGCTAATTAACAAAGGAAATGACTAATTTAATACATAAAATAAATATATTCTAATGTTTTTGTTCTTTGCAATTGAATAATATAAAATGCAACAAATATAACAAACTAATTGAAATAATCTAATATTTTTGGATTTTTTATGTTTTCGGGAGACAAATAAAGAAATCTACAGAAGAAATATGAAGAAGTTGAAATTACCTCTACAATAGTATTAACAGAACTAAACAAACAAATAACCTAGTGTGGCTATTTACCTATGCGGAGTGGATTTAAACATTTCTACTAAAACAAAAGCTTTTCCAATTTTTTTTTGTAGATCTAAAACTTCCTCTGTCCTACCTCAGAGACACGGGAAAAAATAAAAGCTTCTCAGAAGCTCTTCTTCCCCTACAAATTCCCCGACAAAAATCAACGATCTAATGAAAGCTTACAAATTGAAATGAAATAACAATTGATTTTAAACTAATACAAGAGATTTCTTCCAGACAAACTTCCCTTACAAATCCATAGGGATAGGCAAGGAAGTAGCTTTCACCAGAAGATTTATGCAAACAAATGGAAACTACAACAATGAATTTACTATTGATTTGAATACTCTAATCAAATTGTGTATTGAAATCTAAAGAAATTAAAGAAAACTTCAAGAAACTAGGCACACCCCCAACATGGGATTTGTATAACTGTGAAAAATCTAGTGATGGTTTTGCTTTGTTGTCCCCTCATATTCTTTTCCTATTTAGTGCTCAAATGAATCCAGGGAATTGTGCTAGGTAGTGCAGAAGAAGCAATGAAGAAGTGCTAGAGCAAGAATGGCTTGTAGGAAATTTGTTTTCAACACAGACAAGAGAATAACAATGTAAGATAACTGAGCTTGATTGTCTATTTCTTGGAAAGATTATGACAGACTAACAATGCAATTCACAAAAAAAATCTCCAACCAATGCTTAAGGTAGAAGCTTGGCTCTTATAGAAAAATGGTAGGGAAATGGTCTAAGCCATTTTTCAGCCAAGAAATGCCACCTCTCTCAAACAAGAGACATTTAACTCCAATTAATCAGCAAGGAAAGAAGGGGAAGGTGATACGTATCAAATGAGCCCAAGAAAAAATAATTTAACTAAGAAACATGGGCTAAAATCATATTTGAAGAAGTTGACATGTGTTTAGAACATGTCAAAAAGGTCTCAGGAAAAATCGCACATGACCATCGGTCTGCACAGAGGGGTGGTTGCACAACCACTGAGGTGGTTACGCAACCGTCATTGAGGGTAGACCAGAGTAGTTGCGTAACCACCGTGGTGGTTCCATGACTTAAGGTCAAAATCTAAGGAAAAATCCTACATCATGATAAAGGAAAGTAAGAAACACATGGAACTGAACAAGGAAAGCACTATAGGCTAAAAATATATATTGTAAGTGGGAAATTGGACTCGAACACCATTGGAAAATATATTAATCATCATTGGAGCTTTAAAACCTTTTCGACATTGTAGCTTGTGTAAAATTGGGTATGTACATATTGCCCCCTTGGAGAAGCGTTTTAGCCATGAAGAGATGTAAAATGAAGAATCTGAGTATAGCGTTCCCAATGGGAGAGTTAGAGATTGCACCTAACCCGTATGTGTGTTGAAGTGATACTTGTCCAAGCTTCTCGCCACCTATAAGAGAAAATCAGAATCAACTGTAGATATAATGTAGAATTGATAAAATATACTAAAACAAAATGACAAGAGGATTTACCATGTCAGTGGGGATAGAACTATACCTATTCCAGTGCTCCAACCCTGCAAAACACACATAATCAAAAAATAGAGTTAAAACACACTATATATAACCAAAATCACTATTGTTAGAAATCCTTTTCACCTACCCACTTAGTGATTTTTTTGGAGCTATGGATCACCTGTGATGGTTTCACGCATGAGTAAAATCAAATCGAAGAGTATTCAGACGTGATGATGTCCCCTCCAGCGAGAAGAGAAGTGGCTCAGAGACAAGTAAGTTATTTACACTTGTTTATTTTAAACCCATAATGTGAAAAATCTAAAAAATTCATCCTAGGGGGGGTTATTTTCAATAATTATATAGTCAAATTGTTCACAAGGGGGCACCTAGGTGTTTTTGGTCTTTTATTTTGTCAAAAATGGTTGTTTTTTTTTGTATTTTTTGGAATTTTCAGGTCGTAGGGTATAACATGTCCTTTTCGGACAAGACCGCCACTCTATGAAGGAGGTGGTTGTTCAATATCCTCTTTGCGTAGAGGGGCGGTTGCGCAACCGCCTCTCTACACAAAGGGGTAGTTGGGTAATTGTTGAGGTAGAGGCTAAAAATGACTAAGTGTGAAGATTCTTTTTATAGTTTTTGTGTTGTTTTATGATGTTTTTGATGAGCTTATTATGTATGAGATGTTTCTAACTTGCTCCTTTTGATGTTTTGGTGAATGCAGGGCTTGTATATTAGATGGAGTAGAGCAAGAGAGTGTGATTGCCTTCCTTTGATCTTAGATAGTCTTACCTAGGCTCAGAGGGACACATTACACAGGGCCAAGATATGGAGGGTATCCAAGACGCAGATACTTGCACCAACTAGTTACTTGTCTGTTGATTTATTGAGTTATTGGGATGCATATTGGAACACCTTACAGCTACCCAGTTGTCACCCTCAAAATTCCCCTCTTACTGAAAGAAAAAATATGAAAATTTTGAGTTGGTCCCCTTTAGAAGTGTTTAAGTAAAGTAAGAGGTTTGGAAGATAGAAAAAAATTTCTCTTTAAAGTCTTTTTAGTGTTGTGCGGGTAAATCGGATATTTCTTTCATGTCCCGCACAGTGTTCCCAAGTACACCCAGACCTTCATGTTCCCGATTCACCACTTTTCCCGCATTCCTCTCTAATCGGCTATATTAGATATTTTTGTCCCGCATATCCCAAGTGTTGTTTGAGGCCTTCCATTCACTGATTTTTTGATTTACCCGCATCACTTACTCGTTGGCTAAATCAGCTTCGCATGTCCCACGTGTCCCAAGTATTATCTGGGTCTTTTGTTCACTGATTCTCTGACTTTCCCACACTGCCTTGTCCATCGGCTAAATCAGCTCCATGCATCCCATATGTCCCATGGACCGTTTGTGCTCCCCAAACCTAATTTTTCCACATTCTTCTTGTATCAGGTATATTGGCTCCACATGTCCCATATGTCCCGTGGACCGTCTAGACCAAATTTTTCTGACTTTCCCACAGATCACCTTTTTGAGTCGGCTCAAGGTTGTTTGTTGCGCATTCATTATTTTCTCTCTCCTTCATTTAGATTGGTGGCTATATAAAGAGATATAACTATTCTTTCTCCCTCACACTTGCCTGCTCATTTTTCTCCTCACTTGCATTCGTGCAAAGCAAGTCATTTCCCTCATTCGTACTCCTGTATTTTTCTCTTGTAGGGTTTGTTCAGATTCATGGTGATACTCCATTGAAAGATATCTTCTCTCTTCCTCTGTCATGATGAAGATGTAGTACCAAGGGCACGAACACCTCTCCTTGTTGGAAACCTTTGTGCCTAACATCAGTGACAACGAAGCTCGACATCTTGACCTCGATGATTTTTTGAGCAGGCTTGAATGTGATAACCCTACTCCCATCGCTCAAATGATCAAAGATAGTGGGATTGCATTTGTAGGCAGTTTCCCTATCTCTATTCAGTGTGTAGATACCATGCTCACTTGCGGGGCTTGTTTCAATCTAGAATCAAAGGAAATTATTAATGTACATGGTGAGGTAATTGCACGGTTAGATTATGAAGCTATCTGTGTTGCTCTATGCATCCCAATGGTGGAAGGTACCAATTCTCTCTCTCTTGCTCAAGCACAAGCATTATTTGACCAGGACAGTGAGAAATACAAGACTAGGGTAGCCAAGTCTTGGCTAAAGAACCCTAAAAAAGGAGCATCCCAACTTCAAAAAACATTGTTCAGAGTCAATTTCAATGAAGAAATTTCAGACATCATCACTCTTTTAGCTAGAATCATGGGAATGCCTTCTACAAATGAATTTCATTTTTGGATGTGTCCATATATCAACATTATTTGTGAGGGGAAGCAGAGTCTAAATTGGGGTGAGATAATCTGTGAAAACCTAATGGAACAACCAGTTAACGTTCAGAGAACAAAGACCTTCTACATGACTTCTTACCTTATGTACACCATCGTGGCATCCAAGAAATGGCTTGGTTTCAATTTTGTTGAGGATAAGAAAGATGCCCCTATATATGAATATTGTCCTCAGTTAACTCTCAAAGCCAACAATCATAATTTCAAGAGAGTTAATGACATATTCACCATGTACATTGTGAGGCTTTTGGAAGGAGATACTGCTCGGAGATTTTCTGAAGAAGAAAAGACTTTGATCTCTAAATATGGGAGTTTCTACACACAATTTAGAAAATTCTCATATATCAGGCTAGCTAGTTTTGATGGTTCCCCTTTAAAGCTTCCTATGTTTTGCAATGATAAAATGGCCCTGGTTGAAATTTGCAGGCAGTTGGATAAAATTCATCGAACTTTCAAAGATAAGAAGATTGCTGGCATTCGTTTCCCTATCACCTTGGGAAATTACACATGCAGAACAACCCTTGATGCTCAAAACATTGATAGAATTATTTCCCCTCTTACTCTTCATCATTTCAAGTCTTAGGACCTATTTTGACATCAAGGGATATATTTCTAAGAATCTCATATTAGGTTTCATTCACTATGTTGATACTAAAGATTATTGGGCTGATTGTGTAGATGAATTTGAGGCCAGGAGAAGGTACTTTGGCAGATTTTCCCTTCAACAGATTATAGATTTTAATCTTTACAAAGTACCTAAAAATCTCCAGGATGATGAGGAAGATCTGCAATCTATTGAATATGAGAGAACCATCAAAAACTCTCCTCTTGAAACCCTTGATTGGTTTGTAAAGGAGCAGGATGATTTGAAAGAAGTAATCAACCCAGTTGTTGTGAGAACCAAGCTTTGGTTTTATAATAAGATGTAAAATTTCAGGATGAACAGAGCTAAATCTTCTTCACATGAAACTTCCTCTCCTAGGAGAGAAGAACTTGCACACCTGATGTTGAGATGCCCGAGAAATCTACTCCATCCTCCTCAACAAAGGTATACCTGAAAGAAAGGTAAAAACATCAAACATGAACAGGTTGAAGAAGAAGTTCTTTTGGAGCAGCCAGAAGTCCCTGTAGGATCAGAGGATATTGTTGTTTTTTGTGAGGAAGATAGTGAAGGGATGAAAGAAGGAGAAGAAATAACCCCTGTCATTACTACTGATATAGAGAAATAATGTCAAATGACTGAACCTCTAGGTTTGATGGATACTTCTTCTAAGGATCTTTCTGAGAATGTAACAACTTCCCCACTGGAGACATCAGTAGTACAGACACTGAGTGAGATGAGTTCACTTGCACTTGGGCCCATTGTTTCTTCTTGCCTCTTCCTCCTCCTTTTCTTGGGTTCAACCCTTTGTTGACAGTAGAAAAATAAAGTCTACCTCCCAAATTGTGGTTCCTAAGTTTGATGTTGTGGCAGCCTTGCTCGGTTCTACTCCTCCTCCTCCAACAAAGAAAGAAAAGATCACCTCAAGGTTAGTATCAGATTCACAAGGTCAGCAATTCATGGAGATTGCAAATCCAAAAGAAGATAAGGTAGAGAGAGATATTTTGGTGTCTGATTTGGAACTCACAAGGATCCCACTTGAGAATCAATGCCTAAAAGTGAGGTTCATAACCTCAAAGAAACTGTCACTCGGGTCATTGAATGAGTTGAGAAGGACAAACAAACCTTAGAGAAATTGGAAGAGTAGAATCTAATTCTTTTAGGTTTTATAAAATCCTTATTGGCAAAGGATAAGGTCCTTGGATCCTACTCCATTAACTACTCTGCCACCTCCTCTAGTTCTCAACAATGATGAAGTTCAGACCATTAAGGATATTCATAAACATGTCACCTATGGAAAGGCCATTGAATCACTGGTTAATGATATGACAGTTGTTGGATTGAACTTTATTGAGGAATCCTTCAAGTCATATGAGAAGGTATCCAAATTACAACTGAAATTCAGCACAACACTCAGTGGTTTGGAGAAAGAGCTAAAACTCTGGTGTGAATGTATTCAAGATATCCTATTCAATGAGCCAGAACATATGAGAATATTTTATTGGAAAGAAAAGTATTTGATGAAGCCAAGAATAATCTATCAAAATCTTGGGTTTTTAGTATTGATTGGAAGATCAAGGTTTTGGAGGAAGCTATGGGAGAACTGAAGAATATGAGGCAGAAAGGGGAAACTTTCAAGACTTGTGTTTTAACTGCCTTCCAAGATATTCATTGTCAAATCTAGAATGAGACCACATGTAATCAGTTTTCCATGCAGGAAATCAAGGCTCAGTTCAACACCTTCATCAAAGAAGATATTTTCAAGGAAGAGTCCATGTCTAAACAGAAGATGAGAGATGTCTACTCTCTTCAGTCAGCTATCATAGAGGCCAATAAGGAATTTTGGGAAAACACCGAGTTTGAGAAGGATATGGAGAAATGCCTTGGAATGTGGACCCATGCCACTTCCAACACCACCATTCCAAAATGCATGGAGATAGCTGAGGTGTTGAAAAGATTTAGGCATCAGATTCTTAAGACGGTGGGCCCCTCTAAGTCTCTATTGAAGGTTTACACTTCTGAGTCCTAGGACACTTCCCTCATTATTTTGCATTGTAACCCCATGATGTAATATTTGATTAAAGACATTCTCTTAACATATTTGTTAAGTGGTCTTTAATCTTTAGATTAAAGGAAGTTGTAACTGAATGTAACCATTTTTGTAAGCTATAAAGTGAGCTCTTCATGCCATTAAAAAGGGATTGGATCCTGATATTATGAAAATGTAATAGATTTGAAAGTGATCAATACAGAATATTTTCTCTTGTCTCATTATTTCTATCTGATTTTCTTTCTTTCCTTGTCTAAAATTTATGAATCATCAATCTTTCATGCTAAGAAACTTTGTGTTCTTATGATATGATTTCTGGAACTTTGTGTCCATGGAATTATACCTGATATTGTCACGTGAATGATTCTATTCTATATTCCTTTGATAAGTACATGTAAGGTTATATTTTGTTATCTATATTACCTGAAAGTAATGTTGTGTTCTTCCCTTTCAGTTTCCTTATTCTTCTATTTTCTATGTATTGGCAATCTTTATTGGCATAAAACATTTCAAAATATCAGGAGTCCTCATCAATATGAAATTTTACATTTGTATATAAGATTTTTTGCTCGGTTTCAATAAGGGAACCTCTCCCATAAAGAGGAGGGATTTTGTCCCCTGACTGTTGTTTGCTAAAGTGCTATTTTACAAACCAACAATTTTTGGTGACTCTACTGGGGATTCATTTCAACGTATCCCTTTCTAAAATAATTTCAAGATCATTTTACGGTTTGACTAATCTATGATATACACGTGGGAAGAAATCTCTTGGGGTAGAAGATTCCCATTTTCATCTTCTAGGACAACAAAACTACCCTCTTCCTCCAACAAGAAGGAACAAAAGAACTCATTCTGTGAGCTCACCTCCTGCTAAAGACATGATTTCTAAGAACAACACTCCTCAAGAACAACTCAGTCCTAATCTCCATGCTCTATTAATTGCTGGAGTTACAATTTCCCTTCAGTTCATCTTCCCAAAAATGGTAGCACCTTTGACTTGGGGACAACAGGTTGGGCCTCTTGCTCTTCCTGAGTCTTTGCATGAGTTTCCCAGGGGTAATAGGAAATTTTTTCCTAAATTCCAAGGTGATGGGAAAGTGCACCCAGATGAACACATCACAGCCTTCATTGTTGCATGTGGGATTCTTGGGGTTGAACATGAAGATGTTTCTATCAGGATCTTCGTGGAAACATTGTAGGACAATGTTGTTGATTGGTTCTATCACCTTCCTGTTGGGTCGATTATTGATTGGAATACCATGACAACCCGTTTGAGAAATGTTTCAAACCTACAGAAGATGTGCATGCCCTCTTGGCTCAAATTTCTCATATCAAAAAGGAGCCACATGAACCCATGAGGGAGTTTGTGGCCAAATTTAACAAGTTAATTCATAAGATTCCACAGAACACCCATCCTGTAGATCAAATTCAAAAGTGTTTTTCCTCAATGCTCAGTTGCCTGAAGTAAGTTATGCACTAAGGAGGGCCAATCTTCTAACTTTGGATGTTGATCAATGGTTGGCCATCAACGTTGAAGATGATCTAATCATGTCTGGTAAATTGAAAAGAGAACCCTCCAAATCTAAAGCATCTTCCTCTTTTTCTCCTGGAGCCAATTCTGATCAGTTAGTGTAGAAGTTGGCAAATGATCTCATTGCTATCAAGAAGCAGTTGGCTCAACATGCTCCTTACCAAGATATTCCAAGAAAAAATTTTCAGCCTAGGAACCATTTTCCCTCTTCTCAGACTAGATTGGCTATTGAAGGCCCTCCCATCAAGGTTCTAGTCAATGCAACTTGTGAGGTTCAAGAACCTGATGATGAGGAGGTTAATGAAGACTATGAAGAACCAGAAGAAGAGGTTGATGAAGAGCATGAGGATCTTGGTGAATCTCAAGTTCATTTCCTCACCACTGAAGGTATCGATGATGAAAATGAATATGATGAAGTAGTGGAAGATATGAATAGTGATTCATATGTTGTTATGACTCAAGAGCAAATGAACAGGAGGGAAAAAGTGTTGCAGCCTTCTAGAAAATCCAAGGAATTTCCTATAACTATTCCAGTAGTTGTGAAAAGAGGAGCCCCTATTCCCACTACCTCCACACAAAAGGTGAGTAATGCTAATCCTCCTCCTTCTACCTCTAATTCTAAAACTTCTTGTCCTTCAATTCCTAAGCTTGACAAACCAAAGTTCCCCTCATTCCCAATAATGATGCCCCATCCACGTCTAGATATTTTGATATTATTGACCACATCAAGAAGATAAAGATCCAAATCTCAGAGGCAAAATTTTACCAGACTCATCCAAATGCTTTTGCTAAAATGGTAAAATTCATCAATTCCAAATCCAAAGCTTCACCCAATACTTCTAAAGGTCTTTTACCCACTCCCCCCTCCTCACCTCAATCAAGCCTTGTGGTTGCAGTCACTTCACCCAGTGAGAAGATTAAACCATTCTATGTAACGCTTCTCATAGCCGGCCATAAACTCAGTAATTGTGTTATTGACTTAGGAGCATCAGACAATGTAATGCCTGCAAAAGTAGCTCATGCTCTGGGTCTGACTCTAACACATACATTTGGTTCTTGCTATTCTATGGAGAGTAGGGAAGTGCCTCTGGTTGGAAGAATTAAAGATGCACAAGTAGCCTTCATTGCTTTTCCAGAGAAAAGGGTCAAAGCCACTATTTTAGTAGTTGATATTCCTCCCTCATATGGTATGTTAATGAGTAGGAAATTTTGTAAAGAAGTAGGAGGTGAAATCCAAATGGACTGGTTGCACACTCTCATCCTGGTCAATGGAAAAATGAAAAAGTTGCTACCAGAGAGACAGACTGAGTACATTGTTCAAAATACTGATGATCCAAAAGCACAAATACTCTATGAAGATATAGGGCATGGTAACTATATGATCATGTCAGAAGATGAGGCAAAACTTCCTATGGGAGTGATTCATGATCCCAATGGCATTTGGACTCTGGAGTTTGATGGAAGTTGTTCCTTAGCTGGTTCTAGAGCTGGTGTGGTGCTAATCTCTCCAGAAGGGAAGATTCATCCATTTTCATTTAAGCTTTATTTTGAAAATACAAATAATACAACTGAATATGAGGCACTCATACTTGGATTGAACATGGAAAAATAAATGGGAGTAAAGAATCTTTGTGCTCATGGTGATGCATAACTGATTGTAAAATAGGTCAGGGATATTTTTGAAGTCAAGAATAGAAGGTTGAAACATTATAGAAATCTTATCTGGGATTCCATTGAATTTCTTGATGTTTTCTCCATTGAAGCTTTGCCAAGAGAAAAGAACACTAGAGCTGATTCTCTAGCTGTCTCAGGATCTTTATTGATTCCTCACCCATATTTCTCTCAAGAGAAATTTTCCATTGAGATGATTCATAGGCCCAGTGTGCCGGATAATGCATGCAATTGGCAAGTTTTCAATGATGATCAACACTTGCTCTCTTTCTTGAAGCTTAAGGACAACTTCAATCAATTATATTTTGAAGGAAGTGAAAATTTGCCTAGGGAGTATGTGCCCTCTAATGAAGATGATATCAAGGAAGAGATGGATCAAGATGGCTGTATCAAATTGAAAGGTAACAAGATCCCCAAAGGGCTGGTGAGTTTAGAGGATCTGTTTGATAAACATGATAGGTACATCAAGTCTAAAGCTTCTCAAGGGACTCGTCAATCCACTGAGTATGAGAAGGTCAACATTAGAAGTAATGATGAACCCAAGATGGTGAATATTGGAAAATGTTGCACTCAAGAGGAAAGAAAGAAAGTAGCAAACCTATTAAAAAAGTATGTTGATGTCCTTTCTTACTCATATGATGATCTCAAATCCTTTCAACCAAAAGAGATGCAACACTATATTCCTCTAGACCTGGGATCAAACCTTTCAAGAAGAAGAAAAGGTAATACAATCCCAAGATTGTTGATACCATCTTTCAAGAGATCCAGAAATTACTGAAAGCAAATATTATCTTCCCTATACATCATTCAACATGGATTGCCAACATTGTGCTAGTAAGAAAGAAGAATGGAGAGATTCATATTTGTGTGGATTTCAGGAATTTAAATCAGGCCTCTCTAAAAGACAACTACCCTCTCCCCATGATGGATCAATTTTTACAGGCTGTCACCAGCTCAAAGATGTTGTCCATGCTAGATGGATTCTCTGGATACAATCAGGTGGAGGTCAGTACTCCAGATCAATACAAGACTACTTTCACTACTCCTTGGGGCACCTTTTCCTATAAGAGGATGCCTTTCGGTCTTATCAATGTTGGTGCTACTTTTCAGAGGGAAATGGACTTTAGCTTTTGGTAGTCTCAAGGGAAAATGCATTGTTGTATACCTTGATGATCTGACTTTCTTCTCCAAAACAAGGGCAGATCACTTTCAGCATCTTGAAACAGTCCTTCAAAAATGTAGAGAACATGGGGTATCTCTTAATCCTAAGAAATTTGTCTTTTGTGTTACTGAAGGTAAGTTGCTAGGGCATATTGTTTCCAAAGAAGGAATCAAGATAGATCCAGAAAGAGTTCAGGAAATTCAGCAGATTCCCCTTCCCACAAGCAAAAAGGGTGTTCACTCTTTCTTTGGTAAGATAAAATTCTTAAGGAGATTCATTCCAGATTTTGCAGAACTAACTATGAGCATTGCTCAAATGATGAAAGGGAAGAAAACCTTCGGTTGGAATCCTGAAGGAAAAGAATATTTTGAAGGTATCAAGGAAGCTATTTCTAAAACTCCCATCTTAGCATGTCCTGATTTCAACAAAGATTTCATTATCTATTGCTATGCTACTAAGAATACTTTGGCTGCCATACTAACTCAGAAAAATTTTGAAGATCATGAACTTCCAATCACCTTCATGAGTTATGTTCTAAAATCTCATGAATTGAAATATACTATGATGGAGAAACATGCTTTTGCAGTGGTCAAAGTTGTTAAGCAGTTTCATTTTTATATACTCAATTCCCACTCTGTTGTATTTGTGCCTGATACAACTATTAAGTCTATTCTTACACAACAGGAGTTTGGAACTAAGAGGGGAAATTGGGTAGAAAAATTCCAAGAATATGACCTTGATATCAAGCCAACAAAGTTAGTCTGGGGTAAAGGCTTATGTGAACTTATTGCAAAAGGAGCTGATGAGGAAGCAGTTGAGACTCTTGTTGTCCTCTTTCTCAGTTCAACAGATGAGTGGTATGCTGATATTGCACATTTTATTACTTATGGAGAATGTCCATCTCACTTGAGTGCCAAGGAAAAGAGAGCTATTAAGCTAAGGTATGCATAGTATGTATTATGGGAAAATGCTTTATTCAAGTGAGGAATTGATGGAAGATTCCTTAAGTGTGTGGAAAAAGAACAACAGAAGAAGTTGTTTTCAGCTTTTCATGATCAAACCTATGGAGGGAATTTCTCCTCTACTATCACTGCTCACAAAATTCTTTGTGCAGGGTACTATTGGCCTACATTGTTTTGAGATGCATCAAAATGGGTAGGGAAGTGTGAAGCCTATTAGACTTTTGTTGGGAGACCTAAATTGGCTTTTTTACCACTTAAACCAGTAGTAATTGATGAGACTTTTCAACAGTGGGGATTGGATTTCATTGGGACCCTCAACCCACATTCCAGTGCTGACATACTCATGTGCTAACTGCTACAAATTACTTCACAAATGGGTAGAGGCTATTCCAGTCAAAAGTACTACTTCTGAGGTGGTGTGTAATTTCATCAAGGAGAACATCTTGATAAGGTTTGGGATACCAAACAAAATTGTGACTGATAATGCTTCTAATTTTTCTTCTTCTGAGATGATGGATTTTTGCTATGGTTACAGAATCTCCCTTGCTCATTCTTCAGACTATTACCCCTAGGGAAATGGACAAGCTGAATCAACAAATAAGAATTTGGTAACCATCGTTTGGAATATTGTCAATGATTCTCAAAGGAATTGGCACAAGAAGCTCTATGATACTCTCTAAGTAGATAGGATTACACCCAAAAGAGCAATTGGAATGTCTCCATTTCAGGTGGTGTATGGTGTTGAAGCTCAGCTGCCAGTAACAGTGGAATTACCAGCCTTGCACTTAATGAAGGCTATTGAAGATTCAAGTTTCATCAGTTCCTTGGACAAAAGGATCATGTATCTCTAGAAGCTAGATGAAGATAGGATGCAGGTCTTTGATAGAATCTCAGCTCATCAACTCAAGGTGAAAGCTTTGTTTGATAAGAAGGCTAGACCCAGAGATTTTCAAGTAGGAGACATTGTTCTATTGTGGGACAAAAGACATGAACCTCGTGGGAGCCATGGTAAGTTTGATTCTCTTTGGATTGGTCCTTTCAAAATTAGACACTTTGCTAGAGAAAATTATTTCTACTTGGATTATATGGATGGATCTTCTCTTCCACTTCCTTATAGTGGGCAGTATTTGAAGTTGTTCAAGTCCTAGGTGATTAGGCAATCCTTTTGTATATTGTGTACAATGTCTTGTTTTTGGCCTTTATTTTGTGTTTTGGTTCTTTTCCCTTTTGTGTGTTGTCTTTTGTATTGCTTTCCTTTGACTCTATTGCCCAATGGATAAGGCACTAGTCTTTTCTTCACAGAGTTCTTCTTGGTTTCTTGACCTTTCCTTGTTTCTCTGTTCTAAGTCAAGTCATCCCCAGAAAGAGCCAACTGTTGTCACCCTCAAAATTCCCATCTTACTGAAAGAAAAAATATGAAAAATTTGAGTTGGTCCCCTTTAGAAGTGTTTAAGTAAAGTAAGAGGTTTGGAAGATAGAAAAAATTCACTCTTTGAAGTCTTTTTAGTGTTGTGCGGGTAAATCAGATATTTCTGTCCCTCATGTCCCAAGTGTTGTCAGACCTCCCAGTTCCCTGATTTTCTTTCTCCACACTACACTCTCTAATCAGCATATTAGATATTTTTATCCCACATGTCCCAAGTGTTTCTGGGTTCCGTTCACCGTTTTCCTATTTACCCGCATCACTTACTCGTCAGCTAAATCCTCCGTACGTCCACATGTCCCAAGTACTACTAGACCTTCTGTTCACCGATTCACCAACTTTCCCACACTACCTTGTCCATCAGCTAAATCAGGCTCCATGCATCCCATATGTCCCATGGACCGTTTGTGCTCCCCAAACCTGATTTTTCCACATTCTTCTTATATCGGGTATATCAGCTCCGCGTGTCCCATATGTCCCGTGGACCGTCTAGACCAATTTTTTCTGAATTTCCCGTAGATCACCTTTTTGAGTCGGCTCAGGGTTGTTTGTTGCGCATTCATTATTTTCTCTCTCCTCCATTCAGATTGGTGGCTATATAAAGGGATATAACTATTCTTTCTCCCTCACACTTTCCTGCTCATTTTTCTCCTCGCTCACATTCATGCAAAGCAATCCATGTTGCCCTCGTTCGTACTCCTGTATTTTTCTCTTGTAGGGTTTATTTAGATTCGTGGTGATACTCCATTGAAATATATCTTCTCTCTTCCTCTGTCATGATGAAGATGCAGTACCAAGGGCACGAACACCTCTCCTCGTTGGAAACCTCTGTGCCTAACATCGGTGACAATGAAGCTCGACATCTTGACCTCGATGATTTTTGGAGCAAGGCTTGAATGTGATAACCCTACTCCCATCACTCAAATGATCAAAGATAGTGGGATTGTATTTTGCAGGTGGTTTCCCTATCTCTGTTCAGTGTGTTGATACCGTGCTCACTTGCGGGGCTTGTTTCAATCCAGAATCAAAGGAAATTATTAATGTACATGGTGAGGTAATTGCGCAGTTAGATTCTGAAGCTATCTGTGTTTCTCTACACATCCCAATGGTGGAAGGTACCATTCTCTCTCTCTTGCTCAAGCACAAGCATTATTTGACCAAGACAATGAGAAATACAAGACTAGGGTAGCCAAATCTTGGCTAAAGAACCCTAAAAAAGGAGCATCCGACTTTAAAAAACATTGTTCAGAGTCAATTTCAATGAATAACTTTCAGACATCATCACTCTTTTAGCTAGAATCATGGGAATGCCTTCTACAAATGAATTTCATTTTTGGATGTGTCCATATATCAACATTATTTGTGAGGGGAAGCAGAGTCTGAATTGGGGTGAGATAATATGTGAAAACCTAACGGAACAGATGGTTAACGTTCAGAGAACAAAGACCTTCTACATGACTTCTTACCTTATGTACACCATCATGGCATCCAGGAAATGGCTTGGTTTCAATTTCGTTGAGGATAAGAAAGATGCCCCTATATATGAATATTGTCCTCAGTTAACTCTCAAAGCCAACAATCATAATTTTAGGAGAGTTAATGACGCGTTCACCATGTACATTGTGAGGCTTTTGGAAGGAGATACTACTCAGAGATTTTCTGAAGAAGAAAAGACTTTGATCTCCGAATATGGGAGTTTCTACACACAATTTAGAAAATTCTCATATATCAGGCTAGCTGGTTTTGATGGTTCCCCTTTAAAGCTTCCTATGTTTTGCAATGATAAAATGGCCCTGGTTGAAATTTACAGGTAGTTGGATAAAATTCATCAAACTTGCAAAGATAAGAAGATTGCTGGCATTTGTTTCCCTATCACCTTGGGAAATTACACATGCAGAACAACCCTTGATGCTCAAAACATTGATAGAACTGTTGCCCCTCTTACTCTTCATCATTTCAAGTCTCGGACCTATTTTGACATCAAGGGATATATTGCTAAGAATCTCATATTAGGTTTCATTCACTATGCTGATACTGAAGATTATTGGGTTGATTGTGTAGATGACTTTGAGGCCAGGAGAAGGTACTTTGGCAGATTTTCCCTTCAACAGATTATAGATTTTAATCTTTACAAAGTACCTAAAAATCTCTAGGATGATGAGGAAGATCTGTAATCTATTGAATATGAGAGAACCATCAAACACTCTCCTCTTGAAACCCTTGATTGGTTTGTAAAGGAGAAGGATGATTTGAAAGAAGTAATCAACCTAGTTATTGTGAGAACCAAGCTCTGGTTTGATAATAAGATGCAGAATTTCAAGGATGAACAGAGCTAAATCTTCTTCACATGAAACTTCCTCTCCTAGGAGAGAAGAACTTGCACCTGATGTTGAGATGCCTGAGAAATCTACTCCATCCTCCTCAACAAAGGTATACCTGAAGAAAGGTAAAAACATCAAACATGAACAGGTTGAAGAAGAAGTTCTTTTGGAGCAGCCAGAAGTCCTTGTAGGATCAGAGGATATTGTTGTTTTAAGTGAGGAAGACAATGAAGGGATGAAAGAAGGAGAAGAAATAACCCTTGTCATTACTACTGATATAGAGAAAGAATGTCAAATGACTGAACCTCTAGGTTTGATGGATACTTCTTCTAAGGATCTTTCTGAGAATGTAACAACTTCCCCACTGGAGACATCAGTAGTACAGACACTGAGTGCATGAGTTCACTTGCACTTGGGCCCATTGTTCCTTCTACCTCTTCCTCCTCCTTTGCTTGGGTTTATACCCTTCGTTGACAGTAGAAAAAGAAAGTCTACCTCCCAAATTGTGGTTCCTAAGTTCGATGTTGTGGTAGCCTTTCTCAGTTCTACTCCTCCTCCTCCAGCAAAGAAAGCAAAGATCACCTCAAGGTTAGTATCAGATTCACAAGGTCAGAAATTCATGGAGATTGCAAATCCCAAAGAAGATAAGGTAGAGAGAGATATTTTGGTGTCTGATTTGGAACTCACAAGGATCCCACTTGGAGAATCAATGCCTGAAAGTGAGGTTCATAACCTCAAAGAAACTATCACTCGGGTCATTGAACAAGTTGAGAAGGAAAAATAGACCTTGGAGCAATTGGAAGAGCAGAATCTAATTCTTTCAGGTTTTATAAAATCCTTATTGGCAAAGGATAAGGTCCTGGATCCTACTCCATTAACTACTCTTCCACCTCCTCTAGTTCTCAGCAATGATGAAGTTCAGACCATTAAGGATATTCATAAACATGTCACCTATGGAAAGGCCATTGAATCACTGGTCAATGATATGATAGTTGTTGGATTGAACTTTATTGAGGAAGCCTTCAAGTCATATGAGAAGGTATCCAAATTATAACTGAAATTCAGCATAACACTCAGTGGTTTGGAGAAAGAGCTAAAACTTTGGTGTGAATGTATTCAAGATCTTCCATTCAATGAGCCAGACAGATGAGAAGATTTTATTGGCAAGTAAAGTATTTGATGAAGCCAAGAATAATCTATCAAAATCCTGGGTTTTTAGTATTGATTGGAAGATCAAGGTTTTGGAGGAAGCTGTGGGAGAACTAAAGAATATGAGGCAGAAAGGGGAAAATTTCAAGACTTTTGTTTTGTTCTTCCTTCCAAGATATTCATTGTCAAATCCAAAATGAGGCCACAGGTAATCAATTTTCCATGCAGGAAATCAAGGCTCGGTTCAACACCTTCATCAAAGAAGATCTTTTCAAGGAAGAGTCCATGTCTAAATAGAAGATGAGAGATGTCTTCTCTCTTCAGTCAGCTATCACTGAGGCCAACAAGGAATTTTGTGAAAACACAGAGTTTGAGAAGATATGGAGAAATGCCTTGGAATGTGGACCCATGCCACTTCTAACACCACCATTCCAAAATGCATGGAGATAGCTGAGGCATTGAAAATATTCAGGCATCAGATTCTTAAGACAGTGGGCCCCTCTAAGTCTCTATCGAAGGTTTACACTTCTGGGTCCTAGGACGCTTCCCTCATTCTTTTGCATTGTAACCCCATGATGTAATATTTGATTAAAGACATTCTCTTAACATATTTGTTAAGTGGTCTTTAATCTTTAGATTAAAGGAAGTTGTAACTGAATGTAACCATTTTTTGTAAGCTATAAAGTGAGCTCTTCATGCCATTAAAAAGGGTTGGATCCTGATATTCTGAAAATGTAATAGATTTGAAAGTGATCAATACAAGAAGATTTTCTCTTGTCTCTTATTTCTATCTGCTTTTCTTTCTTTCCTTGTCTAAAATTTACGAATCATCAATCTTTCATGCTAAGAAACTTTGTGTTCTTATGATATGATTTCTAGAACTTTGTGTCTATGGAATTATACCTGATATTGTCACGTGAATGATTCTATTCTATATTCCTTTGATAAGTACATGTAAGGTTATATTCATGTTATCTATATTACCTAAAAGTAATGTTGTGTTCTTCCCTTTCAGTTTCCTTATTCTTCTATTTTCTATGTATTGGCAATCTTTATTGGCATAAAACATTTCAAAATATCAGGAGTCCTCATCAATATGAAAGTTGTACATTTGTATATAAGCTTTGTTGATCACTTTCAATAAGGGAAAATCTCCCATAAAGAGGAGGGACTTGTTGTCCCCTGACTATTGTTTGCTAAAGTGGGGCTATCAGAGCCTCTAGATGGACAGTTATGGCCCCATAAAAGGGGTGTTATCAACCAGTTTCAACACTCACCACAAATGACATGATTGCATGGCCATATCAGGACATGGTCGGTCTATGGGGAGAGGATATTGTTATCGTGTCAACATACAATACTACCACATAATTAGTGGACAGGACCAACAGGGTCGAGGTCCATCTAGTTTAAAGGGTGCCTCAACAATTTGGGTTTCCTTACATTGATTCCCTCTCAACAAATCCTATTTTTTATCACAGGATTCGAGAGGCTAGAGCTATCCCCAAGGGAAGGCTCAAGCAGATCATCACCATTCCTTTGATCCCGATTAGCACCCTGCAAGTTGACTGAATTCTAACTAGACCAGGGATTGTAATACAAATTGAGGCCGCACCCATGTATAGTGGGGAGGAGGAGGAGGAGGAGCAGGGTCATGAGGGGGGGCATGATGACAATGACACTAAGTGGAGAGTCATTGGAGAGGCTTCCATAGTAGTGAGGGCCAAGGTTGAGGCCTAGGATGAGACTTTATTCACGGAGGAGACCCTCTCACTTGTACGAGGAGGAGGGGATGAGCTGTCCATTATGGGAAAATGGGTGGTTTAAGAGGAGATCGGAGTAGAGGAGGTGCTTGTAGTATTTCCACCTCCACCACTAGCACCAATAGACCTATCTTGGTAGCCAGGAGATCCGAGTAAGTGAACACTCTTCTCTTGAATCAACTATCTAGACTTGAAATGTTAGTGGATTATGCACTGCCTTCTTATTGGGATTTCAAAAGTTTTCTAACTTGTCATTGTCTTCTTTTGTATTTTGTAGCCACTGTTGATGGATGGTGAGATTTTATTCATCGGATCCTGGATGACACATTTCTCTTTCCTATGGGGAAGACACGAAAGGATCTTATTGTATATATGGGGCAGCTGTAGATGGATAGATGCCACACTGATGTATTTGCACCGGTTTTGAGGGCTGCGGATGTTTTGACCAAGGAGAGGACCAAGCTTACTGCATTCAAGTTAGATGAGAGGAGACGGCGGTGAGGCCACTCTTGCAGTGAGACCGCTACTGGAAGATTTCCAACCCCATCTCACAGTCATTCTCATCATTCTGTTCATAGAGGTTGTCACTCACATCATAGGAGCTGTAACATGAGTCCCCATCGTTATCTTTTTCTTGGATTCCGTATAGAGGGATAGGCTATATGTCGTATTACTTTGTTATATTTTTGGACACATATATAGATTTTTTTGGGATTTTGTTCTCATTACGATTGTTTTGATCACACTTGTTAGTGTGATGGAATTGTATAAAAACTTGATTATTACAGATATATATACGTATGATTATTTTTTATTCGAATTTATTGTGTAAGATTTTACTCGTTCATGACTTTCTTCATCTATGTACTCTTACATGTGTATAATCTCCAATGATTTTTGATATGCTTTTATGAATGCATGTATGGATGATGTTGATGTAAATGTGTAACAAAATGATTTCTTTATTTTTTTTGTGTTTTTGATATATATGTGATGCATATGAGGACAAATTGTAAACTTAAAACTTTGGTTTTCAAGTAATATTTGGTATTTCTGCTTTATTGGAAAATTTGATGAAAATGATATGATAATGAAATGAACCCACTCCATTCTTAACTCCACGTAACCAATAAGATGCGAGGGCTCAACACCTAGATTAAATAATGATGCTAGTTATATGACTTTGATGAATGGAAGTAATGATATGAAGATAAGGCTTTGACAAAGACCCAATTAGGACACTACAACTCAACTATAGGAAAGGCTAACTATCTAATTTAGAATGCAGTTTTCTTGCAAGTTTAAGTAGACATAGACCTGTAGATGGCCTCGTGATTGACAAAATCTGGTTTTAAGGATTAACTCTTTGTGTATATGAATTAGTTAACAATGCAAAGGAAATCAAAGCTCACACCTAATAGCTTCAATACAATGCTAACTAGATCAATATACCATCATGCTTAGAGCTTAAGAAAAGCTAATATATTAACATATTTGCATTAGAACATGAAATTAAGATTCAAACTAGCATGCTAAAAAAATTAACCTCTATCTCTTATTGAATGCTAATGAAATGAACCTATTTAGATCATTAGCAATCAAAATGGTTGATTGTATGCTTGAATCCTGAGGTTTCAAGAATGGAGTCTAGTCAATCCATGGCTACAAGACCATTTGACATATCTCCATATGACTTCAAAATTGGAAGAATGAAAGCAAGAAATGAAAATAGGTAGCTCCTCCAGTGAAGAATGCTCTAAGATGATAAAATGGCTATAGCTTAGGCTCTATGCTCATTTAGGTGTCAGTAGAAAGGTTAGAGGAGGGTTCCTTTTATAACACAATGGTTTGAAGAAGCTTTGCATCCTACTATATGTGGGATAATAACAAAGCTAGGTTAGTTATGGATAAACATGGTTTAGAAGTGGTTGAGTTTACTTTAGGAGATTTTAGTTTGTCCTTTAGTGACTCATGGGGATTGAGGGGGTTTATTAATTAACCAAAGTGATTAATTAATAGGTGTGCAAGATTATAGACCATTTTTAGAGGAATAGTTAGTATGATTTATGTTATGAGAGGGTTTTAATTAAATAAATGACAATTTATTGATTAAATAGAAGAGAGAATTAATTAATCTAGATAAAAAGGGGAGCTTAATTAATTATAAATAACTAATTAATATAGATAGAAAGGGGAACTTAATTAATTATAAATAATTAATTAATCTAGATAAAAAGGGGAGTTGATTAACGAAAGGTCGTTAATTGGTGTCGTTGTTGGATAGAAAAGTTAATTAACTAACGTAAAGAAATTAATTAACGACGATAGCAAAGAAAATGTGTGATATTGACGATATGTCGTCAATTTGTGGTCCAAAGGGTATAATTAGCACAATTTAAGTATTGAAATTGCTCGAGATAAATTACATGTGTCTACACTCTCTTGTACTTACACATCTAACTCATTTTCTTGGGATTTCAAAGGATTCAAAGAACTCTTTACTTGTTGAATGGTTTACAACTTATTGATTTATGTGAAAGGACCCCCTATGCCTTTCCCCATGTTACCAATAAGAAGCATGGGCTCATCACTAAGGACAAGGCATATGCGAGTAAGGGCACTTCCTTCCTTTCCCAACCTCAAGCTACCTAGTGAGAAGTGTTGGCTCATCACCAAAGGTTGGTAGGGAAAAGAAGTGTAGTTTTATTCGTTTAATGATTTGTTTTGCATTTTATTGTTTGTTTATCTCTTTTTTTACTTTTAAAATTTTTTATTTTTGGGAAGGAATAATTTCTGCTAGCTTCAACCCCACACAACCAGTAGGATGTGAGGGCTCACCGCAAAAGGTTGAGTTAGGTAAACAATTAATTTGGGTGAATTTTTTTAGATTGATTTGTCAAAAGAGAGATTTTTTAGGAGTGATGTGACACAAAGAAGCTTCTAGTACAGACTTTGAGCAAAAACAACTAAACTATAAGCAGCCGTAAATAGAACTAAGCATGTAGGTCATGGTAGGATCAATGTCAAAACTTCATCTAGTAAAATGATAGAAGATTAAATAGTCTAGAGATGATATAATGAATAGTTGAAGAGATATGATTAAATGTTTTGCCAATTCTCAGAAATTTTTGAAAGTTGCTTGAAAAATAAGTTTCTTGTTTCACCATGTTATAAATATAACTATGCAAATGATATGCAGTGGATGCAGTAATGTGCATGTGGAAATGTAAGTGAATCATGTGTAGAAATGTTTAAGGTGAAGTGAATTGATTGATTCACTAAAATCCTCACCTTCTAAGGTACACAAATGATACATGCCATTCTTATAGTCCTCCATTACCCGATATGGACCCAACCACTTTCTTATAAACTTCCTTCCTTTTTCGGTCTTTTTCTCGATCCAGATATCTATTCTTAACACTAGATCACCTACACATATTTCACACTCGTAAACCTTTTTGTTATACTGACGGGCCATATTGTCATCGTAATTTTTGTGTCATTGCTTAGCATTAATCCGAGTTTCATCGAGGGTTTCTAATTAAACAAGTCATGCCTCTTGATATGCATCTTCATCCAAAATACCTTGTAAAGATATGCGGAGGCCAGGTGTCTCAATTTTCAGTGGTAAGACCGCTTCACATCCAAAGACTAAAGAAAAATGGGTTTCCCCCATAGGCATTCGTACCGATGTCCTATAAGCCCATAAGGCTGGAAATAGCTTTAAATGCCAGTCACACTTATTCTCCTTGACTTTTTTAAGGAGTATGGACTTCAATGTTTTATTTGTGGCCTTAACCTATCCATTGGCATGAGGGTAATATACAGAGGTGTGATGTGATATTTTGAATTGCAAACACAATTCATGCACCTCTTCATTCTTAAAAGACGTGCCATTATCCAAGATAATGACTTGTGGGACTCCATACCTATAGATGATTTGATTCAAAATGAATTTGGAAATCACAGACCTAGGTACAGTAGTGAGAGGCATGGCCCTAACCCACTTTGTGAAATATTTCGTGGTAATGATAAATTTATGGCCATCTGTTGATGAGGGAGAAAACTTCCCTATCAAATCTAGACCCCAAGTAGAAAAAGGAAAAGGTGTCACAATTGGCTGCAAAGCTTGAGTAGGGATGTGAATCTCATGCATGAATTCTTGACATTTATGGCACCTGCCTACATATTCTACAACATCATTTTATGAGGTGGGCCAGAAATAACCCATCCAATGGATTTTCTGAGTAATAGCATGCCCTCCGAAGTGACCCCCACAAACTCTATTGTGGGCTTAGAATAGAATTTTTATTATTATTCTTCATCTACACACCTCAAAAGCATGCCATCGAAGGCTTTGTGATAGAGCACTTCTTCTACAATTATATAAATGGTGGCTATGACACGTAGTCACTGCCTTTTTTGTGAGGTTGCTCCATCAGGATATACATGATCCATAATGTGATTAATGGTATCAGAGTACCATGGACATGATGCAATGGGAGGATTTTATCCTACGTAAAATACAAATTCATCAAGGAAATCTATGTCTTCTATGTCCTCACAATCTATCGGGTTGTCTACCAACCAATCAGAAATAATTTATCCTTTGATGAACTTTTGGTTGATGAAGGTGAGTTTTAATTCACCCATTAATATGAGAAAACATCTAACATTTTTAGATAAGGAGCCTTGGGTTAAGAAATTTCACAGTTGGTCAAATTTGATGATCACTCATGTTTCATGGTTAAGCATATAATGCCTTAACCTTTTCATTACAAAGACAACTGTCATGCATTCTTTCTCTACCTATGTATAACGTGTCTCATAATCAAGCAGAGTGAGACTAATGAAATAAATGACACGCTCATGATTATCATCGTCCTCTTATGCCAACATGCATGCTAGCGAGACCTCAGTGGCTTAATAGTATAAGATCAGAGGATGGTCAGATTTGGGTGGCGTGCGTGTAAGTGGTGACATGAGAAATAACTTGACTGACTCAAATGCTTTGTGACATTAAGAAGTCAACTCTTTACTATAATCTTTCTTTAGAAAGTTATGGATGGGATGGATGACACAAGTTAGATCGAGAATAAACCTATGAATTTCCCCAAGTTTACCCAAAAAAGACCTAATTCCTGATTCATCTGAAGGTTGAATCAGGGTTCATTTTAAGACACCCCTATAAAATTGAAGGTGGAAAATACCTGGCGAATATCCCCGTAACCAGTTTCGGTGAAAGGTGAATTTGACAGTATTGAAAAAAAAAAAATTCGCCTGGTTTTTCAAGGTTCCATCAGCAACGCGCGACAATACTAGTTCGTAACGACGCACGTCACTGGCGTAACAATAGTTAGTACTGACGTGTGACACTGGCACGACACTAGAAGTAATGACGCATGACATTTTACGACTGCAGTCTGCCGCGCGTCACAGGTGACAATTGACGCGTGACATTATTATATCTTGACGCGCGACATCGTTTCTTTTTGACGCGCGACACTGTAATTAAATGACGCATGACACTGTAATTAAATGACGCGCGACATTGTGATTAAATGACGCGCGACACTACATTCAATTAACGCGCGACACTACATTCAATTGACGCGTGACTCTACATTCAATTGACGCACGACACTACATTCAATTGATGCGCGACACTACATGCAATTGACGCGCGACACTACATTCAATTGACGCACGACAAAGGAAGTAGATGACGCGCGAAAACCGAACAAGATGATGCGCGTCAATTGAAGCTAGTGACGCGCATCAGTATAAGCAAATGACACACGTCAATAGAGGACATTGACGCCCTATTTAGGTTATAAATAGCCATGTGCCGCTCATTTTCTCGTTTCCGTTTTCCTGTTCTCGAATATTTGCAGGTCTAAATCTTTGACAAAGACGCTATTTCAGGAATTAAATCCATAATGTCGACTTCACATGCTTCCCAATTGCAAGTTCAGGAAGAAAATCAGGACAATCCAACTCAATCGATTGCGAAGATCACCTACAGGAATCCCTTATGCCCTCACATCCATACGGCTTTAAAGATGTCTTCAGAATATTCAGCTATAATGGAAGCGTGTGAATTTACAGGGCTCGTTAATATGCCCCATTTCGAAACAGATCCTGATATTTTGAATTACCTTCTGTCATGCTACAATTCAGAGGACGGTATATTTTATGTTACTCTGAACGATGGCCAAATGTTCCAGTTCACTATTGAACCAAATGACATACATCGGTTTACGGGCCTTCCTATAAGAAATTTACCAACTGTGACAACCAAGGCAACACTCACGGAAGATGACAAGAAATTTCTCGAATCAACGTACGGTTTCCATTTTGATTGTAAGTATAATTCATTTTAATTCATATTTTTTAATATGTTTTTTACTCTGATACAATTCTGTTATAAATTTATAGTAATTTTCACTGTTTCGCATTTGCAGCCCATGTCAATAAATCCAGGCGTGGTGTAGATACACAATCAATTGAACATCACTTTCTTGCTGCACTTATTTCTTTTTTTCAAGCCAGAATTGTTTTGCAGGGTCGCCAAACAGATATACCAAATTGGGCCATTGCATACATTTGTGCCACTATCACAAAACGAAAATTCGATTGGTGCACATTTCTATCGAAAAAAATAAGAACTGACATAGCCAATGCAAAAGTCTCAGATAAACCTTTCATATATTCAACAAACTATCTCCTGGGCTTCTACTATGAGGCACTTTTAAATTTAAAACATAATGAAATTCCTACTTGCTCTGATGAGGCTTTGAAGAAATTATCAGTTCCATTTGAAGAACAGCAGGTATAAACTATTTAGTTTGTAATTGTATTACAATTTTCTTCATTACAGTGCACATTTAATAAATCTTAAATTTTAATGTTTTGCAGAGAAGATATCTTGAAGCCATTCCCCGAAAAAAAAAGATGTCGAGAGGAAGAGGCCAACTACACGCAGAGGCTTCGGGGGACTCCCAATCTGAAATGGAAGCTCACTCCTCTCCAAACCCTCAACAGTTTGAACTCGTTAAACGCCAGAGAAGTAATCCATTCTCATATATTATTTACAAATTCCAAAGTTGCAGATTTATTTTTCAATTTATATTTTAACCAAATGAATTAACATTTAATATTGATGAATTGCAGGGATTTTGGAACCTTCTTCCCCAACTCACTCCATACATTCGCTTGCATTGATATCTTCTGAACAGCCACTGAGTACAACTCCTACAAGGCCACCAGTAGCACTGAGAAAAACAACCCCTCGACAACAAGGTACAACTTTTCTATAGTACGTTTAATTTCGTAGTTTTGACTTTTGAATTGTTCTAATATTTTTCTTTTTTTCTTGTACTTTACAGCGCATGTCATTCATGATCAAACCACAGCAGCGACACCAACTCAACCATTAATTTTTAAAATGCCAACCAGAGGAACAGTGAAAAAGACCATTGGTAAACGCATGACTTTTGCTCCGGCCCCCAGTGGGACACTAAACCTTGACTCCTCGTTTCGTATTCCAACTCTCTCACTTGGTGGCTTGCCCAGTGCAACGGGCATATCTGTTTTGAACAATATAAATTTAGATGAAGATTATTTGGGCATTGATAGCAATGACCCAACTGGTTTTTTCGATACCCGCGAGATGATTCAAGGCCAGCAGGTATACTTCAAATTTCAATTTTAATATGCTTTACAATTTTTAATTACATTCTGATTTAAATTTATTTATCTAAATCTTGATTTATTTTTTCGAAAACAGGATCAGCCCACCCAAAGACAGAAAATAGCAGTTGATCTTGGTGAAAGCCCCCACACTTCTCCAGCAAGATCGTCTGCATCAGAATCAGATAGTGAAGAGTTTCCACCTTATCCTTTGGAGAACTTACTTGGTAATGATTGTCAATCCCATGTCAGTGAGTTTATTGTTCCTCAAATCCAACAGCTAATAGAATGGGAGAGAAGGGCCAAAGTTCTTATCAATGAGATTATTAGTCGTTATGAAAATTATTGGCAACGGGACAGTTTATACACTGCAGTCCAGAATCAACCTGCGAAGATGGATTCCTTACTTACCCAAGCAAAATGTGGGACTGTCACTTTTAACAACGACTATAAAGATGGCATTTTAGATAAGGCACTAAACAGATTGGAAAATATTAGTGCCGAGGCCCAGGCATATTTTAACAAATGGTCAAAGGACAAGGATTTGGTATCAATCGCAAATGCTGAAAGAGATAGAGCGGTTGTAAGTACTATTACATTCAAACAATCGTTTTTGTTAATTTGAAAATTTGAATTTACATTAATATTTTGAATTGACATTACTCTTTTTGTGCAGTTGAAATATGAAAATTTGAAGAGTCAGGCAAAGGTTTTGCAAGTTCACTTGGAAACAACAAAGAACAGCTTATCCGCTGCAAAAAATATGAAGCAAAATATTGTTTTGGTTAACAAACAAAACAATACACTAAAGCGGATAATTAAAGAGCATGGTCTTGACCCTGACATTTTGTTCAAAGAAAAAGCAGCTGCTGATCCAAATTTGCTGTTGCATGGAGATGCAACAAATCAAGAGGAAATTTTTTTTAAAAATCTGGACAGTGCTGCAGAAGATCTCATAAGTTTAGGGGTTATTTCTGGTGTTGGGGAAAGAACTGCAGCCAGAGTGGAAGAAGCCGTTGCGGAAGAGAGTAGAGTAGAAGTTTCTAAAGAAAAAGAGGGTTTGCAAAATTAGAAACTTTTATTATTGACTAAACTTTAAATATTGAATTTCAAAACTTCTACTATTGAGTATGTAATATGTTATTTGAATTTAATTATATGGTGATTAGATGGTGATTATCATGAATTATATGTATGTTTCTTGTTTACTTGCATTGTCATGAATTATATGTGGACGTAGATGATGAATGATGATAATGATAGATGATGATGAAAGATGATGAATGATGAGAATTGATAATCAATGATAGATGTTGATGAAATATGATGATCAATTTAATTTCTTTAATTATCTTGAAAATTATGTCTTTGGGAAAAAATAGCAACTAAGTTTTGAAACAGATCTTTACTATTTAGGATTTCTCCTTAATAGACTTATGGTGTAGGAAAATTCTATTGTAAAGAGATTCACCTCTATATTAGTGCATAATCTTTCACTAGAGATGTTGTTTGACATCCAAAATAGTCAAGACCATTTATCAGAAAATAACGTTTTGCTGGAAACAATCATTGATGTAGAGGCTAGATTAGCCAATTATGAAATAGTTAAATTCCAGGCCACAAGAATTAGAGCTTGGGAAATAATCAAGACAATGGTTTAAAAGATATGGTTTTGTTATCATGCATATTGTTTTGTGTAGAGTAGATTATGGAGGCTATGGAGGGTGGATTAACCAAAGATGGAATAACCATGTGATTAAAAGATAGGTCAAGCTCGATACAGAAATTTGAAGTTTAATGTAAAACATATAAGGTTTTTATCATGAAGATTAGTCTGTATTGTGGATTAGAACTGGGAGTCTATAAGTTGGAATAATTTTGAGTGTATATATATTCTACCTAATGGGACGATAAATTTCTTATATATGTTGTTCCATTATATTGAATGTCAATGTTTTTCTATTTCTAAAAAAAAATACATTATAATTTAGATAGAGGTTTTTTTAATGAATGATTTGTGAAATGCAATCAATCTATTTGAATCTCTATACTTCTAGCTACAATATTTTTTATCCTCTGAATAATCCCATTACGTGGACCCCATTTGAGATGAAGTATGCATCTATAATTCACTCAACTTAATAGTTTAATATATAATAAATTAAATATAATTCTAAGAAATCAAGAAAGAATCATCACTGGAAAGAAATTAAACATAATTGCAAATATGATAGGATTTAACTTACCTCTTGCGTATTAGATTGCAGTGAAATCATCAAGGGTAACGTGCTAGATCTTTGTTTTACCTGACATTGTAGACAGAGGGGTGAGTTATCTGACATTGTCAGTCCTGAGAAGTCCCTATTGAATATTGAATTTGAAAACTTCTACTATTGAATATGTACTATGGTATTTGAATTTAATTATATGGATTTACATACAATCTTTAATTTTAATTGCATTAGATTGTGATTATCATGAATTATATCTATGTTTCTTGTTTATTTGCATTGTCATGAATTGTATGTGGACGTAGATGATGAATGATGATAATTGATAATTAATGATAGATGATGATAATGAGGATATGATAATGATATGGTGATGATATGATATATATGGATGATGAGAAATTTTATGTGGACTTATATTTAAAATCGTATAATGTATTGTTTATCCCTAATTTTATGTGAATTTTATGTAAGAAATCAAGAAAGAATCATCACTGGTAAGAAATTAAATATAATTGCAAATATGCTAGGGTTTACCTTACCTCTTGCGTATTAGAATGCTGTGAAATCATCAAGGGTAACGTGCTAGATCTTTGTTTCACATGACATTGTAGATGGAGGGGTGAGTTGCCTGCCATTGTCAATCCTGAGAAGTGCCAGCAACATCTTTAAATATATAGACCAACAATATCTTTAAATAAATGTTAATATAAAAAATTAGACTTGTAACGTCTTTAACGATAACAAGAGCTGAAAAAATATAAGGTAACAAACAATAAGATTATGTTGAAGAAGATACCTATTTAAAATTGAAATCATCACCTGTAATGTGCTAGATCTTTGTCTTAAAAAATTCAACACAAAAAAAATTGATTAGTAGATAGATGGGTGAGTTGCCTGACATTGTCAGTCCCGAGAAGTAACAGCTTCCTCGGACGGATGTCAACCCACGTTTTCAAAAATAAAAAGATTGTATTTATCTAAATGTAAATACATACACCTATAACATCTTTAATTATAACCAGAGCTGAAAAAATGAATAGTAACAAACAATAAGATTAAGGGGAAAAGGATACCTGCTTAAAGTTGAAATCATCACTGCCACTGGTAATGAGATAGATCTTTGTTTTAAAAAATTCCAACACGGGAAATGGATTAGTAGATAGATGGGTGAATTGCCTGACATTTTTAGTATATAGACCTGTAAACATCTTTAATGAAGATAAAGATAAAGATAAAAGATAGATAAAGAAGATACCTACTTAAAGTTGAAACAGTCCATTATCAATAGCTTCATCAAAGTCGATGTTGTCTTCTGTAGAATGTGACGAAGAGACAATTACACTCTCAAGGTTGGGAATATTTGTACCTGTAGCTGTATTATTTACACCTCTTTTTTCACAAAGGGAATTCCAGTGAGCAATTGCTCTGTCAAAAATTGAATAGTAATAAACAAATTAACAATAAGATTAAGGGGAAAAAGATACCTACTTAAAGTTGAAATCATCACTGCCACTGGTAATGAGCTAGATCTGTGTTTTAAAAAAATCCAACGTGAGAAATGGATTAGTAGATAGATGGGTGAATTGCCTGACATTTTTAGTATATAGACCTGTAACATCTTTAATGATAAAGATAAAAATAGATAAAGAAGATACCTACTTAAAGTTGAAAAAGTCCATTATCAATAGCTTCATCAAAGTCGATGTTGTCTTCTGTAGAATGTGACGAAGAGCCAATTACACTCTCAAGGTTCGGAATATTTGTACTTGTAGCTGTATTATTTACACCTCTTCTTTCGCAAATGGAATTCCAGTGTGCAATTGCTCTGTCAAACGGAAAGGTTTCGAGGGAGTATCAAGAAACATAACACCTCATGCAACTTTCCAGATTTTTGTCCAACCTGTTTCTCAGTTTTGATTTTATAAATGACAATGCACTGAAAACCCTTTCATCCTCCACAGACCCCAAAATCATTGTCTGGCATAACTCATATAGTCTGAAATACTCACTGATATCTCCTTGTAAGATAGAACTTTGAAAGATTCCTCACCACAGCCTTGTAATAGCACCACTTTCAGAAGGTTGATCTAAATTCTTATATTGGTTCCTCATTGTTGTTGCAAAATTGGTTGACTGAAACTTCAATAAATCGGCATTCAGTATACCTTTGATTTCCGTACCCTTGAGCTCTGAAGTCTTTGTAAATTGTTCCATTATTGTACCCATTGATTTATGGAAATGCTTACTGACAAAGTCTGCACGGCCACCTTCTGTATTCCAAAAATTCGGATTCATCACACCCATTGCTTCCAGAATTTTATCTTTATAGAAACGTTCCCTAATTTCTGATGACAAGGTTTCTGAAAATTTTTTAAGCTTTATTCTTGTCTCAACTATCACAGACTCAAACAAATTACGTGTCACAGGAACATCTTCTCGTTCCGATCCTGTAATATCTTGACGTCTTTGCAAGATGTGCACTGGTATTTCCCTCCCATTAACAGAGATGCATAGGTGATCGTGGATATTAAATCTCAAAAAGGTGTTAGGATTTTTAAGATCTAATAAATCTCTCCAATTTTCAAAAACAGGTGCATCAAAACTATCCTGGGAACAGTACAATATATCAAGACTTTGACATACCATTTTCCTCATCCGTATAAAATCCACGATATAGATCAATCTGCCCTATGCATGCTTCATCAGTGTATTGATCTCCTTTAACATTGGAAGAATACCAACCAATGTAAGCAAAGTCTCCAAATCAGTTAAGCAGAACAACAGGTCCCTTGCCCTATCAACTTCATGATGGTATTTGTGCATGAAACCAACCAATGAAGGATACTCCTCACGAACTCTGCATGCTGGTTCATACAAAGAGATCCATCTAGTCTCCACATCCTTCAGAAGTTTTTTGCCGTCTGTAATTCCAATTGCAAATTTTTGGAACTCCAGAAAACGCTTTGGGCTGCTTGACATATAGGCATGGAGTTCTCTTATTAGGTCTTCTAATTTAGCAACATTTTCATGGTTGCTTACCATTTTATATGCTAAATTCATTCTGTGAGCCATGCAGTGAATTGGTAGCATATATGGGGCCACTGTTGTTTGTAATCTAACACAGAGCCCTGTTCGGTGACCCTGCATGACAGATGCACCATCTGCTCCAACGCATACTAACTTCGTAGCAATTTCATAATCAGTCATACCAGCAACATCTTTCAAATGAGAAACAACTATTTTGTATAGGTTTTCAGCATTGCAGTTTTCAACCATTTTCATAACACCCAATAGATGAGGTGTCCTTATATGATTTTCTAATGTATAGATGTGGATACATACCCATGCGGTGTTGTCGACTGCTGTCACTTCATCAATTGAAAGAGAGATAAAGTTTTCTTTTTTTACATTCTCTTTCAAATCTTCCTTCTCTATCATCGAGAGGCATTTTGCCATTTCCCATCCACTACTCTCAGACCAATGAGATTGAGGTACATTCAACATTCCATTAAATTGATACAAAACTTTGAAATCAAGGAAATCTGACATCGCCCTTCCTTTTTTAAGTATTTGAAAAAGAGTAGAGAACTGTATGAATTTTGCATGTAGATTTGTTTCTTTCATCTTACCAATATGCGATGTGATTGTTCCTCCCTTTTCCAACAGATGTCTGTGTTTTTTCTACTCTGCCTCATATTCCGCTGCGTATCTGACATGCATGCACTCCTTTTCAGTTTTCCACATGTGTGTTTTGATTTTCTGGCCATCCGCCCCTGTTACAGTTAAATATTGTTTTCCACAATGTTTTTCTATTGTGTCCAGCTTCAGTTGCATTTTTTGTTGCTTTCCCAATTTCCACGTACATATTGTACATATACATTCACATGGGATTTCTTCAGAATTAGATGATTGTACAGGTTCAATAAATGGAAATTTAGCTGCCCAATCAAACTTGTATGTCCTGCCAATGGTCCACATATTCTTGTTTGTTTTCAATGCTTTACTTTTTTGAGTAGAATTTTGAGGAATATCACAATCACCTGGTTTCCTCTTTCTTGGACTAGAGTTTGATATTGATTTCTGTCTTCCATTTTGCTGAGTGTTTGTATCTGTGATATCTAGCTGCACTTCTGGTTGCACCCCAACAGGAACAATATCTTCAAGATCTGGCATATTATCGTAGGTTTCATTTGTTTGACTGTGATACTGTGCAGAATGCATGTCCACCTCAATAATGCCTTCCACACAGTCAGTATTCTGATTCTTTTTGGTGGCATCTATATGATTGGTATTTACATTATCTGTATCCACAGAGTTTCCAAAATACTTGAAGAGTGATTTCTAATATTTCTTACTTACTTTTAGGTTATTCGTATTCTTTGAGCTGGCACCTTCCATTATTCTGAAAAGAGTCCTGCGTCAACAAAAGAACCAAGAAGCGACTCTGTCCAGTCTCTGAGGTCTTGTCGCGCGTGAACTGTCTGAGGTCGCGCGTCAACCCTTCCTCAGTCGTGTACACCCTTCCTCTGTCGCGCGTTAATTCGTAGCCCAAGTCATGCGTCAGAATAGCTCTTGTCGCGCGTCAGTACAGCTCTGGTCGCGCGTCAGTATAGCTTTTGTCGCGCGTCAGTTCAGCTCTTGTCGCGCGTCAGTACAGCTCTTGTCGCGCGTCAGTACAGATCTTGTCGCGCGTCAATATTGCCCTTGTCGCGCGTCAACACTGCATTTGTCGCGCGTCAACAGTAATATGAATCTCTGGTGCTCAAGGGTATGCGAGTTCAAATTTCACAGTATTGGTAATTTGGTAAGCTACTTGAGGTATACTACCCGGCGAATCACATAGGTTTTTATAGGAGATGTTTTCAAATGAAGGCGAAGCCGACCCCCCAAAAAAAATATACTATATATTTTAGGCGAACAGGACACCGACCCACTCCGAAAAATTCGCCTTTTCAAATTTTCCTAAAATGAAATTTTCGCCATATTACGAATATTCGCCGCTAAAATTATCCCTGGGTTGAATCATCTCCAGAACCACTCGAATATTTGTCGGGTCTACATCAATCCCTCAAGAAGAAATGATATACCCCAATAGTTTACCTCTCGTTACTCCAAATATGTACTTTTCTAGATTCAACGTTACACTGTATTTGATAATACGAGAGAGGATAATGTGGAGTGCCTCAGGGTGATCCTAATGTTTCTTGGCCTTAGCCAATAGGTCATCGACGTAATATTTCACACTCTTATGGATAAGATCATGGAAGATATATGCCATTTCTTGTTGGTAGGTGGATCTGGCGTTTTTCAAGCCAAACGCCGTGACTCCATACTAAAAAATCCCCCAAGGAGTAGCAAATGTGTTAGGGTAAATATAATTTATATTATAATTATGCATTGTATTAGGTAATTATTTGTTTAATTATTATTATATGGTTTTAAACCATATTTTTCATATTAAATAGTCATAGGATTATTTGTCACATGCTTGGAACAATACATTTGTCTGTATTATTTCTCAAATGCATATTTTTTTGCACATGTGCAACATATTATTTGTCTGTACTTGGTTGTGCAATATCTATAAATATTACATCCCATTCTTTGTAGTTTTTATTGGATTAATTATTAATAAAATAACCAGGATTCTGTCCTTGTTCTTAATCTTTAATTTGGTACCAAAGCAGGTTTTGGAGAGAGGTTGCAGAGGAAGAAAAGTCTTAGAGAATAAATCTGCATCATTGGAGAGCCAGTGCTACCTCTAGCAGCTTCCTAGAACTCCCTACATTCCCACAACCTCTTGTTTGATCTCCTGGTAAATGTAAAGCAATTGTTTTTACCTTTGTGCCCTCTACATCAGGAAAATTTTCTCCTGGAAGCTAATCAAATTCAGGAAATAAAAAAATTAATTTCTCCCCATTAGGGGTTTTACCCCTAATATTAGAAGTACATTTGGTGATAGTATTAGCTATAGATAATACTAGCTGACTAGCAAATTTGGAGGACCATGTTGCTATTTTGCATTGAGTCCTACCCATCGAGCTCCTGACGGAGCTCCACATTGAGCCAGGTGTAGAAACAAGCCATATTTGAGTTATTCATTTCCGAATTGAAGGCATCCAAAATAAATGTGTTATTAGAGAGCTCATAACCCTCCACCAAGTTCTGCATTGGGACCGAATCAAGTGAGTTCCACTGGGTGTTGAAGCAACAGAGTTATTTTTTAGAAGGCTCCCTGACGAGTTACCCTATTTTACATTGTGCATTTCACACAAATCAAGTCGAGAAGGTTATATTATGAGCTCGGACATTCGATTTTTGCATTGCATGAGCATGTAGATCAATCCTGCTGTGTATTGCATCCACCGATCTGCACAAATGAACATTACCCTATGTGCAACCGACAAGATGACTATATTATCATCCACAAGGAGCCATCCTTCAATGCAACAGACAAGCCAAGTATTAAAGGGGAAAACAAATGCATGCGATCAGAAATATTATATAAATCGAAACGAGTCCAAAACACTCAACAAAGGAGAATCTGTGACTTGCTTACAAATCCACACGACCTGTAACTAGTGCTGGATTTTGACGTTCAATGTTACATGTCACAATAATCTTATTTGACGCTCTAAAAAATTATATGGATGTCATTTGATGTTCAAAATATAATATGCACGTCAAATTTATTTTTATAATAACTTTTACAAAAAATAAAAAATTGAGTAAAATTCTACATCTACAAGATTCAAAAAATAACTTTAAATAAATTTTTAAAATGAAATTGAAATAAATAATATAAAATTAAATGCATAATATTTCTAGATATTTAGTAGAATATACACATCATGTGAAATAAAACATCACTACAAATTTTATTTAGATAAAATGAGTTTATCAAAGAGCTAAAACTTACATTGATCAATCATGCTTTCACAAAATATTTTGTGATCTTCTTTGTTTTTTCCCTCTCCAAATGTCATACACCTTCTCCCAGTCAATTATAGAAGGATCGGATCCATTTAGTGATACTTGCATGAGTGCATCTAATGTTATGATTTCTAGCTTTGATCTTCTTATATCTTTAATTAGGTTTTGCTTTGAAACCCTCGTTCACATGTTGTTGTACTTACAGGAATCACAAGTGTACTTTGCCATAGTTTTAACATGTTTGGAAAGTTGGTTTGCCAACTTTTAGAAATACAAAAAACCCTCCATGCTTCTCTAATAGAAAATACCTCACACCCTGAGTGGAGTGTACCAATAAATTGAGGCAACTCTTTTTTACAAGCCTCGATGTCAAATGATGGAATGTTCATCCCTTCATTACAAATAATCTGTTGTAAATGTTGGAAATTTTTTTCAAGCCAACGCATTGAATTATTTTCTCTAACCAAAACATCATGTGAATAGTGTGAGGGACTAAATAACTTCACTACATTGAAAATAGAAAGATCAGTAAACCTTGCATTTAGACAATCTATTAGTCTTTGAACATAATCTTTTGTAAGTTGTATGCAACTTTGTAATGTGCCATCAATACAAGGACTGAATTGTTACTTTTGTGTATTAAGAGTATCACCATGTGCATTGGGAATAGATGTGTAAAGCAATTCATGTTTGTGAACTACTCCCTCTTTATCAGTGATTTGTAGATAGCCAAACTAAGATGCCTCCAAAATTTTTGATAAGTAGCAAGCACCATTTGGAAATGAATTATTATTTAGAAACATTCTCCTTAGAGTATTAATAGTGGCATCAATAGTAGCTCCAGGAGAAGTGACATCAATGTGCTCCACTTGAAATTCTTTGTTTAACTTGTTAAGTTCATACATAACATCAGTAAGCATGTGTAAACAATACTAAACAGAAAATATTCTTGCCTTATCATACCATGATTGCTTCTTCTCAATTTTCCACAAAGTCATTATAGTAGGCATCAATGCCACTAGCCTTTCAATAACTTGTCCCCTAGATAACCATCTACCTCCATGAATGTGAAGGCACTAGAGAGTTTCTAGTTTCATAAGTTCATGTAATGCAATCAATTCATTAGTTATTTTTGTTGAATTTTGAACCCATGAATAGACTTTATTTGCCACTTTCTCAACAAACACTAACTCTAGTATCATTTTAGAAGCATCTGATGCAGTTCACAATGAGAAACACAATGAATAACTATTAAATTTGGCACATATTTTTTTAATAAGGTCACAAATCAATATTCATTTCCCACCATAGAAGAAGCGCCATCCGTAGAAACAACTATCAATTGTTTGTTCAAAATATTCCGTTCATTTCTTAAACCTTGTAGTGCATCATAAATTGTTCTTCCTTTTCCATCACCAACACTAATAAGTTTTATGAATTGAGAGACTGGCAACCCCAATCTTCGTGAATCTAGAAATGTTGCATAAACAACAAGATGTTTATCTAGGCTATGATTAGTGCTTTCATCTAACATGAAAGAGATATAAGGACTCTCATTCATCTTCAAGATCTGTATCTCTTCAAGATATTTAGATATAGAAAAAATAAGTTGATTGGCAGCCTTTCGGTTTGTATATGATGTATAGTCTTTATTCTTGGGCATACATGATGTATCTAATGACATGACAAGTGAACAAAGAGAGTCATCTGTAGACAAAGATAAATTGTATTTTGTAACCCAATATGCAAACTTCATGGTTGTGATAATTCTATGCTTGTTAGAACATCAATCTGTGTTATATGTTCTAGAATAGATATCACCTTTTTCTTCTGATCACATACCCATTTTTCCTGTGATAGTTTGTGAACATTAGATTTTTCATGGGTTACAATTGCATCTTTCTGCATGTTGGTACAACCATCTCCTATTCCCCATGGACCTGGTGCTCCATATGTTTCACACCATTCACACTTCATAGAAGTTTTATCCTCATGGATAGTTTTTTTTAATCATGTATACTTATTTTCCCACTCGACTCTATAAACTCTCTTCAATTTATGTTTTACCTCGTTGCCAGCAATATTGTTTGTTTCAACCTCACCTCCCATAATTTCTATATCTTCATTAAGATCTTCATTCAAATCAATATTACGTCGAAATTCAGAAATACCTTCACGTTGAAGATCTTGAGATGGAATTGACCATTTAAACATTTGGTTGATTGTCTTTTGTTTCTTCTTTCTTTCTGATATTTTACAAAACTTGCAAAATCAATTTAAATATTAATTTATTTATAATAATTCACCACAAATTATAAAACTCCAGAGATTAATACTCAAACTCGGGAAGATCTTACCGTAGTAACAACAATTTTAGGAGTACGCTATGCCAATTTTCCACTGCCAACTATTTCTTTGTGTTGAACTTGAACATTATGCAGAGGAATCACGGAGGCTAGAGATGAGGGAAAACTAAATTAAAAAAATAGATTCTATTTTTTTTGTTTGAAATTACTGCTTAGCTTTTTGTATTCGTGGACCTGCAAGGCTACAGCCTACCACATGATTGACCCAGTGACCACTGACATGAACTAGCTTACGGTGGAAGTTGTCCAAAAAATCTGCTTTTATTTTGTGTCGTTTCAATTTTCAGCATCACTGCCCCTAGCCGCGCAGATGAATGCTATGATGGAGTTGCTTCTATTTAAAACTAATATGTGTCAATGGTCATTGGTGAGTCTCGGCTCTTGGGCTGCGCAAAATGATAAGGAGACAAAAAGGATGACAGGACAGTGGACCATTGGGAAAAGACAAATTTGTCTAAAATTTTAATTTAGAGTAGTAAACAACAAATATACTAGCACAGTGCACAACACACTATCTAACTATGTTATTGCTCAATGGCTCATCAAGAATATTGGTCAATGCATCGACTCATCCCTGAAATAAATGACGCCTTCATCTGATTGAATGTTGCTGCATGCACACAATAGATTGATGTTTGAACGATGCACACAAATTATAATAGGTAGCTCAGGTTGCAGGCTACAGTGAATTTAAAAAAAAACAATGTAAACTTAGTATGTAACCATGGAATGTGGATCATATTCATGGAATGATGGATGGATTATTTGGATAGTTACTAAGTTAGTAATTAATAATCTATAGTTTCTAATTCTATTTCATACTCATGAAAAAGATAGCAACTGCAAGATTCTTTCTTTCTAAATATTTCTTAATTTTGATTTTATTTATATTAGATTTTTGATGAATTTCAAAATATATATAATATAATAAGTAATTTACTAACTAACTAACTAACTAACTATATATATATTGACGGTTAAATTTGTAATGTACATGTCATTTTGGCGTTTAAATTATAATTTTCCCTGTCAAGCATGACGGTCATATTTTAAAAGTGACTGTATTTTGACATCTAAAATGACTAAAAACATTTAAACGCCTTGCAAAATCTAAGCCTACCTGTAACCAAAAACAATAAAAAACAAATCGCCTGAATCGGAAAACGAAGACATTCAATCACAAAACAGTGAGAAATCAATAAGGCAGCCGAACACAAAACATTTCAAAGAAAGAGGATCTCAGATCCTCTTCACGCAGAAAACCTAAACCACCAAAGCCATTCACATCCATGTGGATAGATAGGAGACTGCCACGTCATTCTTCAAAGGTTAATCAATTTCATTTGACTTTATATATAAATATCTTCAAATTATATTATATCTTCATTGGTGCTTCATTGGTTAAGTAAAAGGGCCTGGTGGTGGAAGGTCTACGGTTCTACTCCAATCAAAATAGTAGGCTTTTAAATATATTGAAAGTTGGCAGAGATAATATAAAAACAACTAATTATAGAGGTAGAAAAATCTGCTAAAACCTATAGTTATAACTAAATAAGCCACTACATTTAGCAAGAAAAACCCTAATTAGGGCTAAATTTTTTGTTTCTCCTAATTGTCTTTTTTTTTAATTTCAGGAAACTTTTTACGAAAAAAGGGGTGATTAAAAACTTCATTTTGAGCTATTTTTTACGGTTTTTTTCTTAGAGAGCTGTATTGAGCTCTGGAGGCCACCATGTCCCCGAAAAACAAAAAAAATTACATGTCATTCAATTTTTTAGAATTTTGAATGTAATTTCATATTTTAGTATATGGTAGTAATTTGTAGGTTGCCATAGTCAACTGTAAACCATTGTAACTGCTATAAAACTAGAAGAGATTTGTAGTACAAAATATTAAAAATTTGGTTCTAAATCACTCATGAGATCTTTGATCTAATTCACAATGTTTGGTATAAACATTGCCTCTCAGAAGCACTTACTGGTAAAGTCGTTGCGACTACTACTGCACTTAAGTCCTAATATAGCTATAACAACATCATCTGGGCATCGACCCTTTAAATCAATGGGGAGTAATAAGGACATAGTGCACACAGTTTGAGCCCTCCCATTCGTCTGTCAATGATTCCTTGACTTAAATACGGACTGAGAAATTATCTGAGTATATAGCAAAGTTACACGTGCATATGAGGATATTTCTCTAAGTCGGTGTCAATAATCGTACAGACCCCTTTCATTACTTTCTTGGTACCACGTAGTGAATTCTTTCACGTACGTTAACACCTCTTTCACGTACCGCTGGGTATATAGAAAGGGCGAGCTTATTCCATGTACCGACGAGTATATCAGAAGGGCACGTATATAGAAAGGTTTGGTATATTGGGCAGACAGTATATAAATTGGGAGACTGTATAATTGGAGTGATAAGAGCCTTACCCTTTGTCAGTTGAGTCTGTAAAATGGGCACCAACGCACCCAAGTTCTTTCTTTCAGATTCACAACTTCTTAGAGGAAATAACTATGGAACATGGAAGACAAAAATCAAGACACAAATTGGGTTTGAAGAGATTTACACTATTGTGAATGGTACTGTAGCCAGATCAACTACTGATAGAACACAACAGAAACAATTTGATAGATCTGATCAGAAGGCCAAGCTCATCATCTTGTTTATAGTTTCCAATGACATGTAACCCCACATTTGAGATGCCAACACAACCAAAGAAGTGTGGGATAAGTTGAGCACAATGTATGAGGCCAAAAACAAGAATGTCATACTAAATTTGTAGAGTTAGTTACACACACTGAAGTTTAAGAAAAATGAGAAAATAGAAGCTTTCTTAAGAAGAGTTGCAGAGTTGAGGGCTTCACTTCTAGCCCTAGGAGAAGTGGTCACTGATGAAGTTCTGGTTCCCATTTTTATGAGAGCCCTCCCTCCTTCATACTGTATTTTTGTAACAACACTGAACTTGTTAGATATGATAGTTAGTTTTGACAAGTTAGTGAGCCTACTGCAACAAGAGGAAGCCATGTACAATAAAGAATATGAAGAGGACCAGGAACTTTCTTCTCATCAAAAATGGAAAGGAAAAGGAAATAGAAAACCTAATTCCTATCAAAAGTCCCAAAATCAACATCAGTAAGGGGACAAGCAACAAAAGAAGAAATGTCCTATTTGTAAAAGAGGACATTAGTTAAAAGATTGTTGGTATAACACATACAAGAAAGGTTCATCAAGTAATTCTACAGCTCAACACCAATAATCTCATCAGGGACACTCTAACCACACACAAGGGTAGAAAAAGGGGAACTAGAAAAGAAAACCCCATCAATAAGGAAAAATTGCTAAGCAAGAGAACATTCAGATACTGAAGACTACTTGTACACTGCTCAATCAAATTAACACTCCACGTCATCTAGTGATGTTTGGTATGTTGATTCGAGAGCCACTCGACACATGACTGACCACAGAGACTAGTTTACTTCAATGGGGGAGACACCTTTGAAAAACCATGTTTCGTTAGGTGATGATTCTTCATACACAGTATAGGGGATTGGGAAGATTTCTCTACCCTTTGTTTCATGCAACTGTAGATTATCAGATGTACTATATGTCTTTGGGTTGACTAAAAATATTTCGTCAATCAGTCAACTCCTAGATCACAACTTGAAAATTGACTTTGATAGTCATTCTGACAAGAAAATGTGTTTAATTTGAGACAAGTCAGGAGGCTTGAAAATAGTTGAAAAAGCCTCCAATGTGGGACGCATGTTCTAGCTTTATTTTGTCCACAAAAATGATCAGACACTTTTGGCTAAGAAATTTACCTCTGCATAGTTGTGGCATCAGAGACTTGGTCATATCAATTTCAAGTATCTCGAAATACTTCGTTAGCACAATATGGTAAAAGGATTACCATCTCTCCAGAAGGATACAGATAAGTGTCCTCACTGCCTAGCAAGCAAACAACACAGAGCTTCATTCTAGAAGAGTAATTTTCAAGCTCATGGTAAGCTTGATCCGGTTTATACCAATCTTTGTTATTTGATACAACCAATTCATTATAGATTTCAATACTTCGTGCTTTGTGTTGATGATTATTCAGGAAAAATGTGGATTTTTTGTCTTCGGAAGAAAAGTGAAGATTTTGAAAACTTCAAGAAGTTCAAAGTGGCTGTTGAGAAAGAAATTGGTCATCACATCAAAAATCTCCGCTCAAATTAAGGGGGGAAATTCACCAGTGATGAGTTCAAATACTACCTACAAGATCATGGGATTTGTTGACAAATGCCTCCTCCACACACACCGTAGCAGAATGGTGTTGTTGAGAGAAGAAATTGTAGTATCATGGAAATGGTGTGATGTATGAGCGATGATTCTAGAATAGAAAAGACATTCTAGGTAGAATCAACAAAGATAACAGTGTATTTGTTGAACAGAATGCCCATAGTTTCTCTTGATGGAGTAACACCACAAGAAGCATGGTAAAAAAGAATCCATCTGTTGTACACCTCAGATTATTTGGGTGAAAATAAAGTATGCACATACCCAAGAAGAACAAAAATAAATTGGATATGAAATCACATAAACTCATCTTCAGTGGCTACAGTGAAGAAAATCTTGGGTACAGATTGATGGATCATAATCTAGGAAAGTCTACACCAGTAGAGATGTTGAGTTCTTTGGGAAGAAGGAAGATGAGACTTCTCTTCCAAACTCACCTGATGTAGATTTTTCACCAGTTGTAAAAACATAACTCAATGTTCCTACAGATGATGATAGTGATGATGGGTATGATGGTGATGATCAGATAAGAGTGGAACCCACCGGATTAGTCCAACATATGACCAAGTGGTATACTAGCATGCTACGATATGCAAGAATGGATTCTCTACTGGATACATCCACCATTGGACCACAGACTTGCAGTAAAGCAAGAGAAGAAGTAAAATTTGCTTTAATGAGTAGATTTATTTAATCTGATGAGTCGTCTACAGTATAAGAATCCCTACAGTCAAAAGCTTGGAAAGATGACATGGATGTTGAATATAACTCAGTAATGAAAAACAACACTTGGCAGCTTTTTGATCTTCCACCAGGGAAGAAACCCATTGGATGCAGATGGATATTCAAAACAAAGTACAAGGTAGATGGGACCATAGACAAGTATAAATCGAGACTAGCAGTAAATGGCTACACACAAATAGAAGTTATTGACTACAAGGAGACATTTTCTCCCATAGCTAAGATCAAAACAATTAGGATGATCTTTGCTCTAGCTACACATTTTGGTTGGAAATTCCATTAGATGGACGTAAAAAGTGCCTTTCTTAATGGATATTTATAAGAAGAATTCTATATGACTTAACCTGAGGGATATGTTGTACCTGGTCAAGAAGAAAAGGTATGCAGACTTAGGAAATCTTTGTATGGCCTTAAATAGTCACCTTGGGATTGGTACATCAAAATTGATGAGCATCTCATATAACATGGTTTTGTTATAAATCCATACGATCCAATCTCTACCTCAAAAATAAAGGTGGGGAGATTGTGATTATGGTTGTTTATGTCAACGATCTAGTCATCACTAGTAATTTAGTGAGGATGATCGATGCAATGAAGAAAGATCTTAACCGATCGTTCGACATGACAGATCTCGGGTTGATGCATTATTGTCTTGGATTGGAAGTATGGTAGAAAGAGAATCACATCTTCTTAGTTGAAATATACCAAGACAACGCTTGAGAAATTTAGGATGATGGATTGTACACCTATTGTTATACCTATGGAGAATAGATTACAGTTATCTCATTCAGATCCATCTCTTGTGGTAAATGTAACTCTCTATCAGCAGTTGATTGGGAGTCTCATTTACCTCACGTACACTAGATCAGACAAAATTTGCAATGATCTATCTTTCCAGGTTCATGCAGGAGCCCAAAGTTTTTCATTGGAAGGCAACAAGGCACATCTTGAGATATCTCAGAGGAACAGTGGATCTTGGTCTAGAATATAAGAAGAACGAAAACTTCTTCTTATTAGGATATTCATATTCAGATCATGCAGGAAACATTGATGACAAAAAATCCACTTCAGGGTTTGTGTTCTTTATAGGATTTGGACCAATATCATGGGGAAGCAAGAAACAACACGTTGTTTCTCACTCTTCTACATAAGCTGAGTATCATTTTGCAGGTGAAGTTGTTTGTGAAGCGATATGGCTACTTGCATACTTGAAGGAATTAGAATATCATAGGATAAACCAGCCACCTTGTATGTTGAAAATGAAGGTGTTCTCAAGCTTGTTCGCAGTCCATTTTTTCATGAAAGAACAAAGAACATTGAGGTACATGTATATTTCATACGTGAGCATGTCTTGAAACACAATATACATCTTCAGTTTTATCCAACAACTAAACATGAGAAGATATCTTCACAAATTCACTTGCATGTGACAAGTTCGAGTTATTCAGAGAGTTCCTCTCCTCATCCCTTGAGGTAATGCAAAATTAAGGGGGGAATGTTAGGGTAAATATAATTTACAATATAATTATGCATTGTATTAGGTAATTATTTTTTTAATTATTGTTATATGGTTTTTAAACCATATATGTCATATTACATAGTCATAGGATTATTTATTACATAGTTGGAACAATACATTTGTCTATATTATTTCTTGGATGCATATTTTGTTACACTTGTGCAACATATTATTTGTTTGTACTTGGATGTGAAATATCTATAAATATTGTGGCCTATTCTTTGTAACTTTTATTGGATTCATTATTAATAAAATAAATAGGCTTCCGTCCCTGTTCTTAATCTTTCAAAAGGTAGTCTTGGTTTGATCCTCCTTGGAGAACCTTATCTAATTGTAGCTGGAGAAGTTGTCCATAAGTGAAAATAATTCATGTCCAGCCATTGCATGTATAATGACATTGATCGAAGGCAATGGGAAGTCCTCCTTAGGACGTGATTTTTTGATGTCTTTAAATTCGATACAAATGCATATCTTCCTGTTTTTCTTAAGAACCAGGACTATGTTAGACACCCACATGGAATAATTCACTGGTTTAATGAAACCTACTTGAAGAAGCTTCATTAATTCTTCCTTGAACATTAAAGATACTTTTGGATTCATGGGTCATGAATTCTGTTTCACGGGCTTAGTATCGGGCTTCGTGATGAGGTTGTAAAATACAATGTCAAGAATGATTCACGTCATTTCCTTGTAACCGAAGGAAAAGGATTTTGAGTCTTCTTTGAGCACCTTCGTATGTGCTTCTATTTCATTTGGAGTAAGAGAAGAACCAATTTTTAAGATATTTGGTTCCTCCTCCGTCCCTATATTAATATCTATAGTCCCTTCAATCAAAGAGGTGTTATCCTCTTCGAACTCAGGAGGGGCTGGAGGTAGTTCTAACTTCTCTTCATCTACCTCATAGATATCAAGACCTTACGATGAGGAAGAAAACAATATGTAATCTCCAAAGTAGGAGGAAGGGTGAGGTCTAAGAGAAAAGCCTCTCTTATGGTGAGCGAGATGAAGATCAGTGTATGTATTGAGGAATCCTAGGATTTCCTCATCATTCTCTACAAATTCCATAGTGGTAGGCTCATTCTCGGCTTCAACATATGCTAGAATCATGTTGGTTGGTACTTTTCAAACTAAGGGTTTGAATAGAACTAATACCAGAAACTCAACTTCCTTCAAGACCTCACTTGGAATAAATCGAGAGGAATAAATAGCCATTGAATCAGCTAAGAGGTTTTTCTCTATAGGTATGGATTTGATAGAAATAAAATAAAAAAAATTCTAATTTCAAGCACGACAGTTTTGTAAAGTTGTAAGTGCTTCACTCTTGTCTCGTAAACATTCAAGACTTGGTTAGTGACAATTTGGGAGTCACTTAAAACTCTAACATTGTTAGTGCCCATCCTCTTCGCTACAATGAGACCAAGAATAAGAGCCTTGTATTTGCAACGTTATTTTTACATTCAAAGTTTAACCTAAAGGAAAAAGGAATGATGCTTCCCTCTAGAGAAGTAAGGATCACACCTGTCCCAATGTCGAAGCGGTCATTCGCACCATCATAGTTGAGGGTCCAACAACCATTAGGGAAGATAAAATTTTGATCATTTTTAGAATATTCCTCCTTGACCTCTGAAACCTCAACCATGTAGATCTCATTGAAGACACTAGATGGGAGAGAACCAATCCCAAGAGCATGTCCTATGCCCAGGGAATCGAATGGGAGAAAAATAGGTAGATCGTTCTCCAAAAGCTTAATGATCTTTTTTATAATTTTAGTCAAGACATTTTCTACTACAATAAATTGAATTTCACTAGAATCAACCCCTTTGATTTCCTTAGGGGTTTCTACCTCAGTCATTGGAACAAGTTTTAACTCAAGATTTGAGTCTTAGGGCTTGTTCAACTGATTGGCCAGGAGCTCGAACTCAGTATGAACCACAAGATTCTTATTTAGGTTAGCCAAATGGATTTCATATGGATTTGATTCATCTTGTGCTATGAAAAATTTACCTAGGTGTAGAAATTTGATCTCTTAGAACAACGTAGAAGGGATTTCCTTCATTTTGTGTATCTAGGGTTGACAGAGAATCATATTATAGTTGGTTTCCCAATCTATAATTTAAAACTCAGTCAACACAGTCTTTGGTCCTAGGGTAACCAGAAACACTAGAGTCCCAATGGACGTTACCTTGAGGCTTTCATAGCCTCTCAACTTGTTTCACGTTGAAGAATAATTGGTTTCTCCATAGATTAGCTTCTGAAGAAACGAGAAAGGTACTATGTTGATGACAACCTCATCTTCATTCATCACATGCTTAACATAGTTGTTGTAGATCTAAACCTAGAGGTATAGTGCAAGATCACCTCTTCGTGCTGACTCAACATCAGTTGGCATCTTGTTAATGTCAAATACAAAACCAAAATCTCTCTTAGGATACCTTGGAGGATAGACATCTAAGTATATGTGATTAAATTGAGCCTCAGGAGGAGGGGTGACGTGAATTAGATAGCCAAGGATTAACACTTATAACAAAGCAACTCGATGCATAGGTGAGTTATTCAACAAATCCAAAAAGGAAATGTGAGAGAAGGTCTTGCTCAAATCCATAATTAGATCATAGGCCCCTACCAATTTGGGAGCCACCGGTGTATCATCCGACATAGAAACTAACACCTTAATAGTTTCAAAACATGAACTAACTACACAAAGATTATCATGTTAAGAGATAAAAAAGACTAAATACCAATATTATGCATTTGAATGTCTACTCTTTAGATCACTAAAAACACTAAATGAACCTAGATAGATCCATGACAATCAAAGTTGATTGTTTGATCTTCAAGGGTTTGGGAATGGAGGCTCATCAAAGTATGGCTACAAAACCATTTTGACTCTCTCCATGTGACCTAAAATCTTGGTTTGATGAAATGCAAGAATGAGGCTATTATCTCAAATGAAAAATGCTCTAAGATAAAATGCCTATAGATTAGCTATAAACATGCAAGGTGTAAGTAGAAAGGTTAGAGGAGGGTTAATTTTATAACCTAGTGGTTTGAAGAAGCTTTGCATCCTATTGTATGTGGGATAATAGCAAAGATAGGTTTTTTATGGATAACCATGGTTTAGAAGTGGTTGAGTTTACTTAATGAGAGTTTAGTTTGTCATCTAGTGACTCATGGGGATTGACGAGGTTTTTTAGCTAACCAAAGTGATTAATTAATAGGTGTGAAAGTTTATAGAAGCTTTTTAGACGAATAGTTAGTATGATTTGTGTTATGAGAGGATTTTAATCAAATAAATAATGATTTATTGATTAAATAGAAGAGAGAATTAATTAATTTAGAATAATTAATTAATCTAGATAGAAAGGGGAGCCGATTAACCGAAGTTCATTAATTGGTGTTGTTGGATAGAAGAGTTAATTAAATCACATAATGTAATTAATTAATGATGATAGAAGAGAAAATGTGCGATATTGATGATATGTTATCAATTTACAGGAAAGGGTATGATTAGCACAATTTAAGTATTTAAATTGCTCGAGTTAAATTATAGGTGTATATAATTTCCCCTCTTTGGGGTGGCATAAGTGAAGCCACTTCAAAAATAGTAGATAGATAAAATTTTGAAGGGGTAGAAGAAAAATTAGTAGAAGTGAGAGATGCCCCCTTGAGTGTCGATGGGGTGATGAAAGAAGGCGATCGATGATACAAAGGGTGATAGAAATGGATAGAAGAATGGGTAGGGGAAGGATGCCCTAGGTGAATTAGAAGAATAATGTTGATAGGAGAATGATGTAGAAGATGAATGAAGATGGAAAGAAAAGAGAAATCTTTCATTCAGTGTATTGAAACAAATTTAGTGTCATCATATTACCAAAAATCTACGTCATCAGTCCTTATTAAAAATATAAGAATACAACAAAAGTATAATGACATGAAAATTCATACTACGAATAATTTTCCATTGCTGAAATCATCAACTCAATGCAACATACAAAATGTAATGCAATATGAGAAAGTAAACAAGCTAATCTAACAGAGAAACATAATGCAATGTTTTTATTATCAAGCTTTGATTCCAACTTGTGTGAATTAATGACAAGGGTTAAAATATGGTGCCCCAAGCAAGGATACATGTAAGGGGAATAACGAAGGACACTTGGGTCCTATGAAAAGTAATCGTGCACTATGAAATAGTACCAAGCAACTCATTTTTCCCAAGAGTATAGACATAGTAAGCAAACCAAATTTGTTGATGGAGGTTGATCAAGATGATCTGCGATTCATGTACAATAACAGGTGAGAACCAAAGAGCTATGTGTTGTAGGATGATTTTTATTATTTTCCATTTTTAGAAACATATTTAAATGCTTTTTATTTTGAAAGTTTTTTAAAACTATGTATAGGAAGACAAAGAAGCGTGGATTTCCCCAGCAATAAATGGGATGTATAAGGGAAGAATGCCACGCATATGTGCAAGAAAGTGAAGAAGCAAAAATTCCCCAGCAATTAGGTGGGGATATACAAAGGTAAACTCTTCATGCGTGGAAGGGGGATCAAGGAAAATATAAAATAGGTTCAATCATGAGGGAGCAAAGTTCCCCCAATGTAAGCTGGCCAATAAACACATGAGAGAAAGGAAGTAGAAAATTGTCTTATTAAAAGGTTACAAAAGTGTCTGCAAAAATGGTAAAGAGGACATCCAATACACATGGATGTTATAAATGATTTTTGAAGAACAAAGGATCTTATGTAAATATTTAGAAGGCGGTCAATGAAAAAGTGATTATCCTAAGGCACAAATCATGAGACAAGACATGCACTAAAGAAAGAGTTTGAAAAAGGTCTAGACAAAACCTGGTAACATAATAATCTTGTTTTCTCATAGAGATACAGTGTGTACACGTGGAAATGAATTACCTTTGGAAGGAAATAGTTAATAGACATAGAGTGAAGACACTAGCCAATATGTAGGAATGATTTAGCTTGAAAGGTGATTTGTGAATGGATTGTGGAAGGAGATTCGTACATTGCTTCGCTGCCAACCAGACATCCATAGACCTGATGAAGATGCATTTGATTCTAATCACAACATTTCTCTACTTTCAATCAGGAATTCATAGCCTCGATAGAGATTATTAGAAATACCCAAAGAGAGAGTTATATATCAATTTTCTTTTGCTTTTAGATTTTTCTTTTTGATTGATTGATTTTGATTCTTTTGCTTTCTGAACACTTATTTAAGCTCTCTTGTTTTACAAGGGGTTAATAACCATTGATGGCTTGATGGAAGGATGTGAAAGTGATTGTGATGAAGACATTGACTAGTGTCAACAAATATATCCAAAATTTCTTCGCAACAAGTTTATTAAATGTGAATTTTGATAGGATCTCTAAGAGGTCGGTCGTTATTTAATTTACCAATGTGATAAAAGACCAAGGTCAAACAGATACCATAGAGATAAATGTCACAAAATTCTTGTGAATAGGCTAATCACAATAACATCGAAGGGATGAAAATGGTGGATGACTTACAGAGGAATATGATAGAAAAGGAAGAAATAACATCCATATGTATGCAATACTTGATTGCAATGTTTGATTTTTTTACCTTTGATTTTTTTTTTGTTATGTTTTAATGTTTTCCTCTTTTTTTTTGTATTTTTGAACTGTTTTATGATTTTTTAATTTTTTTTATGGTTATCAAAATGAAACATGTCACTTTGCGTGATAGGATCCAACAACGATGTTCACGATTTCTTTGATAAGAGAGACTAAGCGTGTTTGCTTATCAAGTGTAATATTATCCCTGATCTTGATGATCGTGGTGAAATCACACTCAGAAAATGATTGTGATTTGTTTTGAAACATTGGTTTTGTATGTGGGAGCTTGAGTTCCCTATTTGTATGTTTCTGCACTTTGCGTTATACTTAATGGGTACGTTGGTGTACATTATGGAATCACATTTGAGTTTGAATTTTATAATCATTTGAGTTGTTGGGAGCTTTGGAGCTCTTCGATGTTTTGGTCTTAGCTTGGTAAAAATTTTGCCTAGGTTTTTAATAAGCTAATGCTTGACTTGTCTAATCCCGAGAAGTGGGAGAAGAATGTGAACATTTAGAATTGATGATGGGCTTGCCAAAATATTTGGTAGAAGAATAATGTGATGGATGAAAAGGATGCGGTCCAAGAATTGAAGAAGATGGGCTACCGAGAGGTGAGCCACAAACAAAAGATGAAGGGTTATTAGGATGTGGCCCCAGCATAGAAGGAGAAGGGATGCTAGGGTGTGACCCATAGCTAGAAGATGATGGTCTACTAATATGTGGCCAAAGAATAGAAGATGATGGACCACCTAGGGTTGACCCATACATACAAGACAAGGGGCTAGTTGGATGTACCCAAAGAATAGAAGATAATGGGCTACTTGAAAATGTCCCACAAATAGCAGAGGGAGCGCTGCTATAAGGTGACCCAAACCTAGACAAAGATGAAGGACTACTTAGCGTTGACCCAATAATAGATTGTGATTGAGGAATTTTGATAGACAAAGAGTGATTGGGTGATGAGAATATAGGCCATGGATCAATGCAAGACCCAGGAGTTTCATCACGTAATGAAGAATGTGAAGATGGAAGAATAAGAGGAGGATCAAGTTACATGATTTGAGGCTCTTCCTTTGTTTCTTGATAAAAGGAATCAACATTTTCCTCACAATATGTGGATGCATCAAAGTCTAAAGAAAACCCTGGCTCATAATTTGTTAGAGGGATATCTTCATGTGCCCCTATAAAGGCCATGATTTCTCCTTCATTCTGAAAGAAATCAATTGGTATGGGTTGTTGATCAACCACAGGGGGTTGATTGGAAGAAAAAGGTCCAACTAGTGTGGAAGACTTAGAAGATGTTTGATGATGATTGATAGAAGAAGATGACTCAAGAGACAAATTATAATTAAGGCTAAATGTCTCATGAATAAAAGAAGATGTGGATTTAGAATTGGTTGGCATGTGTTTCCCTATAAGATGACATCATGGAGGAAGAATAGGAGGATTTCGTATCCAAAATTCCATAGATTGTGACATAGGAGATGACTTAGATGATTAACTAGGACTTTAAGTTACACGTATCTTCAAAGGAGGAAGAGTTCATTGGGGTGATTGATAAAAGAGGTCCCCAAAAAGAAGGGGAGAAAAGTGATTAAAGAATCACATTAGATGTTTTATAAAGAAGGTCATGTAAAGAAGGGGATGACTGTGACTCAAGAATCACATTAGATGAATGATAAATAAGGTCCTGCGAAGGAGGGGAGGACCGTAACTTAGGATTCAAATTAGATGAATGATAAAGGAGGTCCCGCGAAGAAAGGGGGGAATCAAAAATCATAGTATAAGTATGATAAAGGAGATCTTGTGAGGAAGGGGAGGATCATAACTTAGGAGTCAAATGAGATGAATTTGAATAGTAGTTTGGATTTGAATCATCAAAATGATCAGAGGAAATATTTGGATTGAAATCCTCAGAAGAAGAGGAAATGTTTGGATTAGAATTAGAAGAAGGGTAGGGGGAACCAAAATAATAATTTGGATCAGAAGTGTCCAAACCATACCACCAACTATGACATGAAGGTAGGGAATGAGTTACTTGGATGAGCTCTCTAGCGTGAAGAACCAAACATGGTTTAGTCATGATGGGCATATTTTGATGTGAACACCTAAATTTTGATTATTTATGGTAGTACATGTAAGGAACCCTGCAATAATCAGTCATGTTTGGCATTCACTAAGTCCAAATGCTTAAACCTAGATAGTGTGATTGAACTTCTTCAAATAGAAGGAAGTTCCATGTCAATTCGGGTAGCATAATGACAACCGACTAGACATTTTGCAAACAGATAGGGAATGTTTGTGTGATTTTGCAAAGGGAAGCTAAGGAAAACATACATCATGTTAACATAATATTGATAATCCAACAAGGTTTGGACAACAAATTTGGAGGCGTAAATGTTAAAGGATTGATCAAAATTTCAGCAACGTAAAGGATACAAAGGAAATATTTCTAATGTTCGATTGATGAAAAAGTTGCTTGATAGGAAATTTTTTTGCTAAGGTTTGAAAGATATGTTCAAAAATGACCATGAACTTAGGAAAAAACAAGAAGATCAAGAGGATCAAAGACCGAAAGGATTGTCCTACAAACGAGTTTATAAGGTGGATAAACACAAGGAACAATCACACAAGTTCAAAACATAAAGTCAAATTACTGATCAAAGAATAATGAAGAATCAATGGATAAAAGTGATTTTCCTAAATAGATAAGTCAAAATGATGAATAATCGGAAGAAATAATCACACAAATTCTATCCTGAACCAATCAATCAATGAACTTACTCCCCAAGTTGTTTCCAAATTGTAGTTTGATGTTTAAGATGATCAACAAAATGTCACCACTTATGTCAAGTTCAAAGAAATGAACAAGACGTAAATATTTACAAAAATTTGATATGATCCTCCATAAAAGTATATTAAAAGTGAGCTTGAATCCAATAAAGATCTATATCTCAAAAAGTGGAAGTTACGAGTATGAACAACACAACAATACCACTAAGATATGTTAACCAAAATTTATGGAAAAGTAAGGTATTAATATCAAAATAATATTGATACGATGTGCACAAAGGTAAAAACAACACCTTTTGAAATCAAGGTAATGTTTGAAAATAAACTAATTCTAGAGTATACCAAGGAATTGTTAAGGTGTGCGTAGCGTAACATTGCAATCTAGACACTTAGGCCAAGTTTGCTAGAAATAAGATGTAAGTATCAAATTTATGATGATATGATACAAACAACGTAACAGTTCAAAGGAGATTCTAGTGAAGAAACAAACCTAACTATGATGATTATCTTGAGGTGGGTATCAAGATCAAAATTGATGTCAATGATATAAGAATGTTCCCACACATTTTAGACGTTTAACAACCCAACCGCAAACATGGATGAGCATAAGCGGACATAAAAGTGGCGACATAATCAATTGGAAATAAATGTGTGGTCACTCTTCTTTTGATCAATAAAGTGTCAAAAGAAAGTGAAGGAAGTAGTACAAGTGAGGATGAAAAATATTAACCTCATTTTTGCAAAGTTTCACCTCACCTTAGCGCGAGTGATAAACTAAGCAAAAGTAATGCTTCACACATTTCATGATGAATGATGGCTCTCAACTCAAATTGGTTTTGAAATGGTTAAAGTTGGCTCCTGGTCAAAGATAGCTTCCTAGGTGGTTCACTCAACTAGGTGTCAAAAGTTATCTAAGATCGAGCTCGGTTTGCCAAGGTTTCCCAAGGATTATCTCAGCTTTAGGTGTGTGGAGCATCTAAGATCGAGCTCGGTTTGCCAAGGTTTCCCAAGGATTATCTCAGCTTTACTTTACCCCCTACAAGCACAATGGGCAATAAATGCATCCATCGTGTACTCTCACTAGAGTCGCGATACACATAACTTTGACGCTAAATCTCACATGCATACTAGTCAAGTATGTGCATACACAATGTTGGACGCTAAATCTCACATGTTTACATCCAGTCAAGGTTCCCTCTTATGTGGAGCTACTTCCTGGGGTTCATCTAGGACCACCCCCATTCCCTCTGTATGCTTAAGGACTTACTGCCAAAAAGGTTATGTTCCTAGTTTTAAGTAGACGGGGTACCACGTACCCTTATCCATTGAACCTAGCAAATTAAGTGCTTTGAATGCCAAAAAGGTGTGTTTTTTGTCCTAGTTTATAAGTAATGACAGTTTAGTGGTGTACCCTATATGGCGAACCTACAACACACGTGTAGTCAGAAAAGTTTGTTTCAAAGACATGAATTCCATTCGCTCTCGGCTCTTTGTCCTGTGTCTTTTGTCTTTTACAATTAATGCAGTTTAGTAGGTCCTGCACTCAAGTATTAATAGTTATCCAAGCAACATCACATGTATTCAGAAAAGATTGATTTCAAGATTTACTTTCTGATTCTCAAACATGATCATCCTTGAGGGGTGTTTTATGAAAGAGAAGAGCATACACAATAAATAATCCAACTAAAAAGGAAAGGAAAGCTTTGTAATTAATAGTTATCCAAGCAAATCACATTATTTGAAAGATGATTAAGATTTGCTTTTGATTCTCAAGATCATCCAAGGATGAAAGAGAAGAGCATACACAATAAATAATCCAACTAAAAAGGAAAGGAAAGCTTTGTAATTAATGAACCATATAAAAATCTTGATAAATGTTCATTCCCTTAAGCCAAAAATGAAAAATGAAGTTTCTAATTAACCAAATGTTAGAAAATAAAGACTAAAGTTGCTTTTGATTCTCAAGATCACCTTGAGGCATAAAAGAATAACATACACAAACTTTAGCCCAACTTTATAGAAATGGAAAACTTCAAATCAAAGGACCATAAAAAATGCTTTGTAAAAGGTTTATTCCCTTAAGCAAAATGAATAATCAAATTTCCAAGTTAATCTAGATGTTAAAAATATAGAGATAAAAGTTATTTTTGATTCTCAAGGTCACCAAAATGTGCAGGAGAAGAACATACACAATATTTTTTCTAAATCAAGTAAAGCATGGAAATACAACATTCATCAAAACATTAGACATGTTAGAAAATGACCAATTTTACAATAAAGGAAAACCCTAAAATTTTTGTAAGTATAAATCCCCAATTTCTATTTTCATTTCATAGTTCACTTCAATACCTTTCCACTACAAAAAAAAATGGAGTCATTTCGTATTAGGAATTAAAATTTATGGCCTTCGGAAGATGGGTTATGCATATGCTCTTATGCTCATGAGTATGCACTTAACATGTACTAAAAAAATGTAAAAAAAAACGTCCCTTAATCTGTAAAAAGGTCAAAATTTTCCAACCAAGATTCAATTTTTATAACAACACCATCACATTAATATATGAATAGAAGACTCAACACTATCAAACACTAACCTACATGCTCAAGAATTTAAAATTTTCAAGAAATTGACAAACTAGCATGTAGAATGTTGAAAAAAGTAAGCTTTAAAAATGAAAACATAGAGAAATCTTAAAATTTTATCACCAAGATTCAATTTTAAGAGTAACCCACCACATTAATATGTAAATAGAAGACTCATCACTATCAAACACTAACCTACATGCTCAAGAATTTAAAATTTTCAAGAAATTGACAAACTAACATGTATAATGTTGAAAAAGTAAGCTTTAAAAATGAAAACATAGAGAAATCTTGAAATTTTATCACCAAGATTTAATTTTAAAAGTAACCCACCACATTAATATGTAAATAGAAGACTCATCACTATCAAACACTAACCTACATGCTCAATAATTTAATATTTTAAAGAAATTGACAAAATAACATGTAGAATGTTGAAAAATGAAGCTCTAAACATGAAAACATGGAGAAATCTTGAAAATTTTCCCATAAAAATCCAATTTTGACAGCACTTCACCTCCTTTATACCTACAATGAAGACTCAACACATGCAAAATCAATAAAAAAAAGTTAAGAAAAACAAGTTATATCAACATGTGCAAAAGAGGGTTAGCAACCAAAATTGAAACTTAAATACAAAAACTTGAAATTTAGTGCAAAAGACAATGGAGTAAGTCCCACCAGGCATGTCATATGTATCAATGTATTATTTATCTATGCAAAGGGAATCAAAACTAACGCCTTAATATTTTCAAACCATGAACTAACTACACAAAGATCATCATGTTAAGAGCTAAACATGACTAAATACCAACATTATGCATTAGAACTTGAAATAGAAATTAAACTAATATGCTAAACATTTAAATCTCAACTATTTATATCACCAAAAACACTAAATGAACCTAGATAGATCCATGGCAATCAAAGTTGATTGTTTGATCTTTAAGGGTTTGGGAATGGAGGCTCATCAAAGTATGGCTACAAAACCATTTTGACTCTCTCCATATGACCCAAAATCTTGGATGGATGAAATGCAAGAATGAGGCTATTAGATCAAATGAAAGATGTTCTAAGATAAAATTCCTATAGATTTGCTATAAGCATGCAAGGTGTTATTAGAAAGGTTAGAGAAGGTTTCCTTTTATAACCCAGTGGTTTGAAGAAGCTTTGAATCATATTTTATGTGGGATAATAACAAAGCTAGGTTTGTTATGGACAAGCATGGTTTAGAAGTGGTTGAGTTTACTTTAGGAGAGTTTAGTTTGTCCTCTAGTGACTCATGGGGATTGAGGGGGTTTATTAATTAACCAAAGTGATTAATTAATAGGTGTGCAAGCTTATAAAAGCTTTTTAGAGGAATAATTAGTATGATTTATGTTATGAGAGGATTTTAATCAAATAAATGACAATTTATTTATTAAATAGAAGAGAGAATTAATTAATTTAGAATAATTAATTAATCTGGATAGAAACGAGAGCTTAATTAATTATAAATAATTAATTAATCTCGATAGAAAGGGGAGCTAATTAATAAAAGGTCGTTAATTGACATCGTTGTTGGACATGAGAGTTAATTAAATAACGTAATGTAATTAATCAACGATGATAGCAGAGAAAATGTGTGATATTGATGATATGTCATCAATTTGCGGGAAAGGGTATAATTAGCGCAATTTAAGTATTTAAATTTCTTGAGCTAAATTATAGGTTTATACAGATGCATAGGTGAGTTCTTCGACAAATCCAAAAAGGAAATGTGAGAGAAGGTCTTAGTCAAATCCATAATGAGATCATAGGCCCCTACCGGTTTGGGAGCCACCGGTGTATCGTCTGACATAAAATGGTAGATGGGAAGAGGTTGTGAAGATTAATCTCGGGTAAGGGTGGTTGTGTTAACTTTGGGTTTAGTTTTTAGCTCTACTAAACCCAAAATATTGGTTTTCTTCCAACCATCTAAAGGAGGAGCCACCAAAGCATTTGACGAAGTAGATGCTTCGTGATCATTATTCCCTGCGGGCATCCCTATAGGCATCCATGTGCGCATCCCCTTGTTGGTACCATACAGATTAAACTTTCCATTTTTGGGATGCATTGGAAGAGGCTCTCTATAAACCCTAAGGTTATAATTATGAGGGGAAACGAGCCTAATGTGAGCATTTTGCATTGGCATCATAGGATTAGCCAAGTACATCTCTATAAAGAGTTTCCTTTGGTCCTCTGGAAGCCATTGTATAAATTTGTTACAAACACAACACGTACGAGCGTCATGTCCTCTAACCCTATGTAAACCATAGTATAGATTAGGATTGTAATCATGAGGTCTTTGATTTTGGTTATGTTGTGGCCCATTGATTATATTGTTGTTATGTTGTTGGTTATTAAAATTGAAGTTCGGGGGGCTTTGGCCTTGTTTCTGGTATGGTTAAGATAACCACTTGGGTATTGAACAGGTGAGCTTAGACCTGGAATTTCTAAGATGGGGAGGAGAATGAATAAAGTCTACCATATTAATAGGAGTAAAGTTGTTACTCCTTTGATTTTTGGCATTCACATTGTTGTTATCGTTATTTCTATTTCTAGTGTTGATGAAATTTGGATTTTTTTATTGGTCGGTTACGCCATTTGTCGTAACACCATGGTTTTTATTGAGGACTTAAGGTCCTTGGTTACTATTGTTTGAACCATTTGGGTAATTTGAATTACCATGAGAGGGGTTGACCAGTCTCCCATTTGAGCCATACGTTTTCTGGCCACTATCAATTGCCGCTTGGTGAATGCGGAGAGAACCTTATAAAACCTCCTCATAAATTATAAGAGGAAACTTTTGGACCTCCTCCTTGGTCTCTTGGTTAAAAGAGTGAAGGAACAAGTTGCAAAGCTCCATTTGGTCCGTGTTTGGAGTGCTAGCCGAGGAGTAGAGGACTTGCCACCATCTTTGAATGAAATGGGTGGTGGACTCATTGTGTTCTTGCTTGATGTGGAGGAATTCTTCGATTCCTGTTCGTAAGAGTTTGTTCATATTAAAATCCTTTATAAAATTGGAGACGAGTTTTCTGAACAAATGAATCAAGGCTTTTGGTATCCTGTAGTACCAGTCAAGAGTGATACCCTTAAGGGTCTTGGGGAAAATTTTAGCTAAAACTGTGTCCCATGGGAGCATCTCTTTGATGAAAGTTGCATACGCTTTGATATGCACATTTGGGTTCCCCTCCCCTTTAATTTTTGACAAGTCAGGAAGCGGTCATGGAAGTATTACAATTCACATGGTAAAGTCAAGGGGATCCTTGAGGTATTTAACACATATGCCTAATACGTAAGAATCTACCGTGGTGAACCCTTGATGAGGAGGTAGGGGAGGAATGAGAGGCTGATATAGCACAACATAAGCATTCGTAGGGGCGCAAGGCATCCCTTGAGGTTGACCATATAATTTGGGAAAAGAAAACATATCCTCATGCGGTGTCTTAGAATACGCGTGGAGGTACATGGGAACATTATTTTGGTAAATAGTAGAAGGTACAAAATTGGGGAATATCACATTGTCAGTTGAAATGACATTCGAGAGCACACTTCCTATTGGCGCCTATGGAGGGTACCCGTATGAAGTGTGAGAGGGCATACCTAATGTGCCCAATCTGGTAAGAATATCCCTAGGGTTAAAGACACCCATGTAGACAAGAGGGGGTAAAGGTGTCAAGGGCACATAACCAAAGTTTTACGCATGGTGGGGGATCTTGCCTTACCCTATAATAGGTGTAGCACGAGGATACTGGGTTAGCTTAGCTCCCTAATTCTATCCACCAATGTCAAAATTACATTTCCTGAAGATGGTGTTGCATTTGTTCTGGGCAGATATTGAGCCTTGCTAGGAGGTAAAGGCACATGATGTCCTGCTATAAAATTCTCTCTGGGAGACCACCCCTCTTTAAATGTATTTTCCATTGTAGGAGGCGTAACAGTGTTTTTCTGAAGTAGAGCATCAGTATACCCTTACATATTTTCTAAAGACTTGTCTATTGCATTAATATGCTCATCACTTTGAGTGAAGTGTGTCATGAGTTCGTCAATAGTTGAGAGAAAGGAGGACAAAGGATCAAATTACATGTTGATTTGGGGTCTTGACAAGACCCGAGGATAGAAACCATGTTCAGTGGTGAATGTCATGTTGTTCAAGTTGGAGAAATATGGCTGATCAATCTCCTCAATCCTAACAGATGAACCATTGTTGGCACCTTAATGAAGAGTGTGAGGGGGAAGGCCCACCTAGATAATGAGAGTGACTATTACGTACCCATGTGGTAGTAATACACCTCGAGGCCCAAAATGGGCCTTCCATAGTCCTCGGATGACATATTTGAGGGGTATATAAATACCCACATAATAATGGGAGAGGAGAAGAATGGATGAAAGAAGATAGAAATAATGGAAGTGAAAAGGAACTAGTCCTTCATGTCGCGTTCACCAATTTTGTATGACTGAAAATTAACACATGACTTTTAGGCGCATTTGACCTCCTGCGGTCGTGCCGAGATAATTGATGTGGAATGGATAGATGGCTATGTGGAAGCTATATAAGGTGAACATGAGAAATTTTAATAAGTGAAGATCAAGGTAATCTGATGTCATGTACATGCACTAATGGAATATACTCATCTAAGGTAGCAAAATCTTGTCTTACTTGTGTAGGTGAGATGGAATGGTCTAATATGATGGTAATATGTAAATGGTGGTCAATATCTGGCTTGTTGAAAATTCTCTCAACAAGTTGTGGTAGGTGTGAGAACTGTCATATGTTTTCCTCGTGAAAATTTCTAGACAAGGTCATGGAAGTGAGAGAGAAAATGTGTGGATAGGACAAGTGAGTGGATTGTGAGGACTAGTATCATCCAGGCTGGTTCCACCATAAACTGTAAACACTGTCAGCTTTGATTTTCAGGGTTGTCAACTATGAGATGATGGCAGATGGAAGTGGTATGGATCGGAAAACCAAGATTATGAGGGAAACCAATAATCTCAAAAAAAATTGTAGAGAGGCAAGGTCAGTCCTAAGCCAACTAGGGATACATGGGGAGAAGTATTAATTCCCGCTAATTAAACTATGTTCCTAAGTAACAAATAAAAACAAATAGATTTAAACCAAAATGATTCAATTACTTTCCTTGAATCAATTAAACCTACGTGTTGCTTATAGCTAATTAAAAAAGGAAACAACTAATTTAATACGTAAAATAAATCTATTCTAATGTTTTTTCTTTTTAATTGAACAATGGAAAATGTAGCAAATAAAACAAACTAATTAAACTAATATAATATTTTTGGATTTTTATGTTTTCTGGAAACAAATAAAGAAATCTACAAAAGAAATAGGAAGAATTTGAAATTTCCTCTACAATACTATTAACAAAACTATACAAATAAATAACCTGTTGTGACTATTTTCCTTTACAGAGTGGATTTAAACTATTCTAATAAAACAAAATCTTTTCCAATTTGTGTTTTTGGATCTAAAACTTCCTTTTTCCTACCTTAGAGACACAGGAAGAAATAAAATTTCTAAAAAGCTCTTCTTCCCCTGTAACTTCCCCTATAGAAATCAAGGATCTAATGAAAGCTTACAAATTGAAATGAAATTACAATTAATTCTAAAAAAATGTAAGAGATTTCTTCCAGACAAACTGAAAATATAATATTTGAATTGCATAAATTAAATTTGAAATCTTACTCTTCATTCTTTCTCTTACAAAGGAAGTATTACACCCATATATATAGGAGAGGTGGTTCCTATATTTAAGGAGAGATAATCTCCATAAATATATCCACACACAACTCATAAAACAACTCTATGTTATTTTACGTGAGATTTTGTTTTCTCACAAAACTAATATTGTTAATGAGTTGTTTACTCAACAACTCATAACAATATTTACTCACCCACTCATAATTACATTTACAATAATGTAATTAATTATTACAACACATATTATATTATCCTAGATAATATAATCACTCACATAATATTCTATGTTCACACTACAACATAGATATTCCTAACATTCGCCCCCTTAGTGTGAACATGGGGTAAGAGCTCCTAGAAACATTGAACTTGTCGGAGTAGTTGTTGCTACTTGATCTTTTTGTCTGGATCTTGCTGCTAATGATCATCCTTGTCATATGAACATCTTCATCGACTGATCACCTTCTACTGAAGTATGGTAGTTAGAGGACCATACGACAGTTAGAGGACCGTGTGTAGATGCTTTAACCTTGTAAGCTGAGTCAAGTAGTTTGCTTCTTCCACACCAAATAGACACTCAGGAACTGTTGTTAGTCTATGTGAACACATTAAAATCAAAACATGAAAATAGTTTCACCCCCTTGTTTATAAACACACCACACAACTGAAATAGAACATCACCACATCTGTCTGCGACCCCGTCGTTGGTGAATGACGAGAAGATGTTGATTTTCCTCCTTCCTCCATTGCCTCCTTCCTCCAACAAGTGAACTATTTACCATAAGAATTCCTCATCACTAGGACAAGAAAGCTCCTCGTCTTTAGAGTATCCATCCCAATCAGTTTCTTCTTCAACCAAAAGAGCTTTTTGATCTATTTTGTCATCAAGTTTATATTTTGCCCTCCTTTTACAATTCAAGGCTACATGTCCCGATTCATTATAGTAATATAATTTAATTTTATCTTTAAAAGTGAAAGGTTTTGGTTTGAACTTTCCTTTCTTAGATGAAGTACTTGCTTTATTCTGTACATACATTACTTCTTCATATTCTTCAAAATTACTTTGATCAAGTAATGTGGAGATTACTCCTTCTAATATATAGAATACAAAATTAAATCAAGTACTTTAAAAATTTATATAGAATACCTTTGAACCTCCAAGAAAGACAAGACTATGTATTAACAATTCAACATTATTGGAAATTGGAGAAAACTTTCAGTAGAAGAATTGATATGCTGAATTTTTGATAACTGCATAGTGAAATTTGAATTTCTTCAAAAATACAAACTAGGTTCTGCTTAAATTTCTGCCATCATTTCCTGACAAACACTTGGTTCTGCGTACAAAATTATAGAAAAACCCAAATTTGGAAACAAAATATAAAATCTATTCTTTGAGACGAATTTGATCAAGAAAACACTGAAATTTCTCGTATCAGACCTGCTCTGGTACCAAATGAAAATATAATATCATAATTGCATAAATTAAATTTGAAATCTTACTCTTCATTCTTTCTTTTAAAAAGGAAGTATTACACCCATATATATAGGAGAGGTGGTTCCTATATTTAAGGAGAGATAATCTCCATAAATATCTCCACACACAACTCCTAAAACAACTCCATGTTATTTTATGTGAAATTTTGTTTTCTCACAAAACTAATATTGTTAATGAGTTGTTTACTCAACAACTCATAACAATATTTACTCACTCACTCATAATTAAATTTACAATAATGTAATTAATTATTACAACACATATTATATTATCCTAGATAATATAATCACTCACATAATATTCTATGTTCACACTACAGCATAGATATTCCTAACACAAACTTCCCTTGCAAATCCACAGGGATAGGAAGAGAAGTAGCTTTCACAAGAATCATTATGCAAACAAATGGAAACTACAAAAATGAATTTACTATTGATTTGAATACTCTAATCAAATTGTGAATTGAAATCTAAAGTAATTAAAGAAAGCTTCAAGAAACTAAGTACATCCCCAACCTGGAATTTTTAGAACTGTGAAAAATTTAGTGCCGGTTTTTCTCTATTGTCCCCTCAACTTCTTTTCTGATTTAGTTCTCAGATGAATCTACGGAACTATTCTGGGTAGTGCAGAAGAAGCAGTGAAGAAGTGCTGGAGCAGGAATGGCTTACAAAAAATTTGGTTGCAACGTAGGCAAGAGAATGATAATGCAAGAGAATTGTGATTAATTATGTATTTCTTGGTAAGATTACAAAAACATAAAAATAAAATTCACAAAAAAAATCTCCAACCAATGCTTCGGGTAGAAGTTTGGCTCTTATATAAAAGTTGTAGGGAAATGGTCTAAGCCATTTGGTAGCTAAGAAATTCCACCTCTCTCAAATAAGAGGCAGTTAACTCCAATTAATTAGCAAGGAAGGAAGGGGAAGTTGGTGCGTATCAAATGAGGCCAAGAAAAACCAATTTTACCAAGAAACGTGCACTAAAACCATGTTTGAAGAAGTTGACACACATTTAGAACATGCCAAAATGGTCTCGAGAAAAACCACACAAGACTGCTGGTCTATGCAAATAGGAGGTTGAGAAACCATTGAGGTGGTTACACATCTGCTGCTAAGGGTAGACCAGCAGTTGTGTAACCACCACGATGGTTATGTCACCATTGGGGTAGTTATGTGACTTAAGGTCAAAATGTACAAAAAATTCATGTACAATGATAAAAGAAAGCAAGAAAAACATGGAAATGAACAAGGAAAACACTCTAGGCTACAAATATATACTACAACTGGGAAATTAGAGTCGAACACCAATGGAAAAGATATTAATCGTCACCAAAGATTTAAAATTGTTTCGAAAATGTAGCACGTGTAAAATTGGGTGCGTACAGGGACCCCTATAGATATAGGCCCAACCACCCCCCCCCCCCCCCTTTCAATTTAGAAGGGATATATCTAGAGGGTGAGGGCCCTAACTCTATTTGCACCCAACCACCCTTATCTAAATAAGATATAATAGGGGGAGGGGGGATCTATATCTTACAAAATAATGGGATTTAAATCCTTATCTTTATGGAGGGGGGAGAGAGAGAGAGATAAGATATCTAGGGATGGGGTAGCTGTGTATACTCGATCTATATGGAGGGGGCCATAGGGGATATATATATATATATATATATATATATATATATATATATATATATATATATATATATATATAGACATATCTAGAAATAGTTCCCCTCTTTGATCACATGATGAACAAGATATCGAAGGTAAACTATGGTTCAAAAATCGAATACAATTGAATCAATTTATATTTCTTCTAATATTTGATCCGGGATGTGATGAAATATCATAATTTGTAGAACGATTTTGAAGATATGTTTTAATTTTCCATATATCAACTCTCCTATTATTATATGATCTATTGAAATTTTCAAAAGCATCTTGTCACCTTTTGATCAATTTAAAACATGTGTCATTACATTATATGTTGTTACGTTCTGGCTATTTATGATTAAACATATTGATATTTGGGTAATATTTAAACTTATACTTTCTATTGAATTTAAAAATGTTCAATCGTACATCTAATAATAGGAAAAAAATAATCCTCTAATAAGAAAAATATATCTGGCAAGTCGAGAGACAGATATGGGATGGGGATGGGGACTATTAGTATTGTAGGCATAATCTCAAGTGGGCGTGCACATAAGGAGGCTGGAGGAAGTGCACACCTTTGAATGCTTTATAAGAGAGTTATGACATGGATGGGGGCATATCGGGGAGGAGGGTAGGTGAAGAGGTAGATGATCTACTTCCATGATTCATTTTCCCTTTGTTTTACAATAACTCAGGATTTGATCTCATAAAGTATATATTAGTCTACTCTTTCCCAAAACCCAAAAATATGATAGAATCCATAGAGTATTAGATTCCATCAATAGGTTTAATCTTAGCAACAAAATATAATGGCCTTCATATTTTTTCTTCAATAAAAATTAAATAGTATAACATACTATGTTGTCTTATTCATACCAAATCTAGTAATTTGATTCCATAATAATAGATGAATTATTACCTCACGACATAGAGGAGGAGGTCACAAGCATCTATACTGTCAAATTGATTTTTAGCAGAATAAGAAAAACATGTTGGAAAAATTGTAACAATAGAAAACAACCCTAATAGAAGTGCATACGTATGTCTTGTGCACTATATAAATGGTGACAATGGAAACCCACTCTATAGAGTCCCCCGACACACACACACACACACACACACACACACACACACACACACACACACACACACACACACACACACACACACACACACACACACACACACACACAAGACTGACTGACTGACTCATAATGTAGTATGATATTTGGGGTAATACAAGTGATCAAGGAGTAGTGACTCATATTATAGGAGGCAACTTTGCATAGATCTTCATTACAATTAACGGGTGGCTAAGCGACTTTCTATGGGAACAAGCCTCTCAAGTAATCCAATCTTACGGTGCAAAAATCATAACTCCAAGTGCATTTTACAAAAAAGGATCACATGTATTTATACCTAAACAAGGTTACCTAAACAAAATAATGAAACTCATGCACATACAAGTTACATGATGTTATCTACAAATATTAAAAATAGTACATTATCTTCCTAAATGATGATTAAAAATACTAAAACTCATTGATGACACCCTAAACTCTACAAAGCAAATTGCATGACTAAACAAGAGAAGCTAACAACATTTCCATCCATCTAGCTAAGGGTTCTAAGTCTAGGAATGTAATATTAAGATAGAAGCTTAAAAGAATGCTTAAATAGTATGAAAAAAATACAAAATCTAACTAACATGCCTAGTAATATGCTTGAATTACCTAACATGGGCCTAAATAGACCTAAGAGGAAAATCAAATGGTTATGGCTACTACTCCAAACAAGGTGAAATGGCCCCTCCCAATGACTACTTGGTCATTTTGGATATCCATCTACTAACCCCATTGAAGGCTTTAAGCAAGGATTGAACTTGGTTATATATCATGTTTATTATATTAGATGCAAATCAAAGCATGGTGTGTAATATAAAGGAATGAGGTGCACCCTTTTTATAGTTTTCCTTTTGGGAGAAAATTGTATTTTGGTGCATGTGGGACTAAAAGCCCCAAATTAGATTAAATTTTCTAATCATGATTAGGTTGTATTAATAAAAATTAGTGAATTACCAAGTGATTAAGAGGTGTGGAGCATTAATCAACCACTTAGGGTCAACTAGGAGGCTAGGATAAGCTTTTAAAGCTTGTTGAGACGTTGTGGAGGTGAATGGTGTGATTTTGAGTGGTTGGAAGAGGGGTTTGAGTCAATACTAGGGTATATTGACCAGGCCAAGGGAAAAATAGGCTTGATTAGCTAATAAATGTAAATTGTCTATTTTGAAGAGGACTTTGAATTACAATTCACCGTAAAGTGGCATCCTGAATGCGAAAGGGATTACACAATAAAAAAAGAGTTGTTAATTGGCTAAAGTGGTAAGAAACATTAGTTAATTAGTGAAAACCACTAATTATAATGGATTTGGCAAGAATGAGAGTGATTTACGTGCATTTTGGCAATACGATTACAAAAACGGAATTTAGGTGTCTACATTTGCCCATGTTTGAGGTGAAGTTAGTGACTTCACTTTAAATATAGTAGACAAGCATAAACAGGTAAATTTTTGAAGAAAAATTAGCAGGATGAAGGATGGCCCCTTGAGTGTCGATGGGGTGATAGAAGAAGTCAATCGACAATCAAAAATATGATCGAAATGGATAGAAGAACATAGGTCAGAATAGGTACAAAATCCTTAGGTATTGAGAAGGATTAAGAATAGGGATAAACATGGTTGTTTATTGCCTCGGGTGAGTTTTAGAAGAAAAATTAGTAATGATAATAAATGATAGTGGAGAAGAAATGATTAATGAAGAAATATAGGACAAGTCCAACCTTTGCATCCATCCTTTCCATAAGCAACCAGTTTATATCATTTTTCCCCTAGGTCTACATCATCGGCCTTTATTTAAAATAAACAAAAGTGTAAGATAACATGAAAATCTAGATTACTAACACTTATTTACTGCTAAAAATATGTAACTCCATGTAACATACATTATGCAATGCAATACGAGAAAGTAAAATGATATTTAGCTCCATGCAACATACAAAATGCAATGCAATACGAGAAAGTAAACCAACTAACCTAACAAAAAAACTAGTACAATCACATGTACTCAAACAAACAACCTTTAAGATAGCTATACCAATGTTTTTGTTATCAAGCTACAATTCCCAAATGTTCCTGTTATAATGACAAGGGTTAAAAATGATTCCCCAAGAAATAACACATTCAAGGGAAAAATGGAGGACACAAGTTGTCCCATTGAAAAACCTTCATGCACTACGACACAATCTCTAGTAACTCACTATTGCATGGGATTACCGATGTAGTATGCAGCCAACCTTTTGTTAATGGAGGTAGATCACGATGATTCACAAGTGGTTTAAGACCAGAAAAAGCAAGAACGGTAGAAAGATGCTTTTTTAGGAAAAAATTCAATGTTTGAGGATAATGCAAGTGATACATGCTTCAGCTGTATGCATGTTTTTTACCAATTTTTTATAGAATTTTGATTGATTTTCCAATTTGTTTTGGGTTTTTTTAAAACATATTTGAATTTTTTTTATATTTGAAAAATATTTGAATGTTTTTTATTTTTGTAGAAGTTTTCTAAAGCTATGAATAGGAAATGAAGAAATGTGGATGCCCCTAGCGACATATAGGATGTACAAGGGTAGAATGCCATGTGCATGCATAAGAAAGTGAAAATGAAAATTTCCCCCAGTGTTAGATGAGGATATTCAAAGGAAAACTCTTCATGTGCAAAATTTGAATCAAGGTCAATATGGATAGGTTCAACACAATGATGAACGTAACCCATTGATGTGCTAGGAAGGAGCAAGGATGCCTCCAACGTAAGCTGGCCAAGAAGCACATGATACAAAGAAGTGGAAGATTGTTTTGAGAAAGGGTACAAAGGTGCCCACGAACATGGAGAAAAGGCAATCTTATACACATGGATGTTCTGAACAAAGTAGAAGAACAACATGAATGTTGTGAATGTAGCTTATAAGCCTCACAATAAAGAAGCAGTTAGCTAAAGGCACGAATCGTGAGACAAGATAAAAACTAGAGTAAGATTTTGAACAAGGTCCAAAAAAAGACACTTGGTAACATACTAATCCTATTTTATCATTGAGATCTAGTGTGTGCACATGGAAATTTATGACCTCTTGGAGGGAAGCTTTGATAGACAACAAGACAATACACCCTCACCAATGTGTAGGAATGATTTATTTTTCAAAATTGATTTTTAAAATGGATTACGGAAGGTGATCCGTACATTTCTCTGTTTCCATCCAGGCGTCCATAGCCCCGATGAAGATGCATTTGATTCTAATCGAAACATTTCTCTACTTCCAGTCAAGCATCCATAGCCCCAGTATAGATTATTGGAAATACCCCAAGAGAGAGTTATACATCAATTTGCTTTTGCTTTTAAAGTTTTCTTTCAGCTTTTTGCTTTTTGATTTGATTGATTCTTTTTCTTTCTGAAAACACATTTTAGCTCTCTTGTTTGACAAAGGGTTAAGAAACACTGATGACTTGATGGAAGGAGGTAGAAGTAATTACGATGACGAAATTGGCTAGTGTCAACACATATGTCCAAAATTTATTTGAAACAAGTTTTTTAGATGTTGATTGTGATAGGATCTCTACGAGGTTAGTCGTTCTTTAATTTACCAAGGTGATAAAATACCAATGCCAAAAAAATACCATAGAAATAAATGTTGCAACATGCATGTGAATTGGCTAACCGAAATATCATTAAGGGATGAAAATGGTAGGAGGACTTGTAGAAGAATAACAAGGAAGGGAAGAAAGAACATCCATGTGTATGTAATACCTGATTGTAATGTGTGTTTGTTTACCTTTGATTTTTTGAAATGTTTTCTTATTTTTTGTATTTTGTCTTTTTTTGAAAGGTGGGACCGACAAGGTCACTTGGTGTGATAAGATCCAACAACAATGTTAGTAGTTTCCTTGATAAGGAAGACTAGGCATGTTTGCTTATCAAGATTCATATTATCCCCGATCTCAATGATCGTGGTGAGCTCATACTCAATAGATGATTTTGTTTTATCATGAAACATGGATGTTGTGTATGGGATCTTGAGGTCCCTATCCAGAGGTTTATGTACTTTATGCCATACTTGATGGCTGTGTTGATGTTCATTTTTGAAGTGGTTTGATTCTAAACTTTAAAATTTTTTAAATTGTTGTGAGATTTGGGGCTCTTGAAATTATTGATCTGAGCGTGATGAAGGAACCATTTTGGTTTCATATAAGCTACTACATGACTTTTCTGATCCTGAGAAGTGGGAGAAGAAAGTGGATGAATATAATTGGTGGGAGAAATGATGGTGGGTTTGCTATAATCATTGATAGAAGAACAATATTGATGGATGTGAAGGATACGGTACAAGAATTAAAGAGAATGGGATACCATGAGGAATCCCATAGATTGAAGCTAAAGGACTACAAGGATGTGGCCCTAAGATTTAAGATGAAGAACTTCTTGGTGGTGTTCCATAGATGGAAGATGAAGGACTACCTGGAGGTGGCCCAAGAATCGAAGATGAGGGACTTCTAGGATGTTCCCCTAGTATAGACATAAGATGGGATGTCAAAATGTGAGACACATATAGAGAATGTGGGGATACTTGGAGGTGGTCCACATATAGAATAAAATGATGGGCTACTAGGTGGTGATCCAAGGTAAGATTATGATGGAGGAATCCTGATAGATAAATAATGATGTGAAGAAAAGATAGGATCTTCCTCAATTTCTATTAAGATCTTCCTTAGTATTCTGAAAAAAAGGAATCAAATTATTCTTCCCAATAAGCAAGCATATTGAATTCCAAATAGGTTTCTTGCTTGAAAAATTAATTGAGGAATGTCTTCATGTACCCTCATAAATTCTCTAATTTCTTCTTCATTCTGAAATGAATCAATTGGTGTGGGTAGTTATTCTACCACAAGAGGTTGATTGGATGAATGAAACATGGGAGTTGAATTGGATGATTGATTAGAAGGAATTTGAGTTTAAGAGATCTTCAATGGAAGAAGGGGATGTTGAGGCGGTGAATAAGGGAGGTCTTGCAAAGGGAGGGAGGATTGCGACTCAAGAACCAAATTAGAATTTTCAGCAGATCTAGGTGAATCTGAAGAATTAGAATAATAGTTTGGATCGGAGTTAGAAGAAGAATGGGAGGAACCTGAATAATAATTTGGATCAGAAGTGTCCAAACCATACCACAAACTATAAGATGAAGGTGGGGAACATGGTACCCAAATGGGCTCTCTAACGTGAAGAATCAAACGAGGTCTAGTTGTGATAGGCATCCTTTGATGGGAATGCTAAAAGGTAGGTTCCTTACTATCATAAGTATGTGGAACTGTGTGATAATCAATATTTGTCAGAACCTGTCCTAGAAATAGGTAGTCCAGGGGATATCACAGGGGTTATTGTGTTGACATGTTCAACAAGTGTATCTACACAGCCAATGAGAGCATCAAAATGATTCTCCTCATTAGACACATAATTAGCATTCTTGTCCTAATTATGTTTAGGAAGAGTCTTCATATGGGGGGATTTTTTAGGAGTGGATAAATCCATCTCCACATCACCACTTTTGATTAAATCCTGCATATAGTGTTGCTACTTCAAACACTTATCTGTTTTGTGACCTTTAATGCATTGGAATTGGCAATATTCATTATCTCTAAACCATGATGGCTTAGGCGTGTCATCCTTATAAGGCGTAGTTTCAAGATATCTAACAATATTAACCGCCTCTAGTTGTTTTAGTATTGATGATATTGAGTCTGAAAGACAATTGAAAACACAATGTTTATACTCTGTAGGTGGAGCCCCCTTTGCGAGCTTCAAAGGAGTGTAGTTTTGAACATCTTGTACTCTTTTATTATCAACTATTCCATCATTAACAATGTTTTTTTTCTCATTAGGAAAAAAATGTGGCTTGTCATTCTTGGAATCATTATGATCTCTTGAAAAGGGCTTTAGGGTCCCTCTATTTAACAATGCCTTTTCAATTTGACTCCCTTTTTCTATTACCTCTTCCAACGTGTTACCACAAAGCATTTACAAATGGAACATAATGTCTAGATGGAGGTTGGGAACAAATATTCCTATTAGCTATTTTCTAGGTATGGCACAAGGAAAACGGATAGCTAATCCTCTCCATCATTGTAAAAACATAAAAAAAAATTCATCGTTTCGTTGCTTGGCATTACAGAGATCCAACATGGTGATGTCATTTTGTATATTAAAAGAGAAGTGTTTTACAAAACTTTCTACTAGTTCTAGCCATGTTGATATGGATCCCTTAGGGACATGCACAAACCAATCTAACATCATTTCCCCTAAACTTCATGGAAACAAGCACATAAGGTAATTGTCGTTGAATGCCACCTCTTAACATGCCATATAGACGTCTTTTATATGATCATGAGGGTCACCTTTTCCATTATATTTATCAAATTTTGGAAAAACAAAATGTCTTGGGAAAGGTACCTGTAGCATGGATTTTTCAAATGGGTAAGGACATAACTCATCTAACCAATACTTCTTGTTGTTGCTATCGGTTTGGCTCTCTTGTAATGCTTGAAGGATGTTCTTCATTGTTGACCACTTTTGATTAAAAAGTGGATCTTGTGTGGGTAGCGGCGTAGGTCTATACAAAGGGTTAGGCCTAGTGTATTCCCACCCCAATTTTTTGTGAGCCTTTCTTCATAAGGATCTCTTTGTGCCTCCCATCGAGAAGTGTTTATTGGGAACTCGTAAAATGAAGCTTTAGGTTTTTCCTTTGGTATAGTTTTTTTCACAACTTTTGGTTTTTATTTTTGTATATGTGAATCCAAACTTGTTAATTGATGAGTGAGGGCTTGGACTTGTTATTCTAACGTAACCTCTTTAATAGGTATTTCATGATGATCTTCGTTAGGAGGAGGTTTCGCATGATGAACATGTTCTTCATGGTCTTCGCAATGAATTTTAATAGGAGGAAAATGATAGTCTCCATCGTTTTCAAATGGTATCTCCTCATTATTTTGTCATGCAAAAGTAGAGGCATGAAATGGATTTAAAATTTCATTAAAAATGTGACAAGGGAGGTCTACTTCTTCTTCTCCCTGAATCATGCCGACGATAAGATAAGGTCTATTGTGGAAGGTAATTTGGCTCCTAGTTCGAAAACCCACATAATAACTTCATGTTTGTTATGAAAAATGTAGTCGTCAAAATGGGTGGAATGAAGCTCTGCATCCGCGTGAGGAGACTCTTCCTCTCCACCACTATGGTCGACCATGAGATTATCCTCCATAAGAAGGTTGTCACCTCCAAAGATATTGGCTGCCAAATTTCGTGACCCCATTATTGTAGTAGGCATTACTTAGAATATAAGGTATAACGTGAAATATTTCCACTAAGGTTTATTAACAAGGGACCCTAAGCAAATTTGTGCAGCGTAATGACCCTAAGTTGTTTAAAACAAGGTCACTATAGAATAACCACAAAAGTGATAGGTCAAAGCTAACGTACAAAGCAAAGAATAATGAATAAGCTACCCTAGTAAGGTAATATATGACACAAGTTTTCCTTAAAATAATATAATGGTGTACAATGCTTAAAATTTAGTTTACACCAAATAGTTTATTCTATAAGATTCTATCTAGATATGTTTGCAACAAAATAGTGACAACAAAACATAACCAGTTAGGTCAAGTTTGCAACAAATAAGGCCTAAATGATAAGATAATGTTGACGTGATCTTCTAACAAGATATATTAAAAACCAGTTTCTAAACACTAACAAAGTCCAAGTCTCATAAAATGGACAGTAAGAATGTTAGCATAGTAACAACACTATTTGGACACGTGAACCAAGCTTTCAGAAAAGAAAGATTTATAGTGTCAAAATTATGTTATCATGATGCTAATGATGTATCCTCAACACTCACAAAACTCAAGACAAAGTTAGGATGCAAAAACTATACCTAAGTATAACAAGAAATTGTTATGCATGCAAACAACATAACTCTACAATATATAGATTTAGGCCTAATTTCACAATGGAAACAAGACGTAAATATCTCAATTATACGATTACAATGTGGGCAGAGAAACAACTCAAAAGAAGAAAAGGATGAAAACACCTAACTACAATGATAATAAGTCTCAAATATGGTTTTTTGAGACAAGAGGGCCTACTAAATTGTGAGCACGTACCATGCACACTTTCAACACGTGCACTCTGGCATTACAACCTAGTCGCACAAGTAGAATACAAAAGTGGTGGACACACAATATCTAGTGGTATCCATATATGTTGTTTCCTTTTGTCCAAAAATGGGAAATAAGAAAACAAGGGTGTAGACCAAGTGGTGTTGAAATAAACTTGGTGTTATTTTGGTAGAGTTTCTACTTGTCTTAAGACAAGTGAAAAACTAGAACAAAATGAAACTAAGTAGATTTCATGATGAAATGTTACGCAGTTTCAAATTTAAGAGATACTTTCCCTTGTTCGAAAAACAAGAGTTTGAATCTAACAAATTTGGCACTTTATGAGAGCTCTCAATTATACTATCTAACACAAAAAAAAATTGCTCTAAGCCGGAAATATTCCTAGATGGTTCTCTCTCTAGGTGTCACAAGATATCTAGGAGTGAGCTCAATTTACCCAAAAAGTCACACTGACTAATTTGGGAGTATCTCGGCTTTACTTTACCCCCTTCAGTATAATGAGCACCGAAGTGTGTTCAGTTATACTTTTACTGGGGTCGCAATACAAATATCTTTAAACGCTAATCTCACCAAGGCATACTAGACAAGTCGGTAGTGTGGAGCACTTTCTTGTTTCATTCACAAGGTTCCCTCTTGCGTGAACTACTTTAGGGTTCTTAAGACCACCACCATTGTTGTATATTAAGGCTTATGCTATAGGGGTTATGTCCTATTTGAACGTAGACAAGTCATAGCTCTTAACCAAAACTTGCAAGTACAATGTGATGATTGTGGTGTGTTTTTTAATCTTCTAGATTTAATGTGGCTTTTTATCGTACTTGTTTTGGCAACCTACAATCACAAGTGTAGTTATAATTTTTTTTAGGTCCTCCTTTCTTTTAATAGCGTTAGGTCATTCACAAAATGGTTAGTAGTTTCAAAAATATATTCACAATATCATAAGAAAATAACCATGAAAAATTATTTTAAATCAACTAACTACCATCAAATTTTGTACAAAAAACAAGGTTTATTCCCAATTCGTCCAAGTGATTTTTAATGAAAAGAATAAAAATTTCTTTTGATTCCCCAAGATCACAATAGGTGCTAAGGGAAGAGCGCATTACATAAATTATAGCCTTGGTTATTATTAGCAAGTGAAAAAGCATTTAAACTAATATATGTTTAAAAACAGTTGCCTACTTACTCTAAAGGATAACAAAAGAAGGTTTAAGAGTGCTTTTTATTCTCTAGGTCACACGAAGTGCAAGAGAAGAGCACACACACCTTAACCCAAACTCATGCAAAGCATGGAAATAAGATTAATTCCCTCATACCCTAAGTGATTTTATGATAAAAAATTACTTTAAATATATGAAATTGACAAAAATGGCATCTAAAAACATCTGAAAAGTAACCAAAAATCCTAAAAACCAAAACTAGAAGCTTTTTAGCTTATTGGAAAATTTTATATAGACACACCTCCGCATACCCCTGTCATCTATGTGTGCATGCCTATTTCAAATTCTGCGTTCCCCTACCGATGCCTGTACACTCCCCCTTGTAAAAAATGACGAACATTTTTGAAAATACGAGACAACCTGTGTAGTTCCAGAAAAGTGGGTGTTCTCCTATTTTGACGCTTGTAATCCCCTATTGATGTGTGCACTCCCCTTTGTAAAAATGATAGACAGTTGAAAAATACAAGATGATGTGTGCACTCCTAATCAATGCCTATGATCCCAGTTCAATTCATACACTCCCTACTGACCTGTGCACTCCCCTTTGTAAAAATGATAGACAGTTGAAAAATATAAGCTAATGTGTACACTCACTACTTCGATGTCTGCACTCCTAGTTCAACACCTACACTCCCAGTACCGATGCATGTATTCTCCCCTTTGTAAAAATGATAGTCAATTGAAAAATACAAGATGACATGTGCGCTCACTATTTCAATGCCCGTGCTCCTAGTTCAGTGCGTATGATCTCCTACCAATATGTGAGCTCACCTTTGTAAAAAATGACAGAGGTTGAAAAATAAAAGTTAGACATGTGCAGTCACTGCTTCAATGCCTACACTCCCAATTCGATGCCTGTGCTCACAATTTGATGCTTGTTCTCACTAGTTTAACGCCTGTGCATGCCTCTTCATAGGAAGTGACAAAAATTCAAGTTTTTGACAATAATTTTTTCAAAAAGGTTAAATATTTGGTATTTTTTTTTGGCAAATTTGACAAGGCCTTTGCCTCCTTGAATCCTATAAAAAGAAAGAAAATGACGAACTGTCTACCACTAATCTAGTTGAAATAAATTTCAAAAATAGAAATTAATCTATAAAAATTTGAAAATTACTCTAAAACTTTGAAATCAATCTAAAAATATTGAGGAAATAATCTAAAAAGCTTGAAAATACTCTAGAAATCTTGAAATTTAAACTAGAAAACTTGAAATTAATCTAGGAAACTTGAACCTAATTTATAAACTTGAAATGAAAAAATTTGAAAATTACTCTAAAACTTTGAAATTAATCCAAAAAGCTTGAGAAACTAATCTAAAAATCTTGGAAGTACTCTAGAAATCTTCAAAGTAAACTAGAAAACTTTAAATTAATCTAGGAACTTGAAACTAATCTATAAACTTGAAATGATTTTTTTTGAAACTAAGTTAAAAAACACTTTAAAAATTAATGCAATGGGGTATGGTCCCACCAGACATGCCAAATGATGACACCCTAAACTCTACAAAGAAAATTGCATGACTAAACAAGGGAAGCTAACACCATTTCCATCCATCTAGCCAAGTGTTCTAAGTCTAGGAATGTAACATTAAGATAGAAGCTTAAAAGAATGCTTAACTAGTATGAAAACAATACAAAATCTAACTAAACATGCCTAGTAATATGCTTGAATTACCTAGCATGTGCCTAAATAGACCTAAGAGGGCAATCGAATGGTTATGGTTGCTACTCCAAACAAGGTGAAATGGCCTCTCCCAATGACTACTTGGTCATTTTGGGTATTCATATACTAACCCCATTGAAGGCTCTAAGCAAGGATTGAACTTGGCTACATATCATGTTTATTATATGAGATGCAAATCAAAGCATGGTGTGTAATATAAAGGAATGAGGTGCACCCTTTTTATAGTTTTCCTTTTGGGAGAAACTTGTATTTTGGTGCATGTGGGACTAAAAGCCATAAATTAGATTAAAATTTTCTAATCATGATTAGGTCTTATTAATTAAAATTAGTGAATTACCAAGTGATTAAGAGGTGTGGAGCATTAATCAACCACTTAGGGTCAACTAGGAGGCTAGGATAAGCTTTTAAAGCTTGCTGAGACGTTGTGGAGGTGAATGGTGTGATTTTGAGTGGTTGGAAGAGGGGTTTGAGTCAATACTAGGGTATATTGACCAGGCCAAGGGAAAAATAGGCTTGATTAGCTAATAAACGTAAATTGTCTATTTTGAAGAGGACTTTGAATTACAATTCACCGTAAAGTGGCATCCTGAATACGAAAGGGATTACACAATAAAAAAAGTGTTTTTAATTGGCTAAAGTGGTAAGAAACATTAGTTAATTAGTGAAAACCACTAATTATAATGGATTTGGCAAGAATGAGAGTGATTTACGTGTGTTTTGGCAATAAGATTACAAAAATAGAATTTAGGTGTCTACACTCATGTTTGTGAATTCCTCAACATGTGCCCTTGTACCAACATCCTTAGATGCACAAGGTCCAATAATTACCTTTTCATCATCAAATTATGATTTTCAGATCAACATCATTTTATGAAAAACAAATTAACACGTAAAGTATTTACTAATTTATTAAAAAAATTATACCTAAGGGGTTTTCACACTCACAAAAAAACATGATGAAGTGTAATGTGATACAAGATGTGTTGTTTGGCCCTAGAATTTATATAAAAATTATATATTACTTATTAATTTTCATTTATATTGTTAATTACAAAATGTAGTGCAAAAATATATATACTAAATTTCATTTAACTTTGTGTAAAATTACCTGTTGGTCAGTACCAAAGGTCATTTCCACTAGATCGTTTATGATGATGATATCATCTAACACAATCATGATGTGTCTCCTTCAATTGAGCACTCTTCTCATCCTCTGGAGCTTCCTAATTAGGTTATGGAACAACCTCATCAACCACATAGGTGGCTAGACACCCACAAACATGATAAATTATGGTATATGATGCATAATTCCTCAAAGACCCAAACTCATTAGTATTGAAGAGATGGCCTCTATGTTGAACCAAATAATGTGTCAAAGAACTAATAAACTGGAGTGTCTCAACCTCCACAATATCCTTCAAAACTAAAGGGACTAAAACATGTTGAATATATGGGTGAGAAAGGGATCTAATTGGTTAGTTATGTAAACATTATACCCAAAATCCATCTTGTTTAGATCCTTTTCCTTTTCCCTCAAACTCTTGAATATCAAAATAGTTTGGTATTTCATTAAGGATGAACTCACAATAGAGTTTTCTCATGAAATATTGAGGTACCTAAAAAAAATTTTCAAGGTGTTTGGTCGAACACCATCCACCATCTATCCCAAAAACTATTTTTTATCTTCTCATGGTTACACCAATGGATTGGGAATCTTCTGCAGCTTAATAGTAAGTGTGCATTATTTTTGGGGCGGTGAACAAAGCACACAACTTATCTTTAGTGATATTATCTTCTTCTTCACATTGTAAGATAATTTTTCTGTGTTAAAATTGTGATGTGTGGTTTTATGATCCTCCTACATGTTTATTTGACCCATCACATTATAAATATTAGATATTAATGACTCTAATGATAACATAAGATTTTAGTGATGGGTACTCGTGGCATTGGGGTTTCTTAGGGTTTCTATTAGACCTTGAATTTGAGATTTGTTATTTTTAATCTCCCCTAAAATGTTTTCTTTGGTATTAGGAGGATGTATAGGATTTTAAGGAGGTGTTTGAGGTTGATTTTTGTTCACATTGATCTCTAGGTGAAGGAGGGTTTTAGGTGAAGAGTTTTGATCCACTGAAATAAAAAAATTAAATGAGTTAGGTACAATGTAAGAAAAAAAAAATTGATGGTTAAAACTACCCTAAACTTGGTCAAACTTGACCTCTTGGACTCTTTGCCATCATTGATTCATTTTGCATGCAAGGATTTAGCTCCACAAAACCCGCTCACAATTTTTGCTCATACACATTTTTTATCCAAAATAAATGAGAAAGGCTCGGTATTAGTCGAGCATTTTATAGTTTTTTATACTCAAAACATGATTATGTTATAATATGATCATTTTATAACACAATAATTATAACATGATCTATTCATAACACAAGCGCGTTATGGGAAAAATGGCCCAAAAGCTGATTTTTGGCCAATTTTTGGTCATCCATTTCCATGCACATTCCCATATAGCCATAATCATGGGATTCATCATCAAGATCTATATACTCAGGAATATATGAATCTCCTAGAATAAGATTTGGATGAGTAAGTCTTCACGAGTCCAAAAAATATTAGTCATTGGCATCATCACCATCATATTGCTATAGTGTTTGACATTCTATGAAAAAGGATCCTTTATCATAGTATTCACTTGATAGATTTTTGAGAATACCCTTAGAGGTTCACTATTAAATTTTAACACATTTGGATGACTTATTTTATGTATATCAGATGACAATTAGCATGGTATTTCTTTAGGTGCCACCTTAACTTAGACTTGTTATGATATGGCAAGAGTATCTCTATGCATATTAGTCACTCAGTCATCATGCATGAATTTTAAACACCAATGTAGGGTAGATTATATCTCTTTCATTTAATTAGTCTAAGTTCTTCAAAGCAATGCAACATAAGATCAATTGTCAAGCATAATGTGAAACACTAAACTAAGATGGACTTCAGACCCACAATGAAAATTAGGTATATACAACCAATGAGTTTTCTAAAAATTATGTCATATCCCATTATAATGGTAGTGTTGCCTCCTAAGTCATTATTATGGTATCCAATTCTATCAATAATTTTTTTTGTGCATAGGCTAATACCTGAACCACTTTTTATCATGAATCCAAGTGTTATTTGCGTGCATATAAGAGATCATATAAAATATGGTCTATTATAAAACTCATAATTTGTACTTTCACTTTCATAAAACACAATGGGATGAGGTTCTATATTCATTCATGCAAGTGTGACCACACAAATAAATGCATCAATTGGATGAGAACTATACTAAGGTTTTTGATCCCCATTATTTATCATATGGACATTCCATTGATCTTGAAATTGGTTATCTTGGTTCTAAAGAGGATTTATAAATATTTTCAAATGTTGGGTTGACTTATCCAAGTAGTTATTCAATACATTATTGATACTTTCAATTTGAATGTGATTAATTTTGATGAGATCTTAGATCTCATATTTTAACATATGCATATGTTAGAAGAATGTTTATAAACTTTATGCTAAACACAATATGGATTGACATTGTAGCTCTTAGATTTGAAAAGGGTATAACGTATTCTACTTTCCTTCAAGCAATTTTTGTAGCACTTTCTATGGACTCTCACTTAACCATGTAAATTATCTACACTCTCTTTTTTGTTGTAAGACTAACTTTCTACCTAGGTTTTACACTATGTTTATCATACTTTTTACACTAGGTTTAGGTTAGAAAATATCATCACTAATTTTAGCATTGAATTTTTCCTTTGATTTAATTTTTTATCCACCATATGTAGTGGAATTAACTTCATATTTGATCATGTTGGCCTCTAAAAGAATTATCTTCACATTTTTAACCAGATGAAAAAGATCATCAAATGATTGGTAAGTGTTGAATACTACTTTGGCCTTTATGGGTACAAACAATCTTTGAGAAAATAGGATGAAAAGTCTTATGTTCAAGTATCTTGTGGTTCATTTTCGTGGCCAACATATCAAATTCAAATATGTTTTCACTTAGATTTTTTCATTAATAAATTTTATTAATCGAGAAATCTATGTAAAGGTGACCTTCATGCAAATATTAATCATGTTGCAATAAAATCGTCAAACAATGTGGTAAATGCATGTATATATCCACTTGGGTAAGGATATAATCAATTAAGAGAATATTCCTTTAGGCTACTAGGAAATAACTTGGTCAATATCTGATCATGTGTAAAGTTAAACAAGAAGAATAAAATGAATTAAGATGCTGAGATGGATCTCCTTTCCCATTGTATATTTAAAATTTTGGAACAATGAAACCGATTAGGAAGTGATAAATAATCACATCCTAAGATGAGGGGTTAAGTAATTATTCATTGGAATTGACCTTATTCTATGGAATTTGAAAACCTTAAGATAATTCCTTAATCTAATTTTGCAATTTGAGCACAAATTTTTATTAGGATGATAATTTTAAAAGGAAAAAAAGAAGTAATAGTTGGAATCAAGACTTTAGGTAAAGATAAAAACTCTGAAACATCAATAACAAAAGAAGGGATATGAGAAATAAGTAAAGTAGTTGGAAAATATTGAGAAGCAACATGAGAATATACTTTAGGAATTGAATAATCAAGAGATACTTTAACATTAGGAGAAGATTTGAGAGTAATTATGTTAAAAGGAATTGGAGATATGGCCACATGATAAGGTAAAGGAGGTGTCTCTATAGGATTTTTATCATTACTAACATTTCAATTTCCAATGATTAACTTATAGTTATTATACTGAATGACAGTTCCATTAGTAGTTTATTGACCTTGATTTTTTAGATTGAACTTGATATCATGCTCAACATGTCATTTATTACACTAGGATTCTTTAATATATGTTTTATAATATAGAGTGATTCTTGGATTCTATCTTGATCATCAAAACAAACCTCTATCAAACCTCTTCCCATTTACTACATTGATCTTAAATCAAAACATGGGTACCATAAAAATCATTATCATCCATAGGAATCTCAAGAATGGTTGGTACGATTTCAGGGTTAACATCATCCTTATTAAGAGTAACCATTTTATTTTTATGCAAACTAGAATATAAATCAAGGGAATTTCTACAAAATTAGTCATATTAGGAGTCTTGGATCTAATCAATTTGGATAGTATACAAAATATGGCACGTAAAGAAACAATACATAATCAATATCACACATAATGCATAATCAATATCACACACAAGAGTTGAGCTCAAAAATTGAAGTAATAAAAAAATCCTAGGGAGATCGATTAAATGAGCATTAGGAAGAATAAACCCTCTATGTTATAAGTAATACGATCAACATATAAAACCTTGGATTTTATACAAATTTAAATTTCACCAAAACATATACATGGAAAGTTTTTTCCCTAATAATACAAGTAATTAGACCTGATCTAGGTTTGTTAGGAATCTTCACATATTTATGTGTGTGAATAATAATTACGTGTGTAATTATTATTGTTGAGAGATTATTGTTAGAGATGTTATAATTTATTGTTTCAACAATTGGTGTGGGTTACGTTTATTCTCACCCCACATAATTAGGCTTGGTTGATTTTGTAGTTGAGTTAGTTTCCTAATTCTAGGGAAACTCCAGCCTTATAATATTGTATTGTGTGAAAGAAATAGAGAATATATTATTATTTTGCAAATTTGCTTGTTCTCCAAGATTTGGTATCAGAGCGTGATTAGTTCATACTGAGTAAAATATTCTCTTTAAATGAATTTAAGGAGAAAATTTTTCTCTATTATGCTAAAGTTGACTTGGGTGTCAGGATATGGTTTATGTGACTGTGCAAATCTATAATATATGATAAGCCTATCTAATTCCTACGTGGATCTATGAACTACTATAAACTTATCAATTTTAGAGTGTAGATCATTTCTCTATTTTTGGCACGCAGCTGGTCATTTAGGTGAATCCATACATTGGAATGAGTGGATCAGAAAATTATTGCAATCAAATCTGCCTAAGGATGTGTCATATAAATAAGGGAACAATTTCTTGACAGTTGGACGCATTTCACTCACATTTGTATCGGGTTCGGCTATGAATTATTGAGGTAAATGATTTAAATATATATGTGTTCCAACATTGGTGGATATACGTCTTCTGCAAATCAAATCTTGTGAAGCATCGCTACCTAATTGGATCTCATCCGGTCATCTTTGTGCATTGTGTCGACTTCCCTAAACATGGTCAATTATGTACATATTTTACCTTGGAAACCTATGAGCCTGATTCTTGCATGTCCTCGACTTCATTGAGTATCGTGGTTTGCTAGTATGATTTGAGTGGTAGGTATAAAGTTATGATTGGTGAATGCATTCGATGTGAGTACGGTTATGGCTTCAAAACCTTGCATCATGGCCAACCAGAGCATGTATTGAACATAGCATTATACATTGACCTTTGAATGTCAGTGCTCATTGACGATAAAAAGATGTTGATACCCTCAACATAAGCTCATTGCCAAATATTAAAAAGGTTTGAAAGTTGTTCTATATTCGTATAATTTAAAAGAGAAGTTTTATTGTGTCATATTGGTTTAGTAGTCTTATGAATTTTAATTCTAAAGGTATTTTTTTGTTCGTTGTTTAGTTTAAGTCTTTTAGTTTTGAGTGAGTCATAGTCTTAAAAGTAATACATATCAAAATTCAAGAGTTTTAGTATAACCCACTTGGTTTTGTCAATAACATAGTCATCTAGAGTCTTGTTGTCCATTTAAAAAATAATAATAAAAATAAAATAAAAATTTTCCTTTTTGATTTTAAGTCATTTGTAAAATATTTATCAAGTGTCAAAAAACATTATAGTATTGTCTATTAGAATTATTAGTACAATCTCAAGTTAAGTACAATAGTGTCAAAAGGTCAAGTCAAATCGGTCATAGTGTCAATGTTGAAATAAAGTGTATTATCGGTCAATGCCATTGTAAAAAAAGTGTCGTTGTCAAGAGTTGGAAATTGTAAAAATAAAAATAAAAAAAAATTTCCTCACGGACACATTTTCGGTGTTACCCGACGTCCGGAAAAAATAAAGTGTTTCACATTGCGGGAGGGAAGAAAAGAATAAACAATGTGGAACAGTTGAGCTTCATATCCAAATCCAGCTGAGCTAGCAGCATGAAACCGGAGGCAGGAGGCATCGAAGGTTGGAGGTCATTCAACGACCTCTTGTCAGTTGCCAACGACGAGGCCGCATATCAGCTTTGGTGACAGGTGTGTGTGCAGTTTGATTTTAGTGCTTCCAGTGTGGTGTACCTCAGTTTGCAGTAATCTTGTTTTCAATAAGTGGAAATTTCACATTGAGGGGGGGAACATCATTCCAATGTTCCATTTCCATTATGTCAGCTTTTTCTATGTATGTATGAGCAACAGATGTCAGCAGAATTTCCTATGTTATTCCCTATAGTGAAATGTGATGAGGGCCGATGATATTACTTGGCACATCATGATGTGGTTGTAGGTAAACCACTTGAAAACCTTCATTTGTGGTTTGTGGTAAACCAATAGCAAAACCACCATTCTTGGTTGTTAGTAATCCATTTTCAAAACCATCACTTTGTGGTTTGTGGTTAACCAATTGCAAAACCACCATTCTCGTTTTGTGGTCAACCGTTTGCAAAACCATCCCTGAGGTTTGTGATCATCCTGTGAAAATCACCAGATCATGAGCAGGTGCAAGTACAAAGGCAGGTTTTCCCCATGTTCGCACTAAGGGGGGGAATGTTAGGAATATTATAGTGCTTCACATATTTATGTGTGTGAATAATAATTACGTGTGTAATTATTATTGTTGAGAGATTATTGTTAGAGATGTTATAATTTATTGTTTCAACAATATATTATTATATTTATTGTTATGTGTGGGTTACGTGAGTTATTCTCACCCCACATAATTAGGCTTGGTTGAGATTTTGTAGTTGAGTTAGTTTCCTATATTCTAGGGAAACTCCATCCTATATATTAGGCTATTGTATTGTGTGAAAGAAATAGAGAATATATTATTATTTTGCTATGTAAATCTGCTTGTTCTCCAAGATAAAAACATTGAATCAAACCTAATTGCAGAAACATAGATTGATCTTGAGTAGTGAGTAATCTATAAAATACATGGAATACTTAAAGTGCTTGAAAATATTAGCGATTTGGGGTTCCATAGGACAATAAGTGAATTTTTGTAAATATTGGGACAACCATCAACAACATACACCAAAATGTGGGTCCACACAACAAGGAAAACTAGACCCAAAAAGAGAGAACTACACAAAAAAGCTAACCAAAATCATAAAAGTACATATTTGGTTCTACAAGATCCATATAGTATGGAAATTTTCCTCTACTCCAAGTGGTAATTAGTTATGGTGAATGTGATGTCATATTTATAAGCTCTGCAAACCTATGTTTTAAAACTTTATTTCATAGAAGATCACTTGTAAATTTTGCTCCTTAATACAAGCCCTAATAAGGCATCAACACATTACAAAACAATAAAAAATAAAGTTTAGATTTGAGGGTATGTCTTAATCAAACCCCTTTGAGAAAAACTCTCAAAATTAGTGTTGGTGGCAAGACAACATGGGATTATATGTATGCATGTGCCCCGAACCCTATCTTTTCAAATGGATACAAAACAACTCATAAACACTAGAATACTCTCTAAATTCTTGCATTTTTCTTTTGGTCTAGGGACGCTCTTAAAAATAATAAATTTTTCTCTTACTAGTTTGATCTCACTCTCGCATTTATTTCTCTTTATATTGAATTATTAAGCCATGCGATTTTCTTAAGTGTAATAATGCAACAATATATTTATAGAGTTTTCGAATTCAATTTAGGAATATATATGCACACAAACCAACACACAAAAGCATGAAAGTTGACAAAGTCACAAAAGGAACTTAAAACCTAGAAAAACCACAAATGAGGGATAGAATGTCCCACTAAAACATGAACTAGAATTGTACATTTTGGAAAAAATAATACCTATAACAATAGGACAATTTGGGAAGAGAAAGAAAAACCAAAGAATAATAAGATAGAAAATCATACAAGGAAAAAGCAAAGCTGAACAATGAGTGATGAGGAGTCAATAAGAGGAAGACAAAATCAAGATGGAAAATACAAGAAAAACATTTGAATGACACAAATAACAAGTGTCAATAAGAGCCTAACTTGGATTGGAATAATCAATAAACACATGAATACACTAGTACCCATAACAATTAACTAGTCTCATACAAAATTAGGCATCTACACTTACAATAAAATGTACATGTATATAGATTGATAGGATATTTTTAAAAAGTAAATATAATTTATAAGTTTTGCCATGAATTTTGAAATACTTATTGAAATACACATATCAATTTTGGTCTATTGAAAGTTGAGAATTTTTAATCTCTATATTTTATTAAAAATTATGTGTATATTAATCCAAACTTTAGAGAACAATGGAAGGGGCCTTGGGTGAGTTGGTAACCCAACTTATATGCAGAGTGTTCAATAGTCCCCGCCAAAGTTTAAACCCTACCAAAATCATTAGAAGTGAGTGTCATAACAAATTATTAATTGTCAAAAACTTGTATATGTAACATTGTGATTCACTCTACTTACTTTTTTTTATAGTTAGCTTGTACTTTTATAATTACATATAAATATGGAAAATATTTTCAATTAAAAAAACAAAAAAAAAGAATACATATTCACCGTTACATATTAAACTATATACTCACTTTTTTATGATTAATTTGTACTTTTTTGTTTATATATAACTATGGAAATATTTTCAATTACACACTACACACACATATATAAGTATATATACATGTACATACATATATATGTGTATGCACATGTGCGCACACACACACATATTTACATACATATACATATACATCTATACACACACAATCCCATATATATATATATATATATATATATATATATATATATATATATATATATATATATATATATATATATATATATATTATATATATATAATTTTTTCCTCATCTCATATTAAACTACGTATCTCAATTACCTTTGTTTAAAGTGGTTTTTAGTCCAAATGGTTAGAGAGGTTAATGAATACAAATTTTCGCGGGATGTTCTTATTTCTAAGCATTCTTTCCATTTGTTTTAGGCTCTACTATAAAACAACTAAAGTGATTTGAGAGTATGTATCTAATCTAAACTTATACATCAAGTTTCTTATCTGTGTGTATTCTAATTGCAACAACATGATCTGTAATATAATATGCATATGTATTCATCATTCAATGGAGAATTCTAATAGGAGTTAAAAGTATGTTTCAGGGCTTATGTGGGGTGATTTATTATTATTGTGCCACTGAACAAAAGTATATATTTATTGGAATGTATCATTATATTAATCAAGAATCAATATGATATAGTTACAATAAAAAGGTGGTTGGAAAGAGTCACAAATCAATCTCTATATAGGTCAAAGAATACAACCTAAGCACAATTAAAAATGCCACAAAGGAAACCACAAAACCAAAATTACATAAAAGTGACTGAAATCGGAAATCCAAGCATAAACATGAGAAACATTATGGGGAGGTTGTGGATCATATTTGGGAGTGAGATACCCCAAACCAATATGATTTTCTATTAGAGGATCTAAGGTATTTCACCCATCCAAGATCTGTGAATTGTCTTGCATATCTAGTGACACCATAATCCTCCAATCATGTGTTTGAGATCCCATAAGAGTAGCATTACCTTGCACTGGAGGGGGATAACGAGGTGGACTAGTAGTAGACGAGCCAAAAAAAACTTCCCATGTGGTGTTAGCATATTTCAAGGACCTTGAAAAGGTGGTGGTGGGGTAGAGAAACAACAACAAATAAGGGATGAGAAAAAACTATGTGAATGGCTCCACCTTCACTAGGTGGTGGGCCGTAGAGAGTCTGGAAATGTAAGATCAAGTATAACTTGAATCATGGTGTGAGGAGTGCTCCCTCAGTGATTAAGGAACTCCTGTAAATGTTGAAACTTGAGAGCCACATTCCAGGCATGTGCTTGATTCTATGAGTAAAAAACAAAGATAACAATGATTTTATCATTAATGAGAAACTACAAAGAAATAAATTCATTATTAAAATAGTAGCATTCATGGATTTCCATAATTGAAAAATAATAATATCTTTTTAAAATTCCACAAAAATCAAAATAGCAAGCCAGTGGAAAGGTTACCAAAAAATCAATTTTCCATGTGAAGTGCTTGAGGTGGACATGTTTAAAGAGGGAGTGGATATGTGTCCAAGCATCTCTAACACGAGAGAAAACCCAAAATATATGGTTGAAGGTGTTGGGTCTGGCACACACAAGACATTTGAGATTTGAAAGACCAATGTGTTTAAGCCTTTCACCTAGAGGAATACCTTGTTAAACAAATCATCACAGAAAATGTGTAATTTTGAACTCAATTTAAGGATTTTAGACTCAATTAAGGCATGCAATCCATGATCAAGGGGAGGAGTTGAGATGCGGTAGGAATTCAACTCATAGAGAGTAAGGGAGACATGGGTCATGATTTGATAAATCAAGTCTAGAGAATAATTTTTGAAAACAATATCAATATTCCACCACCAATCCCACCATAACACAATTGGATGCTAAAGGTCGAGCTTGTGCATCATCACATCTAGAAGGAAATACTAGATCTTCAAAATGAACGAAATGTATGAATTGACAAGGTTATACTTGATTTTGAGCTCGTGCTACGAGATCCAATCCTCAATTGAAACAAAGTTATGAATAGTAGTTATTCCTTTCCAATATAAAAATATATATTTGATTCCATATATCTCAACAAGTGGAATACAATTCCCTATCATAATAGGTGACCACTAGACATTATGATTACTGAATAAAAGACCCAATGTGAAGCCATCACCAATCCATCATAAATAAGGTTTGACAACCTCATAGACCTTCCACAAACTTTTGACCACAAAGGATATCTCAATCTTAACTTGTACATAAGCATAGAAAGTAAGTATGGAGGTCAATGTTCTTCCAACAAGGTTTATAATAAGGTGCACCAACAAAAATGCAATGTCTTAGGAAAAATTTTTGTGCATCACTCTCTTCAATTTATTTAACTATCCATTTGGCATAAAGATAAATTTTATGTTTGTAAACATTGATGATGTCCATACTGGCCTTCTATGGAAGGAGGAAACATACATCCCAAACAACCCAATGAAATCCCCCTGGTCTATTTGGCATTAACCCAAAAAATTCACGAAGAAGATTGGTCAAGTTTTCATAGGATGCCTTTGAAAAAAACCAACAAGAAGAATGAAACACATGAGTATTAGCAAGAATCTTATTGTAAATCTAGAATTTACCTATAAGAGAGAGAGAGAGGTTAAGACACCTAAAAGGTGATCTTCTTTTGAAAATTTTCAAAGGACAAATTTCCATAACTTAGAGGGTTTATTATCGAAGGCAAATGGAATGCCTAATTTTTTCTATTTTTTTTCTCATTGGTTACACTTCCAAGGATAGGTTTGAATCCAATATAGCATGAGGAACATGCTTTTCTTGTAACACATAGTTTTAGTCCGCCACATATTAGATCCATAAGCTTTGAAAACAATATCAAGACATTAAATAACAGCCTTGAATGTAGCTTCATTTTTAGAAAGTGTGAGAAAAGAGTGATTTGTGAACTAAAAATTAATGAGCTATGTGGAGAGAAATTTAAGGAAAATACCCTAGACTAACCCTTGAGTAACTCGATGAGAAAAAAAATATCCAAATTATTTTGCAGCTAAAAACATAGAGCATAGGGAGCTAGATGTACACACAAAATCATGCACTTTAGGAATTATTTAGCCTGGTCTTTTACTACTTTATAGAAGGTTATCAACTGGGTAAAGTACTAATTAATCCCACCCTTTGGCCATCTTTATTTTATATTTTATTTCATCATTTCCGCATATTTTGTTACACTTATCCACCCATTTCACAATTACCTCATCATTCTAGCCCAAAATCAGGGTGCCATAGCCTGTACTGGGGCACCCCGGTCCCACTTTTGGGTGCCGCGGTCTATGCACATATTTTTCCACTTCTCTTTGGGGCCTTCCTAGCCATTCTTTGTCTTCATCTTTTCCGTAGTCAGCTTTGTTGGGATTAATTACAAAATTAAGCTTGAGATCCCTATAAATATAAAGCTATAAGACCATAATAAAGGTCCTAGGTCATATCATTACACACTACTATCACTCAATCTAGAGTTACATCCATCGCATCACTTACCTCTACATAGTGTCATGCATCAAGGCTAGGAGATTTGCATCACACACATTGTATAGGGGGATTCTATTCTATTCCATGCACGCATGTTATTTACATTTTCTATAGTTACTATTGCTCACTACTTCACAAAGTGCAACTGGCATGAGAGCACCTAGGGCACCACACACACACACACACACCAGAACTACATCGGGTTCGAAATGTAGTGCAACATTGAGTGATAAGTCCACTAGTTTGGCACATGAGGTCATTCTAACTGATTCATTTGCATCGTTTATTCTTCTAGGGTTTGATACTTCCTTTTACATTACAGGTCATTTTCTAGCTCATCTGGAAGATCCAATGTGACAGACATGAAGCACTCAAAGACAACTTGCGACCATGCCAAAACTAACGTTTTACACATTTACAATGATCATAGCACCTAGATTGCAGACTAGGGTGCTCCAGTACACTCCTAGGTGCCCCAGTCATTTCAGATCTCCCAGATTTGTCCTTCACATGGTCCTTGAGTGTTCCTCTACACTTCCTGATTTCATTTCTAGATCTGCAACAACCTATGATAGACTCTGCAAATCAGCTAAGCTAATTCACTTCCTTCTCTTACATAATTAGTTTTTCATTTCACTTAGAATAGTTTACTTGCATTTATTTCATACCATTTTAATCCATTTATTACAACATTTTAGTCTTCCTAATTAGATTACCATTAATATCATATACCCCCATTTAGGTCTTTAGGTTACATTTTTGTTAATAATTTTGGTGAGCTTGATGCCCCTTTTTCGTTTATGCCCATTACTCATAGAGGTCACTTTGGACCTCTCCATTATTGTGAGCTTTGTTCTCCTATTCTCTGTACTTCTAAATACCTGGCTGACATACCCAACGCTCTAGCTGAAAACCCCTTAGAAATCTCTACCCAGGTTCTCCTTCATAAAATCGAGACTACAATTAGTGAGCAATCTTATGATGCGAATACTAATGTTGACCAAGAATAGCTTGATGTTATCACTGATTTTTTCCAAGCTTTACATGAGAATCCAACTCATCTCCCTCATGTTTTACATGCCTTACTTGCTTCTAAGCAAGCTCGTGAGGCATCCCTACCTATTTCTTCCGCCTCTATGGTATCTACATCACCCGTTTGTGTTTCCACTCCTCCTATAACAACTATTGTCCCTTGCACCCATCAGGGTGCTTCTAATGTTCCATTTGGTTCTTCCTCTAATAATCCCAATTTTTCATCCCTATACCAAGATATCCAAAAATATTCGCTAGTTATAAGTCGCTACTTCTAAAGGACCTCTATTGCTTGACTCTACCTCCTTTTTACATTCTCCCTTTGTGTCATCTATCTCTGCTTACCCCACTCCCACCTAACTTCACCTCTTCGGAACTGCCCATTTTTAAAGGCCACGATGATCCAAAGGAACACCTTCCTACTTTCCATGTCACCTGTCTCGATTACACTGATGATCATACTATCCTCGCCAAGTTGTTTCCACATAGTCTACAAGACTATGTGATGCAATGGTTCTATGACTTACCACTACATTTTGTGGTTTTGTTTATGAATTCGTCTGATGCTTTTCTCATGCACTTTTCTATCAATATTGGTCCCACACTCTCTTATGCCCAACTAGCTCAACTTAAACAAGGCCCCGCATAACACTTCCCTGATTATGTCTTAAAATATAAGAATAGCATGGCCAAGATGACCAATGTCCTCACAAACTCAGAACTATAGGATTTATTCATCCATAGCCTCTTGCCAACTTTACAAGATAGTGTTCTCTTCGAACCTTTTCATCATTTGACCAACTTTGTCATGCTCTCAAGTTGTGTGAGACCAAACTTCTCTCTGTCGAAAATTTCAAATATATTGATGCACCTTCTTCTTCCTCTTGCCCACCAAGCAAGACACTATTCAAGGCACTTGCAAATAAAACTAGCGATCCACAAATTGTTGTTATTGTGGTATCTAATCCAAGGGAATTGCGCCCTCAGCCATACCGTCATCCTTTTACTAAACTTATTACCTTGTTAAGCATCTTGTTGCCACAAATCATTGATAGTAATCTCATTACCCTGCCACTACCTTTTATAACTCTATCGATCCCGACCCAAATGGTGTAACTTTCATGACCATTATTATTGTGATTATCATCAATGTGTTAGGCATTCCATTGATCGTTGTTTCAAGCTCTGACATCTCATCCAAGACTTACTCGATAGTGGCCATCTTGAGCTCCCAGAATCACCCCACATTCATTCTTACCAATGATAACCACAAACTCTAAATATTTAATAACCCACCGCCCAAACATGATACTAAGCCTTTCGATTCATACTCTAATTATATTTGTCATACATTTTCTTCTCCCCCTGGATCTCTCAACTTTCTTATTTCTCACACTATCACTTCACTACCAATCATCTCCTTCTCCAATGCTGAATTCCACGCTACATTTGTCTTTGAATTTTCTTCGACCATTTACATATACAAGCGTCTATTGGGAAAACCTCTATCAATAACACTAAGGTTGATCCATATTCCTCTATTAATGCATGTTATTTTTCCTTCTTACGCTCTATTATGTACCCTCCATCACAAATCAACTATCCATTCAACCAACCATATGGTGTCTTTAAGTTCCATATCACAATTGGTCCTCTCACTCTTCTCATCCCTTGCCTTGTTAGTCAAATAGTTAAAGGATGTGATTTACTGCTTGCAATCAATTGGATTCATAAATCTCAAGCTATTATTTCTATGAATCATTTACACCTCAAGTTTGTATACGAAAACCAAGTTATTGATATTAATGGCATTCCTCCTTCACCTCCATTATCGATATCTTCTTGTTCTGATACCTGTGTGTCTTCCCCTCTACTTCACCACCTCAATTAGCCTTTATGCCACCATGTCGTTGCTTTAGTCCTACATTCTAGCATAGGCCTATCCCTAAGACCACTACCCCATCTTGTCGCCAATCACCGCCTCACTTTATCCCACATGGATCATCCTCCCCTCCGTATAAGCTAGTGCCTCAATATCCATGACCTACACAATTTAATATGCCACAACATTCGTCTTATGTGCACCCATCACATGCACATTAGCTTCATTCCACTGCGCAGCATTTATCTCCATTCCACCACTTCTCGTGCACAATTCTATTCTTTCATCCTCCCCCCAAACAAGAAAACGGTCCTCTATCCTTCAACCTTATCAGCTAACCCATCTATTATCATTACTTAGGGGGCATAGTTACTACACACTCCCCCTATCCTCATTCTAGTATAGTTACATTTTTCCTTTGTTGTTTCCTTCACCTAATAGACATATTTCTCACACATTATCACACCCTTGTTACCCGATGATGCACTTTTGTGCTTTGGTTCACAATGGAATGTTGAGGGATTACCATTACACAGAACCCCACACACTACACGCTAGGTCCTACACACTTACATTCTATCATCATTTCTATACATAGCCCACATCTTACATTATCATATACATACCTCATCTATTAGTCATTTCTTTGTCATTCATCTCATACACGCTACACTAGTCATCATTATATATGAGTCTAGTTTTATATTTCATCCATACATTCTATATTTACGCTAGGTCACATTATCTATGGGGCTAGCTTTACCTCTCATCACTACATATTCTATCCACACCTATATCCACATCTTACATTATATTATCTTTTTCGTATAGCGCATCCATCCATCTGATTCATTCTATAATACAATAGATTCCATTATATATGCATCTGGTTTCCTCAATCCTCTATGCATCTTCCATTCTTATCTACATTTCCTATTGCATTTGACACATTACATATCCTATCCATTGCACATATTGCATTGCATTATCCACACCATGCATTTACATTACATATTCATCACTAGGTAGTTTCGACTACATTGTCTTCTATACGTTGCACTCACTACCTTATGACACACTCTAGTTCCTCGGTCTATACTCAAATGTCGAGGGTTTACCAATCAAATGGACCTTACATGCGACATTTTCCTCATCCACCATTTCACGCATTAGTGACATACACCTTAGGTTAAATTGTCACTCATTCTTATCATCTTGTAGTGTTATAAGCTTTATGATAAATTACCACCCTCCCTTTTATCATCTTCTAGTGGCATACACCTTAGATTACATCAACACTTCCTTCTTATTCATCATATAGTGACATACACTTTTGGCTAAATCATCACCCATTTTCACTCCATCTCATAGTGATATACATTTAGGGATAAATCGTCACTCATCCATTCAACATGTCATGGTATATGCTTAGGCTTTAGGTTCCATACTCATCTTTCCATATGTCTCATCCCCATACAATCATCCTATAGTGATATGTGATAGGGGATAAATCATCACTACTCCATTCAATAAGTCATTGTATACGATTCTACTATAGGGTCCACATACCTCTTGTCACATGTCGCATTTCATCACCACTACACATACAAACTCATCACATTGCGCTAGATAAAACCTACACTACTCGATCATTTCCCGATGATGAACTCTTGTTTACGGTTCATTCTAGACTATTGAGGGGAAAAACAAAATGAACCTCACTACATACATATTCCATCCACTTGGGGGCACATTTCTCCTATCATTCCATCTTGCATTCCATTCCATTCATCCACAACATATTGCATTGTCTTTGGGGCATTTACTTTTGTTTACTACTATTTTTCATGCTCACTTCATTACACATGTTCAATTTTTTTCTTATATATCATTATCATACACACATGCAAGTTCACACCTTTGTTTAGTGTGATCGCAAATACATGACTTTACACATGGCATGGATGCCCGCCTTCTACCCTTCCTATACCAGTCGTTGGGGGCATCCATATTTAACTTATCTAGGTGTTATTGTTTTATTTTGTACTTAGCATCTTATACTACTTGTTCTTACACGCTTTGACATATTGGTTATCACTCTAACATGATAATGGGTGTTCCATTTGCAACACTTGTTTTTTAGGATTACATGTTTCCATGATTACTTGTTTGCTTCAACTTATCTATGTTTTTTCTCATTGTATGCGGACTTTTCCCTTTACTTATGTGCACACTTGTTTGTTGTTTGCGGCCATGATTTTCTTGCGTGTCTTGCGACATCATGAGTGATGTCCCATGTTTGAAACCCGCTTTGTGTGGTCTATTTTTTTTCTTGCACATTTACACTACTTTCTTTGGTAGTTACTACATTGTCTGCATATTTTACACTTGTCTTATTTCTTGCATGTGTTTCCGGACTAACACTTGTTTTTGCTAGTCATGCCCTTTTGTGTGCACCTTGGTATATACCAAGTGCTTTCCCTTTCCCCCTACAGGGTAGAGTTCTATAAGTAAGAGTATGGTTGGGTCCTTTTTTGGGGCCACATTATCCTTTCAGCGACGTCGCATGTGTCCCCAAAGAGGGGGGCATCATTGAGGTTTTTCTATTAACAAAATGTATTTACACTATTTCAGACACAACGAGTGAGTTCATACCAGTTCTACGAACTCCATACACAACGGCCATAACGTGACATGGTGTCTATATGCACCCAAAATTCCATGTGCTACATTATCAGAAAATGGCTACAAAAGTCCCCAATGATGATTTATGTCCTTTCAGAAGGTGTTCAAGCTACTAAATGATTCGCAGTGTATATTTGTAGCTTAGACATCCTTAATCAGTTTTTTTCATGCTTCCTTCCATCTTCCCACTTCATTCTATGGATGTTTTGGCCTTTAGTGCCAGGATCACTGCCCTGCCTGGGTGTCAGTTTTAAAACCGCTGCCTAGGCAGGGTGGCGGTCCCTGCATGCTTTTTCCTGAATCCTTCATGCGTATTTTTGATACACGACACTTTATTTAACATAACTTCTAGGATTTGTTTGTGAACCAAATTGCCAAAGAATAGTCTTGATTGCTGAGTTTTCCTTCCCTCTTCTATTTTTAAATAGATTTAATTAGTTTGAATTGCCTCTTAACCCAATGATTTAGCACTCCAAGGTGTCCTTGTGCATGAAGGAACATCCTAGCCAATTCTTATATATTTCATGCTTGTATTCAAGAAAATGTCTTGAAAATTTTGTGTATCTTACATAGTATTGCTGCCACAATCCTATTGGGAATTTCACATAGCCAAGCTCTATTCACCTGTGTTATCTCTCTTCCACCTGCATTGCAACCAGATTGCCTTCCAGTTGTCATTGCTCAAACATTTTCTCTTGATGTTGTTCTTGCATTCCCAATTCCTTGGACTCATATGGACACACAAAGACATAAATGAATAAACTGAGGGGATAGGTATAGATACAACTAGATTTTCCAAAGCTCTTGCTTATCCAAGTTGGAATTACTTGTTTGTTTACTTCATTTGTCAAATTATCAATTTTGAATCATTCATTTCAAATACATATCAAATAGAGTAGCAAAATTATTCATTTCAATTGATTAAGCAATTACAAATAGAGAAAATCATTAGAAAGATTACTCTTTGACATTACCAGGGAAGTAGTGGGGAATAATAACGCTTCTAGGGTTATGATTTGTTCTCCACCTCTGAGGTAGGGTTTGAAAAGTTTTGATTAAACTAGATTAGTTGTTTTAGATCTAGATTCACATATTTTATCAAGTAATTAGCTACAACCAGTTGAATATTTGTATTTAGTTTTGTCTATTATATTAGAAGCATTGTTTAAAAATACCAGAAAAGATAAAAAATATATTTACTTTTATTAGATTAGTTTGCTCCCATTGTTTTGTTCATATATGTTGTGAAAATACCAAAAATATAGATTAAATTTCCTTTGATAGTTATCTTGTTTTATCAAAATCAATTCAATTCATTCTACATGATCATCAATGGTCCACAACAAGAAAAGACGTTTAGTTGTGATCCATTGGTCCCATAACCCAATGGGCTAGAATTGTTGACTGACATTGATACAGGTTTACGCTTGTTAGTTTTACGCACACCTGCTAGGTATTATGAGAAGATAGAATAATTAAACATGTTAAACATTGCAGCTAATCAAGCCTATTATTATTGGACCGCTCCTTACAACAAGGTTAGATTACGTGCATGACCATACAAGGAACACAACCTCCACGAGCTTTGCTGACCAATTAGATATCGACATTGGTTTGCATGCATCAGTATTTAGGTCATCACATCTTCCGTCTGACATCATTACAAAAATTTCATTATTGAACATAGCAGCCGATCAAGTTAGGACTTTCTAGTTTAGACCATAAAATCACCCATAGTCCCTGTGGTTTCATTATGCCTCTCGTTCTAGTGTCTCCATATTTTACCCTAAAATCTGAGACTACTCCATGTTTAAAAAAATTGTTCTTTTAAAATAACGAGCATTTTTGTGTTTTTATTGCTAGAAGATGTTTGTATTACGTTAAGATATTCTCAGTGAATCATATGAGCCAATTTCGACAAATACCAAAATGCCCAAACTCATTTTATCCCTCCGCCAAGTTTTATCTATGAGAAATTTTTATTTAATTATTTATTAAATAAATAATGACCCATTTGAAGTAAATTGTATTATGGTTTAATCATGTTGATGTTTTCCATGTCAGTATTCACACATCTCAATAGGGTTTTCACTAGGAATGAATTCAAAGCCTTGTCTGTGACTTCTAGCAACGTTTTTCACTTTTATTTCTTTCTTTTGTGTTTTTTTCTAGTTTTCTCCACAATTTCTCTGTAAAATTCCCCCAGGTATTTTCTTTGTCCAATATAGTCAGTTTAATTACCTAAAGCATTTGGAGATCATATACTGATGCAACATCAAAATGAATCAACCTCAAAATGCAAACTTCTGATCAAAAAAGATGAAGTCATGCACAAAAAACCTCTTCCAGGCAAGTCACAATTTTTTGGAATTAATGAGTGTAAGTTGCAATGGGATTTTTGGTAGTGGCAGGTACGCGAGAATTTCTTACCTCCTTTGCAGAGTATTTTTCCCATGAAGTCAAAGTCACTTAAGCTACAATGGGAATATTAGAGGCAGAAGGCAAGGGGGAATTTCTTACCTACCTTGCAAGGTAAAAATTCCCATGATAAAATAAAGAAAAATCACTTAAAACATCGGTGGGAGTTTCTTACCTGCCTTACAGGGTAAAAATTCCCATGATGAAAGTCAAATCACTTAAGTGGAAGAGGGGATTTATGGAGCTGCAATGCATGATGGAAATTCCCATCAAGTTGACTTCTTATTTTTAGCAACTACCCTTGCCAAAAACAGCAACCCACCTTGGGTGATTAACAATGCATTTAATAATATTTATTAATGGTTTATTCACCCAATTTTGGCACCATAAATTGAAGGAAATTCAATGCAAGTGGAAGAGCTAAGGAGAATTCAAGGATGCATGCTAAAAATAAATAAAATAAATTTATTTAAAAGCAACCAACAACATGCATGATCGGGTGCCCAATTTGGGTGAATAAACATTATTGTTTATTAATTAAATTGCCAGAAATATGAAGGGAAATTATTAAAAATAGTATACTGGAGGTTATATAAGCATGGGATGCCATAAGGGAGAGACAATTAATTATTTTTTATGAGAATTGCAGCCCAGATAGGTTTTGGCGCCAAAAGAAGGAGGATTTTGCATTAAAGTTTATTTTCCACTGCCAGGAATCTTCTAGTTTTGGTGCCTAGGGTTGGAATAGCCTAATTTTGGTCATTCTGAGCATCTACATGTTGATATATGTGCCCGGGTGAATTAAATAATATTTTTGCTTGCTTTGCATGCTAGCAAAACCTCAAATTTTAGGGCAGCAGGCTTTATATGTAGATTTTGGTGATGAAAATCAAGTGTTCATGCCACGGACTCCATCTTTGTCTGAATAAAATTGCACGTATTCATCACAGGTGCTCAAATCAGTGTCAGGTACATTGAATATATCTTCCGAATATGAAGAAGTTTCCAGATTTGCACGAATGGATCCAATTGCAAGGGATTCCGACATAATTAAAGGAAAAAGAGCTTAGACAAAAATTGTTCCAGCCATGCTGAAGCATGATGAAAGAGAAAGGTCAACAGAATCATGCATAGCTTCCATATTTGCTGAATTCAATGATATAGACATAGGATTTTAACTTATCACCAATTTAATTGATAGATCCAGATCCCATAATTACAGAGGCTTCCAGCAAAAATTCATCCTCTTGTTTCTAACGCAACTCATGTAGAATTCAGTGCATGGAAAATTCCTTCCAAGATCTTGTGCATGTGCTCCCAATCTTCTAGTTGAAGCCTTCATTGAATTTACTTGTATTTGTATTCACCTCTGAAGTGCTTTCCAGAATTAAAAATTGCTCATATGCAATTAAAAAATAAAAATTGTGAGTTTTGTCTAAATTATTTATGGCAAACATTGCACTGGTGCTTGTACTGAAGAAGAATTGCAAAAGCTTCAAGGATAGAAAGGAAGACATGTCAAAGGAAATACTCACAAGAAAAGCATAGTCATGCATAGCTTCCAGATTTAGTTTGGTGAGAATCAAAGGCAAAAGAGTCAACCGCATACAGAATATGGAAGAAGAACAAGAATGGGAGGGTTCCAACTTTCTTCTTATTTTTTTCCTCTTTCTTTTATTTTCTCCAAAAAAGCAATTGAGAAATCAATTAAATTATAAAACTTAAGTGATTGGTTTAAAATCCGTTACTTGAAGAAGTCAATTACTTGGAAATAGGTGGCAAACATGTAAAATAGAAGGTTCTATTTTTTAGTTATAAATCATGCATGTCATGGAAAGAGGAATTCCAGGAGGAAGATTTCCAGTTGTTTCCCTTTTCATATCTTCTGCATGCGAGAATTCATTTAAAGCTTCATATTTGTAATTGCCCTCTATACACTATAAATAGAGGAAGAACCTACGGGTTAGAGAATCAGAATTTGTAATCAACATTCTTGTGTTCCAGACTTTGAGCTAAAACCCTTGATAGCTTTCTACAAGCAAAGGAATAGAGAGGAGATTTTCAGAGAACTTTGTGTCAATAGTGCATTCGTATCGTATTTATTTCTATATCTATTCATAAAATTTGTGCTATTCTAGATCTATATCAAAAAGTTTCCTTTTCTTTGAATTTTGTGTTTAATGATCTATTTTTTTTAATCTATGTGCATGCAATCAACTCTGTAAACTATTGATTGGTTTGCACATCTCTCTCCTTTCCCCCATTTCCTATTATTTTCCTCTTCTGCAAATTTTTCCTTTCTTTTACAGTTGCTTACTTGCTTCAAAAGTTTCTAGCTATGGTTCATGAGCTACATAGTTAAAGTAATACCAAAAAATAGATATTAGGACATATAACTGAAAAAATCTTACATGAGAGCCTCACCGGTTAATGAGGGAGATTTATCTCATGTCTGCCTAGGTTTTAAATTGTGCAAAAAATCTAGCCAACACGTTCTCACTTCCATGAACTTGTCTGGAAATCTATACGAGGCATCCGCAGGTCACTTTCTGTGTGTTCCATAACTAACTGAAATAATCTCGATAGAGCTCAATATTGACTAGATCCTAGAAGTAGTTATTTTATTAGATCGATCCATCACACCACTTCAACTTAGGACAACATTCTTTTCCTTAGACTCGTAGATCATGATATTACATGTTGAAGATAAAGGGTTTCATCATTAGCTTATTTCATCATCACCACACATACATCCATTTCTATTCTACACCAGTTGTCTTGGCATGACCTCGGGAATTCGGGTGTGAAGAAGGTCACATGTTGATTTTATTTCATATAAATTAGTGAACTCAACGTCAAGAGCTAGTCTCTAAACATTTCCACTTTCTTTATCCATCCTTTATTCTCCGGGTATTCTTATACCCCTCGAATATGTTAGGATACGATGAGTACGGTCGACCCATCTCGGGTTTCGATATGTACAACTATCAAATAGGTAGACAACAACAATCACCTTCACTCTCTACATGGGAAGCTAACCGTTCAACTTCTTAGGCTCAAAATCCTCTTCTTTAAAGAACCAATGTTGGTTCCTCCGTACGTATCGAGTATCTCAACCAAATCACACAGACACATCCTCCTGAGAAGTCAAGTTCTAATGACATGAATTTCACTAGGGAGGCAAGTTCATCTCCTCGGGTGTTGTTCCGACAACCTATTAGCATGCAATTGGACCAACTCCTGCCTCTTGATGAGGATTACTTAGCATGATACGCCAAAAGTGAAAAATGCTTCAAGAATATAAACTGAGATTTTAACAAGTTGTAAGGACATGTTGATGTCTTAATCCAAAAAAATAGCACTACCCCTCCAACAATGAAAAACATTGCCAACGAGGGTTGGCAGAACAACAAACAATTCATAATAGGATACCACACTCCTCAACAACCTTCAAAATCTCAACAACAAGCACCAAAACAAAACAAAACCCCATCAACGGGTGACATCATCTAGGCATTAGTAGACAAATTCAAAGAGTTAGAGCTTTCCCAACATACTCAAAATTCATACGCAGGGCAAGTAAGAGTTTCTCACTATCCACAGAATTATGGACAAGTACCTACTGCGCAGACTCCTCCTATTTATACGGGAACTCCAAGCCTTGGAGATTTTCTGACTGAGACGGGCACCTTAGGTATTCAAATCATGCCACATATGGATATCTACAATAGGCACCAGTCAGAAGTGCATTCTCAAATGCCATACCAGCTGGAAATGCAATGTTCCCTGGATTTGTGCCTTCGAATCCATATCAAAGCTGTCAACCCCCTTACATACACATGTACTCTAGATAACCACAGGGGGATATGTACACTTACCAAGGTCTATATGGAAAACCAATGGGGATGTCATATGCCCCAAAAAAAATTACGCTATACCATTTCAGCAACTGATGCAACATCCACCTCCCAAACAAGGATCTTCAATGGTTGAAACATACACAATGGGGACCTATTATGAATATCTTAAGGAGCCGCTAGAATTTTCCATCCAAACCATCATGCTCCAAATACCCTTGCCCAATCTTCCAAATTTCAAAGGGGAGGCTGATCCTAACGCTCACATCAAAGCTTACTCAATGGCCATGCAAGATCTGCTCCCATGGGACACAGTTATTGCAAAGAGTTTCTCTAAGATGTTGAAAGGTATTGCTCTCGACTAGTACTATAGGATACTAGAGGCTTCAATACACTCCTTCAAGAAACTTGTGTCAAAATTTATTAAGGATTTTGATATGAATAAACTTTTAAGGACAAGAATAATATAATTCCTTCATATTAAACAAGAGCACAATGAGTCTGTTGCCCACTTCATTCAAAGGTGGCGACAAGTTCTCTATTCCTCTGCAAGCGCTCCAAATATGGATCAGACAGAGCTTTGTGATTTTTTCCTCCACTCCTTCAATAGAGATACAAAGGAAGAATTCCAAAATTTCCCACTAAGGAGCTACGAAGAGATAATAGAGGGTTCTCTCCAGATTGATCAGCAGCCATTGACAATGGTCATAAGAATTATGGGGCAAATGGAAGGTTAGTCACTCCTAACCAAAATAAACTCATTTACTCCAAAAATGTGAAAAATAATCAGGGACAAAAGGTTCTTAATAAGAATCATGGGGTTACAAATAATGGTGTTACCAATCAGCCCAAGAAACCCAATGTTATTAATTCTTCCAATACAAATACTACCAACAACAATAACAATGGAAATAATCAAAGGAATAATAATTTTTCACCCTCAATCAATGTTATGGATTTTAATCGTCCTCAATAGCAACAAAAAAAACAACAATAACAACTAAGACAAGTGTAGACCCAAGGCCCTAATCAGTACCTAGGAGGGTATCCGAAACAATTCCAAAACAAAGGGCAGGGGTTCCCAAATTTTAACTATAAAAATCAGCAATTGAAAAATAATTGTAATTTTGGACCGCAACAAGGTGCAAACCAAAGGCCTCGAGTATGATCCTAATTTTTATTGTGGTTTCCATAGGGTTCACGGGCATGACGTAAGAGCATGCCACGATTGTAACAAATTTCTACATTGTTTTTCGTTGGATCAAAGCTAATTATTTGTTGACATGATTTTGGAAAACCCAACAACGCCAACTGATAACACTTACATGGGGTCGGTTCCCCATAGAACACACCGCTTAGGATCTTTAGTGATCCTCTCCCCACGTGTAGAAAATATGGTAGAATAGATCTGAACGGTTCTAACAAAGGCATCACAATAGGAACCAATGATCATGAAGCCTCAACTTCGTCAAACTCATAGGTGGCACGTCCTTTGGATGGTCGCCAAAAAACAAATTTTTTTGGATTGGTAGAGTTGGACACCGAACCTCAAATTAACGCTTCCACTAGAACCAAATATTATTCTTCACAACCTATCCCGATCTACCCGACTATATCAGATGACATTCATGATACTCTATGAAAGCCAGTAGGAGCTTATGACTTGATCAATGACTTGACCAAAACCTTCTCTCACATTTCCTTCTTGGATATTTTAAAGAATTTCCCTTCTCACAGAGTTGCTTTATTAGAAGCACTAGGTCTTGGGCATATGATTAATGTAACCCCTCCTCCAGAAGCACAGATAAATCACACAGAATTTGATGTTTATCCTCTTGGGAATCCTGAAAGAGACGTTGAATTCATATTTGATATCAACAAGATGCCCACAGATGTTGAAATAGCTTGTAGAGGTGATCTGGATTTGTTTTTACAAGTTTAGATTTACAAAAACTATGTAAAACATACAATTATTGATGATAGGGAAACGATCAACATAGTCCCCTTCTCTTTCCTTCAAAATTTAGGTTATGGTGAGACCAATTGTTCCTCAACATGAAACACGCTGAGAGGCTACGATAGCCTTAAAACAACGTCAATTAGAACTATAGTGTTTCTAGTTGCCCTTGGGCCTGATAAAATTCTAACTGAGTTTTATGTTATAGATCAGGAAACCAACTATAATACAATCCTTGGTCATCCTTGGATTCATCGCATGAAGGTGATTCCCTCCACTTTGTTTCAGGAAGTAAGGTTTTTACATTTAGGGAAGGTCTTCGTGGTGTAGGGTGACCCAAAACCCTTTGACATACATCTAGCTAATTTAAATAAGAGGTCAGGGGTTCATTCTGATTTTGATATTCTTGCAAATCAGTTAAACAAACCTACAAGCTCAGTGTCAGAAGAAAATTTGGTTCTTGAAAAGAGTTTGCGAGAATCGAATCGGAAACGAGGCACCACGAAGTAGTTACACTCCAACAGAATCGTGATAGCTCCAACGATAGCAAGGAAAATTTGATTAGTAATGGAAGAACTTGCTCAACAGAAACAAAGCTTGCATATAGAGGAAAGATAGCGGAGTGTCTTGGCATGCTCATAAATGAATAAAAAAGGGGTACATATAGGGTGCTGAGTAACCCTAGTGCATGACACACATGAAACCCTAAACCTAACCCATGTGAGATGACCCTCCAACATGAGAGGAGGACACATAGGATAACTCACACTAACACCCCCCTTCATTGAAGCTATGGTAGTGATTGTGATGAGTCAGACAGAAGAGGAAGACACTCCTAAACAACTAAGAAAGATGTGCCAATAGGTCCTGGCAACTAAAGGCCTGATAAGGTGCCCATAAACAAACACAATCTTCCTAGAAGAAGAAAAAAAGAAGAAGAACTACATAGCTCGAAGAAGATGGGTAGCTGCAGAAGACCTCACCCCAAGAAGAGACCGTAAGTGAAGAAACTTCATCTCAGAGAAGGGCTTGGTGAATAAATATGTAATCTGATCAACTGTCTGAATGTACTGAATGTTGATGATACCATCATGAATAAGCTCCCGTATGAAGTGCATATGGATCTCAATGTGATTCATCAACTGATGCTGAACTGGATTTCTACAAATAGAGATTGTGCTCATGTTATCATAGTAGATAATGGTAGGCCGCTGAAAGTGGATGCCAAACTCTATCAGAATACCCTGTAGCTAAACAATTTCTCTCTTGGTTCAAGTCCTATTAGTTGGTCTAGTAAGAAGCAAAATGTAATTGTGATATCATCTACAGAGACAAAATACAGAGGAGCAGTTCGAGCTTTTGGTGTGACAGAAAATCATGCAGCTCTGATACCATTAAAATAGTTTGTGAGAATTGAATCGGAAACAAGGCACCACGAAGTAGTTACACTCCAACGGAATCATGATAGCTCCAGCGATAACAAGGAAATATTGATCAGTAATGGAAGAACTTGCTCAATAGAAACAAAGCTTGCATATAGAGGAAAGACATCGGAGTGTCTTGGCATGCTCATAAATGAATACAAAAGGGGTACATATAGGGTGCTGAGTAACCCTAGTGCATGAAACACATGAAACCCTAAACCTAACCCTAAACCTAACCCATGTGAAATGACCCTCCAACATGAGAGGAGGACACATAGGATAACTCACACTAACAGTTCCTACAACGGAGCTAGAAACTACGGGTTTGATTGAAGGAATTCTTATCACAAAGGATGAAACTGTCATCATAAAGACATTGCCATTAGGAACCACAACAAAGATTGTCAAGTTATTGGATAAGGATTTACCTATTCTCCTTCCATTCGATTCTATGGGTGTGGGACATACCCTGGGACTTGGTCCTCTTCTAAAAGATGAAGTTTGTATGGTGGAAGTAACTGAGGTAAAGGAAGAAGATAGAAAGAATGATCCAACATCCATTTTTCCAAGTAACTATTGGACTCTCCATTTTGATGGATCTAGATGTCATTTTGGTGTCGGGAAGGTGTGATCCTTACCTCTCCTGAGGGAAGTATTCTACCTTTTTCCTTCAAGTTAAACTTCAAATGTACAAATAATGGGGTTGAATACGAAGACCTCCTTCTTGGTATCATCATAGCCAAAAGGATGGGTTATGGTAATATTAGAGTGCTAGGTGATTCACAATTGATCACAAATCAAGTATCTGAGGTATATGAGACTATATTTGAGCATCTACAACTCTACAAAACAACAGTGCTAAATCTAACAAAGGGGCTTGACTTCATATCCATTGAAGCAATTCCACGGGAAAAAATACTTCTCGCAGACTTTATAGCAACTTACGTTTCCTATTTCACTCCAAACAGTGAGTTGGAACATACAAAATTCACGGTATCGGTTCGTGTTGAACCTTTGGTTCGTCAAGTACTGATAACCCTGATGTTGACATACATAGAAGCTGAGAATGAGTCTGTCATCTCAGACCACATTGACAATGATAAAGCAACTCTGGGATATCTAAACACTTTTGCAAAATTACATCTTTGTCATCACAAGGTTGATCTTTCCCTAATCCCACATTCTTCTTCCTATTTTGTAAATCACATGATAGAATATTCCTCTGGGAAGGATCTTGAAATGTATGAGGTAGGAGAAGAGGGGAATTTAGAGTTACCTCCATCCCCGCATGAGTTTGAGTAAGGAAATGTCTCCTTAATCAAGGGAATGATCAATATAAACATCGGGACAAAAGAAGAACCAAAAATATTGAAGTTGGGATCCTCTCTAACCCTAGAGGAAGTAGAAATACATACCCGAATCCTCAAGGAGCGTGAAAAAGCTTTCACATTTAGCTACAAGGAAATGAAGGGAGTTGTGCCACACATTGTAGTTCACAACCTTATTACTAATCTAGATGCTAAGCCAGTCAAAAAAAAAATTGAGGCCCATGAAGCCAAAGGTGTCCCTCATGGTAAAAGCAAGAAGTGATGAAACTCCTGCACGTGGGGTTCATCAAGCCAATCGACTATTCACAATGGGTGTCTAATATTGTCCTTGTTCTCAAGAAGAATGGGAAAATCCGCATTTGCGTAGACTTTCGGGATATCAAAAAGGCTTGTCCCAAAGATGATTTCATATTACCATCCATTGATTTTATTTTTGACACGACAACTAGTTATGAGTTATTTCTCATGGATGGGTTTTCTCAATTTAACCAAATCAAAATCTCTTAGGAGGATCAGACCAAAACTACATTCATCACTCCTTGGTGAGCATACTGTTATGTTTTCATGTCATTCAAACTTAAGAATGTTGGTGCCACATACCAATGGGTGATGACTTATATATTCCATGATCTCATTCCTAAGATTGTGAAATCTTATGTTGATGACCTGCTGACTAAGGCTAGGAAATGTAATGATTACCTTGAGGCATTTTGTAACATCCTCTATTGTCTAATCAATTAGGGTGTTATGTTGAATCCTAAGAAGTGCGTGTTTGGTGTGACACGAGGGAAGTTATTGGGATACATCATCTCTTCATGAGGGATCGATGTAGATCCAACAAAAAAATTGAGCATTGTATTAGAAATGATACCACCATCAGATGATTCTGGCATAAGGTATTTCCCCAGAAACCTTGGTGTAATCTGAAGGTTCATCCTTGATTTGACCTTCGCCATTCATCCAATAAACAATTTGTGGAAAAATTATTACTGCAACATTCATATGGAAGAGTGTCACGAGGCCTTTGAATCGTTCAAATGATTTTTATCGTCATCCCCTACACTTATGCCTCCTAAATGAGATCACCCTCTAAGTTTATATTCATAGGCCACAAACGTCTCATTAGCTTGCATGCTAGCTCAAGAGGATGACAAAAATGAGAGCGTGTAGTCTGTTTCACCAATCGAACGTTTCTCGAATATGAAACATGTTATACTTAGGTAGAGAAATAATGTCTTGCTATAGTTTTGTGACAAATTGGTTAAGAAACTATATGCTTAACCAAAAAATGAGGGTTATCATAAAGACTGATCATTTGCGAATGTTTCTAACATAAGGTTTGTTATCAAAGAAAGCTAAACATTTTATATATATGATGGGTGACTTCGAGATGACATTTTTTAACCAAAAGTCCATCAAAGGAAAAATAATCACATAATGGTTAGATGATAACCCATTAGATGGAGGTGATTTGGTTAACATGGATTTTCCTGACGAATGCATATATTACATTGAAGCCAAACCTCACATCTCTATGTGCCCATGGTATACTGATATTATTAGTTTCATTCTAGACCATGTGTAACTTGAAGTGGAAAATTTACAGCAATGAAGATGGCTACACGTCATAGGTGTGAAGTAAGTGATCATAGAATAAGTGCTCTACCATAGAGCCTTTGATTGAATGTTTCTGTGATGTGTTGACAAAGAAGAATCAAAGAATATTCTCTATTAAACCCATAGCGAAGTGTGTGGAGGTCACTTTGGAGGCCACGCGACCACTCAAAAGATACATTAGATGAGCTATTTTTGGCGTACTGTAGAACATGATGTCGTAGAGTATTTGCATAAGTTCCAAAAGTCCCAAGATTTCTCTCATGAGATCCACATACCTTCCCAAGCCTTGCAACCAATTGCAACACCATGGCCCTTCTCCATGTGGGGCCTTGACTTGATAGGGAAGTTCTCTCCCTCACAAAAAAATGACTATAATTTCATAATCATGGCCACATAATACTTTATGAAGTGGGTAGAGGCCATACCTCTTACAACTGTACTGGGATGTGTAATTACAAAATTCATTCTGAACCAGATTATCTATAGGTACAGTGTCCCAAAATTCATTATCTCTAATAATGAACTGTCTTTCAAAAATGAGAAAGTACGTGAACTATGTGAAAATTTCAAAATAAATAACCACACAGCTTCTATGTATTACCCTCATGCCAATGGACAGGTTGAGGCAGGAAACAAGACATTAACATCCATTATCCTTAAAACTATCAAGGAGAACAAATGAGATTGGTACTTAAAGTTACTTCCGGACTTGTGGGCCTATCAAACATTGGTCCAAATGTTGATGGGGGAAACCCCATATTCTTTGGTATTTGGTTCAGAAGTGGTTTTACCTCTTGAATTTTAATTACCTAGTCTTTATATCTCACCACAAAGTATTTTTGGAATAAAAGGCTATCGAGAGGTAAAAATATCTTAACTAGAACGCCTCGATGAAGCTCATCTCAATGCTGACAAATCACATAGAGCTTACGCTGATCGGATGTGCTGGCAGTATAATAATAAAGTATACGAGTGTTAAATATGTGAGGGAGACTTGGTTTTAAGACTTGATAGCCAAATATACAAAAAGAATGATGAGGGAAGTTCTGGCCTTAATGGGTCAACTCATATCGATTGATACAGGAATATAAAAATGGGGCATTTCACCTATGTACACTAGAAGGTGGGGAATTTGGTGAGTCCATCAAATATCTTCACCTAAAGAGACACCATACATGATCCACTAGAATTTACATATGTACACTATTGCATTCTCATTGCATTATCATCTGTTATCTCATTTTGTAAAATTTGTAATCAAGGAATGTATTTTAAAGTAACTCTCAAAACTTCTACAAATCATTGGAAATTATTCAAATCATATATTTTCAAACATTCATGATATTATCATCAATATTTCTTATCGCTTCATCAGTTCAACAAGGCAAGATGAAATCTTAACACTAATTCTACCAAGGTTTTCTTACTTAGTTCTGCCTATACATTTCTTGTAGCATAATTTTTTTCCCCATATTCAATTCTAGATGCTTCATGATGTCATATTCTTCCCTAGAAAATCATCTTTGGTTAGAAAACATTCTAAACATTTTTCACCCGAGACACTTGTTTTCCTATCTAAACCTTTGGCTTTGAGCCCTCGTATCCTACTGGTTGCATGGGGTTGAGTCTAGGGGAAAGCCTTCCTTCCCAAAAGAACAATTAAATTCAAAAAACAAACAAATACTATTTATCTCAAGTCAAAATCAAATCAAAAAATTTATTTACACACTTCTTTTCCCCACCAGCCTTAGGTGTTGAGCCCGTTCCTCCTACGGGTGGCATGAGGTTGGGAAAGGTAGGAAGTGCCCTTACTCACCTATTCCTTCTCATTAGTGTTGAGCCCATGCTTCCAACTGGTGGCATGGGGTAAGGTGTAGGGTTTCTCTGTAAATAAGTTAATAAATTAAGGCAATTTAATTCAATAAAAGTGCTTTTGAAATCTTAAAATTCCAAGAAAAATGAATTAGATGTACATGTTCCAAAAGAGAGTGAAAACCTTAAATCCATTTTTTGTCAAACAAGAGGCCATATTTGGATCTAAGTCTAGATAAAATTACAAAAAAATACATTATAGGCTATGTAGTAAACTTTATGTAGAATTAAGTTGTAGGTTTCTAATTCGATTTATGTCAAAATATTGTCTTTCTCTCACCATTTCTATCTCTATCTAAACCATACAATTTGCATCCCTCCTAGCTCCTATTATCGATCCCTCGCATCTTACTAGTTATGTGGGGTTACTAGTGGAGTGAATTCATTTTATTAACATGTCATTATTCAGCACATATTTCCAAAACAAAAGAGAAGTAGAAAACATTACTTGAAAATATAATGCTTAGCATTACAATGTGTCTCATAATCAACTTATATCAGCATTAGAAAAAAACAAAAACAAATCTTTTTGTTAGCAATCATCATCCATTTCATACATTCTTAAAAACATATAAAATCGGAAATTCTAAAACATACGCATGAGTGCATATATGCAAAGTGAACCAAAAATGGAAGTCAACTCTATGCAAGGAACAACTGAACAAAAAAGAAGCATATATATATATATATATATATGTCAAGCAATAAAGTTTTAGTACAATGACATCAAACACTAGGCATGGTCAAAATGATTGCAATGAGCCTGAAAATACAAAAAATGATATATATGTGCCTCACAAAATGGAAACAAAGAAATAAAGGCTCAATGGCCTATAAATCCCTATGGGATCGCTGAGAAGTTACTGTTATCCAAATGTGCCACCTGCTCATTTTGTGGCTAACTCCCTTTCATTCTATTGTGCCTCAGTCATAAATTTTTACTTTTTAGGCACTCAAAACCTTCCGGAAATGACACCATTGGATAGAGCTCTTTCTCAACTTTCCAGAAAGGTAAAGTTTTCCTCCTAACTCCACGTATTTTTCAAGTTATGGCTCTGCGAAGTTTTTGTGGGAAATTTTCCCTTGCAAGGTCCGCAGCCAATCAGAACTCGCCACGTGTCCAAGTCAAAAATATCAAAGCGATCTGATTTTGGCCTGTTTTTTTCCCTAAAACTTCAAATCGCCATAACTTTCGATCCAAAGCTTAGATTTTCACGTTCTTTATATCAATGGAAATCTGGTGAAGTTATGTACAAGATTCCATGGTCAATTTTGAATTTTGATTTAGTTTAAAGGGAGAAAATCAAAAAACACTTCTGGTACGCGCCCATGGACAAAACTGACGTTTCAACAACCAATTTTAATGCAAAATGGGTCGCATTCTTCTCCAGCATGGTCAAAAATGTCAGGGCATGGGTTTGTAAGGACCTCCATGCTATTTTTAATGCATTTTGGTCAATGGGGAATGGATCCCACATTTTTTCACATTTTCTCTCTCCTGGGCTCGACCCATGCACTGTAAAAGCTAGATTTGGCTCATTTTTCAAAGGGAACACTTTTTTTGCACAACAAGCTTCTGTTTTCACCTTTAACAAGTGTTTTTGTCAAGTATCAGACCTTTCAGGGATTATAACAGGTTTTTCTACCTCTTTGGTGTTGGAGTACAAGGATTTTGATGTTGAAAATCACAATGCAGGCTCTGTGAATGCTTTCAGTCCTTTGTATGTGTTGTTTACTTTATTTCAAACCCTTGTTTATAGCTTATCAACCCATGCATGACGTCTTATGTTGCAATTTCTGATTTGTGTCAATTTACATGAGCAAGAAGTGCTCACCACTCCTTTGGTGTATCACCCTTATCAGTTTAGTTTTAATTTTTGCATTTCTTATCCCTGTCTCCTTGCAAATTAGGATAAAATTAGGATCTGAACCTCTGCAGTTGTGTAAATAATAGATCTAATCAGAGGATTTTGAGGAACCAGCCTCTAATCTGGAGATTCCTCTCTCATCTTGCAAGTCCTACACTTGGAGAGAGGTTTCAATGTTGTGCAATCACACTGGATGCCCTAAACATCAACTTAGAACCTTGATTTGCATCCAAGGGTGCTGCTGATTTACAACAATAGTTTTGGCATGCCCGGTGGGACCTTAGAGGTCTTCCACTTGATCTTTTGTAGGTTGGTGTGTTCTTATGAAGATTTTAGCCTTTGGAGGCACTTGCAAACACATCTGGCGACTCCATCTAATCAACAACCCATTTCTGAAGTTGTAGACCTATTTTTCATCCTTTTCCATCCATTATTCTTTCCATCTCTTTCATTCTTTTCCATTCCATGAAGTTGTGTAATCATGACTTCATTTCCATCATGGAACTCACATTTACAATAGCAGTAATGTTTCCCACCTCCAACATGTTTTTTAAATCCTCCAAATCAGCATTTTGAACAAATTCAAAATCAACATACATACCCATATGAGCAGCAATGCCAAAATCAGTTTGGCTATGGAGCTTTCCAAGAGAAAGGGTGTGCATACAATGAAGACAATCAGATGCAAGATGCTGGTCTGTTGGAGAAAATCCAAAAGATAGAGGTAAACATGGTGCAATCTAGGGCTCAAGCAAAAATGAAAGCATTTGGAATCGGTTGTGGAGCACCCTGTCCATGGGTGGGACCTTTCCCAAGGCATTACAACCCTCAAGAGAAGCTTGACTTCATGATTGCAATGCTGCCATTGCTTGCAAAGTGGATTGAAGGAATAGAGGTGTATGAGAGGAGTATTCAGAAACCTTGTCAACGGGTAAGCACATGATCTCATGCCTTTTCTTTTCCTCTTTCCCAATCTGTTTTATCTCAGCAGTGTCAAGTTTTAAACTCTCCATATGTTGTCCCAAGTGTTGAATCCATTTCTCCACCTCCTAGTCTTCCACCTCATCTCACTTCTTCTATCCTTTTACCTTCCAAACAGTCATCCCCTCCATAAGAGCTAAATGAAACACCCTCTCCTCCAAAGAAACAAGAGGTTTTACCTCCTCCACCACCACAAAAAATTGCAAAAATCAGTCATGAAGGACAACAAAAAGAGAAGCCAAACAAGGATGAAGAAATTCAAATTTTGAAGAGTTGGGCTCCTAAATTTGGGATGAAGAAGATCCCTTTGCTGATGAAACCTTCAGAAGAGGTTGGAGTTACAGAACAAATGGTGGTCAGGACTGATTTTGTTGTAGCAGAAGAAGAGCAAAAAGGAGTTGCAGATCAACAATCAATTTGTTCAGAATATAGTGTCCATGTTGGCACCCTATTTGAAGGAAATGCTGATCCAATTCAAATTACAAAAATCAGTCATGAGGGATAGCAAGAGGAAGGAGAATCTGCTCCAAATCCAAAAGAAGAGAAGTACATTCCAGCTGTGGGGGAGAAAAGTGTAGATCCAAAGGCTTTGAGCACAATGCAGGTTATAGAAGAACCTTTAGTTCTTCTCTGTACTTCATCTCTCTCAAGTTCTACTACTGAAGAAGAGTTTGATCCCTCAAACTCAATGCTGGAGGATGAAAGAAACCATGGTGATCAAGTTTTAGATCAAGAGAACACCATGGGAGAGGTTGAACATTTGCAGCAGGATAGCAATTAGGTAGTTTACCTATCTGATTTGGAGGACTGTTTTGATGAAGAAGAACCGGTTGAGTTTCCACCATTCTCTCTTTCATCATCCATCTTCCAAACATAAGAGCCTGCTGTCATGGAGGAGAGTATTCATTTGTAGCAGCCTGCATCTTATAGAAGCTCTTTGGAACCAAGATTGGAAGATTTTAATCTTTCATGTCCTTCATTGGAGGAAGAGAAAGGGCAGAAGGGTTCTACCATTGCTTCCACACCATCCATTCAAGAAGGTCTACAAGAAGAATCCATTTTTGGAGTTGATAATCAGAGCTCTGGGCATCTCAAATGGAGTCAGACCTGGTCCAATTAGGTATCTTGGCTTCATTGGAGCCAAAGGAGAAGTCACAATTAGTCATGCTTGCTTCTGAGCATGAGGATGAGCTACAACAGTACCAAGTATTGGCTGCCTTACTTCTGCATCTACCAAATGCATAGCAACTAAAAGAGGCATTGGAGTTTTTTTTAGTTGACACCTTGATGATTTGGGTGGAGGACTAAGCTTCTTGTTGATTTTCCATTCATCCAATCATGACATGTTCAATACTAAATCAGTTGCATGGCTGCCACTTTTGAGAAAAGGGAATCAATTTTCTCACAGCCAATTGTAGGTTTTGTTTAGCCCACCTTTGCTTCCAATTAGAGTAGAGTAGCCAGGTTTGCTTTTAGTAGTAGAAGTGCTTGTGCACACTCTGCATGTTCCATTTGGCAGCATGTATGATTTTTAGTTCTATACATAGTTTTTGTGGTGCTGATTTTGCTCAAACCCAGTCCATTTCAGTGGCAATTTTGGTAAGAACGACTCCATTTCAGTGGGTTTTCAAGTGGCTCATAGAGGGAGGTTTTCAAAGTTCAGATCAATTTTAGATGACAACTGAAAGACTCCATGCCCTATGGGTGCTTCAGGCAACTAGAGTAATCATTTATCTAGCAGGCAGATGACCCCGCTGAGTCGCCAAAACTGTTATCAAAAATTCACCCCCTCCTAGGTAAACTTTGATCAACATTTTTCACATTTTTGAGTCCCGAGCAAGTATATTGCATTCAAGTGAGAAAAAATAACCTTAGACTGTGGTTCCCTCGGCTTCGATCTAACTCACCTGTCCACGGAGAAAACCCATGATCACAATCTCGCAATGAATCTTTTGAGTTTTCTCTCGATGAAAATGGTCACCGTGGGCCTAGAGCTCAAAAATCACCAAGTTGATATAGTGAACCGACCGAAGGTGAAAAAATTGACTAACTGTTGTTCAGTAAGGCTGGGACATCTAGGTAGTTAGTACGTGAAGTACGCAAAGGGCCCGAATTGGCCGACGCAGAAGAATAAGGCTGGGACATCCGAGCAGTTAGTACACGAAGGACATGAATCGGCTGAAAAGCCTTAAGGCAGCCCGGGACAGTTGGGCCGTGAGTACGCGAAAAGGCGAAGCGGCCGAGAGCAAACAAGAACAGTCCATTTCGGGTGGTTCGGAGAAATTTGTCCCAGGCAGTTTGGGACATCCGGGCCAAAGGTACGCGGAGGACGTGAATTGGCCAATTCGGCCGAAGCAGGAGACTTTTGTCCAGGACAGTTGGGACAAAAGTACGTGTGGGACGTGGAAAGCTGAAAGATCCGTCAACGAATCAAATCTCGCCACGTGTCTTCACCTCAAACAAGAGCAAGGAATCCCGAATCGGGCGGTTCAGAGATATTTGTCCCAAGCAATTTGGGACAGCCGGGCCAAAGGTACGCGTGGGACGTGAAAAGGTGAGAGGGCTGCAACAGAGACAAGGAGGCCCGCGGATGAATCAGATCGTGCCACGTGTCAGAAGAGGGAAGGTTGAAAAGTTGCTAAGTGTTTGGCGCAAGGTAAAAATGCGCCCCTCAGGCCCGAACCAATAAAATAGTGCCACGTGTCCAAGTTTAAGGGCCCGAAAGGAATTTTCAGAGGATGAGCCCACAAATGAATCATAGCCTGACACGTGTCATCCAAGTGGTAGAGCACGGAAAAAATTCAAATATTTTCCCGCCAATCCGTTTTGGCCTGTTTTTGACCTAAATCTTCAAATCGCCATAACTTTCGATCCAGGGCTCAGATTTTCGCGTTCTTTATATCAATGGAAAGCTGGAAAAATTCTCTACATGATTCCAAGGTTAGTCTTGCATTTTGGTTCAATTTGGAGAGATAAATTCAGGAAATGCCACTGGCGCGTGATAATAGCCAGAAGTGACGTTTCAACAACCAACCTTTAACGCAAGAGACAGTTCGCCATTTCTGCTAGATAGTTCGCCGCTTTTGCTAGGGTTCTCACCTGCCACTATAATGAGATGAATTAAATGCAATCTGGAGGTGGTTGGGGTAGATTTCGAATTCCTCTCTTCTCCCTCTCTCATTCTTCCTATAAATTGTAAGGAGGGGCTTCTTTCTAGGTTGTTCATCTTTTCAGCTCTGCCCTCCCTTCTTTTTTTCTCCAGGGTTGAAAATGGAGTTCGAACCTCCTCCCCTTCTCTGTAATGGCATTTTTGCCTTTTACTATTGAAATGATGTTCTGTGCAAACTTCTGAAGCAACAAAAACGTGTTTCGTGATGCATCTGTCCATCCTTGCTCATTCTTTTTCTTGTTCTCTTCTTGCCTCTCTTCATTGCAGGTATTTGTGCATGTTATAATGTTCATTCACTCACCTCTCCTTGTTCCATGGCAATTTTGATAGGTGTTCAACATTCTCCTTCTCTGGTGTATCACCGTTTTAGTGTAGGCTTTTGTTCTTTTCTCTTTTCTCTCTCTCCCTGTTCCCTTGGTGGTTAGATTAGGATTAGATTATCTTGCCTGCACTGGAATAGCTTGTGGCAGGTAGTTTAGGAGCAGGAACCATCCTTCTCTGGAGGTCTATCTCAAGTAGCAAGTCCCACAACTTGGAGATAGTACCCATGTTGTGCAATCACACTGGATGCTTAGAGTGATCAAACTAGAAATCTGATCAGCGTCGAGGGGTGCTGTGATCTTTCACTAACAGAACATTCTAGACATTTTGCCTAGATAAATAAGTCAAATGAAAATCCACAGAAAAAATTTATTTTACACATTTCTTTACCCTACCAACCTTTGGTGTTGAGCCTATGTCTCTTACTAGTGATGTAGGGTTTGGAAAGGAGAGAAATTCCCTTACTCCCCTATACTTTTTCCATGGTGATGAGCTTGTACTTCCTACTGGTAACATGGGACAAGGTGTATGGGGTCTCTTTGACAAACTTGAAAGTTAGAAACAATTCATTCAAATATTGTGAAATCATAAGTCAAAGCAAAGTGAGTTAGATGTCCAAAATTCCAAAAGAGTTTAAAACTTCAAAACCAGATGTTGTCAACCAAGTAGCCATCTATGGATCTAAGTCTAGATAAATTGGAAAGCAATGCACATTATAAAATATTAAGAAAACTTGAGTAGAGTGAGCTAATAGTGTCTCAATTTTTTTTTGTCAAATCCTTGTCTTTCTCTCATTATTACCATTCAACAAATTTACATAACTTGTGCCCTTTCTGGCTCTTAGTGTTGAGCCCTCACATCTTACTAGTTGTGTGGAGTTAGGAGTGGGGCAAGTTCATCCACTTATCATATCACTCTTTCGACACATTTCGCAAAAACAATACGAAGTACCAAAAGTTTCTTAGAGAAACTAAAGTTCAACATTATAATGTGATTGCATTATCATATATCAGCATTAAAAAACAAAAAAAAAAGATCATTCTATTAGCATTCATATCCACTGCATACATTCTGAAAATCATATAAAATGGAAGTTCTAGACATCTAGAGTACACATGTGAAGTGAGCCAAGAGGAATTCAACTCAGATACAAAGAATTACCGAACCAAAAAGAAGAGTCTGTATATATCATAATAATTCAAGTTTGTAAACAATGCCATCATGTGCTAGGAGTGGTCAAAACGCTCGCAATGAGCACGAAATATACAAAAAAATAATAATATAATGCCTGAAAAAATGGTAACAAAGCAATAAAATGCCTAATGGCCTGTCAGTCCCTATGAGATCCCTCGGATGGTGCACAGATGCGTCCATGACTCCTATTATGGAAATGGCGATGACAATGAACTGAATGGTGGGAGTGCTCGTGGTGATGGCCACTGGTTGTGGTCTCGCTGTGAGAGTGACTCCACCTCATCAATCACTCAACTGCCTCATACCCAACCACCTAAGTACGAAGAGAGGTCATCACCTCTGCTTCCCTCTAGATGGGTGTAAACACATTAGTGTGTTTGTCGACTACTAGCGGCTGGTCTGAATCCTCAGTCATCTCAGCTCGGGTCTTCCCTGAGGGGATCACTAGGGTGTCCACACACACCCATCTAATAAGCTCTCACCACTCATGTGCAGTCACTGTAAGCAAGAAAAGAAGTAGAAATGACAAGTTAGAATATTTCAAAACAAAAATACCAACTAATAAAGTCAAGAGAAGGGTATCAACATACTTGGATCTTCGGGCATCCAAGTAGGTTCAATGGCTAATGTTGTTGCTAGTTGCGGGGCCTCCCCAAAGCAAAATGTGAGACATTGTCCTATCACATAATCATTGTCTCCTTCTCTATCTCAAGGAAGTGGTCCCTTCGAGACCAAGGTATCTCTCTCCACACTCGCCTCCTCCCACTCCGCTCTCAACATATCCAGAGATTCATGCCACTCAGGGTCTCTCTCCTCCACCTCCATGTGAGTTGTCTCATAAGCCTCACCACCTAACCCCTCATCACTTGTCCCCTCTACAACCGACTCCTCCTTGGTCTCATACCCTGTGTACTCCTCAGAGTCGAAGTCTACATCAATGGGCTCATCCTCCTCTCTACTAGGAGTGAGAGTGGCCTCAATCTAGAGTAGGGGTACTCGATGAGCACTAACTTCCTATCGAGCATGAGCCACCCACTTAACTGTAATGAGAACCCTTGTGGAAACCACTGACCAACAAGGATCTCCTTTAGGGCCTTCCGAGCCTCCTGAATGGTCCTATATACAGGTGCCACGGGAGGAAGCATGTCAATGTAGGGAAGGAAAAATTATTGAGGAACCCAGTTGAATGGGTAGATCTCGACCCTCCCTGACCTGTCAACCAACTAAACAGTAGTGGATCAAGCTACCACTATGGTCACATCTTGCCCCCATAATCCTGTCATATCCTAAAAGGGTGTGGAAACCATGTCTGTTGTAGTCAAAGAAGACACTCGCTGATGTGGCGTCTAAAGAATTGACATCATTGTCCACCTAGCTACCCAAACAACCCTCGGGTCCTGCACTAGTATTCCCCTCCCATAAGGGGTAATGTTCTCGTATACCCATCTTATGACTAGCTTGGGATGGCTAAATGACTATCCCTATAACCTAACAACCTTGTATAGATCATGGTAAGTGGTCCCAAGGATGTCTACTCCCCAAGCATAGATGCGGCCATGTCCCTCAATTTGTGCAATAATGGGAGCCTAGCAATAAAGAATAGTGTCACCTCCCTTTTCCCCGATCAACCGTGAGGCCAAGATACCCATGATATCTCTACGAATGATGGGAATAGGAGTAGTGGCAATAGATCAGACCTTTATCCCCTTCTTCAAACCAAATGATACAACGTCATTCCCCATGTAAGTGGCCCACTGAGTCATCGCAGACCTACATCTTGTTGTCTCAAAGGTCAGTCTCCTCCCGAGTATTGGAAGCCCAAGAATACGATACACTTTTAATGTGCATTTTTCATCTTTAGAATCCATGCTCCTCCACATTTTTCCTTTTGTCATTTCAAGTTTGAGTCTAGTCCATTAGAACGTATTATTCTGCACTCTACATGGATGTCAGGTAGCGCAATCTCTACTCTACTCTCACAACTACCGTAGATGCATTCCTCCTTCTACATCAACCAAAACATAGAATGAGGGCAATTTAATAACATATAGAAATGGATAATCTCACAAAAAACATGACAAAATCATGCAAAAAATCCAAAATAGGCATTATTTAGCATGCAGTCTGGTCATACTACTATTTAGAAGGTTCTCAAGTGGATTTTCCAAACATGTTACTGACCCTACAAAACACTCAAAAACTTTGGCCATCTTTATTCTGTACATTTTATAAAAGACGTCCCTATGGGCGCCCCCCCTAGAGACTCATTTTATTACAAGAAACTTTAAAAATCCATCCCATCGGTCACAATTTCCAACATTTTTACATTCTAGGTCCCAAAAATCAAAAGTAAAAAAACAAACCTTATACCGCACAAGTCAATCTCCCGCTTGTGGATGCATGATCACTTTCTCGTACTGGTCTTTTTGGGGGTACTTTCATAGCCATTTTTTGTCTTTATCCATTTCTCCAAACGGCTCAAAAATCATGAGCTTGAATAAGTACGAAATTAAGCTGGAAAATTCCTATATATATATATATATGCTGTTTAAGAGTGTATGTGTTCACAGGACTGGAGTCATTAGCACAAGTATATCTCTATTACACCGCATAAATGGTCAATTCCATCTTTTCATTTTGATTTAGTGTCCATTTTTAGATCACTTTATCCATCCACATTTGAGTGCTTTTCTTCCTCTTACAGGTAGCAGGAGCTAGGACGGTGACATTTTGACACACAGGAATGTCAGGTACAGCTACTAACTCCCCATTTCAGGAGGGCCATTTGTCAAACTATAGATTTTTATGCCTCTTCATAGCTGAAGATGCTTCTCTGAGGGGGAAGTCATGTACGCACCCAAAATTACATGTGATTATATTCTTAGAAAAATGGTTACAAAAAGTACGTAATGAGGATTCATGTCCTGTGTATGAACATGTTCAAGTTCCTAAACCCATATGCACAGTATCTATATTTGTAGCCTATACATTCTTACTTTATCTTTTTCCATGCAACTCGCTTCATTCTTTCCATAGTTTTGGCCTTTAGTGCCAGGACTGCCACCTTGTCAAGGTAAGCAGTTCTTAGACTGCCGCCTAGGCAAGGCAACGGTCCTAGTACTACCGCCCCTACGTAGGGCGATGGTCCTAAGTGATTTTTCTAGAATCCATCATGTGTGTTTTTGACATATGACACTTCACGGAACTTAACTTTTAGGATGAAGATTGAGCAACTCAAATTACCTAATAGAATAGTCTTGATGGTTTGGTATTGCATGCCCTCTTCTATTTTTAATAGATTTAATTAGTTTTAACTGCCAATTCACCCCAATTATTTGACACACCAAGGCTACCTTGTGCATGAAGGAACATCCCAACCAATTCCTTTATATTCAATGCTAGTATTCTAGCATAATGGCACTGAAAACTTTATATATCTTGCATAGTATTGCTAAGAAAATCCCGCTAGAAATTGCATAGCCAAGCTGCTATTTACTTGTGACTATCAAATCTTCCACTTGCATTGAAATTAGTACTCCTTCAAGTATTCCATTTGCTTCAAGCATAGCTTCTCCTAGTGCTTCCTTTTCATTCACCAATTCCTTGAACTCATATGGACACATACAGAAAGAAAGGTTAAACTAAGGGAAAAATTCATCACACAACTGGATTTAACCCGTAGGTTCTGTGAATTCCAGGTTGGATTAACATGTTTGATTTCCTTCATTGTTTACAAATAGGAATCATTTTAGTTGCATCATGGCACATAGATTATAAATCAATTTTATTTCATTTGTAAGGAATTAGTTAATTTCCAAGAGGGTTGAAATATTTCATAACAACCCTCGGTGACAGATTCCTTCTTCTTCCTATGACCATGCATGATTTGTAACTGAGAGATAGAACCTTCTATTTTGCATTGTCTGCCACCTATAATCCAGATTAATTGGACTTCTTTAAGTAATGACTTTTATATTACCATATCACTCAACATAGGTGAATAACCATATCGGTTTATCTTGATCGCTCAATTACTTTAGTCGGAGGAATATTTTAAGAGAATAGAGTAGAAGCCAATTGTTGTTTGTAATTGTAATATTTTACAGTCTTGTGATTTATTAGATTCAGTATTCCTACATGAGCAGTAAAATTGATTCTTGGTTACATATTAGTTAATCTTGGACAGTTCAAACTAGATCTAGACTTAGATCCAGCTTCATTTAGAAAAACCATAGAGAATTTACGCTACTCGTTCATAGCCTCTAAGTGATCCCCTGTGCCAACTTAGCTACTAGCGGGATCACACTACCAGATCTTGATTCACTGATCTTCCAATAGTTATCCTTCCAGCACATTGTACATCGGCCTTCTCCAGTACATGACATCAATGCGGGGTTTTCCAGTGTGGTTGAAGGTTGCATGTCATTTTTCATTCGTATAGTTATCAAACACACATTAGAGAGAGAACATCCTAAATTAAAATGGAAATGCACTCCATTTCAAAGGAATGCAATATTTAATGAAGGCTTGGGGCACTAGGAAGATTAGAAGAAGAATGCATAACCTCATGGAAGGAATTCTTCCACTGCACTGCACTTCTTCAACGGGATGCAGCTCGAAACTCCTAGGGTGACCAGCCTTTGCAATCTCATAGAATCTGGAAATAAAAGGATCAAGGATCTCCATGAAAAAAAATCTACCAAATCATATCACCACACAATGATATAGAGGTTGTAGAGGAGAATATTGATGCCACATCAATAGACATAGAGCATGGAGCGATATTTGATGTTAGAATTCATGAGAAACAAGGTCCTAGCCAGCTCATAGAGGGTATGGAAGAGAAGAAGACATTACAGAAGGTGGTGGAAAATCTGCACAAGAATACCCTTAAGTAGTACATGGAAGAATATGTTCAGAGGTAGTTAGATGCATGGGGTGATTCATGAAGAGCATGAAGAAGAAGAAGTTGAACAAGGAATTGCACCTGAAATGAGTTCATGTAGCACTTAATGATGAGGACAAAGATGGCAACCGGAACAGTTGATCAAACAATGACTTAAAAACATAAATTGATGAAGGATAAAAATCTAGGCAAGATATACCTCAAGTCTATTGACCCCAAAATTGTCCATAGAATTGAGGAAGATAAAATGTCTGCATGGCAAAGCTAAACATGATAGTTTGTCAGACTTCACATTGAGCACATGTACCACTATGTAGACAATTGAGAAAGTGCTAGAACTTAATTCACCACCATTTTTCACCACATGTTAGGCGCCAAACTTTGCAGTCAGTTACAACAAGATCATGTCAAACACCATTCTTTTAGTGAATATAGAATTCACTCCTTAACTTTGTTTGATTAAATAGATACTATCAGGCTTGAAACCTATGTCAATAGGTTGATATGGAATTAATGGGAGAGATAAAAGGAAGAACATTATCTTCCAGCACCAAAAAGACATGGAGGATAAAAAAGGGACCATGAAGATAAATGATAAAGAGATTAAAATGTTGAAGAAGAAGTATTCCTGAGACAATTAAATTTTCATATGAGATAATCAGACATGCATGAATCTCTTCCAATGTGGGTACGCCTATTTTGTGCATGCTCATGAAAAGATGGTCATTAAATAACTCAAGCTTACTTATATTAATTTTGATATTCCATTTGATATTGGTTTAGCTAGGACCTTCATTGTAATATATCTAAAGTGCGCTTTGACCTTATGCACCAAATTTAAGTCTTGTTGTGTGAATTATATTCATGTATAATTAATGTCACTCTAAAAAGTATGATTAGGGATTATATTTGTAGGCACCCAAAATTGGGACATGACAGGGGGCTACAGTTCCCTTTTAATTACATACCCCCTTACCATGACCTCTTTCACATATTAGAATTCTAATTCCAATCTTCTTTATCCTATCATTATGCGTTGACTTAATACCTCACCCCTGGGCACCTCACCTTGGACCCATTCCAAGCCCATTTAATGACTAAGACTGATTCATCATTCCCCATAACCAATTGAGACTTCTTCTAAACCTATTATTAATTACCAGTTACCTCTACCACCAATTTCCTATGAACTGATATTAATTGAGAATTCAAGACTTTCCTAACCCTGGGACTATTCTTGACTCACACCTGCAAAGACAGAGTAAGAATGTTATTTTTAGCTAATAAGACTATTTCTGCCTTCTAACTGACATCCGGTTATTCCTTGATCAACATCAGTCAAGGAACCTTTGCCCCCATTCTTTTAAATAATACATTTTAACTCTTTTCTCGGGTTTGGTTATTATTTTGTTTGGAATTATTCTGACCTGCCTGCATTCCTACCAAAAATCATCATTGTGGCATTAAAATTGGCATTCCAATTTCTCAAATAAACACTAGAGTACCTATATCGCTCACCCAATGACCAACCTACTACTCCACAGCATTGAACTTCGTCTTTTCACATAGAACCAGACCTCATGTGGTAATTTCATTCTGGCATGACGTCCATGGATGATCAACCTGTCTACTCCTACGAGCACCCACTAACCAGACTAACCATCTGGCAATCTCCATATATTCAGATAGAGTAATCTTAACACAAGTTGTTAGTTCTTAACTTTGGTCTTAGATCTCTTATTCTATTCTATTGTATGGTTCTTTTCTCACATGTATACCATTTGTCACCCATCTAGCCCAATACCATACCAAATTGAACCTCTTTATTCCTCCAACCACCCTACTGGTATATACTTTCAACTAAATGACTTATACCTTATCTAAGACCTCTAATATCCCCTTTTCAATCACAAAGATCCAAAACAACCCTCCTTTCTTACCTCAAACACCTATTTTAGAATAATTGTGATTGGTTAGCTAACTATTCCTAACTAAAACTAGTGACTGACATCAGTTCCCTAACCGACATGCGATCTTTGAATGTAACGATATTCTACCCCTAGGCATCCATGAGTAAGCTCATTGGTGAAATTCCACCCAATACGACTCTCTTGGAATATCCTCCCATAACTTCACCCAGACCTCCATACTACCCCCCTGCAATCAAAACTGCAAAACTTGATACCCACCACCCTCTTTAAATTTACGAATTGTATTTTACTAAATAGGGTTAGATCTTAGATTATTAGAGTGAAATGTGTGAGATAGCCCCAATTATACAACTACTATTCCATGCACTCTCTCTTTCATATTACATTTTCTACAATTACTATTGCTTACTACTTCAACAAGTGCAACTAACACAAGAGCACCTAGGGCATAGCATGCACACACACACTAGAACTACATCCGGGTCCAAATTGTAGTGCATCGCTTAGTGATAAGTCCACTGGTTTGGTGGCTGAGGTTAGTCTGACCCATTCATTTGCATCTTTCATTTTTTTAGGGTTTGATACTTCCTTTTGCATTGTAGTTCATTTTCCAGCTCATTTGACATATCTAACACGATAGACAGGAAACACTTGAAGACAACTTGCGACCATACCAAAACTAGTATTTACACATTTACAGTGATCAGAGCACCCAAATTGTAGACTAGGGCACCCCGGGGTGCCACAGTACATTGCTAAGCGCCCTAGTCATTTCAGATCTCCCATATTTGTCCTTCATAGGGTCCTTGAGTGTTCTTCTGCACTTCCTGATTTCATTTCTAGATCTATGACAACCTGTGATAGACTCTACAAATCAGCTAAGTTATTTCTCTTCATTCTCTTGCACTTTTAAGGTTTCATTTCACTTAGAATATTTTACTTGCATTTATTTCATATTGTTTTAGTTCGTTGATTACAACATTTTAGTTCTCCTAATTAGATTAACATTAATATCTTATAACCCTATTTAGGTCTTTAGGTCACATTTTTGTTAATCATTAGAGGAAAACCCTTTTAGATAGAGTGAAAGATGCAAAAACTATCAAACTTGTGACTGCTGATAGTTAAACTAACATACACATAATAAAAAAAGTCATCAAATTCAACATTTTAAAACATGGTAAGGATAAAAATCTATTTGATACGGTCATACACATTTTCAAATTCTAATTTGAGAAAGATGGTTCGTTTTCAAGAGGTATGGGCCCATTCCATACCTTAACACATGACTATGATATTATCTAAGATATATCCTCCTTTAATAAATGCAATATATTCGGGTTTGATAAGACCCAAAAGGATGTGGTGAATGTAAAATGATAAAGCTTTAGTTATGATTTTGTAAGAGACATTTAGCAATGTGATAGGCCGCTAACTAAAAATGAGCTTAGGTTAACCAATTTTAGGTGTGAATTTGAATTTTTGTTAATTTTTTTCTTAAATATTGAAGAGATAATGCCTTGTTGTTATGTTTGTGGAGCTTATTTTCATGTTAGAGTGTGGTACACCTTCTATGTGTTACGCTCGGGTATTTTTACGGCGGTCCCGCTCGCCTGTGAGTGGGTCAAGGGGGTTCGGGGGGTGAAGCCCCCGAAACAAATTTTCATGGGTGGTTTATTAACCCATGGGTAATGGGTAACCGTTATGGGCTGTTTTTGGGCCCATGGTTTTTTCGGTACCCATTGTTTTGATACCCATGGTTTTTGCCTATGGTTTTGATACCCACAGTTTTGTATCAAACTACTTAAGCAGTTGTATGTTCTTATGCATATGATAGAAAAACAAGCAAATGTATTGCAGATGTGTTTTGAATTCAGGTGTGAATTCTGTAGAGTTTGTTGAGCATAGCTCCAAACGGATCTGGGTATTGTATTGAGAGAGTAGAGGCTTGTAATAAAATCTAAGCAAGTGATTCTTGGTGGACGTAGCCCAAATTGGGGTGAACCACATTAAATCTTGTCTCTCTGTGTTGTGTTATTTATTCTGTACTTTTATTTGAGATCTATAATATTTTCTGCATATTAGTTTCTATTGTTGTGATTCTGTAAGGGATTATTCCGCATATTTTATCTCTTATTTCCTAACAATTGGTATCAGAGCCTGGTTTGGTTTGCTGAAATGTTGAATTGCAGGGAAAGTTTTGTCTTGAGTGGGAGCTATGGAAGATCTAGGGTTGATGAATTCAACGAGAAGAATTTCAATATTTAGAAGATGCAGATGGAAAATTACCTTTATTGAAAGGATCTTTATACTCCGCTGTCTGAGAAGGTGAACAAACCCGCAAGTATGACAGATGCAGAATGGGATTTGTTGGATCGGAAGGCACTTGGAACGATCCGGCTGTGTCTTACATCTTTGGTATTATTTAATGTTTCAAAGGAAAAGACTACAAAAAGATCTAATGGATGCATTAGGGAAATTATATGAAAAACCCTCTACCTCTAACAAGATATTTTTAATGAAAAAGTTGTTTAATATGAAGATGTCTAAGAATAGTTCAGTAGCAGATCATTTAAATGATTTCAATATGGTTGTGAATATGCTAGCTTCGGTTACAATAGAATTTGATGAAGAAGTTAGGAATTTATTAATTTTGTGCTCTTTACCTGAAAGTTGGAATAACCTAGTAATGGCGGTAAGCAACTCAATTCCAACTAACTCGAAGTTGAAATTTGAGGATGTTGTAGGGGTGATTCTAAGTGAGGAAATGCGAAGAAAAAGCTTCAGGGAATCTTCTAATTCAGGGAATGCTTTGACAGTGGAAATTAGAGGGAGACAAAAGAATAGGAATAGAGGAAACCATGGAAAATCGAAAGATCAGGCAAGGTCAAAATCCAAGAGCAAGATTATATGTTGGAACTGTGGAAAGTCTGGGCATGCAAAGAAGGACTGTTGGGAGCTTCGAGACAAGAAGAAACAACATGAAGAAAACAAGGAGGCAAATGTGGCATCGGGTAATGTATGTCAGGATGCTTTGATTCTTTCTTTGCATAATATTAATGAATCTTGGGTTTTAGATTCAAGGGCTTCTTTTCATGCTACTCCACATAGGCATTATTTTGTTGATTATGTTCAAGGGGATTTTGGGCATGTTTTTCTTGGTGATGATGAGCCTTGTAGTATAGTTGGAAAAGTTTCTGTTCAGGTTAAGATGTAGAATGGGAATACATGGCTATTGAGGGATGTCAGACATGTGCCTACATTAAGGAGAAATTTGATATTGGTGGGGCAATTGGGAAGTGATGGTTGTACTATGATATTTACAGCTAACTCTTAGAAGGTCACCAAGGGTGCTCTTGTGGTGGCAAGAGGTAAGAAGGTTGGAACCTTGTATTTAACCACTGATAGTACTAATGATTGTAATCTTGTGGCTTCAGATGCAGATACAACATTATGGGACTATAGGCTCGATCATATGAGCCATAAGGGCATGGACATCATAAAGAAGAATTTTCCTGGATATACAGAAACATGTTTGGATTTCTGTGAGAACTGCATATATGGGAAACAGAAGCGAGTAAGGTTTCTGAAGGTTGGACCTACGAAGAAAGAGAGTAAGTTAGAGTTGGTACATTATGATGTGTGGGAGCCGGCTCAAGTATCATCTCTTGGGGGTTCAAGTTATTATGTTATTTTTATTGATGATGCAACAAGGAAAGTTTTCGTTTATTGTATTAGAAACAAATCTGATGTATTTGATACTTTTGTTAAATGGAAAGCCTTGGTAGAGAATGAAACAGGCCTTAAGTTAAAATGTCTCAGGTCAGATAAAGGAGGGGAGTATTGCAGCAATAAATTTGATGATTATTGTTCTAAGAATGGAATCCGCAGGCAAAAGACGGTTCCAGGAACCCCGCAGCAGAATGGGGTTGTCAGAAAGGATGAACAGAACAATAATGGAACGTGCTAGGAGCATGATGATACATGTAGGACTGCCTCTTTATTTTTGGGCAGAAGCAGTGAGCACAACTGTGTACTTGATAAATAGAGGACCCTCAAGTGCCTTGGATGGAGGCATACCTGAGGAGGCTTGGTACGGTATGAAAGTTGATTACTCATTTCTTAGATTCTTTGGATGTGAGGTGTTTGTTCATATTGACAAGAATGATAGGACCAAGCTAGAGGCTAAATCAGAAAAATGCACTTTTATTGGTTATGGTGGTGATGACTTTAGATTTAAATGTTGGGGTATTAAAGACAAGAAAATCATTCGGTCTAAAGATGTGGTCTTTAATGAGAAAGTCGTGTATAAGCAACAGTTGCAGGAAAACAGGGAAAAATCCAAGAAAGAATATGCAGTGGTAGAGGATCTTCCGGATGGGAAAGTGACCCATGAATTAGTTCAGGAACCTACTCGACAGGAACCCCAAACTCCTACAGTAAGAAGGTCTTTTAGGGTAAGAAAATAACCTGAATGTTTTTCTCTTTCTCTTTATTATTTATTGCTCACTGATAGTGGAGAGCCAGAGAGCTTTGATGAAGCAATGCAGGTAGATGCTAGTAAGAAGTGAGAGCAAGCCATGGATGAGGAGCATAAGTCTTTCATGGAAAACCAGACTTGGGATTTGGTGAAGCTATCGGAAGGCAAAAGAGCATTGCAAAACAAGTGGGTGTACAGAGTTAAAGATGAAGAAGGAGGAAAGAAAAGATATAAGGCCTGGTTGGTGGTCAAGGGGTTTACACAGAAACAAGGTAAAAACATGCAGGAAATAAAAGTACTCAAGAAACAGCTAAGTGAATCCTTTGATATGAAGGATTTGGGGGCTGCTAAACAAATCCTTGGTATGAGGATAACTCGGGATAGGAAGGAACGGAAGCTGACTTTATCTCAAGAAGAGTACATTAAGAAGGTATTGGATAGATTTAACATGTAGGATGCTAAACCAGTTGGGACTCCTTTGGCAGGCCATTTTAAGTTATCAAAGGAGCAGTGTCCCAAGACAGAGCAAGAAAGAAACCATATGTCTAAGGTACCTTACTCATCAGCGGTTGGTAGTTTGATGTATGCTATGGTATGTGTTAGGCCTGATATTGCCCATGCAGTAGGAGCTGTGAGTAGATTTATGAGTGATCCAGGTAAAGAGTATTGGCAAGAAGTAAAGTGGATCCTTTGGTATTTGAGAGGGACCATGGGGATAGTTTTATGCTACAGTGGATCAGACACCACTTTACGTGGTTATGTAGATTCAGACATGGCGGGAGATGTAGATAGCAGGAGGAGCACGACATGTTATATTTACATTGTAGGTGGGACAACAATAAGCTGGATTTCACGACTACAGAAGTTGGTGGCTTTGTCAACCACAGGAGGCTGAGTATGTTGCTGCCACAGAGGGAAGCAAAGAGATGATTTGGTTACAACAATTGCTTGAGGAGTTGGGGCATAAGCAAGAGGAATGTAAGCTGCATAGTGATAGTCAGAGTGCTATACTTCTAGCTAAGAACTCTGCTTTCCACTCTAGGACAAAGCATATACAATTGAGATATCACTTCATCAGGACAGCTTTGAAGGAAGATAAGTTGAAGTTGGAGAAGATTCATACCAGTTAGAATCCTGCAGACATGATGACCAAGGTGATCACAAGGGATAAACTAAAGCTATGTTCAGCTTTGGTTGGCCTTCGCAAATGACAGTGAAGGGTTGAGAAGCTTTCTCAGTGAAAATCAGTCTCCGAGTGGGAGATTGTTATGTTTGTGGAGCCTATTTTCATGTTAGAGTGTGGTACACCTTCTATGTGTTACACTCGGGTATTTTTACGGCGGTCCTACTCGCCGGTGAGCGGGTCAGGGTGGTGAAACCCCCTGATGGATGGGGGCTCGAGGGCGAAGCCCCCAAAGAAAATTTTCATGGGTGGTTTATTAACCCATGGGTAATGGGTAACCATTATGGGCTGTTTTTGGGCCCATGGTTTTTTCGGTACCCATTGTTTTGATACCCACGGTTTTTTCCCATGGTTTTGATACCCACGGTTTTGTATCAAACTGCTTAAGCAGTTGTCTATTTATATGGTCTTATGCATATGATAGAAAAAGAAGAAAATGTATTGCAGATGTGTTTTGAATTCAGGTGTGAATTCTGTAGAGTTTGTTGAGCATAGCTCCAAACGAATCTGGGTATTGTATTGAGAGAGTGGAGGCTTGTAATAAAATCTGAGCAAGTGATTCTTGGTGGATGTAGCCCAAATTGGGTGAACCATGTTAAATCTTGTCTCTCTATGTTGTGTTATTTATTCTACACATTTATTTGAGATCTATAATATTTTCTGCATATTAGTTTCTACTGTTGTGATTCTGTAAGAGATTATTCCGCATATTTTATCTCTTATTTACTAACACTTGTTGTAGGTCCCACCTACAAAGCTCCAAGTGGTTGTATCAAACTCATAGGGAAAACCATCAATACCTAAGAATTTATCATTAGCCATGCATTATAGAGATGCATAAAGCTCGTTCAATGTCATGGCCCTTTCAAGGGTTTCAACCAAAGAAAAGCAATTTAGCCAAACACTAAAATTATTCAAATCTAATTTTTAATTCCAACAAACTGAAAATGCAAAATCAGCGAACTGTACTCTTCACAAAATATGCCAAAACACCATGAAATACTTCAAATTCACTTGCCACAATTTTAATATATTTTTTATACATCCATAAGAGCCAAAATCAATTAAAATATTGAAGAAGCACACTATTGGAATTTAATTAATGTCCAGTTAATTGCAGCCAGAAGAAAATTGTAGGTCTAGGGTCTAAAAACCCCCAAAAATCATGAAACTTGAGATTTGGGCCTTAGAAATTATGAGAAATCATATTATCAATTGAAAATGCATATATAAATTCTCTAAACCCTCAAAACCCTACTCAAGGTAGGTCCCTCCACTAGAAAGAAGCCAATAACAATATGAAAATGATAGATATTTCCTTAAATCTACCTTATACATCAATTCCCAAGTCAAGATGAAGGGTTTTCGTCCTTCACTCAATCTCTAGAAGGGTTTTTTGTCCTTCTAGGAAAACACATATGAGGGTTTTCATCCCCAAGTGCAAGAATAAGGAGCTACTAGCTCACAATGCCCAAGTAAGATAAAATGCGCTAAGTCTAGATCTCAAATGAACCCTCTAATCTTCTTCTATATCCTCCTTTTGACGTCAAGGCTTGGAATAGCAAGACCAACCTCTTAAAGATGTTATTTTCCTTCATTATCTTTTATTAATTAATTAAAACCCAATCGACTTGTCATAAGAAAGAAAACACTAACGAAAATATAAAATATTAGTAAAAACATATCATATAGATGTTCAATTTTCTCCTCCTTCTTCGCTTCTTTTTCGTGGAGAAGGAATAGAAAAGAAGACCCAATAATATCTCTAAAGTGGGAAAAAGAGACATTACAGTCCTCCTTTTCCAAAAATTTTTGTCCCCGAGCAATTGCAAACCCAATGTATCTGATGTCCCATCTTCTTCTTTCCCTTCATTATGAAGTCCCACATCCTCTAATGATGAAAGTGGCATCCTTGATAGAGTATCCACAACCACATTATGATTTCCATTGACAGACTCAATATCAAAATCAAATGCTTGGAGTCTACTCGTTCCATCACCTATACCTACATGTTCTCCCTCAATGGAGCTTTCTATCCGGATCATGAGAACATCATTCAATATAGTTTACATGTAGGCTGAAATAAATCATAACAACATTAAGTCTCCTGGGATTCCATCAAATTTAGCACTAGGGTGGCTTGGGGGGTATCTTCACTAATGGAGCTTCACCACTATCCTTTTCATACTAGGAAACCTTCTTAAATTGCATATGGACACCGTTTTTTTGTGACCAAAATTATTGTGATCAGCAACAAAAAATGATGCAAATATGACAAACCCATGTGAGATTTGGTAATATGATAGATGTAGAAGTATTATGTACCCAAAAAAGTACCACAAAATCGCCATCTTCAACTGAAAACCCATAGGATCTCTCATGTGATTGAGTGAGAAACAAACTCCGCTACTCTTCTTGTTCCACATCTTTATCTGCACATGGAATAAACTTATCAATGAAAACAAAATTTTCCTCCATCAATTCTTCTTCATGCCTCATGGGTATGGTGAAAAGCACTCTTTCAATGCTTGTAATTATCTCATTTTCTCCTCTCAAGTGATGAGAATTTGAAGATTCATCCAAGTTGTCCCAAAAATTGTTGTAACCGTGTAATGTATTTCTCAAAATCAAAAGTATAGCAGCTGAAAACACATCAATAGTGATTGTAAATTGTAAAAATTTTAACCTCATGGTGAGAGACCCATCTTCGGTTGTCAAAAGAATGGACAAGGAGTTGAAATGGTTACAGAAAACGAGTGAAACCAAATTACAATAGCTGTAATAATGATTACCTTGGCTCCCAAAAGATGGTTCCAAGCTGCCCCAAACTGATTTCTTCAAATTGTAGCTCGGATCATAATTTATGAGTGCTGATATGCAATTAAAGCAGACACACTTTGGAAAAAAATTCATCCCAAACAATCCCACATAGGTTGGAACATTAGCCATACTTGTTCTCAATGATTGAATCCTCTTACACACAATTTGAATTAGGAATAATGTCTCCAAACTTGCCCCTCTATTGCTACCCCAAAAAGATAAACACAACCCAAATAAAATTGGGAAAGACATTTCATCATGGTTGTAGCATTGCATTTTATTACTTAGATTCAAAATTGTAGTAGCCAACAAATATCTTATGAAATTTACTCGTACCTTGTCCATGTGGCTAGGAGAAGGGAACCCCTTCCTTGTGATAAAAAAACCCCTTGAAGGCTCTAAAAAGAATGTGAAACCAACTGAAAGTGTTGATCATAACAATCACTAGATTTGAGACAACTCCCACAATGACTTGGTTCTCATTTTCCAAGCTACTCTTAACCATGTTACAAGGAAGACTTATACCAAAATACTTCCATAGAATTTGTGTCTCATCAAGCATTCTTGTAAGGCATTCTTTTGAGAACCAATCCCAAATAGAGGCATGACACATTACTTCACCTTGGTTTATGAAAACTGAATTATTGCATATCTTGTAGCAAGTTGAATTTGTATGTTTGTTGGATGAGTTATCCATAACCTCCAAATATATCCAAAAGTGGAAATCTTGAGAGTAACTTGGATCCCATGAAACCATAGCAAGCTGATTCATACAATCTCGATTATAAAAATAATGTATAGCTTGTTTACCACTAATCTTCCCATTAGTTTCATCATATTGCTCAAGATAAGGGATATACTGTAGCGATATAGGGGAACTTAATAAATATGAAATGTGATCATACCTCGAGTTACTATCCACATGTCCATCTTCCCATGTTGGATGAGGGGTGATCGAAGCATCCTCTATACTCCTAAACTCGTGACTCAGAATTTTTGAGTTAGAATCGACCTTCTTCTTCACCTCATATTTGAAAAATGAAGTTCTCTTGGCTTTGTATTCAACAATATCTTACTGATACTTGCTTGGGACACCTTCATGGTACTTTTCGGAGTCATGTACACTAATAAATGGCCCTTTATTGATTGTTGTTCTGAAAAATCCAGTAAGCTCTTTATTACCATAATTATCCAAATAGGATTCTTCCTTCCTTTATCCAATATTTGGAATGCTCCGAAGATGGATGGGGGCTTCTTGGAAAATATTATTTTTCCCTTTAGTACCCTTCATCCTCTCATCTTTGTTAGAAAAACGCTTATGATGATCAAACCCTTGCAAACACATATTGCAAGGGTGATGCAATAAATTAAATTACTTACCATTTTTTGTTGATGTATAAATTCCAACAGACTGAAAACCCTCATGAGTATTAGGTGATACCTCCCTTTGAAGGGCATGCCTCTCAACCGAAACATTCTGATTTGTAGTCTCAAGAACCTCTTGTATATATGACTTTCTTTCACTAACTTGTTGCCACATACAATCATTAGAAACCAAAATAACATCATTTATTTTCAAAGAATCTTTACCTTCATGTTGAATATCGGTCTTCCCTTGTTCTTGTTCTTTGAGTTCTTCTTGCTCCATCATTGCTATTTGGAATCTCTTCTCCTCTTCCTCTCTTCCGGCATGTTGAAATTCCCTTTGAGGTGTTTGAGACCTATGTCCATGCCTAGTTCTTCCTTTGTCCACTCCTATGAACTCGGCAAGTGAAATATCCTCTCGAATATCCCTTGGTAAGGCCATGTATTCTTCATAACTCGCAAAAATATTTCGTCCACTCATTGGCCTTGCTTCTTTCTTCGGAATAACCTCCACTCTAGGAAGGAAAATGAGCTTCAAACTTGATCCTTGGGCTGATCCCATAGGTCGCTCGGCATTATTATCTCTAAAAGAGCTACCTTTGCCACTTTGAACCCTAGGTTCAATCATCCTCTAGAGATATAGGGCAATAAAATCCATGGTGTCCGCAAGTATTTCTTGGCTAACAATTAATTTATCCATTGGAACCCTATGTATTTGAGAATACGTGCTCTAATACCACTGTAATGACCCTTTTAAGGGTTTAAACCAAAGAAAAAGAATTTAGCTAAACCCAAAAATTATTCAGATCTTATTTTTAATTACAAAAGATTGAAAATTCAAAATCAGTGAACTGTACTCTTCACAAAATATGCCAAAACACCATGAAATACTTCAAATTCACTTGCCACAGTATATATATAAGCCAAAATCAATGAAAATATTGAAGAAACACACTGCTGGAATTTAATTAATGTCCATTTAATTGCAGCCACAAGAAAATTGTAGATCTAGGGTCTAGAAACCCCAAAAAATCATGAAACTTGAGATTCTAGCCTTATAAATTATGAAAAATCATATTATCAATTGAAAATGCATATATAAATTCTCCAAACCGTCAAAACCCTATTCAAGATAGGTCACTCCACTAGAAAGAATCCAATAACAATTTGAAAACGATAGATACTTCCTTAAATCTACCTTATACATCAATTCCCAAGTCAATATGAAGGGTTTTCATCCTTCTAGGAAAACACACATGAGGGTTTCCATCCCCAAGTGCAAGAACAAGGAGCTACTAGCTCACAGTGCCCAAATAAGATAAAATTCACCAAGTCTATATCTCAAATGAACCCTCTAATCTTCTTTTATATCCTATTTTTGGCGCCAAGACTTGGAATAACAAGACCTACCTCTTAAAGATGTTTTTTTCCTTCATTAGCTTCCATTAATGAATTAAAACTCAACGGGTCTGTTATAAGAAAGAAAACACTAAAGAAAATATAAAATATTAGTAAAAAAATATAATATAGATGCTCAATGTTCTCCTCCTCCTCCACTTCTTTTCCATGGAGAAGGAATGGCAAGAAGACCCAATAATAACTCTCAAGTGGGAAAAGGGGACATTACATTCAATGTGAGAAGAATCACATTGAAGCCAAGTTGTAGGCGAAAGCTTTTGGGGAACCACATCAAGGCATTTCTGAAGTTTTTATCACATTTCCTCTATTATGGTTTGAGCTTGGAACACCATTTTGTAATGTTCAATGAAGGCATTAGAGATCTCAAGAAAATTAGTAAGCATTGTGATTCATTTGGATGGCCTTTATCTACTCTCTTTCCTGCTTGACATGAAGGGCTTTAAAAAATTCCTTGGAGGTATGATCTCCAAATTTGAGCCAATCTAAACAGGCCCATAGTTGAGATCCTCTAACAACATGGGCTTCATTGAGTTTGAGTTTATGCCTAATCCCATTAGCTAAAGATTGCAAAACAAGATAAAAAAGAATGTAATCCAAACATGTAGAATTCATATGAAATTTATTAACGGTAGTACAATTAAATTGCTTGCGAACCCACACCTCTTATTTATGTAATGGTGAGTGAAGGTGGTGGTGTGTTAGATGGCACTATTTCACCACTCTATCTAGGTAGTGGCATATGGAGGATGTGGCACCAAGTCCTAAACCATGGCTATGAGTTGGATGATCCCTTCATGTGAAAAAAGTTATGTGATGATGTAAAATTGATTGTGTGGCACTTTAAATTGGGCACATCCCCAAGTGAGTTGGAAGGTGATCATGCTATGATTGAAAAGCACAAAAACTTAATGGATGGTGGCAATTGAATTTCTAGAGGTATGAAAAAAAAACATGTTTTGTTAAGTAAGCATGACACGATCAAATATTTGAGAATCTTTCCACCTCAGTCTAGAAATAAGACCAAGTAAACCAATGCTAGGGGGGTAAATGCATGCTGTCAGAAGAGAGGATTTGACAATGCCCCAACGGCTTATAAAATAATACCACACTTCACGTTCACAAATACACCAACACATTAGAAGTGTGCCATATTTCCTTAAGATGTTTAATCATATCAAAGTCCTCATGATGAAATCCATAAAGCAAGTGTTAAGTTGTTTACCATCCATATCCATAACGTCATTCTTTTTGGGACATCTTTAGAAGAAAAGACATTAACAATACCAAAGAGTACACATTAATGTTCAAGATGAACCATAAGGCGCGATGGGATAGATCTTCTGTCGAGGAGGTAATTAAGGGTGTGAATCTCAGGGATGTGGAAATAATGGCCACCACCATGACCATCATCATGCAATGTATAAAAACGAGTGAAGTTTCACATTATGCATTTCAAGGAAGACTGAAGCAAGAAACCTACAATCTTAACTTCCTACAAACAAACAAAAATTAAGTTTCCAATTTGTTGAAAAACAAAACAAATATAAATTATTTTAGAGTTTGTGAGACCTCTTGCATTCTATGATATAAAAATCCATGGAGGAAACTCATTCATGTTGAGTTCCCCTTGTTCGTCCTAAAAATCAGAGCCAAATTTTAAGTAGTAAAACTATTAGACAAAAGAGGGTGATATTTTGGATTAATAAAATTATTGATGTAAATGGAGTGACATTTAGCCCCATTAACTCCCCTTAGTGACTCATTTCCACCTCATGGTGAGTTATGAGAACAACGAGAGGGTTACGAAGACATCGTTGAGGTCCCAACCTTGAAAAAAATTAATTTCTTTACATTGTCTTGGCTTTGCAAGGGCTTGGGTTTTAGGTTGAGATGAGTAGACACAGACCGCTTCATGAAAAATAACGTGGTCAATAGGTTTAACAATGTGTGAAATGAAATACCAAAGAGGAAGAGGAAAGTCTGAAATCTTGACTTGAACGAAAAATTTGAGGGAAACTTGCTAGGAGAATTTAATGCCTTGAGTTCAAGGTGAAAGGCCAGGGAGTGTATTTTGCAAGAATGAACAACTCGAATTGGTGAGAAGTGCTTAAACTTGTGAGGAATATTTGAAGGAAAATAGGGGAAAAAATCTTTGGTAAAGTTCTTGATGCCTTAACATGGATTCCTTTGGGATCCCACTGAAGTTTGATCTAGGATAAGATAGAATCTTAAGAGGGAATACAACCAACATAATGGCTTATAACACAACTATTTTCATACTATTTAATAATAGGCTCAAAAAAGCAGTGTTAATCAAAACATCAAGCACATAATTAGACTCATTACCTCATCATAAACCTTGGGAACAAGCTTCCTCATGTGTTTGGGAGCCATTTTTGTCGCCATATGCAACAATAGTTAATATAAACTAGCCAAGAATCATATTTAAAGGCTTAAGTCACCCAAAGGACACATTGAAATCCAAATAAATGTACACATGCTTAAGAAATCTCACAAGAGTGATTTGGATGGTTCGAGTGAGTGACAAGACAACAGAAATGAGAAACAACATGCAAAACCCTAACAGAGCCCTTTTACTAAAAAAAACAATTTTAATTTGGAAAAAGAGATTATATGGAACATAATACAATTTGAAAAACTAATTAGCAAGGGTAGTACTTGGCCTCCTTATAATGACTTGAAATAATTTTATGCCAATACAAAAAAAAGTGGGTTATGTGGTCACAATCTACCAACTTTTCAATTTTTATGGGTTATTTTATTGTTTTGTCAATTGGTAATTTTGAAAAAAAAAAATTACTAAGATTTGACATAGATATTAGAGCTATTAGAAGTGTCAAAATACCATTCCTTTGTCTTTCCTAGAATTGGTATGCCATACATACATTTATTAAATACAAAAGATTCCTAAACCATATTCTAAAAAGATTCTTCAATCATCACCATAGTTATTTTCCATCCCCTGAAAGTTCCATAAAGAATGACCCCTTTGGATGCATTTCAAAGGAATTCAACTTCCATTATTATGTTGGAGGTGTCTCTTACGGTGGAGCTTTTGTTGGAAAGTGTCAAAAATTTCCAACAAGATTTTTCTTATAGCTTTGTAGGAACTTGGATTCAGAAAATCATTTTTTACTTTTTAATTTACCTTATTTTATGGCAGTAGATATTTAATGGGAGAAGATATCTTATTGTGGTTGTTTATACTGCAATTATATAGATTAATTGTCAAGTTAGACACATGATTCCTCTAATGTTATCACAAAGACTACCATGTAAGTCTAGATGATCACACCCTATTCCACACAAGGATTTAATTTTGGATTATGTTAGGTATTCAGGGAAAATGTTAGTGGATTTGAATATTTATACTTGTGGCCTCTCTAGGCCGTAAAAAAGAGTCATCTCCAGACCATAAGAAGATAGACAGTCACAGAATAATAAGGCCCCGTCTATGTCAAATGACCAAATTGCCTCTTCCAGTGCTTTGGTTGTCTTCTGTCATCTGACAGCTTAGCGGACAATTCTATCAAGATTTTAGAAACAATGCGAGATTTTATTGATTTGATGAGGAGGACTTCAACCTTGAGCTTGATTGCTTATGGATTGGAGGTTGAGGATGTTGGCGTTTCGAAGGAGAGTAATTTGGTGGGAGAAGCCCATGTTAAGTGAGCGGGGGAGTTGGTGTGACTCAATCACACGACACCCTCTAGTCTTGCACCCCTCTATAATTGAGAGTAAAATGACCAACACCAAGGCAACGATTGTGTGCTTGAGTCTAAGTGAAGAGGATATGAATGTTTCGAATTGTCCAAGGAAATTTTAGTTTATAGTGGTGCAAAGCAACAATTGTTGCTCCTTGTTCATTTCCTTATCTACCGTGGTTGATGCTAATGTTGACGGTCGGTATGTTTGGATGAATGAACAAATGAATACTATGGCACTTTAAAGCCAATCATTTCTCTTTTTGGTTTTGTTTGTTATTTGAATCCGTTGTAGAGCATCCTCCTAGAATGGAATTGGTTTGGTGTTCATTACTTGGTATTGCTTCAATGGGAATCTAGACTACCTATTGTTAGATTGCCTATTGTAAAAATAGGTAATCATGTGACCATAATTCAATTATTTTTGCGATTTTGTTGTAAAGTACAACGGAAGGGATGTCAAGGGCCCCAAAGTTTGTTCCATACATCTTCCTCTCTATTTGCAAAACATGTAAAAATTAAATATATATCTAATCTGCGTTCTGTAGACTTTTACCTCATTTACATTCTTTCTAATTAATCAATCTTCAACCATCTACATTGCAACATACAAAACAAAACAACATTAACATATACATTACAAAACAACTATCATAATAAAAAAAATATTTGCAGAATAACTTCTTATATATCCCTTGCAAGGCTTTCAACATACCTTGCAACTCATGTGCAAATGCTAGTTATTATTCCCATATGCACCATACATAATCTAATTGCAGCGAACATTCAAATTATTTCAAACAAATATTGTAAGAATTATAATACAAAATGTAATCCTAAAATCATTGAAATAGTCCAGGCCTTATTGAATGCTGTTGGGGTGTATTGGTTGAGGTTGAAACCTCCGGTGGTACTCAACCAAACCAATATACAGTAAATTGAACTCAGATTGGAGATGATGGGGAGTCCCTTTAACCACACCTAACTGGCGGACCAGACCCAGACCTCAAAAAGCTCCTGTACCTTTTAATAATTGGAAGAAGGTGGATTATGTACAAATGCCATTGGCCAGTTTAGGCTTATCATCATTATGCTCGGAGCTTCTAAGGGATATAGCCAGAACCGGAACTGTAAATCCCGTGACCTGAATATTTAGCAAAGTGCTTGTTTCCCAATTTACTTTGACATAAATAGTCCATCACTGCCTACTCCTTTTCGCATTGGCACAAGGCACAACCCACAGTAGAAAACCAGATTTTCTCAGTGGTCGTCTTTTTTGTCGCATTGCCTGACACAAGAACAAATGGTCATTAAGTATTTTAAACAACTCACAAAATCGGGTAAAATTTTAATCTTAAAACTCTTGAGACAGTACACGGATTATCTTTGCCATGAGCCGATTCCATCTGAAGAGCAGAGTGAAGCAAAATGGTCTTCAAGAGGTTACAAGTATCTACCTTTGGCCTATCAGATTTGAGAGCTTTCCAACAAAGAATACGGCCAGACTCTGAACTAGATCCGGATGCACTGCAATTATGTAAGGCAAGCACAAAATGTTATAGTCTGTTGAAATTCAGATAGTTTATAACAGTTTACCAAAAATAAAGTGTGCCAAATTTCAGACAGCACAGTAGCACGGGTCAGAAACCCATAAAAATATAGTAGACTCCAGGTACCAGATATATATACCAAAACCAACCTATGCATGGCAGATTGCCCAAAGTAGGCAGGCATACCACTTTTTCTCTTAAATAAGAAACCAAAGCAGGGAAAACTTCCCAGAGTATCCAGAGGTCCATTATGGTTCACCAAAAAAAGCAAAAAACTATTAATTGCAGAAAAAGGGCTACAGACTATTAAATGCACCATTTTTTTTGGCTTAATAGGATGCCAAAGAAGCGTTAACACAGAAAAGCCCTAGTGACATTATCTGCAAAAGAGCTGGTCTAGCCATGAAAAGTTATAGTCACTAACATAATGTATCATCCGGTAAAAAATTGCTTGTAGAGCAGAAAAAAAAAACAAAAACTTCATGAGGGTGAGATAACATACACTAAATGCAGTGAATTAAACAATGAATAATTTATTAATTATTCCTCATGTTATTAAATTTTATCTATGTAAGAACATAAACATGGCTGCAAACAATAAAGAAAAGGTCCTATGAGTCCCTACCATGCAGGGAACTTTATAAGTAAATATCTAAATGGATAACGTGATTGAAACCCCTTTCCTTTTTTTATCACACCTTATACAAGCCAGTTGCTGTGATTTTTGGCTTCTACAATAATATTGAGAAGGCTAAGAATGCAATTAAAAATCTAATTGCAGGTTGAAATTATATCATTACACCCATAATGCAATAAAATGGTCCAGACAGTCATGGTTATTAAGTTCAACCCTCTGTAATAACGCCTCTTGTTTTCTTTTTCTTTCATTTCAGAACACCCGTTGTCCTTTAAATGGGCGACTCATATTATACAGGTATTCTGCAAGGTAATCCTAAGTTTCCTGCAATAGAGGATCCTGTACAGCTAACAAAAATATCCTCCAAATCCTCAAACAAAATTTAACATTGGCATAAAGCATGATGAAAGCAGATCAGCATACGAGGTAGAGGCACTAAGGATGGAGGTTGGGTTTTTCTCAAGGTTTATCCATACTAACAAATGTCTCTCAAATGAAAGAAAGATAATAAGATCATACCCGACTTTTGCTGGGCCTAAAACGTATCTGACATGATTGGCAATGCAGCTTACAAGATGGAGCTACCTCCCCTCATGGGTCCCCCTAGTCTACCATGTATCATTAATAAAGAAGGTAATTGACAATTCAATTCTAATGCAAGTAGCTGGCATGTGGTGGACATAACCCTTGCATAGGCTTCTAGTAGTTTCTAAGCTCTACTCTTTCTTGCTGGTCAGCCTAGTAAGGAGCTGATGGGTTTCCTTAACCTATTGATGCCCAGACATATAGGGAGTGGTTTGTCACTGGGAATCATCATCGTGTAATTTATCTCTTTGCTTGTTTTATTTGGAGGTTGCCCCTCGAAGTGGATTTTATTTCTTGTATCACTATTTCAGCACTTTGTCTTCATCTATCATTTTGGATTTGTTACCCTGCTCTACTTCACAATTTATTTGATAGTAAAAACAAGGGGTTCTATTGGGCTCCTCACCTTTTTAGTTAAGCACCAAAAGTACAATGCATTTGATAGTTATGATTGGTAAACTAACATATCAATGCTTTAGGCCAAGATGACATGTCCCTATGGCAGCTTCACCACCTGAGCTATCAAGCCTATCCCTGCACAGATTCTTGTTTGTGGAGGATTTTTTTTGGCTGATAAGCATGGGAGAGAAGTCTACATTGGACCATTTGGGGTGAGGAGACTAACCATTAGTGTATCCCTTTGAACAAAGAACTCAGGCCAATTACCTAGAGGTATCAAAACATAAGCCACATCCATGGCAAGAGAGGTGCACATGTTCATGTTAAGGATTTCATTAAACGAACCAAAAAGGACTATAGAAGATTTCCACAAAGGTGGGCTTATGATGCATGAGCCATTCAGTTGCATCCTAGCCACTGAATTTACTAACACTTTTCCATGACAGGGGGGGAGTAGGAGCAGCAGATTCATTCTGAAAATTATTGACAAAGCAGTGTTTCCTTGGTCGATTTCTTCCAGGTATGCCTCTTTACCTAGAGGGAGAGTGAGTGGCATTGCGCTATAAAGATTTCACAAGCAGTGACCCGAAACTAAACATCCAACATCCTATTGTGCATGGTCCTTTCTTGACAAACACTTTTTGGAGGAGAGTGCCATTCAAGAAGTTCTTCAGTGAGCCCAGCAAGAGAGTAAATTGCATTATCATTATTCTTAGTGCTTGGTGCTAAAGACTGGTGATAAAATTCCTATACCTCCTCTAGCTCTGCAACAAGTGGAAGGACCTTCGGTGGAAACATGGTTTTGAGAACAAACTGAAAAACATAGAAACTTGGTGACTCCAGCCATTTTGTTGAGAATGGCATCGCAAATGGATTCTCTAGTCCGCTTACCCCAAGAATGTATCCTCATATGTCATCTCTGAAAACTTTCCTAATAAGATCTTCCCCACGACCGTCAAGTGTAAAACATGCCCGCAATCTAGTAGAGAAAATTGACCTTTCCACCACAAGCAAAGATTAGGCAGGCCTCCTTTTGTCACCAAAGGAGAAGAAAGAAATTATAATATGTTGCAGAGAAGAATAGAAATATTTAGTGAGAGAAGAGGTTCATATTTAAAGGTCAAGTGTGATTTACAAGGCTCGAGGGAGTAGATGCGTGCCACCTACAATAGCAATCAAATCTCCTTCGAATCGCAGGCATTGTAGGATGAAGAATTATTATGCGTAAAAAGAAATGAAAAAGGGACCTGCAATTTGAATTAAGACGAAAGCCAGGTCCTGCTAGTATAGGAGAAATTGCTCATGACTCTTTGGGGCCCCTCTCTTCTTCTTTGCTCATCAGTTGGAGCATTACACTGATAATGTGGCTGAAATTATGGCTGTTCAACGTGCTCTTCTAGAGGCTACTAAATTGGGATGTCCTTGTGTCATTGTGGAATTGGACTCCAAAGTTATTATCAATATCCTTCGGGCCTCGGATCAGCATGTGTCTAATAATTGGCTTATAGCCAGGATTCAGGAGCATATCAAAATTATTGCTAGCAATTTCCTTCCTATTATATATTCTCATGTTCCTAGGGAGAAGAACAAGATGGCTTATGCTTTGGCTAATTGGGCTTTAGATCATTCAAATCTGATCCACTTTGGCCCCCTTCCCGTCACTTAGTCGAAGGATAAAAGATAGCAGATTGAGTGAATCCTCTCTTTGAAAGATAAGGATGGATAATTCTCAGATATGCTATTTCTTTCTCTTTATTTGTACTTGGAATTCTAAAGATGCCTCCTCTAGTAAGAGCATAATTGCTTGTGATTGTATCTTGATTCTCATATTCTAATAATTTATAGTTGGTGTTTTTTGTTTTAAAAAAAAATAAAAAAATAATGAGGTAGCTTGTGCTGCTAGAGAAAGCCGTGTGAATTATTAAACAAAAGGGTAATGTGAAATTCATGCTTGCCAAGGTAAATCATTAACAATGGTTGATTCAAAGCTCAGCAATTCCAGAGGGAGAAGCTTTGGAGTTTGGAAAACAACCCTAGATCCACTCATGCATTGGCGAGAAGGTCTGCTGCACTGTTTTCTTCGTGATAGCAGTTAGAGAAGGAGATTTAGGAGAACAAATGAAGATATTCTCTGATCCGTAAACCAGGTGGATTTTCCACACTAGAATTCAGCAACACAAGCCTTGTGATTCCTAGCTTACAAAGTGTCTGTAATTGAATTCAATTGCATACAAAATAGAGATATGACGTACTGAAATGAACGTGCAGCATAATTAAAACATACACACGTGAAACAAGGTACACCAAGCTCAAGTGAACACAAGATTTATCCTGGAGAAAACCCAAGAAGGGAAAAACTCTAGTGGGTGAGGCAATTACACTTCCCTTTCCGTATGTAATTCACTAATTTGTACAAGATACTGCCATTAATGGCCTTTATGAAATAGACCTGCACTCTCTCTCTCTTCAAACCTTGCACAAGCTTGCTTAATACCTTTCAAACACTCTACAACAGCACTCAACAACAATCGCTCACTGCTAGAAAGTTTACCATTGAATTTTGGACCCTAACTACATCTTGCTAAAACTTGTAGCGGGAATCCGATTCCATAACTCTTCTGCCACTCTTGATGATAACTGACCTCCATTAGACTTGTAATGATACCCCTGAAATCTGAATCCTAACAAAATGCTCAACCAACCCCAAGAGAATTTGAAACGTTTGTAACCGTTTCAACACACATTTTCTAAGATGTGTGGTGCAACCGCCGGTGCCTGTAGACTAGCAGTTCCACAGGCAGTTGCACAACTGCCGCCTACATATACCAACGGTTGCACAACTACCCCACTGCCACTCTGCACACAATGGTGGTTTTTCTATGTAAGCAAAATTGTTCAGTGTTCAAGAGCAAAACCTTGACTTCTTCAATTTAGGGATGTCTAGAACACCACCCACACCGACTCAACCATTGTTGCATACATGATTGAAGTGTTTTACAAGAGATGTCTTATACAAGTGTTTACAAATAAGAATTACATGAATTGAGCATTTTTTGGATCCAAATTTGGATCATACCTCCCCAACTTGAGGCTTTAAGTCCCTAAAATCTTTAGGAACTGATTAATTGAGGATATTTCCTTCCCACATCTCTGCCCTCTCTTGGAGGTCTTTTGAACTCCAACGTTCACCTGTTTGTTCCACCATGTGTGGCCAATTTCCTTCAATCAAAGAGGGTTGAAGACAACAACTAGATAGTAACTTTTGCCCTATGTTTTTTTTATATTAGTGAATTGAGGTTATCTATAGGAGCCCTCACCTAGGTATTAGAGTAACAAACTTACAAGCAAATAGCTACATAGAGAGCCACATGGGCCCATGATAGATCGAAACAAAATTTATGTCGAGTGTCACACAGGCCTATGACACGAAAAAAGGAGACTTCATTTAAAAAATGACAAAAGATAGATAATTATCGTATGTATTAATGGCCATAGCTGCTTAGATTGTAGAATCCATCACTGTTGAAGTTGGAGTAGAGCTAGGACAGGGAGATCCACTTCTTCATCCTTTATCTTCACTATTTGGTGTCCCCAGATTTCATCCTGAAATCTGTGACTACCCTATCCGAAAAAATTTCGTACTTTTAAAATAATGGGTCGTTTTGTGTTTTTATTGCCTAAAAGTTCTTGTATTGCGTCAAGATATTCCCAAAGAGCCATATTAGTCTTTTTCGCCAAATACCCAGATGCCCAAAATTGTTACAATCTGTCGTCGGGATTTGTCTGCGGGAAATTTGTATTTAATTATTTTGAGCCCCGTTTGAGGCTATTTGCGCTCTGTTTTAACTTTGTTATGATCGAACATGTGATTATTCCCATGTACCAGAAGGGTTTTAACTTGGAATAAGTTTTGGGCTTTATTTGTGACTTTTGGCAATTTTTCGTGTTTTTGTGTTGTCCCGTTTCGTTTTCTATGAAATTTCTCTAGAACAATTCCTTTCCCGGGTAAGCCCGATTCTTGGCCTGGAGCAGCTGGAGAACATATACGCACATTATGCTTGGAGGAAGTCACCATCGGAGGTCTGGTTCACTGGGAAATGGCGAAGTCGTGCACTGAAAAGCCCCTGCGGGGTTGGGCGCATTTTTGGAAAACAAAGGATTTAAGTTATCAATGGGAAAAATAGAAGCAGCAAGCAAGGTGGGAATTTTGTACCTGCCTAGCAGGGTATTTTTTCCCGTGATATAAAATTCACTTAAACTGCAGTGGGAAAGTTAGAGGCCGCAGGCAGGCGGGAATTTATTGATTGCCTTGCAGGGTAAAAATTCCCATGGTGAAATAAAAGAAAAGTGACTTAAGTGAAATTATGGGATTTTATTGCCTGCCTTGCAAGGTAAATAATCCCATTGTCAAAGTCAAATCACTTAAGTGGATTATGGGATTTCCGGGGCTGCCTTGCAGGGTAAAGAATTCCATTGTGAAAAATTCTTAAAAATAAAATTCTATTATGCAAAAAAGTGCGACCCCCTTTGGTGAATCTAAGAATGGCAGCCTTAAAGTGGATTAAATTAATTAATTTTTTTTCTAAAAATATTAAATGGCGCCCAAGTTGTGGAAGAAAGTCAACAAAGCCAAAGGGAATAAAAGAAATAGAATTAAATAGATTAAATTGATTAAATTTAATTTATTTAAAGGCTGCCCCCCTTCATGTCAAAAAGTGCGCCCCATTTAGGATAGATTTAATGATTTTTGAAGCATTAAATCATTAAATTAAATTCTATTTTCAGTGGCTATGGTCAAGGCACACTGTGAAGCTTAAGTGAAGTGAAGAGTGGATGAATTAAATAAATTAAATTTAATTTATTGGATGGGTGTCCTTAAACATGCTATTTTAACAAAGAGAGAAGCATGATTTTTAATTAATTAATTGCCAGGAATAGGAAGGGCAATTATTAATTATAGAATTGTGAGGGTTATATAAGCATGGGCTGCCATAAGAGTGAATTATTCTAATTCAAAGGTAAAGAATTGCAGCCAAGAGGAAAAGTGCGCCCCATTTGAAGAAAGATTTTGCTCAGACAAAGATGAAAACAAGGCTAAAAGCTTCCAAATTTGGCGCATGCTTTGAAAGAGGTTGATTTGTGTTTGCATAATCTGTTTGTATAAGTGAAATACAGGTGCTAAGGTGAAGTTGGAAAAGTTCATGCTCTCTTTATGTGCAAATTAAACATCAAATTTTGGGGCAGCAGGCTTGAATCCCTAGTGCAGATTTTTACAATTAAAATTCACTATTCATGCTCCGGTGGCTATCTTTGTCTGGATTAATTGCAGGAATTCATTACAGGTGCCTTACATAAAGAAAATGAGTTTTAATCAATGTCCAATACATTCCATATATCCTCCGAATCTGAAGAAATATCCAAATCTGGTCACCAGTTTTGAAGAAATCCGGCCAAATAAGAAGAAAAAGAATTATTCAGACAAAGATAGACAAAGCCATGGCGAAGAGAGATGAAAAAGAAAGCACGATGGAGTCATGCATCACTTCCAAACTTGCAGACATAGGAGACACAGATCTAGGTTCGGAACCTCTTTCCGAATTGATTGATAGATCTAGAGCGGGAAAGACTTCACTCATGCATGCGGTTAAAAGCAGTGGAATTATTCGAGCTGCAGCCTTTCCATGCATAGCCCAGTTGCCAGAGTTTGTTATGGAGTGCGCTAGATCTTACCATCCTTCATCCAGATGCAGTGCGAGATGCTACGGGGAAAACAATAATTCAATTGGACGCCGAGTTCATCAATTATTGTTTGAAGATTCCGGTGCGAAAGGTGGTGACTTCCATTAGTCTTCAGGATGCCGGCAGCAGGTGGGAGAAGCATAGAGCTGATTGCATGAGCATCAATGAATAGCAGATACATGAAGAAGCCTAGATCTCCTTCAAAGTTCCCAAGAACTCTTCCGTGTTTACAATTTCCGCGGTCCAATTTGGTGCAGGAGGTCGATGACATTGTCAAATTGTTATCTAGGATTAATGGCGAGGCGAACGCTTACACTTTCCACGTACATGGATGCAATGCTTGCTCATCAGGACCATTGAAGTCAACAAGGTTGATTCCATTTGATCAATTGGTCGGAAATTATTAGCGACAACATTGGTGAGCAACTCTGGAACCTGAAGCGTACTTTCAGCTTCAAAATGACTTCCTACTTGGAATGTATGCTGCAGCTTCAAAGGCGAAGGCTTTTCCAAGCTGGATAGATGTGTTCTTTCTAAAGACCCCCATTTCGAGTGCTACCCACAGCTTACTGTACCTGCGTGCGAGAAAGATTTTAAAGTGGTAAATGATGAATTCTTCTATGATTTCATTTGCAGGCTAGACAAAGACTTGAAGGCGAACAGGGTAAGCAAGGAAGCGTGGGAAGCTGTGTCCAAGATTGGCAGTCTATTCATTCAGTTTGCAAATTTCACATACCTCAGGGTTATTTTTCTGAGAACCAATAAAGATGCCCAAGTATCCGAATGATAGATTGAATAAGCCATGGAGCTGAGCAAGTCAACTTGTGGAGATACACGATCTTCAGTCAAAATGGCACAAGTCTACGAGCTTCTTCCCAATCACTGCAGACATTATAGCTGCCATGCATTCATAGAGCTCGAGGGATGGATTGATGCAGATGTTATCTGAGTTGCTACATGGCAAGAGTTCTTCCCCATTAAGCACGGATCTGTAACTTCGATCCATTTAGAAGTAGCCAGGAAGAAATCTCCACAGGAGTACGCACATGTGCCTTGATATTAGAAGATTTTTGGATGAAGTCTTTCAAAAGTGAGTACTGAGGTTAGAAAGAGAGATTTCAGCAGAGCTATCAACAAAGCAAGTGTTCGACTTTGGACTAGCGCGGATACCTGCGGATCTTAAAGATGATGGGAATGTGGTACTTGACACTTACCATCAAATGGGAGGAGATAAAGCTGTACTGTAGGATAACGTAGGAGGCTAGCCATACAATTGAAGAAAGATCTGGAGTTGTTGGCTAGATTTTCTGCATAGCATCAAACCTAGGCAGTCATGAGATAAATCTCCCTCATTTAACCGGTGAGGCTCCCGTGTCAGATTTGTCAATATAAATGTGTTTTTATCTATCAGGGGTTTTACTTTAACTACTTAGTTCATGAACCATAACTAAGAAGTTCTGCAGCAAGTAAGCAGCTGTTTAAGAAAGGAAAAATGATATAAGAAGAAAGTCAAGGTATTACAGAGAAGAAGTAAGGAAGATGTGCATCCCAATTAGTAGATAGCAGAGCTAATTGCATGCACATAGAAGAAACTTAATAGATTTGAACACACAGAATCATAAAGCAAAGGCAGTTCTAGATCCAGATCCAAAATAACACAAAGTTTACTTTAAAGATCTAAGATTTAAAAGCAAGAAACACAGTACGCCGTGACACAAAGTTCTCCGGAAACCTGCTTCTTTGTATTCCTCTGCAACAAGTGGCTCTCAGGGGTTCAGCACAAAGTCTAGAACACAAGATTGCTTCTTACAAATTCTGATCGATGATTAACCCGTAGGTTCTTCTCCTACTTATAGAATGTAGGAGGGAAAGTACAAATAGAAGACTCAAACTGAACTAAAGTATGAACAACAAGTAAAGATGACATTTGGCAATCATCCTCAACTAACTTCTTCTTAAGTGACACATGTATCACTTAACTAATAGAAAGGTTCCACATGACTTCAAGTAATGGTTGCAAAACCAATAACTTAGAAGTTTACAATTTCATCCGGGAACATAGAAAGTAGAAGAAGAAAGAATAGAAGAAGTCATGCCAGCTGTAACATCTACATCTTCTTCTTGTTCTGATATCTGATATACTTGTCGAACACATAATTCAGCATCTTTCCATCTGTTTTAGCCACTGCTTCCTTTTCTGTCCTGAATTGCAGCAACCCTTCATTCAACACTTTGCTGCATGCTTCCACTTCTTCCAAACTTGGCCCAAATCTCGCAATGTCTGCCTGCAGTGTCACCAGCCTACTGATAGAGTTCATCGTGAAAGGCTTGGTAGCTTTATCAATTCTCTTTTGTACCATCAGAAGAGAACTTCCAGGGAATCATGCACCTTGTTAGAAACAATCCGCACGTATGAAGTAACACCTCCATCCACTCTTTCCTCAGTGAAAGAAATGATACTGTCCCGGCAAATCTGATGTTCTACTCTCAAGCGCCTGCATCCTTTTCAGCAAAACTCTGCAGATCTCCAAACGGAAAGATACTGCAAACTCTAGCTGCTTCCCCTTCTCGACTGATCCATCCGGCACAATTTGTTCTGCAACCAATACATCTCCCGGCAGCTTGTTGATCTCGGCCAAAATACTCAGGTTACTCTCTGCAACTGTATTCATTCCTTCTATGCTTTCTATCAGTTGCTTTAGTTGATTTGATGCATCGTTCATAACCTTTAGGCGGGCTGGCACTTCCCCAAGTTGCACAGAAGTTTGACGAATAATCAGATCCTTCCATTCGTCAATAGCCTTTACTTGATTGCTTGCATCTTCCATTTGCTGCATAAGATGATCACTCACCTACGCTGAAATGGGCTGAATGGAAAATTTAACAACCTTGGCTATGATCTCACATAATTGAGATACTTGCTTCTGCAGCTCTTCTTTCTCCGCCTTTTCACTGTCAAGCCTAAGGAACAAAGCATCCAACAACGCCTGCGTGTCCTGCTTCAATCCTTCAGTGGTAGCTTGACCGAGTGGTATTTTGGTCACCGTCACATCTTCTTCCGTGAGCTCCTCTTCTACCTTTCCTTCCGCCGGAATTGATATCTCAGAAAACTTCTCTCCCCGAATCCGTGATGATCAACCTAGAAGTTGCTTTAGCAACTTTAGGCCTTCTGTCTCTTCTGCTCAGATCCTGAAGTAGCTGCAAGTCATTTTCCTCTAAGTTCATCTCTACTCTTGCTTCCGGAACCAACTGCATAGCTAACCATTCCGAGAAATTACTTCTCGTAGAGTGAGAAGTCGCTGAGTGCACTACCATCTCCCGCTCTGCATCCTCTCCATCAGAAAGTGCCACAGTATCATGGCTGCCATCTTTTGAAACATCCAAGGACAAAGCTCTTTCGAACTCCGTCATCTGCAGCTTTAACACCTCCTCTGTAACGGGTGCTGAATGAAGTGGCTGCGGAGAGAAGACGAACGTCGCTGGTTTCAATGAAGGCATGGAAACATCCTGCTGTTGTGGTGCAATAGTTGGTGATCCTCTAGGTATTGGAGAAGTCAGAGTCAAAGCTATGGTCGTAGAAGTGGTCTTCTCTTTCTCTTGAGATCTTTTATGTACTTTCAACTTCTCGGACCTTCTGCTACTTTCTCCTTCATGCTTTCGTTTGAGGGAATCTCCTGCGCCGAAGTTGCCCGTGATTTGATTCATCAATACTTCATCAAGGTAGTATCCCTTCGTTAGAAGCCAACTCGAAATACTCACCAACACAGCTCTGGATCTCTCTTCTATTGTGCTACAGCCGCCATTGCTATCCTGCAGTATAGCTTTATCTCCTCCCATTTGATGGTAAGTGTCAAGTACCCACGTTCCCATCATCTTTAAGATCCGCAGGTATCTGCGCTAATCCAAAGTCAAATACTTGCTTTGTTGATAGCCTGCTGAAATCTTTCTTTTTAACCTCGTACTCACTTCTGCACTTCATCCATAAATCTTCTAACGAAGGCACATGTGCGTACTCCTGGGAGATTGTCTTCCTGCCTATTCCAAATGGATAGAAATTAAACCGCGCAGGGAAGAACTCTTGCTCATACTCGGACAACATTTGTGCTTCCATCCCTCGAGCTCTGTGAATGTTAATGCAACTGTAATATCCCACAGTGAGTGGGAAGAAGCCCGTAGACTTGTGCTGCTTCGACTGAAGGTTGTGTAACTCCACAAGTTGCCTACTCAGCTCCATGGCGATCGATCTGTCACTCGGGTACCTTGGCATCTTTATTGGTTCACCTGAAAAGCTCGTAACCCTGAGGTATGTGAAATTTGCAAACTGGATGAATACACTGACCAATCTTGGACACTGCTTCCCATGCTTCCTTGCTTACCCTGTGAGTCTTCAAGTCTTTGTCTAACCTGCAAATAAAATCGTAGAAGAAGTCATCATTGATCACTTTGAAGTCCTTCTCACACGCAGGTACAGTAAGCTGTGGGTAGCACTCAAAAATGGGTTCCTTGGAAAGAATACCACATCTATCCAGCTTGGAAAAGACACCCTGTGAAGCTGTAACATACACCAAGTATGAAGTCATCTTGAAGCTGAAGGTACGCTTCACGTTCCGCAGTTGCTCACCGATGTTGCTGCTAATAATTTCTGACCAATTGATTATAGAATCAACCTTGTTGATTTCAATGGTCCTGATGAAAGCATACATCCATGTCTGGAAAGTGTAGGCATTCGCTTCACCATTCAACCTGCATAGCAATTTGACGATATCATCCGCCTCCTGCACCAAATTGGATTGTGGAAGAGTTCTCAGGAACTTGGAAGGGGATCTAGGCTTCTTCATGAACCGGCTATTCATGATGCTCACACAATCAGGTCTATGCTTTTTCCCACCTACTGTCAGCGTCCTGAATGCTAATAGAAGTCACCACCTTTCGCACTGGAATCTTCAGACAATAATTGAAGAATTTTGCATCCAAACGAATTATTGTCTTTCCCACAACATCACGCACTGATCTGGATGAAGGATGATAAGATCTAGCACACTCTATCACAAACTCTGGCAATTGGGCTGTACACGGGAAAGCTGCAGCTCGAATAATTCCACTACTTTTGACCGCACGCATAAGTGAAGTCTTTCCAGCTCTGGATCTATCAATCAAATCAGAAAGAGGTTCTGGACCTAGATCTGTGTCTCCTATGTCTGAAAGTTTTGAAGCAATGCATGAATCCATCGTGCTCTCTTTTTCATCTCCTTTCGCCATGGCTTTATCAATCTTTGTCCGAATAATTCTTTTTCTTCTAACTTGGCCGGATTTCTTCAATACTGGTGCAGATCTAGACAATTCTTCAGATTCGTAGGATATTTGCAAATATATTTGACAGTGATAAAAACTCTTTTTTTTTTATAAAGCACCTCTAATGAGTTCCTGCGATTTATTCAGACAAAAATGGCCACCGGAGCATGAAAAGTGAATTTAAATTATAAAAATTTGCACTTTTCAAGCCTGCTGCCCCAAAAATTGGTGTTTAATTTGCACATAAAGAGAGCATGAATCCTTTCAATCAACACCTGAGCTCCTGTAACACCTGTGAAAACAACTATGCAGACAAAGATCAACCTTCTCCAAAGCATGCGCCAAATCTGGAAGCTTTTAGCCTTGTTAGCACTTTGTCTGAACAAAATCCTTCCTCTAATGGGGGCGCACTTTTCCTCCTTGCTCCAATTCTTAATCTGTGAATTAAATAATTCATCCATATGGCTGCCCATGCTTATATAACCTTCACAATTCTATAATTAATAATTGCCCTAACAATTAAAGGCAATTAATTAATTAAAAATCATGTTTTTATCTATTAAACATAGCATGTTTAAGGATAGCCATTCAATAAATTAAATTAATCCAATTTAATCCTTCACACAGCGCTTCACTCAAACCCCACAGTGTGCTTTGACCATAGCCACTGAAAATAGAAATTAATTTAATGTTTTAATGCTTCAAAAATCATTAAATAATGCCCAAATGAGGCGCACTTTTTGAGAGGAAGGGGGCAGCCACTAAATAAATTAAATTTAATTAATTTAATTCTTTTTTTTTATTCCTTCTTTAACTTTTTCACCTCCTCAAGCTTGGGCGCACTTTTTTAAGGAAGAAAGATTATTAAAAATAATCAATTTAATCTTTTTAATCAATCACCAAAGGGGGCGCACTTTTTTGCTCATGTAATTCTATTTTTAAGAATTTTTTCCATAATGGGATTATTTACCCTGTCAGGCAGGCACCAAAATCCCGTGAACCACTTAAGTGATTTGACTTTGACAATGGGATTCTTTACCCTGCAAGGCAGGCACTAAAATCCCATGATTTCACTGAAGTCACTTTCCTTTTATTATATCATGGGAATTTTTACCCTGCAAGGCAGGCAATAAATTCCCACCTGCCTGCAGCCTCTATTTTTCCCACTACAGCTTAAGTGACTTTATAACACGGGAAAAGTACCCTGCAAGGTAGGCTACAATTCCCATCCTACCTGCGGCTTATATTTTTTCCCATCGCAAGTATCTCAAATTCTGATCGATTCAATAACCCGGAGGTTTCTTCCTCCTACTATCGAATGTAGGAGGAAAGTACAAATAGAAGACTCAAACTGAACCTAAAGTATGAACAACCCCCCAATTTCAGAATGACATTTGGCTAGCATCCTCAACTAACTTCCTTCTTAGGACAATGTTCACTTAACTAATAGAAAGTTTCCCAACATGACTCGAGTAAGGTTGCAAAACATAACTTTAGAAGTTTCACAATTTCCATCCGGAACTAGCAAGTAGAAGAAGAAAGAATAGAAAAGTCATGCAGCTGTAACAATCTACATCTTCTTTTGTTCTGATATGTGATATACTTGTCGAACATATGTTTTCGCAACTTTCCAGCCTGTTTTAACAAGAAGCTACGCTATCCTTTTCCTTGTCCTGAACTTGGGGCAGCAATCCTTCATTCAAACACTTTGCTGCACTGCTTTCCACTTCTTCCAACTTGGCCCAACTCCGCAATGTCTGCCGGCATTGTCACCAGCCTACTTATAGAGTTTTCATTGTGAAAGGCTTGGTGGCTTTAATCTCCTCTTTTGCACCATCAGAAGAGAACCCTCCAGAGAATCATCACTTCGTTAAAACCATCCGCGCGTATGAAGTAAATACCACCTCCATCCACTCTTTCCCTCAGTGAAAGAAATAATACTGTCCGGCATCTGATGTTCTACTTCTAACTCTCAAGTGCCTTGCATCCTCTTCAGCAAACTCTGCAGATCTCACACGAAGATACTGCAAAAAAAAACTCTAAACTCTAAGCTGCTTCCCCCTTCTCGACTGATCCCATTCCGGCCAATTTGCTCTGCAACCAATACATCTCCCGGTAGCCCTGGTTGATCCGCGGCCAAACACTCAGGTTCCTCTCTACTTCCACTCTGCACTGGAATTATTTCCTTTTATGCTTTCTATCAGTTGCTTTAGTTGATTTTTCTGCATCGTTCATAACCTTTAGGCGGCTTGCCTTCCCCCAGTTGCACAGAAGCTTGACGAATAATCAATCCTTCCATTCGTCAATAGCCCTTTACTTGATTGCTCGCATCTTTCCATTTCCTGCATAAGATGATCACTCACCTTTCGCTGAAATTGCTGACGGAAGATTTTCGCAACCTTGGCTATGACTAACTAGTGAGATATTTTGCTTCTGTACTCTTCTTTCCTTTCTTCTCCTCTTCTTTCTCCGCCTTTTTCACGTCAAGCCTAAGGAACAAGTTATCCAGCAATGTCCTGCGTGTCCTGCTTCAATCTTCAGTGGTAGCTTGGAGACCGATTGGTATTTTGGTCACGTCACCTCTTCCTGCCGTGATTTCCTCTTCTACCTTTCCTTCCACCACCGAGGATTGATATCTCAGCAAACTTCTCTCTCTCCCGAATCCTCCTCGAGTGATCAACCAGAAAGTTGCCTTAGCAACTTTAGGCCTTCTGTCTCTTCTTTCTGCTTCAGATCCGGAGTAGCTGCAAGTCATGTTCCTCTAACTCCTCTAAGTTCACATCTCTATTCTGGCTTCTGACCAACTGCAAAGCTACCATGTCCGAGAAATTACTTCTCGGAGAATGAAGAAGTTGCTGAGTGTGCGCTACTATTTCCCGCTCTGCATCCTCTCCATCATAAAGTGCTACAGTATCATGGCGCCATCCTTGAAACTCCAATGACAAAGCCTCTTTCGAACTCCCGTCCTCGCAGCTTCAACACTCCTTGGAACGGTTGCTGAACGAAGTGGCTGCGAGAGGAAGATTGAAACATTGCCTGGTTTTTCACACATGAGGCCTGGAAACACAACATCCTGCGCAGCTGTGGTGCATTAGTTGGTGATCCACTAGGTCCTGGAGAAGGTCGGAGTCAAAGCATGGTCGTAGAAGTGGGCTTCTCTTTCTCTTGAAGATCTCTTCTGCTTCTGCGTACTTTCCAACTTCTCAGACCCTTCTGCTGCTCCCTCTCCTTCATGTTTTTCGCTTTGAGGGAATCTTCTTCCTGGCGCCGCAGTTGCCCCGTGATTTGATTCATCATACTTCATCAAGGCAGTATCCCCATTCGTTACACCGCTCGAATGCAATCACCACACAGCTCCGATCTTTTACTTCTATTTGCTGCAAGCCGACATTGGCTTACCTGTGTCGAGTTTTATCTCCTCCCATTTGTGTAGGTGTCCAGTTACCACGTTCCCCTCATCTGTTAAGATCCCCATGTATCCCCTCCGCGCTAAGACCACAGTCAAATACTTGCTGAGTAAGGATAGATTTAACTGCAGTATCTGGGACCAAAACCACAGTATGTGAGGAAAGAATATAGTACCTGAATGCTTTGCACGCCTTCACCACCGCATATGCATGCTTTTCCATTGGAGTGTATTTCAACTCATAGGCTTTGAGTGGCGTGCTCATGAAAGCAATAGGAGTTTCTGCGTCCTCTTGATTTTTCTGCATCAATATTGCTGACATAGTATGTTCGGAAGAATAACAATAAAGAATAAATTCTTTACTGAAGTCAGGTGAGACCAAGACTGGTGCTTTCGACAGGGTCTCTTTGATTTTCTCGAAAGCTTCCTTCCCTTCGCTGCTCCACTTAAAATCTTGTGTCTTTTTCATCATATTCGAAATATGACGGGTTAGCTCAGCAAAGTCAGGAATGAATCTCCTGAGAAAATTCACTTTTCCGAAAAAGAAAGAGTGAACTCCTTTTTTGGATGTGGGCAAAGGTAATGTCTGAATGGATTTGACACGCTCTGGATCTATCTTTGTTCCTTCTTTGGAAACAATGTGCCCAAGCAGCTTTCCTTCAGTTACAACAAAGATAGATTTCTTAGGATTCAAAGAAATACCATGCTTGCGGCATTGTATGAAGACCTCTTCTAAGTTTGAAATATGTGTGCTTCTATCTTTGGAAAAGACTGTCAAATCATCCAGGTACACAACTATGCTTATATCTTTGAGATGAGCAAAGGCTAGATCCATAGCTCTTTGAAATGTAGCACCAGCATTAATCAGGCCGAACGACATCTTCTGGTATGCGAAGGTTCCCCAAGGTGTGATGAACGCCGTTTTGTATTGATCTTCCTCAGCCACCTTGACTTGATTGTATCCTGAGAAGCCGTCAAGCATGGAAAGCATCTCAGATCTAGTGACTACCTGCAGAGTGTGATCCATGATGGGGATAGGGTAGTTATCCTTCAATGAAGCTTGATTAAGGTTGCGGAAATCCACGCACAACCTAATTTCACCACTTTTCTTTCTTACAGGGACTATGTTGGCCAACCACTCCGAATGGTGTATGGGATAGATAATCTTCGCATCTAACAACTTCTGGATTTCTGCAAAGATGGTTCCTGAAATGGTTGGATTGTGCCGCCGTAGCTTCTGCTTGAAAGGCTTCTGTTCTGATTTAAGTGGGCTACTTTTGACCGCACGCATGAGTGAAGTCTTTCCAGCTCTGGATCTATCAATCAAATCAGAAAGAGATTCTGGGCCTAGATCCGTGTCTCCTATGTCTGTGAGTTTAGAAGCAATGCATGAATCCATCGTGCTCTCTTTTTCATCTCCTTTCGCCATAGCTTTATCAATCTTTGTCTGAATAATTCTTTTTCTTCTAATTTGGCCTGCTTTCTTCAATACTGGTGCAGATCTGGACAATTCTTCAGATTCGGAGGATATTTGCAATGTATTGGACATTGATAAATACTCCTTTTCTTTTATAAAGCACCTGTAATGAGTTCCTGCAATTTATTCAGACAAAAATGGCCACCGGAGCATGAATAGTGAATTTAAATTATAAAAATCTGCAAAGTTATCAAGCCTGCTGCCCCAATGCAGCAATCTGGTGTAATAATCGTTGCACATAAAGAGCCATTGCATGAATCCTTGTCAATCAACACCTTGAGCGAAAAACCATTTAACACCTGTGAAAACTCCCTGTGCTAGACGATGCATGAACCTTTTCCAAAGCATGCGCCAAATCTGGAAGCTTTTAGCCTTTGTTAGCGAATTTGCTCTGTGCAAATCCTTCTTCTAAAGGGGGCGCACTTTTCCTACCTTGCTGCAATTCTTTACCTGATGTCGTTGAAAGCTGAATAAATCCAGGATGGCAGAGTAGACCCCGATGCTCTATAGTAACCTTCAGTAATGTCTATAATTAATAATTGCCCTAACAATGGTAAAGGCCCCTTAATCTAATTAAAAATCAGCTCAGCTTTTCTCTTGCGTGTAAAAATTTGATTCCCATTGTCTCTAAGGACAGCCATCCAATAAATTAAATTAATCCAATTAATCCTACTACACAGCACTTAACTTTAGCCTCACAGTGTGCTTTGACCATAGCCACTGAAAATAGAAATTAATTCGCATGCATTTAATGCCTTAAGGAGAGATCATTAGAATAATGCACCAAATGGGGCGCACTTTTCCAAATGAACAGGGGCTAGCCATCTAAATTCCAGATTCCAAATTTAATTATCAATTTAGTTGCTCTATTTTCGAATCCTCCGGTTGACTTTTCAACCTCCTCAAGCTTGGGCGCACTTTTTCAAGGTAATAGAATCCGTGATTAAAAATAATCAATTTAATTATTTTTATCCATCACCAAAGGGGGCGCACTTTTTTGATACTGTGTAATTCTATTTCTTCTCAGAATTTTCACCATAATGGGATTCTTTACTCCTTTGCAAGGGTATGTGCACCACAATCCCATGATCCATCTTAAGTGATTTCCACCCCAGCTCCTTGCAATGGGATTTCTACTCAATACCCTGCCATAGGTAGGCACTAAAATCCCATGATTTAACTTAAGTCACTAGTCCTTTTATTATATCATGGGAATTTTCACCCTGCAAGGGAAGGCAATAAATTCCACCTTGCCTACAGCCATCTATTGATTTCCCACTGCAGCTTAGAGTGACTTGCCTTATAACACGGGGAATAACAGTACCTTACAATGGTAGGTTGTACAATGTAAGACCCAAGGCATCAGCAACTTTGGCAGGCTTGATATTTTCGGAAGCGCCAGAATCGCAGGATGCAAATCCTTTGCTTATGTCCAAAAATGCGCCATCCCACGCAGAATGGCTCAATCCTGTGCACGACTTCGCTTTTTCCCAGTGATCCAGACCTGGAAGGATGATGAACTTCCTCCGGGCAAAATGTGAAGCGTGTAGTAATCTTTCCAGCTGCTCCAGGCCAAAATATCCCGTGGCTTATTGTTCGTTGCGCTAGGACCATTACTTTGCAGAGAAATTTCACCAGAAAATTCAACTGATCAGGGACATGCCCTCAAAAACACGAAAAATTGCCAAAAGTCTGGACAAATAAAGCTCAAAACTGTAATCAATAATGTTAAAATCCTTGACTGGCTATCAGCAGGAATAATAACATTGGTTCGCTTGCTAACGGAGTTAAAACGGATTTGCAATATAGCCTCATACGGGCGCTCAAAATGAATTAAATACAGAATGCTACCCGCTTTTTAAGATAGTAACATCCCGACGACAGAATAAAACAATTTTGGGCATCTGGGTATTTGGCGAAAAGCCGCTAATATGGCTGCTTTAGGATTATCTTGACGCAATACAGAGAACTTTCAGGCAATAAAACAACGCAAAAGTGTGACCATCACTATTTTAAAAGTACGAAATTTTTTCATAATTGGGTAGTCATCAGATTTCGGGGTGAAATCCAGAGTGACACCAAGGGGTAAAGTTGGAGTTGACTATTCGGGATGCTATAAAGTCAGTTTTAGTTATCAGTATTTGGAATCTATTCAATTTCGAGATCCTAAGTTTAGTTTGTTTTCAAGTTATTCCTAGTGAGCAACAATTTTTTTTCCTTACCTGCCTAAATCCCCGCAACTGTGCATACAACACTGACATTAGTCTGAAATTTTACGATCCCTTGGTTTGATGATTAAATGACCATGTGAATTAGTGAACAACGTACTAGGTTGTTGCAATCTTAAGGGGGGTGCATTCCATTATTTTTGAGATGCCGTTTCTGGGGATACTGCTAAGTTATAAGGTTTTTAGTGAGGTCTCTGCATTCCTTAGAAAGGATCAGTTGTAGGTTTAATAATTCCCATCACCAAATGTCAGATAGTTGATTGAGTTGAGCTAACTAATGCATGCAAGTCGTCCAAGAGACCTCCCATGGTAGCATTCTTACCCCATACAGCAAACTAACACATATTACCATATCTGATTCTGATATCCAAGATCAGGCAATATGTTATCCATATTTTACCCCAGTGCAAAACGTATTTTGATCAATTCACAACCCCGCATATGCAGCAGAACCTGAGAAAACTCATTCAAAATCCTATGGAACTTGGGCAATAGAAGGACTCAACCATGGAGTGGCATTTGGCTCAAGAGATATCAAAGGATCCTGTACAAAATAAACGACTCTATCGGGCTCGTGTCCTCTGCATGTCTTAAATCCATTCTCCAAGTCACAGGTAGACTCAACTATGAGATAGCTAGGTCAAACAAGTTAGGGGCATTGCCGCAGAAGGACCACAGACAAGAAAGGGAAGAAACAACGAAGATTCGAAGAACTTGGGCTCGAAACAGTTCAGGAAAGGGTCTCAATGAATAGGACTAAGTACTGGAGGAGGTAGCAAAAGGAGCTACATGTCCTAAGCGACGCTTCTCCAAAGGTGAATCCAAAAAGGGAAGCCAAATGATCTATCCGGGTTTTGCTTCTACGCATCTCCAAAGAATTCCGGAAGATTTCTTTCGTGGATCCCTTTGAAAAATCTTGCAACTAAAAAGGAGGGTGCCAGGTGTTGACTTGGTCGCAAAATCGGCCCCCCCATGGAAGCCCAGGTACAGATTTGGTGTGCCATGTTAGCTTGAGCACGTAGCTCCTCCACGTAGAAAACTAGTCAGAAAGACCTCAAAGGAAAATTCAAGGCGAGCTTCAAAATTATGCTGAAGTATAAAGTGTAAGCGGAGAATGCCAAGTGTCAGCATGGCGCATCTCCTGGTGAAAGACTAGATCTGCGTCTTCTAACTTGAGGCGGATGACCCAAATTGAGCGTGAGCTCACCATGCAGCCTAAAGTCTAAAAGATAAGAGGGACCGTTGAAAATTCCACCGGATCAGCAGAACGGCCGTTCAGCCCAGGTGTCAGATTTGTATGGAAAACACTCTGATCTTCAATAGGAAAAGCTTGGGGTCAGGTTTTCAAAGCATAGCGCAGTGCCTCCCCAGCGTGTTAGTCGCCAAGAGGGGTGTTGGCTAGATTTTCTGCATAGCATCAAACCTAGGCAGTCATGAGATAAATCTCCCTCATTTAACCGGTGAGGCTCCCGTGTCAGATTTGTCAATATAAATGTGTTTTTATCTATTAGGGGTTTTACTTTAACAACTTAGTTCATGAACCATAACTAAGAAGTTCTGCAGCAAGTAAGCAGCTGTTTAAGAAAGGAAAATTACAGAAGAAGGAAGTAAAGGAATTACAGAGAAGAAATGAGGAAGATGTGCATCCCAATTAGTAGATTGCAGAGCTAATTGCATGCACATAGAAGAAACTCAAATAGATTTGAACACACAGAATTATAAAGCAAAGGCAGCTCTAGATCTAGATCTAAAATAACACAAAGTCTATTAAGAGATCTAAGATTTAGAAGCAAGAAACAAAATACACCGTGACACAAAGTTCTCCGGAAACCTGCTTCTTTGTATTCCTCTGCAACAAGTGGCTCTCAGGGGTTCAGCACAAAGTCTAGAACACAAGATTGCTTCTTACAAATTCTGATCGATCCATAACCCGGAGGTTCTTCTCCTACTTATAGAATGTAGGAGGGAAAGTACAAATAGAAGACTCAAACTGAACTAAAGTATGAACAACAAGTAAAGATGACATTTGGCAATCATCCTCAACTAACTTCTTCTTAAGTGACACATGTATCACTTAACTAATAGAAAGGTTCCACATGACTTCGAGTAATGGTTGCAAAACCAATAACTTAGAAGTTTACAATTTCATCCGGGAACATAGAAAGTAGAAGAAGAAAGAAATAGAAGAAGTCATGCCAGCTGTAACATCTACATCTTCTTCTTGTTCTGATATCTGATATACTTGTCGAACATATAGTTCAGCATCTTTCCATCTGTTTTAGCTACTGCTTCCTTTTCTGTCCTGAATTGCAGCAATCCTTCATTCAACACTTTGCTGCATGCTTCCACTTCTTCCAAACTTGGCCCAAATCTCGCAATGTCTGCCTGCAGTGTCACCAGCCTACTGATAGAGTTCATCGTGAAAGGCTTGGTGGCTTTATCAATCCTCTTTTGCACCATCAGAAGAGAACCCTCCAGAGAATCATGCACTTCGTTAGAAACAATCCGCGCGTATGAAGTAATACCTCCATCCACTCTTTCCTCAGTGAAAGAAATAATACTGTCCGGCAAATCTGATGTTCTACTCTCAAGCGCCTGCATCCTCTTCAGCAAAACTCTGCAGATCTCCAAACGGAAAGATACTGCAAACTCTAACTGCTTCCCCTTCTCAACTGATCCATCCGGCACAATTTGCTCTGCAACCAATACATCTCCCGGCAGCTTGTTGATCTCGACCAAAACACTCAGGTTACTCTCTGCAACTGTAATTATTCCTTTTATGCTTTCTATCAGTTGCTTTAGTTGATTTTCTGCATCGTTCATAACCTTTAGGCGGGCTGGCACTTCCCCAAGTTGCACAGAAGCTTGACGAATAATCAGATCCTTCCATTCGTCAATAGCCTTTACTTGATTGCTTGCATCTTCCATTTCCTGCATAAGATGATCACTCACCTGCGCTGAAATGGGCTGAACGGAAGATTTAGCAACCTTGGCTACGATCTCACATAATTGAGATATTTGCTTCTGCAGCTCTTCTTTCTCCGCCTTTTCACTGTCAAGCCTAAGGAACAAAGCATCCAGCAAACGTCTGCGTGTCCTGCTTCAATCCTTCAGTGGTAGCTTGACCGAGTGGTATTTTGGTCACTGTCACATCTTCTGCCGTGAGTTCCTCTTCTACCTTTCCTTCCACCGGGATTGATATCTCAGCAAACTTCTCTCCCGAATCCTCGATGATCAACCTAGAAGTTGCTTTAGCAACTTTAGGCCTTCTGTCTCTTCTGCTCAGATCCTGAAGTAGCTGCAAGTCATGTTCCTCTAAGTTCATCTCTATTCTCGCTTCCGGAACCAACTGCAAAGCTAACCATTCCGAGAAATTACTTCTCGGAGAATGAGAAGTTGCTGAGTGCGCTACTATTTCCCGCTCTGCATCCTCTCCATCAGAAAGTGCTACAGTATCATGGCTGCCATCCTCTGAAACATCCAAGGACAAAGCTCTTTCGAACTCCGTCATCTGCAGCTTCAACATCTCCTCTGGAACGGGTGCTGAACGAAGTGGCTGCGGAGAGAAGATGAACGTTGCTGGTTTCAATGAAGGCATGGAAACATCCTGCTGCTGTGGTGCAATAGTTGGTGATCCACTAGGTACTGGAGAAGTCGGAGTCAAAGCTATGGTCGTAGAAGTGGTCTTCTCTTTCTCTTGAGATCTTCTGCGTACTTTCAACTTCTCGGACCTTCTGCTGCTCTCTCCTTCATGTTTTCGCTTGAGGGAATCTTCTGCGCCGAAGTTGCCCGTGATTTGATTCATCAATACTTCATCAAGGCAGTATCCCTTCGTTAGCAGCCAGCTCGAAGTACTCACCAACACAGCTCCGGATCTTTCTTCTATTGTGCTGCAGCCGCCATTGCTATCCTGTAGTAGAGCTTTATCTCCTCCCATTTGATGGTAAGTGTCCAGTACCACGTTCCCATCATCTTTAAGATCCGCAGGTATCCGCGCTAGACCAAAGTCAAATACTTGCTTTGCCGACAGCCTGCTGAAATCTTTCTTTCTGACCTCGTACTCACTTCTGCACTTCATCCAGAAATCTTCTAGCGAAGGTACATGTGCGTACTCCTGGGAGATTGTCTTCCTGGCTATTCCAAATGGATCAAAATTAAGCCGTGCAGGGAAGAACTCTTGCTCATACTCGGACAACATTTGTGCTTCCATTCCTCGAGCTCTGTGAATGCTGATGCAACTGTAATATCCCACAGTGAGTGGGAAGTAGCCCGTAGACTTGTGCCGCTTCGACTGAAGGTCATGTAACTCCACAAGTTGCCTGCTTAGCTCCATGGCAATCAATCTGTCACTTGGGTACCTTGGCATCTTTGTTGGTTCACCTGAAAAGCTCGTAACCCTGAGGTATGTGAAATCTGCAAACTGGATGAATACACTGCCAATCTTGGACACTGCTTCCCATGCTTCCTTGCTTACTCTGTGAGTCTTCAAGTCTTTGTCTAACCTGCAGATGAAATCGTAGAAGAAACCATCGTTGATCACTTTGAAGTCCTTCTCGCACGCAGGTGCAGTAAGCTGTGGGTAGCACTCGAAAATGGGATCCTTGGAAAGAATACCACATCTATCCAGCTTGGAAAAGACACCCTGTGAAGCTGCAGCATATACCAAGTATGAAGTCATCTTGAAGCTGAAGGTACGCTTTACGTTCCGCAGTTGCTCACCGATGTTGCTGCTAATAATTTCTGACCAACTGATTATAGAATCAACCTTGTTGATTTCAATGGTCCTGATGAAAGCATACATCCATGTCCGGAAAGTGTAGGCATTCGCTTCACCATTCAACCTGCATAGCAATTTGACAATATCATCCGCCTCCTGCACCAAATTGGATCGTGGAAGAGTTCTCGGGAACCTGGAAGGGGATCTAGGCTTCTTCATGAACCGGCTATTCATGATGCTCACACAGTCAGCTTTATGTTTCTCCCACCTACTGTCAGCATCCTGAATGCTAATAGAAGTCACCACCTTTCGCACTGGAATCTTCAGACAATAATCGAAGAATTCTGCATCCAAACGAATTATTGTTTTTCCCCGCAACATCACGTACTGATCTGGATGAAGGATGGTAAGATCTAGCACACTCCATCACAAACTCTGGCAATTGGGCTGTACATGGGAAAGCTGCAGCTCGAATAATTCCGCTACTTTTGACCGCACGCATGAGTGAAGTCTTTCCAGCTCTGGATCTATCAATCAAATCAGAAAGAGATTCTGGGCCTAGATCCGTGTCTCCTATGTCTGTGAGTTTAGAAGCAATGCATGAATCCATCGTGCTCTCTTTTTCATCTCCTTTCGCCATAGCTTTATCAATCTTTGTCTGAATAATTCTTTTTCTTCTAATTTGGCCTGCTTTCTTCAATACTGGTGCAGATCTGGACAATTCTTCAGATTCGGAGGATATTTGCAATGTATTGGACATTGATAAATACTCCTTTTCTTTTATAAAGCACCTGTAATGAGTTCCTGCAATTTATTCAGACAAAAATGGCCACCGGAGCATGAATAGTGAATTTAAATTATAAAAATCTGCACTTTTCAAGCCTGCTGCCCCAAAAATTGGTGTTTAATTTGCACATAAAGAGAGCATGAATCCTTTCAATCAACACCTGAGCTCCTTTAACACCTGTGAAAACAATTGTGCAGACGAAGATGAACCTTTTCCAAAGCATGCGCCAAATCTGGAAGCTTTTAGCCTTTGTTAGCAATTTGTCTGTGCAAAATCCTTCTTCTAAAGGGGGCGCACTTTTCCTCCTTGCTGCAATTCTTTACCTGTGTGTTGAATAATAAATCCATATGGCTGCCCATGCTTATATAACCTTCACAATTCTATAATTAATAATTGCCCTAACAATTAAAGGCAATTAATTAATTAAAAATCATGCTTTTCTCTTTTAAAAATTGCATGTTTAAGGACAGCCATCCAATAAATTAAATTAATCCAATTTAATCCTTCACACAGCACTTAACTTTAGCCTCACAGTGTGCTTTGACCATAGCCACTGAAAATAGAAATTAATTCAATGATTTAATGCCTTAAAAATCATTAAATAATGCCCAAATGGGGCGCACTTTTTCCAAGGAGAGGGGCAGCCACTAAATAAATTAAATTTAATTAATTTAATTGCTCTATTTTAATCCTCCTTTGACTTTTCAACCTCCTCAAGCTTGGGCGCACTTTTTCCAAGGATAGAATTTATTAAAAATAATCAATTTAATTATTTTTATCCATCACCAAAGGGGGCGCACTTTTTTGCACATGTAATTCTATTTTTAAGAATTTTCACCATAATGGGATTCTTTACCCTGCAAGGTAGGCACCACAATCCCATGATCCACTTAAGTGATTTGACTTTTGCAATGGGATTCTTTACCCTGCAAGGTAGGCACTAAAATCCCATGATTTCACTTAAGTCACTTTCCTTTTATTATATCATGGGAATTTTCACCCTGCAAGGTAGGCAATAAATTCCCACCTGCCTACAGCCTCTATTTTTCCCACTGCAGCTTAAGTGACTTTTATAACACGGGAAAAAGTACCCTGCAAGGTAGGTATACAATTCCCATCCTACCTGCGGCTTATATTTTTCCCATCGCAGCTCAAATCCTTTGTTTTCCAAAAATGCGCCCATCCCCGCAGGGGCTTTCCTGTGCACGACTTCGCTTTTTCCCAGTGATCCAGACCCTCCGATGATGACTTCCTCCGGGCAAAATGTGCGTGTATGTTTTCCAGCTGCTCCAGGCCAAAAATCGGGCTTACCCGGCGAAGGAGTTGTTCCAGAGAAATTTCACAGAAAACAAAACGGGACACCACAAAAACACGAAAAATTGCCAAAAGTTACAAATAAAGCTCAAAACTTAAAATAAGTTAAAATCCTTCTGGTATACAGGAATAATAACATATTCGCTTATAACGGAGTTAAAACGGAGCGCAAATAGCCTCATACGGGGCTCAAAATAATTAAATACAAATTTCCCGCAGACAAATCCCGACGACAGAATAAAACAATTTTGGGCATCTGGGTATTTGGCGAAAAGGGCTAATATGGCTCTTTAGGATTATCTTGACGCAATACAGGAACTTTCAGGCAATAAAAACAACAAATGACCCACTATTTTAAAAGTACGAAATTTTTTCAAATTGGGTAGTCACAGATTTCGGGGTGAAATCTGAGTGACACCACTACCTTTGCTTAGAATTCTGTGTTTATATCTATTGGTTTCTTCTATGTGCATGCAATCAACTCTGCTATCTATTGATTGGGATGCACATTTTCCCCATTTCTTCTTTGTGATTACATAACTTCCTTCTTCTATAACTTTTCCTTTCTTTTAAACAGCTGCTTACTTGCTGCAGAACTGTTCAATTATGGTTCATGAACTGAGTAGTTAAAGTAAAACCCCATTTAGATATTAGCATATTATAAATTGACAAATTTGACACGGGAGCCTCACCGGTAAATGAGGGGAGATTTATCTCATGACTGCCTAGGTTTTGAGCTATGCAGAAAATCGAACCAACACTATTGTTTGTGGAAATTTTGACTCAGCAGGAGTGAAGAAGTAAGCATTATTCAGGAAGAAACAACTTTTCCTTCATGTCATGAAATTCCTGAAAGTTGCCTTCCGCCCCCAAGACAAACAAGATCTGACTAACCAGGGAGGCTAACATGCCTAGAGAGAACAATTTCTCCCTAGAGGAATGTGGGCCCTCCGGAATCTCTAAAAGTTTTTGCTTTCCATCTGGGGTGGATAACCATTCCTTTGCCAAAATAACCCCATGAAGATACAAGCATTTCCCTTGTTTATCCATGGAGCAGGGCACTGGTTTTTTCTTTTCCAAGGGTTGTTTCCTTGCCACTCTAACCTCTTCTTTTTCCTGAGAAGACTGAATTAACCATTTTTACGAGGGCTTCAACTCGTTGGGCTAGTGAAACACAAAGAAGGATCCTTCAAAGACAAAGACATTCCGAGTCAATGCTTCAACTAGGTAGGCTTCAAGTAATTCAAACTGGATTTCAAAGAAAGAGAAACAAGGAGGAAGTACAAACACATTTGCTCCTAACACCTCTAAACGATACTAATCCTAAATATATTTGAGGGATAGGACAAAGAATTTTGTTTTAAGAGTCCGAATGTGATGTGCTACGAATTGGAAAAGATAGAACACAGGGGATACCGAAGCTAGTCTTGTTAAAAAGCCATGCCTTATTCTTTTGAGGGTAGAAAGGACTGCTTCCATTTCATTTTTTAGGAAAATAAAGCATGTGGCAAATGAAATCGTCCCCTGTTCCTTCCAGACGGAAGTAATTACTAAGCTTGTTGGATGGTAAATTGGCCATTTTTGTTCTTTCGATGGCCTAAAAACCTATTTGTTTTGTGAGGCACAAAATCAAAACCAGTGAGATGAAGGATGTAAAAGAAGGAAAAATGCTTCACAACGGTTATGTTGTCGACCCTTGATGGGAGGTAGATTTTGGCGGAACTATTAACAATTATCCTGCCTACACGTGAGTAGGCGAAATGATTGGTTTTATTCTTACAAGGGCATTCAAATGATACAAATTACTCATAGGTATTGGGTGCCTTGAAACCTTCATTAGTTCCAAAACTGATGCCACAAAAAGCAAGGTATGCTGAAGTGACTTTTATCTCCTTCTTTCATAGGATGCCACTCATCACCTAACAATTGAGATTCGCACTCCCAATCTGCTACGAATAGATATCATTGGCTCTTTAAGCAGTCTATGTCCAGTATATTTTTAAACCCTAGCCAGTCTTGATGATCCCCACTTTCAATCCTTGAGAAGGGCTCCAGCTCTGTCCCTGCATTTGCCAAGAAATCTGCTGCTTTATTACTGGACCTGGGACAGTGTTTCATTATGAAAATTATGGAAAGAGGAGAGTAATTGGAGGACCAATGAGAGGAGGAAATTGCGCATCCAGTTGGTACTATCCTTTTCTCTGAACTGCATTTACTGTCCAAAGGGAATCACCTGCAATGATGAGATTTGAACTACTTTCTTTCTCTAGATATTTTCAAACCCTCCCAAAAAGCAATTATTTCTGCTTCATTGTTAGCTGCATGATGGATTTATCCTAAAACTGAAGAAATTAATTTACTAGAAGATTTTCTCAAAACTGATCCATACCCTGCTCGCCTAGGATTGCCTTTGCTGGCTCCATCAAAATTGAGTTTGAGCACTTCTTTTGGCGGAGGGTCCCAGTGTGAGGGAATTTTCCTCTTTATTTCAAACTTCTTTGTATGCACATCCCAGCGTATGAGTGGCTTGGTTGGCTTGAATGAGGGGATCAACTCTTTCCATTGGGATTCTTCCTTCTTTCAGTATCTCATTAATCCATTCTGAAATGACCACTTCCAATCTTTGGGCTAATCTATGGGATGAGAGGCTTTCATTTTTAAATATCCTCCTGTTTCTCTAATCATAGATTCCATATCTCAAATGAGGGAGTTGTTTTCCATAATGGACTCATAATTGAGTGAGCCAGATATTGCCATTGCGGTATCAAATCTGAAATTGAGTTAGGGAAGGCCCAAGAAAAGCTTAGTTTTTGAAGCATACAACTCCATATTTTTTATTGCATATGGGCAATGTAAGAGAATATGATTGACTGATTCCTCATGAGATTCACAAAGAACACACCTACCTGAGCCATACCATCCTCTTTTGATCAGATTATCATAGGTTAAGATTTTATTCAGAGCTGCTAACCACATGAAGGTTCTTGCCTTGGGCAGAATCCATTTACTCCATATTCTCTTATATGGCCATTGCTTTGGGACCATATCGTCTTCTTGAAGTGATAGGAGCTTATATCCTTGGTTTACTTCGTAGAAGCCAAATGGGGATCCATTCCGCTTCAAGATGTCCTTTCTTCCCCTGAATGGAAGTCTTCTTTCCTAAAAAAATTCTTCTATGTTTAAAAACCTGATCCCAAGGAGCCTCTAGTGTGCTCCAGTCCTTCCATGTCAACATTTCTCCTTTTGCTAGGGAAATAGTTTGACTGTAATCTGAGAGGAAAGAGCCCCCATATAGCCTTAGAGAGAGTAACCTGATTTCATCTAGGTTAGTTGTCTTGTTCAGTGGTGGAAAACCTAGCCACGAGTCATCCCAAAAGTTAATTTCCTTCATGTTCCCGGTTCCCATGTCAGTTTATGGATGAATACCTTTCTGCAGGAACTAATAAAATTCCAAATTTGTGATCCTGAAGGGAGATACTCCCTTGTAAAAATTCTTTCTTGTTCAGGGGATTCCAAGTACTTAGCTTTTAGATCTTGACACACCACAGTAGATCTGGATTGGAGTAGATTTTCCAACACAATTTCCCCCCACAGCTAGATTCTGTCTTTTTATATCCATTAGATTTGCACCCCATTCCCTTTGGAAGACACACCTTCCAGCTTAGAAGATGATATTTATGTTCTTCAGAGTCCCCCCTGCCACAAAAATTTCTTCATTAATCTAGTAATATTATTAGCGATGTTAGAGGGGAATTTGAGAACTAGAGAAAATATATGTAGGAATAGCTTGGAGGACACCCTTCAAAAGGACGAGTCTTCTAGCTAGATTTAAACCATTTTCCTTTTTCAAGATGAAAGTTTTGCCGGGATCTTCAACATGAGACCTTCACCATAATTGTTTCCTCATTTGTCCATTAAACAACAGAATTCCCAGGTATATGCTTGGAAGGGAGCCAATTTTTATTCCTAGAATATCTGAGAGCTGTTGTTGAAGGGGAATTGAAATGTTAAAGAAAAAACCTAAGATTTTGCCAAAGTTAATCTCTTGACCAGAAGCTCTCGAGTACTTATTTAACATTTGTCTTATTAGTCCAGCCTTGGAAAGGTTTGTTTTTTCCAACACACAGAGTGTCCATCCACAAACAAGTGAGAAATAGAGGGGGGTCTTGGTGGCAATCTTAATTCCTTCTAGTCTTCCTTCTAGTGGTTTCCTCTGGAAAGATTTGCTCAAAGATTCAACCATCAAGATAAACAGGAAGGGGGAGATGGGATCTCCTTGTCTCCAAACCTCTAGAGGATGGGAAAAATCGAATTAGGACAAACATTTACAAGAACCAAGAAATGGGTAGAAGAGATGCAAGAGAATATCCATTGACACCAATCCTCTCTAAACCCAAATTTTTCTCAGAATTTTTCATGAGGAAGTTCCAATTTCACTCTATCATATGCTTTACTTATATCCAGTTTTATCATCAATCCCTTTGATGCCTCTTGTGGAGAGAGAGTGCAAAGCTTTGTGAGCTAAGATGACATCATCTAGGATTTGTCTTCCTTCCACAAAGCCTCTTGGCTCCTTTGAAATTAAATTTGGGAGGAAGATCTTTACTTCTATTAGCAATAGTCCTTTGTTATGATATTGTAAATGGTGTTGTACAGAGAGATAGGCCTTGGCCCTTAAGTTATCAAATTTCAGGTATTTCTCTTTTTTAGGGGCTAAGGTAGAAGGGATAGTTTAGATCTTTCAAAATCTTGCTAGATTTGTGAGCTTCACTAACCACTGTTGTCACCACCTCCTTTTCAAGCATACCCCAAAATATTTAGTAAAAAAATGCTGGAAAACCATCCAGACCTAGGGATTTATTACCGTCCATTTCAAATACCAACCGCTCTAATCTCCTCCAAGATAAAGGGAGCTGTTAATTGGATATCTTGATCTTCAAAAATCAGATTAGGAATATTGTTGAGGAAGCCTTCCATTTCTTCCTCCAGAGAGTCACTTGGATCTAGTAGAAGTTTCTCAAAAAATGATTCCGCTTCTTTTCTAATTTTTTGAACTAGAGTCAAGGATTGATCCCATCTTCTTTCATAATCCAACCAATATTGTTAATTTGTCTTCTTACCATTGTTGAAGCGAGAAAGAATTTTGTAATTTATTTTCCCCTACTTTGAGCCATGATTCTCTTGATTTCTGCCCTCCCAATAAAATTTTCTCTCTTGTGTAGATCTCTTCCAAGGCCTTAAGAAGAGATTTTTCCGAGTTTAGAAGCTAATCCATCATCCCCCCATTTAGAATAGCTATGTTAATCACATTTAAATCTTCATCCAACTGCTTTTTCTAGGAGAAAAATATTTTTAAAGGATACATTGTTCCCTTCTTTCATATGCCCCTTCAAGAATTTCAGCTTGGAAATGAAGCAATAAGCCTTCAAAACCTTTAATTTTGGCACAAGATTTCCCACCTTTGAACGACTAAGGGTAGGAGATTGCAAGTCTCTTAGCCACATCTGCTCAAATTTAAGGGGAATTTCTTAGGGACGTTCCCTTTCCCAATCTCAAGCCAAATCAGGGCATGGTTAGAGCCCGACACTAAGAGAATCCTTGTTTCAATCCTCCAAGAGTCTAACAACCATTGCTCAAAGATCAAGTATCTGTCTAACCTTTCTAGAATGTTACAAACAACCTTTCCTTTTATTTGTCCAGGTGAATCTCCCTTCTTTGGGAGGGATGTCCAAAAGATTACATTCTATTACAAAGGAATTCAGATCTCTTTGAGAGATATTTTCACCTATGAATTCCCCTTTTCTTTTCTGAGATTGAGAGAATTGCATTGAAATCCCCCCAATGATTGAAATTATCACGAGGTTTTTGCTACATATATATTTTAATTTCCTCTGGGGTGGCTTTTTTACGCTTTTGGATGATTAGGGCCATATATATTGATCACTCGAGCTTGGAATTGATTGTTAAGGGCCTGAATATCACAACATAACCAATTATTTCTCTTAACCACAAAGATACTTTTGCAAGATCTGAGACTCCAGATTATCCTCACTCCCCCTAACTCTAGTAAGATGAATAAAGGTAAAGGAGATATCATTCCTTGCCCCTCAATAAAAATTCCCTCGAAGCTTGAGAGTTGGGGGTAGGTTGAATAAATATCTCATCTTCCCAAGTAGCATCTTGTGGAAGATTCTAGTTTTATGAGGAATTTAACAATCCCAGGTTGTTACATTGGTGTCTCCAGATTTTACCCCTGAAATCTGAGACTGCCCTATTTTGAATTTTTTTTCGTTCTTTTAAAATAACGGTTCTTTTTCGTGTTTTTATTGCCAGAAGATGTCTGTATTACGTTAAGAATATTCCCGGTGAATCATAATGAGCCAATTTCGACAAATACCCAGATGCCGAAACTCATTTTATCCCTCTGTCAAGTCTTGTCTGCGGGAACTTTTTATTTAATTATTTATTAAATAAATAATGCCCCGTTTGAAGTAAATTGTGCTCCGGTTGAATCCTGTTGAAATTTTGCATGCTAGTATCCACTACATTTCAATAGGATTTTCACTAGGAATGAATTCAGAGCTTTGTCTGTGACTTCTGGCAACGGTTTTCGTTTTTATTTATTTCTTTTGCGTTTTTCTCCCAGTTTTCCCCATGGTCTTTCTGTTTTAATTCCCATGGGTCCATTCTTTGTCCTGCAAAGTCTTGTTGGCTAGATTTTTTGTACAGCTGAAAACCTAGGCAGTCATGAGATAAATCTCCCTCATTTACCGGTGAGGCTCCTATGTAAGATTTTGTCAGTTGTATTTCCTAATATCTATTTGTTGGTATTACTTCAACTATGTAGCTCTTGAACCATAGCTAGACAGTTTTGTAGCAAATAAGCATCTGGAGATCTTTTACGGCAACTGCACCAAAAGGAATCAACCTCAGAAAGCAAACTTTAGACCAAAAAAGATGACGTCAAGCACAAAAAGCCTCTCCTAGGCAAGTCGCACTTTTTGGAATGAATGGGTTTAAGCTGCAATAGGAATTTTGGTAGTGGCAGGCAGACGGGAATTTCTTACGTGTCTTGCAGGATATTTTTTCTCATGAAGTCAAAATCACTTAAGCTGCAATGGGAATATTAGAGGTGGCAGATAGGTGGGAATTTCTTACTTGCCTTGCAGGGTAAAAATTCTCATTATAAAAGAAAAAATCACTTAAAGCACCGGCGAGAATTTCTTAACATCCTTGCAGCGTAAAAATTCCCATGATGAAAGTCAAATCACTTAAGTGGAAGAGGGGATTTTTTGGAGCTGTAGTGCAGAGTGGAAATTCCCATCAAGTTGACTTCTTATTTTTAGCAACTACCCTTGCCAAAAAGTGCGACCCACCTTGGGTGAATAACAATGCATTTAATAATATTTATTAATGGTTTTATTCACCCAATTTTGGCACCATAAATAGAAGGAAAGTCAATGCAAGTGGAAGAGCTAAGGAGAAGTCAAGGATGCGTGCTAAAAATAATAAAATAAATTATTTTAAAAAGCAACTAGCAACATGCATAAATTGGGCGCCCAAATTGAATGAATAGACATGGCTATTAATTAATTAAATTTCCAGAAATAGGAAGGGACAATTATTAAAAAAAACATGTTGGAGGTTATATAAGCATGGGATGCCATAAAGGAGAAGTGCTTATTTCTTTTTGATAAGGATTGCAGCCCGGACAAGTTTTGGCGCCAAAAGGAGGATGTTACATTAATAAATATTTTCCACTGTCGGGAAACTTCCAGTTTTGGCACCTAGGGTTGGAATAGCCTAATTTTTGTCATTCTGAGTATCTGCATGTTGGTATATGTGCCCAGGTATTTCATCACAGGTGCTCAAATCAATGTCAGGTACATTGAATATATCTTTTGAATCTGAAGAAGTTGTCAAATCTGCACAAATGGATCCAATTGCAAGGGATTCCGATAGAATTAAAAGAAAAAGAGCTCAGACAAAGATTGTTTCAGCCATGTTGAAGCATGATGAAAGAGAAAGATCAGTAGAATCATGCATAGCTTCCAGATTTGCTGAAGCCAATGATGCAGACTGAAGTCAATGATGCAGGCATAGGCCTTGAACCTATCACCGATTTAATTGATAGATCCAGATCTCATAATTGCAAAGGCTTCTAGAAAAAAATCATCCTCTTGTTTCTAACGCAGCCCATGTAGAAGTCAATGCATGGAAAATTCCTTCCAGGATCTTGTGCATGTGCTCCCAATCTTCCAGTTAAAGCCTTCATTGAATTTACTTGTATTTGCATTCACCAAAAGTGCTTTCCAGAATTTAAAATTGCTCATATGCAATTAAAAAATAAAAATGATGAGTTTTGTCTGAATTATTTACGGCAAACATTGCACTGGTGCATGTGCTGAAGAAGAATTGCAATAGCTTCAAGGATAAAAAGGGAAGATGCGTCAAAAGGCAATACTCGCAAGCAAATCACAATCAAATGCTTCCAGATCCAGTTTGGTGAGAATCAAAGGAAAGAATTCAATAGCATATGGGAGTATCTCAGATCCACAGTAGAGATATCATTCAGATCATTCATTGCTAAAATAGATGAAGTACAATACAGGCTGGGTCAGTATGCAGAGTATGGAAGGAGAACAAGACTGGGAGTGTTGCAGCAACTTTCTTCTAATTTCTCCTCTTTCTTTCTCTTATTTTCTCCGACAAAGTAATTGAGTAATCAATTAAATTGTAAAACTTAAGTGATTGGTTTAAAAGTCATTACTTTAAGTAACTAGAAGAAGTCAATTACTTGAAAATAGGTGGCAGACATGCAAAATAGAAGGTTCTATTTTCAGTTATAAATCATACATGTCATGCAAAAAGGAATTTCAGGAGGAAGATTGCTAGCTGCTTCCCTTTTCATAGCTTTCGCATGCGGGGAATTCATTTAAAGCTTCCTATTTGTTATTGCCCTTTATACACTATAAATAGAGGAAGAACCTACGGGTTAAAGGGATCAAAATTTGTTATCAACATTTTTGTGTTCCAGACTTTGAGCTAAAACCCCTGATAGCTTTCTGCAAGCAGAGGAATAGAGAAGAGATTTCCAGATAACTTTGTGTCAACGGTGCACTTGTCTCTTATTTATTTTTAGATCTATGTATAAACTTTGTGTTGTCTTAGATCTAGATCTGAAACTTTACCTTGCTTCAATTTTTTTGTTTTAAGATCTATTTGTTTCGTCTATGTGCATGTGATCAACTCTGTCAACTATTGGTTAGGTTGCACATTTCCTTTCCTTTCTTCTCGCATTTAATTATTTCCCTTTCCTGCAAATATTGCTTACAGCTACTTGTTGCAAAACTGTCTAGCTATGGTTCATGAGCTACATAGTTAAAGTAATACCAACAAATAGATATTAGGAAATACAACTGACAAAATTTTACACTGGAGCCTCACCGGTAAATGAGAGAGATTTAACTCATGACTGCCTAGGTTTTCAGCTTTGCAGAAAATCTAGCCAACATAAACAATCACCAAACACATCAGTCAATAATTGCTTCAAGCTCCAAAATTGGATTTCCTTCTTCATCCAGCTATGAAAGTTCCATCTATACTAAAACTTTCCTAGTTTTTACCGATAAAGGTGGCAAAGCTAATTTTTAATCCACTTTCCAATTTTTGAAGGACCTTGTGGGACTGTAAAACTTGGGGCCAATTTCTTATCTTAAAGCTGGTTGAGATACAATTTTTTCTATGGTTGAAGCCAAAGGAAGACCCAATAACCTATTGAGAAGTGATGCTCACTTTGGTGGTGATTCTTCTATTGTTTCATCCTATTTTTCACAAAGTGTAAGTTCTCCTTGTGAAGTTGAAGAAATTCGGAATCTCCTGCATATAGGCTGTTTGCATTAAAATCAGCATGCATACAGACAATTTATACTTCCTTCAAGTGGGTATAATGGACAGAAAATAAAGATGGAAATGCATCACAATGAACCAAGAAACTATGTCAAAGAGGAAAAGGAAGACATTACACCATTACAAACATAAAACTAGCATGTTTATTTATTTTCAACTACCTCAATGTAGAACTGAAGTCCATTGTGGATCGAATTTATAGGAGAAACAAGACCCCGTCCAATGACTATCTCCTCCTTTCAAAAGATAACATGCTGAAACTAGCTTAACATGACAAGTGAAGAATTAATGTACTATGTAGGTAATAATACCTTGTAGGTAATAGCACGCTCATGTAATAAGGGACATAGGCTACCCATAACCCCTACATGATTAACATATCTAAAAATAAAGGTGCTGCTCACAACTCCAAAATGCATAATAAGCAGATATCCCTATACCCCAAAGTACGAGTACCTTGAAATGCCTACCATGAGGAACATGTACCATTTCTTACCCGTATGTAGGATATCCAATCTTCCTCTCATTTGTAGACTTAACCACTTTTCTCCTTTAAAGTTATTTTCTTTTAGAAGTACTTGGCTACCCTTCGTACATGAAAATTACACCAATACCCTAGTTTGAATCATTATACTTCACTATATTTTTTTTTTACTGAACTCAAGGACTGCCAGAACAGAAATACTAGTCAGGGAGGGTCTCTTTGAGGTTCTCTAAGGCCTAGGAGACTGCTTCCAATGAAACAAAAAATTACTTGATCAAAAGAGTCATCAAGGGTGCAACTATGTGTGTATAGTTTTTGAAAATTTATGGTGGTGCCCTATCAAACCAAGGAAGCTATGAAGTCCTTTGATAGTCTTTGGAATTGAAGCAAGAGCGTCGAGGGGCTCATGAAATCTTGCATCACCCAATTTTTTTATTTTTAGCTAACAAGTGGTGTTGCAGATCCCAGTCTGCAGTCACAAGGGGAAGAATTCTTGTTAAGGGCTAAAAAAAAAACCTTTTGTTTGCAGCAAGGATCAATAATATTTTAATAAAGTTTTATTATTATGTGTTGAGAGTCATTGTCATGCATGTTGTCCCATCTAACACTATTAAGTGTTAAAGTCTTGGTCCCTATATTGATGTAAGTGTGTGGGGGGTCCCACATATATTAACACTTGTGTTAATGCTGACATGGCTAAGTAGAGTCCTCATGCCGAAAGTATATAGCCCGAGAGTCTTGTTAGAAGGGGGTTCAAACACAGGAGCGCCTGGAGTTGATAACTTAACACAAATGATGAGAGAGGTCCAAACAAGACTGGTTGCAATGGAGACAATTCAAAGAATGGGAGTTCATATTGAGGATGTAAATGATAATGGAGAGAGAGCCCCACGGAGATCGAGAGCCTGAAGTAGAAGAGGTAGGAGATGAAGCTGACACCAGATTTTTCAGAGCCATGACTAAGCTTGGGAGCGAACCCAAGTTGGACACACCTTAATGGGAGCCTGAAAGTTGAGGAGCTCATAGACTGGGTTGCAGAGATGGAGTTACTTGCACAAGATTGAAAGGACATGCATCCTTATGGTGGGACTATGTACAAAACTGAAAGGAAAAGAAGAAGAAAAACAAAATTAAGTCTTGGGATATAATAGTCACTAAATTGAAGGCTAAGTTTTTACTCTTAGACTATCAAATGAGCTTGTTTAGAAAATTACAAAAATTGAGACCAAAGGAGGTAGGTGTGAAAGATTACATTGAAGGGTTTTATAAACTTACTATAAGAGTCAAACATGTGGAAGATCACCTAGAGAAAGTAGCAAGGCATGTGAATGGACTATGCTTTAACATTAAAAAGGAAATTAGCTTGCTGAACCTCAAAACTATAGAGCACACCTATCAAAGTGCTTCAAAGTCAGAAGAGAAATTGTTACGGAAGCAGCCTGTAAACTCTGGAGGTAGAGAAAGGTCTTCACAAGGAAAGGACAGAGTTATAGTGAAAGATATCAGAAGAACCGTGATGGAGATGCAAGTAGCTCACAACCCCAAGATTTCAATACAAGAGGAACAAGAGGTTATACTTCTAAAGGTAGAGGATTCTATGGAAGAGAAAGAGGGTTCACTTGGATTTTCTATAGGTCCAAAAGATATGTTGGTCACAAATCATTTCAGTGCCCATAAGAACCCCATTACAACAACAAGAGAATAGAAAAGGGGGCTCACATTGCACATGGTGATGAATAGAGCATTGGATCTCCAACACACATAGAAGATCAAGAGTGGAGAGAAGTCCTGATGATGAACAGAGTGCTATTGAAACCAACCAAAAAGAAAAATAAGCCTGTGAAGAGGAAGAACCTCTTTAAAACAGCCTACAAATCCGGAGGTAAGTGTTGCAAGTTAATTATTGATGGTGGTAGCACAAAATAACCTAGTGTCCAAAGAAACAGTAGAGAAGTTAGGACTGAAAAGGTCAGTGCACCCAACCCCTCACAAAATTTTCTAGTTACTTAAGGGTCACCAAATACTAGAGAATGAACAATGTATTGTTACCTTTCCAAATTGGAGCATATAAAGATGAAGTTGTGTGTGATGTTATGCCTATGGATGTGTGTCATGTGATTTTGGGTAGGCCTTGGCAATTTGATAGGATAGTCATACATGATGGTAGGGAAAACACAAATAATCTTGTGAAGGGTGGGAAAAGATTCACGTTGAGTGCACTGAGAGATAAAGGAGAGGAGGTAGATAGTGGTCCAAGGGTTATGTCCGTGTCAAATAAAGAGTTCTTAACAAAGAACAAGAAAGAAAAGGCATGTTTTGCCTTCATTTCCAAGCCTATTCAAGTTGAGGACAAACATTAAGGTGAGTAAGCTACATACCGAAGTTCATAGTTTATTAGAAGAGTATGTTGATATAGTGCCTAATGAAGTGCCTGATGGATTACCACCAGTAAGAAGCATTAGTCACCACATGGACTTAATGCCAAGAGCGAGCTTACTAAACAAGGTGGCATATAGGATGACACCTCAAGAGAATGAAGAGATAAGTGCAAGATTTATTACAAAAGGGTTTGAATCCATGAGAGTTTGACCCCATATGAAGTCTCAACTATGTTAGCACCAAAGTATGGAGGAGAATGGAGAATGTGCATGGATTCAAGGGTAATAAATAGGATAACAATATAGGTTCTCATTACCAAGGATGGATGACCTAATGGATTGTTCAAAGCAGGGTCAAATACTTCAACAATATATATTTGAAGAGCGGGTATCACCAAATCCAGATAAGAGAAGGTGATGAATGGAAAATAGCCTTTTAAAACCAATGATAGATTATATGAATGGTTGGTTATGCCATTTGGATGGTCTAATGCACCAAGTACTCTCACGAAGCTCGTGAATGAGTGTAATGTCCCTTTTTTGGAATAAATCTGAAATAAAGAATTCTTTCTTGGAAATGGACAAAGGCATTTCAGAGCCAGAACTTCAACTAGAGCCAGAACCAAAGGAGATGAAAAAGTTTGGACGCTAGAGTTTAAAGGCAGTTGTTCTTTTGGATCAGGAGCCAGCGTTCTACTAATATCTCTAGATCATGAGATATTCCCATACTCCCACAAGCTAATGTTTAAGAACACCAACAATACGGCGGAGTACGAAGCCTTGTTATTAGGAATGGAACAAGCTAGAAAGAAAGGAGTAACACTCCTCAAAGCCCAATGAGATGTTGAACTTCTAGTAAAGCAAGTTCGAGGGCAAAATCAAGTCAAAAGAGATGAGCTGAAGCATTACAGAGATAAAGTGCTTTCTACCACATTGGATTTTGCAACCTTCTCTATCGACTTCATTCCAATAAATCAAAATTCCAAGGTAGACTCTTTAGCAGTCACAGCTGCACTATTGAATCCAGATAGACCACCATCCATATTCAGACAAGGAAACTATAAAGTGGAGATGGTCTACTGCCCCAAAGTCCCTGATAATGTTGAATATGGGAAGACTTTCAATGATGACAAAAAAACATCTGCATGTCTGCATGTTGAAGGGAATAAATCACCATCACAACGAACAGTCACAGGGAAAACTGATCCGGGTTATGATGACCATAGTGGAATAATCCAATCAAAAGGTAACAAAATCCCCAAGGGTTTAGTTTCCTTAGTAGAGACTTTCAACAAGCATGATCAGTACTTGAAAAATAACAAAGAATATGGTGATAGTTCTTCCTCAGAAATGCAGCAGGTAAATCTGAGAACGAAGGAAGTTGATGTAGACTTATCCACCACAGAGAGAAAAAAGGATGAGCCACCATCAGATAAAGTTGATAAGGACTTGCCCAAGGTATTTGACAAGAAGGCCAGACAAAGGAAATTGAAGATCGGATTGGGTCCTTTTGTGGGACCAAAGACATGAATCGAAGGGCACGCACGACAAATCTGATTCGCTCTGGAAAGGGCCCTTCATGATCAAAAGAGTGGTCGGAATGGATACTTTCTTCCTTGCCTACTGGGATGGAATTGAGTTACCATTGCCTTTCAATGGGAAACACTTGAAGCCTTTCTGGAATTAAAAAAGTAGGGTAAAACCTGTATGTATATAAATAAAACTTTATTGTTTTCTTTCCTTTTCTTTGTTTTGTTTTGTTTTGTTTTTGTTTGCCTGACCCCAAAATCAATGGACAAGATACGAAACCAGAGAAGCTGGGATCTCATCTTCACTCATGTCAATTTGATGGAGGCAAAGATGTTCACAGACGGAGCCGACTAGTGTCCCCAGATTTCACCCTGAAACCTGGGACTACCCATTTAAAAAAATTTCGTTCGTTTTGAAGTAACAAGTTGGTCCTTTTGTGTTTTTATTGCCTGAAGATGTTTGTATTATGTTAAGATATTCCCAGTGAATCATATGAGCCAATTTCGACAAATACCCAGATGCTGAAACTCATTTTATCCCTCTGCCAAGTTTTGTCTGTGGATAAATTTTTATTTAATTATTTATTAAATAAATAATGCCCCGTTTGAAGTAAATTGTGCTCCAGTTGAATCCTGTTGAAGTTTTGCATGTCAATATTTACGCATCTCAATAGGGTTTTCATCAGGAATGAATTCAGAGCATTATTCTGCAACTTCTGGCAACATTTTTCGTTTTTATTTCTTTCTTTTTTGCATTTTTCTCCGATTTTCCCCGTTGTCTTTCTGTTTAATTCCCCTGGGTCCGTTCTTTGTCCTGTATAGTCTATTTAATTACCTGCAACATCTGGAGGTCATTTACGACCGCTGCACCAGGTGGGAATCAACCTCAGAAAGAAAACTTCTGACCAAAAAAGATGAAGTCAAGCACAAAAAGCCTCTCTTAGGCAAGTCACACTTTTTGGAATGAATGGATTTAAGCTTCAATGGGATTTTTGGTAGTGGCAGGTAGGCGAGAATTTCTTACTTGCCTTGTAGGGTACTTTTTCCCATGAAGTCAAAGTCACTTAAGCTACAACGGGAATATTAGAGGTGACAGGCAGGTAGAAATTTCTTACTTGCCTTATAGGGTAAAATTTCCCATTATAAAATAAAGAAAAATCACTTAAAGCACTAGCGAGAATTTCTTACCTGCCTTACAGGGTAAAATTCCCATTATGAAAGTCAAATCAACTTAAGTGAAAGGGGGGATTTTTGGAGCTGCACTATAGGGTAGAAATTCCCATCAAAGTTGACTACATATTTTTGGAAATTACCCTTTGCTAAAAAATGCGACCCACCTTGGGTGAATAATAATGCATTTAATAATATTTATTAATGGTTTATTCACCCAATTTTGGCGCCATAAATAGAAGGAAAGTCAATGCAAGTGGAAGAGCTAAGGAGAAGTCAATGATGCATGCTAAAAATAAATAAAATAAATTATTTAAAAAAACAACCAGCATCATGCATAATTGGGCACCCAATTTGGGTGAATAAACATGATTGTTTGTTAATTAAATTGCCAAGAATATGAAGGGCAATTATTAAAAATACCATGGTGGAGGTTATATAAGCATGGGACACCATAAGGGAGAAGACAATTAATTATTTTTTATGAAGGATTGCAGCCCAGACAGGTTTTGGCGCCAAGGAAAGGAGGTTTTTGCACCAAAGAGGTGTTTTTCATTTCCGAGGGAGCTTTAAGGTATTGACATCACTAGGGTTGCTCAATAGCTTGACTTTTGTTAATATAAGTGTTTGCATGTTGGTATAAGTTCCGAAATTAAATAAAAAAGTTGCTAGATCTACATGCAAGCAAAGCCTCAAATTTTAGGGCAGCAGGCTTTATATGCATAATTTTGGTGATAAAAATCAAGTATTCATGCCCTAAACTCCATGATTTGTCATGAATGAAATTGCAGGTATTCATCACAGGTGCTTAAATCAATGTCAGGTACATTCCAATATATCTTCTGAATCAATGAAGAAGTTTCCCCTAAATCTATCACAAATTGATCTAATTGCAAGGGATTCCGGCAGAATTAAAAGAAAAAAAGCTTAAACAAAGATTGTTCCAGCCATGATGAAGCATGATGAAAAAAATGGATCAAGCATGAATCATGCATAGCTTCCAGGATTTGTCTGAATGCTCAATGATACAGACATAGGCCCTGAACCTATCACCGAATTTAATTGACAGATCCAGATCTCATAATTGCAAAGGCTTCTGGAAAAAATTCATCCTCTTGTTTTTAATGCAGCCCATGTAGAAGTCAGTGCATGGAAAATTCCTTCTAGGATTTTGTGCATGTGCTACCAATCTTCCAGTTGAAGTCTTCATTGTAATTTACTTAAGAATTGCAAAAGCTTCAAGGATAAGAGGGAAGACAGGTCAAAAGCAATACCCACAAGCAAATCATAGTCATGCATAGCTTCCAGATCCAGTTTGGTGAGCATCAAAAGCAAAAGACTCAAAGAGTCAACCGCATGTAGAATATGGAAGAAGAAAAAGACTGAGAGGGTTGCAGCTTTCTTCTTATTTCTTTGCCTCTTTCTTCTATTTTCTCCAACAAAGTAATTGAGTAATCAATTAAATTATAAAACTTAAGTGATTGGTTTAAAAGCCGTTACTTGAAGAAGTCAATTACTTGGAAATAGGTGGCAGACATGTAAAATAGAAGGTTCTATTTTCAGTTATAAATCATGCATGTTATGCAAAAAGGAATTCCAGGAGGAAGATTGTTAGTTGTTTCCCTTTTCATAGCTTCCGCATGCATGCGGGAATTCATTTAAAGTTTCCTATTTGTAATTTCCCTTTATACACTATAAATAGAGGAAGAACCTATGGGTTAAAGGGATTAAAATTTATTATCAACATTCTTGTGTTCCAGATTTTGAGCTGAAACCCCTGATAGCTTTCCGCAAGTAGAGGAATAGAGAAGAGATTTCCGGAGAACTTTGTGTCAACGGTGCATTCGTCTCTTATTTCTTTTTAGATTTATGCATAAACTTTGTGTTGTCTAAGATCTAGATCTGAAACTTTCCCTTGCTTCAAATTCTGCGTTTTAAGATCTATATGTTTCTGTCTATGTGCATGTAATCAACTCTGTCAACTATTGGTTAGGTTGCACATTTCCTTTCCATTCTTTTCGCATTTAATTATTTCTCTTTCCTACACATATTGCTCACAGCTTCTTACTTGTTGCAAAACTGTCTAGCTATGGTTCATGAGCTACATAGTTAAAGTGATACCAACAGATGGATACTAAAAAATATAATTGACAAAACTTTACATGGGAGCCTCGCCGGTAAATGATGGAGATTTATCTCATGACTGCTTAGGTTTTCAGTTGTGCAGAAAATATAGTCAACATGTTGATTGATCATTTGATTTCACTCCATGCTTGGAGTACTGGGATGTATGCCCTAGTTCTTGCATTGTGATCTCTCTTATTTGGATCTATTATTAAAGAATATTGAAGACTCCATTGTTCTCTCCATTGATCTTTCTTGTGTTGAATGTGTTTATGCATGATATATTCATTCTTGTATTAACGTGTTTATTTGGAGAATAAATTTGCATTTTTGTGAAGGGTTTGTGGTTTTTTGTGAATGTTATTATTGTTGCAATTTATTAGAGGCAAATCGACTTGGTTTGGGGTTTGATCTATCATGTTTTGCGGTTGTTTATGCTAGATTTATTTGTTGTTGTGTTTAATTAATTATTCCAGATGCAAGAGTTGATTATTTGAGTATTTTGGAAGGGTTTTGTGAGCTGGAAATTATTTAATTAATTTTCCCTAACCCTAGTGATTGGTTTTCAGATTTTGGGGGCTGATTTGAAGGGGTTTCAGTGGCCTAAAAATTCAGAATCATAGTTCATTGGAAATGCCTTGAATTATAGAATAATCTGCATTTTATTTGGTGGAAAAATATTGAGTATTGAGTAAGATATGAATTTTTAAAGTTTCAGCCGTTCTGGGTGATTTATTAATTAATTAACTGCTGCTAAAAATCAAATCTAGATGATTTTAGAATTCTAATTAGTTCTCCCATCTAACCCACCACCTTGGCATACTCCACTCCCATTTTGGTTGTATTATCAACAACATTGGGTTATTTGAGGTCAGACTGTGAAGATCTAATCTTCCTAGAATCGATTTGGTTAATTAATTAGGAGAAATAAGGAGGAAGTAATTTTATAATTTTTGGGAATTGATATGATGCCCTAAATGTGTTTGGCGACCTAATTTTTAGAGGAAAAATTAGGGTTTCACCAACATGTTGAGAATTAGTGCGAAATTTTAGATTTTGAGATTTTTTCTATACATGTTGTTTATGGCTCAATATCCATGGAATTTAGAGGTCATTTGTTGACTTCTTAGGGTCAAGATTCATCAAATTTTGAAAAGATTGTTCAGCAGTTATTTGAATATTAATTATTTTCCAAAACAGTGTGTGATCAAACTGAGCACCCTTCTATCTTAGCACTCAGTTTCCTAGACTTGTCATGTTGGAAATGTGTCAAAACAAAATTCATTGTATGTCAATTTGTCTCTTCTAAGGGTCTGAAAAGTCCCCAAGTGGAATCTCAAGTTGAAATCGTGGGGGGTAGATGGTATGTAAACATGGTCACAAGGCATAGTAAAAACCAGTTGAGTGAATGGCTTGTCCATTCCAAAGGATTTTGAAACTTCCATCTTTATGTAAGAAATTGTGGATAAGTTGTAGATTGTGAGGCTAATGTGTATGTAATACCACTAACTTGGAAATAAAACTTGCATGACGAGTCAAGTGGTTCCTTTGCTCATGTTTTCCTCTGGTCTCTATCTCAAACCGTTACAGTCAACTACTCGTTACTAGCAGGTGAAACTTTGCAACATGAGATAATGGACCATAACATAGCAAGGAACTTAGGTGTCCTTGATATGATGAACCTAAATCCATTGTGGAGTCTGTGGTCATGAATTAGGCTTAGAGCCTGAATTGATACATTTTGTTTTCCTCTAATTGAATGATAGGCCTACTAGGCAGTTATTGTGAAGATGCAAGACATGTTAGTGATGTAAAATAAGCTTGGCTTGAGCTAATTACATGATGATACCCCTCATGAGGTGCATAATTCTTAAAAAGTACTAATAAAGCATTTTGGCACTCATACAAGTCTAAATGAAATTATTCATGTAGGATCCATGATAACTAATGGTACACAAATGAGATAGTTACAATTAGATAGTTTACATTAAATTATAAAAAGTGGTCATTGTACATTCATGGGAGGAGCATGAGTTGTGAAGCGTTGGTGGAAACACATAATTTGCAGGACCAAAGGTTTTTCACTAAGTCAAGTAATGTTTTTCAACCCATAAGTAGATGGACAAGACAAGGAGATGGATAAGCAGCCCAACTTTTAGGCCAAATTGCTAGTTATTCAAGGCATTATGAAAGAGTGTTAAACAAGGAATCATATGAGACTTTTTGTAGGGCATCATTTGGATAAAATACAAACCCAAAAGTTTCAAAAATCAGAACTTTAGTTTTGGCAAAGCTTCTAATCATTTGCCAGGCATGATCTAGGCTTTTGGAACACTACCAAATGTTTTACCTCTTGGACAGTGATACTTGGGCATAATGAAGTTGCATTTGGATCAAATGAATTTGGGAAGGGAGGATTGTAGTGTCCCCTTTTTCAAAGTAATAGAACTCTTAAAGCAATATTTCTAGTATTGGGCCCAATCAATTGCATGTATCTGTAGGACATAGCAGCTTAATAATGTTTTTATTAAATTTGCAGGTACATGTATGGCTTGAATACTTCAGGAAGAAGAACCCTTTGATTAGATATCTTCCATTGTATTCAAATAAAGGGAGAATGAAAGGAGGATTTAGAAAATTTGTATAATTTTTTAAGTACAGGTGAGTAATTCTTTACCATAGAAGCATGGTAATTTAAGACCCAGTCAATTGAGTTAAAGGGGTTTGCATGAATGTCACTTGTAAAGATGTATTGGTGTCCCCGAGATTTCACCCTGAAATCTGGGACTACCCCTTTTTAAAAAATCATTCTTTTCCAAGTAACGGGTCATTTTGTGTTTGTTTTGTCTACAGTTGTTTGCATTGCTCTAAGGTATCCCCAAAGAGTCATAAAAACCAAATTCCCCAAATACCCACATGTTAAAACTCACTCTATCCCTTCACCAGGTTTTGTCTGAGAGAATTTTATTTATTTATTTATTAAATAAATAAAGTTCTTTTAAAAATAGATTGAGCTAAAATTGGAGGATTTAGGTTATATAAAGCACTTCACCCCATCATTATTACCACAGAACATTCACTCGGGGGGAAGAATTTTTGCAGACCAACTAATCAGAGAAATTTTTCGAGCAATTGCCCGCAACTTCTTTTGTTTTGTTTTTTTTCTTTTTGTTTATGTTTTGGTTTGTTTTCTCCGGCAATTCCCGTAGCCTACTCATTCTTCCTGCCAGACCTTTCCCCAGGCCTAGGGTTTTGAAAAGCTATCCAGTATTTTTAATTATTAATCTTTCTAAAGGTGATCAGAGCTCGGATTCTTTCAGGAGATTGCAAGAAGTTGCTTGGTCCAAAAAGGTGCAAAAATGGATTTTATGAAAATAAGGAAAAATATTTCCATCAATGCATAGAGCTCGAGAAAATATGCACTTTTAGAGAAAAATGACACCTAAAATGGAGCCACGGAATGAAAGTTATGGCACATGCAAGTTTTTGCTGCTACATCTTCCCGGACCCTTTCCAAAAATGGAAAATTTTATGATGCTTGTGTTTTCTTCACGCAAAATCCAAAAAAGGAAGTCGTGCAAGTTGCACTTTTTGGGAAGAGCAATTTCTTAATGCAAGTTGCACTTTTTGGGAAGAAGTTTTCTTCCAAGCAAGTCGCATTTTTTGGAAGGAGGGCTTTTAAGTGCCAATGAGAATTTTGGTGGTGGAAGGAAGGTGGGAATTTGGAGCCTTCCTGGAAGGTTGTTTTTTTCCCATCATGAATTTCACTTAAGTGCCAATGTTTTGGTCTTCAAGGAAGGTGGGAATTTGAAGCTTTCCTGGAAGGTTTTTTTTCCCATCATTAAAGTTAAGTCACTTAAGTGCAATGGGAATTTTGGTGGTGGAAGAAAGGTGGGAATTTGGAGCCTTCCTGGAAGGTTGTTTTTTTTCATTAAAGTTAAATCACTTAAGTGTCAATGGGAATTTTGGTGGTGAAAGGAAGGTGGGAATTTGGAGCCTTCCTGGAAGGTTGGTTTTTCCCATCATTAAAGTTAAATCACTTAAGTGCCAATGGGAATTTTGGTGATGGAAGGAAGGTGAGAATTTGGAGCCTTCCTGGAAGGATTGTTTTTTCCCATCATTAAAGTTAAATCACTTAAGTGAAAGATGGGAATTTTAGAACTGCCTAGAAGGGTGAAAATTCCCACTTCCTTGCCTCTTATTTTTAACATGACTTTTAGCCAAAAAGTGCGACCCATTTTGGCATAGCTAAATGCCTAAAAGATGACTTTTTTTTTAATTACCGGAAAGCATCCAGTTTTGGCACCTAGGGTTGGAAAGGCTTCCTTTTTATTATTTTGGCATCTGCATGTTGATGTGAGTACACAGGTGAATAAAATAATATTTTTAGCTTGCTTGGCATGCAAACAAAGTCTAAAAATAGAGGGCAACAAGCTTTATAATCAGATTTCGGTGAAGAAATTAGATATTCATGATATGGACTGCATATTGTCTGAATTATTTGCAGGAATACTTCATGGTGCCATATTGGTGAAGAGAAGATGAAGTCAATGTCTGATACATTGAATATATCTTCAGAATCAGAGGCAGAAATAGATCCATCTCTCATAATTGCAAACGCTTCCGGAAAAATTCATCCTCTTGTTTCTAACGCAGCCCAAGTGGAAGTCATTGCATGGAAAATTCCTTCCAGGAGCTTGTGCATGTGCTCCCAATCTTCCAGTTGAAGCCTTCATTGAATTTACTTGTATTTGCCTTCACCTGCAGTGTTTTCCAGAATTTAAAATTGCTCATATGCAATTAAAAATAAAAGATGATGAGTTTGTCTGAATTGTTTACAGTAAACATTTTACTGGTACATGTATTGGAGAAGAACTACAAAAGTTTCAAGGATAAGAGGGAAGACAAGTCAAAGGCAACACCCGCAAGCAAAATCACAGTTAGCTGCTTCCAGATCTAGTTTGGTGAGAATCAAAGGAAATGATTCAACAACATATGGGAGAAAAAGGCATCTCAAATTCAAAACAGAGATATCATTCAAATTATTCATTGCTAAAGTGAATGAAGCAGAAGTGCAATACAGGTTGGATCAACATGCAGAGTATGGAAGAAGAACAAGACTAAGAGTGTTGCAACTTTCTTCTAATTTCTTCTCCTTTTATTTCTTCTTTCTCTTATTTTCTTCGACAAAACAATTGAGCAATCAATTAAAATTGTAAAACTTAGGTAATTGGCTATAAAAGACGTTACTGTAAGAAGTCAAGTACTTGGAAATAGGTGGCAGACATGCAAAATAGAAGGTTCTGTTTTCAGTTATAAATCATGCATGTCATGCAAAGAAGAATTCCAGGAGGAAGATTGCCAGGTGCTTCCTTTTTTCATGGCTTCCAGATCCAGTTTGGTGAGAATCAAAGGAAATAATTCAACAACATATGGGAGAAAAAGGCATCTCAAATTCAAGGCAAAGATATCATTCAAATTATTCATTGCTAAAGCGAATGAAGCAGAAGTGCAATACAGGTTGGATCAACATGCAAAGTATGGAAGAAGAACAAGACTGAGAGTGTTGCAAATTTCTTTTAATTTCTTCTCCTCTTTCTTCTTCTTTCTCTTATTTTCTTCGACAAAACAATTCAGCAATCAAATAAAATTGTAAAACTTAGGTAATTGGCTATAAAAGCCGTTACTTCAAGTTACTGGAAGAAGTCAATTACTTGGAAATAAGTGGCAGACATGCAAAATAAAAGGTTCTATTTTGAGTTATAAATCATGCATGTCATGCAAAGAGGAGTTCCAGGAGGAAGATTCCCAGCTGCTTCCCTTTTTCATGGCTTCCACATTTGGCAATTCATTAAAAAAGTTTCCTATTTATAATTTCCCTCTATACACTATAAATAGAGGAAGAACTTGTGGGTTAAAGGATCACAATTTGTTAATCAGCATTCTTGAGTTTCAGACTATGTTGCAGCCCTTGATGTCATTTTTGTGAAAGTTGAGGAATTGAATAAAGGCAGATTTCTAGAGAACGTTGTGTCCACGGTGCATTTGCTTCCTACTTCTGTGTGGATCTTTAGATAAACTATATTATCTGAGATTTAGATTAGAAGCTTTTCTTTTCCTTTACTTCTGAATATTGTGAGATCTACTTGTTTATTTAATCTATGTGTATGTGACCAACTCTATAAACTATTGGTTGAATTACATATCTTCCTTTCTCCTTTCCCACATTTCATTATTTCCCCTTTTTGAAAATACTTCACAAACAATTGCTTGTTGCAGAATTGCTTAGTTATGGTTCATGAGCTTTGTAATTAAAGTAAAACCCCCTGAAAATAGTTATTAGGATTCATACTTACTAGATTGATAAATATCTTACACGGGAGCTTCATCGTTAAATGAGGGAGATTTATCTCATGACTGCCTAGGCTTTTAGCTGTGCAGAAAATCTAGCCAACAATTTTATTAAAATAAGAAAATAAAGTTCCTTTATTAATCCCACATGGAACGCCCCACTTGAAAAATAGATACAAAAAAGTATAAAAAGAGGTGAAGAGGGGTTCATTTGGCATCCTTTGCTATTTTGACATCAATTTTCAGGTTTAAGATGATTGCTCTTCCATTTCTACATTGAAGGACAAAAACTCTTTGCTGTATTTGCATTAGAGGACGAAAAACCCTCTCTTGCCAATGTTGAAAAATGAAAACTCTTCATCCTCTGTGTGAAGATCCTCCATTTTAGAAGTTTATATTGAGCTTTCAAGGAGTATTTCAGATTTTCAGCAGTGATTGAAGACTCAATATTGCAGATTTGAGGCATTCTAGCTAGGTTTTGTAGACAAGAGTGTTTGAGAATATTTCTACCTTCATTTTCAGCCATATCTAGGGTTATCTACACCCTTGTGGGTGAAGTTTGACACATTCTAGGGCACAGATGTCCCGGATCTCATCAGCAACAACTTTTCCATAATTTTGGAGGCCATATTCAGCTTATTCTAGTGGATTTGGGCTTGGGATCACTTCTTTCCGGCCACTTTTGTAAGTAGTACTTCTGCAGACTTTTAATAAATTTCCAGCACTTGTTTTGGGTCCAAAAATTATATATTTTGGTATTCATACGTGCATAATTAATTCTGATTATTTTGACAAAGATTTGGTTAAGTTTAGATCAGATTTGAGGATTATTGAGTTCTAGATCAGCTCGCCATTTCTAGGGTAATTTCAAATCTGAAATTTTGGGATATATTGCATTATTACTCTAATATTCTTCATCTAGATTGTTGTTATAAATCAGAATTTTAGGTGTTCCCTTTGGGGTTTGAAAATCCTCCATTGGGGACATTACATTATATATATGAGACTTGTCATTTTATTGCTCATGGAAGGTAGTGATCAATATTATACCCTCTTGTTGGGAGATTTTTTGGACTGAAGCTTTCCTTAAGGATTATTGTGTGTGTTGTATCTCAACCCTCTATTTGATATTTTACATTTCTTCTCTAAGCATTGTCTCCTTTTTTATCACAATACTTGGCAAAAGTTAGACCAAAGTAACCCTTTAGCTGGAAATATAAGGGATGGATAAAAATTAGAATGATTAGTTGGAAAAAGTAAAATTAAAAACAATCTGTATGATTTATAGTCTACTAAATGCTCTCCTACATCACAACAACGAAAGTAAACAACACTTTTAGTTACAGTATCTAAAAAAGGCCATACTCACAGTTTTTTGTCTTCAAAACTGGCAACAAAAGAGTTTTGTGAAGTTGAATAGAAATCATTGAAGTCATCTTCCTTCACAATCTGCTTGTTGTCGACATCGTTTTGGGTATGCAGTTGCATTGTCTTTTCCTTACGATTTAGACTTCCTCCTGTCTGCTGCAATGCAGCCCTGAACGGTATTATAACAGGGACTCCAGATGATGCAATTCCATTTTGAAGATCCTTGACAACATGGGAATGTACTTGCTGCTTTTCAGGATTTGGAAAATCTACTTTCCCAAGAACACACTTTTCTTGTCCTCGTGACCAAGTTCTCTCAAGTCTATGTTCATTTGAGATTACATCCTTTGATGTCCTTGAACCTTCTTGTTTATCAAAGGAGGAAGTGTTTTGGTCATTCCTTTCAACCATGGTTACAGTTGACAACGTCCCTGCTTGAAAATGTTGAACTGACATGAGTGATTCCTCACGAGCTATTTGATGTGTTTCTGTAAATGACTGAGAATTCCTTATTGTTTCTCCACATGCCATTTGATCAGAATCAAGTGCCACAGTTTGTGTCTGATGCATGCATTCTTCAGACATCATGCTTCCCTTTTTTCTTGGCCTATTGGCTGAAGAATTTGGCAACTCAATAACATCTTTTCTGCATTTAATATTATCTGCTTCAGCCTCCCGAGATGAAAGACCGAATCTAACTTCCACGTTGCAACCTAATACATGTTGAAGTGAATTCGCAATACTCTTCCAAGATCTTTCAGCTCTGGACTTATGATCTGAATACCAGAATTCTAACTGCGCAATAGCCAGACCTGCAAATCATCCTATTTTTAGTCAAGTGCTATGGTTATGTATAAGTTAAAGAAAGTAAAAAATATTACTAATCTATCTAAATATAATGCATCCCAGTACTAACACAGGCAACTGAAGCAAATTCCTTAGTGCAGCACAAAAGGTTAGACTCTTTCCAGAACATGGTATGAGAAGAATAGAATATACAACCTACTGACAGTGAATACTATGTGCACTGGAGAGTACATTTCAATCTATCAAAAATTATAAGCATGCAACAAAGAGTACCAATGCAAAGAACTACCATGGTTATCTCAGGCAAATCAATAGAAATCACTCTACTTGAAGCACTTTAATTTTTCTGGCATTTCCACAAGCATGTACTCACTAATATCTATGATCCAAATAACACTTTTTGACGACCATACAGTTCATTCATTCCTTAATTTTTCCATGATCATCTAATTTGATAAATTCAGTCAAGCATCATAGCGTAAATGCATATTCAAATTTGAAACTGTGCACATACCTTCCGCTGCAGAAACAGAGACAAGCTTTCCTTCAGTTTGCAGAAGCTGCTTGAGAGTACCTGAGCGACATTCTTCTATAGTTCTCTTCCAAATTTCATCCAACTTGTTTTTATCAATATGTTTTATTTCTGTTTGACATGACTCGCCGCAGTCATCCTTGTTAAGGGGCAAACACCCTACTCTCTCATGTACAGTGAATCCTCCCACAAATCCACTTGAAGCAGGTGAATAATCCAATGTTTGATTGCATACATGTAAGTTAGAGATGGGTCTTCCTTTTTTTTCCCCATGGCAATTCATGAAACTTAAAGTCTTTGTACTCCCATTTATCTTTGCCATTCCGGGCTTTGTCATAGTCATCAGATCCAACTGCTCAAGATGGCTATCAGGGTTCTTTTCCTCCCACTTCTGTCTAGTAGGGGAGTCAAAATAGAGCACTCCTCTTTCATTCATGTTTCTCAAAGTTATCGGGCTCTGAATGACACTGGTACCAGTAGAATTGGGCAATAGAAGAGACCGACCGGGAGCAAATTGCAAAAGGGCTGCTGTGAGCCATGTTGTCCTATCATTTGAAGCTCTTAGCTGTTTCTCTGCTTCAGACAGAATCCTCAACGCGCGCCGCAGTTTCTCTAGGTCATCTTCTGTCACTGCAAAAATCCACAAGAAGCACAATGATCAAACAATTTGAAATATACTCCTATTTCCAATGAATGTCCACAAAACAGTACATTTGAATGAGGTTAATACAAGTATATTTGGAAAGGAACTGGGCAATAAGGTATTGCATTTTGTTTCATAAATCTGTCCAAACAGAGCACTTGGGTGTATCTGATGTCAGCTGAACAGAACCCAACAAATGTAGACTAGCCATTCAATTTTGCATATATGTCCTAAACAAATCAAACAATGTTTTGGTTTATTTTGCTGCTTAGAGGAACATTAAGGAGTACCTTCCAAGGACTAAAAATTTCTGAAATAAATGCAATCAGTAGATAAGATATTTGACTTGTAGGATTATCCAAATGCGTATATAATATGGGATGGGCCTCGGTACTATGTTTTAGCCTTCATCAGTTTTTGATCTTGCCCTGCATCTAGAGATTGACAGACATAAACCACAATAACATGAAACTTAAGAAATCGGATTCTAACATTATCAATGCATCTGTAAGTTCCACTCCATACCCATTTCTTACACCCTCTTGTTTTCTCTGTCTGCACTAAAAACGCCCGCAAGCTCAACTTCTCAGTTCAAAAGGCACGATGATAATACCTAGTCAGAGATAATGTAATATATTCTATAGTGCTACTGCTTTTTACATTGAAACTCACAGGAAGAAAAGTTTTTATTTGTGGGAAATAATGCATTTACTGAACAGCAGCAAAAATTAGTTAAATGCCAACAGCAAATTTCCAGGAAATAATATGGGTGGACACAGTTCACTCAGGCATTTTAATGGAATTGCTTGGAATTTTGAATTTCCTTTACGTTGATTTTGGCTGAAACAAGCGTTAGTGGTGCAGCCACTTCAGCTAGAAAATACTTGGGTGATATCCAATATGAAAAGTTATAAAAGGACGTAGCCAGCTCTTATATTTGCAGAGGTATCAATGCTCACCAAAAAAATCAACATATTTCCTAGAATGATTTGAGAGATGCTATGATAAAAAAATAAGGTAGTACTTCGAACAAAAAAAAGCAGGGTAAATGAAAGCAATTACAATGGATTAACATTATAAGATCCATGGTTCAAAGTAATTACAGTGATGCACACATGTTAGTAATGCAAAGGTCTGCATAAACAGTGAAACATAAAGTATTTTCCAACAAAGATGTCATCTACAAAAACAAGCCAAAGCAAACTTACAAGCATGCCTGTGAAAAAATATTCCCTTGTGTTTTTTGTCACCCGTCTTACAGCTGCCAGCTAGAATATCCATAATAAGATTTGCCAATTGAGACATTAGAACCATAGGTTCAATTCCAGAACCTATCAAATCTCTGGCCTTCCTTACTGTGCTGGCTGCATCAGCTGACAACGCCAAATCTAATAGATCCAACAACTTTTCATCTGATACAACTCCAACCTATGAAAAACAAACATAAATGGTCATAATCCCACACAACAAGCAAAGAGCATAACTTTAAAATTGATAATAGAGTATTGATCATTATCCATTTAATCCATTTCAGGAACAATCTCGATTCTCTCCTCATTAAAAACACAAGTCTGATGTTTGGGACAGCATGGACAGAAGACCGTAGAACGAGCAAAAATTGCAACACAGACCAAAAATAAGTCTTGAACAGTAACCCATGCTCCTTTAAGAATCAGTTAAATCTCATATTTTGGGAGAGCTTAAACCTCAGAATTTCAGCTATTATGAAGTGTTATGAAAATTCAGAATGCAAAAAGTGCCAAAAACTAGTAATTTAGAGACTTACTGCATAAGAATCGCACCACATGGAGAATCGATTTAGAGTGCTTTACATTTATAGTACTATAAATATTTAGAGTACTTTGCATTTATGTTTGTTTTACATTTGTAGTACTATAAATATTTAGAGTACATAATGCAAGTTTTGGAGGATAAGCATGTGTATGTGGACCTTGATAGCAATTCAAGAAATTATTGTTGTTAATCTTGAGTAAAAGTGAAGAGTGAAATGGTAGCTGGAATCCAAAATCATGTGCAAGTTGTTATGAGTGTGACATTTGCAGTCAAGTCAATATCCTTTAACAATGTAGGGTTTGAGGGTATTTGTGTGGAGTTTTAGGATGGTAGGAGATTAATGATGTAACCCAAACCCAAAACAACATGAAACGTGCAGGAAAGTTGATAGGGCCCAATAATCTGCCACAACACAGTTGCACCATGACCCTTCAACTATTTCACAAAACTTGTGGTGTGACAATGAATCCTATGATGTATTACCTGCAGATTGCATGGTGCCACCTCAAAAATGTCATTCAACACATGGTGGGGTTTTTTGGGTTCTGAACTGAGGCATGGGGAACCGTCATGATTAGAATCAAATTCTCATGTCATAAAATGAGTTAATAAACTTGAATTAACCTAGAGAATGATCGAGATCGCAATGGTCCTAGATTAATCACAAGGTGACTTAATTGACAAGAAGTGTGAAGGATGTTGCTACTATAGCCATGTGGAGGTATTCTAATATACAAGTGGTGCTTGCAACAAAGTCACTAAATATGAGGACTCATCATAGAGTGCTAGGTAAAACCAAATGTAATTGTGCTAGTCCAACACATATTGCTCATACATAGGGTAAAACATGTGTAATACCTATAAATAACAATTAATGAATCATTCATGTCAATTTTCTCTCCATTGACCAACACAGATTTCAAGAGCACTTCATACAGCTAACAATGCCATTAGTAAGGTTCTAGGGAGTTGAAGAGTGTTTTTGTTGACTGTTTTGACCCTCTGTTGACCCTAATTACTTCTGTGTTGACCAAAGGCTACTGTTTAACCAAAATGTTTTTATTGGACCAAGGATTTTTCTGCCTTGACGAGATTTTCTATTGCAGTATGCTGCATTGGCCAAACATGTAGACCCAGTCTGCAGTATTAAGAAAAACTCTTAGTACTCTGACCATACAGTATCATGTCTTGAGGAGAAACTGGAGGTAATTTGTATAATTTGACTTTTTGTTGACCAATGTAGATCATACATCAACTGTCATTATTATTGTTGATTATGATTTTACTACTTACCAGTATTTCATTGTCTTAAATGAGCATTTGTTATCTATAAATGATGCCATACTTCATCGAATGGAAATCCAATACAAGACTCATGTAAATTCTACTATTCTTGGGGTTTGGTATGTCACTGTATGGGGATCATTGAGTTGGCATGTGTAAACCCTCTTGCTATTGGGCATCAGTTAAGCTCCACCCATTGGTATGATAAGACATTGGACAACGCATGTAAATGCTTGCCATTTTTGTGTATAAGAACAAATTGTTTGCTGTAGAATGATTGGCAATAGAATTCCTGTAGCGCTTCAACAAATCTTGTTAAAGAAACAAATGATTCCTATGACCTACAGCCACAATTGGATCAAAGACTATTAGAATTGAAGAAATTGAAGATTTAGAACATAGCAAATTTTTGAGCACCCTTGTATTGTATTTATGGCATAACACTTGTAATTAAACTACAACAAATCTTGTTAAAGAAACAAATGATTCCTATGACCTACAACCACAATTGGATCAAAGACTATTAGAATTGAAGAAATTGAAGATTTAGAACATAGCAAAGTTTTGAGCACCCTCATATTGTATTTATGGTATAACACTTGTAATTAAACTACTAATGTAATACTAGATGTTGAAAAACTTGAACGAATTACATATTCTGACTAGCAAAACACGGGGTAGGGTGACAAACTACGTTGTTAGGATACGGATATGAGTATCGGTTTGGATACGGATACGATACGCGGATACGTCAATTTTTAAAAACCCTTGGATATGATACGTCTTGGATACGTCCGTACACACACACACACACAAACACACACACACACACACACACACACACATATATATATATTTATTGTTTATGTACATCTACTCATTTTACTCATTTTTTAGTCCATAAAAAACTGAAATAATAATACAAAACTTGAATCAATGTTCAAAACATTCAATATACTTAAGACTTTGCATTTTTATTGATCATGTGGCTGCCATAGCAAAGTTTTGAGCACCCTCATATTGTATTTATGGTATAACACTTGTAATTAAACTACTAATGTAATACTAGATGTTGAAAAACTTGAACGAATTACATATTCTGACTAGCAAAGAGATCTAAGATTTAGAAGCAAGAAACAAAATACACCGTGACACAAAGTTCTCCGGAAACCTGCTTCTTTGTATTCCTCTGCAACAAGTGGCTCTCAAGGGTTCAGCACAAAGTCTAGAACACAAGATTGCTTCTTACAAATTCTGATCGATGATTAACCTATAGGTTCTTCTCCTACTTATAGAATGTAGGAGGGAAAGTACAAATAGAAGACTCAAACTGAACTAAAGTATGAACAAGTAAAGATGACATTTGGCAATCATCCTCTACTAACTTCTTCCTAAGTGACACATGTATCACTTAACTAATAGAAAGGTTCTACATGACTTCAAGTAATGGTTGCAAAACCAATAACTTAGAAGTTTACAATTTCATCCGGGAACATAGAAAGTAGAAGAAAGAAATAGAAGAAGTCATGCCAGCTGTAATATCTACATCTTCTTCTTGTTCTGATATCTGATATACTTGTCGAACATATAATTCAGCATCTTTCCATCTGTTTTAGCTACTGCTTCCTTTTCTGTCCTGAATTGCAGCAATCCTTCAATCAACACTTTGCTGCATGCTTCCACTTCTTCCAAACTTGGCCCAAATCTCGCAATGTCTGCCTGCAGTGTCACCAGCCTACTGATAGAGTTCATCGTGAAAGGCTTGGTGGCTTTATCAATCCTCTTTTGCACCATCAGAAGAGAACCCTCCAGGGAATCATGCACCTCGTTAGAAACAATCCGCACGTATGAAGTAATACCTCCATCCACTCTTTCCTCAGTGAAAGAAATAATACTGTCCGGCAAATCTGATGTTCTACTCTCAAGCGCCTGCATCCTCTTTAGCAAAACTCTGCAGATCTCCAAACGGAAAGATACTGCAAACTCTAGCTGCTTCCCCTTCTCAACTGATCCATCCGGCACAATTTGCTCTGCAACCAATACATCTCCCGGTAGCTTGTTGATCTCGGCCAAAACACTCAGGTTACTCTCTGCAACTGTATTTATTCCTTTTATGCTTTCTATCAGTTGCTTTAGTTGATTTTCTGCATCGTTCATAACCTTTAGGCGGGCTGGCACTTCCCCAAGTTGCACAGAAGCTTGACGAATAATCAGATCCTTCCATTCGTCAATAGCCTTTACTTGATTGCTTGCATCTTCCATTTCCTGCATAAGATGATCACTCACCTGCGCTGAAATGGGCTGAACGGAAGATTTAGCAACCTTGGCTATGATCTCACATAATTGAGATATTTGCTTCTGTAGCTCTTCTTTCTCCGCCTTTTCACTGTCAAGCCTAAGGAACAAAGTATCCAGCAATGTCTGCGTGTCCTGCTTCAATCCTTCAGTGGTAGCTTGACCGAGTGGTATTTTGGTCACTGTCACATCTTCTGCCGTGAGTTCCTCTTCTACCTTTCCTTCCGCCGGATTGATATCTCAGCAAACTTCTCTCCCGAATCCTCGATGATCAACCTAGAAGTTGCTTTAGCAACTTTAGGCCTTCTGTCTCTTCTCCTCAGATCCTGAAGTAAGCTGCAAGTCATGTTCCTCTAAGTTCATCTCTATTCTTGCTTCCGGAACCAACTGCCAAAGCTAACCATTCCGAGAAATTACTTCTCGGAGAATGAGAAGTTGCTGAGTGCGCTACTATTTCTCGCTCTGCATCCTCTCCATCAGAAAGTGCTACAGTATCATGGCTGCCATCCTCTGAAACATCCAAGGACAAAGCTCTTTCGAACTCCGTCATCTGCAGCTTCAACATCTCCTCTGGAACGGGTGCTGAACGAAGTGGCTGCGGAGAGAAGATGAACGTTGCTGGTTTTAATGAAGGCATGGAAACATCCTGCTGCTGTGGTGCAATAGTTGGTGATCCACTAGGTACTGGAGAAGTCGGAGTCAAAGCTATGGTCGTAGAAGTGGTCTTCTCTTTCTCTTGAGATCTTCTGTGTACTTTCAACTTCTCAGACCTTCTGCTGCTCTCTCCTTCATGCTTTCGCTTGAGGGAATCTCCTGCGCCGAAGTTGCCCGTGATTTGATTCATCAATACTTCATCAAGGCAGTATCCCCTCGTTAGCAGCCAGCTCGAAGTACTCACCAACACAGCTCCAAATATTTCTTCTATTGTGCTGCAGCCGCCATTGCTATCCTATAGTAGAGCTTTATCTCCTCCCATTTGATGGTAAGTGTCAAGTACCACGTTCCCATCATCTTTAAGATCCGCAGGTATCCGCGCTAGTCCAAAGTCAAATACTTGCTTTGCCGACAGCCTGCTGAAATCTTTCTTTCTGACCTCGTACTCACTTCTGCACTTCATCCAAAAATCTTCTAACGAAGGCACATGTGCGTACTCCTGGGAGATTGTCTTCCTGGCTATTCCAAATGGATCAAATTAAGCCGTGCAGGGAAGAACTCATGCTCATACTCGGACAACATTTGTGCTTCCATCCCTCGAGCTCTGTGAATGCTGATGCAACTGTAATATCCCACAGTGAGTGGGAAGTAGCCCGTAGACTTGTGCCGCTTCGACTGAAGGTCGTGTAACTCCACAAGTTGCCTGCTTAGCTCCATGGCAATCAATCTGTCACTTGGGTACCTTGGCATCTTTGTTGGTTCACCTGAAAAGCTCGTAACCCTGAGGTATGTGAAATCTGCAAACTGGATGAATACACTGCCAATCTTGGACACTGCTTCCCATGCTTCCTTGCTTACTCTGTGAGTCTTCAAGTCTTTGTCTAACCTGCAGATGAAATCGTAGAAGAAACCATCGTTGATCACTTTGAAGTCCTTCTCGCACGCAGGTGCAGTAAGCTGTGGGTAGCACTCGAAAATGGGATCCTTGGAAAGAATACCACATCTATCCAGCTTGGAAAAGACACCCTGTGAAGCTGCAGCATATACCAAGTATGAAGTCATCTTGAAGCTAAAGGTACGCTTTACGTTCCGCAGTTGCTCACCGATGTTGCTGCTAATAATTTCCGACCAACTGATTATAGAATCAACCTTGTTGATTTCAATGGTCCTGATGAAAGCATACATCCATGTCCGGAAAGTGTAGGCATTCGCTTCACCATTCAACCTGCATAGCAATTTGACAATATCATCCGCCTCCTGCACCAAATTGGATCGTGGAAGAGTTCTCGGGAACCTGGAAGGGGATCTAGGCTTCTTCATGAACCGGCTATTCATGATGCTCACACAGTCAGCTCTATGCTTTTCCCACCTACTGTCAGCATCCTGAATGCTAATAGAAGTCACCACCTTTCGTACTGGAATCTTCAAACAATAATCGAAGAATTCTGCATCCAAACGAATTATTGTCTTTCCCGCAACATCACGCACTGATCTGGATGAAGGATGATAAGATCTAGCACACTCCATCACAAACTCTGGCAATTGGGCTGTACACGGGAAAGCTGCAGCTCGAATAATTCCACTACTTTTGACTGCACGCATGAGTGAAGTCTTTCCAGCTCTGGATCTATCTATCAAATCAGAAAGAGGTTCTGGGCCTAGATCCGTGTCTCCTATGTCTGTAAGCTTAGAAGCAATGCATGAATCCATCGTGCTCTCTTTTTCATCTCCTTTTGCCATGGCTTTATCAATCTTTGTCTGAATAATTCTTTTTCTTCTAATTTGGCCTGCTTTCTTCAATACTGGTGCAGATCTGGACAATTCTTCAGATTCGGAGGATATTTGCAATGTATTGGACATTGATAAATGCTCCTTTTCTTTTATAAAGCACCTGTAATGAGTTCCTGCAATTTATTCAGACAAAAATGGCCACTAGAGCATGAATAGTGAATTTGAATTATAAAAATCTGCACTTTTCAAGCCTGCTGCCCCAAAAATTGGTGTTTAATTTGCACATAAAGAGAGCATGAATCCTTTCAATCAACACCTGAGCTCCTTTAACACCTGTGAAAACAATTGTGCAGATGAAGATGAACCTTCTCCAAAGCATGCGCCAAATCTGGAAGCTTTTAGCCTTTGTTAGCAATTTGTCTGTGCAAAATCCTTCCTCTAAAGGGGGCGCACTTTTTCTCCTTGCTGCAATTCTTTACCTGTGTGTTGAATAATAAATCCTTAGGAAAAATATTGCCATCAATGCGTAGCTCGAGAAGATATGCACTTTTAGAGAAAACGACACCTAAAACCGACTGAGTCTTGATATAACTTTGATAGCTCGAGATTCAATGACCATGGTGTATTTTACCTGCAAAAGATAATAATCCATTATTAGTTCTTCCACACATATAATTTTTAATTTCAATTTAATTATTCAAATTTTTGAACATTTTAGCTATAAATATCCTTCCTCTTTTTTTACGTAGGAAGGAACCCTCTTTACATGTCGTATGTATTTCTACACAGTCGAGAATCTCTTCGTAGTCGAGAATTTCTTCGTAGGGGAAAATGATTAGATGATGCATGTGACTAGAAAAGCTAAACTAATCTTGATCATCCACGTACTTATGGAAAATTATATATTTTCAGATAAGACAAAGTAAATGATTAAAATAATGCATGGGAATATGATGACAAAAATAGAATTTTAAAGTGAATACAAATTTTTAATCACCTTGTATTCTCAAAATCTTCCTTATTTTATGATCTGTATTATTTGCAAAGACATGATTACGGGGTGAACTATAGTTTGACTGAGTACATGTGAATCTATTTTTGGATTTATCCCCAAATTAGCTAAGTGTTAGACTGAGTCTTAGGTTAAGTTGGAGGATCTATTTTAGATGTTAGGGTGTGCAACTTTTCTATCTAATCCAATGCTTTTATAAGCATTGGAGGAGATTTTTTGTTGAACAAGGTGCTGCAATTTTTTTACAGTAGGTGACCATTAATGAGAAGAAGTATTTTTTCATTCCAATTATTTTATAGTGTTGTGATTTTCAAGGTAGTCATTCTTGTGATTCATTTTCCCTAAATTCATTAATTTATATGCTTAAGTTATCTGCCCCTTTTCAAAAATAGGTGTTGTGTGTCAATTTTAGAGTGCATACGTATTGGAAGCTACTATTATGAGTCACTCCTTCACACCTTCAATTATTTTTCCTTCAAATTCACCCATATCCCTCTGGATCTCACATTCAGGATACCTAGAACCAATAAAGTGTTTCCATCGTGTATTTTTGGAAGTGAGGAGAGAAAGAACAAATATGTCATTCCTCAAATAAGGTGAATTTTGGCTAGATAACAATTTTTGGCACACTTGGTGGGACTAGGACTATCATATTGACATGAAATGATCAATACGAAACAGAAAATTCAAATTTGAAGAACACATACTAGGATCCATGTTGAAAAGCTAATTTTCAGAACATACAGTATACTTGGTGTCCCCAGATTTCAGAGCCTTTTAGAGGACTACCCATTGTAAAGACAGATCTAGTTCTTTTGCTGGTTTAAACAACCTTTTTATTTTCAGCAGACCTATTTTTCAATTCTTCCATTATTTTATGATATTCTCAGTTTATATTATGATTCCCCATTTTCAGCAACATTATCACCAAATCCCAAACTCACCCTTTTACCCATGTCCTCCTTGAATCAGTATTTGTCTGCGGATATTTTTTATCATAATGAGTATGCTCATTAAACCAATAGTGCCCCGTTCTGAAGTCAATATGTGTCACCAGTAAAATCATTATGTTATTCAGGAACAAGATTATGCATTGGAATATACAAGTTATGTATTATGCAGGTTATCACATAGAAGAAAGAATCAGGGCATTGAAAGTAAAATTTAAAGAATAGAGAAGACATATCTAGATATTAATTTCTTTTGCGTTTTTCCTCGATAAATTCAACAATAGGTCAATTCATTAGCCAGGATGATAAACATCTTGAGGAACCCTGGACTAATCTGGATGTTCCCACTTACGGCTTCGCACCATTAGAAGGATATAAGCCTCAGATAGCAAGCTTCCTAGTAAAAACTTAAGCCATGAATTCATTCACAAGATTCCTCTGTTGATGTTGTTGCCACAGTCGCATTTTCCTGGAATAATATAGATTTTATCACCCTATTTCCTTTTCCAAAATATTGCCATCAATGCAGGTTGAGACCCAGATCTCCACTTCTCTTTCATTCCCAACGACCAATTAAGGAAGGTGATGCCATTAGAAAATTCAAGCAGATTCCAACCAATTACAAGAAAATAGTCGGGCCACGAATCCTAGTAGCAAAATCTTCCTCTGCAATCTAGGGACTTCCCGTTTGGGTCCCTCCTAATCTATGTTCCACAATCCTGGAGATAGCCCTAAATCTTCTAGCCATGGCTCACTTCCGAGTAGCCTGATTTCTTCCATCTTAGAGTAGCCATATTCTAAGGAGCCCTTCGATCAATGATATCTATTAGTGGCTCACCTTCGTATCACATCCACATGAATTCTTGGTCTGTATCCTCTAAATCCCTCTACCAATCACGTGGTAATCCCACTATGATGTTATGGAACTAACTATGATCAATCAAAGGGAATTAACTCTGTCTTCTCCTTCTAGTTATCAGAAAAGTTTACACATCAACTTACCTAAGGTTTCTTTCTAATTACAAGTCATGACCATTTGAAAGGTCCAAAATCAAAACTTCAAACAAAAGCTCAAGAATGTTTCTTACACCTCCAATGCCATCTTAGGGTTCAAAACTAACACGCAATTCCAAGAACGAACACCAATGTAACCATCAAGTATGGTGTAGAGTGCATAAACCTAGGATAGGGAACTCAAGATCTTGCATACGAAACCCATGTTTCAAGATAGATCACAATCATGTGTTGAGTATGAGCTCACCTCTATCATTGAGATCGGAGATAATATAACTCTTGATAAACAAACGCGCCTAGTCTCCCTTATCAAGGAAGTTGCAAACATTGTTGTTGGATCTTACAATACAGAGTGACTTTGTTAGTCCCAACCTCTTAAAACTATCAAAAATCTAAAAATAAAAAACAATTCAAAAATACAAAAAACATGAGAAAACATTAAAAAATCAAAGGTACAAAGATCACACATTACAATCAAGTATTGCGTACACATGGATGATTCTTTCTTCCCTTTATTATCATTCCTCTACAAGTCTTCCTACCATTTTCATCCCTTTGGTGATATTTGGGTTAGCCTATTTCCACACATTTTGTGACATTTATCTCTATGGTATCTGTTTGACCTTGGTCTTTCATCACTTGGTAAATCAAAGAACGACTGACCTCTTAGAAATACTATCACACTTAACAGCTAATAAACTTGTTGGAAAGAACTTCTAGACATATTTGTTGACACTAGCCAATGTTGTCATCGTAATCACTTCCACCTCCTTTCATCAAGCCATCAGTTGTTCTTAACCCCTTGTCAAACAAGAGATCTGAAATAAGTTTTCAGAAAGCAAAAGAATCAAAATCAATCAAAAAAATCAAAAGCTAAAAGCTAAAAGCAAAAGCAAAAGAAAATTGATATATTACTCTCTCTTGGCGTATTTCCAATAAACTCTATCGGGGTTATAGGCGCCTGACTGGCAGTAGAGCAATGTTGCGATTAGAATCAAATACATCTCCATCGGGGCTCTGGACGCCTGGATGGCAGCGGAGCAATGTACAACTATAACTTTCACCTTTCATTCACAAATCACCTATCACCTGTCAAAATAAATCATTCCTACACATTGGCTAGGGTGTCTTCACTTGTTGTCTATTAAATCTTCACTTCAAGAGGTAATTAATTTCAACTTCCACACACTGGATCTCTATGAGTAAATAGGATTAGTATGTTACCGAGTGTCTTTTTTTGGACCTTGTTCAAACTCTTACTCTAGTCCATATCTTGTCTCACGATTTGTGCCTTTGAAAAATCACTTCTTCATCGCGAGGCTTCTAAGCTACATTCATATCATTCACATCATTCTGCTACTTCGTTCAGAACATCCATGTGTATAAGATTACTTTTTTGCCATGTTTTTGGACACCTTTATCCCCTTTCACAAAAACAATCTTCTCCTTCCTTTCTATGTGCTTTTAGGCCAAATTACACTGGGGGCATCCTTACTTCTTCCCAGCACTTCATTGGTTTAGGTTCAGCATCATGTTGAACCTATCCATAATGGCCTTGGGTCCCGCTTCTTACCTGTGAAGAGTTTTCCTTTGAATATTCCCACCTAAATGCTGGGGCATTTTTGCATCTTCACCTTTCTCACGTGCACGTGGCCTTATGCCCTTGTACATCCCATCTATCGCTGGGGGCATCCACTCTTCCTTGTCTTCCTGTACATAGCTTCATAAAACTTTCAAAAATAAAAAACATTCAAATATGTTAGAAAAATCACAAAAACATTCAAATCTGTTTTAGCAAAACTTATAAAAATTGAAAATCATCCTACAAAACGTCGCTCTTTAGTTCTCATATATTCATGGGCGCGACTTGCGGATCATCTTGATCTACAACCATCAACAAAACCTAGGTTGCTTACTTCGTCTGTACTCTGGGGCACAACGAGTTGCCTGGTACTGTTTCGTAGTGCACATTGCTTTTTCATCAGACCCAAGTGTCCTCTGTTATATCCCCTTGCATATATCCTTGCTTGGGGCACCGTCATTAACCCTTGTCATTAATTCGAACAGGTTGTAACTAAATCTCGATAACAAAAACAGTAAGTTATGTTTCTCTGTTAGGTTATCTTGTTTACTTTCTCGTATTGCATTACATTATGTATGTTGCATTGAGTTAGGCATCTTTTACTTCCTCGTATTGCATTTCATTTTGTATGTTGCATGGAGTTGGTGTTTTTAGTAATGGACATTTGTTCGTATATGGCTTTTCATGTCATACTACACTTTTGTTCATTTTTTTTGAATAAGGACCGATGATGAAGATCCTTAGCAATATGATGAAAATAAAGTTGTTTAAAAAGCACTAGATGGATGTTAGTGTAATGTCCCCTTTCACTCGTCTAAGGCCTGAGGGCCAATGCGAGTCCTAACCCTAGTCATGCCCAAGGGGTTACGGACGCTATGAACTATTGGGTATGAATATCTAGTCCAGTTATTATTTTCCATTGACAGGGTTATAAAGTGCTTTCGAAGGGACTAGATGTTATGTTTTATCGTTGGGAGGGGCTACTTAACTCTTAATGTTCTAATTTTGCGTTAGGGTCACCTTTTTGGGCCATGGCGCCTTGAAGGGGAAAAGGTAACTTTAAGTTACTTTATTAATTGGGCCCTCTCTAGAAGAAAGTGCGACTTGGGGGTTTTAGGGTTTCCTTGGCATGGAAAAGGTTATAAAAGGAGAAGAGGGGTGAAAGGATATTCATTCATGGATACACTTATATTTCTTTCATGTGCAACTATTGTTTGCAACTATTTAGCTTGTGGAGTAAGATCCCACGGGAACCCTAGCTTCGGTGGTGAGAGATCCATCCCTAGCTAGCAGGGCATTCTTCGGGTAGTGAGAGATCTACCCTAGCTTGTCATTTGGAGCTGATTTTAGGGCTGTTTTACAAAGATATTTTCAGGGTTTTCAAAGATAGGGTTTTGAGGGTTTTCGGTGAGTTTTGGTGGAGATTTTCAGCTGGATTTCGGATCAGACCTACGGCAGCAATAAAGGAAGAGTTTGGCATCATCTAAAAAGATTTTCACAAAGGTTTTGGTCATCTACCAAAGAGGGTGACTTGTTTGGGAGATTGCAACCCTAATTTTTAGGGTTTCCAATTGGGCCGTTTTTCAGATCTGAAGGTTGGAAAGTCATCTTCTATATTTATATATGTTATTTCCCAAGTTTCATAATTTTTGCACTTGTAATCGGGAAGATATGAATTTTAGAAGTTTTCCAGCTGTTTTAGGCACGCTGTAATTTTCTGGCAGCGTTATATTGACTGAAAAATTCCAAAAATATTTCCCTTGTGTTCTTTATATTATTATCTAGTTCTCTTTAAATTTTCAAGTGGTTTGAGCGGATATTTTGGGAGTTATTCATATTTTACTGTTCGCTGCCCTAGCTGTAATTTTCTGCGAAAAACCAGATTTCTGTTTAGCTGTGTTTTGTCTATCTTTCGCATATTTTATAGTGATATCCTATAAGGGATATTACAGTGGTATCAGAGCTGTTGTTCCTCCACCCTGTTGGGGTTGAAAGATGGGAGACAGAGACAGAGACAGTGAAGAGATGGGAGTAGATCTGATGAAACAACTATTCACCAACATGGTGAAGCAGCAGAATACTACCAACCTCTATTTGAGCTAGCTTACTGAGAGGTTAGCACAGGGTAGGATTGAGACTCATGCGCAGAAAGGAGAAGGCAGCAATATGGGACAACATGGTAATAGAGGTGAGAGTGGACATTCGGGACAAGGGTCCCCTCATGCATCTACCAGGCCCTTGGGACTCCACGAACCTTCTTTCTTGAAGGATCCAGAAGTTTCACAGACACGACAGCCCGCAGACGTTGTGGATGAGGAATCTTGCTGGGAGAAGTACCAGACATTGAGTGAGGGTTTTCTGGACAACATGCCATTTCAGGAGTATTGCAAAATGAAGATTGGTAGCAGGCCCAGGAGAGATTACCAGACATAGGTACCTGAGTTTCAGAGGAGATTGGGACAAATCTCTATTCCGCACTTCGATGGCTCTAAGAAGTGTACCACCCAGTCTTGGATTTAGAAGTTGAAGACTTACTTCGACTTGAATCCCATGCGCGAAAAAAGATGCAATTAAGTTTGCTATTCTACACCTCGAGGGAGATGCCCATGACTGGTGGCATCATGGATTGATCACACAGGGGGCACATGCATATCACTACGTATGCAGATTTTACACAGAGATTGATGAGCAGGTTCTACAGGAGGGACCCCGATAGGCACTTCAGAGAATTGACCCATTTGAGGCAGACAGGTTCTCTAGATCAGTACACTGCAGATTTTTAGAGGTTATCAGTGATGGTATCTGATGTTTTAGAGATGAGGTTGACTTCACTCTTCATGGCAGGATTGACTGACACTTTAGCAAGATTTGTGAAGGCATTTGAGCCTTCCTCCCTACATGAGGCAATTAGGCGAGCATGTGATTTGGAGTTGTCCACTCCAAAATCGAGGTTTCCCCCCTCGAATTCAGCCTAAGGTATTTCCTTCGAGAGCTGATGGTTCACAGCCGAAGGGGCCCCCACCTAGGCAAGATTCCGCAAGGAGATTATTTGTATCAAGAGAGGACAGGGAGGAGTTGAGGCGAAAGAAACTATGTTTCGATTGCCGCACACCATGGGTTCTAGGACATGATTGTAGAGGAAAAGGGAAGACCCAATTCATAGAGGTCTTTGAGGAGAGTGAGAACGAGGAGCGGTACGTTCAGGAGTTAGAGGATGAAGATGAGGAGGCATTGGATAGTGCAGGGGTTGAACAGGAGGAGGAGACTTTTCCCCATGAGACTATTGCTACTTTGTCGAGTACCCCGAGGTACAAGGCATTCAGAGTTAGGAGAATATTATAGGTTCAGAGATTAGTAGTACTCATTGATAGTGGGGCGACCCACAATTTCATTGATGCATCTTTGGTAGAGAAGCGGGGATTACAGGCAAAAGACTTTGAGGGTTTCAATGTAGTGATAGCCAATGGTGAGTCCATGAGATGCATGCAGCGTGTTCCGCAGTTGAGTATCACCATGGGTAACCATACAGTCACCGATGACTTCTATGTGGTTGGTATTGGAGAGACCAACCTTGTGCTCAGTGTAGAGTGGCTCCATTCTCTTGGAGAATTTCAGACTAACTTTCAGACGATGGAACTCAAGATCAAGTCCGAGGGGAAGAATGTAACCTTGAGGGGTTTATCTTTAGATGCACCCAGGGTTGTTTCAGCAAAGAGGATCGAGAGGATTCACAGACACAATGGGGTTGATTGGGAAGTACAGTGCTTGGTTTCTACCAAGAAATCAGAGGATGGACAGCTAGAGTATCATGTGGATATACAGGGGCTATTGGACAAGCACAGTACAGTTTTTAGCGACATACCACTTGGTGTACCTCCAGATAGGGGATTTGAGCATGTGATTGAGCTTGAGGACACTAGACCAGTAGTTACTACTCCTTACCGTCACCCCAAACGGTTTTAAGGATGAGATTGAGAGGACCATCCATGAGCTTATTGACATGGGACACATTAGGCCGAGTTCTAGCCCTTTTGCTTCTTCGGTGGTGTTGGTGAAAAAGAAGGATGGGACCATGCGGATGTGCATCGACTATCGAGCATTGAACAAGAGAACAATCAAGAACAAATATCCAGTGCCGCGTATTGATGAGCTACTAGATGAGCTACGGGGGCAATCTATTTTTCTAAAATAGATTTGCGATCTGGATATCACCAGATCAAGGTTAGGGAGTAGGATGTGCATAAGACTGCTTTCAGATGCCATTATGGACATTTTGAGTTTTTAGTGATGCCATTTGGACTGTCTAATGCACCAGCTACATTCCAGTCTTGCATGAACCACGTGTTCAACCGCCATTTGTGGAAGTTTGTATTGGTTTTCTTTGATGATATTTTGGTCTACAGCAAGACTTGGGAGAGCCATATCCGCCACCTTGACAAGATATTGGGAATATTAGAAGCTAATTTGCTATATGCAAAGGCTTCTAAATGTGAGTTTGGCATGACAGAGTTGTTATATTTGGGATATGTGATTGGTGGAGGGGGAGTAAAGGTGGACAGAGAGAAAATACAGGCAATTTTGGATTGGCCTCCACCCAGGACATTGACACATTTGAGGGGATTCTTGGGACTGTGCACCTATTACAAGAGGTTCGTGAAGAATTTCTCACGGTTGATTGCCCCACTGACAGATTTGACCAAGAAGGGAGCTTTCGCTTGGTCAGAAGTGGCACAACAGATTTTTGATCATCTCAAGGAGGTGATGAGTTCATGCCCCGTCCTTGCATTACCAGATTTTTCTCAGCCATTTGTTCTAGAGTGTGATGCATCAGGTGAGGGGGTTGGAGCGGTGCTTATGCAGGATAGGCATCCCATTGCTTACGAGAGTCGGAAATTGAGCCCAGTGGAGAGGGGGGGTACTTGATTTACAACAAGGAGATGTTGGTCATCATGCATGCTTTGGCCAAATTCAGACAGTATCTTGTGGGTAGCAGGTTTGTGGTACGTACAGATCACAATAGTTTGAGGTTCTTTTTGGGGGCAAAAGGATCTCAACGACCGCTAGCAGAGATGGGTGAACAAGTTACAAACGTATGACTTTGACAGAGAATACACTAGAGGTAAGAATAATGTTGTTGCTGATGCTTTATCTAGGAGGCCTTACCTTACTACTATGTTGAGTTCTATGTCCGAAATTTCAGCAGATTGGAAGGCTCACATACTTGTTGAGTACTCCAAGAATCAGTTTGCATGCAAGATCATGGATGGTATTATCAAAGATGACCGATACAGGGTGGTAGATGATCTCATTTTCTACAAGGATCGGATTTTCCTTGTACCGGGGTCTAAGATGAAGGACAAGATCCTTCATGCAGTACATGACACACCACTAGCTGGACACCCCGAATATTTCAAAACATACAGGTACATCAGGGAGAGATTCACTTGGAAGGGGATGAAGGACGATGTCCTTAATCATGTCAGAGAGTGTATGGTTTGCCAGCAAACCAAATCAGAGCATTCTTTTCCTGCAGGGTTACTTCAGCCTCTTCCCATCCCTGAGCAGAAGTGGGAGAGCATATCGATGGGCTTCATCACAAGACTCCCTATGGTGCATGGGCACAATTGCATTTATGTGGTAGTTGATCGATTGACCAAGTATGCACACTTCTTTTCTCTACCTAAGAAGCATGAGGCAGCTGACGTGGCTCAAGTATTCTATACAGGGATTTTTAGGCTACATGGGTTGCCTAAAAATATTATCAGTGACAAGGATAAGATCTTCATGAGCACCTTTTGGCAAGAGATTTTCAGACTTGCCCGGGTACCGAGTTGACTCCTAGCACGAGCTACCACCCTCAGACTGACGGGAAAACGGAGATTGTCAACAAATGGATAGAGGGCTATTTCGCGGAGTTATGTGACCGGACATCAGCAGGCATGGATCAGATGGTTGCATATGGGTGAGTATTGCTACAATACCACATATTAGATGAGTATCAACATGACTCCTTTCAAAGCTTTGTATGGATACGATGCCATGTCATTTGCTGATTTGGTATTATCAGATAGTCGAGCTCCCAAAGCTCGGGATTGGTTACAGGAGAACCAAGATATCCTGCGAGCTCTTAAGGAGAACCTCCAGAAGGCACAGAATCAACAAAAGGTTTATGCGGATCGGCACAAGATAGAGAGGTCCTTCGAGGCAGGAGACTTGGTGTTCCTTACGTTTGCAGCCGTACAGACAGTCGTCACTCAAGCAGAAGGGGGCAGAAAAGCTGAAACCCACGGTTTTATGGTCCATACAGGGTAGTCAGGCTAGTGGGTGCAATTGCATATGAGTTGGATCTTCCAGAGCACAGTAAGATACATAATGTCTTCCATGTGTCATGCCTTAAGAAGGCCCTAGGACAGCACATTGTACCTTCTACAGAGTTGCCACCATTGGATGAGGAGGGGAAGTTGGTTTTAGAACCAGACTCTATTATTGAGGTCAGATAGAGGAAGCTCAGAAGCAGAGATATTACAGAATATTTGGTACGATGGAAGGGTTTTGCCTCTTAAGGATGCTACTTGGGAAGGAGAACAAATTCTACAGCATCCTAGTTCGCATTTGCTTGGGGACAAGCAAATTTTGGGAAGGGAGGACTGTAATGTCCCCTTTCCCTCGTCCAAGGCCTGAGGGCCAATGCGAGTCCTAACCCTAGTCATGCCCAAGGGGTTACGGACGCTATGAACTATTGGGTATGAATTATCTAGTCCAGTTATTATTTTCCATTGACAGGGTTATAAAGTGCTTTCGAAGGGACTAGATGTTATGTTTTATCGTTGGGAGGGGCTACTTAACTCTTAATGATCTAAATTTGCGTTGGGGTCACCTTTTTGGGCCATGGCGCCTTGAAGGGGAAAAAGTAACTTTAAGTTACTTTATTAATTGGGCCCTCTCTAGGAGAAAGTGCGACTTGGGGGTTTTAGGGTTTCCTTGGCATGGAAAAGGTTATAAAAGGAGAAGAGGGGTGAAAGGATTATTCATTCATGCATACACTTATATTTCTTTCATGTGCAACTATTGTTTGCGAACTATTTAGCTTGTGGAGTAAGATCCCACGGGAACCCTAGCTTCGGTGGTGAGAGATCCATCCCTAGCTAGCAGGGAATTCTTCGGTAGTGAGAGATCTACCCTAGCTTGTCATTTGGAGCTGATTTCAGGGCTGTTTTACAAAGATATTTTCAGGGTTTTTCAGAGATAGGGTTTTGAGGGTTTTTTGGTGAGTTTTGGTGGAGATTTTCAGCTGGATTTCGGATCAGACCTACGGCAGTAATAAAGGAAGAGTTTGGCATCATCTACAGAGATTTTCACAAGGGTTTTGGTCATCTACCAAAGAGGGTGACTTGTTTGGGAGATTGCAACCCTAATTTTTAGGGTTTCCAGTTGGCCGTTTTCAGATCTGAAGGTTGGAAAGTCATCTTCTATATTTATATATGTTATTTCCCAAGTTTCATAATTTTTGCACTTGTAATCGGGAAGATATGAATTTTAGAAGTTTTCTAGCTATTTTAGGCACGCTGTAATTTTCTGGCAGCGTTATATTGACTGAAAAATTCCAAAAATATTTCCCTTGTCTTCTTTATATTATTATCTAGTTCTCTTTAAATTTCCAAGTGGTTTGAGCGGATATTTTGGGAGTTATTCATATTTTACTGTTCACCTGCCCTAGCTGTAATTTTCTGCAAAAAACCAGATTTCTGTTCGGCTTGTGTTTTGTCTATCTTTCGCATATTTTTACAGCGATATCCTATAAGGGATATCACAATTAGCTCATTCCCTCTTCCTCATACTCCTTTTTCTTCTATATCCCCTTTTTTCTTCTTCACACTATTCTTTTTTCTAATCCATTCAATTGACAACACTTCGTTAATTCCCCATTCTTCACTCCATTATCGAATGCCCATTCACGACACCTTCTTGGTCGTATTCCTCCTATAATCATCTTATTTGGCTAATATCTCTCTTATTAGCTAAACATTCCTCCTTTCGACCATTCAGAACCTCCCTAGTTCTCTCTAGACCACTTCTATTGGCTTCGTAGGCTATCTATCAGTCACAATTGGTTATCCAGACCCCTCCCAACTCTCAATGAGTCTCTAATCACTTGCTAATCAAGTTTAACTAGCCTAAACCCTAGTTAACTAGCCTAAACCAAGCTTAACTAAGCCTAAAGCATGTTTATCCTAATCTAATCTAAAAGTGCTTTTTGAGCTTTAGTCCCACATGCACCCAAATTCCAAACTCTTCCAAGTGGAAAACTATAAATACAAGGCTAAGCCTACCCATTCAAACTTACAACTTTACATAACACAAAGCCAAAACAAGCCTAAGAAAGCTTGGATCTCATTTGTATTAGCTTTAAGCTAATTAGACATTTGATCTAAAGCTTTCCTTCCTCCATTGTTGAGCTAGCACCTCCATTTGCATCCATAATCCAAGTTTTGAGTAATATGGAGAGAACCATTGGCCTTGAAGCCATTAATGGTGAGACTCTATTCTTGAAAGCTTGAGTTTCATATCAAACATCACACCTTTGATTGCTAAGTTGATCTTTTTAGGTTCAATTTCTTAAATTAAGTAATCTAAAGAGTAGAGAGTAGATTTATCATGTTAGTTTTTAATGTTTTTGTCAAATTATAATGCTTTCATGTTAGTTTCCCTTGTTTATCTCTTATCTCATGGTGCATGGTTGAGTTAGCAAAGCTTTGAGGTTCTTTAGCCTCATTCCATAGCTTTTGCAACTTTCCATTGCATACATTTGGCACGCCAATGGGACATGAAGTCCATCCTCCATTAATGGAGTCTTTTCAAGCTATTTATTTTCAGTTTTCTAACCAATTTCATGTTTTTAGGATAAATAGCTTGTTATTTACATGATTTCATTTTTTAAGTAGGCTAAATCATCATTGATCATGTATATTTTGTGGGTTTGAGCTAAAAATAGGCTTCTTTGACTAACCTTTAACCTGTTTGCTTTTGAAAATTTTCAAATTCCATGATTTTTGCAGATTTTACAGGGGGTGCGCGTAGGTGTCATTCTGGGCGCGTCTGCGTTGAAACAGGCACACATGTCAGTAAAGGGGCGCATCTGCATCGAACTGCATTCACCACCAATCTTCCGGAGGCCATAACTTTTGCTCCCGAGCTCGAAACGACTCCATTTTTGTTGCGTTGGAAAGGTATTGAAGAGAAATACACAATGGAATCATAAAATTAGGATTTTGAGTTATAGAAAATTTATGGTTTACATTATTAGGTAAATAGTCATTTTTTAACGTGTCTTAAAGTCTGAAAACTTGTTTTCTTGACCATTCTAACACTTTGAAAGGTTTTGTGACACTAATAGTGATTTGCAGGTTGCTTTTCCATCATATTTTTGTGCTAACTTAGTTGAGTGTTCACATTTTTCATTTGTAGGGGTCCTTTGAAACGTGTATGCTCTTCCCTCGCACCTTTTAGGTGATCTTGGGAATCAAAAACGTTTCAAAAACCTTCTATTTTTGCTTCCAAAACACTTCAATTTAAGCTTTAAAATAGATTAAAGTTCAAAGTTGGCTAAAATGAGTTTCCTTCTGTAAAAACACTTAAGGTATTTTCCATATATTGTTTTAGTTGGGTTTTCACATTGTGTATGCTCTTCCTTCGCACCTTTTTTGGTGATCTTAGGAATCAAAAGCAACACACAAACTCTCTTTTAATATCATGATCTTTTATGGAAAAATACTAACTCCTTGCATATAGGACCTAACGCTTGTCAAAGAAAGGAGGAGCTAAGACAAAACAAAGAACTTCTAATACACGTTTTCATATAGGTTGCCAAATGGTGTGCTACTTAAAACCACATTTAAGTTAAAAAGATAAAAAACACACCACTTTCATCACACTGTATTGCAGGTTTCGGAAAAGGGTACGTCCCTATCCGCTCAACTGGAACATAACCCCTTTGGCATAACGCCTTAAGCTACAACAATGGGGGTGGTTCCAGGAACCCTAAAGTAATCCACCGCTGAGTAACCTCGTGGATGAAACAGGAAGTGCTCTCGCTTACCCACTTGACTAGTTTTCCTTGTGAGTTAGAGTCACAAGTTGTCTGTATGGCGACCCTAGTGAGAGTACACGATGGATGCATTTAGTTTCCCATTGTACTTGAAGGGGGTAAAGCCGAGATACTCCCAAATAGTCAGTGGTGACTATTTGGGTAAATCGAGCTCACTTTAGACAACTTTGTGACACCTAGTTGAGAGATCTTATTAAGGAAGCCATTCTGTCTTGGAGCCCACTTTACTAGTCCTTTATCGCGTCTTGGCCATCACGAAGTGATAACTTGTTTGGATTCAAACCTTGTTTTTCAAACACGGTAAAGAATCCATTTAAGTTAGATCTAAGTGTATCTCATCACGGAAATTACAACATGTTACTTATCTTGGTTTCTTTCTCACCTTCGGACGAGGTGAAACTCTGCCCAAGTAACACTTAGTTTATTTTCATATTTTGATCTACACCTTTGCATTCTTGTTGCCCATTTGGGACAAGAGAAGGCATCTTTCAGGAGTGTTGTCATAGATAGTGTTCACCACTTTTTTGTCCGTTTACGCTCATCCATGTTTGCGGCTGAGTTGTTAAACGTCTAAAGTGTGTGGATGCATCCTCATATCTTTGATGGCCACTTGATCTTGATTTCAAGATCATCATCATAGTTAGGATTGATTCATCATTTGATCTCCCTTTGACGTGTTACCTTGTTTGCATTGTCTCGACACAATTAAGATACTTATGTCATGTTTTTCGTAAACGTGATCTAAGTATCCACATTGTGGCGTTACGCTGCACACATTTTAACACATCCTTAGTATACCTTGACTTGGTTTTACTTCAAACATTGTCCAAAATATTGAAGAGTGTCGCTTACTTTGTTTGTGTCATTTCGATACCACTTTGGCACTAATATCTCACTTCTTCGTGAAGCTTGATTAACGTGTCCAATTGGTGTGGTTACGTGGCTTACATTTGTAAACCTCTCCCTTTAACATTTAGGCCTTGTTGGTTGTTGAACTTGTCATGGTATCCTTTGATTGGGAGTCACATCTACCCTTTGTTAATATTTACGCCTTGTTCATTTCGAGCTTGACGTAAATATTGACATTGTGTTGATCATCTTTGCATCGAACTATCATTTTGCACACACATTTGCATAGGGTGTATTTCCTTGTTGATTGGCTTTGTGTTTCACACTTGCATGATTGTTCCTTGTGATTATTCATCTAGAAAACTTGTTTTCTAGGACAAATCCTTTTTGATCTCATCGAGATTGCATCATCACAATGTCTATTTTCCTTAGACCTTCTTCAGAAAATCACGCACGCATCTCCATACTTACCAAATGTCTAGTTGGATGTCATTATGCTACCCAAATCGACATGTCACTTCCTTCCCTTTGAAGGAGTTCCATCACACTATCTAGGTCTAGACATTTGTGCTTAAACGATGCCAACAATGACTGACTATCACGTGGTTTCTCACACTTACTACAATACGGAACCTAGGTTTAGCAATTCAAATCAAAAGATTCCCATTACAACTAAACCTCATTTGGTTCTTCGTGCTAGAGGGCCCATTCGGGTACCCTGTTCCCCACCTTCAGCTCATAGTCGGTGGTATGGTTTGGATGCTTCTGATCCAAATTATTATTCAGGTTCCCCCCACTCTTCTTCTTCTGATTCAGATCCAAACTACCATTCGGACTCCCACTCTTCTTCTGAAGATTCAGATCCCAACTATTGTTCGGATACCCCTAGATCAAATCTTGAATCACGGTCCTCCCTTCCTTCGCAGGACCTTTATTCCAAATCACCTCAATGATGTCTTCCTCCTTTGAAGACTCGTGTGACTCCAAGTTCCATCGATCAAACATCTAATTCGGTTCTTGAGTCACGGTCCTCCCTTTCTTCGCAGGACCTCCTTCATCAGTCGTCTCGACGACCTCTTCCTCCATTCAAAGAGTTCCACGACTCAGGATTCCCTCTAGTCAATCATCTAATTCAACTCCTACGTCACAACTTAATGATGGCTATGTGATCCTATTTTCTCTCCCACATTAGGTCATCTTCTAGAAAAATGATCTAAGTCCAAATCTAAATCGTCCATTCATGAGACACTTGCCTCCAATCCTACTTCATCTCTTGAGTCATCTTCTGCTATCATTCCAACTCACATGCATCTTCGGCCCTTGAGCCCTTTCAACCATATTGTACCATTTCCTCAATCCTTCTAAAGATAAATGTTTGCAACCATTCAAACCATTACAAGAAATCCATGTGCTAAGATGTCTTTTCAAAGCACTAAAAACTCTTCATGGGAGTGATAAGGTCTTCCCCTCATCTACATTGAACATCTTCATCTTCTTCTGTCAATCAATCTTCCCCACTTATCAGGTCCATTTCTTCTAGTCAACCTCCCATGGTTGAAGAACAACAACCTCTACTGATTGATTTCTCTCAGAATGAAGGAACAATAAAACTACATGAAGATATCCCTCTAGAGGATTGCAAACAAGGATTCTTTCTAGAACTCGATACACTCGCGTATTGGGGAAAAGAAGTTGATTCCTTTTATCAGAACATAAAGGAAGAGCCTAAGGTCATGGAACTTGATTCTTCTTCTGTTATTCCATCTTCACCTTCTTCTGAGCATGATGAGATGTCAGGGTCTAGCATTGATCCATGGCCTATCTTCTCATTACCAAATCATTCCTTATCTATCATCATTCCTCAATCAAAATCTCACCTTGGGTCACCACTGAGTAGCCCATCATCTTCTTCTATCTTGGGCCACATCCTAGTAGCCCTCCATTTTCTACTTGTGGGTCACCTCCTAGTAGCCCATTACCTTCTATTCTTGGGCCACATCCTAGTAGCCCTTCATCCTCTTCTATCTATGGGACCCCTCCTGGTAGTCCCTCCTCATCTATACTTGGGCCACACCCTAGCAGCCCTTCATCATATTCTTCTATTCTTGGGCCATGTCCTCGTAGCCCAATTTCTTCCATCTTAGGGCCATATTCTAGTAGCCCTTCATCATCTTCTATCAGTGGCTCACCTCCTCGTAGCCCATCCTCTTCAATTCTTGGACCGTATCCTTTTCATCCATCACATCTTTCTTCTATCAATGACCGTGGTAATCCCACTATCATTTCTTTCATTCCTATCATCAATCATAAATGTCCACGTTCACTTTCTTCTCCTTCTCAGGGATCAGAAAAGTCACACGTCAGCTTATAAGAAACCCAAACAGGTTCATTATCAAGCTCAAATCAAAACTTCCAAGAGCTCAAAGCTCCCAACAACTTCAAACAATCTTAAGGTTAAAAATCAAGCACGATTCAAGAACGCACATCAACGTAACCATCAAGTATGGCACAAAGTGCATAAACCTCTGGATAGGGAACTCAAGATCCCACATACAAAATCCATGTTTCAAGATAAATCACAGTCATTTGTTGAGTATGAGCTCACCATCGATCATTGAGATCGGAGATAACATAACTCTTGATAAACAAACACACCTAGTCTCCCTTATCAAGGAAGTCACAAACATTGTTGTTGGATCTTACCACACAGAGTGACTTTGTTGGTCCCAACTTTCCAAAAACTATCAAAAATCTAAAAATCAAAAAATTCAAAAATACAAAAAACATGAGAAAACATTAAAAAATCAAAGGTACAAAGATCAAACATTGCAATCAGGTATTGCGTACACATGGATGTTTCTTTCTTCCCTTTCTTATCATTCCTCTGCAAGTCTTCCTACCATTTTCATCCCTTCGGTGATATTTTGGTTAGCCTATTTGCACACATTTTGTGACATTTATCTCTATGGTATCTGTTTGACCTTGGTCTTTCATCACCTTGGTAAATTAAAGAACGACTGACCTCTTAGAGATCCTATCACATTCAACATCTAATAAACTTGTTGCAAAGAACTTTTGGACATATTTGTTGACACTAGCCAATGTCGTCATCACAATCACTTCCACCTCCTTCCATCAAGCCATCAGTGGTTCTTAACCCCTTGTCAAACAAGAGAGCTGAAATAAGTTTTCAGAAAGAAAAAGAATCAAAATCAATCAAAAAATCAAAAGCTAAAAGCTAAAAGCAAAAGCAAATTGATATATTACTCTCTCTTGGGGTATTTCCAATAATCTCTATCGGGGCTATGGATGCCTGACTGGTAGTAGAGCAATGTTGTGATTAGAATCAAATACATCTCCATCGGGGCTATGGACGCCTGGCTGGCAGCGGAGCAATGTACGGCTATCCTTCCACCCTTCATTCACAAATCACCTATCACCTATCAAAATAAATCATTCCTACACATTGGCTAGGGTGTCTTCACTTGTTGTCTATTAAATCTTCCCTTCAAGAGGTAATTAAATTCCACGTGCACACACTGGATCTCTATGAGTAAACAGGATTAGTATGTTACCAAGTGTCTTTTTTTTGGACCTTGTTCAGACTCTTACTTTAGTCCATATCTCATCTCATGATTTGTGCCTTTGGCTAATCACTTCTTCATCGCGAGGCTTCTAAGCTACATTCATATCATTCACATCATTCTTCTACTTCGTTCAGAACATCCATGTGTATAAGATTACTTTTTTGCCATGTTTTTGGACACCTTTGTCCCCTTTCACAAAAACAATCTTCTCCTTCCTTTCTATCATGTGCTTTTAGGCCAACTTACACTGGGGGCATCCTTGCTTCTTCCCAGCACTTCATTGGTTTACGTTCATCATCATGTTGAACCTATCCATAATGGCCTTGGGTCCCACTTCTACCTGTGAAGAGTTTTCCTTTGAATACTCCCACCTAATCGCTGGGGCATTTTTGCATCTTCACCTTTCTCATACGCACGTGGCCTTATGCCCTTGTACATCCCATCTATCACTAGGGGCATCCACATTTCCTTGTCTTCCTGTACATAGTTTCAGAAAACTTTCAAAATAAAAAACATTCAAATATGTTAGAAAAATCAAAAAACATTCAAATATGTTTCAAAAACATTCATAAAAATATAAATCATCCTACAAAACGTCGCTCTTTGGTTCTCACCTGTTCATGTGCGCGACTCGCGGATCATCTTGATCTACCTCCATCAACAAAAGCTAGGTTGCTTACTTCATCTGTACTCTGGGGCACAACGAGTTGCCTGGTACTGTTTCGTAGTGCACATTGCTTTTTCATCAGACCCAAGTGTCCTCCGTTATTCCCTTGCATGTATCCTTGCTTGGGGCACCATCATTAACCCTTGTCATTAATTCGAATAGGTTGGAACTGAAGCTCGATAACAAAAACATTACATTATGTTTCTCTGTTAGGTTAGCTTGTTTACTTTCTCGTATTGCATTGCATTATGTATGTTGCATGGAGTTAGGCATCTTTTACTTTCTCGTATTGCATTGCATTTTGTATGTTGCATGGAGTTGGTGTTTTTAGCAATGGACATTTGTTCGTATATGGCTTTTCATGTCATACTACACTTTTGTTCATTCTTTTTAATAAGGACCGATGATGAAGATCACTTAGCAATATGATGAAAAATAAAGTTGTTTAAAAGGCACTGGATGGATGTTAGCTCATTCCCTCTTCCTCATACTCCTTTTTCTTCTATATCCCCTTTCTTCTTCTTCACACTATTCTTTCTTCTGTTCTCTTTCTGTCATCTTTTCGATCGTCAATCGAGTTCTTCTATCACCCCATCGACAATCGAGGGGGCATCCTCCATTCTACTCATTTTTCTTCTATCCCTTCAAAATTTTCTACTTGTTTATGCTTGTCTACTTTCTTTGAAGTGACGTCGCTTACGTCACCTCAAAGAGGGGCAAATGTAGACACCTAAAATATGCTTACACTTAGCATTTCATCCAATCCATTCAATTAATGACACTTCGTTAATTCCCCCTTCTTCACTCCATTCTCGGATGCCCATTTACGACACCTTCTCGGTCGTATTCCTCCTATAATCAGCTTATTTGGCTAATATCTCTCTTATTAGCTAAACATTCCTCCTTTCGACCATTCAGAACCTCCCTAGTTCTCTCTAGACCACTTCTATTGGCTTCGTAGGCTATCTATCAGTCACAATTGGTTATCCAGACCCCTCCCAACTCTCAATGAGTCTCTAATCACTTGCTAATCAAGTTTAACTAGCCTAAACCAAGCTTAACTAAGCCTAAAGCATGTTTATCCTAATCTAATCTAAAAGTGTTTTTTGAGCTTTAGTCCCACATGCACCCAAATTCCAAACTCTTCCAAGTGGAAAACTATAAATACAAGGCTAAGCCTACCCATTCAAACTTACAACTTTACATAACACAAAGCCAAAACAAGCCTAAGAAAGCTTAGATCTCATTTGTATTAGCTTTAAGCTAATTAGACATTTGATCTAAAGCTTGGCCATCCTCCATTGTTGAGCTAACACCTCCATTTCCATCCATAATCCAAGTTTTGAGTAATATGGAGAGAACCATTGGCCTTGAAGCCATTAATGGTGAGACTCCATTCTTGAAAGCTTGAGTTTCATATCAAACATCACACCTTTGATTGCTAAGTTGATCTTTTTAGGTTCAATTTCTTAAATTAAGTAATCTAAAGAGTAGAGAGTAGTATATCATGTTAGTTTTTGATGTTTTTGTCAAAGTTATAATGCTTTCATGTTAGTTTCCCTTGTTTATCTCTTATCTCATGGTGCATGGATGAGTTAGCAAAGCTTTGAGGTTCTTTAGCCTCATTCCATAGCTTTTGCAACTTTCCATTGCATATTGCTTCCTGTTGGATTGCTCCTCAATCTTGGTAGTATGTCGGTAGGCTTCGCCAAAGGTTTTGCAAGGCAAGAATGACATTGTGAGATGTGTGTAATAGCTAAGCTTGCTCATATATTTCAGGACTTTGTGATGATTTGTTTTGTTGATGTTCAGGCATGTGTAGAGTACATGGAACTTGTTTGTGTAATCTTTCATTGATTGATCTCTTTTTTTACTCAACAACTAAAATTTCATTTATTGGTAGTCATAATGCTTGAGAGGGTAGTATTTTTTTGTATGTGACCTTGAGAAACCTGGCCTAAGTATCAACACGATCATAATTCTTTATTTTTCCTTGCATTATAGGACTTCCACCAATGGAGTATTGATGTTTTCAACAACCGTGAATTGATTGGAAGTGTAATACACCTCTAGTTATTGAAACCAATAATCAAATGTCTCGCTCTTTTGTTGGAATGAGAAAGAAAATTACTCACATCGAGTGAAATCAGAGAGCATTGTCAGCAAGTATTTTTCAAACAGGGAGCTTTTTCGCATATGCTTCAAATGGTACAAGAGTGGCTAAATACTCCATCTACTATTCAATAAATTGAAAAGAAAGCATAAGTGGGAGTAGATTATTTGCCAATGGATTCTACTATAGAGAAGATTATGAATACAACTAGAGTGAAAGAACATATAACCCTCCAGCAGTTCAACAAACATCCTAATGTAAGGATCTCGTTAATGTTGAGATTGATGATAAAGATCATTGTGAATATACTTTAGGTCAAGAAGAAGAAAATTCTCCATCCCAAACAATTCCTTAATTTACTTGCATTTCATATATTGATCATAGTTCATTTTCCCAAACAAAACAATGTTCTTTGGTGCACTAAACTCTTAAGTTGGAAACCAAAACATTTAGAGATGAAAATTTCAAAACTATTAGCCCATCTTGGTCTCAACTTTATATTATGGAATATATGGAAGGAAATAAATTGTTGTATTTATTGAAAATAATGGCTATGGTATAGAACACATACTAATGAGGATTAAATTTCAGATCAGGTTCACTGCTATCATTCTGGAAAAAGAGAATCCAACTAATTTCCTTTCAGCCAGTATGGTCGATTGTCACATAGCAAAGGTATGGAATATTCTATATCACTACTATGGTCAATATCTGGTTATTTAGCCCTATCCCAGATGCGTGTTTCCATGTGAGAGATTTTTTAAATTGAACTTCAATGGAGCATCTAAGTATAACCTGGGACCAGCAGCTATAGGGGGGTGATTCTTGGCTGCAAGAGACATTTCATCATCAAATACACTCAATTCATAGGCTATCAAACAAATAATTTCCTTTCATATGGGAGTATCATAGGAAATTGATTGGGGAATCTTGAAATTAATAATTAATGAGGGCTCCAAACTGATTTTGAATTTCATTCCCAAAGGCTAGCTATCCAAGGGCAATTTACCAATAGGTGGTCATTGGCAATGGAAACAAATGGCAAGCCAGATCACGCAAAACCATCTCTAGATTACAAAGTTTTTTCTCCAACATCTTTGTTGTCAAAGAATAAGGTACTTGACAACATGGCTAGTCTCTCTTTTACAAATCTGTGAACTAGTAGAATTGTTTGTTTTGAGACGAATCAACTTTAACTCATCCAATAAAACATTTGATGGCATTAAAGGAAGCTACCCACTATCCTAATAAGTAATGGACATCTCCCCTAGCTAGGAATTGTAAAGCCATGTGCAAAAGTCTAATCACATTCAATATTTTGTTAAATGGTAAAATATATTTAGTTTCTAAAATATATTACACGATGAAAAGAGATCAATTAGAAAGGAGCTCAAGATTACTACAAAATGTCAAAGAGATACATATAAGGAAATTTCAGATGAGATAATAATCCTTTTGGTGGTGGAAATCAATTATTAGGCTTCCATGTGGTAAAGTCGTGCAAGGTTGTAGCCTTAGACAAGGACAAGTGTCTTGTGGAGTTGTTGATAAAAGTGAAATTATGGCAATTAATCACCAAAACAAAGTTGGAGGTCGACATGGAGGGACAGTACCATGGAACAAGAAGGTGGGAGTGATAAGAGTCATCATGGAAGGCCAAGTGGTGAGAGTAGTAGATGAAAAAAAGACGAGAACGGTCAACCAATGGAAAACAACGAGGAATGAGAGGGAATCAACGTCGACCACTAGGTAGAGAGTTGTAGGAAACAATATGGTATGGGATGCAGTTGGGGGAGGAGATGGTTCAAATTTCTCTATATCATGCCTTCAATCCTTTCTCCAAAGACAAATTCGCAGTCTTGTGTGCCACAAAGAACTATGGAATTCTTCATTGAGTCCATAAACCATGTTTATCACTTTTCTCAAGCCCGAGTCTCTGAACATTTTCAAAACATCATGCCTTACAATTCTGAATTGGTGAGACATATTTTTGAAATATTAGTAGGGGGCAATATGTTGGGGTAGATTAGACTTAAAGATAGCGAATCAAGTTATGAGATTGTTATGCGGTGAAATAACTTCTTGTGTATTTTAAATGATAGCATGCACAAATTGATAATGGGAAATCATTGGTGATGGAGGCCGCGAAGTATTAGGTGCACATGTGTCATTGTGTAGGTGAAGGATTGGCATTGTGCTCTAAGGAAATCAATGAGTAGAGGTGAAGTGGGAGAGGAGTTGGTGAAACAAACTCATGGGAGGGGTGGTTCACCTAGGATTGGAAAGGTAGATTGGAAAAGGAGTTTGTGACTTGGTTACAACTATGTTTATGTTGGAAAAGAATTTTTCTGAATTGAGAGGAGGCCAACACAATATTGTGAACAATGTTATTCATTTTCTAGTTAGAGGAAAAATGAGGGCTCGTATCGGTAAGGTGCCAGAATGGATTGCTTGGGATAAAAATTGAATAATAAGTCATGAACCAACTTAAACAATGAGTCTTTGAATGATATGTTGTCCAGTCTTTGTGATGCCATACTAGCAAGCAATTAATTCAGAAAATTTGTCTATGTGCGAGCCTATGTAGTGGCATTAGGCATAACAATAATGCCCTTGATTGTCTTAGGTCTATGATAATGCCTCCAATGTTGGATTTTATCAAGTTGCATTTATCTGCTCCATCAAAATTTAGTGTATGCCAACCAGACAGTTGAGGGACCTATTGAACCTTGGGCATTGCAGTCAGCAAGTTCATGTGGAAGTGGAAAGGAATATTCCACTATTGAGAGAAAGGTTTGTTATACTAGAAGACAACAGGTTGATTTTTTGGTGACTAAACCGACATAGAGCTCTACTCATATTAGCTTTCAGCTGGTGGAGGATGGTTAGAGCCAGATGTGATTCATTGTTGAAGACACGTGAATTCCTTTAGGTGCTATATTGGCCATATGGCTTAGCAAGGGCATATATGTATTGATTCTTGTCCAAGCCTTCAAAGCTTGATGTGCGGTGTCCCTGTGTTGTTTTATGGAGGGTAACCACAAAAAAGACTTTGTACCATAGGGTTGTGGCCAAGGGGTGGTAGAGGAAAAGTTGTTGTATGAATTCCTCCACTTGTAAACAATTTTGGAAAATGGAAGGATTGATAAAGCCCCTATGTTGAAGATTTTCCAAAGTGAGGAGTTTGTGGTGTACAATAAGCCAAAGAAAACTTTAATCTTAGGCTAGGTCACTAGATGCCAGAGTTGGTTCCACTTGGGACCTTGATTTTTTTGATTTGGAATCAAAATGCCATAAGAAAAGGCAACGGTTATTGCCCCAGAGGTGGAAAAGGGCCATATGAGAGTATTAGATCCTTGAGTGAGAGTTAATGGCCATTACATCAATATATCTTGAAGGTGTATTATCTGGGGGCCCCCATGTAGAACTCTCTGTTATGGTGGAGGGATGACCCAACCACTATTATCTATGATGGTCTGTAGTGCAATAGTTTGCTACCTGGGTGAATCCCTGACTTTGGAGAACAGCGGGGAGAGCTGGGCCAAATTGTCCTAAAAATGGGGGAAAAGCATTCTAGCTTTATGTCCATATGTGAGTAGTTTTTCCGTCTTCAATATGCCAACTCAAATGAGGTTGCAAATTTATCAAATTGGTCGAGAGGTGCACTAACATATGCTTGAGAGGCGTATGGTGTGATGGTTGCAAATGTAAATTATAGTGACATTTGTCCTATAGAATTTGCTGGAATGGCATACCCTGAGGTCGGTGTACTCTCCATGCAGATTTCATTGCCAATGTAACGACCCAAAAAAACCATACACGAACAACACAGTGAAATACAGGATAATTTTTTTTTGACTTTCTTGACACATAACATGACGCAACATGTCGTCACCAAGTATACAACTAACACTGTGAACAACTTGATACAAGGATGGCCATAAAGGCAGCACGGAAACGTTCACACATATCAAGGACAATTTACTTTTCTTTTTGACAAGACAACATAGAAGTACAATCACAGAACACACTTACGGTTAGAGCCAACCACAAGGAGATATTCTTGAGGGTTATTTATTTTAAAAGGACATCTTGCAATTCTTAGCTTATGTTTTCAAGGAGGCTCAAGATATGATTCGTATGATTCAACTTGCCAAACCAAGTTTATTCCTTTGACACTGAGTAATTATCTTTAAATCTTCTCTATTATGACATTTATTTGCTTAATTCGTTTATCAAGAAAAGGGAGTAATTAAATTCCACAAGGCCATCTGCTCACCACTAATGCTACTAAGATTCGTTCTTGCCCACAAGACAACATGGTTTTAAGTTCAACACACTTAAGAGAAGAGATACAAGGTGCCTTGAAAAAGGGTTAGAGGGAGAAGGTCGAGATGAAACATTTTTAGGACCTCATTAGTTATTGCCAGTATTAAATTGAAGCTAGGGCTCTCAACCAGAACTAACAACTTTACTTAGGCTTCGCTAAAAGTATTAACAAGGAGTGAAAGAATTTACTTTCCAAATGACTGAGAGATAGATTGTGTGGTTTCAAAACTGTTTTCTCCTGTTTATTAAATCTTATTATCTTCCAGAACTAACCATAGATTTCCTTTAAGTTCGTTTAAGAATTCCACCATTAAAGGGATAGTGTTCATTAGTGTAGCTAGGGCTATCAAATTATATAATGTTACTTGCAATGATAGTCCTGCTCTTGATTACTCAAAGAATTTCTTGCTCTCAAGTTGGTGACCCCTACGTTACTTTATTTGAATACAACTTTTAATTTAACTTCCTGAAGTATTAAACAATCCCATGTTAGTTTACTTATGACACTTTATTACTAAGTCATAGCAAGGTTTAACTCAGAATTTATTCTCAAGGCAAAGTTGAAGCAACACTCATTAACGGGAACAAAACATGATTACATCATTTCTTAAAATGCTGATACTCCACAAGTCACTCAACCACAATAACCAAATTTTCTTATAATTTCAATGATGGCACACAATACAAGGTTTCCAAAGTTCAGATGACAAGTCCACAATACATTATACTAAGACATTAATCCTCTTCTAAACTTTCCACTGGACGCTAACAAAAGTTGATCAACATAAAAAGGTTTCGAGCAAAGGAACTTCTCAAATGAGGTTGATGACAAAAGTCTACAAATCTATCCCTCATCTACACGCAAAATCCATCTGCAGCAAATTTTCTACAAGAGTCAGTTCACGAGAACTGAGCAAGATAAGGCTACACAAAACCACCATAACTATTATCTAACAATATCATGAAAAGAAGCACTTTATTACAAGAATTGGTTCAAACCTCTAAACACTATCAACAAATCAAGTTATAATAAAGTCTTCATCATGCCAATCAAAGAAGGAGAAGACCTTGCACTTCAGTTAGGAGTAAAAGCAACGAAAGTATAGCAATCGTAAGAGAATGGCCCTTGGCCCTATGAGGAGAAAACAAATAATCTAGCAAAAAACAGAATTCCCATCAAGTAAGTAATTAAACCATAATTCCAAGATTAAGATTTGATATATGCACCAACCATCTAGAAATTTATCAAAAGTATCAAACGCATAGACTAAATTAATATATTTGTAAAAGTACAAGAGTTGATCAGCCCAAGGAAAGGGGAAACATGGGTTCCAAAATTTAACACAAAAAGTCATGTATAAATGAGTTTCAACCCGGAAATCAATTAGAGTATACACACAACATAAGTTTCGAAGCGAAAGCATAGTATACTAGTTTTGACCATTAGCTACAAAAAGATTTACCAATCATCCAGGAAGGGTCAAAGTCTTACAGGCTAGTAGCAAACACGCGAGAGAAGAAGGGGGATTCGTCCAACAAGAGTATACAATAATGTCATCAACAAATTTTTATAACACTAAAGATTTGCAAACCTCCACTACAATACTATTGTTTGGTTAACTTAAAATAAATTACCCATATCCCAAAACAACCATATTTTAAGGCAACCCTTGGTAACACCGTCAACCGTCGCACAAATAGGTACAAACCTAGTTTCTAAGTGACATTATCAAAACAAAACCTTCCGCTATGAATCCATAAGATTATCCAATGAAAGCTGAGTTTTTCCCGAAGATTAATCACATTCAAGGAAATTCCCATCACAAACTATTACTGTAATTATGTGCATAAAAACCGATCAATATTAATTAATAGCGTTAACATTACAAGGGAGAAAATAATGCAAGTTAGGAAAAAATAGAAGAGCGCCATCAGCAATAATTCTGAGAGGGGGATTGGACCAAACTATTCTAGTGTCAACGAGGTACTGGATTCGCACAATGAAACCTCCAGCTTAGTTGATCCGAAAAGCTAGTTATGGTTCAAGTTGATAGGGATGGTCAAGGTACTTCTTGAGGATGGCCTTAAAAGCCTAGAAACAAGATGAAAGATAGTATAAGAGTCTAAACACGCGAGATGGCAAAACACATTGCACACAAACCTTTTCATTCTACCAGTTTTAATACCGAAATTGTAAGCTGGCTAGCCCACGCATTGCTCACACAATCTTACAACCTTTCTTTCTCGATGCCAAGAGGTTATCAAAGGGACTTGCGAAGGAGCTAACAAAAAACGTCAAAAGACAAACTTGAGTGCAAGGGAGGGGCTTCATAGTTATCGTAAACTTACTTCCATGATATCGAAAATACTAGTTTGATCAACATAATAACTTTCAACTCCGTTGCAGAGAAGAATAAATACATAAACAAACAGACGAAGGTCCATCACTCGAGCAAGAGAAACATAACACCCAGAGGAGATGGCACACGCATCCTTTCGACCAACATACTGACAACGATAAAAGCTAAAACAAGAAGAAACAAGTAGAAAGGGGAAATCTCCCATCATGACATCCAACTAACAAATCAATGCAAGGAAAAAGTGGTTCAATTTCACAATAATTTTAAATAAAATAACAGTAGAAAAGTGTAGAAATATCTTGCCTTTTTCTCCAGATTCAATAGGTCGTACATGGACACTGCACTGGACCAGCAACAACAACCCAAGCCAAATTCCATTTTCTTCAAGCTCGTTGGGCGCCTAAACATCGACCATCTTCACGTTGGCATAGGTAGGAGTTCACAGCTAGGGTGGGTGGTCTAAAATACTTGCCAACATCCTCCCAACGCGTGTCAAAATGGAAAGTTATAGCGGAACATGGACATCCATCCAACACAATGGAAAATCCACTTTTGGAGCCCATTTAAGAAGCTGGAAATAAAATCTGGTCTCTTATTTGGATCACTGCTAGACCCGGCACAGTGCGCCTTGTATATAGGAGCCAGACCTATGTCTGAGACGATTGCTTCACAAGATGGCATTAACCAAAAGAATATCTACAAGGTACATTTTCCTATTTTTTTTACATAGTCCCTGGAACTTAGCTTCCTGCATCTAAGGCTCACCAGTCGCTAGATTTGCTTCAATGCAACAATGCTTAGAATGACCATAAACCTGGTGCAGTGTGGCAGTCAACATCATACACGGAAGGTGCTGCGTCTGACAACTAATGAGCAGTTGTCCCACATAAGTAACCTGCCATTGCCTTAACAATAGCCAAATGTAATAACAGTCATCCAATTCTCACTATGGTGGACAGAGGAATACTTTGCTACTTTCCCATTTGCAACTCAGTACATGATGATCAAGGTGAATGGGCATGGCCCATATGATGATCCTGCTACCAAATTCATCAATCCCAAGGCAGAGCATTTCTCAAATCCAACATTGCCCTCCAGATTAAGGGGCTCCTGTGCCTTGTGGGATGTGATCTGTCACCTACACAAAAAGTCATGCTGCGACGATTTTATTCTCCTTTAGACGCCTGTAAACTGACATGCCCAAGTTTCCATTTTTGAATCTATCCATTCATCGATCTCCTAATAAGTTCATAATTGCAAAGAAAATTCGTTGCTTCATGACATTTGTACTGAGTATGAAACAGATCCGCCTCTATTGAGAGGTCCTCTTCACATGAAGGAGACATCATAAAATCAAGTTTCACGCGTCTCATGTTTCAGAGTAATATTTGCACATTAAAGTTTCAAAACGTGCAAAAGTCTCCTGGCTAACACTCTCAACTGTCACCTTATTCGATTTTGATAGGCAACATATCTAATGCAATATGGAGAGGACCCGAATGGCTAAGGATGCATCTGATGATGCCATAGGATAGAAAACAACATAGTTGGACAGCCTACTTGCTGGAATGACCCTGCTCAATCAAAGGCTTCTACTATACTGGTAACACTCTCACTGTCACACTAGTCGATTTCTTCCCTACATGACCTGACCCTCACAGGAGAGAACTTGAGACTCTCCAGGATGCATTTAGTCCTATGAACGGACATACAACATCAGTTGGACAGACCTGACTTGCTGGGAGCGCTGAACAGAACCGACTGTCTGTCATTCTGCCACCGATCTGCTGCCTGGCTACGAATGTTGTTGTGGGTCTCTACTGCGGATCCTTGACAAGAACACACCTCGCAGCACTCAAGAGAAAGAGGAGGCAGCACGCCTGCTTCACTAGCTTGAAGCTCCGTCTAAACTAAAACCACACACACAGGAAGGAGCCAGGACAGAAAAATGCCATGATAGACATCTATTTGCTGGCCTATGATGCCCATCTACAGCGTACCAAGACTGGAAAATGCCTGCCCATCACGCCTGAGGAAGCTCACTAGCTAATCACGTCAAACCAGATCTGTGCTTCATGGACACATTGAAATGAAACAGATCAAAAAGAGATCCAGGTGAAGAAAAACAGGCCTCCACCAACTCCATCGTCTCTCACGCAAGGTAGTCAATAGAGAATACGTGACAGTCATAATAGTCATACAGGTTGGGTGGTCTGGGAGGAGACTCTTACTGTCATCACAGTCGATTTTGACAAACAAGACCTACGAAGGACCTGAATCCCGCCAAGGTGGTAGTGGAGGGTAGCATGCAAGCAAATTAACAAATATACAATGTACTTGCGACAGTCCTAACTCGTTCAAAGGCGCTCACCACCCAACCCCTTCTCCCCTTCCATGAACCAAGGCTGGAAAAGACAACAAACGTGCCCGAATTTACTGTGAAAAGGTTTTAATATGCTATTTGAGATCCGTTTAACAACAAAAGTCATTACGCAACACACCGATCGAAAATGCATGATAACGCGCCTTCCTCACTAGATGAAAGTTAGAAATGACCCTCGGAAACAAGGAAGCGCACTCTACGACAGAGGAGCCTACGATGGCCAGGAAGACAAGCTGCGGACAGAAGGGACCAAACTATAACCAAACATAAGACTCCGCGATATAGGGGTTTCCTTCCCCCAAGTCACCTGGCATGATAAAGGCATCAGGGAGCTCAAAGAAGTAGAGCATGTCATCAACGAATATAGGAAAGAGTGGTTGCAAAGTTGCTGGCAGAGACAAGCGGCCAATTGATGCCCCCACGGGGCATTCAAACCAATGGTACTACCAATCACGCCTAGACTATGTACTAACTGGGATTTTTTCTCTTTCAAGAAGGAGATAAAGCATGCTGTGTACCAATTGCCATCCAAGTTTTTTAGCTGACCAATCTTGGTAGGTGCATAGCAAAGACGCCACAAGGTAGCAAAATTTAACTGTGCCATATTGGGTTGTTTTTAACAGCTTTATGCGTGCATACATGTATGTATGTTTACACACATAATGGAGACGGGATTTATCATCATATGCTCTATTGCAAGTAATCATGGTGTTAACATGCTATTGTCTATTTTGGAAGTATACATCATGATTTCTCGCAAAATAAAAGGGCAAGGACGTTTTATTGCGAAGGTCAATGTCGAACAGGGCATTACAGTTATCGCATGATCGATCAAATGAGGATTTCATTCATATATAGTCATGTCAAATGACTTGGGCTCTGTAATTTGACTCCATACAACCAGAGACTAATTACTCATTAAGTCAGTTTCACATACATCTATAACAGATAAATATGATCGATCAGTCTATAAAACATCTAACTGCATCACAAATGTACGTGCGCACGCACGCACACACACACACAAACAAATATATTGGAGCATAATGAAGGATAACCTATATATCATATTGTCATGCCATATATACAGCTAAGTACATTGATTGGTCTAAATGTTTGCATATAGATATATATGTCATCACGCCATGATAGGTCATCTATATAATGAATGGTGCCTGTCTGGGATGGATGAGGCATATTCAAAATAAATAGATGGGGAATTGACTCATAGTGAAACAGATGAATCCAAAGCATCTCACCCACCCCTGGACTACCTAGTATATCATCTAGGACCTCAATGGCAGCATCTGGACTTATCTAGCTGATCTAGATGACCCATAGCGATCTAACTAAGTACTTTGTGACCTCATCGGAATATTGCTGTGGATAGATGTAGCTTTAATCTCTTTAGCTCTCTGGCAATTGGACTACCTCATACACCTCCCCTCATTGAGGATAGCCCATGTATTTGTTGAGTCATATTCAATAATCATGTTGTAAAGAGGAGTCTCCCAGTGTTTCACTCACCTCAGAATACACATGTAAGGACGCAGTTAATATCTCTCTCTCATGTAACCTCATACAATTGATATGAACTTACTGATCTCTCAGTACATGTCCTCTGTTATGCACGAAACCTCATTGAAGATACAAGTATGTAGTCAAATTTTGCACTATAATAAGAGAGGTATATCGTTGTCACATCAAATCCAGAAAGAGTCTATGCTTGAACTAAGCATGTCCAACTACTATCACTGCTAGATCATTGGAGATATCATTATCCGTATCTTATATCTTGACTCCACATATATTCAAGGTCTCCTCTCTCGACCAAAACCAACATCCCCATCACCATGCACCAGTCTCCCCACCTCCTCCTGACTCCTCCTTGACTATGTGGCCTTTGAGATGAGACTGGTACCTATATAGTGCCTGATCCAACATGGGTCCCAGTATCAGATACCTGGTCATCTATATCATGTTGCACAAGTGAGACAGGTGGTCCATGTAGGTGACCCTAATACATGTGCATCATGTACACCTTTTCCAGGGATGATACATGTACCTACACCTAGGAATGTCCTTGTCCACATCCTCTTTTATGGCCATATTGACCTCTCCCTCTCTGATCGTAATGCTACCTTCATTGTTTCAGATTCTGATCTCTACCTCCATCACTTCCTTTGGAATGAAGTCATCCTGGGTTGGTAGCTATCATAGCCTAGTGCACTCATGCTAACATAGACCAACTGCACTCAGCATTCTGAACTATCTGTGATATCTGACTCGTGCATCTCATACCAGTCTCCGAGTTTCCCTAGCTAGCTGCTTCACATTCGTTTCCCACTGTAGCAAGACCTGAAATTATGGCCTCCGTATGATAGTGACAGCATACTAGAAATCTGGGTAGTGAGATTATCTATAAAAATATAGTAGATATGCTCAATGACCTTCTATGCAACATCTTCGACTATCTCCCATTTTGGGCAAAGGCATGGAAATAGCTACTCTTAACTAGTCTGTCTCTCATAATGCACTTTGGTCAACCTATAGCCATATGTAACTAGTCCACACCCAAATCTATAGTAGATTCGTCTCAGAGCCCAAAATCCTTCGATATCTTGTTGTACCACCACATTCAAGGGTATAGTCTATATCCGTGATCGCACTTTTGGAGTTGTAGCATGATCCCCAGTGCAAACACCACCGCAGACCAAAAAATCTTTAGACCATGCTAATCAACCCCAACTAAAAACTGCCTCCCATATGTATTAGGATTTCAAGTAGTTGTTGATAAGATCTATCAAGGTGGAAATATGTAAATGATCTATCTCATCATCCTCCATACACTTTGTAACGGTGCACTTCCAGTACCCTCTCTATATATCTCATATATTCTGAGGGAATCCAGGTGATTGGAGTCATCTGCACATTAGATGTGAGACTGCTCTCCTCTCACACTAAATCAACTGACCATGCATCGACACCCTCATATATCATGTACACATAGGACTCTAATGATCTGACAGAGCGGTCTCACTAACCCACACTTGGTAATTGGAATGATCTGAGTTCTCGTTCCATGCAGTCACTTTACTAGCACAATCAATCCAGTTTTTTAGTGAGTGATAACGGTCTAATCCTTTGGCATCCTTTGTGTCATGTGTGCCAAATATGTCACCTCCAAAACTACCCACAGTGCTCTCCATTCAACATTGCATAATTAGTCTCTCGAATGCTTCTACAAATCCGTGGCATGTATCTGCGCATATGTCTAATACATATAATCTCTCTTACACACATTATAACCATTCATTAGTCAGGGGAGCTGATGGTATTAAACATTTTTCAACTTTACTATCAGATTGGAGACAGCTTATAAAGTGTCCGCCCTAACTCATGTTAACACAGTCCTAAGTATTACGTTGGCACACATTATTGGTGCACGCTAACATCAAAATTTGTTGATCGCGTTAGCTCATTCAGGTGGATTTTAATTCCACTTATTTACACTAACACATTTAGCATGTATGCTAGCGCACTCAACATTACACTAAGTGCAACCATTATGTCAGTTCTCAGTTTTATGTGCTAGCATGTCTACCTTCACACTAACATAGTAAGAGCCTGTGATAGCACATTTTAAATGGGCTACGCTAGTCTACATGTTACTTCCTATAATGCTCTACGGCCATTTAAGATTTTCACTTTTCTTCTAGCATGGTATAAATCACAAATAAATGTCCTACATACTCATTAATTGTTTTTGTACTCACAAGTTACCGATGTTTATCGTAGGACCCCACCCGGTGCTCTCGAACCTATTCTGAAGTAGATCAATATGACATTGGGTATTGTGTCATCTCTCTCATAACTCAAAACAAAAAAATCAGATGTACAAGACAGAAAAATCTAGAAAAGGAAAGGTATGATCTGAAATAAAGGCATACCTGGTAGGATTCCGGTGCAGAAGGGTCCAATTGGTGCAGTTGAAAATCATTCTTTTGTGCCCCGAGTGCCTGGAAAACGTACTGTTTTCTTGGTGGTATCTCAGGAACACTCTTGAATAAGAACCTTATCTATTGCTGAAACACTCTTGAATAAGAACCTTATCTATTGCTTCTTGCTGGATAATATTTTTGAGGAAAGCAACATTTATTGAGAGTGCCTATAATACATGAAAGGATCTGCATCATCAATCTTTCACTGGGCTGCCGCGACCCCCCCCCCCGGCCTACATAGAGAGGGGTGGGGTGTTATCTGACGTGTTGAAAGCATAATCCTCCCCCCTATCATATATAGATAGGGCCATCTATATACTATATATATTAGGGTTCCCCCCATACTAAAGATCTCCCCCTGCCATATATAGATAGGGACAGCTCTATATATTAGGGTTCCCCCCTAGTGAAAGCAACAATTTTCCCCCGCAAGGGACTTTTCGCTAAAGTATTGGGGATGGTTTTGGTAGAAGGTGCCCATATGTGTAGGAGACTCTTTCAAGTGATGTTGGAGCTATGGGGCCAATCGGGAGCAAATTGGACAGAGTGACATAGATCCTTATATGCTTTTCTTATTTTTTGAGGGGTTGGTTCCTAGAGAGGGAAGTTTGTGGGGATGAGATCCTTTGAAGATGGTAGCCGTTATTTTTCTCCCTTGTTAAGGGTGACCATGTTGGGAGTGATCGGAGCAGATTTAAATTTTGGAGCTGATTTGTGGGCATAAGGGAAGGGGAGGCAGAGGACATGAGGGGGTGGTGTCAGAGGCGGGATTGTTTTCCTCAAGAGGAAGAGGACTAGACAGGTCTTCAAAATGATTTTGCATAGGTATGAGGGTTGCAAGGGAGGATGAAGGTTTGGCTTTGTGGGTGTATGCAATCTGAAACTTGGTGGGGGAAGAGGAGGGGCTAGACTTTTAGGACTTAAACAAAAGAGAGCCCTAGGGAGAGACATATTATTTAGTTCAAGTTGTGGGTGTGGATCCTAGGGGTGTTTGGGAGGTTGCTAGGGAACAAGATTTTTTGTTTCGGGCATACTCATGCAAGATGACCATCTTCATGGCAAAGTCTGCAGTGGAATGAAGTATTTTCATAGTCCACAAGTTGCTCCCATTCAATACCCTCCATATCCAGGATGATAGGTTCTAAAAGAGGTTGATCAAGATCAAGATTGATATAGTTCTAAGTATAGTTGAGAACTCCCGAAAACTTTGTGAACTTTGAGGCAGTGATGTATTCTCCAAAAGTGGATCCAATCTTGCATAGGATGGATTCATGCCAGTATTCACTGGGGAGTAATGGGATCCTTACCCATACCGGGATCGTGATGGGTTGATCTTTAGTGGGACTGAAGGCTGAAGACCAATGTTTCATGAATAGTTGTTGTAGAACCAAGGTCAACCTTGGAAGGAACGATCCCTATCTTAAGTGTTATTACAAAAAGCCATAAAGTAGACCTTAGGCATCATAAGAATGTCCACTGTACCTAAAGGTTTTCAGTTAGCTTGGACACATAGCTTCAGGGTTTTGGATCCTGAAAAAGCTCCCATAAATCTGCAGATCAGGGCTTTTTCTTTTATGTTCCAAAGCTTATTTTCCATCTCATCTAAGGAGAACTAGATCTTGGGAGGGACCTACGTTTTGAGGTACTAGCCATTTATTTTGTTGGCTGAAATGGAGGGTCTCCCAATGGTTCTTTGAGTGTGATATTGTAGAAATTGCTGCAGATTGGCCTTGTCAATGAGAGGCGTGTCAGCTGAAACTGCTGATTTGAAGCTTGGACTGTTTAGAGGCGGTGGAGCAGAGGTGGTCATGGCCTCCTCCATCAATAGAGGAAGAGAGGTCAGATCCATTGACCATTAGAGAGAGATTTGAGTTATGGTGAGGGACGTGAGCCAACTGGAGGAGCTGGAGGTTCATCAATGAGATACGTTGTTTTGATTGTGTGCCCTGTTGAGGATAACATGGAGTAGCTCTAACAGAAATCAGTCTTGAAAGAGGGATCAAAACTAAAAATAATCATATTCAATCTCAACATTATGATATATTATAATATTCCAATTGAATGTCACCCCAACAAGATTTGGATATTTCTTTCAGCATTTAATCATGGTTCTACATCATTCTTTTAGTCTTTGATATTTGGTTCTACATCTTTTAATTGTGTTCTTGTACGTTTACCAAAATTTTTAAAGCCCCCTTCACCAAACTTCAACCTACCACCACTTTTATACATTTCACATGTTTAATCATAGCATCTCATCCACCATATTAAGGACCAAATACTTATAAGCATGGAGATTCTATCATTCACGGTCATCTGGTACGAGTACAACACAGCATAATGCCACATGTTCAAGCTCTGCTCTTCGAAGTTCAAATAAACAATTGTTTATGGATTCTTCCAAGAAGTCAAGAAAACCTACACGGTAAATGTAGAGTCATAAATCACAAACGGATCATAATAGTCTGATGCATTTTGTATGCTATGTGTTGGCTAGATTTTCTGCACAGCCAAAAACCTAGGCACTCATGAGATAAATCTCCCTCATTTACCGGTGAGGCTCCTGTGTATGATTTTTATCAATTATGGATATGAGTAACTATTTGTGGGTTTTATTTTAATTGCAAAGCTCATGAGCCGTAGATAGGTAATTCTGCAGCAAGTAAGCAGTTGTAATGAAATATTTGCCAAAGGGGGAAATAATTGAATCTGGGAAGAAAGCAAAGAAGATGTGCAATCCAACCAATAGTTTACAAAGTTGGTCTCATGCACATAGATGAAACAAATAGAACCCACAATACAAAATTTAAAGAAAAGGAAAGTTTGAAATCTAGATCTAAGATAACACAAAGTTTATGCAAAGATGTACACAAAAGTAAGAAACAAATGCGCCATTGACACAAAGTTCTCCGGAAATCTGTCTCCTTTCAATTCCTTAGCTTTCAGAAAGATATTAAGGGTTTCAACTCAAAGTCTGGAACACAAGAATGTTGATTACAAATTCTCATTTTCTTAACCCGTAGGTTCTTCCTCTATTTATAGTGTATAGAGGGCAATTATAAATAGAAATTTTTAAATGAATTCCCACATGCAGAAGCTATAGAAAAGGGGACAGCTGGAAATCTTCCTCCTGGAATTACTTTTTGCATGACATGCATGATTTATAACTGAAAAATAAAACCATCTATTTTGCATGTCTGCCACCTATTTCCAAGTAATTGACTTCTTCAAGTAACGACTTTTAAACCAATTACTTAAGTTTTATAATTTAATTGATTACTCAATTACTTTGTCGAAGAAAATAAGAGAAAGAAGAAGAAAGAGGAAAAGAAACTAGAAGAAAGCCGCAACACTCCCAGTCTTGTTCTTTTTCCATATTCTGCATGCGGTTGATTCTTTTGCCTTTGATTCTCACCAAACTGGATCTGGAAGCAGCTGACTGTGATTTGCCTCGGGTGCTACCTCTAACCTATCTTCCCCTTTTATCCTTGAAGCTTTTGCAATTCTTCGTCAGTATATGCACCAGTGTAATGTTTGCCGTAAACAATTCAAGCAAAACTCGTCACCTTTTATTTTTAATTGCATATGAGCAATTTTAAATTCTAGAAAGCACTCCGGGTGAAGGCAAATACAAGTAAATTCAATGATGGCTTCAACTGGAAGATTGGGAGCACATGCACAAGCTCCTGAAAGGAATTTTCCATGCAATGACTTCCACATGGGTTGCATTAGAAACAAGAGGATGATTTTTTGTCGGAAGCCTTTGCAATTATGAGAGTTGGATTTATTTCTTCTTCTGATTCTGAAGATATGTTCAATGTATCCGACATTGACTTCTACTTTCTTCACCAATATGAGCACCTGTGATGAATACCTCGGCACTTATACCAACATGCAGATGCTCTGAATAATAAAAAGAAAGCCTTTCCAACCCTAGGCGCTAAAATTGGATGCTTCCCGACAATGGAAAATATTTTTTAATGCAAAATCCTCCTTCCTTTGGCGCCAAAATCCTTACGGGCTGCAAGCTCCATCAAAAAGAATTAATTGCTTCTCCCTTATGACATCTCATGCTTATATAGCTATGTGCATGCTATTTTTAATAATTATCTTTCCCTACTTTTGGCAATTAACTAATTAAAAACCATGCTCCTTCACTCAATTTGGGTGCCCAATGTAATGTCCCCAATGGACATTGATTTACCCCTAAACGGATTTTAGGCAATCCCAACTTTAAATATGCAAAATACAGACAAATTGCAGCCGAACAGAAAACTGATTTTTGCAGAAAATTAAATCTAGGGCAGCGAACAGAAAATAATGAATAACTCTAAAAATACTTGCTAAAATCTCTTGAAATTTTAAATGGAGCTTGCTAATACAATAACAAATATTATAGAACTGTTTTTGGAATTTTTCGAATAACAGAATGTTGCCAGAAATTTACAGCGTGCCCTAAACAACTGAAAACTTCTAAAATTAATATCTTTTGTTAGAGAAGTCCAAATGAGCTGAAACTTTGGATCTTGGGCCACAAAAATATGAAGAATATATTCCAAAAGTAGTTTTCGCACAACAAACACGAAACCCTAATTTTTCCCTAAAAAGTAGGTCGCCCAACACATTTAGGGCATCAATTCAGCTCCAAAATTGACAAGCTAGGGTAGATCTCTCACTACCGAAGAATGCCCTGCTAGCTAGGGATGGATCTCTCACCACCGAAACTAGGGTTCCCGTGGGATCTTACTCCACAAGCTGGATATTTGCAAACAGCAGTTGCACATGAAAGAATATGCATAAGCTACAAGCTTAAGACACAAATTAGAAAATATCAAATGGTATGGAATGTCTTTCCCTTCAAGTCGACTTCTCCTTATAAAGGAAGAAGAGACCCAAAACAACCTCTACAATATCCAATTAGTTCCCAAGGATTTTCCCTATGCAAGCATTTAATATTTTCCCCTATTAAATGCTTTTTCCAACAACTTTTTCCCTCATAATGCAAGTCACATTTTTCTAGGGGAAATACATAGTAAAATGGGCATTTATCTTTTCTATGTTCCCATTCCCCCTTCTAAGGCAAGTCGTCTTTTCACTTAGGATGGATAACAATTTATATTTGGGCCTTTTCGATCATTGATTTAATAATTATTAAGTCATATAAATTATTATAAGTGCTCTATATATTTTTTTTCTTTTATTAATGGCACTTTATAATAATTAAATATAACTTAAGCCACCCTTATATTTTTCCTTTGGCCGTCGGGTTGACAAAATAGGCCAAAGGGCTTCGAATGGGAAGTGGATATTACAATCCTCCCTTCCCAAAATTGCTTGCCCTCAAGCAATTCTAATCTTGTTTTGTCCAAGTGTCATGCACGAGAGACAAAACATGCTGTAGTGATTCCATAACTATTTTTGGAATTTTATTCTTCATATTTTTGTGGCCCAAGATCCAAAGTTTCAGCTCATTTGGACTTCTCTAACAAAAGATATTAATTTTATAAGTTTTCAGTTCTTTAGGGCACGCTGTAAATTTCTGGCAGCATTCTGTTATTCAAAAAATTCCAAAAACAGTTCTATAATATTTGTTATTGTATTAGCAAGCTCCATTTAAAATTTCAAGAGATTTGAGCAAGTATTTTTGGAGTTATTCATTATTTTCTGTACGTTGCCCTAGATTTAATTTTCTGCAAAAATCAGTTTTCTGTTCGGCTGCAATTTGTCTGTATTTTGCATATTTAAAGTTGGGATTGCCTAAAATCTGTTTAGGGGTAAATTAATGTCCATTGGGGACATTACACCCAAGTCTGCATGCTTTTGCTTGCTTTTTTTATGAATTTATTTTATTTATTTTTAGCATGCATCCTTGACTTCTCTTTAGCTCATCGACTTGCCTTGACTTTCCTAATGGGAATTTTCACCCTGCTAGGCAAGCAAGAAATTCCCGCCTACCTACCACTGCCAAAATTCCCACTGGCAGCTTAAATCCTTCCTTCCAAAAAGTGCGACTTGCATGAAAAATAGCCTCCTTAAAAATGCGACTTGCATGGGTGAATAATCTTCTTTGATGGGAAAATTCAACCTGCTAGGCAGCTCCAAAAATCCCATTGGTACTTTAAGTGATTTTTCTTTCATAATGGGAAAAAGTAACCTGCTAGGTAGGCAAGAAATTCCCGCCTGCCTCCCACCTCTAAAATTCCCATTGGCAGCTTAAGTGATTTGACTTGATGGGAAAAAGTAACCTGCTAGGTAGGCAAGAAATTCCTGCCTGCCTGCCACCTCTAAAATTCCCATTGGCAGCTTAAGTGATTCCTTCCAAAAAAAAACGACTTGCATGAAAGATAGCTCTTTTCCAAAAGTGTGACTTGCATTATGACTTCTGCCGTTAAAATTGCGTGCAAATTCGTCACTTAAGGCAGCGTGGAAATTGGACACGGAAGGCAGCCTTGAAAATTGCGATTGGCATGAAGAACGCATTTCTTTCCTTTTTTGGATTTTTGGTGAAGAAAACACAAGCACAAAATAAAATTTGCCATTTTTGGAGAGGGTCCGGGAAGATGTAGCAGCAAAAAAACTTACAAGTACCATAACTTTCATTCCGTGGCTTCGTTTTAGGCCCGCCATTTTCTCCAAAAGTGCATATTTTCTCGAGCTCTACGCATTGATGGCAATATTTTTCTTATTTTCATAAAATCCATTTTTTCACCTTTTTGGATCAAGCAACTTCTTGCAATCTTCTGAAAGAATCTTGAGCTCTGATCTCCTTTAGATAGATTAGTAATTAAAAATACTGGATAGCTTTTCAAAACCCTAGGCCTGGGGAAAGATTTGGCAGGAAGAATGAATAGGCTACAGGAATTGTCGAAGAAAACAAACCAAAACACAGAAAAAAAGAAATAAAACAAAACAAAAGACGCTGCTGGCAATTGCTCGAAAAAATTCTCCAATTAGCTGATTTGCAAAAAAAATTCCCCCAAGTGAATGTTTTGTGGTAATAATGATGGGGTGAAGTGCTTTATATAACCTAAATCCTCCAATTTTAGCTCAAATCTATTTTTAAAAGAACTTTATTTATTTAATAAATAAATAAATAAAACGCTTGCAGACAAGGTTTGGCGAAGGATTTGAGTGAGTTTTGGCATGTGGGTATTTGGCGAATTTGGCTTTTATGACTCTCTAGGGATACCTTAGAGCAATGCAAATAATTGCAGACAAAACAAACACAAAACGACCTGTTACTTGAAAAGAATGATTTTTTTTTTAAAAGGGGTAGTCCTAGATTTTAGAGTGAAATTTCGGGGACACCACTATGTTAGACTCATTGAAAATTGGTTGAATAGTGAATGGTCCATGGGTGGCATGAAGGGATTTCCAGTTCCCATCAATGCAGTTTGGGTTCCTCTTGAACCTCAAGATGATGTGCTTTATGTCCTTGATCTTCACAGTGTCTAGTTGAACTCTATCAAGGGACTTCAAAAGCTAATGAGGACTACGTCTAGGGTTTTGTGACTAAACGAAATGAATTTTTTGTACAACAAGGAGTCCTTTATCTCACTCAACCCCGTTAATTTCACCAGCTGCAATGTAAAAGGTATGGATGTTGGATCATGTCATTGAAACTTTGTACATAATGCTTAATCAAAAGCAACTCCCACAAAATTGGAGTCCAAGGCTGATACAAAAGGCTATAAGTACACCGAAATTACTTGCCTTTTAAATCAGATTCATTGTTTGAATGTTCATAACAAAGATAAGAGGCATAACTCTGATCCTATAAAGGCTTCCAATGCACGCAATCATGCTGTCACAGGTAAGGGGATTATTTTCATCAAAAATGATGTCATTGGCGCTATAGATAATGAAAACAGTGCATTAGGTTGGTTCTCCAAAAGCTATTCTAAGCATCAGGTATGTGATATGGATCTTAATGAACAACTTACTCGTGGGATCATAAAAGAAAGGCATGTCTCTCCTCTGATGAACTCGGTTAGTCTGGGAATAGTTCACATTCACAATCCCTATGTTTTTTTTATTCCTTTTCTTCAAGGAGGCCCTTGTCCGATTCTATTCAATCCCAATGGAAATATTATGGATCCTGAGCTCTCAACCGTCAAAACTCGTCCCTCTACTCATCCCTTCTTTTTAATTAAGGGTGGATTTTTGTGGGTTTTTTGATAAGGACCCACATCCTTGTTTACTATGTGGGAACCATCATAAGGAACCCGAGCGAAGCAAATTCTGGAGTGCTGCAACTGCATCGTATTTCAACAATGAGTCTAGCTAACCGAGTGAAGCCATTTCTGGAGTGTTGCAATTGCAATGAAGAACCAAGTGCTGCCACTGCAGCGAAGAATAACAGAGTGCGGCCACTGCAGTGATATTTAGAGATGCCACATCCTGCGGCGAAACCACCTCCGGAGAGGGTCGTGCCTCGGGGGGTTTTGAAACCGGGTGGACTAGCACACAACTGTGTGACTTGACCGCACTCCTCCCACCCCATCGGCCCCTCTACTCATCCCATTACATCTGCCACTAAACCTGCTTTAACTGATACAGATCGGATTAATCAAGATTTAGCCAAGGCCATTTAAAAACTGGAAAGTAGATTGGAGCTACTTGGAATCAAACTAGGTGATCAAGGTGATCTCGCATGCAGTTTTGCTGAATGTATTGTTCAATTGACTTCTTTTAGTTCACACCAGAAAGAAGCAATTGATATTCTCATACGCAATGCTGAGCTTATGAACTGCGTGCTTCATTGTTTGGAAGACATTGTTTTTAATGTTTCAATTTGCAATCAATAGAGGAAATACCTCCCATGCCAACATGTCAGCCAAAATAAATATGCAAAGAAGGCCAAACAACAGTGGTAGTTCCAATCCCATTATGGCTCAGGATAGCAAGTGGCAGGTCACTGTTGTGCACTTCAACAAAATGCAGTCCACACAAAGGTATGACAGCCCAATGACTGAAGCTGGACCATCCCAGCGAGGACACATCAAGCAAAATTTTGAATGAAAGCTTCAAAAAGGATGATAATGGTAATAGAAAATATGTTCTGATGAATCTTCTTTCTGATATGTTCTCTTTGTTATCCTAAATTAATACTGTCGATGCCTATTATCTTTTCTTGATGTATTAGATGTTTGCATTGTGTAATGGCTTCTAACTCTCTGATTTGTTACTCCCTTCTGATCCTTTTGCTGAGATTTTTTTTGCTTATTATCTTCTCTGGATGTATTAGTTGTTCTAGTTGTGTGATGGCTTCTAAGCCTCTGATGTGTTACTCTCTTCTGGTCCTTTTTCTGAGAGCTGTTTGCTTCTCGTCCTGATAAGTCTGGTTTTCACCTTTCAGACTGGCTGTTTTGTAGCTTTGCCTTTATTATCAATAAATATTTACCTTTATAAAAATATAGCTCATTTTCAAAAATTTATGCATAAACCGAAATATTAATTGACATCCAGGTGGCAGGAGTCCACCAAACCCAAAGGGCCATTCTATATGTATTTGTTATTAATTCTATTTCATGCACATATTGTAAAGAGTTGATTGATTCCAACCATTTCATAATGGTGAAGTTGTGAATTGTTGTATCTTCTACAATGAAGAAGCAATGAGTAAAGTGTTTTGCTTCTGTAACAATCTCCATTCTGAGTATCATGTTCTATTTCCTGATGAAATAAAAGGGGAAAATTGTGGAGCTTATATAATTTCTTTGTGAGAATCAGTCAGTAAACAAATATCCTAAAAGGTCAGCAGCATATTTCTCAAAAACCATAATGTTACACAATAGCAGCTATGCAAAACATAATTTAATTTGTTGATGAGTTAGGTATTGCAATGAATTACAGACAAGTTTATAGCAATACGTAAAGTATGTTAACACGTAATCTATTAATATAGTTAGCATTCTTGGGACTCTGATAGCCATGCATTGTGCTTGGGAAAACTCACATTGATATAAAGGAGAGGCAATAGAAATAACTTACAAGGTCATGCACCATAGATAGAGTAATTCTTTGCCCCAGCAAACTCAACTGATCAAGCATTGTCTCTGCATCTCGAAGAGAACCATCAGCCTTAATGGCTATGAAATCTAATGCATCAGTGTCAATATCCAAGTTTTCTTCAATCGCAAGCTTCTGCAACCTGCTTACTATTTCTGACTCCTTAATCTTTGGAAAAAGATATTTTTGACACCTTGAAACAGCAGTGTGAGGTAGTTTATCTGGGTCAGTAGTAACAAGTATGAAGACAGCATGAGCCGGTGGTTCCTCTAGACATTTCAGTAGTGCTGTCCATGTTTCAGATACCAGCATATGACATTCATCGATGATAAATATTTTGAACCGGGAGAAAGATGGAGCTGCAGCAACATTCTTCAGCAGAGATTTGACTCTCTCTAGTCCATTGCTATTTGTAGCATCCACTTCTCTCACATCCTCATTTTTACCAGATGCAAATGCAGTACATTCTCTACAGAGTCCACATGGCCTTAGTTCCTCAAGTGAGATGCAATTTAGAGCTGTTGCAAATATTCTAGCCGTCGATGTCTTTCCTGTACCACGAGGACCTTGAAAGAGGTAGACGGGGGCAACTTTCCCCTTCAAAACAGCATTAACAAGAGATTGCACAACCATGTTCTGTCCCACCAATTCATCGAAGGACCTTGGCCTATATTTCTGACTCAAACTTCTGTGCATGTCTGTATACACTGCCAAATCTCTACTTTCAGATGTTAGAGCAAGCTCCAGTTTTTCTCGACCTTTATGCTTGGACCTCTTCCTATTCAGTGACAGTCTACCAAACTCCTCCAAGAAAAAGTTTCTAGAGTCATTGGAGAATCCATAACTGTCATCGTCTACAGATGATGCAGCAGTTTCACGCACATCAGTCAGCAACGATTAAACCTCCATGTCAGGATTCAATTTATTTGATCTCTTTGTGTCATAAGCAGAGAATGGCGTGTCTTTTTGCATTGTAATCTTACTTTGTAAAGGCATATTGCTATTTTTTTTTCTCCTCACAGAATCGGCCTGTCCACAAGAGGGATTCCTTGCTCTACTATTTGGGAAGTTTTTGCTTCTATGTCTAGGAGTTCAGGGCCAGTAGCAGGGGATTCCACAGCCATGCCACGGTAGATTCAAACCATCCATTTCATCATCACCAGAAAATGCTGTTCCGTCACAAGACCCATGAATGCTAAATTTACCGTCATTGTTGAGAGACCGTCCTGATGTGGGTGTCTGGGAATCATCCTTTTGCCTTCCTATATATTTCGAAATGTTGGAATATATCTTTTTATTGCACTTAGCTTTTTGTTCTCTAGTTTTGTCTCCATCTCTCATCAACAAGGGAGAACCTGAGCGCGAACCACGAATCTAGGCCTGAAGCTCTACTTCCGTGCATCCAAGAGAAACTTAGATTGTCATCTCCATCTTCACATGGATCCTCCTCATCTAAGGAGAAGAGCGAAAATGCCTCCGCTGAATTACGAACAGAAGGGGAAACAGTAGAAGATTTTGATACAGAATCCTTTTTGCAAACCTTGAATAACCTATCTTTCCTGCCTTGTTTTGTTGCTGGCCTTTCACCATTGCCATGCTTTACTTTTCTCCATGAGCTACCAATTTTTGATTCTTCCACAGACCTCGTTGGTGGGCAATCTCTCTCCTTTCTATCTGGATCCCTACACTCCTCATCAAAACATTCATTTCTCCAATTATGAAGCAGAGTCCTTTCTCCTCCATCTGTTCTCTCTAAGCCATTTTCATGACTAACCTGAACCTCTCTGCAATTTATACCGGCTTCCTCCGTTTCCACTTTTCGTGATTTAAAGCATGCTTGAAATTCTTAAAATCACAGCTCAATCTACCACTCACTTTATGAGGTAATCTTCTTTTCTCTGCTCCATTAGGAGTCATGAATTTTGCAGACTCTCTCTTTGAGCTACTAAAACCATCATATCAATTCTCACATTCAGCTTCTACTTCTTCTTCTTCTTCTTCTTCTTCATCAGTACAGTTAGCCGATTCCCAACAAGCGCGCCGTGCAGAAGGACTGAATTTGAGCGTAGAGGTTGTAACAGGGTCCCTGAAAGACGGACACCTGGATCTTCTCAGAGCAGTAAGCTGTTTTGTCAAAGGCTTGCCCCACATCCAGCATTGTCACCCTGCACACTAGCACTGGTCTTTAAACATCTCCTCCCTGAAATTTAAAGTTGTTACTGCTGAAATACAATCCAGCGAAAAAAATACACAAATTGAAAAGTATGAAATCCAAAACAATCGCTATATACTAATATCTTTCAACCAAGCATGGTTTTTCTTCTCCGAAGTACACCTTTGAACTCGTTGTAAGACTGCTCCTTTAACAAAATTTCCTAGAAACCGCAAAAGCTCTGGAGTTTGCCAAAACAGAATACAAAATACAAGTCCCGCTTTCAACTTTTTGACTTCAGAAAGAAGCTAAAATATTTGAAAATGTATATACACGTTATGAATAAATCGACAAAAAGCGGCAAAGCCGGTAAGACAGACAAACTAAGCGGAAAAGTGCTACGATGACTGCTGAAATGCCCTGACATTACAACGCCTGTGAAAAATAATGGCGCTGAAGTAGAGCAGGAAAGCGATACATGGTCCTTGACCCTAACTCTCAGGTATATTTAGCATCAATGTATATAAATTTAAAGGATTTGAACGGCTTTAGATGTTTTGCCACATAAATTTACAGATCGCCTCGGTGGAAACCTTGAAGATACTCTTACAGATGTGCTTCAAACACCGTTTATAGTAATCTACATAGCCCGCTGACAATTTCGTGAAATAAATTTACAAAATACCTCGCGGAAATCACTAAAGATACTCTTTAAAATGGCCGTAAACAAAGACTTTCAGTTTTTATATCATTTACAAACCATTGAATGGCAATTTGCGGTCTTACTCCAAAACAGAATCTAAAAGATACTCGAGAAAGGCATCACCGAGATCGCTAAAGATGACTTTAAAATTCCTTTGAGCACTTGTCATACCGTCTGAAAGGTGACAAATTGCACGGCCTGGGAGACAAGGTGGGACAATTTGTCGCATCGATTTGTTTATTACACTAAAATATTCTTGACAAACTTCGAACTGTGCGATTTTACATAATTTACAAGCCTCTAATCTAAATTATGACTCGTAAGAGAATCTAAAGACGAGGGCCCCATAGTAAACACACAAAAAAATACTATTAACTTTTATTTTAATACCACTGACCTGTCATTTTCGATAATTTATACGGCCCGTACCTGTTTCGCAACATAAATTTAACGAACGCCTCACCACAACTCTACATATATGCTCTCAGAAACATTTTTAGTACAGTCGAACTGTCATTTTACATAATTTACAAACTACAACCCTCAAAACAAGAACATATAGAATCTACGCAATGCTATAAAACGCCTCACAGAAAATGCAAAAATACTCTTTGAAAAGAAGATTCTAACACTCCTTAAAATAACAATACCAAAAAGCGCTAAATATACCGTTAAACAACATTTTTACACCATTGAACTGCCATTTTCCGTAATTTACAACCCCTTAAACAAAAGCTTTATGAAGCTGTTACGATAAGATTAAAACATAGTCAAAAATGTACTTACCGGTATGAAGTTTAATTGCCGATTAAAAAAGCCACAAATTTATGGCCCGCTCTGCACGCAAATTTCAGCAATGTGGACAGAAATAGAATGAAAGTGAAGCAGTGAAGTTCACTGGACAAATTCCAGAGAGATCCGTGGTCCTTTTTTCTTTCAGTGTGTTCATAAATGAGGAAATTATCTCATTTCGAGCTTCTCTTACATTTCTCTAGATACTGCATTATAATTTCAACTCCGGCGCACTCAGCGGGCAGGACCACAAGGCTGCAGAAGTCGTAACTACGGGAGAAAAAAATTGTGGAGCATAAAACAATGCAGTGGATAAAAGAATGCAGCAGAGCTCCCATACAGAGGAAAAATGCATCATCTATTTTGACTCTTATGCTTCCCAGTTTTCCACCAGCCAGCGATTTGCCATAGGACCTCGGTCCATGTGAGCGTGGGGAAGTGAGCTATGTTTAAGAGCTCTTTCCGTTTACAGAACCTGGCAGGGGCATGCTGTCCTGTGCAGTGGCAACATATGCTGATAGAGCATGCGCAGTCCAGAGGCTGAGTAGGTACTTCCCATATGTCCGTTATTGTGCTTTTTGGGAGATGCAAAGCTGATGTGGCGGACGAGAAAAACGTTAATACCGTAATAAAGGCCTTTTCGACCCCGTAAATAAACGCACATGCAAATGTTTAGAAGGCGGTGGAAATTAAATGTTTTTTTAATGATATTGAAGGTGGGGTGTTTTTTTTTTTTTTTTTTTTTTTTTCCTAAATTGAATATGTTATGTTAATTAAAAAATTAAGAAATCTAGGATAGGTGGGAACATGTCTCCGACGAGGCTCGCCCTTCTGGTTCGGGCTGGGGCGATAAGCCTGATAGTGCGTCCTTCTCCGTCAATTGTCACTATGTTTGTAGTAGTTGCTTGATGTTTATGTTCTCTTTGTTTATTGAAGTTCGCACTATGTAGTGTTTTGTTGATGGCACTTTGACGCGACTTGGTCTCTCTCGAAACCTTTTTGGCTCGATTTGATTCGACATCTCGCATTCTGGGGTGTGACTCTTTCCACTCGTTTTTTGTATAATTAGCGTTGTACATCTTTGTTATTAATATACAAGTGTGCTTTTTAATAAAAAATGAAAATATAAAGATCACACAAATATTTTGAGTGTATCATTAATAATTATAATTTAAATAATATGATTAAAATATAAAATTAATACTCCATGATTTATATTCATGTCGGTCTCTTTTATTTCGGGTTAAGTTTATTGAGACAAAGGTATAAGTTAAGTCTTAGCTTTTGATATGTAACGCCTTTAATGTATATTCTCCCACTCCCAAATTAGTCTGAATGAATTATTTGTTAAAAACAAAATTTATAATTGAGTAGTGAGTTAATTAGGAGTTTATTTACTAATAATCGGAGTTTTCCTATAGTTGCTCTATTTTGGTTAGAGAGAAATTTAGTAATGGCTATTTTTAGTTATATAGAGGTTCATATTAGGAATGTTATTCTTATGAAATATGTTTGATTTATTTTTTTAAAGAGCAAAGAAGTTTAGAAAAACCTCATTTTGGCTAACGTATAAAAATAAATTAGTTGTTATTATATAAAGCACAACCATGTGGATATTATGTATATGATTGCTCGTGAATTTAAATTATGTATACCTTCCTTTGTCTATCTTATGTCTCTCTTCCTTACAAGCATTTGTTATAATTTTCCTAATTTGAATATTCACAAATCCGTAACAACATGCATCTCTTGGAGTGTGTTACGCAAGTTCATTACATCAGCTTTGCATGTTGATATGCTCCTACCATAGAGAAATATAAGAGCGGAGACGAGTTTGTTGAATGGCCAAGACAAAACCATTTCTAGTATACAATTGTCTGCAACGAATTTTTCTAGTGTTGGAAAAACATAACTGAGTAGTGTTTCAAATGATTGAGATAAGGGAGGGGATGAAGACCAAGGAGAGTTGTTTTTTAGTTGAAATCAATAAGAAATAGATCAAGAAGTGAGGAACAAAGAACATACCACACCTAAGGAAAAGAAGGGCAGTGCCACAAAAGATGTAGAACCATTTTAGGAGAAGGGCAAATAGGGAATTGTCCTATAGAAATGTCGAGTTTGGAAAATGTGTGACAAACATATGGTATGGAGAATATGTTAGCCCAGTAATTGGCAATTGCCTTTAGGCAGGGACTATCAAATATTACAAGTCATGGGCTAACTTAATGAAAGTCGGGGAATGACATTGACCATTCAACATTAAGAGAGTTTTCCAATGGAACTAAAGGTTGTTTATGAGCCGATACAAATGTATTGGTGTGATGGAGGTAATCACTAATTGGTTTGGCCAACCATAATCTTTCCTTGAGGATGTAGGATTGGCGATAATATTATGAGGACTTCTGAAGGATTAAGTTGAATGAGAAAAACACATGCATACTTGAGGATAACAAGAAACACATATAGATGGTGCAAAAAATGCCAATTAAGTTGATTTTAAGTGCATGTATCTCATATATCCTTAATCGAGATAATGCCTCTATTTGCAAAGGAAAGACCTTTGTATTTAGGCTGAACATCACGAGGAAGATTATTATCTTGAATAACCTAATTCCACCACAAGCTAGAGTTGGGGAGGCTCGGTCCATGTCAAAACAAATGATGGTGCCAATGTAAAAGGGGAAACCATCTTAAATTTCCAGGAAACCAATTACACGTGAGAAAGAGAATCTAAAATAATAAAAAATTGAGCATAAAGAGCCTTATCCTTTCAAGCGGTAGAGGCCCATGACTGTTTATGAGTAGCAAGTCCAACGCATTCTCATACAATCATCTTCCATGGTTCGTTACCTTAATTAGCTCTTACGAACCACTTAGCAACAAGATATTTCCCTTGTTGTAAAGGATCAATAATGCTTAAACCACTTGTGGATTTAGAATGAGTAAACATATCCCAAATGTTGGCAACCATTCCTCTTTAATCTAAATTGTTGGTCCAAAGGAAGTTGTGGACCACCTAAATAAGTTTGTAGTAAGCCGATTTATATAGGGATCAACGAGATGAGTAATAAGTATGGCTAGCCAAATTCCTTCCTCATATGAATTTTTAAAAAGGTGGCTTATAAGTTCAAATGGTATAAGTGAGTGGACTTCATTTGTTCTAGACAACTAATTTTGAGACAAAACTATTTACTATGGTGCCATTGTATTTATGCGTTTATGGATGAATGGTTCAAACTATATTCTTATAGGTGTGTTTCTTGTGTCGAAATCAAAATTTTGATTTACTTCTTGTGTTTAATATGCTTTTTCAACTATGAATTGTTCTTTACAAATTTGTCTCTAGATTGTCAATTATGTATTCTTCATTTGTCCACGTCTACTTCTCTTTTCCCTTGTTTTCTCCCTTCTCCCTATTTCTCTCTCCCCCACCTCTATTTTCTAGTTATGGGATTTTTTTATGTCAAAGTAGCAATATGGTTCTAATCATCTAGAACTATACCACTTTAGTAGTGGTTACCTTATTGGGTTGAGTCTTTGAACCCTTATTCTGCGTCCCTAGATTCATTGTCCTCTTTTGTCTCCTGTTGTTGTCGAGTGTGTGTTGGCATGTATGCCAATATGGTCCTAATTTGAAATCAGGAAGTCTATAAATACAAAAGTAGATTAGTGCATTTAGCATAAGAGATTCATACACAATCAATATTTCAATTGTAAGCAATTTATTGTTTTAAGAGAATTATCATGTTAAAAGTAGACTTCGTACATTTATTAATGAACATATAACACTTTACTACTTTATATCCGTTTAAACAATAATGGTTGGGACACTTACACTACATCCGACTACCTATTGAACTTCGATATACTTGTAAGTTGATTTCCAAATTGCTCCACTATTTAGAGGCCCGATAAATATTGATGAAGCTCTTCTCTTCTCTGGTTTAGCATGTGGTTGAAAAATAAAGTGTTTTCCTTGTTCATTTTAGAGAGTTATTTCCCATATTAAGATTTGGAGGAAGGAGAGTAGTCCCCAAATGGCTTGTAGCAAATTTTAGAAAAGCAAGTAAGGTTGAGTTTCATTAACTTATTTAAGTTCATATCATATTATTTTAATATTATAATTTTATTTAACATAAATATAAATCATTTTATTTTAATATTATAATGGTTTATATATTAAAATATTTGTAATTATGTGTCATTGGTTCAAAAAATATATGCATCCTTTTTTTTTAAATGATTCCCCAATAAATTACTAATTTTGTGGGTGTATGTTCTAGTTTAACACATACTTGTTAAGTCCCAATATAATAAATCTGACGAATATATTCATTATATACTACAATAGTATATTGTAAGTATATTTGAAAAATATTGATAGATATCAATTTCGTGGATTTTTCAATTTTAAGACATTTATCCTTATCCCACATAGTTAGGCACTTATTTAGGTTTTTTCGTATAATTTTGCATATTAAAGGAATTCATCACCTTGTTCACATATAGTTTCACCTATTAAAAGGCTTCACATTGATTAATGAAACCACCACATTATCCACAAATATTTTCCTATGCTAACTCTCCATAATTTTACCAATCAAAAAGTTTGCATTAATTAAGAAATCTATCATCTCATCCACAAATGTTGTATGATTGGTGATTGATGACCTCAGCCTAATTACACATTTATATTGAGCTCAAAAAAACTTTCCCAAAAAAGAACTAAGACTCCAAACCCTAACAATCAAATAAAAGTCAAAATCATTATTTTCTTATACATCATTCATATATATATCCAAACAAAAGCTGGCTATGGGCTTGTATGGTATAATAGAACTTAGGTGGGGTTCCTCATACTTAATGGGTTTATGCTCTAATTCAACATAGAATTGATATTCTGATATTGCTTCAATAAATAAAAAATGATGATGATGATGTGTGGTCTGGAGACTGGAGTCCATATCCAAATTTCATGAAAAGAGTGCTCTACTTATTATAAAAACAAAATATCTTTGAATAAGACTGGTAGGTGTGTTTTTTACCAGATTTAGCAAGCATGGAAATTCGAAAAATGTTGCAGATCTTGGGTAGTCGCATTCTTGTTTCCACAAAAACAAGGTAAAGATTTCCCATCGTTTCTCGTGGAGAAAAGGAAAATAATAATGATTCTGTGTGTAAAGATATCCCTTGGTTTCTCGTGGTCCCGTGGAGTAAATAATGATGATCATCTGTCAGTCTCGTGTGCGGCGCTACAGGGGTGAGTGACGAGTCAATCTGGTAATGATTATGTTAAGCAAAAAGAAATTAGTCTTGCAGCGTAGCTTGTACGTACGAAGCTACCATGAGAGGCCAATAAGAGTAGCATGTAGGTATGTGGATTCTGCAGTCTCTGGTCCGGACTCTGCACTGTGTAGGTATAGATAGATTTCCGAGCTTGATGCCGCCCAATATGCATATTGCGTTCTTCAAACAATTCAGTCGAGGTTTCTAAAGTATTATATAGGTAGAAAGAGGGAAGTACAAGGATATAGCTATACAATATTCGAACACCATGCATGGTTGACTGGTTCCCCAAGAAGTTGGACTCGTCAAAAAGTTAACTTTGTCCCCACACCAAAACAAGCAAAATAAATAAAAGGATTTCAATTTAAATTTAGTTTGTAATTTGAGTTTGATGTGATAATTGTGTAATATATTTGTTAATGTTGATTTGTTTTCTACACATTGTAATAGAGATGATTAAAGATTGGTGTAGTGAGAAGAACGCGTAGGATGAATATGTGTTTAAAAAGATTGGAATTATGTTTAATTTTTACATTTTTTTTTATTGAATTCAAAGCTTACATGGGTGACTACACAAAATTCTTGGGCTTACCATTTGAAGGATTGTGGGGTATATATTCCGCCAAATTCATATGATCCTTTATAAATCAGTATCTCTTTGTGAGTTGGAAATGGGGAGGAAGTTGTTTACAAGTAAGTCTAGTCTCCTCTTTTTTTCTAGAATGTACGTATTTAGTATCATTTATTCTTTGTAATGTTAGAATATAAATGTGTGCGAGACATACAAGTCTATCGACAATCGCACTCTTGAGACTACAACAAATCATAATAGTTAAAATTGAATAAACTCTTACATCCCACTCGGAATATCGAAGGGATTCCCCCTTAGTCCTAGTATACAAGCCATTAATAATATAAATAGTAAAAACATACAACAAATAACTATGCTAGAGAAATAAAATCTATTACATATTGATGTTAGAGACAATAGAATAAAATTATATATGTACAAGAAAAATCACAATTGAATATTACATTGTAATTACATGTATATGGTATTAGACATTTGGTATAATGAGGGTTATCCACTGTTACTAGTGAGATAAGTTCGCAAGGTTGTGCACATCTAAAGATCCAAGGAAGCTCCCCTTAATGCTAGAAATTGTAAAGCTCTTGACCGAAATTGAGAAACTTGAGCAAAGGCTTAACATCAATGCTACAAGTGTCACTTCATGATTGCTATTGTACCTCTTTGCTCAATGTCTGTAAATGTAACCCAATGCGCATGATGTTTTTCAGTAAGTTTTTTGAAGTAAAATGAAGATGCATTCGCTTCATTTATTTTATTATTTTAGAAATAGCTATAAAAATCTTTTATTTCATCTAAGCTTACACCCCTTAGCCTAGTTTTCTTGGTTTCTTTATTTGATAGACCCTTAGCCCTTGTTTACTTGATTAGAAGCTACCTTATATTTATATGGTCCTTGCCTCTATTTGATTACCACTTGAATTTATCTTGTATCATTGACCCATGCCTCTTATCTCGAAGCCCGTTAGACATCCATGTACTTGATCCACACTTTTCACCCTTTTGGTTTGATTGGCCCTTGTCTTATGTCGATTGAACCTTGCATCTTATTTCACATCCATTTGACCCTTCATGTGCTTGATTGATATTTTTATTTTACTAAACTATTCAAAAATATAAAACCAAGACATGTGCATTGTTTCTTTGTTGGTACACATTAAGAAAATTTGTTGCTTATCATGTCATATACATATCTATTTCATGTATATGCACATACTTTTCAAGATATACTTGATTTTAGATGCAAGACATATAGGCTACACATGGATATGGATACATTGATGCTTTACATTACTCACACTTGGAGGCAACCACTCTACATTGGGGTTTTCCAATAGCCTGGGCATTTTAGCTATTATTTCTGAGGAAAATTTTAGTGGCAAATTTTCATAAACTCAAGAATATTCGAGTTTTTAGAAATTGGAAATGGCAAATATTCAGAAGTCGGCTACCGCCTACTTTGCCAGAAAATTCCATCGACAGGTCCTTAGTATGGGTCAATTCGCCTAGTATTTACACATATAAATGAACTTATGTATGTAATTCGCCAACGGTCCAAATACAATTGCGCCCATATTTGCATAAATGTATAAGCTATAAGGTATAATAAAATACATACACAACCCAAAACATCCAAGTCCAACCTTTTTTTTAAATCTTTTTTGTGGAAGCTAAAGCCCAAACCGCTCAGTCGTCCAACAGAGTCATCCAACTAGATCGTCTAACAGAGCCATCCAACAGAGGTGTCCAACAAATCCGTCCAACTGAGTCGTCCAACAAATTCATCCAACAAATCCGTCCAACCAATCCGTCCAACACATAGTCATCCAACATAGATCCATCCAACTCAGAGTTGTCCAACTCATAGTCGTCCAACTCAAATCTTGTCTATGACTGCCCTTGTTTGGCACCATTTCCATGGATTCGGGAAAGCAAAGTAAGAAGGTTGTTGCAAGTTCAAAAAAAAGTAACAAGACATTGTTTGGCTATTTTGGAAACTCACAAAAAACCACTTATGTGTCCAGATCTACAGAAAATATAGGTATGTATTATCTACTAATTTAGAGTAATATATTGTTCACTGTATGTTTCAAATAATGTTTACACTCTAAATTTTTATTTATTTATTGTTGTTAATAATATAAATAATTAATACTATATCTATTACACATTTAAATGCAGACATTTTTCAAACACCTTCACAAACTATCAATATTGTTGATCCTTTTGGTTTTAATGATCTGATTAATCAAAACATTCCTTCACTTGATAACATTGATCTAGGGGAAGATTCATCAAATTCTCATCCAACACCAATAGAGGAAGCTTGTATTCCAGTTTTTGTTTGCTAGAAAAAGGATACATGAGGATAGAGATATTCTTGCTGAGAAACCAGATGCACAAGTTGAAGTTGAAGAAAGTAAAAATCTATTAGAAGAAAGAGGACAAATTGGACAATCAAAAGTAATTTCAGGTTTGACTGGGCAACAAAATATCCTTTTATTGAACCAATAGAGCTGAAAAATAGTAATTATGTTCCAACTAAATGTCGATGCAAAATATGTAATTGGAAACAAGGGAAAGACCACAGAATGCAACTCAAACTGGACACCATTGAAAAACACTGTGGGAAAATATATATTTCCCAAAAGCAAAAGGATGGGAGCATACTAAGAACTCATAAATGGAAAGATGAAAAAGAGTGCTTGCATGTAAAATATGCAGAAGAATATGAAAAAGAAAAAAAGTCTTTGAAAAATCTAAATGAAAAAGGTGGCACAGTTGTTGCAAAATTGAACAAAGCTATATGAGACTGAAATGCATGCGAAAAGTATTCAATTTCCTATTGTATTCCATATATTGAAAAAGGGCAGACCCATTTCAGATTTTTCAGAAAATAAAATTATGTATCAGGTAATTGGCTTACAAAATGTTCCACAATCACATTGGTCAAATACCAGTGGCTGGGAAATAGCAAAATGTCTTGCTTTGGTGGAAAATGAGGATATGAAAGAGGCTATAAAAAATACAAAATTTATTTCCCTTTCAATTGATGGGGTTACAGTTGTGGACAATACCTCATGGGTTTGTATTCATGTATACACATTTGTAAATGAAGTAAGAAATCCCCATCTCCTATGAGTTCATAAAATGAGTGAAAATTGTAATTCTGAAAAACATTTCTAAGTTAGTGTTTTCAAGTTTGAAGGATGTTGCAAGTATGGATGATTTTTCCATTGCAACAAAGTTGGTTTGCGTTGGAACAGACGGTGCAACTGTAATGCAGGGGGTCAAAATTGGTCTTTGTGTACAATTGTAGACAATTATTGCCCCTATATGATTGCAATCCATTGTATGGCTCATATAATGAATCTGGCCTATAAAATTATGAGCAATTTCAAAATTGTTCCCAAAGTGGAGGAGCTGATTAGAGATTTGCATGTATATTACTCTAGCAGTCCAAAGAGATTTTTAGAATTTCAAAATTTTGTTATTGGATTGACAGATGGAAAAAAGCTTCTCAAAGATGTAGATACCAGATGGATCTCAATGTATGAGCCTGCTTGCAAAATATTTGAAGAATATCCTTCATTGACAGGTTTTATGTACAAATATCGTAGGGATGTGGATAAAGCTAAAGACTTATTGCACCGTCTTACAAATATCAAAACTTTACTTCACTCTGTGGAATTCTTCCAATGTTGAAAGAGCTAAATGTTTTGACAAAGCATGCATAAGAGTGTTGCATTTACATAACAGACTTCGTAAGAATCAGAAAATGTGTGTGTTTGAGTTTAGATTGTTTATATATGTCGGATGATAGTTTTAAGGGTCATGTTTTTGATAGCTAGAATACATTAACAGACCTTAAGAATGCAAGTTGCTTCTTAAAATTAAATATACATGATCATACTGTGTATAACAACACATGGAAAAGAGATACCACTTCATACTTTTCAGAAAAGAGTAGATTTGGTTGGGTCAGAAGATGGAGGAAGTAAGAGTGACACGACATTTTATATGAAACAGTATTATCTGAAACTAGAAATAAATTGAAAAATATTTCTTTATCTTTATCTACAGAGATCTGTGAAAGATTCAAAAAGGATAAATTACTTGAAGCAATGGGAATTGTCAATCCACAGTTTTGGAATACACGTGGTGGCACTCTTGATACATCCATCAATGTTTTATTTCCTCAAACACATGAATAGTCTAATTGAGCATTTATGCAAGCGAGAAGTGATAAATGGAGTTGCTTTAGAAGGTATTTTATAGAAAAAAAACTTTAGTTCTCAGTTAATGTCGAATTTTCGATAATACTATGACTACGAGAAATTTTGCACTTCTACGAAAACCCACATGAAAATCTACAGTGCGATTAGAAAAGGACTTTGGAAGGATATTTGTTCCAGTAGTATTCTAAGTGAAGGATTTGAGTGAGTATATTAAGATATGAAGGCTCTGCCAAACAATGATTCTGGGTTGAGTTGAAATATGAGAGGGTCATTCAATGCATTTCCTTTATAAAGTCAAAAGTCTGAAATAGCATTACATAGAAATGTAGAATTCTATCTGAGAGATGTACCCGAGTTTCAATGAATGAAATATTTATTTGTCTTTATTTGATCACAGAACCATTATGGAATTCAATGCATATATTATATGGATTCGGATAATCATTTGGTAGTGAATGATCTGGGGGATCCAAATTCAGAAACACATAGAGGGTTGAACATTTGGGTTCACAATTATATCAGTGTTAATTGCATTCGAACAGGTTGTGAATAGGACAATAAACTGTAAATTTCTAAGAGGCAAAATCTAATTAAAGTTTAAACAACATTTTGATGCTAAACAATTAATACCTGAAACAAGATTAAGAACATTTAGTAACCATTTTACAATTCATTAATGATCCAACCTTCTTGAAATTGATCTTTCATGTGGTTTACTTTATAGAAGGGAAAGAGATACAGAATTTGATAAAATCGATTTTCCTCAATTAATTCCAATAAAGGATGCTTGTCATTAACTCCATTCATCATGGCTGGTAGGTAAGAAGTTCAATGTTTTATCTATGAAAACATTACGATATTTCCAAACATTTTTGCCAAAATATGCATCTTAAATCATCCTTTACTTACGTTTGGCATCTCGCAAATAATGACATTAAAAAGGATTGGCCACGGCATGAGTTTAATTACAATTACGCTAGTTTCATATTACCCGTTTTGCCGCTATTACCAACATTTAACTTATGTAATACAAAAGTTCGAAGACTGTAATTCAAGATTCACTGTGCAAAGGCTTAGTAGTCATTTATCGGAGGGCGCAACATGATGAAGACCCATGGCTTTTCAAACATGTTCGTCCCCGATACATTTACAGGAAACATGTTTCCCTTTGCTCAATGGTTTGGGATCTTCCAAGAATGTTTTGAACCATTAAGTGTTCCACCCCCCGAATCCTCGATTTTGGCCCTATGCGTTTTGTAAAACTACTTAAGACATTTGTTTCCATATACGTTTTATGCACATGGTAGGATAAGGTAAAAATTAGCTACCCATGTCTTTTGAATTCAGCTACGCCCAATGTCTGAATTGTTGACATAGATCTAAATAGATCTGGGTATGTATATTAAGAGAGTGGTGGCTTAAATAAATATACTAAGCAAGTTTCATTTAAGGGGAAGCTCAAATTTTTCTTATGCAAGAGGTAGAGATAATGTCTCTTTGTGGAATATACAGTGTTAATTTCCATTAGAAGACTTTGATGAAGAATATTTATTCAGTATTAGTATTTTACAAGAGGATTCTGAGCCAGTATATTCAGCATACATGAACCCTTTGTCAAACAATGATTTTCAGACATCTTTTGTTGAAGACTAAGAGTGTATTCAGTAGCATTTTCCTTTGTAAAGTCAAAAGTATGAAATGACAAAGATTAAGGGTATATAAATTTAACGAAAGTTTTCTAAGATTGTATGTATCCAGTTAATCTATGGAAAATTTCCCTTATGAGCGAACACTTGCATTATGAAATTTTCTTGTAGAAAGAAGAGGAGTCAGTAACATTTTGACTTATCGGGGGGATTGTACTGAAAACATCTACGGAACACGGGTATGTCTGATTCTATAGTGTTCCAAGACACAAATGAACGGGTTGCGCCAAGACAGTTTTAGTTGCCAAAGTTCTAATTTCTTGTATACATTCTTGACATTATTGACAGTGGAAAATGATTTGATACTAATATATTTCATATTCATTAGTGATAATCAATTGATCTTAATAGACATTTTTTACTTGTAACAAATTTGTATTTTTTTATGTTTTGCTTAATTAATGAAATTAAAGGTTGCTTTATTTGGCTACATCTGTGTGATTTCTCGATTAATGTTTTATCTATGCACAAAACATAAATATTTTCAAAAATACGCAAACTATGGATCTTAAACCATCCTTTATTGTTTACATCTCCAAATAGTAACATAAAAACATTCACACTGAGTAGAAATCCAATTACAAGTTTACATATTAAATTTTTGAAAAAATTTAATAAATGCAATACAACAATTAATATAATTCAAATTCAAAAAAAGGCTTGTATTCATTCTATCAAGAGGCGGAATAATTTATGAAGACATGTTTTCATAAAGCATTGTCAGCCAATACATTTACAAAATTGTGGGTTGTCAATGGTTTTCAAAGCTTCCGGGAAAGTTTTGTCATATAAGAACATATTACAAGGGAATCATCTTTTCTGCCTATGATTCTGAATCATAGTTGTCCTTACGTCTTCCACACAGATTAAAAAAGGAAAAAATTGGCTAGCCACTATCTTTTAATTCCTATGTCAATGTCGAATTGTGAAACACACCTGTCACGTGGTGAAACTAACTAATTTTTTCAATTTTATGTTGCAGGGGAAGCTTGATATTTTTCTTGTGCAAGAGGCAGAGGAATGTGCTCAGTCTTATACAATGGTATCTACTAAAACTCTTGATGCCTACAAATATTGTGTTGCGGTATTGATATTTTGTAGAATATTCTTACTCCTCCCTCGCAACATCTCCTGATGACAAAAGTGATGGATCGACATCTATCTTTTTCCTTCAGTAAGATTTCTGGATCCATCTTATGTTCCTTGATTATCCTTCTCAATGTATTATTATTATTTATTTAATACTATAAGTTTTTCCTTTAGCTGTATAAATGAATTCAAGATTTTGTGGGCATTCTTCAAATGTGCTTCAAATACAGCTACTTCTTTCTTTAAATTTTCATTTTTTGCCTATAAAACAGAAATATAAATGTATTAGCTTATTAGATAAGTCAAAATAATATATTGCAGTGCTCATAATATTACGATTTTGCATGTAAAAGATGAATTACCACAACTTTTTATTTTTCTACATTTGTTATTAAAACATGTGTCTTGTCTTTAGCCCATTTGTTGTGGTAAGCTTGTGCTTCAGCATTAAGATTCTCCAACTTGTTTAATATTATGTCTATAATATCATCATCATAATCATTATTATATGAAATTTTGCCTGACTGGAAGCTTTGTTTAGCAAAATGTCAAGACTTGATGGTTGTCTTCTACGACAGTGAACAATGAGTGCCTTTGAGCGTGATTATGGTATCATGTATTTATTTCTTTAATCAAAAAAATTTTAGCCCTCCTCTCCCAAGTGTGCACTAAATCCAAATCAGACATTACAACTTCTTGAATTGTGGCCCCCATACTATCTGATATCATATTTTTGAATGCACAAAATATGTCTTCTCATCATCTGTGAGTTGAGATTTACTTGGAGGAGGAGGAGAGTCCAGTACTTGATGCACATGTTGTTGCGGTTGTGGTTGAGGAGGTGGAGTAGATTGTATCATATAATGTGTGCAAAAATAGTTACCCTTGTTTGCATCGCCACTATCGAACCCCAAATACTCATCGTCAAACTTGATGTTGTTCAAAACTTGGGTGCCTGTTACACTTAATAAACCACTTAGTGAGGATCCAGGAAATTTCGATCTAGTGGTTACATGATGAACTGTTACTGCAAAGTCTGTAGGAAACCTTATATTCTTGCCTGAAGATCTTTTTGTTGTTTGGACTGTATGTGTTGGCGGTATTGGTGGTCATGCTTGGAAGGTGACACATGAGAAGGTCTATTAACTGCAAGAAGCAAACTACAAATTATTTGAAAACTAATCATTATACCCTTGGGCCTTGTAAATACTAAAAAAATATTTGTAACTAAACAAAACATGTTAAATATTATACATTACCTTGCATGCTCGGAGACTGAGATGTGACAATTCAATCTTGACACTAAGAATGAGTTTGATCTTCATCATCAAACTCAGAAACTTTCTGGAACACAATAAATGTATAAATATTAAAATACTATACTACTTACATAATATAAGTTGATTCTATTTCATCCTATTACCTATACTAGTAGGTTAAACTGGTTAATTATATAAATAGTAAAGTTTATACCTGTAAACAAATGTGATGGTATAGAATGTAGGTGTGATGTCTTCTCTGCAAACCAAATTTTTTTACAGAAAACAAGACGGTGCTTGCATAATTTTATTATTCATGAAATCAAGCATTACAAACAAATGAGAGAGCTGCAATATTTATAGATATTGGACAAATTCTATCTCATCCACAATATATGGAAGCAAATCAACTAATCTGAGAAAATATGCAGAAATAGCATATTGCCCCTAATTGCCCATATTGCCCCTCATGGAAATCATCTGGGAACAAAATATGCAAGATAGAACATGATCCCACAAACATTGGGATGAGAACACTATCACTTAGTTAACTAACAACTAAGGATAACTAATACCTATTAACATAAGTTTAAAGTATTTAAATTAAATAATTTAACTTATTACATTTATTCAAATATAAACTAATGATGAATTAAGCTAAGTTTTATTCCTAACATTCCCCCCTTAATTCAACATGGTCTCAAGTGAACAGGAGAGAAATTCTCTAAAACCCTCAAATTTACCTCAAGCAAGTGACTTTGTGAAGACATTTGCACGTGGCATATCTGTTGGGAAATATTGGAGCTGGATGTTGTTGTTCTGAACATGTTCATGAATGAAATGTACCTGCACCTCAATGTGTTTGGTGCACTCATGAAAATTGGATTCCAAACAATTTTTAATACTCCTTTATTATCAACATGTAGGATAGTTGGATCTTTCTGTGGTATTCCCAATCCTTCAAGTATACATCGGAGCCATATCACTTCACAGACAACTCCACCTGTTGTATGATATTATGATTCTGTGGAGGATCTTGAAACACAAGTATTACTTCTTACTCCCCCATGATATCGGTCCAGATCCCAAAAATAATACAAATCCTGAAGTGGATTTCCTTGTCATCTATGTTTCTTGCATGATCTGAATCTGAATATCTGTCAAGAAGAAGTTATTATTCTTCTTGTATTCTAGGCCATAGTCCATAGTTCCTCTGATGTACCTCAGTATCTGTCTTTGGTGCTTTCCAGTGAGAAACCCTTGGTTCTTGCATGAACCATGAAAGATAGCTGACTGCATAGTTGATATCCAGCCTAGTGTAAGTCAAGTAGATGAGACTCCAGATCAACTACCGATAGAGAGTTGCATTTACTTGTGGTGATGGATCTATTGAGACAATTTGAAGTCTTATCTCCATAGGTGTGAAAAATGTCTTACAATCCATCATATTGAATTTCTCGAGCATTTTCTTGGCATATTTCAATTGTGACACAAAGATATGATTTTCTCTTTTCCAAACTTCAAGTCCAAGACAATAATGTAGAAGCCTGAGATCGGTCATGTTGAATGATCATGTTAGATCTTTCTTTGTTGACTTAATCATCCTCACTGATCCTCCAGTAATGACTAGATCATCGACATATACTACAATGATCACTATCTCCCCCCCTTGATTTTTGAGATAGAGATTAGGATCGTATGGACTCCTGTTGAATCCATGTTGAATGAGATGCTCATCGATTTTTATGTACCATGCCCTGGGAGACTGTTTTAGACCATATAGTGATTTTATGAGTTTACATACCTTTTCCTCTTTACCTGGTATGACAAAACCTTCTGGTTGAGTCATGTAAACTTCTTCCTGTAAATCACCATTAAGAAAGGCACTTTTCACATCCATTTGGTGTATTTTCCAACCAAATTGTGCAGCTAGAGAAAATATTAACCTAGAAATTTTTATCTTAGTTGTGGGAGAAAAGTCTCCTCATAATCAATGCCTTCTTTTTGAGCATATCCCTTAACAACTAGTCTAGCCTTATGTTTATCAATTTTTTCTGCTTTGTACTTCATTTTGAAGATCCATCTGCATCCAATTAGATTTTTCCCTGGTGGAAGATTTGTAAGTTGTCATGTATTATTTTTCATAAGTGACTTATATTCTGCATCCATAGCATCTTTCCAAGGTTTAGACTGTAGGGCTTCTGAAACTGTGGATGGCTCAGTAGTTTCAACAACTTTACCCATTAAGGCCAAATTGACCTCATTTAAGCCATACTTCTTGTTGAGTCCTCATTCCAGTGGTAGATGTGTCGGGGACACTATCCAATTTTAAGAGTATCTCTAATCATACTTGTATACCATTTAGGCATACTTTTTGTGGTTTGTCTGTGGGAGGTTGAATTTTAAGGACTCTTCCCCATCATCATTGTCTTCATCAAAGTGATTGACCATCCTCTGTTTTCACTGTAGGGATGATTTTTTCATTATGTGAGTGTAATGGAAGGAGCATCTGCTTCTTTCTTCTCAAAGAACTCAACATCCCAACTAGTGTATACCCTTCTTATTTTGGATCCATAAGTCTATAGCCAAGTGCTTCATCACATCCCAAGAAGATAAGTTTTTCTGATTTCATATCAAGCTTAGTTCTTTGTTTCTTAGGAATGTGCATATAGCTTTACATCCAAAAACGCTAAGGTTTGAAATAGATGGATTATGCTTTGGCCATGCTTCCTGAGGTGTTATTAAAAAGAGCTCTAAGTGGGAACTCTATTTAGTAAATAGACTGTTATTTTAGCTGCTTTAGCCCAAAAAAAAATTGATAAACCTACATCATCAATCATACATCGTCCATGGGAAGGAGTCTGATAGTTACGAATTCAGGATTTAACAACACCATTTTGAGATTGTGGTCATGAGAATGAGCCATTTTATTGATAAATGCCATTTGTTTTCAAAAAATCACTGAATCATTGCTTAGTGATGATTCTCCCCGACTCGATCTAGCAAGTGTTTTTATTTCCTACCAAATTTGTTTCAACAGATAGGGCTTTGAACTATGAAAGTTCCAAAATTTTATTCATTTGTAGAATGAGTATGTCTCACATTTTTCTTGAAAAATAATCATTCAAAGAATACTGAAATATTGAAACCTAGAGTGGCTAGGTTCATTAGTCTACACATATTGGTATGCACCAAGTCAAGTTTTTCCTTAGATCAAAACCTTACTATGTTTGAATGGTGCTTGTAAAATTCTTCATGAAAATCACATAGGCATGCATCAATCCATTTAGTGATTCCAATTACCCGAATCCAAATAATGCCGAGATAGAGTGGAATTTGTAACTGACTTAGAAAAGTTACAGATCCATAGGCCAGTTTTCAAGGATAGAAAAGTCTCCATGATAATCATGCCTTCTTTTTGAGCATATCCCTTAGCAAGTAGTTAGCCTTATAGTAGATGTAGGAATTTTTGATAAGATCTGGTACTATTTTGAAGTCCATCTGACAAAGGGGAGATTTGAGGAACATGATGGGTGCATAAATTCATAGTGGTTTATGCTTGCCTATGTATTATCTAAGTTTTCTAAGTTTTGACTTATATTCTGATCCATTAGCTTAAACTAAAAATAAATTTAGACTACTGGGCTTCTGAAAAGGAATTCTAGAGCTCTAAACAGTTTCAAATATACTCAATTAAAATATTATAATTACAAGCCTAACTATTAAAATCTTTTACACTAAAACTAAACAAGTGCAGATAAATTACTGGTGTGGTTATTCACCTGTGCAGATGTGTGAGATCATATATCCTACATTAATTGCATAATCTAATCCTTCATCATACCTCATTTAGTGACAACTTTTCAACCTTTTCAAGCCAACTATGAATTCTCATTCCAGTGGTACATATGTCAGTGAGCTTAACTGAAATAAAATGATTACTATCTCTATTTGATACTTGTATAGAACTTCAATAGCTCAAACCTGACATTTACATAATAGTGGTATATCCTGTTTCTGTGTTGAATTCGTCCCTCAGTCTGATCCCGACTATCATTACCTTCATGCCCTTGTTACATATCCAGAAAAGCGTGTTATCACAGTATCAACAAAAGATGGTATTCATTTCATGGCAACTTAGTGGATATAGAATGTGCAATACTTGTTTACTAGGAGAATAGCGTAACTGAACATGTTTGACTAGTGGCATTCCTAGCCATTTATTGTGGGAATCCACAAGTGTACTGAGAGTTTTAGAATTATATTGTAGTAAAACAAAACCTGCAACTTTAATTTCTATATCTAGAAATGAAGTTCGGCCCTAAGGTAAGCTGACTTTACATGGCTAAAAATGAAGCAAGACAAATAAGATAGATTGAATGACCTCTAAAAGACCAACAATAGAGGCATTTCATGAAATTGATGTGAACCTATTTAAGAAATTCAAAGACTGAATAAGAGAATTGAGATAGGTGAGGGGCCATTTGTTTGAAAACAAGCTAGATATTTATAGCAAATGCATTCACAAGAGGGTAACTCCCAATTGAATGATTTTACTATTCAAGGGAAAACACTATTACCAGTGGAACCAAAAACCATTAATGCAAGCCAAAGTGGTTGAAGAAAGCGTGTAATCATTGAAGATTTGTTTGACGTGATCGTCCCCCTCGAATTGGAAAATGCGTATTTTCCTATGACCACCACCTTTCAACAAGGTGGCAGTTGGGACCGTCGCCCAGGCAATATATCCACGGCGGTTTCATCACTGAAGACAAAATGCAAGAAGAAGGGGGAAAAAAACAAAGCATGTGGAGGCATGAAATATTGAAACCTATAGTGGCTAGGTCTCATTGGTCCGAACACACAATCGGTATGCACATTGGGGCAGTCAAGTTTTGCCTTAGCCCTAAAATGTACTATGTTTGAATGGTGCTCTATGTTGTTTTCCTGCCAAACAATGCTGACATTTATCTGTACCCTTTTTTAGAGGTGGTAAACCCCTAACCATGTCATATCGACGAAGTGTGTCAAGATAGCCAAAACTCACATGTCCAAGTCTTTGATGCCATAGTTGAGTTGATGATGTATCCTTGGCTACAAGTGCTTGATAATTTCATTGAACAAAATCCAACTGAAACATTCTTCCCACATTCAAAGCTTTTGCAACAATTTTGGAGCTTTTGTGACTTATCTCGAATTAGGCACATATTTTTACCTCCTTTACAATCAAAGTCAATTTTGAGATTGTGATCTAATAATTGACTCACGGATAACATTTTTTTTGTTAAACCAGGGACATAAAGAACATCTATAATTTTACAATTATGATGCCCAAGTGGTAGTGAAATGGAACCAATGCCTTCAACACTGTATGATGTATCATCACCCAAAGAGACATGATTTTTGGTGGGTGTTTTACTCATTGTGAAGAACCAATATTTCTTTCTTGTCATGTGTCAAGTTGCACCTGAGTCGACATACCAAATTTGATTTGTAGAATTGGATACTTCATTTGACTGTGTAGAATATAGGAAGTCATCATCATCAAATTGATCTTCCTATTCGGCTACATTTCCTTGTTGAGTTGGTTTCTTCTTCCACTTGTGATTATTTTGTCCCTGTTTACTCTGTTGTTGACCATATTTTGTTTTTTGGTAATTAATCTTTTTACCACTTGATGATCCTTGTTGGAATGTGTTATACCAACAATTTTTTAACTCATGTCCTTTTCAACCACAAATAAGACATTTTTGTTGGTAATTTTGGCCTTGTTGAAGTATTACCTTGCTTCTGAGGTTGTTTACTAGACTTAGCCTATTTTTTTCCTTTTTTATTAGAAGCAAGTTCTATCTCTTCAGTTTTAGTAGTTGAGTGAATAGCTTCCTCTTGTTGTAGCATATTCACCAACTCTTCAAAAGTTGTTGTTTGACTAGTTATGTTTAACGTGGTCACAAAAATCCTATAAGAAGGAGGAAGAGCTCTCAATACTATAGGCAGGAGTGATGTGTCAGTTACTTCTTCTTCCAAAGCTTGAAGTGATGCATGCAAAGTTGCTACTCTTCTAAAAAACATTTCAACTTTTTTAGTTGGCTGCATTTTCAAGTTCAATAGTTGACTCTGGAGATGAAGTATTGTGTTCTTATTTTTTGATTCATATATTGTTTTCAACTTGTCCCAAGATTTTTTTTTGTTGTGGTCTCACGAATATGAGGTTGTACCTCATCTGAAACACTAAACAATATTATTAACTTTGCTTTTTTATTTGCACGATCAAATTTAGCTTGTTGTGTAACATCTGTTGCAAATCTTGTTAATGTACCAGAAACAACGAACCATAGATTTTCAAAATCAAGTTGTGCATGAATTTTTGTTTTCCATGTTGGATAATTATTAGAATGCAAAAGTTGAGAATCTAGTAAAAAGGAATTTTGGTGTCCGTAATTGTGGCCATTGTGAAAAGTGATAAACAGTAGAAGAAAAATTGAACACTTTTCCCCCCTTAAAGCATGCACACCCCCCCCCCCCAAAAAAATATTATTTTATTTATTTTGGGCTCCTTTTCAGCCATGTACAATGAATTTTTTGGCATTATTGGCCCTGTTACAAATTTGGCTTTGTGGCCGATTTGTAAAAAATAAAATGGCTCTTTTAGCCAATTTGAGAAAAAAATAAATTTTTGGACTCTTTGGCCTCTTTTGAAATACAAGACAATCTCTAATTTGTTCAATTTTTACAAAACAAAGCTTATTAAAATTTTGACCAAGACGTAGAGCTCGCAAAAATACACACTTTAAAAAAACAAAGGACACCTCAATCTGAGGTACCAGTTGAAAGTTATGATTGTTTTAAATTGCGATTTCAATATCTTTTCGGGCCCCTTTCCAAAAATGGAAAAAAAATCTCCTAAATTTTTCCACGACGTCCAAAAATGGAAAAAAAATTCTCTTAATTTTTTGTAATGTCCCCTTTTCCTATGCCAAATGGCCCAAGGGCCAAGTCAAGTCCAAACCGTGGTCAGACCCAGGGGGTTGTGGACGCTGGAAGCTTTTGGGAAGGGGCCATGTGGTTTTAATATCCCAGTTTTGCGTTTGGGGGTCACTTTTGAACATGGTGACTCAAAAACCAAAAATTAACTATAGTTACTCTTATTTTATTGGCCCCTCCTTGGAATGAAATGTACCTAGGGTTATGGGGGCTCGTTTTCCGAGGAGATGTATATAAGGAGCTAGGGGAGGAAGAAAAGGCACCTTTTGTCTCATACATTTTATCCCCCTTCACGTGCGGTTGCTGTTGTTGCACATCTACAGGTTATGGAGTCAAATCCCATAGGGACCCTAGCTTCGGTGGTGAGAGACCCATCCCTAGCTAGCAGGGCATTCTTCGGTAGTGAGAGATCTACCCTAGTATGTCATTTTGGAGCCGCTTTCAGGGCTGTGCTACAGAGACATTATCAGAGGTTTCAGAGAAAGGATTTTGAGGTTTTTGGGGGTAGTTGGGGAAGACCATCAGAGGGGCTCCAAATCAGATTCACGATAGCCATTTGGGCTGCGCATGGTAGCACATTGAATGTGCCTCCATCATTTTCTGACCCCATTCCAAGTGCGGCGATTTGCAGCCTTTATTTGGGGGTTTTCCAGTTGATCGTTTTTAGATATGAAGGTGGAACTATTACTGCCTATATATGTTAATTTTATTTCCAAAGACCCTTATTATTGCTCTTGTATTTAGAGGGTTATGAACCTCTAAATTTTTCCAGCCGCCTAGGGCATTCTGTAATTTTTCCTGGCAGCAATATATTATTCCAAAAAATGTTTTCATAGTGTTTATTATTATTGTTACAAGCTTCCCTCAAAATTTCATGCACTGTGGGAAAATATTTTATGTGATATCAATTTAATACCATTCGCTGTCCTAGCTGGACATTTTCAGTAAAAATTAAAAATCTTACTCTGCTGCAATTTTCCCATATTTTGTGCATTTTTAAGTAGTATCCCATAAGGGATATTTCATTAATATCAAAGCTATTGTTTCTCTAGCCTGTTGGGATTGAAATATGGGGGACAAAGACAGTGAGGATATAGGGGTAGAGCTGATGAAACAATTTTTCACCAACATGGTAAAGCAACATGAGACTACCAATCTCTATTTGAGCCAGCTCACTGAGAGATTAGCACAGGACAGGTTTGATACTCATGTGGAAAGAGGTGAAAATAGCAATAGGGGACAATATGATCAAAGAGGTGAGGGTGGACATTCAGGACAGTGGTCCCCCCATTCTTCTACCGAGCCTCTGGGATTTCACCAACCTTCTTTCTTAAAGGATTCAGAAGTTTCACAGGTACGACAGCCAGGGGATATTGTAGATGCAAAGTCTTGTTGGGAAAGGTACCAGACCTTAAGTGATGGCTTTCGTGATAACATGTCATTATAGGAATATTGCAAAATGGAGATTAACATTAGGCCTAGGAGAGATTACTAGGCACAGGTACTAGAGATGTAAAGGACGTATGGACATATTTCTATTCCACATTTCGACGGTTCTAAGAAGTGTACTGCACATTCTTGGGTGTAGAAGTTGAAGACATACTTCGACTTGAATCCTATGCGTGAGGAAGATGTAATTAAGTTTGTAATCTTATATCTAGAGGGATACGCTCATGATTGGTGGCATCATGGGTTGATTACACAGGGACATATATACATCACAACTTACGCAGAGTTCACAAAGAGGCTAGTGAGCAGATTTGATAAGAGGGACCCTAATAGGTATTATTGTTGCAAATTAGCAGCACCCCCTGGATGTTGATCAGATTTCTAGTTTGATCATACTAGCATCCAGTGTGATTGCACAACATTGAATCCTTTCCCCAAGTGTGGGACTTGCAAAATGAGAAAGGAATCTCCATATTAGAGGCTGGTTCCTCAACTCCTCTGATCAGCTATTTTACTTGCACAATTTACAGAGGTTTAAACTCCTATATCTACTCTAAATTCCAAAGGGACAAGGATAGAAAATGCAAAAAAGAAAGAACTAATGCTAATAGGTGATGCACCAAGGAGTTGTAGAAACCTGATGTTGCATGAAATACACAATCCACAAGGAAACACAGCACAAAACATGCACAAATGCTCAAAATGTAATGAAAGATCAAGAAAGCAATGATAGATATATGAAAGGATTGAGGGATTTTAATCACAGAACATATATCAACATTTCAGATCCAATACAGTACATTACAGTGATCCAGAGGCAAGAAAAGGTGCTGCATTACATGGAAAGGTAAAATTTCTTCACAAATTCTACCAAGGAGGAAGAAAAAAGAAGTTGCAGAGCTGAAAAAGTGTCTCCTTGCAAAATGAACTCATTCTGGCTTTTATAGTGCAAACCACGACCCCAGGAGAGAGAAATGCGGGAAAAAGTGCAAGGGGTTCAACCATTGACCAAAATGCCATCAAAATAGCATGGGCACCCTGATAGACCCATTTCCTGAGCATTTTTAACCATGCTGGGAGAGAATGCGAGCCATTTTTCATTAAAAACAGTGGTTGAAACGTCATTTCTGTCCATGACCATGTGCCAGAGGTGTTTCTTGATTTTCTCTCTCCAAAATCCACAAAAATGCAAAAATAACCCTGGAATCTTGTAGATAATTTTACAAGCTTTCCATTGATATAAAGAACGTGAAAAACTGAGCTCTGGATCGAAAGATATGGCGATTTGAAGTTTTAGGGCAAAACAGGGCCAAATCAGGTCGATGGGCAAAATTCAAATTTTTGCACCTTTTTGGTCATTTGGAAAATTTTCCAAAATTTCCCCGCGCTCCACCACTCTAGGTGCCATGTGGCGGCATCTCATTGGCCGCGGGCCTTTCAGGGGAAAATGTTTCCAAAAAACTCCGCCGAGCCATAACTTGAAAAATACATGGAGTTAGGAGGAAAACTTTACCTTTCTGGAAAGCTGAGAAAGAGCTCTATCCAATGGTGCCACTTCTCAGAAGGTTTTGAGTGCCTAAAATAAAAAAAAATTGTGACTGAAGCACAAGAGAGGGAAGAATGGGAGGAGTTAGCCACAAAATGAGCAAGGGGCACATTTTGGATAACAATTTTGGCGACTCAGAGGGGTCATCTGCCTGTTGGATGAAGTTACCAGTTGCCTGAAGCATCCATTGGGCATGGAGTCATGAGTTGTAGCCTGCAAACTGATCTAAACTTTGAAAACCTCCCTCTGAGCCACTTGGAATCCATTGAACTTAGAGTTTTTCTCACAAAAATGCCACTTAAATGAACTGTGCAAGAGCAAAACCAGCAGCACCAAAACTATGTACAAAACTAAAAATCATACATGCTCCAAATGGAACATGCAGAGTGTGCACAAGCACTTCTTTTACTGAAAGAAAACCTACCTACTCTACCCTAATGGAAACAAAGGTGAGCTAAACAAACCCTGCAACTGGTTGTGCAAAATAGCTTCCTTTCTTCAAAATTGGCAACCATGCAACTAATTTGGCATTGAACATGGCTGATTGGATGAATGGAAAATCAACAAGAAGCTGGTCTTCCACCCAAATCATCAAGGTATCAGCTGAAGGCAAATTCAATACCTCTTTTAGTTGTTCTGCATTTGGATTGGAGAGGTATGACAGCTGATCCTTGGTTCCTTGCAGCTCATCCTCATGCTTAGAAGCAAGCATGACTGGTTGTGACTTCTCCTTTGGCTCCAATAAAGCCAAATACCTAATTGGGCAAGGTATGGTCCTTTGAGTATGCCCATTGCCCTGATTTTCAACTCCAAGAATGGAGTTCTCTTGTAGACCCTCATGAATGGATGATGTGGAAGCAATGGTAGAACCTTTCTGCCCTTTCTCTTCTTCCAATGAAGAACATGAAAGATTAAAATCTTCCAATCTTAGTTCCAAAGAGCTGCTATAAGATGCAGGCTGCTGCAAATGAATTCTCTCCTTCATGACAGTAGGCTCAAGTATTTGGGACGTGGAAGATGAAAGAGAGAATGGTGGAAACTCAACCGGTTCTTCTTCATCAAAATAGTCCTCCAAATCTGACAGATACACTACCTCATTGTTGTCCTGATGCAAATGCTCAACTTCCTCCATAGTGTCCTCTTGATCTGTAACTTGATCATCATGGTTTCTTTCATCCTCCAACATTGAGTTTGAGAGATCAAACTCTTCTTCAGCACTAGAACACGAGAGGGATGAAGTAGAAAGAAGAACTGAAGGTTCTCCTGTAGCCTGCCTTGTGTTCAAAGCCCTTGGATCTACGCTTTTCTTCTTCACAGCTAGAATGTGCTCCTCTTCTTTCACATTTGGAGCGGCTTCTCCCTCCTCTACTACTTGAAGGCAATCTTTCTCTTGATAGAACTCTTCTTCTAGCATGAAGTTTGTCAAGTCAAACTCTTCAATCTGCTGCTCTAGAGGACAAGTTGGGACTGCAAGATCTTCTTCTGAGCTTTCTTCCTCCATGGCTGATTGTGCAACTTGAATTGAATCGGCATTCCCTTCAAATAGAGTGCCAACATGGACACTACTTTCTGAGCAAACTAACTGCTGGTCTGCTTCTTCTTTTTGCTCTTCTTCTGTTGTCACAAAATCAGTCCTAACCACTACTTGTTCTCCAACTCCAACCTCTTCTGAAGGCTTAACCATCAAGGGGATATTTTTCATCCCAAATTTAAGAGCCCAACTCTTCAGACTTTGAATTTCTTCATCTTTGTTTGGCTTCTCTTTTTGCTGTTATTTTCCTTGATTGGCATTCTGATTTTTATCCTCCCAACATGGATTTGGGAATGCAAGAGGAGAAGTGGATTGTAACTCAATTGATTTTGCAATTTTTGTGGTGGTGGAGGAGGTAGGAACTCTTGTTTCTTTGGAGGGAATGGCTGTTTGGAAGGGAAAAGGATAGAAGAATTGAGATGGGGTGGAAGACTAGGGAATGGAGAAATGGATTCAACTCCTTGGGGCAGCATTGACTGGATTTAGAATTTGAAATTCCAAATGAGATGATGCTGCTTGAGTAATGGGAAGAGAAAAACCAGATGATGGTGTAGAACTTACCCATTGACAAGGTTGTTCAACACCAAGTGTATAGGCCTCTATTTCTGCTGTCCATTGTGCAAGTTGGGGCAGCATCTTCATCATAAAGTCCAGCTTCTCCTGAGGGCTGAAGTGTCTTGGAAAAGGGCCTCCCCATGGACAAGGAGTCCTGCAACTAATTCTGAAAGCCTTCATTTGAGTTGCTGCTCTTGATTGCACCATCTTTGCCTCCATCTTTTGGATTTTTTCCACAAAATCTACATCTTCCATTTGATTGTCTTCATTGCATGCGTACCCTTGTTCTTGATGTGCTTCACAACCAAACTGACTTTGGCACTGCTGCTCATATGGGTAGATATGCTGATTTTGAATTTGATCAAAATGTTGATTTGGAGGATTTGTAAAACATGTTGGAGGTGTGATATACTACTGTTGTAAATGTGAATTCCATGATGGAAATGAAGTCATGATTGCACAACTTCATGGAATGGAAAAGAATGAAAATGATGGAAAGAAGAATGGATGGAAATGAATGGAAAATAGGTCTGCAACTTAGAGAATGAGTTGTTTACCAGATGGAGTCGCCAGATGTGCTTTTGAAAGTGCCTCCAAAAGGTTGAATCTTTAATAGGAACACACCAACCTATCAAAGATAAAGTGGAAGACCTCTAAGGTCCCACCGGGCGTGCCAAAACTGTTGTTGCAAATCAGCAGCACCCCCTGGATGTTGATCAGATTTCTATTTTGATCATACTAGCATCCAGTGTGATTGCACAACATTGAATCCTTTCCCCAAGTGTGGGACTTGCAAAATGAGAAAGGAATCTCCAGATTAGAGGCTGGTTCCTCAACTCCTCTGATCAGCTATTTTACTTGCACAATTTGCAGAGGTTTAAACTCCTAAATCTACTCTAAATTCCAAAGGGACAAGGATAGAAAATGCAAAAAAGAAAGAACTAATGCTAATAGGTGATGCACCAAGGAGTTGTAGACACCTGATGCTGCATGAAATACACAATCCATAAGGAAACACAGCACAAAACATGCACAAATGCTCAAAATGTAATGAAAGATCAAGAAAGCAATGATAGATATATGAAAGGATTGAGGGATTTTAATCACAGAACATATATCAACATTTCAGATCCAATACAGTACATTACAGTGATCCAGAGGCAAGAAAAGGTGCTGCATTACATGGAAAGGTAAAATTTCTTCACAAATTCTACCAAGGAGGAAGAAAAGGAAGTTACAGAGCTGAAAAAGTGTCTCCTTGCAAAATGAACTCATTCTGGCTTTTACAGTGCAAACCACGACCCCAGGAGAGAGAAACGCGGGAAAAAGTGCAAGGGGTTCAACCATTGACCAAAATGCCATCAAAATAGCATGGGTGCCCTGACAGACCCATTTCCTGACATTTTTAACCATGCTGGGAGAGAATGCGAGCCATTCTTCATTAAAAACAGTGATCGAAACGTCATTTCTGTCCATGACCACGTGCCAGAGGTGTTTCTTGATTTTATCTCTCCAAAGTCCACCAAAATGCATAAATAATCCCAGAATCTTGTAGATAATTTTACGAGCTTTCCATTGATATAAATAACGTGAAAAACTGAGCTCTGGATCGAAAGATATGGCGATTTGAAGTTTGAGGGCAAAACAGGGCCAAATCGGGTCGGTGGGCAAAATTCGAATTTTTGCACCTTTTTGGTCATTTGGAAAATTTTCCAAAATTTCCCCATGCTCCGCCACTCTATGTGCCACGTGGCGGCTTCTCATTGGCCGTGGGCCTTTCAGGGGAAAATGTTTCCAAAAAACTCCACCGAGCCATAACTTGAAAAATACATGGAGTTAGGAGGAAAACTTTACCTTTCTGGAAAGCTGAGAAAGAACTCTATCCAATGGTGCCACTTCCAGAAGGTTTTGAGTGCCTAAAAGAAAAAATTTTGTGACTGAATCACAAGAGAGGGAAGAATGGGAGGAGTTAGCCATAAAATGAGCAAGGGGCACATTTTTGATAACAGGTATTTTAGAGAGTTGACTCATCTGAGGTAGACCGATTCAATGGATCAGTATATCACCGATTTTCAGAGGCTATCGATCATGGTACCTGATGTTACAGAGAGGAGGTTGATTTCCCTATTCACAGCAAGTTTGACAGATGCTCTTGGTGGATTTTTGAGGGCATTCGAGCCTTCTTCGTTGCATGAGGCTATTAGGAGAGCTCGTGACCTAGAGTTATCCACTCCTAAGTTGAGGTTTCCACCTCGAGTACAACCTAAGGGTTTATCTTCTAGAACCAAGGGTTTGCAGCCAAAGGTACCTCTACCTAGGAAAGATACATCCTGGAGACCATTCGGATCTAGAGAGGACAAGGAGAAATTGAGGTGAAAGAAACTATGTTTCAATTTCTGCACACCTTGGGTTCCAAGACACGATTGTAAGGGTAGAGGGAGGGCCCAATACATAGAGGTCTTCGAGGATAGTGATGGTGATGAGGAGTTAGACACACAGGCATTAGAGGATGATGATGATGAGGAATTAGATAGTGTGGGTGTGGAGTAGGATAACGATACTTTCCCCCAGGAGACTATCGACACCTTGTCTAGTACTCCGAGGTACAAGGAATTCAGAGTTAACGTAGTTTTGCAGGGACAACGAGTGGTGGTATTCATTGATAGTGGGGCAACCCACAACTTTACTGATGCCTCATTAGTTGAGAGGTGGGGGTTACAGACAAGAATTTGAGGTCTTCAACGTGGTTGTAGCCAATGGAGATTCTATGAGATGCACATGACGGGTTCCCCAATTGAGCATCACGATGGGTAACTATACATTTACCAATGATTTCTATATTGTTTGTATTGGAGAGACCAACATAGTGCTTGGGGTACAGTCGCTCCATTCCCTTGGTGAGCTTTGGACTAACTTCCAGTCGATGGAGCTAAAGTGTAAGTCTGAAGGGAGGAATGTGATCTTGAGGGGCTTATCTTCAGGGGCACCCCGAGTTGTTACAACCGAGAGGATCAAGAGGATCTATAGGCACGACAGGGTGGATTGAGTAGTACACTATTTGGTTTTGACCAAGAAATCAGAAGATGGACAACAGCAGTACCATGTGGATATATAGGGCTTATTACACAAACACAGTGTCGTGTTTGGTGACATACCTCCAAGCATACCTCCAGATAGGGGATTTGAGCATGTGATTGAGCTCGAGGATGTTAGACCAGTGGTCACTTCTACTTACCGTCACCCCAAATAGTTTAAGGATGAAATTGAGAAGACTATACAGGAGCTCATGGATATGGGGCATATTAGACCGAGTTCCAGCCCTTTTTCTTCTTTGGTGGTTTTGGTGAAGAAGAAGGATGGGACCCTACGGATGTCTATGGACTACCGGGCCTTGAATAAGAAGACAATAAATAACAAGTATCCCATACCACACATTGATGAGTTGCTGGATGAGCTACATGGTGTAATATACTTTTCAAAAATAGATTTGCATTCTAGATATCATTATATCAAAGTCAGGGAGCAAGATGTACATAAGACAACGTTCAGATGCCATTACGGTCACTTTGAATTCTTGGTGATGCCTTTTGGATTGTTTGATGCTCCCTCTACATTCTAGTATTGCATGAAGCATGTGTTCAACCGCAACTTGCGGAAGTTTGTATTGGTTTTATTTGATGATATTTTAGTCTACAGTAGGACTTAGGAGGACCATATTAGGCACCTGGGTGAGATATTAGGGATATTAGAAGCCAATTTGTTATATGTGAAAGCCTCTAAGTGCGAATTAGGCATGACCAAACTTCTATACTAGGGATATGTAATTGGTGGGGGTACAATGAAGGTGGATAAAGGGAAAATACGGGCAATCCTAGATTGGCCACCAACTAGGACATTGACACAATTGAGAGGATTCATGGGAATGTGCACATACTACTAGAGGTTCGTGAATAATTTCTCTCGGTTGACTACTCCATTGAATGATTTGACCAAGAAGTGGGATTTTTCTTGGTCAGACGTAGCACAACAAGTTTTTGATCACCTCAAGGAGGTGATGAGTTCGTGTTTCGTCCTCGCATTACCAGACTTCTCCCTCCCCTTCATTCTAGAGTGTGATGCATCAGGATAGGGTGTTGGGGTAGTTCTCATGTAGGATAGGCATCCCATCACCTATGAAAGTCAGAAATTGAAACCCGTGGAGAGAGGGTATTCAATTTATGACAAGGAGATGTTGGCCATCATGCATGCCTTGGCCAAGTTCAAATAGTACCTTGTGGGCAGCAAATTTTTGGTTCATACAAATCACAACAGTTTAAGGTTCTTCATGGGACAAAAAGAGCTCAACGATCTCCAACAAAGATGGGTGAACAAGGTGCAAACCTATGACTTTGACATAGAGTACACTAAAGGTAAGAACTATATTGTTGCTGACGCTTTATCTAGGAGGCCTTACCTCACTGCTATGCTTAGTTCTATGTCTGAGATTTCAGCGGATTGGAAGGCTCATATACTTGTTGAGCACTCCAAAAACTAGTTTTCCTGTGAGATCATAGATGGTATTATACAGGACAACTGATACAGAGTAGTGGATGATCTCATTTTATACAAGGATAGGATTTTCCTTGTACTAGGATCCAAAATGAAGGAGAAGATCCTTCGTGCAGTACATGATACACCACTAGCTGGACATCTTGGGTATTTCAAAACATACTAGTTCATCAGTGAAGGAATTACATGGAAGGGAATAAAGGACGATGTCCTTAATCATGTTAGAGAGTGTATGGTTTGCCAGCACACCAAATCCGAGCGTTCTTTCCCAGTAGGATTACTTCAACCTCTCCCCATTCCCGAATAGAAATGGGAAATCATATCTATTGACTTTATCACTGGTCTTCCCTTGGTGCATCGACATAGCTGCATTTATGTTGTAGTTGATCGGTTAACTAAGTATGCTCATTTATTTTCCCTACCTAAGGGGCATGAGGTAGTGGATGTGGCCCGGATCTTCTATACCGATATTTTTATGCTACATGGGTTTCCTAAAAACATTGTCAGTGACAGGGACAAGATCTTCATGAGCACCTTTTGGCAGGAGATCTTTAGACTAGCATGTACAAAATTGACTCCTAGCACTAGCTACCACCCACAAACAGATGGGCAGATAGAGATAGTCAATAAGTCGATAGAAGGCTACTTGCGGAGTTATGTAACAGGACACCAACGGGCATGGATTAAATGGTTACTCATGGGCGAGTATTACTACAATACCACCTACCAGATGAGCATAGGTATGACCCCTTTATGAGCCTTGTATGGGTGCGACGCCAAGACATTTATAGATTTGGTATTACCAGATAGTCGAGCTCCCAAAGCTCGTGATTTATTACAAAAGAACTAGGATATTCTGAAGGCTCTTATAGAGAATCTTCAAAAGGCATAGAATCCACATAAGGTATATGTAGATCGGCATAAGACAGAGAGGTCTTTTGAGGTTTGGGATCTAGTGTTCCTACATTTACAGCCATATAGGCAGTCCTCATTGAAGCAGAAGGGTGCAGAGAAATTGAAACCATGATTTTATGGTTCGTACCAAGTAGTTCGTCGAGTTGGGGCAATGGCATATGAGCTAGAGCTACTGGAGCACAGTAAGATACATAATGTCTTCCATGTTCCATGCCTTAAGAAGGCACTCAAACCACATATTGTACCATCTACAGAGTTACCACCACTAGATGAGGAAGATAAGTTGGTGCTAGAACTAGAATCCATTATTGAAACGAGACAAAGGGGGCTTAGGAGCAGAGTAATCACCGAGTATTTGGTGTGATGGAAGGGACTGTCACTTGAGGATGCTACTTGGGAGGGAGAATAGATTTTGCAGCATCCTAATTTGCTTTTTCTTAAGGACAAGAAAAATTTGGGAAGGGAGGATTGTAATGTCCCTTTTCTGTAATGTCCCCTTTTCCTACGCCAAATGGCTCAAGGGCCAAGTCGAGTCCAAACCATGGTTAGACCCAGGGGGTTGTGGGCGCTGGAAGCTTTTGGGAAGGGTGCCCATGGTTTTAATATCCCAGTTTTGCATTTGGGGGTCACTTTTGGACATGGCGGCTCAAAAAGGAAAAAAGTAACTATAGTTACTCTTATTTCATTGGCCCCTCCTTAAGTCACTTAAGTGGAAAGTGGGAATTTTGGAGCTGCCTAGAAGGTGGAAATTTGGAGGCTTCCTGGTAGGTTGTTTTTTCCCACAATGAAATTCAAGTCACTTAAGTGAAAAGTGGGAATTTTGGGGCTACCTGGAAGGGTGAATTTTCACACTTCCTTGCCCTCATGATTTTCACACAAAAAAAAAAATTCACCCAAGCAAGTCGCACTTTTTTGAGTTATCGGGAAGGTTAGAAATTCACACAAGTTATTTAAGTGAAAAGTGGGAATTTTGTGGCTGTATGGAAGGGTGAATTTTCACACTTCCTTGTACTCATGATTTACACACAAGAGATATTTTATTCACCCAAGCAAGTTGCACTTTTTAGAGCTTTCGGGAAGGTTAGATAATCACACAAGTCATTTACGTGAAAAGTGAGAATTTTGGGGCTGCCTGGAGGGTGTGAAATTCACACAAGTCATTTAAGTGGAAAGTGGTAATGTTTTGGCTGCCTAAAAGGGTGAATTTTCACACTTCCTTTCCCTCATGATTTTCACACAAAAGAGATTTTATTCACCCAAACAAGTCGCACTTTTTGGAGTTGTCGGGAAGGTTAGAAATTTACACAAGTCATTTAAGTGAAAAGTGGGGAATTTTGGGGCTTCTTGAAAGGTGTGAAATTCACACTTCCTTACCCTTATATTTTTCACACAATCCCTAGCCAAAAAGTGCAACTCACTTTAGCATAGCTACATGCTTTAAAAGATATTTATTTTATTTATTTCTAGTAAAGGTTTCCACCAAAGATAGGAAGAAAGTCAGAGCAAACAAGCAGGCTAAAAATAAGACAACGAAGCTTGCTAAAAATAAAGGAAAGAATTGAAAGGAAAATCAATCTAAATTAGGTAAACTTGGGCACCCAAATAAGGAGAAAAAGCACAACTTATTGTTAGAAATTTCTAGAAATAAGAGGAAACAGTTCGTAAAAATAGAATGCAATTGCTTATATAAGAAGTGGGTGCCATAAGTAAAGAGAAATTAATTATCATTCTGGTGGAGCATGCTACCATAGAGTATTTTGACACCCAAGGTTGAATTTTTTAGCATTAAAAAATATTTTTAATTGTCGGGAAGCATCCAGTTTTGGTGCATAAGGTTGGAAGTGATTTATTTTTATTATTTTGGCTATCAACATATTGATGTGAGTGCAAAGGTGAATATAATAATGTGTTTAGATTTCTTGGCATGCAAGCAAAGTCTAAAAATTTAGGGCATCAGGTTTTATAATCAGATTTTGGGTGAATAAATTGGGAATTCATGACATGGATTCCATGTTTCATTTGCAGGTATACTTCATCAGTACTCATATTGGTGAAAAAAAGGAAAATTCAATGTCCGATACATTGAATATATCTTCAGAATCAGGAGGAATTGCATGTTATACACAAATTGATCCGATTGCTAGGTCTTCTATCAAAGATAAAAGAAAAAGATCTCAGAAAAAAGGTTGTTTCAATCATGATGAAGCGTGATGAAAGAGAGGGTTTAGCAGAAGCATGCATAGTTTCCAGGCTTGCTAAGATCAATGATACAGACATAGGGCCTAAATATATCATTGATTTTATTGACAAATCTAAAGCCATTGTTTGGTCATCTCTTATGCGGGAAATGAAGAGAAGTGGAATCATCCAAGCTACAGTATTTCTGGCTATGTAGCCTAGTTGCCTGAGTTTGTTCTGGAATGTGCAAGGTTTGATCATCCTCTTTCTAGGACAATCCGAGATGTAATAAGAAAGATAGTAATCAGATTAGATACAAAATTCATTGATTATTTCCTCATGATTCCAGCACGGCCCATTGTAATTACAATTGACATGCATGAAGCTTGTGATAGATAGGAAAAGAATAAAGGAAACTATGTGGGTATAATGAAAAGTACATACATGAAGAAGCCCGGAGCACCATCAAAATTCCCATGGACTCTTTCACAGTCAAATATTGTGTAGGAATTCGATGATATCACCCGGTTCCTTTACAAGGTAAATGGGGAAGCTAATGTCAATGACTTCCGCTCATGGATGTATGCCTTTATCAGAATAATTAAAATCAACGGAGTTGATTCGATAATTAATTGGGCAGAGATCATCAGTAACAACATCAATGGGCAGCTCAGAAGTGTGAGGCATACATTCACTTTAAAAATGACTTCATACATTGTGTATGCCACAACTTCATAGGGGATATTCTCCAAATTGGATAGACGGGGCATACTTTCAAAGGATCCTATTTATGAGTTCTTTCCACATTTGAAAATTATTTAATACTACAAGGATTACAAAGTAGTGAACGATGGATTCTTCTATGGATTCATTTGCAAGCTAAACTATGATCTGAGGGCCAAAAGAGTGAGCAAGGAAGCTTGGGAAGTTATCTCCCAGCATGGTCGTATATTTATCACGTTTGCTGATTTCACATATCTTAGGGTTAGTGGTTTCTCAGGATAATCAGTCAAGTTGCCAAAGTACCCAAATGATAAGAATGTTATCATAGAGTTATGCAGGAAACTCGTAGATTTGTAAGACTTATAATCAAAATGACATAGATCTACAATTAGCTTCCTAGAAGGTCACGGTGGGCCATTATAGTTGCCAGAGCATCCACAAAGCCAGAGGAGTCGAAGAAGAAATTTTTTCTTGCTATGAGCACTAGTTAATCCTATCTCAGATGAACTTTGATCCATATGGGATAATGAAGAAGATAGTATCCTAGGAATACTCGCATGTCCCTTCATTGGAGGATTTCTGGATGAATTGCAGGAGCGAATACGAAGTCAAAAAGAGAGATTTCAACAAATTATCAGCTCAACAGGTTTCTGACTTTGGTTTGGTAAGGATGCCTACAAATATTTTAGACAATGGGCATGTGGTACTTCACACATATCATCAAATGGGAGGAGATAGATCTGCTCTTCAAGCTAGTGTGGGTGGTGGTCAGACGATTGAGGAGAGGTCTTCCGCAGTCCTGATTAACACCTCAAATTTGTTGTTAATGAAAGGGTATTGTTTGGATGAGGATTTGATGAACCAGATCACAAGGAATTTTAGTACAGGTGATTCTAGCAAAATAAATCATGTGGGTGAGAGCAACTTAAGACCTGATAAACTCAAGGTACAAAAAAATTCTCAAGCATTAGAAAAAGGAAAGTCTACATCCATTATACTAGTGCTCCTTTCAGATGAAGCTTCTCCCACATCAACTCACAGTACTTCAGTAGTTCCAGTGCCTGATAGTGCAAAATCGCAGCACCCGAAAATGGCCTAAGTTTGAAATGGGGCATTTAGTGTGATTGCACAACATTTGACTATCTCTCAAGTTGTGGGAATTGTGGACTTGAGATGGCCCTCCAGAGAAGGTTGGTTCCTACTTCCTAAACTACCTTCCACAAGCTACTCTAATGCAAGAAAACTAATATATCCTAGTCTAACATTTCCAACGAGACAGGGAGGGAGAGAGAGAGTGAAAGAGAGCCTACACTTATGTGGTGATATACCAGAAAAAGGAAGTGGGTGATCTCAAATCCAAACTGCCTGAAGTGGAGAGAGGTGAATAGAGGAGGGGGTGGACAAGATGCACCACAAACAAAAGATGAATGTCACATGAAACACCACTTTAAAACCCATTAAATACAGCTCCCATAACCTACAATAAACATCAGAGTATGCATGGTATACCCTGCAATGATGAGAGGCAAGAAGAGACAATAAAACAAGAAACTGATGGACAAGATGCATCATGAAATAGATTATATTGCTCCATAAGTCACATGATACATCATCGGTGGGCAAGGGGCAAGAAAATTCCATTACAGAGCCAAGGGAGGAGGCTTAGACTTCACATTCTACCCTAAGGAATAATGAGAGAGGGATGCAGAAGAGAAACAATGACCAACCTTTAGAAAAATCCCCTCCTTTACAATATATAGGAAGAATAAGGGAGAGAGGAGGGAAGGATTCAAACTCTGCTCTAACCACCCCTGGAAGGGCATTGAATCCACCTACCACAATGAAAAGTCTCGCTATAATACCCATGCCTCTGTCATTGTCTCTTACTGGGTAATAAAGAGGCCCATTCTTCATCATGGCGGTAGGTGGGAGACTTGACAGTCCCTAAAAATAGCGGGCCGAAACATTAATGGAGGTAGGTGAGAAGCTGGCACCGAGAGCTTTCCAAAAATTCTTCTCCTGCCCAAATCCAAGTTTCTAGTTGAAATATATCACTGTATGAATATCAGGTGTATGCGTTTAATGTGGGCTCCTCTATTTAAAAGAGTCTGTCCATATAGGGGCCATGTGGTAGCCTCGTGCATCGTGAAGATTCAGCCCCTTCCTTTCACTCTTGAAATTGTGTCAGACTGACACGTGGTGGCTTTCGCGGGCCTATTCTATTTCCTTTATATTCTTCCCAAGCTCCCCCTTGTTGGCGGAGAGACTGCGCCCTAACCCGAGACACATGGAGGCTTTGTGTTCATTTGGAAACTGCCCCCAGATTTTTCTTTTTAAGTTGCACGGTCGAGACACGTGGAGGCTTCCGCAGGCTTTTGGACTTTTCAACATCCAACCTTACCTTTTTGGACTCTAACCACATGGCGGGATGTCGCTTATTTGGGGACTACCTTTTGGATTTTGCTTTTGAAGTTACGTCAAAGAGACATGTGGCTCCTTCCGCAGCTTTTCTCTATTTCTTTGTATTTTGGCTAAGTCCCTTTTGTTTGGCAGGACCATATGTCTGACCCGGGACACATGGAGGCTCAACACACATTTAGGAACCCGCTCCAAATTTTACTTTTGAAGTTGCGCCATGTTGACATGTGGCTCCTTCAACTGGCCTGCCTCTACTTATACTTTTTAACAGACGATTCTACCTTTTTCGAACCTAGGACACATGGAAGCTTGGGGTTTGTTTGGGGTCTCTATTTTGGATTCTATCCTTGGAGTTGCGCCGATGAGGCACGTGGCACCCTCCGCAGATTTGTGACTTTTCAATAGTTGATGAGACCCCGTAGGCTCATGGGCCCACACTTGAAAACTACACCATTTTATGAAAAGTGTAAAAGTTCTAAAGTCCCCCATAGACCCGCCGATCCGCATTTTCCTCTTGTGAAAAAAGACATCTCTAGGCCCATCGGCCCGCATTTTCCACTTAGCAAAAGTAGTCCTTCTTGGGCCCGCGGGCCCCATAATTATACTTGTGCCTTTTGTGAAAAGTGAAAAAATGACAAAATATCTCCTGCCACCCCACCGGTCTGCAATTTCCATTAGCAAAAAATCTTCCCTAGGCCCGTCGGCCCACTTTTGGCAAAAAATCCTTCCTAGGCCTGTCGGCCTGTAACTTGCGAAATATGAGGAGTTAGAAGGACTTCTTTATATCTTTGGAAAGGGGAAGAAATTTCCTATCTAATGGAAATGATTTTTAGGGGCCTTAAGTTCTTGTAATATATAAAAATTCAGATTGAATCACAAAAGGAGGAAAAAGGTGTCAGTTAACCCAAAATAAGTGTGAGCTTATTTGGCTAACAATTTAGAGACTCATGGGGATCACGTACTTGCTAGGTGAAATGATCGGTTTCCTTGAAACATCTATTGGGCAAGGATTCTACCTCCTAAACACAAATCTGATCTAAAATTTGAAGATCCAATCCCTGAGCCACTTGAAAACTGTTGGAACTAGAGCTGACCTCACCAAATGCTACTTCCAATGTAATGTGCACGAGCAAACAAGCACCACAACACACTATATACAAAAATGGAAATCATACACACCCCAAGTGGGATATGCAGAGTGTGCACAAGTACTTCTTCTACTAAAAACAAACCTAAACCTAATCCTACACTAACCAGAGAGAAAAGGGACTCAAACAAATCTTGCAACTAACAGGGAGAAGTAGCTTCCCTTTCTCAAAAGAGGTAGCCATGAAAATGATTTGACATTGAATATGGCTGCTTGTATGAGTGAAAAATTGACTATAAGCCAGTCCTCCACCCAAATCATCAAGGTGTCAACTAGAAACAAGACAAATGCCTCTTTTAGTTTCTCTTCATTTTGATTAAAGAGGCATTGTAGTTGATCCTTGGTACTTTGGAGCTCATCCTCATGCTTAAAAGCAAGCATGACTGGTTGTGGCTTCTCCATTAGCTCTAATGAGGCCAATTATCTAATTAGGAAATGTCTGGTCCTTTGAATTTGCCCCTTGCTCTGAATTGCAACTCCAAGAATGGATTCTTCCTATTGACCTTCCTGGGTGGATGGTGCGAGAGAGATGATGACACCCTCTTGCCTTTTCCCTTCCTTCTCCTTTAAAGAACATGGAAGGTTCATATTTGTGAACCTTGGTTCCAGAGGGCTATTATGAAGTGTAGGTTGTTATTCTTGAATGCTCTCCTTCATGACAACAGGCTCATGTGCTTGGAAGGTGGATGATGGAGGATAAAATGATGTTATCTCCTCAGGCTCCTCTTCATCAAAGCAATCTTCTAGGTCTGACAGACAGTCTACCTCCTTATTTTCTTGTTGCATGTGCTCGACCTCCTCCATGGCGTCCTCATAATATGCAACTTACTCAACATGGTTCTCTTCATCCTCAAACATGAAGTTTGAAAGATCAAACTCTTCTTCAACATTATAGCTTAAAGGGGATGAAGCGGGAGGAAGAAATGAAGGTTCTTTTGGGGCCTGCTCCACACTTGGAGCCTCTAAAATTATATGGTCCTCCTCCATCATGGGTTCATCAATCAAATCAGGCCCTTCAAATGAAAGCAAAAAATATTCAATAATGTTTTCTTCACTGAGTGGCCTCAACTCTAATTCGATCTCTCCCAGCTGCTCCTCTTCAATGGGACTTGGATTTGGTTGTTCTTCCTCCTTAACTAGTTGTGCAGCTTGGATTAGATCAGCATCCTCTTTAGACAGAGTGCCATTATGGACACTACATTCAGAGCAAATAGATTGTTGATATTCTTCCTCTTGTTCTTGTTCTTCTTCTACTGCAAACTCAACTTTAGCCACCACCGGATCTTCAACTCTGACCTCCTCAGAAGGCTTAACCATCAAGGGGATTTTTGTAAATCCAAATCTGGCAACCTAAATCTTCAGATTTTCTATCATTTTTTCTCTGTTGGGTTCCTCTTCTTGTTGTTCTCCTTGGCTGGATTCTTGACTCTCTTCCCGACATGGACTTGGGAAAGCAAGAGGAGTGGTAGGTTGGGATTCAACCAGTTTTTCTATTGTTTGTGGTGGAGGGGGAGGTGGAACTTCTTTTTTTTTTGGAGGGGATGAATCCTTGGAAGGGAAAATGGCTGGAGAATTGAGATGAGATGGAAGACTAGGGGATGGAGAAGGGAAATCAATACTTGGGGCAGTAGATGGGAAGTTTAGAGATTGAAGCTCCGGTTGAGATGGTGCTATTTAAGAAAGAGGAAGAGAAAATCTATGAGATGATGGACTTACCCATTGACAAGGTTGTCTAGTATCAAGCTCATAGGCCTCTATCTCCTTGGTCCATTGTGAAAGTTGGGGCAGCGTCTCAACCATGAAGTCAAGCTTCTCCTATGGGCTATAGTGTCTTGGGAAAGGGCTGACCCATGGACAAGGTGCCCTACAACCAATCCTGAATTCCTTCATCTATGTTGTAGCCCTGGACTGCACCATGTTAGCCTCCATTCTTTGAATCTTCTTTAGTAGATCAGCATTTTCCACATTTGTTGTCACCATTATATGCATACCCTTGTTCTTGATAAGCTCCATAGCCAAACTGGTTCTGACACTGCTCATATGGGTAAGCATAATGGTTCTGGATCTGATCATAATGCTGATATAGAGGGGTCATGAAATACATTGGAGGTGGATTGCATTGTGGTTGCTGCAAGTGTGAATTCCAAGATGGAAATGAAGTCATGATTGCACAACTTCATGGAAATGGAAGAAAATGAAAGAGATGGAATAAAAATGGATGAAAATGGATGGGAGAAGGTCTGCAACTTTAGAGATGGATTGTTGACCAGATGGAGTCGCCAGATGTGCTTGCATGTATGCCTCAAAAGGCTGAATCTTAACAAGAACACATCCAACTTGCTAAGATGAAGTGGTAAGGTGATTCAGACCTGTCCCATCGGGTGTGGAAAAATTGTTAGTACAAAATCACAATACCCCCGAATGTCCTAAGTTTGAAATGGGGCATTCAGTGTGATTACACAACATTGGACCATCTCTCAAGTTGTGGGACTTGCGGACTTGAGATGGCCCTCCAGAGAAGGCTAGTTCCTGCTTCCTAAACTACCTGCCACAAGCTACTCCAATGCAGGAAAACTAATTTATCCTAATCTAACCATTCCAAGGAGACATGGAGGGAGAGAGAGAATGAAAGAGAGCCTACACTAAGCAGTGATACACCAGAAAAGGAAGTGGCTGATCATGAATCCAAACTACCTGAAGTGGAGAGAGGTGAGTAGAGGAGGGGGTGGAAAAGATGCACCACAAACCAAAGATAATGTCACATGGAATACCACTTCAAAACCCATTAAATACAACTCCCAGAACCTGCAATAAACATCAGAGTATGCACAGTATACCTTGCAATGATGAGAGGCAAGAAGAGATAATAAAACAAGCAAAGGATGGACAAGATGCATCATAAAACAAATTATATTGCTCCATAAGTCACACGGTACATCATCAGTGGGCAAGAGGCAAGAAAATGCCATTACAGAGCCAAGGGAAGAGGCTTAGACTCCACATTCTACCCTAAGGAAGAATGAGAGACGGGGTCAAAGGAGAAACAATGACCAACGTTTAGAAAAATCCCATCCTTTATAATATATGGGAAGAATAAGAGAAAGAGGAGGGAAGGATTTGAACTCTGCTCCAACCACCCCTGGAAGCACATTGAATCCACCTACCACAATGAAGAGTCCTTCTGCAACACTCATGCCTTTGTCGTTGTCTCTTACTGGGTAATAAAGAGGCCCATTCTTCATCATGGTGGTAGGTGAGAGACTTGACAGCCCCCAAAAATAGTGGGCCAAAACATTAATGGAGGCAGGTGAGAAGCTGGCACCGAGAGCTTTCCAAAAATTCCTTCTCCCACCCAAATCTGAGTTTCCAGTCGAAAGATATGGTTGTCTGAAGATCAAGGGCAGGTGTTTAATGTGGGATCCTCTATTTAAAAGAGTCTATCCATATAGGGGCCACGTGGCAGCCTCGCGCATCATGGAGATTCAGCCCCTTCCTTTCACTCTTGAAATTGTGTCAGACTGACATGTGGTGGCTTTCACGGGCCTATTCTATTTCCTTTGTATTCTGTACAAGCTCCCCCTTGTTAGTGGAGAGACTGTACCTAACCCAAGACATGTGGAGGCTTTGCACTCATTTAGAAACTACCCCCATATTTTTCTTTTTAAGTTACGCAGTTGAGACACATGGAGGCTTATGCAGGATTTTATACTTTTCAACGACCGACCTTACCTTTTCAGACTCTGACCACGTGACGGGATGGCACTTGTTTGGGAACTACCTTTTGGATTTTTCTTTTTAAGTTACGTCAAAGAGACATGTGGCTCCTTCCACTGCTTTACTCTGTTTCTTTGTATTTTGGCTAAGTCCCTTTTGTTTGGCGGGGCCATATGTCTGACTCGGGACACGTGGAGGCTCAGCACACATTTGGGAACCCGCTCTGAATTTTACTTTTGAAGTTATGATGTGCTGACACGTGGCTCCTTCCGCTAGCCTACCTCTACTTAGACTTTTCAACGGCTAATTCTGCCTTTTTCAGACCTAGGACATGTGGAAGCTTGGCACTTGTTTGGGGTCTCTGTTTTGGATTCTATCCTTGTAGTTACGTCGATGAGGCATGTGGCACCCTTAGCAGATTTGTGACTTTTCAACAGCTGATGAGACTCCATGGGCTCGCGGGCCCACACTTAAAAACTGTGCCATTTTGTGAAAAGTGTAAAAGTTCCAAAGTCCCCCGCAGACCCGTCGGCCCGCATTTTCCACTTAGCAAAAGTAATCCTCATCTGGCCTGCAAGCCCCACAATTATACTTGTGCCTTTTGCGAAAAGTGAAAAAATGATAAAATATCTCTTGTCGCCTCACCGGTCCACAATTTCCATTGGCAAAAAATATTCCATAGGCCCACCGACCCGCTTTTGGCAAAAAATCCTTCCCAGGCCCGTCGGCCCATAACTTGCGACATATTAGGAATTAGAAGGACTTCTTTATATCTTTGGAAAGGGGGAGAAATTTCCTATCTGGTGGAAATGCTTTTAGGGGGGCCTTAAGTGCTTAAAATATGTAAAAATTCAGATTGAAGAACAAAAGGGGGAAAAAAGGTGTCAGTTGACCCAAAATAAGTGTGAGCTTATTTGGTCAACAGTGCCTCAGGCAGACATAGTCATCCCACCATTAAATCCAACAATTTTCGTATTTAGTCCTCAGCCACCTAGTTCTTCACCTCCCCCTACAGAAAATTTGAAAGCATAGATGGCAGAGTTTGAGAGGGCATTATCCTTAGATGACATAGGAGAAGATAACCATAATACAATGGTGAATTCGGATGCAGCAAAGCCTAATCATGAGATGATGGCACATACAAAGGCTTATCATTCCCTAAAGAGTAATTTCTCATCCTAGTTGGCTTTGCAAATAGTCACAGAAGCTAGAGAAGAAATCAACTTGGAAGAATAGGATTTGCAGTTGCTCATGAGCTTAGACGGAAAAGATAGATGACCTAAAGTTGCTAAAGTAACTTCAAGGTTGGTTATTGAAGAATCAAGGAAAATTTTCATTGAGTTATCAGTTCCAGTGGAAGGGAAGTAGAAGGGAGAACTAATGGCTACAGACATATTGGTAACCAAAGTGTCATCAGGGTAAATCGCCACAGAAGGATTAAAGCAGGATACACATACATTGATAGCCAATTTTTTCCTCAAACTTGATGAGGAGAAGGCAGAGAAAGCCAAAATTCATATGCAAATCTCTCAGTTATGTGAGATCATCACTAAGTTTGTCATACCTTCCTCTCAGCCAGTATTAGTACAAGAGCAGGTGAGCAACCATTTGATCGAAGAGATTGAAGATGTAGGAAATCATGTTAAACCTATTACTAAATGGAAAGAGCAAATCATCCACCAAGCTTCAAAGCAGTTAGAGGAAGTACCAGCTAGCCTAGAGGAAATGCACATGGAATTATCTTAATTGAAGTAGCTAATAATAGGTATAGAAGATGAGAATATAGTTGCTGAGAGCCACTTGGATACCTTGGCCAAGATAAATGCATTACCAGAGAATGTATTAATTACGGAGCAGATTGTACTTGATGGATTGATAGAAAAGGGTAGGTAGTTGGAGACAATAGTTTCTTTCTACATGGATATTCTCAAGCTTATGCTAAAAATAATGCAATTGTTGGAAGACAAGATGAGAGAAGTACCAGAGAACATAGTTGCTTTCATTCCAGAAGAGGAAGTTGGTGGTATTTGTTACTATACGAGATGCATTCCAAACAAGTTTCCTGCTTCTCTTGAGGAATTTATTTTGGTTGTCCATGAGAAGATTGATGAAATGGTCACACCTTTCATGTTGGATTCGATTGGCAAACTAGTGAGAATTCATGCAAATATCAAAGAATTCGGGCCTAGTTTGGAGAAAGTAAAGGAAAACATTGTTACTATATCCAGGGGATTGCTGCGGTTCAAGACTGAGAAATAAGTTTTTGCTGAAGTGGATGGGAAGATATTGAATCACATGTTTGATAGGTACATTTAGTATTAGAAAAAAGGGAATCATGGGGTGTAGTAGCTGGCATATTTTCTTTCTCCTTCTCTTTCCTCTTTTATTTCTTATTTTCTCAAAAAAATTTGTAAAACTAAAGTAATTGGTTGAAAGCCATTACTTAAAGTTATTTGGAAAGGTCATTTAATTAAGAATAAGTGGCAAACATGCACAAATTTGATTTAGTCTTCAAATTTTTATCACAAAGAAAGGAATTCTAGGGAAAATATTGCCAATTGTTTCCTTTTTAGTTTCAAAATGTGTAAGTTCAGTTATTGTTTTCCTATTTGTAGTTACCCTCCATTTATTATAAATAGAGGAAGAGCCTACGGGTTAGAGCATCGGAATTTGTTTATCAACATTATTGAGTTCCAGACTTTGTGTTGTAACCCTTGACTTCATTTCTGTGAAAGTTGGGGAATGGAATAAAGGGATATTTCTGGAGAACTTTGTGTCCATAGTGCATTTCCTTCTTACTTTTGTGTGGGTCTTTAGTTAAAATTTGTGTTATCTGAGATTTAGATTAGAAGCTTTTCCTTTCCTTTACTTCTGAATATTGTGAGATCTACTTGTTTATTTAAACTATATATATGAGACCAACTCTGTAAACTATTGTTTGATTACATATCTTCATTTCTTATTTCCTAAATTTCATTATTTCCCCCTTTTGCAAATACTTCATAAACAACTGCTTAGTTGTTGCAGAATTGCTAAGCTATGGTTCATGAGCTTTGTAATTAAAGTAAAAACCCCTACAAATAGTTATTAGGATTCATACTTACCAGATTGATAAACATCTTACATAGGATCCTCACCGATAAATGAGGAAGATTTATCTCATGACTTTCCTAGGATTTTAGATGTGCATAAAATCTAGCCAACATAATTGTAGTTGGAATTTGTGTATGCTGCAATTGGTAGAAAGCTTCATGATAGAAAGCAAGTAAATAGATGGCAGAAGAGAATACAATCTTGGATTTATCAGATGTATTCACACTATGGGTATGGGTGACATATGTTTTTATTCGATTGGACAAATATGTGCACCAATTGAATTTTTTCCCTACCAGTGTCTGTGATATATACTGAACTACCCAAAACCAAATGTCTATAGACCTTCCCTGTAACACAATCCTGGCCTAAAAAAGTGATACAACTGCAAGAAAGATTTTTTGTGTAATACATTGTATAACAACGCCTCTTTTTGAATGATTAATAGGAGCTGAAACAACATACAAGAAAAGTTAGATGCTTGGGTATCCGAGTAATATTAAGAAAAAAATAGTTGAAAATAATATTTAACTTACCATTAACCTGCACATTGTAATGAGACTCCAAAATAAATTTGTCTTCATCTGTAAGGACCTCCTTTGTAGTGGATAGTTTTGGAATGGCAAGCCAGTTAAACAATGTACATCTGCGGGCTCGATTGTGAAAGAAAATGTACCATCCATGAGGTGAACGGAAAATTGTCCCTATTTCTGGTTGTAAGACGCGATCAAGTAATCAAGCATATAAGTATCAGTTTCGAATTGGGGCATGTTGACAAGCCCCGTAAATTGTGTGTTTGTAGCCATTCATGTGGTCTATCTTTCAATTTTATTAGTGTTGCAATATGTGGACACATGAGATTTTTGTATTGGAATTTGAGCGTAGGAGTAGACGTGGTGCTTTCCATTGTTGAAATTTACAAGAGAGGGGGGAAATAAAGTTGCACGTAAGTTTGGGAGTAGATTGGAGAGCTCAAAGCACTGGAAAAGTGAAGAAATGAACCTTGTAGGGGTATATATAGTGCTCTAAATGGTTTAAGGGACATGTGGTGATAAACAATTGGTTGAGAAGTTCAAGGCAACGGATTGGGGACATGTTTGAAAGCTACCTGTCCATCTTATTGCAGGTGTATAATTTACGTGAGCCACCCAACAAGCCAACATAATCTGTCCAAATATTATTGGAAGGACATCTATTTTGGTTGGATGGACATCCAAGTGCAAGTCATCCAACCAGAATAGACATCCATCCAAAATGGTGCTCAACAAGAGCCCTCAATGGATGACCGTCCAACCTAGGTTAAACAGTCGTTCAACCTAGGTTAGAGGGCCGACCAACCTAGGTTGGATAGTTTTCTAATTTGAATAAGTGGACGTCTAACCCATCTCGGTTCATCAATAACTATGTTATGTACCCATCCGCCCAACAATACGAAACTGTAAAAAAAATGCCCTGCAAATTCACCTTTGCCACAAATCACTTTTTTGAATATTCACCATCATTTTGAAAGTCCATTTTGGAGACTCACTACCCATTCTATAATAATTTTTCGAAGGGGAGTCTTATGAACCCTGATTATTTCAATTTTTATCTTTCTATGTTAGTCCATTGTCCATATTGAGCTATTTAAAATGCTTATATATTCCTTGCCCTTGCTTATATCACTTGGTGCGCTAATGGATGTTGTATGATGTTATATGTATGACAATGACATCATTTTCTTAGATGTTTTTTAGATTTCTTTCCACATGCATTATTAATTATTACTAACAAATGAATTGTGATTACACAAGCTTATGCATATGATAAATGCAGTGATCACTCATGCTTTTATTTATTGATTGTGTTGTACTTATGATTGTGTTCATACTTTATGTTGAGTTTCTATGTTAGAGGATCCTCTACTCTATGCCATGACAATATCAAGTCTAAATCAAGTCAATGTCATCTCATGTTTTTCGTGTGCTTCTTGATCATGACCTTTTGAATATAATTTCATTATGACTATTTACTGAATATGCTTGTTTAATTATCTAGCATGATATCATATATTTTATGTCATGATACATATCACACATATTTCGACTAGTTCTTACATTTCCATGATTCATATAATGCATATATATTGGAGACACATATATTATTGTGTGTTTCATTGTTAAATATTGCTCGACACTTATCTATATATCCAGTTATGCTTGAATAATAATATATTACTTTATTTTAACATTAACTAATGCACATGCTTTGGATTACATGCTACACGCATTCTCTCAAATTATCAAATCCCTCATTATGTTGACATATCCTACTGGGTTTTGTATACATGTTTTACATGGTTAATCCGTTGATTTATTTTTATGTATTTGATAGAAAAAGACGAGTTTAGCTCTTTTGAGATGAGTGATATATAGGAGAAAATTTATCAAATCGAAAGAGGGAAGTAGTGTGTTGATTTATAGATTTAGATAATATTAGTTAGAACACACCAATGGTTTCATATGCCTTTAAAAACTAAAGAAATGCCTTTGAGATATTTCACACTAATTTATACAAACCCAAAAATATTTTATCAAAATGTTTTAACATGTTAATTCCATAATTGTTCCTAATAGAGATGTTTGTTTTCTATTATAGCTAGGAATTGATATCTTATCCATTGGCAGGGTATTAAGTTCCCCATACAAATAATTTTGACTTGCCCTAAACAAACCTCCCTTTGGAGAATATACACCCAAGACATCTACCTCCAAGAGTCATTAGTAATTCATGTGCTCTTATCCATATTGAGGCCTCTAACTCAATGATTTATAATGATGTTATCTACTTCTCCATTTAGGGAATCCCTAACCAAGTCAAAATCTATTTGGGGCATGTGCTCCCCATAAAAATATCGAAAAATTTTAAATATGGTTTGCATATCACTAGATGTTTTCATTCCTTTTCTCTTTCAAATATCAAAATTTCGAAATTTAAAAGTTTAAATTTTTAAAATTCAAGTTTTTAATTGTCTTTATCAAATATTAATCTACTTACATTTAATGTGTTTTGTTAGGTTGTGGAGCCTATTTTCATGTGTGAAAGTGTTTTAGGCATAAAAATTTTTCGCCTCGAAAAAAAAGCACCCGACATATCGGGAAACGTGCTTTTCTCATATGGGCGAGTTTTTTGACCCATAGGTTTATGGGACAAGTTTTGCCCATGGTTTTGATACCCACGGTTTTGTAAAACTGCTTAAGTAGTTGTCTATTTATATGGTCTTATGCATATGATAGATGTACAAGCAAACGTATTGCAGATGTGTTTTGAATTCGGGTGTGAATTATGTAGAGTTTGTTGAGCATAGCTCCAAACAGATCTGGGTATTGTATTGAGAGAGCGGTGGCTTGTAATAAAATCTGAGCAAGTGATTCTTGGTGGACGTAGCCCAAATTGGGTGAACCACATTAAATACTGTCTCTTTGTGCTGTGTTATTTTATTCTGCAATTTTATTTGAGATCTGTAATAATTTATGCATATTAGTTTCTATTGTTGCGATTCTGTGAGGGATTATTCTGCATATTTTATCTATTATTCCCTAACATGTTTTGCAAGTATGTACACAAAATAAAAGAGAGATATCCAGTTTTAGTAAAGTCCTATATCTATACCACACAAATACACATTTACCTTTAAACCAATAATTTGTATTTTATTTCAAATACTAGATTAAAATGGGGTAATCTTTAGTACCCTAAACTTGGTTTGAGACACTTGGCAATGCCAATAATTACACATTTTTATATAATTAGACTAGTATCACTTAGTTGAATATTTTTTTATACATTGGAACATTTTTATCATTCTTGAGTTTATTGTGTCAACCTCATTTTCCCTATCTCCACTATTTGAATTAGTTAAATTCATAAAGGGACATCATAAACACTTTCATATATCCCTCTCCATTCTCTATTCCCAAGTATTTAACCTTTAGGATTGTTTTGTAGCTATTTAGAAATTTTCATTCATAGAAATTTCATGTTTAGATAGTCTTGTTCATGAAACTATCTAACATCCATGAAACTTTGCTTTTCCCTTATAAAACCTACTGTTTTAAATTAGGATTCATGCTTTTGAAGTTTACATTGGGAAGAAGAATGATGAAATGACTATATATAATTAAATTCCCTGGAGGCTCTATCAGGTATAAAGTATTAAGGAAATGTTTAAAGGCTACACTTTTATCCCAAATCATTCAAGAGTAGCCCTTGAGCATTTCATGTGTCAAATAAGAAGTACAAAGGTCAAAGGTGCATATTTCTTGTGTCTTATGCCAAGTGAAGGAACATTATAAACCATATTGTCATATTTATTGTTGCATTCATAAACTATTATGGGAGAGCTATATGTTGTTTGATCCCTCTTCGAATTTTTGGTATGCATTGCACCTCTCAAATGCATTGGGGAATGTTGAGGTCAATTCATCCCAAAATATCCTAAATAATTTTATTCTTCTATTTTGTTCATAGTTTTTTGGGTTTTATCCAAAGAAGATCCAATTATGTATCATCGCACCACAACACACATGCACATATATAGAATCCTGAAGCTAAGATAGTCATAAACATGCACCAAATTTTTTAAATTAGTTAGAGAAACACATAATTATTTTGTATCCCCTTACACGATTTCATATTTAAAATTGTATGAACACCATTTTGGTAATGATTCTATCCAAAAATTGACAAAACTATCACATGCAGATTTTTAGAGCCAAAATTGCAATACTTATAGATGATTATCTCTTGATCACATTTCTAGATTTATGATTATTATGTACTCACATAAGACACATAAACATGTCAAATTGTTTCATTACACATTTATTTTCATTCATTACAATTTTTTAGATGGTAGATATATTTATCAATATAGAGTGTTTCAAATTTGGTTAGGACTGTTTGTTTTCAATGTTATATTGTTAGTATATTTTATTTCCATATACTATTGTATGATTTTAAGATGTGTTTGTACTACTATTAATAATTTAATATGTGAAAAATTCACCATTTGTGAAAAATTATGATACACAGTTTTTATTATCGGAAAATATTTTTTTGGTCGAAGCTATGAAATGGGCACCTTTGTGAGGTTTTAAACTTAGGTGGGGCTGAACAAAACTAACACATTTTACCAACTCACCCAAAACTCATTAGAAACTTATGATCCACATTTATTAATAAATAAATGTATTAATCGGGTTATTGACTTGATTGAGTTCTACAATCAATAGTCTTTTCTAAGACTTGCTTTGCAAACAACCACTCTCCAAACCCTAACCCTATCCTCTTAGCTTTTCTTTATAAGAACATAGAGATTGTGTGTAGTAATCTATGGAAGAGAGATTCATTACATAATATTTATATAAGGAGTGACATTGGTCCTCTCTCACATTTGTGCTTAATATTATGGTAGTTATTCTACCTTGATATATATTTGTTTATATTGGTTTTATGTTTAATAGGTATGCAAATGCAATTGCAGGTGATAATATTAAGGTTAACATAACATTATTGGAACTAATCCATAATCATATTATGGTATCATAAATTTCACAAGCTTCATGTCATTTCATGGATAAATATCCATCTTTGGAAATCATTAGATTTTAGGTTTTATGGGTTTTCTATTAAAGTTGTATCAAAGGGACCTTGCTGGTTTTCAACTTTCAAAGTTTCATAAGGAGTTTTAAATTATTCCATTGCCTCTAGAATTTATGAGAAAGTCGTTTTTGACTTTTGTTTCTTCAAAAACTGATCTACATTACTCATTTGAAGGGGGGAGACTATCATAGGTTTTGGACACATTTTTTACAACTTTGTTCAATTTTCTTAAGATGACCCCTCAAGGTTTTGCTCTATTTTTGGCACACTTGACTTTGATAGACCACATCTCAGTGATACGTTGATATTTTTTAGTGTTGTTTTTCAAAGTGCCTATTTTTTAAAGACATTTATAGTGGTGTGTCTAGTTTTTGCACATTTGGGTTACTATTTTGGTTATTCACAATTTTTTTAGATGCCACTAGGTCGGTTCAAACTTAAATATGTGATAACTTTCACATATAGAAGAATTTATTCATGATTTATTTTTTCAAAACTAATTATTTTTCAAAGACAAATTCATTGGTGTAGTTATAATTCTAAGTTTACATCATATTCAATAAGTTTTCTTACTTTATTTAATGTTTTCATGTAGTAAGGCTTTGTTAATCATTTTGTACTACCTCACCTATAAATGGGTACCCATTAGGATGTGTGTTATCGAGTGCTTTCAATGATGGTTATATCATTATGTTCTTCTTAAAACAACTTGGTGGGAACTTACTTGACATCACATATATTGGATTCATTTCATTCATTTTTTGATCTCTGAGATATATTATTCAGTCCTTAAGTGTTTCCCCTTAATCTATATTTTTCATGAAATTATTTATGTGGGGGATATTGTTAATGAAGTGGAAATCAATATTGTGATCAATGCATATAGTTTCAAATAGATCCTAGTATTCAACACCATTTTCTAATTTACTTGGAAGTTACAACGGCTTGATACCCATGTGTTCCAGTAAGATGGGATGGTGTTTATAAGGACATTTATATTGTTTAGTATAATTCAAAACATAGTCAATGGGACTTGAGATATGACCCATTATGATACACTTACGCATCAGATTGGAGTTATGTGAAGTAATTTCTCATTTTTTGAGGAAGTTTTAACATCATATTCAATACAACCAACTTCCTATTAGGAGTTGGGCTATCACTTGGAGCTAAACTTGTAATCATTTTCTTCGATGAACTCAAATGTTATGCATTCATGTTTGTTATTCGTTTCAACTAGGAATAATTTTCTATACGGGATATGTCCTTTCATGGATCTCTAGGCGATAAAATATTCTTCCAATACTTTCTGAATATCTAGTAGGGTTAGACCATATTCTTCAGTGCATGTCACATCACCACAAGTGGTTTTAAGTTTTTGTCTTCAATCGTTTTTTTTCTTTTGGAGATCTTATGATTTACATAGTCAACATATTATTTAGAGTTGTTTTTTAAGAGACACACTCATCTTATTCTATCTCACGTAATTCAACATTATCGGGGCATTTATATAGATATGTATCTGATTATACTACCTCTTTTTTGTGATCTAGTGGTCATTTTCATTTCTTTATGCCTCTAAATGTTTATACAATGTTCATTTCTATGTATTTGTGCATATGAATTGTGGTAAAAATGGTCATTTCCATGCCTTTGTGTCTCAGAGTTTTGTTACAATGATAATTTTAACGCACTTATACCTATGATGTTTGATATTATCATATAATTACATAATAATTGTAGTCATCATTTCCATGCACATTTATATTGCTTCTTGCTCGTAATGTTGTTATTAAATTGTCCAATGTCTCTAGTCACCATTTCATACTTTATATTGTCTATACTTATTGTACATGGGTACCTAACATGAACTGGTTGTCAGGACCCATATATGAGGTTTTTCCTTTCTTAATTTATCTAAGTTGTTATTAAGGATGATATTGGTGCACATATTATCTTTCTATGTTTACGCTTACTTGGATAGTTTAGCTTATTTTATCCTCTCCTTTAAAAATTACATCTTAAGATGGAATTTTAGTGTATTTAATTTCCATATAGTATGATTTTAAAATACACTTGCAATATTATTTGTATTTTCATATCTATTTGATTTACCCATTGGTGAAAACATACCCACAATTATTAATAGAGAATATTATCAATGATGTTATATAATTGATTAAGTTCTTCTATTAGTGGTTTTTTTAAGACTTTCTTTGCAAACAATTATTCTCAAAACCCTAACCCTAGCCTCTTGGATTTTATTTATAAGAGAATAGAGCTAGTGTGTGTGGTAATCATTGTGGAAGAGAGATTTATTGTAATATTTTTGTGAGAAGGGATTTATATAGATATGTGCCTCATATAGATCTAGTGGTCATTTTCATTTCTTTATGCCTCTAAATGTTTATACAATGTTCATTTATATGTATTTGTGCATATGAATTGTCGTAAAATGGTCATTTCCATGCCTTTGTGTCTCAAATTTTTGTTATAATGATCATTTTAATGCACTTATACCTATGATGTTTGCTATTATCATATAATTACATAATAATTGTAGTCATCATTTCCATGCACATTTATATTGCTTCTTGCTCGTAATGTTGTTATTAAATTGTCCAATGTCTCTAGTCACCATTTCATACTTTATATTGTCTATACTTATTGTACATGGGTACCTAATATGAACTGGTTGTCAAGACCCATATATGAGGCGTTTTCCTTTCTTAATTTATCTAAATTGTTATTAAGGATGATATTGGTGCACATATTATCTTTCTATGTTTACGCTTACTTGGATAGTTTAGCTTATTTTATCCTCTCCTTTAAAAATTACATCTTAAGATGGAATTTTAGTGTATTTAATTTCCATATAGTATGATTTTAAAATACACTTGCAATATTATTTGTATTTTCATATCTATTTGATTTACCCATTGGTGAAAACATACCCACAATTATTAATAGAGAATATTATCAATGATGTTATATAATTGATTAAGTTCTTCTATTAGTGGTTTTTTTAAGACTTTCTTTGCAAACAATTATTCTCAAAACCCTAACCCTAGCCTCTTGGATTTTATTTATAAGAGAATAGAGCTAGTGTGTGTGGTAATCATTGTGGAAGAGAGATTTATTGTAATATTTTTGTGAGAAGGGATTTATATAGATATGTGCCTCATATAGATCTAGTGGTCATTTTCATTTCTTTGTGCCTCTAAATTTTTATACAATGATCATTTATATGTATTTTGCATATGAATTGTCGTAAAATGGTCATTTCCATGCCTTTGTGTCTCAAAGTTTTGATATAATGATCATTTTAATGCACTTATACCTATGATGTTTGATATTATCATATAATTACATAATACTTGTACTCGTCATATCCATGCACATTTATATTGCTCCTTGCTCGTAATGTTGTTATAAAATTGTCCAATGTCTCTAGTCACCATTTCATACTTTATATTGTCTATACTTATTGTACATGGGTACCTAACATGCACTGGTTGTCAAGACCCATATATGAGGCGTTTCCTTTCTTAATTTATCTAAATTGTTATTAAGGATGATATTGGTGAACATATTATCTTTCTATGTTTATGCTTACTTGGATAGTTTAGCTTATTTTATCCTCTCCTTTAAAAATTACATCTTAAGATGGAATTTTAGTGTATTTAATTTCCATATAGTATGATTTTAAAATACACTTGCAATATTATTTGTATTTTCATATCTATGAGATTTACCCATTGGTGAAAACATACCCACAATTATTAATAGAGAATATTATCAATGATGTTATATAATTGATTAAGTTCTTCTATTAGTAGTTTTTTTTAAGACTTTATTTGCAAACAATTATTCTCAAAACCCTAACCCTAGCCTCTTGGATTTTCTTTATAAGAGAATAGAGCTAGTGTGTGCGGTAATCATTGTGGAAGAGAGATTTATTGTAATATTTTTGTGAGAAGGGTCATTTTCCCTCTGTCACATTTGTGCTTAATATTACAATAGCCATTCTACTTGGTATATCTATGTTTATATTACTTTTATGTTTCACAAGGATGTATATGCAATAATGGGTGATAGTCTTAATTTATCATATAATGATTTTGGAATCATTCCAAAATTTAAATATCTAAAATGCATTTATTCATAGTAATTTAATACATTTTGTGTAGAATAATTAAAACTTTGATATTATAAACCCACATATGAGGAAAGGGGGGGTGTTTTTTTGGGATTATAAAGCCATATAAGAGGAGAGGGAGAGGGGGGTTTTTATGAGAGACTTTTTTTTGAAGCCACATTAGGGGGAGGCCAATAAAGAAAATATATTTATCATATAACCTATTATGTTAGTAGCATGACCACTTCCATTATGAACATCACCCTCATTGGCATAAGGATCATGGTATATAAGTGTTTTTATGTTGTTGCAAACCAAAAGTAGTAATTAAAGTGCATGATTAATTTTTCATTAAATGAGGATCATCATATGAAGTGATGTTGAAAAGGAAAATTTTAAGAATGGGGTCTATTTTTTTATAATATCCTTGTGAATCCTATAAGGGATGCATAATTTCATTAGATAATATTTGAAAAACCAACATGCATGAGTCAATGTACTAGCCATTCCTTTAGCTCTCTAAAAAAATTATGATAATTTGAATAAAATATACAATTACAAATATAGTTTATTGATCATGAAAAGTTCAACTAAAGTTTAATTTGCAAGAGTTGGTTAAACAACTACACACAATTTGTATGCACACACAAGAAATTGGCACAGTGTTTTGGGTCAAAAGACACAATCATGGGGGGATCACTTAGTTTATAAGATTTCTATCATATGTGATTATGACATTAAAAAACCCTCCTTATAAACTTTTCCATTTCTTCTTCTTATTCCTTAAAACCTCTAATGATAAACATATGTATAGTTTTTATTAACCCCTTGAATAAAAATTACCATTTTACTATGAAAACCTATATTAATTATAAGTATACCTTTGTAGCATAATATTTTCACCTATAAAATGGCACTTATAACATATTACTTAAGCATGCAAAATGACCCCTTCCTACAAAATGTAGTTATTATTAAACATATCCCAAATTTAGTTTACCTTTTGCATGCGAGATGAACCTTTTGTGTAACATGAAGTTATTAGTATATGTATCCCAAAATTATTTTATGATTTTAAAAAATAGAAATGCTAATGTTAAACCCTAGATGTTGCAGATTCATTGATGTAAACTATGATAAGCAATTGCTAGGTACAAGATGACACAAGCAATAAGCTAGATAAATAAGAAACCCAGCTAAGTGTAAGAGAGGGAAATAGTAACTTAGCTTATTTACACTTCCCTAAAGGTCATATAGAATAGAAAAAATAATGAACAAGAAGGGCATATTGTCACAACCATGCTTGGTAAATTATGGAAATGTCGGATGAGGCCGGACCAGGGCACCTAAAATGGGGCGAGGGTGCCTAGGTGCCAGAGACCTCTGTTAAACGCATGTGACTGCATGGGAGTTTTGAACCTAGTTTTTCTGGTGTGGTGTTGCACAAGTGTCATTGGTGGTCGTAGGTGGTCACTTGCATGTCATACTTTGAACACAGAATTCTCCTATAACCTATAAAATCCTCAAACTAAATAAAATCCCAAAAATAAAATATGTAATATGGGGAGTTAGACTAACCCCAGCGATCACCGAATTGGGTGAACTTACGACCGAGCACTGCACTGCATCTCAGAATCCATGTAGTTCTTGTGCGTGTGTGAAAGAATCATGCCCTAGGATTCCCTAGTGCCAATGCACTTGATAGTGGGTCGATAACTAGATGTACTAATCTAAATAGATGTTTGGATGGAAAAATGAAATTCCCCTTCCTATAAAGTGTATGTAAAAAATGTAGTCCCTTGTCCCTTGAATGGATGCTAGATGGATGCCTTTAGTGCTCGTAGATGCCTTTGGATGCAAGCTTAGGTGATGATAATAGATGCTTAGAACTTGGTCCTTTATTTTGGTCACATAACTATGTATTTATATGATTCCCTTGGTTGAATTTTGTAATTGAAAATTGGAAGCCCGACTCATAAGAAAATAAGATGCCAAAAAGATAAAAGAAGCCCAAAAATAGTGAGTAAGATAGAAATAGGTCAGGGGCGTCCAAAGGGGATGAGGGTGTCTAGGCACTGGTGTCTGGAGTCATAAAGGATAAAGCAATAAAGTAATAACTAGGTTGTAGGGTGTGAACACTGAAAGACTAGAAAAAAGAGAAGAAAAAAATAAAAGAGGCCAAAGATAGTTGTCAATTACTAATTTTCTCACTTAGGAATCATATGAATGCTAGTATGTGATTATGACCTAGAAATGTAAAAGAGTGTGTGGTTTTGTGTCTACATTTGCCCGCACTTTATGTTGTTGAGTGAATACTCGATAGCATAAAGTAGATAAGAGATGTATACATGATAACCATGTAGAGTGTGATGGCAAAATGTGTGCCGAGTGGACAGGTGAAAGCGTTAAGTGATAAAATTGAAACATGGAAGTTAAGAAAGAGGAAGTGACTCTAGGGGTGAAGCATATGTGTTGTACCATGTTGTACGTGTTGTTATGCTTGATGTAGGGTTTCTTATTGTTGCATATTAAGGATGAACCTAAAAAAGAAGAGCGAAAGAGTAGTCAGAGTCGTGTATTATGAAAACTCTTATAAAAGTATGTAAAAACATGTAAATGTGAAAAAAATAGTAAAAGGAAAGTGTGCACCTGATGAACTTGAGTGTAAAAGGATAGAAAGATGTCTTGAAAATGTTGAAGAAGATTGATTTTTCTAGGTGGTCTCATGCCAAGATCAAATTTCTTGGGGGATCTCACGCCACGATAGAAGAGTGTTAGGGAGAGAGGTCTAGTGTTCTTATCCTTCCATGAATGTTTCCCAATTATACACCACTATAGATGGTGTGTTCTTGTTTTTTTCCGAGTTGTACTATATTAGTTTCATATTTTTCCGAGTTGAAATGGGAAAATAATGCATTTTTCTTGTTGGAGGATTATGCTTGAACTGTGAACTGTTGTAAACTGTGTTGATATGAGAAAGTAAATGTAACTTCCCCTTGGTCATAGGCACCTAGGAAAGGTCAGGAGAACCCAGGCGCTAGTATTTATATCCTGATGCTCGAGTTTGTGTTGAACTGTGGACCAAAGTCAGATTCTAGGTCATTTCTGTAACTCTATTATGTTTTGTTCATGTACTGTGTAGGTCTGTACTATATCTCTGAGCTATTGTATGGGGTGAATGATTCACCTAATGTATGACCCCCTCGTTTGGGGTGCATGCGACATCAATAGGAGTGTGTGGCCTAAAAGAGAGGATTCGGTGCTGATTTGAAATTATATCCCTGCAAGGGGAGGAATGTGCATGGTAGAAACCAAGGCACATGTAAATAAGGTGGCCAAAAACATGTGTTAGTAGAAAATCTAGAAAACATGCAATAGAAGACAATGTAACAAGCAAGAAGACAAGATACACTGCAAAAAGTAGGTTTCAAACATGGGACATCACTCACAATGTCATAAGACAATTAGGGTCGAAGTGGCCAAAAGCATACAGTGTGCACACAAGACAAAGGGCATAACCCAAAAATAAGAACATAAAATGAAAAACAATGGAAAACAAGATAAATCATGCCAACCATGGTGGCATATAGTCCTACAAAGCAAATTTTACACACGAAACACTCGTTAGCATGTTAGAAAGATAGAAAGTATGTCAAAACATGTATAGATCAATGGAAAGTAGTGTGATAGAAAGAAGTAGTAGTAAGAAATGAAACAATAACACATGTAGTGTGTAAGATTAGTAAGTCTAGATTCCCTGAAGAGCCTTGGTGGGATTGGTAAAAGGTACAATTCCAAGCATCATTACTGTGTGGAAATATTTGTAGGAAGTATCATTCACAACTAAAGACAAAGTGAACGCACATGTGTACAGAGAAATGATATTGACATACTAAGTATTTGTTTAGCATGTTAAACAAAGTGTACATGTAAGTATAAACAAGTAAGAGTAAATGCAACCAAGATATGCAATATGTTGTGAATGAGTGATATGGAATGGTATATAATGTAAATGTGATAGGATCAACATGCCCCTTGAGTGAATTTGTATGCATGAGATTAGGTTCATTTATAAAAGACCCCTCGACAATCAAGAATGAATCATAGAACAAGAGTGTGTCATCGGAAAAGGGTTTGAAAAGTGTGCGCTAGAAATATGTATCATAAAGCATAGAGCGTGAAATGTGAATATGGTGTGAGGTTCATTTTAGATTTAGACCCTTAACAGTCAAATATGAACTGCAGAACTAGAGTGGGTCATAGGGTAGTGACGATACAAGAGATGTGTATCAATTTGTGTATGATTGATGCTTAAAAATAGGAAGCATGGAGCATAGAGTGTAATAGGATAAATGAGAGACACTTGATAATGATAAGAGGGGGAGGATAACCGCAATGCTCCCCAAGTGTGCATCATAGAGAAGAATCAAGTATCATCATCTAGGAGATCATCATTTTCAGGATCAAATACAATTGGAGTGGCATCAGATAATTGGTAAGAAATAATATGAGGTTGATCAAATAAGGAGTAATTGTGATGTAAATTGTACATGCCCATAGCATATTCCTCATAAGTGAAAGGTGGTTGTGGAAAACCATGTCGTACCAACATGTGAGATTTTAAGTATAGCCGAGAAATGAATCATTGCAAATAGAAACATGACCGAAAGGCGTGAGAAATGATACTAGTGTGACTATGATCCAAAGTGCCACCAATGCAGTCAAGCCAAGACTGCCCAAGTGTAAGTGGAGAAGTGCGAGAAGTGCATGCAATAAATACTGATAAATGAGATACGTGGAGGCCATAAGTAGCAGTAGTGCAGACATATCCATGATAAAGGTGAGGAGAATGAGGTGTTAGGCAGAGATCATCTAATGTGAATCCAAGCTGAGCTAAGCCATCATGTGTGCAAACAATGTTTGAGCACATAGGATCAAATGGAATATGAGGCCAATAGGAGTTATCAATGAAAAGAGTGCATGTGAAAAGAGGTAGCGTCGAGGTAGAGGATGGTGGTGTGACGTCCAATGTATGGACAAACCCCTGAAAAATTATCATAACATTAGTAGGAGGGGGTTTCTTGAATTGATATTCACAAAGGCCAGTATCAACAAAAGTATCATTGAAGTAGGACTCATCTATCTTGAGAGGAGTAAAGGTAAGATTGTGTAGTGTGTCATCATTAAGCTCTACGATATCAACCATATCATTAGAATCATCAATGCTAACATTGTCATGTTGAATAGCAGTATCAAGAATATTGGTAGGAATAGAGCTAAATGTGGGAATGAGAGGAGTCTCGACAGGCGAAATAGTGACAGCTATGGGAGTAGACAAAGTGGGTGAAATAATATCAATAGTATGAGTGGGAATGGATGGTATGCTTACAAGGGTGGAAGAAGGATGTGGAGCCTTATTTTTGTTAGATGTAGATGTGAGTAATGCCTCAAAGAGATGTGGTCTCATGGACTACAATGATTGTAGTATATGCAAAAAATGGGTTTGTTGAAAAGATATTTGAAGATTTCAAGAAATTTTATATTTGGTATTAAATCCAAACTCCACAACCTTTATTAACATACTCCTAGCTTGTGTTGAAATCATAGCTTTAGAACAAGGTATAGACATACAACGAAAAATAGATTTTTGTTAAATGTTGTTGTTGCCTTAGTGAACATCTATACAAAATGGGAAAGCATATACAAGGCATGTGAAATGTTTAAAAAATGACTCAAAGAGATATAGTCTCATGGAAAACCATAATTGTAAGATATGCAAAAACATATTTTGTAAGGATGCTCTCAAATTCTTTGAAGTAATGAAGCACTCTAGAACATACTTCAATTGTGTAAGCTTCATTTTTTCTTTATTAGCGTACAACCATGTAGATTGAGTGGAAAGGGATGTAAATAATTAAATGGAATTATGCCTATAATTGATCATTATCTTTGGATGGTTGACATTCTTGGTTTTCTTGGCTATCTCAAGGAAAATCTAAGCTTTGTGATAAAAATGTCAATTAAACCCATGATGGTTGTGTGGATGTTTTTGCTTTGTACATGAGACAAAGAATTACAATCAATATAATTCTTGCAAATGATGAAGAGAACATCTCTTGATGGTTCTTTACACCAACATTTTCTTTTTTTGTGGTCCTTTTGTCTAGAATAATTGTATTAGATTTTATTAAAATCATAAAGAACGGGTTACATAAAAAAGAGTTTCCCATACCTCACTTCAAAAACTCCTTAGAAATGTTTATTAATCACTACCACAACACGCATTACAACAAAGCATAATCTCATTCACAGTATGGGATTAGTAGTAAAGTTGCCCATATTAAAAGGGGTTGCTAGGAGTCACTTTATAGCGCCTCCATCATAGCTGATTTTCCAAACATCTATGCCAAAGATAATGTTCTTAAATTTCTTATGTAGCTGGTATATGTGCCATCGTAGAAGCTGCAAATGTAGAATCTCATAGTCGTGGCAACTCCTTTTGTAGGATGCCTTTTAGACTTGGATTATCTCTAAAGTCACAACTAACTATTGTGGAAAGTAATTTTTGATCACGTCCTATGGATTTTAATAAATCCACTACATCATTTACTTCTCCAAATACATGAAGATATGATATTATAGACAAATGGTTGGCCAACTCCGAAGCACCATGTAAAATATTACAAGCTTCTAGTTAGAAGTTGATTACATGGTTAAAATCATAGTCATAAAATCACTAAATCCTTTTATCTTTAACCATCTTGAGCTCCTCCCAAAAAAAAAATTAAAGCCTCTAGAGAAATGAATTAAGATCTATCCCATTATAAGTGACATTACGGATATCTAAGAATGCATCATATATATGTCAATCCCATTCCCATGGAGGCTCTATCAATGTTTAACTTGACACACCCAATATTAATAGGAACTCAGTTGGTACCCTTCCTATCCATCCAAATATATGTTGTATTGACTGAGTGTAGGAAAACAATTTTCAACCATTTCACTAAAATCCCCCACTCCTAAAGGTTTGCATTGATCTTCGTAGAGAATGAAGGTTATATTAGTGTATTTAATTTTAATAAATTATTGTATGCTTTAAGATGCATTTGTAATATTAATTGTAATTGAATATGTGAATAATTTATCCATTGGTAAATGCTTATCCACATATATTAATAGAGAAGAGTATCAATCAAGTTATTGACTTGATTGACTTCTCTTATTAATGAATTAAAACAAAGTTTCTTTTCAAACTAACTACTCTTAAGCCCTAATAATTGTCTCTACTTGCTTTTATAAAAGCATAGAGAGCTAGTATTAGTGGATCGTATGATGGAAGAGATTTATTCTTACTTTGGTGAATTCAAGGAAGAGCTTAAAATTTGAGGTAGTCATGATACCCTTGATAAATATGTGTTGTAATATATTCTTTTAAACTTTCAATGATTTATTATATTTGCATGTTTGTGGGTGTAAATGTCTCATGGTTGTTTATAGTGATTATAAAGGATTATTTTTTTAATATGGTATTAGAGCAATAGAAGCTTCACCTTGTATTGTATATAGGTTAACATATTGGATATGCAATTGTTAGTCTCTTTTTGTAGGAATATCGATCATATTTTTATTTTTAAACAACCTTTCTCCATGTATTCTGATTTATTGCAATTGTTTAGTTCTTTTCTCCAATTACTATCCAAATTTAGTGGCCTACTGTAATTAATTAATAGTATGCTCTTACCTTCCCCTTTATAGGATATGGGTTGATTAAAAAATGGTGAAAGTGGTACTGGGTTACTTAGGGTTTATATTTGAGTATGTTGTTTTAAATCTCCTCTAGGTAGAACCATGTTTTGAAATTTTAAAACCTTAGGAGGTGTCATTTTGTGCAAAGTGGAACTATCAAATTTACCTGAGTCGTGATTGGAGGGATATTGCCCCAAGACTCAAGCCATTAGACAACACCATGTATATATTTTATTTTCCAGATACACGATGGTATATATAGGAAGTGCCTAGGATTTTTTCTTTTTACCAATAGAAATCCTTTTGGCCATTTTTTTCTATGGTGTATTGATAAGCAATTAGCCCTAGGAAGTTACTCTCTAGTACCTTATAGATGGGATAGTGCAACTCCGGGAATGGTGGAATCCTCCATAGTCAATAGCTTAAAACATTGGTATAGTTCATTATTTATGAACGAGGTAAGTATATCAAAGAGACTACTAAATAAACACACTTTGACCTAGTGAATCCCTTGTATTTATCTAGAAGTTCAACACAACATTGTACAAATATGGTATTTTGGTTGTAGCCTTGGTTCATTTTTCTGGTAGTTTTAGCATAGATTGGTTAGACATAAAACATATTCTCTATTTCAATTTCAGTTCAAATCCCTTATTCAATTAAAATACATATTCTCTCTCATTTTTGGTCCAAAATTTGTTTTAGGATAGGTTAGATCTCTATTTTTTAGTAGAACACTAGTTCCATGTGTAGTTTGGTAAATGTTATTTTATAGTCACAAAGAATTGAGTAGGTACTGCGCATGGCATGTTTGGTAGATCAAAAAAAGGGGTCTATCTTTTGAATTTAGTGAAATTTAATGATTTTGAAAGGATTTTGGACCCATAGGGTTTTAGATATGGGTTTCCATGTGATTTCAAAAAGAACAATGTTTCTATGTTATTAAATAAAAGTAATTTTTTTGAAAAAGTCCTTCATGGGGACCTACACTATTGTGATTTTCTCTTTGAGGTGATAACTTTAATTGCTAGTTCAATTTCAATGATAAATTTCCCATACAAATTTACCCTTTTTGGACAAATTTGATTTTTTTCCTATTAGCAAATTGTACCATTGTGATTTTCTCATTGAGTTGATCATTTTAAGTATTATTTTTTGAAGCATTATCATTGTAGAAGAAGCTCACTTTTGCACATGCATACCTACTTTCAAATATTTTAGGCATACTATGATTTTACAAAGATTCATTCAGAATTCATAATCTATTTTCTTTTTCAAACCTAATTCAACTTCAACAAAGGGAATTCAACATATAACTTATTGCTCAATCCTAACACTTATGCTAGTTAGAAATTAATGTTTCTTCGATTATGGTGGCATAAAATGAAGTTAAACAACGAATCATATACACCACAAAAGAATAAACGTGATTAGTTTTGTATTTTTCATAAAATTAGAAATGACATAGGTATTGAAATCAAACACAACCAAGAAAACAAAGAAAACATTGAAATATAATAACATCTCGTATAATTAAACATTGAGAGGTATGTGATTCACTATAAAGTGAAACCTTAGAAAGTGTAAGACAATTGAGGATCACTAGAATATAGTATCATAAATGATAATTTTTTTAGTTGATAAAATGAGGAGTTCTATTGGGAGCCTCTCCTCTTTAGAAAAGAAAACAACATAATATGAGGATTACATAAATATAAATAAAAAAGAAATCATCAACATGCCTCATATGATCCCAAACATAAAATGACTTAACTTATAACTTTTATCGATATGAGGGATGTACATCTAAAGGAGGGTAGTTTCCCCTTCTCTTTTTTTCTTTACCTCAATCCATCCTTGCATAGATGATCCTATAGAAAGATCCTACAAGGGAGATTGTGAGGAGGTTTTAAGCCATAAGAAAATATAGATTTTTTCTATAATTGACTACTCCAACAAAACATCAATCATTCATGAGCCTGAAGTTGAGAGGAGTGCACTAGAGGGATATCCCCGGTCGTTATCACCTTCGAATTATAACCTATAACATTGATTTAAGTAGGGGAGCCTTACACTCCACAATCTCTCTAAGGTAAAAAAGGGAGGCTTCCTTTTTTCTATGCAACATAACTAATACCTAATATCAATACTCGATAACATGGGAGGAATTTTAGAAGTAGGTACACTAAGGGCTTCTTTGGGTGCTATTAAACCCACTTTTGTGTTCAATCCTTTCATTTTAGGCTCAAAAAAAATGGTGGCATGCCTCTGCCTCATATTGGCCAAAGGGGATGAGGATTTCTTCCTCTTTTACATTTTTACCAAAGGGCTTCAAAGAAATAAATTCCTTTCCACCAATGTATTAGGGAACGCTACAAAAAAGATCTCATGAGAAAAATAAAGTATGCATCTAAAGGCCGCATGATCATAAACACACCTTTACTTCCAAATCAAAACCTCAACCTTGAGTCAAATATATTCTGATTTGTAAATCACACCTCAAAACATGGTCAAGAAAAGGATGTGATATGCCTAAGTGAAATTTACTCAGAGTAAAAGTGGAACTTCCCCAAAGCATCCCCACTAGATTGGAAACTATAGTCACTTTGAAATTGCAAGGGCAAGTTTGGGAGCCTCATACACACTAAAGTAGAAGAAAAAATAATTAGAAGAGAGGTTGGAGGAGGGTAATCAAATTTTCATGTACACAAACTAATTGTACCTCCAAACTAGGGCTTTGAATGGGGAATGAGGACCTCATAATTAGTTGAGACACATTCAACAATGAATGATCCTTAAGCATGAGGGTAATTAACAGTAAACCTCTCATGATAGGGTTTCTAAGAGGTAAAAACATAGCTATTGAAGTCGAAGATTCTAGGAGTAAATTCAATAAACCTCCAAGCCAAACTATAGAATTGGAATAATGGCAAATAATCTACCATGAAATAACCATATTTCTGTTAGAAATAAATAGTGGCAAAGGTTACGAAAGGAATCTCCATGAAATCTGTAAAGGGTTGCCAGTAAGAGTGTTTTTTAGGAGACAACGAGTTTGTAAAAGATGGAGAAGGAGATTAGGGAAGAAAATTAGGAGAACCCACAAAGGTTACATGTATAAAAGTATGAATAGAGGCCACATGGGAGGGTTTGAGTCATAGATCAACATTGCAAAAATAAACACGAATGTTTTAGAGAGATGGGAGATGAGGTATTGCTTGAAGACAAATTTCATGGGCACCATGAAGAACACTGTTAGGAGGGATTTGCAGGTTATAAGTGGTAACCAAATTAGCCCCACATGTTATTTCATTGTGAAATGTCATAAATGATTTACATGTAGTCAAGCATTCACTATAGATGTAAAATAAAGTAAATTAAATGTAATTAATTTCTCAAGCAAACTGTAGAAAATCAAGATTGGTAACTTATCATCTAGCAATTTTACACCTTTGGATTTGTTCTTATCCTAAGAAAATGCTCACATTCTAAGCTCAATTGACAAATCTTTCTATCTCTCTCATGACATTTTCATCTCTACACTCTTCTTTGTTGTTCATTCAGGAAATATCAATTACCCAAAGTAAATCCACCTATCGACATCATTCATTCTTGGACTCTGGATTTTCTTCACTAATTGCCTATTTGGGACCGTGCAACACAGGTCTTAGCTGTACTACATTCTTGACATGATTGTACAACCCTAAACCATCTCATTTAAAAACTTTTTTTATAATTTGAAGATCTTATGTGTGTCATTTCATCTTCCCTATGGTCGGTCTTAGTGTGACATCTAACCTATGGAAGTTTATATAAGCAAGTTAATTGCACTTTATAACTCACATGGCATTCTCATAAGCTCTTATTGCAAATATCAACACTAAAGCATTCAAATCTCTCCTAAATATCCCCAATGAAGTTGCATATCATTTAGAGCAAACACCACACAAGTTTAAAGCCCTCAAACCAAGTTCAAGAGTCTAGCTTCCTCCATTTCCAAGCATGCAAATATCTTAGAGCCATGTTTTAGCAAAAGAAATTCACTCCGAGCATTATCAAATTCCTTCAAAGGACAGAGGGGGTTATTCTAAAAGTCTGAAGAACACATCATATTAGTACTACATTGGATATATACTCTACTCTATAGTTAGACTACTATATTTTTTTCAAGAGACATAAGAGACTACATAGGGGGTTGGCTTAGATTGCATACACCACTTGAACCTACACTAGGAGAACTACATGAGGCCTACACTTGCTCTCGGTGATGTAGTGCAACACTTGGATTGGTTCAATAGGGGTTTCCTACCAAGAGGAGTCCAGTCTTGCCCACACGAATATCTCCTTTTATTATCTAATGCTTTCGTGAATTTTGTTGTAGGTGTTTAGGGTTTCTATTTGTTGTAAATCATTATAGGTGGTGTCGATGGTGTGTGAGCCCTAACAACATATATTGATAGTTATTTCTAGGCAAGTGAAGGGAGGGAAAAGTTACATAACCCTATTTTTCATAGGTCTAAAACTATATAGATCATGTTAAAACCATACTACGATCTAGAATGAGTTGTATGGTCCTACACGAAAGCATAATCTAGTTCCAGATTTAGATATGAAGCCTTTCTAGATTCAGAATAGATCTTTTTCCCAGTCTACACACTGATATGAACTTTGTACCACTCTGCATAGCTAAGTACTTATCCCCTTGTGTGTTTTAAGCAATCATCATATCATTGTATCATAGTTGCAAGTATTCAAAGCTTTATTCTGAATTGTATGGCTAATGTTTATTAATTTATCTATAATAATCAACCTGTGACATTCTTTTACAATTCCTAATTTCCCATTTATGTCTTATTGAGGAATGTGTAATGACACAAACATGTAAGAAAAGAGGGAAATAAAAGGTTCTTATCTTGACCATGCATTGTCATAAATCTTTCTCCACAATATGAACGTAGAAATGTGCACTTGGAGTCAGGATCATTGTTACCTCAAAATTTAGCACTAAATAGAAAAATATGCAAGGATCGTACAAACACTTATGATAGGCTATAAAGATTCTACAAATGCTCATGATAGGTTATGAATCCCACACAAATGCTCATGGTAAACATTCACCACTTGATATATGATCTTTTAGGCATATTTATATGTTTCTATTCTTCGGTTCCTTGACCTAATTTTTGTGTGTTATGAATCATGTCCTTTTATAATGAACTAACTTTGTTTGACCCATAATGTTAAGGAAAACAAATTTTGAGGTCCTACATTAAATTTTGAGTGGTTAGTTTCATCTAACTGACTATCTAATAGTTAGACCTTTTTCATTGAAACAAGATGTCGATAAACAAAAATTATATAGTAAAATAATTTTAGTGTGTGACAAAAGTGCTCCACGATAAAATGTTAGCTAGAAAAGTGAGATGTTCTTGAGTGCTTACTTATGATTCCTTATTGGTACTTATCAATTTATACGGGATTTTGAATTCAAATTCAATTTAATATTAGTGTACATGTTGACTTTTAACATGTGGGAATGAAAAATACAAACACGGTGTTGGGCCCATCCGAGAGAAGAGGAATATAAAAGAAAATATGTCATGACCATACAAATGCTCTTAATAGGATGACAAAACCATATAAAGAGTTTTGACATTGGAAGGCACAAAAGATCAAAAAGAAAATTTCCTAAGGATTACGAAAGAGGTTAAGCTTTAGAAGTCGATAAAGATACCAATATTTTCATATTTAAACTAAATTGAATATACATGAATAAATTTTCCAACACTCATTAAAAAACCCTAAATATAGGTCAAGTTACATTTTTAACCTATAAAATAACCTTAAATAAAGGACAATTAACCTTTGTAGATGTCAACAACAACAACTCATAAAAGATGATATTATATGAAAACATAAACATATTTTTAAATTAAAAAGTACTAGAACTTAGAGTGTGGTCCCATGTAAGGGGATAAACTAAATTCTTCAACAGATGTTGCACAAATAACATATGATGTTTTGATAACAAATACACTCCCATGGATTCCTTACTTTTCTTTGTGAAGGAAAAATAGGAAACTTTAACTAGGAAAATTTGGGAGGGAAGCTAGAATAGGTATGCCGTGTGGCAGAAAAAACCTAGGATTTTTTTAAACAGGTTGAACTTTTTGTACCCACACTGTTTCCATGCAACTTCAAAATTTAAACATCGGTTCCATATGAGATTATGTTAGTTGAAGTGAGACCCTTCCCCTTAGAAGCATCAACGTTAACTCAGTTGTTAAATTATTTGAAGAATTTACAAAGCATGAAAGCTCATAGATTGCCTAGAATGGTTGTAAAAGAAAGTCTCGGTAAGAGGAAGAGCACGTGGATGAAACAAAACATTAAATGGAATATTAACATGCAAGAGTGTCTAAACAATAATGAGGAAATAAAAATGCATGTGAAAGAAAAATGCAAGGTAGGCATGTCGACACAACAACTTGGGTGGAAGAAAGAATACCACATCAAAGAATTCAATCCAACTTGTGACCACAAGGAAAATGCCTAATTAGGGGCACAAATCAAATTGAAGACAAAAATGTTGAAGACCCAATTAAGGACTAGTTCACATCATCTTAGGTGTGAAATTGACAGATGGACATCTCCTAAAGAAGAGTGGGAAGAGAGAACATGCATATTTATAACAAATTGGTAGTTGAAATAGAATGACACTACATCATGGAATGCACAACATATAATGACATCCATATCAGAGATGAGGATAGTTTGAAAGTAGACAACCTAACATCCTTGTTTGAGGAAAGATTTGTGACAACAACAAATCTTTTGGTCAAGATCCACAACAGGGGATTCAACATAAAAAGGCAACAGATTCTATGCAAAATTATTAGGGTAACTCTTGGGGTGGCTTTGTTCACTTTAGTTACGACTTTAGGTCCCATAGACTCCTTAGTCTCATGTACATTTTTATAGTCATTCATTCATTCATGTTCAAGCACTAGAAAATCATTCCTTAAACAAGCACTCCACACAAATTTTAGGAAGATATTTTAGTTTAAGTAGGAAATTTATATTTCCGAAGGACCGCATTTCTTAAATATGTAGCATCGCTAAACCCCATCATGCGACCCAAGTGTCGAAAAAACTTTCCAAATAAATACCTACCCAATGGGAATAAAAAGCAAAACGGTCCTCTGGAAAAAAAAAAAAACCAGGTAGAAATAAAAGGTTGTGATTCAAAATTTTATCAATTTTGAAAGATTCAAGGATATCTTCATTTGGATAATGATGCAGCTTTATAGATGCACTTTTTGCTGGAAAAAATGCTAAGTAAAAGGCCCGTTGGGTAAAAGACAGGTAGAAACCAAAGACGGTGATTCAAATTTCTTTCAGGTAATTGTGATATTCAAGTATATATCAGCTTTATGGATATCTTGATGCAATGCAAAATTTTCCGGATTCAGTGATTTTTGGTTGTTTACAGAGTGAATTGCAGACACTGATAACTTCAATTGCATTTTTTAATCTAACATAGAGGACGATGACATATCGACCTCAACCCCTGGAAATCCATCCTCCCTCCCTGGTATGAATTTTCACTCAAGGGTTCAGTCTTTTAACAGCTATGAATACTATGAAATAAATTGATTGAATGTTGTTCAAGTATTTAGATAATGCTTTTCGTTCTTTCTTTTTGTAATCGCCTCTGTAACATGTTTCACAATATTCCTTTGGATAGTTCCCTTTCTGATGTGATCTACTACACTATATGGCCCATATATCAATGCCCTCCCTTCCCTGCAAACCGGGTAGGCTAAGCTCGGATTGGTTAATATGTGTCCCATGCGAGGAGATTGGAACTATTTCTGCCATCTTCTGTGAAGAGTCGGCTCTTAAACAGGAGGGTATTGATCTTTAATTAACAACTGGGGAAGGGTCAAGTCTGATTCACATAAATGAAATAAATTGGATGATTGTTTTGTAGCTGCGCAGATATGACAGAATTGTATAATTTGTATCCATTGTGCTTATTGGGCATTCCATAATTTTTGTATTTTCATTGATTATGCTTTCCATTAAAGGCTTAGGTGTGATGTACAACTTGATAATCCATCCTTTCTTTCTTTAATGCCTTTTGTAAATTGGTTCTTGTTACTCCTTTCTACTGTGGGCTGTAAATTCATTCTTATTCTTCCTTTCTTTTGGGTACTTATTTTTAATTTTTGGTGGTGATCCATTACACTACATGGCCACCATATAATTTCCATCCCTTCCCTGCAAACATTTGGGTTAAGGTCGGATTGTTTCCTTCCTTCTGTTTACTCGTACGAGAAGGATGGAACTGTTTCTGTCCATCATGTTGAAGGATCGGCCCTTAAATAGCAGAGTATTGCTCTTAAAGCCAATTATAAATTGGGTTGGAAAAATCCTTTTGCTGCGTAGGTAGAGGTAAGGCTATTGGACTTTTAACTCACATGATGGGTGATTCCAGCTGTCAGTATGTGTAACGTCTGTATTGATCGGATCGCCTATGTCAGGTGACAAGTGTGTATCTTCTGTTGGAGAACTCTCTGTAGTGGAGATTGAACATGGAAATTCTAACAAACAGGGGAATTGTTGCCTCACTAGCTCAAATTAAAAATTCTCCTTCTAGTCCTAGAGAATATGTTCTTGTTCATCTCACTTACCAATGCCTATGTCTGGAAGATCTGAAATGCAGCATCTCCTTGTCCATGCTAGATGGAGTGATACAGAATACAAGGCTACAATTAATAATTGGTGTCCTTAGTTTCATATGAAGGTTATTGTGTATGGAGGTGAAATGTTGTCTTACTTGTCAATGGCTGTCTGGAAGATCTGAGATAAGCACCTTCCTATTGCAGAGCCTGAGCATATGATTAATTATCGGTCTTGTTAGTTTCATTGGAAAGTTATTTTGTATGGTAATGAAATGATGTGGGTGACCACATTGTTTAACTTTAGCCACTTCACCCTTTTTTGTCACAGTAACAATCTGAGAGATTTCATGTAATGATATGGCAAAGAAATGTTTACTGCAAGAATCAGCTCGGTCGAGAAAAAATTACATTGTCACCATCGATATTCTAAGAATTTAAATAGGGATTGCAAAAGAGATTCAATAGGATTCACAGTGGAAGTTGCAGGAACAATTTTGAATTAGGGATCCTTAGATCATATAACTAGCTCGGGTTTAAATTCTTTTTCCAATATCCGATGCTTCTATGTTATTCAACATTTCATAGTTTCTGCGTTCTTCTTGATTATGCTTTCCATCTAAGGCTTGAATGCTAAGCAACTTAATAGTCCATCCTTCATTTCCTAATTTAATCTTTTTTATAATTTGGCTCTCATTCCTCCTTTGGATTGCAGGCTGCAAATTCATTATTATTCCTCCTCTCGTTTAGATTGTTCCCCATTTCTGATTGTGTTTGTAATACATTACTCTACATTACACCCATATAATATCCCTCCCTTCCCTGCAAACAGACACGGTAACGATGGATTGGTTTCTACCTTCCTCATATGAGGAAGATGGAACTATTTCGATTTATCTTTTGTCAAGGGTAGGCTCTTAAACAACAGAGCATCGATCCTAAGGCCAGTGCCCAATTAGGTTGGGAAACCACTCTTACTGTGTGGATAGAGGTGAGGCTATTGGGATTTTATCTCACAGGATTCGGCTGATTCCATCTCTCATTAGGTGTAATCCTTGTGTCACTAGGATCACCTGTCTATAGTGACATGTGTGTATCCACTAACTCTATGCAGCGGACCTCAAATTTGGACATTATAATAAACAGGGAAGTGTTTGGGCACTGAGCGTCACCAAATCAAAATAAACAACATTTTTTTAGTCCTAGAGAATTTGTTCTCGCTCATCTTACTTGTCAATGCCTCTCTCTGGAAGATCTGCCTTAAGCATCCTCTGTATCCATGCTGGAAGGGGTAGTACAGAGACTGAGCACACAATCAAATATTGGTATCATAAGTTTCATATAAATTGATGAGATGTTCCAATCCCTCTACAAACATGTCATTACAATATATTGCAGAACAATCCATACCAAAGATACAGAGAAATTATTTGGACACAACTTATATATAACACGCGTCTTGAACATAAAACTGCCGACACAGAGAAGAAAAACACAGTCTGAAGTTTAACATCACATATAAAGTAGCCCATTTATAAGAGAAACCATATTACTTTTTAAGTTGTTCCCAAATTTAATTGGTTTCTTCAAAATGCAACAAAATAGAACTATTGACACATTTGGGTTTTTGAATGCTAAAATACTGATAAATACTTCAAACATTATTCTAGGATTTGGTAATTTTTAATCATAATGTTGTTAGATTTCATGATCAGCCAACTCATTGTCAACTAATTTCCAACTCATTACCTCACCAACTGTAGCAGAAGTTTATTATTTATTGATATTAAAGAGCAATACATATTTGTTCCAAAAACAGAGTATAGAGAAAGCACAGTTTATAAAACAAAAAATAGCCTAGTAGTATCCCAAGCACCAAAAACATAAAATTTGAGATGATAAAACCCATATATTAACATATACAATCCACAGCAAAGATAACGAAAAACTATAAAGATACACCTTAATATATAATGTTTGTCATGAGAATAAATCAGCCAACAAAGAGAAGAAAAACATACTTTGAACTTTGAAGTATAACATTACATATTAGTTGTGTAAGAAGGGAAACCATAGTAATCTTTTAATTGTTCGCAAATTAAATTGGTTCCTTGGAAATGCAACAGGACAAAACTATTGATACATTTGGGTTTTTGAAGGCTAAAACATTCAAATTTTATTCTAGGATTTGATAATTTTTAATATTTTGTACATAATGTTGTTATACTTCATGATCAGGTACATTTTTATTCATTGCCTATCCAATAATTTTAAATTCCACCATGCGCATACACATTCTTGCATCAAAAGTTAATGATTTATTTGTTTAACACACAGGGGGCGTGTGAATCAGTTTGATACAAATTTTTACTTATTTAAACATTAACATCCATAACAACAACAACCACATAAGATAAAACAATTACACAACCATAGAACACAAGATTTATGTGGAAACCCTTTCGGATGACACCACAGAGAAAAGACTGCTTGGAACTACTGTCCAAATCCAGCCCAAAATATCTCAATATACATTCTGGGGTCCCCAGATTTCATCATGAAATTTGTGACTACCCCTATCCGAAAAAAATTCATACTTTTAAAATAATGGGTCGTTTTGTGTTTTAATTCCCTGAAAGTTCTTGTTGTGTCAGGATATTCCCAAAGAGCCATATTAGTCATTTTCGCCAAATACTCAGATGCCCAAAATTGTTATATTCTGTCATCGGGATTTGTCTGCAGGACATTTGTATTTAATTATTTTGAGCGCCATTTGAGGCAATTTGTGCTCCGATTTATCCCTATTGTGATCAAACATATCATTATTCGTATATACCATAAGGGTTTTAACTAGGAATGAGTTATGCTCTTTATTTGTGATTTTTGACAACTTTTTGTCTTTTTGTGTTTTCCCGTTTCGTTTTTTTGAAATTTCTCTAGATCAATTCCTTTGCCGGTTTCATCTGATTCTTGGCTTGGAGTAACTGGGGATCACATACGCACGTTGTGCCAGAAGAAAGTCGTCATCAGAGCTCTGGTTCACTGGGAAAAGACGAAGTCGTGCACCAAAAAGTCTCTTTTAGGCTGGCCACATTTTTAGAAAAAGAAGAATTGAAGTGGATCATGGAAAAATTAGAAGTAGCAGGTAGGCGGGAATTTTGTACCTACCTAGCAGGGTATTTTTTCCCATGGAAACAACGTCATTTAAGTGACAATGGGAAAATTAAAGGCAGCAGGCACGCGGGAATTTCTTACCTGCCTTGCAGGATAAAAATTTACATTGTGGAATAAAAGAAAAACAACTTAAGTGAACCATGGGATTTTATTGCCTGCCTAGCAAGTTAAATAATCCCATTATGAAAGTCAAATGACTTAAGTGAATCAATAGGATTTTCAGGGCTGCCTTGCAGGGTAAAAAATCTCATTGTATAGTGTTTCTTAAAAATAGAATTCTTTATGTCAAAAAGTGCGCCCCCTTTGCAGAAGTAAAGGCAGCCTTTAAATTGATTAATTTAATTAATTATTCACCCAAAATAGGCGCCCAGGCTTGTGGAAAAGTCAACAAAGGCAAAGGACAAAAGGTGGTTGCAAATAGATTGTGCTAAAATTAAATAAATTTATTTATTTAATGGCAGCCCCTTCATGTCAAAAAGTGCGCTCCTTTTGGAAGAGAGATAATACTTTTTAAAGTATTAAATGATTAAATTAATTCCTATTTTCAGTGGCTAAGGTTAAAGCACACTGTGAAGCTTAAGTGGAGTGAAGGGTGGATGATTAAATTGATTAAATTTAATTTATTGGATGGATGTCCTTAAACATGCAATTTTAACATACCAGTTAAAGAGAAAAACATGATTTTTAATTAATTAATTGTCAGGAATAGGAAGGGCAATTATTAATTATAGAATTATGAGGGTTATATAAGCATGCGCTGCCATAAGGATGAATTAATTAATTCACAGGTAAAGAAGTGCAGCCCAGAGAAAGAGTGTGCCCCATTTGAAGAGGATTTTTGCTCAAAAGAAGGTGAAATCAAGGCTAAAAGCTTCCAATTTTGGTGCACAGGTTGAAGGAAGTTGATTTTTGTTTGCATAATTGATTGCATAAGTGATACAGGTGCTCAGGTGAAGCTAGAAAAATTCATGCTCACTTTGCATGCAAACAAAACATCAATTTTTGGGGCAGCAGGCTTGAATTATGCAGATTTTTATGATTAAAATTCATTGTTCATGTTCCGGTTGCCATCTTTGTATGAAATAATTGCAGGAATTCGTTACAGGTGCTTTACAAAAGAAAAGGAGCTTTAATCAATGTCCAAATACATTGAATATATCCTCTGAATCTGAAGAATTATTCAGATCTGCACCAGTTTTGAAGAATTTCAGACAAATAAGAAGAAAAAGAATTGTTCAGACAAAGATTGCTCCAGCCATGGCAAAGCGGGATGAAAGAGAAAGCTCAGTGGAATCATGCGTAGCTTCTAGATTTGTTGAAGTCAATAGGCCCAGATCCAGATCCAGATCTCATAATTGCAAAAGCTTCCGGCACAAAGGCTTCATCCTCTTGTTTCGAATGCAGCCCATGAAGAAGTCAGTGCGTGGAAAATTCCTTCCAGGATCTTGTGCATGTGCTTCCAATCTTCCAATTGGAGCCTTCATTGAAGTTGCATTCACTCGGAGGTGCTTTCCAAAAAATTTAATTGCTCATATACAATTAAAAATAAAAATGACGAGTTATTTATAGCAGACATTGCACTGATGCATGTATAGGAGAAGAACTGCAAAAGCTTCAAGGATAAAAGAGAAGACAAGGCGAAGGCAAAATTTCAGTTGCTTCCAGATCCAGCTCGCTTCCATATCCAGCTTGTTGTTTCCAGATCCAACTTGTTGTTTCCAATTCTAGCTTGCTTCCAGATCCAGCTTGTTGTTTCTAGATCCAGCTTGTTTCTAGATCCAGTTTGCTTTCAGATCTAGCTACTCCCAGGTCCAGTTTGGTGAGAATCAAAAGCAAAAGAATCAGCTGCATGTAAACATGAAAAAGGACAAGACTGTAGCTTTCATCTTCGGACAAGACTGCAGCTTTCCTCTTCCTTCTTCTTTCCTCCGACAAAGTAATTGCGCGATCAATTAAATTATACAACTTAAGTGATTGGTTTAGAAGCCATTACTTGAAGAAGTCAACTACTTGGAGATAGGTGGCATACATGCAAAATAGAAAGTTCTATTTTTAGTTGCAAATCATACATGTCATGCAAACAGGAATTCTAGGAGGGAGATTTCCAGTTGTTTATTTTCTGACTTCCACATGTGCCAATTCAACTAAAAGCTTCCGACTTGTAATTGCCCCTCTACATTCTATAAGTAGAGGAAGAACATTCAGGTTAATGATTAGAATTTGTAAGCAGCATTCTTGTGTTCCAGACTTTGTGCTGAAGCCCTTGATAGCCACTTGAAGCAAAGGAATATATAGGAGCATATTTCCAAAGAACTTTGTGTCACGGTGTATTTTGTTTCTAGCTTTCTATCTTAGATCTTTTGAATAAACTTTGTGTTATTTTAGATTTAGATCTAGAGTTTCCTTTGCTTATAATTCTGTGTTTATATCTATTGGTTTCTTCTATGTGCATGCAATCAACTCTGTTATCTATTAATTGGGATACACATCTTCCCCATTTCTTCTCTGTGTTTATATATTTCCCTTCTTCAATAAATATTTTCTTTCTTAAGTAGTTGCTTACTTGCTACAGAATTGTATAGCTATAGTTCATGAGTTGAACAATTAAAGTAAAACCCCATATAGATACTAGTATACTTTAATTGACAAATCTGACACGGGGAGCCTCACCGGTAAATGAGGGATATTTATCTCATGATTGCCTAGGTTTTATACTATGCAGAAAATCTAGCCAACACATTCGTAGGCACCAACCTAATGGAGACACCAATCCCCATATTAAGCACCAACTCAGTAGGTTTGTGAGCACCAACTCACTGGAGACACCAATCCCCAAACACTCTTCTTCAGTGGATGAATTAAATCTCCTTCAGAGTTCTAATTTTTAATGTTGTATCTTTTGTTTCTCCTCAAGCTTCCTTTCTTCACTCACTCTAATCGTACCCACTCATAATCCATTCCACGTACCCACATTTAAAACACTCAATTTTGTGGTAGTTTATCCTTCTTATTGATTTTTCTTTGCTATATGCACTCCACAAGCTTATTTGCTTACTTGTTTTTTCAATCAAAATTCTACTATTAACAATTTCTCCTTTACTCACTTGGAGAGTTATGCCATTCACACTTTCTTCCTTTTAGTGAGTTGGCATTCCAATCTTTGAGTGATTTATTTTTCTTTCCAATTCTATACTCACTTAGAAAACTCTGTCATTCACACTTCCTCCTCTTTTTCACCCAATAAATCTTTTGTTGCAACTAACTATTCTTCATATATTATTTGTTCCTCTATTGAAGAAGTGTGAATTCTTCCCAAGGTTCAGATCAAAATATTTTAGGGTTGATAAACAAATTCAAATGCATAATTCCATGGTTGACCAAAACACACCTAAATAGGGGACATTCTGAAATGATTTTGTTTATACATAGAGATTAGTGACATTTTGCCTTCCACAATTGAAGAATGATTACAATGAATTCCTCACGAATAAAAGATCAAAAATACCAATGGCCTATATCTTCTAAAATTCTAAAACCACTACAAATTGGAGATCCCTTTGTAGTTTTTGAGATAAAAAAGAAGATAGAACTCTATATATTAATAAGGAGAAACATGTGGATGAGAGAGCTCCAGGTTTTGGGTCTAATCGTACTGCTAGTGAGCTCTGGAAGACAAAAAACTACAAGCGAGCTCTAAACGACCAACACTCATAACTCTCCAGAGCTCTAGATGATCAACACTACAATAGATCTCTGAATCATTTTTACTGGTCTAGAATCTGGAGCGATAGAAAGAGACTTCAAAGCACTATAGGTCAGAGCTCTGATACCATTTAATCTTCAGAGCTCCGATAGAATTGTATGAGCCTCATGAAGCACTCAACAATATTCTTTCAAGATTATGCTATTGTCAATCTAGATGACCACATGATTGCAAGTGAGCTCAACTCCTTTATGACAGACATTGGACCAAATCCTATGTATGATCATCAGTATTCACAACAAATTCCTATAATCTCCCCTGCTTTGATCATGTGATGAGGGTTGACAACCTACCACCTTGCAGAGAAATAATATGCGAATGTAGATTGTAGGTAAACCTCTTTCTACAATACCTTCATTTCCCTTTGGCATCAATGGTAAAAAGGAATATCACAAAGAATCATCCATGTTAATATTTTTGTTGAGTTGTCCATACGCAAAACCATCACCCTTTGAATTGTGGTAGCTCCCCCTTATAAAACCATGCTTTCTCGATTTTTGGTCCACCATATGTAAAACTCTATCCGTCGATGTTTGTGATCATCACAGTCTAATTCACCTATTCATCAAAACAGGTGCTAGTACATTACTCTTTTTTTCCCCATCATCGCACTAAGGGGGGATTCTTAGGCATCTTCATACTTTACCTTAGTGCTCCATTAGTTTATCAAGCCATTATGAATAATTGCATCATGTTTTGTATAAATAATCTGTGCAATCCTTAGTCCAATGCCTTCTGCTCACTATTACAAAACAATCATCATCAATCTGAAGCATAACCATGCTAAAATATAGCTCCTGACTATTTCACATGTAGAATTTTCCTCATGTTCTCCATATATCAAATTCTAGTGAAGCTCTAACAAAGCAATTTGCTAACTAAGATCCTACAACATTTTTTTCCATCTTTAATGACCATTTCCAACTAATGTTGTCTCTAGATCCTCCACCTTCTAATCTTGAAGATCTAATGACAATTATTCCAAGAATCTTTTTCTCATTTGTCATTGATGGCAACAAACCATCTATATAACAAGGCACCTTAGATCCTCTTGCATATGAATAACTTGAGGATGTAGCTTACTCCCCCTTTCAACAAAATTATCCTTTTCAGTAATATCTTATTGTATTGCTTTCCTCACTTTTCTTTGTAATATGTAGGTATTGCATCCCACTTGCTTTAACTCTGCAAGTTTTAACATCAATGGCAAAGGATTAAAATGTATCAAATTGCTAAAAGTCTCCCCCTTTGAGTAATAACATCTGCTGATCTCTTTGGGACATCGTCTTTATTACGGATCTAGAAGATAATGTATTTAGCTCCCCCTGAGTTGATGCTTCCCTTTAGTGACTGGATGAGAAAGATACCACACCCAATTTTTGTTTGAGATATTCAAAAGCTTCTTTTGGAAGAGGCTTTGTAAAGATATCAGCAATTTGTTATTTTGTGGCAATATATTCTAGCTTAACATGTTGTTCCACAACTTTATCTCTCAAAAAATGATACTTGATGGGAATATGTTGAGTTCTAGAATGCATAATTAGATTCTTGGATATGTTTATTACACTAGTTGTTATCACAAAGTATGGAAATTGGAAAGTCAAATTCTACCTTGATGTCCTTCAATGTTTTCTTCATCCATAGAACTTGTGTGCAACATGACATGCTCTTGCAATATACTCTACCTCAGTTGTATAAAAAGAAATAGAAGCTTGCTTCTTTCTCAACCAAGATACCAGATTATGTCCCAAAAAGAATGCTCCTCCACTTGTACTTTTTCTGCCATCAACACATCCTTCCCAATCTGCATTTGTATATGCTTTTAGAGTAAAATCTTCATCTCTAGAATACCATAAGCCATAGTCCACCGTACCTTTAAGATATCTAAATATTCTCTTAATAACTTGACACATGAGTTTCTTTTGGAGCAACTTGATAATGTGCCACCAAGCGCTACTGCTTACATTACATCAGGTCTTAAGGTTGTCACATATAATAAACTGCCAATCATAGATCTATAAAAAGTCTTATTTAATTCAGGAGACTCATCATCCTTGCTCAACTTGCAACTTGTAACCATGGGAGTACTAATTGGTTTGCAATCTTCCATTTTAAACTTCTTCAACATCTCTTTAACATATTTAGCTTGTGAAATAAATATACCTTTGATTGATTGAGAAAATTGTAAACCAAGAAATAAAGATAATTCACCAAGCATGGACATTTCAAATTCCTTTTGCATTTCATTAGCAAAATCTTGACACATCTTGTCACTACTTCCTCCAAAAATAATATCATCAACATACACAACAATAATAAGCTTGATTCTCACCTTTAGTTTTGATGTAAATATTGCTATCAACAATACCCTTCTTAAAACCTTGTTGTTGTAGATACCTGTCCAGTCTTGAATACCAAGGCTCTAGGGGCTTATTTCAGTCCATAAAGATATTTCTTCAACTTACACACATAATCCTTATAATATGATAAAATAAATTCTTCTGGTTGTTCAATATAAACTTCTTCTTCCAAATTCCCATTTAGAAATGTTGATTTGATGATCCATCTGATATAATTTTAAAGCCTTATAAAAAAACAAATGCCAAAAATATTCTAATGGATTTCTAAATGATGCAATAATAGCAAAAGGTTTCTTCAAAATGAATACATTCAACTTATGCATACCCCTTACAAATTAACCTTGATGTATTTATGACAACTTGTCCATCTTCATTCAACTTGTTCCTGAAAAACCCACATGGTGCCGATCATGTTTTTATCTCTTGGTCTTAGGATGAGTTCCCAAGTTTCATTCTTCTCAATTTGATCTATCTTTTCTTCCATTTCTCTAATCTAATGCTTAACCTTTACTTACTTTAGTAAAATTCTTAGGTTCTATCCTGGATAGTAAAGACATATTTTCATGTTCAGCTGGATTACTGCCAATCTTCTTATTGTCTGTACTCCAATGTTTTTGTCACATATAATCTATTTTTTCAGAATGGTTCCTGTTGGACTGATCTGAGATGCGTGTTTTTGTATCCTTTCTTTCAACTTCTTCCTTTTAATCCTCTTCTTCATCTTCACTGTTTGCTTCCTTTGAATAGTTAGTTTCTTTTGTTCTTATTCTTTTTATACTTGATATCACCCACTTTCACATTTGCACTTTCAACAATCTTGTGTGTTTTCAAATTGTAGCATCTATATGCTTTGCTTTTGAAGGAATAACCAAGAAAAATACCATCATCAGATCTAGAATCAAACTTACCTAAGTCTCCATCATCCCTTTTGATAGAGTATGAGCTTCCAAACATTCTAAAATATTTGACTGTTGTTGGTTTGCCCTTCCATAACTCATAAGGAGTCTTGTTATTGTTTACTCTGATTTTCCCTCTACTTAAAATGTAGATTGTTGTATCAATTGCTTCTCTCCAAAACATATCAAATAAATTTGAATCATTTAGCACAGTTCTTGTCATTTCCTACACTATTCTATTCTTTCTTTCTACAACACCCATTTTGCTAGGGAGTTCTTGCAGCTGAATAATGTCTTTTTATTCCAAAAAAAAAATCAGGGTAGGCATGTGGGCATAACAACTTGGGTGGAAGAAAGAATACCCACATCAAAGAATTTAATCCAACTTGCAACCACAAGTAAAATGCCTAATTAGGGGCACATATCAAATGGAAGGCAAAATTGTTGATGGCCCAGTTAAAGACTAGTTCACATCATCTTAAGGGTGAAATTGGCAGATGGACATCTCTTAAAGAAGAGTGGGAAGAGAGAAAGTGCATGTTTTATAACAAATGGGTAGTGGAAATAAAATGACACTACATCATGGAATGCACAATATGTAATGACATCTCTATCAAATTTGAGGATAGTTTGAAAGTAGACAACCTAACATCCTTGTTTGAGAAGGAAAGATTTGTCAAAACAAAAAAATATTTTGGTCAAGATCCACAATAGGAGATTCGACATCAAAAAGGCAATGGATTCTAGGAAAAAAATCTTAGGGCAGCTCTTGGGGTGACTTTGTTCACTTTAGTTGTGGTTTTGGGTCCCATAGAGTGCTTGATTTTGCGGACATTATTAAAATCTTTCATTGATTCATTCATGCACTGGATTAGTCATTTCCTTAAACAACGATTACTCATAAATTTTAGGAAGATATTTTAAGTTAGTTAGGAACAATACATTTATATTTCCAAAGGATCACATTTACCAATTATATAGCATGATTAAACCCCATCATGGGACCTATTAGGAAAAACTTTCCTCCAACATATAGTAAAATGAAAGTAAAATAAAAGCCTAATGGGAAGAAAAAGCAAAAATGTCTGTTGGAAAAAAAAATCAGGTAGAAACAAAAGACCTGTGATTCAAAATTAGGATCGAGTTGGAAGCCCACTTTCATCCCTAGAGAGGAGGCCATTCCGGAAGAAGAGCCAAGGTTCACAAAAAGAAGAAATATTGCAGAGAGCTATGAGGAGTATATGGCCCTGTCTAGAGAGGTCCGTGATGCCATTTCTCTTGCCGAGTTCATGGGATTGGAAAGAGGAAGATCTAGGCCCGAGCCTAGGCATGCCATGTCATACAGAGAGGTACAAAGTGATTTGGGTAAGTTATCTTTTTCTACATTTGATGGATTTACAAATGGTACCCGCTAGGGCATGGATTCAGAAGTTGAATATTGATTTTCCGTTGAAGCATATGTTAGAAGAAGATGCTATTAAATTTTCTATTCTATATCTTGAGGGCATTGCCTATGATGTGGTGGTTTCATGGACTTGTGACTCAAGGGCATAATGAAAATCCATGCCTATGATGAGTTTTTTCAAAAGGCTCATTGATAGGTTTGATAGAGTGGATCCGGAGGTACATTTTCTTGAGATTTCTCAACTAAAACAAGAGAGTACCGTGGAGGAATATGTGGCTAATTTTTAGAGGCTTTCCATAATGATTGCGGATGTATTGGAAAGAAGGCTTGTTGTGCTTTTTGTAGAGAGTTTGATTGAGCCCCCTAAGGGGGTTAGTTCATGCATTTTATCCGTTGTCTCTACAAGAGGCAATAAAAAAGGATCTAGATTTGGAAGGGGCTGCCCCAAAATCAGCAGCAACCAACAGCGTTCCTAAGGCCAATTGAAGAGGGGAACAAGCCCCTAAGCAACCCAAAAGCATCCAAAGAAACCACTACCAAAGGTGTCTCATGTGCACACGGACCTGCACAAAACCAGCCCTAAAAAGAAAACGAGAAATGAATTGAGGAAGAATTTGTGTTTTTCATGCAAGGATCCATGGATCCTGGGACACCGTTGTTTGGGAAAAGGTAAGATTCATTATATTAAAGTAATTTCAGATTGTGATGAGGATGATAGCAATGAGAATGACACTAGGCATGATGATATATTGGAAAAGGAACCGGAAGAAGTAACTAGCACTCTTGCTACCTTGACTGGGGCACCTAGTTATAACTCTTTCATTATGGAGGGTGATTTACATGGGAACAAGGTCACAATTCGATTGATGGAAGAGCTACTCATAATTTCATAAATGCATGCTTGGTTTCAAATCTGAAATTAGTAGTTGAGGACTTCAAATACTTCCTCATTAGGATAGTGGATGGGTACTCCATGCCTTGCACAAAAAGGTGTGTTCAACTCTACATCACTATGGGAACATATGAGGTATGTGCTGATTTTTTTTGTGATCCATATGGCTGAGTTTGACATCATTTTGGGAGTCCAATGGTTGTGCTTGTTGGGAGAGTTAACTCTCAACTATCAAAACATGAAGATGAGTTTCATGGACCATGGTAGAAGAGTCTCATTACAAGGTATACTTCCTACAACTTCCCATATTAATTATTTGGTAGATGAGGGTATTTCGTGTGAATCATATTTATGTTCATTGTCAAAAAACACAGCAGATTGGAAAGCATTAATTTCAGTTGAGTATGTAAAGAATAAGTTTGCTAGTGATGTCTTTGAAGGGTTGATAGATGATGAGAGGTATAAGGTAAAGGATAGGCTGACTGTATACAAAAAACCGGGTCTATATTGTGCCAGAATCTAAGGTGAAAAGAAAGATTTTGAGGGCTGCTCATGATGATCCTTCAGCCGGTCATTCAGGTTATTTTAAGACCTACAAATACATAAGAGAAAGGTTCTATAGGAAGGGGCTCAAAGGGGAAGTACTCCAATACATATGGGAGTGCCTTACTTGTCAACAAAACAATGTGGAGCACACATTTCCAGTTGGTCTTCTTCAACCACTTCCTATTCCCACTCAAAAATGGGAAAGTGTCTCTATGGATTTCATTACGGAGTTGCCCATGGTCCAAGGTAAGAATTTCTTGTATGTTGTAGTGGATAGACTCACTAAATATGCTCATTTTTGTACTCTTCCAGCTAAGTATAATGCTCCTATAGTGACTGATGTATTTTTCAAAGAAGTATTTAGACTTCATGGGCTGCCCAAGGAAATAATAAGTGATCTGGACAGCCGGTTCTTGAGCATGTTTTGGAAGAAGTTGTTTCATTTGGTGGGTACACAACTTGCCCATACCACTAGTTACCATCCCTAAATGGATGGGAAAACCGAAATAGTAAATAAGTGGGTGGAAGGGTATCTACGAAACTACATCGATGGGCAGTAATCAAGTGGATAAAATGGTTGTACATGGCTAAGTATTGTTATAATACTACTTTCCAAATGTCCATTGGCATGTATCCATTCAAGGCTTTGTATGGGTATGATGCTTCTTCCTTTGTTGATTTGGTTATGAGTGATAGTAGAAAGCCTAAAGCTCAAGATTTAATCCAGCATAGCCAAGATATCCTCAAGGAGCTTAAGTAGAAACTTTTTTGTGCCCAAAATCAACATAAATTGTATGCGGATCAGCATAGAAAGGAAAGGACATTCGAAGTGGGAGACATAGTGTTCTTGAGATTGCAACCCTATAGGCAATCTTCCATCAAACAAAAGGGTGTGGAAAAGTTGAAGCCACGTTTTTATGGTCCATACAAGGTAATAAGCAAGGTAGGTAAGGTTGCATGTGAGTTAGAACTTCTAGAAAATAGCAAGATACATAATATTTTTCATGTCTTTGGCCTCAAGAAGGCACTTGGGCAGCATCTTACTCCTTCACTTGAGTTGCCCCCATGGGATGAAGAGGGAAAATTGATCCTAATTCCGGAAGAAATCATTGAAGTTAGTGAATGGAAGTTGAGGAAGAAAAGTATCAAAGGATATTTGGTTCGGTTGGAAGGATCTTCCCCTTGAAGATACCACATGGGAGAGTGCAGCAATTTTTAGAGCATCCACAATTGCAATTGCTTGGGAGCAAGCAATTTTAGGGAGGGAGGACTGTAATGTCTCCTTTTCCCACCTAGGAGCTGGAAATTGGTCTTCTTGCCATCCCTTCTCCATGACAAAGAAGAAATAAGGGAGAAGACCCTTGGGCACTTTATAATATATTTTATCTAATATTATAATGTTTTCTTTAGTGTTCTCTTGTTCTATACAGGTCGGCCTTGTCTAAAATAAGTTTTGGCGCCAAAGGAAAAATATAAAAGGAGAGAAAAGAGTTCGTTTGCATCTAGCTTGGCGTATTTTCTCTATACTTTGGTAAAGAGAGTTTGTTGCTCCTTTGTCATCCACTTGGGGACGAAAACCCTCTTGTGAGGCCTTGTTGAAGGACGAAAAACCCTTCATTTGGCTTGGGTGAAGGACGAAAACCATTAATCACCATTTGGAATTGAAGAAGATATGAATATCTTTTTTGGCATTTCTAGCTATTATACTATTTTTCTAGGGTGGAGTCGACATACCTTGGGTAGGGTTTGAAGACATTGGCAAGGAATTTGATAAATCTAGTTTTGTAATCTGATTTTTCATATTTTTAAAAGGCCGGAATCTTGAGTTGCATGATTTTTTAGGACTTCTATATCAATATTCTATAATTAATTTGTGGCTGCAATTTCCAGTGTGCATTTCATTTCCAACAGTGTGTTTTCAATGTTTGTTGGTTATATTGGCTTCTAAAAATTCCATATATCATATATAAAATATTGGCGAGTTTCGTGGTGTTGTTTTGTAGTGTTTTTGGCATCTTTTCAAGGAAGTATAAGTCATTGGTTTTATGTGTTTAGTTTGTTGCAATTTTTCAGTTTCAGATCTGCATATATAATATTTGATAAAACCCTCAAAAGGGTTATTACATCACATTGTGGAAATGGCTTGTTTTGAAATGTCATTTCCCTTCTTAGAAAGGTATTCAATCTTCTCACCTACCCTTGCCCACTTGCAACTTATCTTTTTATGTTCTATCTATGGTTGTGTGATGTCATGTCCTTTTTCCTACATCTTCTCTTCCTTTTTCTACTCCTTGTGTGTAGTCAAACCTTGTTACTTGCACACTATACAAACCCCAATTTTGCAAGTTCAAATACAAAATTGTGCTACCACTGTCTTGTGCACATATCTCCTCGTAGTCATAAAATAAGAGTGAAAATATTACTTTGGTACTTTGGAACTATGCAAGCTAGAAAGAGAGATGTTATTGGGTCATTTTAATTAGAGTAGGCTCAAAGTCTACCATTACTAGTCTCATGCGCAACCTAGAAAGAAGGTCGCTAGTGAAAAAATGTGTCTTATTTTTACAAAGTTTCTTTCCCCATAAGGTGCATTTCAAATTTTGGGCTTTTGCTTTCATGCGAAATACATAAATTGAACTCCATATAAATATTTTGACAAGAAGCTAAGTTTTTTTTTTTTGATGAAATAGTCTATATTACTCGATAAAAATATTACCCGTCTATTCACAAAAAATATGGGTGGTAAAGGGCACACCCCATGTTCAAACTAGCCAAAGGCTAGGAGACAAAAGTATCAAAAGGAAACAATGCCAGAAAACAAAAGGAAAACAAACTAAGTTGTCATAGCAAAACATAGCGGCAAGGGGCGGTGGTGGAGGCCCTTTATCCTCCAAGTTACCACCTAGCAAGATCATTTTCATCCGAAAGGTGGTGGCCAGCTGAAGCCAACTTCTTCTTTGTCATCCTGCTGATAAGGAGATATGGCAAGATCCAACTGGGGTAATGTGCCAAAATCCCATCCATCCCACTTCGCAGGAGGCAGGGAGTGGTGGCGGGAGCCCCAACCACTGTGTTGCGCGAGACCGTTGCGGGGACTCCCAACCATCGTGGTTAACAAGGCTCCCGCCAATAATCAATTTTTCGCTTGGGAGAGCGATGACGGTGGGTATGTTCATTTGACCGGCCCCGACCATGACATCCTCTCGAACGAACACTCCCAGAAGGGGAGGTGGGAGGCTCCCGTGCCATCGTGAAAGGAGCGTTGGCCCAATGATCCAGAAGGTTTTGGAGGTGCCCCCGCACTTCCAGCTCTACCTTGCAGGTCTGGTCCTAGATTTGTAAGAACACATTCGAGATAAGCATGGCCTTATCATAATGCGGAAAGAAAGAAAGAGAACCACGGAATTAGCAAAAACAACATAATTGCGTTCTTTCCATATAAAAAAAAGGATATCCACTCTGAAAGTATGCCACACTTGCGCAAAAGCATGGGGAATGGAAATAGAATCCCCAAGCAAAACATGTTGCCAAAGAAATAGAGTTGGTCAAAACGGCTGAAAGAAATCGTGGATCCAATCCCAAATAGCCTGAGCTTTTGGGCAGTACCAGAACATATGCATAAGCGTCTCAATATGCCCATAAAAAAGGCAAAGCCGAGGAGCAATCCCGTAGTGAGCTAATCATGCGCCCAATAGGGAGGCCTTGAAAGATCAAGCACCAAGCAAAACAGGCTAGCTTGGGTTGAAGGATGGCCTTCCAAACTATGTGAAATATAGCTTCCCAGGAGGACCATCCAAAGTTGATGGACCACCTGGAGTTAAACAAAGCCACCATTGGCAGCCTGGGAGTGAGAAGAGCATACCCTTTTCCTGGGGAGTAATTTAAGAATGGGGTATCTGGAAACCATTTCCAATCGTTCCACCAAGGCCTGAGAGAAACAACACAAACTTTGTGAAGCATCTCAGCAGGAAATGGAATCAAGAATTTCCTGATAAGACTCTCTATTGGATGAAACAAGCCAAAATTTGGCTTTAGCTTGAGGCCAAGTGAGAAGCAGCCTGGACTGCCTATAAAAGATGTCATTAAGAGTGTGCAAGCCTAGATGATATAACTTAAGGGCATGAACTCAGGGAACTTGGGCAAGTAGCACATCATGAAAATTGATGAGAGGGGACCACCAGATGTTGTGGTCAATAATGGAAAGCCCATTACAGAAACCATCCCCTTCCCAGATTAAAAAGGGATTTGAGCAATTCCCAAGCTTTCCAAATGCTTTTCACAACAAAGGTGCCCACAATCTTGACCGGAGCTTTGAGAATGAGCAAGACTGTGAAAATCCAGTCCTTGCCAAGTTTTGCACCCTTGAGGGGAGTCTTGGCAAATACAGTTGTGAATCAACACTTTCCAAGCTTCGTTGCCAATGTAAGCCCAAATGATCCACTTGGCAGCCAGTTGCAGTCCCCTGGCGGCCAATGTCGATCATCCCAAGCCCACCAGAATCCCTAGGGAGGCAACAATATTCCCAGGAAACTCTATGAAAACCTTTGCCAAGCTCCGAGCTAGCCCAAAGGAAATCTCTGAGAATTTTTTCCGACTTCTTGTAGGAGGCTTTGAATAGCAGCCAACATGAAGAATAATAAACATGCGTGGTAGCCAAAATCTTGGAGCAAATCTGAAATTTTCCTGTCAGTGAAAGGGGTTTTAGTAATCCAGTACTACCAACTTGCAGGCGGCCCTGTCAATAACATACTGCCAAATTTGACTAGGGGCAGCATCAAAAGCAAAGGGGATACCGAAGAATTTAAAATTTTCTCCATGTTGGATATACTTCCAGTCAAAACAATTAAGCCAACCAGGCTTGGGGAGAAAAGATTTCCTGAAGCACTGGGTTTTTCCGCCATTAGTATACTGGAACCTGAAGCTAAACAATATGTGTCCAAACATTCCATGGCCATTGTTGATATTAGATTCTTCCTCCAGGAGCATGAGGAATGAGTCATCTACAAAATTCCCATTGATAAGCTGAAGGGGATTTGGGGAAGGGAGCTGAATTCCCTCGCACAAGCCCTTAGTCTCGAGCATGGGCAAGGAGAAACCAAAAAACCCTCAGTGGCAAGCACATAGAGAACAGGAGCTAAAGGAAAACCTTGCCTAATAGAGTGAAAAAGCCCAAACTACTTAGAAGTGTGACCATTTACAGATAGAGAGGCAGAGGCATCAACAAAAAGCATTTTAACAGAGGTGATGAAGACTAAACTGAATCCCAACTGCTTCAATCATCACCAAAATGAAATGCCATTTCAATCCTGTCGTAAGCTTTTTCAAATTCAATTTTGACAAACATAACAGATTGCTTAGAGGTTCTAGCCCACTCCATGCCTTCCCAAATAGCCAAGATATTATCCAGAATGTGCCTACTCTGTATGAAACCAATCTGCTCAGGACTGATGATAACTGGCAAGATGGGCCAAAGCCGAAGAGCTAAAGCCTTAGCTATGATCTTGTATGAGACATTAAGCAAGGCAATCAGCCACCAATTGCCATATGAGCTCTGGGTCTCCTACTTGAGGGATGAACTTTATGTGACCCCGATTAATAAAGGCATTGAGGGACCCTGAGGACATGCAGTAGATCCTGGCCCACCATGTCACAAAGGGATTTGTATAACTTGCAAGGAAATCCATCCATGCTAGAATCTTTATTGTTGGCCATGAGGGAGACAACTTCATACAAGTCCTCTAAGGTAAGCAATCTATCACAGACAACCCTGGTGTGCATGTGAGAGTTTGCATGGAACAACCGAGAGGCATTTACCAACCAAGGCGCGGCTTATCTGCTCAAGAGGACTCCTCCTAAGCTTTGAAAACCTGAACATAGTGCCTAACAAAGGCTTGGACCATCTGAGGAGTTTCCGTGATCCGAACACCAACATCAACAATAGCAAAAATTTGTTGGTGCATGTGTTTGGCTTTGATCCATTGGTAAAACTCTTTGGTGTTATGGTCTCCAATTTTAAGCCAGTGCAGCCTGAGCTTTTATCTGGGCACCCCACGCTAGTGTAATCATCGGCAATGTGGATTTGTTGCCGCAATTTAGCAACTTGGAGTTGTAGAGCCACATTGAAAGGAGCCTGGGCGAGTGCCACCATGGAGTAGCTCAGCTCGGCGGAGGTGGTGGAGTAAAGCTCGCCACTGAAAAATTTAGCAAGCTAGACACTGTACATACAAAGGAATTTAGTTAGCTGAATTATAACGTCCTTCCACCAGCTTATCTATCCAACTTTACCAAAAGGGCGAGGTGCAAGGTTCCAAATTTGGCGAATGTGTGCCAAAGTGGGGTCTTGATGCAATAACGTAATATTTAAATAAAACTGTGTTTTTTTAATCTTTGGTAGTTGAAAAGTCCATTCAATACAGAACCAGATCAGAATGTGGTTTGAAAAGGACAACGGCTAGCAAAGCTTCCATCTGAAAGAGAATAACAACTGGCAAACTTGAAGAAAGGCTGTAAAGAGATCATCTGCACGATCCAGCCTTTTAAAAAAACCCAATCTTGGTCGTTTTCTAAGATTAGACCAAGTGTACCATGGCCGCGTGTTGGTGTGACGCGAATAATTAGGGTCATAAAACCCAAATTTATTGCGCATGTAAAACAAAAGCCTCCCTTTCGCCAGTTGGCCACCTCATGGGGTAAAAGGCCCAATTTATCATTGGGCTGCTCCACCATATTAAAATCCCCATTGATCAGCCAGTGCACATTGGGAAGGTCATCAGCCACCCACCTCCAAAGTGTCGTCCTTTCTAATGCGTCATTAGGCACATAAACATTGATAATCCCAAAGGAGAGATTTTCAATATTGAATAGCACCCAGAGAAAACGGTTTGTCAGGTTCACATCCATGATTGACGTAATGTGGCTGCCATTTCGGAGAAATAAATGTAATCATTCCACCTCTGCCAATAACATGATTGCTAGAGATAGCTAAACTGTCAGGCCAAATAATCATGGCGACAGAATCAAGTAGAAAACCTGAAACTTTGATTTCCTGTAAACACAGAATATCCATATCCGAGAAGCTTTTCCTAAAATCTCGCACAATGAATTTGCAAGTGGAGTCTATGAGACCCCGAACATTCCATGAGTAGCAATTCATGATGAAACATTGTCAAGATGCATCTCTGAGTCTAGCTCACTCAAACCATCAAGGGCCCCAAAATTGTTCTGCGAAAACCATTGTTGGTTAACTGAAAAAAAAATTAGACAGTTGAGCAGCCCGCCGGCTGGTAGGGCTATACACCCCTTCCTCATGCTTGCGAGGAGGGTTGTGAGAATGCCAAACTACCTACTTTCGTGGACAAACCACTTTGTTAGGTACAAGTTATTGTCTCCAAATCATTGCACCCTCCGAATAGCTAGGATGTGAATAAGACGTTCGGTGTGATTGGGACACATGGGATCACCTCTCAAGCTATGGGACTTGGGCTCGAGGTGAACCTCCAAAGAAGGCCGGCTTCCTCTTCCTAAACTAAGTGTTGTACTACTCCTAGTGTAACAAAAATGATTATCTAGTCCTATGCTAACATTTTCATGGGGTTTTAGGGAAAGATATTTACATAAATGAAACTATACTAGGGATGGTGATGCACCAAATAAAGGGTATTTCCAGACTCAGGAAGGGTTAATTTGAAGAGGGTGTGTGCACCACAGGTCAACCTCACCTACTGCAACTTAGAGAGGGTACAGGATACCACAAACTAAGAGACATACGTTCCCCTTGTTAAACCTTATCAGACCGAGAAGTATACCAGTTTCCCAGTGAAGAAGGATGAACTCAAGAAGGGTGAATAGACACCACAACTCAACTGCATGCAATACTCCACCACTTGATAAGCACAAAACTCCAAGAACCTGCAATAGAAACTTAAACTTGCACAGTGTACCTGCAAGTACGAGAAAGGCACAAAGAAGCATAGAAGGATGAAAAGACCGAGATTAGTCACAAAACACACACTTTTATTGCTTCAATAACATGCACAATGCATCATACATTTAAGAAGAGGCAATAGTTGCCATTACAGTCTTGAAGAGGAGGCTTGAAAGTTCTCTCAACACACAAGAACAACTTGCAGAAGAGAGAGGACTCCTGAAAAGCATACACTCGCCTAAGATATCTAACTGTCCAACTTGTCTGAACTGTTGGAACCCTTTGAAATGAGCTTCCAACTTACATTTATAGAAGAATATGTGAGAAAGAAGAGGAAATGTCATAATTACATTCCTAAATTGAAGGCCCATGATGTATTTATTACAGTTAGTTGAACCACCTGAGAAGGTTCCATCATGGGTCATTAATTGCCTAATGACCAAGTCTTCTCTATTAATTAAAAGAATATTTAAATAGAATATTTAAATAATAATAATAAATATTATTATTAAAATATTTAAATAAAAATATTAAATCAATTAACATAATGTCGGGACCCCCCTGTTGACCCATTTGACTTGAAGAGGAGGAGGGTCCATGTGTATAGAGTCTACACATAGCCCAACTCAGTGAGTTTCGAATCCTCTATAAACTTGACCGGAGCCAATTTACCCCACTGTCATGGCTTTTTGAACACCTTGTGAGCCAATCAAAATGAACTCAATTCTCCACAACTCGTCTTCCACCAGCTCTTCTCGATGCTTCATGTCGTCTTACCTTCTTTCCAGAACCGAACTCCTGAGTTCTTCTCTGGCTCAACTCACTTGAATACCGAGCTTAACCCAACATTTCTGAAAAGAATGGTTTTACCACAATGCTCACGATTCTTCCTTATTATATAACACTTGTAGTAAGAATGTTTTGGCTTTGCCATAATAAGCACAATTGTACCTTCCAAACGATGAGAAAATGTCATTACCAATAAAGACCTAATGCTGCCATGATGATGACCCAGGTTCATGCCCATAACATGTCGATAGACACCCTTAAGACTGATTCTTGGCCAAAGAGCCCTTCGGTATTTTGGCAGTGCACTCTGCAATCTCGGCTCCAATCAACAATTATGCCACTATTGGGATGCTTAGTATAGCATAGGTAGCTGTGAGCTACACAATATACTCATTTTTCCATAAACTAAAAAGATCCTTTATGTTACAATTTGCAACACATAAAAGAAGCCCTTCAAAAAATACATTGAACAACTGGGGCAACCAAGAGGACCTTGGAAAAATGTACAGGTAACAACCATATGAATTCTTCCTTAGTCGTGGATCAAAGCTAATAGAAATAAAACTAGATAAAATTAGCTTGAAACTACAGTATAATCGTCCATTGTAAAAAACAAGTTTCTCTGAACCTGGTAAAAGAATACTTTTTATTGTCTGATTGGACGTACATAATGGAAGGGTATAAATATTGCCTATTGCCCTCAGAGTTTCTCAAAGAGACCATTTACAAGTAACAAGGATGTAGCATACAAAACGGCCAACCAGGTATTTTCAGAGTTGACCTTCACATTCGATTCATTTCTAGGAGAAAAAATGCTGAGCAATATGAATCGTTTCATTCTGCACCGTAATAAACCTTCATCTCCTGATTCAGGGAAATTTTATGAAGCCTTGAATAGCGTGACTCCAATCCATTGTACACGGCAGTGAATATTTGTTTCCTGCAGCTGCCATAGATCTGAGTTCAGAATAAGGATAAGCCTACAACTGCATTGAGAATCTTGAATTTGAGGATGCATTCGATACTGAACAGATAACGACATAGTTGGACAACCTACTTGCTGGAAGTGCTCAAAAACTTCTACTATACTGCAACATGCTTGCTGCCTGGTGCATGGGAGTTTGTCACCTATCGCTTCCATCTGGATGAGTCTTCAACATAGCTTTCCCGTCAAATTCTTCGCACATGAGCCACGACTGAGCCATTAACGCATTGACTTGGTTGGGCCTCCGCTAAAATTGGTATCACGTCGTGTTGTTTAACCCATGACCCGCTCCAATTCACAACTGTCCTATTAATCCTCCCGGTGACTCGCACAAAGACTCGGACCACTCCAAGCTGCGTGGAATTCTCATGACGGATCGCCATCGTATGATCTCCACTTGGCAATTTGATCCGATTTCTCCCATTCATGGACGTCTGATCGTGGTTTACCAAACCAATATTTCCACTTGGCAGTGTATTCCCTGAGTTCCCCTATTCATACCTTAGCGCGGGATTAACAACTCGGTCTGTCATTCATAAAAACCCACTTGGAAATATAGTGAAATGTTTCCCATGCGCGGAATTACCTGCTCGGTTTACCATCATCGTGCTCCCGATTTTTTGGCAGTAGACTCAAACTTCTCCCACGCTTGGAATTTATTCGATGGCTTGACATCACGTCATTTCCCTTGGCAATTCTCGCCTTATTTTCCACGTCTGGGATTGGAGTGCGGGGTTTTGGCATTATTTGGCCATATTTCGTTTTGGACAGATGGCCACTGATTTCCACTTTTCCACTCAGCGTGAGGAGACATCATTTTCTCAGTGCAAACATTTCAGCCGTAGCTTGTAAGGTGTGATAATTCCGATAGAAACCTTTATGCCTGATGACCTAGTGGCTCGTTGAAGATGCTCATATAATTGCAAAGCAAATTATGCTTCATGAATATTCTGATATGAAACAAGTCCACCTCTATGAGATTCGCTTCCATGAGTTACAACGTAAAACAAGTAAGGTCTTGATAGAGAATCTTTGTAATAAATTTCATCAGATCTCCCGGTAACACTCTCACTGTCACTTAATCGATTTTGATAAAAATATCTTGAAGGAGAATCCCAAATTTGAGGATGCATTCGATACTGAACAGATAACAACATAGTTGGACAACCTGCTTGTTGGAAGCTCTAAAAAAGGCTTCTACTATACTGCAACATGCCTGCTGCTTGGTGTATGGGAGCTTTGAGCGTAGAACTGAAATTCTCTTAGGAAAGTGCCGTGTGGAAGTAATTGGCTATACGCAGCAGCTACAAGGTAGAGAAGTAAACTTATCTCAGAAAATCAGTGGCCTCCAGAGAGAGTTGATTGCGACAGCTGCCGCAGGGCGATCCCAAGGAACCGTTGGTATTGATCCTGATGTTCTGGTTGCACGCGACCACAGTCATGATCACTTGTTGTAAAATCTTGCCGCTGTAGTAGAAGAACGAGATAAAGTTTTAGTTGAGTTGTCTCACCTTTTCATTTTGGAAAGTCGCTTCCATGGAAGAAGCTTGATCAAATCTTGAGGAAAGTTTTGCGAATGAGGCTGAGATTGTGATCACTACTGTTTCTAGAAGTGGCCGGAAGTTATTCCAGTGCCTAGCCCATGGGTTTGATATGGTGGTTATAGATGAAGCTACAAGCTAGTGAAGTAGGCGTGTTACCTCCACTTTCATCTCGTTTCTCACATTTTATCCAACTCTATGCATGATGGTTTATTAGTCTAAGCTTGAACTCCATTGGTCTCATTGCGATCAACATCATATCGACCTCTATGTATGGTGATCGACTCGTTCCTTTAACTATGACTCACTGCGAACTCGACATGATTTCTCTTTGCGGGTTATCTTATCAAGACCGGGCTCAGTCATTTATGCTATTGTCTCCATCGAGTCATTAAAACTAAGTTCATATTCCAACGAGGAAGCATCAATCTCTCCATGTTGAATTAAACCAAGTCGAGCTCATCATTTCTCTGCCTCAATGAGCCAACCTTCAAAACATTCTCCGCTCCTATCAAGATTCCTTTACAACAAGCCAAACTCGGTTACTGAGCTTACATTTCCTACTCATGAACTCGTCTAAGGCTTGTGATCTGAGTTATGACCGAGTTAGGACAAGGCACGAGCTCCTCCGATGACTCATCTCTTTATTCTCGATTTGACACTGTTTAGCTCGACCGAGCGAGATAAGCTTATCAAACTCCTCGATGGCTTGCATACCAAAAAAAATGAGCAATCTCACCTGATGACTAGAAGTGGGTCCCTGGGACCAATGTCGTGATTTGATCGTAATAAGCCCTGTTTTCCAATTTTTCCATGTGCATAAAATTGGATAACACAAGTAATGGTTGAAAACTACCCTCATGTTGCAAAATAGCAGGATGAGAGTTTGAGGCCAAAGGTGCCAATTTGCTTGAAGAACCAACCATACTGCCAGCCAATACCTTCGTGTGAGCTAGAGTCAACTTGGTATCCGAAGGTTGCTTGGTAGCTAAGTTGGAAGCATTTGGAGGAACCTTTTCGGCTTGAGTAGCTGAACCATGTTGTGAAGGCCCGACATGAGCGGCCTTGTTCTTGTTGGTTTTACGGCCATCCACAGTGTGTCAGCCCTCCTCTTCAGGTTGAGGGTGGGGATCACCCATGGGATTTGAAGCGGCGCGGCGAGCGGCGAACAAGGGACAATCCCTAATTTTATGCTAAGAAGATTGACAACAAAAACAAGTATTCAGAAGGTTGATGTATACCACCTTCTGAGAAAAAGACACATCACCAACTTGAATGGCAATCGATTCTTTCAGGTCCTTCGAAAGATCCAGTTCAATGCAAACCCTCTTTTACGGATGAGCTGCAAAGAACCTAGAAGGCTCCATGTAAATAACATGGTTGGGAGTGGTAGCAATACACTCTAAGAAATGCCAGCAAAGCATAGGAAGCCCTGGGAATTCAACCCAAACGGGGACTTTAAGAGCCATCTGGTCAAAGACAACAAAGTCTCTGGTCCAGGGTGACAAAACCAACAAGGAGCTTCTAACTTACTAGGTTTGATGCTTATGCAAAATAAGGAAATCATGACTAGGATCAGCAAATCGAAGGACAATAAAAACCACGAGTTAGGTTTTGGATGGAATCTAGCTTAATACCGTGCACCATCTAAGCAGTTTGGACCCAAGATTTAAGCATACTTTCAGAGGGAGTCCTTCCAACAAAATATCCTATTAAATAGAATTGTTCTAGACACTTACAGCAGAATCAAATTCTGAAAGCAGTAAAACAATATCAGGGGGAGAATCATTACCTCGTGGAATACTTTTGGCACAAACTTGCGAGGGTGCTTCTCCGAAGCCATTGTTCACAAACTCGCCACTCTCCATCGCAGTTGAAACAACTAGACAAGAGTCGTGCGAAGTCATATTTAAAGCCCACCAAGCGGCGAGGCTCTAGAAAAGAGGCCGAATAAATGTGTTAATGTCAATAGATCTCTCACTGTAGACAAACTCGTTGTTCTCAGCATGCAAAACCCTAGTTTCGTAACCATAACCCTAAAATCTTTGAAAACAAGAGCTCCTACTTTCTTCCGGCCGCCTACACAAACAAGAAGCTAAGTTTTACAAATAAGGATATCATATAAATATTGTGTGTGAACAAAAATTGACCTAAGTTATGTGTAAGCAACTTTGCGCGTAATTTGTGTGTGAAGAAGATACAAGCAAAGATGTTGCATGAATTAAAACATTAGCATATGAGAGTTAGTGCGGTGCATGTTTTGGGAGAGATGGGGTAGAAGTACTACGTAGAGGATTTTTATCGAGTTTGTAAATCTATTCATTCAAGTTAAGTGGGGCCATTGTCTATTTCACACAAAACATATAAGTTATGAGGCAACACTCAATATCTAGGCTAACACGATTGGGAGACTTTTGTGTACTAGGATAACTAGAGAAGCAGTCAAAGGAGATAAATAGTAGCATAAAAAATGGTGTGTGTGTGGCCAAGAACATGGACAAAGGTGAAAATAAACAAAGAAAGGGAGTGTTATCTCTATTCCAAACGTATTGGAGAGAAAGAATGAAAGAAAGAAATTATGATAGTGACCAAAATAGGTCGATGGTACTAAAGGATATAACCATTAGCAATAGAAATTTCTAGGAAGAGAGAATCCTAGAAGACAATCAATGAATCTAAGTACAAAGATAAAATAGAGCAGTGTGCCACTAACACAAATTTGGCAAATAAACAAACTATGAGAGGTACAAAGCTTCCTAGTGATTGTCTCATAAAGCCTCCAAATTTTAGTAATCAGGGAATTAGGGATGCTGAAATCTCTCAACTTCTGAAAAATCAAGTTTCTCGGAACCAAGTCAAAGGCTTTCTTGAGGTCAACAAAATAGAAAAAACTTTGGAAGACATGTGCCGAGCTTCTTCAATGATAGCTTGGAGTGTAAAGATGTGGTCAATAGTTTCTTAGTCCCTTCTAAAGCCTCCCTACCTCAGAGATTTGATATTATTCATTTCCAAGTATTTTGTCACTTGCATGTCTAACACTATGACATAAATTTTGGAAAATGTATGCCCAATTATAATGTTCCTGTAGTTGCCAAGGATAGAGGGATCCCTAGATCTATGAATTGGGTAGATGATGTGTTGGGACCAAGACTAAGGGAAACATGAAGACACTACTTGGTTAAAATGTGTGGCAAGGGGAAAGGCAAGGGAATCCACACCAAATTTGATGAATTTAGCTTGGAGACCTTCACAATCAACTGCTTTGCTAGTGAGTAATTTCAAAACAACTCTCTTGATAGAGCAAGTAGAGAAAACAGAAGAGGATGGTAGAGTGGGGACAAGGACAATAGGATGGGCTGGAACATCATAGAGGGAACTAGCATTGGAGACCCATGCTTCAGGTGTGATGTCAGAAATAGTGGTGGAAATCAGCAAGGTGTGGCTTCTTTTGGGAGAAGAGTACACCAAAAATTCTTGGGAGAGTGGTGGAGATCAGAAAGGAGTGAAATCCATTTAGATGAAAGAAACTTATGTTTCTTATGTTAAAGAAGACAACAATACTCCATACAAAGGGTGGGTATAGAAGTAGGGTCATGGGTTAGGGAAAACTGAAGTCTCTAGTGAAGGGATTTACATTCATTATTGTAACAACAATTTATGGGGCAAGTTTCATGATGGGTAGGGGATCTAGAATAATGAATAGTGTGGGGACATGAATCAAGGGTAGCATCCTAAAGGGTTTGGCATAAAAACTCATATATGGAAGCAATGGTGGGAAGAGGAAGGGAATAAAACCTAGCCATAAGAAGGGAGAGATGGGAAACATAATCAATGGTGTAATCATCCTCAAAGTGAATTACAGTGTGTCGAGTTTTGGGGGGTGTGGTGGAAGGGGAAGGTGGGTGGAAGGATTAGAACCAATATGTAGGGTGAATGTTAAGACGACATGGTCAGAAAATGGGAGATGAGGCAAGATAAGAAAGCCAAAGATATGAGGGATGATGGATCCGATAGTGAGAACATAGTCCATTAGGCTCACACCGCCATCGTGGAGGATTGCAAGTGAATCCACCGGAGCCGGACAAATGAAGAATCCTGTTGAGGATGTGGAGGCTATGATATTCACCCAATTGGATGAGATGTCTCCTATAAGTTATAACTGTAGCATTCATGTCAGCAGAATCTCTCTGTAAACCAAACTCCTCGAGATCTAGCTCATGAAGACATAAATCATCATGAGAATGGTCTTGAACATGTGTCTTTAGGTTTCCTGTACGGGAGTTAAAATCTCCCAAAAGAATGATATCACATATAGTGGAGTATTGAGATATATATGTATAGAGGTCAAGGTATGGCTCCCCATCAACATGATGGCAAATGAAGATGTGGCAGGGGGAAGTAGTGAACAGAAATGAAGACATCCCAACAAGGTGGATTTCTCTAAATCCGAAGCCATATGTATCTGGAGTGGACATCAGAAGCCACTGTTACGAATATATTGTGTAACATTATTAATAATATAGTTTAGAATAATTGTGAAGTTATGAGAACAACTCACGTTGATAGGAGTGTGAGAGATATTATAGGGATGAGATAAATTGGGAGAGATTTGTTGGATGTTGAGTGATCATGAGAGAGATATGAGGGATAGAAGTTGACTCCTTACTTTAAGGAGTCATTTACCTATATATGTATGTAATCTCTCCAGTGTAATCCATCCCAAATGAATTCTTTTATAGATATTATTTGACTCGGTGTTTTTATCTGCAAATTGGTTTATTGAGAAGCTCTACCAAACTTCATTTGGTATCAGAGCAGAAATGGCTCGGTGAGAATCTGTAAGGGGTAATGGTTGTTTATGATCATTATAAATTCTTATTCTATGGGAAATTTGTGCCTATCTAGCCCGCATATCAGTGGTAACGTGGGATCAAAGATCTACTTTGCAAGATTTGCATCATTTTTTGTGAACTTGTTTGCATCTACATGAAGATATTGTTGGTGAATATCATTCAGATCGTGTGTGCCAGAGGACTTTATTAGAGCTAGATATATCTATTGGAGAGTGAATCTGAGAATTGGTTGGAGCATAAGCATGCATAGCAAGGAAACGTCTTATCCGTGGATCCAATAGTCTTATAAATCTTGGCATCTATTACTGCAGGAGAATATATTATAGATCAGCCATGTATCCATGAATAGTTGCATGGGAGATCCAAATAAAGTTGACATTTGTTGGTGCAACGTTGCAGGTGTCTATCCAAGCTTTCGGTGCATGGTAGAATTTGATTGGAGCGCGTAAATTTGGATCTCCTGCTACATTTCTGATCTGGTTCGACATCCCTTCTTTATCATTGGATCTTCATTAGAATGCCTGCTACATTTTAATCGATCTAGATTTGTATTTTCAGGTGCACGTGTATCAGTCTTCATGTATTTTTTTGTCAAAATTCACCTCTAAGTTATATTTCTATCCTTATGCTATGACAGTTTTCTCCACGATTTTCAGGCGATCTGTAGTTTTACTCTGGTTTTGTTCTAGTCGTTTCCTGTGATAGTTGTTTGATAGTTATATTGTTTGCTTTAAGCTATAATTAAAATTATAGTTTTTATCCATGTCGTGTAATTCTTGTTTAGATGCCATAAAGCATTATGCTTTTCTAATATTGTTTTAGGATATTTAAAAAGTAATCTCAATTTATTACTTTTTAAATGAATTTCGTCAAGTATCATTTTGTCTCTTGTCAAATTGTCAATAGAGTCAGTTTGAGTTTAAGTCAAGAGTCATGTGTTTATTAAAATTTGTTTGTCGTTATAAATGTAGTAAATTGTTTGTCAAAATTTTAAATTGTTTGTAAAAAGGGTGTATTTTCAGTTGAAACCGACACCTTTTTGTGTCAAATTGTGGAGAGTCATAATGGATAAATTGAGTCATGTTGAAAATTTTGATGGAAAGGATTTTCACACTTGGCAAGTACGAACTAAGTTGACACTCATTAACAAATATTTGTGGGACATTGCGTATGGAACATTCAAGAAACCAACCGATGCTGATGAAGCGGCCAAATGGAAGAGTGGAGATCGTAAAGCAACAGCAATCATTGGACTTGGGTTGTCTGATGCATATTTTCATCATATAGACCTTTCAAAAGGTTTAAATTTCATTTGGACAACATTGAACAAGTTGTTTGGATCCCAAATCGGAAGCCCAGCAGTGACCTTGAAGCAGGAGTTGTTCGGACTCAAGATGGATGAAGGAGAAAACATGGTACAACATATAAGTAAGTTTCAGTCTATTTTGAATCAATTGTCAAGGATTAAAATTAAAGTAGAGGATGATGATGCAAAATTTGTTTTGTTAAATAGTTTTCCATCTCGCTATTCAACCATTGTTTTTACTTTGAGCAAGATCAATCCCAGCCTAGAAGATCTAATTTCTTCACTGATAGATGATAAGACTGTTACACCAGAAGAAACTGCAATGTATGGTAAAAACAAGTCATATGATAAAAGGAGATTTAAATCTTCTTTTAAACAAAGATCAACTTTCAGAGATACAAAGAAACATATCACTTGTTACTATTGTAAACAAGATGGACATCTATCTATAAACTGCAAGAAAAGAGCACGAGATTTACTTGATGGAAAAATAGAAGAAAGTGCCATGGCTGCTGATGAAGATGAAGACAGTGATAAAGAAGAACCTTTGGATGATGGTTATAATTCTGACGATTTTCTATACTAAATAAGTAGCAGCACATGGAGGCTAGAGGTAACGGAGGAAGGAGGACAACCAGCGTCCTCTCGCCAACCGCAAGCAACGGGGCCACATAATGATTTTGTGGCATTTTTTCAGTTGTGTGTTTCATTGTTTGTAATAAGAATAGATGTCACATTCCTGTTCAGAATTTTATTTCCTTTTATAACCTCCTAATGTAAATATGTTGTAGTAGAAAGATAAAAGCACAAGAAAAAACAACATCATGTTTTTCTTGAAGAGGATGAACAGAGGTTTATGAGCAGGGGCTCGTACCTAGGATAGAGGTCCATTTTTTGTCGAATAGGGGTTCGTATTTGGTGAACAGAGTTTCAGCGTACCAAGATCATGAGCATGCAGAGGCGGGCAAGCTGTAGAAGACGTGTGAATGTTTTTCTCTAACTTGTTCACATTAAGGGAGTGTGTAATAGGAATTAATAATGTAAACAATAGGGGAGTGAATGTTACGAATATATTGTGTAACATTATTAATAATATAGTTTAGAATAATTGTGAAGTTGTGAGAACAACTCGCATTGATAGGAGTGTGAGAGATCTTATAGGGATGAGATAAATTGGGAGAGATTTGTGGGATGCTGAGTGACCATGAGAGAGATATGAGGGATAGAAGTTGATTCCTTACTTTAAGGAGTCATTTACCTATATATGTATGTAATCTCTCCAGTGTAATCCATCCCGAATGAATTCTTTTATTGATATTATTTGATTCGGTGTTTTTATCTGTAAATTGGTTTATTGAGAAGCTCTAACAAACTTCAGCCACAAGTGAAAATATAGACCAGAGGCTATCCCAGATGAGGTAGGCCACACCACTTCAACCACAAACACCCCCTGATTTATGTCTCATGACGAAAGGCCAAAACCACAAGTACCCTATGACTTGAGGATCTTGTGGGTCTTAGTGAAGAAGATGACATCTCAGGAAGCAATAACATCATGGAGGTACCTAGAGAATACCATAAAGCGTCATTGCAGTTCGAAGAAGTAATGGAGATATCATCACCACCCATCAAGACCTGAGATTGTCATCATGTTGACAGTCTAGGGCATGACCACCCAGGTGGGGGAGATTCATGAATGAAAACCCTGCAATCTTTAATAATAGCCCACTTATTCTCCTTCCTGCAGCTACTACCTGAATACGAGCTTTCCGAAGATCGTCTACTTGGAGTCATGTGAGATCGGCATCTACATAAAATTTTTCTGGGAGAGAAAAGAGCTTTTTTCCCTTGAGATATTGCAAACACTCTTCCATAGTTTAGAATGGGATAACAAGGGTGCTATCTGAAAATGTCCAAGCTTTTGTTAAGGGAGATATCTTTCAAGTCCAAATATTCGTGCAAGAACGGGTGACCTGCCTGTATGAGATCAGTTGGTTTAAGGAGGCCACAAACACACAGGTTGAGTGCCTCGGCTTGACGCGCCTTTTTTCCTTCAAGTTTTCCTTGGACTTCCATTTCCACCACCAGAGGTGCATTCTTCCCCTTAACCACTTGTATCCACTAATTTTGTTCTTCAACCTAATTTTGGATAGACTCCTGTTGGGCTCTGATTTATTTTTTAAGGTGTTCATGTTTAATGATTATCTCGGATTTTGTTCTAAATTTCTAGAACCACTTCATTAAGTTGTTATAGGTAAGGAGAATCTATGGGGGTGTCTTGGGTTTGTTTAATTTTAGCGATTCAATCTTACAAATCAGCAATAATTACATCTTCCTCCTGACGACAAAAGATCTCATAGTTACAAACATGGGGCTTCGATTCTAGATATCTGGCTGTAAATGCTAGCATACTTAAATTCAACACCTTGTGATGGCAAGGAGTTTTAAACTCCTATGTTAGAGGGAGCTCCATTCTGTTCACAACATCAAATCTACAAATACTTCACCAACTGATGGGGGAGTTCTAAAATCCCATGTCAATTTGGTAAACCAAATTTTGAGGGGAGGCCTCTCTATGTATTGTAGTCTTGGTATGTAATAAGCAAAATAATTTGTCAAATAGTTTAGATACGTTTAAAATTATGCTCAGAGATTTTTACAAACACAGTGAACTGAAATTACCTAGTACATTGTGTTAAACAGTTTGACAATCAGCCCAAAATGTTCAAAGATTTCTCAAAACCTACTAGAAATGGCCTCGAAATCTGCAAGAAAACTGTACAGAATCCACAAATCACAGTTTTGGTGGATTTTCAAATCTTAAAAAATAAACATTTGAAATCTGCAAGAATAAATGTGACTGGATTTGCAATTCCTAGTTTCAAAGGGGTTGATTTGAAAACCACTTTCGCTGCAAATTGTGGGCTTCTCAACTTGTACGAAGTTTGTCAAGATTTCTCAGTACCTCTATGAAATTTGTCAAAACCTGCTAAAAACTCGCACAAAATCTTATAACAACCATGTACCCCTGTGAACAATAGTTGCGAACAGTAATCCGTGAACAATAGTTGTGAAGAGTGTTCGTGATGAACAGTAGACCACGAAAAGTAGTTGCAAACAGTTATCGCGATTAACAGTAGACCATGAAACAGTAGTCATGAACAGTAATCACGAATAGAGAGAGGATAAATAAAATTTGAATTATCTATTCTGAGTATTGAAGGATGATGTCACATGACTATAGGATGAGCTAGATATAAATTTTGCATGAGTGGATTAAAATCGGTGAAGGTCATTACTGCACCCTAAGCTATAAAATGAGTGCTATTAAGAACCATTGACAAATTTTCTATTTGAGGTTTTATATATATAGAGGGATAGCAGTGACTAATGTGACTGCAAATGAACCGGAAACTAGGGTTTGCATATGGAAAGAAACAAAAAAAAAAGTGATATCTTCTATTCCAAACTTATTGGAGAGAGAGGAGAGTACATTTTAATTATCTATTTTGAGTATTGAGGGATGATGTCACATGATTATTGGATGAGTTAGATCTAACTCTTGCATGAGTGGATTGGTGTTGGTTTATACAATAAAACCTTATACATTAAATACTTCTTAGATACTTTTCACAACACTGAGGATCTTATAATATCCCTTGTTAAAACTAGCTTATAAAATAAAACCTTATACATTAAATACTTCTTAGATACTTTTCACAACACTGCGGATTTTCTAAGCATAGATTCTTTTTAATTTTTGCAACAATATCATCTATATTACCTTTACATAGGGCTATAGATTTATGGATCCATTCATGGTTGGATTCTTTCCTTTTCTCTGGCAAGGGTATTATGGTTCTAAATGAGTACTTCCTAGGGATCTGGAATGTCGGGATTAAAAAAAGATATGAAATCTTTATTTAGACTAAAAGTACCACATTCTTGTAAAGCATCAACTCCTATCAAACAGTCATATGAAAGTATATCATGTTGATAAAACTGTAGTGTCCTTTCATATCCTTCTATTTTGATAGGTACATATGTTGTATATCTTGATATTACCTCTTTCTTATCAAAATTTATTTTTAAATAAGTTTCAGTCCAACAATCTGGAGGTATAGCCCTGGTTCTAAGCAAACTAATATTTGCTTCTGTATCTATCATTGCATCTATGGAGTAGGGCTTGATATTAGGAATGCAAATGTTGATAGTGATAAAAGGATTTTGGGCTCCTTTTATTGTACATACCTCAATATTGATTTCTTCTGTTGGAACTGGTTCTTCTTCCTCTTGGTGGCAATATCTGTTGATAGGCATCTTCAAGAAATTGATCATCACTTTCAGCTTCTTTCTTTTCTTTGGTTTCTTCTTCTACTAATCTTTTGTATTCATTAGTAGCTTTAGAAATCACTTTCTGTAAGAATTCTATTCTATTTCTTCTCCATATTCTCATAGTCTCAGGTGTTGGAATTATAAGATATGTGCTAGAATTAATTATCTTGGAATTCATTTTCCTGATCTTCTTTTGGAAATAGAAATGGAAAGCTTCTCCTAGGCGGAGAACATCTTCCCCTACCATGACCTCTTCCTCTGTAAGGAATTTGTCTTTGGCGTATGCGTCCTTGTATTGGAGGCCTTGCTAATGTATGCATTGATTTAGAATTCTTTTGTTGATGTGACCATCTTTGCTTCTCTTCTTCTTCTTCTTCCTTTCACGAGCTTCTTTTTCAACTTTTACTGTATTGAATACTTTCTTTCTAACTCTCTGACTTTCTGTGAGAGATAGGTATCTTCTTAGCAGCATCCCATGGGGGGACAATCTTCAAACTCACTTTGCCTTAGTTTCAATTGCTTATATAGAACTTCAGAAGACACAGGCATTAGAGGGTGAGGAAATCTAGCAATCATATTAATGAAAGAAGGAAATGAATCTATAACCAGATTCTATACTGTCTATAATTTGAGTTAGTGTGTTTCTACCATATTAACTTGGAATTTCTCTTCCGAAGATATGTATGACACATCAGAAGAATAACAATAAGAATCAGTAGATTAAACAATAATCTTGATCCGTGATGCCTTTTGCTGCAAGCATATTTATTTTTTATTTACCTTTTTTATGTATCTTTCCTTTGGGCACTCATTTGCATAGTGTTTGCCTTTACAAATAAAACAAGTTGGTATGAACTTTCTTTTCTTTCCCATATATTTATTTTTTCTGAAATATTGCTTTTCTGTATGGGACATCTTTAAAAGAATATTGATTCTTGGAAAACTTGTATTTACTGTCTTTTCTTTGTACTTATACTGACCCTTCCCCTTTGAAAAAGACGAACAATCCTTACAGGGTTTCTTTGTTCGATACTTATTTGGAGTGGGTCTGCAACCAAATGGATCAATATCAATTAGCTGACAAAATGTTGGTTCCTAAGGCTTTCTGGGCCTTGGCAAGCTTCTTTACGGTCTTGCTTTTCTTGACATAGACGAGCATTTGTCTCATCTATAATTTGATTTATGGCTCCGAGACTTAATTCTTCTGTAGTCCTTCCATGCATTGCCTTTTTATATTCTATTACAAAATATGCAGGGAAAGATTCTATGTATTTGAGTCTTATGGTAGGATCATTTATATTACCAGAGTTATAGTAGAACTTTTGCATATAGCATTGATAATATTTTATCCTACTCATATCACATAATCTGGCTTTCAAGAATAAAGAAGTATTTCTAAGCTTGTCATTATCGATCGTGCCTAGAAATTATTGAATTAAAGCTACAGTTAATGAGGCATATCCACCATTCAATATTTCTTCTTGGTGCAGATTAGCATCCCACCATTCTTTGACTATACCAACAAAGCCATTTGCAATTACTTCAGCAATAGTTTATGGGATCCTTTTTATATAATAAAAGCTAAGAATTTTCCCATCCTATAATACCATGTATCAGTTCTTTAATTTGTTCTAGAGTAGAACAATCCAATTTGTACCAATTGGGTTGCAAGGTCTGTGTCCTTGCAGTATGATGCAGAGGCTCAAATGTAGATGCTTTAGAAGTTTCTTCCATTAAAACCATACTTTCTGCTTCTTCAGGGAGAATCTTAGCCAATGATTATCAATCCTTTGTTTGGAGACTTTTTATCAGTAAATAAACAAAGGACTATTCTGTAGAAGAATAGCTTTTATGGCTGTGTTGAAGATCCAAAAGAATTAACAAATTCTGTCCAGGAAACTTTTTGAGACCAATCTGGTTCAATCTCATCTGGATTTTTTGTGTGCTCTAGAATTTTTTCTATCTGTGGAACTATCTCAGGAATAGGATTGACATGCTCTTGGACTTGATCAACTTTGTGGGTTAACTCAATAGAGAACTCATGTAACATGTGCAGGCTATTTTGGAAAATCTTATGGGTGAGTACCAATCTTTGAAGCAATATCTTTTTAGTATCATCAGACTGACTAAAAAGAGGTTTAACTATATCCATAACTTCCCTAAACACAATTTTAGGAATATCAGGACAAATAGATATATTTTTAGAAGTATAAGTACAAGAAAAGGCATAAGTTTTCCAAGAATCAATATTCTAAACATATGTCCCATACAAAAAGTAATATTTCAGTAAAAACTATAAATATATGGGAAAGAAAAGAAAGTTCATACCAACTTGTTTTATGTTGTAAAGACAAACACTATGCAAATGAGTGCCCAAAGAAAGATACATGAAAAAGGTAAAGCAAAAATAAATATGCTTGCAGTAAAAGGCATCACGGATCAAGATTATTGTTTAATCTCTGATTCTTATTGTTATTAGCTTTTGATGTGTCATACATATCCTCGGAAGAGAAATTCCAAGTTAATATGGTAATGAACACACTATACTCAGATTCAGACAGTACATAATCTGGTTATGATTCATTTCCTTCTTTCATTAATATGATTTGCTAGTTTTCCTCACCCTCTAATGCCTATGTCTTTTGTAGTTATATATAAGCAACTGAACTAAGGCAAAGTGAGTTTGAAGATTGTCCCCCCATGGGATACTTGCTAAGAAGACCTATCTCTCACAGAAAGAGAGTTAGAAAGAAAGTATTCAATACAAGTAAAAGTTGAAAATGAAAAATCGTGAAAGGAAGGAAGAAGAAGAAGAGAAGCAAAGATGGTTACATTAGAAAAAGAATTCTGAATCAATGCATACATCAAGAAAGGCCTCCAATACAAGGATGCATACGCCAAAGACAAATTCCTTACAGAGGAAGAGGTCATGGCAAGGGAAGATGTTCTCCACCTAGGAGAAGCTTCACCATTTCTATTTCCAGAAGAAGATCATGAAAATGAATTCCAGGTAATTAATTCTAGCACATATCTTATAATTCCAAGCACCTGAGACTATGAGAATATGGAGAAGAAATAGAATAGAATTCTTACAGAAAGTGATTTCTAAAGCTACTAATGAATACAAAAGATTAGTAGAAGAAGAAACCAAAGAAAAGAAAGAAGCTGAAAGTGATGATCAATTTCTTGAAGATGCCTATCAACAGATATTACACCAAGAGGCAGAAGAACCAGTTCCAACAGAAGAAATCAATATTGAGGTATGTACAGTAAAAGGAGCCCAAAATCCTTTTATCACTATCAACATTTGCATTCCTAATATCAAGCCCTAATCCATCGATGCAATGATAGATACAGAAGTAAATATTAGTTTGCTTAGAACCAAGGCTATACCTCTCAGATTGTTGGACTGAAACTTATTTAAAAATAAATTTTGATAAGAAAGAGGTAATATCAAGATATACAACATATGTACCTATCAAAATAGAAGGATATGAAAGGACATTACAGTTTTATCAACACGATATACTTTCATATGACTAGAATTGATAGGAGTTGATGCTTTACAAGAATGTGGTACTTATAGTCTAAATAAATATTTCATATCTTTATTTAATCTCGACATTCAGATCCCTAGGAAGTACTCATTCAGAACCATAATACCCTTGCTAGAGCTAAAGGAGAGAATCCAACCATGAATGGATCCATAAATCTATAGCCCTATGTAAAGGTAATATAGATGATATTGTTGGAAAAATTAAAAAGAATCTATGCTCAGAAAATCCTCATGCTTTTATTGAAAGAAAAAAGCATTACTATTCATTAGATCTACAGTTTTAGAAAGATGAGAAAGGACTCTAATGATATGATTCCTAAATTCAGAGCTCATTATAAAGGCATGATCCCTTTCACTGAAAGAAATGAATGTTATGAAGAAATAAAGAAATTAATCCAAGGAGGATTTATCAAAGAATCTAATTCCTCTTGGGCATGTGCAGCTCTTTTATGTAAATAAAAGGAGTGAACAGATTCGTCAAAAGAAAAGGCTTGTTGTTGATTACAAGCCCTTGAATAAGTTTGTAAAATCCGTTTGCAACATCCTATTCCAGCTAAGGATGACTTATTATCCAGAATCAAAGGTTCAAAGGTATACAACAAGTTTGATTTAAAAAGTGGTTTTTGGCAAATATTCCTCAAACCAGAAGATACCTACAAAATAGCCTTTGTAGTACTAGGAGGACAGTATGAATGGAAAGTACTTCCATTTGGATTAAAACTACACCATCAATCTTCCAGAAAATGATGGACAATATCTTTGGTGAGTTAGCTGAATTTCCTGATAGTCTATATTGATGATATTTTAATATTTTCTAAATCTCCCAAAGAGCATATTGAACATCTACAAAAGTTCTATGAATTTGTTTATCAAAATGGTTTGTGCTTGTCTCCAACAAAGAATGGAAATCTTCAAGGATGAAATGGATTTCCTTGGAATCACAGTCAAAGATGGCTCTATTGAGATGCAATCTCATATTGTTTCAAAAATTCAAGAATTTCCAGATCAGATAATGGAAAATAGAACAACTGCAGAGATTTCTTGGTTGTATCAATTATGTTGTTGGATTTTACAAGGATATTGCTGCAGATAGAATTCTTCTCAATTAAAAGATTAAGAAAAAATGCTTCCAGTTGGTCAACAGAAATGACCCAAGCTGTGAAAAGAATCGAAAAACAAGTTCAGAAACTTCCTGCTATGTCCTTGCTATGACAAGGATTGAAGATCATAGAAACAGATGCAAGTGAATGTTATTGGGGAGCTTGTACTAAAAGAAAAAACAAGTAATGGTAAAGAAAAAGTATGCAGATATGCATCTAGATCTTTCCAAGGTTCAGAAGGTCAAATACCATTCAGCTCATAAGGAGATTTTAGTTGCTAAGAAAGCTATTAAAGCCTTGTTATTTTTCATAAAGAATGAACATTTCATTCTGTGTTCTGATTTAAAAGATTTCAAAGCTAGACTCAATAATGGAGATCCTACTAACAAAACTACATTCAACAGACTCCAGAGATGGGGAATGTGGTTTGATAATTTCAGCTTTGAAATTAAGCACATAAAAGGTAAAGATAATTCTCTAGCTGACTTTTCCAGTAGAGAATTGAATCATTCAAAAAACATAAATCTCACACAGGTAATCCATGAATTTGTTGAAGCTATATGGCAATATTCTAACTGCCAAAACTATCTTGAGTCTCTAAAAAGAAATGATAATGAAATGTCATATGAGGCACAACATTTGTTTCTTTCAAGAGGAATCATTTCAGTATCACCATACAATATGACAGAAGTAGCATCAAGGTTTATAGATCCTGAAATTCCTACTTCAGAATTTCATACCAGACAAGAACCTATGGTTTTCTGCACATTACAATGGCAATGGAAACATTCAAGGCATGTGGAACCTCCTCCAGATGATATTCTCGTTGAAGGAATCAGGCTAAGACAATTGGTCCCAAGACCAAATACATTATGGAGGTTTGAATTTTCTAAGCTATGGCCTGAGGGACATCCTATTGAGAATGATGCATGGAACAGACCAAGCACTCCAAGAGATAGGCAGTATATTGCTAATCATTTCAAATATTTCCTTTCTAGATATCTGCCAACTAAAATTTCTAATAGCCCTTTGCTTAAAATGCATCCTGATACTGTTAGAAATATTTTAATTAATTGTAAGATTCCCTGGTATGTAAAAGAATCCTATTATTTTAAAACTAACATTTTACAGGGACACCATTCTAATCCTAATGGACAATTATGGAGAAAAGATTTATCTTCTGCCATACCATGAATGTACATCCTCCTGCACCTGGTCATTTCCTATAGATTCCAGATCATTATCTTTATCCATCACGAAGACATCTAGCCTCAGATAATGATGGAACATCTTCAGTATCCAGACTTTGGTATGAACGTAACACTCGTGACCACTATATTGCTGAAAGAAGAGATTGGGAGGAATCATCCAGCTCGTCTGATAGCGACAACAGCCCTAGAGTCCATTTCAGTCCTTAGAAGCTATGATGACAGGCTTGTTATCATCTGTCAGTTTCTTGTACATTAAAGTTTTGAGATGACTTCTCTTTAGTCATTTCGAAAGCATGGTGGACCTCTCACACTTCCTAAAGGTGTCTTGTTGAGTGGCATGTACTCAATATTTTTCTTCCACTTTTCTTAAGTGGGAATCTTCTTGTCTACCTAGGTTACCAGTTCCCGGTTTCCAGGTTGCCCTTCTATCCAGTGAAAAGCCTCTCGCATTCCTATAAATATGGATGTTGAGACTCAGTCACTACATCAGAGAGTTATGAGTTTTAGCAAGGGATGTTATAAGATCCTCAATGTTATGAAAATTATCTAAGAAGTATTTAATGTATAAGGTTTTACTGTATAAGTGGTATCAAAGCTTGGTCTCTATGTAATAGAGTGTTTTGAAAGATAAATAAAGAAGATCTTTGCAAGATTTATATCTGTGTGCTTCTTTCTTAGTACTTGGTGTATGGTCTATTTTTATTCATCTGTGAAGTAATTTTATATCTCATAAGCTAGGCAAAGAGGTGAGCCTCCCGTCTTGTAAGTCGACGTGGATGTGCGTAGTTTTAGGTTAAAGGCCGATACCGTAAGCCCTGCTAAAGAGTTGCTTATTTGTAATAGTCATGGAGTTTAAAGATCATGCAAGTATTCAAGGAGAACATGAAGAACAAGATCTTGTAATTATATCTGATGTCTTTCCCATTAATTATGTAGTAGATATACAACAAGAGTTCAAATCCCTTACCTGCATGGAAATTGCCAAAAATCTCGTATAATCAAGTCTATGATAAATTAACTGCTTTTCATTTGATTGTTGCTACTACTTTAAAAACACCAAGAATCTATTATTCAAGTTTCCCAAACTAGTAGTCATGAGTATGATATACCTCTAGTGGATTCCACTGACATACAGTCACTAAAAAAACAAAAAACTTTTAAATTTGCTCATATAGGTTTTGTTCAAATAGGTATTACTCCAATTTTCTGACGTGGCCTAAATGCCTCTGTTTTATGTTGTTTAATGGTTGTTATTCAAACTGGCCTCCATAATGGTCTGATATCTTTTGAATTTTATCCAAACTATCTTGTAAGCCTACAAAAAGAAGATTTATTAAAGCAAGTCTTGCGTCTGCATCTTGCTACCACAGGTCTACATATGAAACTTGGAGCCTATTCCTTGGCTATCCATTATAAGGTTATTTATTGCCCTATAAACACTATGTATCCTGTCGTCAAGCATGGTCTCTCCAAAGGTTAGTAGCGTGGTGAGTCACACCAGTATTGAAAGCCATAAAATTGAGCCCGAACTTATTTTGTGGTCTCAAATCAAAGTCCCAAAAGAATGGACACTGTCTAAAAGATTCATTGAGAAATACCAGCCCAGATCAAAAAATGCCACATCTATAAATGAATCCAAGTCAAATGTAACTCTATCTTTCAGATCTAAAAATCCTGCATCTGAAATGTCTAGATCTAGTTCTTTTAGATCAAATACCTCTTATTTCTCTATAGCAAAACCGTCAAGAAAATCTATGAAAGAACAGACTTATATCTGTAGTCATAATAGTTTGATTCATGATCCAAACACTGATTATCTTTGGTGTAAGGACTGCGATCAAATTATAAAGCAAAAGTATGTCCCTTCTAATGGTCCAACCATAAGTATGGCTTCCAAAGAAACAAATACCTCTGTCTCTTTTCCATCCTTAGACAGTAGTGAAATATTATCTTCTGATGAAACCCAAAAAGCTATCTTTTTGGTACCAGAGAACTGTAGATAGACATGTAGACACTTCTGAGTCTTCTAAAATGTTAAAGTGGACAAATAAAGTTGTCAAGTCTGTCCATGATTGACTACAATCCCAAGAATCTATTTTTGCAGAAATGGAAAAAACCTTGAAAGCCATAAAACTTCACCAAAAATGAGATATAAATTCTGCTCTTAGATTATTAAACTCTAAAGTTGATGATGTCTCTAGCCATATGAGAAAATCTGATAAGAGTCTTGAAAATGCTTGCTTTAATGCACCTTAAGCTATAAAAGGAGTGACATTGACAAACCATTGACAAATTTTTTATTTGAGAGTTAATATATATTCAAAGCGATAGATGTGAAAAGTGTGACTACAATTGAGTTAGGAACTAGGGTTTGCAAGGTGGAATTGGTAGAAGGTCAATGTAGGTTAAAGTGGTGAAGCAAAGTAAAGGAGAAGATAGTGAGAGAGGCTATTGCACAAGTAGAAAAATGACAAAGGAAAGGAAAAAAAATACTAGTTCTACACCAACAGTAGTAAAACCTTTAGTAAGGAAATTGATAAGGGTGGAGGAAGAAGAAGAGCATGATACAAATTTTATGAAGGAACCAATGGGCTTCCTTATAAAGGTTGAAGAAGGTGAAGATACGAACACACACAACTATACTTCATGATGAGAAGATATATAAGAAGCCAATGGTAGAAGATTTGAAAATGTCATGGTTAGATGGAGAAGGCAATGAGAACATTGGAAGATTTCTTATAGTATACAAGAGTGCTTAAGCTTTGGGAATTACCATACTTTGGTACACTTGAGGAGATTACCGATTGGATCTTACCTAGAATCCAAGGGGGAAATTGAAAGGATTATGTTAGTAGGATTAGTATTCATAGGGGTTGATGTTGATTTTAATTAATGAAATCATTTCGAGACCAATTTTTCTCCTTTGAATGTCAATGTTGCTAATAATATGAATGTTAAGACCTCTAAATATGATCATTGGAATGAAAATAGAGAATATTGTGATCATGATGTTGAGAATATAGAAAATGTGTCACAAACATCCCTAATAAAATGTTCAAATACATAAACATATTGAAATTTGCATGTCAAAATCTACCTCCTAATGTAGTCATTTTCCATATTCACTCTAATCTATTAATAATAAAGATTCTCTTTCTTCCAATGACACTTATATTATTTCTCATGTTCCTTGTATGCCTCAAAATGTTGTTGCTTCTTAAGTGCTTCCTATTCCCCAACATGTCTCTATTGCTTCTCAAAAGTTTCTTATTCCTCAACATGCCTCTATTTCTTCCCAAGTGCTTCCTATTCCTCAAAATATTATCTTTCTTGTAAAGGTTCCTTCATTTCTCAAACATTATCCAATCCTCAATTTCTTCCAATATCTCAACATATTTCTCAACACCCATTCATTGGTAATATTCCTTCTACTTCTCAACTTCTAGTTTCTAATATCCATCAACATGTTTCACATGGTACCTAGCTTTCTATTTTGTAAAATTCTTCTATTCTTGCTTAGGATACTTCTATGCCAACCCCTAAAATGTCTTAGATATTATGTATGTATTGTATGACTTGAATATTAAAATAAAACTCTTTCTCAAGGTTCTCAAAATATAAATATTAGGGTGACTTCAAATTTGATATTATTTGAAACATGTTGGCTATAAAGTGCCTGTGTATCCAATCTTAATAGGTTTTTTTGCTCCATATTTTGCATTGTTTAATAGAAATGGAGATTCTTATCGTCATATTATAACAATATGCTTCTTGGCTATAATGTGCTTGTGTATCCAATCTCAATAGGTTTTGTTGCTCCATATTTTATATTGTTTAATAGAAATGGAGATTATCATCACCATATGATATCAATATGCTTCTTGCTTAGACTTTGCTCATGATGATAGACTCTTGTTTAAGCTATTTCCTAGAAGATTAAATTATCATACACCTGATTGGTTTTATGTTCTTTGAAGAATTTTTTCACATTCATTCACAGTTTCTTGACTCATTTTCCAAATGATAATTGGAAAAATTTATTAACGCAGTTAGGTCAAACTAGAGAAGTGTCTAATGAGCACATTAGATACTATGCACTTAGGTGTAAGATTATGGTTACCAAAATGAGTTATGAGCCACCTGACTTTGATAGTTAACCAATATGTACTTGATTGGTATTATTTTCTCGCAAGAAGATTTGTACATTCATTCACAACTCTAGTTGATTTTTTCTTTGATCATTTTCAAGTTAATATCGACTAGAAAGTTTCATTTCTAGAGTATCTTCAAACTAGAGAAGGAGCCAGTGAGCATATTTGATATTTTGTGCTTAGGTTCAAGATTATGGTTACCAAGATGAGTTAAGAGCCACCTAACACTAATATTTAGAGCCTATTATTTTTATAGTTTTCTTAACTATCAAAGCAAAGGTCATGTTCGTTTTTTGTACCTCTTTTGATGAGCTTTAACTTGTTATTATGGAATGTTATATCAAGCTGATGGATGCAAATATTCTTAAGTATCCTCCCAATGCTTCTACATTTCTAAATAGGTCAAACTTTAAGAATGGAATAAATAATGATAGATTTCCAACCAAGAACGATCATAGAAATGAAGTCAATATTATAGAGCAACCATCTCAAATGTTCATCTTAACTCAACAAAGAGGGCGTAGATGCACCCAACAAAAAATATTGGAAGAATTTACTTAAGTGCAATATGATTACCTTAGCTCCAATAAAGGAGTTGAATTATTCATGACACTTGCCTAGATCTTATGACCCCAATGTAGTTTTGGCTATCATAGATTTCAAGCACATGTAATAAATACTTGTATGTATTTGAAGCTTCAAATACATGATCTCATCATTGACAATCAAATTCAATTGGATGGAACAAGCAATAACTTGAATGCATTCGTAGATTCCCCAAATAACAAAAATCAATCAAATGACAGAAAAATTCCATTCAGTAGACAAAAGAAATTATAAAAAATCTATCAAGGAACTATATAATACAATCACTTAATGGTTTTAATAGGGTGGGAGATATGTTATGGTATACTACTAGATTCACCCTATAGGTTAGCCCCAATTCAATCATTATATGGGTTAGCACTAGTTTACCCATATGTTAGCATTGGTTTTCTCTTCCATCTAAACCAGTTCACTAGCCTCCTATTACTTAAATACAATATCCTAATAGTTTACCTCTAAAGGTAGGACACTAACCTCCTATTACTTGTGTAATATCCTAAGAAGTTACTACCTTTGTAAAAACTCTACTCCTTATTATGTATATAATTTAATGAACCACCAATAGTATCCTCCCAATAAACCCGATAGGCCTAGTTAGTCATTCTACACTCCCACTTAGTGGCTCATTATTCCTTGAAATCCTTTGGTAGTGAACGCCCCCCAACTTGTCTTATTTTGTTTACCACCCAACCCCACTCCTTGTTTGTCTCAAACTGATTAAAATCCATTCTATGCTTTGACAAGTCATACCCTCATCTCCACACTTATTCTTATCTTGCTTCACTATATTTTGTTCAGGTGAATAACAAGACTATATATCAACACAAATACAACTACTAACAAAACATCACTCTCTTTATCACCATTAGTCTCATTCACTCATATGAACGACTATATTTTAGTGCCAATTCTACCACTAGATCAAGTAGCCACTATAGAATTTATTCTATATACCTTTTGATATAAACTATAGACTAAATTTTATAGAATTTATCCTATTCATTATAGAATATAGCCTACAATATATAGACTATAGACTATAGAGTAGACCATAAGTTGTAGTATATAGACTATAGTATAAATCATATTCTATAGACAAGAGTATATAAACTATACACTATAGACTTTTTTCTATGGACTATAGACTATTACATATATTGTATGATATAGACTAGAATATATAGACTTTATTGTATAGACTATACATTAGACACTATATACTATGGACTAGAGTATATAAACTAATGATTTTAGAGATTGTAGACTACACTCCATCTATATTACCTTTGTTACTATCGCATCATCTCTGCAATCTTACATCTCTTACTTATCTTTTGGCTGGCCGGATACCCACACTGGGCTACTACCCTTAGCCTTTGACTACATAAACTATAGATGGTTTGTAATGTCCCTTTTTGGGCTGAAAATGGAGAAAATGGGTTCACTGGATATCATGAATTGATCTGATCTAAAAACACCTTCAAGCACAAACACAACAACTGAAAATAGTTGGGAATGTCTTAAAATGATCAACCAATACAAAATATGCAGTCTCCTAGGGTAGTGAACTTCCTATGAGATTCGAACTACTTTTCACTATGCAAATCAATGTAGAATGCCACAAAATAATTTATCTAGCCATGGAAATATTTATGCATCACAAATACATAAAATATTGAATAAATGTATGATAATCACAACTAGAATTAAATATTTATGACAGTAGTAGTTCAACCAAACTGAGGGCTAGGAAAAATAGCAAATTCTCATCAAGATTCTCCAAAGTTCAGCCTACGGCTTTATAAATTATGTCAAACAAGAATATCAAACCAAAATAGTGAAATCATCCTTGGAACATACCAAAACCTCCACCCATACAAGTCACCTAGGGTAATAAGGGGGAAAACCAGCAATAAACCACTTTGAAGAACTTTGGAAGCATTTGTATGGGATTCCCCTTAAGCTTGAGGATTTTTCATTCCTTTATCTTCTAACAATTGAGGTTTCATCCCCAAAGTTGATCCACACTAAAGGTTTTCATCTTTAGTGGAGAGTAAGGCATGTCATGCACAAACTCAAGATATCAATCTTCAAAATAAACATGCATAAAACCCTTTTCAAATGAACCTCCATGTCATATCCTCAAGTGGCGCCATCGTTAAAATAGAATCCCAAAACATATGTCGGCCTTCAAGTAATTTTGATTTAATGTAAATTGAATTAAATTTTATTTGCAAAGTAACTATTGTAATAAATGATGTACAGATCCTAATATATAATAAGACGCAAGCAACAAAGCATATGCAATATAAAACCCTAAGCAAAAAGGAGAGATAGGGGGACTTAGTTGATTTTTGAATGAACGGGAAGTGATCTGGGTATGAAATGAAATGATGTAAACTGGAATAGACTGGAGGTTCTGAGATTTGGAACTGTGCCATACAGGATCGCCCACTGGAGGATAGGAGCACCCAGGTGTCTAGTGTCCATTTGGTCTGCTAGTTTCTTTGTAGAGATGCTCATAGATCTAATCTTTTAAATGCACAATAAGCTTTGTTATTTCTATTTTTTGTCACTTTATGATTTTATTATCTAATATACGAATATACCTATAACCTATAAGAAATAAGTTCACCTGCACATACCCATAAATCACATCAAACCTAAAAAGGAAAATGCATAATGGGGAGTCGAAATGACCCCGGAGATCACCTGAAGAGTGAAATTATGATCAAGCACTACACTACATCTCAGACTCCATGTAGTTCTTGTGTGTGTGTGTAGAAATGATGCCCTAGGATGCCCTTGTGCAAGTTGCACAGTGATAGCGGGCTAGATCTAGAATGTAGAAATGTATAGAATGTGTGGATGGAATAGAATAACTTCCCTTTCATATGTTGTGTATGTCAGAAGTGATGCAATCCCTTGTCCCTTGAATGAGTGCTAGATGATGCCTTTGATGCTCTTATGCCTTTGAATGCAAGCTTAGGTGGTAGTATGTAATGCTTAGTGCTTGGTCCCTTATTTTGAAAACATAACTATGTATTTATATGATTCCCTTGTTTGAATTTCATAATTGATAACTGAAAGGCCAACCCAAAGTAGTAAAAAGTAATTAAGAAGTGAAAGGGGTCCAAAAGGATAAGAAAGAGGTAAAGAGGGAAGGAGCATACAGGAGAGCGCCTAAGGAGGACAGAAGCGCCTAGCACTGGTGTCCTAATTGGGTGCTAGTGTTTGAGGCCATATAAAAATAAAACAATTAAATTCTAGAAAGAGTGCAAGATGTATAAAGCCAATAAAAGTGTAGAAAACAAAGTAAAAGGCTAAAGGGAGTTGTCAATTACTAGTTTTCTTTCTTAGGAATCATGTAAATGCTAGCATGCTTTTAGGACCTAGAAATGTACCTAAGTGCATAGATTTTGTGACTACATTTTCCCCCCACTTTATGTTTTTGAGTGAATACTTGATAGCATAAATTAGTCAGAAGATGTGTACCTTATGATCCTGTAGAGAGTGTGGTGAATAGCATGCCAAGTGGACAAGTGAAGTGTGAAGTGATCATAATAGTGAAGCATGGAGACTAGGAAAAGGGAAGTGGACCCTAGGGGTGAAGAGTATGCATAGCTTGTACCTATTGTTGTAAGCTTGTATTTTTTATGTAGGTTGCTTCTTGTTGCGTATTAAGGACAGAACCTATGCAAAAGAAGAGTGAAAGAGTAGTCAAAGTCTTGTATATGAAAAAACTAAGTAAAGTATGTATAAGTATGTAAAAGTGTGAAAAGGTATGTAAAAAGGAAAGTGTGCACCTGATGTATAAGAGTGTAAAGGATAGAAAGATGTCCTGAAATGCTTGCAAGGGGGGGAGTTTTTTGGGGTGATCTCACGCCAAGAGTGAGTTTTTTGGGTGATCTCATGCCAAAAGTGAGTTTTTTGGGTGATCTCACATCAAGTGCGAGTTTTTTGGGTGATCTCACGCCACAGGGAGAAGAGTGTTGGGGAGAGAGGTCTAGTTTTACTCTCCTTCCATGACTGCTTCCCGAATGAGCACCACTATAGATGGTATGTCTCATTCTGTTCTTCTGTTGTTCTGTATTGTAACTGATTATAGGAGATAGAATGCATTTTGTATTTGGAGGCAAGTTCCTGCTACTGGAGAAATGTGTTGTAAACTATGAAGACTGTGTTGAACTAAGAAAATTCCTTGTTTCTACCCCCAAGACATTAGCGCCTAGGGGAGGACAGGAGCACCCAGGTGCTAGTGTCTGGGTCTAGGTGCTAGTTTTGTATTGTGTGTGAAGTCCAAGTCTGATTCTAGATTGTTCCATGACTGTATACCTGTGTTGTTTCAATACTATGTTGATCTTAATTGTAGCTTTGAGATGTTGTAGGGGTGATTTGTTCACCCAATGTATGCCCCCCTCATTTGGGTGCATGCGACAACTGTAGGATAATGCAGGCCCAAAGGAGAGGACTTGATGTTGATCTGAAGTGGATACCTACAGGGTAGGGGATGTGTCATGGTAGAAACCAAGGCACATGCAAACAAAGTGGGCTAGTAACAAGTGTTAGTAAATAAAATTAGCTAACATGCAATAAAAAATGTAACAATCAAGTGTTGCAAACAAGATAGAATGCGAAAAATGGGTTTCAACATGGGACATCACTCACAATGTCACAAGACAATTAGGGCCGAAGTGGCCAAAATCATACAATGATCACACAAGACATAGGGCATAGCCCACAAACAATACAATAGCAAACAATAAGCAAATTGTATCAAATAATTATGGTTGTATATAGTCATGCAAGGAAAATGCTACATATGAAACACCCGTTAGCACATGTTAGAAAGATAAATAGTATGTCAAAGTGTGTATATATCAGCGAAAACTAAAGTGACTATAATGAGAAGTAGTGAATAATGTAGCAATAGAATTGTAATGTGTAAAATGTGAGAGTAGTAAAGTAGATGCCTCCAGGAGCCTTAGTGGGAACTGGAAAGGGAGTCAGTGTTGGGAATCATGCATCATTTTGTAAGGATTTGTAAGAGATCCACATTCACTTCCAGAGACCAAGTGAATGTGCATGTGTGTATATAGAAAAAGATAATGACATACTAAATATTTGTCTAGCATAGTAAGAAAAGTGAAACATATAAGTAGTATAAGCAAGAAAGAGTAAATGTAACCAAGATATGCAAATGTTGTGATGATTTGATGGCATGGTATGTAAAGATGTGAAAGATGAAAGGATCCATGTTTCCCATAGCAGATGTGCATGAAATGAGGTTTCATTTATAAATTCCCCCTCAGCAGTCAAGAATGAACCACAGAACAAGAGTGTGTCATCCGGAAATGGGTTTTTCAATGTGCGAGTAGATGTTAGAAAAGATATGTCATGAAGCATCAAGGTTTCTCATGAGTGTTGTAATGTGAGGTTCAAGTGATATATTGTGCCCTCAACATGGTCAAGTGTGAACCATAGCACGAGAGTGTGTCATAGGGTAATGATGACATACCAAATGTGTGTATAAGTGAAGTGAATATGCAATTTGAAATGGGTTATACATAGGTGCAGATCGTGAAGTGTAACAATTAGACACTAGAGTTTAGCTTGATAGTAATAGAAGGGGGGGAGTGTGAATCCCCCCAAGTGTATAAGGGTTGGAGATCTATGTGACCATGTAAGAGATAAATTGCGGTGGTGAAGGAGTTTGAAGTGTATCATAAGAAATATATTTTTGTCAACACGAGGTTAGGTAGCCAAGCAAGAGCATAAGACCAGGGTTGGATTTTGGGTTGACAGGAGGAAGTTTAAAGATATTAGCTATCACATGGTGAATTGGTTTGGTCTTGCTTGGTGAGTGAGTTGCTAATTTGGAGTTGGTAACATTGTGAAAACTTGATAGGAGGAGAGGATGGAGGATGGATTCTTAAAGGAGGTTGCTTAGTTGGAATGGGTAACATTGTAGAGGACTTGATAGGAGGAGACGATGGAGGACAGGTTTTGAGAGGTGGTATGACATTTGGTTAGATAGGTGGTTCCTTGACTTATTAAAGAAGGAATATTAGTAATTGTGGCATGATGCTCATTAGATATAGAGGGATCATATTTGGGAGCCCGATGGGATTTAACAATTGGAGATGTAGCATAACAATCATTGTCATGATGTTCATTAAGATCTATGATAATTGTAAAATGGGATACCTATGTATTTGGCAAGCCGGTAAAGAGGGTGTTAATAAGTAGTTTACAAGTTGACCAATTGGCAATTGAGGAGATCAAGAATAATATTATGTTGCTTAGCATTTAGATTAAACTTGAGAGGTGTTGGTAGCGATAAGACTTAGGCTTTTCTTATATGAGCACATGTAGAAGACATGGGATTAGAATGAAGTAGAGAAAAAGAACTAACATGGGATTGAGAAGCAGGCTTAAGATGTTGGATTTCAGCTGTGAGAGATGTAATCATGGTTTCCATAGCTTGAATTTTACCTTGAAATAAACAATGTAAAGCTTGAATTGACTTACAAATGGATTGATTAGTTGTGGTATCATGACCAATAGGGTCATCAAAGAGACAATCGAAGATGGCACTTACTTGTGCAAGTTGCATATTGCGAGGAAGATACATAGTGTCTAGGGATTTTTGGAGAACATCTTTACAAGGTGGGTGCATTTGAAGTAATTGATGCAAGGAGACTTTAGGAGCCATGAAATAAGATCAAATAGAGTAGAAAAAATAAGGATCCAAATGTTTGATCACGAGTGGGGTTCACCCAATGATTTAATGTAAATTGAATCAAATCTTATTTGCAAAGTAACTACTATAATAAATGATGTACAAATGTTAATATACAATAAGATGCAAGCAAAAAAGCATATGCAATATGAAAACCCTAATCAAGAAGGAGAGATAGGGGGACTTAGCTGATTTTTGAATGAACATCAAGTGATATGGGAAGATGAAATATTGGAATAGGTTGTAAACAACATCGTCACTATAAACTGGAGGTTCTAAGATCTAGAAATGTTGCAAACAGGTAGCACCTGGGAGAGGACAGAAGCGCCTTACATTGGTGTCTAGATCTGGGCGCTGGTGTCTAGGGAGATGTTGCAGATATTATCTTTTCTGTGCAGGATAGGCTTCGTAATTTGTTCTCAGTTTTTCACTCTAGATTCGTTATCTGATTTGCGACTATACCTGTAACCTGCAAGAGAGAAGTTCACCTGCACATATCCACAAACCACATTAAACCTAAAAAGGAAAATGAAAAATGGGGAGTCAGATTGACCCCGACAGTCACCCAAAGAGTGAACTTATGACTGAGTGTTGCACTACATCTCATACTCCATGTAGTTCTTGTGTGTGTGTAGAAATGATGCCCTAGTGCAAGCTACACAATGATAGCGGACTAGATCTAGAATGTAGCATTGTATAGAATGTGTGTGATGGAATAAAATGAACTTCCCCTTCCTATGTTGTGTATGTAGAAGTGATGTAGGCCTTGTCCCTTGTATGAGTGCTAGATGGATGCCTTTGATGCTCTTGTGCCTTTTAAATGCAAGCTTAGGTGGTAATATGTAACGCTTAGTGTTTGATCCCTTATTTTGAAAACATAACTATGTATTTATATGATTCCCTTGTTTGAATTTTGTAATTGAGAAGCGAAGCGGCCCAAAAGTAGTAAAGAGTAATTAAGAAGCGAAGGGGTCCAAAAGTATAAGAAAAAGGTGAAGAGAGACAAGAGTGCCTAGGAGGACAAGAGTTCTTGGCTCTAGTGTCCTGACTGGGCGCTAGTGTCAAAGGCCATAGAAAGATAAAAAAATTATATGTCGGCAAGAGTGCAAGATGTATGAAGCCAATAAAAGTGCAGAAGACAAAGTAAAAGGCTAAAGGGAGTTGTTAATTACTAGTTTTCTTGCTTAAGAATCGTGTAAATGCTAGTATGTTTTTAGGACCTAAAAATGTACCCAATTGCATAGATTTTGTGAATACAAATTCTATTTCTTCATTAACCTCTATATAGGCTCTCCAATCAAGGCTGGCCCATAAGGATTAGAAGTCCTTCCACCATTTTTTAACCAAATAAGAGGCCTTCATTCCCAACTCGCTATTAAAGTATTTAAAAATACTTATACACCATTACATCAAGTAGAATTCATCATCCATTGAGCCAATATTGACCCAAACAAAGACATAATGGGAACTAGAAGAAATATGAATGTGATTCTCATTATGTCTCATTCAAGGGACATTACATGATTGGTGGATATCTACCTACTTTTTTATCATCATCCTCCACTTCTTTTATTTTTCGAGGTACCCACCTTACCCTACTATCCTCGGGTTTTGATTATTTTCTCTTGTTGGATTTATGCCTACATGTACGCTCCTTGTCCTTGAATTCCTACCTATATTGTATTCAACCTTCAAGGAATATTTTATCTAGTTGGATACCCTTCTACCTCTACTATCCTTGTCTTTAAACCCAACCAAGTTTCCCTCGGCTTAACCTAAGATATTGGTGTCCTGCCTCCAGGCTAGATAGAAATGACTTCATCTCAAATAGCATTTCCCATACTGTTTATTCATGTATAGTAGGAGAAGTGTACTTGGTTCATTTTGCTTTAAGCTATATAGTGAGGAAATTATGGGTTATACCTATGTAGTGTCCCCAATGGAAAAGTTTCAAATCCCAAAGAGAACACCTACAATTCCTTATTTATAATAGCAATCTGAAAGAAGAAAATCTAGGATAATAATGTAATTTATCCACAAAATACATATCTGAAATACCCTAGATATGGCGAGTTGCTATAAAGACCAAAAACCCTTAAATCTGATCTTAAATTACTCAAATCTCATGCCAAAATATTTATGATAATTTAAAAATGCAAGAACACCAAAATATATAATTTTTAGGACCTAAAACAAGAGCTGGAATTTTATTTAAAATCTACAAAAGTACAACTTACAAAAATGGTAGGAAAGAAGTGATCCCAAGCCCAAATCCACTTAAAAAAAGTTGAATATGGCCTCAAAAATTATGGTAAAGTTGTTGGTGATGAGATCTGGAACAACCGTGCCCTAAAATGTGTCAAACTCCACCCACAAGGGTGTAGATAACCCTAGATATGGATGAAAATGAAGGTAGAAATCTGCTCAAACACTTTTGTCTTCAAACCCTAGCTAAAATGCCTCAAATTTGTAATATTGGGCCTTTAATCACTGTTGAAAATCTGAAATACTCCTTGAAAGCTCAAAAGAAACTCCTGAAATGGAGAATCTTCACACAAAGGATGAAGAGTTTTCATTCTTCAACCTTGGCAAGAGATGGTTTTCATCCTTTAATGTAGAAATGGAAGAGCAAGCAGCCCAAACCAGAAAATAGATGTCAAATTAGAAAAATATGTCAAATGAACCCCTCTTCACCTCCTTTTATACTTTTTTTCTCTCATTGGGAAGTGAGGTGTTCCATGTGGGATTAATAAAGTAAGGTTTTATTTTCTTATTTTAATATTATTTAATTTTTCCACCAACCTTTAATAATTAATTAAAGTACCAATAATAAGATGTACTTTAGTACTAAAATTAGATTATTAATTCCTCGTTTATTCTCCCCTTAGCCAACTGAATACAATGGAAAATAGAATAAAATAGGTTTTACCTACCAGTATTTAAAAATACATTTTATTCTTATAATTATATTAATAACTTCCCCCCAGATAATGAATTGAAATGGCCCAATTTAGAAATATGATTAATGTCCATTAATTTGAAAAAGGGGACATTACAGTTCTCCCTTCCCAAATTTACTTTCCTTCAAGTAAATGCAAGCTCACATTCCCAAGTACCATGCCCAAGAGGTAAAACATATCATATGCTCCAAAATCCTAGATCTCGTCCCTGTCAAATGAGAGAGCTCTTGCCAAATCTGAATTTTGAGTTTGAGCCTTGGTTTGTATGTAGCCCTCATGGTGCCCCATATTGCAAATTGTATCTTTTATTTTATCACTCCTTTTAACATGCTTCTCATGAGGACAACAAATCCAAAATGGTTTAGTATGCAGCAATAAATATGACATGTTACCAATCCTTCCATACCTTGGAGTGTCGTCAAGATATTCATTTCCTTTTACCTTTGCTCCTTCTACAATTAGTGTTTTCCCCTTTTACACTACCTCCATACCTTGTTCATATATGTTTTGAATTTCTTTGTGGCTCTTGCCGAACTCTAATCCATCATCTTTTTTATCTTCATTGACTGTTGTTAGGATAACTCCAGCAGGTTGAGAGTGATTATGGGCACCCAGAAATTCCCTTTCTTTATGGGTATGGCTTCCAACAATGTCATCCCCGTGTTCCTTCCCCAAATCTCATTTTTCTCTACTAATACTCAGCTCTATGTAATCATTAGATACCAACTATTCATCATCAAACACTGAAATACTTTTACCTTGGGTTGCATGCACCTTAATTTACTTCTCATTCCTTGACATGTGCCCCTTGATTTCTCCAAACCCTTGTGTCTTTATGGTGTTTTTTGGAAAATCAATAAATGGATCTACTTTGGTAATGGTGATGGGGGCTTCTAGGGCTCCCATGAGTTGCTCCTATTGAGAACTTCTATTCTTTTTGGTGCCCTTACTATTCTTCAACTCACATAAATCTTTGAAGGGCAACATCTCTCACACCCTAAAACTGAGGGTTGTGTATTCTTCACCCCATGCCTCTTTCCTCCATGTCACTTGGTGGATCTAACCCAACTGGTTCTTCTTTCTAGAGGAATTCGGCCCTAAATATTTGAGGAGGTTTAATGGAGGTCCTTACTTGACTTGATGAGCTTCCTTCACCATTATTTGTTTCTCCTTGGTTTGTTGATATATTATGTCCATGTAGAGCCTTATCCAAGTCCATAATAGATCTTGTCAATGTATCATGCATTTCCCTTTGATATTCCATCAAAATATGTTGCAACACCCTTTGGCTATCCCTTTGAGATTCCCTCAAATCCTATTGTAATTCCATTCAACTCCTTGTAATTACTTCTTACATAAAACTCAACTCATATGTAGGAGGATCTTTATGATCTTGATCATCCATAGTTCCTTTCCTTAAAGTTTGATTTCTTCTTTGATAGACCTGAGTTGATTTTTCCTTGTGCATCAAGATTTGATTTCTTATCACAGGCTAGCAAGGATCACCGCTCTGATACCATTGTAATGTACCCAATGGAGGATATTCAAACCCCATAGAGAAAACATGAACTTCCTGATTTATTGCACCAATATGAATGAAGAAATATTAGGATAATAATCTAATTTATCCACAATTTTCGAATCTAAAATTAACCTAGAAATGGTGAGATGATCTAGAATTCAAAAACCCTCAAATTTGATCTAAACTTAACCAATTTTTTTCCAAAATAAGAAAATTAATTATGCATGTATGAATACCAAAATATGTTTTTTTTGGACCCAAAATAAGTGCTAGAAATTTATTTAAAGTATGCAGAAGTGCAGCTTACAAAAGTGACCAGGAAGAAGTGATCTTGAGCTCAAATCCACTAAAACAAAGTTGAATATGGCCTCCAAAATTATGGAAAAGTTGTTGGTGATGAGATATGGGAAATCCATGCCCTATAATGTGTCAAAATCCACCCACAAGGGTGTATATAACCTAGATATGGCTGAAAATGAAGGTAGAAATATGCCCAAACACTCTTGTGTTCAAACCCTAGCAGGAATGCCTCAAACAACCTTGGGTCTTCAATCACTGTTGAAAATCTGAAATACTCCTTTAAAGCTCAATAGAAACTCCTGAAATGGGGGATATTCACACAAAGGATGAAGATTTTTCAATCTTCAACCTTGGCAAGAGAGGGTTTTCGTCCTCTAATGCAAATACACCAAAGGGTTTTCATCCTTCAATGTACAAATGGAAAATCAATCAACCCAAACCAGAAAATAGATGTTAAATTTGTAAAAGATGTCAAATGAACCCCTCTTCACCTCTTTTTATGCTTTTTTGTCTCTATTTTGTAAATGGGGTGTTCCATGTGGGAATAATAAAGTACCTTTATTTTCTTATTTTAATATTATTTTATTTTTCCACCAACCTTTAATAATTAATTAAAGTACTAGTAATAAGAATTATTTTAGTATTAAAATTAGATTATTAATTGCTCCTCTATTCTCCCTTTAGTCGGCTAAATGCAATGAAAAATAAACTAAAATGGGTTTTACCTACCAGTATTTAAAAATACATTTTATTCTGAAAATAATATTAATAAGTTGCCCCTAGATAATGAATTGACTGGGCCCAACTTAGAAATATTATCAATGTGAATTAATTTGAAAAAGGGGACATTGGAACCTATTACCCTATTTTTTGATCAAATTTACTCGCTCATGTTTCAAGTTAATGGAATGGTGGCAAAAAAATATGAAACTCCAAATTATGAGAGGGTTTAAGGCTACATGTCTATATGTGATGATGATAAATATAAGGGCGCAAAATATCCTCTCCACTACGAGCTTAATAACCTGCACAACAAAGAGAAGTTAAACAAGAAAAAGCATTAGTAGATAAGATGGTGGGTTTTCCTAACTAGGTCAATCCCCATAAATGATAACTTCCTAGGGATGGATGTCAACCCACTTTGATGAAATAGAGATAAATGATAATGAATAGATAGGATGTAGTAGATAACAAAGGGAAACAAATATCTGAAATATGTTAAAGATGCTAAGATGAAGATCAGATAATGATAAATGAAATAATCAAAACCAAACCTAATCGAGTCGACAAGGACCGAAGACTGACAGGTACAATCGATGACAACTGCAGCAAAGTGAGTCAAAATATATACAAGAAGGAAGATTTGCATCTGATGTTGAGATGTTACAGAGGATCTGGATATGAAGTTTGGGTGTTGGGGAAACAAAAAATATGCAAGAAAATTAAAAGATCTGATAAGAAAATGCCAAATCCATATTAGGTCAATTGGGTTGGATTGATGGCGAGTGGTGATAATGAAGATGGGATTTGAAGTTCCAAGTGTACAAAATAGAAAGACAAGAATTTTTGAGATGTTATAGGGGATGAAAAATAGGTATCATAAAGGGTGGAAATCAGAAAACAAGGCAGATGTAAATCAGGTCGACGACGACTGGGCGGAGTCAGCAGAGACCAAGGATAGATCTAGAGTTTGATGGGACAAAGTGGATAGGAAAATAAGTTATGAAGGAAGATCAATGATGGAAAATGCAACGAAATATCTCCAAGGCAACTAGCAGACATGTAGAACTGATGTAAAGGGGTGATTAAACAAAGGTGAGGGCTCCAAGCAAACAGTGGGGGGACTTAAATCAATCAAAAGACTTCAAATCTCCCAAGATGGCATGCAAGATCTCAAAAATAGCTCCAAGTTGATGGCTACAACTCCTAAGAAGATAAATAAACACAACAAAATTGCAAGAAGACCTTAATTATCAAAATTGCATCCTCTAAAGGAGGTATGTGTATACTTATAGGGTAGACAAAAACCTGCTAGGGTCACCATCGACTGCGGCTTACCCTTGATTTGGGTGGTGGAGATGGTGATCAACTCGATGCAAAGATCTGTGAAGGGAGTAGATTAGGGTTTCAAAATCTTTAGGTGAGTTAGGGTTGCATAGGGAGGATGAAAGGTGGTTGGAGGGTAGAAACACATTAAATGAGGGTAAGTGGGAGTCTAGGGATGATAAAAGGTAGTTGGAGGATAGAAATTAGGATAATAGATAAGCTTAGGAGTAATTAAATGTGATAAGGGGTGAATTAAGGGGGGATTAAATAATAGTAGGATTAAGATGGAATTAAGATAGAGAAAATAAGAATTAGATGGGATAAATGATATGTAAGAGGGGAAAATGAATTTGAATAGGAATAGAGGTATGTATGTACACGATGACAATGAAGGGGAGTGAACATGGAATGGGGGACAAGTGTACCAAACATTGGTGTCTACATTTTCCCCCTTTTGGCAAGTGGCTTGTGTTAAGAAAACCGCGAGACAAAAACAAGAATTAGTAGAAGATGATGATTGAGGTGCTCCCCCTCAAACTAGGGATCGATGACACAAAGAAGAATTGATCATGAGGTTAAAAGAGATAAATGATGGTCGGAAAGGATGAGAAAATATGCCCCAAGAAGATAATGATATGACCATTGCGACGAGGATAAGGATAAAAACAAAAAATAAAAACAAAATATGGCGGTGATTTTGGCATCACTTCAGTAGTGAAAAAAGTACCGCCTCAACGGAGATGATGTTAATATCCTACAAGCATGTGAGTCGGAGAAAACCACTCCAAGATGGAGGGAATCCAATCAGATGGATGTGCGATCTGTTGGACCAATGGTTCAAATGCAGACATCAAAAGTATGTGCAAGCAAATGAAATGATGGTCAAGGCAATGATATGACAAAATGTGGGGGTAAAAGCAGATGTGATATCCTTCATACGTGCGGAATCGAAAGTATCCATCCAGGTGGGAAAAAGATGGAAATAATCACCATAATGGTAGGATTAAGATAAGAGGTGGTGTCCTAAAAGGGAACACAAGGATGGTCGTTTAATGGGCTGCTGGATGCGATGAAAGATATGTGATGAGATAGATAGATAAGCCAAAAGATAGCCAACTGAGCCCAATGGGATGATTAAAGGTGTGTTACGAGTAACACACAATTCAAAAGTGGAAGAAAATATAATTTGATCAAGAGATTAGATGAAAAAATATGAGGGATGAAAAATAGGATTGGTTCGACGGTGATTGGATAGGGTCGATGAAGACCTGGCTTGGGTCGACAGTGACTGGGTGAGTCGACGATGACTTGGTCGGCACACATGTATAAGTGGCCGAGTCTACTGACAAAGTTCATTTGCATGATACAATTTTGACAATCGAGAGCTCTAAGAGGTATAAATATTGAGATTTGAGCGAGATGGAAGCTGGTGGAGGAGGAAGCGTCAGAGGTCCCAGAGAGTGGTAAGTTTGAAAACCTAACTTAGTTTCAATTTTTGTTTGAATTTTTATTTTTTTATTTTTTTTTAGATTGATGGGTGCCAAGGATTGGCTAGCGGCAACTGGGTGGGTCACCGTCGACCTAGAGTAATTCGGCTTCGACCAGAAGGGGGTTGACGTTGACTAGGTAGATTTTTGTTGAGGATGGGACTATGCTGAAACATTTGCAACTATAGAATATCAAATCCAAAACATGTAAATACATATCTAACAATCCCCACAAAATCTACAGCAATGGAAGTATAAACAATAATAATCCAAATCACACAAAAGTACACACATATAACACAACATGTATCGTGGTTCACCTAATGTGGGCTACATCTACCAAAGATAGAGATCTCATATATATAATATAACAAGAGATTACAAACCAACTCTTCTACACAAGAGTACATGTATCTCTACAATAGTATCTCTTCATCCCAAATCTCCAACCGGATCTTCCTGAGTACACTAAACCATGCCTCCATACTATCACCTGTGTCTCCTCTATATCTCTAATCAGATCTACCTGAGAGAACTACAACCGTGCCTCTGAAACACCACCAAATCTCACATACATGAAGCTACCCTGCATCTACCATTGTGCAACCAAGCTCTCATTGTACTATGAATATGCAAACAAGACCTCTAGAAGGGTCTACTAATGTGCAACCATAATTGTGCACCAAGAAATAAGTCTCTCCATCATCACTACATCAACCTATGCAAACATGAAGACAACTTTCTCTGCAATACTAGATTCCTATGGATCAACAATACATCATGATCTCATGGATGTGTAATACACGATCTCACAACATGTGGATCTACAAGAATGAGCAATAACAAGATCTCACAACAACATGTGGATCTAACAAGAAGAAACATTGAGTGTTTTACATACTATGCAAGCCATTACATGAGACTAAATAATACAAAGGAAATATAATAGAATATAATACCATCTTCTCACCAACAATGTACCTGCACTTTCCTTCTATTCAACTTCTCTCTATGAAAGCTCATATCTTCATGCTATCTAGTTTTTCTTTTTCTTCTTCTTCTTCATCCTTTCAACCAAGGATTGTGCTCTTCTTTTACATCTTCCACATCTAACCCTAGTTTTCTAACTTATATAAGCTTAGAAAAACTTAGGGCACAATATCCATGCAATTACATCCAATAGATTTTTTTTTAAATATATATATTAAATCATGTGAGTTATAAATAAAACACTCCCGCACAGGTAACTGATGTCGGTTACTTCCTGACCGATGTTGGTTACACTTGACTGATTACTACCTGACCTATGTCGGTCACTTTCTTACCCATGTTAGTTGATAACTGACCGATGTCGGTCACTCCCTGACTAATGCCGGTCACTGTCTGATTGATGTCGGACATTGTATAACCCAATCACTTTGTAATGCATGCTCTAGTGAAGCTATTTAGCTCCACAACCTAACAATATCCAACTTGGAGATAAATTTTTGAATCTTTATACCCGTACCTATACATCACCATCCTCTACACATCATGAAGACCATCTATTCTTTCCTTCAACAATTCTCTCAACAAATAAAAAACCAGGAAGATCAAACCATCTTCTAAAACTAAGAATATAAACCATGACTCACCAAACCTGCACAAAGATACAACTGATCTGTGACACCAAGCCTAAGCTCCCACTGAATCATAACACCATACCAATTGTTGGTATCAGGAAATCAAGCCAACCAAGCTCCTAATGCAATAAGCCATCATGACTAACACACTTGCAAGAGATCCCACTCAAATTGAAGTACTGGGCCTCTATCACATCCATAGCCATACCTATAAAACCAACCATGTTCTCCATCCATCTATCCATGTCTCCATACAACAACCAATGCAACTGACCAAGACAAATCAAATTGGAATATGCGAAAGCAAAACGAGATCCTAGGCAAAGACAACCCAAATGAGTTCTACATGCAACTAGTGGGTGATCAATCCACAAACACCTGAATAACTCAAAGAATCTAAACACTTCAATCTACAAATCCAACCCTGCATAAACAACTAGCATGTCCAAGACAACCATCTGTAGATAACATATCAATGGAATAACATAGTAACAAGAGGAAATATAAACATCCCCTAACCATGCTCAAAGGCATCCATGTATAAAACAAACATTTGCATCATCATAGACTCACAAAATAGAATCTATCCTCATGTACAAACTCACCATGTATATCCATCCTTATTACCAGGCTCTCCAAAAGCTCCAAGTTTGCCACCAACTAACTCCAAATTTGAATATGAATCATGTGTTAATCAATGTCAATAACAAACATCCATGCTAAACCATGCCACTAATACCAAGTGCAAATACTAGCAAACATGTCATTAACATACTCTGCACAATAAACCAAGATGAAAGCAAAACAAGGGCACTATCCAAAAATAATAAATAAACATTGTTGTCAAACATGTGACTTAACCGACCACGGTTACCCCTAACCGACACCGGTCTCTGTAATAGTCAAATTTTCTTTTCTACACCTTCAAACTCTGAAAAGTTTCTGTATCATCTAAAAATATTTGAATCAACCATCAACTGCCTTCCCTAAGGAATATCCAGGCACCACAAAATAAAACAAAAGTGACATCACAAAGCAATAAACTCAAAATACCTATAAAGTCTATGACTGCCCTCCAAAACCAAATTTTGCCTCCTGCCACTCTGAATAGTAGAAATTTTCTCTCACTCTGCATGTGCATCATGTATCCAATCCTGCAATTCCAACAACCATGTCTTGCTCCCACTAAACACGAAATCCCTTGCACTGCCTCTAACATGAAGCTTAAAAGATAATATGTCAGTGAGAAATAAAACTAGATGAAAGAACTATAAAATTGATTCCCTTTCTTCTTTGAGAATACTTATACATCACAGAAGTTTGGACTTCTTGTGAAGTAGGTGAATCACCTTCTTTCTATCCATGTGTACTATCATCTTCCGTTACCTGCAACTGTGTGTCTAAACATGAATTTTCATTGAGGATATCATCCTTAGACTAGAAACCCTTGTCCTCAAGATTCCAACACATCCCGAAAATAAAATTCAAGCCCACCAAATATCCATGGTGTAAATTTGTGCACACTATCCAAACATAATATCAGTTGCTCCAAACGAAATAAATAAAACATGAATCATATAAGATACCTGACTCAAAGTCTCAATGGACTAACCAAGCCAACTTCATCCTCTTTCTGATCTAAACCATGAAGTGATCTACACTGATCTCTACCATGTACACTTTGTGCAAGAAACTCGATCCTCCAAACCAGGACAAAACAACCATCTTCCCTCACCTACTGTAAAAAACCCTGTACAAATAAGTTTCCACAGAGACCGACCATGGACCATCCCCTAATTGACCACAGTTAGTTGACCAATACCGGTTCCTCTATAACCGACCTCAGTTCTCAGACCGATGTCAATGCTATTGGAATGAACCCAACACCACACAATTTGGCATAAAACATCACACTAGGTGCCTACTTTGACCAAAGCTGATAGTTGAGTTGAGCTAATCATTTCAAGAAGCATCTAAATCATACAAAACCAATACAACAATAAACCATGCAATAAATTGCATCAAGGTGAATTACCTCACCTTACCAATACCAAGATATTAACCCACATCTTCAACTAAAGAACTTACCTCTTTGATAGAAGCCTTGTCTTTTTTTTGTGTTACAACCTCTCTACTAAAGCCTCGCATGCATCTAACTACACCAAAGATACATACCTGTCTCCTTTTCTTTGTATAGATATGTAATCCAAAACCATGAATGTGCAATTAAACCGCATATGCACTGCAAAATCAAGATAGAACCATACCTCAATAACTAGATCTGTAATCTGACTACCGTGCTTATACCTCTAAGATCCAGGGACACCTCTAGCAAACAAGATACATTCCATGCATCTCTCCATTTCTTCAGATATGTGATTTTCTGTTAAAAACCAAGCTACCCAGTAACTGACCACAGTCACCCTGTAACCGACCACAGTCATCCTGTAATTGACCATGGTCACCCCGTCTGATGTTGGTTGCCACTTAACCAATGTCGGTCATTGTAATTTCTAGTAACCTTACTCTTCTAGCTCTCACTTGAGATTCAATCTCTTCCTGCGATTTTCACGTCAGGAAAAACAAACCCTGCTCTTATACATGTCAATAATAATCACTAACAAAACCATGAAGCAAACCCTTGCTTTGAAATAACCAAGCTCTGATACCAGTTGTTGGGGATGGGACTATGCAGAAACATTTGCAACTATAGAATATCAAATCCAAAACATGCAAATACGGATCTAACAATCCCCACAAAATCTACAGCAATGGAATTATAAACAAGAATAATCCAAATCACACAAAAGTGTACACACATAACACAACATGTATCGTGGTTCACCCAATTTGGGCTACGTCCACCAAAGATAGAGATCTCATATATATAATATAACAAGATATTACAAACCAACTCTTCTACACAAGAGTACATGTATATCTACAAGAGTATCTCTTCATCCCAGATCTCCAACTAGATCTGCCTGAGTACACTAAATTGTGCCTCCATACCACCACTAATGTCTCCTCCATATCTCTAACCAGATCTACCTAAGTGAACTACAACCGTGCCTTTGAAATACCACCAGATCTCACATACATGAAGCTACCTTGCATCTTCCATTGTGCAACCAAGCTCTCACTGTACTTTGAATCTGTAAACAAGACCTCTAGAAGGGTCTACCAATCTGCAACTATAAACATGCACCAAGGAATAAGTCTCTCCATCATCACTGCATCAACCTATGCAAACATGAAGAAAACTTCCTCTGCAATACTAGATTCCTATGAATCAACAATACATCATGATCTCATGGATTTGTAATACAAGGTCTCACAACATGCACATCTATAAGAATGGGCAATAACAAGATCTCATAACAACATGTGAATCTAACAAGAAGAAACACCAAGTGCTTTGCATACCATGCAAGTCATTACATGAGACTAAATAATACAAAGGAAATAGAATAGAAGATAATACCATCTTCTCACCAATAGTGTACCTGCACTTTCCTTCTGTTCAGCTTTTGGTGTCCCCAGATTTCACCCTGAAATCTGGGACTACCCTATGTAAAAAATCTTCGTACTTTTAAAATAGTGGGTCGTTTTGTGTTTTTATTGCCAGAAAGTTTCTGTATTGTGTCCAAATATTCCCAAGGAGCCATATAAGCCAATTTTGACAAATAGCTAGATGCCCGAAATTGTTATATTCTGTCGCTAGAGTTTGCCAGCAGGAAATTTGTATTTAATTATTTTGAGCCTTGTTTGAGGCAAATTGTGCTCCGGTTTAACCTTGTTGTGATCGTACATGTCAATATTCCCATATACCAGTAGGGTTTTAACCAAGAATGAATTTTGGACGTTATTTGTGACTTCTGGAAACATTTTGTGTTTTTGGTGTTTTCCCATTTCATTTTTTTGTGAAATTTCTCTAGGTCAATTCCTTTACCAGTTTAAGTCGATTCCTTGCCTGGAGTATCTGGAGATCACCTATGGACATTATGCCAGAAGTAATTTGCCACAGGAGGTTTGTTTCTCTCTGAAAGGATGAAGTCGTGCATGAAAAAGCTTCTTCTGGGCAGGCCACATTTTTGGAAAAAGAAGACTTTAAAGCTACAATGGGATTTTTGTTAGCAGTAGGCAGGTGGGATTTTTGTACTTTCCTAGTAGGGTACTTTTTCCCATGGAAGCAACGCCACTTAAGTCACAATGGGGAAATTAGAGGCAGTATGCAGGCGAGAATTTCTTACCTGCCTTACAAGGTAAAAATTCCCATCGTGAAATAAAAGAAAAATCACTTAAGGCATTGATGGGATTTTCTTACTTGCCTTGTAGGGTAAATAATCCCATTATGAAAGTCAAACAGCTTAAGTGGATCATGGGATTTTTGGAGCTGCGATGCAGGGTGAATAATCCCATTGAAAGTTGGCTTTTAAAAATAGAAATTGTCTATGTCAAAAAGTGCGACCCCTTTTGGGAAAGAAGGGCAGCTTTAAATGCATTAAATTAATTAAATCTTTCTCCAAATTTGGCGCCCAAACATAAGGAAAAGTAAACAAAGAGAAAAAGGATAGAGGGAAATTAGAATTAAATTTCTAAAATTAAATAAATATTATTTATTTAATGCAGCCCCTTCATGTCAAAAAGTGCGCCCCATTTGGGAGAAGAATAATACTTTTTAAAGTATTAATTGATTTAATTAATTCCTATTTTTAGTGGATGAGGTCAAAGCATACTATGAAGCTTAAGTGAACTGGAAGTAGAGAGCTAAAATTAAATAAATATTATTTATTTAATGGCAGCCATGAGCATGCAAAAAATAGGTGCCCCATTTGAAGAGAAAAGCTTATTTATTAATTAATTAATTACCAGGAATATGAGGGGCAATAATTAATTATAGAATGATGAGGGTTATATAAGCAAGGGCTGCCATAAGGATGAATTAATTAATTTTATAGCAAAGAAGTGCAGCCCAGACAAAAAGTGTGCCCCATTTGAATAGGAATTTTACACAAAGGAAGGTGTATTTACTGTTGGAAGCTTCAAAATTTGGCTCCTAGGTTTGAAGGAGCTTGATGTGTGTCTCAATAATTGTCTGCATAGTGGTACAGGTGCTCAGGTGAAGTTGGTAAAATTCATGTTTGTTTTACATGCAAATAAAACATCAAATTTTGGGGCAACAGGCTTGATATATGCAGATTTTTATAATTAAAATCCAGTGTTCATGTTCCAATTGCCATCTTTTTCTGAATTAATTGCAGGATTTCATTACAAGTGCTTTTATAAGAGAAATGGAGCTTAAATCAATGTCGAATACATTGAACATATCCTCCGAATATGAAGAATTATCCAGATCTGCACCGGTTGTGAAGAATTCTGGCCAAATAAAGAGAAAGAGAATGGCTCAGACAAAGATCACTCCAGTCATGGCAAAACGGGATGAATGAGAAAGATCAATAGAATCATGCATAGATCCATATCCATATCCATAATTTCAAAGGCTTCATCCTCTTGTTTCTGATGCAACCCATGTAGAAGTTAGTGTGTGGAAAATTTCTTCCATGATCTTGTGCATGTGCTCCCAATCTTCCAGTCGAAGCCTTCATTGAAGTTGCATTCACCTGGAGTGTTTTCCAGAATTTTTAATTGCTCATATGCAATTAAAAATAAAAAAGATGAGTTATTTACGACAAACATTGCACTGATGCATGTATTACAAAAGCTTCAAGGATAATAGGGAAGACAAGGCAAAAGGCAACACTCGTAAGCAAAATTCCAGATCCAGCCGCTTCCAAATCCAGCTACTTCTAGATCCAGTTTGGTGAGAGTCAAAGGCAAAAGAATCAAATGCATGCAGAATATGAAAAAGGACAAGACTGCAGCTTTCATTTTTCTTCTTCTTTCTCTAATTTCCTCCGATAAAGTAATTGAGCGATCAATTAAATTATAAAACCTAAGTGATTGGTCTAAAAACCATTACTTGGAGAAGTCAACTACTTGGAAATAGGTGGCAGACATGCAAAATAAAAGGTTATATTTTCAGTTATAAATCATGTATGTCATGCAAAGAGGATTTCTAGGAGAGAGATTTCCAGTTGTTTCTTTTACAACTTCCACATGTGCCAGTTCACTAAAAGCTTCCGACTTGTATTTTCCCTTCTACATTCTATAAGTAGAAGAAGAACCTTCGGGTTAAGGATTAGAATTTGTAAGTAGCATTCTTGTGTTCCAGACTTTGTGTTGAAACCCTTGATAGCTATTTGAAGCAAAGGAATACAAAGGAGAAAATTTTCGGAGAACTTTGTGTCACAGTGCATTTTGTTTCTAGCTTTTTATCTCAGATCTACTTATAAACTTTGTGGTATTTTAGATCTAGATCTGAATTTTCCTTTGCTTATAATTATGTGTGTTGATATCTATTGGTTTCTTCTGTGTGCATGCAATCAACTCTATTATCTATTGATTGGGTTACACATCTTCCCTATTTCTTCCCTGTGTTTTATTATTTCCTTTTTCTCTAAATGTTTCATTTCTTTAAACAGTTGCTTACTTACTGCAAAACTATACAGCTATGGTTCATGAGCTGCATAGTTAAAGTAAAACCCCCATATAGATACTAGCATATTTTTATTGACAAATCTGACACAAGAGCCTCACCAGTAAATGAAGGAGATTTATCTCATGACTGCCTAGGTTTTCAGCTATGCAGAAAATCTAGCCAACAGCTTCTCTCTATGAAAGCTCGTGTCTTCATGCAATCTAATTTTTCTTTTTCTTCTTCTTCATCATCCTTTCAACCAAGGATTATGCTCTTCTTTTACATCTTGCACATCTAACCCTAGTTATCTAACTTATATAAGCCTATACAAACTTAGGGCACAATAGTCATGCAATTACATCTAATAGATTTTCTTTATAACAAACTCTATATTAAATCTCGTGACTTATAAATAAAACACTCCCACATAGGTAACCAATGTCGGTTACTTCCTAACCAATGCCATTTACTGCCTGACTGATGGCAGTCAATGCCTGATTGATGTCGGTCACTTTTTGACCCATGTTGGTTAATAACTGACCGATGTCGGTCATTTCCTGACCAATGCCAGTCACAGTCTAACTGATGTGGGTCACTATATAACCCATTCACTTTTTAATGCATGCTCCAGTGAAGCTATTTAGCTCCACAATTTAACAATTTTGTATGATTGGATGTTGATGGTTGCTTGTGTGATTGGTTTTTTCAAGCCAGAGACATGTTTTACCTGAGAGACAAAGTCCCAACCATTTTAGGGACTATAAGAGAAGATGTTACTGATGTATAGTGGGATCATTTAGATGCAGTGGGATTGGGTGGATTCTTCCATTACTAGAGGGTTTCTAGAGACAGAGATCTGATCATAGCCTTCATAGATAGATGGGATCCAAGGACCAGTACCTTCTTGTTTCATACCAGAGAGATGATGATCACATTAGAAGACATGTATCATATTCTAAGATTAATGATTCAAGGGGTGCCAATAGTGGACAGGGAGGAGATTAGGCCCCCGCGTCAAAGAAACAACTGGCACATATTTCTATATTTATTTATTTTGATTTTGAACATCGTACATAGATTTTGATATTTATTTTGATTTATATATTTTAGAGATAGAGCCCAGTTTAGGCCTATCACGGATGTATACACATTTTGATGATATATATATGATGATTTTGGTTGTGATGAGTAGATTAGATGGATGTGATGGTTATAATCATGATTAGATGCTTGGTTAGATGGATGGTTTTAGATGTTGATTTGGATATAAGATGTATGAGATGATGTCTGATTAGATGTATGGATGTTGAGTGTAGATGCATATTAACGATGTGATGTGATGTATATTGATGATGTGATGTAGATGGACGCGTGTTCATATGATGGATTGGATATGATCAGATATAGATGATGATGATGTAGATATTTGATATGATGTATGGATGAGATGTTGATGATGTGGATATTGATTTGATGGATAATGGTTTAGATATTGATTTTGATTGAGATTAGATGTTAGATATGATGATGAAATGGTGTATGAATTTAGATATTTGATAAAAATATGGTGGATTGTAGATTACGATGTATATTATGATAGATGTGATTTAGATATGATGGATGGGATGTAGTATATTACGATTAGATAAAGATGATGTGATGGATGCATGATGACAAAATGCTATGAAATGATTCAGCTTAGAGTATGAAAGTGATGGATTGCAGATATTAGATGTGATGATTGAGATTAGATATAAGATGGTGCATTTGGATGGAATGTTATAGATAAGACATGACCTCAATTTAGGTGACCTCAAAAATAGGAATAGTAAACTTCATCATAGTAAATAATGTGCATAGGATAGCTAATTTTTGGAATGGATTGGAGGTAAAGCGTGAAAGGGGAACACACATAAAAAAGTGATGCACTTACATCCTATGGCTAGTGTTAACACATAGCCAATGATAGTTAGTCACGTGTTAGATGACGAGGGGAAATGATGGAAGGTGTACTTATACACCTACTATATGACACAACAAAAAGTTATAGATGTAGCTTGGACATGGGGGAAGTAGGTTCTCCTTAGGTGATTTTCCCAGGTCTATGCCCCAAATTTTGAGACAATACGACGACAAACTGATTAATGAAGGAATTTTTTTGTAGATAAGAAAGTTGATTGATCCGTAGGATGCTTTATTAGGATGCTTGCATTTGATTTTTGTTTTTTCTTGTAATATTTAGAAGGTTGATCAATGTAGGAAGTCTTCACTGCCATGATATAAGAAAGTATCCATCCTTCGAGGAAGTGTATCTACATTTTGGGATGTTTTGATTTTGATTTTTGATTTTTGGCTCTTGAGATGGCAGGATGGAGATGTATGATAGCTTGTCATTCGAGGGATCATTCTATACTTTTGGAATTATTTTCTTTATATGAACATCTATCCTTTGAGGGAGTAGTCTGGTTTTTTAGATAATATAACTTTTAATGGGAACATCCATAATTTTTGACTTTTAGGATAGAGCTAAGTATTACCAAGTAGACCACATGGGGATGGGAAATAAGATGTACAATAAAAAACTATAGACACTTATCATGATTTCAATAGATAGATAAGAGGTAAATGGATGTAAAGATTGTGGGGTTCCCACCTAGAAGGAGGAACTTTTCCATAAGGAATATGCTATGGGGAGATCTTTGGTGCCCATATTCAGAGGTCATAGATAAGAATAGTGACATAAGACCATATGATTCCAAGTCATTATAGTGAAAGATAGAAAGGATAACGATGGGAATGAGATCATAAAGCATGAATGGGATCACATTGGTAGATGTGTTAACAATAGAAAGGCTGTAAGTGCAAGGCGTTGATGAGGATCCATTTCTAGTTTACCATTAAGGGAGGCTAAGTAATAGGCCTCAGAACCATATTTATTTATGATAATATATGGTCCAATCTAATATGGGAGAAAACTTTCCATGTTGCATCCTTTTTTATAGTAGTGACATTCTGATTTTATTTGAGGACAAGGTCACCGATGTTAAAGTTAGGTTCTTTAAGATGCTTTTTATAAGTGTGTTTTATGTGCTCTTGATAGACATGATGATGTTGGAGAGTGATTAGGTGACGTTCATCTAGAAATTTGAGATGTGCTAATCATTCTTGACAATAGTTCTCATTAGATATGAAGTTGCGAAGAGAAATACACAAGTACATGATTTAAAATTTGAGGGAAAGAATGACTTCAGATTCATAGACAAGAGAGAAGGAAGTATCACCCATAGAGGTGCAGATGCTAGTCTGATAAGCCCAGAGAGTGAAGGGAATATGAAGATTCCAATTGTGACCTTCTTTATTAATAGTTTTGGAAAGGATATTGTGAAGAGTCTTATTAGTGGATTCATCTTGACCATTAGCCTAAGGATAGTAAGGAGAAGAGAAGATAAGTTTAATGTTGAAATAGTTACAAATCTTCTTAAGATATTTATTTTTGAAGGTCTTTCCATTGTTTGTGATGATTTTATAAGGAACACTAAAGAAAAAGATGATGTGATGATAGACAAAATTGACGATTTTATTAGCTTTGGTTTATGCAAGTGGAATGGATTCCACCCACTTGGTGAAGTATTCAGTAGTGGTTAGGATATAATGATGAAGGTGAGAAGATTAGGGATTGATGAGGCTAATGAGGTCAATCCCCCATTGTGAAAAATTCCAAAGATCTTGATCCGGTTTTAAGGCCTGGCTAGGGATACAAATGAGATTAGAATGCTACTGAAATAATTTTTTTTTTGACATAGTTGAAGTAGTCTTGATTGAGGGTGGGCCAATAATAACCCATCTAAAGAACGTGATTGGCAATGAACAAACCACTAAAGTGTCCATCATAGATGACGCCATGGAATTCTCTGATATTGCAGATGGATTCAAGATATTTAAGGCATCATAGTAAAATTTCATCGAAACCACATTTGTAAAGGATTCCGCCAAGGATGCTATAGCAGTTATTGTATTGAAGAAATGACATCCTACCATTTTTTTGGATAAGTCTGGAGGGAATTTTAGATTGAAAAATATAGTCAAAGATCTTAGTATACCATATATTAGATTGAGTAGTGTTGATGAGATTGATGCAAGGAATATTAATTGTGTGAGATGGTTGATCAATGTGATAAACAAGAACAATGAAGATTTTACATCCTTCCATTGTTAGTGGGATGAGATATGCAAGGGATGCCATTATGTATGTGAAGTGATTAGATGATCAAGGAATGGTTTGAATGGTATATTGATTGAAAGGCTCGAGAAGAAAGTTGACAATCTCCTTGTACTTTTGAATGACATTCATTTTTACACTGATATATTCCCTTGATATGATTAATGATGAGTTGATAATCGCCATAGATATCAAGGATTTTAACACTGAACATGATAGCGATTTGAAGATATAAGATGAGGGATTCATACTCAGCCATATTGTTGATGCACTCAAAGTTAAGCTTATAGGAAACGTGATAATGAGTTTCCCAAGGAGGAATGATGATGATGCCAACACCTCCCCCTTGCCAACACTTAGATCCATCAAATAAAAGTGTCATTTTGAGGGGAGAGTAATTATGATCAATGGTTTGGATAGATTAGTTAGGAAATTACTTATGAGGAAGTTGATTTTTAGGAAGAGGGGATTCAACAAGTTGATCAGGATAGTCTGGCCCTTGATTGATTTCTAAGAGATGAACTCTAGGTTGAACTTGGTCATGAGCATGAGCCATCAAGTGATGTAATCATTGTGGTAAGGATTGGATGTATGGTTTTGAGAGGATTAAATCTAGTGATGACATAGGTTTTGTGATTAAGAAGATAAGGGTAAAGTTTGGAAGTGGTGAAGAAAAGAGCACAACACAACTTTTTAGCTTCAGTGTAGCAGGTTTCATAATCCTGGAGAGTGTGGAAGATATAATAAATGACCTTCTCCCTTCCATGCTCATCACAGTGTGCCAACATGGCACCTAGAGCATGGTCATTGGTAGAGATGTAAAGATGGAAGGGTTCCCCCTCACGTGGAGGGGTGAGCACCGTTGGTGATAGAAGATAATTCTTGAGCTCATCGAAAGCCATTTTGGAAATTGGCATCCCACTTGAAGTGAATGCCTTTGTGAAGGAGATGGTGAAAAAGGTTGGCAATGGTCATAAAGTTGTGAGATGAAACAATGAAGTGACTGGATTCGGCCTTGAAGACTACAAAGTTTCTTTAGATAAGAAGGAGGAGGCATCTTAAGGATGGATTTGATCTTGGTAGGGTCAACTTCAATACCCCTAATAGAAATGATGAAGCTAAGGATTTTTCCAGTTAAAGCTCTAAAAACACACTTGGTGGCATTGAGAAGAAGGAAGAAACAAATGAGACACATGAAGAGGATTAAAGGTCAGAAATATGATCTTGTATATGCTTGGATTTACCAAAGAGGTCATCAACATAATCCTCTATGTCTTGTGGATAAGATCATGGAATATATAGGTCATCACATGTTGATAGGTGGCCCCTGCATTTTTCAAACCAAAGGGCATGCACAATAACAGAAGGTTCCCCGAGGGGTGATGAAATAGGTCTTATGTTGTTCTTCTGGTGTAATGAGGATTTGATTGTATCCAGAAAAAGCATTCATAAGAGAAAGCATCTCATGGCCTATGGTGAGGTTAATGAGTTGATTGATATTGGGAAGGGGAAATTCATCTTTAGGGAAAGTGAGATTTAAATCTTGAAATTCAATGCATATGTAGAGCCTTCCTAGAGTATTTTGAAATGGATACAATATTAGAATCCCATTATAGTCATAGTGGATGAGTTGGAAAAAATAAGGTGTTGTAACTCCTCTTTGAAAAGGAGGGCAACACGAGGAAATATGTGGCATAACTTCTAATTAACCAAATTAACATTAGGAAAGGTGACAATGACATAAAATAAAATGTTTGGATCAAGTCTTGACATGTTGGCATACGACCATGCGAAGTCATGAATGTTCTTAGAAAGGAAGGTACAATGAAGGAATACAGACTCTTTTGGATCTAAGAGATTGACCAAATTTGAGGATTTGGGGATTTTTTAAAGTCCCTATATATATGTTGATGATAGATTCATTGAGAAGGGTGGATGTGTCAGGAGGTAAGGACTTATGAAGATGGGAATCTTCTACCCCCATATAGGAAAGAATGGATTCATCATCGCTACATTGGAGAATATCAATGGTAGGGGAATATTCCTCTACTATGTTTGGAAATATGAGAGGAAGGGACCTAACTTCACCCTTTAGATTGATAAGTGACTGGTCCCAAAGTAATGGTGGAGATTTACAAAAAAATATAGAAGAAAGGGATAAGATGTCATCCATGTTTCCATGGGGTCATTTGATGGAGAATAATTGGGTGATGGATCAATGTGCATGGGGGAGGCAGAGGAAGTAAGGTGCAAGAGAGAGTCAATGGGTTGTTCTTTGAAACCCAATCCAAAATTCTCATTAGGCTTGTAGGACTGTGTGATGATAATATCATGCATGCCCTATTCATAACGTCCAAGAAAAAATCCCTTCCACATGCAACAATGGAGCTAGGTATAGGTGAAGGATTATTATAGAGGAAATTGAATCCATTGGTGTATGGTTTAGTGTGAGGTTGATTTTCAATATAAGAGAAGGGTGATCAAATGCCACCATAGATGAGATTAGTTTTGACCTATAGGTGGACCAAAGGAAATGATATCACTGAAATTAGGTTGATACACAAGAGCTTTTTTAGATCTACTGAGTTGATTGGGTGTGGGTAGATAATTGAGGGAGAAGACTTGATACTCCCCCAGTGAAAGATGCTGCATCACGGTGTTGAGATATTTTTCATTGGTATGTTGGATGTAGGTATAGATGAGCTTGTGGATGGTTCAAAATATGATTCTTGTTTAGGGATAAGCACATCATTTTATCGATAGGTCATGTCTCATGCTTTGAATGGGGTTAAATATGTGGGGATTTTATGTGTTTTCCCCTCATGTTTGTACTTTATACAACACTGGAGAGTGGAAAGGATGCAACACATGGCATGGATCCATGGACATCTAAGTATGATGTTATATTGGAACTCCCCCTTAATAATGTAAACAATCTTATGGAGGAGTTTTTCACCGACATGGATGGGGAGGATAACTATTCCTAAAGTGGGGGGAAAAGTGTCATTGAAGGCTCAAATAACTGCATGTGATGGAGAGACAATGGTTTTCGGAAGTTTAATTTGATCAAAGGTATGTGATGAGATGATATTTATACTAGCACCATTGCCAATCATAGAATGTCAGATGAAGGTATTGTTGATAAATAAAATGATGAAGAGGGAAAGATCATGATCCTCATGTAGAATGTCAGGAATTTTAGAGTCATCAAAAGAGATAGTGGTAGAAGTTGTAAGAGCGTTGCCAAGAGATATGAATGGATGAGTCTCATTAGTGGTGATTTTAGTACACTGTAAGTCTTCAATGAGATCTTGTCAATGATTAGGGGAGATTTGGATGATCTTTTAGAGAGACATTTTAACAGGGGCCTGATGTAGTTTGTTGACAATGGTTTATTCAATGACATCTATATTTTCAGTGCATGGAGTGGCTAGGATGGATAACTTGGCTTTGGATGATGATGAAGATGGGACAAGCTTGTTAGATAGAGAAATGATGTCAAATTTTGGTTTAGGTTGGGTAGAAGGTTGAGCATCATGAGCTCGAGAGCGAGTGGTGATACGAATGACATTGATGAAAAAGGGAGGGCCTTCTTTGGAAGAGGTAGCATTTGGAGAAGGGATTGTGACAAAGTATTTGGATGAAGGAGATTTAGAGGCCTTAGGAGGTGTATATTTTATTAGAGGATTGTGTTTGGATGTGGATGAACTAGTAGATGGAAGAGGGTGATATTATTCGATGAGAAGCCCATCCTCTTCTATGAGGTTGTTGATGAGATTTTAAAGATCCCTATAATGTTCAGTATCATGTCCAGGGGTATGATGATAAGCACACATGGACATTATAATAAAAAACTATGTGAGTTTATTTCCCATGTGAATTTAAGGATTTGATAGGGGAAGGGTGATAGCAAATGCTTGGATGAGACGTTGGAGGATTTCACTATATGACCAAATTGGATTTTTAAAAGAGGGGGTCTTGTGGATTTTAGATTAATTAGATTTGTGAGAGAAGGATTAAGGAAAAATTGGTTCCTTACTTTTGTAAGGTTTGATAGGGGCCTTGGATTCTGATTTAGACTTGGAAGGAGGGGTGGATGGTTTTGATTCAAATTTATTGGTGATGGAGGATTTAGAAGAAAGGTCTGGTACCAAAAATGGACAAGGGAGGCCCTAGGATAGATGATGAGATGTGGATTACTCAAATTGTTAGGGATTTGGAGGAGGGAGATCTAATTTCTTTTGATGATGGGTGTGAAATGTTTTCATTAGGGTGCTAAGGTTCTTATATTTTTTATGCTAAGATTTATCCTTGATAGGGATGACAATAATTTCAACTCAGGGATCCTTAGAAGTAGAATCAGATGATTTAGATGTAGAGTTGGTGTTGTAGATGTGGGGGTTGAAGATGAATGTGCTTTTTGGATAGCACGAGTGGTATAATAAGAAGGGATTATAGATTGTGTGGATTTTGATGGTGTTAGAGTAGAAGTGATTGTACTTGTTAAGGACAAGCATGGGGTAGGGATATCACTTACAGTTGTATTAAGGGGGGATGTCTACATGGTAAAATTTTTAAGGGATGATATAGATGTAGAAATGGATTCAGATGTTGATGTGGGTATGGATAAGGTCGTATACATAGATAAAGACATATATGTAGAAGTAGGCATGGATGTAGAGATAGATGTTATAGTAGATGTGGGAATAGATGTAGTTGCGAATGTGGTTATAGATAAGGGTAGGGAAGTAGATGTAGATATATGGATGGGTGTAGAGATAGGTTTTGAGATAGATGCGGATTGGTGGATGTAGATGTAATAGATGTGGGTATAGTGGATATGGGTATAATAGTTGTAGATAGGGGTACATATGCATATATGATTGTAGACGTAAAGGTAGATGTCAAAGTAGATGTGGGAAAAATAGATGTAGGTAGAGTAGAGGGGATAATAGATGTGGTTGGTGATGTTGAATATTGACCTAGAGTATTGATCATATGAGCATTAGGTGCTTGCAATGTAGGAAGATTAACTTGATTGTTTGGCAGATGATTAGGGAAGGGTTGTTTAAAGACATCTAATGGTTGGTTAGGAGGGGCATTAGGATTTTATAATTGAAGGTCCCCATGATCTATGAGCCTTTTGTACTAGATATTTCAAAGCGTGACATTTTTTGATATCATGACCATGGACTTGATGATGTTTACAGTATGGTCTTCGTGGTACCATGTGGGTTTAGGACATGAATCATCAACGGGTCAGATAGGGGGAAGTTGATGAGGCTTGCATTCATAAGTTTGTCAAAGATAGAACTATAGGACTCTCTAAGGGAGTATAGTAAGGAGTGGGTCGAGGAGCCCTTTATAGAGGCTCAACATGAGAAGTAGATGCAAAAGAGGATTTGACTACGATGGTATTGGCTGCATTTTTAGATTTTTCATTATGGGTAGATGACTTGGTGAATTTAATTTTTGGTTTATTGGAGCGAAGATTAACATGGCCTTGCTCAAGGGCACAGAGTTCCATTTTGTGAGCCATGGTGAAGGATTCCTCAAAGATTTGAAAGGATTGGATTTGGAGAGTGGATGAGATATTCTTCACACATGATCTAGAGAATAGTTTGATGAGTTCACGTTTGGGGAAGTGATAATGATAATATGATTGATGATACCATGCCACCTAGCGAAGAAATCTGTGATGGATTTCTCATCAAATATTCTTGATGGCATAAATGTTGGTAATGGTGATTTTGTGCACAATATTAATGGAGAAGATATCTTAGAACACCTACGTACAAGTTGGGTGAAAGAGAAAATATAATGCTAAGGAATGTTTTGTACTAGTCCAAAGGCAAAATGACATGGGGAAAGTGTGAAGCATGAGGTCTTGATCGTGAGCAATAAGATAACATGTGTGCCTAAAGGCACGAAGGTGTTATTGAAGATCCTCCTTATTGTTGAATTTAGAAAATTTAGGGAGCTCCTAGTACAGAGGATAAAGTTTGATGGGAACTGATGGGTTGATAGGATCATTGAAATTTTTTCATAAGTGAAAGTGCTTTTAGGACCCAAAGTAGAGGCTTTGAGATTGGCCATTTTACTTATGCAAAGATTGCATGGGGTCATTGGATGTGTGAGGGTGAGAAGCTGATGGATGAGGTTAAAAATTATAAGAAGTGGATGGGTTAGGTTATAGATGAGATTGATATTATTGAGGATAAGTGGGAGTTTGTAGAGGTGGTTGATAAGGTGGAAGATAGTTGAATGGTGGTGATTGGATAGGTTAGGAGATATGATGTTGTTGGGGAATATAATTAGATGGATAGGATTGTGCTTGTCATTGAAGATTTTGAAAGCGAAATTAAGGAGAGATTGAGCATGGGGTCATTGGACGTATGATTTGATTAGGATGAGTTGGGATGTAAGAAGTGGATGGGTTAGGTTGTGGATGAGATTGATATTATGAGGATAAGTAGGAGTTTGTAGGAGGTGGTTGATAAGATGGAAGATAGTTGAAATTAGATTGGATAGGTAGGAGATCTATGTTGAAAATACACTCTAGAGTGGATAAGATTGTTGGGTTGAGAGATGGGGAGTATTAGATTACTTGCATAGATGTGGGATGTTGTGAGATGATTGAGACATTTGCATGCGATTGGGGAGATGTGAGAAGGGCACCAAGAGTTTGAACATTTGAGTAGACTCAGGGTGGTGGAGATGAAGTAGATTGGGATGTCTGGGCACTGGGTTTGAGTAGGAGGTGGAAGAAGATGACCTTGATAGATGAATAAGTTAATGGGGATAAAAGATGTGGGGATGGTGTTGATGTGAGGTAAATTGGGTGGAATAGGGACCACCAATTGAGTGGATTGATGAGATTGAGGGATCATGGTGGAAGAGTGATGGGGCCATGTTCATGTTGAGTCCATTTCTAGCTTCATTTGTGGATATTATAAAGAAAATGGAAAGTTGATAAGTAAGAACATCAGTGGATTCAGAATGTGGAGGATAAGCATATAGTTTTTCAAGGGGAGGTCCATCAATGGGAAGATGGGTGGCCTTACAAACAAGATAATCATGAAAGGAAACATGATTGGCATCAAGAAGCTCTTGAAAGATCCACAAACCCATGAGGGATGGTGGGAGGTCTAAAGGATCCTAAAGGAAGTGGAAGATGGGGGTGTAGCTGGTTTAGAGTGAATAAAATGTTGATAGAGAAAAGGGTTAGTTTCAAGATGGGGATTATTTTAGATGACATGGGTCTCATGAGTAGGGACCGTAGAAATAATAGGTTGGTAAACTGAAGGTGTGGTGATCATAGGTGTAGAGGAAACAATGGCATAAGTGCATAAGTTTGTTGGGAAAGATTGTTGGAAGTGGGGATGTTGTTGGAAGAAGTTGATTGTTCCCATTTTTTTGGCTTGAGAATGAGTTATAACAAGAATGAAACAACAAACAAGAACTTATGCTTATTTTTAATATGAAAAACAAATCAAGTAGCAAAGTTTTAATTATCCTTTTTATTTAGAAAAGTGTGGAAAAGAAAAGAAAGGGGCTCAAAGGGAACCTAAAGAAGTGGCCAATCTAAGGATGGTTTCGGGTTGTTTTGGTTGGTGTCCTCAATATACCCAAAGGTACGTGAGGAAAAAATTGGTGATGATTACCAGTACGTGGCTTGGTATTGGGACCTACCCCCTCACTTCACACACTACAGCTGATAAGGGCGTCGGGTGCTTAACCGATATACCGATAGTGAAAAACATATATACATGCGAGTCAGAACACCGCAGTCGAGTTTCCTTATTGGGTGATGTAATCCCAATAATTCCACCTGGTAGGAGATGTATTGATGTGTAAATTTGTTTGTGCATTTTGGTTGTATGTGGAAGAAGTGTGAATGAAAAAATATTTACCATCTACTTAGACTATGTGAGCTAATCAAGCATGAGAAGGTGTTCTTTTTAAATCCCAAAATGAAATGTTATATTCGACAAGATTACACAAATAAAGGAGGGAGAGAAGATGGAAAATAAAGAGAAAATACAGGAAAAAATGAGAGAATACTTGGATAACGTTATTTTTCCCATTTTTTTTGTTTTTTTTCAATTTAAGCACATGTGTTGTTAAGCAAAGAAAGCAAAACCCTCGAAGCATGCAAAATAAAACAAGCTCTAACCTATGAGAATTAGTAGAAAGAAATGAAATAGAATTATGAAATCAAATCAAGATAAATAACTCACCAAAGAGAAAGGGCAGGTCTCACCAAGCATGCCAAAATGTTGATCAATTTTTTCTTCTCATGTTTCAAGTTAATTGAATGGTGGAAAGAAAATAAGAAACTCCAAATTATAAGAGGGTTTAAGGCTGCCTCTTGATATGTGATGATGATGAAGATACAAGTGCAAAAGATCCTCTCCACTACGAACTCAATAACTTGTACAACAAAGAGAAGCTAAACGAGAAAAAATATTAGTAGATAAGACGGTGGGTTGCCTAACTAGGTCAATCTTGAGAAGTGATAACTTCCTAAGGATGGATGTCAACCCACTTGTTGGGAATATAGTACTACAGAAATGGAAATAATTCCCCAAAATCTACATTAGTGGAATTATAAACTAAAATAATCCAAATCAAAACAAAGTACACACACTAACACAACATGTATCAGGGTTCACCCAATGTGGGCTACATCCACCAAAGATAGAGATCTCATATATATATAATGAACAAGAGTACAAACCAACTCTTCCCACAAGAGTACAATGCATCTCTCAAAGAGTATCTTCTCTTCGAAATTTCTAAATGGATCTCCATGATTGCACTACAACTGTGCCTCCAAACCACCAACAGATCTCACATAACCAGGAACTACTCCATATCTGAATTGCAACCAAGCTCTATGTGGATTTGCAACAAGACCTCTCACACATGTCTACCATATGTGCAACTATAACTGTGCACCCAAAAGTAAGTATGTCTCTTCATCATTGTATCACCCTGTGAAAACATAAAGACAACCTCCTCTGCAATATCTAGATCTACATGAATAATCAATATAACATGATCTCATGGATCTATGAATAGGATATCTCACAACAACCTGTGGATCTAGAAATATAAGACTAGATCTACATGGATCAACAATACATCATGATCTCATGGATCTACAATAAAAGAACTCACCAACATGTGGATCTACAAGAAGAAACTCTATGTGCTTTGCATACTATGCAAGCCATTATAATGAGACAATAACTATACAAAGGAAATACATTAGAAGATGTTACCCTCTTCTTACCATTGAGATGTACCTGTTATTTCCTTCTATCCATCTTCTATCCATCAAAGCTTTGTCTTCATGTAACTTGCTCTTTCTTTCTCTTCTTCTTCATCCTCTCAATCTAGGAGAATCAAGGATCTAACTCAATCCTTCTCTTAATTAACCTTCTAACCCTAGCTTTCATGCTTATATATGCATATACAAACTTAGGGCACCATAATTATGCATTACAACCTTTAGATTCACTTTATAACTAAAGTTAGATATAATTCCCGTGAGTTAAATATAAAATTTCACACACAGGTAACTGATGTCGGTTCCCTAACCGATGGTGGTTCCTTTGTTGACCGATGGTGGTTCTTCTGTTGACCGATGGCGGTTCTTCTGCTAACCAATGACAGTTCTTCTGATGACTGATGGTGGTTCTTCTGCTAACCGACGATAGTTAACCAACCGACGTCGCTTACTGTGTAAACCAGCCACTTGTAATGCATGCTCATTGTGAAGAAATCTAGCTCCACAACCCAATAATCTCCCACTTGGAGATAAATTGTTGAACCTCTGTACCTGTACCTGTATATGTACCTGTACCTATATATCATCATCCTCTACATACCGTGAAGACCAATTATTCTTTACTTCAACAATTCTCTCAAGTAATTAGGAAGATTAAACCATCTTCTAAAAACCAATAAGATAACAAAACATGACTTACCGTATACTTGGACGAAGCTACTATTGATCTCATAATACACAAGCTATCAATAACATCAAGATCCCACTAAATCGTAACTTCAAGCCTCTCATGCAATCTAAGCCACCATGACTAACACACATGCAAGATCTCCCACTCAAACTGAAATACTGAGCTTCAAATGCAACCATATCCATACCTATAAAATCAACTATGTTCTCCAACCATCTATCCATGTCTCCATGCTACTACCAGTGCAACTAACCAAATAAAAGTCAAATTGGAGTAAGCGTAAGCAATAAACAAGATCTTGGGTCTAGACAACCCAAATGAGTTCTACATGCAACAAGTGGGTGATCAATCCATAACACATGCAATATTCAAAGAATCTAACTATTGCATTCTACAAATCCAACCCTACATAAACAACTTGTATTTTACAAGACAACCATCTATAGATATACACATCTATCATAGGAGTAACATAGTAATAAGAGGAAATACAAACATACCCTACTCATTCTCAAAGGGCATCTAAACCATGCTCATACGCATCCATGTGCTAAACAAATATTTGCATCGTCAAAGACTCATAAAACATAATCTATCCACATGTATAAACTCACCATATACATCCATCCATATCATCAAGATCTCTAGAAGCTGTAAGTCTCTCAAAGACTAACTCCAAAGCCACATATGAATCTTGTGCTTCGTCACTATCAATAACAAACATATCCATGTTAACCATGCTATTAATAAATAGTGAAAATACCAGCAAAAATGTCAGCAACAATACTGTACACAACCATCCAAGATGAAAGCAAACAAGGGCAACATAAAAAATATGTAAATATACACTGATTGTCACACTGTAACCTATAACAAATAGATTTTTCCTTCTTTACCCTTCAAACTCAATAACATTGTTGTCTCTATCATCTAAACCCATACTGAGTCAACCATCAACTGCAATCCCATAGGGATATCCAGGACACCACAAAATAAAACTAGAATTGACATCACCATGTACTAATCACAAAATACCTGCAAAACCATGTGACTCTCCTCCAAAACAACTTGTGACCTCATGCCACTCTGAATAAATGTAGCATACTCCTCTCACTTTACACGTGCATCTATTGTCTAACTTACAATGCCAACAACCATGGCTTACTCCCACTCAACATGAACTCCCCTGCACTACTTCCTGATAACAACTGAGCTCAAAAGCTCTAATATATATCAGTGAGAAATAAAAGTAGATGAAAGAAATAGAAATTTGATTCCCTTCTTAACAAATAATACTTCTACATCACATAAATTTGGACTTCTTTTGAAGTAGGTGAATCACCTTCTTTTCATTTGTGGGTACTCAACATCTCTCATTACCTACAAATTTGTTTCTAATCATGACTTTTCATTGAGGATCTCATCCTTAGACTATATACCCTTGTCCTCAATATTCCAACACATCCCAGAAATAAAATTCAAACCCACCAAATATCCATGGTGCATATGTTACTTGTGTACAAAATGCAAACATAATATCAGTTGCTTCAAAAAAAGGAAATAAAACATGAATCATATAGAGATCTTGACCCAAAGTCTCACTAGACTAACCAAGCCAATTCCATCCTCTTTTTGATTCAAAAATTGAAGTGATCTACACCGTTTCTGTCATGTACACTCTATGTAAGAAACTCAATCCTCCAAAACAAGACATTAAACCATCCATGCCCTCTTTTGCTACAAAAATATAGTACATATTCACTGCCACAGAGACCGGCCTCGACTTCCTGACTAGTACCAGTTCCTTTGTGACCGATGTCGATGTTGCTGAAACAAACACAACGCCTCAAAATTGGCATAGTACACCAAACCAGGTGCCTGCTCTGACCAAAGCCAATAGTTGTGTTGATCCAGTCATTTCAAGAAGCACCTAAATCTTGTACAAAAACTTAACAGCAACAATACATGCAAATAAATTGCATCAAGATGAAACACATCACCTTACCAACACCAAGACACTCAATCACATCTTCAACTAAAGTACATGATACTCTGATGGAAGCCTCATCTTTGTTTTGTGCTACATCCTCTCTATTGAATCCCGTGCATCTAACTGCACCAAGGATGCATAATTTTTCCTCTATCTCATACTCATATATACAATTCCAAACCATGCATGTGCATCTAAAACATACAAGCACTACAATACCGAGATAAAACCATACCTCTATAACTTGGATCTGCAATCTGACAATCATGTCTATGCCTCCAAGAACCAGGGACACCTCAGTAAACAAGACAGATTCACTACATCTTCTCAATTTCTTTAGATTTTTGATTTTCTTTTTAAAACCAGGTTGCCCAGCAACCAACCATGGTCACCCTATTGACGTCGGTTTCCACCTAACTGACGCTAGTCACTGTATTTTTCTAACAACCTCACATTTCTAACTTCCAATTGATTTTAAATCTCTTCCTACGATTTTCACATCATTGCTCTCATACATGTTAGTAATACCACTAAAAAAATACTAAAGCAAAACGTTGCTCTGAAATAACCAAGCTCTGATACTAGTTGTTGGGAATTATGGAATTCATAAATGGAATCAATTTCCCAAAATCTACAGTAGTGTAAATGTAAACTAGCTAAATCCAAATCAAAACAAAGTACACACACATAACACAACATGTATCGTGGTTCACCCAATGTGAGCTACATCCACCAATGATAGAGATCTCAATTTATAATAAACAAGAGTACAAACCAAATTTTTATACAAGAGTACAATGCATCTCTCTAAGAATATCTCCTCTCCTTTAGATCTCTAAACGGGTCTCCATGAGTGCACTACAACCGTGCCTCTAAACACCACCAAATCTCACTTACCAGGAACTACTGCATCTCCCATTGTGCAACTAAGCTCTCATGTGAATCTGCAAACAAGACCTCTCACAAGGGTCTACAAATGTGCAACCATATCTGTGCACCAAGAAGTAAGTCTCTCCTCCATCTCACTTCATCAACCTGTGCATACAAGAAGACAACCTCCTCTACTATATATGGATACTATTTTTACCCACAAGCTCTCTAACGAGCTATAATACTAGATCTCCTATGGACCAACAATACAACATGATCTCATGGATCTATAATTCAAGATCTCATAACAACATGTGGATCTACAAGTTGAAAGACTGTGTATTTTACATACTATCTAAGCCATTACATTGAGACAAGACAATACAAGGAAATATAGTAGAAGACATAACACTCTACTCACCATTTAGATGTAGATGTTATTTCCTTCTATCCAACTTCTCTCCATTGAATATTTGTCTTCATGCAACCTTTTTCTTATTTTTCTTCTTGTTCATCTTCAACCAAGGAGAATTAACATTCTTCCTCAATCCTTATGTTCTAACCCTAGTTTTCTATCTTATATAATCTCATTCAAACTTAGCACACCTTAGCTATGCATTTACAACCTTTAGATTACCTTTAAATCAAAAGTTGAATCTGATCTCGCGAGTTAAATATAAACATTCACGCATAGGTAATCGATGTCGGTTCCCTGACCGATTGTGGTTCCTCTACTGACTGATGGTGGTTCCTCTGCTTATCGACAGTGGTTCCTTTACTTATCGACGGAAGTTCCTCTGCAAACCGATGTCGGCTACTGTGTAAACCAACCACCTATAATGCATGCTCATTGTGAAGCAATCTAGCTCCACAACCCAACATTTTTGGTCATTTGTGGCCTTCCTCAGTGTTTCCAGTCTTGCATATACTTTTCTTCACTCCATGGAATTCTACCTTGCTGCGCGGATTTTTTCTCTGCTCCACAACATTATGCTTTTTTCTACGGCCTCTTTTGCTTATTTTGTAAAACTTTTTTGTTTCATGGTTTTCTATGAAAATCCTTTATTTCACAGAATTTTCTTTATTTTGTGGATTTTCCCTTAATTTTCCACAGAACACTAAAATCCACATTCCTTTGTTTCATGGATTTTCCTTTAAATTTATGTGAAACAATAATTAAAAAAAAACACACAAAATATTGTTTCTTTATTTCACAACTTCTGAACTTGGAAGATTTTTATCTTCTTAGTTCTTGCCTCGTGGCTCCTCATGGCATATTTTTCTTATCTCACATCTTCTCTTTTTTGTTTCCATACCTTATTTGAAGTCTTTTTATCGAAGCTATAAATCTTCATTTTTATAATCCCGTCAAATACTATTTCCTTTTTTCACGGCTTCCGAATTTTAAAAAGTTAAAACTTCTTACATGTTGCCTTATGACTTCTCACGGCTTGTATTTTGTGTTTTGTGCCTTCTCTACTTAGTTTTCATACCTTAATTGAATATTTTTATCAAGTTGTTAAAATCTCCATTATTTCAATTCCACAGAAGTTTGTTGTCTTCATTTTGCAAAAATCTGTGGAACTCTCTAAAAAATGTGGACATGCAAACCCACATATCACTAATTTTTTGTAAGCTTTTAAAGAATGGGCAGTTCATCTACTTTCTCTCTAGATAAATTTTAGTTGTTAAATGGAACAAATTATAGTATTTAGATAGTTAGGGAAAAATCCATTCTTATGTCAAGAAAGCTACGAGATCTTGTTAGTGATGTTGAAAAATGACCCACTAGGAGACAAGCTAACCCTAAAAGTTTGGGTTCATTCTCCCAAAACCCCAAGAGGCCATATGAATCATATTGTAAAGTATTAAAGATAAATTTTTGTTGCATATAGGAGACATAGACTCTCCAACATATACATGGAATCAATTACAAACTAACATACATGAAAAATTCACAAATTAACATACGTGAAAAATTCAAAAATTATATGTCTTTCTTGAATTCTAAGTATCAAAATGAATCAAACTTGTATGATTAGTTATTATGTCTTCTCTCCTGATTCAGGAAGAAAGAGTAATGGAGAATTTTGATTCAAAAGAAAATGCCTCTCAAGCACTATTCTCTCAAAATTAGAAATCATTTAAAATCATAATAACAACAATGCTAATAAAAAATCAAACTTTAACTCTAAGTTTATAACTAATCCTAAGAATGATAGGAATAATCAAAAGTTTAAAGTTAAGTTTGATGGAACTTGTTCTAAGTGTGGTAAATTTGGTCATAAATCAGCTGAATGTTATTCTAATACAAATAAGTTTGAGAACAATGCTAAAGGTATGAACTTCAACAATAAAAAGGAGAATAAAAATCAGAATCAAACCAAAAACCAAACAAATAATGTTATACAAAATATTTCTCTTTCAGATTCTAATGGAAATGAATGGATCCTAGATAGTGGTTCCTCTATGAACATGACATGTATTCATGAAATTCTTTCATATGTTGTGGAATGCCATGAAAATATATATCTAGGTGATAATTATGTTATTAAGTCTGAAAGTTGTGGAAATGTTAAGTTAGAAAATGGATCTATCAGAAAAGTTTTATTTGTTCCTAACTTAAAGAAGAACCTTTTATCTTTTTCTCAACTAACTAAAGAAAATTCTAAACTTTTGTTATTAAAATATAAATGGTATGTGAAGAATGAGCTTGGTAAAGTTATTATTGCTATTTTTTAGAAGAATGGTTTGATATTTGATGAATTTGTTTTTGAAACATTTTCTTCTTCTTCTTCTAGCAATATTGTTCAACTTTGGCATGAAAGGCTTGGGCATGTGAACTTTAAGAGTTTGTATGGAATGTTTTACCTTAACCTTGTGATAGGTCTTCCTAAGATGAAATTAGACTATGGATCTTGTGAAATTTTCTTACATGGAAAAAAACATTTTGAATCATTTCAAAAACATCATGAGTCTAATTCATCGAACTTACTTGAGTTAATCCATAATAATGTAACATATCCTTTGGAATTTCCCCCTTTGGTGGAGCCTTGTTGTTGTAAGTTTCATTGATAAATTTTCTAGAATGACTTGGTCGTATTACATTAAGAAAAAGTCTGATATTTTGTCTAAGTTTCAAGAGTTTAAAACCTTGGTTGAGAACATGGCCAATTTGAAAATTAAAAGGATAAGAAATGATAATGGAGGTGAATATGTGAATAATTTTTTTGATGACTTTTTTGTGTCATGTAATTTAAAGAGAGTTAACAACTCCTTGTTCCCCACAAAAAAAAAATGACATAATTGAAAGGAATAATACAACCATGATAGAAATGGCTAGGACCATGCTTCATACTTTTAATGTGCTTAAGTTTATATGGGTTGAATCCATGAAAAATTTCATCCACATTCTAAATCGGGTTCCTACTAAATCCTTACATCAAACTACACCTCATGAAGTATGGACCAAACAGAAACCTGATATCTCCAATTTTAAGATATTTAGTAGTCATGTTTCACTTCTCATTCTAAATTTAAAAGGATGAAACTTGATCTTTCCTCCTACTCTTGCATCTTTGTTGGGTATGTTAGTCACACAAAACGATTAAGGGTACATGATCCACTCAAACATGAGATCATAAAAAATAGGAATGTTCATGTTCTTGAAAAAATGTTGTGTGAAACTTGCTCTCTTCCCTCTTTTGTTTCTCATGAGCCTGACACCCTAGAGATTAATAATCCTTCTCTAGTCAATATGGAAATAGATTTCCATGAGGATGAACATCCTTCTTCATATATGATGGATGTGGATATTGAGGGGGAGTCATCACGATTTGTGTCTCAATCTAAAATTCCTAAATGGGCTCAAAATCTGGTTTCTAATTCTCATCCTAATATTTTGATAAAGATGATCTGTAGTTGGCATTCTTATTATGCCTTGTCAATTTCATATGAGGTTGAACTTCAGTCTTTTGAAGAAGTCGGTCTAGATAAAATATGGGTTAAAGTTATGGAATCTAAATGCAATGCTCTTATCAAGAATAAAATTTGGGAATTAGACCCTATTCATCCTAAAAGAAGCATTGTAGGATCTAAAATCAAGTACAACTCTATTGGAAAGATTGACAAGTTCAATTTAAGTTTAGTAGCTATAGGGTTTACTCAGAAACTTGGTTTATATTATGTTGAAACATTATCTCCAGTTTCCAAAATGAGCATTGTAAGGATTCTCCTTTCCTTAGCTGCTCAACATGGATGGGAGATTCACCAAATGGATGTTAAAAATGCCTTCTTAAATGGTGATTTGAAAAAATAAATCTACATGCATCAACCTAAATGGTTTGAAGGACTTGGTAAGGAATTATATGTGTGTAAGATTAAAAAATGTTATATGGTCTTAAACAAGCTCATAGAGCTTGGTATGCTAAGATAAATAGATGCTTTCAAGATCTTAGTTTCAAATTTTGTTTTGTTGATAATGATTTGTTCGTAAAATCTGGAATAGAAAATCATATTATCATTATTGTCTCATACGTTGATGATCTCTTGATTATTAGTAGTGATAAGAATATAATTCTTAAAATCAAACAAAAATTAAGACAACATTTTGAAATGACTGATCTAGGTCTGCTAAATAATTTTTTAGGCATGGTTATTGTTCAAAATCACAAATCTATTGTTGCATCTCAAGCACAATATACTTCTAACCTTCTTAAAATATTTAACATGATTGATTGTAAACTTGTTAACATTTTTATGGAAGTTGGTGTTAAATTAGATCAAAAACATGCATGTGATAAATTTAATCCTACTCTATATAGACAATGAGTTGATAGTTTGATTTATTTAACTATCACTAGGCTTGATGTCTATACAGTTGGATTTGTGTCTAGATTCATGCAGAATCCTTATGAGGACCATTGGAAAATAGAAAAAATGATTTTAAGGTATCGTAAAGGTATAATCAATTAAGGTTTGTATTATTCTACTAGTAATGATGCAAATTTATTTGGTTATTGTGATTTTGACCGTGTTCGTGATATTTTGGATAAAAAATCTATTTTTGGATATGTTTTCAAGTTAGGTGCATGTGCAATCACTTAGAGAAGCAAGAAGCAACCAACAATAGTATCTCTTCTCCCGAAGTAGAGTATAGAAGTGATATGGAAACAACAAAGGATTCCATGTGGCTGAAAATACCTTTAGATGAACTTCATATGGGCATCAAATGAAGCACTCTTCCTCTATGTGAAAGTCAAAGTTGCATTGCTCTTGTAAAAAATCTAGTTCAACCTCAAAGAAAAAAACATATTGAAATACATATGCACTTCATTTGGGAGAAAGTTATAAATCGTGACATAGATCTCAAGTTTTTTTCTATTGAAGATCAAGTAGTAGATTTTTTTATAAAGTCATTGTATGCTGCAAAGTTGTACAAATTTCATGCCATGTTAGGCCTTTTAGATTTTCCCTTGAGGGGGAATGAGCATGACAATGTCACCGCTTAACAGCTGATATAAACTCCCAATACTATTTCCACGTTGTAAAAGATCACTATAAGTGAATCTTAATTAAATAATCACAACATGTGAATTTACTTGTAATACCTAGCAAATTATTATATATGAGAGATTCTTGTTTTATAAAAAGACTCTATCATCTTATGTAATACTTCATATTTAATCACTTTATCTTGAGAATTTTGTTTTGTTCATGTGTATCGTTGAGTTTCCATTTTTTTCAAAACCCGCAGAACACTATGCAGTGTACTTTGCTTTTCCAAAATCTGTGAAGCACTAAAATTTTGTACCATGACATGTGTTTTTTTCAAAACCTATGGAACACTAAGCTTTGTATCGTAACCTTTTTAAAATCCGCAAAACACTAATCCTTGTACCACAAATTTTTCAAAATCTGTGAAACACTAAAAGTTTGTATGGCGACATGTTTTTCTCAAAACTTGTGGAACACTAAAGTTGTGTATTGCAGATTTTTTAAATCTGTAGAATAAAGAGCTTTGTTTTTATGTTATCCTAAAACATTTTGATGTTTTATGGATTGTAATTCCTTCTGTATAAAAAGGTGAGTTGGCATGTTTTGGAATAATTTGTATGTGTTTACATGTTATCCTAAACATTTATTTGATGATTTATGGATTTTAATTCCTTTTGTATAGAAGGTACTTTTTCATGTTTCCCTACTTAATATTAAGGAGTGTTGTGGTTTGTAATATTAAGCGGGAAACCACTTAATTTTAAAACCTGCTAAAGACTAAGAACTTTGGCTTATAACTTATGTTTAAAACATAAAGTGGCATATCCCTATATTGTGTCGATGGATTTTTAAATTCAAATTATAAGAGTGACTCATATGATGGGCCCACCCACCTTGTATAAAACAAGGTGATCTCATTTGAGATTGGCAATAGATGCACACACTATGAAAAATGATGCAAGCTATATGTGAGCAAAAGTAAGAAACATGAATGCGAAAATATGTGAGCTAGTACTTTACATGAGTGAATGTTATTTATAGTTTGTAATACCTTTGATAAGGTTTGAATGTTGGGGATCTGTGGAAATAGTGGGAGTGGTGGGTTAAATTCAATTCTCAATAAAGATAAGTGACATTTTCAGTGCGTTTTTTATTGAAAGGTTTTCCCACTTAAATTCTATGTTATGTTTTCATTGTTATGTGTTATGGGCTATTTACTTTCACTGTTATTCATGCAATATACGGTTTAATTCATTCTAATTTGATGTACAGTCATAAAGTATAATCCTTGGAAAATTTAGGGTGGATATCTAATTTGTATTTATTATTTATTTTCACTTTCCTAACAATATACATTGAAGATTACAAAGTTTTATTTAAAGAAACAAGGACAACAATAAAATTGGAATAATCATGTTTCTCAAGCTTCTTGGCTTCCTTTATAAAAAAAATCCTTTTGCAAGCAATTGCAAATGAAACTTCACCTTTTCAACTGTGAAAAAATCATCCACGGTGCATTTATTATTCCTAAAAATAAAGTTTCATCTAAGTTTCCAAATGAAAATAAGGAAGACACTCGAACACAATTCCATATGTTCCTATAAGGATTGCCGATAAGAATGTTGGATTCGCCCAAGAGATCTGCCTGACAATGAAGATTTCCTTTAAAAGTGACCTCCATGATTATCTAAACAAGTTTTTAACATAATCTCACAAAGTGACAATCCCACAAAAGGTGTCTTATTGTCTCGAAATTCAAACAAAAGGGACATTGACCATTTGAAAGACTACTCTTGAATAAATTTGCCTTAGTGGGAAGCCTTTGATAGAACACAAGCGAGGAAAAAACTTGATGCTCAAATAAAACCTTTAGTGACCACACACTATGCAACCTATGGGATCACAAGGATTTAGCATCAAAGGAAATCCCTCTAGCATTGATAATGGGGCAAAGGGAACATTTCTGATACAAACCTAAGTCACCGCATTCAAATTCATGTTTGAATTTGTGGAAGATAAAATTCATAAAAAAAAATTATACTAAAAATTCAAGGATGAAATTCATGATTAAATTCAACTAACCCGCATTTATAAAAAAATTAACATTTCATATAAGTAATTTGTAAACATTTTAAAACCACATTAAAATAAAAACATTAAATTAAATTTATATAATAAAAACTAAAAAAACTATTAAAATAAAATTATTAAAAATGAATTATATTCTATAAGTTATAAAATAAAATAAACTATAAAATCTAAATTATAAAAAACTATTAAATAAATATGAATTGAAATCCCACAAATAAATTATTCAAATTATATTTTATAATCTATTAAATATGTAATAAAAAACTTTTTTTGAAGTTATACAAATAAAAGAAATTTAAAAACCTTATGATAGCTAGAGCTTGCACTGATAAGGGGATCTTTGCACGGGAATCCCATTCTTGTGACCTAGAAGAACATTTTCTTGCATAAACCTTGTTCAACATAGTTTTAACATGCCAGGCATTAAAGACATAAAGACATAAAAGCATGTATAAGCATTACATTCATTGATACATATGTAACTCAATAATATGTGTAAGGTCTTGTTGAAGCTTAGCAGACCTCCATAACAATGGAGGACCAAAGTAGTCTATTTTCCCATTGTCAAGGGCCTAATTAGCTAATGCATCTGCCACTTTGTTGAGCTCTCTTGGAATATATTGGAAGGTGACTTCCTGCAACCTATTTTTTAGATACTTAATTTTATCCCTTTTTCTACACAATTTCCAATTTTTTCTCTGATATGCTACAGAGGTGGAAAGAAATCTCACTATAACCAAAGAATTAGATTCAACCTGAATTCTCTACCACGTAATTTTCAAGGCTTCTTGTAGGTCCCTTGATATAGCTCATATTTAAGCTAAATTATTTGTAGCATACCTAAGATTTTTTTAAAAAGAGAAAAGCTACAAAACCATCAAAGAGTATTCCAATGCCACCCATACTTTCTTTCCCTAGATTACCCCTTGATGCACCATCTGTGTTCAACTTACCAATTCTAGGAAGAGGGGGAGACCACTTACTTGTAATCTGATTTTTTTCTTAGTTTAAAGACTTAGACCTTAGATAGATTATTGAGTTAGATATGTTTCAATGATTTTAATGTCTATATATGTTTTTGTTTCTAATGCCCATGCCTAAAATAATAGGTTTAATACTTGGCATAATAGACTATGTATCTTTTGATTTTTCATGTAATAAATCTTCTCTTATTTATTAAAGAAAAATAGAAAAAAATTATAATAATAAAACATAAGTGTATTTTTCAAAGTTACTTTTCGACACTTAAGTTATATTATTAATTTATTAAACTTTATTATCAAAAAGTTGCTTTTTGATAATGCAATATCAATGAGGAAATAGAAAAGGGAAAAATTACTTTTGGGACTCTTTCATTGTGGAACGTGGCATGAAAAGATATAAAAGAAGAGTGTGGGGGTCATATGAGACCATTTTTTTTCTAGAATGTCATTTTAGATTGGGTGTTTGAGCTACTGCTTCAACATTTATGCAATTTGAGGACATAAACCCTCAAGTGCAACAAGGTTAGAGGACAAAAACCCTCATAATCTATAGATTTAAGGATAAAAACCCTCCAAATCTTTAGAGGTGACTCCACTATAGGGGTTACAACTAAGATTTCATCAAGGATTTACAAATGTAGACCAGATTTTTTAGCTAGGGCGCACTTCCAGGGAATATTCCTACATTTTTTAACACTAGGGCATCATATTCTCAATTGGGGTTTGGTTTAGAGGTGTTGATACTATATTTGGGATCCCTCATAGGGTTGGGCGAACCACTCATAGATCTGAGCGAACCACATTGAAGGTTGTAACATCTATTTTAGAGGTGTGTTGGATGTTAGGGTTTTCATATTACCATATTCGACCTCAAATCTCCATTTTAAGCCAGATGGATCCTCTCACTTGCAATTTTTTTTCTTATATAGTCAATTATACCTTTGCATTCATTTTTCAGTATGAAAGAAAAAGAAAAAAATCAGTTTTGGATGTAAATCTAATCTATTTATCATATCCATGTTATTAGAGACATTATTTATGCTTCCTAACATTTGGGTATTTTATTTTTTGTTGATTTTACCTTAATAAAGCAAAGAAATCGTATTGATGTTATTCTTCCATGAGGGTTTACTGTGAATTTCATTATTCCATTATTTTTCCCTTAAGCAACATCACATAGAGAAGGTTGTCGGGGGAGTCCCTCAACCTATTAGTTAAATGACAACTATCTATAGCCGACCTCCACCTCTGCTTACTCTGACACATAAGGGTAAGGCATATTTACTATGTAAAATAGTCTTATTTATTAATCTTGCCCCCTCTCATATAAAAGGGTAAGGCTTATCTGTGGCAATTCATTTCCCTTCCATATATATATGTGTGTGTGGGGGGGGGGGGGGGGGGGGGGGGGGGGAGGGGAGGCCCAAATGGATTATTTATTGTATAGGAGTGGAGGGTGCCATTTTCATATTGCTACCTTGATGAAGGTCTCCTCCTCATATTTATGAGGATAAGTATCAAGGAGGGCCTCTTGTATAGCCTCTATATAGTATAGCCACCATAATCGGCCCAACTAGATGTCAAACATATATTTTCTTGCAATCCATAGTCTATCTATGTTTTTATGTTCATAATACATATACAATATAAATTATCTAGAATATCCATCTATTTATGATACATATATAGATATATTATATAATAGGTCCTATATACACTATATGTAAAGATCACAACCATGTTTGATGTTTGGTTACTATAGAAACAAATGGGATTATTACCATAGATAGCTCCAAACTTCTATTGCAACATACGGCATATATAGACTATATGTATATACATGTTGTGTTTTCCCTCTTCTCTATCGGTGGCATGGGAAGAGGGGCTTATCTTTGATGGTGGGGAGAGGGGAGGGGTCCTTTGTCATGGATTGCTGGTTGAGGTTCAAGAAGGGTATAACTATATTGTTTATAGTCTTTAGTTTCTACTCCTTAATATAGCTATAATTTATAAGAGAAAATAGTTTTCAATGGAGAGTTGAGGGGGGTTGGGTATTCAATAGAGAATGAAGTTAGAACTTTGTTTTTTGGTTTGTTAAGGCAATATATTAGGTTGGGTAGTTATGTATTGGGTCGGGTTGGGCATCCATTAAAAAAATGGGGTTGGGTCAGTCATTAGAGAATATGGATGGTCTCCCTAATCTCTAATTCACCTTGGTAAGTGATTCCTTTTAGATTCTCAGGTACACCTGGAAGTAAATAGGGGATTTTAAGAACACCCCGAGGATCCATTTTATGAGACTAGATAGATATAGGGGGAGGATTATGGGTTTGGTGAAAAACTTAACCAATGGTGTTTCATCACCACAACCATAGAGAGTCCATTATCTAGCTAGAAAACCTATCTATCTATCTAGAATATGGATTACCCTCCTTGTCAAACCTATCAAAATTAGGATTGTAAGGTGAGGGTAGTCTTTTCATTGTGAAGATACTAGATATAAAACTAACCATTCTATTAGGAATGTGTTGCTTATATCTTATTGAACATAAATTTATTAAAATTGGGCTAAACTTAAAGCAAAGGGACATTACGTTAATGGGCCAGCTTGGTTTGGCTTTAAACCAAACCCAATGTTAATGTTGATGAGATCTATATGGATAATCTCTTAGATAACCATAACATACCATACCATCCCATAGCATAGCATACCATACCCCCCACACACATGTATATATATTCACCCAATTAATGTCAATGGGGTCTCCAGATTAATTTGGCTAGGTCATAAACCTAATTTAGTTGTGTAATGAATTGTCCACTTTTCAACCAAACAACTTATCTCTATTGGGATTTGGTAATAATCCTAGCTGAGACAGATCCCGTGTGGTCAAAACCTGTGGGAATGTCTTGTTTAACTATAACCTAACATAACAATTTGGGCTTAACACATTGGTGCTTACGGTTTACCTTATAGTTAGGGAAAGGGATTCAAAATATGATCCTGTGAATGTGGGTTCAAAACTTTCTAACAAGAGTTAAGTTTAGCAATAGCGATTCAATGAGCCTAATCTAATAATGAATCTAATCTGACCATGACTCAAAATTCTAACTATGGCCAACCTCAACTTGTATGTTCTAACCCAATATGTAGTAATGCCAATTCTATATGGATATAGTCATTCAATGGAGCGAGGTTAATGCAAATAGTGTCTCAAGTCCAAACCAGTCGTAAACCTCTCCTAGTTTGGAAACTGATTAGGTAATAAACTATCCTTATGTCTATCCAATCATAATTCCAATCTAGTTTCTAACCTGATTGGAAACCTATCCCTATTCGGATATCCCTATTCTTGTCTAGTTATAAACCTATCCTATAGGGTCGAGGTCATTGACTTACAAGGTCAAGGTTGGCTTATGTATACATAATAATGATATGTCTATGTACATAATAAAAGAGGTATTTTTCATTGGTTGGCTAGGATCTATCTTTATCTTTAGAGAAGGGGTTCTTGACAAGTATGTTGTACAGGTCTATCATTTTGAATTGGAGGTGGGTGTTGGGCAGTCAATAGGGAATTTGGGTTGGGTATTCCCTACACTACCCTAACCTATACCTTATGGTATGTGGTTTATATCCTACTCTAACCTAGGATATTTCCCAAGGAGTGGCATTTCCCTATTCCCAATAGAGTTTTCTTATTTATTCCTCATATTTTTAGGGGATTTTGAGAGAAATATATCCATATACATAGTTAATAAGTTGGATTCTAGGGAAAGTTGGGGTTTGGGGTTAATATAAGGTAGAAGTGTACAAGATAATAGTGTTGTGGTACAAATTTAAAATAGGATAATGGTACCATGGTAGTATACTTAGGTCCCACCACCACTAAATGAGACTCACAATTGTCCCACCATCAACCAATCTCCACACCGCTAAATGAATCTCGTTGATGTATAATATAGTCATTGCTTTCTAGAATTGTACTATATATTTATCATCTACTAATCTATACCAGTAGTCCATACCATTTGGTGTACAGTAAATTTCTCTAATGGACAATGGGAAGGTTCCTTGAGAAAATTCCATTAGTCTAATGGTAATTGGGAATGCCCCTCCTCAACCTATCAATTACAATAAATCCTAGGCACTCATTGACGCCTCACTTGGCTACCTCTCCTCTAAGCATGAAATGGTTATTAAACCATTCTCTATCCAACCATAAAGTATGTTAGCCTTTTCTCACCCATACTATAGGATGAGGAGGCACTTCTCCACCCCCATATATCAGAGGGGCATGCACTCCTTAATTCTTATACATTGAGTGGGAGGAGAGGAATAAACTCCCCTACCCCTATATATCAAAGTGGTAAGGGGAGGTCAAGGAGGATCCCACACGATAAAGGAGTGGGAGGGAAAACCTTGAGCCCAACCCTCCTATCCTTACTAAGCTCACGTCACACTCATGGTTATGTTCAAATAGGGCCTTTATGATAGTAATGTTGAGCATTCTTATGAGAGAAATGACTAGATTATACATGAATTAGTAGAGCATATACCCCTAGGAGTAGAGACCCCCCTATCCCCTATATGCCAAATGGGGAATGAAATCTTGGCATAATAGATGGATGTGTAGACTATCATCATATTTCATATGTAATCTATTTATCTTAAACTCCATAGTTCTAAATATAAACATTGTATTATATAGTCGAGAATAGAGAGTATGTACTCCATAGTCAACACTCTACCAACGGAGTAAAGTAAGGGTTATCTGAATTATATATCCTATACTCATGTTATCATCTATTCTAAGGCTAATGGCTATTATAATTAGGTGGTAGACATAAAACAAGGAGACATTCCAGTTCCCCTACCCTATATATCTATTCTTTATTAAAGCACTCCACCAACAAAGAAGGGCCTTTATCTATGTATGAGCAATTTCTATTCCTATATATAAAGGGGAGGGGAGGGTTCCGATGGGAGATATATATTACATAGTAGCTTATACACATATATAAAGTGGCTCTCAAGAATCTGAGGGAGATATTATAGATAGGCCTCAAGTAAGGGCCTCCCCCAAAGTAGTTCCTCTACTTGTAATTGATTTTATGCATGTTCCTCTACTTTATATTTATATATAAGTAATAAAAATAAATTTTATAGATTTAAATTGTCAAGGTATTGATGTGGGCACATATATACATATAATTTGGAAAATAACATAGAGATGGTCCTAAACTAAAGGTTTCAAGGTTTGGTTGTGGGATCTTGTGTAGACAATAGCAATCGACTAGTCCTAAACAAAGGATTAATGTATGGATTTGGGTACTCATGTTAACAAGATTGATTCCTATATGCAAAGGATAGGCACGTTGTCCTTCTTCCATAACAAGGAGTTACTTATAGTTATAGTTGGGTCTCTAGACGTGGTCAAAGGGGATTGCATACATAGGGTGTTGGAGCCAAAATAGAGGCAACTAAGAAAGTGTTATAACTCTTCTTATAGTTGGAATCATCTTTAGGCATACTTTCCCCACTTTTTTATAATTATGACTATCACTAAAACTACAACCAGAGGATCTTCATTGTCTTTTTGAACCCTTGAAGTGAATGGTTAAGCTTTATTAGTCTTCTCACATTTAGGAAAAATATATATGTAGGGGCAGGAGAGTCGAAACGATTGAGCTTTCAAATTTGAATCTTCACCCTCAAATTGTTATGTAGATTAACCACTAGGTGTGTGGTATACTAGGATAGAACACGAGCATTGGAAATGTCACTTTTTATGGCGTAGCATGGTGTAGAGTTTCCATGTGGTCACTACAAGTTTTGGATGTTATACACAAAAATATAGCTGAAGGACATGCCTTATAGTGTTATGTGGCTGAAAGATGATGTGAGAGGATGTGTGCAGGCTCGTGTTGTTGCAATGTTGTGTATGCTACGTGGATTGGGAGGGGGTTATGCCACATGGATCATAGAGTTAGCCTAGAAAGTTAGGTGCCTAGCATGATTTTTTGAATTGCTACACTCTTCGTAAATCACCCAGATATAGTTACATACTTCATATCTTATTTATTTCCCTTTGAAAAAATTCCACCATGTCCTCATATGCAAAAATTTACAACTCCAAAGTTCTTGTGCCCCATGACTTGTATCAAAACAAGTTTCTTGCATACTTTGTTATATATATAATGGAGTAATACTTCTCTTATTTTGTGTAATGTACTTACAAAATCATAACAAAATTCAAAAACAAAAACAATGAATTAACATTTGTTGGCTACCAGTATAAATAGTGGTTAAGATTTTGGGTTGCTACTCATAATAGGGCTTAAGCATACATCCATTAAAATTCCCAAGAAGAATCTCTCCATCTGATTTGCATAGCTTGTATGCACCGGATTCTAAAATGAGTTGAATAATAAATGGACTCATACATAAGATATGTAGTTTTCCAGGGTGTTCTGCGTACCTCAAATCAAACAAAATGATTTTTTCACCTTACTACAAAATCTTGGTCTTAATATGCTTGTAATGCTAGGCATTTTTTCAACTCTTCTTCTCAATTCCTTGGCTCCACCAAGCTAATAGTTTCTTCTCATACAAACACGTAATCTCTTACAACCTTTCATTGATAGACGAATAATCCCCCATATTACTTGCATGAGAAATCCACAAACTTGGTACCAAGAATTCAACTGGTAGCATTGCCTCTTTCCCATAAACCGGCTAGTATACTTTTTCTAATGCTTATATGTATTTCAATAAGCTCATTATACCATAGAAACTTGGTCCTCCCAACTTGTCTAGCCTATATCACAAAACTTTGTCAAAGTCATCCTTAGAATCTTGTTAAAATCCTCAATAGTCCCATTAGCTTGCAAATGATATGGATTTGTCTTCTTGTATGAAACATGAATTCTTCTATAAGGATGCATATTATCTCCGCAATAAAATGAGTACCTCTATCACTTGTCAGACTCAATGGGAAACCAAATCAAGTAATAATATTCTCCCATAAAAATACTATAGAAGTGGTTATTATACAATATCTAGTAGGTGCATCTTTTACCCAATGAATCAAGTAATTTTATAAGGTGATGATATACATTGCTCTTATTTGCGGGTTGGTGGGATAATTGGTCCTACAAAGTAAATCACCCACTTATCAAATTGTTCTTGCATAATCACAGTGAACAACAACATTTCATCCTTGTGATTTAGATTCTCAACCATCTGGCATAGGTTGTAGTGTTACGCAAATTCTTATACATCCTTAAATATTTTCGACCACCAAATTCCTAACAACAAGATCTTACATGTTATCACATATCCAACATAATTTCCTCCAATGGCTCTATGATACCTCTACATAATGTCCTTGGATTTGTGCTCTACAACACATCACCAAAAAATTCCGTCTCTCCCCATCTTATATAATTCTCGTCAATCAATTGATAAATGACAACCTTAACTACCAATTGTTTCTTCTACGTCACGTTCCATTCTTCATGCGACATACCTGAAGTAAAAATTTTGGAAATTTCCACCATCTCCTTAGGCACATCCAAAACTCAAAAAAGTAGAGCATCTGACAATCATTCCTTGACTGATTGTGCATCTTCACTCGTATTGATTCGTGATAAATGATCATGTCCTATGTGTAGTCTTCCTAGCTTGACCTCTATCTTGAATTGGAATTCTTGAAACAATACCATCCCATGACATATCCAACCATATAGAACTGACTTGTTCACCAAATGCCTCAAAGCCTTAAGGTCCATGTATAAGATAAATGACATTGCCAAAAGATGTGGAAATTTTTGTAGCACGTAAGCCATGCCTAGATCCATATTGATAATACTTCTCAAAAATTAGTAATGTTAGTAACATAGGGGCTAGAAATAACCATACAATGACAAGACATGCTTCATTAGTTACAATAAATGGAAAATCATTCAATTTTATGATCGAAAGCACTTATATGGTTGTAAATGATGTGATGTAACAACGGGAAGTAGTGATGATTTTAGCCTTCAAGTTGGAATTTAGGTACATGTTTGTCCCCCACTATGTTCTCGTTTTCCTTAGGAGGTAGTAGATCATCACTCCTTTCTCTTACTTTCTCTCAAACCTACCTTAAGGGTGTTGGAACTTTTTCACATGATGTTCTCAATAAGTGGCTTTTTTTCACGCATCAATAACTTCATTATACTTGCCAAAATACAACTATCCAAGGAGAGTACTCATTATACTTTCCAATATACAATTTTCCAAGGAAAGTACTATTATTATGATTTCATTTTGAAAACACTCACCAAATCCACTGCCACAATTTTCAAGAGCTAAAAATACTTTCATTTTGAGTTTTGAGAAAAAAACCCAAAAATGGCCCAAGTAGCTATATCAAGGCAATAAGCGGTTTTTGGGCTATTGACAAAAATTGTAATGACCAAGACCAAAATCAATGTCAGGACCATGTGAGGAACTCCATAATCCCTCTTTTGACTGCTGACAAGTTTCTAGATCCACTCATAGCTCCTAAAACCTTTCGTTTAAGTTGATACTTCATTAGGGTATAAACATCTTAGTTCATGAAAGGTTTTTCATTCCCAGTGCTTCCAAAATTTATTTTGAATATACCATTATGCATTAGAGTCTGAAATATTTCCAATGGTTGTGGTCTAAGTTCATGAAACCACACGAGGCTCTTGAAACCTTCCACACAAGTTGATATTTAATTAGAGATAGTTTTTGACCAACTTTCTTAAGAGGCGACAAAAAAATCATTGGGATTGTTAAGTAAAATGCCTATACATTTTACATGCCAACAACTGACTCATTCCTGAGGAATTAACTTAATTTGAGTGAAACACAAATGAGACACATGGGAAATTTTAAGACCTCTTACCAAAATCCAACTTGATTTTTTGATGAATTTACAAAAATGGATTTCTTGTTGATGGCGAATAAGAGTAAAATGTGTATAGTGGCGCAGCTGAATAAATTTCTCATAAAACATGCGTCCAAGAGAAATCTGGCTGCAGATGGGCGTCTGTAAAATAAATATCTATAGATGGATCATATGTACAGAAGCAGGTTACATATGGGAGTCTATATAGAGTCTCTGTGCAGACATGCATCTGTAAATACAAACACCTATCTGTACATGTAGACAGATGAATGCATGCATAGATGCCCAGCTACAAAATATAGATGGTGTAGACATCCATCTATATCTACAGTCAGGCATATGTGCATGCAGATGCCCAGATACACCTTCACATTCTCTTGTTTCCACGTGTCCTCACTCACATATATATGTATGCTTGGGGCCTCATTTATCACTTTTACAAATCTCATCCACTTTAGTCTCTGCCTCCAGGATTATATGGCTATCTGACTAGACTCCAGACTCAAAAAACAAGCTTGAAGTGTGCATCTACAATCTAAAAATGCCATCCATTTCTACTTCCTCTTAGTCTCAACCCAAAATTCAATTCTGAAATCTTATGTGCCCACAAATTTCTAGCATGTTGAAACTAAAGGACACATTTGGTGATTTGGTAGATAAATGTTGTTTTCGAGCACTAATTTACATGCCCCAATATCACACTGATGTCAACTTTTTGCAATTTATTTTAGCCAATTATGACAAATCCACATGTATCTTCACAATCAAGTTGTCATCATGAAATTTTTCTTTTGGAACATCTCCAGAAGATATCCACTTCTTAATAGGACTTTCACACATGAATGTTAACCATGTGACAATAAAATCCTTACTCTCTGACACAAACAATTGGCATACAATTTGAAGGTAATAATATGTTTTTTACAATTTTTTCTTTCTATTAACGTCACAATAAGCTAATAATATGTTTTTTTTATTTTGTGCAAGTAACTTGATTAAATCAAAAAGGGTATATTATTTTTGCAAGTTGTTCCACACACATTTTCGTAGGCCATGATTTAATTTTTTTAGGCTAGGATATTCTTGCAGGAAAAACAATATGACATTCCATATTGAACTATTGTCTAAATCCTTTGTTCTCTAAGTTACCAAGAATTTGATTGGTGTATATACATCCAATAGGATATGAAATGATTTGTCGTATAATATTTTCAATGACACTGCAACATTTTCATGTTGCAATTATATAATTACATTATGTTATGAAGCTTTTCATGAGTTGCACTCACAGAATATTAATATTCTGACTACACTTGATGAAAAAATCAGAGTAAATTGTCTTTCAAATGAGGATCAAGAGGTAACTTTAAATTATTGCAAAATAACTTTATGTATTTATTTGACAAATAGAAGCTATAAAACTAATTTTCTATTCACTTCTTTCAGAAGAGATCAATTGTATCGTATACAAGAAGGCAAGCTGCAATTAGAGGTCATCAACCTCATGAGGATCGACCGTTCTAGGTATTACTATTGTCAGTTTGTCAAGCTATGAACATACAATGTTTTAACTTTTTTATTGATGGTATTATATTTGTTTTAATTATTATTGAAAATTTATCAATTCCTTAGATATTTTTCATCAAACTTCCCCACATCAACATGAAAAAATGGAAACTGCAAGGATTCAACAAATCACTGGGGAAGAAAATACTCCTATATAGACTCTGCAAGGTACATTATTAGTATCAATTCAACTTTTATGTTATATTTACTAAAGATTGAATTCTAATTTCTGTTTTGGTTTTGTTCACATTTGTATTTTTGTAGTTCCACTTCCCTCTTCCAAAAAGAAAATGACACCACCATCGCCACTTCTTAGAAAAGTTTAAACAAGGGGGAAAGGAATATCTTTTCCAGCCGAAAGTGGTGGCATGGTTCATCTGACAGCAACAAAGTTTCCAATTTTCTCTTTTAGTGGTAATGCTAGTGTAATGGGCACTATCATTTTACATGAAAGTGATCTTGATGATGATTTCTTGGGTATTGAGAATGGTGTCCCAACTACTTTTAAATTTTAATCCACATGATATGATTTAGGGCTCACAAGTGCCACAGATGGATCCAATTTTACAGGCACCGAAACCCAGTTTCATCATACATGGCACACCCTCTCCAACATAGATACCACCGTCTGATTGATCAATTAACTAATTTTTCGTGGCATAATTTTTTGGCAAATGAGCTTATTATGTTACTCTTATTGATATTGTTCTACATTATATATAGAGACTTTGAAAACATGTGAATTTTGATCCAAAGCTTTGATGAAGGAAATAAATGTTCATTTTCACAACCATTCCCAAAGAAATCTTTTATTTGCTTTAGTTCAAAATAAGCCAGCAAAGATAGATGTATTACATGAATCAAGCTCTCTTAGGTGTGCCATTACAATAAGCAATGACTACAATGATAATGTTTTAGATGTCATGTTAAACACATTGGAAAATTTAAATGGTGAATCCCAAGCTTACTATATAACAAATGGTCTAGAGACAAAATCCTTGTTGTCACTACAAATGTTGAAAAGTGATAAATTTGTCGTAAGTTTAACTCTTTCTTTGCATTTAAATTTTACATATTTTTTTATTTTTAACTAATAATATTTCTTTGTATTGACATGCGGTCAAAATATGAAAAATTGAATATTGAAGTACTGGTCTTCGATCTTCATCTCAAGAATGCAAGAAAAAAGTTTAAATGTGGTTATTTAACTAAAGGCAAAACTTATGCTCCTAAATAAACATAACAACGCATTGAAGAAAATAATTAAGGAGCATGACATGGATCCAGAGATATTGTTCAAGCAAAAATCAGATGCGGGTCATAATTTTCTTTCAGTAGGTGATGCGACCAATCAAGACAGGAAAAAGTCTTGATAGTATCAACATGCCGTAGTAGATGATCTAATTAAATCAAGAGCACTAGTGACAGAAGATACAAGACCAAAGGGAGACATCTTAGAATGAGAGTTGACTATGATTCCTTATATTATAATACTGAGAAGAATTGAAATGTAAATCTCAATTGAGATATTTTGCACTTTTGTAAATTGTTTTGTAATAGTCAACACTTTATTAATATATATCGTTTTCATATTATCTATGGTGTTTTGTTTTTCATAACAATGATAAAGTGTAATATCATAGTTTATATTCATGAATTATTATTTTCATGTCTTGTATTGCACAAAAATTATAAGAAATAAGGATACTGAAATCGTTTTACTCAAAAACATACATATATAATTGTAACAATTTCATATGGTTTTTTATAGAGGAATAAATATTTATAATACATACCAAGCTAAAACTCGAGAAATTGAAACAATCCTTACAAAATCCCTTTTTCTTTAGAGACATTTATATCTACTGTGTCAGTGGAGCAGCCATCTTACATAGGTTCAATATTAATATCATTTTGTTGCTCACTGTATTAGTGACTCCTCTTCTTTCAGTAAGTGAAGTCCAAATGGCAAGTGCCCTTTCATAAGTAAATGTGTCCAAAGGAAAACGCTGAAAATACAATCTTAAACTCATGTCTCCATATTTTTATCTTGAATCTATTTCAAAGTTTTGATTTAATAAAAGACAATGCACTAAAGACTGTGTTCATCTTCCAATTATCCCCAAAATCATTACATTTGTGAAAAGATCTTATAATCAAAAAAATTCACTAATATTTTCCTACAGGACATTCTTGGGATACAATGTTTTTCCATAGCCTTGTGATAGCTCCATTTTCCATTGGTTCATTTAGATACCGATACTTGATCAATCATTGTAATTCCCTAAAATATGTTGACTGGGATGTCAGTAAATCTTTTTGCAAAATTTACATTAATTTCAACTCCATTTATCTGTATGGACTTGTTGAAATGATTAATCTAAAGTCACTCATACTATTTGAGAAATAAATTACTTACTAATTCTTCACTTATTAGACCATCAATAATGTTTCAAAATATGGGATTTCACTACTCCAATGGCTTCAACACATACTATCATCCCTTTTAAAACGATCTTTCAATTTTTGATGGATAAGCTTTGCAAAATCTTTCTCAATTTCATCATGTGTATCACAAATAATTAAGGTGTCATATAAAACACTTGTTACACACAAACTTCTTCAATTTAATGCTCCTATCAAATCAACTCTTTTTTAGGAGAATCTACTACACTATATAGGTTATTTTATTCTCATTTCATGTTACTTTAAAGATAATCCTCATTACGCTTGATTACACATATTATGTAATTATGATATCTTTATAACTAATAAAACTAATACATTCCAATTTACAAAAACTACGCCTCTTAAAACTCGCTTGGGACTAGTATTTTTAATATCTATTGTTTGACATACACTTTCTTATCAACCATATGCTTTCTTTAATTTCTTATGTGGACTACTTACTTACTCTAAGTACTTGATTACTTGAACTAAATGATTACCTTTATTATGGGCATGATTACCACTTAATTCTATGCAGCCTAATGTTTCCTTAATTATCTTGTCAACACTATGGGTGTCAACAAATGTTTGTGTCCTATATGCCTATACTTGTGTACGATATTTTACTTGATTATTTTTGCCAATAATGGCCTACATTTCATTCTCTTACAATTGTTAAATTTTGGACCTCCATAGGTGTTCCATGTTTTTGGACTATTGTTCTTATCATGCATGAATATTCGTGTATAGTATCATTAACTTTCACATTAGCTTTCAAATTGGCTAACTATTATTCAGTATGCTATTTTTACTTCTATGAGCCAAGCATATAGTATTGGAATAATATATGAGGAAATAGTGGTTTTCAGTTGAATGCAAAGACCATGTATGTTTTCTTGTATAAGCCAATGGTCTAAACCATGTGTAACCAATTTTACACTAAATTAGGTAGTCCCATACTATAATGATCCATAATTACAGCTATATCGATGTGAAATCCAACGTAGACTTATGAAGACTCATCCAACATGGGTACAAATCTTTTCTATCATTTTATTCATTGCTACTCAATAAGGTTGCTTTATCTCATGAGTTCTCAAAAGTAGGGGGATTCATCCATAACCCATGATGTATATATCTAACATCAAGTAACCTGCATACCAAAATACAGTGAGATAAATCGGGCATTTTTATATGATAAGAATACTCATCAAATCAGGTACATATACTAAATCAGTGGAAAAAATAAATGTATGGTCACAAGCTATACACTTCAGTCAAGACCATAGTGTGGTCCTGGACCCTATTAGAGATATCCATCATAGTCTAGGGGTATATTCGCATGAATTTAATAAAATTTTCAATAGGTCTTACACCCCTATTTATAGAATGTGGTAAAGAATTACATAGGGGTGATATACTTGGCATGTCCCTCTCCACTATACTACTCAATTGCTAATTACAATAATAAGGTTATTAGGACACATGACTTCTTCTCCTCTATGATTATTCCAGTAAATTATATGCTCAGTATCATACTATATAACGTATCATATATGGGGGCATGTTTTTACATTCATTACTTCTATAATTGTATTATTTTACCATATTTTTACTTAATCGATGCATATATATTACCATAATGTTTATTGATTGTGTCACAGGGCTGAGCTGAACATTTTGTGTTCTAAACTAAGTTTCCAGCTATAAATTGCGCATTTACATTTTTTTGGAGTATCACTACATTTTTATGGCTCTACTTTAGGTTCAATAAAACTACTACTGGTAGCTCTCCAGACTGACACCTTACACCACCTTCCAATAGTCCCTACGTAACTCCATCCTTGTGCACATAGATTTTGAACTCCTCATTATCACCATTCACATAGGTGCCCAATCACAACTGCTCCATAAGGCCACTCATTTTGAATACCATGGCCACCTCATACAACTATCGGGAATGCTCATTAATATGTCTTCCTTAGTCCACCTGAGGTAATAGCACAACTTCTAGCTAAGACTCATGGATGTTTGATGGAAGATAAGGACTTGTGGTGATCTTCAGCGGCATTGTTGCAAAGTAGTTGGGTGTTCATGATAGTGGATCGGCCAATGCAGGCGATGCAGAATAGTTGGTTCAATGATGGGTCAAGGAGGCCTATCATCATCATATATATATATCATAGGGTGGTGATATAGTATATATATGATATATATATATCAGTCATGTGGAATGTCACGATCCATGTGGTTATGCATAATATATCCACGTCTTCTGAAGTTCGAATTCTTAGGAAAATTATTGCTCTCCTCTTTCAAATTTGATAGGAGAAGATATTAAGGCTTAATTGAACATTAGTTAATATATGGTTTTCATCTCTTAATGGTGTGGACTGTCGGTTGTATCTACTTTCTACTCTTTTTTATGGATAGGGTAAAATAAGCACTCAAAGATTCCATTTTATCATTCGTCATAATTGGAGACTTGATCAGGGCCTACAATCCTATGTCGATTTTCAGTTGAGGGCATAATTTCCAAACCTCCAAAGTACAAAAATAATGAAATTGATCCTGCCTCCGGTAGAATGACGTACATTTGGATTGCTATTTAGGTGTCTGCAATGTTTAGGTGGATCTCCTATACTTTGATTTGGGTGAATGGGCTAAGTTATTGGGAATCTTGACACTAGTTGACAAGTGTCTGATTTATACTGTTAGGCAGTTAAGACTATAATTGGCGGGCATCTTAGACATTCGATATCGGGCATCTATACCATATGAGTTTCGTCATAGAGGATATGTAGAACACCAATACATCAGAAGACTAAATAGGCAAGTGCATTTAGACTAAAGTGTGTACGATCACTTAGGTATGTTTTATCCAAGTAACTGAATGGATATTCTTCAGATTACATAATTAGTATAGGGGATTAACGAATGTATTTGAAACTCAAATTTCGAGGCAGCAACGATATCCATTGGATAAGTATGAAAGTTATGGTTAAGTTCCCTTGTGAAGAAAAATGACCCACAAAATCTAAGCTTGCAATCACAACATCTCTCTAGCTCTTTCATGATTTTTTGTCTCCATACAACTCCTGCAATATCATTCACTTATGCAATTATTAATTAAAAAAAATAAATTATCCCTGAATTAATGTAATTTCACCACTAATATATTCTTTTATGACATCAAGAATGAACTACTCTGCATATCAAAATTATCATAGTTTGAGCAATGCCTTATGAATATGGGCCTCACCAGCTTTTACGAGTCTTTCCCCTTCTCATCTTCCGAATCTTATTTTTCCATCTATAGAAATATTCCATGCATCCCTATTTCAAACCATTTATATTATCTATATGATGGGTGGGGGACAACTCTACATATCCACTGGGAGACTAACTTTTTTTTTTGGGTCTCAAGATGACTTACCCATGTCATCTTATAGTAACAGGAAATGATGTATTCGTTGTCATTCAGTGGACGGAGGATCAATGTTTTGTAAGTGGAAATAAAGGGATATGAAGTTGATAAGGAGATTGGATCGTATCTAGAATTCTTATATGATTGGTACATATGACTCCTATCATATCCAAGTGGATCCCACTCACCGTGGATCTCCTTGTGTCAGCATAGGGATGAGGCCAAATGGCATTAGATACTCATCCACATCAATGTGATAAAGGCCCAACTCTATATAACCAACTAGATCTATATGTGTAACATGATTAATCAAAGTGCAACACATGCATACATTTTTATCATGCTAGATATCTGGGGCAAGTTTCAAATTCAAACCCATAAGAATGGTCATGGGTTACCCTAGGCTTGTGCTCTCTTATAGGCATTTGGTCTTTGCTTTTCATGCACTCTATAACCATTGTTTCCACGAACTGATTATAAAAGGGTACATAGTTTGTAGCAAAAATAATGTAGGCATGTAATTTGATGTCGTTAATTAATCTTTCATACATATCTTACAAATATATAGGAATATAGCTCATATAAATAAGGAACTAGCCTTATTAACAAAGTAACAACATTACTCACTTATTTCTATTCTACGTGAGTTGTTACAAACAACCTCACACACACTATTTAACAATATAATAACTCATGTAGTAAACCACGTGAGTGCTAATAATTCCTAACATTCCCCCTTAGTATGAACATGGTAGAAAAACATTCACACACTCACCTATAGTATGCTCACCCCTATGAAGCACATCCTACTATGTGACTCATGACCTTAATACAAAATAAAGTCTCTCTTCTTCCATGATTTTAAACAGGATTACCGCAAACCTTAACGTGAACTGGCCCCATCAATTTTCCACCTCGGTTGGTTTTCTATATCCTCCCGCAAACCCTTTCAAGATCCATTAACTAACTTAATATGGTGCTTTTGTTCACCACTATACTTGTACATCAGGGAATTATATAGGAATCATAGCTCTCTTATTACAAAAGTAAACAATAGAACACATATTGGAAAGAGATTTCACATTACAACCAATAAGAATCACAATGTTCTTAATTACATCCATTATTGTTGATCACTGTCACTCCATCTTGAACAACATAGGAAACTGTCATTGTCACTAGAAGCTTCCCTTGACTTTAGTTGGTTTGGTATATGATGGAAATAGAACATTGGTGTCATGTTCCCCCCCACAATGTGAAATTTCCACTGAGGAACACTGAAAATAAAATTGTATCGAACTACACACTAGTGTTTGGATCTTGTTGTCTAAATCTTGTTGAACATGATCACCATTTCCAATGAACATATTTGTTGATCGATCATATTATAATGAAGTACGATAGTAAAAGGATCTTTGCAATCATATTCTCTACTTTTTCAAGCATCCAATAAAAACCACGCAAAGTAGAAAATTGAAAAGAAACACTCTACACAATTGAAAAACACATACTCACACCACAAAAATTTCACCATAACTGAAGCAACCCCCATCATTGGCGATTGATGAGAGGTCATTGATTGACCTCCAACCTCCACTTTCCTCCATCCTCCAGTTAGTTTGCTACTAACTCAGTTGGATTTGATTATGAAGCTCGATTACAGACATCGGGTTACACTGAAAATGAATCCATAAGGAAAAACTTTTATTTATTTTTTGGACATTAGACGCTTATGAATTTGACTCTAACTCTTCACTATGACATAGATGACCAACATTTACAAGACTTAAACAATAATATGATGAAGTCAATATAATTGACACTTTTAACTAAAAAAATGATAACATTTAATGACAAAAAACTTTTAAAGTGATAAACTTGATAACAACAAATATACTTATAGACACAAATTAATGATGACTTATTTAAAAGTTTTTAACATCACAATTATCATCACCTTTAATCATACGAATGACAATTTATTCTAAATGACAATAGAGAGACTTAACAAAACATAATGGACTAAGAAAAATATTCACTCCACAAAACTATAACTAAAATAAAATAGATACTTGACCATTTAATGACATATATAAACAAATACATGATTGTCCGTAATGACTTAACATGCCTTACAATAACCAAAAACTTAAGATAAAGAGAATTCATGTGCATTGGCTAGATGACTAATAGTTTGATTGATTACGCCGAAGGCGTTCCCCCTATGGGAAAGGCCTTTTCGGTCGTTCACGTCACTATGTTAAATTTGACGGGTGTTTTCCCCAAATCAGTGGTATTTAAAAAAAAAAAAGTAGACATTTGCATGCGAATTGGGTCGAGACTCAGGAGAGAGTAGTCGAAGCCGAAACCAGCGTTGGTTTTCCACTTACTCTTTGATTCGATCCTGAGAAGCTGAAGGAACTAAATTGTATCAGGTCATGTTATTGTAATAAAAGAGCAACCATTGATAGAAGTAGAACACATACACCTCAGATCTGACATCTAAGCCCATGAAAATCCATACTTTACAACATCTACTCTGTGAGGTCTATCTAATCTAGGGAAGTGAAGTCAGCGAACTCATTCATCTCCATATTATTTTCCCCCTTCATGGATGTTGGATACTGCAAAATTAACTTCTTTGGATGGAATGGTGAATCCCCTGTGGTGATCAAAGATTAAAACCCATATTCTTCCCTAGATGTATAGAGAAATGACCAGAACATAGCATGATTCAAGCACTCAATGGGGATGATAAACCTACCATGTTCACTACCAAGATATACCTCAAAATAACCCAAAGGTACAAATGTGTTGAGAGCACATCGAGATCTTATACCTTGGAGAGAGAACATGCAAAACTACCTTATGGGTACTAACAAACCTAGACAAGGCTCTGATTATGTGCTTTAAAACCCTTGACATTGTCATCTTGATTCCTTACTATATGTTTGGAATCATGATCTAGGAAAAAATGTTTAGGCTTGATAGTTAAAAAGGTGCAGTATCGATCTATGAAGACATCTACATGTTTGCATGCCTTGAATTAATTTATTTTAACACACTATATTTTGCATTTTCAGAGTCTGGATGGGTATACTGTTACATCAGCTACAACAAATGAAACACTGATGCTTTGGCAAGTGTTTGGAGCTCCTAGTATCACAAGGACTGAGAGTATAGAGACATCTGGTTCCTTGAACAATTATCTTATGTAGATTCGTTAGTTGTCACTTGACCTCAAGGGACAAGGAAGCTTATAATCCAAGTGATACTATTATCACTGAATCACAGCACCCTTGTGTTTATACAAGTGCATATAATTGAACTCACGGTGTGATTGGATAACATGGGTACTATCTCCAAGTTGTGGGACTTGCTACTTGAGATAGACCTCCAGAGAAAGCTGGTTCTTGCTCCTAAACTACCTGCCACAATCTACTCTAATGCAGGATAAGCTAACTGTTCTAATCTAAATTTCCAAGGGACCAGGGAGAGAGAATGCATAAAATGAAAGCCTACACTAAAGCGGTGATACACCAGAAAAGGAGGGTGTGAGAGTAGTCTCCAAATGTGTGAAATACAGAAGCAAAGTACACACTAGAAGAGGTGATGACATTTTTTCATAATCTAGCAAAATGCATTCACAACAATATTCCAAGCATACACAATGATAATGGATCCCTGCAAGAACATAATAATAGACACAATATTCTTGTAGAAAGATTAAAGGGGCAAGAAGAATGCAAGAAAACACAGCAGGGGAAGATACATCCACAAACTGATATTTTATTGCTTCATGATATGCACAGTTCAGTCTATTACAAGATAAGGGCTTGGATCACCATGCAAGGAGTCCACTACAAGGGCCTGCAACACACTGGCTTTACAAAGCAATTTTGGCAGAGATTTGCTACCCAAAAACTCTATCTTTTACAATGAGCCCATCACTTCAATTTATAGAAAAATGAGAAGGAAAAGAGAAGGGAAAATGGAAATCCCGAAATCTGTCCTTCAACCACCTATAAGAGGTATTAAATGGAGTGAAATGATTGTACATTCCTTGCAAAAGGCTCCCCATACTGTCCCATGTGTTGTAGCAGAGAAAGAATGATGACCATGCCTCTTAATTGCACTCTCAACTACCAAATAAAACACTGTTATGAACCCGGCCACGTTTTCTTAAAAATTTCAATCAATTTCTCATCAAATCTGGAATTTCTTAATTTTTTTGCGTCGGGCTCGAAGCCACGATTCCAACGGTACCAATTTTGTGTGATTTTGTTGAGAAATGCAAAATTTATGGCCTTCTGAGTGCGGGCAACTATTTTGGGTCTGACAGGCGTTTTCTGTCATTTGACAGGAATGAGCATTAACTGACTGGAGCCGAATATATTTCTCTTATTTAAATATATCTACCCTCATCAAAATAAGACGTCGTTCTCATTCCAGAAAGTCCAATTTTGTGAAAATCAGAGCTCGAAGTCAAAATTTATGGCCGTTTGAAGTTTCCGGACCAAATGTTGACTTTTCTTCCTTACTGTCGGCCGCTTCGGCTTTTCGCGTCCCACGCGTCCCTTTGGCCCGGATGTCCCAGTACGAAAGTTCCCTATTTTGGCCAAACCAGCCAGTTCACGTACTTCACGTACTCTTGTCCCACTTGTCCCGGACTGTTTGGGACAAATTTTCCTGATTCCCCGGTTCAGCCGGTTCGCGTACTTTTGTCCCAACTATCCCGTGTGAAAGTTCTCATTTCGGCCGATCCGGGCGGTTCACATACTTCGCATACCTTCGGCCCAACTGTTCCAGGCTATCTTAAGTCTTTTCGTCTGACTTGTGTCCTCCGCGTACTAATTGCCCAGATGTCCCAAACTGCCTGTTTCAATAGTTAGTCAATTTTTTCCATTTTTCGGCCATTTCGGATTTCCACGTCCCAACTGTCCCAAATGCTACGCAGGCCGCCTAGCGGCCTTTCGGCCAGTTCGCGCCCAGATGTCCCTCATGTCCCGACTGTTGCAAGGACTAAGACTTAGCCATTTTTAATGATTTTTTCTTGCCCGAGCTTGTTTTCTGCAAATTTTTCACCTTTTCTCAGAACTTGCTCTCTTCTACTTGGATAGGGGAGTTAGAAAAAATATGAGGGGACCCTAGAAACATGACTTTTTGCCCTGAATCAATATAATTGCCTGGGACTTGAGAATTTAATGCATGTTATCAAAATTTACCCTGGGGGGTGAATTTTGGATAGCAGATACTATATGTGTTTCCTATTTTTTGTGGTTCTGTACTAGATTATAAACTATGGTTGTCATTCATGGAGTCTTTCTATGCTAACAAGTGTATGTTATTCATTTGTATCATTGTCCAAATTTTATCCTGAAACTCTTTGCATTTTACATCATCAAGAGTCTCCACAAATATATTGTTGCATCAGCTACAAGAAATGAGGCACTAAGGTTGTGGTAAGTCTTTTGATCTCTTGACACCTTAGCGAAGGCCAAGAATTAACTGTTAGCAAGCCACTCACATTTACTATGAAGTCACTTTAGTTCATGGTTTAATGCAGCTAAAGGGCGTCATGTTCAATTTGTTTCTGCATGTGAGAGTTGATGGTTATTGTTCTTATGTAACTGATTTTGTTGATTTTGTAGAATGGAGAGTTTCCTCCATATGTTGGCATCATCCCAAGAAAATTCTGACAAATTTTTGACACATTGGAGGCTCAAAATGTTGAATACAATATGAAAGCCACATGCTTAGAGCTATACAATGAAGAAATAACAGATTTGTTGGCCCCAGATGAATTCTCAAGATCCTTTGAGGATAAGTCCAAGAAGCCAAATACTCTTATGGAGGATGGTAAGGGCGGAGTGTTTGTAAGAGGCCTTGAAGAGAAATCGTTTGCAGTGTAAATGAGATATATTCACTTTTAGAAAGAGAGTCTTCTAAGAGATGAACTACAGAAACTTTACTAAATAAGTAAGCAGGTATGATAAATGTAAATTTTTCTCTTAATTTTCATTAATGTTTTATGTGAGTTTAATTAATCGAGTATACTATGGTTGTATTGTGCAATTGCTAACTTGTATATTCTCAATCACTATCTATCCTACTCTGTTTTGCGTTAATATTAACGACAATAATGAGAATGTGTTCCCTTGTTAATATTAACTTTTGAACAAAAATATGGTGTCAATAGATTCATTGGGGGCTAAATTCAGGCTGCATTTTGTGGAGTGCAAGATGAGCAGGAAATGTGTGTTATTTTGGGGTGGAATGATAATGAGAATTTACATGTGTGTAGTGCTTGAGTTGAGCATGGCATGTTGGTCTAAACATGTAAATTTTGTATATAACAAGTAGTTTGTTGTAGGATTTATATAATTTTATGAACTTTTGGATTTTGTATTCTAATTTGGTCTATTGTGAATACTATGGTTACCAATCAAACTATAGGCAACGATTGTGGATAAAATTAAGTTGTACAATGCAATGTGAATATTGAATGTGTAGGAATATAGATGAAGCAGACAACAACACAGTCATGGAAACTATTGATACAGAAGTTGCAACAACTTGCAGGGATCTTGGGATTGTAAGAAAAATCTTCCAATTGGCTTTGCTTTGCCTAAAAAAATGCTCTAAAATAGTACAGTGAATTGCAATCCCATTTTTGTGTAATAGGAGCATAAGCAAATCTATAAGCTCTGAGATTGGTGGTTGATTCTAAATGGTCTCATGTTTAGTTATATAGGCTCTCTCTCTCTCTCTCTCTCTCTCTCTCTCTCTCTCTCTCTCTACTATAATGTACAAAGAAAAAATGGGTAATAGAATATTTCTTATTGCAGTTTATGATCATGTAGACTTATGAAATTAGTGTGAGATTATAGCATTGTATTCTCTTGTTATAAATTTATTTTCCTATTGATGTAACATTCTTTTCTTGTGGAGTTAATAGATTTTCTTTGTTTCTTTTATCAGCAAAACACGTAATACAATAGGAAAATATATTTATTTCTTAGATGAGTATTTTTCTATGTAATGGACCTCTTCAGCCTGCACTAAAGTTCAATGTTTTGTATGAGGATTTATTGTGTCTGATTATGGAATTCTTTGGAAGGGATATTTTAATAGTGGAATGATGCAAGAGACTTAGGAGCAACCTGTGTATTGAAAACACAATGCCCTGACGTTTTGGGTTAATCCATTGTTCTATTCTCAGGAGAATAAACAATAATACACTACTCTCCTTAATGTAAGAGATGCAACTAATTTCCATTTCTGTATTGGGGGAATGCAGTTGATACATTTGTAAAATAGAGATGATTATTTTCATGACAAGATTTAAATGCGACATGAATTACAATTATTGATATCAAAAAGTGTGTGACATGAGATGGCCTTTGAAGTTGTGTTAAATTCATTTATTAAATTTAAAAAAAAATTATTGCGTCTGTCATCACCAATCCAGCACTATGATAATTCTTCACCGGGAACTCCTCGTGCTATGATTATTTACTAATGCACAGCCTTTAGTTTGGTGGATGTACTCTGGAAACAAAACAACAACATAACACAAGAATACCATCGACTATGATAAGACAAAATGATGACAAATCTGAAATATCAAAATAAATTATAATATTAACATGAAACTGTTACAATCTCACCCATGAGGTACTTCAAGTGTTATTGACTTCACTTGCCTTTCACCAAGACTATGGGAGAAACTTTACAATTACACCTCTTAATGGCTTCTTCAACACACCTTTAAACTGATGGCTTCCTTCGCACACTTCCTACAATATTTCTCACTACTTCCTTCTATGCTAAATGAGGGGGGTGGCCTCTCTATTTATAGAATTTCTAGGTTTATCCATCTTATCTCTAAGATAGGATAAGAAATCCACTCTGACGAATCATATCCCATACCTTAACTCTTATCTGTACATGTAAGCTTATCTGTTAAGATAAGATAAACCTTATCATTTTACATGGGTTCCACATTTTTAGACTTTTTACAAATAAAATACACAAAATATTTATGACCTCACTCCTTGTCTTTATTACCAATATAATATTTCTAATTCCTAATCATGTAGACCCTACTTCTCTAATTACCCAAACTTTGACATTTTAACATTACCGGACCACTTACGACAAATATTTACTTTTTACAACATTCTTATTGTACTTTGACTGTTATCGTACTCCACATTATTGGCGGCACCGTACTGACGGCGCCGTTATCTTCTATCAGACGCTACTACTAATTATACTTAACAACATCCTATTCCTAATACATACATTAATGGAATAGAAATTACGGAGGAAAATTTTAGTGTCGACATCTTCCCCCTTCCTAGCTTCTACTCCGTCCTCGGAGTAGACTATTTTGGTGCTTGGAAAATCTTCAACTTGTCGTGGTTGACCCATTTCGTAATGGGAGTTCCATCCAATTCCTCCAGTCGGTACGTACCATTTTCATGCATAGCTGCTATTTTGTAGGGCCCCATCCATTTTGGAAGAAATTTTCTCTGTCTTCTTTTTTTGTATCTGGAATCATATACTAGAACCAAGTCATTCACATGAAATGGAGACCACCAGATCTTTTGATCAAAGTATTCCTTCTGCTTCATTTTCTTCTTATGGCTTGTATCCTTTGCTATTTCTCTCATTTCCTCCAGCAAATGAAGATGTACCAACCTTTCTTTTACTGAATCACTTTCATCCATCCTTTCATTTTTCATAACTCTCACGGTAGGAATATCAAACTCAATAGGAAGAACTGGATCAATGCCATAGGCCAACTAAAATGGGGAGTATCATGTTGCTGACTTTGATGTTGCCCTATATGCCCACAATGCTGCATGAATCCTTTTATCTCATTTATGTACCTGCAAGGCTGCATCTTTTGCTAGAATTTGACACAACAAAAAATTTGTTCGTTCCACCTGTCCATTTGTGCTTGGCTTATATGTTGTTGCCTTCCTGTGCTTAATAGAAAACTTATTGACTAGGGCTTTTACCACCTCATTAATGAAGTGGCTTCCTTGATCTGTTACAATTTCTAATGGGCAACCAAATCTAGTGACAATGCGTTCATACATGAACCTTGCCACTTCATCCATGGAAGTTGTTTTCAATGCCCTAGCTTCAACCCACTTGGTTAAATAATCTGTGGAAACTACAATATACTTATTTTGGTGTGATGTAGTTGGAAGTGGACCTACAATGTCTATTCCCCACTTTTCAAAGGGACCAAGGGGAAGAATAGGACATAATGGAGCTGATGAAGTCTTACGGTTACCATGTGTTTGACAAATATCACATGTCTTACAATAATTATAACAATCTTTAAAAAGAGTGGGCCAGTGATAACCTGCATCCAAGATCCTTCTTGTTGTAAGTTGTCCAGAGAAGTGCCCTCCACATGTACCATTGTGGAATTCTTCTAGCAGTTCCTTCCCTTGATCACGTCCAACTTCCCTCTTGTACTGTCCATCAGGTCCTATTCGAAATAATACTCGATGCAGAATAGAATATGGACAACTGGCTTGAGTAATCTTTCTCTTAGTCTTTGCATTGGCACCATCAGGAAACTTGAATTCATTCAGATAATTCCAAATATCTATGTATTCACTAGGGATTGTGTCAAGGGATAACAATGCTGCATCGGAGAAATCATCATCATCACAAGATGATCCTAAACCATCATAGGCTCGAGAGAGTGCATCTGCATTGACATGCTTCTTTCCTGGCCTATCTATAATATCAAATTCAAACTCTTGTAGCAAAATTATCCATCTTGCTATCCTCCCTGATGGGTTAGGCTTATTTACAATATATTTTAGAGCCTGATGATCTGTTACAACTAGAAATTTTTGCCCTAGCAAGTAATTTCTAAACTTCTTTACAGCAAAAATGATAGCCAGAGCCTTTTTCAGTTACAGTATAATTTACCTCAACACTACTCATTTGTCTGCTCCTAAAGTAAATTGGATGTTCATTCCCATTTTCATCCTTTTGGCTCAAAGTACTTCCTAGTGCTGCATCTGAGGCATCAGTATACACAATGAATGGCTTGCTCCAATCTGGATTCTTCAAAACAGGTGAAGACACCAGGGCTTCCTTCAATTGTCCAAAAGCTTCATGCGCCTTATTTCCTGGTTCATAAGTAACATCCTTCTTCAAGAACTGGGTTAGTGGCTGTGCAATCTTTGAGAAATTCTTGATAAACCTTCTATAGTAACCCGCATGGCCTAAAAATGATCTCAACTTACTTCTATTAAGAGGAAATGATAAATCTTTGATTTTTGAAACTTTATCAGGATCAGTACCAATACCATCTCTGGATACAACATGCCCTAACAAAACGCCTTTCGAACATCCAAAGACACACTTTGTAGGGTTTAGTGAGGCTTCTGCTTCATCTAACCTTTGAAATGCTGTCTCCATTTGGTGCAAGTGGTCCAACTTGCTCCCATAGATGCAAAAATTATCCAGAAATACTCTGATGAAGGTCCCAATGTAGGGTTCGAACACCCTATTCATCAAATGCTGGAATGTTGTTGGAGCATTACACAACCCAAAAGGCATAACTCTATAAGCAAACGTTTCCCAAGGAGTGGTGAACGTGGTCTTCAGCTGATCTTTCTCTGCTATACGAACTTGGTTGTAGCCGCTATATCCATCAGCAAAACTATAGCACTCCTGGCCAGCTACTTCGTCCAAGATCTGATCTGAAAATGGAAGAGGGTAATGATCCTTCTTTGTTGCCTTATTGAGCTTCCTGTAATCAACACAAATGCGTAGCTTCCCATTCTTTTTTATTGAGATCACAATGGGAGAAACCCATTCTGAATTCTCCACAGCAAATATGAATCCTGCATCAAGCAACTTATCTATTTCTTCTTTTACAGTCTTGGAGAAATTAGGATTCATTCTATATGGCATTTGCTTTATGGGCTTAGCACCATCTACCAGCTCAATACAATGTTCTACCCAACTTACTTGACGGAGTTCCTTGTAATCAAAAGTGAATAGGTGTATGTACCTTCGAAAGAGCTGGAGGTAGGATTCCTTCTCACTCTCCATCATAGCATCACCAATCTTTATTTGTTGGAGACGATCATCAACTTATTCTTCAGATAATTTTATGGGGTCATGAGTTGGTGTGACTGGAAGGATATCCATGACTGAAACATCCACCTCACTTTCTTCATCTTCAGTGTCCACTTCACTGGTACTAGAGTAATCAGAGGATGTCCAATCATCAGTTTCATCACTTGAATCCACAGGTTCTGCTTTATGATGTCGAGAGATCACGTTTATCTTCACCCTCTCTCTACCACGTCCAAGTGTCATGAAACCTTCATTCCAGTAGTTTCTTGCATGAACTCTCCTTAGCCATGGTCTTCCCAGCAGCATTGGGTAGGCAACAGTACCATTTTTCATCCCCTGAAAGTCTACCACACATACAACACCCATAACAGATATTGCCACATTTGAAACTACACCTTCTGGTTTAGTTTTTCCTTTATTTAATGACCTTAACATAAGTGTTGAAGGGCGATCAATTTTTAAACCCAACATATTCATTACAGACTCGGTCATTACATTAACTGCAGCACCTCCATCAACTAAGACATCATGAATTGAAATACCATTACATAATACCTCAGCTTGTGGAGCATAGGGATCTGCCTCTGCCTCCAAAACAGGGACCTCAACCTCCTTTCTTCGTCAAGCATTGAGTCCACTTCGCAGCTCCCGCCTCTTCTCAGAAGACATAGCCAAGAGTTGACCATATGTAATATTTGCAGGCCTTTTGGACAGATCTTCCAAGATGGAGTATGGACCTTGCCCCTGTGAAATCAGAAAATCCTGCACACCCAACTTTCTTCTCCTATGTTTCTTACTAGTTTCTTCTTTCATTTTCTTAGGATCATTTCCATCTTGATTATCTTTTTCTTTCTTTCTTTTTGTTACAAACACATCTACTTCATTATTTCTGCTCTTATCTATTACATCAAAAGAATTCACAGGTGCTTTTCCTTTATCATTATCTCCTTTACCAGATGTAGAAGCTCTATTTGGACAATTATACTTATAATGACCCTTTTTATAACAACCATAACAAACAACTTCAGAAATATTTCTTTTTGGACCTCTATCCCCTCCCTGAGAACTAAATTCCTTTCCTTGAAGAAGATTAATAGTTAACTGACCCATCTTTTTTAGCAGATCTTCATACTCAGTAGATGTACTAGGAGAAATATTTGTGCTCACCGAGAGTGGTTGTGGATTCTGGACCAAAGGTGCTGGTGTAGGCTCTACTTTAGCAACAATTTCTTTGGGCTCCTCTTCCATGCTTTCTTCTTGCCTTCTTGCAATCTCCTTTGCTTGTTCAATGGTAGCTGGGCGGTCATACTTCACTCGTTGTCTGATCTCTGGCTTCATCCCAAGAATGAAGTGCTTACAGAGGATATTATCCACGCCATTCATCAACCCATCCGCTAGTCCTTCCTTCCGGATCTGGGCATCGAGCTTCCTCCTTAGCTCTAGAATACGAGCATGATAATCCCTTATCTTCTCCTTCTCTCCTTGGGATAGCTTTGTGATCTCGATCATGAGATCCGCATATTTCTGTTGTTCACCAAATTCTTCAAGAAAACTTTCAGTTAATAAATCCCATGAATTTTTCACATTATCACCTAGTGTTTCAAACCACCTAAGTGTTGAACCATCCAAAAAGGTAGGAAAAAATTCAGTCCATTGTTCCCTTCTTATAAGGCCATTACAAATACAAGATCGCTTAAACTCTTGAATGACAGAAGAAGCATCTTCATTAGATTGAGCTGAAAAAACAGGAATTTTTCCCATTTTCAAAAGTAACCACCGTGAAATACCAACTCACAAGTACAATCAACAAGACTTATGTGTACAAATAATTGGAATCACTATACTAGAAAGTGACTTTACACCTTTCTACAGTAAAATAGAAATGACCACGGTAAACTATGGTAAAACTTGACTTACTGCAGTAAAAACTGACTTTACTGTGGTAAACACTATTCACGATAAAAAGTGAAGTTATTGCGGTAAATACCATTCACGGTAAAAAGTGACTTTACTGCGGTAAATACTATTCCAGCAAAAATGACTTTACCATGGTAACTACTATTCATGGCAAAAATGACTTTACCATGGTAACTACTATGCACAGTAAAAACAAGGTTACCCTCTAATTGATTTTTGACTAAGTGGGAATATCTCTCCAGAAAATCCACCAACGAGGAATGGTCCCGGCAACGGAACCAAAATGTCATCACCAATCTGGCACTATGATAATTCTTCACCGGGAACTCCTCGTGCTATGATTATTTACTAATGCACAGCCTTTATTTTGGTGGATGTACTCTGGAAACAAAACAACAACATAACACAAGAATACCATCGACTATGATAAGACAAAATGATGACAAATTTGAAATATCAAAATAAATTATAATATTAACATGAAACTGTTACAATCTCACCCATGAGGTACTTCAAGTGTTATTGACTTCACTTGCCTTTCACCAAGACTATGGGAGAAACTTTACAATTACACCTCTTAATGGCTTCTTCAACACACCTTTAAACTGATGGCTTCCTTCTCACACTTCCTACAATATTTCTCACTACTTCCTTCTATGCTAAATGAGGGGGGTGGCCTCTCTATTTATAGAATTTCCAGGCTTATCCATCTTATCTCTAAGATAGGATAAGAAATCCACTCTGACGAATCATATCCCATACCTTAACTCTTATATGTACATGTAAGCTTATCTGTTAAGATAAGATAAACCTTATCATTTTACATGGGTTCCACATTTTTAGACTTTTTACAAATAAAATACACAAAATATTTATGACCTCACTCCTTGTCTTTATTACCAATATAATATTTCTAATTCCTAATCATGTAGACCCTACTTCTCTAATTACCCAAACTTTGACATTTTAACATTACCGGACCACTTACGACAAATATTTACTTTTTACAACATTCCTATTGTACTTTGACTGTTACCGTACTCCACATTATTGGCGGCACCGTACTGATGGCGCCGTTATCTTCTATCAGACGCTACTACTAATTATACTTAACAACATCTTATTCCTAATACATACATTAATGGAATAGAAATTACGGAGGAAAATTTTAGTGTCGACAGGTCAGAAGGTTCTCCATGAGTTTCTTCTTCTGTTGGATTATTTTGGTTCTAATGGCAAGCAATTGTTCTTATAAATTTGTGTAGTTGTATTTCGTGTCATTATATGGTTGGACAAGTCAAGTGGGATTTTATGAATTATGTATTGCAAATGTAATAGCATTATATAGTTGATGAGTGAAACGAAATCATGTATTATGACATCAATTTCATGCATTGTGATTTATGAGTAAAGATATATGCACAACCTTGAGCAAGTTCATGATGGTGAAGGTGTGCCTATTCCATAGAAAAACACATGCTCAAATCTGGAGAGGGGTATGGTTGTACAATTGTTGCAAGGTAAAGTTTAAACATTCAATCATTTTGAGGTTCCCTGAGCATGAGGGCCTCATACACAACATTGGTGTTTTGCATGACTGACCTAAAACACTAACATTATCGAAATCTTTACCATTGGAAAATCAAATAAAATTTCATGTATAAGTGTGGTTGCAGCGTCATATGTAATGAATTTCCATTATCTATGCAACTATATGTGTCGTTTGTCCAATTCCATTATACAGATGGTGATCCGATTAAGATAATGTATATTGACTGCAAATACTCTGTGAAATTATGCATAGTACCACTATGTTGTGTTAGCAAATTGAAAGGAATTGTTCATCCTCTATAAGTTGCACCATTTGCAAATATCATATTTGGAAGATTATTTGGTCTGCATTTTTTTGCTCAAGGGCTCAGGAACTGGTTGTCCTACTTCTTCACTATTATATGTGAGCCAGTGTTTAGATAACCCCGTAAGGCTATAACTGGTCCCTGTGTCTTAGATATGCATGCCAATTTCTATTGCCCACAAGGTTACCATGTTCTTTCTCTATTTATACCTTCATTGCTATCTTTCTAGGGCCGTTACACAGCTAACATAATTGTTGTGCATGTTATAACAATCTTATTTCACCATGACAAATCATTACTCTGGTTCACATGCCTTATCAAAATGCAAGATTACACTATAAACACAATAAATACATACACTGAACCAACCCATCAAGAAAAATTCCATGTGTTACCAGCCTAAGCATTATTTATTTATAATAAAATGTGTGTAGTTCTCACTTTATAAACTTGTGTGTGAGAAAAACAAAAACACTAAAATGGAGATGAAGAGCATGTTAATTAGCACATGTTTGGATCAAACACAGATGAAACCCCATAAAATAGTGCTACTTCATTTGTAAATGTTGTAATAATCTTATTTCACTATGACAAATCATTAATGTGTTTCACACGCGTTACCAAAACGCAGAGTATACAAGAAACACAATTATTGCATATACTGAAACAAACATTTAATATTAAGAAAATTTTGGTGTAGCACCAACATAAACATTATCTCTTTATAATAAACAAGTGCAATTTTTGATAAATATATATATATATAAGATAGTCCGCAAAACCCTACCACTCATGATATCAGATTTGCAAATGTATATTTACAAGTTTGTAACAAATTTGAGATGTAAACATAAAACCTTTAAATGCAATGCTTCATCTATATTCCTACACTTACAAAATCAATCACACCCCTTATCAACATCAACTACAAAAGTAATTACTATCCCTCTAAATCAAATAACATACATTGTTCGGCATTCACATTGCATTGTACACATGTGATTAACAAAGACAAAGGAACAAGCTCAATCAATAAGGGTTAGAGGGAGGACAAGTTGCAGGTCAAGGGGATTGGATGGGGAAAACAATGTTAAACACTTGTTTACTATAACTACATCGTATTTTTTTGAATCATTATAAGGAGAATAGGAGTATGGTGTGCTAGGAAACAAGGCAACATAATTCAGATATATGTTTAAAGGTAATGAGTATTCAATTAATATTACGAATGTCAATACTTGTTTATAATTTCAATGCTTTTATTTTAGGGAATTAAAATGACTAAGGGTTTTATCTAGTTTTTTTTTGGGACCAACATTATGTCATGGTTTAGATTTCCATGTTCTAATGGCTATTACATCTAGTGGAATAAGTAGGACAACTCTATGATGCTCTAATATTTATCTTATATCTATGCTCTACTTTATTGTTAATCTCACATTAGTCAAGGGAATGTTATTTACAGTTATGGACTACAATAAAAAATATGGAAATCCAATAGGATCCACAATGGAAACCAAAATATAATGTTGGTTTATTGTAGCACTTTGTTTTAGTTTTAAGCTTGATTAAATAAAAGAAATGAAGCAATGTGTGGGAAAAAATGGACAATTGATCCCCTCCAACATTGTCCTGGCTTTAGGAAGCATGAATCGATATCAACATTTTCAAATGGACAACATTTTTTTCTGATAAGCCAAAGACCTTAATAGAAATTTGGAAAGAAAATGGGGGGCTTAAATGTGGGAATTCAACATGGCTCAGATTGTTCCTAACCAATTAATATATGATTTTGTGTGAATTTTATCTTCCCGAACTTGTTCACAATATTTACATGATTGCAATTTATGCTTAAAAGGGACAAAAAATAGGAAAACTTCAATAGGTTCTAGTTTTGAAACCAAACTAAAATGTTGGCTTGTTGCAACACCTTGTACACCCCTTTTCACTTTTAAGCTTGATTAATTACAGATAAAGAAGTGATGCATGAATAATCAAGGATAAATGAATCCCTCTAACATGTAGAATTATGAGTGTTGAGTAGTATTCATTTTCTAATCATAAACTATAAGCTTAGACTCCTTATAGTTTCTTACATTATTTAGTGCAATCTGCTCGTTGACTTGCAATGAGGGTCTACTCAACATTTTGATTTGTAGCAGGGCATTTTATGGTGGTGGGTGGCAGAGGATATGTGATGGGTCATCTTCATTATCTGATGTCATAGATAAATCCTAATAACACACATTCTATAGTGTCCTAATGCAGGCTGACGTTATGTTGCTTTTTCACAAATCTTACTCATGCACTATTATTTTATGTAAAAAGGGAAAACAACCATATTATGGTTGTGGTCATGTAGATTCACAAGAAATAAAAAAATTCACCTCCCTATGTATACTTTGTATAATGTAACTTGTGATAATGACATAACATGGAGCTAAATCCCCACATGATATATAGAAATGTATGCTTATTTCTCATTCTATTGCAAGTTTATTTAGTTAAAAATTACATGGGAATGATTTTACTGATTGGGGGTTTTTTCTGATAGTTTTTTAGGACCGAACATTATGTCATGGTTTAGATTGTCTGTTTTAGTAGCTATTACATCTAGTAGAATAACTGGGGTAACTTTATAACACTCTACTTGATATCTATGCTATGCTTTATTGTTAAGCTCGCATTAATCTAGAAAATGCAATGTATGCTTATGGGCCAAAATAAAAAATGGGGAAACTCTAATAGGTTCCACATTGGAAATCAAAACTCAATGTTGGTTTATTGTAGAACTTTGTTTTAGTTTTAAGCTCAAGTAATTAAATGAAAGAAAACAATGTGTGAACAACAATGGACAATTGATCCCCTCCAACATTGGTCTAGATTTAGGAAGGTTGAAGGTGAGAAAAGCGTGTAAGTCAGAGGAAGATAATGGTATTGGTGAGTGACGAAAAAATAGCCCTCACACCATATCTATCACCTGGATAATATCAATAACATGAAACAGTAAAATCCTTGATGTGTTAGCCACATGGTTATTTTTGAAAGACCATGGGTCTTAACATAAATTATTGTGGAAGTTGTCCAAGAGAAGACATGATGTGTGGAGGAGGATAATTATCTATCTACTCCTATGTTGCAGAGCTCTTTGATTTTATATCATAGCTCCAGAATTTCAAATATTTGGACCTCTTTTCTAACTACTTCTCTAGTACAACTCCCTCCAAATTTGAGGAGCTTCGCAAAATTAAGAGTCGAGATGCTAAATTTGTATAAAAATGCTTTGAATGGATTTTTTTCGTCCTTTATCATGAATATGAGCTATCTACTCAAGTTGATGTTGGGAGTCAATCCATCCACTGATGTCAACCTTCCTACTTTAAGAAACCTAGACCTGCCACAAAATCAGCTGAGGAACACATGAAAAACACTCACAAGAAAGTGAGAGTAGGACAATCTAGCAAACAACGATCATTACTCAATAAAAATTAAAAATTAATATGTCATTGATACGTATACGGAAATGTGGAAATTGGAATCTATCAAAAGACATGAAGACCATATTTTCCTATGTAAATGATAGAGGAAGAAGGGAATCATTTTAACCAAGCAATACCACGTTAGTTTAAACATGTTATCTGGTCCCTTTTGAGAGACATACACATAAATAGACCATGTTAGCTTAAAATATGTCCAATAATTATTGTTAGAAAAATGATGTAGGCTCATCATTACAATAATTAAGATATTGTTAGTTGCGTTAAAGATCGATTTGGTTGCAATGTTAGTAGTAAAAAAAAATGTGTGGCAACACATTGCATGCTTTACATTGCCATAAAGTTAATAGGGATGCTTAATATTATTAAGCAACTAGTGCATGCTTTACATCATGATAGAGGATTATAATTATTGCTAAGATGAAAAATAAGTAGGGGAAAACCACATCAAATTCTCAATCTTTGCATAGACTCCTAGGTTTACTCTTTATATGTACAACACTTTCATACCTAAGAAAACAAAAAAAAACTCAATATAAACACTTATGAACATAAAAGCCAGTAGGATTGAAATCTCGCAACAGGAAACTCTTGGCAAAACTCACCATAATTTTATTACTTTTAAGGTTTGTTTAATTTAAAAGTGATTTCATTGGTTCTTGTTTTGACGGTACAAAACTAATGAAGATGGACACAGAGTATTTTGAAATTTGGGCTATCTAAAAGGAGTTAAAAATTTACAAAAGGTCACATTGATTTCTATGAAGAGAACGTTTGTAGCGAGATTTGCCAGAAACACACAAGTTTGTGGCTGACCGTCCAGTCCGTAAGCACATATCACTACAGCGATAGGAGAAGCGACCAAAGCAAACAACCACACAATTTTTGGACGGTCCATCCCAATAAATGAAAATGTCGTTATAGCAACAATTCATAAGGGAGTAGAAAGGGTTGTGGCAACGGCACCTCAGGGAACAAAAGCTATATTTTTTGCATCCTCATTGCCTCACAAACAATCGCCCAAGTGACACTTCAAGTTCAACTTACACCCATCGCTTAAGTGATACTTTGGTTGACAAAATTGGCACTATCTCCAAAAGGGGCTATTACAAAGCAAACACTCGTTCCAATCTTCACTTAGCTGACTATAGGTCCAAACTTTCCGCGAACAGATTCCTGACTGTAGGGCCAAAGTTTCCGCCAAAAACTTCTCGATTGCAGGGCCAAACTTTCCGCGAAAATAGACAGGAAAGGCTAAACCATCACATCGCCCGTCATAACCATCATTTCGGCCATCAAAATTAATCGCCTTGAAAAACGTCCAAATGGATGTCAAATTTAACATAGTTGCAAAAATGTCCAGAAGGGCCTTTCCCATAGGGGGATTGCCTTCGGCATAATAACTCCATACATGCACAAGAGAGGAAGAGGCTAATCTCCACTCAATATGCACCCGGTCAATGCCGGTCAACGCATCATGACCGTCTATTTCCACTCAATATGCCCCTGAGGTCAATGTCGGTCCATGCATCATGACCATCCATGGAGATTAGCCACTGGCCACAAGAGAGTTGTATGGAATGAGGCATACGTGTAGAACAAAAAGCTTAACCCATGGTCATATTTCACAAACACATGCATACATGGATCTGTTTTCTCCTTCAATTATATATGGAAGGCACCCAGATTGGACTGTTGAAACCGTGAGCATGCAACAACTCTAATGTAGTTTTAAGAATATTTGATCCTCATAGCGCTCAGCTTAGTGCAAGGAAGATTGTCAAGCCACCGTGAAGATGAGATGTAAATATACGTGGATCAATACGCCTACCAATGAGTATTAAAACTGAATAGAGCCACCTTTAATATTAATATGATAGGATTTGTGCATGAAAGAATAGACACTAGATGGTATGTTGCAGGAACACGTTGGATCTGAGCAATGGCACGATGTCCATGCTTTTGACAGAGAGCGCACCGATCAGACTAGTCGTTTTCGGGAGAACAGAGAAACCGCGTGGAGTTTGGACACAATAACTTGAAAGTTAGATTATTTTCTATCAACACAGACATACACAAATATGTGGAGAAACCGAGCTGTGAGGTTCGATCCAATAAATCAGTGATTATATCCAACAATTACAAATTTTATTTAAACGCTCCGACTTGCTTACGTCAAACCGATAACAAATAAGCTACAAACCATACGCTGGGCAATCAAGATGATTGAATTATCCCTTTGTAATTAATTTTGCAGCTTTTTCAGGAACATAAGATGCTCTGATACCAAATACAAGGCGCAGTAATAATTGGTTGTCGTTAATTAATCTTTCATACGGATCTTACAAATATATAGGAATGTAGCTCCTATAAGGAACTAACGTTATTAACAAAGTAACAACATTACTCACCTATTTCTATTCTAGGTGAGTTGTTACAAACAACCTCACACGTTCTATTTAACAATATAATAACTCATGTAATAAATTATGTGGGTATTAATAAGTCCTAACAAATTCTTGTTAGAGCTTTTTATATTTTCAACACCATCAAAAATTTCTTGTTGTTTTGTGTTTCCTAGTTTCTCACACATTAGATCATTCTCAATTTTTTGCTTACTATAGTATGAATCACATGGTTTTTTATCACCTTGAAAAGATAATGAACACAAGGTTAGGGCCAAAATAGAGATATCCTCACACTCCTTGTGACCTTTTTGGGTTTCAATCATGACGAGGATATTTTCTTCTTTAGTGGAATCATCCTTGAGAGACTCAAGCACCTTCCTATCTCCTCATTCATTGTTGAGAATGTCTTCTTCTCTAAATAGAAAATAGAAAGTTTCATATTCAAAATCATATTCGTTGGGTAAGTCCTCATACTGGATCTTAAGACAATGATTAGAAAATTATGGCTCAAATTGCTAGAACTCATTGGGTATCACTTTTTCCCCATGGTACGTACATTGCTTATCATCTCAAGTTGCTTTGTCGAAATTCAATATATGTGTTATTCTCATCATCACCAAGCAAACAGCCTATATACATATTCAATGGGAAGCACATACTATCAAATTTATGGCCCATCAAATCATTCTTATGTTTCTCAACTAACTCAATAACATACGGGTACTCCTCCGTCAATATGGGTAGCTCAACATATTCCTCTGAAGTTTTGAAATAGTTGTTATATCTTGAATCTTGGTACAAAATGGTTTCCCTTGGTTCATAGTATTTTTTAATAGTATATATCATCTTCCTCTCATGGAGAAGTTTCTTCATTTTACCCTTGATTGTTATGGTGGCACATCACCAGTCCATCTCTATATCTCATCCAACATCCTGACAGAAACTCCGGCTCAACAACATCCCCTATGAAGCTAGAATTTCTATCTTGACTTTCTTGTCATGAAAATCTAAAAATGTTACTTGAGCATATTTGACCCAACCAATGAGGGGTACTTATTTGGTCTCCATGGAGTAATAACAACCAAAAACACATGTGAGAGTGAGACCCAAGGCCTTGACAACTTTGTTGGGCATGACATTGTCAGAGGCACTCAATGATACAATTATTTAGTTTATATCCATTTATCAACAAAGAGAGGTGGAAGGCTTCTAATTTCTAAAAATGGAGGATGTTGAGGTGGTAAGGTTCTGAGAGGGAGTGGTACTTGGAGCAGGAAGTGGTTCTTTAATTTTGGGATTGATGGAACCAACTTTTGTACTACTTGCTTTGATAAACTAAACGAGTTTATCAAATTGCTTGGGATGAGTTCTCATATACTCAGACTCAAAAATTTGGAATTTGGAATTCTTGACATGGTCAATGATGTCAAAGGATGAAGAGGTAGGCACTTTGGGGATAATGGTAGCCTTGACAGGAGTAGGAGTTACATTCTTAGGAACAAAATAAGCATAAACTGATATGACTAGGTGAGAAGAAAGAGACTTACTTGAAGAATTAGATGTGGCCTTGGATGAGGTGGTCCTAAGATTTTTCTTGGAAGAATCTATAGAAGTGGGCAGCAGTGATCCTCTTTTGTTATTATTTTCTATAGATTCATCTTTTGAAGATTCAAGTGATTCACTCGGGCAATAAAGGAAGATACATCCTTATGTGCTTGTAAGTGAGTGAACATTGCACAAGAGTAGATATTTATATCAGTCATGGACTTCTTGAAATCTCCATCTGCTGATTATTCAAAATACCCAATGTTTGCATATCCAACTCTTCTTCTCCTTCAAGTTTTGATTCAATAGTTCTATCTTCTTCATCTTCGCAGGTTCCACATGTTACATTAATAGGTAGAGTCTCTAAGAAAAGCCTTTGGGGTGCTCCAACAATTTGATTTTGGTTCTGGTTTTAATATGGGACATGCCGAGGCATTTACCTCTTTCGTGTAGTCAAATCATTGACCAAATTCTATAGCAATGAATCAGCACCTTCATCATAGGAACTTTGGAATTTATGTTTGGTTGAATGTTTCTTGATCTTTCTTGGCATGATAAGAACATATTCCACTTCAATATCAACTACTTGAGCATTATCCAAAGTATTTGGTTAATTTCTATGCAATTCAAACCCAAATTCATACAACTGAACATTCATGAAGAACCTCTTTTGATTGTATGGAGTAGGATGGGCACCAATAGGGATCTTATTAATCATCTTGTTGAATTTGGACATTGATTCTGTCAGGGCACCTACAGTTCCTTCTTCATTTGAGATAATTGAACAAGAAGGGTATGAGAATCTTTCGCCAACTTGAACCTTGCTTCAAATTTAGTTTTCATATCTACTCAATCAATGATTGAGTGAGGTGGAAAATAGTAGAACCATTTTGCAACAACATCTTGTAATGACTCCACGAATAGTCAAACAATAACATTTTCATGTCCCACTCCAAGAAAACCACAGGCTATGATAAAGGCTATAATGTTCTTATCTATATATTACTTTCCATCTCCATAGAACTTAGGAAAGTTCTTTCTCGATCATTTGGGTAATTTGTGAAGTGGACGGGCTAAAGCCAAAATACCAGTTTTTTGTCCCCAAGGCACATGTGCAACTATCTCTGGAAGAAGAGTGTTCAATGGTGGTGGATGGATGGGAGATGCAACGGGGCTAACAATATGCTCTTCAAACGGATATTTTAGAGGAATTTCAACATGTTGTCTTTGAAACCGTATGGGAGCAAGTCTAAAATCAACCTATTGTTGCCGCTCGAATGTAGGATCTATCATACCACTAGCTCTATCACCTCTTGTGTACCTTCTATGTACTAGCTTGTACTTTATGCTCTTCTTTGTTGATTATATAACCTCTCAACTAGTTGGAGTCTTCTCAATGAATCTTCTCACTCTTCTTCTTTATCCATGACTTGTGAAGTAATATTGAAGTGGGTGTTGTTTACGTGATTCTCCCAAATAAAACACCTCAAATCTACAATTATGTCTTCTTAATTATATTAGAACATGAAACCTAGTTGTAATATTGGGGCATCGCATGATATAGTCGTTTATAACATAGATAGGGATATACTCAAGTATATTCATCAAAACTCTTTTTATTTTTTGGTTTTTTGGATTTTTTTTACTTTTTAGGATTTTGTAGAACTATAGCGTGTAAGACAGTTAAATCTACCCTATGGCGGGTGTCAAAAATTGTTGGAAAAATATTTTATCGAGGATAAAACATTGGCTTCATCAAAACTCGTGGGAATAGGTCCTTTGCTTCAAGATGAGGTGGAACCCATTTATTGAAACCTAGATTTTATGTACACTAAACCTAACTATTCTCCAATTTTGCCCCTTAGGAAAAATTGAACAAACATGAACTTGCACACTGAGAAATTGGAGGGATCATTTGGCCATGGGAGCTCACATTTCAGTTCTGACGGTCAGGTTGTAGGCGGGATCAGAAATGACAATGATTTTGGAGGCAAGAAATTAAAGGAAGCTCAGAGTTGAGATAAGCGAAAAATGGGGGGCCCTGAAGTTCGAAGTTTTTAGACTTCAGAAGTTTTTATAGTTCGGAGTTTTGGCGGACAAGCAATTCAAAAAAAAACTCAAAGTTCGAAAAGGTTTGGGGTTTTTAGGTTCAATGGTGTTGTAGATCAAGGATGGCGGAGTCCGAACTATGAAGTCCGAACTTCAAACTTTAGAGGTCTCGGAAGGGTCGAGTAGTGAATAGTGCCACTTGAAGGAGGGTTGAAGGTTTGAAACCCGAAGTCTGAAATTTGGACTTCGGAGTTTCTGAGTTTCGTAGGTTTCATGTGCCCGAATGGATAAGAAAATCCTGACACCAGAACCCTCGAAATCCCAAAACCAGAACCCCCGAAATTGTGAAACCCGAAACCCGCTGTCACGGGTTCAGGGATTTCACTCCTTAGCCCATGCGGCACTGCGACGATCCGTGAGGATTCGCAGACTACGCCCTTCTTCCTTTCCAGCGAGGACCTGCACGAGTTAGCTCATTTGCAAACCAAATAATGCATGCGCCATAAAATATAAATGCCAACCAAGATTGAGAAAACAGAGCTCTGTATTAATTACAAAAGGGTGCTCCACGAGCTGGATTACAAAGGCTTCACAAGCCAAGAGTATTTACAAAGGAGTTGGGTCGGTCTCAGCCGAAAATGCCCAACGATGTACAAATGGACCTCTGCATGGTCCTGGTGCCACTGAATCGCGCGTTGCACTAACTCTGCAACTTTGGGAGCCGAAACCGGGAACTTCCCGGGAGGTCACCCATCCCAGTGCTACTCTAGCCCGGGCGCGCTTAACTATTTTCCTCAGGTCGCAACCTGATTCCTGTGTCTGTTCTGATTCTGCAAAGTGATGGTTCACCAAGCCACCACTGATATTAATGACCCAGGGCCCTCTGTAGCCCCAAATCTGAAGATACGCTCAAGATCCACTGATTTCAAGTCGGTTGACCCACTGCCTGCTGCACACTGCTCTGCTGACAGAAGTCGGAACCAAGCACGATCCTCATGCTCAATCCAACGCAAGCACTCTGAGTTTTAAAAGCATTACCAGATTGCCTCCTCCACGGGCATACCTGGCATTTCCCCTGTTGTGCACCATTTCGCATGCATAGCGTTCACTGTCATTCGCAATAACTGTCTTTCGCATTGTTCACTTGCTTAACTCAGGGCGTAGGAGAGCTCAGATTGCTTTGTTCGCTTGGCGGGGGAGATATCTTCAATCATCCCCCTATACGCTCCCCCACCGTTTTCGGCGACGCCCTCGGCGCCGGTGCAGTCACTCGACTTAACATGGGAGTAACTCCGTTATCCATTTTGGAGTTAAAATTTGATCTGGGGGTTCTTCCCTAAGAACTCCCATATTTTGTCTTCGTCATTCCATAGAGATTCACCGCGCTCCCAGGTGTCTGCATAAGAAGGCTGATCCTTCCAGTGTACAAGAAACTCTGTTCTTACCTTGGTGCCGATGCCTCGTCTGCGCATCTCCAGAATCCTGTCGACCACCTGCTCTGGCTTGTCCACGACATTCGCAGGAGCTCTTGTCGGCTGGTTCCGGGATGGATCCAACTTATCCTCGAGGTATGGGCGGAGCTGACTCACATGGAAGACGGGATGCACATGCATGTGACGGGGCAATGCAATCCGATAGGCGACTTTGCCGACGCGACCGATAATCACAAACGGTCCGTCCCATCGACGCGTGAGGGCTGCGCTCAGACCCCTTGGAGGCTTGAATTGTACCGGATCCATCCTCTGATCTCGCCCCGATGCCATGGCCACTGACATCGGCGTGCCTACTCTTCGAGACACCCGTCTGCGTCCAGACCGCATTGACTTCACAAGTCCTCTACCTTCGTTGTCAGCTCACCACATTGCAACGGTATCCATGATGTCCTTGACTTAGCCCACCATGTCGCGCATCACCATGTGAACCATCCTCTGTCCACTTCATCATGCCTCTTGGTTGTTTCCCACATGAACTCTGCTTCTAAGGACGTTGCCACCTCAAAGGTCTCCCCAAGTCCACTGTCACTTAACACTGGAGTCCCACTGCTGATCCACGATGCACATCACTGCATGGACATACTCCGCAAGGGTAGAGTATATCTCCAAGGTCTGCTGAACACCCCATCCTCTGAATGTCCAGTGCACCAAGTGTTCCACACTCCAAAATCCGAAAAACCCCAAAATGATGAAGTTTGAATATTAGACTTCGAAGTTTCAAAATTTCAGAACTTTTTTCTCGAACGATGAACAATGTCACGCAACATGGTTTCGGAGTCCCAACTCCGAAGTCTGAATTTCAGACTTCAGAGGTTCAGTATTTCGGAACTCTCAAGTCGACTTGAGAAATGAACAGTAACCCAAACTTTGAAATCAAAAATTCCGAAGTCCTAAATCCTAAAAGTCTAAAATTTTGGATTTTGGAGGTTGCGATGCAGTTTCGGAGTCTGAAAACAGAGCCAACCACTCACATGTATTATAGTATGGCACCCTCATCTTCAAATGGCCATAACTTTTGACAGGAAGCTTGGATTTGCACAAAATCAGACTTTTTGGAAATCCCTTAGTGTCCTCTACACAACTACAACTGGTTTTTTTATTTTTAGTAAGGCTAAGTATTTAAAAATGATGAAATACAGTCCACCATTTTAGAGGGTGTTTCCAGGTTTTCCACCTACCAAAATGATGAGGTATGGGCTTCCTTTATTCTCCAACAAGGCAAAGTACATGGAGGCATGGGTTTTGCAATGGCACCCATCATTGTTGCAATATATTTTAATGCATTTTTGGGTGGTTGAAGCAATATTTTGAATTCCCTTCTCTCTCCCGTCTCTCATTCTTCCTATATATTGTAAGGATGGGCTCATTTTAAAAGGTTGGACACCTTGTATATGCCCCTCCCTTCTTCTTCTTCTTGTCTATAAGAGATGTTGTGGAGATTCCAAACCTCCCTACTAGACATTATAATGCAAAATTTGTGCCTTTGGCCATGTGATGTATTGTATCAACTTGAAAGCAATAAAATCATATTTGTGGATGCTTAAAATCCTCTTATGTGTTATATTGCAACTTTATGATCTTTCATTGCATGCAAGGTTATTGTGTATTGTTGTGTTTTCATTGCAAGATTCTAGTTGTGCTATGTATATTGTGTAGGTTGTTCAACACTCCTTCTTGGTGCATCACCTTCCCTTAGAGTAGGTTTTATTTTCATGCATTTTCTCTAACTTTGTCTTCTTGGAAATATTAGATTAGGGTTAGATTTGCAACTCTTTGCACTTTGGAGTAATTAGCACTAGGATAGGACAAGAAGTTGACCTTCATCCGGAGAGCTTTACCGATCGTAAAGTCCCACACTTTGGGAAAAGGTCCATGTTATGAAATCACACTGACAGTTTCAATCTATCGAGTTGCAAACAATCAGGGGTTCTGTGATTACGCATCACCACTAACATCAAGGTTGGTCAAATACTAAGGAATATGCAAAAACATCCTTTTATATCTACACTAATATTAGAGAGGGGAGAATTTATAAGTGTGAAAGGAGAGAAGTGTAGGAAATTAGTGGGAAAGTGAAGGGAGAGTTATGCGAATAATACTATTGCAAAATCCATTAACCAATAACTCGGAGAATTATTCCAGCTTGATCATAAGAAACATGAAATTATATATAACTAAATAAGGAACATGAAACAATACCAAAAATTGACACAAAATTCAACCATTGATTTTCATTTCTTTCAAATAGGTACAATGTCATAGTTTTCGTTACAAAATTTCTTTATGTTTGGCTAAGTATAAAGAGAGAAAGGGGGAAAATATTTGTGCAAGAAGTAGAAGAACACAACATGTTTTAGAGAGCAAAAAATGATCCTTTGGAATGGAGAATCCATCCTAATATATAGCTAAATGAAATGTCCCTTCATCTACTCTAGTGACCTTTCATATTCCTTTACAAAATAAGACACTTTCTCTTATTTTAAGAAAATAACTTTTACAAAATTGGAATATAAAGTAATTTAAGTGAATAAGACAAGAATTAAAAAAAGTGCACCCCAACAAAGAAATAGAAATCACAAAGTTACAAAGGTGAGTCTTTCATGAAGAAAGAGGAGCTAGAGAAGAATAGAGAAGTTATGATTGTGATCAATTAAGTCATCTGTTAGCACCAATAATCCATTCCACTAAAGCATGTTTTAACTCAGTTTTATCTTTGACATATCCTTGTCTGTGTGAGATCAACTTCTGATACCAATCCTCCCTTTCATTTTCTAGAAACTAGGTGATTAATATTGCCTTCATTGATGGTGAAAACAAGGTCAAAACTCAATTATTCCACAAATTATCTTTAAAACATCTCCAAACCATTCTATAAGGATATTTTCTAGATAAGAAATGTGTGGAAAAAATTCATGAAGTTCTGACTCGTGGAAATTGAGTTATGCCTAAAACATTTTTCCTTCGTGCGGTGGAAACGATATTTAAAAGATGGTTTCTCAAAAGGGAAAAAATAGTTTTTGAGATCTAAACCCTTTGAAAACATGACTTTGGTTCCAATATTTTTCCATCGAATCCAACGGTGCCAAAAACTAAGCTCAAATGTGGAAGTTATGACTATGGCAATATTGGTGACCATTTCATGGTTACATTTGAGAACGCCTTCTCCAAAAAATATAATTTGCAAGGAAAGGAAGGTGAGAAATGTGTTTCATGATTCCAAAACTATAATAATCCTCTGTTCAATTATTTATAGAGAAAATGAGAGCAATTTTTAGCAATTTCCAATTGGAGTCTCCCCGGTGAAATTTGGTGGCAATCCTTCTTACCAAATATAAGTTATGAGCATTTTCTTCTTTAGAGCACATGTGGAAGCCATGAAAGTGAAGGTTCAAAGATTTAGTAACACAAAAAATTTATTGGGAGTAAAGGAGGATGTTAATTCATGTTTTGTTCCTTCATTTTTGGGGAATGTACATGGGGATGCTTATAAGGTGTAATGACACTTGATAGAGAGAAAAATGGAATTTTTTTGAATTTCTAAATGGAGAGGGAAAACTATGATGAAAAACATAGTCATTCATATCTCCTAAAATACTCCACCTCACCACATACGAGATGGATCAAATGAAATGTTTTTTCAAGAGGAAGCTATGTTCTAAATTTTAAATCATTTGGTTTGTTGAGTTACCGAGAAAAAGCAAAACCATTTTTGAAAGCATGAGACAAAAAGTGGTTTTCATGATTGGAAAAATATTTCACACATAAAAATTAAATCATTTCATGACATCCCGTGTGGCATATCTTTGTTAGGAAATAAAGGATAAAATATGCGGAACAATCCCACATATAATTGCAATAGTATAAACTAATATGCAGAAAAATATTACAGATCTGAAATAAAAGTGCATAAAATAAAAAGAACAAAACACAGAGACAAGATTTAATGTGGTTCACCCCAATTTGGGGCTACGTCCACCAAGAATCACTTGCTCGAATTTTATTACAAGCCACCTCTCTCTCTCAATATAATACCCAGATATGTTCAGAGTTGTGCTCAACAGACTCCCCTAAACTCGCACACCACCTACAATACAATGTCTCACATATCAAAAGTACATCAATAAACAACTAGTCAAGCAGTTTTTACAATATTGTGGGTACCAAAACCATGGGCCAAAACCACTCCATAAACATATGGGTCAAAAATCCTGCCCATACGAGAAGAACATGTTTCCCAAGATATTAGACACATTTTTCGAGGCCAAATTTTTTTTCTTGGGGGTTGTGCCCCTGGGACCCTTGCTCAGGGCCCCGGCCTGAGCCCAAACTCCAACAAGAAAATTGTGGAGGGTGTACAATAATTTTGGTGTACAGTCTTCAACACTTCCACACATGAAAATAGGCTCCACAACATAACAATCTCTTCTTAAATATGTTTTCAAATGGAACATTTTGGATAAGTTTTAAGATTTTATGACCATAAAGTCACCAACAATGAACAAAAGAGTGTTTTGGAACCTAGAGCATGGACCTGGTTTTAATCGCTTGCAATGGAGCAAAAATGAATGGAATGATATGTTTTTCGCTTGCAACTTTTCTATTTTTTGTTGGGTTTATGGTGTAGACACAAAATCACGCACTTCATTTCTAGGTCCTAAAAGCATACCAGCATTTACATGATTCCTAAGATAGAAAAAAGTAATTAACAACTATCTTTGGCCTCTTGTCTATGTTTCTTATTTTCTATTTTGGTCTTACACACCTTACAACCCAATCAAAAACTTTACTTTCTTATCTTCTATGACTTCAGACATCAACGCCCAGACACCCTTGTCCCCTCCAGGTGCTCCTGACCCTTTTCCATCCAATTAATATTGGAATTTAATTAAATCAGAATAGTCTTCTGTTGTAGTAATTCATCCTTTTATGTATGTTATGAACACAATAAATCTTAAAGGGAATGAAATAAGATATTCACAATAAAAGTGAAATCGATTACATCAATGCTAGAAGGAAAGAGCTGATTTTATTAGGAAAGCATAATTCCAAATGCTTTTGGAGAGAACTTCAACAGAAGAGAAAATAAATAAAGAATAATATTTCAGACACCCAATGGTTAGTTTATGCAAAATTACACTACAAGTGGGAGAAAGATAAAGGCACCCCCACTACCAACACAACAATAGAGCTTTTCTTTATAAGAGATATCAATCAAGGCAATAAAGAGACTAGAAAATGGAAAGGCTCAAGATATAAATGGGTTGCAATGCTGAATATCTCAATGATGGGGGGGGGGTTGTGAAAATTCTCACACCACACATCAAACACATATTCAATAGTATCATTAAGGAAGGCTTCCAGTCGGATTGGACAACTATTGTTGTCACCCTTATACAAAAGTGAGGATGTAAATACCTTGTCAAACTACCACACTATCATGGTAAACCCTCTCTTTAGAAAACTAATCGAGAACATGACAGAGAGAAAAATTAGTAGTTGAGCTGAAAAGAGGGCAAAAGAGAAAAGGGACAAACAAGTTTAAGGTCAAAACACTCCACAATCGATCATTGCATCACTCTTAGACACTTGATTGAAAAAGTATGGGCCAATCAAAGTGAGGAGGTTTTTTGTTGCTTTGTTGATTTTCAAAAATGTCATTTGACATGGTTCCTAGAAATAAACTCTTGAGTGTAATGGAGGAACTTGGAGTTATAGACGAATATAAAACGGTTGTTCATAGGCTCTATGAGCAAGTCAGGGCTGAAATAAGAACATGAGAGGGAATTTTGAATTTTTGGGAGCGACAATAGTGTTAAACAAGGCTGCCCAAATTCACATTACTTTATTCGGGCTTTACATCTAAAAAATTAAGGAGTGGATAAAAAAATGGATGGAGGAGGCATTTACTTAGCTAACTCTGTTATAAAATTTCTCCTCCATGCAGATGACCTCATATTGTAATTGCAAAAACACTACATAGTTTGAGAGAGCACTTAATGGCCCTTGAGTCTTTTGTCAAAAAGTATAATTACAAGTAAATATCAACAAAACCAAAGTCATGGCCTTTTCTTTACAAAGAAAAAATAAGCAAATTTGCTTTATTTTTTAGGACAAATAGTTGGAAGTAGTGGAAGAATAAAAAATAATCTTGGGCTGTACTTTCCCAATAAGATTAGTTGGGAATCGTGCACAACAAAAAGAATTCAAGGAGGGTGGAAAAGTTTATATTTATTACAAAATACATGTACAAAAGTAAAATTATGGGATTGGAAAAACTAAAAAAACCTTGTTTGTATTGTTTGTCACACCAATGGTATTTTACTGTTGTGAGGTTAGGGCAACAATTGTCTGATATTAAGTGGAGAAAAATAGAGAGTATTCAAAATGTAATGCCCAGCTGGGCATCGTATTTCTTTGGTTCTACCTGCCCCTCCCAACCACCTGACCTATGGGTTGATTTGACCACCACGTTTTCCTTGCTGTCCTTGCGTGAGGGAGACAGGAGTGGGTGGAGCTCGTTTTTTTTTTCTTTCGCCAAGATCTTGTGCTGATCCTCCTTTAATGCATTCAGGTGGGGCGTGGGTCTCCAAAAATCGCATTGTACAGGCAGAATCCGTGGGCGCAGAATTGGATATCTCCTGGGAAGGCCATGAGGAAGCATTGGACTGTATCCAACAGCTTCAGGGTCGAGAAGGAAACGTGGCCTCATAAAATCAGTGACCTCCAGGGAGAGAATGTGCGACAGCTGCTGCCAGGGCGATCCCAGGGAGCCGTGGTGTTGATCCTGGTGTTCTGGTTGCACGCGACCAGTCGTGTTCAGTTGTGCAAATCTTGCAGTTGTAGCAGAAAAACGAGGTAAAGTTTTAGTTGAGTTGTCTTGCCTTTTCATTTTGGAAAGTCGCTTCTGTCCAGGTGGTGAATCTAACATGGAAGGAGCTCGATCAACCTTGAGGCTGTGTTTTTGTGCTTTGTAGTTCCAAGGTTTTGCTGGTGCATCGGTTCTCTTTGCAGGCACCACCGGACAGAAGCCCAAGGGATCTTAAATTTCAAAATTTGCATAGAGTTTTCAGAGACCAAGCGTGGTGTAAGATCCCGAAGAAAATTCTGTCTGAAAAGTGAGGATTGAGGGCGAAAATGAACCAGGGCAGATGAATAGGCAAGTTGTCCGGCTATGTTGTTTTCTGTTCAGTGTCGAATGTATCTTCAAGTTCAGGACTCTCCTTCAAGATATTTCTGTCAAAATCGATTAAGTGACAGTGAGAGTATTACCAGCAGACCTGATGAAATTTTATTACAGAGATTCTCTACTGAAACCTTGCTTGTTCTTCGATGTAACTCATGGAAGAGGATCTCATAGAGGTGGATTTGTTTCATATCAGAATATTCATGAAGCACAGTTTGCCTTGCAAGAAAAACTTTCAGGAGATCTATGCAATGTTGGAGAAAATGTTTTGGGAGATGAAGGTAGCAGGATATTGTTTAGATTCAGAACATGTAATGAGAAAACAGTAGTGTCATGGATTACAATGATTGCAGGGTATGCACAGAGTGGAAAATTATGAGGAAAGTTTAGATCTTTTTCAACAAATGCATCTGGCTGACATGAAGCCCAACAATGTTACCTTTGCAATTGTTCTTCCAGTAACTTCTCACCTGTCGAACTTGCATCAGGGGAAGGAGATCCACGTCTTCATACTAAGAAGTGGTTTTGATTTGTTTATTATAGTAATGAATGCCCTTGTAGACATGTATTGCAAATGTGGGAATTTTAGAGTTGCACGTCGAGTATTTGAACAAATGCCTAAAAGTGATGTATTCTCATGGACAGTCATGATTGCAGGTTATGGGATGCAAGAAATAGGTGAGGATGCTAAGTCTAGGGATTGTTTTATGGTTATAGAGCCTGTACCAAGAGATTGTTCTTGGTTGTAAAGCCATCTTCTTTTGCTTTGTCTCAGACTAGGGCTGCTCCTAACATGAGAGCACCAAGGTTAGGAGGTCCAAATTAGAAGCAATCAGATGCATATGGAGATGGTGGAGGTGTTTGGATGAATGACGAAGGATTAAGTTCATTTGCCAAAAAATGGGGCCTACAGAAGTTCTAGGGCCTGCCCTTATGACGGGTATTTGGTTACTGACACAGATTCGAAGGCAGTGCAAGAGGCAAATCCGGTATTGGCTAATGCTATAGGCCGTGTGACAGTTCATTGCCTACACCACAAGAGCGGCTGCACTTGGCAAGGGCCTCTTTCAGAGAGTATAGCTCATGGTAATGGTTACCAGTATGGTTCATCCCCTGTTGTATGTAATAGATGTGGCACCCAGTTTGTTCACCGACAAGGACAAGAGCATGGTCGTTAACATAGTCTGGACCTTCAACAGGTTGAGGAAGAGAAGCTGCGCTGGTTGGGTTGCTGTTGCAGGCACCGTCCCTCTTGTGATCGACTGCTGGATGCGTTAAAATAGGCAAGATAGACTAACCATATACATAATATGCTAGTATCTAATAAACCTCTTGAAATGAAACTTTCTCCTTCTAGAAACTGGTATAAATCTGTGATTATGTGGTTTTGTGTTCAATATATGGTTATTAGTTTGTTACTTCCGGATTGCCTCTGTTGGTTGTTCTTGTTGACGTGCTCAAACCCCTTTATATATATATATAATTTTAAAGTTACTTCCTTCTGCAAAAATGTCGTTGTTTCTTTTGTGAACCTGGGTATGTAATCACCCCTAGAACGTTGTAGTCGTTGACTAGTATTGGTTTCCTGTTATGTTGTTGCCCTAGAGGAAAACATACAATTAAATTATTATTAGTATTGTTATGATAAGCGTGATTATGCACTTCGTGTTTTGTGCAAATTATTAGGGCTTGAAAATTAGAAGTTCATTATATTTGCTTGTTAAGAAGGAAGTTTTGGGCCAGAAAATATGTCTTGGGTTGATAGAAGGGCATAAATATATTGATAGAACCCCATTTTGATCCTACTCTTTCTATGAGTAAAATTTGATAAAATTAATGACCTTTATGGTGTTGAGATATGGTATGTTGATGATTCCTTGTGTGATCGATTTAATCATGTATAGACATAATGCCTTGATGGAGTAAGGTAATACCATTCACGGTTCGTGAAAGTTAAGGTTTTCATCAACTGCTTAAGGTAACATGAAGTCTCTTAATTTAGTCAAACTTGTCTTGTACTTCCTTCCCTGATGAGTGACCTTTCATTGCAAATTTAGAATGATTGTGATGGAAGGTCGTGAATATATTTTGTTGTCAAAAAGGGAAAAGAAGCTCTGGAATAGTTTGCGTATGTGTCGAGTGTAATAATTGTAATTACATCGTTATAGAAGTTAGTTATTGGAGGATATCTATCTTCAATGGTATATTGTGTGTTTAATCTATGCATAGGTTACTATAACTTAGTGTTGAGATGTAAATTAAGGAGAGTTGAGAGACCTTTTTCCCTTGTATACATCGTTTATGATATTAGGAAAGTGAGTTGATGTCAGAAAATTTCAACCAAGTCTAGATTCATGGCTATGTTCCTCTAAAACGGGAGGATTATAAATCTAAGGTATTATGAAAATTGCAAGGATGTGTTTAGAATGCTAGATTGCCTACTCAACTTTGGTATTAATGAGGCTTGTCACTATTCCGGCCCTGGTTATGTTCAGTAGGTAAGCGGTTAGGCAATACCTATTCCGGACATTCTTACCGTCCTTTCCACTCATCCTTATTAGCTATGAGGTCACTTATTACCTAAGATATAATGGTTGCGGGTTTGAATATAAGACTTTTCATCCTTTAAACCTTTTGATTACATGATGGAACATTTGTTTTTACCCTCGTAGTTCGTTTATAGCCTATTTGGCCTATGGCCCTACGGAACGATCCCAAAACTATATTCCTTTTGGCAGCTAAGATCGGGTCTGGTTTGTAATCTTTTGACTTCACCTTGAGAATGTGGATTGATGGGTTACACTTTCGATTTCAATCACGTAATCTACGAGATTATATGATTGAAATCCTAATACTCTCAACTCTTGTGTCTAATCATTTAAATTTCTTAGTCTTGCATATTTGATTGTCAAACTTTTGTAGTTTTAGAGGTATTTTCATAACTAAAACTTATGGTTTTCTTCTTGGTTGATATGTTGAAAATTATATCTTGTTTCAAAGGTTGTTGGAGTTAGTACTTTGATCCATTTCCTGAAATAGGAATGTTTCCTTTCATGGTATTGTTAGCTAGTAGCTTATTGTTGCTATGTATAGTCTTATCTTGCTCAGTTCTCGTGAACTGACTCAGGTTATTAATTGTTGCAGATGGCTTACGTGGTTAGATGATGGAAAGACTTGTAGATTATTGCATCAATCTTGGTTATATTGTTCCTTTGTACGAATGTGTATTATGTTATAAAATTTGGAAAGGGACCTTTGGACATTTTAGAAGAAGGGTCGGTGCCTAGTAAATGTATTGTAGAGTATTGTTGTTGTAATTGTTGAAACTGTGGCTTGTTTGGTTATCACGTGAAAGATGAAATTTGAGTACCGCTTGGCTATGGGATATTCTAGTGAACTTTAACCCTTAGTATAGTAGCGGGGCATGTCCTATGTTATTACTCTCTTGCTCCCTAGTCATGGTTCAATAGAGATGATATTTCCCTTTGATTTGTACATCATGTTGGAATGAATTGATATAACCTTGTTTTGTTTTCGCAAACGAGTACTGTTAAACTTGCTCTCGAGTTAAAATGTTGAGTTGTAAATCCTCCTGAGGCATAGTAGTGATGAGTTTGTAAACACTATAAAGTGAACTGGATATTCCTTATAAAAGTTAAACGAAAATTTATGTATATGAGCATATTAATGTAGATGTGATCTACTTGAAACCTTTGAGACCTGGAACAATCAAGAGGAATCTATCTTTTGTAACAAAATATGATTACTTGTTTTTCTTTCCCGAGTCAAACCAATAAACACTATCCTTTTACAGTGAAACCTTAAATGATCTCTTGGTGAAATCAATGGTTAGATTATAGAAAATGATAGGGTTTAATAAGTAGGAGTGAAAGTGATTAATAAAACCTTAAATTTCTCTTTATCGTCTGAAATGTTCTCCTTTGTCAAACTTAATGAAGTAAAGTCTAGATGGAACACTTAACCAATCTTGATAAACTCTTAACCTCGATAAAAGACTGATAGTAAACAATGTGACCCTGAAGCTAAATTCTGTTGTCCTGTTCTGTTAACCCTTGCCTTGATTCATGGTGATATTTCTTAAGCAAGGTCAAAATTTAATCCTTAAATAAGAAGGCTATTGTTATGAAACCCTAAGCGGTACTTTTCTCTCAATCGGAGCTTATGCCTTCACTTGTGCAATAGAGTTGTGGAACTTGTGTTAGTGGCCCTGAGTAAGATTAATTAACCTTGTAAGAAACGTAAAATGTCCTAAAATCAAATGAATAAGAAAGGTTTGGACATCAAATGGATGATCCCAGTTTAGAAAGCTTGGCCTTAAGCTATTTAGTCAACTGTTGAAAAGAAAGAAGTCCTCCCTTGTGAAAAGAATTGTGCGAATCATTACATGAAATTTTTTTAGAACGTAAGTTAAGAATTAAGAGACACTTTAGTAAACAAGAAAATTTAACAAGAAATTTCCTCATGGGATGCCCTAGCTGTGAGTGTGTCATGTAGATTGGACTTCCATGTTGTCTTGTCGAAAGAAGAGTACATTGTCCTTGATAGGTGTGAACGTTTCCGTGCTGACCTTGTGGCCTTCCCCGTAACAAGTGGTTCCTAGTGGTTGGTTGTAACCTTGTGACGACATGTTGTGTCGTGTTGTGTCAAAGCAAGTCAAAAAAAAAAAGTTATCCTGTATTTCACTATGTTGCCATTGTGTTGGTACTTTTGGTGTGTTACACAAAAACACTTAATCATAAGCAACTTCAAAATTAAAATGTTGGTTCCATATGAGATTCTATTAGTTGAAGTAAGAACCTTTCCTTTGGAAGCATCATCATCAACTCGGTTAACTTATTTTAAAAAGGTGCAAAGCATGGAAGTTCATAGGTGGATTAGAATAGTTGTAGAAGAAAATCTAGGTGGGAGGAAAAACATGTGGATCAAACAAAACATTAAATGGATGAACAAATGGAACATTAACATGCAAGAGTGCCCAAACACTAATTAGGATATTAAAAAGTACGTTAGAGAAAAATTTAGTATATGCACGTGTACGCAACAACTTGGGCAAAAAGAAAGAATTCTACATCAAAGAATTTAATCCCACTTGTGACCATAGGGAAAATGCCTACATATGAGCACAAATCAAATAGAAAGTAAAAATGTTGATGACCCAATTAAGGACTAGTTCATACCATCTTAGGTGTGAAATCGAGAGATAAACATCGACTAAAAAAAGAGTGACATGAAGGAACATGTTTGTTTTGCAACAAAGAGGTATTGGAAACAAAATGACACTATATCATGGAATGCATAACCTATAATGACATCCATAACATGTATGAGGATAATTTGAAGGTCGACATTCTACCATCTTTGTTTGAAGAAGAAAGGCTTGCCTAAATTGTGAACCTTGTAGTCAAAATCCACAGTAGAAGAGGCAACATCAAAAGATATTGGATTTTATGCAAAACTGTTAGGGCTACTCTTGGGGTGGTTTTATACTCTCCAATTATGGTTTTGGGTGCCATAGACTGCTTGGTCTCACGTACATTATTAAAATCATTCATTCATTCATAAGTTGTTATGTCAAAATTCGTTTCAATGCACAACATAAAATGTAGGGATATAATTTTTAAAAAGTTTATACTGATTTTCAAAGATCAAAATTTTGACATGGGAGTTCAGGGGAGATTTGTATAAAAAACTAACATTTTTTTAAATATCAAACAATCCAAGATATAACAACCCCCAAAATAGATTGTGTCAATAGATAATTTAAATATTATCTATCAATTTGATGTAAAGTGTTGTTATTAGTCAACAGGTAGTGGATAAGTCACTTTTTCAATCTCTTTATGTATAATTGAATTTATATAATCACTTTTTGAAGCTCTCTTGTATAGTTGAATTTATATACAAAGCTCAATAAACTAGCAATTGCACATGAGTTGCAAATTATGCCGGAAGGGATGTCAACGTTGAATTTGTGGAATTTTTTCCATGTATTATATTTTTCCCGTGTGTTACATCATTTTGTCGAAAAAAGTCAGGAGTCCATGTGTACTTTCACATTTCACATACATGTCATCACCGCATTCCATGAGATCATTAATACAATTTTACAAACAATCCACGTGCCTTGGGTATGTTTTCACATTTTGCATACACGTTTGTCATGTCATGCACAACTACGACATTTGACAAACAACCAATTTCAATTACATTTTGAAGGATGTCCATACCCTGTTCTAAAACTCCCAATTTTGTCACGAGTTGTAGGATGGTGGAAATATTAAACTACTCAGGTTGGACAATTGTTTTTTTGCTTTATGCTTTAAATACTCCAATATCTGTTTCAGCAGGCCTATTTTGTGCATATCCAACCATCATTGTATGCCATGAGACTACATTTTGGCTAGACATTTTGTCAAACCATTCATGTGCCTTTTATAATCTTCCATAATTTGTATACAAGGTTGTGAGGGATTTGCAAAGATAACATTCAACAACAATCCAATTTTCCAATTGAATATACGTGAAATTTACCAAGGCCTTTTCAACAAAACTATTTTGTGGATACCCTGTAATCATCACAGTCTATGGGACCACATTTGATTTGTTCGAGGCATTGCTTGAAAAGTATTAAAGTCTCGTCAAAAACACCATTTTTGTACATATCTTATAGTCATATCAGTACGTGAAACCACATTGTTTTGAGGTATTTTGTCAAAAAATTCTTGTACCTTATATATGCTTGCACACTTAATATACAATCTTCGTATTTTGATGCATGTTCATACCCTGCTCTAAAACTTCCATTTAGGAACAAGTCAGGAGTATGTTGCAAGAAGTTGTGAGAGTGTAGCTTTACACCATCCTAATTCATTTACTTCAAAGTTTCTAAGGCCTTCTCAACTGAACCATTTTGTGCATACCTTGCCATCATAACAATCCATGAGGCCACATTTTTTGAGTCTCATTTTGTCAAATATTTCCCCTACCCTGCGTGTATGCTTTCATGTTTTGCAATCATATCTACCAAAGCATTTCCAGCTGTATAAAATGTCAATAATCCCTTTTCCATAATTATGTGAGGGATGTTCATACCTAATTTTAAATCTCCCATTTTGGCCCAGTTAAGAGGATTTTGGAAAAGGTTGCGATGTCCTGCTTTACACCTGCCAAATGCATGTGTTTAATAGTTTTCAGAGGTCTTTTCAACAAGCCAACCCAATTTTATTGTCTATAAGTTGTTCTAAAACTCTTACTTTTCCACGCACTGGGAGAATGCTGGAAAAGGTGCTTCTTTATCCCCATTTGCATTGTACCACTAGCTTTGGAGAGCAGTGAAGGGCAACTACAACATAAACAACAACCAACCCAAATTTGTCTCTAGTATAAATGAGTGTGGGGTATCCCAGATGAAACATTGTAGGGGATAACTACAACAAGATCAAAAATTCCATTCTATGGTTGAAACCAACAGATTCAATCTCTGAATTTGGTGGATCTAAAAAGAACAACTCTAATGGAGCGCAAGTTTTAGAATCTAAAACTTTCCACAGCCCTCAATGGTGAACAGGAACCTGTAGGTTTTAATATTGCTCCTAACCACCATCAGTATGAATCATTTGATAACAATGTAAGGTAAGTGTGAGATTGCCACAAAAAAAACCTTAGCTAAATACTGGTTAAAGGAGAAAGATGAAGCACACATGATACCATGGCTTCAAAATCTCCTAGTGGCATGGCTTTCTCTACCTCCTTGGCCCACTAATCCTCCTAGCTCGATTCCTAGCAGTGATGATACTTTTGAAGTGTCTTGTGATAATGAATTTGATGGAAAAATAAATGGGTAGTCACAACCTATAGATGTTGATGTAGTACGAAAGGGTGCCACAAAGAAAGGAGAATGTGAGAAGATGCCAAGTTGGGCTAGTGGGGAACTCTCTCAATGCGTAGAAGGAAACAACGCTACTGATATTAGGCTTGCAACAATTTCTGTAGGCATGGTTGTGCAAGGAGGATTGGGCAAGCTCAAAATTCGAGGAAATCATCCATTTTGAGGGTTGAGTGATCTGGGGCTTAATGATTTTGGCCTTGGTTGTCCAACACACATAAATTTAGTTAATCCTTATTGCAGGTCATTGGGCATTATTGCAAGACTTTGATTGAGTTAATCCTTGTGAACCTTCAAAATGTTATAGAGAAAAGTTTCTATTCTATGGGAAATGCATCAGACATGTAAAACCTTAAATTTTCTATCATTTACCTCTTGTCAACGATTTACAGACTCGAGTTTAGTGGGAATTGGACAATAAAAAATGATTTCACTATGCATTTGTGTTGCCATGTTTTGTTTTCTATTTTCTACATGCGTTTAAACAACATATTGTTTTTCAACACTTGGAGGAAAAACACAATTTGTTGTTTAAATGCTTGGAGGATTACTTTGGTAAGTGCATAATCCATATCCATGTAGGAACTAGGAGAAAATGGATATATTTTGAAATTTAAACATAATAAAACAAACCTGGTTATGGTGAACTCTACAAACCACCTTTCTTTCACGGTAATGGCATTCTCTGGTTCTTCAACACCCTTGACGGTAATGAACTGTTCACAGTCTAACTCAGAACAAGTTGTTTTTGCCAAAACAAGCGCAGTGAAAGTGAAAAGTTTTGCAGATTGGTTTTAGTTTTAACAGGAGGAATGGAAAGCACCAAACCTCATTAATTAAAAAGAGGAGGGGGATTTTTGGTGGTGGTTTGTAACATTAATGTTTTCTTTTGCTGGGATGTCCAAATTGGTCTGTAACATTAAACTTGTTAGGACACGTCGCCGTACACAAGTAGATTTGACGATGACACGGTTGAAAAGTCTTTAAATTTCTGGTGCCGTGAAAATTGCACCACGTCATGCCTATTATGGTGCAAAACAGGGGCATGTGTTATGTTATTATGGTTGCTAATATGGGTCATACATCCATGGTGGTGCATTCTATCAGGAGAATAGCCTCTGCCTTGTTCCATTGTGCTTTAACGGATGTCCATATCCCGAGGATGCTAGCATAGGTTGTGGAGTCTAGCTTTACACCTGAGAATTGCATTTGCTTCAAAGCAGGGGTTAAATTTGATGGCCACCTATGCCTGTCAAACAATTTTACGGTGATGGTAATTTTCTAATATTGCCCTTCAAAAATTCAATATATTGTTAATTATATGATACTAATATAATATATAAAAGACTATTCTATATTGATTTAACTATATTGATTATATATTAATATAATTTACATATAAATATATATTAAAAATGACGATCACTTTTTAAATATGCAAGTCACTTGTGACGGTTAATTAAAAAATCTGGAAGTATTTTACAACTAAAATCACAAAAAACGTGTAAATGGACCATCAAATTTAACCCCTTCTTCAAAGGTTTGGAGGCCTTTTCAACAAACCCATATTTCCAGCAATCACTACAATACAAGAGACCAGATTTAATTCAGAGCATTTAGTCGAACAGTTCACAAACCCGGTGATTGGAAGGTGTTTTCCAGAGCCATGCAGACAACCAAAACAAGTTAAAATTTACGTCTCGTTTTACCATCAATCTGTCCTTCGTAGATCGTGCCAAGTTGAAAATGTAACTATTAAGACATGAATAAGGGGGAAATAAACCCATAATCCACGAGTTTCCAAGCGGCTACAGATACGTGTCGAGGAAAAATTGATTTGATCCTTTTCCAACGACAGTTTATGTATATACTTTTTTGGCTTTGTTTAGATGTGGAAATTTGGACCCTGTAATTTGCAATGCAGATGTAATTACAGAGGTTTCAACACCGGCTGACGATCAGGGCATTTTCATCCAAGAAAATGTGCAGGGTGAAACTCGTTGAAGAGGTCGCGGAAGTATAATGTCAGAACCTGTGAAACAAAGTTGCCGAGAAAAAGACCGAGAAATGTGCACAACCGCCATTGATTTTTGTGAAAACCCTCCAAAGAATAGTAGAAAATGTGTATAATTTCTGGGAAATAGACTGTGCCGGTGAATATTACAGGGAAGAAGGCCACTGAGATTTGACACTTCCCAGCAAGGGCACCTTCATAGTTGAATGCCTACCGGCGAATTACCCCAATCAATGGAAGGTTGATGTTTTAGTGAGAATGTTGTAGAAAGTAACTGGAAAGTCAAATTCCTAACAAAAATGAAGATTATTTAGTCCCTACATAATATTTAAACAATATAAATTATTTTAGGAAATTAATATTTAATATTTAAATTTAAATTAAAAATGATATATGAACAACAGTTAAAAATAGAGAAAAAAACAATAATTAATATTATACACTAAAGAGAATAACAAGAAATAGTTTCAAATTAGTGTTAGATTGAACCTCAATAAACACTTTCGAAATTGTCATTTCCAAGTCAACCACCATTTACATAGCCTATTAATTTAACCCCACAATTATAATAAACAAGCGTAATAATAAAACTATTACAAATAATAATAACTAGTTAAGTATATGTGAAAGCTACATTCTAATGTCTTGGGCAATACTAATAATAAGACTATAAATATAAGTGCCTATCAATCATTCATAAGCACCTTTAATACTGATTCTACATGATTTTTAGTTATATATTGATGCCCTTCCATAAATACTAATCTATAATCTTTTAATAATAAAACTATAAATATAAGTGCCTACCAACCATTTAGAAACACGTTTGATACTGATTTTTGACTAATTTATTGCCATATAGTGACCCTGATGCTTTCCCATAAATACTATTCTCTGGCTTTGAATTGGGTGCATAAAATATTGCAGAGTGTCTCAATTTAAATTGATTTGCATGGGTTGACATGCGCCAATTTATTGGCCAAGCATCCAAATAATCTTTAAAGCTGTTTTTGACCTTTCTTTAAACTTCAAAAATCATTATCATTACTAAATAACAGAATTCCTTTCAAATGATTTTTTTTGTAGCTTAGCCAACTGATAAAGAAGCCAAACAGTTCACCTCTATCTTTGAGCCTGGCCTACCCTCCTCATTACGCTCCCTTTTATTCACCTATAATATCCTTAAAATTGACGCTCCTTTATCACCTATAATATCCTTAAAATTGACGCTCCCTTATCCTTATACGCGTTGAATTGACGCCGACGATAACTGACAGGCGTAACACTTTTTGGTCAACCGACAGACAAACGCCAGTCAGCTGACGGTAAACTGCAAAACAAACTAGAAAAAAACTTCTGTCGAAGAAATAGGCCCCCGGTCACATGAGGGGGTCGCTGTAGTCCGCTATCCGTGCCCACATTTTGTTCATAAATCCGCGGGTTGGAGCCCATTACAATACAATCCGAGTGACCATGAGGGAGACATGAAGAGCGCCGTAATTAGCCCCTGTTTGCACCCCTGCTCTGCGTTAATCCTTCAAAGTTCTCCCAGGTTGGGAGCTTCGCGCAGGGGCTTCCGCAGTTCTATGAGCGTTATTACGGTCCCCAGGAATGGCTTCATTGCGAAGGACTGCGCGCGGAGGCATTATGGCTATGTGCCCAGGGGCTTATTCGGCAGGAAGAGATCTAAACCAGGGCCTAAATTTGCTGGAAACATCCGGCCGATTTCTCAGACCCGGATGTTTCATCATCAGGTCGGATTATTTTTTGCTCTATATGATTTTACTCCAGCCGAAGGATAAATTATGTGATATCCTATGCATTTCCTTTTGTAGATTTAAAATTTTACTGCACTTTATTTTGCAGTCTGAAAATAAATTAGGCATAAAAATCTTTTAAAAATTTCCAGTTTGTAAACTCCACATTTCATAGTCGGAGACCCTGTTTTGTAAATTCCTCCGCGTAGTTCTACAATTTGTTGCGGCATATTTTGCAAATGCGAATAAATTAAATACGAATCCTTTATTTTGTTATTTATTTAGTTTTTGTACACACATTTTTGGCGTGCATTTTCGTGCGCGGGAACCCTGTTTTTTTGAACAGTAGCAAAATTTAGTGGAATGCTTGGATTGGAACGCTTCTTGATGTGTTGGATGAAGTTATTATTGTCGTTATTATACTCTAAGGTAAGCATTGCGTGCACTTTTGTGTGGAAGTTGAGATTATGGAGGCAAAAAGTTTTTTTTTTTCCTGGTACAATAATAGCTGTAGTTAATATTCCTTATGCATAGATGGAAAGGGTGAGAGCGGATGGAAGTATACTTGAGCGAGGTTTATTAATGGATGATTTTTGTGGTTCTTCTACTCTGTGTTTTGGAAAATTTAGTACTTCTTCCTACATTATGCATTTTTGATCAAACATTTGATGTAAACTGTACCATTAAATAGACCTTCCCCCATAAGTAAACGCTTTTGTTGAGGTTTAAGTTGACTACAGATAGTGAGCAGACTTTTTTAAGTCTGCCAGGCTGTGGTCTAGTGGTTAGGAGGGGGACAGGTCGTTGCCATATAAACAACCTAGGATCAAGCCCCAGCAAGCTTAGAGCCCTACATGTTTATGTGTGTGTGCGCCCGTGCAAAGTTTGCATCCATGTGTTTGTTCAAGTTTTGTGCTCACTCTATCAATGTAGTTTTAAACCCCAGTAGGCTTGGAACTTTGTGTGCATGTGTGTGCTAGGTAGAAGTTTGAGTTTCTGATGTTTTTGGAGCTTCTCTGTCAACCAAAGGACAGGGCTGAATTAAGCTTTTTGAGTGCCCTAGGCAGTACTTGGAGCATACGCTGCCCCCGTCCCCCCCCCCCCCCCTCCCTCTCGCCCACCCAATTTTAGAAAAAAAAAATTTACTGTAATTTTGAACAAAACATGCATCGTTCTTGCCATCCTTATGCTCAAACTTGAAACCTGAAAGGCATTTAGCATATCAGAAGAAACAAAAAAGAAACTGAACTAAATGTTTTTGTGAAAGTACCTTAGGATGATTATTATAATCATAATGGCGTACATATCAAATAGGCTAGACCAACGTTTATTTCGGGAGTCATGTTTCTGCCTGAGAAATCTTTTTGCGCGTGGCTAGAAACCTGAGAAGGAAGTTCTTGTTATCACAAAGTTCTTGGATATGCTTCTCCAATCACCTTTTCCAAGTTTTTCGAGCCCTCAAAAACAATCTTTGCATTTCCAATGTCCACGGGATTCCTACAAATTCATCAAGTGATGCTACGTTGCACGGAAATGGAAATGAATACGAAACGCGGGAAACGACATTATTAAAAAAACCTTGGATACGAAATGTTACCAGGAAATGTTTGTACAATATATTATATATATTATTTATGCATAATACTCATTTTATAATTGTTAGACCATAAGAGATAATTGATAAAGCACTCAAAATATTTTGTATTCATTGAAATTTGAACTTCTAAAGAGTCGCGACTCATCATTATGTAGCTTTTAGGAAGTGTCTTTAGCAAGTCTAGGTAGGTAGATTAGGGTTACGGTTATTAAATGCAACTTTTTTTAATTTTTAAAAAAGTTTTTGATGTTTTAAACTTTAAAAAAAGCGGTGGAAACGTGCCAGACATTTTTTTTGATGTTTTAAACTTTAAAAAAGTGGTGGAAATGTGCTAGACGTTTTTGGGAACATCTGGCACGTTTCCACCATGTCTCGTTTCCGTTTCCCCGTTTCGGAAATGTTTCTGCCACGAAACATGACCCCTTGGGGCGTTTCCGTGCTTCTGAGCAATCACTGTTATTGATTTACATTTCTAATGCTCTTAACAGATATAGATAAATCATAAGAGTAAGAGTTTTAAAAACAGAAAACTTTTCTTAGGGTGACCAGATGTCGATACTTCTGGGGTTATCTACTTTTCCTATGCAGGGATCATTGGTGTCCCTGCTCTGAATGCATCCCGCATGTTCACATAAACAGACTCCGTAAAAAGCAATTTACACCAATTAGATTGTGAAGTTGATGTTTAAATCCTTACTATCCAATATATATAATGAATTTTTGTTACTGGTATGGCCAACCAGACAGAACAGACCTGGGAGAGCTTTTTTGGCGCCCCTTACCCGTCATGTGCCCTAGGCAACTGCCTAGGTTTGCCTTGGGCATAAAATGCCCCTGCCAAAGGACATTCAATGGACTCTCTTTCATAATTGCAGTCTAGGCCAATCATGGATGCACTTTAACAGAGTAGCAAAGAGGAAATGCTCTATTGCCAAACCCAATGCTCAAGTACTGAATGGTAGCATGTCTGTGGAGGCCTTAGTTCTCTCTGCTATGGTACGAGTAAGGTTTTGGTACCTGTGCTATCAGAACCGAGAACTGGGATACAAATTGGAAACAGTTTGATATGAGAAACGGGGGATTTGAGGATTTGGAGATAAGAGTTGTATAAGCTGTTTTCTATACATATGCAAGAACTATTAAATTATAAACTATCATCATTATTGAAAAGGTTTACAATTCATTCAACTTTTTACAACTATAAATTCATTGTTGAGAGTTAATAAACAACAACAATGTTTGCATGTGACAAGCAGCTTAATTGATGCCTATTAGTAGGTTCAGCAGATGACATCCTTCAGTCAGGATATAAAAATTAAAATATAATATTAACAACAGTAAATCTGTGGAACACCCGAACAAATGACTAGTTGACCAGAAGTACATCTCAATGTGGAGCTGAAGGTTACAGATTTTTTGGGAACATATGTTGAAATGTCTCTGGATAATGGACAAAATTAGTTTTACATTTTTCATCTGTTTTAGCTGGTCATTTTGTCATAGACCAGAAATGTGCTAAGAAATGTGTTTTGGAACTTATGACCTCTGTCTGGCAGTTAGGTTCCTGTAACATAACCTGGTACAGGATTAGAGTGCCTTGAGATAAGACTTTGAGTTCTATGGTACACAACCCTTTCAGTTGTATGCAAAATTGAGGTTTTCTGTAAATTTAAAGGACTGACAGGGATACTTAATCACAAGTGGTGAGGGAAAGTGTTACTGTGAATGTTATTTGGCTGACATGTCATTTCTTGGAGTGGAAATTTGGAATTATCAGACTGAAAGTGGAATATGGGATTGAAAGGAGTCTAACCATACCGAGTGAGCAGCAGGTATCCACTATGTATCCACAAGAAAAACTTTTGGAAATCCACGATTGAACTTCTGAAAATCCATGAGTGAAATTTCTGGAAATCCATGAGTGAAACTTCTGGAAAGCCAACTTGGCACTTTTGAACATCCAACCCAAGTGGAGAATAGAGAACCAAATGATGAGAAAAAAATTTCAAATTTGGTCTAGGGAGCACTTTTCTCGTGGATGATGGCTATCCATTGTTCTTGTTCTTCCTCGTGTGGCTCTTCTCTTGAGCAAATCGAATGAATTTTGTGATCTGGCAGAGAAGGCAATGGCGCCCTTCCCCATCTCGCCCCTTGCTCGACCCTTTTGTGTTTGTGGTTTTGGATGCAACTATTGAAACTTGAGGTTGTGAGGATCTTGGATTCCACTCACTTTTTGGGTCATTTGATTTTGGATGCCAGTGGGAGGTGTCTCGATATTGCTACTTGATGCTGGCTAATCTCATATTTGTAAGCACTGAGCTTAAATATTTGTCGATTAGGCTCATAAAAGAAAATGATAAAGACTTGTTTTCTTGTTTAGAACTTAGTGGCATTGCCTTTTCAATTGGGTCAAGAGTCGTGCGATTGATAAGACCACAAAACACTGTGTACAACTACAAGCTTCTTCACTCTTGCAAAGGTAAGCCCATTCCTCTTAACAGAGTGGATCAACCATGTGTAGACCAATTCCTCTCAGAGGCAGAGGAGCTAGAAACTTGGGAAAGAAGGCGAATTGCAAGTGTTCGCAACAGTCTTGGACGCCCATACAGTCGCCACCAACTCACCGGCTTGTCATGTGCCAATGTTAACCTGTCCATCTTTGTTGAAGTTTTGTAACCATCAAGTTTAGTGAAGTCGAGCCACTAGATCCTGATTTGTGAAGCCTCCTCTGGACTAAACAGTTTTTTAAAGGCCTTCATAAGACCCTTCTTCACTTCATCATCATCCAAAGGGCTAACTCCACTTGATCTCTCCACATACCATTTGGAATTCAGTGCATATGCAACCATATGAAGTGGGGTGTTCAATTTCTCCCATCTATGTTGAATGATGGGTTGGAATATGTTCATGGTAGAACTCCAGAGTGGGGTCCATGACCCGAATAACTTCCTTCATTTGCCGAACCATGTTGCCAATGCACTCATATATCTCACCAAGATTGGGGCTATTAGAATCCCAGTATTTGATGATGCAAAAAACTGGAGCTATAATTAATGTGATGTATTTCACATCAACCCCAAAATGCTTCCCTCACCACCACTTCCTTCACTCTCTTCACATGCTCTGTCTTGGACTCACGTCACCTATTCCATTCCTGTGTTACAATCATAACTTGCAGGGGCTCCTGCAACTCAAGCATCCTATCCAACAAAAGAAAATAGGATGCAAAGTGGGTGTCAACTAGATTGAGGAATTCCTTTTTCGAAAAGCTTCGAAAGAGTGCCAATGATGTGTGGTGATTACATATGAACTTCTGCACGTTCATGGCCTCATTCACTATATTGTTGATACATTGAATCTTCCTTCTGTCTTTCAGTGCATTGTTCATGGAATGCACGCAACACATGGTCAAGTAAATATGATTGTAGGCATGCTTTACTAGCTTGCCTATTGCTCTGTACACATAAGCTACATTTGTGATGACTTGTAAAACATTTGAAGGTCCAACCTCCTCAATGACATCCTTCAAAATATGAAATTGGAAAGTATCTTTCCCCTTCCTTGAACAATCAATTGCTCTCAAGAAATACGACCCATCTTTGCAAGAGACATTGATATTGATGAGTGGACGGTGTTAAATATCCGTCCATCCATCCATGATAATGTTGCATTCATGTGACGTTCATCTCCTCCATCAACAAATTAACCTTTGAATAGTTTTCTATCCAATTTTGTTGTCCTCAGTTTGGTGTCTTCAGGATGCACATAACTTGTACCTGCTTTTGCTACCTTGGCCGTACCCTTCTTGTTATATGGAGAGCGGGCGACATGAAATGGGGATCCCAACAAACATAAAAAAATTCCGATAGCATTATCTGCTTGTTCCTTTGCCTTTGAATCAAACTTGTCTGCAATTGGATTGGGGGTTGCCCCCACGACTTTTTCTCTTCCTTTTGCTTTCCACTTTTGTCATTCCAAAATTAAAACTAGCCAAAGTATTCTTGCCAGTCCTAAGAGAGCTCAAAGGAAAGTTAGCCTCATTGTTAGTGCCCACGAATTTTTGGAACATTGTTTGTGGTATTTCCATTAAAAAGTCTCACCATCTATGCTCTCTGATCAAGTGAAAGAGCCTTACAAAGACCAACCCCCCTTCCTATAAGGTACAACAAGTGTACATAGCCATAGGAGTATTGAATTTTTCATTTTTGTATTTACATTCATGTGTATCAATTTTTTTGTATTCCTAATGTTATTGTTTCTAAGAATGTGTATCATACTATTATGGTAAAGTTAAGCCTAGCCAAACCTATTCAATGAATCAACAATCAAGATTTTTATATTTCAAGATTTAAAAAAATTAAAAATTTAACCCTACCAAGTAATAACCAAACCTTATGTAGTATGCATTTTGAAAATTCTGCAATCTATAAACATAATTACATTGTGAATGTAGATACAAAAACTTAAAAGCAACCCCTAAAAAATGCAAATGGAAAGCTAAATTTTAAAAACTAGAGACTATTATCAAGTATTGTAAGCAAATAAAAGTATAATTACCTCTTGCTTGCTTTTGCACTTGCCCTTCTTCTTCTTCTTGCTCTCTCTTGCTCTCCTCTTCTTCTCTTTGCTCACTTCTCTCACTTTGCTCAAGTGTGAATATCGAATGAGATATGGGTATGAGGCCATATATTCATTTTATAACTTAAAATTTCACTTTTAGGGTTAGGATTATGTTATTATGTTTGTTTTATATTATTATTACTTTCCATAAAAAATGTTAATTTTTAAAAAAAAGAAAAACTTATAAAAAACATGTTATCGACGTCGGGGACGTTTGAACTTCCCCGAAACGTACCTCGACCATCCCTTTGACAACCTTTGACATCCTATAGTGTCTTTTCAACTCCCAAGTGTATTAAAAATGCCCAACAGGAGGATACCAATCATCCCAATAGTTTCTTTTTGCGTTCACTGCCACTTTACACAAAGTGGCAATTGTGAAACCATTGAGCTGCCCCAACGGTTGTGAAACTGCCCTGGTGGTCTTGCCACTATGCGAAACCCAAAAACTACCGGGGGCCATCACTATCGCGTATGGGCCCAAAATCTAGTGTTGTTTTCTTAAGGTGCATAATGTTGCTAGAAGAATCCAAATATGCAAATCATATTTTGATTTTCATATACGCTTCATGATTTTTTTTTGTTGGACCAAAACCTATCACTTTTATGCCTCCAATAGTCGCAAACACTTCATCAGTGCTATTGACAATTGAGTAACTGAACCACCTCATTTGGTACCATGTTGCTATTAGAAATTGATTCTTGCTGATGCTTCCCATTGTAATGTCCCCTTTTTCGAATTAGTCCCATTTGAAGGCTTCTTGCCCATTTTTCTTCCCATGGCCAAGAAGAAATTGAACAAGCGAAGTCTTTGGGTTTCATTTCTGTTTTCTTTCATTACTATTAATGTTTTTCTTTTGTATTTTCCTCTCTAAGGCAGGTCGGCTGGTTGGAGAGCTCCCAAAGTGAAAATCGAAAATAAAACAAGCTTTCAAAGAGGCCGGCCTTAGAGTAATTCATCCCTTAGATCTTTGGTGCAACCAAGGGGTATAAAGGGATTCACATAGGCTCATTTTCATTATCAATTTTGGCATATATATTTTTCTACTTGGTTTTAGGGCTAATTGCTCTAATCCAATTCCATTAAGGGGTGAAAATCCATTAGTGTGGCATCCAAAGAGAGGACGATACCCTTCTTTGTGGCATATTGGAGAACGAAGACTCTCCAAGTTGGTGGTGTGAAGGCAATTATTGAAGACCATCTTGTTGGTTTGCAACTAGGACATCAAAGAGGAGTGATTTCAAGGCTTTTTGCATTGGTAGGAGCCCCTCTCCTAAGGAGCGACTAGGGTTAGAGTGCATTTGGGTGCCTTATAGCGCATGAAACTTCATTATAAGTTGATATTCAGATTTCTCATATTTTATAAGGCTGGTATCTTCCATATTTTGCCATTGTTGGGGTTTGGAGACCTCATTTTTGGTCACTTCTATTGACTGTACTTTTTCTGTTAATAAATAATTTTCCAGCTGAGTATTTGGTTGAATTTCATGGTGAAAAATGCCCTAAAATATTCTTAAAGTATTTATCTATGTTGTGGATGGTTTCTATGATGATATTTGGTTGAATTTTCACTCTTTGCAAGCTCCTGTCTTAAAAATCAGATTGCTGTTCACTGCTGTTCCTAATTTCAGTTGGCTGGTATAAAAATCTGAGTTCACTTCACTTGGGGTTTGTGTGAATTCTTTGTTTGTGTAGTTCAGCCGTAGAAAGGTACATTGCACACATGGATCAACTTTTACAACACCATTTCTACATATTTGTGTTCTCTACCCATCTATCAAGATGGAGAACATTCAACTTCTCCCTTGTCCTCTATACATTGTATAAGAATGGAGGACGCTTAGCTGCAACATATTCTACCCAACACCCTTTGTTGGAATATGTCTTCACACTTTATCAGCACTCTTGCGGGATACTCCTGCTTTGATACCAACTAATGCAAACCGGAATTAGGACCAAGTTAATAGCTGCCTCCCCAGCCTAGACACGCTTAACTCTTAATGGACTCACAGACCTAGACGTGAACCACAAACACTTCTCTTTATTTATAAATAACAAAGGTACATAAATTTGTGTTACTCATACACGTTTTCCCTACTAAACTGAGAAGAAGAACATACAATCTCTAGCTCCCAGTGACTGGCTACACTCGTTGTTCAGGACATATTCAATCCTGGCAAGCTCTAATTGTTTTTCTTGCTAGCTCTTTCTTGCTTCCTTACTTACAAAACTAACTCCTAGCTCGAGAATTTGAAACCCTCTGACAACCTTTGGCATCTTGGAATCTCTTCTAACTCCCAAGTGTCTTGAAAATGCCCAAGAAGACGGAACCAATCATTCGAGGAGTTACTTTTTTTTGTGTTCATTGTGGGCGGAACTACTTCTTTATGCAGAGTGACAATTGCGAAATTGATACAGTAGTTACGAAACCAGCCTGATGGTTGTGTAACTGCCCATTTTTTAGATTGTCAGTTGCAGAACTGCCCCAGTTGCTTCAAAATTTCCACTCAATCATGGAAAACCACCCGATGGTTTTCCACCAAGCAAAAACTTGAAATCTAGGGGCCATAATTGTTGCTTACGAGTTTGAAATCTAATACTTTTTTTTGAAAGTGCATAACATTTTGAGAAGCATCCAAATATGCAATCATATGCCAATTTTGATGTATGCCCCATGATCTTTTTGCCTATGCACCAAAAACTATCACTTTTAGGTCTTCAATGGACAGAGCCACTTCCTGAATGCTATTGATGTTCATTTAACTCAACCACCTCATTTGGAACCATGTTGCTGCCTCAAACAGGTCCTATTTGATGCCTTTGTTGCTTTTGAAGTGTTGGTAGTGCTGATGCTTCCCATGGATCAACTTCTACCATGCCAAAATGACAAATACATTGACTAGTCTATATGAATACACCCTTACATGTTTTTGGTCAATGCAAGATTTCCGGTACCCCTTGAATGCTTTTGCATCAAGTAGCTTGTGGGCCATGCTTGCTTTACGCTTAGCTGCATTAACTATTTGGGAATTTATCTTTAGTTGAGTATCGGTTGAGGGAACTTGTGGACAAGGGAAATCATATATCAAGATAGCTCGTTGAGATATTGCCATAAACCTTGCAATTGAGAACTTAGATCTAGATCGATGTTTTATTGTAATTATCAGGGACGATAGCTAAAGATTAGTTGGTTGAAGGTCGCAAATTAGTGAATTGGGAATGATCATTAAAAGATGCCTGTCCTTATGGATGTGGCTTGGTCACAGTCTTCCTTCATTTTAGGCCTATTGAGTTTTGATTACTGACCTTGTGTAGGGTGGAGGTACTAGGATTGCCAAGGTTGTTTGGCTGTTTTTTTCTGCTGTGTTTGAGTATCTTGATGGAAATATCTAAAACACCTTTCTCTTTTGTTTGGTTTGCACTGGGCAAAGCTAGAATAGTTGATAAGGATTGATTTCTTATGTTTTTGGTTTTCTAGATGTGTAAGACCTTAATCCCTCCCTACCTTTAAGCTAACTGAAAGCAAAACATGAAATGTAAAAATCTAAAGATTATGATTGAAATGAATATTTCCTCAAAGGCCTTCATTCCATTTTTCCCAAAGGAAATATTGGCTTCAATTTGGGCTCCTATTGTGAATAGGGTTTGTATTATTTTATTTCTATAAATTTCGTTGATGACATACAAGTTTGATTTTGTGACAATTGGGATTTTTGTATATTTCAGAAAGATATTGTGTCATACATATTCTCCTCAGTATTCAAAATCCTTATGAGGGTCCCTCTAATGCCAGTCTTAAGTTCGTTTCATATAAAGTTCGCATGGGATTACAGCAAACTCCCCAAAAATAAGGGCATGGATAAGGATCGACATCCTAATGTATCTGTTGATCATATGCATCAAATATATATTTTGGAAACTGGCTCATGTTTTAGTAGCATGATATTGGCTTTCACTTTGGGCAAGTTAACCTGTTGAATTTAAACCAAATGTAGCAGCACGAGATGCATGCTTTCCAAGTGATGGGTTTGGGTTTGGGTTAAATAACTGGAAACTGTCATAGGAACAATCCGGCATAGATCTTTTTCCTATTGCTGTAAATAAGATCTCTACCAAGCATTATCAGATTTCTGTTCCTCCATATAGATCTTCACACACTGCTTTTAAACATACGTTTGTATTTGCTAATTTTTCTTCACTTGAAGGTTCCCTAAGGAGAATTTTATTAATGAATTGAAATAACGTAATACTTGAAACTGTTCAATGTGTTTTGTTATGTCATTGATGATGCAGATGTATGGTGATTGAATCGAGAAAATAACATGATTGATTGTGTTGTAATTTTGGGTTAATTGCACACAGGTAAGAATTATGAGACAATGGTGACTTGCAAGGAATTACATGCTCCAAAACTTTTGCTAACGGGGGAAAGAGGCTAGAGGGTGAGAAGTCCAAAGCAGTGGATTTACATTTACTGTTCCCCCCCCACCCCCCCCCCCCCCCCCCCCCCCCCCCTGCTAACAAGTGCTTATGGTGCTTGCGTGCTAAGTGGGTCCCCTGGCCTTATGGTCGTAAGTTATAACCAAAAATGCATGGGGAAAATGTCATTAGGGTAATGAGTACTCTTGGAGGCCATCTTGAGATTACATAAATACACATGAGTAAAATTGCACAAAAATAATAATCTGCATGTATTGAGTTTGTTTGGAAGCACTTGGAATCATCTACAATTATACTTCATGGTTGGTGCTAGCCGGTCTCTTGTCACAAGTTCAATTTTTTCCCCCTTAAAATGCAACATACGGCACCAAATAATCTCTAATACCCTGGATGGATATTCCTGCCAATGCTTTTAAGTTCCTAAAGGGACTACAATCTAGGATACATGTCTTACTGCATTTTGTTGTTTTGGTATTCTTTATATTAATATTAGGTTATGTTTACTGTAAGTGTTATTTGCAGTATGGCAGGTCAAAAGGAGGGTAGCTTGCATTGTTCACACAAGTCGAAGGAAAGAAGGGTTCCTGTCTTTGTTATGATGCCATTAGATACATTTGGAATAACCGACTTAGGGATTGCAAAGATTAGACGGTATGGAGTCTTATCCTAATGAAGTTTCTTAGGAGAGATGCATTTCCCACCTCTCTTATGTTCATGTTGATGAATGATGATCTTAGAGTCCTTAGTTTTATTATGCATATTTCTTTGCCTAATTAGGTTTTAACTTAACTAGATCACCAGAGGTGGTTGTCTCTTCCTGAAGACCATAGTGAAGCATGACACATATTTGTCTTATTTCCTTTTTTAATTTTGCAGACCCAAGGCCCTATCCGTGTCGCTACGCGCATTGAAGTTGGCAGGTGTACATGGGGTTATGGTTGAGGTTTGGTGGGGAGTTGTGGAACGCATTTCACCCTTGAAATATGATTGGTCAGTATATGAGGACCTGTTTAAGATGATATGTGAAGCAGGCTTAAAATTGCACATAGCCTTATCATTCCACGCATGCTTGTATCCCTTTTCAAGTCCAATGACCAACATCGGTCTACCACTATGGGTTGCAGAGGTATTTATTCTTATTGGTTGAATCAAATTTCCTGGGGTATGCACGCTTAATGATTCCACATTAACCAATCTTTATTACATGCTTCATTTGTGAATTCAAAAGGAAATGTTGTGCATGAGATAGTGTTCGCAACACGACTTCTATCCGGTATTTCTATCATCCTGTGCACTAATAATTATGAATGTGCAGATTGGAAATATGAACAAGGACATCTATTTCAGAGATAGGCATGGTTATTCTAATGATGAATATCTGTCTATTGGAGTGGACCAAATGCCTGTGTTCTATGGCCGAACAGCTGTTGAATGCTATGAAGATTTTATGTTCAGTTGCATAGATAGATTTCAATCACTTATGGGAAATACAATTGAAGGAATTACCATTGGCCTGGGCCCATCAGGTGAACTAAGGTATTTTCAGATGTGCATCTGTACTATTTAATAGTTGTGGTAGTTGTTTGCTTTCAGATGGATGGTAACCTAAGAAAGCAATACAATTTGAGAAAGTCTGGTTGACTGTTATGTTAGATGCAACTATTATTGTTTGTATGATTGACATGATGAGAGTAAGAGTAGCTGTCTGATATAATCTTAATATCCGGTGTAATGTAAGGTGCATTTTACCAAAAACTTAAAAGGAAAAACTAAGACATTTGTTTATTTATCACGTACAGCGAGTTATTTAATATGAAACTGAGCTGGCCTAAGACAACAAAATTTCCATCAAATGGAAACCTCATCCTTTTTAAAACATTAGCCTCTCGTAAATTGTAACTTAAAAGTGCCTTGGTCCCACACTTATCGTTCCTTCTTAAAAATGTTGTCTTGGTATTTATGCAAGATGTATTTAATTTGCAATTGAACCTACCAAATCAAATTGTTTTATTCAATACTAGAGAGGAGTGTTTTATACAATGCTCTGATCCTATAAACAGGGGATCAGCTCCTATGCATCCTATATCTTCTCTCCTAAATATCCTCGCTCACACTAATCTATTAGGTGAGTTACAACGCATACACACCTGATAATAAATCCTATATAGTGCTAATTCTACCTAGACTTGTTCAACATTCCCCCCCCCCCCGTAGTATGAACATAGGGAAAGGGAATATTTTACATAAACTGGAACAAACATGTAATACGACATAGGATTTGATGGTCGGTATCAAACACGATAAAATATGGAAACAACTACATATTGTATTTGTTCAAGAAGAAACTTTCATTCATATAAAATCAATTGGCATTTTACATTCTTCCTCAAGCTTACACATATGGGACACAACAATCCAACGCGCCCAACTAACTACACCCGTACAACGAACATAAGTAAATTTATACTAACATTAATTTACTTATCTAATACCATTTAACTATATTTATTTACTAAAGGGGATGTCTCACTAGGAGATGCGAGTCCCGACTAACATACCGACAAACTAACAACAATGTATCACTGATTTGGATCACATGACCTAACATTTGATGGATATGAAACACATTGACCAATCCACGGATGAGAACACATCAATCAATCCAAGTATGAACTAGGACACACACTAGTTCATACTCTATTCTTATGCAAGCATACACATTGGTTCACAAACATACTAGATATACATGAATAGGGAGACACATCTATTTGTGATACCCTATATATGCAAACAGGGAATAACACATCTGTTTACAATTTATTTTCAGTGAGAACTAACCATAATTGATTACATCACACACACACATGCTTATTTTCTCTGAGATCTAATTATTACTGATCAATACACATATTCTTTATCACTTGAGTGGGGAGAGTATTCTTCCCAATCACTTTTCTCTGTTATTTGCAGCAGCCAAGGCCTTTTTATTTAGTTTTCCAATGAGGAGATCCCATGCTTTCTGTATACAATTCAGGAGAACATGTCAGGCCTTTTTGTAGTAAAAACAGATGTATCTGTCTTTTGGAGGTTTAAAATTTGGCATATGTTTGTCTTTCTTGAAAGAAGTATTAGGCTTATTTTGTGCATACATAATTTATTCTTTTTCTGAATCAGAACTTTTGGTTGGATTCTTTTTCTGAACATGTCTGGACATTTGTAGTAAAAACAGATGTATCTGTCCTTTGGAGGTTTAGAATTTGGCACATTTTTTTTTTTTCTTTAAAGAAGTACTAGGCTTATTTTGTGCATACATTATTTATTCTTTTTTTGAATCAGAACTTTTGATTAGATTCCCCACATCAATAAAAATAACGATTAATCCTGCCAAGCTAAGATTTAGTTTACTTAAAAGTAAAAACCATATTTGAAAAACTATAGGGAATGCCATCCAGAAGTATGGTCTTTGTATCATCATTCTCTATTTTTTCATTAATGCTAGCTAGCGGATTTATTAAAGAGTGGAACTATTGATGTGATCTACCAAATTTTCGCCTTCTTCCATTTTCAAACCATACAGTCTCTGCTGCATTGTCATCTTGGTGCTTTTGGCTCGAGATCTGAATAGCTTATTTATTTGTTAGAATATGTGGAGAGAGAAAGAATAAAAAAAAGAATAGAATGTACAAAGAACGAATGAAGAGTAACCGGAATGCACATGTTACTTATTGTGTCCGTCCTTTTATTATTTGAGAGATGGTTACAAAATAGTTGAAGTGGTTACAACCATTTATTAAAGCAAAGAAAGGAAACTGCACCAACCAGGTTTGTGCCCTAGATGACGGCCTATTACTGAAAATTGACAAACCGTGTACCCTAGTAGTGAATGACCCTTAGAAACTTGCAAACCTAGAAATGCATGATTGTATTTTCTTTGTTTGGAACTAGCTACCTTCAAAAATCATGTTTTTTTCCTTGTGATTTTGGATTGTGTTTTCTACAAAAAACGTGCTCTAAATCATGTTTTTCCCCAAATTGAAATCGGCTTTTTCTTCCCTTTTTGATGATATTTTTTTGCCCTACGATATTGCTCTTGCGTCTAGCATTCAAATTGGTCTTTTACTTTTTTGTGCCCTAATAGGACTGTTTGAACTTCTTCCCTTCTCTTTCTCCTTCCTTGCCCCATGTTGATGTTAGAATATGTGGAGAGAGAAAGAATAGAATGTACAAAGAATGAATGAAGAGTAACCAAAATGCAAATGTTATTCATTCTGTTTGTTTTTCTATTATGTGAGAGATGTTTACAAAATGGTTGAAGTGGCTACAAGTGTTTATTAGTTAACACTCAACTAATATTAACATACTGCTAATTTATAAGCCTTAATTTTAAACCTTATAGTCTAATATTATTGAGTCCCAAATTTCTTTGGAAGACTTCATAAAATTCAGATGATGCAGGTACGAGTTTGAAACCAAAAGCACTGATGGCCAAGGCTTTTTGGTCCTTCACGGTCCACTTGGTTAACTCATCGATATTTGTATGATTGACCACAAAAACGCCTGTGATGACTTCCCAGAGATCCTTCTTAATCAATAACAACTGCATCTTTCTTGCCAAGTGTGAAAGTCATTGCCTTCAAATTTCTCAACTAAATGTAGCTTTTCCATGATTGTTGATACCCCCTAGATTGGACTAGCACATTGGACATCATGTACCCTCTCAGATCCAAATCTAGACTCGAGGACAAACAAATTAATAGACTCCACTATTATTGTCTATAATAGAGTTCAAAAAATCGTTATCGGTAATTAATTGGCAGACTAAATTTTGAATTGGAAATTAGAAGTCGACAATTTCTCAGCAATTTATCGGCATTAATCAACAACTTTATCACTACTTTAAAAAACATTCAAATTCATAAAATAAACTTAAATTAAATGTAAAACATTGTTAAATGACACTAGAAGTGAATCTATATAATGCCATAAGCCCATAAGTATATTTGTATTAAGTTTTGACCAAACAAGAGTACAAACTCAAAGTACAAAATTTACAAACTACAATGCTCATAGAGTCGTGTGACTTTTGAAGTATCAAATTATCAATAATATTCCATTTCATCAGTAATGCCTAAAATAAATTTGTTGCGGTTGCTTCACGGAAGTGGAAGGTAAAGATTCTTTCTTTGCAACACCAACATCGTCACCTGCAAACATATCATTTGGATCCTCACCAACTCCTAATGCCCGTGATGCTATTGCTTCTTTAGTTACCCTTTCTAAATTTGCCATTTCCTTCGTAGTAAAAATAGGATCCACATCATTAGCAATCTAGTCATCATATGGATCGATGTCAGTGAAGTCAATTACATCTTAACTTTGTGCTGTCTCCATTTGTTTCGCACAAAGACGAAAATTGTATTGCATGAAGACAAGGTCATTGAGGCATTGTGTTGTCAATTTATTGCGCTTCTTTGTGTGAACAACTTCAAACATGCTCCAAGTACGTTCACATCCAGTAACACTACACAACTGATTCAAAATGCAGATCGCCAACATATGAGGATTTGGTGTTTTTTGCACCATAATCTTCCCACCGCAAATATGCAAATAAGACATTTATATTTTCGTAAGTTAACTAGGATTGAATAAATACTAAAATTCTAGAATTTTAGTATCTAGTTCTACATGTAACGGGACTTAATACAAATGATTCAATTCGTTTTTAACATGGCTGAACAATGTTTCTTCATTTGACACATAAAGCCGAAGAAAAAGTCTCCCCTTTGCAGTCTTGTAAATCTGCAATTCATCGACAATTGCATCTCTAATATCTTTGTCAGATACCATCCTCTCTATGCATGTATTAAGGCCATCCATAACCTCTTCATCAACCTTAAATGATGGGGAATAATTTTTTTTTGGTTTTAGATAGTATTTGTTGCATTTATATGTCGATGGAGTGTCTTATTTCATCTCCGATCAATTATGTGCCAAATGGGTTCATATTTTTGTTGATTTTTCCCCTAATATTTAGCTATGTTCTTTTTGGCTGCGTCCATAACCTCATACAAATCACCCATTGGGTTTTTCTCCCTATCCACCATTCATAGAACTTGAACCAAAGACTCAGACACTTAAAAAACCAATACATAAATTTATAATCAAAATTAATAAAAAATATATAATAAATAAATGATAAATAAACAAATATTTAGGTTTAGGTTACCTTCATGATTTCTTCCATTTGTTTTGCAAACATATCATCGAAAACGATCTTCACGATCATTTCCCCTTAAACCTTTCTACTATAGGGAGACTTCAACCATCGTGTGCTTACAAACATCTTTTTAAGGGATGTTAGTGAGATTGCAATGCTTTACGATGTAATGAAGTTTGTGGCAAATTGTGTGACCCCTGATCACACAAGCTCATTTCCATTGGTGTGCTCTCTCATCAAGTTTAGCACCCAAGTGTGATGTTAGATGAACTTAGTAATATTTCTTGTATCTTCAACAACAATTTTCACCCATGAGAGTTTTGCCCATGTCATCCAATAAGAGATCCAAACAATGAGCTACACAAGGGGTCCAAAAAGTGTAGGGTGTCCCTCAAGAAGTCTCCCTGTTGCTACATATGCTGCAGAGTTGTTTGTCACAACTTGGACGACATTCTCCATGCCCACCTCCTTCACCTTCTCATCTAACATATCACACAAAGTGCTTGCGGTTTTCACTTGGTGGGAGACATCAATTGACTTCAAGAAGACCGACTGCCCACTTGAAGCCACTAAGAAGTTAATCAATGTGCTATTTTTTCCATCTGTCCACCCATCAGACAAAATGGTGCAACTTTTTTTTGCCATACCTTTTTTTGCTCTTCTACAAAAGTTTTGGTATGCATGATAGAATCCTCCAACAATGGGCCACTCAAATTAAGGGGAGTAGGAGCCTTGAATGTGTTCTTGACAACAGTCAATGTAGTGACCAAATTCTTCCAATAAGGACTTTTTGCCACATTGAAAGGAATGTTGTACTAAAAGTTTGCCGCAACTATTCTTGATTCATTGTGTTTTTTTTCATTCCAAGCGGTACCTTTGAGTGAAGGTTGTGACCCAAGACTATTTCGAGGAATAAAAAACGTAGTTGAACTACTTTTAGTGGATAAGCTTTGTTTCAATGTCTGACCCCTTGGAGAGGGCAATAGAACAACCCTCAATGTCAAAATTTTCCCTCATTGCCCTTCTATTCACTAGGGCTACAAGTGCATCAACTTTCCTTTTTTTCTCTGCATAAGCCGCAAGGAAACCAGATAACTCTTTTTCAGACTCAGGCGGTGCTTGTGTGCACACTGCCACTTCATTGCCTGGTATTCGTTCAATGTGGAACTTACGGTGATAAACACCTCTCATCTTCATTCCACAATAATTGCATACAACACAATTGCCTTTTGCTCGTTCACAATGCTTCCAAGAGGGGTCTTTTGAGTTAGACTTACTAAGGGCAGTTGAATTTATACCTGATGCTGACACCATTCTAAAAAACAAAACAAAACAATTGTCTTGGTTTTACAAGTTTTAGAAAAATCAAATTGCATAACGAAATTAGAAATAATATTACAGATTGCACAAAGAAAGAATTACAACAAAGGTATATATGTTTTAATTATTGTGACTTGTCCCTAAACAAGATGAAATTTGTTTGGGAGCAATAAGAAGAGGTTAAAGATTAAAATAATGTTATCAGTTCATTTGAAGTGAAATCACAAAATGCCATATCACATAAACGATTCGTTTGAGTTTCTACCATAAACAAATATAAAAGTAATACAATTTGTTTTTGCCAAGGCCAACCAACATATTAGAGAGAATCAAACAATCGTGTCTTTTTATCGTGATTGCCTTGAGGATTTGATTGCTAATCTAGAGGAAATAAAGTCAATTCAGAATGCAGTAGTCATGTAGACAGTCGTCACTCTTACACCCATGATAATGTGACACACGACATAAAACACAAACTAATTTATAGTATTAGCAACAAAACATTAATACTACTGCTTACTCCTTATTTTATGCCTTGGAATGAGGATATGATATTTATCTAATCACAATTAACTTGCATATCGGATTTGTACAACACAACTTTAGACCCAAGACATTTTTCTGGTGCTATTTGTTTCAACCAAATTAAGGGAGTATATTTTTTGGGTGGTCAATGGTTCATAGACAAAAGTGGTTTGTAAATGCACTTGTTGGATAAAGATTTCAAATTGAAAAAAAATCCTATCCAAGTTTCCTCTATTCACTAGATTATATGGCCTTCGAGCAAAATTCTAAAAGATGAAGTTTAATATCTTTTTACAGATCGGTGATTATCCAAGGGGTTACGTTTGCCAAACAAAATTCACAAAAACTGGACCATTGTGACTTTGTGAGTATACACCAGAATTTGTGTTAGAATTGATTTAACAATACCATCCCCTAATTCACATATTACTTAAATCTGAAACTCGTAAGAGAGTCTAGGAAAATTATTATGAGAACAGTCCATTAGGATGTAGAGATCGAATGAGAATAAATAAAAGGAAAAATGCAGAAGAGTGTGACTATGTGAGGACCAGATTGATTGGGAATAAATGCACAAGTTGGAAGAAATGTCTAAGAAGATTCGAGAAAATGAGTTTTCTATTCGTCTTTTGTTGTCACATGAAGGAAAATATGAAGGACACGATCTCCATTTCAAGATTTTCAGACATGTTTTGAGGTTGTTAAGCACTGAAAAAGACTTGAAAAATAATAATTAAAACTTAAACTTGTTAATCCTGCTCGAAACCTGCTCCTCCCGGTTGAAACTCTAACAAAACAGGTATGATGAATTCACGCAAGAGAAAACTGTCACAAAACACTTCGAAATGGCCACGTTTTCTCCAATTTTGATGTTTTAAACCTAACAATCGATTTCCCACGATTTTTTGCTTGATTTTTCACGATTATTATTGGTTTTAATCGCTGGATATTGCTGATAAATCAAGAGAAGAAAAATCGCGATTTTTTCATCGATTACTCATTTTCCTGTTTGCATATGATAAATCGCGATTTATCACGATTTCCATAACAAAGGTTTCTAATATAAAGATAATTGTCCATAAACTATAGCCAATATACTCTTTTAATAACATAATCAGACAGTGAAACAAACTCTTCAAATTATATAGAAAAGCAATACAACCTAAGCTTATATGCTAGTTGGATTTGATGCATGCAAACAACAGAGTCGTACATAGAGTCGAGGATAGTGAAAGGATTGGACATGCACGAGGCATGGAAAATGTAAAACATAGTAGACAAATGTAGCAAGAACACAATTGAGTTAGAGTGCGTACGAGAACAACAAATCCGATAATGGCATAATTGCGTATGAGTGGATGATAGTTTTGACCTATGTCATAGAAATCATGATAAATTGCCGATAAATTGTGATTTATCGTATGTAAATAGGAAAACTAATAATTGTTGAAAAAATTGTGATTTTTTTTCCTTCGATTTATTGTCGATTTCCTGCGATTGGAACCAATGAAAATCGTGCAAAAAATTGTGGAAAATCGATTGCTAGGTTTACAATGTCAAAATAAGAAAAATGTGGTCATTTCAAAGCATTTTGTGACATTTTTCTCTTGCGCAAATTCATCATATCTATTTTGCTAGGGTTTTGATCAGGAGGAGCAGGTTTCAAACATGATTAACATGTTTAAGTTTTAATTATTGCTTGTCATGCCTTTTCAGTGCTTCACGACCTTAAAACATGTCTGAAAATCATGAAATGGATATCACATCTTTCATGTGACTACCAAAGACTAATAGAAAACTCATGTTTTCGAATCTCCTTAGACGTTTATTTTGACTCATGCATTTATTTCTAGTCGACTTGGTCCTCACACAATCACACTCTTTTGGGGTTTCCTTTTATTTATTCTTAGTCAATCTCTACATCCTTATGGACTGTTCTCATAATTATTTTCCTAAACTATCTCTCGAGTTTTAGATTTAAGCAAGATGGATAAAGGGATGACTTTGTTGAAAAAATTCTTACACAAATTCTTGTGTATTCTCACAAAGTCACAATGGCCCAATTTTTGTGAATTTTGCTTGACAAATGTAGCCCCTTGGATTATCATCGATTTGCAGAAAGATATTAGACTTCCAGAATTTTTTTCGAAGGTCATATATTTTAGTTAGTAGAGGAACCTTGGACAAGAGTCATTTTTCAGGTTGAAATCCATATCCAACAAGTGCATTTACAAATCACTTCCGTCCATGAACCATGTACCACCCAAAAAATATACTCCCTTAATTTGGTTAAATCAAATATCACCAGAAAAATGCCTTGGGTCTAAAGCTGTGTTGTACAAGTCCGATGTGCAGATTAATTGTGAGTAGATAAATGTCATATCCCCATTCTAGGGCATAAAGTAAAAAGTGGTATTGATGTCCTGTTACTAATATTATAAGTTAGCTTGCTTTTTATGTCGTGTGTCACATTATTATGGGTGTAAGAGTGAAGACTGTGTACATGACTACTGCATTTTGAATTTTGACTCTATTTCCTTTGGATTAGTGATCAAATCCTCAAGGCAATCATGGTAAAAAGACATGATTGCTTGATTCTCTCTAATATGTTGGTTTGCCTTGACAAAAACAAGTTGTATTACTTTGATATTTGTTTAGGTAGAAACTCGAAAAAATTATTTGTGGTAAGGTATTTTGTATTTTGGCTTTAAAAAAACTGATAACCTTATTTTAATTTTTAATCTCTTCCTATAGCTCCCAAACAAATTTCATCTTGTTTAGGGACAAGTTATGCAATTTGTAATATTATTCTTAATTTTATCATGTAATTTGATTTTTCTAAGACTTGTAAAACTAAGACATAATTGTTTTGTTTTGTTTTTTAAAATAGTGTCGGCATCTAGTTCAAGTTTAACTGCCCTTAGTAAGTCCAACCCAAACAACCTCTTTTGGAAGCATTGTGAACGAGCTAAAGACAATTGTGCTATATGCGATTATTGTGGAATGAAGATGAGTGGAAGTGTCTATTGCCTTAAGTTATACATTGTGCGGATACTAGGGAATGGTGATGGTGTGCACACAAGCACTGCTCGAGGCTCAAAGAGAGTTATCTGCTTTTCTTGTGGCTTATGTAGAGAAAAAATAAGAAAAATAGAGGAAAGATGATGCATTTGCAACCTTAGTGAATAGGAGGGCAACGAGGGAAGATTTTGATATTGAGGGCTCTTCTATTGCCCAAACTCTAGGGGGTTGGACACTGGGACATGACTCATCCACTGAAAATATTTTAACCATGTTTTTTATCCCTCGAAATAGTCTCAAGTCACAACTTTCACTCGAAGGTGCTGCTTGGAATAAATAAATGCACAATGAAACAAGAATATTGCGGCAAATTTTTGGTACTACAACATTCCTTTCAATGTGGTGAAAAGTCCATTTTGGGAGAATTCAGTGATTACATTGATTGTTGTCGGGAAGGGGCTCAAGGCTCTCCTACTCCCCATGATTTGAGTGTTCTATTGTTGGAGGATTTTGTCATTCATACCAAAATTTTTGTAGAAGAGAAAATAAAGATATGACAAAAAATGCTGCACTATTGTTTGATGGATGGAAAAAAATCGCTCATTGATTAACTTCCTAGAGGCTTCAAGTGGGCAGTTGGTCTTCTTGAAGTCAATTGATGCCTCCCTAGTGAAAACTACAAGCACTATGCTTGATATGTTAGATGAGGTGGTGAAGGAGGTGGGCGTGGAGAATGTCGTCCAAGTTGCGATAGACAATGCGACGACATATGTAGCAGTAGGGAGACTTCTTGAGGAGGGGCACCCTACACTTTTTTGGACCCCTTGTGCAGCTTATTGCTTAGATTTCTTATTGGAGGACATGGCAAACTCTCATGGGTGAAAAATGTGGTTAAGGATACAAGAAGTATTATCAAGTCCATCTACAATCACACTTGGGTGTTGAATTTGATGAGAGAGCACACCAATGGAAATGAACTTGTGTGATCGGGGGTCACACGATTTGCCACAAACTTCATTACATTGTAGCCTCACTAACATCCCTTAAGCAGATGTTTGTGAGCACACGATGGTTGAAGTCTTCCTATGCTAGAAAGATCGAAGGGGAAAGGGTCATGAAGACCGTTTTCGATGATATGTTCGCAAAACAAATGGAAGAAATCATGAAGGTAACCTAAACTTAAATATTTGTTTATTTATCATTTATTTATTATATTTTTTTAATTAATTTTGATTATAATTTTTTTTAAAGGTGTCAGAGCCTTTGGTTTAATTTCTATGAATGGTGGATTGGGAGAAAACCCTAATGAGTTATTTGTATGAGGCTATGGACGTGGCCAAGGAGCCATAGTTAAATATTATGGAGAAAATCAATGAAAATATGAACCCATTTGGCGCATAATTGATTGGAGATTGAATAAGACACTTCATTGACATATACATGCAACGACGTACTGTCTAAATCCAAAGTTTTTCTATTCCCCATCATTTAAGGCTGATGAGAGAGTTATGGATGACCTTAATACATGCATAGAGAGGATGGTATCCGACGAAGATATTAGAGATGCAATTGTTGACGAGTTGCAGATTTATAAGACAGCAGAGGGGAGACTCTTTTCTTCAACTCTATGTGTGAAAAGAAGAAACACTGCTCAGTTAGGTAAAATCAAATTGAGTCATTTGTATTTAGTCTTGTTATGTGTAGAACTAGATACAAGAAGATTAAAATTCTTTCATTTATTCAATCTTAGTTAACTTACGAAAGTATAAATGTTTTATATGCAGATTTGTGGTGGGAAGATTATGGTGCAAAAACACCAAATTTTCGCTAGCGATCCACATTTTGTGCCAGTTGCGTAGTGTTTCTGAACGTCAACGTAATTAGAGCATGTTTGAAACTGTTTACACACAGAAGCACAACAAGTTGACAACACAACGCCTCAATGACCTTATCTTTGTGTGATACAATCTTCGTCTTTGTGTGAGACAAGTGGAAGGGGCACAAAGTTATGATGTAATTGACTTGGTTGATATCGATCCATATGATGACTAGATTGTTGATAATGTGGAGCCTATGTTTACTACAAAGGAGATAACAGATTTGGAAAGGGAGATTGAAGAAGTAATAGTATCAGGGGCATCAGTAGCTGGTGAGGATCTAGATGATATGTTTGCAGGTGACGATATTGATGTTGCAGAGGAAGAATCTTTACCTTCCACTTCTCTGAGGCATCCGCAACAGACTTATGTTAGGCGTGCCTGATGAAATGGAATATTATTTATAATTTGATACTTCAAAAGTCACATAACTCTATGAGCATTGTAGTTTGCAAAATTTGTACTTAGAGTTTGTACTCTTTTTTGGTCAAAACTTAATATAAAATATACTTATGGGCCTATGGAATTCTATAGATTCATTTCTTGTGTCATTTAGCAAAGTTTTACATTTCATAGAAGTTTATTTTATGAATTTAAATGTTTTTTAAAGTAGTAATAAAGTTTCTGATTAATACCGATAAATTGTTGAGAAATTGACAATTCCAGATTTTTGAGTCAAAATTTTGCCTGCCGATTAATTGTCGATAATGATTTTTTGAACTAAGGTTTTGATAGAGGAGAGTAAATACGAAGTTGGCTATATCACGGGTACGACAAGTCCACACAATGTAATTGATAGACTACGCATGTCAAGATCACACAACACATACATTAGAGCATGCATGAACAAATGTTGGATAAGACATCTGGTGTAGACGTATGGGGTCGATAGATAGGTTTGAGCATGAGCAACACCAAAACTTCCTTGATATCTTTAGGAATACCTTACAAGTCTTCCTTAATATGAATGAAACTATCTTGATAATTGTAAAGTAACCTTTAAATTTTCTATGTTTCTCACATAGAATTAGGAAAAACTTCACATGCTCTTCTCCGGACTCACTTTGCCTTGATACCAACTGAAATTATCAAATCAAATTGTTTTATTCTATACTAAAGAGTATTTTATATAGGAGTCTGATCCGATAAACAAAGGATCAACTTGTATCCTTCCTAACTTCTTTCTTCTAAATATCTCGACTTACGTAATCTATAAGGTGAGTTACAACATGCACATGCATAATAATTATTCATAAATCCTATGTAGTACTAATTCTACCTAGGATTGTTCCAACAACATTTATTTTAGTATTGAGTTACACAATGAAACTCGAGCAAAGCACAAATCAAGGTTGCGGCTGGAAAACAAATTGAAGGGTGAGCTAGAAAAGGTAGCTTTTCAACAAAAATGATTTTAGTATTGAGTTACACAAAGAAACACGAGCAAAGTACAAATCAAGGTTGTGGTTGGATGAAACAAATTGAACGATGAGCTAGAAAACTAGGTTTTTTGGGAAAAGCTATTGAATAGAAGTGAAATAAATCTAAAGTATAACATCAAAAGATGTCTAGTTTTTGCTTTAGTTAGTGTGAACAATTCATCAAAATATAGTTTGATTTTAAACTTAAAATCCAAAATTTTGCAGCTTGCTTAAAGTATTACCATAAAGTACCATGATGACCTTACCTTTAAAATGTTGCTCGAATCAAAATTATGCCTGATAAATATCTTGTGGGAGACTCAAAGCCTCCTATGATCGATGTTTAAAATCCATTCGAGTTCTATTTTAGTTTCTTTCAAATGAGATTTCTTGCTTTGAGATATTCAAAATCCACTTTGAGCAAATGTTAATGTTGGACAAGTTGCTGTTTTCACTTGAGTGATGTACAATTTCCACCTTTCCACCTTTTCTCTTAGCTCAAGCCAATATCTTTGTATTACACAATTGTTATTATTTGTGCACTTCAAGACAACTGGATAATGAAATGTTAAGTGACCTTTTCATGATGTTAGTTCCTCTTCGGTAGGAAATAGACCACTCTAGTAGTCCAAACTCAAATCTATTTGCCAATTTTTTTTATTTTGTGAATTCTAAGAGACATTATTGTCTGGTGTTAATTACCATGAGTATGAGCTAGGACAATATAGTACCACATTAGATCTTTATTTTGATTATTTGAATTGTGATTGGTGTATATACTGGATTGATTGTTAGAAAAATGATAGAACACGAATGGAAGCACACTCATCTTAAGAGAGGATTCTTTATTTTTCTCCTATTTTATGGTTTATATCGGAAAAGAGAAATCTTCTCACCCAAGAACACACTTTTGCATGCCATTACTGCAGTTAAAACTCAAAGCCATGCACAACAATAATCTAAGACTCTCATCCATGTTAAATAGCCTAGAATTGTTGTTTCTCTCCAACTACTTGGTTGTTGTGAGAAACCTATAAAATAGGAGAATCAACTACATATGTGCACCTAATCATTTTGTGCACACACAAATAGTTGTCACTGAACAAAACATAACTCCCTAAATCAAGCTTAACCCTTTTCTAGTGTGAACCTAGACAAAGCTAAGCTAGTTAGAAAAAAAGCCACTGCTAGTCTAGTGTGAACACGCCAACAATTTATTGTTCCTTTAGAATGCTTAGTCTTACCCTTATCTACCATTTCCTCTAGCGAGGGATGTATGGTTGCTTTGTGGCCAACTACATTAATATTAATCTTTTCTGGTATGGTGCAGGCCAATGGTTCCTTCATTATCTTATGGGATTCTTTCTTTTCATGATTTTGTCTTCGTTAGGTTTCTTTGAGATGTTATCAACGATGGCGATGAGCCCTTTGTTGAGAGAGGGTTCTCGATCTATTGATTGAGTGCCTAAAGAACCTTATTATTATCAAGCCTTCTATGCATATTTAGATTTCCTCCGGAATATCCTCTTGCAGCATACAATACTTTGCTGCAAGAGAGAAAACTGACTGCTCTTGCCTTTCTTCCCTTTCTCACACATACTCATCAAATTCATGAAGGTTGTTTGTACTTTGATTTACAAGGAGAGGAGGAGAAGGGCCTTTAGGCACTTAACCGAGTTTAGGAAATCGAGGGGGAGAAGGCCTTTAGGCACGCGATCGATGAAAGGAGATTGAGAAATGCATTTGATAGGATGAGGAGATTGAGGGAAAGAGCATTCTCTCTCGCAGCAGACCTCCTACATTGAAGTATAAGTGTTGGTCCTCATGGGGGGAGGGTTGCCTTTAGGCACTTGATTGATGAAAGGAGATCAAGGAATGTGCCCAATAAAGTGAGTAGTTTGAGGCACTCAATTGATGAAAGGAGATCAAGAAATGTGTCCAATAAAGTGAGTAGTTTGAGGGAAAGGGAATTCTCTCTTGCAGCAACCCTCCTACTGTGAAGTGTAAGGCTTGATTGTCTCGGTCTCATTTGGATGAAATTAGGGACTCATTGAATATATTTATCTCTTTTCGAAATGATTCTAGTGTTTTGCTACATTAGTCCACATCTACATTCAATGGAGCTTTTTGCTCATGACTAGAGAGTTAGAATTGATGTAAATAATTAATTGTGACCCTCATGTGTTATTGTTATAATATTATATTCACCTTGTATGTTAGTGACTTTTTGCTTATCCTATATTTTTCTTTAGTGATGCTTGTTTTCTAGTCAAGTTTGACTTCAAAATACCATGGTATATTATTTTGTAGAGGACGAGGTATGTTCCTGACTTTTCGAGAAGGGTGCGAGGGTATTTAAAATGCGTGAGGACCTGCTTCAAAGTGAGGGAATGTTCAGGGAGACCAGGCTTCCCTCACTTTGAATATATGATTGTAAAGGAATTTGGAAAAGCTGAAACATCTATTATTTTTTTGCCAAATATCTTGGATCTTCTGGATGACCTGCATGTAAGTTTTTGCTATCCATAAAGGCAGGTTATCTAGAAGAGCTTTGGTCAACGTCTTTTGGCGAAAATCTTTGCTCTAACATTAGTATTTTTTAACCATTAATAATCACAACTATAAACACAGTGAAATTAAGAATCACTAAACCAAAATTGGTTAATCACTGCATATCTTGTTACTAAATAAAATTAAATACAATGGTAGTAGATAGTTCACACATTTAATATCAAGTTCACACAGTTAAGAGTACGTACGAAATGCCATTTTCTTTCCTCTTGTTTTCTTCTAGCCCAGAGAATTTTTTTTGCTTATTAAAATACCATTTAACGGTTTGGTCTTTCTCAAACATGAGGATTGTGCTGCGGGATCCACAAGAGGCCCTTAGAAATAACAAATTAGATGCATTTTATTGTTTACATTTTTAATTTGTTTGGAGGCGAGATGTCTGGAATTCCCCCTTTTGAGGGGTTGTGTCTCCTGTTGTCTCTCATATATGAGGGATAGCACAGGATGTACCTCATGTCTGATGAATGCACGAGATTTGGAAAATTATATCCACCACCCCTTGGAAAACATCCTTATTTAAGGCGAAAAATGCATGAAAAGGCCTATTATTTGTGCTCTTAATCTTTATATGTACAAGCTGAGTAATCTTTGTTCCAAGTATTTAGAGTTTTTCACTGTTGAGCAAGTCTTGCCTTTATCTTTGTATTTTCAGATATAACGTTCTCACCTTCCTCCATATTAAATAAGCCCCAGGGATTAAGTCCTCTTATATATAATTAATGAGCTTTGCCCTTAATGTTTTGTCGTGTATTACTCTTTTATTTTATAAAGATTATTTTCTTCTTTGTGAGTGTTTTACTGGTGATTTTTTTAATTTATTGGCATGCAGCCCCCATCTCGTGTCATATATAATCTATAACTGCTCTATGATTCCGCTGCTTGTCATGTAAAGGCAGATTTCATTTAGGAGAAACCTTTTTGTATAAAGGCCCTCCATTCTTTCTTTTTCTTTTGAGAGAAAATGTTTGTTCAAGCAAATGTTCATAAACATCTAGAGTCAAGGAACTGTATGTTTCTTTTAGTCAGCAGCAATCTGTTTCATTTTAGCAGATATCAACTGTATTGGAGCCTCGGGCTCCTGGCCCCATTTCTCTATTAGAAGCCAGATTTTTCGTATGCCCAGGTGCCTGATTTTTGTGGGACGCGTTTGTCTATGGTATGTATAGCTATGTCATTTCTCTGCATGCATTTTGGGAATGTATCTTTTGTGCTGAAAGTTAAATATATGTAAGCTACTAATCAGAGCATCTTGCTTTTTGTTGTTGAGTTTACATGGAACATTATTCCCTACTTAGATTTCCCCCATTTTTCATTTTGTTCAGCATTCCCCATCTTGGTATTAAAAATTTTGACTCATTTTGGGGTTCTTTTTTGCTCTTGACATCATTTGTTTAGGCCCTTCCTATTCATTTTATTAGCCTTGCTCTGGTGTGGCACTTAGTTTTTCCCTAGAAACCTAACCTTTTGTGCCATAATATAGCTATAAGCTTGTCTTTGCCCTAGTAACCCTATTGTTCTAATTCTAACTTAAGTATTCTGTACGGACTAAGAAAAAATTAACTATGTAGCTTTATAAAAGTATGCTCATGGCTCTTTAAAAGCATATTCCCAATAGTTCAGAGCAAAATTTGGTGGGCTCATAGTCATCTCATCTCAACATGTAAACTCTCAATGGAGCCTACCAAACTCAATATTTATAATGTGCACCAGATGTAGCTGAAGATAAACTGTCATTTTACTGAATGTTGACTTCAATGAGGCCTAATATTTCTTTGTAGGATGCCCTCTTCCTTGATGATTACAATTGCCCATATCTTTGCAATTTCTCATTATTTCTGCAAATTTCTATACACTACGCACTCAATGGAACCTACCAAACTCAATATTTATAACGTGCACCAGATGTAGCTGAAGATAAACTGTCATTTCATTGAATGTCGACTTCAATGAGACCCAATATTTCTTTGTAGGATGGCCTCTTCCTTGATGATTACAATTGCCCATATCTTTGCAATGTCTCATTATTTCTGCAAATTTCTATACACTACACACTCATTTATCTGCAAGTAGGTGTTTGCACCTCACTCCTATATCTGTAAATGCTATAATGATCTAAGATTAGAAATTAACAATATATCTGTACAGGGTTCCAATACGCGCTCTGTACGCGCCCTGTACGCGCCCTCGGCCCTCGGCCCTCTCTCTGCCCGCGCCTCCAGCCTTGTGCACCCAGCCCTCTACCCGCGCCTCTCTGCGACCTCCCAGGATGGTTAAACGAAGGCACGGCGGCCAGCCCTCTACCCGCGCCTCTCTGCGACCTCCCTGGATGGTTACACGAAGGCACGGCGGCCATGGTGGTCTGAAAAACAGCGGGGATGATGGCAGGCGCGCTCAGGAACCATTGCGAACTGAAGCAGATCATGTCCTTTTGTGGATTGATCAGGCCTTCTGTGATGCTAAGACGGCTCCCAACCCTGCTGGTTCCTCTCATGGGGACGGATCTCATCTGACGCCTTTACCGAAGACACGTTCTTCCTGTGCTGATCACTCTGCTGCTATTGGAGTTTGCAATAATGGTAGAGCTGTAAACGGCGGATCTCCATTACAACCTCTGAACCGCTCTTCTTCAGTGGATTTACACACGAAGCTCACTAAGACAGACGGTCCTGATACCAGGGTTCATGTCCTGAATAATAACCCACACAAATCGACTACATTTAAAGATATTTTACAGGGCAGGAGCATCGCGCAAGGGACGAGCCCCATCACACCTATGACCCCTGCGGTTACAAACCCCAGCGTTGCATTTGGGAATGAAGTCCTTGATTCAGAACGTTTCTACCTAGAGCATGCCCTGATTGGGAGATTCAGCGGGCTCTGGCCAAACCTAGCTACCCTTCATGACTGGATTACAAAGCACTGGATCCCGATTCTATCTGGTAAGTTAGATCTTTATCCATGTGCGAAAGGTACTTTTATTGTTGTTTTTTCCTCAATTCGGGATAAGGAAGTCATAGATAAAAAACTCTGGGCTTTGCAATCCCACTACTTGGTTTTGAAACCCTGGTTCCCAGCTTTTAACCCAATCACTGAATCATTTGCCTGCAAACCAGTCTGGATTAGAATGCCCCATTTACCGCTCCAATTTTGGGACCGTACTTGTCTAACTGCTATTGGAAATACTTTGGGTCATACCCTTTTCATTGACCCCCAAACCACTGGTTTCACGCACACAACCTTTGCTAGAATCCTTGTTGAGCTGGACACATCCAAAAATTTACCTGCAAATATAGAACTTATAGTCCAAAACAGAACTTGGACACAATCATTAGATTATGAAGGCTTGCCCTTTAGATGCAGAAAGTGTTTTGCTACCGGGGATACCGCTGATGTTTGCGGAGTAGAAAAGCGAAAGAATGGAAAAAACAACTGGTGGAAAAATGCTCTTCCCGAACACCTAATTTTCGAAGCCAAAGAGGAGTCAAGTACAGATACTGAAGATGATTTTGTCTTGGAAACCCCTCTTTCAGAAATTCCAGTTGTTGAATGCGCCAAAGAATCTCATTTTGTTGGTGGCATTATGAAGGATACAAAAGCTGATAATGAATCCGCTGTCCTAGTTGGATCTATGGAGGATAAGGAAAATACGCCTCCTTGTTTCAATACCCTAATGACGGAGGAGGCTACAGGCTGGATTACGGTGCGTAAAAATAAAAGTAAATTCTCCAGATATACGGCTTCTCCGCCTCTCTAGTTTCTCGGTGCTGCTAGGCTGGTCATCAATGTTTCACTTTCTTTGTCGAGCAGCAGCTGTTTGATCGCTGTAACCCAGTTGTTTTTTTGCTGATTTGCAGCTGTTCGTCTTGAGTTTTATTATGTGCAGGTTTTTTCCTGCTTCTGAATTGCGAAGACTCCATCAGGGTGGGTAACGGTCAGCAAAAAGAAGAATTCTACCACTCTGATGGGTAACGCTTCTGCTGGGTAACGCTTTTGCTGTTTCTCGGCGGTCGTTTTACTGTTTTTCTGCTGTTGTTTTGCTGTTATGTCTCGTCTGTGTAGCTGTTTCTGAGCTACGTTGAGCTTCACTGTAACACTTGGATTTTGATCCATTAACTCTGTTTCTCACTCCTATTCCGGCTCTCAGGCCTCTTTTGTTTTCAAGGGTATAGTCCCTTTCAAAAAACTATTTGCCAATAATTAAAAAAACAATATATTGATAATAATTATCAAATTTAAATTATAAACAAACTTGCAGATTGGATTAAAATTACACGCAAATTACACACTTCCAGCCCATGGGAAGGTATGAAATTTGGCATTCAATGGATTAAATTTTTTTGCAGGTTTTGTAGGCCAGTGGAAAATAGACGAAATGAAAGAAAAGAAGTAGGGTAAGCCAAAAAAACAGATCAAAAGAATTGCATGTGGGTAAGAGCCAATGTGAAAGCTTGAAGTAAAACCTAAAAGAGTGAATCAACACTCTCACCTCCATGTCCTCAATTGTTGCTATTAAAATGCATTATAGAAGATCATTTGCAGTTTTTAGCATCTTTTTAACTTTTTTTGGGGTTTTTTAAAACTATTAAATCAGATACAGCTATAGTTGCCTTGCTTACTGTATCTGGATGTATCTGATACGCCACAATTACGGCCTTGTATCTGGATATGGCTGGGTACAGTATCCAATCCGTATCCATATCTGGCACACGGATATGTGCACCCTAGCAGTAGGGATGGAGTATCTGGCAACACTGCTAAAGATGCATAATGGTTTCCCAAATGCTGGACTTAAAGGAAATATCAAAATGCAAATATATTTTGCGTATCCCACTTTTAATATTTATGATTTATCCCTTTTCTTAAAATCATTGTGTGGGTTATTTATTTCTCATTAAGTGGGCACATCTAGAAAGAGTCTAGCAGGTTCATTCTATAAAGTAGTTTTATACAACGTAGTGAAAGAGTTCACAAGTTATGTTTCTTTCAATTATTTTGCAAAAGCTGAAGTTTACAATTAGATGGCCCTAACAAGCATTTTAAAGTGACATTTTATATTTTAACGCCCAAATTGTGTTGTTTTTTATGATTTTGTAAAAGGGAAAGTTTATAATGAAGTGATCATAGCTAGAGTTTTAAAGTGACCTTTTATTTTTCTAAGGCCCAATTTTAAGTTAGAGTCAAGAAAGTTTTAAGTTTTATTAAAAAACTTAAACAAGGTTTCCATTAAAGTGGCCTTTTGTCAGAAATTCAAAAAGGCAAATTTAAGTTTCCAAAGATTTTCCTCCCTTTGAGTTGTGAACAACAAATGGCATGACCCAAAACTAGGGCACTGATTTGCTGGGGCTGGGAAAATGGATCTTTATTCTTTAAGATTTCTTGCTTCCATTTCTTGACGGCTAGTTTTCCAACCAAGAAATTTGTTCATGGATTCTACCTAAACATTCATAGTTACTAACTATAGAACAAATTTCAACCTTTAGTTTGCTATCAATGGTTTTAAATTTAGGATTGAAAATTGAAATTCGTTGTAACAAAGAGAAAGAGAGGTGTGGGTTGAGTGCATCTTGAATGTGTGAGACCGAGCATTCCAATAATAGATCTCCAAATATCATTTCTATTATTATTATTATTATTGTTATCTTTTTGAGCCCAATTTTCTACTTTGTCACAGTGCGTGACAGCCATTTAACCGCTACATAGTCCTTTTAGACCATGTGCCATTTTTTTGGGTTCTCTCTTATTTTGTTTTATGACATTACTTTTCTAAGGAAGCACTTAATTGTATTTGTATCATAGTTACTAAGTCTTCGGGACGTTGGGACAAAAAGATGGGGTTTCCAGGACGGTAGGGGGACAACTATTAAAATAATATAGTAATATTTTAACATTATTCAATGAGATTTACGGATTTAAACCGCATTCAATGTGTTTTAGGTGCTTTCAAGATTATAATTCAATGTTTTAGGTAAAAATAACAACTTTTAAAAGTAAAACCACCATTAAAAAGTAATTTAAAAAAAATAAGGGCGTCAAATTTAAAAAATAGTGGCGACCCTTCCAAGTCCCCAAAATGTTCGTGACGTCACCAAAATCTAGGTGACCAGTCTTTGCATGACACTTATTTGTATAGGCATCTGTGCATCTTTCTTTAATAGAGGTATAGCTCACCATCTATGCAAAAGCTAAATGAGCAATATTAGCAATATATAAAGTAAAAGGGAAAAGGATTCCTTGGGGGGTCTCAAATACCAAATTGGTCTCTTGCCTCATGGTGACAGAGAAAATCACCTTTGTACTTTGGTAGTACAAAACTTAGTATTTTTGAGCAAGTATGATTCTTCTTCTATTATGAAAGTTATGCTTAATCTTCTCGCATTCCACCAAAAAGCATTGCGTTCGCCTTTTGTAACAAGGGCGTGTTCACATAATCCCCCACATGTTAGATGTATTCGTTTGATCCTCATCATTGTTTAATCCTAGGGAAACAACTAAAAACAGACAATAAATGAAGCTAACACTTTCCTAGAAGGAAATAGGTGTGTAATTGTGAAACCAATTATTCCATCCCAAACGATCATGAAAAACGAGTAAATATGAATGAGTCCATTGATCTAGGACCCTTGATGTAAAGCTCTTGTTAAATTGTAGAGAGATGATTGGTTGGTCCAAGGACTAATGTAAATCCATTGATGAGACGTGTAAGAAGTGAAATGAAATCAATTTTAGGCAGAAATACCTTTAGAGATACTACTAGTGACAATTTTCTACATGTATATTGTCATAAGAGGTCTAGCTATTCTACCATTGAAAAGCTTGCAAGCATGTCAAGCTTGACTTTTAGAATCACAAGGCGATGATAGGATAGCTATTTAGAATTTTAGCGTGTATGAGATCGCATAAAATGCTTTTCACTATTTATGGAGTAGATGGGAGTAAAAACTGTCAAGGCTGGTTTATTGAAGAGACTATGAAGGTGTGGACAACAAAAATGGGAACTAACCTTATTTGTGACAATATGGCATCTTGACCTCTTGATACGAGACAAGGGTGGCTACAGACTGAGGATTGATCCCACATTGTTGAGCCTCTAGCCTTAGTTCACCTTAGGAGCACTAGATTGCACTAGGCCTCTTACATGCATTGAGATGACATTTCTTTAGCTTTTCAACCCATATGACCTCATTAGGAGGACCTGCTTTAGCTAGTAGTCATAGCTTGATTTCCCTTGTTTTTAGATCATTTGGATGGATTTGACAGTCAATAAAGCTGTACAAATAAGTTCTTAGGCCCACTAGGTAGTCTTATCTTGTCTAAACTAATTTGTCCAAATTATCTTCCCTTACCTTAAGTTTTACCCATGCTGACTTTGGTAGGTGTCAAAACCCATCCGTTTCCTTTGATAGATTCCCTTTCTTTAACGGATTCACCACGTTGGATGGCGAGTTCGCACACGCACAGGCACACAATTAATTAGCATCGTGAACCCATCCATTCCCTTTCTTTAACGGATTCATCATGTCGGATGGCGAGTTCATATATATTTGCAGAGAGCAGAATACAATTTACTCTTTATGATGCTAATTAGTCTTATATATATGGCTAATGGAGTAATTAGAGGGTAGACATCAATTTACTCATTATGACACTAATGGAGTAATTAGAAGGTAGACTGCAGTTAACACTTTGCATTTATATACATGTATCATCTAGCATATTAAGAATAAGATGGACTACAAAAAATACGTCTTGATTGCATAGTTAGGATTAAGGTGGTACCAGCTACATGCTATGTAGTGGTGGTAGTCCACAAAACTCTTGCTATTAATTATTGCTTTCTCTTCTTCATCAACATCATTTGCTTGAATTTCGCAGCCCAAGGAGATGGTTTATTCGTTATATCATGCTAGATAAGTACGCCAAGAGGTGAAACTGACAATGGCAGGTTGGGGTGGTGGTGGACTATAATGTCCATGAGATCAAGACAATTGACGACCAATCTTAAATTTGACGCCCATTTGATTGTCATAGGGCTGTTTTTCTTCTTGTTTGGAGAAGGCTATTGAAAAACCAATGGCCATCCTTCAATTTAATGCCCATTTGATTCTCATAGGTATTTTTTTTCTTGCTTGGAGAAGGCTATTGAAAAACCATGATATTTTGGGCATATGATGGAGTTTGGAGCCCATTGTTTTTTCCTAGAAAGATTATTTAATATTTTGAGCCTAACACAGTGGTGCAGACATTTTAAGGCCATCTATCATGGTTAACGGAAAATTTTCTTTGAAGATAATGGAGTCATGAATCAATAAGTAACCCTTCAGTGGGCGAAAATATGTGACAAAGCGAAGATAGATGCCTTGAGATTGATCCATGTCAGCATCTCTATTGATAGGTTACCGCCTTTTAAATACTCTTTGGATGCCCCTCCTTGATATCTTTCATCATTAAAGTTGTTAGCGAGGATATCTACAGGTAATACATCTAGGCCACTTGGACCTCTCCTCTACAACTGCCTAGCCCCAAGCTTGCCTTCTACACTGAGCATTTTTTACATCATTCATTGCCCTAATTATCTCCAACCTCATTGGTCTCATGGCTTGGGGTTTTTCCTCAACCATTTGAAGGTATGCTCGCACTAGTTGCAGGTTGAGATTGATCATCATATCCCACATGGGGGCCAAATTTGTTTTCTTTGCCCCCTTGAGGAGCTAGAGATCAAGGAGCACTTCATTTTCAGATTACTTGTTTATTGTGAGATTTGGGGGAGATACTGATGTCTTTACAAAGACTCGAACAACTCTCTATCCACCTTTTGGTATTTGATTTAATGGTGCCTGACCCTTTTTCTTTTGGTATCCACCTTTTGGTATTTGATTTGATGCAGGTCCTTGTAAGGATCCCATAGAACCCCTAGGCTGATTGCTTCACTGTTTTAATCCCTCATAGAGGTGCCATGTAGGTCCCTTTGGATACTGGTGCTTCATACACTGGGGGGTAAGTTAGTGAGGTGGCGCTCATCTCCGCACAACACTACTCTGAAGGTACCCCAACACGCTAGCTCTCATCGATGTGGATTCAATTTTACTCAACGTCATGCATTTGCTACTTAGTGTTGTGGATTTGATTCTTCGCAATTGCATCTGAGGGTGTGGAGGCAAGCACACATTACAAGTTTCTTTGTTGTCACAGGAGCTTCTTCAACCTTGGATGTTAGGAGGGATTCTAGAGGGAGTGCCTTGCTTCCATCTAGGATTACTCAATTTGGTCGTCCCAACCTTAGACACTCCTTGAGGAGGAGCATTGTCAAATCCTGCATTAGCCCTTTCATAGTGATAGAGGATAGATGTTTGATTAGACTAGCCATACAATCATTCGGACTTTCGACTTTCATCAACCCATGCTCTTTGGGAGTTCTTACTTCCTTCACATGGCTATTTGTAATGCTACCTTTACCACATAGGTTGGGGGACTTCTATGTTGGGTATACTCCATGTTTATTTTTAGTGATTTTATTCTTTTACTTAGTCACTTTTCCTATTGTCCTTTTACCTTAGCATTTTCTATTGTAATTGAGTATATTCTTCAGTCCCATTGACCTACTTTTGGTCACTCACAGGCATCAAAACGATTTCTTTCTTGTTTCAGTAGGGAACTAAACATTGCTCTTTCAAATTTATGCTATGTGGCTTGTAATATTGCACCGCATAGCTTGTTATATACTACATGCTTTTTCATTTTTGCTTTAGCGATACAAGATTTCACATTCCTTTTGGGAGCTCTTTTTTTCCTCTTTGTTTAAGTACGACAACAAACTTGCATTCATGGATGATCTTTGAATTCTCTTGTTGACAAAGCTGCATTACAGTATACTTGCGATTGACCTCATTTAGGAAGTCTCTCATCCTTTCTCAAGTAACAAGGCACACCTGCATTTGCGGATGATCTTCAAATTCTTTTTTGACAAAGCGACAATACCGTATACTTGTGATTGACCCAAGGTAGGAAATCTCTCATCTTTGCTCAAGTACTAGGGCACACCTGCATTTATGGATGATTGTTTGACTTCTCTTCTTGACAAAGCTATAATACTATATACTTGTGATTGATCCGACGTAGATAATCTGTCATTTGTGTAGGAGACCGTTGGTAATACATTATGGAAACAAAATAAGCAACCAACCTTCTTTTTCAAGTGTGTTGTCATGTCCCTTTTTGGAGATTAGCGGAATTGAAGACCTTAACCTATTCTTCCTCCCCGTGGGTTTAAGGAAAGAAGCAAGAGGAAGATTTGGATGACATTCTCTAAGTAGATATTCTCATTATTCTCATTATTATCATGTATTCCTATTGAGAATCCAAGCTCCAATAGACCTTATTTAATTAGAATATAAAGTATTTTGAGCAAGTAGGCTCCAAATACAAATTAAATAATTAAAAAGGTACTTATTATAAGTTTGGCTGTAAGTTATGATATAGCACCCCTTATGTTATAAAAAAAGGATGCTTGGCCATTATGTGATATGATGAATCTTATTATTTCTTTTGGGTAAAGGTTGTACCTTTACTCTCTCTCATCAAGGACAAAAACCCTTGTTTGAAACCACTTCAAGGACGAAAACTTTGATAGTGGAACTTGTCTAGCGGACGAAAACCTTCAAGCAAGGATATTTGGAATTATTGAATATCTAAAGGAATTTGGAGCTGATATCTTTCTATCTAGTCCTAGGTGACTTATATAAAGAGCACGTTGGATATGTTTTGATGGATGTATGGTATGATTTCTTGCATGGATGGAATTATACTAATTATTAAGGGTGAAAACAATCATTTCCTTACATGTTTGAGCCACTAATTCATTATTTCCAAGAATGGCGAATTGCTTTTAGGTCAGATTTGACATGTTTGAGTGGATGCTTGGGAAAGTTGAGTTGATATTTGCATTCTTCATATTTTAAAATCCCAAGATCCCACGTTTCATGAATTTTGGAGCTTCCTAGGTAAAGTTATGAATTTTTAAAGTAACTTTGCAAACAAGGGTTTATAGAAATTCGTAACTTCAATTCTAGGGCACTAAAAATCAGTTTTCCTTCATATTTTGATTGATGGTAATTAATTAGAATTTTTGAACTTGATTGGGCATATTTTTATCGAGTTTAGGGCATCCAAAAGTGAGTGGGAGTTTCCAAAACAGGTCGCTGCCCTAAGAAGGGAAAAATTGCAGGTTTCTGTGTGCATTTTCAGTCATATCCAGCCCTCAGAAGTCTGATTACAGCCATCTAAAAATTAATTTTAGTCGTTTCTCATTCAGCCCTAGCTATTTTCCGAAAGTCCCCCAAAAAGGGACATTACACATGCGTGCAACCTACAAATGCTCCACACTATCATACTTCACAACTTTACATATGCCTATGCATTTAGTCAAGTAGCAGGCTTATGCACTTCTTCAACGATGCAACCTTCTACAAATTCTTGTATTGGTGGCGAACTATTGCAAAATGTTGAACTTTGCAACTTTGCGTTAAAGGCACTACCAACTTCCATCAATTTCACAAATCAACATCTTTTGATTTCTCTTCTTGACAAAGCTACAATACTATATACTTGTGATTGATCTGACGTAGATAGTCTCTCATTTCCGTAGGAGAGCGGTGGCAATACATTATGGATACAAAATAAGCAACCGACTTTCTTTTTCATGCGCGCGTGCAACCTTCAAATGCTCCACACTAACATAATTCACAACTTTACATATGCCTATGCATTCAGTCAGGTAGCAGGCTTTTGCACTTCTTCAATGATGCAAGCTTCTACAAATTCTAGTATCGGTGGTGAACCATTGCAAAATGTCGAACTTTGCAACTTTGCATTAAAGGCACTACCAACTTCCACCAATTTCACCAATCAACGCCAACGTCAGTGCAGTGGAATGTGCAACTCCTTAGAGCCAAGCCTTACAGGGCCAATTGCGGTACTAGTGATTCTGTACATCTTGGTTTCAACACCAAATTTAAACTTTCTGAGCTGGCTTGAGCATTGGTTTTGCTTTATGTGAATCCTTAGTTTCTTGAGATGCATTGAGCATCCTTTATTTATTCATATTTCTTTTTGCAGGCTGTAACATTATATGTATTTTATCAGGTTGTAGCAAGGATGTGAATAGTGGCAGTCATTTGTTATGATTACACATCGCTGAATTGATGTAGGCATGTTCATAACAATTAGCCAGCAATGTTGTTCATTACAACCTCGGGTCTCTTGGCATAAGGTCGTTCATTGAATTTATTATGCAGGCTCCATTAAGACCTGATAATTGTTATTAGAGTAGGCTCTTTTTTTGAGAAATGCACTTTGTCAATAGTTAACTAGAGCCTGGAATTTTGTTGATAGGGTACACAGGTCCTAGGATCAGCTTGCAAACACGAGTAAGTGAAACCTCCTATTTCCAGATCTCTCACCCTGTCATATTTTATTTTGTTATTCATTTTTTACATGAAACACACAGTTTCAGCTTCAGTTTGTAGCAGTAGTTTGATCATGTGATGAAGATGACAATTATGACACTGTAATGACAGAAGATCATTTTTTGAGGGAGGTCGTTTCATTGATAGAGGGCTCGCAAACAGACCTCATAACAAGCATCCCTATGTAGTCACTTTATAGATCATGCAAAATATATACCACTAAAATAATTTTTCTTTATCTTCTGGTTCCAGCCACAGTCCTAGGGCTCTTTAGAATGCCAATATTTGAGCCTTGCAAACATGGGTACAAATAGACCCTTCTATCTCCACATCTCTGTGCCAGTTTTTCATTTTTTATTTTGTTATTCGGTTTTACACTAAACATGTAGTTTCAGCTTCAGTTTGTAGTAGTTTGATCATGTGATGGAGATGAAGGCAACGTAATGGTAGAACATCACATTTTGAGAGGGGACATTTAATCCATAGAAGGCTGACAAACAGATCTCCTATCAAGCATCATTATGTAGGCACTTCATAGATCATGCAATGTATGTAGCACTAAAATAAATCTTCTTTATCTTCAGGTTCCAGCAATAATTCTCGGGCTCTTTAGAATTCCAATATTTGAGCCAACTCTGACCATGCCATTTCCATTGCTGAGAGCACCAAGGCAGGTTTTACTAAATCTTTTTAATTGCTATTGCTAGCAGTGCCAAAAGTCTTCTAAGATCCAGCACTGACCGCTAATCTTTTCCTCCAGACCATGCCAGACATCCATATCTTGATTTGGCATCATGTCAGCTCTTATTGGTGCCAATCTACTGACCGCAAAACTGACTAAACAACAGTTCCCAAGGTCAGTTTTGTTGGAAATGCCACTATAGGTATATATGGGTCTCTGGCGTATGACTGCCTTAATATAATAAAGCGCCCATATCTATTAGGTAAAACAACAACCCAACTCGATTCCATTTGGTGACTGATGCTGGAATCACCTATATTATAATTATATAGAGTTGGCAGTTTTAGGTCATGTGGCTGCCCTACCATAGTAAAACACTGACCCAACTGGCAATATTTAGGGAAGGGCCGATGTGTTGAATCACCCCTAGAGATATATTTGATGCGCCATATTCTTGCATCTCCACTTTGGTGCACAATATTCCGAATTTCGTTGAGCTTTGATTTTCCTCTTTGTTGGAGTACAAGGGTATTGTATACACCCAGAATCAAATCTTGTGGTGGCATATTTGGTGTTTGTCAGTTTGATGATGAAAAGCTTCTTGACACCACCATACAACTCCCATATCCCTGTTGCCCTTTTTTGTTGCATAGTTTACCCATTTTTAGTCATAGGTAATTGGTGACAATTGTCTAATGATGTAAATAGACATGATGATTTTTTTGAAGTTCCAAGCATAAATTTTTATATCTTATCACACATATAGAATCCTTGCAAACATTAGATGAAATAAAAAATTGTCTGATTGGAACCTCTATGACCAAAATATGACTTGGGAATTTTGTTGTGCTATGATTTTCCTCTTTGTTGAACTACAGGGGTATTGTATACACCTGGAATCAAATCTTGTGGTGTCATATGGTGTTTGATGATGAAATGCTTCTCGACACCATCATACAACTCACTTATCCCTGTTTCCCTTTTCTGTTGTGTAGTTTACCCATTTTTATTCATATGTAATTGGTGACCATTGTCTAAGATATAAATAGACATGATGAATTTATTGAAGTGCCGAGCGTAATTTTTCAAATCTTATCACACAAATAGAATCCTTGCAAAACATTAGGTGAAAAATTGTCTGATTGGAACCTCTATGACCAAAATATGACCATTTTAAGTTTTGGGGCTTTAGTACTTGGATAGCCTCATGAGACGGCTGGGTTGTTCTACTAATCTGGTGGGGTTATTAGGTTCTGGGAATAACCAAAAAAGAAAAGATTTTCCAACCTACTATTTACACCTTGTGAGGATCTTAGATGGTTTTCTTGTGTGATGGGAGGTCCTAGAAGCATTTGAAATCTACAAAAAAAGCCTTCCATCACCCTCGTGAAACAACTTCTGAATTTATAAAAGATCAGGAGCCCATTAGACTGATTCTGTATCCTTTAATAGTGCTCTTCTTAGTGTGTAGTAACTCCACAGTTCCTGTAGGCAGCCCACATTCACCTTAGCTTTGTCCCATTAGCCCATTAGATTAATAATGTTAAGAGGGAATACAGCTTTTGGAAGCTATTGGTGACCGTTTTCTAATGATGTGGATAGACATGATGATTTTTTCAAAGTGCTGAACATAATTTTTTGTATCTTATCACCTCAATAGGTTCCTTGCAAAACATTAGGTGAAATAAAAAAATGGTGCCTGATTTGGAGCCTGTATGTCCAAAATATGCCCATTTTAAGTTTTGGGGCTTTATTACTTGGATAGCCTCGCCAGATGGTTGGGTTGTCCTAGTAAACTGATGGGGTTATCCTGTTGAACTGGGGAGATCGTTCTGGGAATTACCAAAAAAGAAAAGATTTACCAACCTACTTTGTACACCTTGTAAGGATCTTACATTAGTGTTCTTGTGTGATGGGAGATCCTAGAAGCATTTGAAATCTACAAAAAGGGCCTTCCATCACCCTCATGGAACAAATTTTGAACCTACAAAAAATAGGAGCCCATTAGACTGATTCTATAGCCTTTTATAGTGCTCTCCTTAGTGTGAAGTTACTCCATAGCTCCTGTAGGCAGCCCACACCTACCTTAAACTTGTCCCATTAGCATAGGTTGAGCCCATTAAGTTAATAACATTAGTAGGGAATGCAGATTTTGGGATCTTTCTCTACCGCTGTAACTTTTTTAGAGCTCAATGATACAGATTTCGGGATCTTTCTCCACTACTGTAGCTTCCTTACAGACCACGGTTACCCATATTAGGTTTAGATTGGGTTCCATTTGCCCATTTGCCTTTTTGTTTCATTTTCCCTTTAGGCTTTTAGCCCATTTGGATTGGTTTTACTAGTTTGATTGTTGCAGCATTTTGGTGTCTGGCTTGTTTAGGCCTCACATCTTTTTCTCAGGTTCTGTTTTGAAAACTTCCGTGTGTTCTTTGCTCGCCTGGTGCTGTAAGCTTGTAGTTTACTTGACTAGGTTTTGCTATTGCAGCAGTACTAAGGTCGAGTTTGCCTTTCAAGTTTTCTATTGATTCCCATGTTATTGGTCTTGCTTTTCTGTTGCTGTAACTTGTTGGTTTCAATGTTCCAAAGCCTTACTTTTATAGTAGCATTGAGTTCAAGTTTTCTTTGATCTTTTTGTTGTTTGATTTGCTCTTATTTTGCAATGATATTGAGCTGATTTTTCCTCTTTGGCTGTTCGTTGGATAAAGACCTGTTGTGTTAAGTTTTGCTTTGTTCCAGGTTTCCTCTGGTACCGTGTTACTGTAATTACTAGCTGATTCCAAATTGAGCCTTGTCCTCTTCAATTTTGTTTGCTTGATTTAACATCTCATAGCATTAAGGTTGGATTGCACATTGAAAAGTTATCTCGGCGGTCTATCTTTCCAAGTTTCACTTTGATCACTTTTCGCTGTTTTCACATGTTGCTCTTGCATTTCCATAATTTTGTTTGTTTAAACTTTGCATGTGGTAGTTTTGATTCACGTTTTGCATTTGCACATGACTTGAACTTGGTTGGCTTGGTTGATTTTTGGTTTCTTTTGGCTCAATACTTTGTTGCTGCAATTGCTTGTCAAGGTTTAGGTTTGATTTGATTTTCATGGTCCTTTTTGTTTGCTTCCACTTGCTAATTGCTGCGATCTTGCAATGCCACTGGATAGAGCCTCGTTCTTGCAACAATTTCAGTTTTGAGGTTTACGTGAATGAACATTGAGCTTGGTTTGGCCTTTTTGGGCTTTTCTTGGAGAGTATTTCTCTCTTCGCTTGCTGCTTGGGTTTGGGAATTTCAGCTTGTTTGATGGCTTCCTTTTTTGCCTTTATGTGGTAGTTTAGCCCATCATTTCTGTTACTGTTGGATATTTATGTTGTCAACATTCAAGTTGGAGTAGTCTTGTATTTGCATATTAACCTTTGTGGTTGGAACACTAAACTTGAGTTTGCAGCCCAAAGATTTTCCCATATTTGCTGGAAGCACAGCTTGGCCTATAAAAAATTGATTTAGTTGCAGCCGTAATACTGTGTTTGCAGCCCAACGATTTGCCAATATTTTCTGGCAACACTGCCTGGCCTGCAAAAATTGCTTCTAAATCGCTACTAACCTCTGGTCTTGCAGCTAAAGCCACTTTGCTAGAATGAAGCATTATCAGTCGGGCTTTATTTTGTAGTTCCTTCCTAAAAATTCTGTTTTGATTTGGTTTTTCAGATTTCTGCTTTCGTTTATTATTTTTGTGTAAATTTTTGTTAAATTTAATTTGTGTAGTCATCGGGCACACTACACACTAGGGACTTTATTTTCTCGCATCATGTCACACACACATGCACGGATGCACCCACCCACCACAACACTCAAATTTCACCTTCAACCAAATCATTTAAGACTTCGTTGTTCTTGGAGGTCACCGTGGAGACTCCAAAGTTTCGTAATTGGTCAATCCAAGTGACCTGGGTTCAGATCCAGCTCCATTTGGATTCCCTCAACTAGGTCTTTTTCTAGTCGGTCTTTATTCTCTCTTTCTTCTACCTACTGTCAAAACCCTTTGTCTGTTCCTTTGCCCATGGCTGCTCACAGATGGTAGGATTGCAAAAGCTGAGTTTCTCTTAGGAGAGTGCGGCCTCATGAGAATTCAGTCATTTGGGGTTTATTTCTTGAAGATGGAGTTTTGGGTCATAAGATACACCTATATTGGTTGAAGATATTGGGCTTGTCTTCTTCTTGAAGCTGTAACACTACACACATCTGATTGACTGCAGATAGGAAGTCTCTTGTTTGTGCAGAAAACCCATGTCAGGACAATGTGAAATCCGCAAGTCTTTAAATGCTTAGCAATCTTTTACCCCACAGCTTTTCGCCTTCTAGTGATGCTGTAAATCAAATATATTATTGTACAAAAAATTACTAGTGTTACTTATGCCTTTTCATATTTCTCAAATTTATGATAAGCCTGGCACTGCTGTTGTGTGGTGTGATTGAGTATTCTGGTCCTCAAAAATCTTATATGCCCCTCCAACCATGGCCATCAATGAGCCATGGGAGTGAGTTGTTTTGACTATGGCGTACTTTCTTTTAGATTGAATTCTGTTTATACATATTTAACAAGGATAAATTCTCACTCTTAGTTACACAGCTGCAATTTTGTGAGAATTATAAAATACAAAACATCAACTCCATGTCTTGATAGTTGAACCACATAGGACCGATAGCTCCAGCTTCACTTTAGAGAAATTTTAAAATCACAGATGTCTAGGTCCTGTCCTCCAAGGGGAAATTACTTTGTTCTAATACCCATCTGTTATGGGCCCGACTGTCCATACTTGAGGGGAACTCTGCTAAAAGCTTGGTAAACAAATTATCAAGATCTTGGCCACACTTTGAGAAATCACTGTCAACAGCTTGGTGAATATGAAGAGCACATGACTAGGAGGCACTTTTAACAGATCAAGTATGATGGAATGCTACCCAACTTAGACTAAGGTTTATTTGATTCATTAGTTGAAATGTCTTACCAAACCACACTAGTAGGAAAAGAGATACGACTATCCTGAATCTCTCATAAATGATGTGAACCGTACTTCCATGGTCAGTGCAACTTACGTTAACCGTCCCTCCATGTTCTATAACATCTCACTAGTAGCTTCACTTGTTATGTGTGAATGATGGTCCCTTTAGTTCCTCTGAGATTCCTTTGCAAAATATAAAGAAATAACAGCTTCATCTCTAGCTTGATTTCAGTTTCCTGTGCACATAATATTATATTTCTTCCAAACACTTAAATCCATGCACTAGCCATCATAGTTACGCGGGGACGTGTCCCCCCCCAAATCCCAGGGGTCCCAGATGTTCCGGGGACTCGGAAACTTGGAGGAAACGTTTCCTCCACGTTTCTGAACTTCCAACTTGCAAGGGAAACGTCCCGGGGATGTTTGACAGATGCAGGAAACGTCCTGGGGACGTTTGGGACGGGAGGGGGACGTCGGGGACGTTTGGACGTCCCCGGGATGGCTGAGAAACGTCCCGGGGATGTCCAGATGTCCCCGGCGTCAACAACACTTTTCTTTAAAATAATAACTATTTTCACTTTAAAAAAATAAAATTAATTAATTTCTTTGTTGTTTTCTATTTAACAACATTACCAGTGGACTGTGACATATGAATACAGAAATTTTCAAGCACAAATGTACATGGAGGACTGTCACAACATACTATGAATACCAACAACATACATATTACACATTAATATTAAAAATTATATGAACACATATGTTTGTAACTGTATCTTTGTAACACATATATTTATATGGATGTCTCGACGTGGACTGTATGCACATGGTGGACTGATATATAAAAAATGAACTGTTATTCATAAAATTCATCTGTATATCTGTAATATTTATAACTTTATATTATTTTAATAGCCGTCCGCCTGCCGTTCCCTCGCTGTCCTGGAAACTCCATCCCCGCATCCCACCGTCCTGCGGTCTTAGGTAACTATGCTAGCCATACATCGGGGCATGCAATTACCATGCATAAACAGTGAAAATCCTGATACATGTATGCACTTGGTCCAATGAAATTTTTCATAACACTCATGCCCAACCCATTTGTAATGACTCAAATGCAATACCATAAGGGGTGTTCAAGTGCCAATCACCAATGAGCACTTTTTTGTGTGACCAGCACAAGCCATTTTACCCTGTATATGGTATAAACAGTGTTGGACGGAGACTTGTTTCCTACCACAAATATGCATCTTGGATACTGGTACTCGTCTCAGAGACTTGTATTTCACATATATATATGTGTGTGTGTGTATATATAAATATTTTATACTCTTGATCCTAAATATAATGAGATATTAAAGATAAATATCAATATAATTTCTCTTATCTTTTGTCAACTTCTAATATCTTCACTTTAACAAGTTATTATTGTTTTTCTTCAGCTACATTAGGCTGTGTAGTATTCTTTTTTCAAAATTACATATGTATTTGAAATACATATAAAATTATATATGTTTGCGTCTACGAGAATCTGTCTCCATTTTTTTCTGAAAAATGTCCTACCTGTCCCCATCTCTCAATACCCTTACCTGTACCTGTCTCCCAGTAACTATGGGTATAAATGCTCCTCAATTTTCCCTTCAGACAATTTCAGCAAATGCTAATTCTAGACCGAGTCATTTTGTCTCAAAATAATGCAGACATGCATAAAGTTAATGCTTAAACCAGCCATCTTGACAATCTGAAAATAACACCGGAAAAGGGGTATAAACCAAAGTTCTTTTGTTTTCAGGAATTATTCATACATGTTTTCAGTCCCTATAACAGGTTGATTACCAAAGGCAGTCAGTGGAATTGTAGGCTGGAACAGCAACACAAAAACCTGCAAATGTATGGCTGGAGTCTAGACCCCTATTGATCACTTGTAGGCTATGTCACAGGGTTTGCCGCATTTTTTAAGAAAAAAATCGAAATTCGACGAATCTAATACAACCCAAAAATTGTTGAAAATCGTCACAGTTCGTACGTAATTCATGTTGACTGGAGGAGTTGTCTAGGGTCTTCAATGGTGGCGTCTAAATTTTGTCATGGCCATGGAGTTGAGCACTGTGGTGGGTCGTGGAACTTCGTGGCCCTGATATAACCTCAACATCAAAACCGCAAACCCCAAATCCGCCATTAAAGGAGTCTGCAAAATATTGATACTAACACGAAATGCATACGTGAACGGTGATACTCTGTCCTTGCAGTGGTATAATGGCAGAAGCCCTGTTGGATCTCATTCCATTTCATCGCCGGACGGGGAACTAATGGCAAAAATTAAAATCCGTGACATTTGTCATTTGCATATTGCCTTATTTTTGAAGAATCTGTGACATGCAGATCAAGGTAGGGTTTTTTATATTTTAATAATGTTTTTTTTTTTTTTTTTGTAATGTTTGTATTTTATTTTGTTTTTGTTTACTTTGTTTTTTTTTATTTTTATTTTTTATAAAATAGTTAGTTGTATATAATTATTTTATTTGTTTAGTTGTATTTATTGTTTGAATTTAATGACGATTTTTTTCATGAACTTTATCCATTGGTGAATTTGAACTGAATTTTATCCTTGAACTCGAATTTGAACTCGAACCTTGTGACTTAGCTTGTCGGACACGAACACCAAAATCTGCTGCAAATGAACACAAATTTGGTGCAAAAGAGAAAGCTATTATCTAAGTTTGGATTCCGATGGTCTTCAAACAATAAAGAGATGCTTGGAGGTGCTACTCAACAACATATATTTCACTGTTTATGGATTAAATGAATTCTTGAAGGGATAATATAGACATTCAAACAATTTTTAAGGCCATTTTGATTTGAGGTATTGGAGTACCTGGACTACAGTTCCTTCCTTGCATTTGTACTTATTTAACATTTGGGATCTCCCAAGGTAGATGCCATTTTCATCCTATTGGGTTTTTGCCTTTATTAGGCCATTGTAAGTGCCGTTTTTGTCTTTACTATCCTTTCCTTTTGAATTTATTATGCTTTACGTTCATTAGGACTGTTTTTTTTTAAAAAATCTTTTTCATTGCTACATATTGGGCTCTCTTATCATTCTTCAAACCTCAAGCAATAAGCTTAAATGTGCAACATATTAATGTGGCTCTAGTGTGATTTGTGGCTCTAGTGAGATCATGGGGAATTGACTTAAGGTATGTGCAAGAACAACTTCAAGGCAATTCTTGCAGGAAATAGGCTCCGTTAAAGGTTATTTTAGGTCATGGCTGTAATGCCCACAAAACTCTGTTACCAGGAAACGCCTAGGGCCCCCCCGTTTCCGTTTCCGAAACGGAAACTCCTTCGAAGCGTCCTAGTCTCCTAGAGATAAGTATACATGATAATAATGTATAATTTCAATGAATACAAAATATTTTGAGTGTTTTATCAGTTATTCTTATCACTTATGGTGTATGGAGTACAATTTTAAAATGAGTACTATGCACACACACATATATATTTTAATAATATATTGTACAGACGTTTCCCATAACGTTTCGTATCTAAGGTTTTTTGAAAATTGCTGTTTCCGCGTTTCGTACACGTTTCCGTTTCCGTTTCCTACACGTTTCTGTTTCCGTTTCCTGGCAACATAGCCACAAAACACAGACCAAAAACTCAAGCCAAAATCACAATATATATATATATATTCTTTGACAACAACACAGTGCCCACTTAACAACACGATAATGCCTGAACTATAATGTAACATGCACCACCTCCTTGCACAACTAGGACAAAAAAGATGGTGATGCCAACAATCCAAAATAAAACCCAAACACACTCTCAAGCCAAACCAGGGTTGCAAGGGGAAGAACAAGTCAAAGTCATTCACTACCATGTATAATTCCACTAAGGAAGTAGATTAGCCTTTGGTTCCTTGGATTACAACATGCAAACACATTTTTTTCAACACTTATACCTCCACTAAGGTTAATCTACCATTCCTTTGTTTCCTCCATTAGATTTCATACAAGATTTGTCTTCAAGTTCTACACTTATACCTTCACAGATGACATAACTAATTCCCCATACACACAAACACGAACATACCTGTGCATGCAAGCAACAAATACCATCAAAATAAATGAATGGATGCTCCAATGAGCAAGCAATATGCAATTAAAGATTATTAAGATAAAGAGAGAGTGATAAGGGCATTTTACCAATAAGAATGACACACACTACCAAGCCTACCTATGAAGCTTGCAAGAGCAGTGATCATCATTGTAAACTACCACTTATCCTTTCACTAAGAAATCTTGGCTAGTCTTTGGTTCCTCCATGGATTACATCATGCAAACACAATTTTTCAACACTTATGCCTCCACTTAAAATTATCAACACTTATACCTCCACTAAGACTAGCCACGAATCCCCTTGTTTCCTTCATATATACATACAAATTCTTATTCCTCCTTTCACTAACATCCCCCTATCCCTCCACAATCAATGATGAATCCCACCCCCACATAAGCATACAATCATACAACATGACAACAATAAAATAAATACCACATTTTCTCAAAAGAGCAAAACACAACACAATAGTATAACCACAAGAAAGAGTAGAGAAAAGGCTTAATCCACAAGGTGCATAGCTTACAATGCTAACATCTTTATTACAATTAAATTCCATGTATTAATCATTTGTTTGCATCATTTTTAAAGTACATACGAGTCACATAGCTCTCGTTTTCAAGTTAGGGATTTTTGTTTCAAAATAGACGAGTTCTTCATGGAACAGCTCATTAAACTTTCGGTAACATTAAAAGCGTTTAACATCAAGTTAAAAGAGAAAAACTCGAGTTTCACTTTATACTTTCAATAACATCTTATTAGATTCACAATTCAGTAATTGTTATAGGCTACAACAATTCGCCCATAAGTAACCTCTTAAGAGGTTCTAGAATCAAGTTCAATCCAATTGTAACGTTTAGATCTCATAACGAGATCAATCATTGGTGTTATTACAATGTTCTTATTCCATTATAGTTTGACACAATTTAACTAGTCTTTCATTTGTTACTTGAAAGAACGAGGTACACCGAGGATAATCACATAGTTTGCTTAATCTAATTTGACCATTCAATTTTGTCACTTTCCAAGAACACATCATTAACCGTAATGACATACTGAGGTTACTCGCATGAGTTTAGTGAGTAGAATGTACAATGTACATTTGAGTCCAACTCATGAAAGGTTCGCTAGCAAAGGCAAGATAGAGATTGGTCAATCCTAAGCTTCCAAAAGGGTTGCATAGTTCTGACCCACTTTACACAATATAAGTGAATGTTAGTTTGTGATATAGCATAGGTTCTTGTCACACGGTTTAAGAGTTTCACTAACTGGTTCAGTTCCACTATGAAAGCAATTAGTACAAGTTACGTTGAAGGATCATGTTCATTACAATTTATTTATTTGTTTCATTCTATTGTTGCAATATTTATTTGTCATGCAAGGCTAAAACTACATGTTAATTACCGATTTCAATTATTAATACATTTACACACAATTCACAAATACATCATATTTTACAATTTCAAATTGATACTTTCAATTTCAACTGATGACTAGTTACCATCCAAAATACAACCTTACATTAATTTTAACAATAGAGATCTCAATTTCTCTTTTCAAATAAAATATACATTTTTAAGAGATCAAACTGCAATTCAACCATTAAACACAATAAACATTGCATTTTCAATGCCTCCTGCCACCTGCAACAACATGGTGTCAGCACAAGGCTGACATGGATCCCACCTCTTCTATCTAACAATGCTATCAAATATGTCCAATTACAGTTTATAAAAAGAGAACAAGATTTCTATTTCCCACAACATTTCAAATCATAACCACTTTTTTGGATTTTAGAGAGAGAGGTAGAGGGAATAATTTTTTTTTTCTTTACGCAATCAACCAGTTAATTTACATGACCAAGTATGAGGTGAGAGAGAACAATTAAGCTTTACACACAACATTCCGAAGTCTATGCATATTTAGAGTTGGAAGAGTTTTTAATTTTATTGCTACTAAGGAGATTCAATCAAGAAGGGTAGCATTTTCATGCAAATCATAAAATCCATTTATCATGTTGTTTAAGGTGTTTAGGAGGGTTAATTATGGTTATTAAATATGTTCCCAAACATCAATTAGCTGTACCCACGAAGGGTGCCTCGAAAAAGTCCATAATAGGTGAACAAAACTTAGTCACTCTACTGTTTAAACTAGCCCAAGTGGCTATGGAATAGCTTTACAACTATAATTCAACTTTGGGGTGCATCTCATCCAGTGAGTTGGATGTGGTATTTTATCCAATGTCAACACTTTATCATGTCTCCCGGGGATTTGAACCCAAGGAGAAGCTCCACTTTGGAAGCCCCAATATTTTACGACTTGAGCTCATCCCTTTTGAATCAGGTGCCAACTGCTTTTACTTTATTTTTCCATGCCGTAATATGTGTTACCAGATGCAGGTGAGGTTCAATTGATATGGACAGGGCCCTGCTGATTTAGTAGGATTACCGTCAATTTCTTAAACCGGCCGATAACAACTAACTTTGCTTGAGATAATCAGGTTTCAATTTAGAAATTTTTTCAGTCTATTTATTTAATTCTTGCCATCTACAAGAGGGCATAGGTATTGCTGAAGCCTGAAATATCTATCTATGCATAAAGATTATCCTGCTGGCATAATATAATTCAACTTTGGCATGCAGATACCCTGCACATCCGATTTTTGATGGCAGATGGAAGTTCCCGGGTATTGGAGAATTCCAGTGCTATGATAAATACATGTAAGGACATTTCTTTACTAGATTACATAAATGGGCTGTACATCACATTGTTGCATTTCTGTTCTCAGTGATGGTAAAACTATTATTTCCTACACCATTTATAAGCCCCTTCAAAGGTTGTCTGGGCAGGATGGAAGACTTGAAGCAAACTGCATTTCAGGCAGGAAAGCCTGATTGGGGATATGCTGGGCCGCAAGATGCTGGCAGCTACAACAGCTTTCCTTTGGGGGAACCATTCTTCAAGGATGGAAACGGAACCTACTTATCAGATTATGGCCAGTTTTTCATGGTATATCCAGCTTTCTTCTTAATCACGAGGGATTCCTGTGGCATTGGTTTCATACATGCACAATTTTATGTAGTCTTCGATCCTGTTCAAAAACACTAATGAGTAAACTGCTTTCATTCCCACAGAGAAGTTGGTTGAAATTAATAAAAATTGCAGACGAATTTAGCAGCACCTATAACAAAAGTTGCCTCCATATTAGAGTTTCGATAAAGAGCTAAAAAATATATTCAGATGGAAGAGTATACAGTATCATATTTTCCAATTGAATGTAAGAAAGAATAAGAAAGCTTGATTTTAGCTTTTTGCAGGAGTGGTACAGTGGAAAACTGCTTGAGCATGCTGATTGTATCCTTGGTAAAGCGGTCAAGGTGTTAAAGACATGTCAACAAGATGGACCAGATGTGGTTTTATTAGTTGCAAAAATTGCTGGAATACACTGGTGGTATCGTACAGATTCTCATGCAGCAGAGCTTACTGCTGGATATTATAACACTGCCTACAGGAATGGTTATGACTCAATAGCTGCAGTCTTTGCAAGACATGGGGGTAGCAATCAATGTCCCGTAAGTTACTAACATCAAACAAAGTTTACCTTTGGAAATTAATGGATATATTCATTGAAGAAATCCACTGGTAAATGCAAATAATAAAGTCCTTACAAGGTCTTCAAATGTTGCATTATTTCCTTGATAATCATGTTTATCAGCTAACCTTTTCACTTAGATTCAGTATCTGTAAATGTGTATTATCAGTTGTTTGGAGATGCTTGACAGTGAACAACCAGAGATTTATTGCTGCAGTCCAGAAGGTCTCCTTAAACAGGTAAGTGTTTCCTAATTTCGGTAAGGAATGTACATTCTCTAATTTCTTGCGTGGTCACAATCATACATTTAAGAAAATAATTGGAAGTTGATTAAGCAGACAGTTCCTACAATGCAATGTATATTGGCAAGACTTCTGCTTTGATGTGTATGTGAACGGATTTTTCAGTCTCTGATGAAAGGTAGAAGTCTTAGTGTCATTTATTGTGAATTTGCGTTCCAAGTGTAAGCGCATCAGGGTTGGAAAGAAACTATTAAGTCCATTTGAGCCTAGGTTGATGTAAATTTTAGCCTTGTTGCGTCAAATCTATGTCAAGGCTTATCAGAGTATTCATGCAGACTATTGAGCATTGCGTTGCTTCCTCATGGATGCAATGCTGGACATCTTAGGTTGTTTTTGTCTTCCTAAACGTCCACTCCTTTTCTGTATCACTAACATTTTCACATCTTTGGCATTTTTTTGTGGCCTCTCTCTTTTCTCTTCTTTTGCGGTCACTAATACTGCTTACAACTGGAGGTTGAGAATTTCAATCCCCATTTACCTCCTCTAAATGGAATCTTAGCCGACCACTTGTGGTCTAGTCTGTTTCATTTTCCGATTATTAATTATAATTACTATATATCGACAATTTTTGTCTACCCTATTTATCTATTATTTTATTCTGGTACCTAATCTGAATGATTTTACAATTCCACAGATAAGAGAAGTTGCAACACAAGGAAATATAACTTTAATTGGTGAAAATGCAATCCAACGATTTGATAAGGTGACTTGCGTTATGCTCATCATGAGATTGGTCGTGGCATGTTTCTGAAATGTCTTAATCAAATATAGCTTCTTTAGGTTCCATTCATTTGTGCTGTTCATATTCTTACATGTATTTGAAATCTCCTAAATAGAAAATGGTTAGGTTTCATGCATTTTGGCTATTCAACCTTTCTTTCCATTTATATGCAATGTCTCTAATGTATCGGGTATTTGATGTGGTGCTTTAGGAGGCTTTCTGTCAAATTGTTATGAATGCATACCATTGTCCACAAGTCATGAGAGCCTTCACATATTTCCGAATGAAAGAGTCACTATTCAGGGCTGATAATTGGAAATTATTTGTGCATTTTGTTAAGCTGATGTACGATAAGTCTCAAGATGGAGGCTGCAATGGTAAAATGTACAGTAATTTATGCAAAGCAGGTTGATATCATAGACGTGCCCAAGGATGGGCTCAATATTCTATCCATAGCTGAGGCTATTGTGTTCTTTATAGCACAGATTCTTCTCTTGTACAGAATATACTTTTCTCCATAGTGTATCTAGTTTCTACCGTATGAATAATCCAAATATCTTAAAAGACATCCTGAAGAAAAGCAAATTATCTGAAGTTGCAATCAAGTTTGTTATGGGACCTGTTAGAAATCACACTACTGTACTGTGACTTCCAGTTCCCTAGTTCCATTGAATTGTTGATATGTAATTGCACCTGAAAACAATTAAATATGGTGCCCTCCAAACCATTAAATATGATGCCCTCCAAAACAATGTATAGGACAGATTAGAAGGGGTGATATAATGATATGTTTCCCAGCACATTGAAATGTGTGTTAATTATACATGATGGCTGTGACATATCTTCACCTTGAAAACACAGCTTACAAAATGCGAAAGTACAAGTCTCTTAAGAAAAAAACCACTTGGTACTCTGCCCAGATTGCAACAAGGCAATTTATGTTGCATAAGGTTCTCAGACTTATTTTGTCTATAATTTCCACTCATAATTGAATATGTCAGAAAGTGTTTCTGGACTGGAACTTGAGAATTTTCCATGTTCTCGTGGTTATCAGCAAATTGTGTTTTACTGGAAAACAAAGATGTTTTATGCCAATTATTTATAAAATGCATGGAAGTGAATGTAAAGCTTTATAAAACTTGTACGGCTAATAGATACCTGATTTCCAACATTGAAATTTGCCCAAAAAATTCTGAAAAGTTCATATACGGCATTGTCTGGAAATAGATGTGCATTTCATGCAAAGGTATGTTTTGGTTCAGATTGAGGTTTTGTTCTGACCTAGTGCCTGTTGTTTGTGGCACTGAGCAGTAGATTATAATGTTGGTGTTGCCCATTTGGTGATTACTTGGGATTTTGTGTCTCTATCTTACATACATATTATGGTAATGTTTTATCAGGTTTTAAACAAAATTTCTCTGTTGTATATTTTTACCATGATTTTAGCCCTTTTTAGAGCCCATGGCTACATTGTCAGGTCTGTTCATTTTAGCAACATTTTTAGTTGAATCTTGTCGTTGCGAGAATATAAACAAATCTCTTGGCACATTCACTACTACTCAAACCTTTTTAAGAGGAATTTAGAAGATGGTGTACATTGTGGGGAAGTGACGAATGAATGAGAATTTTAGTGGCAGAAGCAATTCCAAGGTGCACTGGGAACTCCCAAGACACATTGGTAATTCCAAGACACGCTGTGAATTGTAAGATGGACAAAAGATCATCTGAGAGAAGGCTCCAAAATGGTTTAATAAAGAAGTTGAATATAACCTACAAGTTAAAATATAGATATTTTTTTTTGTCGGATTTTTCTCTGCGGAGTATTTTTTTTAACATGCAAACCACCGCTGTAATGATTCTATTCGATGAGCAGCCATTTATCATGACCTTTCACTTTTAGTGAGGGAAGCCTTTTGTTTTATAACCCTTTCACCATGTACATTGGTAATAGATGAATGGCTTGTTTATTGGAGTTAAAATTGTTGTCTACTGGTAGTAACTTGTGGCACATACCGTATCCGTTTCCATACCCAAATGACCAATTAGTAGTATTATCTATAGTATTATTTAGATATTTTATTTAAAAAGAGTTTTCTATATCTGATAACCATTTTTGATTAGTAATCAATTTTTTTGATCTTTGACATACTTGTGTGTGTTTATGATAATTATCAATGGTACATGATTGAAAAGTGGTAAGAGGAAATGTCTGAAGTCGACAAGAATAATTGAAGTGATGACTTAAAAATGCCCAATGTAGTGAAAAAAATTCAAAATTCAAATACATAAATGATATTAAACCATATAAGCTCCAACTATTTGCAAGTTAAAAGTGTGAAGGCATCTATTTTTTTAAGTTCCAATGGTGTGAGTTAGACAAGCCATTGAGAATTGATTAAGAAGATACGTGAGGCAAGTACATTGCAAATGAGAGAAATTGTGGATTTCTGCTACATGTAAATTTGAGTAATATTTGTCATAAAGTTGTGACATGGACTTTAATAGATGTTCTCTTTTTTATGGGAATAACGAAATGTTGACCATATATGCACAACGAAGCGAAAAAATATGTTGAACGTTTGGTAAAAGAATAAAATGTTTTTTTTTTTAAAAATCGTTAAACTCTTTTGTCTAGAGCTATGAATCGGATATATTAACCTTAAAATCATAACAATAATCAGAGTACAATATCAATGTAACCACAAAGGGGACTCAAGAAAAACGATCCAGTAGACAAATTGTCTTCCTTAGTAGGAAATTTGGCTTTTGCAGTAGAGATCTAGACTTCACATACACACAACCATCTACTTCCAACCTTCTTCCATCACTTACATATATTTATCAGCAGAAATACGTTCTTTTTTTGCACAGTTTCTTGTAGCTAAGGCTCAAGATCACGACTACTACTACCGCCCCATGCTTCTTCCATTGTCAACTATCTTTCATGGTAGAAAAATAGTCTGGCGCAGCTGAAATACAATCTTTAGCCACAAAAAAAACCAAACTTAGCATGTTTAAAAAAATGGCCTCCAAAACCCTCCATATTCTCCAGTAGAAATACATTCCCTTTCCTCAAAACCCACAACCTTCAACCCTCATGTATAGCTGAAACATAGTTTTTAGTAGTAGAAATATTGTCTTATGTATCAAAACATACAAATATAAACCTTCTTTTGATTCACAACTATAATAGCTTTTGTCTTCAACATCTGTAAAATAGCTTATGCTTCACCTTCCAACAAAATATCCCTATCAACTTCTCTGTTTCATAGCTGTAAGAGGTGCCCTTCTCCCCTTCATACTCTTTGTAACTTCCCTTCTTACCTCCTCTCTTGACCAATCATGAACAATAGCCCTGAAACCTCCATTCTAAGTAGTAGATATGACATAAAGGAATTTTCACACACCTGCCTCTTCCTGAACAATTGTTGACAACCCTTCCCAATCCACAACTTCACTACTTGCCAAGAGAGAGAAGGGTGCTAGAGATATCGCAAAATCTGCCATACAATTAGCCGCTCTATTCCCTTCCATGTAGCAATACTTGAACAATATTTGCTTCAAACCATTATACTACTAACTTTTCCTTCCTAATGAAGTTGTTAATCTCCAACTTGTTGTCTTGCCTTTCTGCGGCGCCCAAATGATTAGCATCAAATCCCCTTCCAACATCTCTTTCTTAAAATCTTTTTCTTTTATTGCCAAAATACCTTGTAAAGTTGCCCTTGCTTCCGCTTCATTATTGGTTGCATTTTGTGAAAAAATGGATCCTCCCAAAGAAAGGCTCCTCTGTAATCCCTTATAATGGTTCCAACCCCTGCCCTCCCTAGATTGTCCTTTGAACCTCCATCAACCCCAATTTTAAAGACATCTAAAAACGGTCCGCTTCCAACAAACCCCAACCCTTACCTCCTTTTTAACTTCTTTCCCCTTTACTTTCTGAGCCCAAACAATCTTTGGCAAACTATGCAAGATTGACTTTTCAAAGACTGATAAACCACCCTCCTTGATCAGTTGTTGATTCACTATGTTTTCCACCACACTTACCTCTATCATTTGTCAACATTGCTTCCAAGACCTCCATGGGACAATAGTTGGAGCCCCTTCCCATAAAACTTTCAGGTTCTTTGGACCACTCGACGATGCACACAGTACTGATTTCATAGAAGTGAGATAAACCCATATCATTTTTACAACCACCAAAAGTTGAGACCAAATCCTTCTGATGTAGTCACGATGTAGAAGAAGATGCTCAAGGGATTTTGCAACTTTTTTACATAAAACACAACTAGATGGCCCAATTAAACATCATATTTTCCTCAATCTATCTTGTTTGAGAATTTTTTCCACAGATGCTATCCAGGAAAAAATGCATTCGCCTTGGGAATGACTGCCTTATTCCATAGTAACACAACTGGCCACTCCTCCTTAGCCTCAAAAGCAAATGCCAACACCTTATACCCAACATTAATTGTGTAATTCCCAGAGTCATCTCTCATACACCTCAAAGTGTCCTCCCCATCCAATACCACAATGGTCCTCAAACTAAGAATCTCTTGTAGCAAGTGAATCTCCAGCTGAGGACACTGAGCATTCACTATTTGTTTCCATTTTCTAAAGTGTCCAGTTATGCTTTCCACGGAACTCACCCAATAGTCTGCCACGCAAAAGGGCCATTCCGCTTCTAGGACAACCCAAATACTTAACAAATCTTCCCTTGTATCGAACGTTAGGGATCCCATCCACGAGTCATCTCAAAATTTTGCTTTCTTTCCATTCCCAATATCCCAAGTCAAATTGTCAAAGATAATAAACCTCAACTTCAAAATTAGGTTCCAAACTGGTGATTTAGAGTGCAAGCCAACGATTGTAAAGATTCTCTCCAGGGAGTTTGTATCAAGGTGTTTTCCTAGCAAAATTTGACTCCAAAGTTTATCCCCTTCCTCATAAATACACCGAGCAAGCTTGCCCCAAGTGCCAAATTTTGACATTTCAATTCTTATAATCTTGCATCCCTATCTCTTCAGGTTGGCAAGCATTTTCCCATTTTACAAGATGTATCTTGCGTTGTACCTCTTTACCATGCCACAAGAAATGTTGAATGATGTTATTTATCTCTCCACAACTCTAGCTAGAACCAACAATACTAAAAAAATATAAATAGGAATTACTTGCAACACTAATTTATTAATATGAATCTACTTGCCAAGCTCAAATACTTTACCTTACATGCCTCCAACCTCCGCTGAACTCTTCCAATCAACTCCAACCAAATATTGTCTTTTGCTTGACCTGATAAAAGAGGCACCCCAAATTGGCATGCACATAGCTTTAGAAATGTAATTTTTTCTTTCCCAACGAACATTAATAAAAAAATCCTTGATTTTATTTAATAAGTTGTCATGAAGCTTCCTCATAATTTTGTAGCACTTTCTTAAAACCTAAGGCTTCCCTCATATCTAAGTCTACAAATACAAAAGTATCATCTACAAATTGCAAGTGGGTGGACGCTTCCAAATTTTGATATATCCTCAAACCCTTTATCATTCCTTTGTCCTTAACCCTCTGTATCAATCTCATTAGTGCTTTTGCCATTATGATAAAAAGGTATAGGGAAAGATGACCCCCTTGATGGATACCTCATGAATTTTCTCCTGAGTGCTTTTGCCATTATGATAAAAAGGGATAGGGAAAGATGACCCCCTTGAATACCTCATGAATTTTTAAAGACACAAGGCTACATTTATTAATATTGAAAAGAAAGATCCTGTCACAACCAAACCCCATCCATTTGTATGTAAACCAAAACCAAGGATCACTTTCTTCAAAAAATAAAAGAAAGAAAACTTGCTTTTACAATGTCCAATTTTAAAAACACACTTGATAAAAGAGGAATCTCATGAGCCACTATCAATCCAAAAATTGCCTATTACTTACAAAAACCCCTTGTTCATAATGGAAGCTAGAAGATTTTTCTACCTCTTAGCCATTACTTTAGAGACAATTTTCTATATAGTATTGCACAATAGAATAGGACATAAATCAATAAAGGTTTCCGGGTTTGATTTCTTTGGAATAAGAAAAGAAACATGCAGTTTATATTTTGTAGTACGCAACGATTAACCATTCTGTTACTTCCTGCCCCAACATCTCCCAAAATTTTGACAAAGTCCTTGAGAGATAGAGTACCCTAAAATATGTCAAAGCTAATAAAAAAGGTCTTACACAGAAGAGTTGATGGAATTGTTGTTTTGATCCCGTGGTTTTAAATGATAAATATGTGGACAATCACAAATATATAGAATTGTATTTGGTAACCTCTTAGATATAAAAAGAATTAAATCCTGTAAAAGAAGGAATGAGAGTTCAAGTCTTAATTTTCAGGTATGAATTAAAGTGGTCATCATTAATCGTATTATCTAGATGTGCAATTCGATGTTTTAAAAAATATGTTATATATTTATTTACATGTTTCTCCCAACATAAGGTTTAGGTGCCATCTTTATTGCACTCCAACTTTTATAGGGGGTTGAATAAGGGATGATTTTAGAAATAACATATGAATGGTCTAGGAAAGAACAGTACACTTTACTCTTAAAAATTGTTTGCTTCCATGTACAATTTGATGTTAATAGAGAATATCTTAGATTATTAATTTTTTTTAGGAATTGTTTTACAAATAAATGGATTACAGTTAATTGTCACTACTAAATGTAACACACATAGGCATGCCAACCAAATGCATTTGTAATAAATAGACTTGATTAAGTATTCCAAACCCAAAAGTTCCATAAGGTTCTCAACATTTATTGATTTGATATGCAATGACGATCTAAACTTGAAAGTGTTCATTGAAAAGTAATGGGGACATATAAGCAATATGGATTTGATAATGGCTAATTGTTAGAAGTATTGGTGCGCCCATAATAGATGTATGGAATGACATGGCCTTTTAATAGAAGTATGAAATAATGCTTTTGATGGGTGATAGGCATCTCTGATATTCCTATATGTATATGGTATAGCTTGGGCCCAGGTCAAGAGTGCCTATCTATATAGATATGGGAGGGGGGGGGCGGCGGTGGGGGGGCAACTTTCTCTATGGATAAGGGTAATTTCTATGGTCGATAGGGCGAGAGAGCCCCCCCATGAACAATGCTTGCATGGTCTTACTTTTTTGTTTCTTCTCTTCGATATGTAAGTTGCGACACTTGTAAGCCATAAAACATGAATTGATATTTTAAACTTATTAAAATTGTGACCTGATGCCGAGGGTTAACAATGATCCACACCATGGAGTTGAAGACCACATGCATAGGACAATTTCATGCTGGTTGGAGTAGCAAGGATTATAAGAGTGCACGAGTCAATGAATGTATAACTAAACACATAACAATGTAGTGCAAGATCTATTATCAAGAAATGTAACTTTTATTCATTAATCATGAATAAGGAAATATAAAGGTGCACAAACATGAAACACAAATAAGATGAAAAAATCTTGTATAAAAAGGGAAATGCATCGTTGACTGATTGTTTAAACTATTGTTAAGGATTACAAACAAACGACTTGAATCCTAAAGTAGAACCAAACAAAACCATCTATTGTGTATCTTGAGTGAGAGAAATCTTAGATCTCTTGTGAGTATCCTCATGTGTTCCATTATAATGGTTACGATACATATATACAAAATTGCAGTTACAAGATGATTATTTTTGGAGAGATTGTAATAATAATTCCATATTCTTAGTTTGTGTGACATTTGGGATCCAACATGTGGCCAACACATGACATGTCATGAAGATGCTCTGATATGCCCTAGTTCATGATGTGCTATTTAGGGTGTTACTTAGCAACAAGGTGCTGATGAGAAAACACTGAAGTAAAATAGTCTTATGTAAATCTACGGTGACAAATGGCATACAAATAAGCAATGCACAAGTGTGATGATGTGTGGAAACTGTAAGATACTATGCAATGCTGAGGTAGACTGTAGATGTTGTGGAGGCTTGTCCAACGTTACAAAAGTTGCGAATGCAATGTGGAATGCTTCGTGCAAGGTCAAGGAAGTTGTGAAGGTTGCATGGTGATAGCACAAGACTGCAAAAACTAAGGGATGTAAGAGATTGTGTGGGGCAAAGCCACCAAGGAGTTGCGGGACTCAAAAAATCATGTTAAGTGTTAGGAAAGTTGCGAAAGAGTAGTAAGTTACGTAGAACGATGCAAATGGTTGTGTTTTTTTTGATGATTTTCTTAAATGGTTGTGTTTGATGTTGTGAGGTTGTATAATTGTTATGAAATGCAATAATGGTAAGACATGTTGCTTAAATGAAGTAAGCCACATGGGATGCTATGAATAATTGGGTCGCCATGCCATGGAATTTCATGAGGCTATATTTTTGCCATGAGATGCCACAAAGGTGTAGAGCCCAAACTCCTTAAGAGGATTGAAGAGGCTTGTGTGGTTGTGAGATATAACAAGGCATGCTACAAGGCTATGCACGAATCAAATAAGGCTCGATAAAAAATTCAATTGTTATGACCTTAAATGGTGGTAACTACTAAATGAAAAAGTTCAAATTTAATAAATCACATAAATGAAAATACTTCAAAGATAGATGGATTCATAGGTTATACACCAGAAGTGCCCCATGAGAAATACTAGCTTCAAACAATTGTAAACGCTCTAATGGTTACTTAATCTCTTTATAATGCTTGTGAGTACTTGTAGAATGCCATCAATACCTTGCGTAATCTCTATATATTTATGTGTCAAATGGACTACAATGTTATATATAAATGATTAATGTTTTGTTTTAAATTGACGTATTTTCATGTAACAGATCTATCATATGTTATGGACAAATTGATGTGGGTGCATGTGATGCAAGTGTGGTGGAAGAGGATAAGTTGACAAAGAAACCATCTACAACATAATTGATTAGTTGCCATGATCTATGTCCTAGGGTTAGACATATCCTCATAACTTGACTTTAATTCCATATACTTGTTGGATATTTGAAATGATACAAATATCTTTTGTATGACTACCATCTTTGTTTTTATTCTATATAGTCATTGTTGCATGTTGGGAATCCATTTCTCACTTGTAAAAATAATAGGCCATAACATTATGAAATGTTAGAGCATTGGTTTGGTTATGTAACATATTGAAGGCTTGTGATGAATATGGTTGTTTTGGATATTTGGTAGTGGTTTTAGAAATAGACGAAAGCCACTCTTGAGTGCTCTGAATAGAGAACAACTAATTTGGAAGTAAAAGAAAATAGAAACATGTTTTTATATTCAAGGGAAATAAGGGATGAAGAAGACACATGCCCACACATGTTATTTTGGAGTCCAAATAAGAGGAATAAAGAATTCATTGAAGCGTGCAAGAAAATGACATAAAAGGATCAAGGGGTTTCTCTTATGTAGACCATCAAGTATGAACTTAAAACTATTTTCTTTAAAGCCACGAATGGGTTATGAATATATTGGTTGTTTATAACTCTTTCTTTCAATTTAGATGATATAACTTTTTAAGAAAAATCATTATTATGATATAAGTATATACTAGGTCCCAGGGTCAATTGCAATATGTGATTGATATGTCTATGCTTAAGGTAGTTGCAATTTTGCACCGATTCCTAGTATTCCTCATGTGTGTGTGTGTGTGTGTGTGTGTGTGTGTGTGTGTGTGTGTGTGTGTGTGTGTGTGTGTGTGTGTGTGTGTGTGGTGCCTAGTAAGGTTTTGAGGGTTGAGATGATTGTGAAAATTCAAAAGTAAAATCCACTGCAAAACTATTGTTGAGTTGTTAGAACATCATCCAATTCTTAAAAAAGCGATGGTTAAATTTGTGTAAAGTTATTCAAGGGAAGGGGGAAATTGGGGTTGTGCATGTGGATGCTTATGGCATGCGAGAATTAGCAAAGCAAAACATGGCTTGTGAGCCTCCATACTTTCTATTAGTGACTCAATTATGTGAGAAAGATGTGAGTTTTCTTGTATGACTGTAGATATTTTTTGTTATTTTTTTGAATGTCTCTTAATCGATATAGGGGTTGATGAGAGATAGCTACAAAATTGGTTTCCATGTTTATGATGGAACTGGGAAAATGGACTTAACCACCATATTTAACCTAATTCCATTTGGAGAATAACTTAACCGACCTCTATTCTTGGATAATTATAGTGAACAATTATGAAGTACTTGAATACTTTATAAAATGATTATCAAACTAAGGAAAACACCGAATCCTAGGACCTTGGTCATGGAAACCAACTAGGTTGGAAATTATTATGCTCTTGGATTAGTTCTTGAGTGATGATTAGAGGTGCAGAGGGCCACCTATGTAGGAATCATGGTCCCCACCCTTACACATGATCATATACAAAGCTGTGGTAGGTTTTCTAGTGCAAAAAAAACTTCAATTTATCTTCTTGTTGAAGTCCTAAAGCAACACTCTTCAGGTTATTTTATTTAAGAATATATGGATTCATAATTGATTTTTTCAATCATTATGTAATCCAAATTTCATTATTTTATCCAAATTCTATAGGGATATTATAATACCATAAATATTTAATGAAGTATTGACTTGGTACTGTTGTGAAAACACTTTATGTGAAGTAGACATTTGTTTAGGAAACATGGATACAATACTAATTGGTCATGTTATTGTGTGAATTTTTTGATGTAACTGTAAGGAAGAGGTGATGGATGACGATTGATAATCATAAAATGCCATAAGTAGAGACCTTTTGGAAGAAATGTATCTTGTAGGTGACATCTCTTTCACAATATTGTTCAAACACTTGAATATTTTTCCACCCTATCTTGAAGATTTGGTGGTATTTTCATATTTAATTATTTTTTATTTCATTGAAAATAGTTATGTTGTAGGCCTTATTGATCCCTTTTTGAGAATATTTTCTCATTTTATGAGAGATTAATATCTACAATAACTTTGTGTGCAACCCTCTCAACTTAGACCTCTTGCGTTTTAAATGAAAATGCACAAATAATTCTTAGAAGTTCATCTCAATCGTGCCTAAGGTTGCAAGCAATTAGACTCCCTTTATAATATCAACTCCCTACATTGGTATGAAAAAATAATTCTCTTCAACATGTTGTTCCCCTATAGCGAGTTTAAGACTAACATTTTCCTCAATTAACAATACTCCATATACAACCATGCTTTGAAATTACAGTGTTGGATAAACAAAATAGTTCAAGCATGAAGTTAATAAATCATTGATGAAATTATGAGTACTTCATGAGTTAATCAATACGGTAGCCTTCTACAAACTAATCAATACGATCACCTTCTTGAGCATTTATGGAGTGCTTACACCAGATAGTGTATGGTAAGAGATACTTTGGATTTTCTAGTTCACTCTATCTCATCAAAAATCCCTATTTCTTTTTCTTATTCCTGTTCTTCTTCAATGATGCCTTGAATGTAGAAAATTTCATCACAATTATGTCGACTATATTTTATGTCATAGTTAAAACATAACCCTTTCCCTCTCTTATCTTCATTTTTTTGAGGTGTTAACATCGTAGGTTGTGGAAATAATTGTGCGATGGTGCTATTATCTCCGATATTAGTGAATGAATTCACATTGGTGTTGATTAATATTATTTCTTCTACCCTATGTACAAAGAAAAATGAATCCAATACACAACTTGTATCAAACATGCAAACATCATGTTGGATGTTGTCCTTGAGACCACTTAGAAAAAAGGTCATCCAAGTTTTCCTATGTGATGTTCTTGATTCATAAGAACATGTTCTAGAATTTTTGAATATAATCCTTGGTAGATCCTGTTTTTCATAGTTTGGTTGAATGGTTGAATTATTTCTCTATCAGACTATTGTGATAATGTATATGTAATTCACTAATAATGATGATTAGGTAATAGTGAGGCCTATCTTCTTCTTTTGAGAACACAACCATTTCTACCAAATAAATTTCTTAGGCCCCAAATATAAGGATACCATGACCACCTTCTATGTTCATCGGCGGCTGATGTAGATCAACGAGATTAGCCATTTGGTGACCTAGGTGAATGGGTCATTGCCATTAAAATTACATATTTTTGCTTAATGAAACATGTTTTTAGGGGTGTGAATTGGAGCAAGATGTGGGTTGTGGTGGTGATGTGTTTTGGATATGGATTTGAGTTGGCTGGAAGACCCACCTTGGTTGGGATGTGGATTGGCGAAGGTGGGTGGTTCTAATAATTAATCTAACAATGCCATTGTGATATTATCCAATTCCATAGTGATGTTACTCAAATGTCCTTTGGTTTTACTGATATTAGACCACATGTTATGCATCTCGTTTTGGAGATGGCTCACTATGACATCAAATAAAGAAAACCCCATAATCAAAGATCCATTGAGTGTCATGTATATCTCCATATAATTTTTGTTAGGTTGATTTTATTGTCATGATAAAAGCCTTTCATATCCTACACAAAATGCAAACAATTAACTCAAATAATTCAAAATGTTTTTGGTTGATACACCTGTGAACCCAAATGTCTACATCATGCACCTCATATAATTTTGAAAACTAGAGCTTCTAATCAAAGTAACAAAATTCCCAGTTTCATGAATTCCACAACACTCAACCAAGTTACATCTTTAATATTCTTCCATTTCCACTTTAATAAATACTCCTTATTGTGAGTTTGTTTGATCCTTGTGTCAATAATTCTTTCCACCTCTTTGCACACTTTTTCTAGCACATGTTCTCTCTAATCCAAATTGCCATGCTCTCAATTTGAATTTTCAACACTTCTCTATACTATGCAGAATGGGTAAAGATCCACCAAAATGAATATGTTTGAGATATCAATTTCTTATAGCAACTTAATCTCATAAGCAATATACACAAATTTTAATTTCCTCAAAACCTTGCATGGTCCAATTTTATTCCATTTGAGCTTATTATAGGAAACCTTTCCTTCCACGATTGGAATAAGACCATATCTCGTACATGATATTCTACTTCTCTTATTTTCTCACCTCTTCACTACTTGTATTATGTATTCATCTTCTTGAACCGATTGCGCACTTCCTCCACATAATCCCTAAAATCTTCTACTTATATGTGCCTCTCTTATTTTTGTGGTAAATCTCTCAGTTCTGACACTCCTCGTGGGTTATTTACATATACAATATAAAATGACATCTTTCTTGTGTTCTGATTAACATAATTATTATATGAAAAGTTTGTTTATGATAACAAGTCCCATATTCATGTCTTATATCCCATCAAACACCTCAGTAAGTCTCTAGGACTATTGTTCACCATCTCCATTTTTCCATAAGTCTGCAAGTGATAAACCAAACTAAATTGTAACTTTGTACTCATCTTCTTCCATAATGTCTACCAAAAATTGCAAAATGGGTATCTCTATCAGATACAATATTACGTGGTAATCCATGTAGTCTTACCTATTTAAAGAAAAGATTTACGTGTGAGTTGCATCACTAGTCATTTTGCAAGAAACAAAATGTGCCATCTTAGAGAATCTATCCAATAGAATCAAATCCTCTCTACATCATGGGAAAAACCAAAACAAAATCCATATTGATATCCTTACAAGTATTCTCTAGAATGGTAAAAGGTTGATACAAACTTGCATTCTATAATCTTTTCTTATCCAATTGACATAATCTTCATTCTTGCAAAAAATTTCACACATCTGTAGATATTCATGGCCAAAAATAACTCTCTGCTAGCTGCACTAATGTTTTATCCAAACCTAAATGCCCTACAAATCCACTCATGTGCTTCTCTTTCACCCAATTGTCCCTCATTGATCATGTGGGAATGCATAACCAATTTACCTTATACAAAAGCCCTTTCTACTCAAAATAATCCAATCATGGTGTCCTATCAACGCTTGCAGGTGTTGAAGATGCTCTCTATGCTTCACGAAAGTCTTCATCTTGTGCATACAAATTCTCCATGGATTCAAAACCCATTACTTGTACTCTTATCTCTGTTAACAATACACTATGCCTACACAGTGCAATAACTTTACAAGACTTGCCACTTTTACGATTCATCACAAAAGTGTAGCCCTATAGGTACTCAACCCCATTTATATGCATCTAGTTCAAACGCCCTTGACTATCAACAAATTTCAATACTTGACGATTAATAAATAACATAAATTCCTATAGAAATAAGTAGTTCATCCACTTATTGAGTGCTTGCACAATTATGTACAAATCCTTCCTGATCATATACACTATATTTATTCTTTGTATCATTAAAATTTCATTAAAATAAGCTATTGGTATTCCTTATTGACTCAAAATTGCACCAATGGCTAAACTAATAACATCAAAATCCACATGGAACACCTTTACAAAATTAGGTGATACCAACATTGGTTGTTAAGTTACCTTCCTCTTCAACTCTTGAAAATTGATCTCTGTGCATTAGCTCTAGCCAAAATTCTTATTATCTCCTCACATGGCCTTTGTGATATGCATGCACACTATTAAAATCCCTCATGAACTTGTGGTAAACTCTAGCCAGCCATAAAAAAATCGTGGCTCAAAAGTATCATACAACGATGGCCACTCTGTTATGGCACAAACCTTCTATGGACCCATCTTCATATCTTCACTAGAAATCATAAATCCCAAATACAACAAATATTCTTGACCAAAAAATACATTTCTTCAAATTATCATCAAATTTTCTTCACACAATTTCTACACCACTTCTCTTATATGTAGTAAATGCTTTACACACATCCTACTAAATATAAATATATCATTAAGGAACACAATAACAAATTTTCCCAAAAATGGTTGAAGGACTTCATTCATCAACCTCATAAAAGTACTTGGTGTGTTATTCAATCCAAAAAACATGATTAGCCACTCATACAATCCTTCATATGTATTGAATGCAATTTTCCATTCATCTTCCTCTCTTATGTGAATGTGATGGTATCCACTATTCAAATCAATCTTACTCAAATACTGTACACCACTTAGAAAGTACATGATGTTATGCATGCATGGTAGCATAAATCTATACTTGATTGCTATCTTGTTTATGGCTCTCTAATCTATACACGTGTGCCATTCACAACCCCTTTTCAATACTAGAACTATTAGTACTAGGCCAAAACTAACAATCTCATTGATCAATCCTCTATTAAATAGCTCCTCAACCTATTTTTTTATATCCACATTATCTTGCAATGTTATCTTGTAAGTCATCTTGTTTTGCAAAATTTATCCTACAATCATATCCATGTGGCGACTTATATCTCTCATAGGTAGTAGCCTCATTTACATCTCGCTCGAAACAACTCCTGCATACTCTCCTAACATATATTTCGCTTCTCACGATATTGATTCAACCTTATCCATTGTCCTTGCACACTCCCTTTATGCATGCTTCATAATTAGTGGAAAACATGCATTACCATGCTTCTCCTCATTAAAAAATTACTCACATGATAGGAATAGAACCTTATGTCCTTGCTATACTCCTTCATCCTTATCCTTTATTATATTTAGAGTGTACTCTTTCCCATATTTCACCAACTTATAGGCGGTTTTCACATCCATCATGATGCATCTTCTGATCAAATTTCCATGAAATTCCAAGTAGCATTTGAAACACATCCATGTGAAGTATATCACATGAGACTTCATCTTCCTACCTTCTAATCTAGAACTTAACTAGACATTTCTTGGTCACTAACAATTGGTGTCCCTTCTGCAACTAAGATACCTTATATGGATTAGGATTATCAATCCTCCTTAGCCTCAACTTATCCACCATTCTCCCACATAACCAAATTATCACTACTTTTATTATCCAAAATTAATTTGTAGACTTTTCCTCATGATTTTCATGTTATGAAAAAACTCTTCTTCTACTTAGGACCAATATGCTCTTTCACTGGTTTTAACAACAAATGGATTAAACATAAATGCTTCTCCCGTATTTGGTTCTTTTACATAGTCTAATAGATCATATCCATCACCTTTTGTAATTCTTGCACTCACATTACCCCTTATTCCATCATTTTGGGTGTGCAGGCACTCAAAATATCTATGCCCTATTTCCCCACACATATAACACATGTGCCATTGATTCCGTGACCTCTTCTGCGATTAAATTAACGGATCATCTTCCCATTGTAACATTACCTCCTCCTCTACTTTCTCCTTCACTACAAAACATCAAACTTTCCTCACCTTCATGATGCGTCAAATTTCTTATACCACCACCTTGTCCATGAATTTACCCTTTTTTATGGGAAACACTCCACTCCATGCATACAAATTTATCTTCTACATTCAATGCATATTGATAGTTATCCTCAATTAACCACACTTGGATCTTCCCAAACTTGTCTTGAATCAAAATGTGTAATCCATTAAAAAACCTAGAGATTTTATCCATGTCATTCTTCACATGTCTCACTTGAATAGTGAGTCGGTAAAACTCTTTAGTGTAATCCTTCAAAGTGAGCTCCCTTGCTCTCAAATTCTATAACTTTTTAAACAAATCAAGTTGATAATCCATGACCGATAATTTTTTCTTTAACTTTGTAACCATGTCTAGATCTTCTATTTACCTCTTTGCACTCTATTTGTTTGTATATACTCCCACCATAAAGATGCATAACCCTTCAACTTCAAGCAAAAGAATTTGAATTTCTTGGGATCTTCAATGTCTTTATGCTCAAAATAAATTTTGAGTTTTGTAATCTAATAAATTATCTCCCTTGGTTCCAAACAGTTGTAGTAGCTTGAACTATCCAATCTAGGTTTACTCCCCCATCCTACAAATTACGTGTAACAATTTGTTCTCTAGACCTTTGATTTTCAAATCCTCTTCTTCTTCATTCAAATTTGCAGTCTACTCTCCTTCTTAGTCGAGCCCATCTTCACTATGATCCTCCATAATAACACCTCAATATGTTGTGGATTCCATGGCCTCCAAATGGGCTTGTATGTTGTGCATTAACTCGGCCAAACCCCTCAAACATATACTTCAAACTCTAGCATAGATGACATGAAGAAATAGAAACAATAAAACTCCATTCCTAAGAATAATGGCCTTCTCCAAAGTTATGGGATAAATCCACAATAAGTTTGGAATTAGTGAATAAAATAAACATATTTTGACCAATTCTAAATAGCCATTTTCCCACCACTTGTTTATCCACCTATAACATTTAAATTTCATAAATCATTTGTTTATGCACATCTAACATGTATTCAACATTTTTGCTTTCACACTCCTTGTGCTCAAATATTCCATGTCTCTCAACTCTATACAAACTTCGAGACTATGTCCATAAGCAATTCTAAAATGTGTTTTTTTGTACTTGTATTACATATATAACGTATAATTATTATATACAAATTAAATTTTTGGGAAGAGAAAACCCCATTGGTCCAACTTATTTCCCAATAGACATGTCACCAAGTTTACATAAATTCACTCTTAAATTTCCATTTGACCATCCATTTGAGGATGATAAATTGAATTGAATTGCAAATTAGTGTCCAAATTTTGTCACAAAGTCTTTTAGAAATTACCAACAAACTTCAAGTTTTTATAAGATATTATGATCTTCAACAAATTGTGAAATCTCACTACTTCTTGGAAGAACAAATTGAAAAATATTATGAGAATATCACTAGTATTTCTCAACACAAAGCAAGGTGCCATTTTTATAAAACACATCTACAACTACAAAAACTGAATCATTACCCTTTTTTAGCATGAGGCATCCTAATAAAAATCCATGCTTATATCTTCTCAGGGTCTCTGTGGTATAGGAATTTGTCTGTACAATCTAGTGTTATCTTTCCCTAATCTGGCTGAAAAATTAAGAAACCTTGCACACGATTTCTTATAAATGTACTCAGTTTCATCCGAGAATACCTCTCATCAATGTTTTATCCATTCCAAAGTAACAATCTAACCTTCCACTATATTTTATTTTATTACGTTCTCTCTCATTGATCCTTGTGGTATGCAAAACTATTGACCTCTAAATAGTATATCAATTTTCAAAATAAATCCAATCACGTAGTCTTATCCATGACAGTTGTATTCTTGTATGATCTTATACATTTTTTTCTCAGAGTCAAAGCCTATGACTTCCACATACATCTTAACCAAACATTATATGTATTATTCTCTTACAATCTCCAACACAATTATACTTGCCACTTATATGCTTCAACGTAAAAGAATAAATCTGAAGATATCCTTCATATTCCTTTGATTCAAATTACCTTGGCTATTTATAAGATATAGTTCTTAAAGATGCGTGTACATGAAAAAACTCTTTTAGAAGAAAATAATGTCTCCATTTTAAGTGCTTGCACAAATTTATATAACTCTTGATCATGCACAAAGTATTTAATGTTTGTGCCTTTCATCTTATCACTGAAATACACTACACTCTTGTTTGAAAAAAATGCGAATTTCTGTCCCACTAACATCACAATAAACTTAGAACACCTTTTTGAAATACGATAATGATAACAATGGTTATTTTCTTACCTTGTTCTTCAAATATCAAATCCCTTATCAACAACACTTTTTCATTTGAACTCTTTTCTGTTACCCTTCACGGTTTTAGTTATTGATGCATAAATACCATTAAAATTTCTAATGAATTATTGGTATAAAGTAGATTATTCATTAAAACATATAGCTTTAAACACAATCTTTGGTGTGGGCCAGTTCAAAATAACCTTCACCATTATCGGATCCATTCTTGATTCATCTTTGTGTACCATGATTTACCCCAATGAAATAATTTGAGCTTCATAAAATTGCACTTTTTTATGTTGGTCTACAAAATTTCCTCTCTAAATACTAACAAATCTTACCTCAAATGCATAAGATGTTATTCCTTTGTTTGGTTAAAAATTAGAATATCATCTAGATACACAACTACAAATTTACCCAAATACAATTTCAACACTTCATTCACTATTCTTATGAAAATGGTTGGTGCATCTTTCACTCCGAAAGACATGACCAACCATTCGTACAAACCTCCTTTTGTTTTAAATGTGGTATTTAACTCATTAGTTTCACAGATTCAAATATTTGTTCATCATGATTGGGTAGATGTAGGCTAATGGGGGATAAATGGCAGGATTAGTGACTAATTGTTTCCCTATTAAATAACAATACATGAACTTGAAGAGACTTTGAGAGATAACTCCAAGTCAAACATTTTTTTTTGACAACACAAGAAGATAAATTGTGGCATTTTGAATCTAGTTTCTAAATATGTATTTTTTTGCAATACCTAGATGAGATACATATGTAAAATTTACGCATTTCTAATAATGACATAGTAAATTTTTGTGAAAACATAACAAAAATGCATCTGCACGAACACACTTTCTTGGAGAAAGGGATTTAATTTTTTGTTAAGATTCTCAAGAATATTTTAGATATTTTTCAAATAATATAATAATTTAAATAATTATATAAGTCAAGAAAGTAGGAAATAAGAACACAGAAGTGTATGAGCACAACTTTTTGAGTTGAACTTAATAGATTTGATTATTTAAAATGGTAGCCAATGATATATAAATTGTTGAGATATAAGTTTTGTAATACATTGGTTAACCATCATAAAGTTATTAAACTATTAGTAACAATACATAAATTGTTGAGTTTTGGAGTTTAATCGCTTCACTGGCATGCTTTTGCAGACTTGCTGGAATACACAGTAACCGACGTCGGTTTACGAACCACCGTCAGTCACCCATGGATTGGTATCGGTCAGGTTAGGAGGAATCGACATCGGTTAGGGCTAACCGACATTAGTTGCATGTGCATGACTATTATAATTAAGTTGCGGGAATCTTTAGTTGTAAAGTGAGTATAATGGTTGTAATTGCACAACTAAAGTGCCATAAGATTGTAGATGCACATATAAGCATAAAGCTATGGTTTAAAAGGTAGAATTCAATTGAGAATAGAGAGAAGTTTCCTTTGAGAGAAAAAGAGAAATTTGTAGAGAAGAAAATATAAGGACATCCAAGAAGGTTTGGAAGATTGTAAAGCTTCATTGTATTTCCTTTGTGATAATAAATTGGTTGCTTCTTGGTAGATGTAGCCCATACTGGGTGAACCACATCAAATCTTGTATATTGTTTCTTCTTTTTTTATTTTTTGTATTGATTGATTTTTATGCTTGGATATGATTAAATATATTTATACAACTGGGTGTGCTAACCCCAAAAACTATGTATCAGAGCATCTTTATTTGAGGGTTGTGTGTGTGTTGATAGACTTACTCACAAAGGGATTTCTGATTGAGTGGGAACAAAATCAATGGGAGAAGAAGGAAAATTCAGAGTAGATAAATTTGATGACCATGAATATTTATTATGAAAGATGCAAGTGGGAGGATTATTTGTAACAGAAATATTTATACTTATTGTTGGATGAGAAGGAAAGGCCTACAAAGATGACTGATGGAGAATGGAAAATTCTTGATAGAAAGGATCTGGGATCTATAAGATTAAACTTGGACAGCATTTGTACCTTAGAACAATACCGAAGCGGGATCTACGGTAGAGTTGATGAAATATTTAGCAAATCTATATGGAAAAACCTAGTGCTTCAAATAAAGTTTATTTGATGAAAAAATTTGTGTAATTTAAAGATGCAAGAAGGTGGATCTACATCAAATCATTTGAATGATTTATAATCTATTTATAAATCAATTAAAATGAGTTAGTATTCCATTTAAGTATGAATTGAAAGCACTTTTTTTACTATGCTCCTTGTCTAGATAATTGGGATAACTTGGTAATTACTGTTAGTAATACAACATCTACTACTAATGTTTTTAAAGTTTGATGATGTGGTTAGTATAATCTTGAATGAAGAAATACGTAGGAAAAATACAGGAGAATCATCATATAGAAACACTTTAAATGTAGAAAGTAGGGAAAGGCAGAAGGAGAAATCCAAGAGAAATAATAATGGGAAATCAAAGTCTAAGAGTGGCATATCTAATTCTAGAGGTAGAGGTATAATCTGCTGGAATTGTGGAAAGAAAGGTCATGCAAAGAAGGATTGTTGGTTCAAGGAAAACAAAGAGAATGTACCAGAGAAAGGTAAAGAGAAAAATTGTTGGTGCAAAAGAGGTAATGCAAGATGCCCTAATTCTCTCCTTGGATAATAAAATTGAGTCATGGGTTTTAGATTCAGGAGCTTCTTTCCATGCAACCCCTAATAAGGGTTATTTCAGAAATTATGTCCAGGGTAATTTTGGGCATGTTTATTTAGGAGATGATGAACCATGCAATATTACTAGTAGAGGTGAAATTCATCTTAAATTGCACAATGGAAATACATGGATATTGAAATATGTGAGGCATGTTCTAAGCCTTAAAAGAAATCTAATTTCTGCAGGACAATTGTGTGAAATTGGTTGCATGGTTACACTCACATCCGAATCTTGGAAAGTTACCAAGGGATCTCTTGTTGTAGCAAGAGGGTAAGAAGGTAGGATCATTCTATTTGTCTACCTGTATTACTGATTCCTTTTCTCTTCTATCTACTTCAGATTTAGATATAAGCATGTGGCACAATCGGATAGGCCATATGAGTGAAAAAGGAATGCAGATCTTAAAGGCAAAAGGGTAAGTTATCAGATCTGAAACGTGTAGATCTTGATTTCTGTGAGCATTGTATTTTTGGAAAGCAAAAGAGAGTGAGATTTCTCAAAGTTGGGGGCAACAAAGAAGAATCATAAATTGGAGCTTTGTACACTCATATGTGTGGGGGACTAGCCCAGGTAGCTTCTCATGGAGGATCCCAATACTATGTTACTTTCATTGATGATGCCACAAGAAAGGTATGGGTTTATTGTATTAATCATAAATTTGATGTTTTTAAAACTTTTAAAAGATGGAAAGCCCTTGTGGAAAATGAATCGAATTCAAAGTTAAAGTGCCTTAAATTTAAAAATGGTGGTGAGTACTTGCAGCAAGGCTTTTCAATGATTATTGTTTAGTAAATGGAATACGCAGAGAAAGGATGGTTCCTAGAACACCACAGGAGAATGGTGTTGTAGAGAGAATGAACATGACAATCATGGAACGTGCTAGAAGCATGAGGATACATGTTGGATTGCCCTTACAGTTTTGGGCGTAGAAGCAATAGACATGACGGTTTATTTGATTAACCATGGACCTTCAAGTGCACTGAATGGTGGAATACCAAGAAGAAGCTTGGACTGGAAAAGAGGTAGATCTTTCTTTTCTTAGAGTATTTGGCTCAGAAGTTTTTGTGCATATTAATAAGGAAAATAGAAAAGAAACGTGGATGCTAAATCCAAAAGATGTACTTTCATTGGTTATGGCTCTGGTGATTTCGGATTTCGGTTTTGGGATTTAGAAGGTTCTAAGATAATTAGGAGTTGTGATATTGATTGGAATGAAAAGAGAATGTACAAAGATCAAGTTTTTGGTACCCAAAGGTGAACTGGTGGAGAAGTTTGTGGATGAAAATGAACTCTCGGATTCAAAATTAACACCTACAGGTTTACATAGTAATCGATATCGATTTACCCCTTGACCGACATCGGTCCCCTATACCGATGTCGGTTACAGAAGAGACAGACTGACGTCAGTTTAGCTGAACTGACATCGGTAGAAGGTGACCGACATCGGTCACTGTCAGAAGTAGATAAAAATCTACATGATGAGCAGATTGAGCCTCCGACACCCCAAATCTCAGTGAGAAGGTCACAAAGAGGGTAAGTAGACCTCCAGAAATATTTTCACCTTTCCTTGTCTTATTTATTATTGACTAATAGTGGTGAACCAGAAAATCTTTGAACAAGCAAATGAAGGATAAATCCCACAAGCAGTGGGAGCATGACAATGGGTGAGGAGATTGAATCCTTAGAGTATAACCAGGCATGGAATTTGGTTAACTTTCTAGTCGGTAAAAATAGCATTGTAGAACACGTGGGTTTACATGATCAAGGAAGAAGATGTGTGGATAGAAAAGATACAAGGAAAGGCTTGTATTAAAAGGATTTGCACAGAAATTAGGTATTGACTTTGGTGAAAAGAATTTCACCTGTTGTTAAGATGACTTCTACTCGTACTGTATTGAGTTTAGTTGCAATAGAGGATTTACATTTAGAGAAACTTGATGTCAAAATGGACATTTTCTTCATGGTAATTTAGAGGAAGAGATTATTATATAAATCATTCTGCTTGGGTATGAAGTCAAGGGTAAGTATAAACTTGTGTGCAGATTGAAAAAGAGATCCTATATGGGCTCAAGTAATATCCAAGGCAATGGTATATGAGGTTTGATAGTTTGATGCAAGAGCATGGTTATTTGAGATGTGAATCTGACCATTGTGTTTATTTCAAGATGCTTGGAAATGGGAGCTATATTATTTTATTATTATATGTGGATGATATGATTATTGCAGATCTAGTATGCAGGGCATTGGTGAGCTTAAAGAAAATATAGTTCACACATTTTCAATGAAGGATTTGAGAGATACAAAGAGAATCTTTGGCAAGAAAAATTCACAGAGACAGGAAGAACAGGAATTTGTATTTGTCTCAGGAACAATTATATCAATAAGGTGTTGGAAAGGTTTAATTTGAAAAATTCAAAACCTTGTAAGTACACCTATGGTTGGACACTTCAAATTGAGTAAAGATCAAGTGTCCTACATCACACGAGGATGTTGAGTACATGGCACGAGTTCCATATGCTTCATAAGTTGGGAGATTGATGTATGTTATGGTTTGTACCAGACCAGACATTTACACATGCAGTGGGATTTGTGAGAAAATTTATGGCTAATCTAGGTAAAGAGCATTGAAAAGGAGTCCAATGGATTCTCAGGTATTTGAGAGGGACATCTGGCATGCAATTATGCTATGGAGGGTCAGATACTTCTTTACGTGGATATGTGGATTCAGACATGGCTGGTGATTTAGATGGCAGGAGGAGCACCACTGGATATGTTTTCATAGTAGGTGGCATGATAGTTAGCTGGATTTTTAGATTGCAGAAGGTTGTGGCCCTGTCTACTACAGAGGATGAGTATGTTATAACTACAGAAGCTAACAAAGAGATGATATGGATGAGCATGTTCATGGAAGATTTGGGAAAAAGAAAAAGAGGATTACAGATTGTACAGTGATAGTCAAAGTGCTGATTCATCTGGCGAAGAACTCAATGTTTCATTCTAGAACGAAACACATTCAGTTGAGATATCACTTCATATGACAGGTATTGGAGGATGGGAAGCTGAAGTTGGAGAAAATTCATACAAAGGAAAACCTTGCGGATATGCTAACGAAGCCATTGGAAAAGGAGAAGTTGGAGCTACACTCCACTTCTATTAGTCTTCGAGTTTGAGACTTGAAGAGGGAGAAATAGGCCAAAGGAAAGGATCAGAGGATGGAGTTGTATGGTACAATGCAACAATTTATCTCCAAGTGGGAGATTGTTGAGTTGTATGGAGCTTAATCACTTCACTGGCATGCTTTTGCAGACTTGCTGGAATACACAGTAACTGAGCGTCGATTGACGAACCACCGTCGGTCACCCATGGACTAGTATCGGTCAGGACAAGGAGGAACTAACATCGGTTAGGGCTACCTGGCATCGGTTAGGGCTAACCATTGGTTAAGGCATCGGTTAAGGCTAACCGACATCAGTTTCCTATGTGCGTGACTATTATAATTAAGTTGTGGGAATTAGATCTATCTTTAGTTGTAAAGTGAATCTAATGGTTGTAATTGCATAGCTAAAGTGCCCTAAGATTGTAGATGCATATATAAGCATAAAGCTAGGGTTTAGAAGAAATGAATTCAATTGAGAATAGAGAGAAGTTTCCTTTTGAGAGAAAAAGAGAAATTTGTAGAGAAGAAAGTACAAGACATCCAAGAAGGTGTGGAAGATTGCAAATCTTCATTGTATTTCCTCTGTGATAATAAATTGGCTGTTTCTTGGGTGGACATAGCCCACACTGGGTGAACCACGTTAAATCTTGTGTATTGTTTCTTTTTGTTTATTTTCATATTGATTTGTTTTTTATACTTAGATCTGATTAATATATTTGTACAACCGATGTGCTAACCCCAAGATAAATGAATCATAATGAGTTACATTATGTAGAAATTAAGTAATAATTAAAATATTAATTTAATATTTATTTTTTTATTTGCAAAAACTAGAGTCCGCCCTCTACAAATCCATGTAATTTTTAAAAATATATGAATATGAAAAATATTTTGTGCCTACAAAGACCAATAAATTTACTAAATTCTCCAAAAGTGAGGGCATACAAAATGGCCTCTATCAAGTACTACTTGAGATTTCCATTTGTAGAGTTAACACAACGAAACTTACCCAAAAAATAACTTAGATTTCATTCATTTGTAAGCCTTACAACATTTATAATTTATTCCCTCTACACAAGATATTCACAAAAGTTATCAAGGCTTACAGAATTATAGGGATGCTAAATTTCAATTACTTGAATTCCCCAAAGGCTCCCAAGAGTCCCTTAAACATGGCTCTAGGAAAATATTTATATATCTATATTCCCACCTATTTGGAAATTTGAATTCCTTTTATAACTTTTCCTAGATTCTTGATCAAGATTGAATTTTAATTATCGTGTATTGATGATGGCTAACTCCTTTCGATTTGGTAGGTGAGAAAGGTCTATCAAGAAGCTCCATGTAACTGTTGAGCTGAAAATCTGATTTCTTATCTGTACTCTAGAATTTTCTATCATTTTCCTTGTAATTCATGGGCCATCATCCTTATTTTGAGTCTCTTGTGTTATGGCCTTAGAAATATTTGCTCACCTTAAGTAATCAGGTCGCTAGCGTATTGCCCTAATTTTTTTCAAAACTTATGCACTTCTCCTTTTACCCTTCATGTGCATTACTTTCTTCAATTCTTGCACATATTACCATTATTGGAAAAAAAAAATTACATGCAGTTCTTTGATTCTTCCGTGATGCTCCTGCATCAAACACCCTGGGTAAAAAAAAAGTGAGCTCCATATCACGAGTTAGGCTTAGGATTATGGCCAAGCTGACCAAGATCCTTCGCACTTATCCATGTCACATATTATTTCATGTGATACTTCCATTTTACCAAATATTCTTTGTACTCCTTCATGTGCATTTTCTTTATGACCCTTGTGTCTAAGACCATCTCAATCTCTTCAAATTTCTTCTCTAGTATTTTCCTTTTCTAGTCTAAGGCATCTTCAGTCTCTAGTACGTCCTTGTCTAGTTCCTCTGTGCACTTCTCTTAAACCATTTGTGTGATAGCATATCCTTCATGGAACCCATATAAATCTAAAACATTGAATATTGGTGAAATATTTATCTCTTCCAACAACTCTATCTTGTACGCATTTGGCCCTATTTTCTATAACACCTTACATGACCCAAATTTATATACATTTAATTTATTGTAGGTTCCTTTAGGAAATATTCCCTTCCGCAAATGTGCTATCACTCGATATTATTACTTAAATTCCTTGGCTCTACACCTTTCATCTGCACGTTTTTTGTAACCATTGGTTACTTCCTTCTAACTTATTTCCTACTCCTTATGTGGTTCGCACATATACTTGGCATATTCCTCTACTTCTGCGCTACATTTAGATATTACCTCATGAAAGTATGTGATTCCTCTTAGAATTTTTCCATAAATAATTTAGAATGAAGTCACCCATGTGTTTCTATTAATGAAATCATTGTAGGTGAATTTTGTTATGCCAATATCATATCCTATTGTCCTAACTTGTCTCCTACCAAGCTGCATAAGAAATTGTCTAAACTCCTATTCATTGTTTATGTCTACCCATTAGTCTATGGATGGTATGCTGAGCTATAACTCAATATTTTTCCCATATTCTCCCATAAGGTCTTCAAAAAATAACCTAGGAACTTTGTATCCTTTTATGAAACTATGCTAATTAGAAAGCCATGGATTCACACCACCTCCCTAAAGAATAGACATATGATTCCTATCACATCACTTGTATTTTTACATGCAATGAAATGTGCCATCTTCAAGAATCTGTCAACCACCACAAAAATGGAGTCATTTCCCCTCGATATCCTTTGTAATTCTAGTACGAAATCCATGCTGATGTCTTCCCATGACCTCCTTGGTATGGGTAAAGGCTGACATAACCCTGAGTTTTGTTTGTGCCCCTTAGCTAATTGGTAGATTTTGCATTTGTAGAAACCCTAAAAATACATTCCTATTTCTAGAAATTCCTAATTATCCCTATCCTTTACATACTATGCCAAAATTGGTTCTAGAATCCATTCTAGACCACTATCCTTATACATCTCACTAAATTTCACCTACATCCCTTTAGAATTAATTTAATTAATTCTAATCATGCTTAAACTATACTCCTATGTCCTTTGGCTAATTTAAATAAATATTTACTTAATTAAATAGTCAATTACCTACTCACATCCCTCAGCTAATTTAATTAGTTATTTAAAAAAGAAACAAATCTATTTATCTACTCACACTCCACTTTAACTATCATAGTTACCCAAGTTAAACTACCTCACTCCACTCCAATTTTAAAATTCTACAAAGGTGGAAGCAAAAATAATGCATGTACAACCACCTTCTTGAATTAAAACTTATTACCAACCAAAAATTTGTTGCCCCCTTAATGGATATTCAATCCATTCAAACTTCCATAGCCAAATCCAATGGCTATTTCAAGAAAATGTATCCGCAATCTCATTTAGAACCTTGATCCACTCCATAGCCTCTCCTTCCATTATAAATACAAGGCTATATCCTTCACAAATAATCTCTTTGAAGCTTTAAGTAATTGCACCAAACCTCTGCTCTTTTCTCATTCAAAATTGTATACTGAAACAATGTCCATTTGATCACCAACTTGCTCGTATCATTCCTCCTCCATTTGGAAGAAAAATCAGAGCATCCACAATCAATCTGTCTCGAAATCCTACAAGTGTTTAAAACAATTCATCTATCTCATCTTGAGGCTGTAAAAAGATCCTAGAGAAAGGTTTGTAGTATTTTTTTTCCTTGTATACATTCTAGCATGCCCGGTGGGACACCCACACTTTTATTTGTCATTTTTAGATCATTTCTTTTAAAATTGACTTCATTTATGTGTTATTTTTATTATTTAAGACTAAATATCAAAATATAAGAGCATTTGGTGAAGATAATAGGGAAAAATTATCAAAAAACAATCATAATCCTATACTGTCCATCAAATTTTAACCACCTACAGGAAACCTGTGCTAGTGTATCTATCTGTGCTCTAGCATAGCACTTTACGCACTATAGTTACACTTTTTTTTCCTTCCTTGTTCCTTACATGCGCTAATGTTAACCCATTTTTTGTTATCTATTTACAAAAAAATCACTTATAACGTAAGCATGTTCACTTACACACATTAGTTTATGCTAACGTTAAACTCTTTTCTGCTCACTATTTAGAAAAATTTCCTTATTACGCTAACACACCTTAGTACACGCACTAACATATATTGTAATGCTAGAGCACCCTAGTGCACATGATAGTGTATCCTATAATGCTAGCGCACCCTAGTGCACGCGCTAACGTTTTGCCACAATGTTTTCTTGATTTTCTTGATTTTCTGGCATTCTAATCCATTCTAATATTTGTTTTAGATATGTTTTAAATCCTTTTCTTGCAGGTTTACATAACTAATCAATTTAAATGTTTATCTTGCTTTATATTTTCATTTAATCTAATCTTGAAAAACTCCCGCATATGCTCTTTTCTTGCATCCTTTTCAGGTGATCTTAAAAGTTAGAAACATGAGTTTTCCTTTTTGTAGTCTATCATGATTTATCCTCACAAAAACTATGAACTTGTTGTTTGTAGTACCATCTCTACGAAGATTTTTTTTTTTAAAATTCACTATACTAACTGCAGGTGGCCTAGTTCATGAGATCAAGCAAATATTATCACATCCTTTTATTATAATTTATAAAACAATCTTAATTAAACTTCTGAAATGATTTTTTACTTGATCCGCTCTAATTGTGGGAAGTACGTGGCTAGGGGTTAAAAACTCATTCTGAGGAGAGTATATGAAAAATTGTGTTAGCATGCAAATATGCAAAGACTAAGAATCCAAATCAATGCAAAATCCAACACAATAATTCAACTACCTCAGATTGAGCAAGATGGAAAGAGGGAGAAAACAATATACTTGTACTTACCTACAAGTGGAATTATCCTTCTTTGATGATTGGATGTGCTCTTGGATTTCTTGTTAGATTGGATTTTTGCTTCATATTTGATGTGGATGCACTTGGACATCACTTCCCCTTGAATTTTCTTGAAGAATGCTTGATGATTGATAAAGGATTGGATGATGATAGATTGTAGATGCATTATGAATTGATTGAGTGATAAAAATGGAAAAGATTTATTAACTTGTTTACTAGCTTGTTCATTCATTAACTTTCATGGAGGATGAGAGCTGAATTTATAGTTTGTGGGTGGAGGATTGGATGGTTGGGATTAAGCCATGTTGGATTTAGATCAATGGTTGAGAATTGATGAGAGAGATGGAGGATTCTAGAATGGATAATTCTAGAATTTTAGAGAATATTTAAAGGTTTATTTGAATTTTGAAATGGAGGGAAGAAGCTTCCATTGAATTAAATTCAATGGAAGGAGAAGGTTAGAGAGGCTTCTAGATTTAGAAGCTTCTAAATTTAGAGGTGTGAGGATGTGATTAGATTATGATTATATTAGGTTGATTAATAATGATTAGTCATTTGATTACATGGAAAAACTAGTTGTAGGGATGTGTAGGGTAGGTGGTGGGTGAGATGTAGGAATATTAAATTCCTATAAAACATAAATGAATGATTAAAAATAGGATACTAGGATATTAAAGTGATTAATGATAAAATGAGATAAATGATAAATGATGAAAATTTAAATGTGATAAAATGGAATTTTTTAAAGATAAATGATGAAATATTGGAATAAAGGGATTAATGATGAAATTAATAATAATTAATCTTGTCATTAATTATTATAGGAATTCAGATGATGTTGGGGGACAAATTAATCGTTATTTATCATGTCGACATTTTAGATCTATATAAGGAGTACCACAGGAACCCCAAAGTAGTTAGCACCTTGAGGGAACTGGCCAACGAAATGGGTACCCCTATCTACCTGATTAGTATATATGTGAGAAATTAGATCCAAAATTATCCTTAGTTGTGGCCCCAGTTTTATCCTTTGAGTGGAGTCAAATCCAACTTAATGAATCAACGGGGGTAAAGTAAAACCAGTGAATAGAAATAGTTACCGTGTTCACTCGGGTAATTCTTGGCATTTAGGAGAGAGCTATTTTATAGGAATCCTCACTTGACCAAACCAAAATTACTTTTAGTGTAGATATGTGTTTCCTGCTTCCTGTCCATGTGAGTGTATGAGTAATCAAGAAACATGAGACCACATCGAGTATACAAGGGCTTAGTACCTTGGAGATGGAGATGGATGATACAGGGTGCATAAATAAAGCAGATATATGATATCAAGAAGCTAGATCTGCAAAATTTAAACTAGATAAGATTAGAACACAATATGCGGGGGTTTCCCAGATGGTGCCGGTTCCAAGAGGATTTCAACTCCCTTGGAGGATGTCAACCCCCGTGTCAGACAAGATAATAATAGATCGTGAACAGTAGTAAAAATGACAAGCAACTGGAATAACAAGAGTACTCAGCTTATGTCCTGCTATGAAATGAACCGGGCATCAAGATGGCAAGATAAGAGACACTGTCAGAGCTTTCTCCTTCTTCTAACGTCTTCCATCCTGGTCCTTTAAAAATATTCCTCCCTTAAAAAATATTTCCTCTTAGATATGAGACTAAATTTTAGATGATACCCTTAAGTAAAGTAACCTGAGTTAGGGATGTGATGTGATCAATATGGGTCCCTAATTTGACTTATTAGGTGAAATGGGGGACATGATTTGAATGGGGGGTGAAATATTTATAGCTTAGATTATGAATTAAATAATTTGTGAGGTTAGATGAATACCCAGGGTATATGTAAAGTAACCTTTTTTTTAAAAAGAGTCAGGGATGTGATGTGATCAAAGATTGAATGGGTCCCATGAAGGCCATTTGACTTATTTAAGAGAAATAACAAAAAAAGAGTGTCAGATATATGCATTATGAATTAAATAATTTGTGAGAGATGGGGGATGATGCCAAAAATTGAATTATCAAATGGGTCATATGGAGCCCATTGATAATTCAATTTAAGAGAAAGAACTCTTTTTAAAAAAAGAGTGTCAGAGATATGCATTATGAATTAAATAATTTGTGAGAGATGGGGGATGATGCCAAAAATTGAATTATCAAATGGGTCCATATGGAGCCCATTGATAATTCAATTTAAGAGAAAGAACTCTTTTTAAAAAAATAGTGTCAGAGATATGCATTATGAATTAAATAATTTGTGAGAGATGGGGGATGATGCCAAAAATTGAATTATCAAATGGGTCCATATGGAGTCCATTGATAATCAATCAAATAATGTGAACAAATAGATAGGATTTTATTTAATTTAAGATAAAGAGAAGTGGGGATGGAAATTACATGAATATAAGATGTCGGGAGGGCGCTATACCGAAAATAGGTGTCTACATTTGCCCCTTTTTGTTGAGTGGTTTGCGATAGCAAGCCACAAGACAAAAACAAAAAGGGTTAGATGAAAGATGTGTCCGAGGATAGATGAAGACATGACCAAAGGCAAGATGCCCCAGGCAAAAAAGGATCGCAATAAATAAAAAAAAGTATGGCGGTGACTCCAATATCACATCGGTAGAGGACAATTGCAGTCTCAACGGAGACAGATGACAATGTTCTACAGACCAGTGAGTGGGTGAAGACCACTGTAGTATGGATGTAAACCAAGATGACCATTGGGTCATAGGAAAACATCAAAATATGTGCAACTAAATGTGAAAGATGTGCGCAATCCTTTGTCTGTGAGGAATCGTGCAAAAAAATTTCATGCGTCCACAAAAGGGACGTGGATGAAGATAATGATGCCCCAGCATAGGGCATGAGAAGGACACAAAAGTGAGTTATATATATTGATAAGTATATGGATGAAAAGATGCCCCAACATAAGCCATAGATAGAAATAATCATAAAAGTGGACAAGATGAGCAAATAAGATAGAAAGGTGAGATAAAATGCCCTAAAAGGGTAATAAATATGATGACAATCATGTTTCATAGGAAAGATGTATAAGTGTTAGCAAATTAGAAGGTGAAGAAGACAAATGAAGTCTCATTTCTTTGGTAAGTGTGATAGAGATACTTTTGCGACAAAACAAAAGTAGAACAAATATTCAAGGAAGAGAACAAGATTAGATAGGTGATGGCCGTTATGGTATCTTCCAAGACAAAAATGTCAAAAGAAGATGGGAAGAGATTCTTAGAAATGGATATGATGATGTCCTTGAGAGGAATGACGAAGATAAAGGATATGACAGGGTTCTTAAAAAGAGAAGAGATCAATGTGGCAAAGAGAAGAACAAGAACGGTAATGAAAGGGATAGATGGTGATACATAAACGGAGAAACATCGGCATTGACTGTGAATGCCAAATGTAAGGGATGTTGAGAAAGAGAAAAGGGAATAGACAGGAGGATTGGTTGATTATGAGAAGAGCAAGAAAGATTGAATATGAAGGTGATAAGGACATGCAATAGAGGGACGGAGATGGAAGAGGAGAAAATAAAGAGTGAAAGGGGAGGAAGAAGATAACAAAGAAGGATTATAAAGAAGGACAAACAAAGAGAAGACAAGAAAAGAACAGAGCAGAGGATGAAATCATGAAAAAGGGAGAGAGTTATTTAAAATGAAAGATGTGATGAAGATTGGAGCAGAGGAAAATAGAGAGGTAATGGAAAATGAAAGAGATGATAGAGCAAAGAAAATTGAAGGAAACAGATCATAGTGAGGAAATCCAAGGCAAAGAATATGGAACTGACCACATGGAAATGCATGTGGATGATGGGATGATAAAGGAAATGGGATAACACTGAAGAGTCAGGTTTTCAATGGGGAAGTAAGGAGGAAGTGTGAGGTAAAACGAGAAGGAGGATGATAAAGAGGAAGTAAAATAAGATGAAGATCAGAAAGGAGGAGAAGACAACGAAGAAAATTATGCTGAAGGAAGTGAACCAAGAATGAAGATATTTGGTAAAGAGTGGGAAGCATAAGGAATGTAAAGAGAAACTTGAGGGAAGGAATGACATCGATTGGAAAAGAAACGGAGATGCATGAGATGAGGATATGCTGATGACAAGAAAATAGAGAGAAGGTGTATGATGAAGACAGTGAAGAAATTGGCAAGGAAGAATGGAAGATAGAGAGGTGGCGAGGAAAAAGAAAGGATGGGATAGGAGAGGCAATGCCAGTGAATGGATGTTAGGAGAAATCCACCGATAATGATCAGTAGGAAAAGATGGGACAAAAGATAAGACAAGGGAGAAAGTAAATGAAGAACGGGAGGAGGAACACCAATGAAGGGACATTAGGAGAAGTCCTCCGATAATGATCAGAGGACACAGAGGAAGGAAGGAATGAAGATAGAATGGAGGAGGTCAAAGGAAAGGATTCAGGCTGTGCAGAATGGGGATGAGTGATTTTTAGGAGAAGTCCACCGATAATTACTGGTGCGGAAACATGGAAGGATATGATGAAAGAATGTTAGGAGAAGATCAATGACAATGATGTGTAAGTATGGGGGTAGATATGTGGGATAACTCTAGAAGATGGAGTGAAAAGAGTAAAGAAAGGAGGGATAACGATGTGTAGGAAGGTGAAGATGAGGAGAGGATGCAGTGGATGAGAATGAATGAGAGAGAAATGAAGAAACAAGACATGAAATGAACGGAGAAGCAACGGTTAAGTAAGATTACCCAGCGATGGATGATGGAGATGAAAAAGAGACTAGTAGGAAGTGGTGTTTGTGAGAATGAAAGAGGAGGTGAGAGGATGTGATGATGGGGAATGTCGAGAAAATGTAGATGGAGAGAATGTGGGGTAGTGGGGGAGTGCAGGATGACAAATCATGCTTAAGAGAGACTCTTAAGTAAGATCGCCATGCCGCAGGAGGATTTAAGTAAGATCACCAAACCGGCAGTGACGATATGGAAGGAGAAAGACAACATTGTATTGGATGCAGGTGTAGAAGGGTTGATTGGAATAGATGAGTACGATGAGAGGCAGGAATACAGAAGATGAGGAAGAGATGATGGGAGATGGAAAGATCAGATGAGAAACCATTCTTAAGAGAAACTCTTAAGTAAGATTTCCCTACAATGGGGATGGTTAAGTAGGATCACCAAACCAGAGAAGAAGAATAATGATGAAAATACTGAGCAGTGTATACCAAAATGGAACAAGAGATGAAAGGAGGTGATAACAATGTGATAACAAGGAAACAGAGGAGTGTGACATGAATGGATGGAGGAACATATGCAGTGTAGATGGAGAGTGTAAGGGTAATCCTTAACTAGGATGCCCACGTGGTGGTAGTGATGATGCAAGAGTGTTAAGCAGAAAAGGAGGAGTGGAAAGACGTTTGTGGTGGTGATTGTCGTCTGTTGAAAGAGGAAATGGTGGAGAAGCTTCTACAGCGGGAGGATCCAAGGAAGAAGATATACCTTAACTAAGGTTCTTTGGCTATATGGATGGTTAAGCAAGATTGTCAAACTGAAAATAGAAGAGTAAAAGAGAAACTCAAGAGGAAAGACAAGTAAGGTATCTGCATCGTGTGCAAGGGGACAAAAAGGTGAGAAGGATGATGTGGAGACAAATGGTAATGAGTGAACATGGAGAGTGAGGAGCAATGGATCAAAGATGTTGTTGAACATGTTGAGAGATAAGGAGCTACAGGATAATGAACTTGCCTTGAGAAGGGCCCTCAAGTAGGATTCGCAAACTGCAAGGGTGATCAAGTAGAATTCACAAACCGAAGAGTGTATTTGTAAAAACATTCATGGAGATGATGGATAGATATAAAATTCATAGTGTGAAATTTGATGTGATTTTTATAAAAGATGATTTGGATGAGATGAATGGAACATAGCTATAGCAAGGGTGTATAGGGAAACTATGTTTCAAATTGGATTGGAGATAAACAAGAAAAGGCTACCACTCAAAGCATTGCACTTGTATCCAATAGCAGGTGTTAATACATAACCAATGATAGTTAGTTATACCAAAAGATCATGAGGGAAATATGGATGAAGGATGCTCGTAATCCTAATGTTGACATGAAAAAGGGATCAAAGATGTGACTTGTACATAGGAAGAGGGATCTCCAAAGGTGGTGTTCCTTAAGTCTATGCCCCAGCTCTGGGAAAGGGAAAGAGCAATAGCAGAAAGCTGATCAATGCGGGAAGCTTTCGGAAAATGTTGATAAAATTAAGGTTGATCAATGCGGAAAACCTTCCAGATGCCATAATAACAGAGTAGCCATCCTTCAAGGGTATGGTCTACTTTACACATAATATGGATGGTAAGAATAATATGATAGTTGTCCTTCAAGGGATCGGTCTATTTCTTTTGATTTTGCTTGGATTTTGATTTGTATACTTTTTTTTTTTTTGCATGAACAACTATCCTTCAAGGGATCAGTCTGTTTTTTATAACTTTGATTTTGCTTTTGACATACTTGAATTTTAACTTTACATGGGGAGAGCTAGGGATAGCTAAGTAAGCCACTTAAGATGGGATAAGGAATGTACAAGAGACACCCTTGGACCCTTCGCATGGCTGCAATAGGAGAATGAGAAGGTAATGGATGTAATGGTTAAAGGATCACATCAAAGTAGTGAAGGTGGATCGCATAAGTCAGATTATTATAGTGATAAATGGAAGGGGATAAAGATGGTAGAACAATCTAAGGATGTAACTAATTTCTCATTGGTAAATATGCTAACAGTAGATTGGTCACAAGTGCAATGCATTAAGAGGTTACGTCTCTAGTTTTACCACCACGAGAGGGAAGACATTGAAGTTGCAATAAGATGAGATGATAGACAAGTAGGAAATAAAACTAACATATGACCACAATGGTGGATTTAGATGAAAATGAATGATGATGCCCCAAGAGAGACATAAACATAGAAGGACAATCATGGCCTCAAAGGAGGGCTTGATGCAATAAACGGTGTCCCAAAAGAGACACACATATAGCCATAATGGTGGACTTTGAAATAGATGGTGCCCCAGAAGAGACACAAATATAGCCACAATAGTGGACTTCGAGAAAATGGTCCCTCAACGGAAGTCCCTGAATGGACGAACATGGCCTCAAAGGAGGGCTTCAATGAAAAAGATGATACTCCCAAAAGGAGCATAAAAAGAACAAATATGGCCTCAAAGGAGGACTTAGAATGAGATGAGAATTTGGATATAATTAATTTAGATTGAATGGATGTGAATAAGGTAGATAAAACAATGTCAAAGAGTGAAGTCCCCTAGTAACAAGGGAGTTGTACAGACGAGATGCTCAAGGGCGAGGGAAAATTATTTCCCCAATGGGTTAAATGTGAAGGAGGTAAAGGATGTCGAAAGAGTTTAGATGAGATTGTTTTAGATTTGGATGGGGTAAATGATCGGAGACCACAAGTGTGTTTAGTAAGATAAGTGGCATTGATGAACAATGGAGGGCATTCCTTAGGAGGAATGAAATGGGCTGGATGGATATTAAGGGATGATGTGGATGGAGGGATCATGGGAGATCCGATAGATGGGATATGGATTGGATTCAAGGTAGATGGAGAAGGAACTTTCCCCTGAATGAGGAAATCATCTTTCTCAATAAGATTGTGGATGATTGACCAAAAGGCCTTACAATGTTCGATGTCGTGACCTGGGTACAATGATAAGCACAACTACAATTAGGATTGAACCATGATGGCTTGGGACCATATGGATTGAAGGCTTTAATAGGAGGAAGTTTGATGGTAGATGTTCGAGTTAAATGTCAAAAGATGTCTGCGTATGACCCCATTGAAGTGTCATGGGGAAGGTAACTTTTGTGGGTTTTGATAGGATGTCTCAACTTGGAGTTAGGAGAAAAACATAGATGTAGATTGGATGTGTGAATTTTGTGTTTTGGAGGAAAAATCAAATTTGGTTGAAGGATGATATTGTTTGGATGTGGATTGATTATTGCAAGATGTCATAGATGGAAAAATGATCCTGACATGGATGTTGTGGAATTGGATTGTTGAGAAGAGGGAAAACCTGAATGTTTCTGTGGATGTGCAGGGGACTGTCGGGGATGTTTTCCCCAAGCCTTAGACTTTGACCGAGAAGATTTACCTCTAGCAGGGATGAAAATAATTTCAACCAGAGGATCTGATAGCGGTGGTGTGGTTATCAATGGAGAAACTGTTCTAAAACAAGATGAAGACATTAATGAAGATATAGGTGTTTGTATGATGTGATTAATGATATCTATGTGAGACATAGATTGTTTCAATTTTGGCATGGGAAGAGTTGATTTTTTAGAGGGAGAAGGTAAAACATCTTTATTTGATCGAGGTGGATGTGTTGGTACAGTAGGTGATTCAAAAGGTATCTTGGGTAAGGTTGCAGATCGAGAGGATTTGGTTGGTGTGATAGGAGGATTGGGTAAAGAATATTGGGGTAGACTAGGTGTTGTGGCCATGGGCAAGGTTGTCAAGGTAGAGATAGGTGGACTTGTTGATATGATAGGTATAGGGGTAGCTGGGATAGATAAAGATGTAGGCACTTTTGGAATATGTGGAGATGTGAGTGATGTGATAACCGATGGAGCAGACCTTATGGGTAAGGGTAATGTAGTAGAACTGAGTTTTGTTGGGATGGTTGTGAGTAATGTAGATGTAGTAACAGGTGTATTTGATGAAGATGCCAGTGAATGAATAGGTGTGAGGGATGTAGGGATATGTGTGGATACGAGTGGGGCTGAAACGGGTGCTAAGGATGAATCTAATGTGGTAGATTGGGGTGTATTTGAAGCGGCGGAAATGGATGATATAGTTGAATTTGATGTGGATGTGGTAAGGACAGAGAAGGTGCAAGTTCAGGACATGTAGTGAAATTTGATGTAGGTGTGGCAGGTTCTAAATAAGAGGTGGGAATGGTGTCTACCATGGGAACATGTGGAGTTGGTGATGAGATAAGATCTTGATTGGCAGTGTCAACCATGCAAGCGTTTGATAGTTGAGATGTAAAGGGGGTGACATGATTTGTTGGCGGTTGATTAGTTTGTGCAGTGGAGGTGTCAATTTGGATATCACCTTGATTTACAAGTTGTTGGACATGATCTTTGAAGGAATGACATCTCTCAATGTCATGACCTTGGACTCGATGATATTTACAAAAGTGGGCTTCGTGATACCAAATAGGCTTGGCTTGCGAGTTGTTCTACGGGTCGTATGGGAGGCAGTTGGATAAAGTTTACGCTCATCAACTTATCAAATATAGAACTGTATGATTCTCCTAAAGGAGTGTAGTTGGGATGTTGATTGAGGAGATCATTGTTGAGACCATGTGTTTGGTGTAGATGGGGATGAGGGTTCAATGACCACAGTGTTGGCCGCAGTCTTGAACTCATCATTATGTGTGAATGGTTTAGTGGATTCAATTTTTGATTTAGTTGAACTTAATTTAAGATGACCCTGCTCAATGGCACAGGTTTCGAGCTTGCGAGCCATTGTGAAAGCTTCATCAAAGGTTTGGAATGATTGGATCTGCAAAGTGGATGATATATGTTTGGCACATGAACGCGAGAATATGTCAATGAGTTCGTTTGCGGGATAGTGAAGGATAGTTGGTTTATAACAACATGCCATCATGCGATGAAGTTGGCGATGGACTCATTTTCATACTGTCAAATGGTATATAGATCAGCGATAGTGGTCTTGCGTGCGATATTGGTAGAAAAGTGTTCTAAGAACAACTGTGCAAGTTGAGTAAAAGAGAATAAGGAATGTCGTGGGATACTGTGGTACCATTCCAACGTGGGACCAGACAAAGACATGGGGAAAGTGCGAAGAAGTAAATCATGATCATGCGCAATAAGACAACATGCATGTTTAAATGCGAGGAGATGTTGTTGGGGATCTTCTTTATTGTTGAACTTATTAAATGTAGGAAGTTTCCAATGAGGGGGATAGGGTTTGATTGGAATCTGATGGATGAATTGGTTCGTTACAGATGTGTTCATAGGATAAGGTGTTCTTGGGTGGTACTAGTAAGGGTTTCTAAACTGGCTAACCGATTTATTAAGGCGTGAATTAAATCACTCGAGGTGTTGTAAGATTGAGATTGGATTGGCTGTGTGGTTTGAAAAGTAGTTTGATAAGGCAAATAATGTGTTTGTGGGTGTGTGGGTAGTTGAGGAAGCGTCTGATAAAGTGGTTGATAAGTTTGTGGATAGGACATTTGTGGAATGGTTTGATAAGACAATTGATTAATTTGTGGATATGTGGGTGTTTGGGGAGTTGTTTGGTAAGGATGAACATGTGTCATGGGTTGAGATTGTTGCATAGGTTGACTTTGAATAATAGGAATATGGTGTGTTCATTGAAGCTGGGTAGGTTGTTGTGGTAGATGATAAGTAGGGATATGAGTGTTAAGGGGTTGAGACTGTTGGAGCATAGGATGGGTAGGAATGTAGGTATTCAAAGGCCGAGATTGTTTGATGGGCATACTAGTGGTGGATGAAATAGAATTGACAAAAAGGGATGTGGGTGGAATGTGATCCACCAATTGAGGAGATTGGGAGGATTTAGAGATTATAGGATATTTTTGGAGTAAGAAGTCATATATGGGGTTAGGAGGAGATTCAGATGTATCTAGAGGAGCAGGAGATGGTGGTACGATTGATTTAGGAAGACTGGCTTGACAAGGGATAGGAGGGTTGGTGTCAAGGTGGGGAGAATTTTGTATGACATGGTTCTCATGAGGTGAGACCATGGAGACTGGAGATTGGAGTGACTGACGGCATGGTTTTGAAGTTTAGAATCCTGTTGAGTAAGATCATCAGAGGAAGTAACTATCATTAGATAGAGTAGATTGTTTGTTTTGTCTCGATTTGGGAGAGAGTGACAATAGGTGTGAAGTAAAGAAACATCTGTTTATGTATGTTGTTGACAAATAAATCAAGTAAAATGTTTTTTAGCCTCATGATTAATTTAGAGGATGTGAACAGAAAAGAAAAGTAAGTAATGAGGTTCCTAAAGGAGTCTAAGGCTGGTTTCAGGTAGTTATGGATTGGGAGATGTTTGAGATGGTTGTCTGTTGGGTGTTTAAGTCCCAATTGATTAACCAGGTGAGAGGAATGTTTTGATGTGTTAATTATGTTTGTGCAGTCTCAGGCAGTGTGTGATAAGTGAAATGCAGAGGGTTAAATCCTTTACTTAAGCTATGTGATCAGGCAGGATGCAGAAGGTTCATTTTAGACCAAAATGAAATGTGATATTCGATGCAGACAGTCACTCAGAAAAGAGAAAGTTAAATGTAGAAAAGAGAAAATAGGGAAAAATGAGGAATACCTGGAGAGTCACTTTTCCTGTTATTTAAGTGTACTGTGATGATGGTGTATTTTAGAAAGCGCCAGTTAGTGGCCTGGAATGCCCAGGTACCCTAAAATGACACCGTCTAGAGTTGCAGATGATGCTATAAGGTCGAGTAAAATTATTTTGTGTTGTGTGTTTGATTTACAACATTGGTCTTTAACAGCGTTTAATGGTTGTCAAGGTCGTGTAGACATTACCTGTTAGAAGTAAATAAAATAATTAATTCATGTAGATGACAGGATAAGAAAAGCAATATAAATTTTACAAATGACCTGTCGTCGTAAATAAAAGAAATTTAATAACTAATCAAGTTAATTATATTGCAAAAAATTTCTAGTTTATTGTTCCTATTTGGGTGAAACAAAGGTAACCTAAGTGTAATGACACAACTTAAGCCAATACCACTTAAACTATCGTTATGTATAATACATTAAAGGAAGCAATAACTGAGTTTCTAAAAGAATAAACTAATAATAAAGAATAATAAAATAATTGTTGCTAACTAAATTAAACTAACTAAATAATATCAACCTAATAAAAATTTAATAGATACTAAGGTAAATAAGAATGAACTATGACATTAAAAATAATGATCCCAACTTAATAAAATGATATGACTAAATAAGAAATAATAAAATGTTAAACATGATAAACTATAGCTACCAAAACAATATAAATGTGTATGTTGCATTTATTTGTATAGTGAACCTACCTATAAGAATGATAAAGTGAATTAAATTATTGGTGGGTCATACCACACAATAATCAACCGACAAGATTTGACAATGATGTGATGATCTATAAAATGGGAAGGACAAGGAAATGAGGAGAATATCTTATCAAACCTTTTTATTGAGAAAAAAATATACACTTTAGGTATGCCCAAGGTGGTCCTACTACACATGGACACAAACTTTTTACATGTGATGACATAAAGCGATTCACATTTCAATATTGAACGGGACATATACGAGTAACTATGGTGTTGACATTCTAATGTGAATTACATTTCAATAATTGAATGGCATTTTTTTTATAATTTAATTCAATGTTATTTCATAATGTTTTTAATTAACTTTTTATTATTAAATAAATCAATATTGTCTATTATGTTTTAAAATAAATAACTATAGATTATTATATTTTAAACAAGTAACCATAGATTAGTATGCTTTGAAATGTGAGATTTATACATAATTAGAAATTAAGATCTAGATGAATATATAGACATATTTTGTTAGGTCAAAGCAAAGGCCATTGAAAGGAAAAAATTTTTTTATATCTATTATACAACTGAGATCACAAATAAAAGCAAGACAATAAGATTAGTTTCCGGATTTGTTCCCCATGCGAGTAGAACCTAACATATGATTTTTTTTATTTGAGTATGATTATGTATTTAATAATAAAACTAAACTTGAAACTAAATACCAAGCCGGTTAAACACAAGAAGAGTACTTACCTTAAAGGTGACACAAACCTCTGATACGGATGAAGATAACACCAAATCTTGCAAAAACGTGAGTCCACAAGATGAAATATTTATCACAGATATTTGAAAACTATGACACATGAGAACTGGTATGTTTATAATACCTACACAAGATGAATAAAGGAACAAGACAAATGAAACGACCAGATCTTGGATCTGGTCCCACCGGGCATGCCAAATGTTGATCTGCATTTCCTGCTTCCTGTCCAGGTGAGTGTACGAGTAATCAAGAAACACGAGACCACGTCGAGTATACAAGGGCTTAGTACCTTGGAGATGGAGATGGATGATACAGGCGTAAAGAAAGTAGATGCATGATATCAAGAAGCTAGATCTACAAAACTAAACCAGATAAGATTAGAACACAATATGCGGGGGTTGCCCGGACAGTGCTGGTTCCAAGAGGATTTCAACTCCCTTGGAGGATGTCAACCCCCATGTCAGACAAGATAATAATAGATCGTGAACAGTAGTAAAAAAATGAAAAGTAACTGAAATAACAAGAATACTCAGCTTATGTCGTGCTATGAAATGAAGCCAGGGCATCAAGATGGAAAACATAAGAGACAATTGTCAGAATCTTTCTTCTAAGTCTTCAATCCTGGGTCCTTTAAAAATATCCCTCAAATATGGGGGAACCTCCATTTTATAGCTTAGATATGAGACTCTCCTTAAAAAATATAGTAAAGTAACCTGAGTCTAGGGATGTGATGTGATCAAAATATATTTTAATTTGACTTATTAAAAATGGGGGATATGATTCTGAATGGGGGTGAAATAATCTCCCTCTCTTAAATATGGGGGAAAAAACCCCATATTTATAGCTTAGATATGAGACTAAACTATCAGGTTAGATGATACCCAGGGTATAGAGAAAGTAACCTGAGTTAGGGATGTGATGTGATCAATAATTTGTGGGTCCCATAATTTGACTTATTAGGGTCAAAGTGGGGGACATGATTTGAATGGGGGTGAAGATAAAGATTCATTTTAAAAAAAAGGTGTCAGATGGGTGCATTATGAATTAAATAATTTGTGAGAGATGGGGAATGATACCAAAAATTGAATTATCAAATGGGTCCATATGGAGCCCATTGATAATTCAATTTAAGAGAAAGAACTCTTTTTAAAAAAAAGAGTGTCGGAGATATGCATTATGAATTAAATAATTTGTGAGAGATGGGGGATGATGCCAAAAATTGAATTATCAAATGGGTCCATATGGAGTCCATTGATAATCAATCAAATAATGTGAAAAAATAGATAGGATTTTATTTAATTTAAGATAAAGAGAAGCGGGGATGGAAATTGCGTGAATATAAGATGTTGGTAGGGCCCTATACCGAAAATAGGTGTAAACTTTAATATTCACTTTATCAAGGTCAAGTGCAATCACCATTTCATTTTTAAAGTATAACATTCACTTTGTTAGACTCTAAGAAATTGCCTTATCATTTCCCAAAGTCTTTTATTTTAAGATTCACGTTGTTAAACTCTAAGTACTTTCCTATTCTACGTCTAATAATTTAACATTCAATTTGTTAACTTTAGGAACTCTCATTTCTTAACTCTTCTATCTTAGCATTCACTTTGTTAGGAGTTGATTAATCAATCTTATTTCCTAAGTCTCTTCTCTTAACATTCACTTTGTTAAGATTTGAGTAATCAACCTTTGTTTCTCACATCTCCTATCTTCACATTCACTTTGTTGAGATTTGGACAATTGATCTTCATTATTAAATCTCTTATTTCAAAATTCATTTTGTTGACATTTGATTCATCCTTTTTCATTTCCAAATTATCTTATTTCAACATTCATTTTTTTGACATTCGAGTCATGCTTTTTCATTTCCAAAATCTCTTATTTAAATATTCACTTTGTTGTTATTCAAGTAATCCCCTTTCATTTCTAAACCTCTTATTTTCAACATTTACTTTTGTTGAAATTTGAGCAACCCGTTTTCATATCCATAAGCTATCATTTTAAAATTCACTTTGTTGAAGTTTGAGCAAGTACTTTCATCTCTAGTATTTTTATTTTGAAATTCACTTTGTCATAAGTCTAAGCACATTTTTTTCATCACTATAGCTTGATCAATCAATTCAATTTCCTAGTCTTATATTTTGGCATTAAAATTTCCAAACGTTAAGCACATCTATTTGACCACTACCCTTTATATCTTGGCATTCACTTTGTCAATGTATAAGCACATCAAACAAGTTTCCACGTTATCATTATTTAATATAAAATGGTGGGAAAAAGATAGAAAAATTACGAGCCCTTCAGAAGAAAGGATAACAATCCTTTCCACATTAGTTCTGATGAGTAGGAAGAAGAAAACCAACAAAACAACGCTTCCTCAAAAGAACAAGACAACCTTGAGGGAATTTTACAAAAAAATAAAGATCAATTTCCTCTCAGTATCCTTGAAATGGGAAAAAAAATTCCTTCTAATTTTGATGACAAGAATTTACAGAAAATGCAAATCCAACCCGAATAAAATAAGAACACCCAACCCAAATCCAATAAGAATAACGAGGTCGGATCAAGAAAACCAAATGATTATAACAAAGGGAAGTCTAGTGATTCCGTGACTGCATAAAATTAGGCATTTGTATACAAAAATCAATAAGATGTATAAACAGTTAGCTTCAATGGCCTCCAGGATCACTAATGATGTGAATTATAAAGAAACACAGACTAAAACAAAAACATAAACAATGAAAAATAAACTTAACAATGCTTCAAATATTCGTCAAAATGATTCACCATTCACAAAGGAATGGAAAACCATGAAGGATACATTATTCGTAACAAAAAAAAAGAAAACAATTCAATTTCGAGGAGATGTGCCCTTATTCATTCGATCAGGACATTTTGTTCTTATCTTCTCCTAAATGTTTCGAAGTTCCATAATTTGGCAAGTATAAAGGCAAAAAAGACCCTCGTGAACATGTCAAAGAATTCTTTATGTCTTGTCATGAGGTATCCTATAATGATGTATATTTTTTGTTGTTATTTCCAAAAAGCTTAGGAGGACAAGCCCTCCTGAATGGTTGCATCTCCTGAATGGTTTCGATCACAATATTTGTTGACTTATTTGAAATTTTTTTAAAAAAATTCTCCTATAATATTGATATAGAGATTATAATGATGGACTTGTGTAATGCTAAGAAAAAAATAAATGAAAACCTTGCACATTTCTTACAACAATGACAAGGGATCACAAGTCAATTTCCTTTCTTAATTATAGAGAAAAAAGTAATTAGTATCTTCATAACTAGATGCATCGTATCACAAACTTTTAAGAAGTTATTGAGAAGAGAACGCGAATATAAAATAGCCTTATTGCAAAAGGGCTTATTAAAATTCCTTCCAAGGACCACACCAACAATAATAACAATAATCATTCACATGACAAACCCAATTTTATAAATCGAAATCAAAATTTATTTAATGATGGTGTAACTGATAACTGTAATGTACAAAACGTTCAATATAATTAAGAAAAACAATCTAAATCAAATTAAGCCATCATTGTGCCAAGTAAAGAAAATACTCCTCCTCATGATGATAAGCAAAGACAATTTATAGCATTAGAAGAGATCATTTCAAGTGTATTACAAAAAATGGTGAGTGCCAATATGGTCACTTACCTCATTACAAAACATTTCGTAGAATGAGAACCAAAATTGTTGTCATGCATTTTTGTTAGCCCAAAAATTCAAACTTTTAAGCATGATAACTAAGCCTATAATGCAAAATTTACTTCAAAGTCTCCTTGGACCCCTCTCCTAGACAATTTTCCTTCTTTTTTCGTGATCATCCCAACTTTTTAACAATCATGTGGATTTTTTTTGAAATTATGTGACAAGGTAAAAAATTCCATTCAGTGAAGAAAAACTGAAGACTATTTCTCCGGAAGGCTTAGAAAGACCAATTTTGGCCATCTCAAGGAATGTGTGCATCCTCTGGGAAGGTTTAAAAGGCTCATAATTAACTGGAGGTGGTATTGGAGAGACAATAATATTTTGGAAGTGGTTTTGGAATATTTGGTGGTTTAGGGATATATTGTGCAAAAGCGTGTTTTTAAGGTGTAAGGAGTGAGTGGTGAAAATTTGAGCCTAAAATTATTCAGATGATTCCTAGATCTTTGTAAGGAATTAGAATGAAAAAAATTATTCATTGGAAATATTAAGGAATTCTATACATGGTGGAATCATCACATTTTTTCCAAGACCTAAGTGCTTCTCAAGGAAGCTCAATCTTTTTAGGAACACCCTGTTGTTCCGAAGAAAAAGGAGCCATATTTTGGAGATGAAAGAAAAATAAGGTTCTGAAACATATTCCATTGATCTTTAAATCTTATTTGGAGTCAAATTCATATACAATTTCATGTTAAAAGACCTCTCCAAGCTCTAGGAATCGTGTTTTCAAGTCCTCTCTCGTGCGAGGTGTGTTTCCCTTACTTAGCCAGATTTTGAAGTGCCACATATCATATTCTTTCTCCATGGCTAAATTTTATGTCTCTCTTGTCCCTTTCCTAAATGAATAGATAGGATAAAAAAATTCTCCCAAGATCAAGCCCCCCTTGGTCCTTCATGTGACCCTCCTCATCTCGACGAAGTGCTTAACTGGTTAAGCTCATTCCCCAAGCCTGCACTAAATAATGCCAAGTGGAACCATATTTCTAAAAGTGAATTTTATTGTCCCTATTGTCCCTTTTTCTAAGGGTACACCAAAATTTTCCTATGAGAAATCCCTTTTTGAGGTTCTTCATATGACCGTCACTCAACTCATGGGTGCTCAAGCTATTTTCCTAATCTTTCTCACATTACACAGTAGGATGCCAAGTGTCAGCATCTCTCTCAAATCACATTTCCCCCATATTTTACATTTTTCCAAGGGGATATAGGGGATGAAAAAATTCTTCCATGAGCAAACCATCAAACCCTAGTTTCAAACACACTCAAGCTTCACTCACCCATGATCAAACTACAGTCACCACGAAGGTATGAAAACAAAGTAAACTCATTTTAAGATATCTCCTCTACATTTTTCATCCATCATCCAATTATTTACCTTAAAAAATTCAAATGACATCATAACACAACATCCATGCTGCCCAACATGTTCCAGACAAGCCATGACTATAAAAATAGAGCTTTTCTCATAACTTGCTAACTAGAAAACTGATTGTACTAAGATTTTCATTGATTTTTCTCATTCCAAACACCTTTTTTGATAAAAAAAATTATGTAAAATATATGATTCCCTAGTTTTCTATAGAAAAAAACCTTAAACCCTTCATCCCAAAAGTTGTCTTTTTTATTTGAAAGAGTTCTATGGGCAGAACATAAGGAAATTGAAGCACAGGATCACAGTGCAGAGTTGAATCCAACAATGAAGTTTTCATCACAAGCTGACACTGGTATGATAAATTTATAAAAATACATATGCTATGTAAAATCACATGATAAAAATAGTAAACCTCTCAAAATTACAAGCTCTAATCACTTAGAACATTCAGAAATAGTGCAAAACAACAAGCAAAGGAAAACAAACAATTTTCTCAAAGTACAGGTTCCAAAAAAAACAACTTATTAAAATAGAAACTTGCTAAAAATGATAAAGAATCATCAATGGAGGTGAATTGAGTGTGCCAAGATATTCAAAAGATAAAATTTGAGAAAAACTGAATTTTTTTTATCATTTTTTCGTTGTAGAAAGTTGCAGTTGGATTTGTTTTCACTCATCTCACTAATTTTTGACATCCTCACATGGTTGTAAAGTTTCCTCACAGATCAAATGAGAAAATCCACCCTCCACAAGGATCCTAAAGCATCATTTTGATCACAATTGTGTCAAAGAGAAAGGAAAATCATATTGAGGCACATCGGGAAAAATTCAGGGACATTGTGCAATTGGAAAGAATTTGAAAAGAGTTAAGAGCACCATCAAAATTCAAATCCATCAAAGTAGGTCATCGTAACTCATCGTGAAAGTTGGAAACATCGTGTCTCAAATCCATTATATTCTCTCTAAAAATAAAATCAAAGTGATCTAGTCAGGTCATCTGAGTATTCAAGCCATCCATGTTTCATAACAGTGTTCTTAAACACTTAATCAAACACATGGTAGTGTGGTCAATCCTAAAAGGTTCAAACATTGCAAGTGAAACCAAGGGCCATCGAATATGAGCCTTTAAGGAGGAAGATAATGAAAAGAGGACACACAACGGTTCCATATTTCAAAAATATTCATATGAAGGTAAAACTCATCATAGATCCCATAGAGCCTCTTGAGTCAAGAAAAAGTGATCCATTACAGCCTCCATCTCTTTAGGGACATCTAAGTATGTCTTCCCCAATGGCGGAACTTTCCCACAATGAACAAGATGTGATTCTACATCAAGCTCCTGCAATAACTCATGTGACCGACATCATGTGTACTCTTGAAGAACCATTCCTGTGGATTCAAGAATTGTTCGAAAGTGAACAAAAAATAACACATCAAGCTACTATGCCCGACCTTGGAGCTAAAAAAAAAAACCTTGAGATCCAGGAGGTGGAAGAAGGCCCAGATAACCTGCCGCTTTGTTAGTGGTTCCTCAAGAAACCAATATGTAAAATTTGCTGGGCTAAAGAATATAAAGCCTGTCGATACAAGATAACTCCATTGGACTATGAGTTGATCCACATCTCATTGGGTCAAGATTTATATGAGGGTGAATCTTATTTGTTAAATGAATCCTCTTCCTGCCTTATTACTCAAAACAAAGAATAAAAATATACAATTGAGCAATTGGAGGAACATGTGAAAACCTTCAGTGCTTACATTCAACCTTTCTTGGAGCCAATTTCAACATCTCCTCTTCCCGTGGAAGAAATTCATTCAATCAGTAGCTTTGAACCTAATGTGATCAAGTAAACACAAAGTTATATGATGCAAGCGAAGGCTAACAAGAGATGGATCAAGAAGATCATCGAGAAAGGGAGAAATTGTTCCCAGAGGTTCTCTTTTTGCTCAAGAATATTCTCACCACTTTTTCAGAAGTGAAGAAAGTAAGGGAAAAGTTTGAAAAAGAAAAGATTCACTTAGATGAGGTGCTTCCCCTTGTATTCGAGATGAGATTCCTCAAATCTCATACCCTTGTGAGCAAAAATGTGTTCACATCAGCTATTGATAATTTGTCTTTAGTTTGGGTCTGCATCATGGATGCTAGATATGGTATGATTGAAGATGCCATCTCCAAACTTGAATTTAGTGGGTAAAGTGATTTTTATATTTTGAATGAGGTTTGTAAATGTTTTTAGTGTCTTGGGTTCCCTCCACTCACTGATAATTCATCATCAAAAGAACTCATTCTTTCCTTATTGGAATTGGTCAAGAAATAAGTAGGCAATTCTATTTCTTGCATACACTCACACCAGATTGTATCCAACACACTAAACTATAAAGTGTCGAAAGCAGGGGGTTATAATATTGTGTTGGTTGTGTTGCTTGTTTTTCTTTTCTGAATTCCTTCGTTCTCTCTCTTCAATATAAATGCACTTTCAATTTCTTTTCTTACGCCATTCAAATTCTTCAAATGGAGATAAAAAAATGATAATAAAACTAAGGGATAAAGGGTTATTTCACATCACCATGGGAGTTGAGAATGAACCTGATGATGTGCCTACAAAATCTAAGTGGTTGAATCGTATTGAAAAAGCCTTAGTTATAATTTGTATGTCTATTTATCTTGACTTTCTCTTCCACATTGAGTTGTCTGAAACACCTAATACTACATGGAAAATGTTAGATGAAATACTTAGACAACACGATGACATGAGAGTGCATGAGTTGAAAAATGAACTACTAGGATTAAATCCTAGTGACTTTGAAAACATGTATGTTGTTAAAGGAATGTAAAGTGGAGAAGAAAGATTCCCAATTGATCTTGTCGATTCTCTCTAAGTTATGTCCCGAATACTCCATCTTTGTGTCAACTTTTCATGCTATGAAAGCCACTCTGGGAAGTGCTTGGAATATGCCCTCATTTGATTTTTTTTGTCCCAACTCATTTGAGAACATGAAAAACTCATTCAAATGGTGTCTTTCAAGTCCAAGTCACATGCCCTTGTAGTAAGTACTACAAAGGGAAAGAAAACTAAAAAGAAGAAATAATAAAAGGACCAACCTAAGAAGGAAACAAGGACCAATCAAGCCAAACCCAAATCTAACATGAACACTTTGACTTCTGAGCCTAAAGTGAAGAAAGAAAAGTATAAGTGTTCCTATTGCAAGAAGATTAGTCATGAAGAGCATCAATGTATGAGAAAATAAATTGATCACCTTACTCATTTACTTGATAAAAATCAGATAGGTGTTCCCGAGTCTATCAAACACAATGCTCCGAAAGCTCGAGTCTTCAACTCAAAAAGAGTCTAAATATGATAAGAAGAAATAAAAAGACCTTGTAGATCGAGTTTCTCCTTCATTGACGTGGGTTATAGATCCTAGTGCCTCACACCACATGGATTCTTATCATGTTGAGTTCTCCAACATCAAACCTTGTGGCATGTCCCAAATGACATTGGGTTATGACATGAAAATGTCTATTGCTGGTAGTGGATCGATAGAGATGGATGAGGGAACATTTAACCAAGTGTTGAGTGTTCTTGGTCTCTCTACCAATATCCTATCGGTTTACCAAATCAATCACCTTGGTGAAGGAATGCGAGTGGAATTCGGTCCTAACTGTGATTATTCGTGAGCTTCAAAATGACACTATAATGGCTTAGGGAAAGGTAGATCACCATTCATGGTTGTATATCTTTTCCCACTTTACTTCTGATTTGATGCCCACTGTTTTGCTCACTCATGTAGATGAGTTTAGTAAGCTATGACATGAGCGGTTTCAGGAATCTAAATTTTTCGTTACCTTGAACAATTGAGCGAAAATGAAATGGTCAATGGGTTACCCCGCGTCAGATTTTCTAAGGGTATTTGTGAGGGTTGTGCCCTTGGGAAGCACCCTGAAAAGAGTTTTGACAAAGGAAAATCCTAGAGAGTTACTCGTCTTTTGGATCTTATTTATAGTGACATCTCTGACCCGTTTTTGTCTCCTTCGTTTACTAGAGCTCTTTATATACTTATCTTCATTGATGAATATTCGTAATATACTTGGGTATATTTTCTTAAGCTTAAGTCTAAAGTCTTGAAACATTTTCAGGACTTTAAGAATCTTTATGAGAAATAGGAGGAACGTTCTATCAAGGTTCTTCGAACTGACAATGGAGGTGAGTATGTGAGCAATAGGTTTGAGGATTTTTGTACTTCTGAAGGGATTGCTTTGCATTGTATAGTTTCTTACAAATCTTCGCAAAATAGAGTTACGGAAAGAAATAACCAAACGCTTAAGGAGATGACCACTTATATGGTTCACTCGAAGTCCCTTCGTCCGTAGTATTGGGCCGAAGCAGTGAATTGTGCTTGTTAAATTTATAATTATGTTCCACACAAGGAAATAAGAGGGATGACACCCTTTGAAGCCTGGTTTGGACACAAGCTTGATGTTGAGCACTTTCAAGTCTTTAGATCCAAGGCTATGGCTCGGATTCCCAAGAAGAAACATAAGTCTTTGGAACCACAATCCAAACCTTGTATCTTTGTTAGGTATCCTGATGGCGTGAAGGGATATCGATTGTTGAACCCTACTACTCATAAGATTTATATTGAGAGAAGTGTGAAATTTGATGAGTCTTCTTCAACTTATACTTCTCTACCTTATGAGGTTCTTATGCTTTCTAATTATGAATCCAAATATTTTGATGATGATTTTGTTGAGCATGATCCTCATCCTCTTGATCCTGCTATGCATTCCAACCATTATGCTTCGAAAGCTTCCAATTTTGACGGTAGTATTCAGTGGAACCTTGTTCCTTCTTAATCGAGTGAAGAATCTTCCGACACTGAGCCTGATACTCCTAGTCCTTGTTTGGCTAGGAAATTTTTTTAGGGTGCTAGAGAGTGGATGAGCATATCCTTCAGACATGAGGTAGACTCGCTCAGAGTTTATTGGACCTCACTCCTTCTTCACCTCTGCTTCTAACCCTCAATCTTTCCAAAGGGCTTCTGGTATTCCTGAGTGGGATTCTGCCATGGATCAGGAGCATTCTTCACTCATGAAGAACAATGCTTGGGATCTCACCCCTCTTCCGAAAGGAAGAAAAATCATTATGTGTAAGTGGATGTTCTGAACAAAGTATGGAGCAGATGGAGATGTCGAAAATTTTAAATCGCGACTAGTAGCTAAGGGTTTCTCCCAAGTAGTTGGGTTGATTACAAGAATTTTTTTTGCTCAATTTTTGAAGATGACTTCTATTCAAATGACCATTGCCATCATTGTGGTTAATAGATGGAAAGTCCATCAAATGGATGTTAAGAGTTTCTTCCTTCATGGGGACATAGAGGAAGATGTTTACATGGAACAACCTCTTGGTTATTTCCATGATCCCTCCCTCATTTTTAAGTTAAAGAACTCTCTCTATGGCTTTAAACAAGCCCCTCTAGCTTGGTATGCCAAGATGGACTCCTTTCTACTTACATTAGGGTTCACTCAGTGTCACTCTGATCCAAATATTTATATTCTGAGGTAAGATGAATCCATACTCATACTTGTTTTTTATGTTTATGACTTGTTGATGATGGGAAGTTCTTCTTCTATTATTGATACTATGAAGATTGATTTATCAAACAAGTTTTCCATGACTGGCTTAATATTACTTCATTACTTTCTTAGGATTTATATTTCACAATCTAACTCAGGTATTGTGATTTCAAATCCTAATTATTCTCTTGATTTGCTTGCTCAGTTTAATATGTCTAATTTTAATCCTTCTCCTACGCCTTTCCTATCTAGGGTTAAGCTTGTTTTTTATCGCTCTACTCCCTTGTTAATGGTACCCTCTATCAACAGTTGGTGGGGAGCTTGATTTACCTTACTCACACGTGTCTGGATCTATCATATTTCATTGGGATCATGTCCAGATTCATGTAGGAGCCACATGAACTGCATTGGAAATAAGATAAGTGGATCCTTCACTATGTTCACAATACTTACATAGATGAAAACTACTATTGTAGACACCAATTTTTGGTATAACGCCCCTCCATCATCTCACATTCATTTAAATCTCACTCTCACTTTTCTTTTTCTGAAATTTAAATGATTCTCATCCATTTATTCACCCAAATTTAATTAATTATTAAATGGGCTCCATATAAACTCATTTAATAATTGAATTTTTGCATCTCTCACAAATTATTCAATTCATACGCAATAATACACCCATATGACACTCCACTCTTAATTTCAAATAATGGAATATTTTATTTCACCTAACCATGTCAATCATCTTTCCCACTCTATATCACATCCTATCTTTTTAACCATAAGTCAAATTGTGAGCCCTGCTGAATCACATCATCTCTTTTAATCAAGGTCACTTTACCCAATCTTGAGTATATTTTAACCTGCAATCTAACCTCACCATTAGGCTATAAATATGGGCTTTCCCCCCTCTGGGAAGTTAAGTTAGAAAATATGGGAAAATGTTGTTTTGAATTCTAAGCTTCTTGTTTATCATTATATCCTCATGATGTCCTTGTAACGACATTGTAATCCCCACAATAATATTCTCATGATTTATTAGTTCACGTAGCATGGTTCTTGTTGCACATTGTGTTTGGATCAAATCAAGAACACCATCTACATACCCACAATGTCAGGTTCCATTGTTCATCATCTTGTATGTTATCTATTTATCTTGTATTTTATCATTATTCCTAATCACACGGGGGTTGACAGCCACCGAGGAAGTTAACGCTTCTCGGGTCTACTTTGTTAGGACACCCCCACATAAAAATCTCTAATCGATATTTCTTTAGTGTCTATGAGCTACAAGTTTTTTGAGATCGCAACAAGGAGTTCGACATCGACTCTACGCCCGTATCGTCCATCACCATATTCAATGTACTAAGCCCTTGCATACTAGACGTTGTTTTGTGTTTAGTGATTTCTCGTACACTAATCTAGACAGGAAACAAAAAACTCCGATCAACAACTATCTAGGAGGAGTGGATATTGACTTGGTTAGGTTTACTGATTCTGATTGGGCCGGTGATTTAGATAATCGGAAATCTACCTCAGGCTATAGTTTTTCTCTTGGTTGGGGTCCTTTTAATTAGTCCAGCAAGAAGAAAAACACAATTGCTATATCTTCTATAGAGGCATAGTACAGAGGAGTAGTTAACGCTGCCACAAAATTTGTTTGGTTACAAGGTATTTTGAAAGAGTTTGGTATTCACTATCGACGACCTACTATCATCTGTTACGATAACATGAGCACCATCTTGATTTGTCAAAATCCTATTCAACATTAGAGGACAAAGCACATTGAGATAAATATACATTTCATTCAAGAGTTGATCCATGATGACATCATCGATTTACAATACTGTCAGACATTTGATATGGTTGCAGACATTTTTACCAAACCCTTCACTGAGGAAAAGTACATCTTCACTTACGATATCTTCTTGGGTTGAGGTCTTCTACAATAGACCATCTTCTTCAGGATTTCTAATTCTATGCTCTTCTTCTAGAAATATTGAAGGCCTTTGTCTCTTTTTATGTTGTTTAGGGAGTATTTTGTCTCTTATAAGTGGATGTTTTCCCTTAGGGGTTTTCCTCCATTACTTGACATTCTTATTATACATGGGTACCTCATCAGGCGTAGTTAGTGGGACCCATTATTCTTTTCTTCTTCTTTCAGGAAGTTGTTGTTTATACATGGGTACCTTATCAGGCTTAGTAGCCGGGCCCCATTGACACATATTTCTTAGTTGTCTAGGAGAATTCTCTTTCAGTTATGACTTTCCATGATCTCTACCTCATCTTTGATGAAGGGGGTGTTGGTGTATATGACTAGACTTGTCGTCATTCGACATCTTGTCCACCTAGTTGGTTAGTCATCTCACTTAGTGAGAATAGGTCATAGGGTTGTGTACACGTGTCATCCATAGGAGTTACACAACACTCCTATATGTACCCCTTCATTTTGATTTATGAGCATGTCAAACACTCCACTGTCTTTTTCATACTTGATTTTCCTTATGATTTGTGCTCTTGCTAAATACAAATCGTTCCCATCTCCATTGGAAGTGCAACCCTCTTTGATGTGCACGAGGATCCAACATTGATCCTCACGGAAAAATCTGATACATATAGTGCAACAAGTAGAGTGCATGCGAAGGGGAATGTGAAAAGGTGAACTAAAGAGAGGGTGGATAATGGAAGATGAAAGAAATGGGTTCTGGATAATCATGGGAAATTTACACCTATGACTAAGGATATGGAAAATTTGGAAAAAAATAGCAATGTAGTCACACTTGTGACTAAGAGGGAAAATTTGGAAATTGAGTGAGATTTGGGAATAATGTAAATTTTGTGAAAATGTCTTGGATGATAATAACAATCATAGATTTCCCATATATATTTGAATGTGGATGATATGTGTGATGTGGTTGGAGGGAAGGTGTTGTTTTTGGTATTTTGTTGTTTTAAATGTAAAATACAAGTATGATGTGAAACATATGATTTGGATCTTATCACTCCAATAAGGTGCACCTTCCAATATAATGTTATACCAATATACCAAGCCTCTCAATATAGACACCCTTATGATATACCTTTTAGTATGTGGAAGAATATTCCCCTCTCGATATATGTGACTATATGTGAGAATGTCATTAAAGCACGTGAGAGTAGGATGGTACAAGGTACTTTAACAATACATAAAATGGACTCATTAGATCAATGAAACCAATTTATGAGGAATACCTTATACATAATCCAATGGTGTTCCAAAATTTTGGGGTCCATACCTAAGAATATTAATAGTGGGAAATGGGGAAATGGAAGTATATACATGTCCTTATACTCCCCAAAAATTTATAGGGATGATGTCACATACACCATTGTTGCAACTATATTAGAAGAAAAGTGCAACATTTAAACATGATGAATTTACCCATAAACATGACCCAAAAGAAATATTAATATTGAAAACATTACGAGGCCAAAGGCCTTGTGATGTGCACAACAAGAAAGTAAATAAGAATCACACAAAAGTCACACTTACGATTATCCTGCAACTATTTTTTTTATTTTTTTGGAAGAAAAAATGGAAGACATTTTCACTCGCAAGTCTCTTGTAACTAGTTTTTTGTTTTGGCAATATGTAAGAGAAAATGTTATATTTACAACAAATAAATTCTATAAAAATTAAAATTAAAGGAAAGGAATGCAAACCATAATGATCAATGATGTTAGATCTAGAGATTGGAAGCTTAACCTAGAACCAACTCTCCCAATGCGGTTGCCAAAATGTACGTCTAGATACTAAGCCACCATGTAGAATGTTATATATTATGTAAATCAAATCAAATCACTTTACTAAATAAAGAGGGCTTACGGTGCTTCCATTGTATATGTGACAAACATGATAAGGTTATTTCAATGAATAAATTAGGTTAAATATTCCAAAATATGTGATCATAATACTTAAAAAAATGTTAGTTTGTTGTTGTGGTTAGAGGACTTGCCTTGATTAGATCCCTATCATTTTCAAGGATGATAAAAGGAACATGTAAGACATGAAATGATAAATGAAATGGTATACCTGTTCAAGGGCCCAAGGGGACTAAGTCGTGGTGTAAAGTTTTATCGTGGTAGATTGTTGATCATTGATGGTGTGTTCACCGAATAGAATTTTTTGTTAGTTAAAGCTTAGTCGCTTGCATGATTACAAATCATTTGCAATCCAGTTGTAGGCATGAATGAAAACACTATTGAAAATTTGAAATCCAACTGTTCAACAAGCTTTGTGGTGTCTTAGTGGTCTTCTTTTTCCTTTGGCGTTACTTGCAAAAACATTTTCCAACAATAACAAAAGTTCTCAAAGAGCCTTAGGGGTGAAGTTGGGGGGTGAGTGTTACTTTATAGTTTTTAGGTGCATAGAATATTGGGATGGATATGAGTGCAATGTACATAGGAAGGTGAGATGATAAGGGTCCATCGTTCATTGGAGATGCAAATGAGTAAGTGATGTGTATAGAGGGATTTGACAAGATTAAATGTTAGTGGGTGAGGATAACCAAGTGGGTGACATGTCTTAAATCAACCTTATTTTTTATTTTTAAGTATTTTGTGGGAATATTTGATTTTTATAGATTATTGTTGTTTTATAATGTTTTTGAATTTTTAGCTCAGGAGACCTTGTGCACAATGTGCATTTTTTATGTCGATAAGGTTAATGTAAGTACAAACAATGAACAATTAAGTCATCCACATTTTTACCAAAAATATAGGAAAAACTAGAATTGCTTGAAATCTATTTTTTAAATCTTATGGAAACTAGAACTCTTAATGTTGAAGGTGTTACGTTTGTCCAGATCTTGTCAAATTTCCTTCTTGTTGTGCATGTAATAAATGATATTAAATGCATCTCTTATTTACTTGTCAATAAGGATCTGTGTAGATTCACAACTATGAGTTAAACTTTTAATGCAATTCAACATGATATAAAATTGGAAACTATGAAACTAATGATTTATGCAAGGATACTAACCTCATTTAGAATATCATTCAAATTTTGGTCCATGGAATTTATGAAAGGATGTTTTGCTTTTGTAACTAAGTCATGTAGTTAATTTTATTGATTCTCACAATCATCCCTGCCTACCATGAGAAGAAACACCAAACATATGAATACCATGTAATAATGTTCTTATTGCGTAACCTAAAATCCAAAATGTGAGATTACCATAATTTAAACCCAATCATGTATTTGTGTTGAGTAATGGAGGCTTCTAGGAATTTAATAAAGACGACCATATCCTTTTACACTTGCAACTTTGTCTAATATATGTACAATGTGGTTACAATAAAGAAGAGTGAAATAGTTGTCTTGAAATATTTGTAGCTATTCATAGGAATTATATGGACATCATTATGGTTGATAACTAATTTATTAAGAGATTCGTGAATAATATTTATTTACAAACAACATTAACTAAACTACGAAAAGTGAACGACTTTAGGATTGGTTTGAAATAAATCGTTATAACAATGTATGTAGACTATATTATTAGATTCCTCATATAATAAAAGTTAACAATATATTGAATCAATGTTCCATCCTATTACTAATACATGTTATTTTAAGTTTTAAAAACACAATTTTATTAAAGCCAAAATCCCCATATTTCATTGATTTACAAAATTTTATGCATTTAACTTAAAAATAATTTATTTATTGTACTTAGTCTAGTCAATAGAATACCATTTCTTTAATTTCCAATTGAGATGCAATAAAAGATTCACGATTAGAGTCTTTCTTTTAACAAAATTTAGAAATATTTCTATATTGAAATGAATGTGCTTGTATATGAATTATTGTTGAAAAATGTTATAAACTATGTCCACTCATTCCAATTAGTTCATCAAAATATTAAAAACTTGTACTCAATAATATGAAAACATCACGTTACTCGACATCTGTTTAACTCATTTCTACGCTCTAAGATTTATTGCTAATACATGTAATTTTAAATTTTAAAAAACAAAATTTTATAGAAGCCAAGTTCCCAATATTTGATTGATTTAAAAAGTTGTATGCAAGCAACTTAAAATCCATTTAATTATTGTATTTAGTTAGTCACTAAAATAGCATTCACTTTAACCTCCAATTGAAATGCAATAAAAGATTCATGATGAGAGTCAGTCTTTTAACAAAACTTGGGAATATTTCTATATTGAAATGAATTTGTGTTTGGAGATGAATTATTGTTGAAAAATATTATAAATTATTTCTACCCATTCCAATTATTTCACCAAAATATTAAAAACTTGTACTCGATAACATGAAAACATTCTGTTACTCCACATCTGTTTCCAACTCATTTCTATGCTCTAAGTTACGAAAACTAGAAATCATGAATTATTATCATTAATACCATCATGTTTCTTAATGTAACTTTTGGAGGGAAATGAACCAACTATTTGATTAACAATTGAAAGAATTAGATATTTAATTAATAGGTGGTTATGAGTGGTGGCCCAAATCATGGGTTCAAATTTTATGATTTACCTACAACATGTATTAGGACTGAGTGTATGTTACTCCAAATAAGATTGATCCATATTACTCGCCTTATATTAAAGCTTTCCTCTTCGAAACTCCAATTCATTAAATATTTACTAATCCCCGAATTATTAAAAAAAAATCAATTTAAAAACTAAGACACTTATACTAAGAGGCCATTTTTGAGTGCCTAAGATGAGTACTCTTATGATTTATATATTCGTGGTGGGATAAATCATATTGTCCACAAAGACTTAACATGATTTATGCTTAGCGTGTATCGATTATTCCCTTTTTATCATGCTGGTTGAACTCCAAATACTTCTAGGGCAAGATAGATAGAATCTATCATTTCATAGAATATGTCATTTGTGTCTCTGTAATGTCTAGCTTTATAGAAAGCGAAGTACATAAGTTGAGAGCATGTGCATGATGAAGACAATTGAAATAATATAAAAGAACCATTATTAGCTTGTGCCAATACTCATTATCATATTATTATTTTAATTTCAATTTGATTATATAAATGGATTCTTTTAATTCGGAAACCCCATGTGAGCTTTGTGCTCCTCTATAGTTTTTAACAGTAACCTTCACATTCTAGAACTAAACAAGTTGTTATCAATTTATTTTATGATATTAAAATAGGCAATAGCATGTGAGAAGCTCTATTTAATAAATAACACATGTTTTACCTCTAATGATAATATGGAGCTTTAGCAATAAATTTAGTGAGTTTGGTATTGTTGGTATTTCTTTGCTTACGTGGAGCTACTTGTTCAGATCTTTGAGAGTGCTTAAAAAAACTTCAAAATAATTATTAAATCCAAGAAATGATGAAAAAGTCATCAATTTAAATATGCCGAAAATAATTTAAAATAAAATTTTAAATATCCAAACAAGAATTGAATTTGTAACCTCATACTTAACTAACATACCTATCTTATAAAAATATATGTAAAATATGCAGAGAGGTAAAGTGTTTTTTCCTTATGTAATTAATGAAGTGCAGCAAGAAAAATGGTGTACAAAATAAAATTCACCAAAGTGGAGTAAGTTTTGTCTTTTTTAATTTAGGAGTACAAAATAAAAATTCATCCCAATTTTAATTTACTTATTTATGGGTACAAAATAAAATTCATTGGAGTTTTTATTTACGGGTACAAAATAAAATTCATTAGATATGTATCTGTTTTTATTTTCAAGAGGAAATAATTAATTTTCACACAACATTAGACTCTTTCACTCTATATATACAATTATAGACGCCTCTATTTAAGTGATTAAAAATTTAATAAGAAAAATTGGTTATGTGCATTGTTTTCAATGGACAAACACTAAGAAGTAAATACATTCTTTCAGTTATGAGTTTAGTTGATTAGATTATGGATATATTGTGGATTACCAAATTTGATTTTAAATGTTGATCAAAAGTTTTAAGAGAGTTTTTACAAAACAAGTGCATGTAGTCACTAGTTCATGTCTATAATTTATTTTTTATATATATTTTTTGTTATAAAATAATTTAGATGTTTGTGCTAATTGGTTGAATATGTGCATATTTTGTAATTGGATTGTATTTTACATATTTTTCCTAATTTAACTATAAAATACTTACAAATTTTAAAAACTAGCATCTATTTACATATTTGAAATACGTCAGTTAATTTTATGTATGTATGTGTAATATATCGATATACAAAAATATTTAAAAAACTATTAGAATAATAAAGGGTTTTCCTTTTAATTTGTGTTAGTTTTGTATTGATAATCTTGATTTGCGAATTTAAAAAAATAATATTTAAAAAGTATCACTCTTTGATTAATTGTTTGGGCATATGTGGCCATTACATTTAAATTTAGTTTTTATTTTAACCCAATTGTTTTGTGAATATTAATATTGTGTAAAAGGGGGTATACGGTTTTGGGATATAGATAAAAAATAAAGAAACTTTTAAAGGAAAGAGAATTATATTATTACTAATTTAGTAAGGGTAAGGGTTTTGAAGTAGCTAGTAGAATGTCATCCATACATGTAAAAGAGTGGAAAATTAAGAAGAAGAAATAACAATTTGTACATAAAAATTATTAATGTTAATTGATATATGATAATTCATTTTAAAAAAATGTTTATGAAGAAAAAGTTCCAAGTATACCTGTTGACAATTTTTACCCCCTCCCCCTATGGGCAAAATTGCCCAACAGGGTCCTAGGGTAGTCTGGAGCTCCCAAGTGAGCCCCATAGGATGTAAAACAAGTTGTAGGTGATTCCTTGAGTCTAACAGAGCAATTGCAAGTGTTTTGGAACATTTAGAAAGTATTCGGGCTAAATCAGGCCATTCAGGGCCACCCCGGGATCACAGTCCCATTACAGTGAAAAATGGCATCTACCCCCCAAAAATGGTAAAAATAGCTCATGATGGAAAAATTTAACATAATGGGGTTCTAGGCACTCTTTTCCCTTGTCTCCATCAAAATTTTTGAAAAGGCCCCAAAATCAAGCTCCAAAGATTCAAAAAACCCCATTTTGACCCCATAGGGCCAACCGAGTTAGAAAGCAGCTCGTCAAGCTGAGAGACCATTGTGTGATGGTGAGTTGAAAAGGTAACTCACTGAGTAGCTCGACAAGCTACTCGGCGAGATGAGTCAGAAGGAGCTCAGTGGAGAGCTATGTGAGCTCGTCAAGCTTGCGACAGGGTATTGGCCAGTCGAACCAAGCTCATCATCGCATTGAAGCTAGAAGTATAGTGATCAACGTCAGATGGTGGCACATTGATGCAAAATGGAAGGTGACCTCTTTCGAATCACATCGAGATCGCAAGTGAGGGCCGAATGGGCCGAGCTCCCTGAGCTCGACCAAGGGTGGCATCACAAAAGCGATGGTTAAAAGACCTGGCTCGTTAAAATGGAAGGGCCGACTTGGCCATAGAACGAGGAAAAGGCTCAAAGGTTAAATAATGCAAAAGGATAGGATTGGCTCAATCGAGCTTGAAATGATTTGGGGCCTGGTGCAAACAGATAATTCAATTGACGAGTCAGGTGGAATACATGGGAGCTCATTCAAATCTCGGTGAGTCAAGCCAAATACAGAGAAAATAGGAGCATAAATTCAGCCATGAGAGCTCATGTTTCGGGCTTGAGCTGAGAAAGTCAATAAAGTAGGCCGAGCACATTGCAGAGGAGTTCGGGAAATGAAGAAGCCCCGAAGTTTGAAATTCAAACTTCAGAGGTGGGGTCATTCGGAGGTAGGCCAAAGAGAAATTCGGGGACTCGACGAAAAGAAGCATGAAAAATGAGCAGAAGGTCTGAAACCTAAAGTCTGAAATTCAGATTTCGGGGTTTCAGAGGTTTCATGAGCTCAGAAGTGATGAATAGTGCCACACGGGGAGGAGAAAATTTTGAAACCCGAAGTATGAAATTTAGAATTTGGGCTTTCAAGAGTTCGGAGTTGGCAATAGGGTCGAGTGGATGAACGAGCTGGAAATCCTGAAACCTGAATCCCTGAAATCTTGAAACCAGAACCCCCGAAAAGACAAAGGTCTGAAACCCGAAGTCTGAATTTTGGACTTCGGAGTTTCGGCATTTCAAAACATTGAAGCCCCAACGCCACGCAACATGATTTCAGAATCTGAGCTCCGAAGCCCAAATTTTAGACTTCAGAGGTTCAACATTTCAAAACCTTCGAGTCGTCTCGCTGGATGAACAATGTAGCGACCTCCGAAGTTAAAATGCTCGAAGCTCCGAATCCCAAAATTTTGAAATTTCATATTTCAAAGGGTGCGATGCAGGTTCGGAGTCCGAAAAGGAAAATTAACCATTGGCATTTATTGCGGTATGACACCCTCATCTTCAGATGGTCATAAATTTTGACTGGGAGCTCAGATTTGCATGAAATCAGACTTTTTGGAAATCTCTCAGTGTCCTCTACACAATGAAAGATTTTCTTAATTTTAGTGAGAATAAGTATTCCAAAATGGGGAAATACAGTACGCCATTTTAGAGGAATGCTTCTAGGTTTCTCACATACCAAAATAATGATGTATGAGCTTCCTTTCTTCTCCAACAAGACCACGTACATGGAGGCATGGTTTTTGTAGTGGTAACTGTACGTACCCAAAATTGTAAGGGTACTATGCTACCAGAATGATGTTACACATGCCCCAATGATGATACAGGTCTCCTCACAAGGTGTTCGGGATTCGTAAAAGCTCTCCAAGTGTACGTTAACATCCCGCATGCCCCGCTTAGCCTCTGCATGCTTTGTTTTGCTCTTTTCCCCTCTTTTCCTTTGCATTTTTGTCTTTTGTGACGAAACCGCAGCCCTGTCTGGGCGGCGGTCCTGTAACCGCCCCCTTGCTTAGGGTGGCGGTCCTTCACGCATTTTCCAGCACGCTTTTCTGATCGCGGCTCGCTTAAATTTTCAAATTTTACCAACTTTCTCATCCATTTTTGCTTGTATTTATGATTTTGGTTCCCTGGAATAGTGTTTCTTCATTGTTTATAGTAAAAGAGTCCTAGTTGGAGTTACCTTTGGGTGAATGGAAATTCTATAAATAGCTTGTTTGATTACAAGAAAATGGCCCCTCAAAACTACCTCTCATCCTCTCATTTCAATAGTTCAGTCTTTCAGTTATTGTTTAGGAATTCAATAGTTTTCATTTGTTGCATGCATAGTTAGTCTTATTTTGTTGTTTAGAAGCCACATGATCTTCTTATTCTAGTGTCATTACTGTTTCATACAATCAATTGAGCTAGGATAGTTTCATTTTTAGTCTGAAGCCATTAGAGTTGCAGTTTTTGTTCGTCAAGGAGGATAGTTTCAGGTTCTGGATGTTTTGTGTTGCGTGACTCGCAATAAATCCTTCTAGGAATTGCATAAGCCAAGCTTTGTTCTCTTGCGCTATCCCTCTCCTACTCGCATTGTATTCAGTCTACATCCAAAGTTGCCATTGTTCCAATACCTACTTCTGTTGACGCTAGCATTACACACTTTTCTGGATTCACGTGAGCATGAAGGAATGAGGAGACCACACTGAGGGGACAAAGCCACACACAATTGGATTCACCACTGTTCCACAAAATCCAGGTTCAAGCTATCAAAGTTCTAGTTAAAACATATCAAATAGAGTAGCGAATCATTTCATTTCAGTTAATCTCACTTTCGATATTGCCGGGGAAGCTGTGGGGATTGATAGTTTCTGAGAAACTATGATTCATTCCTCACTTCTGAGGTAAGATCGGGGGTCTTTCAAGTAGATTAGATTAGTTATTTGGTTATTCATAATAGATTCACAACTGCACATGCAGGTAGCTATACTCGGTTACTTTGTTTGTTTTAAATTCTGTTATTAGCTTAGTTGTCGTTTTCTAGATATTAAATAGTTGTTATCTTAATTCTGTTAAATACTCTATCAAAAATACAAAAATCAAGAATTTATATATGCTATGGATATACTTTACATAATTATTTTACTTTGCTTTAGTTAGATTTATATTGTTTCTTTTGTACGACAATCATGGGACTTAGGGAGCCCAGAGAATACGTATTCGAGCCAATCGTGCCTCAACCCAATCTTGTTGCATTAATAACTGACATAGACCAAAATCTCAGAATTCAGGTCTTCCGAACAACAACAGACCTACAAGAAATCAGTTCACAGTTAAGAGGATTAAACATAGAAGACGACAAAGCGCATACATTTTGGTCAAACCAGTCAAACTACAGATTGCCCTAATAAATATCCGCATGACTGTAGAAGGTCTTGTAAGAGAGAAAACGTTCGGTTGTGATCCTTTGGTCCCACAACTAGATACAAGAGACATCCTCACTGACATAGACACTGACTTAAGAATTCAAGTTGCCAAAACGCCTATAAGGTACTTTGAGAAGATTGCTCAACTTTTAGTTCTAAACATAGAGGCCGAAAAGGCATACGACTATTGGATATTAGGGATTAGGGATTGATTCTGCACATGACCATAGGATGTCCGCAACAACCATGAACCTACGGTTGTGATCCATAGGTCCCACAACCCAACGGGCCCACAGGTCAATCAGACGTTGATGCTGATTTATGTACATTAGTATTCAGATCCTCTCCACTTCCACCAATCATTATCGCACAACTATCCTCACTAGACATATCAGCTAATCAAGCTAAAGATTTCTAGACTAGACCAAAGAATCACCCATAGAATCCACCACACATCCATCATCCATTCCTTTATGACCCTATCGGGGAATATCTACGAAGCACCCATAGGTCATTTTCAAGGTATTCCACAACCTATAGATTGGATCACATCAGAGCTTGATATTGATTGGAGCCTTCGAGTAGTCATCCTCGCTGAACGATCTATCATGCCAGTTCAGGTTAGGAGGGCCTTCTTTGCCTTAGATTTGCAGATTCCATTAGTGCGCGTCGAAGACATAAGATTGCTTAACCTGTTTGTCTGCACCCCACGTATATTCCATCCCCACCGGCTATCTCGGCACGACCTTGGGAGGTCGGGTGCAAGGAAGAGTTACTCGTAGATTCCCATGTTCGCTTGTCACTTTTCAATCGTACAATAACCATCATTGTTGCAGGTGATTTTAATGCATTTTGGGTGGTTGAAGCAAGATCTGGAATTCCTTTCTCTCCCTTCTCTCATTCTTCCTATATATTGTAAGGAGGGGATCATTTCAAAAGGTTGGATAATCTTATTTTGCACCCTCCCTTCTTCTCTTGTCTGTAAGTGAATTTGTGGAGTTCAAACCTCCCATTCAAGCTATAATGCAAATTAGTGCCTCTTGGATATTGTAATGCATTGTCAAATCGGTGGAGCAATAATATAAGTATATGGATGAATTTCAACCCTCTCTTGTGTTCATTGCATTCTCCTAATCTCTCATTACAATTTTTGTTAAATGTGCATCTTAAATTGTGTTTCATATTTAATGGTCTGTGTTTAATGGTGAATGAATTCATAACAATTGGTTGACTTTTGGTGTGTATTCATCCCCTTCAAACTTATTAGTTTTCATCTCCATGCAAAGCAGGTGTTCAACATTCCTTATTGGTGCATCACCTCCAGTAGATTAGTTTATTTTTCTTGCATCTTCTTACCCTTGTCTCCTTGGCAAAATTTAGGAAAGGATTTAGATTAGTTTTCTACAAATTGGTGAGTGGTGATAAATACAAGAATAGGAAGTCGACCTTTCTCCGAAGAGCTTTCACGATTGTAAATTCCCACACTTTGGGAAAAGCTCCATGTTATGCAATTACAATGACAGTTTCACTCATTCGAGTTGCAACGATTAAGGGTGTTGTGATTCCGCATCAACAATACCCCCACATATTTGTGTGATATAACATGTAAACATGTATTTGACTACCATGACATCATCATCTCTCGATCTACATCGAATGAAAAGAATTGAAAATAATTTTTTTTAAATCCAATCAACAACTAAATAAATGCAATTTTAAGCAATCATAGAATAAAAATATGCTACTCTAAACTTTGAAACATAAGAAATTCTACGCAAAAAATAATACAAGCTAGTGATTGGTTTGAAGTGTGAAGTTATAATAACTAGGAGACAATGATTGCAATAGTTTAAATCCTTCATCATGAACTATTTTTTTCTTGTTCATATAATGGATTGCGAAAGTTTTAAGTATTAAATAAATATTAGTTTTTTTAGAATTTAAAGTGTATGTTTAAGTATTTCAAGGCGATCTCTACCATTAATCATTAATTTGATGACATTTAATAAAACATGAGAAAACAATATCATAAGGTTAATGGCTACCATTTAAAATAACTAAATTATAATTACATTAACAACGATTATGGACATTGTCTTAAAATAATTTACACACACACACATGTGCATGTGCACACATGCGCTAACACACACACACACACATGCACACACACATCGACCCACTCACCCACTACATAAGCCAGAAAATCTACACTTAAATCGTTATCAAAGTGGTCAACAAAATTGAATGGGTTGTAATCCAACTAATAAGGCTCATGGTTGGTAAAACCCATCCTAAATCATCGACCAAGTTATAAATGGTGGACTACCCCTTATTGAAGCTCTTTAGATGACGAGCCTTTGATTTAGATGTATGCTTACTCAACAACTGTAATCTGCTACATGTAATCCAAAACATAACAAAAGATGCACTCAATAAACTTCAAAAATTGTAATATAAAAGTATGGGTTATAAAACTTATTAAAGTTGGGTCACATATATGTATCATAAAAATGATTCCTCATATATCAAATTATGAAATTGATGACTTGTCTAAGTTCTCACTTCTAAATATGAGATGAAGAAGTCGAAGGAGGCATCCCATACCCTCTCTCCTCTTGCTAAAACCATAGTTTTAGGGTTTTTCCTGGAAGAACGTGACTCTAAGGGTGCAAAATGTCAGAGAAGGCACGAAGGGTCCCTGCAACTCCTCTAGAAAATCACATGGCTTTTCAATTATGTTTTTGGTTTCCACCTTTATTCTTTCACCTCTAGTTTTACTTGGTTTGGATTGTGAGGTGGTAGTAATGTTGCTCTTGGATGTTGTGGATGGTGTGGTGGTCTCTTCCGAAGGTCACAGGGTACAAGGATTTGGTGTTTGGGTTTGAAGGAGTCTCAATGACATAAAATTTGATTGGTTGTGGTGCTCTATTTCAGTTCTACTTCAGTGCTTTCATTATGTCTGGTTCTGCTTTTGGTGGCGGAAGTGATTTTTGGTGGTAGTTGTGGTTTCTTGTGTAGTGGCGACTGCTTGGTGGCAACAGTGCAAGGTTTATATCTACGTTTGTTTTTTTTCCTTTGGATATGTGATTTTGGCACTAAACTCTTCTATGATAACTCTCCTAAGTTTTGTCTCTTGTAAAGTTCCCCTTTCAACCTTTGTTGCCCTAGCTTGGAGTTTGTGTTTTTGCGCTAGGATTTTTTTTGTTTGTTACTTGTTGAGATTCACCCAACCAACAAGAGAATTCTAAGTATTGGTTGTTTTGCTTGCTAAGCTTTCATCCCAATTAACAAGTTAATTTATGTGTAATTTTGATTATAACCCCATATATATATAATTTACCCCTAATAAATCTCCAAATCTAGAAGAAGGCCATATCCATCCTTTCAGGGGTTAAATTTGATGACCACCTATGCCTATCGGACAATTTTTGGATGATGACAATTCTTCAAAAATATAAAATTGTGTTACTCATACCAACTATTTTATATTTATTTAATTATCTTTAATATAAATTTATACAATTTACATACAAATCTATAGAAAAAAATGACAATTACATTTTAAATATACAAGTCATATGACAATTATTTCGAATATTTACCAGTATTTTTACGACTAAAATCACAAAAAACATCTAAACGGCCGTCAAATATAACCCTGCATCCTTCAATCGAACAAAGAACGAAAGCATCCAATAGAAAGTGACTTGTGTTGACTTGGACCAACGAGACATTGAAATGTGGTTATAATGTCACTATACCCATGTGGTTGATTAGGTGGGGAACACATCTCACATGGGGAGGCGATTAACTTGGCAAGGGACATCAACACTTGACACAACTCTTTGTCCATGGAAAAGGAAATGCACAAGACACTATAAATAAACATTGAAAAAGATGACTGGATAGTGTGTGTGGGGTCCAGCGTGCATGTGCTTGGGTTGAGAATCATTAGTCACGACGTGCCGTTACTCGCGCCGACAAATAATCTTAACTGTTGACAAACTATTATTTTGAACGTGCCCTTTAATTAATATCCTAGTGCCATGCCGCCGACGGTAGCTCGTGGGGTTATTTTTCTTTCAATGTGTTTACGCATTGAATTAAAAAACAAAAACATATGAACCTAGTCATTACGTGTCATATGTCAACGTACTAATTATTTTTAAAGAGCGCTCTTCTAGAGTAGTGGTCCATGTGTCAAGGTTTTGCGAATTGTCTAGCATAGGAAGTGGAATTATAATGTCCCATCTTAGCGAGTATTGGAATAAAATTGTTCATACTAATGTTTTATGAATTCTATTCGACTGTTATATTTATTGTAAATGTTGTGGAAGATGTTTTGAACTAACTCAAGTCTCTTTTTTTCTAATAATTAAGTACGTAGAATCATCTTTTATTCACGCATAACAACTCGATGAAAATGTAGGCGAGATATAAAGTTTTACTAATTTGATCTCACTCTTGAAACTGCCATGAAAGGTCAATCCTTCCCGATAAACAGAAAAGATGGGATAAGAGTTACACAAGTGAAAAATACATAATATTTATGATTTATTTGGCCACGCATAATTTATCATTCATAAGAATGTATTGATTAATTATAAGCATTTTAGAAGAAATCAAACAATTATTAAAACATTCATTAAATCACTTTGTTTTATGTCAAACACACACCAGTCCAAGGGTTAAATTTGACGGCCGTTTAGACGTTTTTTTGTGATTTTGGATGTAAAATATTTGTAAATTTCTGATCTAACCGTCACACGCAATTTGCATATTTAAAACATGGCCGTCATTTTTTTATATAGATTTGTATAAATATTATAAAAATATGTAAATTTATATTATAAAAATATAATAATTAATTAAAAAAAATAACATTATTTTGTGTATTTGAAGGGCGGTATTGAAAAATTACCGTCCCCTGAAAATTGTTTGACAGGTATAGGCGGGCACCAAATTTAACCCTTGCACACCACATATTAGTGGTGACCTCCTCTAATCATTAAGGTGTTGCTTTTGTTTTTGTTATTGTCTACATACTTGGTAAGTAATTATATACTTTTTCTATAGATAATAGACCCCAAACAATTATGTTTTTAAGATGTTTTCAAATATTATTTTCTCAAAAAGGGAAGAAGAAAAATCATTTTTCATGTGATTGAGCAAAAGAGCATAAAATTGACTAGGATTTTTGGAGATTAAAACTAACCAATCACATTCATCAAATTGTTTCAAATATGTCTACATTTTTTTGGAACGTACCAATATTCCATATACTATCAAGAGAGTAAAAAATATTCATGGGAGACTCCTCAATCATCTTCAAACTTTCAAATCAGAAGTATATCACTTTCAAGTGTACATTTCCAATGTTACATTTCGATAACTATAACTCAATCATTAAATTAAATAAAATAAGCCTCGACCTTAAAATTTACCCACTTTTTTCTTTAGATTAGAATTAATTAGTTAGAATATATTATCATCTTACATGTGTTTTATAGCTTAGTTAATTATAAATAGGTATTTATGTTACAAATTTAGTGAAAAATCTATTTATGTATATTTTGGTAAAGTCATGCTTCCTTACACTGCTTTCAGGGTCACACACACACACACACACACACACACACACACACACACACACACACACACACACACACACACACACACACACACACACACACACACACACACACACACACACACATGCACACGCACGCACACACGCACGCACGCATGTACATTCGCACGCACGTGCACACACATGCACACACGTGCACGCACGCACACACGCACACACACACGCACACACGCACACACGCACGCACACACACACGCACACGCACACACACACATGCACACGCACACGCACACGCACACACACACACACACCATGTGTGTGAATGTGTGTGCGCGCGTGTGCGTGTGTACGTGTGTGTGTTAGATCTCAAACACCCTAGTCTCAACTTGCTTGATCTTAAGCATTAAATGGATTTTTTTAATTTTAAAAAATATTACAAAGTCTAGTATGTTTGCAATTTTTTATTGTTTATTTTCTTGATTTTGTAGTTTTATTTAAGATTCATGTTCTTACATACCCTATTCATTGATCATAAGAATTATTAATAATCTAATCTAGATCAATATGTGTAATATTACTTTGTTTATGGAGAGGAGAAATCTTTGAATCAATAGCTATGGAATGGATGTTCTTCTATTTGTTACACTTTTGAATGTAGACAAGTATATGACACAACCCTAACATTTATCTCTTATTGCTTATCATGTTTTTTTAATAGATATATTTTTAGGACTCGTGCTAAAGCATATACCTTCAATAGAAAATATTATAATGCTTGAGTATCTTCCAAAAGCATGTTAGGGTTTCATGTAATTGTATGTGTACTTCATGTGTATATCTTTCTAGCAAGATGTTATTATGTTTTACTAGCAAGGCCATTAAGTTAGCAATAACACATTAAGTGTTACTCAATGACATTTAAGGCCATTGACAAGGCTATTAATTTAGAAAAATATTAAGACTTACTTTATATAGGGAAAAGTTGTATGTCACTCATTAGAATTCAACAAATTGGGGGCATATCTCGACATCACCAATCATATGTAGTCATTATTATGCACATTTTATTCTATTTTAAGTACATAAATTTCAATTATTAACAAATTTCAAACATACAAATACATACACATAATTATCAAGCATTTATTTGTGTTTCCTTTCCATGTATGTTTGCATTATTTATGTGGATTGGAGAATACATTCAAATGGTTTGCATGTTTTATGTGGTATGCTCAAGATTTTGTTTACTTGTTTCTATTTCTGGATTTTTTTTTTGTCAATACTAGATTAAAGGAGGCAAATTTGTAGTATCCTGAACTTGGTCTGAGAACTTAGTAATTTCACCTTTTGTACTTATTCTTATTTATATAGTCTATTTACACATATTTGAACTATTTCAATGATCTTGCCACTCTACCCCACACCTTATATCCACTAGAAAATAACCATTCTCCAATTCATCTCCTAAAAAATCACTTATTTTTTATTGAGCACCTATATGTAAACTTCCACATATATTAGATTTGTTTCTATCACACCTTGGATAAGTTCCTAGGCCCTAGACAAGTTTAGTTATAGATTTTTCCACCTCCTATGAACCTGTCTATCTGCACTCTAACAATCAAAATTTCAAAAGGGCTACTTGGCTTAGTTGGTCTAGGTGACCCTTTTGGGTCAATTGGGTAGGAAAACTTATGAGAAGGTCAACTATAAATACAAACATACCCTAACCTGTTTAGGATACCTTAAAAAATCTAGGGATCATCTACAGACACTCCAAGAAGAGCAAGAGAAATTAGTGAAACATATTATCCCTTTAAGCATATCATCAAAATAAAAATCTACAAATATGAAGTCATATATATAGTTGTCCCAGATGACACAAATTGAGCATAATTCTACATTACAAGCTCCAAAGTGTATGTTTCCAAGTACCATGGTCAAATCAAGGGATCATTCATTTTCTATACTATATTCAGTTGCATCTTATCACAAACTTGTGAGAACGACATGAATATGAGGCCTCATCAAAATAGTTATATGTAGGTAATATATAGCCATCATGGGGTTGCACTAAGGCCAATATGATCAAACAAAACAATCTCTTTTAGGAAAATGGTACAAAATTTAGGGTTTCATGCAAAGGAGAAGCCATATCTAATCTCATCACAGTCATTGCGAGATTTGAGATCTAGAAATCAAACCTACAAACATAAGAAAGTAGGCATGTATAAGTTAAAGTAGGTGAAAAGACCCAGAGGATAGGTTCATATCCATCAAAGATGTATGTTCACAACCAAAACCATCCAAACCTCCTATGGACCCATATACATATGTTTTTCAAGTCAAAAAAATTGCTATAACTATTAATCATAATTTGATCCACCTGTACATATAATCTAAACACTCTACCACACCTTCCTGTGTATTATGGTTCCTCTCTCTAACTGTAATTATACTTTGTCAAATTCTAGCACATGCATAATAAGTAATGTTCAAATTTTAAAATAATTTAAGAGTACCCTTTATTATTTCTAAATTATTCTTACAAAGTTATGATAGGTAGATTGTGTCAAATCTAATTTTTCAATTACAAATATGAGTGGGCACACACATATTTGTAATTTTTTTTTGGTGAAATCTCTATCACTTGTAGGTGTGCTTTCTACAATGTTACATTCTAATAGGTGATAATGAATCAAGAAATAAAATCAGATAGCTCCCAAACCTTATATGTCTCATTTCTTCTATAACTTTTAATTAATAAATATTAATTTATTACAAATATTATATAGCCCAGATAATTATAATTGGATTTTTTTTGTTGCAATTTGAAAATTTATTCATTTATATTAAAAACCATTTAAGGTAGTTAATAATTGGATATTTATGTTGCTATTTGAAATTCATTATCCATATTGCAAGTCCATTACTTTGACAACAATAAGGAAAGAATATGTTATTAAGCATGTAAATAGGTTTTTGTTAGATACAAATGCACTAAATTAACCACATCAATGGGTAGTTAGGCCTCATAAAATATACATCATTAATACAAAGAAAATTACAAAAATATAGTGGTCTAATTTAGATGATAAAAACTATAAGAAATTTAGAAGGACACGAAAATAAGTAAATGATTGTAAATATTAGATAAATAAACATGTTGAAATCAATAAATTTGGATGTACTTGTCAATGTCAGTCAATGGAAAATATTTGTTGAGGAGGAAAGATGAATAACTCCCAAAACACTTAACTTTGAAACTTAGTTGGCCAATTTCGTGTCCAAATGTGACCAATTTTACAGAAATCAAAAGCTATGAAAATGAAAAAATCTCTACATGAAAAAGAGTTGTCTGGTTTGAGGTGAATTTGACTTTGCAAGTGCATTCTTTGTGCCCTAATTTACAAAAACATGTTTCAATTTTTTTTTCCATTTTTATCATGAATCACTAAGAATCTAATCTCTTTTGTCAAAATCCTAATATTTTTGCAACTCCTCGCAAAGCCCATAAAAATGGGGGATGTTAATGGGGCCCTTTATTATCACCCTCTTATTATTAGGACCGATATGATTTGATGAAATTGCAAGCAATACTCAATTGACACAAGTCAGTAAACAATCTAGTGTATGTAAATGTCCAAACACTTATCATGTATGCAACAACTAGTATAAGATATCTTATGAATCCGTAAATGTTTGAATTGGGCCTTCGGTTTGGGTTTGCTTTAGAAATAGAACAATTTTTTCTCTTACAACTTTAATATCACTATTGTGTAAAAAAAACTCAATGTGTGATTATTTTTGTTGTTTAAATGCATTTATTCACCTATTAATTTATAATATCATTGTATTCAAATTAGGACCCTTTTGGTGTACAAGCCTACACACAACAAATGAGAAAATCTAATCAAAAGAGACATAATCCCAACAAACCAACTTAGAACCTCTCAAAAAAGGCCACAAAGGATATGCGACCATTTTCATAAAGATGTGCCCAGATTCATAGTTATAAAAATGGTTACAAATCTACAAAAATAACAAATGATTTAAAACATGTGAGAAATATGGAAAGAGAGAAGACAAGAGGAAAGCGGGAAAGCCAGGTCATAAGTGGTAGAAAATGACTAGGGTAAACATGTCTTATAGAAAAAAAATAATAGAAGATGTAAATGAGAATTGACAAGAGACTACCAACACAGAAAAGAAAAGTCAATATATTACAATTTAAAAAAAAAACGTATTAGTATAAATCTAGTTTAAACCAATAATCAATAAACACATAACCATATTAATCTATAAAATCATGGAGTCTAGTTTACTCGACTTTTTTATTCAACTGTGATAAATCTTGTGTTGAGAGAAATTGGAGATAAATTCATTTGAGCCAAGACGGTAGGCAACTAATTTTACAAATAAAATTTGCTCCATCGGCGCCCTCATAGCCATCCAAATATAGCCTTGCTTAGAAATACAACGTGATACACACGAATGCATATGCATGCTTACAATAAACATGTAACTTTTATGTGCTCTTTAGAAAACAAAGCATCATGACACATGTTGATATATTAATACCACACTCCAAACTATCTTCAATTTCAAGTGCCATTCAGAATGTTGGTTATTGCTGTTTAAATTTAAAGAATGACAAAAATTGAAGGGAAAAAGTTAATGACAAAGTTGCATCTTTAAAATGTATTGATTTTGTAAGTTTTTCTATTTTTTTTTGGTTTGTTTTGTGGTGTGTTGATAGTCTTCAGATTTATTTAATTTTGTTTTAAGTTACAATATTTTTTTATGATGTGTTTTTTTCTCTTGATATATATAGTAAATAGTTGTATTAAATTTTTTTTTTTTTTTTGCTGAGGTTACTTAGGGAGAGGGCCCTAATCCTTTGTGGCATCACCAACCTACACCAGCCGTGGAACCATTTAAGCTCTCGACTAGCACACAGATTAAACCACATTATCATGGTACCCTATCACCAGGGTATCCAAATCATCAATAATAGGCCGCCTTAACACAAAGGCGAGATTTGAACCTTAGACCTCCCAATTACTAGAAGACCCAAGAACTGATACATCAATATCCGTTGGATGTATTAAATTTAATTGTTAATAATATAGTTGGTATTTTATTGCAACGGTATTTTTAGTATGAGGAGACGAGAATATCTTAAATATTTTCTAATTTTTAAAATAATAGAAATAAATGTATTTAATGAAGAGTATTTTTAGAGTCATAGAAGTAATTTAAAGATGCATTCAAAAGGTATATCCAATTTAAAATAGAAAGACGTATTTAGAGGCAATTTTATAAAATTATTTTAGATTTTGAAGTTACATAAGAATAGAGGGCAAGACATAGCAAACAAACATACTCATCCAAATATTAATAAGTGAGATTTTAGGTTTATTGACTTTCATAAGAGATATGTAAAGAGTACAGTAGATGTTTCAAGGAAAAAGGGTTTAAAAAATATGCGAGCTTTTAATATGAGACCTCATGATACTCCCAAAAAAACAATCCGAGTTCACATAGGTGAAACTTTAAAATGACCCATACCTAGAGCATACCAACATTTTACGTAAGATTTTAGTGGTAGAAAAATAGAAGCCTCCTTTAGATAAGACATTAGGGTAGTCGCACTCCCCCACACAATCTTTTATAGTGGGAAGTACCTACTACATAAAAACACTTATTAAAATATACATTCGTACGTATAAAATGCAGACTTTTCTGCATTCGACAAACACGGTTGCTTAAGAAAATAAAAATCGAAAATAATTAGCAGTTGGACGCATGTTCGCCAAGCCATATGAATATAATTGATTTCACATAAAGCGGGTGGCCCAAAAAAATGTTGAAAGGGTCACACGTCCTTGTCTTTCATAAAAGTAGTTTGTTTTCTTCTGTCAAGAATTTTTTTGCAAGGCTTCTTATCCCATCAAAACGCTTTTCCCTCCATTGTTTTACGGAATAATTTACTCCTCCGTTAACGGGCTGTCGGCGACTTTAACGTCACCGAATCCATAGACGGCTAAAGCTAAAATGATTTTACTTTTTTAAGGATCAAAATCTGTTAAGGACCGATTGCATTTGACTACGTTAAATAGAAAAAGTTCAATATGCATATTTGAATTGAATTTAATTTGGTAGAGAATTTAAGGGCTCCTTAACGTGAATTGTAAGGGAAAGAAATAGGGGAAGTCTAGCAACACATTTAAAAAATATATAATAAAAATATTAAATTCAAAATGAGTAAATGGATCACGATAGATTTACAAGATAAAAGATGGAGGGAGTTCCGCTTAATTAAATGAATGAAGGTATTAAAATTTAATAAATAATTTGAAGATTTATATATAGTTTAAAATAATAATGTGTATTTTTATTCAACGGGCAGTGGTGTAAGTGTTTTTGGGTCTCCTACTAATTAGGAGGTCTAAGATTCAAATCTTAGCTACATGTTAAGGCGGTCTACTACCGATGGTTTGGATACCCTCTGGTGTGGATGGTTCCATGACCGGTGTGGATTAGTGATGCCACAATGGGCTAGGGCCCTCTCCCTAGGTAACCTAATAAAAATAATAATGTATATTTTTAAAAATAATAAAATTTTAAAAATCGCAAATTTATAATAAGTTATTTTATTGTAAAATAAACATATGTTATATATAATATATAGACGGAAATTTCTTTTATCATTTCAAGATTGATCTGCAATATTTATTTTATGTTAGAAATTTGTAACTATAAACCACTAATATATTCATAGATCTCTCAAAATTATTATAATTTTAAAAATATTACAAATTTCTAATAAACATTAATATCTATATTTTAACATCATAATTCATGACACATCACATTAATATGGTATATATAAAATCTAAACTACAAATAACATCTAACAATATTTATCACATAAATATTTAAATAAGATAAACATATTTAAAATATCTATACTAATCAAATCATAAATTAATATATATTTATCCTATATCTTAATAATATAGAACTTACTTTCCTCTCGTAACAATAAAATACAATAAACTTATATTCAATCAAAAATATTATTTATTTATTTCAATTTTAAATTATTTTAAATAAAATTACTTTTAGATTCTTTTCAAAATACATTATAATTCAACTAATCTATTATTTCTTTCTTTCCACATCAAACCGAGTACGAAACTTCATGGAAGTTAAATCACCATTTACTATAAACAGGTTGAAACTAGGCTAATCATACATCTTACACTTGAAATTAAAGTTAATACATCAATACATTTGTGGAGTAGTATATTTTATTATGGTTCTCTCCATTAACGACTTAATTGTATTATCCTCTCACTGCATTTCACAAGAAATGTCTATATCCTTATATATATTGGTTCTTAATTGATATATTTGATATGTTAAACTTATCACCCTTTTTAAAAAGAGATAATAGACTAGTGGTTAGAGACACCCGCACATAAATTATACATTTAAAAAAAATAAATGTTATGTATTTTTCTAATCACATGCACTTCTTACAAAGTTTAATATTATAATTGAAATACATTATAATCTTACTCTAAAGAATTTATTAGATATTTTACTATATATATAAAAGGTATCAAATAACTAAATCCATTCCATCAACATTACAATTAGATTTTAAAAAGATACTAAACATCACATGTATATGTATATATTGGAATTTCACTTTTAATATGTAACGATGTAATGTTTTTATGGGGGTGATTTAATCTCTTTATATATATAAAAGAGTAAATAATAGGATATATTCTTATAAGAAAGATGATTAAATCTAAGATGTAGAACATGTATATTTGTCAATCAAATAATAAGACATTTTTTAATTGAATCTTAAATTCGAGGAGTTTCATCCACTAAATTCATTTTATTGTTAATTTTTTGGGAGTTGAACCATTTTTAATTGAATTTTAAATTTGAGGAGTTCCATTCCTCCAAATTCATCTAGAGTTTCATTAATATTTTCTCCGGAATTTTTTTTGATTGAATTTTAAATTTATATTTCATTCCACCAAATTATTGTTATCTTTTGGGGGTGGAAATTTTTTTGATTGAATCTTAAATTTGAGTTCTATTTCACCAAATTCATCCGGAGTTTTATTGTTAATGGAACATTTTTTGATTGAATCTTAAATTTGAGGAGTTTCATTCCACCAAATTTATTTTAATTATTATCTTTTGGGAGCGGAACTTTGATAGATCGCTAGGCAATGTGTTTTACGCCATCATACACACCAATAAACTACAACCCATTCAATAATAAGATATATTTTGAAAAAGAACTGAAAGGATTTTTTATTGTTATTTTAAAATCTTTGGATGAATATTATGATGGGTATTCCTTCAAATTTTAAAAAAAATAAAAAATCAAGATGGTTGCTTTTATCAGAAACATAAATATTACTTTATTATAAAACGTCGCGATCGAAAATAGACGGAGATGCTTACGTTTTTTAATTACAGTTAAAGAAAAGCGATTCGGAATCGGGTAGTAGGCTTTCTGTTCTTTAACTAACTATAGCCTTTTGGATAAAAGCATTTTCCAACTGCATTCCATTATTCCAGAGAATAATGCATGTCTTAACCACACATTAAACACTTCGCCATGTGAGATGTTGCTCTGATGTTTTCTTCGTGATGACGATTGATTATTAGCATTAAAATTAATCTTCAACTGCCAAGATCTCGATTGATTTTCTATTTAAGAAGCAATGCGCGAACCCAAATTTGTGTCCAGCATTAGAAAGCTCAGCATAAGTTGCACATGCTTTTTTGGTTTTTAAGGAGCCTGGCTGAGTTGCTTATGCAAAACAGATCCAGTAGAGCCCAGATTGCTTAGGCATTGTACTGATTGAATTTGTTCATCATGGGTGTCAGTGGAAAAGTTGTAACATTGTTTGTCTTGATTGTAATGGCTTGTGTTCATGCTGAGGCCAGCAAATCCTTTGGAATTTTAGAAACACAGTCTGCAGTGACAGAGCCTGCAGTGAAACCTCAGGTGGAAGATCCTGAACATGTGGTGGATATGGTGGAAAGGTATTGCAAGCACCCAAAACCATTAGTGAATCAACTGCATTGTACTGTAACTCGTATATAATGGGCTTTCATTGACCGTCTCTGTGATTTATGGGCTTCAGTAAGTAGTCTGCATTTCATTTAATTGTTGTGCATTATAGTTTTAAGTGATTCAGGCCAGCCATACTTCTTCCTTAAATCAGGAACATCATAGGTCTAGTGTTGCATTTCACATGGCAGATCTGTGTGTATTTGATGATGGGTACATTTGGGTGTAAATTTGTCCATGGGATTATGTATAGTTAGCACTTTTAGCTTGGTAAAGGAAAATGAAAGCATGTACAGTGGCTACAAGATACTGGCTCAGAGGTTATGTGATGATTTTTAAAGTATTTGTTTGGTAGCTTTGAAGTAGTACACATTGATCCATATTTTTTCAGAAGTGGTTTATAAAAACTTCTGGGAGAGAGTATGAATGCTTCATTTGGCTCTCATTACATCTAGACAATGTTTACGCTTATCATCATGGTATTATAATGCGCTTAACCATGCTTAGCTCAAAAGTTTCATGGTCCACTTGAACACTCATTGCATCTAGGAATGTTCACAAGTGATGTAATGTCTCAGAACTAATTTCGCTCAAATGCACTTAACTGGTCCATTTGAACACTTATTACATCTACATAATGCTCACAGGAATCGTAGTGTCACAAAACTATTTTCACTCAAATGTACTCAACCATACAATTGTGCTCTTTAAGATAAAGCCTGATTAGCTAGGAGTTTTAAGTGATTAATTTGGTATCCGTTCTTTTAAGATAGTTCAGAATTTGTGTATAATAGGTAGTGATAGGACTTCAAATTTGTTTTTAGCAACTGTTTCTGACAGTATTGTTAAGCATTACTTTACCCATTCATTGATTTTTATTTATTTATAACTTAACCCCCTTGTTATGTGATTTTTTTGGCAATGATAAATCTAAATTTACAATTCAGTTGACTGTTTGATGTCAATTGTTGTAAAAAGATATAGATTGAACTAATTTTCTTTCCTTGTTTGATTGTTTTGTATTTCAGGAGCATTAACAGTTCCAGAAGGCAGATGAGCTATCTGTCCTGCGGAACAGGGAACCCCATTGATGACTGCTGGCGCTGTGACCCCAACTGGGAAAGCAACAGACAGAGACTCGCCGACTGTTCCATAGGATTCGGCAGAAACGCCATTGGAGGACAAAACGGTAGACTTTATGTCGTCACAGATCCTAATGACGACGATCCGGTGAATCCCCGCCCGGGCACTCTGCGTCATGCTGTGATTCAAACAGAGCCCCTGTGGATCATTTTCCAGAGAGACATGGTCATCCAACTCAAGGAAGAACTTATGATGAACAGCCACAAGACAATCGACGGCAGAGGAGCCAACGTTCACATTGCAAATGGCCCCTGCATTACAATACAGTTCGTGACCAATATCATCATACATGGTATTCATATCCACGACTGTAAACCTGCAGGAAATGCCATGGTGAGGGATTCCCCTGGTCATTATGGTTATAGAACCGTCAGTGATGGAGATGGGGTGTCTATATTTGGAGGAAGTCATATTTGGGTCGACCATTGTTCTCTCTCCAGCTGCGCAGACGGACTTGTGGACGCCATCAGGGGATCTACTGCCATTACCATCTCCAACAACTTCATGACTCACCATGATAAGGTCTGAATCTCCACTCAATATTAGTACTTTGGGCCATTCTTGATCATAATTGGAGGATGGTACTCTTTCTTTAATGTGGAAGTGGATTGGAAAGAGGGGAAATTGTACTGATTGATTCCAAATGGGTATACTTTTGTCGAAAAGTATAGATAGCCGCCGAGCTTAGGGGCGTTTTAACATTTTTTTTAAGATCACAGATTTTATATTTTTACAGTTCATGAGATTAGATAAAGCTTCTGCTATGAGATTTTTTCTATCTGCATTTCAAATCATTTCCCATGATCCATCATCATGATAAGAAAACTTAGTGGGTTCAACATGAATATACCGACTATGCCTAATTACTATTAACTAACTGATTCTCTCCTAACTTTCTCTGCTACATGTTGCAGGTGATGCTCCTAGGGCACAGTGATGACTATACCCAGGACACAAATATGCAAGTAACAATTGCATTCAACCACTTTGGAGAAGGGCTTGTTCAACGTATGCCCAGGTAAATTGAAATCTGGGTTTCACTACAAAAAGATTATCATCAAACAAGTAACATTCTTGAACCAAGAAGGTTATAATAATGGGGATAATGCAGGTGCCGACATGGATACTTTCATGTGGTGAACAATGATTACACCCACTGGGAAATGTACGCCATTGGTGGCAGTGCAAGCCCTACCATTAACAGTCAAGGCAATAGATACCTTGCACCTACAGATAGGTTCTCCAAGGAGGTATGTACGAACACTTTTGAAAGGTACTGTTTGTCACCTTGTCTTTAACTCATACTGCCCATTGAATTCTAAACAAGCAAAATGGTACCTACAGGTTACCAAGCGAGAAGAAGCCCCCGAGGATGACTGGAGGAATTGGAATTGGAGATCAGAAGGGGATCTTATGTTGAACGGAGCATTTTTTACTCCCTCCGGTGCCGGAGCATCTTCAAGCTATGCAAAAGCTTCTAGTTTGGGGGCAAGGCCGTCGTCTCTTGTGGATTCTCTCACTGGAAATGCCGGGGTTCTCACCTGCAGAAAAGGTTCCCGCTGCTGAGACAATGGAGACCAATCTCAGTCAATCTATAATAACTGCATGATGATATTCCTGTGTACTATAGTAACTTAAAGCTTTTTGTACTCTTCAACCTCGGCCTGCATATTCCTCCATGGAGAAAGATGTTTACTGTGGAAGGGAATTGTTTAGCAGGTGCAGAAGCGTTGTCGAAATTATGTAACTCTTATTTTTCATTATACCTAGAAAGCGCACTATAAAGATGCGGATGCTTATTTCCATTTACTCCGCTCTGTACTGTTCTTATAGAAGTTCAATGTCGGTAGATCCTTCTGTTCGGATTTTTTACTTTTAAATGACTACGGTGCACATTCAGTCCGTGCAAGAAAAGTACCACACCAAATTGTCGGTAAATTCGCCAGTCGAACTTTCGGTTTCTCCTTAACACACTTTTTCCCTAGAACAATACCTCTACAGGGGTTAAATTTGACGGTCACTGTTACCCGTCAAGAAATTTTTTTGTGACGGTTTCTTAATTAATATCACCTTGCATATGATAATATATCTAAGAAACACTAATTTGTCTTAATATTTTAGATGCATTAATTAGTATAACCCATAATCATTTTAGGCCAAAAAATAAAACACAAAACTATATATTTTATAATTATTTCCAGATATTCTAGTTAAAAATACATATATATGTTTTTTTTTTTTTTTTATAAAACTACCAAAGTTGATAATAAATACTTAAGTGTATTTTGGGTACAGGGTCTCAAAAATAAGGGCTTGACTATATTTCTCATTGGAAAAAGGTTTAATATATCGTGAAATGGAAGAACGTTGTTTAATGGTTAAAAGAGAAACCATGAAAATGAAGGAAGAAACCTCGCTTAAGAAGAGAGGAGCGGGTGCTTTGTGGTAGCTATACTTCTTTGTTGTAGTTAATTACTATACTTTCACACATGAAAAATTAATTCATTTCTTTAGCCCATTATATATATATATACCGCTAGCTACTATTTTATACTTTGATCTAAAGGTTTAAGCAATTTTTTATTTGTTTCTAGATGATATGGTTAATTGGATCTGCGAATATCTATTCCACAAATGAAAAAATGAATGCGGCCTTGCACAAGATGTTTTAATGGAGATTTTGAGTTGAAACACAATAAAAACTTGGGCAACTCATTAAAATTAAATGTTCTTGTGGTTAACTATATAAATATAAAACCTTATATCCAAACTCTTATCATTAGTGATGGGAGGTGCACATATACTTTAAATAACAAATTTTATTCACAAGAAAACACATACTTCTTTAATTTAAAGGAGTGGTTTTATTTCTAAGAAGTCAGCGAATTATAATTAATTTGAAATGAATTCAACACCCCTAATCTAGACATTGAGAGATTAAATTTTCTACCTTTGGAGTTGTTTCCTTGAATCACCATGTTCTTCAGTATTATACAGTCATGCTGCTCAGTGAAACCGCAACCTTAAAACCTACACACTGTAATTTTACTTGAATGATCTACGAGAAATTTGCATCAAAGTTTGAATTCTTCAAATTTGTAAATGCTCACTGGAAATACATACCTGTACTTATTATCCATTTGTAATTTTATTTTCTTCCAATTTTTCAAGACCTTCAAGTTTCTTTATCAGCAGAAGCATGAATGAGTGAACTTCATCGCTTAACTTTGTATGTGAACCACAATGAGAAGTACAAGTATATAGATCAAATCCTTCACCATTTACAAGAAGCCAATTTGGGCACACATGTCTCTTCCCTGAGAAGACAATATGAAAAAAAAAAGTACGCTTTGTCTTACCTTTGGTATTCAACAACCGGTGGTCTTCCAAAAACGTGTAGAAAAACAGTTTGCAAATGAGGGCTACAAAGCCATCATGTTGGCCAATACCTGTTTCCACATCGAAAGAACAAATTAACTGATGCAATCAAGGTATAGTAAATAACATATCACAAGCAATTTCATGTGATCAGTAGATATTTCATTGGAACAAATCAACAAGCACAAAAATGCAAGCTTCTCTCTCAGACATACACAAACATTACCCTCAAGAGGGCAAACTAATCCAATTTTAATTCAAGCACAAAAAACAGGCCTCTTTTCTCTCCCATACACAAAAATTGCCTTCAAGAGGATGAAGGGGCCCAATTTTAATTCAACAACCACAAAAAATGCCCCTGCCTCTTTGTCCCCTTCTCTAGATTTGAGGTTGAAACAAGTCATACCTACTATCTCACACTAAAAATCACACCTATTGTCTCACACCGCACACAAACAATTCCCTTCAGAGTACAAACAAGCTCGATTTATAATAAGCTAGCACAAAAAAACAGGCGTTGCATTCTTTCTCAGAAACAAACATTGCAAGAAGATGAGCAGGTTCGATTTAATAATGTTTTTTCAAGAAAGAAAGAAACCCTATTTCAAAAACAATCGTTGCCCACAAGACAATATCCTCATAAATTAAAAAGTGTTTGAATTAAATGAATACTCAAATAAATAAAATCAACACTCTTACTTCATCAATCAAACAAATAAAATGAAATCCTATGTTTGTTTTGCTTCAAGATTGATATTTATTCAGCTAGCAGAAGAATGCATTCCTCAGACTCTCTCTCATTTATATGTAATTATGAAGAAAAACATTAAAACAAAAACTTGGGCCTTCAAATCCATACATTCCTTTGAGAACTTGACACTTGGGTAGCAACTGAGTTGTAATTTTGGAATCTGGGTCGCAGATTACTTTCACAGAATTTCTTCCCATGCCAAAAATCAGATCCCCAATCAAATGAATTTCCAAAAAAATGTACACCACATAAGCCAAAAACAACACTAACCCAACAACATGGTCTAAACATTGCTGGTAGAGATGAAGAAAGTTAAAAGACAATCTTTTCATATCTTTTGAGTCTAACAAATTTATTGGAAAGCGCCAAACATTTATTATAGATGAGTATAAAATATTATAAAATATACTTTATGCCAGCAAATTAGTTACTAGAATATATATTACTATAATATTGAAGTGACAACAGTCGAGTTCTTAAATGGAAAACTACAAGTTGTAAATTGGTACTGGTAGTGACAATTTGACAGAAAGAATTGAAGCCGTTGCCATATGTCACAGTCAATGAAAAGTTAATAAAAATTTTCATGTATTTAAAATAAAAAACGGTTGATTTTTTATTTTGAACGCCATATTGACAGGTTGTAATAAATTTTTCCCATCCCTTGCCACGTTCTAAAATATATTTCGACTATTTTTTACAGCTAAAAACCCAAAAAACGTCTAAACGGGTGTCAAATTTAACCCCTGCCTCTTCTCCTTCATTACTGTACAATTTTTTCCCCTGTTTGTCATCAATACAAATGGATTTATATAAATTCAGATTAAAAAAAAAACAAAAAACCAAGTTGGATTTTGGTAGGAAGCAGTCTTGGATTTTGCAAGGCGTTTAGATGTCTTTAGTCATTTTAGATGTCAAAATACGGTCTCTTTTAAAATATGACCGTCATGATTGACAGGGAAAATTATAATTCAAACGTCAAAATGACATGTATATTACAAATTTAACCATCAATATGTGTGTGTGTGTGTGTGTTTATATATATATATATATATATATATATATATATATATATATATTGAAATTCATGAAAAATATAATATAAATATAAATAATTTTTTTTGAAATATATAGAAAATAAAAATAATAGAAGCTTGTTATCTTATTAATATTATGAAATAGAAACATTTTTTTTTACTTTTATTTGATTTTTTTAGCTTTTCTTATTCATTTTAATTTGTAATTGTTTTTATTATTATTTGTTTTATTTTTAAAAAAATTAAAATTAGAAACTACAATCTTCTGGAATCCGTGTCAACAATAGGGGTATAAAATGTTGTGTAGTCAACGAATATATTTTGGTTTGTAATTGTATATGTGTTATTGCTGAATTTTTTGCTGTTGGAGATCGTTCTTTGTGAATTTTGGCAATCTCACAGAATTATTTGCAAACGGAAATCAGTTTTCTGGAGGAAACTAATTGAAATTCCTCCATATTTTTATGATTCTTGGAGGCTAACGCTGGTAAATAGGACATTTATTTTTGTGTGGAAAATAAATCCTTTCTTTTTCTCTTACTAAACAGCGAGTTGAGTACGGATTTTTTATATCATATCAATCTTCATTTTCATTTTTTTAATATTTGTATAAGGATTTTTGTATGTTGAAATTAAGATTCACGCATTCTTGTCGAAGTCGTTGGGTGGCCACATCCTCTAACATGATCTTGTAGATCTACAGTTGTTATAGATAAAGTCACCCACGCCTGTTTCCTGGCTGAAATGATCAGGGTTTCAGAGGACATGAGAAGTGGAGTACTGATTTTTTCTTCCTAAGGAACACATGCGCATTTATTTATTTCAATTTAATTTTAGAAAGTCATTTAAATTTATTTTTTCAATCTTGTGGATGCAAAATCATACTCAATTTTTGTATTTTGTAATAGTTATTATAAAAATAAATTTGACGTGCATATTATATTTTTAATTTCAAATGACATCCATATAATTTTTTAGACCTTCAAATAATATTATTGTGACATGTAATATTGAACATCAAAATCTAACATTGGTAGGAGGTCTTAAAATTTTCCCTGTTTTGGTAGGAAATTGGAATTTGTAAATCCAAATTCCTAGTAAATGCAAAACAGAGAACCTCATAACATATCGCAACGATTCTTCAAAATAGAAATAATTTTAATAAATTTTGATTGGATGTAATAATTATGGCTTCCTTTATAAAAATAGATGTGAGAAGGAGAAATACACATAGGACACATTGATTGTTCCACAAAATACCTCAATAGAATGTGTTCTTCGGACTACAACAAATATTGGATATGACATAAATAGACTTTTAAAGAAGCCTTGGACATTTTAAAGCTAATGCAATGTGCGTATGTAAAGAAAAATTCAACCATTGCTAATATCCTCTTAGCATGTGCTAGAACAAACATGGGAATAGTGTACGACATTTACGAAAAAAATCAAAAGTTGCATGATTGGCCATATATATGCAAATGAAAAATGTGTAATGCCAATGTAGGATTCATGATCTATTGATAAGAAGCTTCAATTTATTTCAGTTAATGGACTACACCTATTATTGGATGTGAGAAAAATAATCTTGCGGTACTGTCTTCCAAATTTCTACATAAATGCAGTTGGGATTTGTAAACCAAATTTCTCTGACCTTTTCCAATACACTTTTAGAAAAGAGTTAGACTTCATAACTACAATTGCATTAATAGTTGCATATGTGAATATTTCATTCACTACTTTTTTTTAATGAAAGAGCCATATCAACTTTAGCTAGCACAAAAGAAAAATAACCCCTAACATAAAACTTCACAATGAGGAAATAAAATATCATTTCTTAGTCCTTTCAAATAAAAATGGTTAATGATCACTTGTTAAAACCTTGAAAGCCTAAAAAAAACATGTATATCTCTTACAAATAATAAATGTAACATACTAAATTCATTCTGAACTCTAGATGAAAAAGAGATGCTAGTGCAAAATGCAAATTAGAAAACTAAACTAGATCAATTCCTAGTCTAACACTCTCTATCACTACCTTAGATAGAGCAATAGATGAAAAGGAGAGAGAACCTAATACCTGCACTTACCTACAAGATTGCAACACTCCTCCTTTGATATATTGGATTTGATCTTGGATAGAAGTTAGATTGCTTCAGATTTGATGTGGGATGAATTGGGCAGCACCTCTCCCTTGTGAGTGACGGTTTTTGCTTGATAGAATGCTTGGAAGATTGAGAGCTTTGCTTAGTATTTTGGCAACATATAATTCTAACTTTCTAAAATGGTTGCCATGGAGGGTAAAGCCACTATTTATAGTTAAAATAGAGAAAAATGAAGGGTTAAGATCTTTCCATATAAGTGGTAGATCAATGGTGGAGAATGGGTGAGAATGGAGAAAGATCTAGAATTGGAAATTTCTAGAGATTAGAAGAATCCTCAATTGAATTTAGAGAAATATTTAAATTTTTGAATATAGAAGAGGGAAAATTGGAGAGACCTCTAGAAATAGAATCCTCTAGATTTGGAGGATCATTTATCTTGGGATTAGGTGAAATTAAATGTGATTAGTGGGGTGATTAGATGGGGAAGCTAAGTGAGTAGGAATTTTAATTCTTAGAAATTGGTAATAGAGATTAGTTAATGGGATAATGAAAATATTAATGATGTATTAATATGTTTAAGGATGATATGGGATGATGGGGTGAATAATAGAAATAACTGAGGTATGATAATAGGGATAGTAATAATTAATCTCACGATTAATTATTAAATAATGAGTGTGATGAGTATGTTATCTGCTAAGTGAGCATGTCAACATTTTACATGTCTACATTTTGCCCCTCTTTGAATGGTTATTGCATAGCAATGATCATTCAAAGAAAGAGAGATGATAGGATAGATAGTGAGGGTGATGCCCCTTTGATGGGTCAGGTGAAGAGGAAACAAGTCGGGTGACCGCTCGAAAAGATGAAAGGCTCGAGGTAGCGGATGTAGAGGATAAAAAGATTGGAAGATGAGTAGAGAGGAAGAACTTTGGGAAATTCAAAGAATGAGAACAGGGGAAGGATTAGATGACAAGAACAAAGGATTGAGGATTCATAGGAACAAAAGTAGAGAGTGAGAGGATTGGAAGATTTGGATGAGAGGAGTAGAGGAGTGAGGATTCAGGGGAATAAGAGTAGAGGTTTGAGAATTAAAAGTTATTTAGTGTTGAAATAAAGGATGCCCTAGTCAATGCTGTATGAAAAAGGGGGAAGATTTAGCATTGTGAGATTTTTAGAAGATGTCCTAGTTAAGGGTTTAGGGTTGGATGATTTGGGATGATATTCGAGGGGGTGAGAATGGTAGTTGTGGGTTTTGGATTGGATTGATGAAGTACTGGTTAGATAAGGGGGCAAGAAGATTGGATAGTTAGTTGAACAATGAATATGATACTGATAGAAGGGGTGTGCTTTCATAAGGTACCCATTGGGATCATCAATAACAAAGTGATTAGTATGGCATAAGGTAATGTGCACAAGATATAAAGACCAATGTGACTAGATTTCTAGATGTATTTGTACTCATATCATTTGACAAATTAATATGATACTGGTCCTCATATCATTGGACCAGAAAAAGTCACCTTGTATCATTGGTCATGCAAAATAAAAATAATTCAAAAGGGGCCTCATATCATCGAATGTGCAAAAGAAAAATAATTCAAAGGGGCCTCATATCACCGGCCAAAATGCAAATGCAGATAAGCAAGCAAACATACAATCCAAAAACATACACTGTATACAAATTTTTTGGTAAGTGTTTGAGTGGTTGGATTTTTATTAATTTTTTTTGATCTTTTTTTGCATTTTTAATAATTTTTTGATTTTTTTGGATTTTTGTAATATTTTTTTTGCTTTTTTAATGATTTTTTATTTTTTTGGATTTTAGTAATAATTTTTTTTTGGGATTTTAACGATTTTTGATTTTTGATGATTTTTTAATAGACGAGGGGATTTGGTGAGGATAGGAAGAAATGGGAAGGAGAACGGATGAACGAGGTGAGAGAATGGGCTCCTAGAAATATTTAGGGCATTGTGCCGAGTATAAAAGGGGTTTGGGGACCACGGGACGAGTCATTTTTACTGTGCATAGTAAAGAATGAGATCCCTTGATAGAATATGATGGCCTACAAGAGGATTGTTGATCACCGAGCGAACTTAGTGAGGATGTACCAACGATTGACGATTGATGGACCTAGGGTAGGTAGCCTGTTATTAGTTATTGTTTGTAATTTTGTACATTTTTTTGACATTTTAAAGGGTTTTAGGGTAAATTTTAGGTGCTATGGGGTTTTCAGTGGCGCCTATGTGTTGCTTAGAAAGGTGGTATGAGGTTTAACACCTATGTGGCAATGGTAGGGTATGTATTGGTGCTTATGCGCTTGGGAGGGGATTATAATTAACGCGTGTGTTTTATATCGACACATATGTTTATTATTAGCGCCCATGTACTAGAATTAATGCCTATGTAGTAAATAGTAACACTTATGTTTGGGGATGATTGGGGGAGGGAAAATGACGCGTTTATGTCATGCGAAGGAAAATAAATGACACCTATGTAGTAAATAGTAGCACTTATGTATTAAAATGATGCATATATATGAATTGACATGTTTGTGAGATAATGATGCTGATGAAGTGACACCTATGCATATAAAGTGGCACTTATGTCATAGTGTTGGTAGTTAGGATTTTTTAGAGGGGTAGATTATGGAAAATAGGGATTAAGAGGATGGGTAATGATGGGTTGGGGCTAATATATGTTGTTTGATGTGTGCATGTTGTGTTAGGTGTCGTATAGGTTAGGCATCGCTGTTCAGCTAGCTTAAAACATTATTAGGGGGTGTGGAGGTGGAGGAAGAGGAGGATGAGGCTTCATTATTGCATTTTTTGGGGTTGCTACATGTGGCGAGGATGCCCTTCATGAGGGAAGATCAAGGCTTGTTGACGACACTAGTAGAGCTGAGGCATTCAAAGACTAGTACCTTTTGACTATTGGTTAGAGAGATGACAGTGACATTAGAGGATTTCTACCATATATACCAACTTCCCATGGAGGGGGAGTGAGTGGTATGACATAGATCGAGGCCAAGAGTGAGATTGAGTTTGTTGACTGATGTGGAGGAGGCACCATGCGAGGGGTCATGGATAGACATGGGACTATATTGCAGAGAGGGGTACACGAAGCATGTGATGATGCTACTTTTCTCCTTTATCAATTGCATTTAATTTCTAGATGGGGGAGGTCATACATAGAAAATTTTAGTGGCTAATATTCATAATTTGGTTAAAAGTAGGAATTCTGAAATATGAATTTGGCTATTTTTATGACCATATTAGTGCCCAGGTTTCACCCAAAATTTCCTCAAACATTAATTTGTCCCATGCAAATAGCCAATGGATATCCAATCCCAATGTATATTTTTTATTAAATCGCCACGTGATCGATGAGCCGAGATTTTAAAATATTCTTAGATCACCAAGAAATCTATAGAAGCTTCCTAGTCATTTGATCTCATTTTTTGACATGTTTGGGGAAGTTTTTTCAAAATTTTATTTAATTTTCCACATATACATACATACATACATACATAAATAGATCTAGATTGTAACAAATAATCACTAAGTGGAACCCAATCACTTCAAAGAGAACCAAAATGCCAACACATCCATGTTGATGCTCTTGATCTGCACCATGTATCTCTTTCCTTGGTCGTCGCATATCCTCCATAGATCACTGACCCCAACTTTGAACCCAAAAGTTATATTAATTATATATTATTTCGTGGGCTTCAAGTCTTCCAAAAATCTTTGGTTGAGAGATCGCTGAAATGACCTGACATGTGTCATGTATTTGGCAAGGTTTTGGATGTTTGGTGGAGTCTCTATAACTAGTGGGTGTTTTAAATTTGGTTTCCTTTCAAATGTAAAGTTGTCCTCTGCTTGTAAAGAATGGCTGATTCCATAATATGATAAGTTATGCTTCATTCGCAACTCCATCCAAAATTTCCTTAAAAAATACATCTTATTTCACCAATGCCACAAATGCTGATTTTAAATAATTTGCCAACCCAACAAATCTGGTTCTGACCATATTCGACATGATTTCTATAAGTTTTTTAGGTAGGTTTCTTAAAATTTTCCTTGGAGGTCAATATTTTAGTATCGTGTTTATAGATGTGGTACACGCTATGTAGTAGCTTATGGAGGAGGTAATTGTATGAGAGCAGGCATCTTACTACAGATATGAAGTTATGATCACATAACAATGGGTAGGTCGATTGGGATTTGGTAGCAGTGATGGGTTGGGGATCCTTCAACATACAAATGATATATTCTCAGGGGTAGGAGGGAGCATTTGGGAGAGATAGATTGGTATAGGCATAGGGTTGATGAGTTACAGGAAGGTCATATCATGTTGCAACCTTACGGTACCAGTATGAGATTTGGGAGGGGGATCAGGTTCATCTGAGGAGGATTCAGACACCATTCTATCTAATTGGGGACCAACCGTACACAGTAGAGTGGTATCTTCCAGATCGCATGCTGCAACAATTTGACATTACTCATGATTTTCTTGCGGTCCGTCATGTATTTTCTTAGATTGCATGGGAGTCGAAGGATTGGGGTGCCATCATTTCAGTTGATGTGGCCAGGGCCAACTTAGATGATGTATAGCTTATCCCATGGGCACTGTTACCAGTTGTGGAGGATCCAAGGACTATGCAGGGATATGTTAAGTGGTGGCAGGTATTAGGTCGGCTAGATTGACATGACCGCTAGGCGAGATGATATTTGTGTATGGTTGTCGACATGTTTACATGGGCATGTGATAGGGAGAGGAAGAGGCACAACGAGATCCACCTATTATTATATTGGGGAGTCCTCCAGTTCAGGAGCCAGTGGTACATTCTCATGTACAAGATGTACCCGTTCATATCCCAGTGAGGCAAGAGGTGGATGCGATGAAGGTGGATGGTTCTATAGGGCCATTTACAGATAGTTTTATCACCACAAGTAGATACATCCAGACCCTTGGGTATAGGTAAGAAAGGCATAGTAAGATCAAAATCAATAGGTGCAATGGGATCAGGTGATTCAGGTGTCGATTTACAAGCTTAGTTAGATAGATTGGAGACAGAGGCTCATGCATGAGACATGGAGATAACATGGTTGTAAGTGAGAGGCGTATCTTACTTGAGGGAATTACGAGATTTAAGATGAGTAGTGAGCATGCTAACAGTGTTGATGAGGTAGAAGATAGAGTAGAGGGATGCAGATATTGCTCACCTACAGGGGGAGTTGAATCAGATAAAATAGGTGGAGGAGAGTTTAAGATAGGAGCGAGATTGGGATTTATGACACCAGGATAGGTATCGCCGTCAGTGTGATGCTTATAGAGATAGATATGGCCCTTTGGATGGGGAAGCAAAGAGGAGTGAGACACATGGTGGTTCACAGGGAGCAGGAGCGACAACATCCCCTTGTGCTTCATAGAGAGAAGGACAGATGTGACCCCTAGCCATAATGTCATTATGATAGTACATCATGCCATAGTGGATGAGATAAGATACTATGAGGGCCTTATGGATCATGAGCTAAGAGAGTCATAACATTATGTATAGTAGTTACCTGAGCAGATATTATGACAGCCGATGGCCTCATGGGAGTACCGCTTATGTATTACAGCCGTGACTAGATGGGGTGGGTGATGATACTAGTAACTCCATACAGTGATGAGCATCATTTTTTTAGATGTTCATAAATGGCTGATAATGGCTATTATATTTGTATTGTATCATATGTATTTTTATTGGATATTTGATGATGACCAACATGGTATCATTTTTTTGAGGTATATGTATTGATGATGATGCATTATTTATTAATATTTTTGATGAAGTACATGATGAGTTAGATGATGTATTATTTTTTCATTTTTAATTGATGATATGGATGATATGAGTTGAGATGATTATGAGTTATTGTGATTATGATTATGTTGATGATGTTGTGGATGATATGATGGTATTGTATTTTATGTTTGATGATGATGGGATATGGTTATGATGTCGTGGATGAGATGATGATTTTTTACTTTATTCTTATTGTTATGATGATGGTATACGTAGTTTTTGATGATGACGATGATGCGTAGGTTTTTATTTGAGTATCTTGATGTGATGGTTGATATAGACGATGTGATGATTTTTTTTTGTGGTGATTTATTTTATAAATAACGTGGTTAATAATGTTGCCGATGATTATGTATTGAGGATGTTTTTTAGTGATATGTTTTTATGATGGATAATTATTATTTTGGATCATGTTAGATAATGAGATGATGCTCATAAGATATGGCTATACAATTAGATTTGTATGGATTTTGAGATGATTAGGTGTGATAATGTTTAGGCATGATTATGGTGTATATGGTGAATTTTGATTTTGAGATGGATGGATGGCTTGATTTACTATGAGATGTATTAGTGTGGATAGGAGTTTTGTGGTACTTTATTGTATATAATGTGATGATTTTATGTGGTAAATGAATGAATGAATAAAAAATTGAAAATGGAATTATGATTTGTTCAAATATTTACAATAAAGCCATTATGCGACACAAGAAGGGCCAACAGAGAGAGAAAGGGAAAGTAATTGTGAAGGGAAATGACAGAGTATAGTAGGTGGATGGGGGGAGGAGAGCAATGAAGGCCTCATGATATTACAAGGGTTTCATTTTTTGTTATTTGACTCAGATTTTGTTTGATACAATAGTTTTCCATAACATGACTAGGTGCAACATGATCTTTAATTAGGAGTCGAATAATGGTCCTAGTCATGATAGATCCATTTCTTTGTAGTGAGAATCAAAAGAAGTCTGGATTTAGAAATGTATAACGTGGGTAGGGATGAAAATAGAATTCATAATGAAGGTATTTTCCCCTAGTGTGCTGATGGCATTTGTAGGGTACTAATGGACATAGGATCTAGTTTACCATAATGCTGGAAACCGGGTTTCACCATGGTACTTGCCCAAGGTGCCACCAAAGTGGTTTTCACCATTAGACAAATTATTTTAATTTTAATTTTTTTTATTGATTATTATTATTTTATTTTTATTTAGAGCAATGGGCACTTAGGTGTTGAAGCATTTTAGATGCGTGATGTTCATAGGCTCATCCAACTCATATCCATCTTGGGTAGTAAGCTTATAAGCACATTGGCTGAACTTGGCGATGAAAACGTATTGTTCAAGCCAATTGGGTTCAAACCTGCATTTCTTTTCAAGATCGACATTAGTGTTGTGTTGGTTCCCTTTAAGGACTAGGTCACCAACTTACAATTTGTGGGTTTTGATACGCTTGATGTAGTTAGTCCAACTATGAGTTCCTCGCATTCAACTATATTTTTGGTGCAAGGAAAAGTGATCTAAAAGGACTTGGGGATCATATCTCCTTAGGGTGTGATAAAGAGGATGCCCAATCTTGAACCATGATGTGTAAAGATCCATTAAAGTATAATTTCCACGTGTGTGATTCTTCAATGGTGAGTATATATTCATCTAGGAACCATGTATTCAAGGGCATGAAATCAGAAACTGGAGATTCTGCTAATTGATCTGCTAGGACTTATCCTTTGATATCCCTTTTATTAACATATTTGATGTCAAAATCACTCAAGAACATGATCCATTTAGCCATATGACCTGTTAATATTGTTGTGGATAGTAGATACTTGAGTGGATCTACCTTGAGTATGAGCTTAATGATATTTTTGAGAATATAATGCAGTAGATTTTTAGAAGCAAATACAACAACAAGACATACCTTTTCCATAGGAGAGTAATTAAGATCATAAGCGACTAGTGTTCGGCTGAGATAATATATGGATTTTTATTTTCCATGATCATCATGTTGCGCTAAGAAATCCCCCAAGGTGTGTTGTGTAGGTGAAATATATAGGAGGAGAGGACTTACTGGAGTAGGAGGCACTAAGACTAGAGGATGTGTTAAATATTCCTTTAGTTTGTCAAAAGAAGCTTGAAATTATTCATTCCAATGGAATAATGTTCCATTTTTAAGTAAATGATGAAATGGATAGACACTTGTCAGCAAGATGTGCTATGAATCTTTTGATGGCTTGGATTTTACCTTGTAGACTTCGTAGTTGTTTGAGATTTGTAGGTGGAGGCATTTCAACCACAAATTTAACTTTGTTTGGGTCAATTTTGATTCTGTGGCATGAGAAAATAAAGCCGAGTAACTTTCTAGATGTAACACTAAAAACACTGTAGACACCAAATTCGTGTCTCACGACCCCTTGTGACCCGCATCCCATTTCGCAACCTAACCTCATTACCTAAACTTTACACAATTATTTATTAATTACCTTGTAATTGATAAATCCACATCACCTTACCCGCCACCTCACTGTGCCACCTCATCATGACCTAGCCCTAACCCTAAAATTAACCTAATTAAGACCCATGACTTAGTCTAGACTCACATCCATAACTAATGCCTCCTTACTCGCACCCAAAGCCGACCTTCTAGCCACTTGACCAAGCCCGCAACTGATCTCTCAGGAGAAAAGCAGGGAAGGTGGGCTATTTTACTAAAAATAGCCTACTTTTTCCTAACCGATGCCGGTTCCTACTCGACCGCCGTCGGTTACGCAACCGCCATCGGTTCCCTATAAATGGGCTTCCCAAACCAAAACAACGGATCGGAATTTCATTTTGGAGATCAGTCGAAGGATTTTTAACCAAAGGAGAGTCCAAAGCGATCAGCAGAGTCCAGAACTTCACTTGACCAAGCAGAGACGAATAAAGAAACCAGAAGAGTTGGCAGCAAAGGAGATCAACTTGCACCTTCATCAAAAAACCAGTAAGTTATATCTTGCATGTCCTCCATTATAACATTTCTTGTGCTTTTGGAATTGTAATCTTCCCAAATCCGTTCCTGAACCCATTATCTAACGTACCATTGCCTCTAACTATCATTCCTTAGCTTCTAACCATCCCATTTCTCAATACTATCCAAAAACCAGCCATTACAAACACCACAACCAGCCCAGAAGATCCTAGAACCAACCGGTATCGGTTATCAGTGACCGCCATCGGTTATAGGTAACCGGCATCGGTTCCTTTGATCAAAACCAAGAAAAACAGCCTTTTCCCTACCCAGTTCCACGAAACAATTTAATTGGTACTCTACAGTATTTTGTGTTAATTCATATTAGCAGGGGAACTGACCACCTTCGAAAGGAAGTTTCATACTTCCTGGGCCCAAGGCAGTTCCCTCATTTATTATCTAATCAAAATCTTGTGGTCTTGTGTTCTTATTTGCAGGTAGTCCTTCCAAGACAAAAAGGAGTTCTTCGCAGTCAGCCTGATCTTTCTCTACGGTACGCACACATCATCTCGACATTCTACAGGTATTCCTCCTAACCCTAACCTTATCTGTTTCTATAAGGAACGAAGCATTTCCGAGTGAAACATTTTGGCACGCCCGGTGGGACCCATTTTGGGTTTTTCTTTATTTCTTGCTTGCTTTTATTATAGGGAGCATACTTGCTGTCTTCTTCTTCTAGAGATATTCACAGGGTATTTTATTATTCTGGTAAAAGAACTTGCTTTGTTTTTGCATCTTGCATTAGTAAAAGTCATCTCTTTTGCTTCATCGAATATCACTTTCGATTTGGGTTTTAAAACACATGCATTGCATTCCTGCCTGTTGTTTTTCAATTCTAGTGAACATAGATTAAGTAACAGGTCGTACACGTGGGGGTGATATCCACGGTATTGACAGGAAATTAACCTTAGTTTCACTGCACAACACATACCGAATCACTTCACAATTAACACAACAGCTCAAACATCCCCCCTTTTTCCGCGGTATTCCTCCGCCCGATTGAGGTAACCTTATAAGCCAAAACAACTTGACATTTCCCCTAAGTCTCTTGTTTAGGATTCTGACATCATTCTACGTCTAAAGGCATAAGCCCACAATAATTAAAATTAACCCTAAGGTTAATCTCTGCATTTGCGTGTGCATCTTGCTTGTTTGCTGTTCTGTTTTCTCTGTCATACTCTGTCTTTTGTGATCAATAAGTTGATAAAATTACTCAACGTTGCTAAAAATCAAATTAGCAGCCCCTTTGTATCTTCTTATTCTAGATTTTTGACACCGGCATCGGTTAAGGGACCGACGTCGTTTTTCCTGTGACCGACACCGGTTAGTAAACCGATATCGGTTACTGTCTCTCTCAGCCCCTGACAAACCAGCAACTTGCCAAATTCACCATTCTGAGGTTGTTTTTGTCCTTGATAGATTGAAACTTTCCTGTGTGTTCTGGTCTATGGTTGTCATCACTCGGAAGCAAGCCGCCGCCATGGTTTCACATGCTTGCTCTGTTTCTTTGCCTGAATCACCCCCTTCACATTCTATAGGAAACCCTACGGACACTAGTGAGATCCCCCAAATTCCTGTAGGAGACAAGGACTTTGCCAAATTTCTGGATGCTAATCCCAGCGCTTTACAATACTATTTGTCTCATTCCCCTGACCGTACGCCTGATGGTCAGCTCCTTATGGGCATGCCTATTAGTATAGCTGCTCATTTAGCTCCTACTCCTCCTGATAACAATACCTTACTTCCTGCATCGCTAGCCCCGTCTCCCAATCCGACAGCGGCAGAGGTTCATACGACCCTGATTAGCTTTCCTTTTGTTAATCTTGGACCCCACGTATCGCTACCACCAACTGCCCCTATCTCATCTCTCTTTCAGACCACTCCATTCATGACTTACTCTCTGCCACCTATTCAAACGAGCTTTCCTTCTCAAGCTCCGCCTACCTTTTCATTCCCATATACGTATCCAGTGACCTCAACATCTTATATGGGACACCCCTATTCTGTGGCACCATCATCTCATCCAACCACAGATTTCATCAAGCAAATGATGGACAAAATGCAAAACCTGGAGGCTTCCGTTTCAGGAAGTCGTAGCGCCTTGACATACGAGCAAGTTTGTCGGGAGCCCATTCACCCTTCTGTCCCCCTTCATTCTTATCCGCCTCAATGGGAGTTGCCAAAGTTTACTCGTTTTAACAGTAAAGAGGATCCTCAACAACACTTGCGATCATTTAGACATGCTTGTTATTTGATTGCCCATGATGATGCCTTGTTACTCCGCACCTTTCCCATGTCCTTATCAGGGCCTTGCCTTGGAGTGGTACAGTGCTTTAACCCAGCACTCAATCTTTTCTTTTAACCAACTAGCCCAATCTTTCTTGGATCATTTCTCCATTAACATTGCCAAGAAAGTATCTATCACTGACCTCTGTGCCATCCGACAATTCGAAGACGAATCTATCGCAGATTTCGTTGGACGATGGCGGGGCCTTATCAACCAACTTACGTATGCCTTGCCTCAAACCGAACTTATCGAACTCTTTACGCGGGCCTGCGCTAAGCACATCTCCCCTACCCTCCAAATTCAAACTTTCCGTACATTCGACGAGGCCTTTACTATGGCTCGAAAATTAGAAATTCGAGCCTTAGAGGAAGAGAAATTGCGGTTTTGCAACAAGAACTCCACTTTCCGAACTCCTGATTCTACCAATAAACCAAATACCACCACTCCTCACGCGTCAACCTCTTCTAAATCAAAAGGAGCTGTCCACGCGGTGATGGTCAAATCCCAACCACCGTCCAATACTCCACCAAAAACCACCTATAAATACAAAGCTGAGCCCACCAATTACACTCCCTTGGGAGAAACTTATGGCGTCATCCTAGAGAAATTACTCAAAGCTGGGGCTATCACCTTGCCCCCTGTTAAACCTCACTCCGGGTTTGACTCCAAGCGCCGCAATACCTTCCTGGTACAAAGAAAATGACTTTTGTAACTTTTCACCGCGTAAAAGGACATAGTCATGAAAACTGCAAGATGTTGAAAAACATAGTGCAGGAAATGGTTGATGCAGGGGATATAACACTCGATAATCCTAACGCCCCTGCTAACCGAAATCTGAAAATTTTCAACAAGCCATTCCCGAATCACTCGTCCAGCAGCAACGTAAACCAAGATATCTTAGCTGAGGAGAGTGTTCATGAGATCCATGCAGTATTCGATACCCAGCCAAAAGCCTCTATCGAGAAAATTTTGAATCAAGCCTCTTCACTAAACACAGGAGCCCGAACCTCCTTTACCACCACCATCAAGCCAAAGCGAAATCATTCCTTTACCCATAGAAGAGTTAGCTGCCCAGGCTTCCCTTCCCATCAATGAGTCTTCTTACACCACATCCCTACAAGACTGTGAGCGGATGCTCTAATAATTTATCTATTTCCCAAACGGGACCTCACCATAGCCCAGTTCTAACAACAAACTGAGCGACTCGATCTTCCAGAAATAAATCGTTCCGCCCACCTAGGAGCGAACGCAATCCGGGCCTCTCTATCACAATTAAAACCATAATCGTAACACCACCTCCATATTGGGACAGAATCCATTCACACATTACAAACCAATATATAATACCTCGTTGGTTTCTGCCCAAAAACGACCTACGCTTCTACACCTATACAGAAGAATCAAGGGATAGCACAACTCGTTACCCCGCGTATCGGTCCACTATCAACCCTTAAACCAATCCCAGCATCAAAGGATTTGATTTTCTGTCACTCCCCTTTCTCCGTGGTTGTTTCCCGATTACCATCATCGTTAGCCCTTCATCATTCTAACCAGCTGAACGGAACTTCTGTGTCCAAGAAACACGTTTAGTGTGAAAACATGTGTCGGCACCCCTCGGCTAACCACCACCATAACGAACTAAAACGCCCAATAACATTACCCACAACCCACACAATCAATTACCCTCATCTTCTTCTGATTTGGCCCACTCAAAGGATCTACGCCAAAATACTTTGCTATGTTTGTGGAGAATGCGACATCTCCCTACCCCCACTTAGACCTTAGACCGTCTAAGCCCCGACTGTGGATTATGATGAGTTCTAAAATCTGCCGCCTATCACGCCCACACCTGAGACATGATAGAGAAGGATGACAAAGCTCTAAAACCATCCTTCGCTAGGCACCTCTTCCGGATCGAAAGATTAAGAAAGAACAAACGTACCTGAAGGGAGGAGACTCTAGCGTCAATTCCCTCTACCTATACATCTGTCCCCGCCACCAAGATCGTCATTATTACAACCCCACTCTTGGAAGGGACCATGAATTTATCCCAATACCATCTTATTCATCTCAAGGTCTTCCGAGATTAATATGATTAGTGTCGCTACTCGAGGACAGAACGAAAAACAATGGGGAAAGCGAAAGAAACACACCTACGACATATCGTTCTCCCTCAACCATCCCGATACACCACACCTAAAGTGGTTTCGCGGACCCGCTATCCCGTCTCTAATGGAGGTGCACCGAACCATGATCAACAGCTTCATCAATCGCCCGTGTAAAAATGAACACTATATGATCCCTTCAGGACTTCTGAACTCATCGACAGCTCTCGTTGAGATCCTTCAAGGGATAGAGGTTTACCCAACGAAACCATGCCCGGTTGCCTCCATTCTAAACACCCAATCACGTTGACTCTCTCACCAAAAACCATCTCCCCCACACACTTTTATGTCTCACAACAAACAAGCAGCTTTGCGGTTAGTTTCTCGGAAGATGAAATTTATCGACTTTGGGTGCAGGAAGACCCTGACCCTCCCTAACCCTTTTCATTTCCTTTACGTCCGAGACATTCAGTACGCGGGTTATGATTGACGGGGGCCTTAGCCTAAACATCATTCTCTTCAAAAGCATTTAACAAAATGAACATCCATTCTAGTTGCATGTGTGCCAAACCCCATCCTGGTTGTTGCGGTCCTTCAAATGACTCTCTTACTGCTACATTGGGCACCGTGAATCCTCAAACATTCGAAGTAGGACCAGGTACTTTACCAGAACTTTCATTCCTTGAAGGAGGTTCCAAATAAATATATTGCTGGTGTCACTTGGATCCGGCCATGGAATGCGTTCCCTTCAACATTACATCGATGTATAAATTTGAGTACGAAGAGGAAAGTCCTACACTGTAAAAGCTGATCCTCCCCCCTCAAAACGCGAAATAGGTTTACGCACCCAAACGACTGTGCTGATACCAATTAAGACACCCATACATTCAACCCAACCATCCTCTTCAAATGTACCTCAACATCCACCTTCAACGCACCAGCCTTCAACTGATGAAACCAACGTCGCACAAAACCATTCTCTTCCCGCAGCTAACATCCAACCTTGACCACTTAGTTAGATGTTTTTTTCATCGCCTCCACGCTGGGGGAGTACCGCCTATATAACGTTTTTAGTCTTCCCTACACGCAGGAGTATGGACAATACGATGCCGCATCCCACTACGACCGTCGCTGTGGGGGAGATAATCTCTTACGGACCACCCCATGGTCGCACGCACCTAACTATGGAGGTGTTGACGCATTCCCTCCATTCCCCTGAACTCCTCTTGGTGTGGTTCCCTCTCCTAATCCGATTTTTCCAATACTTGACCAAATCACGTTTCGCCCTCACCTCTGACTCGGCTGTGCGTGGAAAGGCTTTGGGTTTTGGCCTTTACGAACAATGGCGACATACACTTATTCCCGTGACCAACACGAAAACATAATGATCGCGTGGTCCGGTTTTTCAGAAAAAACACTACACAGAGGACACCTCCTGTCAGGGGGTGGATCTTGGAAGAGGACGGCGTAGCCCCCTTACCGAACCAAATCACCCACTTTGCCCATATCTCACACAGGGAAGCGATGGACCCGTGAATCTACCTCCTTAACTTTTTTGTTGCAAAATGCTATCTTCATAGGTCCTCTCACTATCACGGTATAATGAGGACCCATCTTCTCTTCCCCTCTGATACAGAATGACGAAGAGGATGTCACGCCTTTGATTAAGTGTTGAATGCCAGGATGCCGACTCCAATCCTCACTTACCTAGGCGCGGATGATTCTTATATTCAAAACGTGCATTACCATCTTGAAAACTAACCATGCTGAACGAATCTACAGAGAATCAAAACATCCCACACGGAGGAAGATCCTCACATAGTGAAGATCGGGAACAATACTTGGACACATTCAGAAACAAGCGCCTCCACCTGTCTCCGTGTTCGCAAACCAAGCTTTCGCATGGTCTTACAGTGACATGCCAGGGAATTGATCCTAACATTGCGTCAATAACATCACTCCTAAACCCCATTCCAACCAGCAAGCAGAAAATTGAGCAAAAATGCATCCACGCATTGCTCTTGGTCAAGAGGAGCTCCAAAGACTCCTTGCTGTTTTCCTTCATTCTTACCTATTGACTATCCTCAATGGATTTCAACATCGTACCTGTCACGAAAGAGGACTGGGGGGACTTCGGATATGCACGGATTTCCGGGCTCCTTACCTCGCTTGCCATAAGGATTGACTTCCCCCTCCCAAGTATTGTCAAACTGTTGATCTCACGGCGGGTCCATGAAATGCTTTTTCCTCATGGATGGGCTTTTAGGTTACAACCAAATTTTGGTTGCCCCTGCCGATCAAAACCCCCCCCCCCCCACAAAAAAAATGCCTGCATAAAACTCCTGGGAACTTTCTGTTACCGTGTAATGCCCGTTGGCCTTAAGAATGCGGTGCGACCTATGCAGCGGGCCTATGACCTACATTTTCCATGACATATATGCACACTATCCCTCGAAGATTACGTCGACAAGATCTTCTGGCAAGGTCTAAACAGCCGCAGTGACATCTCGATGTTTTTAACGCATATTTTTGATCGCCTATTACAATATTCCTGTCCGTCTTCAACCAACAAGAAATGTGTCTTGGTGTCCTTTCGATCGGAAACTTCTGGCTTTTTCGTCCTCTTTACGTGGCATTGAGGTCGTCCACTCTAAATAGAAGCTAAATCCTAGAAATGCCCCACCCCAAAAACTTAACATTGCGTAGTTTTGCGGGTAAACTTCATCCAATCCGTGTTTCCATTTTCCACTCTCGGATCGATGTCAACCCTTTTTCAATCACCTTCTAAAAAAGGACGTTGGCCTTCAATGGAGTGGAGTGTCCACCAAGCCTTCGAAGCTCTCAAACATATCTCTTGCAGCCACTTGTGCTTATCCACCCCAGGACGGACGTCCTTTCTACCTCTCTAATGCTTTCCGCCACTGACCATGCTATAGGAGCTAATGCTCGCCCATTCGAGACCCGGCACGATCGGGATGTTCCGAGAGCAGGCCGTATACTATAATTAAGTCGTACCGGGATTACGAGACTAGGTATACAACATGTAGAGTAAATTGTGCTGGCCCTATCAATTTCGCGTCGCCACAACTCGCGACATATCGCTGAATCACAAAACTTTTGCAAACCAACACAGACCCCATTCGTTATATGTACGCCAAACACACACTAACCAACGCATGCTCGATGGCTCTATGCTCCTCGCCGACCTCAGACCTTGAGTTTATACAACAGAAATCATCAAAGGACAACTCTTGCAGATCAACTTGCGGAGGCCCATCTACCTGGGCGAACAATTTACCACTTTACCTTCCCGACGAACATCGATCGCCACTCTATTCGCTGCGGAGAAAGTGTTCGTTCAACATGAACCCTCTTCTTCGATGGATCTAAGTGCCAGCCGCGGCGGAGGAGCCGGCATTGTTCTCATCCCTCTTGACGCTCGACCTATGCCTCTTTCATTCGGCTTTGATTTCCCCGCACTAATAATTACGACGGAATACGAGGCCTTGTTTCTAGGTCTCTAGTTCATTACACTTAGGTTATCAAAATCTATTAACATTTTTTGCGACTCTCATGGTACAGTCAATCAAGTTATGGGCGTCTACCATGCAAAACGAGGTACTTTCAAAAATACAAAACAATTGTGGAATTCACTTCTAGCTTTAATTTACACATACTATACAAACCATTCCCCGCTCCACTAAACCATTTGCGGATACTATGGCTTGCTTTAGCTCGGCAAATTCCACCTGCGCCTAACTGACTCCTGAATTATTCGTCGTGGTCCAACAACTTTTTTGCCCATCCTAATTCACCCCGGTACGTTTGCATGATAAATAACTGTGTCTACTAATTCGCAGGATACCTGGTAGCTTACCAATTTCACGCTACCTACGATCTGGTTCTCACCACCTGACCTACTGTAAACGGAAAACGTGCTTTCTTAAAGTGGGTTCTTCGCGTTATGTGTCATGGGAAGGATCCCTCTATAACGTGGCTTTGATGGCATCCTCCTTCGCTGTCTAACCGGCGGTAGAAGTCACCTATCCATCCCACAAGTAAACGATGGGTTCTGTGGTGGACATTTTTTAGTGGCCCTTTGCGTGGCTAAAACAGAGGTCCTGTTCGCCTAGGTTAATTGATTGGCCTAGCTCTCAATACGACTGCTACGAAGTATGTTAAGCCTGTGCCATGTGTCAACACATGCCAATTTACAATCTCCTAGCCACCCGCTAGTCGCAACGGAGATTCTTTGGCCTTTCCACAATGGGGTTTAGACTTATTGTGAGATTCACCGACCTCTTCACAACGTCACCGTTGGATAATCACAGCGACCGAATATTTAACAGCAAAAATGGGTGGCAGCCGTTCCACTCATTTCAATCAAAAAAAAAATTGTCCGGAATTCATAACCATCACATTATCTTGTTCGTTTTGGTATTCCCCTCAAATCGCCTATATACAGAATAATTGGTAAATCTTTCAAAAATAAGTTGTTACAAGACCTTTGTGACAACTTTGGTATCAAACTTAGCTTCTCATCGCCTTACTATCCGCAGGCCAATGGTCAGGCTGAATCTTCTAATAAAACTCTACCAAAATCCTCATGAAAGTCGTCAATGAATCTGGAAAGAAATTGGCACGATCACATTCCCTTTGCCCTTTGGGCTTATCGTACTAGCATTCGTACCTCCACTAATGCACACCTTTTTCATTGGTATATGGGTACCGAGGCTGTTTTGCCTCTCGAAATACAAATACCTCCTTAAATATCTCTTCAGGATATTCTCACACCGAGATTTTCCGCAAGAGCGGTTACCCAATTACGAGCTTTCTTTGACGAACGCGACCGTTTTACAGCTCTCGATCACCTCCAAATCTATCAGAAAACGCATCAGCGTGCTTATATAACGATTCATGAAGCGTACCATTTAAGGTTGTGATCTTGTCCTCAAAAGAGAATAACATGTACCAAACTAGAAAAGAGCAAACGTGAAAATTTGCTCCAATTAAGATTGGGTCCTTATATATCACTCACAACTTATGGATAGGGCACTTATCGTTTAGCTCGGCTAATGGTAACCCTGAGCCTGACCCCTTAATGCTTGCATCTTCGACCATTCTACTCTGTTGAATCTTAGTGTTATATCACTCCTTATCTACCTACTGTCGTCCCTTGAGCTCATCTACCGCTACATCAACTTTGTTTTCTAGGTTCTCCCGAATAAAATCAAAATCATCTTGGGCACCTCCCCCTTGTAATGCTTCCCTTTTTTAGTCTAGTCCATGACTTTAAAAGTATTAAAATAAGCCACATTCTTAAGGGATTTTCTTGAAGTCAAACTTCCTACTGAACTTAGATGTTTCATGCCAAAAGCACATCTAGTCCTATAAAAATTATAAGACTGCTCCCTCGAAGGACAGCTATATGCCCAAACTATTGTTGCTGAAATACAAAATAGACTGCTCAGCCTGAAGGAAAGCTATGCACTAAATCATCTCTGCTACTATAAATATGACTGCTCCCTCGAAGGACAGCTATACACAGTCAGCCTTTAATCAGAAAGCTTCTCGCATTGATCACTTCTGAGACCTCAAAATAAACAATCATTCCCTGTAGCTTCCCGCATCGATCAGTCTACATCCAATAAAATAAAAGCCTCATTCAAAAGAACTCTTTGTGTCATGACTTGTTCTATTTAGGGTAGGATCTCTTTCGTTGTAACAAGTTCTTTGTTCTTTGAAACCTCCGCTATATCATCCACATCACCTCACCAGTTGTTCAACTCAAGGGACGAACGTACCCTGATATCTTGTGATCATACAATCTTTTCAACTATATGGACTTCGCGTCTATACACGGCCTACTTATTCTTATGCTCGTTCTCCGTTGTGTGGTTTTGTTTAGCCTTTTCACCTACGGAGCACTCTTTCCGCTTTGCCTCGCATCTAAATTGTGTGTTGATCTGAATCAAGACACTATTCCCTAACTACGTGTGTATGCTAACCTTTGCTTTACTATACCTACACCAACAATATTATCCTACCAGCACCAACAACATTACCTACCACTCCAATTTTTTACCAAACACAAATTGCCTAAACCATATCAAATTGCCTAAATTCACCCCTCCCTGTCCTAGGGAGAACTACATCTGTCTGAGGCCCTTCCTTGCTTTGTGCAATGGGCTATGTAGGCAACCTCGTAGACATGTGGTCTCCCAATGTTAGCTCACCATCCCCTACCATAACCTACCTTGTGTGTTGAATATAAATATTTTTGTGTATTTTTCTTTTAACATTTTCTCTTTATCCTTTTTTCGGAAAAACACCAAAACATCAACACCGACAATCTTTATTATTTCATAACTCAATCAACATACATTTTTCAGTTTATTTAGATTTTAAAACAACACATCTTCTTTATCATCGACACTGCAGGTCGGCAATCCTTATTTTATTCTCATACCTCGCTAACATATACTCAGACCATCACAACCCATCCGAACTAGGATGATCGTGATCGTCGACCCCTCTCTCGGGCCTCCTGTCCTCAAAGGTACCGCGCTTATTGTAACCCCAAAAAATACACCTACCTAGTGCCCACTGATCTGCCAATCTCTCTGTAACATATGAATAATACGTCCTCTCGCATGGAGAACTCCGCCTCAGTATCCACGCCGTGACTCCCTCCGCAACCACTAACAATCCTCTGACTCATTCCCCACTGCGTTTGGATCTGCTGTGAACAAACGCTGTAGACATCCCTCTCTGCTGTAATCACCGTTGTATCAGGGCGCTCACTGACACCTCGTAGTTCTACTACCTCACCATAATCTATAGGCCTCTATCATTCCTGCAACCCTCCCCGTGATCTGCCTTCCCCCTTTGTAGTCTAGTCCCATGACTTTAAAAGTAATTAAAATAAGCCAACAATTCCTTAAGGAGTTCTTGAGTCAAACTTCCTACTAACCGAATTTTCAATGCCAAAGCCCATCTAGTCCCTATAAAATTATAAGACTGCTCCCCTCGAAGACATCTAATCCAACTATTGTTCTAAGAGTCGGACCAATAGACTGCTCCCCTGAAAGGACAGCTATGCTCTAAAATCATCTCTTCTACTATAAAAATCGACTAGTCCCCTCCCTCCCTCCCTCCCCCCCGAGACACAGCTAACACAAGTCAGCCTTTATTAGAGCTTCTCGCATTGATCAGCTTCGTGAAGACCTCAAGATCAAACAATCATATCCCTTAGACTTCCCACATCGATCAGTCTACATTTAATAAAATAAAGCCTCCCCCAAAACAAAAAAATTTCAAAATAACTCTTTGGTCTGGATTGTCTATTTGGTATGATCCTCTTCCGTTTGTAACAATTTCTTTGTACCCTCATCTATATCATCCACATCACCTCACCATTTGTTCAACTCAAGGGACGTAACGTACAACCTGAATTATGTGCTCATACAACTCTTTCAACTATGGACTTCTCGTCTATACACGGCACTTAGGGCTTCAGGCTCGTTCTACTGTTGTGTGGTTTGTTTAGCTCTTTTCGCCTACGGAGCACTCTTTCCGCTTTGCCCTCGCATCTAGAATTGTGTGTTGATCTTAATCAGGACACTATTCCATACTACTTGGGTATGCTAACCTTTGCTTTACCTACTACCTACACAACCATATTATCCTACCAGCACCAACAACATTACCCTACCACATCCAATTTTTTTACCCCAAACGACAAATTGCCTAAACCATACCAAATTGCCTAAATTCACCCCTCCCTGATCCTAAGGGAGAACTACATCGGTCTGAGGCCCTTCCTTGCTTTGTGCAATGGGCTATGTAGGCAGCACTTCGGAGACATGGGGTCTCCCAAGGTTAGCTCGACCATCCCCTACCATAATCTATCATGTGTGGTATAATAAATATTTCTGTGTATTTCTAGTTTAATCACATTCCTCTTTAGCCTTTTCAAAACACCAAAAATCAAAACACCGACAATCTTATTATTCTCATAACTCAAATCAACATACATATTCAGTTTTATTTAGATGTTAAACAAATACATCTTCTTTATCATCGACACGCAGGTCGGCATCCTTATTTATTCTCATACCTCGCTAACATATACTCAGACCATCACAACTCATCCCGAATTAGGTGATGATCGTGATCGTCGATCCCTCTCGCCGGGCCTCTCTGTCCTCAAAGGTACCGCGGCTATTGGTACCACCCACTGATCTGCCAATCTCTCCTGTAACATATGAATACGCCCTCCTCGCATGGAGAACTCCAGCCTCTAGTCTCGCCGCCGTGACTCCGCAACCACTAACAATCCTCTTGACTCATTCACCCTGCGTTTGGAGCTGCTGAACCAAACGCTGCAGACGATCCCTCTCTGCTGTAATCACCGCTGTATCAGGGCGCTCACGTACACCTCGCAGTTCTGCTACCCACCATAATCTATAGGCCTCTGTCATTCCTGCATCCATTACCCTGCGATCGGCTTGCTATCTCCTCAGGCCCTTCTGGAGGTGTTGGCCGGTGGGTGGTGAGAATGCTGCCTCGGCATCGATCCTCATATATGGTCTATAAGCCTTTGGTATGTCCTGCCACAAATCCAAATTATCGCCGCACGCGATCTATAGGAATCCTCTCATATTCACCTGGCCTGTGCCCCGCGATCCACCTCAATCGCTCTACACCTCTCAACTCCTCAGCTATGATTTCGGTTACCATATAGTTCCCGTAGGGCCTCCAACAGATATCCGCAACCGTCACTCTCTCCCATACCTGCCTGTAATACTCAATGTCACCCGGCACGGCCTGAGATCTTGCCTCTTGTTCTGTCTGGACCCATCGTCGGAATCCCAACCTCTGTACTCCGGTCTCTCCTGCCTGGATGAATCGGCCTATTGGTCGCACACAAACAATGTGCTCATAGGCCCAACAGTGTAATAAGTATGAGCAATCCAACGTTGTCCTGTGATTTCACCTACAAGCCCATAAACCCCTGTATAGCTCCGCCAAATATGCAGGTGCCCATGCAAAAGTCACATTCCTTTCTATCATCTCCCAAATAACACACATCAATGCCTTTGGAAATTTTCCCCCTTCCGCCCTCGGTAATGCATAATACCCTACTGCTATCATTAATATCACTGCTAACCTTGTCTCCTCAGGGTGTGCTGCATACATTACCCCATATGTAAACGATAAACCTCGCTGTGTCAAAACTCGTGCGTATGACCAAATACTGCTGTTATCGCTCCCCGTGCCGCGCTAGGTAGTGCCTGATATACTGGCTCTCCTGTAATAGGGAGTCTCAAAATCCGAAACACATCTTCCAATGTTACTGTCATCTCACCTGTTGGCAGATAGAAGGTATTTGTCTCAGGATTCCATCTCTCAATCAGCACCTGTAACATACTATGGTTACGTGCGATTCGTGAATAATAACGGATTCCACTTAACCCCAAACGATTTATCAATGTCCATTCCACTGGTGTTACATCCGCTCGGATTCGCGACAACAACGCTGGCACACTATCATTCATCCTCAACCCTGTCTCTGCCTGCATACACCAAAACAACAAACAACCATTCAACCCGTTAGGGTCTTTTTTCAAACATTCTAGAAATTTCTCCAGTAACCGGTACCGGTTATACGTAACCGATATCGGTTGCATAACCGATACCGGTTATCCCTAACCGCTACCGGTCACTGTCAATTTTATACACCTTCCTTAAAAACAACCACCTACGACAATAATTTGCTCGTTTTCTTCGTTTTATACATATAAACATACCTGGAACCCCTGATTGCCTACCCTGTACCACTTAGCTCACCTGCAACCCTTGTTATCATGTTTTCTCTCTCATATCTACCCACCTACTCTCCCCCATCTTACTCACGAAACATACAGTAATCAAATCACAAACAAAAACAATACCTCTTGAGTTGCAGCAGCTTGAGGTGGCCCTTGTCTGCCCTCCTGTCCTTGCCTGCTGGATGCTTCTCCTCGTTCGGCCATGATCACCACCCTTTTTCAACTTTGTCTTTCTGCCTTCTGAACCTCGGATCACAATTCACTTTCCTTGTCTCTTTCCTTCTTCTCACCCAAATCTCTCATGCAAATCCCTGTCTCAGTCGTCAAAAAGCGTCGCGTTCGCGTATTTAACCTCTTGCATGGCTCTAAAATTAAAACTTAAGTTGCCACCCTAGCTTTTCTATTTTTAGAAAAGCTCATACCTAAATAACTGGTATCGGTTAGTTAACCGATATCGGTCTATGACTACCAATATCGGTTCCCTAACCGATATCGGTTACACACCTTCCTTTTTGAAACAGGTTTCTTTTCTTCATTTCTCCTCTAAATTTTTGTCGCGCCCGCCTCTTTGCCTGCATAAACAACAAAATTTACCACATTTGTTCATCCACCACACATAGCATTATAATTTCATTAAACATCATTTATACCAATACACAACCATCAACTACGAATATCAAAAAACTATCAATCTATACATCATTTGGATCCAACTCATCAGTTACATATATCACACTGTCACAAAACCACCAATTTATCACATAACCTGTCATTCATATATACGCACAAAAACATCAGCATCATCTATCTATCAACATGTCAATTAAACTCATCACACATTCTATATATTACCAAACCATTAACAAAATATTTCAACACATTTTAAACACAGCATGTGGATCAAAACATCATCTATATATATATATACAAATTTTCAACAATACAATGTGCCCTACATCGGGGCCTCTGTGATCGCATAATATACCAAAGCCGGCACGCAGGCCGCAATACCTACCAAAAATCTCGACTCGGCTCGCAGGCCGGTCTCTCATATCAAAAATATACTCAGCTCGCAGGCCAGTATCAAATGTACAACCCGTACTCGGCTCGCAGGCCGGTATATAATAAATAAATAAATCAAAACAATGAATAAATGTAGGCACGCAGGCCTCTATCAATACAACCGGTTCGCAGACCGGTGCCCGTTGTCCCTATACAAAACCACGTCGGGGATCTATCAGCTCTCCCCACCGCCCTCGGCACCTCTCCCCGCTGGTCCCTGTGGCGCCTCTCGCCTCCTGCCTGTCACAGACACGCCAGCTGTGGCTGCCCCTCCCTGAGATCTCTAGCTGTGCGAGGTCTCTGCTCTATGCGCTGCATATGCCTGATACTCGACTCCGGTACTATCAAGAATATCCTGATAATAACGGGCCTCTGCTCTAACCTCATTATAGCGATCTCGCGCACACTGAAGGAACTGGGCTGGTCCCCTAGCACCTAACACCACTATCCCCTGAGCCTGTACCTGCACCTGTGGCTGTGGCGCTGGTGGAGGTGCTGCCTGTGCCTGTGTACCTGCACCGTGGCCGTGGTGGTATCTGGGCCTGTGGCTGTGCTACTGTTGGTACGGCTGCCTGTACCTGTACCTGCACCTGTGGCTGTGCTGCTGGTGGTGGTGCTGCCTGTGCCTGTAACCGTGAGCCTGGGCTAGCTGCCCCTGTTAAAACCCCTATCTGTGCCTGTGCAGCAGCCAACTGTCCCTTGTAATAGCTGCACCTGCCCCCGGAGCTGATCTCTCTCTGTAGTCACGCTGCCAAGTCTGGCCTGTGCTTACCCCTCGCCGCTCTATGTCCAGCCCACCAGACCCTGTATGCTGCGTGCACCCGGCATCATCCACACCCTCACCTGCTGGTCTCTCCGCTACCCAGTCTGGATCCCAAGGCTGTGGTGCTGGCAGTGGGGCCTCTACATCATCCCTCCTGTACTGAGGGAAGGGAGGTGGCTCGTCCTGTGGCAGCCCCATCTGCCTGCGTACCCTCTCTAAGGGTATCCGCTCGTACTCTCCCGGCCTCCGTCCTGCTATCCAGAATGTATACTGGATCAGGCGCAGCTGTATGTGGGCTCCTCTGCCAGGCTGGTGACCTCTGTAGGGTCTCCATATAATGTCTACTGCGGTAAGGCCCTCTAGCATATGTCTATAGTAGGCCACATCCCGACCTGCAACAACTGCTCGTGGCTGGCCAACAACCCCCAACCACCTCTGAAAGCCATATCGGTATACGACCTGTGGCCCTGGCTGCTGGGGTAGCCCTACTGGCCTGATGCATACGATGTGCTCGTATGCCCAACAGTGAAACAAAAAGGTCGAACAAATACCAAATCGCCTCCTCCGGCGATAGCCCCATAACTCCCGGTATAATTGCACCAGATATACTGGTGCCCATGCAAAACAGGTGTGCTCCTCCACCATCTCCAGTAGCACCCCCATCAATGCCCGTGGGAAGCGACCTCCCTCTGAATCCGGGAGGGTGAAGCAGGTGACCCCTATCATCATCAACACGGCAAGCCGTGTCTCATGTCTGTGTGCGTGGTACATGTCCCCATATCCAATGCTCGCGCTATGATATGTAAGAAGCGCGGCTGCATCCCCAAAAACCTGCAGTATGCTATCCATGGCAGTCTCTGAATCCACCTGGAAAACGGCCTCTCCCTCGATCGGTAGCCGCAGGATGCGATACACATCCTCTAATGTGACGGTCATCTCCCCGGTCGGCAGATGGAACACATTGGCCGCCGGATCCCATCTCTCGATGAGGGCGACCATCAGGCTGTGATCTCTGTCGATCGCTCTGTACCTCTGGACCCCGCCAAGCCCCACCTCGCGCATGATGGCCCAATGCGCCGCAGATATGTGTGGCCTCATCCGACTCAATAGTGGAGGCATCCTATCATGCATCGTCACATGCTGACGTGCCTGCAAAATCAACCCACATTCTTAGACCCACTCGTTATAATAACATCTACTTTACCATCTACCCCCCTTTTTTTTGTAACACCCAAAACCCTAAACCCCCACCCATACCCCGGGTCTCTACCTACCCAACCAACTCAACCCAACCCAACACAACCCACCCCACCAAGTCACCCTATCCACCTTCCAACCTATCAACCCAACACCCTAAACCCCACCCATACCCCGACTCCCTACCTTACCCACCCGAAACCCAACCTAAAAAACCCTAACCCCCATCCTAAACCCAACCCATACCCCGACCCTCTACCTACCCAAACCCAACTCAACTCCCAACCCCACACAACCCACCCCACCAAGCCACCCTACCCACCTTCAAACCCTATCAACCCAAAACCCAAAACCCCACCCATACCCCGGGTCTCTACCTTACCCAACCCAACTCAACCCAACCCAACACAACCCACCCCACCAAGTCACCCTATCCACCTGCCAACCTATCAACCCAACACCCTAAACCACCACCCAGTACCCCGACTCCCTACCTACCCCACCCAACTCAACCCAACACCCTAAACCCCACCCATACCCCGACTCCCTACCTACCCCACCCAAACTCAACCCCAAACCCCCCAACCCACCTTCAAACCAACACCATACACCCTAAACCCCCTAACCCAATCCCCTTCCCCACTCCCAACCCAACCCAACACCCCAACACCATACACCCTAAAAACCACTCTCAACCCATCCCTCCCCCACTGATACCGGCCGATACGAGACCGATGCCGGTCCCCCCTTTTTAAACCTCACCCTCTGCTTTTTGCGACCGATGCCGGTCGCCTACTGATCGACATCGGTCCCTGTTTACTGCCCGAGCCGAACCCGCGCGCGGCCCCCAAAACTCATTTTTTACCTATTTCTACCCATCTACCCACCCAAAAACCCTAAAATTTTACACACCTAGCCGCCTTAGCCTATCTAACCTATCTACCCTCTCCCTTTCTCAAATTACCTCCATTTACCCATTATTTCCTACAAAATACCAATTCCTACCCAAATCCCAAAAACCACATAACTCAACCAAATCACCAAATTAAAGAGTTTAGAACCTACCGGTACGACGACACGCCGTCGTGGTGGGATGGGTGGTGGCGGTCTAGCTGGTCCAGCTCCTCCGGCTCCTCCTGCCTGTGCCATGGCTCCAATCCTGATCTGCTGGGTCCCTGGCCAATCCCCTGCTGCCTCCTCAACTATTCGGGCCCACTATCAACTCTCTCCGCCAATCAAATAGCTCCACCTCACTCAATACCCCTCCAAATCAACTCTCCACGTTAGACAAGTCAATTTGGATTACAAATAACAACAATGACAATGACAGGCCGTATATTTCTTTTATAGGTTTTTCGACTTAAAACCGATGTCGGTTTCCTTTTGCCCTAGGAAACCGGTATCGGTCCCTTAACCGATATCGGTCATGATGAATCGACGTCGGTTTGATACCCCTTTTACCCCATTCTTTGCCGTTCCTTACTCCTTGCCTCTTTTTCACCCATATCGCCTATATCCACCTTGGCTGAACACCATTTGTCTACCTATTCGGCCCGACCTAAGGCCTCAACCTACCTATTCGGCCCGACCTAAGGCCTCAACCTCCCTATTCGGCTCGACCTAAGGCCTCCACCTACCTATTTGGCCCGACCTAAGGCCTCCACCTACCAATTGGCCCGACCTAAGGCCTCAACCTACCTATTTGGCCCGACCCAAGGCCTCAACCTACCAATTGGCCCGACCCAAGGCCTCAACTTACCAATTGGCCCGACCAAGGCCTCAACTTACCTATTTGGCCCGACCCAAGGCCTCAACCTACCAATTGGCCCGACCCAAGGCCTCAACCTACCTATTCGGCCCGACCCAAGGCCTCAACCTACCTATTTGGCCCGACCCAAGGCCTCGCCCTACCAATTGGCCCGACCCAGAGGCCTCGCCCTACCTATTCGGCCCGACCCAAGGCCTCAACCTACCTATTTGGCCCGACCCAAGGCCTCGCCCTACCATTTGGCCCGACCCAAGCCCTCGCCCTACCTATTTGGCCCGACCCAAGGCCTCAACCTACCCATCCGGCCCAACCCAAGGCCTCGCCCTAACAATTTGACCTGACCCAAGGCCTCAATCTACCCATTTAACCTGACCCAGGGCCAGCGCCCAACAACTTGGCCCGACCCACGACCGTATCACTTCAATACCATACCCACAATCAACGTTTTATTTTATCCATCCATCATGTACCTTTTGTTCAATCGAGCTCACCTGTTCATGTTTTAGCATGATTAGGGTCCTTGACTTGATCTGTCGACCAACTTTGCCTAGACCTAGACCGAGACGTTTATCTCAACCAAACCAACCATTTGGTACTGCCGAACATGCCTAAACGTTCCTGTACCTTACCTGTTATATACCCTGGAGCTACTTCCTATGCCTTGGATACCAGGATTATATCACCCTTGTTTGGATAAACTATCGACCTTTGCCTATACATTGCTGGTTTGCTCGTCAAATCATGTACCCTAGTCGTACTATTGCATTTCAACATGCGTCTGCTTCCTTGGACCTACACCATCATCTTACCATCCCTCTACCCCACTTACCCTTTATCAACCCTATCCCTGATTTCTCGTTCACTCAATCTGTGATAGATTTGAGGGGGATTACCTATACCCTTAACAGGAGTAACCACTTCATATTATTGTCCACGCAGCTTTAACAGAACAAGCTACACGACAATAAGGGGCTAATGTAGACACCAAATTCGTGTCTCACGACCCCTTGTGACCCGCATCCCATTTCTCAACCTAACCTCATTACCTAAACTTTACACAATTATTTATTAATTACCTTGTAATTGATAAATCCACATCACCTTACCCCGCCACCCTCACTGTGCCACCTCATCATGACCTAGCCCTAACCCTAAAATTAACCTAATTAAGACCCATGACTTAGTCTAGACTCACATCCATAACTAATGCCTCCTTACTCGCACCCAAAGCCGACCTTCTAGCCACTTGACCAAGCCTGCAACTGATCTCTCGGGAGGAAAAGCAGGGAAGGTGGGCTATTTTTACTAAAAATAGCCTACTTTTTCCTAACCGATGCCGGTTCCTACTCGACCGCCGTCGGTTACCGCAACCGCCATCGGTTCCCTGTAAAATGGGCTTCCCAAACCAAAACAACGGATCGGAATTTTCATTTTGGAGATCAGTCGAAGGATTTTTAACCAAAGGAGAGTCCAAAGCGATCAGCAGAGTCCAGAACTTCACTTGACCAAGCAGAGACGAATAAAGAAACCAGAAGAGTTGGCAGCAAAGGAGATCAACTTGCACCTTCATCAAAAAACCAGTAAGTTATATCTTGCATGGTCCTCCATTATAACATTTCTTGTGCTTTTGGAATTGTAATCTTCCCAAATCCGTTCCTGAACCCATTATCTAACGTACCATTGCCTCTAACTATCATTTCTTAGCTTCTAACCATCCCATTTCTCAATACTATCCAAAAACCAGCCATTACAAACACCACAACCAGCCCAGAAGATCCTAGAACCAACCGGTATCGGTTATCAGTGACCGCCATCGGTTATAGGTAACCGGCATCGGTTCCTTTGATCAAAACCAAGAAAAACAACCTTTTCCCTACCCAGTTCCACGAAACAATTTAATTGGTACTCTACAGTATTTTGTGTTAATTCATATTAGCAGGGGAACTGACCACCTTCGAAAGGAAGTTTCATACTTCCTGGGCCCAAGGCAGTTCCCTCATTTTATTATCTAATCAAAATCTTGTGGTCTTGTGTTTCTTATTTGTAGGTAGTCCTTCCAAGACAAAAAGGAGTTCTTCGCAGTCAGCCTGATCTTTCTCTACGGTACGCGCACATCATCTCGACATTCTATAGGTATTCCTCCTAACCCTAACCTTATCTGTTTCTATAAGGAACGAAGCATTTTCGAGTGAAACAAACACATTTCTTGGGATTAAGCCGAACTTTGTATTCACGAATTCGTTTAAAGATGCGACGAAGAACCATGGGATGTTATTATCTGGTCTTGGATTTTCCTAGGATGTCATTGGCATAATATTCAATGATGTTGTGCATCATATCATGGAATATGACACTCGTGGAATTTTGGTAAGTAGCTCAAGAATTTTTAAGGCCAAAGGGCATGAATTGGTAAGAAAAAGTGCCCCAAGGCGTAGTGAAAGTTGTTTTGTGTAGATCTTCTGCAATTTTGATTTGATTGTAGCTGGAGAAAACCTCCATGAGAGACAACATCCTATGCCTAAGCTGTATAATATATGATGACATCAATGTTTGGTAGTGGAAAATCATCCTTAGGGAAAGCTTTATTGATGTCATGAAAGTCTATACAACTATGAATTCCCTTAGTATTTTTACCTACTGGTACAATATTGGAGATCTAGTCAGAGTAGTCAATAGGTCAGATGAAACCGACGTATAACAAATTTTTTCATTTCTTCTTTAACAAGTAATGAAACTTTGGGGTACATCTTGCGTAGTTTTTTCTTAACTGGCTTTGCATATTTACACAATGTAAGATTATGGACCACTAGAGATGGATTGAGACCTGACATATCCACATAGGACCATGCGAATACATTCGATAATTCCTTGATGAGTGTTGTAAAGTTGGATTATTCTTCTACTGATAAGGATGCCCCCCAATTTAAGGATATTGGGGTATTCTTTGTTGTCAATGTTAATGTCATTGGTTTCCTCAATTAATGACATTTAGCCATCCTATAACATTCTAGGAGTCGGAAGAAGTTGATCCATGACTAGATCCTGTTTGGGATTTTCAGAATCTTGGAAGAAATATATAAGGGGATCCTTCTCATCAAGGTGATAAGAGGAATTAGGATGAGGGATAGAGGATTGAGATTGAATGCAAAGGGTAGACTCCCTATTCTCCATAGTAGGTGTCAATGTTTAAACATACTAGGAAAACCTTTCTTATGATCATTAGCTGGTATATTATCTCAAGTTCCCATGAAACTCAAGAATTCCCTCGTCATTTTGAAATGTATCTAAAGTGACATTTACGGATTGTTAGTCCCACTGGATAAGTTGCAGGTAAGTGAGAGTGATATTGATAGAAAAAAATGGTATTGTGAAAAAGATTGGTGGTAGTGAGGTCTTCGTATTGGCTATAAATGGAACTCATCTTGATGGTTTCTGTGGCCTCCTCAGTAGTTACAGTTGTGTCACTATGGTTATCATGGACACTCTCACCAGGTGGTTGCTACCCAAGTTTGCGATCATCGAGGTTGGGGATGAAAACAATAGGTTTGGGGACACCTTGATCGTGGTGACCTAGTCCTCTTATAGAATAACTCATGCGAGTCATTATTCACTTGGGGAGTGAATATTATGTTGTTTGACTAGAAAGATGGTATATAGTCCATTGATGAGCCATGTGGTGTTGGATGGCTCGAGGGTACTTGTCAACAAGAAACCCAAAAGGGATAAAAGTTGAAGATCCTAGTGAATATTTTTTCTTTCGTACTTGTCACATGTCGGGGCCTACTATGTTATTTAGGAAAGAGTAACAATTTCTTGATGCTGAAAGCTTGATATTCCTTATACCCTATGGATTTTAGCCTAAGTGGTGGAGTAGGTAGAAGAGGAGCAAATTATGGATGGAGTTGGGTAGGAGAGGGGTAGATGACGATGATGTGTTATATGATGTGGATGGAATACTATTAGGTGAAAACATAGGAAGTAACATATGATGATGGAGATGGATGATTGTGATTATGATGGCAACAATTTTGGTGATAGGAAAATATGGTTCCTAATAACTTTGTGTTATTGAGTTCTTGGAAATATTGGAAGGGTTAAGGGTCACCATAGATGGTTACCTCTATGCCAATATACTCAAATTTGAGACATTGATGACATGTAGAAGGTACAAAATAAATTTCATAGATCCATGGTCAACCAAGAAAGAGACTATATCTGAATTGAATGTCCATGTTGTGCACTAGGGTGGGGAACATGAATGGCCCGACATTGATAAGAAGATATAAAGTGCCCACAAATTTTAACTCAGTATTATCATATGCTTTAATGGTAATTATATCTTATCTTAGATCCAATTCATTTTACCCTAATCGTTGGATGAGATATACAGTACACAGATTAACTGCAGATCCATTGTCCACCAATACTCTTTTGACATGAGTATGTTCGATATGCACCTCAATGTATAGAGGGAGATTATGAATTGGGTTGTGTAGTGGAAATTCTTGTTGGGTGAAATGTGAAGGTGAGTGGAAGTGTTAGATGGGGATAAATATTGGTGATGAGGGCTTATAATTATGTGGGATTGATATCATTTAGAACATGTGTTTCGTAAAGGGCACGATATCGGATATATTTGTGTATGAAGGATGTTTTAAGAAGATACATTATGGATATTTGTGTAGGGGTCTTCTCAAGTTGTTCATGATATTATACTGGGCATAAAGTGTTGGATTTAAGGAGAATGGGGCAGATCCTTAGACCATTACACAAATCCTTCGAGGGGTAACTAAACACTAAGGCTTTTATGAAGGGCCTTTGACTATAATAGTAGTTACTTGATGTAGGGAATGGTGGATGTAGCCAACAAAATACTTATACTGGAATGGTTTGTGATGGTATTTGATGTGGTTAGAATATTAGGTGGATGATTCAGGGTTCTTTCCAGACTTATGTTGACCCTAATTTGAAAAATGGGTGTGACCATGATTATCAAGTAGATTTTGATAAATCTTAAGATTTTTATTTTGAAAGGAAGAAGATGCATTATCATCAATTTCAATTTCACCTCTATAGATTAGATCTTGGATATAATATTTGAGTTTCATACACCTATTGGTAGCATGGCCCTTGATTCTATGGAATTTGCAATACTCATTTTCCTTGAACCACGATGGTTCAGGCTGAGACTCATCAATTGGCCAAGTTTGGGGGAAAATGACCATATTAGTAGCGAATAATTTATCAAGGATTTATTCAATAGACTCACCAAGAGGGGTGTATGTTCTTTGTTTCAGGTCTTGGGTGGAACACGGTTTCACTTTAGGGATAGATATAGCAGTGGATTTGTGTATATGTTGGACATGTTTTGTTTATGTTACTCCATCGCTAATGATAATTTATTCTTATTAAAATATTTGGGCTTCTCAGATGTGGAGGGTTGACTAGATTGACTTTGATTATCATGAGAATATAACTCAATAAGGCCTTTAGCGACAAGGTCCTTTTTGATTTGCATTCTTTTTTCTATTATGTCATCAAATGTATTGGCGTAATGGAATTGTAAGTGGAAGACTAGTTCTTGGTGGAGGTGGTTGAAAAAGATGGTGACTAGCTACTTTTATAGGATGGGCCATGGGATACAACTAATAAGAGCTCACCATCGTTAAAGAAAGGATGAAAATATTTCTCCATTACATTGCTTGGTATTGCACAAATCAATCATCATGACATCATGTTCCATGTTATATGAGAAGTTATTGAATTTTTTTTTGGACAAGTCGGTGAATGTAGTAATAGAGCCTTTGGGTAAATGGAAGAACCATTCAAGGGTAGGAATTCCTAGGTTTCATGAAAAATGTATTAGCAAGTAGGAGTCATCATAGGTAACTTCTTGGAATATCATGTAGAACTCCTAAACATGCTCATGGGGATCAGATTTTCCCTTATGTTTTTTGAATTTAGGTCATTTGAAGAATGGTGGAAAATGGACCCATAGAATATTATAGTCAAAAGGATAACAAAAAAGTTCCTCAAATTTGTATTGTCGTCCCTATGTGCCAAGTTGCAACCCTTGAAGCATTTCCTTCATAGAATTTATTTATTTCCATAGGGTCGGTTCCTAAGGACCAATGGGTGGTGGATTAAAGTTGGACTGTAGGGAATGTTGGGATCCATGGTCATTATATGGCTATGGACTGAGTTGTGATGTTAACTGAGTAATTTGGTTACTCATTTGTTGTAATTGAGTTAACATGAATTATTTTGATATGTGTGGATTAGTGATGTTATGTTTATTGTCCCATCCATATGTAACATGATGGTTATTCGATGTGTAGATGGTGGTCGTTGGCCAACGTAATCAATTTCATCATGAAGTAGACTTTGGAGTTGGTCATGAGTATAGTTAGGAGAAATATTTGTTCCTATATGATATAATTGAAGTAAGATGGCATCTTTTCTTTTATCGATGAATAATTTAAACAATTCTCGTATTCTTCCTCCTATGAAATATTTATTTGAATCATCATCACTAGTGGTATTAACCATGGTTTCCTCTTCTTCTCCTCAAATGTGATTTTCCTCTGCATTTGCGTCATAATATTTGTGATTAAATATATCGTGGTCTATTTATTGGTGGATGTTTTCATCATTGTTTCCTGATTAGGATTGAGTAGGCATTATCTTGGGTGTCATTAGATTCTAGTGGTTTTAAGATGTGTTGATGAGATGTGGGTATGTTGATTTGATGAAGGATGTGTGGATGAGGAAAGCTACGATTTTTTACTTGATTGATGTATAATCTTAGTAATCGAATCATGCTTGTAGGATGGAAGAAACTTGAGAAGGTATTAAGGAGATAGATACGGATTTGCCTTGGTATTAGAGTGCTTTAGATGTTCCTTGATGTAAGGGATTAAAAGAACATGATAAGTGATAATGATATTTTGTTCGTACGTAAGGTGTTGATTAACAAGATTAGATTAATCATGTTAATAAGAAATCGTAGATGAGGCGTTCAGGGATGAAACCATTTATATAGATGTGGGTGAAGATGTGAGGTTGTAATGAGCGCGGTGATTAAAATAGGTACGTGATATAATAGGTTTTAGTCTTATAGGCCTAGGTTAGTGTTGACATACCAATAGGAAACACTAAACGATTAGGACAGAAGTTTTGTGATGACAAGAGAGAGGTGATTGTTTGGATTGGATAAAGTGGTATGAAATGAATCACGTGGATTAGGATAGAGGATGTGTAATTTTTATTATGGAATGGAAGGGATGTTTATGAATTTCTTTTTGTAATTTTTAAATTATTATTGATGGGATGGAAGGGTTTATTACTTATTCGATTTTTCTTTTTATTACGAGGATGAGGGTGAATAATAATAGACAGATGAAGGGTAAATATTCTGGTTATTACGTAGTTTATGAATTATGTGGAAAATGTTTTTTAGTTATTTGGATTTGGATTTTTAGGATGGCATAAATGGTGTAAATAATGCTAGACATGTGATGGATAAAAGTGTGATCAAAATTATATGATGGGTGATATGTGGTCAAAATCAAGGTTAATGGTTATAGTCAAAATGGATGGATGATAGGTGTATAGTTTATTTAGAAGGATTGGTGTGAAGGTTATGCACTGGTTAAAATAAAAATACTCAAACAAGTACAATCATGCAATCAAAACCCTCACTAGTTAAGTGGGATTGCAACCAAACCATAGATTTCTTATAACACCACACACCAATGGCGGTGCCACAATTGGATCTCAACCTATGTCTCAATATGGGATTGGATGGTGAGTGATCTTGGGAAGTATGACATCCTTACACAATAGTTTGATATTCGGCCAATAGGTTACCTAGTCTAGGTTAAAAGATCTCGCTATAGGCATCCCCGATATATGTTGTGTTACATGGCTCCCAAGTTCGTGTTGTAAGGATTTTTTTTAAGGCTTGGGTATTGGGATGTGAAATCCCCTCACTTCATGCCACTCTTAAAAAAAGAAAGTGCTTAGCCAATAATGACAGCTGTCCTTAAATTTATATAACCTTGTAACAGAAAGTTTTTTCTTTCCAAATTTAACTTAATGAAGTGAAATAACAAAAAAAACTAACCTCAGAGGATGGCAGGGTTTACCAGTACCCACGATGATGAATGTTGCTATTAATGGATAAAATATCCTCCTTTCCCTGATCAAGAAACTTACAGATCAAAGAAACTTAAACAACATAAATTAGATAGATATACGACGAATTTCCTAGAAAAGGCCATACCCTAGAAGTCAATGGAATTCCTTGCAAGGATGTTAATCCATGTTCAAGACCTTAGAATATGATGGGTTTATCGATACCCATAATGATGAATGTCATTGTTGATGGATAAAATCTCCTTCTTCTTTTGTTGACTAAGAAACCTGCAGATCAAAGACACGTAAACAAAATAAATTAGAAAGATATACGACAAATTTCCTAGAAAAGGGAAGTCCTCAAAAGTCAATGGAATTCCTTGCAAGGATGTCAATCCACGTTCAATAAATTAATATAATAATGATAAGATAAAATAGATGATATAACCAATAATGTAAAAGTAAAGGGACTGCCGTGGTCCAAATCTATATGATGGTTTGATAATGTGGTGATGCCTAATCCAAAGGGAGTCTAGGGATTAAAAAAAATATTAAAGAAGCAATGATAGGGATGACTATGCACTTACAAAGGCAAGCTAAGTGATATGTTGGATTTAGGATAATTGATAAAGAAATGGCTTAAAGGAGTAGAATAGGATTGAACAGGCACCTGCAAAGGTAGAGTGGTAATAAGTGATGGGGTCTAGATGTATAAAGAGCAAGCTTAGGGGCAAGACCTTTTCAGCCAGGAATCATCAATGATTTTGGGGAATCTTCAATGATTTTGGTGAATTGCCAATGATTCTATGAATCATTAGCGATCTTGTCAGTGATCCTGAGGAATCGTCAACAATCTTGGGGAATCATTAGCGATTATGGCAAATCGCCAATGATTTTGTGAATCATCCGAATCGTCAGTGATTGCTGTGAAAATGTACAAGCTTAGAATGGATGGAGATAGATCTTGAAAGGGATGTTAAAAGGCTGATTTAAGCTTATAAATGATGTATAATAAGATAATGAAGCAAGGGAAACCACTTACCTTGTATAAATTGGTGAATGGAGACCAAAAGAGGGTATTTCTAGAGACAAGAAGGTTTTAGAGACATGAAGATTATTATTGTTGATTTCTACCATTAAATGATGATTGAAAATTAATGAAGAAGTTGAGAATCTTGTGTGGAAGGCTTGAGTGTTGTTGTGGCGTCCTCAGGATCTGTGAAGAGACTCTATTACAATGCAATATCTGGTCTCAGGGAGCAACAAACATAAAACAAACTTTTGAAAGGGGGTCTGAAAATTGTTTATATAGGATCACCGGTGATCTAGGAAAATCACTAACGATCCAGGATGATCACTGAAAATTCTATAATTTGGTTAAAACCAACTCCAACTGAGTCATTTTTCTTTATTATTTCATGTGGGAGGGGATATATACAGGTGAGAGGTTATAAAATGATTGGGAAGTTGTTTACTTTTTTGTCTTCATATAATTTTGGTTTTTAAGTGGTTTTGGTGGTTTAGGAAGAGGTAAAAGAGGATTTATGGGTATAGGATAATATTTACAGGGATTAAATATTAGGGCGAGGAATAATACTTAGGATAAGAGTTTAATATATGATATGATAATGATGTGATATTAAAGGGGTGCTAGCAGAAGCAAACACGAGGATTAACATTGTTAATTTTAGGTGTATACAACCATGTCAGAACACAAGGTGTGACTACATGCGTGGAGATGAATCCTACAGTCACAAGACACCTAGGACAACGGTAAGTGTGTGGATGTCACTTCCACACCATGTCCCCCCTAAAAAATAAAATGGGTAAGGAATACTAGCCGATTTTAATCCTTACGAATTGTCCTAGGAAGCGAGAGGAGAGCATACACGATGTTGTCTTCAGGATTAAAAACAAGTAGAAACATGTGGTATGAAAAATACAAGGTGATAATAAAAATGAATAACAAATTTTATAGAATGAGGTCTTCAAAAAAAGGTCCTAAAAAAAAAAGGATTAGTAGTTTGATGATAACCCCTAAATATCTTGGACTAAACTGCTAAACAAATGGATTAGTATTTTTCAATCCTATAATCACCAAAAAGGTTATATAAATGTCAAAATGGATGGAATTTCTACTTTTTTCTGTAATAAACTTGGAAAAATAGAATTTTATACTAGTAAAAATCCACAAAAGCACAATAAAAAGTGACTAAATTAGTTAGTACCAATATAAAATTGTACTATAACAAATGCATTTTTTACAGACAAAAGTGATATTATAGGTCAAAAGCACCAAAGTATAACAAAAGCACTAAATTACCAGTAAAAGCACTAAAATACTAACAAAGGCGCTAAAATATAAACAAAAGCACTAATATATAAGTAAAGATGCCAAAACAAAAATAAATAATATTAGCATAATTCAATTTTTAAAGTCTAAACATAGGCATTGATATACAGTGAAAATCATTACATCAAAAATGCCAAACCTACACAGAAAAAGTCAGAAAATAGAGGCACTAAAATACTAACAAACACACTAAAGTATAGACAAATGCATTAAAGTGTAAACAAAAATGCTAATTTTGCACAAAACAACTATTAGAAACACTGAAGTAAATGACAAAGACACTGAAATACTGCTAAAAGTAGCAAAGTATAGAAAAAAAAACACTGATCCTACATAGAACAAGTGTTAGAAAAAATAAAAAGTGCTAAATTTTGAGACAAATACACTAATACACAGATAAAGGTGCCAAACTATGAATAAACGTGTTGAACCCGTAGAGCACAAAGTCAGAAGACAAAAGTGCTAAAGTTTAGACAAAGGTGCCAAAGTATATTCTTGTGACAAAAAAATTTAGTATTCGATCCAAAAGCGTTGTGTTAGGTCAAAGGTGCTAATTCTTATGCATGGGAACTAAATGACAGTTCATAGGCACCAATACAAAATACTGTTATAAAAATTTGAATTTGTAATGTGCAAATCCGATTGATTTTTTTTCTTCAGATTTAGATAGTTTCTTTTAAATAAAAAATGTTATTAGAAACAACAAAAATGTTGGGGGGTAAGCCCCGCAATGGGAGCCAAAATTTATATGAAAAATATACATTAGTGTAAAATGCAAATTAGTAAACCAAACTAGATCAATTCCTAATCTAACACTGTCTATCACTACCTCAGATAGAGTAAAAGATGAAAAGGAGAGATAATATAATACCTTCACTTACCTATCATATTGCAAAACTCCTTTTATATATTGGATCTTCTCTTAGATAGAAGTTGGAATGCTTCAAATTTAATGTGGAATGAATTGGGTAGCACCTCCCCTTTGTGAGTAATGATTTTTGCTTGATAGAATGCTTGGAAGATTGAGAGATTTGCTAAGTATTTTGGCAACATATATTTGAAAATTTCTAATATTTTTTCCATGGAGGGTGGCACCACTATTTAGAGGTAGAGGAGGGAAAAATTAATGGTTAAGATCTTTCCATGTAAGTCGTAGATCAATGGTGGAGAATGGGTGAGAATGGAGAGAGATATAGAATTGGAAAATTCTAGAGATTAGAAGAATCCTCCATTGAATATATAAGATGGAAAATTGGAGAGGCTTCTAGAAATAAAAGCCTATAGATTTGGAGGATCATTTAGCTTGGGATCAAGTGAAATTAAATGTGATTAGTGGGGTGATTAGATGGGGAAGCTAGGTGAGTAGGAATTTTAATTCTTAGAAATTGGTAATAGAGATTAGTTAATGGGATAATGAAAATATTAATGATGTATTAATATGTCTAGGGATGATATGGGATTATGAGGTGAATAATAAAAATAATTAAGCTATGATAATAGATATAATAATAATAATTAATCTCACAATTAATTATTATATAATGAGTGTGATGTGTATGTTATTTTCTAAGTGAGCATGTCAACATTTTACATCTCTACATGAAAAATGAAATTCATGAGAAATTTCACATAGATCAAGAAGAATTTTTCAACCAAACTAATCCCATTGTTTAGTTAAGGCTTAAACAAACTATCATTTTATATAAAAGATAACCGGTAAAAAAACATATACTACAAACTCAACTTTATTTTTGTTGAATTTATTTACACAAAAATGAGTCTTGGAGTAGAATTTAACTTATCCTAAGAAAGCCAAAACCATAAAATATTGAAAACTAAAAGCATTTATTGTTATTTCCAATGATCACTACTATAGATATCTTAAATACATTTATCTGAAATATAGTGGATTAAATCTAGCTGTAATATTATGTCACTCTTGAAAAACATTTCTTGTAAAACCATGGCCCCAAACAAAGAATGGTAACATTTTACTTTTATTTTTTGGCTTTACTTCCAAGTTGTACAAAAAAATATTTAAGTCGCAATTAAATACAAATGTAAGATACCAATTATTTTAGGAATCATTATTGCTAGTTAAGCAAAAACTTCTAGCCTAAAAAATAATTAGATAATTAGCTCACAAATTTTGCACTTTATATATATATATATATATCAAGAAGAATGGATTTTGTACATGCCTTCAATGAATAACTTCCCATATTACAAACATGATATGACTCTCCATAAAAAATAAAAAAAAGAGTTTTCAAGAGAGGCGTGTATTAAACACCCTACTGATGTAAGACTAATTTGCCAAAATGTCCTAGCAACTTCAATTAGCATAAAAAGAAAATAACCCTCAAGACAACCCTCTCCAAAGGAAATTTATTTTTGAAACAACAAAATAAGTATTCAAATAAACTAGTTGGCTATTAAAAATAAACTAAATACATTTTTAAAAAATATCCAAATGGATATCCAAAAAAAAAATGAAAAATTTGTGTGGGTTACCCATGCCTAGTGCTTTGGTGGCTATAAAAGCATGCCCAAAGATACATCTTTTCAATCTTGAATTTGTAGACACAAAAATATGCACATATCATCACTTAGTATGCCATTAGTATGTTTTTATATGCATGAATCCTAAGTAATAAAAGTACACACTGGTGACACTTTCCCATGTCCCTTTATGTTCTTTGATTGATTTCTATTACGAATCTCTTCTACATCTATCAGTTTTGTATGCACTTCTGATAAGGTCACTACGATCCTTGTTTGTCTGTCTTGTAAAATTGGTCATTTTTGGCCCTTGGACACTAGCGCCCACTCTAAACACTAGTGCCCATGCAATCATGTCCCTTCTGGGTGCTCCTATCCTCCTTGTTCTTTTTGCACATTTTTTCATTTGTGACTGACCTTGTTTCTTTTATTATCCTTATCCCACATTCTTAGTCTGCCTTCAGTTCCACTAGTGTCAAAATTCAAGCAAGGGACTCATATATATACACAACATACTGACTATTATTCATCCAGGAAAATCAAGAGGGACTATCACATCTACATATTACTATTACCACTCAAAGGTACCGCATTTTGGGTTACATACATTGCATAGGTAGGGAAGTTATGAATTCCATACCAAACATATGCATTATTAGATCAAAGCTAGCTATATTCTACTATCTTGGTGTCATTGGCACAAGGGAAAACCTCAGCTAAGGACACCATTTCACACAGAAGTGCAAATAGCTACATGGAGTCTGAGATGTAGTGTATTGATCGGTGATAAGTTCACTCATTAGGTGACCGCCAGGTCAGTTTGACTTCACATATTGTATATTTAATTTAGGTATAATGTGTTTTCAAGTTTTTACAGATAGCTAGGGTTATTTTTTATGTTATAGGTATGATTATAACCCTAGCAGTAAAACCATAGAAACAAGTAATGAATAAAAGTGAAGATATTCCAACCTAAAAATTACCAGATCTTGGACATTTGTGTAGTCGTAAGCACCTAAAAAATTACCAACACTTGGGGCACTTTTGACCTCCTGATGGTGCTTCTGTCCAGTACAATCCCGAGTTTTTAAACCCTTAGCGAGTAGTTTTGACACTGTTTCCAGCCTATTTTAGTAGATACAGAGTCCTAACCATTCCCAGGTTGCATAGAATCAACTAAGTCATCTTCCTCCCTTCATTTACTTAGGGTGTTACATATTTGAATTCTTATTTCTTGCATATTACTATATGTAATCTTTTGAATATCATTTATCATAGTAAGTTACTCTGAAATAAGATTTAATTCAAATTAGATTAAATCATTTAGTGAACCCTACTCCTTGATTGAAATCCTTTCCTTAGGATCCACATCCCTCATGGCTAAAATATGGTACCCATCCCTAGATCACCCTAAGACCTATATGAACATTGAAGCAATTCTTTCCCACACATGTGCATAATTTTAATTTCATTCTTACATCTAAAATACTGAGTATCAAACCCAGGTCATCCAACACCTCCTTTCATTCCAAGCATCTAGTCCTAATTACCTCCCATGTCTTGACTCTTGCTTTGTCTCCCCCATTCAAAATTTGATGAATATTCTCTTCCACCCATGAAAGACATGAATGTTGTTCCATCCTCTCCTCCTTGTACTATGGTAAATGATAGCACTAATGTAGATTATTTACTTGATAATTATTTTCTTAATGAACTTCTTGCTTGTGAAAATAGAGATGATAGTGATTATAATTATGATAATGATGATGCACATGTTAATGATGATGTTTCTTGCATGAATATTGCTAAATGTGAATCTATATCTCATATCTCTTCTACTTCTGAAATTATTTCCAACGATTTGCTTGTTGAAACCAATGCTAATCCTAGTGCCTCTCCTATTATTCATGATGATCATACACCAGATTGAATCCTCACCTACTACCCTATAGAACCTCCACATACATCCCTTTATTTGACATCACATTCTCCTCCTCACATCCCTATGATCACACAAAATGGAAGGACTCAACCCCTCAATGTGCCTCTCACTTCCCAAACCATTCCCCTGCAAGACATCCTTTCTCTCTCATGCATGTTGTTAGTGATTTGCAAAGAAAATTCCATACCCTTACCTTAGAGAGAAAATCCTATTATGCTTTTGTTGACAATAATAATCTTTTGGGAAATTCCGTCGCTAAGAAAATTCACAATTGTGTTTTTCCTAAGGGTTTAACTATGTCTAATTTCTCACATTTCAATAGCACAAGTAATCCTTACTTACATCTTAAACCTTTTCGATTAGCCATGCCTTTATATTCCAATGATAGGTTGTTACTAAAAGCCTTCCGTCATAGTCTTGTGGATATTTCTCTTCAGTGGTATACTCATTTACCTAGTGGATCTATTAGCACTTATTACCATATGGAGGATGCATTCCTTATATGTTTCATTTCTAATAATGGGCCTAAAGTTACATATGAAAACTTACCTTATTTGCATTAAGGAAAGAAAAAACCAATCCTAGATGATATTTTATGCTTTAATTATTACATGCACCATTTACTATTTCAAACTATTGATCTAGAAATGTAATATATCTTTTATCATGGCTTAATTCCTCCTTTAAAAGAAAATTTGTTATATGATACATGTGATTCCTTTACTACTCTTTGTTATAAAGTTATTGACTTGGAAAAATATTTACTCATGGATCCTGTAACGATACATGTTTTTACTTCTTCTTCTCCTCCCTACCTACTAAGTCCTCTCATCTCTAACCTATTATACCCTCTTCATGGTCACCATCTCCTCCTCCATATAAACATCCATCCCCTCTGCCAACATGCCATCCTCCACATAGATCTTCCCCACCTCCCACCCATGGACCATTATACTTCTCACATGCTGCTAGGCCACATGATATCTCACGTACTTTACTTGATAAGTAATTGATTCATTTACCTTATAACTAGTGTCACCCCCCTCACCGGCTGCATTGCCATCATGACCATCCCATTTATATTTTACATCATATTAACGACCACCGTGACAATGATTGTTATACCCTTCATGATAGAATCCAACATTTAGAAGATAGGGGTGTCATTTCGTTCCACACGCACTCTCATGATCATACACACACACTCTCTCTCTCCCCTTCCACGTAGATGAGCTTATATAACCATTAACTTATCTCATTCACCACCTCCTAAGGTCATTATTTTTTCCCCTCCTAAAGTCATCATTCATCCACCTCCTTCAGTTGTCCTACCTCTTTCCACATCCTCTTAACCCAACCCTAATGTTATTACAAAAAATGGATTCCTATTCAACTCACTTCTGCATCTCCCATTATCATACCTCCCACTATTGGCATGGTTTCCTCCAACATAAAATTTTCTACCTACACACATGATCTCGTTGTTTGACATGCTCTTAATATGCATCACCAACCTATTAACCTATGAAAGATGATCCCCATATCCATATCATTACCTGATGACACATTCATGTTCTTAAGGTGCATACATGACTATTGAGGGCATTGTTACTTAAATGAAACTTACTCTCAAGCTGAGGGGCAATCATCCTTTTCCCCTCCATCCTCATCACATTCAACTATCTACATCATTACACATTTCACTATCATATGATTATCATTGCATTAATATTTTATCATCCTATATTTGTATATAATTATTGCATCACACAACCATTTCTATCTATTTTCTACTCAGTACTAAGTTTCATCACATATAAACCTTTATCTACTATATGATCTACTCTTTACTATTATCCAAATGCAATTCTTATTCAATCCAATAATTAATGCTATATAATTACTTATGCATCATCACAAATTTCAACAATCAACATTATTTATCAAATCAACAATACTAATAATGTACATAGAACTGAAAAAATATACAATCACTTCCAGTGCAACAAAAAATCATCACATGGTACACAATAAACATCAACACTTGATAAGCCATCAATACACATACATACATACGTACATACATACATACATACATATACAAATACATATACATACATACATATACATACATACATATACATACATACATACATACATCCTGTCCTCACTATCACAACCGCAGGAGCTATATACCTATATATAGCTATATATATATATATATATATATATATATATATAATCTAGAATCTAGGTTATAAAATACAATCACTAGGGGGAAATACCCCATGCCTCAATACATCCTATATAATACATCATATGTCCTCATCACTATCACTATCTATAACTGTAAGAGATCTAGAACTCGAAGATTCCTTGCTAACCCTACGCCATCGATCTTGGGATCTATGTCTCTCCAACTGGCTCTACAATATGACATTCTTTGCCACATGCTCTATAAATTAGCCACGGAGCTCCACATATCATGTCAAATAACAATGTACAATACTTACGCTCTTCTCTTGCCATTACTACATCATCTACCTAAGGAGTGGGTACCTGATCCCAACTCCTCCATCTCCTATCCCATCTACCATGTCTACAACCACTAGAAACAACAACACCCATTAGTGTTTCATCTCCCATTAACTGTATACATCGGTACATCTCACGTAATCCACATATATTGGCCTTATGGCTAGATCTACCTCACCTGGGCATGTTGGCATTAACTATGCTATTATGGTGCCTGACCTCGATCTTAGTCACCCTACTACCTTGGTATATTGACATCATATGTATTGCTTTGGGGGTACATCCTAGGCCATACAATTTTTTTGGGATATCCGCTTACTCTGGAATAGATCTGCCACTCTTAAAAATTGGTACTCCAGCTACATGGTGTGCTGAATGCATTGTAACTCAAAGTCATCCTCCACGCATACTCTGTAATCTATATATGACCTCTACATAATTTCGTCAGGGCTCATCTGATCTAACATTGACCTATATGTGGCCGTGTCCATCCAATTTCTCTAGGTCCCCACCCATCTTGATGTAAATATCTTTAGTTGAACCCAATCAACCAATGGCCCACTAAGTGGCCTCACTATCACTATATGCTCATAATCCCATATATATAATAGGGTGTAACTCCTATCCCACCACCATGGTCCTCTTATGTAAATCAGTACAAATTCCTGTATAAATGGGCCCACATACACCATGCCCATGCATATCTTGTGCCATGTTCCTCTATACTTTTAAAAATATCATGCATCCTATACAATGCCAACCCCACCACCCTCCATGGCCACTAATGAAGCTAGTACAACTGTAATGAATTTCTACAATCACGAAACACCAAACCTCACAATCGCATCCAAACTAATATATATCTTGAAATGTACTTGAGACCTTGTAAAACATTGTTATGTTTCCTTGATCTAGCTATGGGCATCTACTACTGCCATAACTTGTACCCTCTCTCTGATAACAGATAACCTCAATATCCTATACACATCCACCAACATCACCATCATCTATCTTATCAATAACCAAAATGTGCACGTATCTACACAACACCTCTCACACAATGTTGTAAATAATGGCATATTATGGGGTACCTCCCCCAAGCTAGTGATGCCCCACAAGCCGGTATGGTCCAATACATCCCACTCATCATTAGTTAGTCCCAATCTAAGTAATGTGCTCAAATGACGTCCCACACAGAACTCCCTCGAGTGTATATCTCTCTGCATAACATAAACAAGTAAAAAAACACAATATTAACATGCATCCATACTTCAAAAGAAATCATAACATCACAATAAAATAAATTAACCAAACAATACCAAAAATCAGCCCTTAGACACAAGCATCCCATGACAGGTCAGTAGCGTTAGGGACTGGGTGATAGTGTTCTAATGGAAACGCATTCCCTTTCCACTTTCGTCTTAGTCAAAAATCCCAAATTTTACAAAATTTCAAATTTTGTTAATAATGATAAAAATAGATGTATTTGATAAAAAATTTCATATTTGATCATACATACCAGATCCTTGGTCGTATGTGTAGCCATGACTGTTGATACCCTCTCAAATCTCATTAGAATATCCTCCCTGACACATGGAATAGTCACAACTCAGCTGAAATTCACACTCACTCTCAATTCAAATGAAGTTATTATTCACCTTTTTCATATTAATATATATAGCAATTCAATTTTACTCTACACTATAGTCGCTACTTTCTACCATTCTTGCAACTAATACAAACACATGGTTTGACTCATATATTAAGCCTCATTACTCTGTTTTTCTCCCCATTTATGGCATCCAGATCACAGTTTCATCTATCACCGTATTATAAAATTATAAACACTCTATCTTTAATTCCAGTGCATGCACTATTTAATATATACATACAATTTATCAACTCTACTACATCTCCTATACTATCTCTTAGTTACTACTACAATCCTTAACACCCTTGATTTCGGATCAATACTTGTTTCCCCACCCCTCGCCCTTTATCTGGAAGGGGTACATAAAATCAAGATCATATTATAATCCCTCTCAGGATACAACACAATCAATTGATACTCATAATCCACTACTATCTCATTTTCTCTAATCTCATTCAAATACGGTTACATTTATTCTATATGATAGTTTGTAGTTTTGATACTTTGAATCCATTCCCTCAAATGAACTAATAGGGGAAAAAATATATTTGTGAGTAATCTTCCATATACATCCTATTTAATCAAATCCTATCATTCAAACCAATCAATCAATACAATAACCTTAGTTACTATCATTTCTAGATGACCTAACTTAGGAGCCGCATTATGATGCCATCACTTCTAGATGAAATAACTTGGAAGCCATATAATACTATTCAAATTAGAACACCCATTACTATAAGAGTGGGGGTAATGAGATATCATTGCCTTTCTTGTAATGATCCTATGTGGGTTCTTCAATCGGGACAAACAAATTTCAATTGGAACAAAGAGGTAATAAATCAGTCCTTATCCATCTATAGATGTTGGAATTTTTAGGGAAGTATCAATGGAAGGATGGAAAAACAAAACTATCTTTCCAACACTCTTCCTATGGTAGTAGGATGCCCAAATCCTTCAATTATCAACAAATCAGGTTGGGAGATGATCACTACCTACCTATTTAAACATCCTTGGAAGAAACTTGAAATATTCAATATCATCACAACTATTTCTCCAAGTCTCTCCTTACGATAGTTTACTATCTCTTCCTATGCTGCATGGGTCAAAATGTTGATCCATGGTTCGACACACTATAAGTTTCTATGTTCTACACGCACTTTGTAATATGGATTCTCTAAAACATATACAAGTATGTTTCTTACTTAATTTACACTACTTGAATTTCCTTAAAATATCATAAGGGCGGAGGACAATGTAGATGAAAAAATATGCACATATCATCACTTTACTATGCCATCATTTTGTCATGCAAATGTGCAACATGAAAATTTAAATTTTCAAGCATGACAACTAGACCCGAATTGAAAATTTTGTTCCCAACTCTTCCTGAACCCCCTGGTTAGTTTTTCAGTTGTTTCATGTCCATTTTAACCTTGCAGGTACTTCCAATATGATGAAAAATAAAGTATAGGTGTTTGGGATGATGTGAAAAGATCAATAAATTCATCTGGCAAAGTGTTCTAAACTGTTAGTTTCTCACCGGGCCTAAGAATAATTTTGGCCATTCCAAGGCTAGTGCTCATCCCTTGGGACTGAAAAAAAGTCTCAAACTCATAATAACGTGTTATTGAATATCTATGAAGGTGTTTGAAATGATTTTATAAGGTTTATGGAAGTTTTAGGGGTTTAGGAACAAGAACAATGAAAGTGGGATTTTGAGGTGTAAGGAGTAAGTAGTTGAAAATGATGCTTGAGCTTCGATATAGGATACAGGGAGATCCATAATGAGTTAGAGGTAAAAAAATGTCATGGGAAATCTGATTAAATCCTCTATAGGATGGAAATTTCTCATTTTTCACAAGACTCATGAGCTTATCAAGGAATCTTAGTTTCAAAAAATTCACTTTGTTGTCCCCAATGAAAAAGCAATTTTTTTAAGAGAAGAAGGTAGAATAAGGCATTTAAAACCATCCCATTGATATTGAAATTGTTTTTGGAGTCAAAATTTCATAAACATTTGTGTGGAAAGACCTCCCAGGGCTTTGAGAAAAGTGATTTCAAGATTTTGGGAGTTAATCATTTTCTTAGTTGGGTGGGTGATGCAATTTGGTATCCTGACTATCCCAACTATCCCAACTATCCTAGGGAAAGTGAGGATAATGGGTAAATTTTGGACAAAAAATTTCCTCCCTCATCTCTTTCTCTTAGTCCCTCATGTGACCTTCCCTCTTCCCAATGGGGTGCTAAGTTGATTTGCATTTGAAATGGCTAAGTTACATCATATAACCTTAGGTGCATTTTACTGTCCCAACTATCCCAACTATCTCTAGGACATTGGGGACAATAAAATTCACCCCTTCCCCTCCTTAGATTATTTTTTGACATCTTTGAGGTTTTAGAGTAGTTGGAATGTAGAGATAAATCTGGGGCCAAATCTTCTGTGGACGATTCCGGGAGCTCTGTAAGGAGTTAAGAGTTAATAAAATACTCATTTCAAATCTTGAAGAACCCTCCACATGATGGAAGATTAAAATTTTCACAAGACTCAAGTATATATCAGGATAGCTCAATTTGTGCAGACACACCCTATTGTCTCAAGATAAAGGTATCCATTTTAGGGAGTTGCAAGAAGAATTGAAGGATTATACTCCTCCCATTGTTCTTGAAATTTTTATTGGAGTCACACTCATATAAAAATTCACCAAAAAAGACCATCTGGAGCTCTGAGAAATGCATTCTCAAGTTTCCCATACCTAGTCATTTTTTTTAGTTGGATAGGTGGTTGGATTTATCGTCTCAACTATCCCTAGGAAAATGGGGATAGTGGGGAAAAGAAAATGTGCCCCACCCTTATCCCCTTCTCAAGTTCACCATGTGACCCAATTTCAGCACCCATAAGCTAATAACTTGTTTTCCTCCTCCTCCTCATCAAGAAATAAAACCCTACCATTTATGAAGTTGAGGTGAGGGAACCCTTTCTTATACCCTCTATCCCCATTCCCAAGGGGATAGTAGGGACATGAAAATGTGCCACAGGCCATGAAGTATAAATCCTATTTTTAACACAACATGATTTCTCTCGCCCATGGTCAAGTTGTAGTTAATTGGGAAGGTAAAAAGGTCAATAAAACTCATTTTGACTAATTGTTTGGAATTATTAATTTACCCTCCATCATTGCACCTGAAAAATGTTCAATAATGGATTCCATGATGCAGCCATGAAAGGAAAGAAAATCCCCTCTTCACTTCTTAGGGATCTAACATGCGGTATCACATGAAAATTAGAGGAAACGATCCTTGTAAAATCTAGTTTCATGTGAAATATTTTTTGTGCCATGAAGCCCCTATTTTTTAGGGATACGAGGGAATTCATTTTTCATCATAATTATTCCCTCCTAGAAGAAATTTTCAAATTCCCAAAGATCCAACATGAGAAATCATTCAAAAATTGGAGGGAAGGTATTCAAAAAATCTAGTTTCATTTAAACTAGTTTTTACGTGATGAAGTTGATGATTTTCAAGATACGAAGGATTGATTTTTTCTTAGTATTCTGCCCTATTTGATGAAAAATCCATTTTCCTAATTTTTTGGATGAAGAAATCATCTGAAAATTGGAAAAATAAATCTTGGAATAAAACCCATAATTACAAGACCTTTTTCGTTGCAATCTGACACCTACAGTGTACTTGCTAAAAACATCATTTATCCATGGTAGGGAATGCCTAAAAATAGTAAGTGGTTGAATAAGGTGAGTTTTCAAAATTCCTGATCCTCCAGGCATGTAAAATGTATCAGGGAATGAAAACAAGGAAAAATTGCCAAAAATAACAGTCCTGGCTAGAACCAGTAGAGAGTCTCAAGTTTTTGTGTAAAAAGTTTCAGTTGGCCCCTTTTTCACTCATCTCACTACTTTTTGATGTCCTAAATGAGTTGTAAGATGGTTTCACATCTCAAATAATGAAACTTTCTCTTCATTGGGATCCCAAAACACCATTCTAATCTCAACCGTGCCTGAGAGCATGACAAAGCATAATCGAGAAAAGTCCAGATCATAAAGAAACTGGAAAATATTTAAAGGGTTTCAAGGAATCCATTAATTCATTAGAATAGGTCATCATATATCATTGGTAAATTTGGATCCATCATAATATTTCAGTGTGTTGGTTTGAGTAAGCTCAGTGAGTTGAGCTCGGTGAGTTGGGTGAGCCGGTGAACTAGGTGGGTTGAAGTGAGCTAGTTGAATTGAGCTTGATGAGTGAGTTGAGTTGAGCTTGGTGATATAGGAGAGCTAGGTGAGTTGGCTAAGTCAAGTGAGCAAGGAAATATCCCATCCTTATTCCTTCAGGATCTCTCCTCAGGAGGGTTTGCAACAATATTTCCCAACATTCTTTTAGCGGTCCAAGGTGTCTATGCATCTTACAGAAGGAGAAGATGGTGATCATCATGCTTCAGATCAGAAAAAGGAGCTTCTTTAATGGATCCATCAATCCATTTACCTTCCCCTCTTCTCTCACTTTCTTCTAATTCTTCATTGTACAAAATCATTGCATTTTTTTCCTATTTACTTAAGTGACAATATTTGTAATTTGTAAAATTATAAGAGAGATACTTAGTTTGTCTCTTCTAGGGGCATTTGAAAGGTCACAAGTAGAATAGGAATACAAAGAGTCATTTGGGGGAGAAGGAATGTCAATTCACAAGGCTATACATTGGGATGGATTCTCTATTCCAAAGGATCCTAGATTTTGATAAGTTCTACTTTGTAGCAATTATGAATTATTGTTTGGATGTTGAAATTTGTATCACCAACACAAGGAATCAAAGCTACATTATTCCATTTCCTTTCTTATGTTCCTCTACTCTCTCTTTTATGCAATGTTGTAAGTATGACGATCAATAAGGAATTTGGTATCATTGATGATTGAATTTAAAGAATTGTGTGTTTGGATTTTTTAGTCTCACTAGGTTATTCATTATTTCTTTCCTCTAATTGAATGTTGAATTAATCTAGTTATTGGGTATGAAATCCGCACTTATATACTCACAATGATAACCTATCCTCTCCTAATTCCTCTCCTTTATCCCTCATCGTTGCAATTTTCTCCCTTGTACCCAATATAAGCACTTCACTACAAGTTCAGTGAAGCGTGCCTATGTGATCCCTAACCTATTTAGCCACCCCATAAGATTTATATAGAATTAGAATATCTACATTCAATAATGGGAGCTTCCCCATACAAAAGAAGGAGGTATGTAGCCCTATGAACGTTGGTGGAAATCAACTAATTTTCCATATGAAAAATGATTTCACGAACAGTTTTTGGTGACTTCATCGGGGAGAGATCCACCCTCATGCACCTGTAAAGATATCTCTAAAATACAAAAAAAATACTTGAATGATTAAAAGTCCTTTTTACAAACCTCTTAAGAAAACTTGGTTGAAAGAATATATACTAGACTAAATAGGTTAAGAGGAATAATTGACCTTACTTTTTGAATCTTTCGAAATCAGCAAGAGTGAGTTAGAGATAATCCATACTACTTCTCTCAAGCTTCAACCCCATCGAATTCATTAATTGGTACCACTGGTAACCTATTCAAACTTTTACTGACACTCCTAAAAATTCTCCTATCTTTCACTCACCTTTGAATTTTGAATTCTTAAGAGAAGAAGAAGAAAGAGAGGAATAAATTAAAGAAGAAAGAAAGGAGGAAGAAATGACAACACAAGAACCTATATCGTGGGGACATAACACTAGTCTATTGGCTTTGGCTCCACCACTCTGTGAACTTTCACAAGGGTCAAGAAATAAATTTCCTAAGTTCTATGGAGATGGAAAGAAAAATATTGAATATCATATCATAACTTATGACATCCTTGAAGTACAACATGAATATGTTGTAGTGTGGTAGTTTATGGAATCATTGCAAGATGTCATAGCAGACCGGTTCTACTATTTACCTTCGCACTCAATTACTGATTGGAATGATTTAAAAAATAAGTGTGAAGAAATATTCAATACTACCAAAAATGCTCATGCCTTCCTTTCTCAACTTACTAAGATGAAGAAAGAGCCGCAAGAGTCCATGAGAAACTTTGTGGAAAAAATTAACAAGTTAATCAACAAGATTCCTGTCATTTCTCTACCCATTGCAGATAACTTGAAGATGTTCTTTGTGAATTCTCAATTGGATGAAGTAAGCTTCATAATATGGATATTTCAACCAAGATATTTTTAAATTTAAGCTTACGAAATTAGGTTAAGGTGGAAGATGATATCATCTTGTATGGTAAGATCAAGTATTTCTCGATGAAAGATAAATCTTGAGGTCAAAATTTTTTAGAATGCTAATCAATTGTTGCAAATGTTAGCAAATGACTTGATAATGTTGAAGAATGAAGTTTCTCAATGAGCACCTCATCTAAAATAGAACAAGAACTAGATTTTAGGAGCACTACAAAGGCTTTCCTTGGAAGCTCTTCCATCAATGCAATAGTCGAGATCACTGAAGGTGGAGAAGAATAAATTTTGAATCAAGAGTTGAAGATAAAAGAGAAGAAAAATGTTCTCGGATCAATTTTTTTGAATCCACTACTTGATGATGAAGAATCCAAATATAATTACTCATATGCAGTGTTCACTCGATTGCAAAATGATAAATAAGGTTATTCTTCTACTGCCCCAACTAAGAAATTGATTCCCTAAATTGTGACTTTGAGAAAAACAAATGAAAGGATGATCATCAAATTCCATTTCCACAGGGTGAGCTGAGAAGAAGAACAAGAGATACTTCAATAAAGAATCCTTCTACCTCTTCAAGTAAGTATCCCCCCACTTCTCTTGAAAAATATATTTATGAAAAATCCTAAGGAACATCCATCTCAAATATTTCACAACCCTTGATGTTCCTACCACCTCTTCATCATTTTATATCATTGATGATTTCAAAAAATTGAAAGTCCAAATTTTTGAATTTGAGTACCTTGAGAACTCATCCCAAGAAACTTGAGAAACTTGTTCAAAAATATCAAAGGAAGTACATCTGTTTCATATCATAAAGATGTCACCATTAAAGAACCACCTCATGTATCTCAGACCACTCCATTTCTAAATTGTATCACTTCCACACTCTCCACCTCTAGGAAGGTAGAACCTTTCTACATCTCCTTGTTAGTCAACATGTATAAGCTAAAAAATTACATTATGGACTCTATTTTTTTAGACAATATCATGCCTAAAAAATTTTCTAAATCTCTTGGCCTCTCCTTTTCCCTTACCACTAGCCATTTCCTCTCTAATAGAAATGAAAGAAGTTCTTCTTATGAATTAGATCAAGGATGCTGAGGTAGCATTGGTAGATTTCCTTGAAAAGAAAATCATAATGATAATCCTTGTAAGAAAACCATGCTCACCACATATGGGATGTTGTTAGGATGAAATTTCTGTTGAGATGTTAGTGGAGATATGCAGGTGTTGTCACGATTTTTTGGCAAGGAAAAAAATTCACATTAGAAAGCATGACAACCATACACTACAAGTGAATTTTTTTTCTTAAAGGTCATCCTGAACCTTCCTCCAGACCAACCTGACCCCCATGTTAGTACTATCCTATCCCTATAAGTTTTCCAATGTGTCATGTTATTATTTCCGTAGGTGATTTAGGGATATTCAATTCTATCCAAGAACTTCCAAGACAAGATCTCTAAGAAGCTTAAGGAAAGGTTATTTTCTTGCCTTCCTGACGCTAGTACACACCCCATGGAGCAGAAAAAAACAATTAAAAATCATCATGGAGGTGTATGAAAGATATAATAATGTTGTGCATCTATTTTTGGAAAAATATGGGAAGTTTCAAGATTTTGGATAAGTTTCAACAAAAGTGGGTTCTAGAGGGTGAAATCAGTGCATAGTGCAAAAAATAGACCCTGAGCTTCAGGAAGCAATTGCGGGAGCTCCGAAAGGAGTTAGAAGCTAAAAAAATATCATTGGAAATATAATATATAGAGATATAAAAGGATGGTGGTCTCAAATTTTTCACAAAGACTAAGGTGACTCTATCCACATCCTATTTTCAACATGCACAACCTTTGAGCCCAAAGAAAAATCATATTTTTCAAAAGGGTGATAGGAAAAATAAATATATGGAACCATAACTATTGTGTTAAAAAATTAATTTTAAAATCAATTTCATATAAATAAGTGTGTGTAATGACATCTGGGGAGCTCAAGTTATGCATCTAAAAAGTTTCTCTCCAAGGTACGGTGGAGGAGTTAGAAAATTTTAAAGCTTGAAAATTGAGCCAATCAAAGAGTGGCATAGTTTTGTGCACCAAACATCCTAAAATTTTGGGAAATTTGGGTCAAAAATTACACCCCCTCTCATTTAATTCCCTTGGACCATGATGTGACCATGTTGGAGCTCCAAATGATCAATTAAGCCCCCGTGCACTGATTTCAAGCCCCTAGCCTCGTATAATCACAGAGCACCAAGTGGCATAATCAGAGAGGAGTTTCTTTTTGCACCAAGCATACCAAAATTTTGGGATGGTTGGGACAAAAAAATGTTCCCCATGTCATTTAAGCCCTTGATCAACCATGTGACCCAAGAAGTGGCTTAGTGCTTTATTTCCACCCCCCTCTTATCCTCCACAATGAATCACATTGCGACAAATGGACCAATGGAAAGGGAGTATAATTTTTTTCATCAACCATCCTAAATATTTGGGATGGTTGGGATAAGAAAGTGCGCTTATTCTCAATTTGTTAAAATTTGTAATTTTTTAATTTTAAGTGTTGCTTCTACTTCTTCCCTCACACACACACATAAGAAAACCTTTGCTTATGGATTTCTTCATTTCCTCCATTGTTGCTACTTCTATTCCTCAAAATTTTCTTTCCTCATTCATTTTCCATCCTCCCCCACTGTTGTAACATAAAAATTCTTTCTTTTCAAGCCAAAACCATGTCTTGTTGCTGCCAGAAAACCTCCTAGGCAAAAATGAAGAATCACTTGTAAATTACAAATCAGAGAATGGAATCTGACAAAAATTAGAGTATCTCTTCCTCTCCCAGGTGCCTTGATGTTATAAGAAACCAAATTTCCATAAGTGTCAAATTTTTTTTATGGTGTCAAATTTATTTTTTGTACCCTAACCTCCTCTTTCATCATTTGTTGTTGGTTTGGAAAGCATGTTGACATGAAATTTTGCACAGAGCCTCAATAATAAAAAAACTAAAAGGAAAATAGAATTTTTTTCATCAAACCATGGAGCCAAAGACCAAATTTAAAAAATATTAAGTGCTGCTAGCTCACACTTTTTATTTTTAGTAAATTTCCTAAAATGACAAAAAACCTTTAGAAGATAAAATATTGAAAACCACAGAATTGGGAAACTAGGGCACATGGGCCAAAAAGTGAAAAAGAAAAAAGAAAAAAAGAAAAAAACAACTTTCTAAAAATATAAAGTGCTTAAAATTGGTCCTAAAATATTTTTAAACAAGATTTGATCATGAAGAGAACCTCTCAGTGCTAAAACCAAGGTAAAAAATCAACTTTGCCCAAAATAACAACTCCTAGATCCTACGGTCTAAAAATAATAGGTTTTAGTTTTGAGTGAAGAAAGTTAGACATGGTTCCATTTTTCTTAAATCCCTACTTTTTGGACTCTTCGTCGGATTGTAATATGATTTCAGGTCTCAAATAGAGTATTAAGAACTTCATATTGATCTTGGAAACATCGTCCTGAGTTCAAGTATCTTCAGAAGTAAAGTAGTGCATCGTAAGGCACAACAGATGAATCCATCTTCATCACTAAGGATATGGGAAAGTCAAAGTGAGTTGGTAAGGGTGAGATAAATGAACTAAAGAGGTTTATCAATGAAGTGTCAAGGGTGATCATTGTGAGCAGTGCCCATGTCCATCCCGAGCTCACATTGGGAGGTCTCGAAGTAGTGTTTTTCAACACTCATTTTGTGGTCTTAGATGTCTGTGCATCATGTAAAAGGAGTTATCTTATGATCATCATCAGTGGGGGATAATTTTCCAAAGTGAAATACATTAGAGTTTCACGTTAATGTAGAAGTGTTGTAGTGGTCATTTGAAGTTAAGATTGTCATCTTCAACTTCTCAGGGAAGCTCTTCAGCAACAGTGGAGTTATGTTTATTGTTCGTAATCTTTCTCCTTTCTCCTCCATTATTCTTCCTCTTATCTACCTCCCATTTTCTAATTCTTCATTGTGAGCAATCATGATGTTTGTGCTATTCATTAAGGTGACTATATTTCAATTTAATTCAATAAGTCACCCTTAACTAATGAAAGGTGACCCAATTTTCCTTCCTAGGAATGTAAAAAGTCACGAGTGGAAAGGAAAAATGAAAGGTCATGTGGGGGGTAGGCATAGAGCCTTCTCATAGTCTATATAATGTAATGACACCCTCATTATTAAGGGTTGTAAATTTTTTTCACTTAAGCGAGAGATCTATTTGAGCAAGGTGAAAGAGATAACAACTTGTGAAGATGTCAATAAAGAAAGGAGTTTCTTCTTTTCATGATGCATGAATGTGTGCAACTTTTTCTGCATGGTTTCCTCTCAGCATTGATATTCTAAACATGATTTTTTTAATAAGTTATGAATGTGAAGCTTTTGTTTAAATTTGGTAATAATATGTTTTTCTACTTGCAGAGTTAATTTCCCCAATCTAAATTCTCACTCCATGTCCCTCATTTTTAAGAAAAATTCCTCCCTTGTAATTCATTGCAAGCATTTTCCGTGGGCATAGTGGAGTGTTCCGGTTGGATCCCTGACCTCTTGGCTAACAACATATTTCCCTTTTTGTTCATTCATAATAAAGTGGAGCTGTACCACACAAGCATAGGGACCTAGAGTCCCAGAGCATTGGCAAGATACCCATGAATTTGTCTAGCCAAAATTTTTTGTCACCAACATTTTTTGGTGCCCACCATGGGGTAGAATTGGCAACAATATGCACCCAAAATATGATCACAAAAAAATCAAATATTCCAAATACAAAAATAAAAATAAAAAATAAAAACAAAAAAAGAGTTTATTGAAATCCATTTCTATGAAGCCCACTACCAATTCATGTGCATGACCCTTCACATTCCACAGTGTCTCTTCATATTCCCATTGCAAGGTTTTCCTAGAACTGGTTGAAAAGAGGTATACCTGGCTGAATAGGATGAGAGGAGTTGTTGATCCCACCTTTGAGGTTTTGTAAAATCCAAAAGAAAGGATCAGAGATAACCCCTATTATTTCTCACAAGCTTTATCCCCATCTGATTTTTCAAGTGGTTCACCTAGAAATCTGATCTAAACTCTTGTTGATATTCCTACAAATTCTCCCATTTTCCAAACATTTATTGAAAATTGAATTTCCTAATCAAGAAGAAAAAGAACTAGAAGAAGAATTAGTAGAAGAAGTTGCTGAAGTTGATTCCGAAGTTGAAGTAGAATAAATAATGGAAGAAGAAGAAGAAGAAGAAAGACCTCAACCCATTGTTCCATGGGGAAGGAATACTGGACCACTCACTCTTACACCTCTTCTTCAAAATCTACCAGCAGGTTCTTGTAAGAACTTCCCAAAGTTAAAAGGAAATGGCACACAATTTTCTAAAGAACATATCTCAGACTTCATCACATCACACGGAATCCTTGGAATTGAACATGAAGATGTTGCTATGAGATTTTTCATTGAGTCCCTATAAGAGAAAGTAGTTGAATGGTTTTACCTCATGCCATTTAGGTCCATCACTAGTTGGGATGACATCAAGGCCTAATTTGAAGAAAGATTTAATTCTACAGAAGATTGTCAAGATCTCTTAGTTCAGCTCGATTAAATGAAGGAGGGTTCTAATGATACTATGGGAGACTTCATAACTCATTACAACAATTTAACCAAGAGGATACCTATTGAGGATGTTCCCTCTGATAACAACGTGAAAATGTTCTTCATCAATTTTGGTGTGTGGGATCCTATGTGTCCTCCACTCACATATGGAGGGTCATTTCACATGGGTTAGGTTTAGGGTTTTCTTGTGTATCATGCACTAGGGTTACTCAACACCATATATGTACCCTTTCATTTCTTATTTATGAGTATGCCAAGACACTCCGATGTCTTTCCTCTATGTGCAAGCTTTATTTCTGTTGAGAAATTTCTTCCATTGTTGATCGATCCTTGTGATTACACTGGAACTATCATGATTCTGTTTAAGTGCAACTACTTCGTGGTGCATTGTTTTCGATTCAATTCTTGCACACTCTTTCATGGTATCAGAGATGAGATCGAGTAAACATGCATTCATCATCTGAGTTGCGATTACTCTTGGTTTCGTTTTTTTTACTCCTTATGCAAGTTTTTCAATCATTAGATTCTAGAATTTCATTTTTTAATGTTTGTTGGTCCGAAAATTTGTCGCTTGGGTAGATCTATGGATAAACGAGCCAACAGTGTGCAGGGCATAGCCCCTGTTTGAGTCAGCAAAGCGAAACTGGTTTATTGCTATTCTACCAGCAGGAATCTATGCAAGTCTCACAGATTATGCCTTCGGGGGTTTGGGATCTCATCCCAGTAGAAGTTTTTCCGACTGCGAAAAGAAAGGAATGAAAGAGAGGAGGAAGAAGGAACAGGTCCGAAGGGAGAAAAGAAATGAATTCCAAAGCAGAAAGGTCAGAAGATTTATGTTTTTGGGTTGGTAGTAAACGGAGCCAAACCTACTTGCATAAATAAACAAAGCAATACTGATGAGCAAATGAAAGAAAAGTAGATATGAATCTAACAAAATAAACACGTGCAGATCTAACATAAGAAAGTTCTGACACATAACACAGGTATTCAACACAAAGTCTCAATAATTGTATTACTATTTTCTTCTGTTTACAAGAAAGCTCAAAGTCTTTCTCTCCTCACTTCTATTTTCATCTAAAAAATGTCCACCACCCCGAATACAACAAGTATTCCAATATATATAGAAGAGGAGAAGGAAAGAAGGCAAAAAGGAGCCAACCACTTATTTACAAAATATCTAAAAGTCATGTTGACTTTTTTTTACAACTTGATGGATGACATCATCCCATGATGCAACATGGATGATGTCATCATTTGTGCCAACATACTTCAGACATTCAAACAAGAAAGTCAGAGAAGAGAGAGAAGAAGAAGAAGAAGAAGAAGAAGGAGCAGCTACTCGTCATCATCATCCTGCAACCGAAAGGGGGTAGCCTGCTTTTGATGCTGCTCAGGTGATGAGATATGGAACTGAGCGTAGTATTCCAAAAACTTGTTAATCATTGGGCCAAATTGATCCTGGGAAGGATCCTTGTGCCGCTCGCTGATCACCTCACAAGTCTCCCGCTCATCTATGAGCTTCTCCGGAAGTTTGGAATAGTCCTTCTCCGCCTCAATGAGGAACCCGATGAAGTCCCTATAGGCCAACATGTTGTTGATAGATTCATTGTCAAATGTGACCTCTGGCCCCGTTCCTTGAGAAGCGATCTCCTTGAAGATCCGGATGGTTTCATCAGCTGACCTTAAGGTAAAGGAAGGAGTGAGCAACCCTGGAGACATGTTGAGAACAATTCACTCCATTTGATGCATTGTATCCAGGGCTTCTTCCTTGAATTTGTAAATCTTTTCTAGAATAAATTCTAGCTGATCCACCCGATAGTCCAGAGTGGACATGATTTTGTTGAGGTCCCTTGGATGGCCGAATACGCCAAACTTGACCAGATCTTCGACTGAACAGTCGAACATTTGTTGGAAGGCCTCGTGCTGCAGTCTGGTATGTTCCAACTCTTCTGATATGGGCCCCGCCAATGTTTGGAGTTCCTTGTTTGCCTTTCCGATGTTCAAATACAAATTGACAAACTCGGTGATCACTCTTTCACTGTCATTGAGGATCTGGCTCCTCCAAGCGGAAACGGCCATACCCTGCTCGCCAATTTTGGCATATTCGTTGATTTTCTCTTGGCTGAGAAGCTCAGAAGTTTCGGCGGCAGTTGTGGGAGGTGCACTACCCATCTTCTGTAAGGCTTGGAGCAGATATTTGTTTTGCTATTTAAGTAGCCTTTTCTCTTCTTTTGTCTCTTGAAGCTTTTGACAGAGGGCATCAACCGGAGAAAGAGCTTCCCCCTAGAGACTTTCAGAAGATGTCCCCATTGTGACTTGGGTCATAGTAAAATCTGTCGGAGATAGATCCTTTTTCTCTTTAAGGGGGTCGGTGTATGCAATTTCCATGATTCTCTCACCTGCAGCACTTTTAGAGAAGCGTGCAACAGGCTTATGCTTCTTTGCCCCTTTGGCTGGGATCACTGAAAAGTCCATCGGAGTGATGGGAACTTTCCTCTTTTGCTGGCTTAGCTGCTGAGAGATCCAGGCTGGTCCTATGGAAGAAGGACCGGAAACAGAAGAGGGGACAACTGCAGTAGAAGAGGGGAAAAACGTGGAGACACGCGGCGGCGGCATTGAGAGAATAGCCAAAGAAGTGTCCACGGGAGGAAGGGAAACTACAGCTGCAGAAGACATAGGAGGGGAAGGGAGCTCGGAGATGAGGGAAGAAATGGAGGAGGAAAGATCAGTGAGGGAGGAGAAGATAGACGAAGAAGCAGGGGAAAGAGAAGAAGAAAGGGAAGAGGACACGACCAAAGGGATGGTCGTTTGAGTCACTCGAGGAGGGGAAGGAAGAGAAGAAGAAGGGATAGAAGGGACCTCTGTTGTTGTAACAATGCCGACATCCTGAGTGGATGGGCCAATTGGAACTTCCTCTTCTGCTTCGTTCTCTGGTGTGACTAGAGATATTACCTGCTCGGGTGTCGCGGAAGGAGGACTCTTAGGGGCTTCTTCTAGGGTGGTGCTGGATTCACCCTCTACACCTTTGCCTTTAAGCTGCTTCTTGGATCGTGAAGGTGCGTTGCCCAACGGGGAGGTTTTGAAATCTACCCCGAGGTAGATTAGGCTGTTCATCCGGCACCAGTGTTCTATCCTCCGCAAAGTCTCCTTGACCCTCTCCTCAATTGTCTGAGGAGCCTTAGTTCTATCAATGGCCGGAAAGGGCCAATCGTCCCCATTTGTATCATTATATACCTTGTCTGTTTCATCTTCCATAGTTTGGAAGCCTTTGGGGACAATGGCTATCCCGTATTAGATGATTTATGCTAATGCTAGGTGAGAATGATCCTTTCTTCTGAGCTCTACCTCATGGAGGACGTCAATATAAATATCCTCGATCTGAGGAACATGGATTGGATCAAGCTTTGCTCTTAGCAGGCAGCCCCTTGGGTCGAAGGTAGGCCTGACTGGGAAGTCGTGTTTCAAATTAAGTAACTCCAGCTCTATAAACATTTCCTTCGCCTTGTGGTGGGTAGGGCATGTGTATCGGCCCACTGTGAGGGGGAAAGGAGTTCCACCCTTCTTTCTTTTAAGGCATTTTTCGTGGTATGTGACCAGCTGCCTTGATAGCTCTAGTAGAATCAGTTTAGGCCCAGCATACCTTGGTAGCCTGGTAGGCTCTCCCAAAAAGTTGACAGCCCTCAGATAGGTGAATGTGGGAAATTGGGTGAACAGGGCCCCCCATTTCTCCGTGGCTGCCACTATGTTTTTGGTCGTACGACTATGAGTCATATTCGGCCTCAGCAGGTAGATGACGTGGTAAAATAATGCATCGTTGATTTTGGTGAATTAGGAGATGCTATTCTCCAGCCTTAATTCTGGATAATGCTCGTATATTTTTACCTAAGGCCAAACTCCACTCCGGGTTAGGCCTGGATAATCCCTCTTTGACGCTGCAGCGTAGACCACGTAGGAGTCCATATGGAATACTCCCGTTGTGCCGAACTATTGTAGCTGCTCGGAGATTGTGCTGCTTATAATTTCCCCCCAGCAAAAGTGCTGATCAGGAAAATTCTTGTTCATTGTTTCCAAGTAGCGCAGCATCCATTTGTGGAAGTAATGGGCGTCAGAAAGCCCGAAGACCCTGCTCAGGAATGTAATGGTATCGCTGAGCTCCTCTGAGAAGTCGCTGCGGTGGATGATTTGGGGCCACCGGGTTATTACCTTTTTGTTCTTCAAGATAGACTTTGTTCATTAGCTGCATACATTGATCCTCATTGTCATCCCAGGGCTTAATGCATTCCGCTTGGCTGACGGCCACAAAGTGCCGGTGGTGAGGTATGCCGAGTATGATCCCTCAAAGTGACGGGCAGTGAGGTTAATGATTACCTCGCCCTTGCTGTTTACGACACACCTTGTGTCTTTGTTGTAAGACTTTGGGCAATCACCATCATAGAATTCATTGTTGACGGCGCTGACTGGAATTCCTCCGGCGAAGTGCAGGGCACTACCGATCAATTTGTCCATCCATGGACTCCTTGTGACTTTCTGAGTTCTAGCCCAGAATTCCTCCATATCGAGTATGCCCCAGTTCTGAATCTCTGACGTCTATGCTACACTCGGCCTGGGACTCGGGCATTCTGACCCTTTGATGTTTATACTTCATCTCTTCCTCTGTAAGGCTTAGCCTTTCCTTTCGATTTGGTGGGTCTCTTGCTGGATGTAGACATATGTTCTTTCGAACTCAGTTGCTGATCTGCATGAAGAAGAAGCGAGACCCAATCCGAAAAGGTTGAATTAGCCATTTGATCTTCCATTGAAATGTTAGCAGAAGAAAGAGTTAGAGATTTTTGAGACTCAGGGCGCATGGCGCATGAAAGCTGCAGCTTACAGGGCTAAATAGGTAGGGCGCACAGGAAAGGGGTGTTGCAAAGGTTAAACTGGCGCCAAAGGCGCATGGCGCATGCATACTGCAGAGTGCATTTTATAAAAGGCGCATGAAAACTTCGTGTTACATAGTGACAGGATGCGCCCTTTGGCGCATGGATTTTTCAATTGGGATTTGGTGCGCCCTTTGGGGCAAAAAAGTGTGTAACAGGAACTTTTTTGTGCGCCAAAGGGAATATGGCGCGGCGCACGAAGGGTTTGCACAACACGAATGTTACTGTGATGAGGAAAGCGCCTGCGCCTTTATAACTTCACACTTGGCGCAGATAAAGCCGGTGTTGCATAGATGCTGGGTGCGCCATTGGCGCATGGAAATGTGACGCAGCAAGGAAGGTTGGCGCGCCATTGGGGCGCAAGTTTAGCGCTTGCAGCATGTGAAGGAGGCGCGCCCTAAGGGCGCAGAAGTTAATGATGCAAGCAGTCAAAATGGGTGTGCCATCGGCGCGGGTTTTCGTTCATGTTGCAAGGTGGTCAGATGCGCCATGGGGGCGCAACTGTTCATAGTGTAACAAGACGCGCTGGTGCGCCCCAAGTGAAAAAATAGAGTTTTACATGGTTCAACCCTTCTTCCTTTTTCAGTTTCAAGATTGTTTTGGGAGATATAATGTTTCAATCCAAAGGGTTTCAGACCATTCTTTTAGACAACTCCCTCTACCAGCAGTTCTGGAAAGAGGAGGAGAATGGAAAGATAGACAGCAAAAAGGGAGGAGAGGGGGAAAGGGAACCAGATCAACATTTCAATATTTCAAACCAAAACCAGGCCACCAAGCACAACAAGAATCAAAAAACGCGAAACGCACAAGAGGGAGAAGAACCTCTTACCTGGATAAATAGCAAGAGACGTGTAACAGGTCCACAAAGCGTTGAAAACGACGAGGCAGGGGCTGACAGGCTCTGAGAAAAGAAATCACGTGCTTTGTGTCTGATGATAATGACATTTGGGCGCGCAAATTTTATATATAGGTGAGCTAGTCATAAATGCGCCACCCACTTTGTAAAGGGCGCATCAAAGTTGCTGTCGACACGGGAAGGCATGCGCCTTTTGGCGCACCTAAAGCGCCCTGCCAACATGAAATTAAGCGCGCCTTAAGCGCACCGAAAGGGATGTCGACATGGGATTATGTGCGCCCTTTGGCGCACCAAAAAGGGGCGCAACAAACGTTGTGTTAACACGAAGGCGCATGCGCCTTGGCGCACGCAGGGAAGACTCAACATACTTTGGCGCACGAAAAGGCGTGCTGACACTGAAAAGTATGCGCCAAAGGGTTTAAAGGGGGCGCACCAAAAGTTGGTGTTACATAGTAATTCCATGCGCCCAGCGAAAAAGACAAAAAAAAAAACCAAGTTCGGAAAACCAGATTTCCCGGAAAAGGATTTTGCAATGTTCCGAACAGAAAGGATCCCTAACGAGGGATCGAAACAAAATTTTTGGTATGGTTATCGGTAAAATTGCCCTTGTCAATTTTATGGGATAACATATAGTTGCCTGCCTACTTATGTCCAATATCTTTAAATAGTAATTCATTGTTGATAACTTGATCTGGTTGAGCATGATGTTTGGCAAATGGAAGGAGGCACATGCACTTCACAAGGCAAAGGTCGATACTAAATGAGTTCGTATGAAGCTGACACAAAATGTTGTCAGATCTGTGTGGGAACCATAAACACACGGATTTTGAATTTTGACATTGGTAGATGATAAATGAACGTAGTTCAAGGGTAACGTCTTTAATGTTCGGAACGATGTATGCACAAGAATTTAGAGCATGTTGGAGACAAAATAAGATGGGGGTAGATGTCTACTTGGAAAACAGGTAGTTGATAGACGCAAGTGTCGGGTATGAGCAAGTGTAGAATAAGATCACGACAATTGCATCGAGTAGTCGTGAATATGCACACAGATGGATTAATAGTGAAATAGGAATATGAGAAAGCATGATGGGTGATTAGAACTTAAGATTGATTGATCATGGAATTATGATGTTGACAACTTGAATGGGTAGAATAAAACATGAGAAAGGTTCACGAGCGGCGAGATTGAATGCAACAACAAAATACATCTACAATCATTGTTGGGTGCTAAGCTTGATGAGAAAGCACAACCAATAGAAAGGAGCTTATGCGATCTTGTGTCACATGATTTGCCACAAACTTCATCATAGTGCAATCTCACTAACATCTCTTAAGCAAATGTTTTTGAGCACATGGTGGTTGGAGTGTCCATATTGTAAGAACGCCGAAGGCGAGAGGGAGTGTGAGACTTGTTTTTGATGATGTGCTTGCGAGAACATAGAGGAGATCCATAAGGTAAGATTTAAACTTCAGTATTATCGATTTATCATGTATTTATAATAATTTTCTTGTTTAGATTTCTGTTAATTTTAACTTGAAATTTCATGCTATTTTATTTTAGGGGGACAAACCCTTTGGTGGTCAAAGTTCAATGCTTGGTGTATGATGAAAAACCATGATGGGTTATTTGTATGAGGCCATGGACAAGGTTAATGAGGCCATAGTGCATCATTACGGGAAAACAAGATGAAAATATGAACCCATTTGGCGCATAATTGAGCAAAGACGCAACAAACAACTCCACCAACATATATAATCAACGACTTACTACTTGAATCTCAAATTTTCATATATGATTCATTTAAGCCGATGAGGAGGTTTATGGATGGCCTCAACACACACATAAAGAGAATGGCACCCAACGAAGCCCTTATAGACACAATTCTCGATGAGTTGTAGGTTTACAAGGGTGTAGAGGGGAGACTCTTTTTTTGTTGGGAAATCACATTGGTTATTACATATAGTATAGGTTAGTATTAGTTGTTGGAGTTTGTTAGGTGCTAGTCTATTCTAAGAGTGTGAGAGTCATGTACATAGAATAGAAGGATAATAAATAATGAAGAGAAGACCAGGTTGATGATATGGTTTGATTTCATAGAAAATAGGATCAAACAAGTATATAAATATCTCATCATTTTATTGAAGAGTATTGATTTTGGTGTGTCCTATATCATTATTCATATTTCATGTTTTCAGTATTGTCAAGAGTTTGGTTTTTTGACCAAATTTAAAATTTGGTATTAGAGTAGGGGAGATCAAATATCATGTGAGTGCTTTATGAAAAAAATGTTGTTTTAAAAAGTACAAAAGGGCAACTTCATGTTTTTTTCGGGTTGCCTTGATTTGTGAGAGCTAACTTGTAGGTAGTTAGAGTGTAATTTAGTTTCTAGTAGTTTCTAGATTTTTTATTGAACGAGTGATATTTTCTAGATAAAGGTGATTTATTAGAAAAGTGTAGAATTGAGGTGCCCAAATGAGAAGTCCACCTATGTTCTTTTCTAAAGGTAAATTGTTGGTTTCTTTTTTAGGAGTGTCCAACGTAATTAGAGGCAAACAATAAACATATAATAAAAATTAAAAGAAAACTTAAAGGAGCACTTGACAGCACTTGACAACATTCAGAAGCGTGTGGACATCAACAGAGGCACTATTATACTGTAAACCCAAGCGTCATTGGAGAAAAGCAATTGTTAGAAGATGTGAACAAAGAAAGAATGAACACTAGTCTTGCTTGTAGGCAGAGTAAGGCTTTGAATAGCCTTGACTCTTTCAGCATCTATCTTTGTTCCTTCTTTGCTAACCACATGCCCTAGCAACTTCCCTTCTGTGACTCCAAAAACGGACTTCTTTGGGTTTAGGGAAATCCCATGTTCTCGGCACCTGGCCAACACTTGCTCCAAATGATCACAATGATCATTTCGTTGTTTAGAGAAGACGATTAAATCATCTAGGTAAACCACAATGACTTTCCCCATCATACCTTTGAATGCGAAATCCATGGCCCGCTGAAAAGTGGCGCCAGCATTAGTTAGGCCAAAAGGCATCCTGCTGTAGGCAAATGTACCCCAGGGAGTAGTGAATGCTGTTTTAAACTGATCTTCAGGTGAAACTTCAATCTGATTGTAACCTGAAAAACCGTCAAGCATGGACAACATCTCTGATCCAGTTACTACTTGCAGAACTTGATCCACTATCGGAAGAGGGTAGTTGTCTTTCAAGGAAGCCTGGTTCAAATTGCGAAAGTCTACGCATATGCGTATCTTGCCACTTTTCTTGCGCACTGGCACAATGTTTGCTACCCAAGTACTGTGATGGATCGGGAAGATGATTCTCGCATCCAACATCTTCTGAATTTCGGCTTGGATAGTACCTGAGATCTTAGGATTATAGTGCCTCTGCTTCTGGTGAAAGGCTTTGACATCGTCTTTCAACGGAATGTCATGTTGAACGTCCTTTGGCTTAAAGGACTTTAGATCGGCATAGGACCACGCCAACATGTCCATATATTTTTTTAGCAACTTGACAAATTTTTGCTTTTCCTCAGGCGTGCAACATTTGCCAATGTTCACAAATTGCGGGTGTTCTACCGAACCTATATTGACCGGTTCGGTTTCTGGGGATGAGTTAGGGTCATCCCGCTTTTTCTTTTTTACAAAACGGTCATGCCTGTCGAACAGGTGCTCCAGAGAAACCAGGCATTTTGGAATTTTATTTCCTTTGAGCTGACATATGCCATCGTTCCCTTCAGATTCATCACCTTGATCGGTGATTGATTCACGGCAAGTGGAAGTAGATCCTTCAAAGTGCAATTCTTTAAAATTTTCCACCTTTTCCAGAAAAGCAATGAGTTGATTATCGTCGTTGAACACCTGCCAATGCTAAGAATTGTCTGGCACGCTCGGGCGGAAAACCACCTCAATGGTGTACTTTTTTGTTCTCAAACCTGGGTGTGGGAGCATGAGGGACGCTGAAACGGCCAATGAATCGGCCATGTCATTCTGAGCCCTCGGTATGGATTCTATTGAAAAAGCATCGAATTCTTCAATGTCGTCCCATACCGCATTACGGTAATGCCTGAACCTCTCATTTTTTACTTGGTAAATCCTTTTGACCTGATTTACAACTAGCTCTGCATCACCTTGTACTTTTAGATTTTTAATTCCTCTTTCTTTTGCGGCTTACATACCGAGTAACAGAGATTCATACTCAGCAGTATTGTTTGTGTTGAAAAACTGTAATTTGAAAGAGAGAGGAATTACCTCCTCTTCGGGAGATATTAGCACGGCCCCAGCGCCACATCCACTAGTTGCACAACTGCCATCAAACTACAAGGTCCAGATCTTATTAAGATCTTTTTCCTGAACGAGAACAACCCCTTTATCAAACTCGGTAGACAAGAAGTAGTTCCCCATCCCTGATGATTCAAAAAGGATTTGAGCTTTGGGGTCCTCAGAACTAGTAACTAAGTACTTCTTTTGTGATTCTGGCTCCAAAGTCTGCATTACGCCTTTGACTGGAATTCTAGCTTTAGACCAGTCCATATGAATTTCTCCACCAACTTCACTGCAAAAACTTCTTCCCAGCAATATTCCATAGGCTGTCAGAATGTCAGCAATGAGGATTGTCATTTTTACTATTTTATCTGGGAAAGCTGCAAATGTAAATTGCGTGTCTTTGATTTGGCCAACCAACGGAACTTGCTTAGTTTCCAAGGAATAACACCTGCCGAAAGGCTTGGTAAGAGTGAGGCCCAAAGCATGGGTGACTTTTGCCGGCATGACATTATCAGAAGCCCTGGAATCAATTATGCAGTTACTCAGCTTGTGTCCATTGATTAGGAGGGAGAGATAGAAAGGCTCTATCTTGCCTGACGCCGATGTTAAAGCAACATTTATATGAGATTCAGGGGGAGGGGAAAGGATCCCTTTTGGGGAAACCTATTTGGATACAACAACTTGACTTTGGATATACTTGGTCAATCTTACAAGCTGTTCGGGGTTTGACTGAAGATACTCAGCTTCAGACATTTGGATCTTGGTCTTTTTTGCATGATCTATGATATCAAATGCGGCCAGGGTTGCGTTGGTAAAGGAATGAGTCCCTCACTTTGCGACGATGGAAAAGGATTGGTGGCCTTGGTAGGAATGTGAGAGGATTGATTTGGAGGAGAGATAGGGGGAAAATATTTCTTTGTAAAAGATTTTCCAGGGAGTTGAGTAGGAAGAGGATTACCTCTTTTAGCAATGATCGGAGGCGCGTTTGACACGGCCTTCTCCTGCTGGACATGGGCAGCAACTTCCACTTCTTTTCCTTGTGAGCGAGTAAAAATAGCATATGACTATCCGCTTGCATATCCCTGGGTACCATCTTCTTCATCAGATTCTTCCTCATCAAATTCCATATACCCGATAGTAGAGTCACCAGTCGGTACACCGACATCTTGATCATCTTCGTCTTGAGATGAAGGTTCTTCATAATACTGCTCTTCTTCTTCAATCTTTGCCAAAGCATTGACCAGAGGAGCCTCAAGCGCCAACCGTGGAGGAGCTGTAGGTAGGCGCGGCCTTTGTGAAACATTGTTGGGAATGAAATTCCTCCACGGAATATCCCGGTACGAGGAACTGGGGGAGGCCTGGGCCAACTGCTTCTTCAATGCAAGCAAGTCATTCACCATCTTTTGAAAGGCTAGATCAGAGGAAGTAGTGGGTGAAGGGCCCAAAGATTTAGGCTTGGCTGATTCCTTTTTCAATTCGCCAGATATTATTAGATTATCTTCTATCCAAATGGCAGCGGCTTGGGCGAGAATCAAGGTGGCAACTCGCTCTTGAAGGAGTAAGAAACTAACTTTCAAACTCAGTATTTACGAAGAAGCACTTTTGATTTTCTGGCGTTGGAAGCATGGCAACAGGGACATGGTTGATTAGTGCATTGAACCGGGTGATAAAATCACGCATGGTCTCATTTGCCTCTTTCTTCAGGTGAGTGATTCATGATAATAATGCAAATGCATCCTCTGAAGGCTTGTATTTGTCTTCGAAAGCATCCCATAAGGTGGCCCAACTGGTGATAGATCTGGCCGGCAAATGCTGAAACCATTCAGCTGCAGGCCCTTGTAGGGTTTCCAGAAACAGGTGAACCGACACATCCTCATGAGTTACGTCCAGAATACTACATGACATGATGAATGCAGATATGTGGGAATCCGTGCTTTGATTTCCACTCCCGTCGAATTTGGGAAAATTCTTTCGGTTTCTGTGAGGGAGCGCGTGAACTGGATGTGGCAGTGCGAGAGGACCCATGGCATTTCCCCATGGTACTGCCATTTGAAGGGCTGGAAAGAGAACACGGGCTGGAAGGGTGGTTCCACTAAGCAGAAAAGCGCTACAAAGGGACGTAGAGGCTCCTTGTGAAAACCGGCTCTTCCGTGGGGGTGAGGCGCTTCTGGATGACCGGTCAGCTGAACTTAGTGATAAAAAGCGCGTCGGTGCTACACTTAAATTGTGCCTTTGAAGCCGATCGAAAGTAGGATCGAATTCTCCACGAGCTCACCTGCCACGCGTAAATGGCTCACTTGCCAGCGTACCTTCCAGATCTGGAACGTTGTGGTGCAGATTTAAAATTTATTTTTGGGTGTACTTGCTGATTTTCTGGTTTTTCTGTCAAAAACCAGCAGTAGGCACTTTTCTAAATATTTAAAACTATCCTCTTCAGAAAACCGATTGCGGTTAAATGACAAATAACAACGAGGATAAGATGGCAGGGAAGAATAGCAAGCTGATTTTTGGATCTGATTTTGACTTTTTTCAGAGGGTTTCAAACTTTTAGCAAACAGCCAAAAACTCAGATCTACGGCAAAATACTAATTTTTATAAAAACTCAGCGAACTAAAGCTTTGTAACTAGGCCAGATCTATGGATCTTAGAAGAAAAATTTCAATTCAGAGCACTTTCAAAATTTTTTGGATTTTTATCAAAAAGTTCAGATTTGCAAACAGGCAGCGATTTTCTTATTTTTTCTGATTTTTCTATCATACCACCATCATAGATCTGACAGATTTATTCGTTCCCCAATAGAGTCGCCAAAAAATGTTGGTCCGAAAATCTGTCGCTTGGGCAGATCTATGGATAAATGAGCCAACAGTGTGCAGGGCATAACCCCTCTTTGAGTCAGCAAAGCGAAACTGGTTTATTGCTATTCTACCAGCAGGAATCTATGCAAGTCTCACAAATTCTACCTTTGGGGGTTTGGGATCTCATCCTAGTAGAGGTTTTTCCGACTGCGAAAAGAAAGGAATGAAAGAGAGGAGGAAGAAGGAACAGGTCCGAACGGAGAAAAAAAATGAATTCCAAAGCAGAAAGGTCAGAAGATTTATGTTTTTGGGTTGGTAGTAAACGGAGCCAAACCTACTTGCATAAATAAACAAAGCAATACTGATGAGCAAATGACAGAAAAGTAGATATGAATCTAACAGAATAAACACGTGTAGATCTAACATAAGAAATTTCTGACACATAACACAGGTATTCAACACAAAGTCTCAATAATTGTATTACTGTTTTCTTCTGTTTACAAGAAAGCTCAAAGTCTTTCTCTCCTCACTTCTATTTTCATCTAAAAAATGTCCACCACCCCGAATACAAAAAGTATTCCAATATATATAGAAGAGGAGAAGGAAAGAAGGCAAAAAGGAGCCAACCACTTATTTACAAAGATATTTACAAAATATCTAAAAGTCATGTTGACTTTTTTTTACAACTTGATGGATGACATCATCCCATGACGCAACATGGATGATGTCATCATTTGTGCCAACATACTTCAGACATTCAAACAAGAAAGTCGGAGAAGAGAGAGAAGAAGAAGAAGAAGAAGAAGAAGGAGCAGCTACTCGTCGTCATCATCCTGTGGCCGAAAGGGGGTAGCTTGCTTTTGATGCTGCTCAGGTGATGAGATATGGAACTGAGCACGGTATTCCAAAAACTTGTTAATCATTGGGCCAAATTGATCCTGGGAAGGATCCTTGTGCCGCTCGCTGATCGCCTCACAAGTCTCCCGCTCATCTATGAGCTTCTCGGGAAGTTTGGAATAGTCCTTCTTCACCTCAATGAGGAACCCGATGAAGTCCCTACAAGCCAGTAGGTTGTTGATAGATTCAGTGTCAAATGTGACCTCTAGCCCCGTTCCTTGAGAAGCGATCTCCTTGAAGATCCGGATGGTTTCATCAGCTGGCCTTAAGGTAAAGGAAGGAGTGAGCAACCCTGGAGACATGTTGAGAACAATTCACTCCATTTGATGCATTGTATCCAGGGCTTCTTCCTTGACTTTGTCAATCTTTTCTAGAATAAATTCTAGCTGATCCACCCGATAGTCTAGAGTGGACATGATTTTGTTGAGGTCCCTTGGATGGCCGAATACGCCGAACTTGACCAGATCTTCAACTGAACAGTCAAACATTTGTTGGAAGGCCTCGTGCTGCAGTCTGGCATGTTCCAACTCTTCTGATATGGGCCCCGCCAATGTTTGGAGTTCCTTGTTTGCCTTTCCGATGTTCAGATACAAATTGACAAACTAGGTGATCACTCTTTCACTGTCCTTGAGGATCTGGCTCCTCCAAGCGGAAACGGCCATACCCTGCTCACCAATTTTGGCATATTCGTTGATTTTCTCCTGGCTGAGAAGCTCAGAAGTTTCGGCGGCAGTTGTGGGAGGTGCACTACCCATCTTCTGTAAGGCTTGGAGCAGATATTTGTTTTGCTATTTTAGTAGCCTTTTCTCTTCTTTTGTCTCTTGAAGCTTTTGACAGAGGGCATCAACCGCGGAAAGAGCTTCCCCCTGGAGACTTTCAGAAGATGTCCCCATCGTGACTTGGGTCATAGTAAAATCTGTCGGAGACAGATCCTTTTTCTCTTTAAGGGGATCGGGGTATGCAATTTCCATGATTCTCTCACCTGCAGCACTTTTAGAGAAGCGTGCAACAGGCTTCTGCTTCTTCGCCCCTTTGGCTGGGATCACTGAAAAGTCCATTGGAGTGATGGGAACTTTCCTCTTTTGCTGGCTTAGCTACTGAGAGATCCAGGCTGGTCCTATGGAAGAAGGACCGGAAACAAAAGAGGGGACAACTGCAGTAGAAGAGGGGAAAAACATGGAGACACGCGGCAGCGGCATTAAGAGAATAGCCAAAGAAGTGTCCACGGGAGGAAGGGAAACTGCCACTGCGGAAGACATAGGAGGGGAAGGGAGCTCGGAGATGAGGGAAGAAATGGAGGAGGAAAGATCAGTGAGGGAGGAGAAGATAGACGAAGAAGCAGGGGAAAGAGAAGAAGAAGGGGAAGAGGACACGACCAAAGGGATGGTCGTTTGAGTCACTCGAGGAGGGGAAGGAAGAGAAGAAGAAGGGATAGAAGGGACCTCTATTGTTGTAACAATGCCGACATCCTGAGTGGATGGGCCAATTGGAACTTCCTCTTCTGCTTCTTTCTCTGGTGTGACTAGAGATATTACCTGCTCGGGTGTCGCGGAAGGAGGACTCTCAGGGGCTTCTTCTTGGGTGGTGTTGGATTCACCCTCTACACCTTTGCCTTTAAGCTGCTTCTTGGATCGTGAAGGTGCATTGCCCAACGGGGAGGTTGTGAAATCTACCCCGAGGTAGATTAGGCCGTTCATCCGACACCAGTGTTCTGTCGTCCATAAAGTCTCCTTGACCCTCTCCTCAATTGTCTGAGGAGCCTTAGTTCTATCAATGGCCGGAAAGGGCCAATCGTCCCCATCTGTATCATTATATACCTTGTCTGTTTCATCTTCCGTAGTTTGGAAGCCTTTGGGGACAATGGCTATCCTGTATTGGATGATTTCTGCCAATGCTAGGCAAGAACGATCCTTTCTTCTGAGCTCTACCTCATGGAGGACGTCAATATAAATATCCTCGATCTGAGGAACATGGATTGGATCAAGCTTTGCTCTTAGCAGGCAGCCCCTTGGGTCGAAGGTAGGCCTAGCTGGGAAGTCGTGTTTCAAATTAAGTAACTCCAGCTCTGTAAACATTTCCTTCGCCTTGTGGTGGGTAGGGCATGTGTATCGGCCCACTGTGAGGGGGAAAGGAGTTCCACCCTTCTTTCTTTTAAGGCATTTTTCGTGGTATGTGACCAGCTGCCTTGATAGCTCTAGTAGAATCAGTTTAGGCCCAGCATACCTTGGTAGCCTGGTAGGCTCTCCCAAAAAGTTGACAGCCCTCAGATAGGTGAATGTGGGAAATTGGGTGAATAGGGCCCCCCATTTCTCCGTGGCTGCCACTATGTTTTTGGTCATACGACTATGAGTCATATTCGGCCTCAATAGGCAGATGACGTGGTAAAATAATGCATCGTTGATTTTGGTGAATTGGGAGATGCTATTCTCCAGCCTTAATTCTAGATAATGCTCGTATATTTTGACCTGAGGCCAAACTCCACTCCGGGTTAGGCCTGGATAATCCCTCTCTGACGCTACAGCGTAGACCACGTAGGATTTCATATGGAATACTCCCGTTGTGCCGAACTGTTGTAGCTGCTCGGAGATGGTGCTGCTTATAATTTCCCCCCAGCAAAAGCGCTGATCAGGAAAATTCTTGTTCATTGTTTCCAAGTAGCGCAACATCCATTTATGGAAGTAATGGGTGTCAGAAAGCCCGAAGACCCTGCTTAGGAAGGTAATGGTATCACTGAGCTCTTCTGAGAAGTCACTGCGGTGGATGATTTGGGGCCACCGGGTTACTACCTTCTTGTTCTTCAAGTACACTTTGTTCATTAGCTGCATACATTGGTCTTCATTGTCTTCCCAGGCCTTGATGCACTCTGCTTGGCTAACGGCCACAAAGTGCCGGTGGTGAGGGATGCCGAGTATGATCTCAAAATGATGGGCAGTGAGGTTAATGACTACCTTGCCCTTGCTGTTTTCGACACACCTTGTGTCCTTATTATAAGAATGGGCAACCCACCATCATAAATTCATTGTTGACCGGCGCTGAAGGGGATTCCTCCGGTGAAGTACAGGGCACTGCCTATTAGTTTGTCCATCCATGGACTCCTTGTAACTTTCTGAGTTCTGGCCCAGAATTCCTCCATGTCGATATGCCCCAATTCTGAGTCTCTGACATCCATGCTGCATTCGGCCTGTGACTCGGGCATTCTGACCCTTTGATATTTATACTTCATCTCTTCCTCTGTAAGCTTAGCCTTTCCTTTCGATTTGGTGGGTCTCTTACTGGATGTAGACATATGTTCTTTCGAACTCAGTTGTTGATCTGCATGAAGAAGAAGCGAGACCCAATCTGAAAAGGTTTGAATTAGCCATTTGATCTTCCATTGGAATGTTAGCAGAAGAAAGAGTTAGAGATTTTCAGGCTCAGGGCACAAGGCGCATGAAAATTACAGCTTACAGGGCTAAATAGGTAGGGCGTACAGGAAAGGGGGGTTGCAAAGGTTAAACTGGTGCCAAAGGCGCATGGCGCATGCGTGCTGCAGAGTGCCTTTTATAAAAGGGTGCATGGATGTTTCGTGTAACAAGAACTTTTCGTGCGCCAAAGGGAGCATGGCGCGGCGCACGAAAGGTTTACACAACATGATGTTTTTCTAATCGGGGATGCGCCTGCGCCTTCAAAGATTTTTACTTAGCGTAGATAAAGTTTGTGTTGCATGGATGCTGGGTGCGCCATTGGTGCGTGGAAAAGTGATGCAGCAAGGAAGGTTGGCGCGCCTTTGGCACGGGTTTTTGTTCATGTTGCAGGGGGGACAGATGCGCCTATTGGGAAAAATAGGATTTTCTCCATTTCTTTCTTCATTTGTTTTAGCAGGGTTATTGGGCAGTGAAATGGCTCATCAAAAAGGAGATAAAACCATGCTTTTAGACAGGTTCCCCTACCAGCAGATCTGGACAGAGGGGGAGGGATATGGGAAGAAAGCAGAAGGAGGAGGATCTTGATATTTCAAACTTCAGGCACAAACTAAAACCAGACCACCAAGCACAAAGAACCAAAACACAAAACATGAGAAAGAGAAAAGAACCTCTCACCTGGACAAATAGCGAAAACTTGTAACGGGTCCACAAGGTGTTGAAAACGACGAGGTAGGTGCTGACAGGCTCAGAAAAATCACGTGCTCAGCGAATAGTGAAAATGACATTTTGGGTGTGCAAACACATATATATAGGTGAGCTGGTCATAAATGCGCCACCCACTTTTTAAAGGGCGCTTGAATGTTGCTGTCGACAGGGAAAAGCGTGCGCCCTTTGGCGCATGAAAACGTTTGCCAACAGGAAATTAAGCGCGCCTTTGGCGCACCAAAAGCATGGCGCAACAAAAGTTGTGCCAACAAAGGTGCATGTGCTTTGGCGCACGCAGGGAAGGCTCAACATACTTTGGCGCACCAAAAGGTGTGTTGACATTGAAAATCATGCGCCAAAGGGTTTTGAAGGGGGCGCACCAAAAGTTGGTGTTACATAGTAATTTCATGCGCCCAGCCAAAAAGGCTCAAAAGACTAAGTTTGAAAAACCAGATTTCCTGGGAAGGGATTTTACAACGTTTCGAACGCAAGGGATCCCTTACGAGGGATCGGAACAAAATTTCAGTATGGTTATCGGTAAAATTTCCCTTGTCAATTTTACAGGATAATAATGTTATTAACAAATTATTCTTGGAAAGTTTTTTTTTTGCTATGTTCTTCGTGCATGTGCAGATCTCCTTGAGTTTTTCAAGGGTTTTACAACTACATTTAGCTAGCTATGGTTAAATTTAGTAGATCAGTTAAAAATAGATGTTCTTTATTTTGGGTTTTTAATCATTTATTAAACGTGAAATTTTTTTAGATCTTTATTTTTTTCTGGTTTCTCTGTGTTTGCATGCTGGTTTTGCAAAGATTTAGGTTCAAAATTATAGGTTTGAAGTTTGAAGTTGGTGTTTTTGGTGCTTGCTCCTAACCGAGCTATCCATTGAGCTCCTCAACTCACCTCCAAGCTCATCTTCTCTACCCTGGGCTCCTTAACTCACCACGAATCCTTGGATCATGTGTTCATTTTTAAAGTCAGGTTGAGTCATTTTTTTCTCATCCTCTGCGTGGTGTCCTTCCCTTGACCATGGTTCACACTCCAGCCCCTTTGGCAACCTAATCTTGACCTGCTCGTTCCCATGCTCACTTGGAATATCACTCTTGATTCTTTTGCATCTTTCTCCTGACCTTCTTGTGCCTTTGGCTTCCATACCTCGCTTGCCCCCATGAGCCTACACTCCCACCTCGGGATTCATCCCCGACCCGCGTGCCGGGTCACCTGCTCCTTGCACCTTTCTTCCCACACCCAAACGGCCTCCACAAAGCTTAGCTAAGACCCACTCAGGATTCTCCCACCTCCATAGGGATTTCAAACAAACGGTAAGCTTTTTAAAATCTATTTCTATTAATAGATCTTAATAGAAATTAGTTTCGTTTGATTTAATAGATTTTAATAGATTCATGGTAAGTTTGGTAAGTTTTTAAAATTTCATTTTGGTGGGATTTTGATAAAGTGGATTTTTTTTTTCAAAAGTAAAATATATTTAAATAGTTAATTAGGATTTAATTTTAATTAGATCTTAATTAGTATTTCTTTATTAATCGTAATTAATTAGATTTAATTATATTAAATCTAGTTTAATATTAATCTAATTTATTTATCTTTTACGATTAATAGTAATTTAAAATTGTCTTTTAATTAACATTTTTATCATGGTTTAAAAAATTCCTAATTGCTTTAAATTAGTTAAATTAGACGTTTCAAAACGGTAATTTTTAGGCGTTATTGTTAATTTTTTTACTAATCATGCGCTCAAGTGTGCAGTGACACTCTGAGCACCTATTTGCCTTCTGAGCACTTTTTTGGCATTCTGAAGATCATCGGGACTCATCTTGAGTTCATCTAAAAGCTTGTATTTACCCTTATTATTGCTTGTGACTAGTGAGCGCATCCACCACAGTTTGAAGCAAGGGGGTATCATTTGCGACGTGAGATGCTCTTTCTCACAAACAAGATTTGATTTCACCTCCTAGTTTTTTTATAGTTTTGCTTGTATACGGTGTCACTTATCTGTGCTCCATGAAACATGATTGTGGTCTCCTCTCTTACACGTTATTACGTTGAATGCAAGGTGAGTTACTAAACTGTTTCAAGATGCAGGCTCGGACCCGATTGTATTCAACACACTAAACTATAAAGTGCCGAAAGCAGTGGGGTTATTATATTGTCCTGGGAGGTTGTGATTCTTTTCTGCATTCTTTCTCTCTCTCTTCACAATGGATGGTTATTCACTTCCTTTCCTTACACCGTTGAAATTTTTTGAATGGAGATCGAAAATGATGATCAAACGAAGGGGTAAGGGTATTGTTCTGCATCACCATGGGAATTGAGACTGAACCAAATGATGACCTTGAAAAATCTAAGTGGTTAAACCGTAGTGATGAAGCTTTAGGTCTTCTTTGCATGTCTATTTCTCCTGACTTGCTCTTCCACGTTGAGTCGTATGAAACACCTAATTCTGCATGGGCAATGTTGGATAAAATGTTTGGACAACAAGATGACATGAGAGTGCATGAGTTGGAAAATGAACTACTAGGGTTAAATCCTAGTGATTTTGAAAACCTACAAGTATTCTTCTCTAAGTTTGTCCACACTAGATTGTTGTTAAAGGAATTTCAAGTAGAGAAGAAAGATTCTCAACTGATCTTGTTAATTCTCTCTAAGTTAGGTCCTAAATATTATGTCTTTGTGTCAACTTTTTACGCTGACAAAAGCTGTCTTGGGCAAGGATTGGAATATGCCCTCCTTTGACTGTTTTTCGTCCCAACTCACTCAAGAATAGGACAAACTCATTCAAATGGGGTCTCTCAAGTCCAAGTCACATGCCCTTGTAGCAAGTACTAGTAAGGAAAAGAAGAATGAAAAGAAGAAAGAAAGAAAGGATCAACCTAAGAAGGAAACCAAGACAAAAACTAAATTTAACAGAAACGCTTCGACTTCTGAGCCTAGAGCACAAAAAGACAAGTTTTTGTGTTCCTATTGCAAGAAGCCTGGTCATAAAGAGCATATGTGTATGAGAAAACAAATTGATCACCTTACTCATTTACTTGAGAAAAATCAAATAGGTGTTCTTGAGTCTATCAAACAAAACACTCCAAAGGCCGAGTCTTCTACTGTAAAAGGGTCTAAATCTGATAAGAAGAAAGGAAAGGCCACTGTAGCCAAAGTTACTCCTTCATCAATGTGGATTATAGATTCCAGTGCCTCACACCATAGGGCTTCTTCACATGTTGAGTTCTCCAACATTGAACGTTGTGATATGTCCCAAATCACGATGGGTAATGACACGACAATATCAGTTTCTGGTAGAGGATCGGTAGAGATGGATGGGGGAACATTTAACCAAGTGTTGAGTGTTTCTGATCTCTCCCAATCTCCTATCAGTTTACCAAATTACTCACCTTGGTGAAGGAATGTGAGTGGAATTTGGTCCTAACTCGGTTATTATTCGTGAGCTGAACGATGACACTACAGTGGCTGAGGGAAAGGTAGATCACCGTTCATGGTTGTATACATTTTCCCACTTTACTTCTGATTCTATGCCCACTACCTTGCTCACTCATGCAAATGAGGTTAGTAAGATATGACATGAGTGTTTCAGACATCTAAATTATCACTACCTTGAACAATTGAGCCAAAAAAAATGGTCAATGGGTTACCCCGCATCAATTTTTCTAAGGGTCTTTGTGAGGGTTGTACCTTTGGAAAGCATCTTGAAAAGAAATTTGACAAAGGAAAATCCTGGAGAGCTACTCATCCCTTAGAAACTTGTTCACAGCAATATTTCTGGTCCATTTCTATCTCCTTAATTTACTAGAGCTCTTTATGTGCTCACTTTCATTGATGACTATTCACGATATACTTGGGTATATTTTCTTAGGCTTAAGTCTGAAGTATTTGAACATTTTCATGACTTTAAGGATCTTGCTGAGAAACAGGTGGAATGGTCTATTAATGTTCTTCAAACCGACAATGGAGGTGAATATGTAAACAATAGGTTCATGGATTTATGCACTTCTGAAGGGATCTCCTTGCAGCATACATTTACTTATAGCCATTTGTAGAAAGGAGTAGTAGAAAGAAAGAACCGTAATCTTAAGGAGATGGGCACTTGTATGATTCACTCAAAGTCTCTTCCTTCGAAGTATTGGGATGAAGTAGTGAATTGTGCTAATTACATTTAGAACCATGTTCCAGATAAGGCAGTCAGGGGGATAACACCCTTTGAAGCCTTGTTTGGATGCAAGCCTGATCTTGAGCACTTTCAAGTCTTCAGATCCAAGGCTATGGCTCGGATTTCAAAGAAGAAATGCAAGGAATTGGAACCACAATCCAAGCCTTGTATTTTTATAGGGTATCTTGATGGCATGAAGGGATATCGATTGTTGAATCCTACTTCTCATGAGATTTATATTGAGATAAGTGTAAAGTTCGATGAGTCTTCTTTAACTTCTACTTCTCTACCTATTGAGGTTCTTCAGCTTGATGATTCAGATTTTGGACTCATTAGATGATGATGTTATGGAGCATGCTCCTCTTCCTGATCCTCTTGACCATCAAACCTTTGTGTCTTCTGATTCTAATAATAGTGATTATGAGGAATATGTCCCTTCTCACTCGAGTGATGAATCTTCTGACTCAAACCCTGATCCTCCTGGTCCTCTTTGGGCTAGGAAAAATTTACAAAGTGATAAAGATTTAGTTGGAGATACTTCAGATATGAGACGTACTCGCTCAGATTTCTTTGGACCCCACTCTTTCTTGGTCTTTACTTTTAATCCACAGTCTTTCCAGGAGGCTTCTAGTATTCCTGAGTGGGATTCTACCATGGATGAGGAGTATTCCTATCTCATGAAGAACGATACTTGGGATCTCGCCCCTCTTCTGAAAGGAAGAAAAATCGTTTGGTGTAAGTGGGTGTTCCAAACAAAGTATGGAGTAGATGGAGACATCAAAGAGTTTAAAGCGTGATTAGTAGCTAAGGGTTTCTCCTAGATAGTTGGGGTTGATTATAATGAAACCTTTTCTCTAGTTATGAAGATGACTTCTATTCAATTGAACCTTGCCATTGCCGCAACAAACATATGGAAATTCCATCAAATGGACGTCAAGAGTGTCTTCTTTCATGGTGACCTAGAGGAAGAGATCTATCTGGAACAACCTCCGGGTTATGTCCAGGATCCCTCCCTCATTTGTAAGTTAAAGAAGTCTCTTTATGGCCTTAAACAAGCCCCTTGAGCTTGGTATGCCAAGATGGAATCCTTTTTACTTACATCAGGGTTTACTAGGTGTCACTCTGATCCAAACGTTTATATTTTATAGCAAAATGAATCCATACTCATCCTTGTTCTCTATGTTGATGACTTGTTGATCACAGACAACTCTTCCTCTATCATTGATTTTGTGAAGATCGCCTTGACCAATAGGTTTTCCATGACTGACTTAGGTTTGCTTCATTACTTTCTTGGGATCTAGATTTCACAATCTGACTCAGGAATTTTGATTTTACAACCTAAGTATGCTCTTGAATTGCTTGCTTGTTTTTAGATGACCAATTGCAAGTATTATCATACTCCTTTTCTTTCCAGGGTTAAGTTAGTTTTTGATTACTCTACTCCCTTGGTTGATGGTACCCTTTATTGACAGTTGGTGGGGAGCTTGATTTACTTGACTCACACTCGACTAGATTTATCTTATGATGTTGGGATCATGTCCAAATTCATGTAGGAGCCACATGAGTTACATTGGAAAGTAGGTAAGTGGATCCTTCATTACGTTTGTGGCACCTATACTAATGGCATTCACTATTATGGAGGTGTGGATATTGACTTGATTGGGTTCACAGATTCTGATTAGGCTAGTGACTTAGATCATTAGAAATCTACCTCTAGCTATAGTTTCTCTCTTGGTTCGGGTCTTGTTAGTTGGTCTAGCAAGAATAAGAATGTAATTGAAATATATTCTACAGAGGTAGAATACAGAGGAATAGTTAACGCTGCCACAAAGGCTCTTTGGCTACAAGGTATTCTGACAGAGTTTGGCATCCACTTTCGGCAGCCTACCATTATCTATTGTGATAACATGAGCACTATCTCAATTTGTAGAAATCCAATTCAACGTCAGTGGATGAAGCACATTGAGATCCATATGTATTTCATACGAGAGATTATTCATGATGGTATCATCAACATTCAGTACATTCAGACAGCTGATCAGATTGTAGATATATTCACTAAGTCCTTCACTAAAGTGAAGTTTCTTCACTTGGCGGTCTCTTATTGGGGTGAGGTCGTATGCAACTAATCATCTTCTTCGAGACATATAGTCCTCTTCTTCTTCTTCTAGGAAGAAGTTGTTTGTATATGGGCACCTTATCAGGCCTTTAGTTGCCAGGCCCCATTGACACATCTTTCTTAGTTGTTTAGGAGTGTCTTCTTGTTAGGTATGAATCATCATATCCGCTACCCCAGATTTAATGAAGGGGGGGGTGTTGGTGTGTGGGATCCTATGTGTCCTCCACTCATATATGGAGGGTCATCTCACATGGATTAGGTTTAGGCTTTTCTTGTGTGTCATGCGCTAGGGTTACTCAACACCCTATATGTACCCTTTCATTTCAGATTTATGAGTATGTCAAGAAACTCCACTATCTTTCCTCTATATACAATATTTATTTTATGTTGAGAAATTTCTTCCATTGTTGATCAATCCTTGTGATTATGCTGGAGCTACCACAATTCCATTTGAGTGCAACTACTTCATTGTGCATCATTTCTGATTCTATTCTTGCAAACTCTTTCAATCAACACTCAAATGCTATTTGTAGGATTCTTTATGCTGGGGGTTCAACCAAGGGATCTTTCACAAGCAAAAAGAAAGGCCATTGAAGTTGAATGCGACCTCATCCTATCTTAAAAGATTAAGAACCCTTCAAAGGGTAAAGATCAACATCCCAACGATAAGAGAACAGATCCATAGTTGAAAAAATTAGTAAATGAGATGACAATATTAAAGAGGGTGGTCTCTCAAGGAGAATTCCATCTAGGTCACAACCAAAATAAGATTACAGGGGTACCCCGAAGGATTACCTTAGAGGCTTTGCCTATCAATACAAGTTGTAGAACTAAAGAAGATGGAGAAGGACAAGAACAAGAAAGTGAAGATAATGATTTTCTTAGAGGTTGAGGAACTAGAAAATGATGCACAAATCATATTTTGTGAGTAATTTAGAGGTGATGAAGATGATGACACAAATGCACTTAGTCTCTCATGCACAGTGTTCGCCAACTCTTAGTCTTAAAAGGGAGCTTCTTCCTCCACTGTGGGTGTAAAGAAGAATATTAAAGATCTTCCTATGGTGACTCTACTAAGAAAAATTATTAGTCAAGGATACCCACGTTTACCCTCCATGGATTATGTATTGGAGAAACCAGATCCCATGACAAGCAAGAGGTCACCTGCCATTTTTTATTAAGTCTTCCAAGACCCCTTCTAAATATAATTCAGCCCCCATGAAATATATCCCTTCAAAAGCCTCCAATGTAACTTTAAAATGAGCCTCTAATCCCCAAGAATCTACCCGTTCTTCTAAACCTGTCTTAAATTCCAAAACATTGGCTTCATCCCCCTTGTTTGCATTTTCTCCTTTTGACATCTTAGAACATATAAACAATAATAAAGTGTCGATTTCCAAATTTAAATATTTGCAGACTCATCCTGAGAAATTTGAGAGGATTTTCCGTCATATTAGGGGGTAGTAGCTGAAATTTCAGTGCCATAAATCCTAGTTCTAAAGGACTACTACCAAACCCACCTACACCTCCATCACATAACATGCTTTCTTTAAGTGCCTCAAAGAATGATAAGGTGGACCCTTTCTATGTATCCATTCTCATTGGAGGATACTAATTGAACAATTTCATAATAGATTCAATTTACTCTGATAGTGTAATTCTTGTAAAAGTTGCTAATGCCCTAAAACTCACCTTGATTGAGGCCAGTGGCCCTTGTTACTCCATAGAGTCAAAGGTAGTCCCACTTGTAGGAAAGGTCACATATGCACATGAAGCTCTTGCTGAATTCTTGGATAAGAATGTGTCAATGAATATTTTGGTAACAAACATTCCAACTTCATTCTAAATGTTGATAAGTAGAATTTTATGTTGATAGCTGGGATGAAAAATGTAAATGAACTGGTCTTCCACAACCATTCCGGTTAAGGGAGATGTGGAAAAATTTCTTCCACATAAGAAGATGAAACATACAGTGTAGAAGGAAGGAAATCCAAGAGCCAACATATTATACTAAAATAGTGGGAGGATGAACCATTTCATAACAACTGAGGAGGAGGAAGATAGTCCCATATTGATAAGACCAATCATTCCCTTATGGAGAACTATTGATCTTGAAGAAGCATTGAGAAATATTGAATTGTAAAAAGATATCCTCAATTTTCCTGATGATGCAACATGTGAGGAAGATGTAGTGTTACTTGATGAATTCTAAAATGATAAATAAACCTGTGTATATCCATGAGGAGGATATATTTTCATTTGGAGAAGAAGATTCTCTTAATCATGTCACCCATGAGGGAGAAAAGCCAGTTTGTGATGATTTGAAGGAAGACTCTGTGTAAGAACTACTGGGAGCTACAAAAGAGATAGAATACCCTCAGCTCAGTTTTAAATCTTGATGTCAGCTATGGATATGCAAGACAAACGTGAATGCAACTCGGAATCCTCAACCAGTTTGAAGATTGGTCATGCCGAAATAAAGAAAGATGAGAAATATGATGTTCCTGCCGAGCCAATGGTTGATGAATGCAGTGATGAAATGGAGGTATTTTCTTTCCCATTTGAATAAGAGGAATCTTTCCATGATGAAAAATATAAAACAAAGGGTGTTGAGGTCAATGAATATGAAGATCCCCTTGATAACAAAGTAATGAAATGTAACGAGTTTTTAGATAATGAAATGGTTTCCTAGATTTTCAAAATGAAGGTTCTTCAAATAAATGTAAAGGTGAACTATTGGAAACTTCAAAGAAGGATTTAGTGCTAGAAATATTGAATACGGTAGAATGTGTGAGAGATCCCGAGCTATGTCTTGACGTCTTAGCTCATGTCATTGTCATACACGACATGTATGAGGTTACTTTTGATCCTCTAGTCAATATCAAAACATCTCATAGTGGAATGGAGAAAAAAATGAACTCAAGGTCTATTGTGGAAAAGACATATATGAGCATGAATTCAGGAAAGAAGGAAACTCAATATATTCAAGAAAAAATAAGTCCCGAGGTAGCGATGAGATACACAATGAAAAATTAGCAGTGTGGGTAAACATGGAAGGTAACTGACATTTTGAAATTGATTTCAAAGATAATGAGAGAAATAGAATTTCTGAGAAAATATTTGGATATATAAGAGATGATGTAGGCTCACTCCTCCCAAGTATACAGGAAGTCATGAAAGCACATGGCTTTCATAAGTAGTTAAGGAAAGGAGGATACTTTCTTGAACCAACCAATAGCTTTGCAGAACATCATCACTTAGTGTTACCCACTCATGGGTAACCTATGAGAAGAGAAGAGTGCTATAGTGAAAGAGGGATTTCCTCTGCATTGTATTATAGGTGATTTAGTTTTTTTTTGTTACATTTTGTGTGTATTTTTCCCCTTTTCAGTGTGGTGTGATTCTTGACAGTTTTGTGTGTGTTCCTCCTTTTTGTCTGTCTCTTGCAAGTTGCGTGTTTCTTTGAATCCAAATGGATAAGGAACTGATATAAAAATTGAAATTGAGATTATGGAGTTCTCATGTCATCTATTTACTACAATAGATCCAAAACATATACCTAAGTTAAAGACAATTGTTGTCATGATTTTTTACGAGGGAAAAATCCACACCTGAAAACATGACAAGCATACTCTTCGATGTTTTTTTTTTTGCTTAAAGCTTATCCTGAACCCTCCTCCAGATCACCCTAACCCTTGTGTCAGTCCTATCCCATCCTTCTGAGTTGTCCAATGTGTCATGTTATCATTCCATTTGTAGGTGATTTAGGGATATCAAGTCTATCCAAGCACTTCCAAGATAGGATCTTTCAAGACAAACTCTCTAAGAAGCTTAAGGAAAGGCTATTTTATGGCATTTCCTGAGGATTGTACAAGCCCCTAGATTAAAAAAAATTCAAAGTCATCATGGAGGTGTATTAGATATATAAGAATGATGTGTAGATAGTTTTGGAATAATATGGGAAGTTCAAAAGGTTTTGGAATAGTTTCAAAAAAATGGGTTTTGGAGGGTGAAGTAGTACACAGAAAAAAACAACCCCTGAGATTTGGGAAGCAATTCTAGGAGCTCCAGAAGGAGTTAGAAGCCAAAAATATATTTTTGGAAAGATAATTCAAATATATAGAGGATGGTGGTCTCCCATTTTTCATAAGATTCAGGTAGCTCTGTCCATAACCTTTTTTCAACATGCACAACCTTTGAGCCCAAATAAAAAACATATTTTTTAGGGGGTTACAGGAAAAATAAAGGTATGAGACCATCACCATTGTGTTAAAAAACTATTTTAAAATAAATTTTTATAAAGAAGTGTGTGAAAAGACATCCGGGAGCTCAAGTTATGCATCCGACAAGTTGCTCTCCAAGGTAAGGTGGAGGAGTTAGAAAATTTTCAAGCTTGAAAATTGAGCCAATCAAAGAGTGGCAAGATTTTGTGCACCAACAATCCCAAAATTTTGGGACGTTTGGGAAAAAAATGTGTGGAACCTCCCATATAATCCCTTGGACCATGATGCAACCATTTTGGAGCTCCAGATGATGAGTTAAGCCCCTGTGCACTAATTTCAAGCCCCTTGCCTCGTTTAGTCACAAAGCGCCAAGTGTTCCAATCATAGAGGGGAAAATTTTCGCTCAGTGAACCAACCATCCCAAAAATTTGGGATAGTTGGGACACAAAAATTCACTCCCCTCCTATTTAATCCCATGACCAATTGTATGACCCAATATGTGGTTTAGTGCTTTATTTCCAGCTCCCTCTCATCCTGAACAACGAATCTAGTTGTGAAAAATGGACCAATGGGAAAGGGGAACAATTTTTTACACCAACCATAATTTTTTTTTGGGATGGTTGGGACAAGAAATTTCACTCATGCTCAAGTTGTTAAAATTTCTAATTTTTAATTTTAAGTGTTGTTTCCGCTTTTTCCCGCACACATGCACAAGAAAACCTTTGCTAGCAGATTTCTTCATTTCCTCCATTTACGCTACTTCCATTCCTCCATATTTTCTCTCCTCATTAATTTTTCATCCTCTCCTACTGCTACATACCAAAAAACCTTAGTTTTTAAGCCAAAACCATGTCCTTTTTATGTCAGAAACCCTTGTAGGAAAAAAAATGAAGAATCACTTGTAACTTGCAAACTAGAGCGAAAAATATGACAAAACTTGGAGCATCTCTTCCTTTCCCACGTGACTTGATGCTGCAAGAAACCAAAGTTCCAGAAGAGCCTTATTTTTTTTATGGCAGCCAGTTGAAGTTTTGTCCCCTAACCTCCTCTTCCTTCATTTTTTTGTTGATTCAGAAAGTGGGTTGACACGAAATTTTACACGAAGCCTTAAGAACAAAAACTTAGAACGAAAGTAGACTTTTTTCGTCAAAATGTGGAGCCAAAGACCATATTACAAAAATATTAATTGCCATTGGTTCACACTTACTATTTTTAGTAACTTTCTTAAAATGGAAAAAAACCTCTAGAAGAGCAAACATTGAAAATCACAGAATTGGGAAACTAGGGTACATGGGCTAAAAGGTGAAAAAACAAAAAAAAAACAAAAAATCAATTTTATAAAAAATTTAAAGTGCTTCAAATCAGCCTTGAAATTTTTTTGAACAAGATTTTAATGTGAATAGAACTTCTCAGTGTTGACACCAAGGTAAAAAATCAGCCCTTCCCAAAATAGCAGCTCATAGATCCCAGGGTATAAAAACAGAAAGTTTGATTTTTTGAGTGTAGAAAGTTGAAGATGGTTCTGTTTTCACTTATATCTCCAAGTTTTAGAGTATTCATGGGATTGTAAGATGATTTTAGGTCTCAAATGGAGAATTTATAACTTCATATTGATCTTGGAAACATCATCTTGAGTTCAAGTATGTTCAGAAGCAAAGTAGTGCATCGTAAGGCGCAACAGGTAAATCCATATTCATAACTCAAGAGCTTGGAAAGTCAAAGTGATTCAGTCAGGGTGGGCTAATGATGGGTTAGAAAAATTGACTAAGTATCAAAAGAGTTTGTGGAGTAGCGAGGCACACAGAAAGGGAACGTAAATGCGCGGAAGGTCCAGAGAAGTGGCACAGGGTAAGATCAAGCATAAGAAGGATAAGTTCTAGGAATTATCTGATTTTTCATGTCATGGGCTAAAAATAGGAATAGAAATTAGAGTGTGGCCCAAGTAAAGATAAAAGTAAGAAAACTTTACAACTAAGCAAGAGCTATTTTGGAACTTAAGTAGAGATAAAAGGTCATGCATGGATCGATCTAATAATAGGATTAAAAGCATAGTTTATTTATAGATTAATTTTTTATTAGGATCGATATAAAAGCATGCACTACTTTATTGATGGATGCATGAATATTTTGAGGATGTAGTCTATTTTGAGAATGCATGCGTAGTGAAGGGAAAATCCCCACCCCTATAAATATTTGATATACTCTATAATATTTGACATGGTTGATATGATAGAGTTATGATGATATGGTATATTGGTGCACATGACTCTTTGGTGACTACTATTATGTATTCAACTTCTGTGATGTAATGCTTTATTATGAATGGATCATTATGGATGGATTCTGGTAATTGATGTTTCTAAATATGGTGTTCACATAGTGTAATTGATCTTAATATTGATTTGATCTGTTATGTTTCCTTATTATGTGTGTTTCCAATTGAATGTATGTAATGATTTGTTATGGTTGAATCTAGATATACATAGTTATCTTTCTGGTTAAGCATGCTAACATCTTGTCAAGCCAATAACAAGGAGGGACTTGGTAGCTTCACGTGCTTTGGGTGGGCATTAAAAAATGTCTAAATGAGGTGCCAACATTGCCTAAGTAATTAGTAGAAATAAAAGACTACATTTTGGTTCCATTGTCGGGACCCCTTTTTAAACTGTTTTCCAGGATGTTGTATACATATGGCATATCAGTTAACTCTTGATAGCATTGAAAGTTGGGTTGAAGACAAATAATATTAGTTTCAATAGAGATATGGCTATGGACCTGATTTAAATGCACGTAAGTGGGTGGAAGATCATATCTATCATGAGATCCATGAGATGTTTCTTTAGCCTTTTTCCAATAGAATTGTATGAGTGGTTGTCATCATACGGATCAAAGAAAAGCTAGAGATATAGGTCGAGGTTTTGGATGTAGGAATATTACCAGAATTTTTTTGATGCAGATGAAGCTTTTACTCATGTTATATATCATTGGTGGGTTGGAGTAGTATGTAGTCACACTTTGGAGTATGCTATCTCTACATATTCATCTCCAAAATTTTCTAAGTTCAAATTCTTGCACAATCCTAGAGGGTCTTATTTGCTTGTTATTCCTTTGGCAATTAAAATTTTGATGGTGGTATTGAGTTTGGAGTAATTACCTATGGCTAGCTAAACTCTCCACCATGTGCAGGGGACATGATCAGGTAGGGTGAAAGATGGTAGACCTATTAGAATAAAGGAAGAGAGAGGAAAGGTGACTCAAGTATAATGAAGCATGAGAGAGGGAATTAGAAAGAAAGCATGATATTGAGGAGTCTATGGAGTTGTGGAGGTAGATGTGTTGTGAAGGATTTGAAGCTCATGTGGAATGCATGGAGCTAGAGCATCAGGCTCTCCCAATCTTAGGAAAGTGTAGTAGAGAATCCCCTTTGGCTTAAGAAGAGAGTGTGTCAGAGGAGGAAATATTGAGGATTGTAGGCCTGCATATGATCCAACCTAGCGACCTAGCTATTGCACATGGTGTTCTAGTTCTAGAAGTAGTCATTGAGAAGCAACCTAGTACATGTAATCTAGTAGTTATAGGTAGATATCATTGTCCCTTCGAATACATAAGTGCATCAGACAACACATACAACTATAACAATAGAGATGACATCATTGTTTGGAGGTCTGATTGGAGGTATATTTTTAGCATGTGTTAAGACAGAGTGTGGGTACATCTAAAAGTACTAAAACTTCACAGAATGTGGGAGTTTAGTTTAGAACAAAATTTGGGATGCAAAGAAGTACATCCATTGGTATGGTACCCACCTAGGAGGATCGGGTGGATCAGGATCAAGCGGATCAGGTGGTTCTGGAGGTGGAGGAAATAGTGGTGGGGGATTTGGGTCTGGATCTGGTAGGTAGGGTCCAAACCATCATCAACCATATCAAGTTTACTACGAGTTGTCTCTCCACTTACTAGAGTATAAGGTCATCAAATATGTAATAGACCATGTATACAAGTATGAGCTATTATGGTGTGCTATAAGAATCACATCCTCAGATAGAAAAGCAAGTTAGTTTACTACTACTCTTTAAGGGCACACACATAGCTTGTATAGAAAGTATGACCCTCACCAAACTATGATGAACAATGATTCTCTACACTCTGTGTTTCTATCTAAGTTCCATCTTCTAGAGATTGAACATAAGAGTATTAGTGTGCATAAGGAAATCAAACAAGGATTATCTGAGAGTGTGAGAGAATATGATGGGTGTTTTAAGACTTTATAATCTAAGTTATCTTATGAAATTCATCCCAAATAGCATACATAATTATTTGTTGGTGGATTGCTGACTCCTTTAAGATGATAACTATCTCATAAATTTTTTTTGGACCCATGCGAGGCCTTGGAATAAGCTCTACGTGATGAGGCATTTAGAAGTGTGGACACTAGAGTAAGTCCTTTCTTAGAATCACATATCGCAATCATGGTGAAGTAGCTGAAGAATATTTTTGCTAATTCAGCTCATGAGACACACAGTGGCATATGGTGCACATATTGCGAGGTTAAAGGATATAGGAAGGATATATATCCTCACAAATCAGTGTACGCCATGTTTTTTAGATTTTGAGATTTGTCATTTGGAACATGATGCAAGTAGAAGCCCACTCTTACAACATGCGATCTGGAAGAATGTGTATATGTATTGTAATATTTAAAATACCTATACTCATGACACCACTGAGTGTAGATTAATTGATCATATTCATGGAGCCATTGAAATTGGTATGCACAAGACTAGTGTGGTGAGTGGATCTAAGGAACATGGAGAACTACATAATTAAGGGTTCTCTAATAGGGATACCATGAATAGAGGATTTCATGGGGGATATAGAGGCCAAGGTCACGGTGGTGGTAGAGGAGGATTTTATTAAGAAACTTATTATACTTGTGGATATCTTGATTGTTATCAACTCAAGCTCCCTTAGAATAAACTTTTCTCTTGGTTTGGAAAGCAACATAAGTTAGAAGAAGGTATGGATTTGTATGAGCACATGAGAAATAATGACAAGGAAGACAATGGTGTAGGAATGATTAAGATACAATGCACAATTGAAGAGAAATGGATGCCGAAGGTAGCACCTAATCTTGAACTACAACACATTTTAGTTACTACACGTGATGAGGCTATGCGTGCATGTGAACCTCTGAAGTATGAGAAAACTATAACAAAGAAAGAAGTGATAAATGCCAAGTATCTAGATGTTGGACATAAGAAAGAGGTTTACTGGGAGACTATTGATGTCATCAAGGATCTAAAGGGAGATATTTAGTGTTTGAAGGATCAGGTTTAAATCATGGGTTGAGAAAATAAGGTTGAGATCTCGTAGAAGGACGTAGATGAAATGAAGGAGGAATGCCAAATGTTGTGTTAGGAGAAAATCATCCCTTTGTTAAGATAATGGTTGTGAGAAAAGGTATCATGCACTAGTTTTGAGTGCGAGAGGTAGATAATCCACACAAATATACCCCCACATAATCATGAATTTGATTAGGAAACTACACTTAATGCAATTTTAGATGGATGCCTTTTGAGAAACATTCTGATAGATATAGGTGCAAAGGTTAATGTACTCATGTTTGATGCAGGTAATTGGATGAGAAGACAACCATTGCAACCTTCTTCAAATGTGCTATATATGGAAAACATAATTAGGGATATGCCTATTGGATTAATAAAGGATGCATCTATTATAATTCTGAAAGACAAATTACTAGAGACTTTGAAGTATTAGAGCTTACTGAAGTAGATAACTTCCTACCACTACTTGAGTGATCTTGGTGTTATACCAATAATGTAGATTTGTGCTTTAACAAGGGGTATAATAGCTTTCAAAATAAGGATGAGCGCATGATTATACCTTTTAATGATGAAAAGGCTACTCCGTATGTTGAGATTTTGAGTGAAGAGGACATGAATAAGATATATGCGTGCACAATCAGAGACCTAGAGGTAATTGAGTCATCTAAGGAAGGAGTGATACAATGGAATAATGCTTAGTCAGTTAGCGACACCACAAGTATTTCTTGTGACAACTGGGCACATGACACATATGAAGTGGTTGGGTGAGAAATAAAGAACACAGTTACTCGCATGATCAGGACGTGCATGGTTAGGCACTAAGGAAGTAACTAGGTACCCAGGTACACTAGTGAAGGAAATCCTGACACATTTTTTTGCATCATGGAGACTTAGTGGCAAAATAAAGGGAATAAAAGGAATGTACTGGTTTCTAACCTGCATGGTACAATAACATGTTTATGGGAACTTTCATCACCAATCCGGCACTATGATAATTCTCCACTGGAACTCCTTGTGCTATGATTATTTACTAATGCAAAACTTTTAGTTTGGTGGAAGTAATCTGGAAACACAATAACAGACATAACACAAGAATACCATAGACTATGATACAAAGGAATGATGACAAATCTGAAATATAAGTGTAAATTATATTATCAACATGAAATTGTTACAATCTCACCCATGAGGTACTTCAAGTGTTACCAACTTCACTTGCCTTCCAACAATAACTATGGGAGAAACTTCACAATTACACCTCTTAATGGCTTCTTTAACACACCTTCTAAATGATGGCTTCCTTCACACACTTACTCATACAATATTTCTCACTACTTCCTTCTATGCTAAATGAGGGGGGTGGCCTCTCTATTTATAGAACTTTCAGGCTTATCCACCTTATCTCTAAGATAGGATAAGAAATCTACTCTGACGAATCATATTCCATACCTTAACTCTTATCTTTACATGTAAGCTTATCTTTTAAGATAAGATAAACCTTATCATTTCACATGGGTTCCACCTTTTTAGACTTTTTACAAATAAAATACACAAAATATTTATGACATCACTCCTTGTCCTTATTACTAATATAATATTTCTAATTCCTAATCATGTAGACCCTACTTCTCTACTTACCCTAACTTTGACATTTTAACATTACCGAACCACTTACGACAAATATTTACTTTTTACCACAACATTCCTATTGTACTTTGACTGTTACCATACTATACATTATTGGCGGCGTTGTACCGGCAACACCGTTATCTTCTATCGAATGCTACTACTAATTATACTTAACAACATCCTATTCCTAATACATACATTAATGAAATAGAAATTATGGAGGAAAATTTTAGTGTTGACATCTTCCCCCTTCCTAGCTTCTACTCCGTCCTTGGAGTAGACTATTCTGGTGCTTGGAAAATCTTTAACTTGTCGTGGTTGACCCATTTCGTAATGGGAGTGCCATCCAATTCCTCCAGTCGATATGTACCATTTTCATGCACAACTACTATTTTGTAGGGCCCCATCCATTTGGGAAGAAATTTTCTCTGCCTTCTTTTTTTGTATCTGGAATCATATACTAGAACCAAGTCATTCACATGAAATGGAGACCAACGGATCTTTTGATCAAAGTATTCCTTCTGCTTCATTTTCTTCTTATAGCTTGTATCCTTTGCTATTTCTCTCATTTCCTCTAGCAAATGAAGATGTACCAACCTTTCCTTTACTGAATCACTTTCATCCATCCTTTCATTTTTCATAACTCTCACAGTGGGAATATCAAACTCAATAGGAAGAACTGGATCAATGCCATAAGCCAACTGAAATGGGGAGTATCTTGTTGCTGACTTTGATGTTGCCCTATATGCCCACAATGCTGCATGAATCCTTTTATCCCACTTATGTACCTGCAAGGCTGCATCTTTTGCTAGAATTTGACACAACACAAAATTTGTTCGTTCCACCTGTCCATTTGTGCTTGGCTTGTATGTTGTTGCCTTCCTGTGCTTAATAGAAAACTTGTTGACTAGGGCTTCTACCACCTCATTAATGAAGTGGCTTCCTTGATCTGTTACAATTTCTAATGGACAACCAAATCTGGTGACAATGCGTTCATACATGAACCTTGCCACTTCATCCATGGAAGCTGTTTTCAATGGCCTAGCTTCAACCCACTTGGTTAAATAATCTGTGGCAACTACAATATACTTATTTTGGCATGGGGTAGTTGGAAGTGGACCTACAATATCTATTCCCCACTTTTCAAAGGGACCAAGTGGAAGAATAGGGCATAATGGAGCTGATGAAGTCTTACAGTTACCATGTGTTTGACAAATATCACATGTCTTACAATAATTATAACAATCTCTAAAAAGAGTGGGCCAGTGATAACCTGCATCCAAGATCCTTCTTGCTGTAAGTTGTCCAGAGAAGTGTCCTCCACATGTACCATTGTGGAATTCTTCTATTAGCTCCTTCCCTTGATCACGTCCAACTACCCTCTTGTACTGTCCATCAGGTCCTATTCAAAATAATACTCCATGCAGAATAGAATATGGACGACTGGCTTGAGTAATCTTCCTCTTAGTCTTTGCATTGGCACCATCAGGAAACTTGAATTCATTCAGATAATTCCAAATATCTATGTATTCACTAGGGATTGTGTCAAGGGATAACAATGTTGCATCTGGGAAATCATCATCATCACAAGATGAACCTAAACCATCATAGGCTCGAGAGAGTGCATCTGCATTGACATGCTTCTTTCCTGCCTATCTATAATATCAAATTCAAATTCTTGTAGCAAAATTATCCATCTTGCTATCCTCCCTGATGGGTTAGGCTTATTTACAATATATTTTAGAGCCTGATGATCTGTTACAACTATAAATTTCTACCCTAGCAAGTAATTTCTAAACTTCTTTACAGCAAAAATGATAGCTAGAGCCTCTTTTTCAGTTACAGTATAATTTACCTCAGCACTGCTCATTTGTCTACTCCCAAAGTAAACTGGATGATCATTCCCATTTTCATCCTTTTGGCTCAGAGTACTTCCTAGTGCTACATCTGAAAGCATCAGTATACACAATGAATGGCTTGCTCCAGTCTAGATTCTTTAAAACAGGTGAAGACACCAAAGCTTCCTTCAGTTGTTCAAAAGCTTCATGCGCCTTCTTTCCTGGTTCATAAGTAACATCCTTCTTCAAGAACTGGGTTAGTGGCTGTGTAATCTTTGAGAAATTCTTGATGAACCTTCTATAGTAACCCACATGGCCTAAAAATGATCTCAACTTACTTCTATTCATAGGAAATGGTAACTCTTTGATTTTTGAAACTTTATCAGGATCAGTACCAATACCATCTCTGGATACAACATGCCCTAACAAAACACCTTTAGAACATCCAAAGACACACTTTGTAGGGTTTAGTGAGGCTTGTGCTTCATCTAACCTTTGAAATGTTGTCTCCATCTGGTGCAGGTGGTCCATCTTGCTCCCATAGATGTAAAAATCATCCAAAAATACTCTGATGAAGCTTCCAATGTAGGGTTCAAACACCCTATTCATCAAGTGCTGGAATGTTACCGGAGCATTACACAACCCAAAAGGCATAACTCTATAAGAAACATTCCCCAAGGAGTGGTGAACGTGGTCTTCAGCTGATCTTTCTCTGCTATACGAACTTGGTTGTATCCGCTATATCCATCAACAAAACTATAACACTCCTGGCCAGCTACTTCATCCAAGATCTGATCTGAGAATGGAAGAGGGTAATGATCCTTTCTTTGTTGCCTTGTTGAGCTTCCTATAATCAACACAAATGTGTAGCTTCCCATTCTTTTTTATTGAGATCACAATGGGAGAAACCCATTCTGAATTCTCCACAACAAATATGAATCCTGCATCAAGAAACTTATCTATTTCTTCTTTTACAGTCTTGGAAAAATTAGGATTCATTCTATATGGCATTTGCTTTATGGGCTTAGCACCATCTACCAGCTCAATAGAATGTTCTACCCAACTTACTTGACGGAGTTCCTTGTAATCAAAAGTGAATAAGTGTATGTACCTTCGAAAGAGCTGGAGGTAGGATTCCTTCTCACTCTCCATCACAACATCACCAATCTTTATTTGTTGGAGACGATCATCAATTTCTTCTTCAGATAATTTTATGGGTTCATGAGTTCGGTGTGACTGGAAGGATATCCATGACTGAAACATCAACCTCACTTTCTTCATCTTCTGTGTCCACTTCACTAGTACTAGAGTAATCAGAGGATGTCCAATCATCAGTTTCATCACTTGAATCCATAGGTTCTACCTTATGATGTCGAGGGATCACATTTATCTTCACCCTCTCTCTGCCACATCCAAGTGTCATGAAGCCTTCATTCCAGTAGTTTCTTGCATGAACTCTCCTTAGCCATGGTCTTCCCAACAACATTGGGTATGCAACAGTACCATTTTTCATCACCTGAAATTCTACCACACATACAACACCCATAACAGATATTGCCACATTTGAAACAACACCTTCTGGTTTAGTTTTTCCCTTATTTAATGACCTTAACATAAGTGTTGAGGGGCGATCAATTTTTAAACCCAACATATTCATTATAGACTCAGTCATTACATTAACTACAACACCTCCATCTACTAAGACATCATGAATTGAAATACCATTACATAATACCTCAGCTTGTGGAGCATAGGGATCTGCCTCTGCCTCCAAAACAGGGACCTCAACCTCCTTCCTTCGTCGAGCATTGAGTCCACTTCGCAGCTCCCGCCTCTTCTCAGAAGACATAGCCAGAAGTTGACCATATGTAATATTTGCAGGCCTTTTGGACAGATCTTCTAAGATGGAGTATGGTCCTTGTCCCTGTGAAATCAGAAAATCCTGCACACCCAACTTTCTTCTCCTATGTTTCTTACTAGTTTCTCCTTTCATCTTCTTAGGATCATTTCCATCTTGGTTATCTTTTTCTTTCTTTCTTTTTGTTACAAACACATCTGCTTCATTATTTATGCTCCTATCTACTACATCAAAAGAATTCACAGGTGCTTTTCCTTTATCATTATCTCTTGTACCAGATGTAGAAGCTCTATCTAGACAATTATACTTATAATGACCCTTTTTATGACAACCATAACATACAACTTCAGAAATATTTCTTTTTGGACCTCTATCTCCTCCTTAAGAACTAAATTCTTTTCCTTGAAGAAGATTAATAGTTAACTGGCCCATCTTCCTGAGCAGATCTTCATACTCAGTAGATGTACTAGGAGAAAGATTTGTGCTCACCGAGAGTGGTTGTGGATTCTGGACCAAAGGTGTTGGTGTAGGCTCTACCTTAGCAACAATTTCTTTGGGCTCTTCTTCCATGCTTTCTTCTTGCCTTCTTGCAATCTCCTTTGCTTGTTCGAGGGTCCGCTGGGTGGTCATACTTCACTCGTTGTCTGATCTCTGGCTTCATCCCAAGAATGAAGTGCTTACAGAGGAGATTATCCACGCCATTCATCAACCCATCCGCTAATCCTTCCTTCCGGATCTAGGCATCGAGCTTCCTCCTTAGCTCTAGAACACGAGCATGATAATCCCTTATCTTCTCCTTCTCTCCTTGGGATAGACTTTGTGATATCGATCATGAGATCTGCATATTTCTGTTGTTCACCAAATTCTTCAAGAAAACTTTCAGTTAATAAATCCCATGAGTTTTTCACATTATCACCTAGTGTTTCAAACCACCTAAGGGCTGAACCATCCAAAAAGGTAGGAAAAAATTCAGTCCATTGTTCCCTTCTTATGAGGCCATTACAAATGTAAGATCGCTTAAATTCTTGAATGAAAGAGGAAGCATCTTCATTAGATTGGGCTGAAAAAATAGGAATCTTTCCCATTTTCAAAAGTAACCACAGTGAAATACCAACCCACAAGTACAATCAACAAGACTTATGTGCACAAATAATTGGAATCACTATAATAGAAAGTGACTTTACACCTTTCTACAGTAAAATAGAAATGACCACGGTAAACTATGGTAAAACTTGACTTACTGCAGTAAAAACTGACTTTACTGTGGTAAACACTATTCACGGTAAAAAGTGAAGTTACTGTGGTAAATGGTAAAAAGTGAAGTACTATTCACGGTAAAAAGTGACTTTACTGCGTTACTATTCTAGGTAAATACTATTCATGGCAAAAATGACTTTACCATGGTAACTACTATGCACAGTAAAAACAAGGTTACCCTCCAAATGATTTTTGACTAAGTGGGAATATCTCTCCAGAAAATCCACCAACGAGGAATGGTCCCGGCAACGGAACCAAAATGTCATCACCAATCCGACACTATGATAATTCTCCACTGGGAACTCCTCATGCTATGATTATTTACTAATGCACAGCTTTTAGTTTGGTGGATGTAATCTGGAAACACAACAACAACATAACATAAGAATACCATCGACTATGATAAGACAGAATGATGACAAATCTGAAATATAAGTGTAAATTATAATATCAACATGAAATTGTTACAATCTCACCCATGAGGTACTTCAAGTGTTACTAACTTCACTTGCCTTCTAACAATAACTATGGGAGAAACTTCACAATTACACCTCTTAATGGCTTCTTTAACACACCTTCTAAACTGATGGCTTCCTTCACACACTTACTCATACAATATTTCTCACTACTTCCTTCTATGCTAAATGAGGGGGGTGGCCTCTTTATTTATAGAACTTTCAGGCTTATCCACCTTATCTCTAAGATAGGATAAGAAATCTACTCTGACGAATCATATTCCATACCTTAACTCTTATCTTTACATGTAAGCTTATCTCTTTAAGATAAGATAAACCTTATCATTTCACATGGGTTCCACCTTTTTAGACTTTTTACAAATAAAATACACAAAATATTTATGACATCACTCCTTGTCCTTATTACTAATATAATATTTCTAATTCCTAATCATGTAGACCCTACTTCTCTACTTACCCTAACTTTGACATTTTAACATTACCGAACCACTTACGACAAATATTTACTTTTTACCACAACATTCCTATTGTACTTTGACTGTTACCATACTATACATTATTAGCGGCGCCGTACTGACAGTGCTGTTATCTTCTATCAGACGCTACTACTAATTATACTTAACAACATCCTATTCCTAATACATACATTAATGAAATAGAAATTACGGAGGAAAATTTTAGTGTCGACAGAGTCCTACATACCTATAGCATGCTCCCAGTGACGAGAGGTGAAAATCGACTTCTACCACTACGCCTTTACTCGCAATAATGTAACTTCAAAAATATGTGAATTCCATGGGAAGCACCTATCCTTCTCATCACTGCATCCTGCACATGCTGAGACGATCTTCCTTGCGACTTGGTAAATTTTAGGAGCCCAACATTACCACCATCACTTTAGGTACACAAGTTTTACTCCATCCTCGAAAACACCCTGCCCTTCCACGAAATGAATATGCTAATAGGGAAAATGGGAAGAATTTGTGGATTTAATAAAGAGATGGACAGAATCCTACTGACTTACTACATTTTAGAAGTTTAGACTAATCTTTCAATCCACGAGGTAGCTGTCAATATTACCCCAAGAATCCACCTCACTTCTGTGCATGTTGACAGTAAGTCTACCCACCATCATGCTAGACTTCATCAAAGAGCCTCATCTTGATCCCCATCTTGAGCCTTCAGCGTAATAGATCAAGAAAACTTGGTCCATGCTACTTGAACGAAAATGAAAAGGCTAAATTGGTGTACACGATCCATGATGACAAAGTTGATAACTTAGGAGGTTAACAACTCAGAATGTATGTTTAATTTTAATCGACAACCCTTAAGGTTTCAAGGCACCTGCATGATTTCTTGGCTCTACCTCAAAACAAAGATCATGTTAACACTGGGACAAAGGTATTGCCCTAGGGATTTCATTCTCTAGTGAAATTACTGGTCAGATCTACTTCATTGGCTGGAAGACTAATATGAACTTTTGTGTGACTTTTAGTCCTTGTTTCCACAAGGCTACAATGAGTTATCATAGGGAGTACACCCTTCTGCCATTTAGGTGACAATAAATCTTTACTAAGGCAAGGAGCTCAGAGTACCAAGTTAGGAATAGGTCTCCCATAATGGATTCTAACTTTTCTTCCTATGAAGGTAGAGGAAGCCATTGACAAGATGCTCAAGTCTGGGATGATTGAGCCTAATGAAGAATTAGAATGGGTTAGCCTCACCATGGTGAGTATGCACTCTAAGTAATGATCCAAGGATAAATGCATTTGTGTTGACTCATAGGGAATTGAATCTTGCTCAGGTGTTATAGATCAGGTTTGGGTGACCTTTTACTAAGGATATTATGGAAGGAGTTATTGGGAATGAGCATCTACTCTTCTTTTGGACTTCGCGCACCTTCACAGTTTTCATCCCTCAGGTGCACATCGCAAAGGAAGACAAAGTGCAATGATCAAATTTCACCACTAAATGGGGAATTTTTACATCTCCAGTTATGTCCTCTGGACTGGAATGAATGCGTCCTCATTCTTTGTTCTCACAGCATCTTCCTCCAAGACCCTTATTCTATCATTTTTTTCGAAGAGTCTTTGGATCCACCTCCACGGTGTAATTTTTTGAGTCACATTGAAAACTTTCTCATACGACAGCTACTGGCTTATCTTATAAGAGGTTTTTATTCCCTTGGTCATCTGGCGTCTTCATCAATAAGCAGTGCATCAATTTACCTCGAACTTTTCACAGCTCATCAATGTGGGTACTTAAAATCTGTAAAGAAGTATCATTTGGTAGACCTCGTGCATGGGTAGCTGCAATCTTTGGTTCATCAAAAGAACCTACCAAGTAAAACTGAAGTTCGTCGGCAGGCATGTTACATTGGAAGCGCATGCATAGGGTACCTTGCTTGGATCATAAAGTATAAGGTTCATATCGAAGATTTTTGTAGCCACTATTGTGACTATTCCTAGCACTACTGTGTGTAGTGACCATTGAGAAGATTATATTACTAATATAGGATCTTTACTTTAACATGGGGTCCCATTACTCCTTTCCCACACTAAGGATGAGCACATCATCTTGACCTTTTACTGATCAGTAGGCTTCTTCGTATGCTTGAGCTCTACTTCAGTGAAGAGGACATGAACTATTAGATATATGCATGCACAATCAGAGACTTGAAGGTAACTGAGATCATTCTAAGGAAGGAGTCACACAGTGGGATAATGTTTAGTCAATTAGCGGACTCCCACAAGTCTTCCTTGTGGTAACTGGTTTCCCATGGCTCATACTGAAGTCCTTGGGTCAGAAATAAAGAACACAATTCTTTTCCATGACTCATGCCGCACATTGCTAGACACTAAGGAGGCATTCTGAGCTTCCTCAGGTGCTCTGGTCATTGAAATCTTACCAACATTTTCTTCCATCATGGAGACTCAATGGATCCTTAAAGGGAATAAAAGGAACTTTGTCTAGTCTCTGACTCCGAACCTGTATGCCACCATTTTCTTTTCCTTTACGTGGGACTCCACATACATGGGACTAGCCTCCTGGGAGTCTCAGAGGTGAAAATCTCCTTCTCTCACTAGGTTTAATCGCAACTCTGTACCTTCAAAAATATGTGACTCCTTCCTGATGGGAAGACTTCTCCTTCATCAAACGTAGGTGCTTGTACCCACGCCTGACTCCTCATGACCTGTACAATTTACACTAGGATGTGCACTTGGTGCCTTCTCTGTAGGTACACAAGTCTTACTTCCTACCTTCTCTGGCTGTGCATGTGCATTACTACCTGTCTATATTTCTCCTGGCAAGGGTCCTCAAGGAACTAGAAATATCATCCTCAACATAAGCACCCTGACTCAAAAATTGGGCCTTAGCAGCACATACTACCCTTGCTACCAATCCTACTTGCAAGTAGTGTAGATGTCACTGAAACCTTACCATGTGTACATCAGTGCAGAGGCTAAAGATACTTTTGCTACAATAGGTTAGAGAGCTTGATCTTGAGGATAAACCAAGGTCTTGAGTGCATCTAGACGGTGAAAACTTGATCTATAACACTTAAATCAAATCTCATAAGGCTAAATCCTAGTGTTGGTCGTCAAATAGGACTTTTTAGAGAGCAACAGACAGGAGACGAAAAGTCCCTCCTCTTTAATGGGAGAGGTTCCCTTATTCTGAAACGAACTTATTTACAAATATACAGAACATTATTTTATGGTTAAACTTGGATATTACGAAAGTGTTTTCCACAAGGATCATCAATTACGTAAGGACTGAGGAAAAAGAATGAGAAGATGAGCAGAACAGCAACATTCAGAATTATAGATAGCAGAATAATTCTTCGTGTATGCGAAGCTTCAAAGGATTTAAGACAAGATCATTTGAATGAGATTAAATTTAAAGACACAAAGTTCCGTAAATAACCTTCTTCAGATTTATTAGTCAAGGACACAAAGTTCCTTCTTGGTTGTACAAGATCACTGTATTTGCAAAACTGGACAGTATGCAATCAGAGAGACCAAACGAGTTAAGAACAAAATGATCTTCACAATATTAAAGGAAACACAGAGACAACAAGAATCAGATAGACAAAGAACGGAAAGCCCTTTTTGTATTGATTTCTTTTAAGATCTATTTACACTTTCAGCAAATATCCAAGTTCTTCCTCCTTCAAAATGGCGTGGAAAGGCCATTATATAGCTTACAAGTCGGTTACTCTTCGTAACCGTTTCTTTTAACTAAGAATAGTTAAGTACCGCCAATTGCAATACCTTAACTAATTACAAAGAATACGAAAAGAAAGGAAAGAAGAGGAAAGGAAGGAGAAGGAGACAGGTGGCCGGCTACTGGGAGGGACCCACTGTCTTCAGAATCCGCTGCCTGAACTTCTTCAATGACTCAGCTATATCTCTGCCACGAGGGACTGATGTGTTAGTTGCAGACTGAGTCCAAAATCCCAGGCATTTCTCCATCTCTTTATCAAACTCGACGTGAGTATGATAGTCTTTGTTTGCTTCTTCAATGGCAGACTGAAGAGAACAAATTTCCTTTATCTTGTCCTTAGAGATGGAGTCTTCCTTGAAAAGATTATCTTTGACAAAAGCTCTGAACTGAGCTTTGATTTCTTGCAAGGACAAGGGAACGCCAGAGTTTTCATCCTGAAGATGACAATGCATATCTTTGAAAGCAGCAGCTGCTAGCGTCTTGAAAGCTTCTCCCTTTTGCCAGCTATTCTTCATTTCTCCTACAGCTTCTTCCAGGACTCTGATTTTCCACTCTACGCTGTAGACCCAGGATTTTGATAGATTATCTTTGGCATCATCGAAAATCTTATTCGCCAGTAAGATGTTCTCATCTGTCTGTCCCATGAGGCGAAGGTCTACAATGCAACTGCCCCAGAGTTTAAGCTCCTTATCCATAACCTCAATGGTAGAGGATAGCTTATGTTGCAAATTGTCTACCTTTCCATGTAGCTTAAAAGCTTCGTCGATGAAGTTTAGCCCGGCAACAAGCATGTCATCCACCATGGCTTCGATAGCTCTACCATAGACAGAATACTTGTGCATATCTTTAATTTCTTGCACTTCATCTTGGCTTAGAATTACAGGAGGGGGTAGAGCAGTCAAGGGAGTAGGGTCCAAAACTTTGTCCTTAGACAAAAGTGACTTGATAAAACTCGTGAGAACTTGGGCTTGTTCTTCCAGCTGTTCAATCGTCTGCTGCCCTTTCTCTACCCTTCCAATGACTCTGGTGACTGTTTCCTGGAGGTTATGAATCTCACCTTCAGGAGTAGACTCTCCCATAGGGATCCTTGAAAGCTCCAAGTCGGATGTCAGCAACTCTGATTCCGATTTGTCTACTGTGGGCTTAGCAATCTCCAGGAATTGCTGACCTCGAGCATCCGACACAATCCTGGAAGTAGTTCTGGCTTTCTTGGCACGAGAAGGAGTGGTGCCCAACAAGGCTGCTACAGCATCAAAATTTGGTCCCAAGCTTTGAGAGGAGGATTTTCTCTTCCTTTTATCAACCAGAGGTTGCACCCAAGCAAAAGAGGAAGAAGAATCTGCAGGAGAGGCAAGGGGACCAAGAGACAGGGAGCTCATGACACTCAAGGTCTGTGCAGCTGTTGACTCAAGCTGAGATGTAGGCAGAACACTGGAGGTAATGGCGGCAGAAGAATCAGTAGTACCTGGAAGTTCAGTGCTCTGGACTTCTTTATCTTTATCTGCTGGATTTTCAGGAACACTTGCAGGAGTTGGCATCTCACTGTCTTCACTTTCACTGAGAACGATGATGTTCTCTGGCCCTATAGGCAACTCTGCCTGTTTTCTTGGAGGGTCATTCTCTGCAGGCTCCTTCTTTACCTCTTTGAGTTTCTTCTTGTATACCTGGGTAGATGGAGAAGGAGTAGATCCTACAGGTCCCTGAGCTGTTGAGGCAGGAGGGGTTTTCACTGGTGTCCCAGACTCTGGAACTGATGCTTCCCTTATGGGTGTCGAATCATCTTTGGAGCTGGATTCTCCTGAGTGCCTCTTGAATTCTCGGATCTTCTTACTGAACCAGACCCTAGTTCTGATCAAGACTGGGGCAATAATCTCAGCCAGATCATCTCTTTCTTTCCTGTTCCAATCCAGGTCCTCCAGAGGGGTGTGCTTAATCACATTTTCGTACTCATACGAATATAGCTCAGAATTGTCATCTTGGAGACCTTCAGGAACTTGGTACAGACTGAGTTCTTGGATCAATTGCAGGGAGAACCTGCCACAATGCCTTCTTCTGGCTTCAAAATCATCTGCACAGTCGGCCCAGTAGTCTTCTGTATCTGCCCTATGATGATAGACTATCTTGATGTTCCTTTCAATGAACTTCTTCAAGTCAAAACAGGTTCTTGGCTTGAAGAAATGAACAGTGATAGGGACCAGGGCTCTTTCTACGTTCTGAGCATCCAGGGCCGTTTTGCATGTGTAGTTTCCCAGAGAGATGGGAAAGTGTAAGCCAGAAATCTTCTTGTCTCTGCAAGTTCTGTGCAACTTGTCCAGTTGCCTGCATATCTCAATCAAGGCCATTTTGTCGTTGCAGAACATGGGAAGCCGCAGAGGGGTGTTCTCATAGCCAGCAAGCCTGATATAAGAGAATTTCCTGAACTGAATGAAATAGGCTCCATATTGTGATATCAGGTTCATAGCTTCGTCTGAAAACCTTCTGGCAGTGTCACCTTCGAGCAATCTGACCACGTACATGGTGAAGGCATCATTGACCCTTCTGAAATTCCGATTGCTGGTCTCTAGGGTGAACTGCGGGCAATAGGCGTACACTGGATCGTCTTTGTGCGCATCAATGTAGGAAAAGCCAAACCATTGCCGTGACGCTGCTAGGGTATACATCAGATACGAAGTCATGAAGAACTTCTTTGTTTGCTGCACATTGGATAGTTGCTCGGCCAAATTCATGCTTATGATTTCTGCCCAATTGATGTTTTGCGTTCCCTCGCACACCATGCTGATGAGCGGGCACATCCAGAAATGAAACTCATTGGTTGAGGGCAAACCCATAACCCGAGCCAGCAGGATTATAAAATCTGACAATTCTTCATTGAAATCCGCCCGGAAGAGGGTTTTGGTCAGACGAGAAGCTCCTTTCCTAGGGTTCTTCAACCAAGACCTCGCCACTCGAGCTTTATATTTATCACTGTCTTGGTCGAACATGGCCTGTGCTTGATCCCGAGAGACGACTATAGCATTGTCCATCTCCGGAATCCTCAGAGCAGCTCCAATGGCGGCAGCGTCCAGCTTGGCAATGAGCTCCCCGTGTACATTTGTCAATTCGCTCGAATCGGGGTCGAAGTGAGCTCCGCATGAAAGTACCGTATCAGCACACTGCACTGAGATAGGGAAACCTCCGGCGAAAGCTAAACCGCTATCATTAATCATCTGTGCCATCGGCGTAGGGTTTGCATCTGTCATTCTTGACCAAAAATCGCCGAAGTCGAGATGACGAGCTTCACTGTCTCCGATATTGCTAACGGCAGACTCAAGTGGAGAAATTTGCTCCTGTCCCTGAAACTTGATCTTCATATTGATAGATTCGGAGCTGCGACCCAGACTCTGGAAGGAATTTGCAAAGGGAACTAGATTGCAAGGGTTTGAGCAAACGATAGCAAGGAAGCAATGTGAAAAATGCGAAGGTGGTATGCTTGGTTATATAGCCGTTCGAGGAGCGGAATGAATTTAATGCGCATTGAATACACCACCACCAATTTGAAAGAGCGTCATATTCGGAATGAGCGGGAAAAGCTAAGTGTGAATGACACTTGGTACGCTTGGGACAGGTGAGACGCGAATGCGCGAAACACGCGGCTCGGCCGGTTCGGGCGAAACAGGGAGAAGACGCACAAATGCATTTGGAACAAATGGGACGAAAATGTGCGAAGTACGCGATTCGGGTGTTTCGGCCGAAATTGGAACAAAGGGCCCATTTGGACTTGGGACAGATGGGACAAAAAATTCCGAAGTACGCGGCTTGACCGGTTCGGCCGAAAATGAAGCAGGGCGCATTTTTGAGAATGGGATGTTTGGGGCGAAAACACGCGAAGGACGCGGTTCGGGCAAATCGGCCGAAATTGGATCATTTTGCATTTTTTGATTTGGGACAAAGAGCTCTGAAGTACGCGACTCGGGAGGAAAATGTTTCGGCCGAAATACGGTACGCGGGAAGGATGATTCGGCCGAAATAGGAACAACTCGCACAAAAGTTTTGGGACACTTGGGACAAAATTTTCCGACGGGCCCGAGAATGGGACAGTTTCGGGGATTTCGGCCGATCGGGGAACAGGGTGCACTTTCGTACTTGGGACAGGTGGGACAAAAAGTTCCGACAGACCCGAAAATCACACAAAAAGACCCAAAACACAGATTCTTTCAACTTCACGACTTAGGCATTTCAGAGAAAAACCCTTCAACTCAAAATTTTGAAAATTTTACTCTTATCAGAGCGGGAAATTTTGAGTGGACAACAGCTGGCTCCTTCTGGGGATGACTTGGTGTAAATTCATAGAATGAGACAAGGCAAGAACTTAGATAACTCGGTGAAGCAGACCAGTGCCTTATCCATTGGGCAAAGGAGTCAAAAACAAACCAATACAGAGGGCAACACACACAACAGAAGGGAAACACACCAAAAGCAGGAAAAGCAAAAACACTGTACATAATATACAAAGGGACTCCCTAGTCACCTAGGATTTGAACAACTTCAAATACTGCCCACTATAAGGAAGTGGGAGGGGAGAACCATCCATGTAATCAAGATAGAAAGAGTCCTTACCAGCAAAGTGTCTTATCTTGAAAGGTCCAAGCCACAGAGAATCAAATTTTCCATGGCTGCCACGAGGTTCATGTCTTTTGTCCCATAACAGCACGGTATCACCAACTTGGAACTCTCTGGACCTAGCTTTCTTATCGAACAGAACCTTCACCTTCTGCTGGTGAGCAGATATTCTGTCAGCGACCTCCAATCTATCCTCGTTCAGCTTGTGCAGGTACATGATTCTTTTGTCCAGAGCATCACTGAAACTAGTGTCTTCAATGGCCTTCATCAGGTGCAAGGCTGGCAGTTCCACTGTCACTGGCAATTGGGCCTCTATTCCATACACTACTTGAAAGGGGGACATTCCAATGGCTCTTTTGGGTGTGATCCTGTCTGCCCAAAGAGCATCATAAAGCTTCTTATGCCAGTTTCGCTGAGACTCATTGACCAACTTCCTTATGATAGTCACCAGATTTTTGTTGGTGGATTCTGCTTGTCCATTCCCCTGGGGATAATAATCTGAAGAATGAGCTAGAGAGATGCCATACCCGTAGCAGAAATCCATTATCTCATTTGAGGAGAAGTTCGAAGCATTATCTGTTACAATCTTGTTAGGTACACCGTACCTAACCAAGATGTTCTCCTTGATGAAGTTGCATACTACTTCAGAAGTAGTGCTCTTGACTGGGATAGCTTCCACCCATTTGGTGAAGTAGTCAGTGGCAGTTAGCACATGCGTGTGGCCAGCACTAGAAGCAGGATTCAGTGTACCAATGAAATCTAGACCCCATTGCTGGAATGGTTCCTCAATCACAACTGGCTTGAGAGGCAAAGCGGCCAGTTTGGGTCTTCCCACAAAGGTTTGACAGGCCTCACATTTATCCACCCACTTGGATGCATCTTTGAACAAGGAAGGCCAGTAATACCCTCCACGGAGTATCTTATGAGCTGTGACTGTTGATGAATAGTGCCCTCCACATGCCTGATCATGAAAAGCTGAGAGCAACTTTCTCTGTTGTTCCTTGTCTACACACTTCAGAAATCTCCCGTCCAAACCACGCTTGAACAAGGCACTTTCCCACAATACATATTGTGCTGATCTCAATTTAACAGTCCTCTTTTCTTTAGCAGTTAAATGAGAGGGGCATTCCCCGTAGGTGAGAAAATGGGCGATGTCAGCATACCATTCATCAACTGAACTCAGGAACAGAACAGTAGGAAGGTCAGCTTTCTTCTCCAATAACTCATGTTGGGCTCCTTCAGCAATGAGCTCGCAAAGACCTTTTCCCCGAACCAGCTTGGTTGGCTTGATATCAAGGTCATACTCCTGGACCTTAGCCACCCAGTTTCCCCTCTTGGATCCAAATTCTTGTTGCGTGAGAATTGACTTTACAGTAGTATCTGGAACCAGCACCGTAGAGTGAGAGTTGAGGATATAGAAACGGAACTGCTTGACAGCTTTGACTACTGCAAAGGCATGCTTCTCCATCATGGTGTACTTTAGCTCATGGTTCTTCAGGATATAGCTCATGAAGGCAATTGGTAGCTCATGTTTATCAGAATCTTCCTGGGTTAAGACAGCAGCCAGAGTACTATCTGTAGCGTAGCAATAGATAATGAAATCCTTGCTGAAATCAGGGCAGGCCAAAACTGGAGTTTTAGCAATAGCTTTCTTGATACCCTCAAAGGATTCCTTTCCTTCAGAAGACCAACCAAATGCTTGCTTTCCTTTCATCATCTGAGAAATATTCAAAGTTAATTCAGCAAAATCAGGGATGAATCTTCTTAGAAAATTGATCTTACCGAAAAAGGAATGCACGCCCTTTTTACTAGTAGGGAGAGGAATCTGTTGGATGGCTTGAACTCGTTCAGGATCAATCTTGATGCCATCCTTTGAGACAATGTGTCCTAATAGCTTTCCCTCTGTAACACAGAAGACAGATTTTTTAGGATTCAGGGAGATTCCATGCTCTCTACATCTCTGCAGAACTGTTTCCAGGTGATCGAAATGATCTGCTCTTGTCTTTGAAAACACTGTCAGGTCATCAAGGTATATGACAATACATTTCCCTTTCAAGCTCCCAAAAGCCAGATCCATAGCTCTCTGGAAAGTGGCACCGGCATTAATCAGCCCAAAAGGCATTCTCTTGTAGGCGAAGGTACCCCAAGGAGTTGTGAAGGCTGTCTTATGTTGATCAGCAGTATCAACCTCTACCTGATTGTATCCAGAAAAACCATCAAGCATAGATAACATCTCAGAGCCTGTTACCGCTTGCAAAATCTGATCCATCATAGGCAGAGGGTAGTTATCTTTCAGAGAGGCCTGATTCAGGTTCCTGAAATCAACACAGATGCGGATCTCACCATTCTTCTTCCTAACAGGTACAATGTTTGCAATCCAAGTCGAATGGTGAATGGGAAAGATGATTTTAGCCTTCAGCAGTTTCTGAATCTCCTGAAATATGGTGTCAGCTATCTTTGGGTTGTACTGCCTCTGCTTCTGCTTGAAAGGCTTGATTCCTGGCTTGAGAGGGATAGAGTGCTGCATTTCTTTTGGCTTGAAGGCTTTTAGATCTTCATAAGAATAAGCAAGCACATCCTTATATTTCCTTAGAAGGTCAATTGCTCTTCTCCTTTCATCTGATGTGCAACACTTCCCGATATTTACCAGCTTCGGGCCATCAGAACTCCCAATATCAATCTTATCATACTCAGCTGATTGCTGAGGTCCAGTGGAAGCTTTAGATCTCACGTATCTGTCATGTTTATCAAACAACTCCTCCAAACTCACCAAACCTTTGGGAATCTTATTTCCTTTGAGCTTAATGCACCCTTCCTGATCAGTTTCTTCTCCTTGGGTGACGGCTTGGTCAGAAGACACGCTCTCACGAGGCAGGTTGTCACTTCCTTCGAAATACAGTTGTTCAAAATTGCCCTTGAGCTCCAGGAAGGAAAGCAAATGCTGGTCGTCGTTGAAGACTTGCCAGTTATTAGTATTGTCAGGGACACTAGGTCGGTGGACCATCTCAATAGTGAACTTATCCTGAGAGAATTCAGGATGAGGAATCAACAGTGACCCTGAGACAGCCAGTGAATCAGCTCTGCTGTTCTTTTCTCTGGGAATTGCTTCAATGGAGAAGGCATCAAGGAATTCAATTGAATCCCAAACCTGATTCCGATAATGCTTCAGCCTCCCGTTCTTTACCTGAAACAGGCTTCTGACTTGCTTCACAATCAGCTCTGCATCACCACGAGCCAAAAGATTTTTAACACCTCGTTCTTTGGCCACTTGCAGTCCAAGGATGAGAGCCTCATACTCAGCTGTGTTGTTAGTGTTCTCGAACTGCAATTTAAATGAAAAGGGGTGCAAGCAGCCTTCAGGTGATATTAGCAGAACACCAGCTCCAGAGCCAGCCGAGGAACAACTGCCATCGAATTCTAAAATCCAGACACCATTGGGATCTTTAGGTGATATTTTGCAGGGTCGGATTTCATCAGGGGACAAAATCATGTAATTACCATGGCCCCTGTCCTCATAGAGTATCTGTGCCTTGGGATCATCTGTCTTCTGCACAATGTACTCGGACTGCTTCTCAGGTAGTAGCTTCTTCATTTGTCCATTGACAGGTATGAGAGCGTGTGACCAATCCATTTGAATCTCTCCACCCACATCTTTACAGAAGTTTCTGCTTAGCAACATTCCATAGGAAGGAGGAATGTCGGCTACTAGTATGGTAGCCAAGACTTTCTTTTCAGGTAAAGCAGCAAAAGCCACTTGTGCATCTTTAATCCTTCCCACCAAAGGTACTTCCTTACTTTCCATGGAGTAGCAAGATCCATAAGTACGAGTAAGGGTCAAGCCTAAAGCATGAGCTACTTTAGCGGGCATCACATTATCTGAGGCTCCGGAATCTATGACACAGTTACTGAGCCTGTGGCCAGCTATAAGGAGTGTTACATAGAAAGGCTTGATTTTGTCACCAGGCGAGGTGACAGCAGCTACTAGACTAGGCTGTGGTGCAGAAGGAGGCGTGGGCAAAAGGCCTTTGGAGGTGGTCTTGGAATGGGAATTCACAAATTGGATCATCTTGGCAAAAGCTTTTGGATGGGTTTGGTAATATTCAGCCTCTGAAATTTGAACTTTGGTCCTTTTTAGATGATCTACAATGTCAAAGGATCCAGAGGTGGATGGTCCATCATCATTTGGAATCTTAGGCTTATCAACCCTAGGAGAAAAAGATGAAGAAGCAACTTTGGGGGCAGGATTGGCAGTACTTACCTTTGGTGCAGATGAGGTAGGAATAGGAGATCCTCTTCTGGCAATTACAGGAATAGTTGCAGGTTGCTCTTTGGACTTCTTCAGGGGTTGCGTCACCTTTTCCCTCTGATGTGTCTGTTCCCGAGTCATGACAGCGAAGGATTCGCTGTTCATATCTGCTACCACTTCATCATAGTCATCTGCATCATCAATGCCTTCAGTGGTAAAGAAATTGACTCGAGATCCCTCGGGTTCTTCCGCCTCATCATCGAATTCCTCCAGGAACTCCTCACAAGCTTCGTTATCATCTTCTGGCTCTTCAACCTCGCAAGTTGCATTCACAGGAACTTTGACGGGAGGTCCTTCAAGTGCTAGTCTTGTGTGAGGAGCAGGCAACCGATTTCTAGGCTGAAAATTTCTTCTTGGAACATCGGCATACGGGGCATGCTGAGCTAGTTGTTTCTTTATAGCTACTAGATCATTTGCAAGTTTCTGGACTAATGGATCAGTATTGGGTCCAGAGGTGGAAGAGGAAGAAGCAGCAGATTTAGATTTGGGAGGATCTCTCTTCAACTTCCCTGACATGATTAGGTCATCCTCGACACTAACAGCCAGTTCTTGATCCAGAATTAACGTTCCAAGATTAGCCCTTCTTAGAGCATAACTGACTTTAGGCGTTTGGGCATTCAAAAAGAAACATTTTTGGATTTGATCAACCGGTCGAGTATTCACAGGAATTTTGTTGATCAGTCTGTTGAATCGTGCCACAAATTCTCTCATGGGTTCCGATGGATCTTTCTTTATTTGAGAAATCTGGGCAAGCAGTGCATGCACATCTTCTGCCGGCTTGAAACGGCTTTCGAACTGAGTTCTCATGGTATTCCAGTCGATGATGGCACCAGCCGGAAGGTGATAGAACCAGTCAGCAGCATTGTCCTGTAACGTCTCGACGAACAGTCTTACTGAGACGTCTTCATGTTCAACTCCCAAGACTCCACATGCGACTATGAAGGCTGCAATATGTTCATCAGGGTGCACTTTGCCGTCGCCTTTGAATTTGGGGAAGTTCTTTCGGTTACCTCTAGGTAACTCATGCAAAGGTTGAGTAAGGGCCAGGGGCCCGACACGCTGACCCCATGGTAATTGTGCCATTCTTCTTGGAAATACGGTTCGGAGGGGAACTGTAACACCAGCAAGGATCAGAGCTCGCAGATTAGGACTAGCAGGTTCTGAAGGAACGCCACACGTAGGACTTCTTTCTCGAACAGGTGGAGTGCTCGTTGAACGAGTTCTTCTATTTGAAGGGAAAGGAAAACCCTGTTGCTCCAAAAGCTGAAACTGAGAATCTTCGATACCAAGGGCCCTTCTCCCTCGAGTGAAACGCGGAGTCGCCAGATCAAAGGATGATCGAAAAATTATAGTACTGGAATGCGATTTTCCCCAGCGGAGTCGCCAAAAACTGTTGGTCGTCAAATAGGACTTTTTAGAGAGCAACAGACAGGAGACGAAAAGTCCCTCCTCTTTAATGGGAGAGGTTCCCTTATTCTGAAACGAACTTATTTACAAATATACAGAACATTATTTTATGGTTAAACTTGGATATTACGAAAGTGCTTTCCACAAGGATCATCAATTACGTAAGGACTGAGGAAAAAGAATGAGAAGATGAGCAGAACAGCAACATTCAGAATTATAGATAGCAGAATAATTCTTCGTGTATGCGAAGCTTCAAAGGATTTAAGACAAGATCATTTGAATGAGATTAAATTTAAAGACACAAAGTTCCGTAAATAACCTTCTTCAGATTTATTAGTCAAGGACACAAAGTTCCTTCTTGGTTGTACAAGATCACTGTATTTGCAAAACTGGACAGTATGCAATCAGAGAGACCAAACGAGTTAAGAACAAAATGATCTTCACAATATTAAAGGAAACACAGAGACAACAAGAATCAGATAGACAAAGAACGGAAAGCCCTTTTTGTATTGATTTCTTTTAAGATCTATTTACACTTTCAGCAAATATCCAAGTTCTTCCTCCTTCAAAATGGCGTGGAAAGGCCATTATATAGCTTACAAGTCGGTTACTCTTCGTAACCGTTTCTTTTAACTAAGAATAGTTAAGTACCGCCAATTGCAATACCTTAACTAATTACAAAGAATACGAAAAGAAAGGAAAGAAGAGGAAAGGAAGGAGAAGGAGACAGGTGGCCGGCTACTGGGAGGGACCCACTGTCTTCAGAATCCGCTGCCTGAACTTCTTCAATGACTCAGCTATATCTCTGCCACGAGGGACTGATGTGTTAGTTGCAGACTGAGTCCAAAATCCCAGGCATTTCTCCATCTCTTTATCAAACTCGACGTGAGTATGATAGTCTTTGTTTGCTTCTTCAATGGCAGACTGAAGAGAACAAATTTCCTTTATCTTGTCCTTAGAGATGGAGTCTTCCTTGAAAAGATTATCTTTGACAAAAGCTCTGAACTGAGCTTTGATTTCTTGCAAGGACAAGGGAACGCCAGAGTTTTCATCCTGAAGATGACAATGCATATCTTTGAAAGCAGCAGCTGCTAGCGTCTTGAAAGCTTCTCCCTTTTGCCAGCTATTCTTCATTTCTCCTACAGCTTCTTCCAGGACTCTGATTTTCCACTCTACGCTGTAGACCCAGGATTTTGATAGATTATCTTTGGCATCATCGAAAATCTTATTCGCCAGTAAGATGTTCTCATCTGTCTGTCCCATGAGGCGAAGGTCTACAATGCAACTGCCCCAGAGTTTAAGCTCCTTATCCATAACCTCAATGGTAGAGGATAGCTTATGTTGCAAATTGTCTACCTTTCCATGTAGCTTAAAAGCTTCGTCGATGAAGTTTAGCCCGGCAACAAGCATGTCATCCACCATGGCTTCGATAGCTCTACCATAGACAGAATACTTGTGCATATCTTTAATTTCTTGCACTTCATCTTGGCTTAGAATTACAGGAGGGGGTAGAGCAGTCAAGGGAGTAGGGTCCAAAACTTTGTCCTTAGACAAAAGTGACTTGATAAAACTCGTGAGAACTTGGGCTTGTTCTTCCAGCTGTTCAATCGTCTGCTGCCCTTTCTCTACCCTTCCAATGACTCTGGTGACTGTTTCCTGGAGGTTATGAATCTCACCTTCAGGAGTAGACTCTCCCATAGGGATCCTTGAAAGCTCCAAGTCGGATGTCAGCAACTCTGATTCCGATTTGTCTACTGTGGGCTTAGCAATCTCCAGGAATTGCTGACCTCGAGCATCCGACACAATCCTGGAAGTAGTTCTGGCTTTCTTGGCACGAGAAGGAGTGGTGCCCAACAAGGCTGCTACAGCATCAAAATTTGGTCCCAAGCTTTGAGAGGAGGATTTTCTCTTCCTTTTATCAACCAGAGGTTGCACCCAAGCAAAAGAGGAAGAAGAATCTGCAGGAGAGGCAAGGGGACCAAGAGACAGGGAGCTCATGACACTCAAGGTCTGTGCAGCTGTTGACTCAAGCTGAGATGTAGGCAGAACACTGGAGGTAATGGCGGCAGAAGAATCAGTAGTACCTGGAAGTTCAGTGCTCTGGACTTCTTTATCTTTATCTGCTGGATTTTCAGGAACACTTGCAGGAGTTGGCATCTCACTGTCTTCACTTTCACTGAGAACGATGATGTTCTCTGGCCCTATAGGCAACTCTGCCTGTTTTCTTGGAGGGTCATTCTCTGCAGGCTCCTTCTTTACCTCTTTGAGTTTCTTCTTGTATACCTGGGTAGATGGAGAAGGAGTAGATCCTACAGGTCCCTGAGCTGTTGAGGCAGGAGGGGTTTTCACTGGTGTCCCAGACTCTGGAACTGATGCTTCCCTTATGGGTGTCGAATCATCTTTGGAGCTGGATTCTCCTGAGTGCCTCTTGAATTCTCGGATCTTCTTACTGAACCAGACCCTAGTTCTGATCAAGACTGGGGCAATAATCTCAGCCAGATCATCTCTTTCTTTCCTGTTCCAATCCAGGTCCTCCAGAGGGGTGTGCTTAATCACATTTTCGTACTCATACGAATATAGCTCAGAATTGTCATCTTGGAGACCTTCAGGAACTTGGTACAGACTGAGTTCTTGGATCAATTGCAGGGAGAACCTGCCACAATGCCTTCTTCTGGCTTCAAAATCATCTGCACAGTCGGCCCAGTAGTCTTCTGTATCTGCCCTATGATGATAGACTATCTTGATGTTCCTTTCAATGAACTTCTTCAAGTCAAAACAGGTTCTTGGCTTGAAGAAATGAACAGTGATAGGGACCAGGGCTCTTTCTACGTTCTGAGCATCCAGGGCCGTTTTGCATGTGTAGTTTCCCAGAGAGATGGGAAAGTGCAAGCCAGAAATCTTCTTGTCTCTGCAAGTTCTGTGCAACTTGTCCAGTTGCCTGCATATCTCAATCAAGGCCATTTTGTCGTTGCAGAACATGGGAAGCCGCAGAGGGGTGCTCTCATAGCCAGCAAGCCTGATATAAGAGAATTTCCTGAACTGAATGAAATAGGCTCCATATTGTGATATCAGGTTCATAGCTTCGTCTGAAAACCTTCTGGCAGTGTCACCTTCGAGCAATCTGACCACGTACATGGTGAAAGCATCATTGACCCTTCTGAAATTCCGATTGCTGGTCTCTAGGGTGAACTGCGGGCAATAGGCGTACACTGGATCATCTTTGTGCGCATCAATGTAGGAAAAGCCAAACCATTGCCGTGACGCTGCTAGGGTATACATCAGATACGAAGTCATGAAGAACTTCTTTGTTTGCTGCACATTGGATAGTTGCTCGGCCAAATTCATGCTTATGATTTCTGCCCAATTGATGTTTTGCGTTCCCTCGCACACCATGCTGATGAGCGGGCACATCCAGAAATGAAACTCATTGGTTGAGGGCAAACCCATAACCCGAGCCAGCAGGATTATAAAATCTGACAATTCTTCATTGAAATCCGCCCGGAAGAGGGTTTTGGTCAGACGAGAAGCTCCTTTCCTAGGGTTCTTCAACCAAGACCTCGCCACTCGAGCTTTATATTTATCACTGTCTTGGTCGAACATGGCCTGTGCTTGATCCCGAGAGACGACTATAGCATTGTCCATCTCCGGAATCCTCAGAGCAGCTCCAATGGCGGCAGCGTCCAGCTTGGCAATGAGCTCCCCGTGTACATTTGTCAATTCGCTCGAATCGGGGTCGAAGTGAGCTCCGCATGAAAGTACAGTATCAGCACACTGCACTGAGATAGGGAAACCTCCGGCGAAAGCTAAACCGCTATCATTAATCATCTGTGCCATCGGCGTAGGGTTTGCATCTGTCATTCTTGACCAAAAATCACCGAAGTCGAGATGACGAGCTTCACTGTCTCCGATATTGCTAACGGCAGACTCAAGTGGAGAAATTTGCTCCTGTCCCTGAAACTTGATCTTCATATTGATAGATTCGGAGCTGCGACCCAGACTCTGGAAGGAATTTGCAAAGGGAACTAGATTGCAAGGGTTTGAGCAAACGATAGCAAGGAAGCAATGTGAAAAATGCGAAGGTGGTATGCTTGGTTATATAGCCGTTCGAGGAGCGGAATGAATTTAATGCGCATTGAATACACCACCACCAATTTGAAAGAGCGTCATATTCGGAATGAGCGGGAAAAGCTAAGTGTGAATGACACTTGGTACGCTTGGGACAGGTGAGACGCGAATGCGCGAAACACGCGGCTCGGCCGGTTCGGGCGAAACAGGGAGAAGACGCACAAATGCATTTGGAACAAATGGGACGAAAATGTGCGAAGTACGCGATTCGGGTGTTTCGGCCGAAATTGGAACAAAGGGCCCATTTGGACTTGGGACAGATGGGACAAAAAATTCCGAAGTACGCGGCTTGACCGGTTCGGCCGAAAATGAAGCAGGGCACATTTTTGAGAATGGGATATTTGGGGCGAAAACACGCGAAGGACGCGGTTCGGGCAAATCGGCCGAAATTGGATCATTTTGCATTTTTTGATTTGGGACAAAGAGCTCTGAAGTACGCGACTCGGGAGTTTCGGCCGAAAATGGGAAAGCTCGCACTTTTAACTTTAGGTCATTTAGGACAGGAAAGTACGAAGTACGCGGGAAGGATGATTCGGCCGAAATAGGAACAACTCGCACAAAAGTTTTGGGACACTTGGGACAAAATTTTCCGACGGGCCCGAGAATGGGACAGTTTCGGGGATTTCGGCCGATCGGGGAACAGGGTGCACTTTCGTACTTGGGACAGGTGGGACAAAAAGTTCCGACAGACCCGAAAATCACACAAAAAGACCCAAAACACAGATTCTTTCAACTTCACGACTTAGGCATTTCAGAGAAAAACCCTTCAACTCAAAATTTTGAAAATTTTACTCTTATCAGAGCGGGAAATTTTGAGTGGACAACAATCCTATATGGTCCTCCTCACCTATCTTACTAGTCTCACCTATGGGGGACTTGAATACTACCACTGTATTACACCCGAACCACTGTCACAAACCCACCCATTTTACTAAGCTGACTTCCAATCTCTCACCAATTGCCAGTTGTTTCCCAACAAGATTCTTGCACTCGATGTGCGTGGAAGGGTTTCGGTTTTGGATTATCATCAAGAAAGGCTGCCATACCATTATTCCATGCACCACCCGTAAGACATAATGACCATAGTGGTATCAGCTTTCGTAAACCACCTACCAATGGGGAATTGCATTTTAAATGATCAAGGACATCAACCCTTCTCCACCATCTTGGACCCGAATAATGCCTTCATCACCGTTCATCACCAACGATTGTTGATGGATCCAGATATCTATCCCTCACTAATTTTTTTTTCATAAACACCATTGGATCCTTGGACGGGCCTGTATGAATTAGTCAACGATGATTATGAGGCCCCTTCCGGCTCTATCCCTTCCTGAGAGGTCCTAGAAATGCTCGATGACAATACACCTTCAATTAACATCATTCAATGTCAGGATGATGAATCTATACTACACCTTTTCACACTTTGATGTAGAAGCACATCATATATTCATCAACCATGACCTTTTGAGACACAAACTATGTTGAATGAATTGACTATTGAGATTAACATTCATACTCAGGATGACCCGCACATCCTAAATATCGGTCAATCTTTAGATGCTGCTGAACAGGAATCAATCACTTCTTTTCTCAAAGATCATTTCCACACTTTTGCTTGGACTTATGCAGACATTCCCGGTATTGACCCCACCATAGTGGTCCACAATATTGTCACTATTCCCGATGCCAAACCCATAAAAAAAAAGCTAAGGAAAATGCACCCTCGCATTTCCCTTTTCATCAAAGAATAGCTTCAACGTCTTCTTTATATTTCCTTCATATTACCCATTGATTATCCTCGTTGGATTTCTAACATTGTCCCTGTCACTAAGGTGACAGGGGGACTTCGTATTTGCACAAACTTTTGTGACCTAAACCTAGCATGTGCAAACGATGACTTTCCCTTACTCGGTATTGATCAACTGGTAGAACTTACCGTTGGTCACGAGATGCTATCACTCATGGATGCCTTCTCAGGTTATAGTGAAATCTTGCTTGCCCTTGAAGATCAACACAAAACCATGTTCATACCCCCTTAGGGGACCTTCTAACTACTGTTGGTCGTCAAATAGGACTTTTTAGAAGAGCACAGTCAGGGGACAAAAAGTCCCTCCTCTTTAATGGGAGAGGTTCCCTTATTCTGAAACGAACTTATTTACAAATACACAGAACATTATTTTATGGTCAAACTTGGATATTACGAAAGTGTTTTCCACAAGGATCATCAGTTACGCCAGGACTGAGGAAGGGGAATAAGAAGATGAGCAGAATGGCAACATTCAGAATTATAGATAGCAGAATAATTCTTCGTGTATGCGAAGTTTCAAAGGATTTAAGACAAGATCATTTGCATTAGCTGAATGGGATTAAATTTAAAGACACAAAGTTCCGTAAATAACCTTCTTCAGATTTGTTAATCAAGGACACAAAGTTCCTTCTTGGTTGTACAAGATCACTGTACTTGCAAAACTGAACAGTATGCAATCAGAGAGACTAAACGAGTTAGGAACAAAATGATCTTCACAATAATAAAGGAAAACACAGAGACAACAAGAATCAGATAGACAAAGAATGGAAAGCCCTTTTGTATTGATTTCTTTAAGATCTGTTTACACTTTCAGCAAAATATCCAAGTTCTTCCTCCCTCGAAAATGGCATGGAAAGGCCATTATATAGATTACAAGTTAGTTACTCTTCGTAACCGTTTCTTTTAACTAAAGAATAGTTAAGTACCGCCAATTGCAATACCTTAACTAATTACAAAGAATACGAAAAGAAAGGAAAGAAGAGGAAAGGAAGGAGAAGGAGACAGGTGGCTGGCTCCTGGGAGGGACCCACTATCTTCAGAATCTGCTGCCTGAACTTCTTCAATGACTCAGCTATATCTCTACCACGAGGGACTGACGTGTTGGTTGCAGACTGAGTCCAAAATCCCAGACATTTCTCCATCTCTTTATCAAACTCGACGTGAGTATGATAGTCTTTGTTTGCTTCTTCAATGGCAAACAGAAGAGAACAAATTTCCTTTATCTTGTCCTTAGAGATGGAGTCTTCCTTGAAAAGATTATCTTTGACAAAAGCTCTGAACTCAGCTTTGATTTCTTGCAAGGACAAGGGAACGCCAGAGTTTTCATCCTGAAGATGATAATGCATATCTTTGAATGCAGCAGCTGCCAGTGTCTTGAACGCTTCTCCCTTCTGCCAGCTATTCTTCATTTCTCATACACCTTCCTCCAGGACTCTGATTTTCCACTCCACGCTGTAGACCCAAGATTTTGATAGATTGTCCTTAGCATCATCGAAAATCTTGTTCACCAGTAAGATGTTCTCATCTGTCTGGCCCATGAGGAGAAGGTCTATGATGCAACTACTCCAGAGCTTAAGCTCTTTATCCATTACCCCAATAGTAGAGGACAGCTTCTGTTGCAAATTATCTACCTTTCCATGTAGCTTAAAAGCTTCATCGATGAAGTTTAGTCCGGTAACAAGCATGTCATCTACCATGGCTTCAATAGCTCTGCCATAAATAGAATACTTGTGCATATCTTTAATACTTTGCACTTCATCTTGGCTTAGAATGACAAGAGGCGGTAGAGCAGTAAAGGGGGTAGGGTCCAAAACTTTGTCCTTAGACAAAAGTGACTTGATAAAACTCGTGAGAACTTGGGCTTGTTCTTCTAGCTGCTCAATCGTCTGTTGCCCTTTCTCTACCCTTCCAATAACCCTTGTGACTGTTTCCTGGAGGTTATGAATCTCACCTTCAAGAGTAGACTCTCCCATAGGGATCCTTGAAAGCTCCAAGTCAGATGTCAGCAAGTTTGATTCTGATTTGTCTACTGTGGGCTTAGCAATCTCCAGGAATTGCTGACCTTGAGCATCTGACACAATCCTGGAAGTAGTTCTGGCTTTCTTGGCACAAGGAGTGGTGCCCAACAAGGCTGCTACAACATGAAAATTTGGTCCCAAGCTTTGAGAGGAGGATTTCCTCTTCCTTTTGTCAACCAGAGGTTGCACCCAAGCAAAAGAGGAAGAAGAATCTGCAGGAGAAGCAAGGGGACCAAGAGACAGGGAGCTCATGACACTCAAGGTCTGTGCAACTGTTGACTCAAGCTGAGATGTAGGCAGAACACTGGACGGTAATGGTGGCAGAAGAATCAGTAGTACCTGGAAGTTCAGTGCTATGGACTTCTTTATCTTTATCTGCTGGATTTTCAGGAACACTTGCAGGAGTTGGCATCTCACTGTCTTCACTTTCACTGAGAATGATGATGTTTTCTGGCCCTATAGGCAACTTTGCTTGTTTTCTTGGAGGGTCATTCTCTGCAGGCTCCTTCTTTACCTCTTTGAGTTTCTTCTTGTATACCTGGGTAGATGGAGAAGGAGTAGATCCTACAGGTCCCTGAGCTGTTGAGGTAGGAGGGGTTTTCACTGGTGTCCCAGACTCTGGAACTGATGCTTCCCTTATGGGTGTCGAATCATCTTTGGAGCTGGATTCTCCTGAGTGCCTCTTGAATTCTCGGATCTTCTTACTGAACCAGACCCTAGTTCTGATCAAGACTGGGGCAATAATCTCAGCCAGATCATCTCTTTCTTTCTTGTTCCAATCCAGGTCCTCCAGAGGGGTGTGCTTAATCACATTTTCGTACTCATATGAATATAGCTCAGAATTGTCATCTTGGAGACCTTTAGGAACTTGGTACAGACTGAGTTCTTGGATCAATTACAGGGAGAACCTGCCACAATGCCTTCTTCTGGCTTCAAAATCATCTGCACAGTCGGCCCAGTAGTCTTCTGTATCTACCCTATGATGATAGACTATCTTGATGTTCTTTTCAATGAACTTCTTTAAGTCAAAACAGGTTCTTGGCTTGAAGAAATGAACAGTGATAGGGACCAGGCTCTTTCTACGTTCTGAGCATCCAGAGCCGTTTTGCATGTGTAGTTTCCCAGAGAGATGGGAAAGTGCAAGCCGGAAATCTTCTTGTCTCTGCAAGTTCTGTGCAACTTGTCCAGTTGCCTGCATATCTCAATCAAGGCCATTTTGTCGTTGCAGAACATGGGAAGCCGCAGAGGGGTGCTCTCATAGCCAGCAAGCCTGATATAAGAGAATTTCCTGAACTGAATGAAATAGGCTCCATATTATGATATCAGGTTCATAGCTTCGTCTGAAAACCTTCTGGCAGTGTCACCTTCGAGCAATCTGACCACGTACATGGTGAAAGCATCATTGACCCTTCTGAAATTCCGATTGCTGGTCTCTAGGGTGAAATGTGGGCAATAGGCATACACTGGATCATCTTTGTGCGCATCGATGTAGGAAAAGCCAAACCATTGTCGTGACGCTGCTAGGGTATACATCAGATACGAAGTCATGAAGAACTTCTTTGTTTGCTGCACATTGGATAGTTGCTCGGCCAAATTCATGCTTATGATTTCTGCCCAATTGATGTTTTGCGTTCCCTCGCACACCATGCTGATGAGCGGGCACATCCAGAAATGAAACTCATTGGTTGAGGGAAAACCCATAACCCGAGCCAGCAGGATTATAAATCTGACAATTCTTCATTGAAATCCACCCGGAAGAGGGTTTTGGTCAGACGAGAAGCTCCTTTCCTAGGGTTCTTCAACCAAGACCTCGCCACTCGAGCTTTATATTTATCACTGTCTTGGTCGAACATGGCCTGTGCTTGATCCCGAGACACGACTATAACATTATCCATCTCTGGAATCCTCAGAGCAGCTCCAATGGTGGCAGCGTCTAGCTTGGCAATGAGCTCCCCGTGTACATTTGTCAATTCACTCGAATCGGGGTCGAAGTGAGCTCCGCATGAAAGTACAGTATCAGCACACTGCACTGAGATAGGGAAACCTCCGGCGAAAGCTAAACCGCTATCATTAATCATCTGTGCCATCGACGTAGGGTTTGCATCTGTCATTCTTGTCCAAAAATCACCGAAGTCGAGATGACGAGCTTCACTGTCTCCGATATTGCTAACGGCAGACTCAAGTGGAGAAATTTGCTCCTGTCCCTGAAACTTGATCTTCATATTGATAGATTCGGAGCTGCGACCCAGACTCTGGAAGGAATTTGCAAAGGGAACTAGATTGCAAGGGTTTGAGGCAAACGATAGCAAGGAGGCAATGTGAAAAATGCGAAGGTGGTATGCTTGGTTATATAGCCGTTCGTGGAGCGGAATGAATTTAATGCGCATTGAATACACCACCACCAATTTGAAAGAGCGTCATATTCGGAATGAGTGGGAAAAGCTAAGTGTGAATGACACTTGGTACGCTTGGGACAGGTGAGACGCGAATGCGCGAAACACGCGGCTCGGCCGGTTCGGGCGAAACAGGGAGAAGACGTACAAATGCATTTGGAACAAATGGGACGAAATGTGCGAAGTACGCGATTCGGGTGTTTCGGCCGAAATTGGAACAAAGGGCCCCATTTGGACTTGGGACAGATGGGACAAAAAATTCCGAAGTACGCGGCTTGACCGGTTCGGCCGAAAATGAAGCAGGGCGCATTTTTGAGAATGGGATATTTGGGGCGAAAACACGCGAAGGACGTGGTTCAGGCAAATCGGCCGAAATTGGATCATTTTGCATTTTTTTGATTTGGGACAAAGAGCTCTGAAGTACGCGACTCGGGAGTTTTGGCCGAAAATGGGAAAGCTCGCACTTTTAACTTTAGGTCATTTAGGACAGGAAAGTACGAAGTACGCGGGAAGGATGATTCGGCCAAAATAGGAACAACTCGCACAAAAGTTTTGGGACACTTGGGACAAAATTTTCCGACGGGCCCGAGAATGGGACAATTTCGGGGATTTCGGCCGATCGGGGAACAGGGTGCACTTTCGTACTTGGGACAGGGGGGACAAAAAGTTCCGACAGACCCGAAAATCACACAAAAAGACCCAAAACACAGATTCTTTCAACTTCATGACTTAGGCATTTCAGAGAAAAACCCTTCAACTCAAAATTTTGAAAATTTTACTCTTATCAGAGCGGGAAATTTTGAGTGGACAACAATTAGTGAATATGATAGATGATAAGGAAGTTGATAACTTGAAGGTTAACCACACAAAAGGTATGCGTAAATTAATGGACACAATATATGAGAAGGCATAGGAGTATTATGGCCCTATGAAATAAACAAGGTTAACATTGGGACAAAGGTAGAGCCTAGGGAGGTCATTATTAGTGATTACTGGTTAGAGCATAAATTGGCAAAGATTATTGAAATTTTTCTCGACTTTCAGGACTTATTTTCATGTGGCTACCATGAGTTAAGGGAGTACACCCTTCTTTAAGTGAGGTGAAAATAAATCTTAAAGAAGGTGTGTGCCTGGTTAGGAACAGGCCTTACAGGATGAATTCTAATCTACGTATGAAGGTAAAGGAAGAAATTGACAAGATGCTCAAGTCTGGGATAATTGAGCCTATTGAAGAATTAGAATGGGTTAGCCCCATGGTCATAAACATTAGTAATGATGGAAGGATAAATATTTGTGTTGACTATAGGGAATTGAATGTTGTATGTATTATAGATCCCTTTCCCACACCTTTTACTAAGGAAATTATGGAAGGAGTTGTTGGGAACGAGATCTACTCTTTTATAGATGGGTTTTTAGGTTATCATCAGGTGCACATCGCAAAGGAAGACAAAGAGAAGACAAATTTCACCACTAAATGGGGAATTTTTACATATACAATTATGCCCTTTGGACTGAATAATGCGTTAGCAGTGTTCTCACACATTGTTGTGAAAGATATCATTCACAATTTTTTTCATGTGTATTTGGATGATTGGACGGTGTATGGATTAGTAAAGGATAATTATGATAATCTAAGGCTTATCTTTGAGAGGTTTAGGAAGTTGATCATCTCTCTTAACATTAAGAAGTGAATCTTTGCTACACCTTTTCACACTTTGATTGGGCACATCATCTGTAAAGAAGTATTATTGGTAGACCTAGCCCAAATGGTTGCAATCTCGGGTTTAGAAGAACCTACCAATCAAAGTGAAGTGTGTAGAATATTGGGACATATAGGGTATTACGGGAAATTTATTAAAGGTTCTGCATAGATTGTTATACCCTTAGAAGAACTATTGAAGGATAATGGAAGATTCTATTAGGATGACGTGCAATAGCAGGAATTTTAAAAATTGAAGGAGAAACTCACCACTACACCTATTTTGTGCTTTCCTTCATCTTTTGACATGTCAATTGGCATAGTGTTGGTACAACCAAGAGAAGAAATTATAGATCATCCCATTTTATTTTCAAGTAGGTAGTTGAAAACCGCAGAGCAAAATTATACAACTATTGAGTGTGACATTTTTTCCATGATCTATACACTACACAAGTTCAGGAAGTACTTGTTGGAAAATCCATTCATTTTCTACACAAATCATATGACACTCAAAAACTTGGTCAACAAGACTGTTTTGCAAGGGCACATTTGCAGATGGATGTTTTGTTTCAGGAATTTGATTTTATAGTTATAAAACCAAGAAAGATAATTTTAGGGCCTGATCATTTATCAAGGATCAATTCTGGTGAGGACGCATAAAGCATTGAGGACACAATGCCATATGCACATATTTTTAGGTTAAACTATGTGCCCATAGGATTGGAGGAAATTGCAGTATTCTTGCACATTGGTCAGGCACCTGAAGGAAAGAATACCTTAGAGAAGAAGTAGCTTGCAATACATGTGGAAAATTATCAATTGATTGGTGGTGATTTATACAAGTTAGACCATAATGAAGTTTTTTACCATTGTGTTCTAGAGCATGAGTGAGAGGCTATTATGGAAGAATGTCATGGTGGGATAACATGAGGTAATTATGTTGGTGATGCTACAACACGTAAAATTCTAATGGCTAGAATTTAGTAGGAGACTTTGTATAAATATACTAAGGAATATTTCAAGGTATGTGATCATTTTTAGTGGCTTAGAAATCCTAACAACAGAGATGAGATGTTGTTACGGCCTGTTGCTAGTGTTGAACCTTTTGAAAAGTGGGCTATTGACTTTGTAGGTCATATTTCACAACACTTGAGTAGGACTGGTGTGCGCTACATCATTACTTGCATAAAATATTTGACACGGTGGGAAAAAACAAAACCTACAAAGGATTGTACAGAAGCTAGATTTTATGGGAAAACATTATTAATAGGTATGGTTGTCCTTTGATCTTGACTAGTGGTAAAGGAACTCATTTCCTTAATGAGACAATAAGAATTATTTTGGTATATTTAAGGTTGTACATTATAAAACTACTCCTTATCACCCTCAAACTAATTATACTGCAAAGGATTTTAATAAGTTTCTCAGAAAAAACATTGAAAAAAAATATGATGTTGGAATAGAATACTAGGATGATAAGGTATCAACTATACTTTGGGCATATATGACCACACATAAAAGGTTGAATAAGGCCACACCTTTTCTATTGACATTTGGTGTGGAGGCTATACTACTTGTTGAATTTATGTTACTATCCCTGGGTATTACACGCACAAGTGGACTTGATGATGAATAAGTTGTTGAAGAGCGCATTGACGAACTGATGCAGTAAGATGAGTGGTGCGTAATTGCACATTGGATCCAAAAGATCGTGAAGGCTAGACATAAAGCATGACATGCTAGGCATATTAAGAACAAAAAATTTGAAGTTAGCAAGATAGTTCTTCTATATGAATTGAAGTTTATGCACCACCTACGGAAATTGTAAATGCATTGGTTGGGAAATTTTGTCATAATCGAGATACTTGAATCAAACGCTTGTCAATATCAAGTGGTGGATAACACCATGGTGCTTGATTACTTCAATGGGAGTAGGCAGAAGCCCTACTATAAATAATGCTTCTTGGTGTTTGTAATATGGTAGTATTGCCACTTTGATTAGATTTCCCTTTTATGTGTTTCCTTTTAATTTTTACTATGCTTTGTCAATTTAGTTCTGTGTCTTGTTGCAATAAGTGCATTGGTATGTAGGAAGCTGATTACTATCTATTGAGTTCATGCGCAAAGGACCACTCATACTTTTAGTGTGGGGTAGAGAAGATACAAGAAAAAGGAATCTATTTGTACTAAGATTAAAGTGGAGGTTAGCACACACACATGTGTGTGTGTGGGTTGGGATATGAACCTCCTTGGAAAGGATGGTGCGCATAGGAGAAAAGTGTTAGATGTGGTCGGGATGAAGGTGTTTTAACGGAAATTTTGTCATATTTAAGATGATGCATAGAAGGATGATCACATAGTGTAATGTGAGGTAGGCAATAACATGGGAAACTACTTAGTATGAGGCATAGAGAGTTATGTAGTTAGGTGCATGGAGGTATGTGGCTGAGAACTAGTAGGCACACCAGAATTTTATGTCTAGGGCATGGAAGAAAGTAGTGGAAAGTGTGGAAAAAGTAGAAAAGTGTCATTAAATATGGAGTACGATGGTAGGTAAGGAGAAATTAGTGTGGAAAAATTATAAAAATTTATAAAACGAGTGCATGTGAGTTTATTCTTACCTTGCGTGTTTGAGTTTTTGAGCCTTGGAAGAGAGAATTGAAGTAAGAATGAGTGAAAATTGTGATTGCAGTTGAGTAGAGCATAAAACTAGTTGATATTATTCATGGCCATAGTGAAGCTTCTGTGTAGGTAGATTGAGGATGAATAAAGGCGTGTGAAGAGAAGGGCTTGAGAGGTTAGGGTTTGAATCATGACTAGGACATGTGAGCTTAAGATTGTAGAAGTTGAAAAAGGAAAGGGTAAAGAGGTGAGAGTTTATATGGAACCTAAGAGAGCACCTAGAGAAACGACAAAAAGGAAATAAGAAGAATGAACTAGAATTAGAGGTTGAAGATGCACTAGGAGAAATATTTTCTAAGATGCAGTATCCTGAGGGAGTTATCATAGGGAGTGAATAGGAATCCCATATAAAAAAGAGCAAGGTGAGTGATTACAATCACCGCACTAGTGAAAACACGAACCATATTGAAAAGGAGTTGGTGAAAATAGAAAAAATTACATATTGAAGGTGATAAACCCATATATGATGAAGAAAGGAAAAAGAATTTGGAGAAATTTGGAGTCTTACAAATCTATGAACTGCCATACTTTAGGAAACCAAAAGGGCTATACTCGTGGTTGATGTATACAGTCCACGAGGACTTATTTTACTTTGTAGGTAGGTGAGTGCACATCACCACACCTTTGATTAGGAGACTTACAGGTTTGAGAAGCTCGGGAAACAATATTTTCAGTGATATGGATGATGAAGTAGGTGTGGAAGCTACTTCTATGGAGATGGATTACAAGAAAGAAGGGTGCACAATACATATATCCAAGGTAAGTAACCCTATTGTTAAAATTTTTGTGCACCTTTTGACAAAGTTTAATGGCCAGAAGTGATGGGGCTAAGTAAATAAGAAGTGGTTCCATATTACAAAGAAGATAGCAGAAGGAACTATCTACAATATTTTGGAATTCATAGCAGAAATTATAATTAAGGAAGCACAAAAGGGAGATAAAATTAGTTGGGGTGTTGTCCTTTTGTCTATTGTGTTTGTAGAGATTGGGGTTCCGTATGGCCCAAGGGATAAAATTTTGCAATACCTAGAGGAAAAAAAGTACTTGCAGAGATATTTGCAAAGTATACTTGTGATGGAGCTACGAAAGGTGCATACAAGATTAGATTGGAGTTATGGTATTGAAGGTTATAGTAGGCCTTTGAACATGAGTGGAATATACATAAAGACATGCTTGAATTGGTTGATGGAGAGGTAGAGTTCCTGGTGTTCCAACACTACTGTGTTGGAATATTTCAGATGAAGACAAGTAAATGGATCCCACAGTGCAAGATCCCTTATGCATTTACAACACACTACTTTCATGCTTCTGTGAACAAGTTTTCTAATATGAAGAAGTTGAGATTTGATGTTGACAAAGCTGATTGTGAATACCACACACTCCAAAAAACCTATGTGTATTCGAGTAAGTCTTCTTATATCGAGACCATGATATCAGATGATATAATTATCAATTCAATGAATTTGGTGATTAGAAAAGTAGGCATAGGTAAGGTGTATGTTAACCTTAAGCCTAGATTGGTAAAGAGGAAATAGATTGAAGATGATTTCAAACTCCATGAGGTGCCCAAAGGAAAACATCCTATTGGCACTATGCAGGAGAATGATACCACTCCTCCCAAAATTAAAGAATAACTTGAGGATGAGGAGGAGGAGATGGAGAACAATGGCACACTTGATCAGGGTGCTATAAGGGAACAACCTATAGGAATAAATAGGCCACAATAAGAAATCCCTCCTAGCTAGGAAGAAGAAGAAGAAGAAGAGAGAATTGGGACAGAGGCCGATGAGAAAAAAAAAAGAGGAAGTTGACATAGATGAGTAGGGTGATAGGAGAAAATTAAGAAGAACCAAGTCTCAAGGTTGTGGCATGGAACCACTTAGGAGGTCACCTAGGTTATCACCTATCAAACCAAGCCCATAGAATAAGACAAAGAGAATATGTAAGTATGTTCCTAAGGGTAATAACTAGGAAGAAGTGTATGAGGAATACGTGAAAAACATAGATTCCACACCAATTATTGATGTGGAAGGATATTAGAGATGAAAGAGCCTAGGACAAATTAGAAGAGCATGATGAGTGTGAATAAGAAAAATTCCCCATAGGAGAAGAGGTGAAAAAGGAAAAGAGTATTGGTGAACCATTAGGAGAGAATGGCTATGTGCTAGGTGAGGGCCCAATTTTGGGTGCAAAGAAACATATCTGTAGACACTAAAATTAGTTCACACTCCCCTTTGGTCCCTCGACAAATAAGCACCCTTCATCACATTCACCTAGCCATGGCCCTCTTCACCTCACTAATATTAATTTAATTAATCTAATTAAATTAATTCATTATCCTCACTATATTTATTATTTAAATATCCTAATTTAAATAATATCCACACATACACCTCACCTAGACACCTCATTAGGCCAACTCACCCTAAGACCTATTCTTAGTAAGTTTCCATAAGTAACTAAGACTTACCCAAAACCTAAAAATCAGTGCCTACATTCTCTCTAACCACATTCCTGCATGCTTACAAGAAGCTTCCAGTTTAATCCGCGGGTTAACGACAGGAGATTCGAGAAAATCAGGAGGATCTCCCTAGTTTAGTAAACCTAGGAAATCTCATCTTGACTGATGCCGGTTACCCCTAACCATCGCCAGTTAGGCTGGAACTACCATCGGTTACCCTTTTAACCCCTAAAACAACCTGATTTAAAAGGTTGGCAAAGATTGGAAAAATTTGGAAAACATTAACACATTCCAGAGAGATATCACATCTTCTGAGAGTGAATTTCAGTGAGAACACGCATGCAAGGAAGGAGATCAAGCATTTTCTTCTACACAACCATCTAACACTCACCTGAGTAATGATCTGATCTAACCAAGCAAAAGGAATGCCCATGCAGCACATGCAGAAGCTCTCCTACAATTGGTGATCACCTGTAGTCTTCAACCTCTTACTAGCACTTCCATCCCTCACTCACAGGCATCCAAGACCAGAATCCAAGTAAGTAAAACGTTATAATTCTTTGGTTCATTTCATTTCGTTATTATATTATCACCTATTGTTTACCTAGCTACCCATTGATCTCCTTCAACACTCCCCCTCCATATATCCATTAAAACCTCACTAAATCCCTCCTAAACCACCTAATACTTCATTCCGACCAACCAAAATCCTTTGTGTAATCATAAAGGAGACCCAAAACCCATTGTGTGGCATTCCCAGTCTTCCACAGTAACCGACACTGGTTACACCCAACCACCGTCAGTCATCCTTAACTGGCATCGGTTTCTGTATTTGCCCATACAACCTAGAACAATGACCTATCCACCTAATTCTACATCACCCTCATCCACCTGTGATCTGCCTGAGATCTCTGTTAGACTTGCAGAGACCCAAAACTAGTTGATTGACCTTTGGATCTTATTTTAACCTAGCTTGTTAGATTAGATCTTTCTTATTGTGTTTTAAGTGAGATACTTAAATCATTTCAAACTACAATAGGATTTTTTTCATTTCCCGCATTAAATTGATTAAAACAGTGGACTGACAGTCGTCTAGGAAGTATCACACTTCTCGGATCTAGCACACACTAGGCAGTTCATTGCATATATTTTTTTAACTCTTTCTAGTGGTCTTTTGCTTTCCATTTGTTATCCCATAAAATTGGCAAGGGCAATTTTACGGGTAACCATACCAAAATTTTGTTCTAGTCCCTCGTCAGGGACCCCTCTGTGTTCCGAACGTTGCAAAAATCCTTTCCTGGGAAATCTGGTTTTTCCGAACATAACCATTTTTGGTCTTTTTGGGTTGGGCGCACCTATTGTTTGTGCAAGATAGGGTAAGATCTACACCCCCTTTCATATCCTTTTAGCGCACCCTTTGGCATGTCGACACACATTTTGTTGCGCCTCACCATGTTGCACCTTTCTTGCATGCGCCAGGGTGCATGCGCCTTCATATCAATAATATTTTTGTTGCGCCATATTTTGGTGCGTCAAAGGGCGCACATGTATTTCCATGTTGACAGCACTTTTGATGCGCTCAAGGGCGCACATAACTTCGTGTTAACATGTGTTTTGATGTGCTAAAGGGCGCAAGCTTTCCAGTGTCGACAGGTGTTTTGATGCACCACTTCAAAAACTGGTTGGCGCCATTTTATTATGCAACTTTGCCTATATATAGGCGCATCTGCCCTATCATTATCACCAGTCAGAAAACACGTGATTGATCTTTTTTCCTCTGCACCTGTTAGCACGTCTGTCGTTCTCCGTATCGCGTTCGTGGACCCCCGTTTCACCTCTCACATTATATATATATTCCTAGTAAGTGGTCCTTATTGCTCTCATGTTTTATGTTTTGGTTAGTTGGCTGTTTGTTTGTGGGGTTGGATTGAACCGATGTATGGAACCATGAAATCCTCCCTTGCTGCCCTATTTTTGTTGTCCTCCCCCATGCACTCCCTCCCTCTTTCCATATCTGCTGGTAAAGGGGGACTCTGCCTCTGAAAAAATCACTTTGGGTATCTCTTTGTTTTAGCCTGTTCATCTATCCACAGGAACCCTACAGAAGAGGCTTAACGCACATGTCAACCCCTCACAGAGGAAGAACATAGACTTAAAAATTGATAGACTACATCTTTTTACCTCTTTGGCACAGTCACCACCCCTTGCAACATGAAGTACATTCATGCCAACAACGCATCCACCATGCCTGCTGTATAAAAAATAGTTGCACGTCCTCGAAGCGCACTTTCCTTGCTTGCAACACCCACTAACCCTACGCCCTCTTGGCGCACCGAACTCATGTGTAACATTGCAAAAAAAATTGTGCCATCAGTGCACACCTTGCATCCATGCAACACCAACCTTACTTGCACGCAAAGTACAAAACTGTTAACGGCGCAGGCGCATCCCTTATTACAGCAACATCATGTCATGCAGACCTTCCTATGTGCCGCGCCAAGTTCCCCTTTTTTTCACTTGAAGTGCTACGTTACACACTGCTAAACTTGCGCGCCTTTGGCGTATCCAATGCACATGTCAACCTGAAAAATATATGCACCTTTGGCGCATCCTATACCCATGTGCAACATGAAAAAATATCATGCGCCCATTATAAAATGCATATATATGGCGCAGGCGCACTTCCGCTTGCAAAAACAAAAATATGTCATCTGCAGTGTCCATGCGCCCTGTGCCCTTTGGCGCTGATTTTTCCCTTGCAACACCCCTTTTTCTGTGTGCCATACTCTTTAACCCTGTAACCTACAGTACCTCATGCACCCTGTGCCCTGAGGCCTTAAAATTGCTAACTCTTCCTTCTATCAATGCTTTAATGGAAGATCAAATAGCTAATATGACTTTCCTGCATTGGATTTCACTTCTTCTTCTTGCAGATCAGCAACTGAGGTTTAGAACTACATATGTCAACATCAAGTAAGAGACCAACCAAGTCTAAGGGTAAAGCCAAGCTTACAAAAGAAGAAATGAAGTACAAATATCAGAGGGTTAGAATGCCCGAATCTTAGGCAGAGTGTGACCTAGACATAAGAGACTTAGAACTTGGTCATATTGATATGGAAGATTTCTAAGCTAGAACTCGGAAGGGTCACAGGAAGCCCCTAGATGGACAAATTAGTAGGCATGTGGACTACATTTTTGCTGGGGGGGATCCCAGTCAGTGCTGTGAATAATGAGTTCATGATGGTAGTAGCCCGCTGCTACAACAAAGACACAAGTTGCTGTCCAGAATGAGAAAGGCGAGGTCGTGATCAACCTCACTGCCCGGCGCTGTCGAAATAATGCTTGGCATTCCTCACCACCAGCACTTTGTGGCTGTAAGACAAGAAGATTGCACCAAGGCTTGGGAGGATAATGAAGATCAGTGTATGTAATTAATGAATGAGGTATACCTGAAAAAATAAGAAGGTGGTGACCAGATGGCCACAAGTCATTCATCGCAGCGATTTCTCAGAGGAACTAAGTGATACCATAACATTCCTGAGCAGAGTATTTGGGCTTTCTGATGCCCACTACTTTCATAAATGGATGCTTAGATACCTGGAGACAATGAACAAGAATGTGCCAGATCAACACTTCAAGTGGGCGTGGAGATCATGAGCAAGCACTAGTATTCCGAGCAGCTCCAACAACTTACCACAACGGGGAGGTTCTAGCATGAACTCCTACGTAGTTTATGCTTGCGGCCCTTAGAAAGAGATTATCCAGCGTTAATACGGTGCAGGAGTTTGGCCCCAGGTAAAAATATATGAATACTATCCAGAACTGAAGCTGGAAAATAGTATCCCCCAGTTTACAAAGATTAACGATGCCTTCTTCTATGGCATCGTCTACCTTTTACAGGCCAAAACATGACTCACGGTCATATGACCAAGAGCATTGTTACAGCAATAGAGAAATGGGGGGGCCTTGTTCACATCTCAATTCCCCACCTTCACTTATCTGAGGGCAGCCAACTTCTTGGGGGAACTAACCAAATTTCCCAAGATATGCCGGGCCCCAAGCTGATCATGTTGGAGCTGTCAAGACAGCTCATAACCTATCACAAGAAGTGCTTGAAGAGAAAGAAGGGTGGAACTCCTTTCCCCCTCATAGTGGGGCAGGTACACTTGTCTCTCTCACCACAAAGCACGGGAGATGTTTAAAGAGTTGAAACTGCTAAATCTTAAGCACAAATTCTCGGCAAGGCCCAGTTTTGACCCAAAAAATTACCTGCCCAAAGCCAAACTCGATCCAATCCATGTTCCACAGATCGAGGATATTTATATCGACCTGTATCATGAGGTCGAGCTCAGAAGGAAAGACCATTCCCGTTTAGCCTTGGCTGAAATCATCCAGTACGGCGTAGCCATCATCCCAAAAGGTTATCAAACTACTGATGAAGAGGTTGATTAGGTATATCTTGACACGGGTGGGGACAACTAGCCTTTCGCTGTAATTGACAGAACCAAAGCATCTTAAATGATAAAAGAAAGGGTCAAAGAAACTCTGCGGAGAACAGAGCACTGGTGTAGAATGAATGGCCTCATCTACCTCAGACGTTGATTTCACTACATCTCCATTGGGCAACACACCTTCCATGACCAAAACATCTACCAAGGAGCAAAGGTAAAGATAAGGAGGGCGAGTCAAGCTCTGCCCAAGAAGAGACTCATGAGAGTCCCCCTTTTGCACTACACAAGAACAAGTTGTAACTCTGGATTCTCTAGAGAAAGAAGTGGCCCAGGATGTTCCGATGGGCACATCCACTCAGGATGTTGCCACTACTACAACTATTGAGGTCCCTTCTATCTCTTCTCCCTCTCCTCCTTCCCTTCCTCGAGGTGACCCAAGCGACCATTCCTCTTGGTCGTATCCTCTCCCCCGTCTTCTGTTGTTCCCCCTTCCTCATCATCCATCTTCTTCTTCTCTTACGAAGTTGTACCCCTACCATTTCTTCCCTCATCTCTCAGCTCCCTTCCATTCCCATGTCTACCTCCCCTGCAGTATCTCTTCCTCCCGTGAGCACTTCCTTGGCCTCCCTCTCAATGCCACCTCCAAGTGCCTCCACGCATTTTCCTTTCCACTACTGCCAGCTACTCCCCTTTTCTATTTCCAGCCCCTCTCCCATAAGTCTAGCATGGATCTCTCAGCACCTGAGCCAACAAAAAGAGGAAAGTTCCCATCGCACCCGATGGACTTCTCCATCATGCCCATCAAAGGGGGGCCAAAGAAGCAAAAGCCCATAACCCGCTTCTCTCAGAGTGCGTCAGGAGAGAGAGTAATGGAGATAGCTTACCCCAATCCTTTAAAGGAAAAAAAGGATCTGTCTTTGATAGATTACACAGTGACCCAAGTCACAATGGGGACATCTTCAGAAAGTCTTCAAAGAGAGGTGCCCTATCTGCAATTGACGCCCCTTTGCAAGAAGCTCTAGGAAGCAAAGGAGGAAAAGAGGTTGTTAAAGGAGACAAAATAAACATCTCCTCCACGCCTTGTAGAAGATGGGTAGTACACCTCCTTTAACTTCTGCCGAAACTCCTGAGCCTTTGAGCCAGGATAAGATTAATGAATATGCCAAAATTAGTGCAAGCAAGCGCGTATGGCAGTTTCCACCTGGAGGAACCAAATCCTCAAAGAAAGTGAGAGAGTGATCGCCAAGTTCACCGGATTATATCAGAATATCAATCGGGTGAACAAAGAGCTCCAGGCGATAGCAGGACCCATCTCCGAATAGCTGGACCATGCCAGGATGCAGCATGATACCTTTCAGAAAATGCTCGAGCTATTTAGTCGAAGGATCTGGTCAAGTTCGGCGTCTTTTGACACCCCAGAGCCCTCAACAAAATCCTTTCTACTCTAGATTATCGGGTTGATCAACTGGAGTTCATCCTAGAGAAGATTGACAAGATAAAGGAGGAAGCCTTGGATGCAATGCATCAAATGGAGCAAATTGTCCTGAGAATGTCTCCAAGCTTGCTCACTCCTTCTTTCGCCATAAGAAAGGTAGAGGAAACTATTCAGATCTTTAAGGAGATCGTTTCACAAGGGCTTAGGACCAGAGGTCACTTTTGATGCTGAATCCATCAATAACCTGTTGGCCTGTCATGACTTCATTGGGTACCTGATAGAGGCGGAAAATGATTATTCCAAACTCCTCAGAAAAGCTCACAGATGAGCGGGAGACTTGCGAGGCTATCAGTGTTCGACACAAGGATCCTTCCCAAGATCAACTTCAACCCATGATCAGCAAGTTCATGGAATACCGTGCCCAGTTCCACATCTCATCACCTGAGCAAGCAGTAAAATCATGATACCCCCCTTTCAGCCGTGGGACGACGGATGAATAGTCTCCTTCTTCCCGACCTTCTCCTTGTAATTATCTAAAGTGTAGTTGACATAAATGATGACATCATCCATGTTGCACCATAGGATGATGTCATCCACAAAGTTGTCAAAAGCCAACAAATTACTTTGAGCATATCTCTTGTAAGATATTTTTGTAATTAGGTGGTTGGTTTGTTTTTGCCTTCTTTTCTTCTCTCCTTCTATATATACTTGAATACTTGTTGTATTCAAGGTGTGGATACTTTTCAGATGAAAAATAGAAGTAAGAAGAAAATACTTTGAGCTTTTTGTAAGAGAAACGAAATATTAATACAATAGTTAGACTTTGTGTTGAATACATGTGTTATACATCAGAGCTTTCTTATGTTAGATCTATATGATTTGTTCTGTTGAATATACTTCTGCTTTATTGTCATTTATTCATCAGTATTGCTTTGTTTGTCTATGCAAAAGTAGGTTCGGCTCTCTGTTTACTACCAGCCCAAAACATAGACTTTATGACCTTTCTGCTTTAGAATTCATTTCTTTTCTCCCTTCAGGATCCATCTTCCTATCCTTTCCTTCCTGTTTATTTCCTTTCTGTTCTTCAGTCGGAACTACTTCTACTGGGATGAGATCCCAACCCCTGAAGGCAGAATATTGTGAGACTTGCACAAGATTCCTATTGGTAGAATAGACAATAAACTAGTTTCACTTTGCTGACTCAAAGAGGGGCTATGCCCTACACACTGTTGGCTCATCTGGTCCACGACAGATTTTCAAACCAACACGTCGATATCTTGTTTGCAGGAAACAAAGTTCGTATGCAAAAGTTATGGCTCGCTGAAATTTTCAGGTAACTGGCCAAATTTTGGGGATTATGCACAGGTTGAACATGTTCATGCTCGTCAAGTGGATTCAATGGAAAACATGACACGTGGTAATACAGAAAATAAATAAATAATTTAATATTAAAAATTTAGCCACACCCATTTAATCGCTCCTACATTGGCCACATTATTTAATTTCCAACTATTATCCTTATTTTTCAACGCACATTTTCCAAACATCCATATATTAAAATATACAAGCACATAATACATGTCATGTCAAGACCTCTTATCTCTCCAATGGCCACGCACTGATTGAGCACCCCATCCACCTATATTAAATGCCAATAACTCTTAAGCCAATAACTACATACACCACCCACCTATATAAATACCTTCCATATTTTCACGCCCAACAAATTGTGGGATCTTATCCCTATCGTAAAATGCACCCCACATGGAGTGGGATTTGAACCTGGGCCACTTGGGTAAAAGGATGGGTGCTCAACCATTACAGCTGGAGCTATGAAATGTTATAAAAAGAGCTATGTTTTACTAGTATAGACATGGGAAAGTGATTGTGTTATTGTTTTTCTCATAACTTGAGCTAGAGATGGAATTTTGAGATGAAGTAAAAAGTGACTCCTAATATTCTTGGTAGAGGAACATGATGAGAAGATAAGATTCTACATAGAAATATTTGTATAAAGATTTATCCCTCAATATCCTCTAATAGATCGGTCCCATTTAACCGGACCCGGAGACGTAGGCCACAAGTCTCGAACTCCGTTATCATTTGGGCTTAAAAATAAGTGCATTACATTCTGATTTATCACATTAGCTTTACATTAATTAAAAATGAGGTCAACCTATACGCTGGAAGTCATGACCAGCTGATGGTTGACAAACAAACATAGAAAGCACTTTCTTTCTCTTTCTCTCTCTCTGAGTCTTATGCAAACATCACACAAATTCAAAATATATACATAGTCTTAAACAACATCTTTCTTGGAAGAAGCCTATAGGTGATCACACTGATCATGAGCATAGTGGGAACCCCCAACTGGCTGCTCTATGTCGAGTCATACTTCAGAGCGACGGCCCGCCCCCACCATAACATACCTAAAACCTCACCTTTTAGATCTCCTTCTTCGTAGGGAGCCATCCTCACCAAAAAACTCTATTTCACAGTTCATGTGTCAGTCCTTAAATAAGCATAAGCTAAACAAACATAATAGAAAAAGGCACTCCTAGGATCACATTTTTCTTAGTGTTTCTGCTTGGCTTGCATTTTGAGGTGAGAGATCACATTCTTCATTTTTCTTGTTCATCCTTGCACACTCCTCATCATAGTTGGTGTATTCCAGCTTCACCTGAGTGTGCCTGGACCATATTCTCATCATTCTCAGGAATTCTAGGTCTGATTCCACATCAATTTTAATTCACAACCACTATTTTTTCATCATTGTTTCAATTTCATAGTAATGGTGTCAGTCCAGTGACTCATCGTTGGTTACCCTCTAACCATCATTAGTTATACCCAACCTGACGTCCGTTCCAGATCCTTTTGTTAACCTACCAAAAAGGACATTTATTCATTCATCCTTTATTTATTCATTTCTTCCACTTTTCATAGTCCCTATCATTTCTTATCATTCCCATTGACCTTGTAAAACCTCATCAGTATTTGGCATACCTGTCAGATTTGACCTTATACCTTGTTTTTCACTCACTTTCCACTTTTCTACAGTGACCGGCAGTGGTTACCCCTGACCGGTGTCAGTTTTCCCTAACTAGCATCAGTTAGCCCTGTTTCATTTCCCAACCTGACATTTGATACCCTCATACACTTTTTTTACCACCAACCTATTCATCTTGTTCCTGCTATTTTTCTGTGTCATTTACAGAGAAGCAACCCTACCTGATCAGTACTGGTTCACATGGTGCTCGACTCGAAAACAAGTAAGTGCACTCGTATTTCATGCCAGTTGTCAACCACTCCCACCTAGTCCTTCACCACCTTCCATTTTATCACCAGCCATGGATCCCATCCAACCTATCACTATCGCTACCAGAGGATGAGGAGAGTTCACACGAATCCTTGACCAAAACCCTGTCCGCTTTGTAGTTTTACCTTTCCCACTCATCTACTCGAGATGCCTCGGGTCAGTTGATATATGGCATGCCCGTATCTATCCCCACTGACTCTCATTCCCACTCTTGCATCAGCCCCATCTAGCTCTGTGCTGCCCACATCTACTTTACCCCTAGTTGTGTTGCAGTTAGGTCCTATACCCGCTATGACTGCGCATGTCTTCCATCTCTGTGGCACTCGCCACATCCACCATACCTTCAACAACTACCCAGAATACTGTAACCTCATCCACCCCTAATGTCTCGCACATACCCGTAGCTACACTACCACCTCCTGGGTGTCGGTGACCCCTACCCCTCTTTCAAAACATGGTCATTTTCATTCCATAATCTTTAGCCCCCATTACCACTAGGGTCACCATGACCCTTCCACCTCCATATACATACTATCAGCCAGCCTCTTGTTTCATCTATTATTCACTCTAGGGTACGTACCCCCTATTTCACTACCTTCTTCTCAATCAACCTACATTGCAGCACCATATACTGGAGTGTCACCCCCATTATATGCCCAAAAACCAACCCTCTCATGCTAACAGGAGGCACCCATCCATCACAACCTACCAATGACCTAATTAAATTGATGATGGACAAGATGTAGACATTGGAGGCATCGGTTTTCGGCTCCCGCAACACTCTCACCTACAACGAGATTTGCAACAAACCCATCCACCCATCTATTCCTATCCGCCCATACCCCATGCATTGGGAAATGCCTAAATTCAATCGTTTCAATAGCAAATAATTCCCGCACCAACATTTGCAGTCATTCAAACATGGGTGTTATCTGATCGCTCACGATGATGCTATGCTATTGCAGGACCTTCCCCATGTCCCTCACTGGACCTGCATTATATTGGTATAGTGGGCTTACCTAGAAACTCTATATTTTCATTAAATTAGGTAGCCCAAGCCTTCTTGGATCATTTCTCTATCAATATCATCAAGAAGGTTACCATTGACCTATCTATACTCCATGTGTCAGTATGAAGCAAAAATCTATCACAGAATTTTTTCACTCACTGGCATAGCCTGATCAATCAAATCACCTTCTAGTTGCCACACAGCATAGAACTCATTGAGCTCTTTACATGGGCTTGTGCTAGAAATATCTCACTGCCCTTGCAAGTCCAAACCTTCTGAACATTCGATGAATCATTCACTATGGCACAAAAGTTAGAGATTTAGGCCATCGAATAGAAGAAAAATCCAATTATGCAATAAGAATTCTACATTCAAGTCAAATGATACCTCTTCTTCTTCCAAACCACAAGAATAATTAATCAAAAGCTAAGGGTACCACTAATGTAGTGGTCCTCAAGGGTGGCCCAACTCATTCATGTCAAATTAGGCTACCACCCCTCATCTAATCTCTCAGCCCATCCAGACTTTTCAATTTAGATGAGAACAATGGAAATACACCCCCAATTAGGGAACCTTACTCTTCTATCTTAGAAAATCTTATCAGAGCTGAAGCCATTACGCTCTTCCACCTATAAAACCACACACTGGTTTTGACCCTGCTCACCCCATGCCCGCATGGTATAAAGAACATGACTTCTGTAACTATCATCGAGTAAAGGGTCATAGTGATGGAAATTACATCACTTTTAAGAATATTATCTAGGAAATGCTCGAGAAAGGTGAGGTTAACCATGGATAATCCTAATGCACTTGCCAACCAAAACCTACACATCTTCAAGAAACCATTTCCCAACCATGCCCCTTCTTCTGATCAAACCGGTGAGACCTCAACTCATGATACCCATACCCATGAGGTGCACATGCTAGTCTTTAATGACATATCCATCACCTGCCTAATTACCTCAAATTCCTTCCATAGAGGAAATCCTAGCCCAAAATCCTCCTTCCACATTGAGAATCAACCACTGCACCTACTCCTCCACCTACAGAGGAACGACCTTTCATCTCCTTCATCAGCCTACGGAGGAGTCTTTCTGCTAACATCGAGACCATTTCACCTTTGGCTTCTCCACTTAGAGAAATGATATCCACAATACTTCTTCAGTCAATGGAGGATACTTATTTACCTCCGTTCACCCACAGAGGAGCTTCCATCATCTCCTCTAAGGAGAACCCATCATCTCCTCCACCCATCATAGACCCAGTTGAGATACCTTTGCCTCTTGGTGAGCATTCTCCATTAGCTACCCAAAATCTTGTAGACCTACTTTTGGCTCTCTTACCCACATAAGTTGAAGCTAGCGAATTTCCCATCTCTAAGAAACATTTTACAAGAATTTACATTCGTCCCTCATCAACTCCACCTACAGAAGTACCATTCTCACGTTTGGCTGATCAGTTAGATTATGTGGATAGGGATTTACTATGGGAGTGTCTTCTACTTCCGGTCTCAACATAGATGCAGATGTCACTTACTGATACTTCCACTATCTACCCAAAAGTATTCCGACCAATTGAACTGGATATAACCACCTCTATCACCATTCCTTCCACGACACCTATCATAACTCAACATACACCCTTGCCCATAACTCAAACAACATCTAAACCCAAACCCACACCTACAACATTTGCCTTGACTAAACCTATTACCACCTTAGGGGTCACCCCAACCACCAGCTTTACTCATCCACCTATCAAATTTGATTTAGCTACATCCTCCAAAGTCAACACCACACCTACTCCAACACCCAAAAAGAAGCACCAAACCCATAGAACTCATACCCCAGCTATGCCAATCACACCTTCACCTGTCCCACCTGTCTTAGGACCTCAGCTTCCCAACATGGTCAAGAAACCTCCACCCATCAATAAACCAAAAACACAACAACCCATTCCTTCCTCAAAAACCTCTAACCTACCCAGACACCCAACATGACTTACACCCACACCCATAGCATCTTTACCACCCATACCTCCAATACCTTCAACAAACCCTTCACTAACCACTACACTTCAATCTCTATCCCCTACACCTCCTACATGACCCACATCCTCTACCTTCATAGCACCTCCATTATCCCCATGGGTAACTCGTCATATTCCCCCATCTACCTTTCCTTCTAGACCTCGTACACCCATATCACCTTTACCCAAGAAGGTGCAACCCAAAAACAAAACACTGCTACCCCACAATAAGGTAGTAAAAAAAACCACACACCCTCCTGCGAGTTCATCCACCATACCCCTACCTACATCGACATGACTAACGCCCAAGACCACGCCAGCACCCAAAATCACGATTCGACCTACTGCCCCTCCTGCAAGGACCATTCCTCAACAATCAACCACACATGTACCCAAACCCATGTTCACTTCCCATTACAATCCACTAGCAAGGTATTATGCCAAAATTTTAACCAACCTCCTTGAGACTTCTGTCATCACATTACTGCCACTTAGACCTTATGAGCCCCTCGAACCCAAGCCAAAAGGGTATGATGACACCGAAATTTGCTCATACCACCATGTGCCAGGGTATGATGTGGAAAACTGTAAGGCCTTGAAAGCTGTCCTTATCCATTTGTGTCCTCTTGAAACCAACTTTGACAATGATGACCTTCTCGACAAGGACCTTGCTTCACTGACACCCATTCCCACACTGCCCTCTCAACAACCATGACCTCCACCCTCATAGCTCCTAGAGCCACCCCCAAGCTTTGAAATTAACATGGTTCACATCAGAGAACTTGCCACGCCACCACCCAAATGTCATTGCACCCAGCTCACCTCATAGGGTTTTTCTCCTCGGGTAGGTTTTTTCCCGTTGTGTCTTTATACCACTCACCCTACACCTTCTCTATTTGCCAACTCCACTTAGATCAACATGATACATGTCACTACACATGCTCAAAAGGATAAGGGCAAAGAAAATGCAATCGACCCACCAACTAATCCCATACCCAACATACCATCTGCACGCATGCCTAAAATCACTATCTACGGCCCCACATATCCTATTTCTAATGGGGTTACACAATGCACCATGCTTAAACAATTACACCAGTCTCCCCTCAAAATGACCTTATATGACCTCATCCACACCTTAGAATCCTATTGTCAAGCTCTCATGGAGGTTCGTCAATCTATTGAGGTTTTACCCAATGACCCTACACCCGTATCCTCCATTATCACACCCCATCAGGTAGCCTCTTTCACTAAATTACCACCTTCATCTTCACCCCACCCTATTCAACAAGTGGCCTCCCGTAGCTTCTCAAAGGAAGAGATCGTGCCACACCAAAATGATGACCCAGACCCAAATCTCTTCATCTCTTTCCACATCGATGACATATGGGTACGCCGTGTGATGATTGATGGGGGCGCTAACATTAACATCATTTCATCCCATACATTTTCTCAAATGTGCATACTTGACAATTACATGCATAAACATCCGGTCATGTTGTGTTCATTTAATGATGCTATCACCTCTACACTAGGCACTGTCATCCTCCACATTCACATGGGCCTCCACACTGTTCCAGAATTATTTTACATCTTGGAGGGGGAAATCCAATATAACATGTTGTTTAGCAGACCATAGATTCGTGTCATGGGGTGCGTTCCTTCCACTTTTCATTGTTGTGTAAAGTTTGAACATGAAGGACACACCTATACCATTCTAGATGACCCATCACCTTTTAAAACATACAACATGCTTTACCAACCTAATGATGTGCTCATACCTATTAAGCTGTCTACCTCCGCAACTGCTACTTCTTCACCTACACCTCCACTTACCAGCATAGCCGCTACTTCAACCGCACATACCTCCTCCATTCCTACCACTGCCACAACCTCCATGGATGACCCATCAACTTCCCAATCCATTAGCTCTATCTCCTCATTGAATTTTGACACTTCATCCATCTCAGCTACCTACATACCAACGATCGATCCCTTGGAAGGTGTTTTTCAATGTCTCACTCTAGGGGAGTACCGCCTATATAGTGTAAACACATTCCTTACTCTACAAGAGTACGGAAGGCTTCGCAAACACCCACATTATGATCACCATATAAGATACTATCTCTTGTATGGTCCTCCTCACCTTCCTAGGAGTCTCACCTATGGGGGACTTGATACTACCACTTACACACCTAAACCACCGTCACAAACTCACCCATTTTCCGCTAACTTCTAATCACTTACCAATCACCATTTTTCCCACACCTTCCTGCACCGATGTGCATTAAAGGGTTTTGGTTTTGGATTTTATGAGCAAGGCCACCAGATCGTTATTCCATGTACCACTCGCAAACATAACGACATTAGTGGTATAGGATTTCCTGAACCACCTACTAAACAAACCCGCATTGAACTCATTAAGGACACTAGCCCTTCTCCACCTTCTTCACCCACTCCACCTTCATCACCACCCTCACTGATGGAGTCAATGGATCCTAAATCTATCCCTCCTAACTTTTTTTTTTCATAAAAACCATTTCCTTAGGGCCTTTGACTTATCAATGCAAGGGCGAGGCCCCTTCCACTCTTCCCTTCCTTCATGCTGAAATGATCGATGATGATACACCTTCAATTAACATCATTCAATGTCAAGATGATGAATCTATACTCACCTACCTTGGTGCAGAAGACTCATATTCATTGGTCATTACCTTTTGAGACACAAACCATGTTAAATGAATCGACTATCGAGATCAACATTCATACTCAGGATGACCCGCACATTCTAAAGATTGGTCAATCTTTAGATACTACTAAATAGGAAGCCATCACTTCTTTTCTCAAATAACATAACCACGCTTTCACTTGGTCTTATGCAGACATGCCCATTATTGACCTCAACATAGTGGTCCATAATATCATAACCATTCCCGAAGCCAAACCCATAAAAAAAAGCTGAGTAAAATGCACCTTCGCATTACCCTTCTTATCAAAGAAGAACTTTAGCGCCTTCTTTTTCGTTTCCTTCATCTTACCCATTGATTATCCTTGTTATATTTCTAACATTGTTCCCTGTCACTAAAGTAACAGGGGGAATCCGCATTTGCATGAATTTCCATGACCTCAACCTAGCATGTCTGAAAGATGACTTTCCCTTATCTAGTATTGATCAACTGGTTGACCTTACCGCTGGCCATGAGATGCTATCATTCATGGATGGATTCTTGGGTTACAACCAAATCCTACTTGCCCCAGAGGATTAGCACAAGACCTTGTTCATCACCCCTTGGGGGACCTTCTGCTATCGAGTCATGTCTTTCAGCCTTAAAAACGCTGGTGCCACGTATCAGCGGGCTATGAATTATATCTTCCATGACATCATGCATCACATATTGAAAGATTATGTGGATGATCTCTTAGCCAAATCTAAGCTCCATTTCGAGCACCTCTGTGCTTGGGCTATGGCCAACTGGCCTTATAAACCTACCACCTAGGCTTGTAAGGCTATCAGCTAATCGTCACCCTCCTCTCCATCTCCATCTCCTCCACTAGCCATCTGGGCATGTAAACTAACAACATATACATGTAGCTTTGATACCTCTGCCTCAGAGCCCTCTAGCTGTGTATGTAGTATACCCAACTGGGTAATCAACATAGCCACCTACCACTGTAGGGTGTCTCTCTGCACTATAATGGTGGATAAATCTAGCTACCTTGGTCTAGGTGGTATGGCTTGTAAGTGTGCCACCCACCACTGTCTATACCTGTCTGTGCACCTGACATCATTTATCCGTTGGTCCACTACCTACTCCTCCTACCCTGTGGGCACTGTCGGCTATGGTATAGGTAAGGGCCTCTCTATGTCATCTCTTCGGTATTGTGGGAAGGGTGGAGGTATGTCCTATACTCGCCCGAATTGCCGCTGGAATCTTTCCACTGGGATCATTTCATACTCCTAGGCACGACGACCCTATTTCCATCTCTCTAGTTGGAGCTCAGCTAACTCCTCGTGGATATGCCTATATGAAGGGAATCCCACATATGGCCTCTAGATAATGTCCACTCCCAAACAACCCTCTAGTAACTACCAGAAATAGGCCACATCATGTGTGGGCCTCTTAGATCTCCAGTCTCCAATAGTTGACACCCATCTCCTATACCCCACCCACAGAAATCTTGGTGGGAATGCATCTACTCGGGGCATCCCTATAGGTCACACACAAACTATGTGCTCATACACCCAGCAGTGCAGTAAAAATGTACAGCACAGGCTGAACTTTTGCAACCGCCCATATGCCCACAACTCCCTGTATAATTATACCAAGAATGCTGGTGCCTAGGAAAATCGAGTCTCCTCTATCATCATATCATGGATTACCCCCATCAACGATTAGGGATAACATCCACCCTCTACATCTGGCAGTGCAAAGCAACACACTGCTTCCATCAACAGAACCACTAGCCTCATCTCCTCTGGACGGGCTAGGTAAATCTCTCCAAAGCTCAAGCTGGTGCTATGGAATGTTAGCTTGGCCATCCCCTCTCCAAAAATAGTAACAATAAAAACCTATGAGGCCTTAGAGGAGATAGAGTAGACATGTGCACCCAATACGGGTAGCCGTAGTATCCTGAACATGTCCTCCAGGGTGATAGTAATCTCACCCGTCGGCAGGTGGAACATGTTGGTTGTGGAATCCCATCTATCGATGAGCGTGACCATCAAAATGGGCTACTGGACTACATGCTGATAGCGATGAACCCCACTCAAGCCAACTACCTCCACATGTTGCAGCTCCTCTGGGGTCACTACGCCATGTACTGTCACCAGTAGAGGCGGAACCCTGTCCGACATATGTAGTTGAGCTCTCCTCTATATCCAATACAAACAAAAAATTAATCTACATTTATCATATATGTATTTACCAATTATCATTTTCCCACACCCTGTTTTCACCTTATCCATCTCAACCACCTAGCCCACATCACTTTTTGGACACTTGTTCCTAATAACCTAACCAATACCAGTTCATCTTTACCGACCTCGGTCACCCCTTAACCGGCATCGGTCACCTGTTTGGTGACCGATACCGGTTCACCCTTACCGACCCCGGTCACCCCTTAACCGACATCGATCACCTGTTTGGTGACCGATACTGGTTCACCCTTACCAACGCCAACCAAACTTGACTAATGCCGGTCACTGTAACGGTAAAACCCGCGACTTCCCAAAAACCCCCTTTTCTAAAAAACCTTCCCCTTGCCCATTTTACCCACCTACAATGACCTAAACTGCCCTTGGAGCTCCACCCACCACCCTATCCCTATTCATCTTTTTACCCACTATTCCCCCTTTCCCAAATTTAATCCATCCCCACCCACAAAAAAACAAAACAAAACAAACCACCACTACAATAAATAATTTCCTAATCCCCTACTCTATCTACTCAAATACACGTAGAGTAGGGTGCTTACCTCATCGTGCTGCCATCATCGTGGTGGTATGTCTGGACACTGCACCGGTGGCCCGCCTAATCCCTCTTTGGCCTCTACCATAACCAAATCGCTACCGACAACCTCTACCCAGTCAAATCCCTCGCACTGATCCTATGGACCCGCTTCTCACCAACCGATCACCCGTTGTTCACACTACCAACTCAATGCTCCATTCTGTCTGAGCACTTTTCTGTCTTTCTCTCTCTTTTGGCATTTTCTCAATTAGCTAAAAGACAAATGAATAACAAAAAAACATGGATTTTTTGTTTTTATAACAAACCCGACCACTCCTCCTAAAACTGAAGAATAACTTGAGGATGAGGAGGAGATGGAGAACATTGGCACACTTGATCAAGGTGCTATAAGGGAACAAACTATAGGAATAAATAGGCCATAAGAAGAAATCCCTCCTAGCTAGGAAGAAGAAGAAGAGAGAATTGGGACAGAGGTTGAGGAGATAGAAAGAGAGGAAGTTAACACGGATGAATAGGGTGGTATGAGAAAATTATAAAGAACCAAGTCTCAAGGTTGTGGCGTGGAACCACTTAGGAGGTCACCCAGGTTATCACCTATCAAACCAAGCCCATAGAATAAGACAAAGAGAATATGTAAGTATGTTCCTAGGGGTAATAGCTAGGAAGAAGTGTCTGAGGAATCCGTGTAAAACATAGATTCCACACCAATTATTGATGTGGAAGGATATTAGAGATGAAAGAGCCTAGAACAAATTAGAAGAGCATGATGAGCATGAAGAAGAGAAATTCTCCACAGGAGAAGAGGAGAAAAAGGAAAAGAGTATTGGTGAACCATCAGGGGAGAATGGTTATGTGCTAGGTGAGGGCCGAATTTTAGGTGCAAAGACACATATATGTAGACACTAAAATTAGGTCACACCCTTTGGTCCCTCAACAAATAAGCACCCTTCATCACATTCACCTAGCCATGGCCCTCTTCACCTCACTAATATTAATACAATTAATCTAATTAAATTAATTAATTATCATCACCATATTTATTATGTAAATATCCTAATTTAAATAATATCCACACATACACCTCACCTAGACACCTCATTAGGCCAACTCACGCTAAGACCTATTCTTAGTAAGTTTCCATAACTAACTAAGACTTACCCAAACCATGAAAATCATTGCCTATGTTCTCTCTAACCACATTCCCGCATGCTTACAAGAAGCTTCCAGTTTAATCTGCGGGTTAACCACATGAGATTCGAGAAAATTAGGAGGATCTCCCTAGTTTAGTAAACCTAAGAAATCTCACCTTGACTGATGCCGATTACCCCTAAATGTTGCTAGTTAAGGCGGAACCACCATCGGTTACCCTTTTAACCCCTAAAACAACTTGAATTTCAAGGTTGGCAAAGATTGGACAAATTTGGCAAACATTAACACATTCTAGAGAAATATCGCATCTTCTGAGAACAAATTTCAGTGAGAACATGCATGCAAGGAAGGATATCAAGCATTTTCTTCTGCACAACCATCAAGAACTCACCACAGTAATGATCTTATCTAACTGTAGACACCGAAATTGTGTTGTAATCACCTTGGTCCCCTACTGTGGCCCTATAATCATTTCCTCATCCTCAACACTTTAGCACCTACCCCCTGCACCCCACACATTTTAATTTAATTACTTTAATTAAATTAATGCCATTTATCTCCATACATATTAAGTTAATTATTTTAATTAAGTAAATGACCTTTTTCCCACACACACATTCATTTAATTATTCACATTAAGCTAATTCACCACCCCCACACACCTATTTAATATAATGGCCTTTATTAAATACACTTCACCTAACCAACCCCATCATTTGACCCATTGACATAAACCCTAAACCAATGGCCTAAATAAAACCTAACATTAGACCCATTCTCTCACCTCACATTAAAAGCCTCCTAAGGTTGGTTTTCATCACGAGAAAAAGGAAGAGACCTTTATCAAATGGCGGAACAATTGCCTAGGAAAATTTTGAATAACCTGAGATATCTCACCCAAACCGACGTCGGTTAACCCTAAACCGATGCCGGTTCACCCTAAACCAACGCTAGTTATACCGCAATGGACCAAACAACCTATATAGACCCATCTAAACCTTTGTAATCTGGGTTGAACCTTGGGCATTGGATTTCCTTATCGTGAATTCAATCTTTTCAGATGCAGTAGCAAAGTAAGGTTTAATCTGTGATCAACCAAGATAACTAGATTCACCGGGACAATAGTGAAGCCTCTTCTCAACACCTTCCAATATAGTTACTCTTCCACTAGGCTTCAGATCAGTAGCTCACCAAAAAGAGTAAATATCTTCCTTCTAGTTGTTTCATTTCTTATCATCAGTTGTAGTCCTTGTGGTAAAGGAACCTAGTCTTTTACCCTCTATCCATTCCATCTTCCCAGCTACAACCACCTTCTATAACGAATCATCTTAATACCTTGTCCCATTATATTTCTAATCTCCTCAGTAATTTTAGACCTTCGCAATATATTTACACCCCCTCTGTGATCAATCCCTACCTTCTACCAACTCCACCTTTGCCCCAAAATTCCAAAAACCTGGACTGTGTGATTCCACCAGCCTCGATTTAACCATAGTCGGTTCATTTCTAACCATCACTGGTCACTATCAAACCCTCATTGGTTACAGAAAAACTATCATCGGTCTCTGTGTCACTTGATCTCTGACAGAACAACAACACGTTTCTAACCTATACCTACTTGATGCCTATTTGACCTTCAGATCTGTATCTAACCTAGCCTGTTACCTCAGATTCACCTATAACTAGCCTACTTGACCTTTAGATCTCCTTCTAACCTAGCCTGTTAGATTAGATCTAGCCTATCGTATTTTGTATGAGATGCCTAGATCATATTAAACTACAGTAGGACAATCTTTACTTTATTTTCAGCATTGAATTGTTTTAAACTGTGGACTGACAACCATCTAGGAAGTATCGCACTTCCAGAATCTAGCACATGCTAGGTAGTCCACTACATATATCATTTAACTCTCTTTTGTGGTCTTGTTTTGGTTCTTATACAGGTAGTTCCTCCTAGTCAAAAGGAATGTTTCACAATCAATTTAATCTAGGATTTAGATAAGTGCGCATACATCCTTCAACCATCGTAAACCAGGTATTCCTCTTACCATCTTTTACCTCATCTGTTTCATCAAGTACTTCTCAGAAAACTAAGAAATTAGGTGAAACATATTGGCATGCCCAGTGGGACCCATTCGGGGTTCCTTGCATCTTTCTTCATTCCTAGGTGAAAAATTGTGTGTTTGTTTCGCTTCAATAACATTCACATTAATACCTTATCCTTGGTAACATTCTCTTCTTTCTATTTGCTCCGAAAGACACTGTTGTAAATATCTCCCCCAGGTCGGTATAGACAAACATGAGAATATAGAAATCAAAGAAGCTCAAATCCCTGACATTCAAAAGGGGCAGGAAAGTGGTGCACAGAAATGGATGTCAACAGGGTAAAGGATGCGCCCTTGGCGCACGGAAAAGGCGCATGAAAATGAGTGTTGACACTAAAATGTATGCGCCAAGGCGCAGGAAAGTGGCACACAAAAATGGATGTTGACAGGGTAAAGGATGTGCCCTTGGTGCACGGAAAAGGCACATGAAAATGAGTGTTGACACTAAAATGTATGCGCCAAGGCGCAGGAAAGTGGTGCACAAAAATGAGTGTCGACAATGAAAGGTATGCGCCAAGGCACACGGAAATGGCGCATGACACAGAGTGTCAATAGGGAAAAAGTTGCACCTTGGCGCACGTAAGAGGATGTCGACACACACATGGATGTGCCTATGGCGCACCTTCAGGAGGCGCAATATTTTGAGCGCTGACAGGAAGCAGACCCTGGCGCAGATATTCAGATGGCCATAACTTTTGACTGGGAGCTCAGATTCATGCAAGGTTGGAATTTTCAGAAAGCTTACAAGGTCCTCTATCCAACTATGACTAGATATATTTAATTGGGTGAGAAAAAATTCTTAAAAATGTGAAATACAGTTCACCACTTTCTGGGTTCGCTAGGGTTCTCACCTACCACCATAATGAGATAATTAAATGCAGTTTGGAGGTGGTTGGGGTAGATTTCAAATTCCTCTCTTCTCCCTCTCTCATTCTTCCTATAAATTGTAAGGAGAGGCTTCTTTTTGGTGGTTTTTCATCTTTTCATCTCTGCCCTCCCTTCTTTTTCTTCTCCAGGGTTGAAAAAATGGAGTTCGAACCTCCTCCCCTGCTCTGTAATGGAATTTTTGCCTTTTACTATTGAAATGATGTTCTGTGCAAATTTCTGGAGCAACAAAAAACGTGTTTTGTGATGCATCTGTCCATCCTTGCTTGTTTTTTTGCTTGTTTTCTTCTTGCCTCTCTTCATTGCAAGTATTTGTGCATGTTCTAATGTTCATTACAGGTCTGGAGCTGTGTTGATGGAGTTTTGGGACATTTTCTGTGTGAAATCTATCCTTGGGTTTGTGATGCGTCTGTCCATCCTTCCCATTGCTCACCTCTCCTTATTCCCATGGCAGTTTTGATAGATGTTCAACATTCTCCTTCTCTGGTGTATCACCATTTTAGTGTAGGCTTTTACTGTTTTTCCCTTTTCTCTCTCTCTCTCTGTGTCTCCTTGGCATGGTTAGATTAGGTTTAGATTAGCTTGCCTGCACTGGAATAGCTTGTGGCAGGTATTTTAGGAGGAGGAACCAGCCTCTAATATGGAGATTCCTCTCTCATTTTACAAGTCCCACACTTGGAGAGAGGATTCAATGTTCTACAATCACACTAGATGATAGTATGGTCAACCTAGAAACCTGATCAACATCCAGGGGTGCTGTGAGTCTGCATCAACAGAAACATTTCTTTTGGTGTATTTAAAAAGAACCGTCTTATTCTTACTTTCTACATTTTAGTGAAAGAGCGTCCCTCTTCTTTTTCATCTATTACTTTCATCGAATATCATATTTTTGATTTGGGTTTAAAACAAGTGCATTCGATTATGATTTGTTGCATTAGCTCACATTAATTGTGGGCAACCTATATGCTGGAAGTCATGACCAGCTGATGGTTGACAAATGAATCATAGAAAAGCACTTCTATCCTTTTCTCTTTCTCTGAGTCTTACCAAACCACACAAAAATTCAAAATACATACATTCTTAAATAACATCTTACCTGGAAGAAGCTGTAGGTGATCACATGATCACGGGTACAGTGGGCAACCAGGTCACACTGCTCTGTCGAGTCATACTTCAGAGTGAATCCTGCCCCTGCCATAACATTCCTGAAACCTCACCCTTTAAAATTATTTCTTCGTAGGAAGCATTCCTCACCAAGAAATTCTATTGTTCTGTTCATAACAGTTAGTCCATACAAATAGCATAAGCTGAAAAAAAGTAATAGAATAGACACTCCTAATCATAGGCGGGTGTATTCTGCTTCATCTGAGGGTGCTTGGACCACATCTACATCATCCTCAGACTTCTGGGTTTGATTTAACACCAAATTTTAAATTACATCCACTTTTCTTATTCTTTATTTTAATTTCATAGTAACTGGCTACGGTTATCTTTAACCGACATCGGTTTAACCCAACTAGTGTCAGTCTAAAGTCTTCTGGGATACCTATCCAACAGATACCTATTTCACCTTCTGAGCTATAAAAGACTCCTATCACCTTTAATATTATCGTGACCTTAATCAAAGTCACCTTCGTCTCATCCTGTGTGAAAATTGTCAGTATGGGACCATCATTTAATAGACTGTTAGTTTTTCACAGTAACCGACATCGGTTAAACCTAACCGGCATTGGTTTACCTAAACTGGCGTCGGTCACCTTGTGCTATTTTACAGCTCACCAGCCGACTTAATTCAATCACTATTGACTATTTTTCCTAGTTCTGTTGTGTTCTGTGCCATTTAGACATAATACAGTCGTGCCAAATCAGTTCATATCCACATGGTGCTAACCCATAGTCAGGTAAGTGCCCTCATGTTTCACACTAGTCGACTACCGCTCCCACTTAGCCCTTCATCACCTAGTCCTTTGCCACCTTCCATCTCATCATCCATGGATCCCAATCAACCCATCACCATTCCTACAGGTGACACAGAGATTGCATGAATCCTAGATCAAAATCCCACTTCTTTGAGCCACTACCTCACCAATGCCTCCACTAGAGATGCCTCGGGTCAATTGATCTATGACATGCCCGTGTCCTTATCTCCATCCCTAATGATCGCTTCCACCTCGGCTCCACCTCTTACCATGGTGACCTCATCCATTTTATCCCTAGTTGTGTCGCAGCTAGGTCCCATGCCAGCTTTGACCACTGCATCGGCCACCTCTATTGCACCCTTCGTCTCCACCGTACCTTCATCCACTACCCAAAACATAAAATCCTCCACACCTGTTGTCTCATATATACCAGTCGCAAAGCTACCACCCTTAGTGTTGTTAACATATACCCCATTTCAAAATGTTGTCCTTTCTATTCCCCAATCTCTACCTCCCATCTCTACCAAGGTAACTACGAGTGTCCCACCTTCACAGACCTACCTCATAGACCTACTACCAGGCGCCCCCTATTTCATTGATCATTCAGTCCGGGTATATACCCTTGATGTCTGTCTCTCAATTCTCACCTCCTTATTCAACCCCACCACTTTCGGGAATGTCCTACTCTTCACATTTACAACAACAACCTCCTTTCACTCCGGGGGGTACCTAATCTTCACACCCTAACAATGAATTTATTAAGTTAATGATGGACAAGATGCAAACATTAGAAGCATCTGTTTTTGGCTCCTATAATTCTCTCACCTATGACGAGATTTGTAATGAGCCTATTCACCCATCCATTCCCATTCGCACATATCTTGTACACTGGGAGATGCCTAAGTTTAGCCGCTTTAATAGTAAGGAATACCCACAGCAACATTTGCGATATTTCAAACTGGGTGTTACTTAATTGCCCATGATGATGCCTTGCTTTTGTGGACCTTTCCCATGTCCTTAACGGGGTGTAGCATTAGACTGGTATAGTGGATTACCTAGACATTCCATCTTCTCATTCAACCAAATAGCCCAAGCCTTCTTGGATCATTTTTCGATTAATTTCGTCAAGAAGGTTACCATGACCAATCTTTACTCCACGCGTTAATATGATGATGAATCTATCACAGATTTTTGTTTCTCATTGGTGTAGCCTAATCAACCAACTCACTTTCTAATTACGGAAGACAGAGCTCATAGAGCTCTTCACACGGGCATGTGCTCAACATATCTCCCCTAGCCTATAGGTATAAACCTTCTAGACATTCGATGAGGATTTCACCATGGCACGTAAGCTTGAAATTCGTGCCATCGAAGAGAAGAAGATACAATTACAAAAAAAGAACTCCTCGTTTAAATCACATGATACTTCCTCTTCCTCAAAACCTCATACGAGTTATTCAAAAAGCCAAAGGAACTGCCAACGCAGTGGTACTTAAGGCTGGCCCTGCCCATCCATCCAATCATGCTAAACCTTCATCCAATCTCTCACTAGTCCAAGCCTTCCAATTCAAACAAGAACAAAAGAAATAAACCTCAATTGGGGAACCATATTCATTTGTTTTAGAAAATCTTATTAAAGCTATTTCCATCACCCTTCCTCCTATCAAACCACATACTAGTTTTGACCCCTCTCGCCCCATACTAGGTTGGTACAAGGAAAATGACTACTATAACTATCACCACGTAAATGGCCACAGTGATAGCAATTGTATCACCTCCATCGAGGAAATCCTAGCCTGAAATCCTCTACCCCCACATGCAGCTACTTTATCTGTTCCTCTACCCATAGAGGAAAGCACTTCACCTCCCTGTACACCTGCGGAGGTGTCTCTTGTTAGCACCAATATCATTTCCCCTTCAACTTCCCTACCCAGTGAAACACTGCCAATTGTACCTCCTCCACCCATAGAGGAGTACCCATTATCTTCTCCATCTATCCAGGACCCAATAGATCTACCATTACCACTTGGTGACCATTCTTCAATGCCTACCCAAGATCATACGGACCTACTGTCGGGTATTTTACCTATAGAGGCCGAAGCTAGTGAACTCCCTGTTTCTTAGACATATTTTATGGGAATACCCACTCGATCCACATATACCTCATCTACCATAGTGTTGTTCTCACATTTGGCTAACCGCCTAGATTATGTTGACAGGTCTTTACTTTGGGGGCATCTCTTACTCCTGGTCTTGACCCAAATGCAATCATCTTCCACTGACACTTCTACCATCTATCTGAAGATGTTTCAACAACCCAAACCACACATGAACATAACTCTCAATATGTCTTCTATTGCATCATCCTCATCTATACCCGCCTCTCTACCTACTAGCCGACGTATTCCAACACCATCTCTTGTATCTAAACCCACTAGTGTCCTAGGGGTCGCACCCACATTGACCCTTGCACATCCTTCTGTCAGGATACACTTGACCACATCTTCCCATATACCTATTAAAACAATCGCTCAACCTAAACAAAACCCCAACCTTCTAATCCACACACACCAACCTCACCAACTATACCTTTATCACCTTCACCCCTACCATCTATCTTGGGACCCTCACCCTCAACCTTAACACAATCTACTCTATCCAGGGGGTAAATATAAAATTCCCTTGAAACCTTCACCACAGCCTACAGCTCTACCTAGGTTAACCTTGCACCCTTCATCACCATCTATAACTTCTTTGCCTCCTATACCACCATTACCTTCTATACCTCCTTCACTACCTATTACATTTTCTTCCACCTCACCTGTGCCTCCCTCTCGACCTCAATCAACACCTACCACTGCACCTTAGTTGTCCCCTTGGGTCACTCATCCGTTCCCACCATCTACCTTGCCAACTACGTCATGTGCTCCTCCTACACCTCTACCTAAGAAAAAGCACCAAAAACCACAAAAAATCATTAATTTCCAAATAGGTGGTTAAACCTACCCCTCTTTCTGTTGTTGCCCCTACACCAAAGAAAGAACAACCCGAATCTAAGACTGCATCACCTCACCTACCACCACAACTACCCAATCTTTCAACCAAAACCTACTTTCACTTCGCATTGTGATCCATTGGTGGGATCATACGCGAGCATCTTGGCTAACCTCCTGGAAAGCTCTACTATCACCCTCCCTCCTCTTAGACCTTACGAACCTCTTAAACCTAAACTAGAAGGGTTTGATGATACTAAAATTTGCGCTTACCATCATGTGCCAGGACATGATGTTGAGAACTGTAAGGGTCTAAAGGCTGCCCTCATTCAATTATGTCCTTCTGACCCCAATTTTGATGATGATGACCTCCTAGATGATGAACCTATTTTATCCTCTCCACCTTCTTCACATCTTCCTCCTACACCTATACCACAGCCTCCACCCTCACAGCTCATAGAGCCACCCCCAAAATTTGAGATTAACATGGTTCGCATTAGAGAACTTGCCATGCCTTCATCTAAATGTTGTTTGCGCCCAACTAACCTCACAAGGTTTTTCTCCTCCAGTAGGTTTTTTTCCCTTCATGTCGTTATACCACTTACCCTACACCTTCTCCATTGGACAAATTCCCTCAAATCAACATGGGTACATGTCACTACACGTATGTAGAAGGGAAAAGAAAAATCAACTAACCCACCAACCAATCCTATACCCAACATACCATCTGCACCCATACCCATAATAGCTATCCGTGGCCCCACATACCCCATTTCTAATGGCATCACACATCGCACCATTCTCAAACAACTACACCAATCTCCCCTCAAAATGTCATTATACGACATCATCCAAACCTTGGAGTCACATCATCAAGCCCTCATGAATATCCTTCAATCTGTTGAGGTTTTAGCTAATGACCCTTGACACCTGTAGCATCTATTATCACACCTCATCATGTTTCCTCACTCACCAAATTACCATCTACCTCATCACCTCCACTTGTTCACCAAGTTGCTATCCTCAATTTCTCCGATGACGAAATTGTTCCCCACCAAACTGATGACCCAGATCCTACACTTTTAATCTCCATCCATATCGATAATATATGTGTCTGATGTGTTATGATCAATGGGGCTACTAGCATTAACATCATCTCCTCTCACGCATTCGAACAAATATGCTTACCCAATAACTGCATGCATAAACATCCCGTCATGTTGCATTCATTCAATGACGCTATCACCTCTACACTTGACACTATCATCCTCCACATTCATGTGGGGTCCCTGTACTATTCCTGAGCTATTCTACATGTTGGAAGGAGAGTTTCAATATAATTTTTTACTCGTCAGACCTTGGATTCATGCCATGGGTTGTGTTCCTTCTACTTTGCACCAATGTGTAAAGTTTTGAACATGAAGGACGTCCGTATACTATTCCAGTTGACCCATCACCTTTCAAAACCTGCAACATGCTTTACCAGCCCAATGATGTCCTTGTACCTGTTAAGACATCTACCTCCCTGCCTACATCTTTTTCACACATGACCCCATCCACTAGAGTCATTGCAACCTCACCTTCACCTAAATCTTCTATTCCCACAGCTGCTGTTGCTTCTACCAGTCACACCTCAGCTTCCCAAGTAACCAAAACCTCCACCGATCTAGCTTCTAACACTTCCTCCATTTTAGCCACCAATATATTAACTACTGATCCCTTGGAAGGTGTTTTTCAATCCCTCACTATGGGGGAGTATTTCCTGTACAACGTCAATACATTCCTTACTCCACAAGAGTATGGAAACCTTCACCAGCATCCTCACTATGATCACCACATAGGCGAGTGTCTCCTTTATGGTCCTCCCCACCTCCATACCCATCTTACCTATGGGGGACTTGACATTTCCACTTACACACCTGAACCACCATCACAAACCTGACCTTTTTCGGCTGACCTTTTGTCGCTTACCAACCACCACTTTGCTCACACTTTCCTACACCACTGTGCCTAAAAGGGTTTTGGCTCTATTTTTTATGAACAAGGTTGTCACACTGTTATTTCATGTACCACGTGTAAACACAATGATCATAGTGGAATCAGTTTTACCAAACTACCTACCAAAAATCCCTGTATTGAACTCACTGAAGACATTGACCCTTCTCCACCTTCTTCACCTACCCCACCTTCGCCACCTTCACCAACGGAGTCGATGGATCCTGAATCTATCCCTCCTACCTTTTTTTTTTTCCATACATACCATTTCCTTGGGGCCTATGACCTATCACCGTGATGGCGAGGCTCCTTCCTCTCTTCCTTTCTTGTATCCTAACATGATAGGGGACGATACTCCTTCTATTAATGTCATTCAATGTCAAGATGATGAGTCCATACTAACCTACCTTGGTGCTGAAAAATCTTATATTCATCGGTTGTTACCTTCTGAGACACAAACAATGTTGAACAAATCGACTATCGAAGTCAACATCCACACTCAGGATGACCCCCACATTCTCAAGATTGGCCAATCTTTGGATGCTACTAAACAAGAAGCTCTCACTACTTTTCTTAAAAGTCATAGCCATGCCTTCACTTGGTCCTATGCTAACATGCTTGGCATTGATCCCACTATCATGGTCCATAATAATGTAACCATTCCCGGTGCCAAACCTGTAAAACAAAATTTGCGGAAAATGCACCCTCGATTGCTCTTCTTGTTAAAGAAGAACTTCAATGCCTTCTATCAGTTTCCTTCATCTTACCCATCAATTACCCCAGATGGGTTTCTAACATCGTCCCTGTCACTAATGTGATAGGGGGGACTTCACATTTGCACTGATTTCCACGATCTTAACCTTGGCTGCCCTAAAGATGATTTTCCTCTACCTGGTATTGACTAGTTGGTTGACCTTATGGATGGTTTCTCAGGTTATAACCAAATCTTACTTTCTCCATAGGATCAACACAAAACCACATTCATTACCCCTTGGGGGACCTTCTGCTATCGAGTTATGCCTTTTGGCCTTAAAAATGCTAGTGCCACATATTAGCATGCTATGACCTACATCTTCCATGATATCATGCATCACATATTGGAAGATTACGTGGATGATCTCTTGGCTAAATATAAATGTCAGGTTGATCATCTCACTGTCCTTGAAACCATCTTTGACCACCTCATTAAATATTGCATCTGCCTTCAGCCTAAAAAGTGCATCTTTACGGTCCTCTCAGGAAAGCTCCTAGGATTTATCATTTTTTTACGTGGTATATAAGTTGACCCTGCTAAAGTCGAGGCCATTTTGGAAATGCCTCTGACCACTACCCTTAAACAACTTCATATCCTGTAAGGTAAACTGCAATCTATTCGTCAATTCATTTCCCAAATCTCTGACCGTTGTCAACCATTTCATCACCTCCTCAAAAAGCATGTCTCTTTCAAATGGGATGACCACTGCCACAACACTTTTGAGGCCTTAAAAAAATACCTTCTCCAACCACCCATACTTATTCCCCCTAAAGACAACCAACCCTTCTAGCTATACATTTCTTCTACTGATCACTCTTTAGGGGCTCTGCTCACTCATTGTGACAAAAAACATAGGGAGCAGGTGGTTTATTACATAAGCCGTACCCTTCTGGATTACGAAACCTGATACACTCACCCTAAATTTTTTTTCTTAGCCTTATTTTTCGTTGCTACCAAACTTGGCCATTAGCTACTCAACCAAAAAACCTATGTTGTGACCAAAACTGACCCCTTGCACTTCATGTATGCTAAACCCTACCAAAATCAACGTGTCACATGTTGGTTCATGCTTCTTGCTAACCTAGACCTCTAATTCATCCACCAAAAATCTATCAAGGGCCAGGCCATTGCTAACCAGCTTGCTGATGCACCTCTTCCTGGGAATCAATCTTCGAATTTTGATTTCCCTGACGAGTCCATTGCTAACCTCTCTTTGGATTATGACCCTTCTCAAATGACCTTATTCTTTGATGGTTCCAAATGTTAGCATGGGGGTGGTGCAGGCATTATCCTCATTCCTCTTGATGGTGAACCCATGCCCTTATCATTTAAACTTGACTTTGAATGCACCAATAATATCATTGAATATGAAGCATTCGTATTGGGTTTCATGACTACCTATGCCTTAGATGTTAAGTCTATTAATATCTTTGGTGATTCTCAACTGGTAGTAAACCAAGTCAATGGTATTTATCAATGTCATAATGAAATACTTCAAGAGTATAAACATTACGTCTGGCATCATGTTGACTACCTTTGACTGCTATAAAATTCAAACCATCCCGTGATCCACCAATAAATTCACAGATACCATGGCCTACCTCACTTCCCAAATACCCACTTTCCCTGCCGATTCAGATATCTTTGTTACCATAAAATGCATACTAAGACCTTCTTATAAATATGGGTGTGTTAACCTCATCTGAACTACCTCCCTAACCACACAAGACCTTTGGTATAAGCAGTTTGTAGACTACCTTTCCCTTGCTATATTGCCTCCTGAGCTCACATGTAATGGACAATGCACCTTTCTCAAAAAGGCCTCTCGTTATGTCGTCATGGGTGGCCTTCTATATAAACGAGGATTTAATGGTATTCTCTTACGATGCCTCACTAGCTTTGAAATCCGTGTATACCATTAAGGAAGTTCATGATGGCATATGTGGAGGTCACTTCAGTGGCCTTGCTATTGCTAAGCGCATTCTTCATCTAGGCTATTATTGGTCGACCCTCAATCATGATTGTTGTGACTATGTTAAGCATTGTGTAAAATGCCAACAACATAGCCAATCTTCATCATACACCTAGTCATGCCTTATAGGTCTCCCGTGACCTTTGGCCCTTCTCTTAGTGGGGTTTGGATCTTGTCAGAGAGATCAATCCCCACTCTTCCCTAAGACATCAATGGATCATCACTGCTACCGAATATTACACCAAATGGGTTGAAGCCATACCTTTCATATCCATTAAAGCTGAGAAAATATGTGAGTTCATCAATCATCACATTATTTGTCACTTCGGTGTTCCACACCACCTTATCACTGATAATGGAAATTAATTAAAAAAAAAACTCTACAAAAACTTTGTGACACCTTTGGTATCCATCTTAGCTTCTCCTCACCATATTACCCACAAACCAAAGGCCAAGCCAAATCCACCGACAAAACCCTAAATAAAATTCTCATGAAAGTGGTTAACGATACTGGGAAGGATTGGCATACACACATTCCTTTCGCTCTTTGGGCATACCGTACTAGTATTCGTACTTCCACTACTGCTACCCCCATTTTCTCTGGTCTATGGTACCGAGGCTATTTTTCCTCTCGAAGTCCAGATCCTGTCTCTTCGTATCTCTCTTCAAGATATGCTTACTGATGATGAATTTTTCCAAGACCGTTTAGCACAACTTGAGTTATTGGACGAATGTTGTCTTCATGCCCTCGACCATCTCCAAGTCTACCAAAAACGCGTTAAGCATGCCTATTATAAATGTGTCCATGAATGCACCTTCAAGGTCAGTGATCTCATCCTTAAGGAAAATCAACACGTAACCAAAGCAGAAAAAAGTAAACGGGGGTAAATTTGCTCCTAATTGGCTTAGACCATACATCGTGACCCATGCCTATGGATTAGGTGCTTATCGTTTGTCTTCACTTGATGGTAAGCCCAAACCCGAGCCCCTCAATGCCTTGCATCTTCGACCATTTTATTGTTGAATTCTAGTCCTCCATCACTATTTATCTAGTTCAGGCTCGTCCCTTGAGTGACATTTACCTTTTCCTTTTCCACCCCTCATCTCCAATGACTAAACAAGAATTATGTGATTACCCGTCACCCTTTTTCCTTATCTTAAATATGTGCACCATGGCTCTACACATGGCATGATTCTCATGGATACTTTTCATCTTCTTTTAGATGAGATCCCATGGTCGTTCACCCCTTGCCTTCTCAACAAGACCCAAATGCTTCGTTATAGTCTAGTCCATGACTTAAAAGCCAAAAATTTATTTCCAAAAATAAGGGATTAACTCCTTGAGTCAAACTTCCACTATAAAAGATGAATCCCTCAAAAGGACATCTCCCACCTTCAATTGTCACTATAAGTAGACCGCTCCTGTCGACACTAAAATTTTTCTCCGTAATTTCTATTTCATTAATGTATGTATTAGGAATAGGATGTTGTTAAGTCTAATTAGTAGTAGCGGTCTGATAGAAGATAACAGTGCCGTTAGTACGATGCCGCCAATAATGTGGAGTACGGTAACAGTCAAAGTACAATAGGAATGTTGTAAAAAGTAAATATTTGTCGTAAGTGGTCCAGTAATGTTAAAATGTCAAAGTTTGGGTAATTAGAGAAGTAGGGTCTACATGATTAGGAATTAGAAATATTATATTGGTAATAAGGACAAGGAGTGAGGTCATAAATATTTTGTGTATTTATTTGTAAAAAGTCTAAAAAATATGGAACCCATGTAAAATGATAAGGTTTATCTTATCTTAAAAGATAAGCTTACATGTACAGATAAGAGTTAAGGTATGGAATATGATTCGTCAGAGTAGATTTCTTATCCTATCTTAGAGATAAGATGGATAAGCCTGGAAGTTCTATAAATAGAGAGGCCACCCCCCTCATTTAGCATAGAAGGAAGTAGTGAGAAATATTGTAGGAAGTGTGCGAAGGAAGCCATCAGTTTAAAGGTGTGTTGAAGAAGCCATTAAGAGGTGTAATTGTAAAGTTTCTCCCATAGTCTTGGTGAAAGGCAAGTGAAGTCAATAACACTTGAAGTATCTCATGGGTGAGATTGTAACAATTTCATGTTAATATTATAATTTACTTTGATATTTCAGATTTGTCATCATCCCGTCTTATCATAGTCGTTGGTATTCTTGTGTTATGCTTGTTGTTTTGTTTCCAGATTACATCCACCAAACTAAAGGTTGTGCATTAGTAAATAATCATAGCATGAGGATTTCCTAGTGAAGAATTATCATAGTGCTAGATTGGTGATGAAATTTTGGTTCCGTTGCCAGGACCATTCCTCTTTGGTGGATTTTCTGGAGAGATATTCCCACTTAGTCAAAAATCAAGTGGAGGGTAACCTTGTTTTTACTGTGCATAGTAATTACCATGGTAAAATCATTTTTGCCATGAATAGTAGTTACCATGGTAAAGTCATTTTTGCTGGGAATAGTATTTACTGCAGTAAAGTCACTTTTTTACTGTGAATAGTATTTACCGTAGTAACTTCACTTTTTACCGTGAATAGTGTTTACCACAGTAAAGTCAAATTTTTACCGCAATAAGTCAAGTTTTACCATAGTTTACCGTGGTCATTTCTATTTTACTGTAGAAAGGTGTAAAGTCACTTTCTAGTATAGTGATTCCAATTATTTGTGCACATAAGTCTTGTTGATTGTACTTGTGGGTTGGTATTTCACGGTGGTTACTTTTGAAAATGGGAAAGATTCCTATTTTTTCAGCTTAATCTAATGAAGATGCTTCTTCTTTCATTCAAGAGTTTAAACGATCTTGTATTTGTAATGGCCTTATAAGAAGGGAACAATGGACTGAATTTTTTCCCACCTTTTCGGATGGTTCAACACTTAGGTGGTTTGAAACACTAGGTGATAATGTGAAAAGTTCATGGGATTTATTAACTGAAAGTTTTCTTGAAGAATTTGGTGAACAACAAAAATATGTAGATCTCATGATCGAGATCACAAAGCTATCCCAAGGAGAGAAGGAGAAGATAAGGGATTATCATGCTCGTGTTCTAGAGCTAAGAAGGAAGCTTGATGCCCAGATCCGAAAGGAAGGATTAGCGGATGGGTTGATGAATGGCGTGGATAATCTCCTCTGTAAGCACTTCATTCTTGGGATGAAGCCAGAGATCAGACAACGAGTGAAGTATGACCTCTCGGCTACCATTGAACAAGCAAAGGATATTACAAGAAGGCAAGAAGAAAGCATGGAAGAGGAGCCCAAAGAAATTGTTGCTAAAGTAGAGCCTACACCAGCACCTTTGGTCCATAATCCACAACCACGCCTAGTGAGCACAAATATTTCTCCTAGTACATCTACTGAGTATGAATATCTGCTCAAAAAGATGGGTCAGTTAACTATTAATCTTCTTCAAGGAAAGGAATTTAGTTCTCAGGGAGGAGATAGAGGTCCAAAAAGAAATATTTCTGAAGTTGTATGTTATGGTTGTTATAAAAAGGGTCATTTTAAGTATAATTGTTCAGATAGAGCTTCTACATCTGGTAAAGGAGATAATGATAAAGGAAAAGCACTTGTGGATTCTTTTGATGTAGTAGATAAGAGCAGAAATAATGAAGTAGATGTGTTTGTAACAAAAAGAAAGAAAGAAAAAGATAATAAAGATGGAAATGATCCTAAGAAGGTGAAAGGAGAAACTAGTAAGAAACATAGGAGAAGAAAGTTGGGTGTGCAAGATTTTCTAATTTCACAGGGGCAAGGACCATACTCCATCTTGGAAGATCTGTCCAAAAGGCCTGCAAATATTACATATGGTCAACTCTTGGCTATGTCTTCTGAGAAGAGGCGGGGGTTGCGAAGTGGACTCAATGCTAGACGAAGGAAGGAGGTTGAGGTCCCTGTTTTGGAGGCAGAGGTGGATCCCTATGCTCCACAAGTTGAGGTATTATGTAATGGTATTTCAATTCATGATGTCTTAGTTGATGGAGGTGCTGCAGTTAATGTAACGAATGAGTCTGTAATGAATATGTTGGGTTTAAAAATTGATCGCCCTTCAACACTTATGTTAAGGTCATTAAATAAGGGAGAAACTAAACCAGAAGGTGTAGTTTCAAATGTGGCAATATCTGTTATGGGTGTTGTATGTGTGGTAGAATTTCAGGTAATGAAAAATGGTACTGTTGTGTACCCAATGCTACTGGAAAGACCATGGCTAAGGAGAGTTCATGCAAGAAGCTACTGGAATGAAGGTTTCATGACACTTGGACGTGGTAGAGAGAGGGTGAAGATAAATGTGATCCCTCGACATCATAAAGTAGAACTTGTGGAATCAAGTGATGAAACTGATGATTGGACATCCTCTAATTACTCTAGTACCAGTGAAGTGGACACTGAAGATGAAGAAAGTGAGGTGGATGTTTCAGTCATGGATATCCTTCCAGTCACACCAACTCATGACCCCATAAAATTATCTGAAGAATAAGTTGATGATTGTCTCCAACAAATAAAGATTGGTGATGCTATGATGGAGAGTAAGAAGGAATCCTACCTCCAGCTCTTTCGAAGGTATATACACCTATTCACTTTTGATTACAAGGAACTCTGTCAAGTAAGTTGGGTAGAACATTCTATTGAGCTGGTAGATGGTGCTAAGCCTATAAAGAAAATGCCATATAGAATGAATCCTAATTTTTCCAAGACTGTAAAAGAAGAAATAGATAAGTTGCTTGATGCAGGATTCATATTTGCTATGGAGAATTCAGGATGGGTTTCTCCCATTGTGATATCAATAAAAAAGAATGGGAAGCTACGCATTTGTGTTGATTATAGGAAGCTTAATAAGGCAACAAAGAAGGATCATTACCCTCTTCCATTTTCAGATCAGATCTTGGACAAAGTAGCTGGCCAGGAGTGCTATAGTTTTGCTAATGGATATAGCAGCTACAACCAAGTTCGTATAGTAGAGAAAGATCAGCTGAAGACCACATTCACCACTCCTTGGGGAATGTTTGCTTATAGAGTTATGCCTTTTGGGTTGTGTAATGCTCCAGCAACATTCCAGTGTTTGATGAATAGGGTGTTCGAACCCTACATTGGGACCTTCATCAGAGTATTTCTGGATGATTTTTACATCTATGGGAGCAAGTTGGACCACCTGCACCAGATGGAGACAACATTTCAAAGGTTAGATGAAGCACAAGCCTCACTAAACTCTACAAAGTGTGTCTTTGGATGTTCTAAAGGTGTTTTGTTAGGGCATGTTGTATCCAGAGATGGCATTGGTACTGATCCTGATAAAGTTTCAAAAATCAAAGATTTACCATTTCCTATGAATAGAAGTAAGTTGAGATCATTTTTAGGCCATTTGGGTTACTATAGAAGGTACATCAAGAATTTCTCAAAGATTGCATAGCCACTAACCCAGTTCTTGAAGAAGGATGTTACTTATGAACCAGGAAATAAGGTGCATGAAGCTTTTGGACAACTGAAGGAAGCCCTGGTGTCTTCACCTGTTTTGAAGAATCTAGATTGGAGCAAGCCATTCATTGTGTACACTGATGCCTCAGATGCAGCACTAGGAAGTACTTTGAGCCAAAAGGATGAAAATGGGAATGAACATCCAATTTACTTTGGGAGCAGAAAAATGAGCAGTGCTGAGGTAAATTATACTGTAACTAAAAAAGAGGCTCTGGCTATTATTTTTGCTGTAAAGAAGTTTAGAAATTACTTGCTAGGGCAAAAATTTCTAGTTGTAACAGATCATCAGGCTCTAAAATATATTGTAAATAAGCCTAACCCATCAGGGATGATAGCAAGATAGATAATTTTTCTACAATAATTTGAATTTGATATTATAGATAGGTTAGGAAAGAAGCATGTCAATGCAGATGCACTCTCTCGAGCCTATGATGGTTTAGGATCATCTTGTGATGATGATGATTTCCCCGATGCAGCCTTGTTATCCCTTGACACAATCCCTAGTGAATACATAGATATTTGGAATTATCTGAATGAATTCAAGTTTCCTAATGGTGCCAATGCAAAGATTAAGAGAAAGATTACTCAAGCCAGTCGTCCATATTCTATTCTGCATGGAGTATTATTTCGAATAGGACCTAATAGATAGTACAAGAGGGCAGTTGGACGTGATCAAGGGAAGGAACTGCTAGAAGAATTCCACAATGGTACATGTGGAGGGCACTTCTCTGGACAACTTACAGCAAGAAGGATCTTTGATGCAGGTTATCACTGACCCACTCTTTTTAAAGATTGTTATAATTATTGTAAGACATGTGATATTTGTCAAACACATGGTAACTGTAAGACTTCATCAGCTCCATTATGCCCTATTCTTCCACTTGGTCCCTTTGAAAAGTGGGGAATAGACATTGTAGGTCTACTTCCAACTACTTCACGCAAAAATAAGTATATTGTAGTTGCCACAGATTATTTAACCAAGTGGGTTGAAGCTAGGCCATTGAAAACAACTTCCATGTATGAAGTGGCAAGGTTCATATATGAACGCATTGTCACCAGATTTGGTTGTCCATTAGAAATTATAACAGATCAAGGAAGCCACTTTATTAATGAGGTGGTAGAAGCCCTACTCAATAAGTTTTCTATTAAGCAGAGGAAGGCAACGACATACAAGCCAAGCACAAATGGACAGGTGGAACGAACAAATTTTGTGTTGTGTCAAATTCTAGCAAAAGATGCAGCCTTGTAGGTACATAAATGGGACAAAAGAATTCATGTAACATTGTGGGCATATAGGGAAACATCAAAGTCAGCAACAAGATACTCCCCATTTCAGTTGGCTTATGGCATTGATCCAGTTCTTCCTATTGAGTTTGATATTCCCACGGTCAGAGTAATGGAAAATGAAAGAATGGATGAAAGTGATTCAGTAAAAGAAAGGTTGGTACATCTTCATTTGCTAGAGTAAATGAGGGAAATAACTAAGGATACAAGCTATAAGAAGAAAATGAAGCAGAAGGAATACTTTGATCAAAAGATCCGGTGGTCTCCATTTCATGTGAATGACTTGGTTCTAGTATATGATTCCAGATACAAAAAAAAAGACAGAGAAAATTTCTTCTAAAATGGATGGGGCCCTACAAAAGAGCAGCTGTGCATAAAAATGGTACGTATTGAATCGAGGAATTGGATGGCACTCCCATTACGAAATGGGTCAACCACGACAAGTTGAAGATTTTCTAAGCACCAGAATAGTCTACTCCGAGGATGGAGTAGAAGCTAGGAAGGGGGAAGATGTCGACACTAAAATTTTCCTCCATAATTTCTATTTCATTAATGTATGTATTAGGAATAGGATGTTGTTAAGTATAATTAGTAGTAGCATCTGATAAAAGATAACGGCACCGTCAGTACGATGCCACCAATAATGTGGAGTACGGTAACAGTCAAAGTACAATAGGATTGTTGTAAAAAGTAAATATTTGTCGTAAGTGGTCCAGTAATGTTAAAATGTCAAAGTTTGGGTAATTAGAGAAGTAGGGTCTACATGATTAGGAATTGGAAATATTATATTGGTAATAAGGACAAGGAGTGAGGTCATAAATATTTTGTGTATTTTATTTGTAAAAAGTTTAAAAATGTGGAACCCATGTAAAATGATAAGGTTTATCTTATCTTAAAAGATAAGCTTACATGTACAGATAAGAGTTAAGGTATGGAATATGATTCGTCAGAGTGGATTTCTTATCCTATCTTAGAGATAAGATGGATAAGCCTGGAAGTTCTATAAATAGAGAGGCCACCCCCCTCATTTAGCATAGAAGGAAGTAGTGAGAAATATTGTAGGAAGTGTGCGAAGGAAGCCATCAGTTTAAAGGTGTGTTGAAGAAGCCATTAAGAGGTGTAATTGTAAAGTTTCTCCCATAGTCTTAGTGAAAGGCAAGTGAAGTCAATAACACTTTAAGTACCTCATGGGTGAGATTGTAACAATTTCATGTTAATATTATAATTTACTTTGATATTTCAGATTTGTCATCATCCTGTCTTATCATAGTCGTTGGTATTCTTGTGTTATGTTTGTTGTTTTGTTTCCAGATTACATCCACCAAACTAAAGGTTGTGCATTAGTAAATAATCATAACACGAGGAGTTCCTGGTGAAGAATTATCATAGTGCCAGATTGGTGATGACACTCCCTCAAAGGATAGCTATAAAATGCTCACAACTCTATATATAGTCTCTCCAAAAAGAGGATTATTTTTCTCAAAAATAAAAATTCAGAAGATTCCCGCATCGATCAGCTTCATGAAGACCTCAAGGAGACATATATTCATTCTATATAGACTTCCCGCATCGATCAGTCTATCTAAAAGTCAAAAAACAAAAAAAAAAGAAGAAAAAAAGAAAAAAACAAGCTTTTTCGTCATGGACTTGCCTATTGTGAGCTTGGCTCTATTGTCTAAGGCATTCCTTTTTTTCCATTTTATGACCCAATTACCTTCACTTCCTTATCCATTGTCTCTTCACCTCATACTGCCTCAAGGGACCTACTGAACCTATGACATTTGGTGATTATGTGACTATTCCTCACCTTTAGAGTAATCAATCATGCAATTTCTTTAGTGTCTTACGTTCACTCACCTAGCTGTAGATGTGTTTCCTACATTTTGATCCTTTCCAATCAGTGTCTTTCTTGCCCCCTCTTATCTTTTCTCTTCTTCATTACCTTTTTGATCTTCCTATATAGGACTAGACCCTTGACACTTGTCTTTTGGGGTTTTTCTTCCCACACCTCAATCTGCCTAAAATCACCCATACCTATCTACCTATATTCCACCTAACCTAATCAACCTTGACCTAATCATACCCATGGCTTGGTATCAACACTACCTATCAACCTAAAATCACCCATACCTATCTACCTCTATTCCACCTCACCTAATCACCCATTACCTAATCATACCTATGACCTTGAATCCAACCTACCTATCAACCTCACTACCTATTCTTCTATCTTCTCATATTATTTCCTAGCTTATGGGAGAACTACAACGGTTTGAGGTCCCTTTTGCCGGGACTATGTAGGCAACAATTCCAGGGCATGGGGCCATGGAAGGTTAGCTCGGCCACTCTTTACCCTAACCATTTTCCCTCACTTTTCCCTGATTTCTTGTTCATCTCAAAAACCTTGACATCTAAACCATATACCACATAACTTGTGCCACTTATATTATTTCACATTTTGATAACATAACCAACATTTTCCACATTTTATACCATTGCATACATTTATATTATCATTTATTACCAAAATACAACCTGACTCGATCCATGCCTAATAACCTGACTCAATCCATGCCTAACCAACCTGACTCAATCCATGCCTATAACCTGACTCGATCCCTGCCTAACAACCTGACTCAATCCATGCCTATAACCTGACTTGATCCATGCTTAACAACCTGACTCAATCCATGCCTAACCAACCTAACTTGATCCATGCCTAAATTTACTTGACTCCATCATGCCTAACTCACCTAATTTCCATCCATATCAAACCAACACACCCATATCTCATCTAATACAAAGTAACAAATCCATATCTCATCCAAAACAAGCCATAAAACAATATCTTAGAAACACATCACCAAATACTATGCCTCTCCTTATATATACATGTGTGTATCAATACAATGTACACTCATATCACATAAATGTGTATCTCCAAAATAATCATCATCATCTCGCAAGCCGCTATCCAATACGAAGATGTCTTCAGCATGCAGGCCGATATCATGTACAACACAATAATAAATACAAATTCTCTTCGCCACGCAATTTGGTCTCATATATAATACATACAAAAATGACTCGACACGCAGGCTGGTCCATAGCTGGTCACTATTTCTCTCTCGATCCCTCTGTTGCACGTGTTCGGGGCCCGACACCTACCTCACCTCCTGCTCAAGGCCCCTCCCCTGGGGCTAGCCTTTACACACTAGTGACCTCACCATGACCCTATCCCTGGGCTCGCTGGCCCCTTGTACTCTCCACACTATGAGTACGGGATATGGTCCTCTCACTCGAGCCCTGATGTGCTCTATACTTGGCATAGGAGGGCACATCTAGCCTGGTAGCTAACAAATGATCCTAGTAATAACGTGCCTCTCCTAGGGCATCTTGAAACCTGGCTATGGGCACTGAATATGGAGGTGACATGAGTCCCACTACTTGCGTGGGTACCTATATAATGGGACCTTGTCCCTGAACTGGCACTGAGCCCTGTGCTAGTACCAGAGCTTGATTCAGCCCTGGAGTCTGTGCTTGTGCTTGTATCTAGGCATGCAGGGTAGTAATTTTTGCCTGTGCTACTGTTAGTTGGCCCTGCAGACCTATCACCTGCCCCTGTGTTGTCCAACTAGCCCTGTAAATCCTGCACCTATACCTATAGAGTAGCCATCTCTCCTCAATCTCCACCTACCTCCTCTCCATATCCATCTCCCCCTATCTCTGCCTACGCAGGTACCTGTCCCTACCATGCCTAAGCCTATAGCTTAGCTATATGGGCATGTAAGATGGCAACATGTGCCTCTGAACCTGTAACCTACCCCTGCATGATCCCCAACTGTGTCACCAATGTAGCCACCTGACCATGTAGGGCGTCTCTCTAAACTATGATGGTGGCTGAGTCTGGCTACCTTGGCCTCAGTGGTATGGCTCTCAACTGTGCCACCCACCACTGCCTGTACCCATCTACAACCCCAACATCATCAATCTGTACATCTACTGGCTGCTCCTCCTGCTCAGTTGACACTGTGGGTCGTGGTGGAGACATAGGTCTCTCCACATCATGTCTTTGATACTAAGGAAATAGAGGCGGTACACCCTAGAGCAATCCAAACTGGCATGTAACCCACTCTACGGGTATCCGCTCATGCTCTCCTACTCTCCTCCCCTCTATCCATAGATGTATATGTAGCCCAGCTAGCTTTGTGTCCATCTGTCTGTATGAGGGGAAGCCCACATATGGCCTCTAAATGATTTCCACTCCAAACAACCCCTCTAACAACCTCCTGTGGTATGCTACATCATGCGTAGCTCTGGCACCTCGAGCCTCTCCCATGGTTGGTACCCACCACCTGTATCCCACTCTCAAAACTCTCCATGGGAATGCATCTGCCCGGGGCATCCCCACTAGTCAAACACAAAAAATGTGCTTGGACACCCAGCAATGCAATAGTACGACACAACAAATGCTGAACCTCCGTAGTCACCCATAGGCCCATAGCTCTCTATACACCTATGTCAGTAATACAGGTGCCCATGCAAACTGTGTCCACTGTATCATCATATCATGGAGGACTCCCATCAGTGACCTCAGGAATCACCCTCCCTCTTCATTGGGCAGTGAAAAGTAGCACACTACCTCCATCATGAGTACCACTAACCTCATCTCCTCTAGATGAGCTCTATATATCACTCCATAGCTCAGGCTAGCACTATGGAACGTCAAATCTGCTACACCCTCACCAAAAATGGGTGCTAGTAACTCCTCAGATGCCTCTGAAGAGATGGAAGAAACCTAGGCCCCCAATATGGGTAACCGCAGGATCTTGTAGACGTCCTCTAGGGTGATCGTCATCTCACCTGTTGGCAAATGAAAGGTGTTAGTCATCGAGTCCCATCTATTGATGAGAGCAACCATAAGACTTGCCTCCCAGACTACATGTCAGTAGTGCCTCATGCCTATCAATCCCACCTCTGCCACATGCTGCCACTTCACCTGCGTCGTGATCCCCTGTTCTCTCAATAACAAGGGTGACATCCAGGCCCTCATTTGAATCTCATCTTGGGCCTGCATCCCACAAAAGAAATGTATTAGTCCACCTTCCCAATTTACCTTATTTTTACCCCACATTCTGACCTTATTTCTACCCTATCTATCTACCCTAACCCTTACCCAAAGCTACCCAAACCTATTCACTTGACACTATCTACCCTACCTTCACCTGAAACCACCCTCAACCCTTACCCACCTACCCTAATTTCTCACCCTAAAACCCTTCCCCTCTCACCTAACTCCTTTCCCACCCTACCCTTACTCTCTTCCCTTTTTTTATCCCAATTTACACTTAGGAGTAACTGACCCCAGTTATCCCCTGACTGACCATGGTCTTCCTTTAATTGACACCAGTCATTGTTCTTGTGACGGGTACCGGTCACTCCCCACCGATGTCGGCCACCATTTGACTGACATTGGTCACTGTCGCACCACCCACCCCGCCTTTCCAACCCTACTTTCCCCCTTCCTAGACATTCTACCCACTCAAATCCCTCTTTACACCCTTCATTGTTCCTACATTACCCTTTTTCCCTACCCCCTACCCTTAAATATCACCTTTTCCCTCTTTTTTTCCCATTTTGAAATTCTTCCCCCCCAAACCCCCCATTTTAAAATATTTTCTACATTTTACATTAAATTAACTCAAAAATCAAAACCAAAGCTTCAAATCCTACTTGATCTCACTACCGTTGTCGTGGTGGAACCTTCGGCCTTCGCTCCACTCCTCTTGAACCCTCTCTGGCCTTTGCCATCCTCAACTGACCTCCTACTTTATCCACCAATCACCTCGCTCGATCTGATCTCATGACCCCACCTCTCACCCAATCAATCTCCCCTATGTGGTTTGCCAACCAATATCTCTGCCGTACTCTTTTGACCTCTTCCTCTTTTCTCTCTTTTTGTCCTTTTCTTCTTCTTAACAATGCACAAATGAATTTTGAAATGTGGGTTTTCCACTTTTTATACCCTACCTGACTCAACCGACGTCAGTTACCCCTTGGCCGATGCCGGTCTTCTGCCCTAGTCAACTACCCTTGGTTCTTCCCCACCATCCTCGGTTCAGCCCGACCACTGTCGGTTACCCCGCCTACTCATTTCCCTTACATTGACCTCATTCTCCTTACCTCCTTTTTGTTTTTCCTCCCCTACACCTACCTGGACCACTTTACCTTCTTCTCTGGCCCTCCACCTTCTTTAACCTCACCTCGTTAGCTGATTGGTGTCTCCTTATTTTACCCCTACCATGGCCTTACCCATGTTGTGACCTATCTACCTGGACCCGAAAAACCTGTTGGTAACCTATGACCTCATGTGCTCATTATACCTTGCGACACTGTTACCTATGTTGTTTGACCTAATGACCTTACCTTGCCTATTGCCGTGACCATTGATCCTGACCCTACATTTGGTGTATTAGAACATACCTAAACATTCCTACACCTAACCTACATTGTGTTTCCCGACCATATCCTATACCTTGGATAACAGAATCACTTCAACCTTGTCTAGATAAACCTATTGACCTTAGACGATGTAGAGATTGCAAGCTCTTCAACCTGGTACTGTGTCGCAGTTTATACGTGTGCATGCATTCAACTACCACTACCTTTGACCTTGGCCCATTTACCTGTCTACCTATATGCATGATTTCCCTTTTACTCCTTTCCCCATTTTTTCACTATTCTTCTTCACGTTCACTTTTATCAAACCACTCGCCAATGTGTTCTGCCACCTCATAAGTTCCTGGTTTGAGGGGGGATCACCCTCATTCCCACTTGGGGCAACCACAGTCTATTCTTTTTCACGTCGCTTACCAATACAAGCTACGCAACAAGAAGGGGCAAAATGTAGACACTGAAATCATGTCGTAATCACCTTGGTCCCCTACTGCGGCCCTATAATCATTTCCTCATCCTCAACACTTTGTCACCTACTTCCTACGCCCCACACATTTTTAATTTAATTACTTTAAGTAAATTAATGCCATTTTTCTCCATACATATTAATTTAATTAATTTAATTAAGTTAATGACCTTTTACCCACACACACATTCATTTAATTATTCACATTAAATTAATTCACCGCCCCACACACCTATTTAATATAATGGCCTTTATTAAATACACTTCACCTAACCACCCCCATCATTTGACCCATTAACCTAAACCCTAAACCAATGGCTTGAATAAAACCAAACATTAGACCCATTCCCTTACCTCACATTAAAATCCTCCTAAGGTCGGTTTTCATCCCGAGAAAAAGGAAGAGACCCTTATCAAAGGGTGGAACAACTGCCTAGAATTTTTTTGAATAACCTGAGATATCTCACCCAAACTGACGTCGGTCAACCCTAAACCGACACTGGTTCACCCTAAACCGATGCCAATTATACCACAATGGACTAAACAGCCTATATAGACCCATCTAAACCTTTGTAATCGGGATCGAACCTTGGGCATTGGATTTCCTTATACAAATTCAATATTTTCAGACGCAACAACAAAGAAAGGATTAATCTGTGATCAACCAAGATAACCAGATTCATTGGGACAATAGTGAAGCCTCTTCTCAACACCTTCCAACATAGCTACTCTTCCACTGGGCTTTAGATCAGTGGCTCACCAAAAAGAGTAAATATCTTCCTTCCATCTGTTTCATTTGTTATCATCAGTTGTAGTCCTTGTGGTAAAGGAACCTAGTCTTTTACCCTCTATCCATTCCATCTTCCCAGATACAACCACCTTCTATAATAAATCATCTTAATACCTTTCCCCATTATCTATCCGACCTCTTTAGTAATTTCAGACCTTCGCAATATATTTACACCCCCTCTGTGATCAATCCCTACCTTATACTAACTCCACATTTACCCCAAAACTCCAAAAACCTAGACTGTGTGATTCCACCAGCCCTGACTTAACCGTCATCAGTTCATTTCTAACTGTCACTTGTCATAATCAAACCATCATCGGTTACATCAAAACCATCATTGGTCTCTGTGTCCCTTGATCTTTGACAGAACAACAACATGTTTCTGACCTATACCTACCTGACGCCTATTTGACCTTCAGATCTGTATCTAACCTAATTTGTTACCTCAGATTCACCTATAACCAACCTACTTGACCTCTAGATCTCCTTCTATCCTAGCCTATTAGATTAGATCTAGCCTATTACGTTTTGTATAAGATGCCTAAATCATATTAAACTATAGTAGGACAATCTTTACTTTATTTTCAGCATTGAATTGTTTTAAACAGTGGACTGATAGCTATCTAGGAAGTATCACACTTCCAGGATCTAGCACATGCTAGGCAGTCCACTGCATATATCATTTAACTCTCTTTTGTGGTCTTGTTTTGGTTCGTATACATGTATTTCCTCCTAGCCAAAAGGAAGGTCTCACAATCACTTCGATCTAGGATTTAGATACGTGCACATACAACCTTCAACCATCGTAAACCAGGTATTCCTCTTACCACCTTTTACCTTATCTGTTTCATCAAGTATTTCTCAGAAAACTAAGAAATCAGGTGAAACACTAACAAAGCAAAAAGAATGCCCATGCAGCACATGCAGAAGTTGTCCTACAATTGGTGATCACCTGCAGTCTTAAACCTCTTACCAGCACTTCCATTCCTCACTCACAGGTGTCCAAGACCAGAATCCAAGTAAGTAAAATGTTATACTTCTCTGGTTCATTTCATTTCGTTATTATATTATCACATATTGTTTACCTAGCCACCCATTGATCTCCTTCAACACTCCCCCTCCATATACCCATTAAAACCTCACCAAATCCCTCCCAAACCACCTAATACTTCATTCTGACCATCCAAAATCCTTTGTGCAATCATAAAGGAGACCCAAAACCCATTCTGTTACATTCCCAGTCTTCCACAGTAATCGGCACTGGTTACACCCAACTGTCGTCGGTCACCCTTAACCGGTATCGGTTTCTGTATTTGGCCATACAACCCAGAACAATGACCTATGCACCTAATTCTACATCACCCTAATTCACTTGTGATCTGTCTGAGACCTCTGTCAAACTTGCAAAGACCCAGAACCAGTTGCTTGACCTTTGGATCTTATTTTAACCTAGCCTGTTAGGTTAGATCTTTCTTATTGTGTTTTAAGTGAGATACCTAAATCATTTCAAACTATAATATGATTTATTTCATTTACCACATTAAATTGTTTAAAATAGGGGACTGACAGTCGTCTAAGAAGTATCACACTTATCAGATCTAGCAAACACTAGGAAGTTCACTGCATATATTGTTTAACTCTTTTTGGTGGTCTTGCTTTCCATTACAGGTAGTTCCTCCTAGCCAAAAGGAAGCTCTCACAATCAGCTGTGGATTCAAAAGTCATACGCATGTAATAACCATCAACCAACATTTGAACATGTATTCATTCTATGCCCGTTACCCTATCTATTTCGTCAATACTCTAAAGAAATGTCTAAGAATCAGGTGAAACAATATCCCCAATGAAAAGTGGTCTAGTGGGAATAAGGGAGAAGGATTTTTGAATAATCCTAACTTGGGATATGTGAATGATCCTTAAAAAATCATCCGCGTGAGTGTAAATGAAGAATTTTATGGATGGGAGTCGATAGATACCAAGGGTGTGAATATGCACACTAGAAAGTATATTTAATGGAGTATGCAAATGCACATAGACAAACCTGAATTTGACGTAAAAGTCAAAACTTGCATCAAGTGTAGAATGAAGAAGATGCCACAAGAAGCACACATGAAAATAAAGCCTTCTGAGTATTAAGATGAACAATAAAATAATGCCTTGACAAAGATGGTTGTAGAGGTGGCATTAAGGTACTTGGAAAAAGTGGCCATGCTTAGGATTTTTCTTGAGATAATCTGAATAAGGTAAAACAAATCAAGAAACTGAGTGTGGTGCACAAAAGGGTTGAGAAAAGGAAGAAGATTTTGGACTTTGTTGCCGAGATTGGGGGTGAAATTTTAGAGGCACAAATATAATTTGATGAGCACACATAGAATACCTACCCCTCATATTTTCACTTTCTACAAGATCGAATCCATCTCCTTCTCAAGGAAATACTGGCTAAACAAGGGAAGATTGAGGATTAAGTGAAGGCTGAGAAAGAAAATAATAAAAATATCATAACGAACCAAATTACAGAATATGATTCCATACTACACTATTTGAAGGATGAATTAAAGAAGGTAGGATGGGCACTGAGAAGTTATGAGGATATTATATAGATCCTTAAGGTATTTATGGTGCAGGAAGAGAACAAAGTCATAGCAGCCAAAAAGGACGAGTCTCTGAGAAAATAAGAAAAGATGGTCGTAGTTGCGAAGAAGCATGACACACTAAAGGCTACAAGGAAAGCGCATAAGGAAAGAATGAAGGATTTTTATTCCTTGATAGCGTGAAGGATATATTATATGGAAGGAATGATCTTAGGCTCGACTGGAGTCATAAGAGAGATTAAAGATAAAGGGGAAGATATGTCCTTACATAAAATGGGGAAAGTACTCTGCAACGTCCCGAATAAGGTCAAGAGGTGGCTAGGAGAGTTGAATGAGCTAGAGGCCAATATAAATCAGGAGTACCTAAGCTCTTAATACTATAAGAGGAGAAATACATTGATGCACATTGAAATATGTTCCATTCTTTATATTTTGATCTTGCATATTCATTCCTTATTCATTTTACATGGAGAGATAAGTTGAGAAACCTCATTACCAAGGTTGGTAATGTAAGTAGTGTGGGGTAATAATGGGTTGGAAAATTTGACTAAGATTTAGAAGAGCGTGTGGAGCATTGGGGCATGCAAGTATGGTATGTGAACACGTAAAAGGTCCAGAGAAGTGGCACACTGAAGGATCGCACCCAAGAAGGATAAGTAGCTGATTTTTCATGTCACAGGCTGAAAATAGGAAAAGTGGTTGGAGTGTGGCCCAAGTAAAGATAAAAGCAAGAAGAATTTGTGGCTAAGAAATAGATATTTTGGTACTTAAATGGAGATCAAAGGTAATGCATGGATCAATCTAATAATAAGATTAAAAGTAGAGTTTATTTATAGATTAATCTATTATTATGATTGATAGAAAAGCATGCACTGCTTTGTAGATGTACACATGGCTATTTTGAGCATTCACTCTATTTTGAGAATGCATGGTGGTGAAGGGAAATTCCCCAAACCTATAAATATCTAACATACTCCATTTTATTTGACATGATTGATATGATAAAGTTATGTTTCTCTGGTATATTGGCACATATGACTCTGTGGTGACTATTACTATGCATTCAGATCCTGTGATGTAATGCTTTGTTATGAATGGATAATTTTGGATGGATTATGGTAATTGATGTATCTATATATGGTGTTCAAATGGTGTAATTGATCTTAGTATTGATTTGATCTATTATGTTTCCTTACTACACATGTTTCCAATTGAATGCATGCAATGAGTTGTTATGGTTGAATATGGATCTGCATAATTATTTTTCTGGTTAATTATGCTAACATCTTGTCAAACCAATATAAAGGAGGGACCTAGTAGCTTCATGCGCTTGGGTGAGTGTTCAGATATGTCTAAATGAGGTGCCAGCGTGCCTAGGAAATTAGTAGAAATAAAATACTACAAATAAATGAACTAAAGAGGTTTTCCAATCAAGTGTCAAGGGGGATCATCATGAGTAGTTCTCATGTCCATCTTGAGATCACATTGGGAGGTCTCGAAGTAGTGTTTTTGAACACTCATTTTGTAGTCCAACATGTTTGTGCATCATGTAAAAGGAGTTAGCTTGTGATCATCATTGGCAAGGTAAAATTGTCCAAAGTCAAATATGTTGGAGTTTCACATCAATGTAGAAGTGTTGTAGTGGTCATCTAAATCTAATATTTTCATTTTCAAATTATTCAGGGCAAGTCTTCAACAATGGTGGAGGTATCTTCATTCTTGGGAATCTCTCTCCTTTCTCCTGTCTTTTTGACCCATTTTATAATTATTCATTATGAGTAATCACAGTGTTCGTCCTATTCATTAGTATGACTATAGTTCAAAATGTAATAAGTCACCCTTAACTAATAAAAAGTGACTTAATTTTCCTTACTAGGAATGTCAAAAGTCCTGAGTGGAAAGGAAAAATGAAAGGTCATGTGAGAGGTAGGTGAAGATCCTTCTCATAGTCTATATAATGTAATGACACCCTCATTCTTAAGTATGGTTGTCAATTTTGTGCACTTAAGAGAGAGAGATCTATTTAAGAAAGGCAAAAGAGATAACATTCTTCCATTCCCCCTATCTATTTTCCTCTATCTTCTAACATTGTAGAACTTGTGAAGATGTTAATAAATAATTTATTTCTTCTTTTCACAATGCATGAATATGTGCAACTTTGTGTGCATGGTTTCATCTCATTGTTAATATTCTAAACATGTTTGTTTATTTCCTATAAATTGTCAATGTGAAAATTCTGATTAACGTTGGAAAGAATTTAATTTTCTACTTACAGAGTTAATTTTCCCTACCTAACTTATCGATCCATTTCACCCATCTTTCAAAAACTTCCTCCCTTATAATTCATTACAATCATTTTCTGCGGGTACAATGGAGTGTTCCTGTTAGATCCTTGGCCTCTTGGCAAAACAAAATTTCCTTATTGTTCGTTTATAGTAAAGTGGAGCTACACCACACAAATGAAGGGACCTAGAGTCCCATAATGTTGGCAAGATACCCAATAATTTGTATACCCAAAAATGTTTCCTTCTAACATGCAATGAGATTAGTCTCATACCACCATCCTGGTCAATGGTAAATAAACTAAAATCCTTCCCACTAGAAAAATTAAGTATACTATGTAAAAACTAGATGACCCAATGGTGGACATCCCGTGTAAAAATTCTAAATCTTGCATTTTTTTCATTACTTTAGAGGATGATCTTGAGATGCCCATGTTGGTGGAAGAATGTCCAAGCATCACAAATCTGATAAAAGAAAATCATAATGATTTGATGAAATCAGAGTTTGAGAGTGTGTACTTTCTACGGGATGAGAGCATAAATGAAGTTTCTCCACTAGATATTGATGATGGTGATGAGATCCTTAACTTTCAGTAAATAAATATTGAATTAAAGAGAAACAATGAATTCTCAACTTTGGTGATCAAGAATGGAAAAAAAATAATGACAACAGTTCAGCTCCACCATTTTTCTCATTCCCTTTTCATGAGGATGGAAACATTCTCAATGAAAAATATAGAAAGGAAATGTTTCTTTATCCTATGGCTGATTTTGTTCAAAATAGAAAAATTCTCAATAGAATTCAACATTTCAGTGCTCACTCTGCCCAAGAGAAGGATGCTCGTAGTAAAAAAATGGATGACAATGCCCAAATGGATGAGGTGAAGAAGATGAAAGTTTTCATCTCGCATGCCCAATGTTGAGCTCATTCTCTTTCCAAGAATATGATACAATACACATGCCACATTGTACATGGAAACATATTGTGAAATATCTAGAGTCTGATAAAGATGGTTTCTTGGCCCAATTTCAAGAAATCAAGAAAATTAAGAGGCTTGTGACAATAATGAGGTTTGTGAAACATCTTCCAAGAATCAATTCATAAAGACAATGATCATGAAGTAGATGACAGATGAAGAGGAAATTTCCACCAAATTGCAGAGGTCATGGTATGCAAATGATGAAGCAAGTCTAATTGAGGTTCATATTCACAATAAAAATAGAAAGTACATAAGTGAGACAAGCTTGGGAATCAATGAAAAGATGAAAAGTACATATAAAAGCAACAAAGACAATGAAACGAGTAAGTCGATCATTAACTGACCTAGAAATCATGTTATATTTCTCAAGAATTTGAGGAGAGGTTCATACTTTAGTGAACCTCTTAATGGATTTACAGAAAAAATGGATTTTGGTGATACCTATTTACAGGTAAGCACTCAGTTCAAAGATGTGCTTCAAAAAGAGAGGGCTATCCCTCGTATGTACATAGGTGATTTTGTAAGTTTTGTTATGTGTTTCCTATTTCTCTGTATGTTTCCCTTATGTTGTGTTTTATCGTCTTGTGTTTCAATTTTTTATTGCATGTTTGTTTCTTATCATGTGTGTGTAATATATTGAGATTATGGAGTTCTTGATTATCATATCTTCATTGCACTCAATCTAGAATAATTCCCCAGGCTAGAGCCAATTGTTGTCATGTAAATGTGTAACATGAAAATTCAAATTTAACAACATGACAACCAGACCCAAATTGAAAGTTTTGTTCCCAAGTCTTCTCGAAACCCCCTGGTCAATTTTTTAGTTGTGCCATGTCCATTTTGAATTTATAGGTACTTCCAAGATGATGAACAAGAAAGCACATGTCTTTTAAATGATGGGAAAAGATCAACAAATTCATCTAGTGAAGTGTTCTCAACTGCTAGTTTCTTAATGGGCTTATAAAGGCTAATTATTTCCATTCCAAGGATGGTGCTCATCTCCCATGACTGAATGAAAGGAAAAAATCATCCAAATGTGTTACTGAAGAGATATGAAGGTTTTGGAAATGATTTTTTAAGGTTTAGGGAAGTTTTAGGGGTTTGAGAATATGAACAATGAGAGTGGGTTTTTGAGGTGTAAGGAATACGTAGTTAAAACTAGTTACTGAGCTTCAACAAAGGATATCATGAGATTTGTAAGGAGTTATGGGTCAAAAAATATATCATCAGAAATTTGATTCAATTCTCTACATGATTGAAATTTCACATTTTGTACAAGACACGAACTTCTCAAAGAAACTTAGTTTTAGCAGACTCACATTATGGTATCGAATGAAAACATAGATTTTTTTGAGGAGGAAGAATAAAGTATTTAAAACCATCCTGTTGAGATTAAAATGATCTTAGGAGTCAAAATTATTTAAAATTTTGTGTGAAAATACCTCTGGGAAAAGTGATTTCAATATTTTGGGAGTTAGTCATTTTCTTAGTTGGGTGGTGCATTTTGGTGTCATGAATGTCCCAAATGTCTCGACTATCCTGAATGTTCCAGCTATCCTAAGGATAATGATGATAGTTGAGACATTCAGGACAAGAAAATACACCCCCTCAGCTCTTGCTCTTAGTCCCTCATGTGACCTTCCCTCTTCCCGATGGTGTGCTAAGTTGATTTACATTTGAAATGGATAAGTTGCATCATCTAACCTCGGGTGAATTTTAATGTCCTAATTATCCCTGGGATAGTGGGGACAAGAAAATACACCCCCCTCTTTAGGTTATTTTTTGAATTCTTGGAGGTTTTGGAGTAGTTGGAATGTAAAGCTAAATGTGGGACTTTATATTTTGTGAACAATTATGGATTCAATCAAATAATCATTGGAAATCTTGTAGAACCCTCCACATGATGGAAGATTCAAAATTTTTACAAGACTAAAGTATCGCTCAAGGAAGCTCAATTTGTGCATACACAACATTTCATCCTTAGATAAAAAGAGCCATTTTAGGGAGTTTCAAATAGAATTGAAGGATTATACCCCTTCCATTATTCATGGAATGATGTTTGGAGTCAAAATCATATACAAATTCAGCAAAAAAACCATCTGGAGCTCTGTAAAATGTATTCTCAAGTTTCCCATAATTAGTCATTTTTTAGTTAGACAAGTGCCAAGATTTATCATCCAAACTATCTTAATTGTCCTTGGGATAGTGGGGATAGTGGGGACAAGAAAATGTGCCCCCCCACTCCTTAGCATATTTTTTGAAGTCTTGGAGGTTTTGGAGCACTTGGAATGTAAAGATAAATCTAGGACCTGATCTTCCACAAATGATTCCAAGATCTTCGTAAGGGGTTAGGAGTTAATAAAATACTCATTTTAAATATTTTATAATCATCCACATGATGGAAGATTTAAATATTTCACAAGACTCAAGTATATATCAGGCTATCTCAATTTGTGAAGATACACCCTATCATCCTGAGATGAAAGGAGTCATTTTAGGGATTTTAGTCAAAATTAAATAATTAAACTCCTCCCATTATTCTTAGAATTATTTTTTGAGTCAAAATAATATAGAACTTCAGCAAAAAAGACCATTTGGAGCTCTGGGAAATGTGTTCTCAGGTTTACCATACTCATTTTTTTAGTTGGATAGGTGGCGCGATTTACTATCCCAATTATCCTAAATATCCTTGGGATATTGGGGACAATTGGGACAATAAAATTGACACCACCCTTGTCCCCTTCTAAAGTTCATCATGTGATCTAGTTTCGGCACCTAGGAGCTAACAACTTGTTTTCCTTCTCCTCCTCCTCAAGCAAACAAACCCTGCCACTTATTAAGCTGAGGTGAGGGCACATTTTATTACACCCTATTTCCCTATCCCTAAGGGGACATGAAATTTACTCTAATACATGAAGTGAAAACCCTAGTTTTAACCCACCATGCATTCTCTCACCCGCGGTCAAATTGTAGTTAATTGGGAAGGCAACAAGGTCATGAAAACTCATTTTTGACTAGCTGTTTGGAAATCTCCATTCACCCTCCATCGCTGCACCTGAAAAATCTTCAATTCTTCATTAATTTATACCATGATGAATTAGGGAAAGGACAGTGAGGCCCCTCTTCACTTCTTAGGGATCTAACAAGTAAAATATCATAAAAAGAGAAGGAAACGATCCTTGAAAAATCTAGTTTCACGTGAACTAGTTTTCTTTCCATGAAGTCCCTTTTTTTTAGAGATACGGTGGACTGTATTTTCCATCAACTTTATATCCTCCTCAAATAAATTTTCAAATTTCTAAATATCCAATAGGTGAAATCATCTCAAAATTGGAGGAAAGGATCTTCAAAGAATCTAGTTTCATTTAAACTAGTTTTTGCATGATAAAGTTGCTAATTTTTTAAGATATGGAGGAATATGTTTTTCTTATTATTCTACCCTATTTAATGAAAAATCTATTTTACCACTTGTTCAGATGAATAAATTATCAAAAATTGGAACAAGAAATCTTGAAATAAAACCCAAAATTTCAAGACCTTTTTCATTGCAATCCCACACCTGCAGTGTAATTGCTACAAAAAAACATGTTCCATGGTGGGGCATGCCTAAAAATAGTAAGGGATTATATAAGGTGATTTCTCGACATTCGTGATCCTCTAGAAATGCAAAATACATCAAGGAATGAAAACAAGACAAAATTACCAAAATAGTAGTCCTGGCTAAGACCTACTAAAAATAGAAAGTCTTAAGTTTTTGTGAAAAAAGTTCTAACTGGCCTTGTTTTCACTCATATTGCTGCTTTATGATGTCCTAAATGACTTGTAATATGATTTCATAGCTCAAATAAGGAAACTCATTCTTCATTAGGATCCCAAAGCATCATTTCAATCTTTAGTGTGCCTTGGAGCATGGAGAAGCATAACAAAGGAAAGTCTAGATCACTCAGAAAAATGAAAAGATTCGAAGGGTGTCAAGGAATCCATTGATTCATCAGAATAGGTCATCATAACTCATTGATCAAGTTGGATCCATCACCATCTCTCAGTGTGTTGGTTGAATTAAGCTCAGCGAGAAGAGTAAGTTGAGCTGGGTGGATTAAAGTGAGTTGGTTGAGTTAAGATTGGTGAGCTAGGAGAGTTAGATGAGTTGGTTAAGTCAAGCGATCAAGGAAATAGTTCATCTTTCTTCCTTTAGGATCGTGCCACAAGATATTTTTCAACAATATTTATCAACATTATTTTGGTGGTTTGAGGTGTTAAAAAATCTTGTAGAAGGAGAAGATGGTGATCATCATGCTTCTGATAGGCTAAAATAGCTTCTTGAATGGACCAGTCCATCCCTTCCCTTCTCCTCTTCTCTCACTTTCTTCTAATCCTTCGTTATAGAAAATCATTGTATTTTATCATATTTACTTAAGTGAAAATATTTTTAATTGTAAAATTATTCTCTCAAAATTATAAGAGAGATACTTAATTTTTCTCTTGTAGGGGAAATTGAAAGGTCATAAGTAGAATAGGAACATGAAGAATCATGTGGGGGAGATGAAAGGTTAAATTACAAGGCTATACATTGGGATGGATTCTATATTCCAAAGGATCCTAGATTTTTATCATTTCTAATTTGTAGCAGTTGTGAATTGTTGTTTTGATGTTGAAATTTGTATCACCAACACAAGGAATAAAAGATACATTCTTCCATTTCCTTGTTCATGTTCATATACTCTCTCTTTTATGTAACGTTGTAAGTATGGTGATCAAGAAGGAAGTTTGTGTCATTGATGAATGAATTTAAAGAGTTGTGTGTCTAGATTTGTTAGTCTCACTAGGTGCTTCATTATTTCTTTCCTCCAATTGAATGTTAAATTACTCTAGTTATTGGGTGTGAACTATGCACTTATCTAATCACAATGATAACCTCTTCTCTCCTAATTCATCTCCTTTATGGTGAATATCAAAAGCATTGAGAGGGGGGGTGAATCAATGCATAAACAATTTGTTTTAGGATAATTCAAACTTAAAACAATACTCTTAAATGAATTCAGAAATCACACCATGAAGACTAATTGAGAATCATGCAAGAAGACACATGATCAAGACATAAGAACTATTGTGGGAAACCCAAGGAGGGAGAAAACCCACTTGAAATCAGGTCTTATATTTGAAACACCTATTCCCAAGCATACATTGATTTGTAACTGATTAAGCACCCACTTAATCTTTGAAGCACCAACTTAAACAATACAATAGAAAAACTACTTGATAAAATCCAAACACCTAATTAGATAAAATTTTCAAGAAACAACCTATAAGAAGAACCTAATCCTATATTCTAAACACTCTCTTAGAGATATACAAAGGAATTATGATCATTTAGCTCCTAGATTACTAGTTTAACAAATTATGATCACTTTTCTTCCTCAATTTGTTCATTCAATTTTCCATCATCATATTCAATATTTTTTTCATATAACTAACTTCTCCCTAGATCTTCTTCATGAACTCATGTAGCCTCCAAATCTGTCCTCACTATCATATTATGTCTTTTTCACAAGAGGAATATGCTTCATAGCTTAATTCCTTCAATAACACCTTCTTCTACCTTTTTGCATGAACTAGGCAATTGAATTCATTGTTCTCTTTTTAAACAATACTTCCTGAGTTTATTCTATGCTTACCCTTACCTTTATTCCTTTTCGCATATATATATTTTTTATTATATGATTGTTCACTAGTTCATCTTATTTCACCTTGAGTCTCTTTGGTTTTAAACACCTTTTTCACTTGACTTACACTTCTACTCACACCATAACATAGTTCCACATACACATATTTCATCTATCTCAAATTTTCACCTTTATTTTTCACCCTTTTACCTTTTGTCTTTCACCTCCATACGTGAGCTCACTTGTGCAGAATGTCATCATCATCAATGAAGAGGGTTTTGTTTCATCTTTATTTCTAACTGTCATGAGAAACACTAATTTCCTTGCAATTTTTTGATTATTTTGATTCAATTATCCTTGTTAGGTGTTAGCTTGTCTTTCTTTAGTTTCTGTTGACCTATGACAACCCTGATAATCTTGTAACAACAATTATAACTTAGTTCATTTACCTTTCTTGGGTGATCAAGGTGCATATAAATAGTTTTTTAATATCATGACAAGTGTTGTCTCTATGTAATGAGGTTACAATTACCTCTGATATGCTCTGCCTTCATCTCAAGATGTCGAAGATGTTTATAACATGTGTATGTTTTGGTGAAGTTTTCTATAGATTCTGATAGGTCTTACTTTGATCCTCTGTCAGGCTAGGTTTTCCATGTACTCATTATCACGACAATAAATATTCTTATTCAAACTTAACATCCTTTTTGTAAGTTTTCTTGGGTGTTCCTTTTAGGTTTTAGCATTTTACCCACAAGAAAAACCTTCATTTTCTCAGTTTCCAGGTCTCCTCTATTGTAACCAAAAAACTAGTAAGAAAAAAATGCTTGGGAGTGGATGAATTGACTTGCCAATTTTAAAATATCTTTGGAAAAATCACGATAGAGGCTTCTTTCAAGTCTTAGGATTTTTGATTGGTTAGTTTGCAGATTAGATAGATTTTCTTCTTCGAAACCCTAGTTCAGGGTTTTACAGACTGTATAGACCTGAGAGAGTTCAATTTTTTTTCTCTTTCATATGAAGATGGTTTTGGAAAATTTGAAATCTAGTAGATCAGTGTATACATGTTTCATCTTTTCTAAGATTCCTTTTTCTTTGGAAATCTCAAAAAACACCTTCAGTCACTTGATTTAGCAATTCACAATAGAAAAGATGGTGACAATGCTTTACATTGACAAAATAGAAGTTGAAATTTGATTTAGACACATGCTATGAGATGTTTGAGAAAACCTATGAAGTGTTGTGTACATTCTTTCAGTTCTCAAGGATCATTCACAAACCAAAAATTCACATTTAAGATCCAAACCATGCTTGCACCATGACCTACATTTCACATTCAGACCAAGGATGAGCTTAATAGGATTCAAAAGTACATTTTCCCTATTTAAAACTTATTGAATATATAAATCAGGGGATAATATGATCACACTTTTATTCCCACATCATTTCCATTATCGACAACATGTTTAGAAACCCACTTCAAGATTTCCCTGCCTCATTCCATGGCTAAAAGATGCACTTTGTTACTCATAGAAAGATTTTGAAGGAAAATGCTAGAATTTGACAAGCATTTAATAGCTCATAAAATTGGGTTCAACATTAATCAACCCTAAAAAATATCAAGAAGTATTAGACACAATATTTGAATCAAGACAAACCATATTTACTTCCATCGATTCAAGTGCATGCTTAGAGGAGAGAAAAACAATCTTAAAAAATGATGAGAAATCCTTCAAAACTCAACCAATTGATAAAACAATTTTTGGACTAGGTTTCTAGGTGAATTTGATACAAAAATTTATTCTATGATTTATTTGAGCATTACTGTATATTGTTTTTTGACACCTAAGAAGTTCAGGTGGTCAAAATGAGGTTTTCTCAAAACTTGGTCTTAGAGAAACTTGAGTATCCTACACAAATGACTTCCTTGGAACCTAAAATTTTACATAGAGCTCAAGGAAACAAACTTAATCCATCTCAAATTATTGGTTTTCCAAGAAAAACCATGAAATTTTTTGTCCCATCTCATTTAGCCACAAATATAGTTCAATGTCTCAATGGTAGTTTTGGGAAGAGCTTGCATTCTGCATCCCAAACATGTTTTATGAACTTACAATCATTTAATTGAGGTTATACACATGTTACCACTATTTTAACCTATTGTATCTTCTTCATTACTTCATTTTTTTAACCCCCATGAAAATTAGGCTTGTGCAATAGAGTCAATTTTTCTAGTTTTGTTGTTTGATCAAATTAATGACCTAAATTTATTGAGTTGAGCCTTATTACACCTTATGAGAATCATTTTTGCCAAGAAGGATTACTATTGTATTAAATTTTCTCATTAGTAAGTGTTATGTGCATTCCACCTTGAAGATATAGAGTGATGGTTTACAGACTCACAATACTCTAGACCTGAAAATAGGCCTACAAGAACCTTAGAAGAATTTAACAGACACGAGAACAAAACAAGCCTGACATAAATACCTGATAAAACCAAAAATAACCGCCCTACATGACTCACATGACTTGTATAACACCTAGAGAGCATCATCAACTTGGCTTAACACCCTGTGACTCTATGAACACAATGACAAGACGCCACACCAGAGCTACCTAATAAGAAATCAATGAAAACATGAGACATGATGGGAAAAAAATTCCCCCTTGTCATTGATGTCAACACTCACACATAGACAATTTTATGACAAGCACACACCTAAAGTAAGGCACTTTCCAATCAACATTTCATGTTCCATTCGATGAAAATATGGACATACTCCCCCTTTGACATCTATGACAAAGATGGGGTAGGCACGAAATTACAAGAAATAACATGAGATATGAAATACCTCTTTAAATTTCTCCCATTGGGCATTAGGCATACAAGATATCACCATAACATCATTTATAATTCATGACCATATAACACTAGACAAATTTGTACTCATATTTGAACCGAACCTTGATTTGTAGTCAACATTGGTTGTGTTAAATAATGCTATGCACATTACAGGAGATGATATTTCTTGAAATTCATCCCTTGAATTTTCCTATTTCTCTTAACTACTGGTAGGATCAAGAATGATCCCCAATTCATCTCTTAGGTTTTGAAAATTTGCATTTGGTAGTGGTTTAGTCATGATGTCATCAATTTCTTCTTTTGTGATTACATTCTCAAGATTGATCTTTTTATCATTGAGTTGCTCTCACAAGAAGTGGAATATGATTGGAATATGTTTGGTTTTTGAATGGAACACTGTATTTTTAAGACACTAATGGCATTAGTGCTATCACAGAGCAAATGAGTTGGGCCATCAAAAGTTACTTTGTAATCCTCCAATGTTTTCCTCATACAGAGAACTTGAGTGCAACACATGACAACTGCTATGTACTCATCTTCACATGTTGACAAAGCCACTGAATATTGTTTCTTGGTCAACCAGGATACAAGATACTTTCCCACAAAGAAGGCATCACCACTTTTACTCTTTCTATCATGAATGTTTCTAGCTCAATCAACATCAGTGTATGCTCTTATGTTGAAGTCCTTACTTCTAGGATACCAAAGACCATATTCTAGTGTTCCCATGAGGTATCTCTGAATTATTTTGACTTCCTTAAGGTGATTTTCTTTTGGATTTTCTTGAAATCTTCTAGCTAGAACCACAACTTGCATAATGTTAGGTCTTGATGCAGTTGAGTAGAGAAAGATTCCTATTATAGATCTATACAAGGTTTTTTCCACTTTTGGCGAGTTGTATTCTTTACTAAACTTTCATCCCACCTCCATTGGTGTGCCTATAGGTCTTCACTCTTCCATTTTGAACCTTTTTAACATCTACTTCATTTATTTATCTTGAGATATGAAGATTCATTGATTTGATTGACTTATTTGAAGGCCTAGATAGAATGAGAGGTCACTTAGCACAGAAATTTCAAACTCTTCTCTCATCACATCAACAAATTCATGATTCATCCTCTCATGGTATCCTCCAAATATGATTTCATCAATATAGAATATAACAATTAGAATCTTCTCTCATTCTTATATTATGTAAATATTACTATCAGCCACTCCCTTTCTAAATCCTTATTTAATAAGATATGCATCTAACTTGTTATACCAGGTTCTAGGGGCTTATTTGAGTCCATATAAATCTTTTCTCAGTTTTCAAACATAATACTTGTCTTCATTTAGAGAGAATCCTTCATGTTGTTCAATATATACCTCCTCATTTAAGTTTCAATTTATAAAAGTAGAGTTGACATCCATTTGAAAAATTCTAATTTTCTTGTGAGCAACATATGCCAAGAACAATCTAATTGCTTCCATCCTTGCCACTAGTGCAAATGTTTCATCAAAGTCAATTCCTTCCATTTGTGCATATCCCTTACATATAAGTCTTACCTTGTTTCTTGTAGCTTCACTTTATTCATTCACTTTGTTTCTGAACACCCATTTTGTTCCTATAATGTTCTTATCTTTTGGCCTAGGCACAAGCTCCCATGTTTCACTCTTCTCAATTTGGTCAAGATCTTCATTCATGTAATTTACCCAATGTTGGTCATTACTAGCTTCTATCACATCCTTAGATTCTATAATGGATAACAAGGTTGTGTATTCATTATTTTGCTAACTTCTTTGCTTTCTTTTTGTGAGTATGCCTCCTTCCTTGCTACCTATAATATGATTTTCTAGATAATCTCTTTTGACTTTCCTTGAAGGTGTCTTGGTGTCTTGTGTCTCTTCCACTTCTTCCACCTCATCATGTGTACTTTATACTTCATCATCATCTTCTTGATCATTAGTGCCTTATCTACCATTTTCATGGATGTCCCTAGGCTAATTTATAATCTTTGAAGGTTGAGACTATCTATCTTCACATTTTTGCTTTCAACTACCTTTTGGAGCCTCTTGTTGTAGCATCTACATGCAACAATAATTGATGAATACCCAAGAAATATGCCCTCATCACATCTAGAATCAAAATTTCATAGATTGTATTCATCCCTCTTTATGTAGAATTTTCTTCCAAATAATATTATGTGTTTCACATTGGATATATTGCCTTTCCAAAACTCATAAGGTGTCATGATACTGTTGACTCTTGATTGAGATCTATTTAGAATGTAGAAAAATATACAAACTACCTCACCCCAATATATATCAGGAAGTTTTGATTCATTTAACATGGTTCTAGTCATTTCTTGCATTTTCCTATTCTTTCTCTCAACCACTTCATTTTGCTGAGGTGTCCTAGTAGCTAAGAATTTGCTTTGTATTCCATGTTCTTTACAATAGTCATCAAATTCATTAGACACCTGAATTTTCCACCCCTTTATGATCTTAGTTATTTGATTTTGGTGTTCTTTTCATTCTCCACAAGTGATTTGAAGGCTTTGAATCTGTCTAAGGCTTCTGATTCTTGTTTTAATCAAGCTACCCATGTAATCCTAGTAAAATTATCTATCAAGAGCATGTAATACTAATATCCTTGCATGCTTGTAGTTCTTGTAAGCCCACAAAGATCTGTATTAATCAACTCCAAAGGTTGAGTAGTAGAGTACTCAGATTTTATGACCTTCTTGTTTGTTTACGATGTAGACACGCATTGCATAGAGAGTATTCTAGTTTTATAATATTTGGAATATTCTTAACTCCATTCTTAGCACTTAATTTTATAAGATTTTAGAATCTTAGATGTCCAAGTCTTCTGTGCCATAACCAACTGTCATCAAGTTTACTTGTAAAACACTTTTCTTTATTCACTTCTTTGAGAAAATACATGTTGTTCTTTGTGACTTTAGATATTCCAACTCTCTTCTTATGATTTTCCATCAAGAATTTCACACCATTTATCATGGAAAGTTAGATTATAGCCTTTTTTACACATTTGAATAAGTATAAAAGATTGTGCTTAAGTCCTTCAACATATCGAACATTCTCAGTGATAGTCTTTCTATTATCTAGACTAAGATTTCCCTTTCCCAAAATATTTACTAAGTTATTGTCACCAAATCTAACTGCACCTAATGCATTGTTTAATAGAGAAGTGAATTTTCTTTTTTCACATGTCATATGACTAGAGCATCCACTATACAAGTGTCAAATCATTCCCTCATCTTGCACATGGAAGACAATTTGTACTATCAAACAAATTTATCCTATCTTGGTAGATCCATCCTTCACAATATATATCCATTTTTTTGTTTGGGTGATTGTAAACTACACATAATAGCTATGTGACCCTCCTTTTGGCATTTGTAAAAAACATGTTTATGACTATTCTCATATTTTGTAAATTGCAGTTTCTCCTAGTTCCTCTAGCATTTTTTCTACACTTTGTAGTTTTGTGTCTAAACATATTACAAGAAAAACAATAGCCATAGAAGGAATGTGAGTACCTCATAACATAAGTGATTCTAGGAGTGTTTGAACTTCTCTTGAAAAATTTAGTGGCCTCCATGTTTGTGGTATGAGATGTGATTGGTGTAGACTTTTCCTCCTTCCACTTGGCTGCTTCAACTTCTTTGTTTTCTTTCTTGAAACTTATTCCTGATTTTTCATTTGCATCCTTTTGAGTTCTTAGAATTTTGGCCAAGAAATTTGAACTCTTTTCTAGCTTCTTATACACCTTGAGTTTGTTAGTCACTTGTTCCAATTCATCATTTTGGAGTTCTAAATCATATTTCAAGATTAAGAATTATTCTTCCTTTACCTTATAAGATTAAGATATATTTTAAAGCTGAGATTAAAGTTCTTTGAGTTTATTTTTTTTTCTCTTCTTCTTTTTGACTTATCCTTATTTCAAATATGTAAATTTTTTCTTCATAATATTTTAAACTGCATATTAACTTTTTGCTCATCCTTCTACACAATTGTAGCTCTTCAAGAGCACTTAAAAGTTCAGCTTCTAGGTTTAACTTTACCTCTTCTTCATCATAATTTTCATAGGTGACTATAGTCTTACCTTTAGTGTTGCACTCATGAGAATTCTCCAAGGCCATGAACTGGGATTTACACTGGGTTCCATTTTCCTCAGTCTTTGAGCTTCTTGAATCACTTTATTCAAAGTCACTTGAATTTTCCTCTGAGTAGAAGTTTTTATTGTTCTTGAAGAACATTTTCTTTCCTTCCTTATTCTTGAAGTTAATGTTTTTCTTGTCATGCTTATGACCTTATTCACCATGCTCAAATTGAGCTTCCTTGTTTTTGTTTGGGAATTTAGCAGCAAAGTGTCCTACTTGTCCAAAATTAAAGCACTTTATAGGGAGTTTACCATAATATTTTCTCGAGCCTCTTCCCAGTATTTTTACAAACATTGCTTCAATATTTTCATCAATTTCTTCACCTTCCAGATTGTATTATTATTTACATTTCTTCTATTGAGTCTCTTTATTGGATTTGAATGCAACTTATTTCTTGGAATATTTGACCCCAATTGCTCTCATTTCATATGCTGATAGAATGCTCTGAAATTCATCCAATGTCAAGGTTTTTAGGTCTTTTACTTCTTCAATAGATAAAACCTTTGAATCATACTTAGAGGTCATTGATCTTAGAAAAATTTCAACTATGGTAGTTTATTCTTTCTCTTCACCCAATCCTCTAATCATATTGATCACTTCATCCACCCTATACATATAGGATGCAATGCCCTCATCCTCTTTCATCTTTAAGCTTTCAAATTGAGCTCTATCAGTCTATAGCTTGGAAATTTTTACTTTGTCATCCCCTTTAGAAATGTTGTAAACCTTATCCCACATACCCTTAGCTATGGTACAATGAATTACTTTCACAAATTAAGATTCAGTCATGCCACAAAGAATGGAATTCATGGCTCTTGAGTTGCTCTCATGTGCTGCCTTATCTGTTGTAGAGGTAATTAGAGTGATTTAGGTACTATAACATTTATCCACACTTTCCCATATGTTAAATCTAAGTGAAATGAGATGATTACTTATTCTCATCCTTCAGAATGCATATTTTTTCCCATTGAAGAGAGGTGATATTGAAATTGTCAATCCACCTTATGATTGAGTGTTTTCCGTGCTTGTGAACAGAAGATCACATTGAAGATGTTAAGCTTCCACAAAAAGGCCCTGCTTTGATACCAATTGTTGAATATCAAAAGCACTGGGAGGGGGGGTGAATTAGTGCTTAGAATTTTTTTAGGATAATTCAAACTTAAAACAAAACTATTAAATGAATTCAACAATCACACCATGAACACTAATTGAGAATCATGCAAGAAGAAACCTGATCATGACACAAGAATTATTGTGGGAAACTTAAGAAGGGAGAAAACCCACTTGAAATAGTGTCTTGTATTTGGAACACCTATTTCCAAGCATACACTAATTTGTAATTGAAAAAGCACCCACTTAATCTCTCAAGCACCAAATTCAACAATACAATCAAGCACCTACTTGATTACAACCAAGCACCTACTTAGCAAAAGTTTGCAAGAAGCAGCCTGCAAGAAGCACCTAATCCTATAGTCTAAAAAATTCACCTAGAGATATACAAAATAATTATGATCATTTAGCTCCTAGATTGCTATTTCAACTAATTATGATGACTTCTAAATTCTTCAATTTGTTCATTCCATCTGCCATTTTCACATTCAAGTTTTTGTCATATAAATAACTTCTTCCTAGATCTTCTTCATGAACTCATGTTGTATCTAACTTTGTCCTCACTATCATACTATGTCTTTTTCACAAGAGGAATTTGCTTCATAGCTTACTTTCTACAACAACACCTTATTCTCCTTTTTTCAATCCTTTCTCCATGAACTAGGAAATTGACTTCATTTTTCTCTTTTTGAGCACTACTTCCTTCTTTTCTTCTATGCTTACCCTTTCCCTTATTCCTCTTTGCATACTATTTTTTTAATTATATGATTGTTCACTTGTTCATATTACTTCATCTTGAGTCTCTCTGTTTTGTAAAACCTTTTTCACTTGACTTACACTTCTAATCACACTGTAACATAGTTTCACATATAGATATATCATCTGTTTCAATTTTCCACCTTGATTATTCACCCTTTTACCTTTTGTCATCCACCTCCATACATGAGCTCACTTTTGCACAATGTCATCATCATCAATGAAGAGTGTTTTGTTTCATCTTTATTTCTAACTGTCATGAGAAACACTGATTTCCATGCAAATTTTTGATTCTTTAGATTCAATTAGCCTTGTTAGGTGTCAACTTATCTTTCTTCAATTTCTCTCTACCTCTGACAACCTTGAAAATCTTGAAAGAACAGTTACAACTTAGTTCATTTACCTTTCTTGGGCAAGCAAGGTGCATAGAAATAGTTTTGGAATATTGTGACAAGTGATGTCTCCATGTAATGAGGTTAAAATTTCCTATGAGATGGTCTACCTTCATCTCAAGATGTCACAAATGTTTATAACATGTGTATGTTTTGGTGAATTTTTCTACAGATCCTGATAGGTCTTATATCGATCCTCTGTCAGGTTAGGTTTTCCATGTACAAATTCTCATGAAAATAACTCTTCTTATTCAAAATTAGCATCCTTTTATAAATTTTTCTTGGGTGTTCCTTTTAGGTTTTAACATTTGACCCACAAGAAAAACCTTCATTTTCTCAATTTCAAGGTCTCCTTGACTGTAACAAAAAAAATTGTAAGAAAAAAATATTATTGGTAATGGATGAATTGACTTATCACTTTCAAAATATCCTTGGAAACATTAGGACAAAGGATTCCTTCAATTATAATGATTTTTGATTAGTTAGTTTGCATATTAGATATATTTTCTTCTTTGAAATCCTAGTTCAGGGTGTTACAAATTGTATAGACCCGAGAGAGTTAAAAAAAGTTTCTCTTTCATATGACGATGGTTTTGGAAAATTTCAAATCCAGTAGATTAGTCACTTTATCTAGTAGTTCATAGTTGAAAAGATGGTGATTGCACCTTACATTGAAAAGATAGAAGTTGCACTTTGATCTAGACACGTGTTATGAGATGTTTGACAGAATCTATGAAGTGTTGTGTACCTTATTTCAGTGCTCAAGGATCATTCAAAAATAAAAAATTCACATTTAAGTTCCAAGTCGTGCTTGCACAATGACCTACAATTCACATTAGGACCAATGATTAGCTTAACAGGGTTCGAAAGTACCTTTACCCTGTTTCAAAATTATTGAAGACATAGAGTAGGGGAGAATATGATCACATTGGTATTCCTACATCCTTTCCATTATCAATTTTTTTTTTAGGAACTCACTTCAAGATTTCCCTTCCTCATTCCATGACTGGAAGATGCACTTTGTTACTCACAGAAAGAGCTTGAAGGTAAATGCCAGAATTTGACAAGCCTTTAATACCTTGTAAAATTGGAGTCAAACTTAAAAAACCTTGAAACATATAAAAAAGGCTTAGAAAAAATATTTTAATCAAGAAAAACCAAATTTACTTCCATCGATTCAAGTGCATGCATGGAAGAGAGAAAAATAGTCTTACAAAAATGATGAGAACTCCTTCAAAACCTAACCAATTGACAAACAAAGTTTTGCACCAGTTTCTAGGTGAATTTTATATAAAAATTTATTGTATGATTTATCTGAGCATTATTGTATTTTTTTTGACACCTAAGAAGTTCAGGTGGTCAAAATGATGTTTTCTCAAAATCCGGTCTTAGAGAAACTTGAATATCTTGCATAAATGACCTCCTTGGAACTAGAAAATTTGTATGGAGCTCACGAACACACACCTTGACCATATCAAATGATTTTTTTTAAAAGAAAAACCCTGAAATTTTCTGGACCATCTCATTTAGCTGCAAGTATAGTTTAAGGTCTCAAGGGTAGTTTTGGGTAGAGTTTGCATTTTACATCTAGGACATTTTTTTGACCTTCTAAGCCTTGAATTGAGGTTTTACACACAGAATACACATGTTCCAACTATTTTACCTCATTTTATCTTCTGCACTACTTCAATTTTCTTGACTCCCGGAGAATTAGGCTTGTGAAATAGAGTCAATTTTGCTAGTTTCCTTGTTTGATCAAGTTAGTGACCTAAATTTCTTGAGTTGAGCCTTATTCCACCTCACGAGACTCTTTTTTTCTGAGAAAGATGACCATTGTCTTTAATATTCTCTTGAGTAAGTGTTAGGTGCATTCCACCTTAAATATATAAAGTCATGGTTTACAAACACACAATATTCTAGACCTGAACATAGGCATACAAGATTGTTTGAAGCATTTGACAGACATGAGAACATACTAAGCATGACATAAAGACTTGACAAAACCACAAAAAACCACTCTACATGACTCACGTGAATCATTTAGTACATGGAGAGAGTCATCAAATTGACTCTATGAACATAATGATAAGATGCAACACCAGAGCTACCCAAAAAGACATCAATGACAACATGACACATGGTTAGAAAAATTTTATCCACCATTTGTAAATTTTTCTCCCTTGTACCCCATAAAAGCACTTTGCCATAGGTTTAGTGAAGTGTTCCTGTGTGATTCCTGGCTTATTTGGCCACCCCACAACATTTAGATAGAATTATGATAGTTACATTCAATAATGAGAGCCTCCCTATACACTAAAAGGAGGGGTGCTGTCATCACCAATCCGGCACTATGATAATTCTTCACTGGGAACTCATCATGCTATGATTATTTACTAATGCACAGCCTTTAGTTTGGTGGATGTAATCTGGAAACAAAACAACAACCGAACACAAGAATACCATCGACTATGATAAGACGGAATGATGACAAATCTGAAATATCAAAGTAAATTATAATATTAACATGAAATTGTTACAATCTCACCCATGAAGTACTTTAACAAGACTATGGGAGAAACTTTACAATTACACCTCTTGATGGCTTCTTCAACACACCTTTAACTGATGGCTTCCTTTGCACACTTCTTACAATATTTCTCACTACTTCTTTCTATGCTAAATGAGGGGGGGTGGCCTCTCTATTTATAGAAATTCCAGGCTTATCCATCCTATCTCTAAGATAGGATAAGAAATCCACTTTGACGAATCATATTCCATACCTTAACTCTTATCTGTACATGTAAGCTTATCTCCTAAGATAAGATAAACCTTATCATTTTACATGGGTTCCACATTTTTAGACTTTTTACAAATAAAATACACAAAATATTTATGACCTCACTCCTTGTCCTTATTACCAATATAATATTTCTAATTCCTAATCATGTAGACCCTACTTCTCTAATTACCCAAACTTTGACATTTTAACATTACCGGACCACTTACGACAAATATTTACTTTTTACAACATTCCTATTGTACTTTGACTGTTATCGTACTCCACATTATTGGCGACACCGTATTGATGGCGCTGTTATCTTCTATCAGACGCTACTACTAATTATACTTAACAACATCCTATTCTTAATACATACATTAATGAAATAAAAATTATGGAGGAAAATTTTAGTGTCGACAGTGCAACCTTATGAGTGTTGGTGGAAATTAGATAATTTTACATATGAAAAATTATTTCACCAACACATCGGTATGTTGTTATATACATGAATCGTAACTAAGAAAATTACACATTGGTGAAATTTTCCCTTGTCCCTCTACATTCTTTGATTGATTTCTATTACAACTCTTATCTACATCTATCAGTTATATATGCACTTTTGATTAGGTCACAGGGATCCCTGTCTTTCTCTCTTGTAACATCTGTCATTTTTGGCCTTAAGACACTAACTCCCACTTTAGACACTAGTACCCAAGTTCTCGTTTCGCTTCTGGGTGCTCCTATGATCCTTGTTATTTTTGCACATTTCTTCATTTGAGGCCGGCCTTGTTTCTTTTCTTATCTTTATCCCACATTCTTAGTCGGCATTCGGTGTCACTAGTGTCAAAATTAAAGCAAGGGACTCATATATATACATAACATACTAACTATTATTTGGGCTGGAAAATCAAAAGGGATTATCACATCTACATATTACTACTACTACTCAAAGGGACTACAATTTGGGTTGCATACATTGGATAGGAAAGGAATTTTTGAATTCCATACCACACATTAACATTCTTAGATCAAAGCTAACTATATATTTTTATCTTAGCGTCATTGGAATGATTGAAAACCTAGGATAAGGACACCATTTCAAACACAAGCACAAAAAACTACATGGAGTCTGAGATGTAGTGTAGCAATCGACAATAAGTTCACTCTTTTTGACCGAAGGGGTTAGTCTGAATTCAAATATTTAATATTTCATTTAGTTCTAATGTGTTTTTGAGTTTGTGTAGGCATCTAGGGTTTGTTTTGTAGGTTACAGGTGTGATATGAACGCTAACAGTGAAATCAAAATGACAAAGCATGAATAAAAGTGAATATATTCCGATTAATAAAATACTAGATCCTAAACATTCATGCAGTCACAAGCACCAAAAATAGTCACCAATACCTAGGGCATTTCTTCCCTCCTAAGAGCACTTCTTTCTAGTACATTCCTGAATTTTTGAACAATAGGCAAGTCATTTTGACACTATTTCTTGCTTTTTCTAGCATATACATAGTTCCGATCATTCCCAAGTTGCACAGAATTAGTGAAGTCATCTTTCTCCCTTCATTTGCTTAGGGTGTCACATATTTGAATGCATATTTCTTGCATATAACTGTATGTAATAATATAAATATCATTTATTACATTAAGTTAATATGAAATAATATTAAACCCAAATGATATTATGTAATGAAATTACTTGTATAATTCAGATTAAGAGCAACAATAGAACACCAAATAACACAATATTTAAGAATAATGATCTCAATATGCAATTAGAATAGCTTCACCACTTTGAGGGGGCAACCTCCAAACCATATAATAAGACTCAAATGCTCAAATGATAATGAAATACTACCTATAATCCCCTATATATACTATTCATATGCTATGGCCATCACCAAGGCCGACCTATTAAGCATGAGAAATTATAAATGATATAATAAAATGATATGGTAAGCCACAAGTTGGCTACTCATATCCTAATACAAGCAATAGGTTAAGGGCGTAGCATGCCCTTCCCCTTCAAACTAACATTTTCCTCAACATTGAATAATCCTGGATGTTGCTGCAGAAAACCTTCATCCTCCCAGGTGGTGTCTTCTATGCTCAGATTCTTCCACTTGATCAGATATTCCTTAATGTCTCTAGTTCTCAGCCTCTTAGTACATGTTTGCAGAATCTTCTCTGGCTCCAAAATGATTCATCCTTCCTCATCAAGTTCTGGTAACTCTATCTGGGCTTCAAATTTCTGTCCAATAACCTTCTTCAGGCATGAAACATGGAATACTGGGTGTATGTGTGAAGATGGAGGCAACTCTAGTTTATAAGCAACACTACCAATTTTCTGTAGAACCTGATAAGGGCCATAATATTTAGGAGAAAATTTGTTTTCCTTTTTCTGTTGCTTTAGGGACATCTTTTTGTAATGCTGGAGATGTACAAAAACCCAGTCACCAATTTCAAAATGTCTTTCACTACGGTGTTGATCTTCTTGTTGTTTCATCCTGTTTTGTGCTAAAGCTAAATTCTCCTTCAAACTAGCCAAAACCTATTGTTGATGTTGAATGTGTTCCTCAACATCTCTGACCTTAGTTTTCACCCTCAAGAAGGAAGTGATAGAAGGTGGATGGTAACCATATAATGCTAAAAATGGGGTCATTTGAGAAGATGTATGAAAAGATGTGTTATACCACCATTCTGCCAGTGGTAGCCATTTAATCCACCTTTCCTGCTTATCTGATACAAAACAACATAAATACCCCTCTAAGCATTTGTTTACCAATTCTATTTTCCCATCAGTTTTAGGATGATAAGGTGAACTGTGAGCTAGCTAAGTACCCAAACATAACAATAATTCCGTCTAAAAATTACTTGTGAAAATAGGATCACGATCACTTACAATTATCTTTGGGGTTCCATGTAGCCTTTGAACTGTCTCCAAAAATATAGTTGTGACTGTACTGGCTGTAAATGGATGTGATAGGGCACAAAAATGGGTATATTTTGTGAGCCTATCCATAATCATGAAAATAACATGGTCTGAACAAGGCAATCCGATGATGGAATTGGTAAGGGTTGCAACAGACCTGGTGTCTTGATTATTTACCCTTTGTTTTGTTGGCACACTAAACAATCTAATACAAAATTTTGTACATCCCCCTTGAGTCCTTCCCAAAAGAATTCTCTTTTTATTCTATGATATGTCTTCAAAAACTCAGAGTGTCCTCCAACAGGTGAGGCATGTAGCTCTGCAAGAATCTTATACTTAAACTCATAATATTTACTCAAGTATAACCTATCCTTGTACTATAGGGCATTACCTTTCCACTCTAATTTTCTAGATGTCATAGATCCTTGCTTGATATTCTGTATTAGAGATTGTGTATCCTTATCTTGATTCCATTCCAATCTTGCTTCATCCACCCAATCGACCATTAACATGGACATTCCACATAGTAAGACATCCGCAGATGTATCCCTTCTAGACAACGCATCGGCTACTACATTTTCTTTACCCTTTTTGTATATGATTTCAAAATCATAACCCAACATTTTTGTTACCCACTTTTTTTGTTCCTCAGATGATAACCTTTTCTCTAAAAAGTATTTGAGAGTATCATGATCAGTTTTTACCTTGAAGTGTCTACCCATGAGATATGGCCTCCATTGCTTGACCGCATGAAGAATAGCCATCATTTTTTTCTCATACACAGGTTTGAGCTGATCTTTTCCTTTGAATTGGAGACTCTAAAATGGAATTGGTCTTCCTTCCTGCATTAGAATTGCTCCCAATTCTGATCCTGAAGCTTCACATTCAACAATGAAGGTTTTTGAGAAGTTGGGAGTAGCCAAAACTGGGGTGCTGCAAATGGCTTCCTTTAGCTACTCAAAGGATTTAGTGGCTATGTCTGTCTAATGGAAGGCATCCTTCTTTAGCAATGTAGTGAGTGGGGTTACTATTCTACCATATCCCTACACAAATCTTCTGTAGTACCCTATTAATCCTAGGAACCCATGAAGATTTTTGAGATTTTTGGGCCTTGGCCATTCCACCATAGCTTTGATCTTCTGAGGATCAACTTTGATGCCTTCATGGGATACAATATGACCTAAGTACTCTACCTCTTGTACACCAAAATAACATTTGGATGGCTTTGCATACAAAATATGTTTCTCCAAAAATTCCAACATGTTATTTACATGTTGTAAGTGTTCTTCCCATGTCTTACTGTAAATCAATATGTCATCAAAGAAAAATAATACAAATTTCCTTAAAAAACGGCCTAAAAATAGTGTTCATCAAGCTTTGAAAGATTGAGGGTGCATTTGTAAGACCAAAAGGCATTACCAAAAACTCATAATGGCCCTCATGAGTCCTGAAAGCCATTTTATGAACATCTTCCTCTTTTATCCTAATTTGATGGTACCCCGAACGAAGATCTAATTTTTTGAAATAAACAACACCATGTAATTCATCAAGTAAATCATCAATTACTAGAATAGGAAACTTATCTTTGATGGTGTACTTTTTGAGTTCTCGCTAATCTGGACACATCCTCCATGTTTCATCCTTCTTATGTACCATGACCACTGGTGAAGAATATGCACTCTGGCTATGCCTGATGATACATGCCTTCAACATTTCCTCCACCATTTTCTCGATCTCACATTTCTGGGAATATGGGTATCTATATGGTCTAATGTTAGGTGTTTGGCTCCCTGGAATCAACTAAATGGCATGATCATGATCCTTAACTGGTGGTAGTCCCTTTGGAATTGCATAAAAAACAAATAAGTGAGCATCCACAATCTTCTGAAGATTGGGTGGCATTGAAGACTCTGTATTTTGTACTTCTATGGAAAATAGCTTTGCTATAAAGCCATCCACTCCTTTTCTGAGAACCTTTTGATCTGATGAGAGCTAATAATCTATGGAGACTTAGCTACCATCCCATTCAATTGTATTGTCCTTCCATCTAAATGAAATGGCATGAACAATTCTTGGAAATTCATCTATATAGTACCTAAGGTTGTGAGCCATTGGACCCCCAAAACAATATCTTCCCCTCCCATAGAAATAGCAAACATAGGTGAGTCTAACATGTAGTCTCCCATGGAAAGCTTGATACTATGGCACTTTCCTGTGCACTTGACTATCCCACCATCCGTAATCATAACTTGCATTTCTGGAGCTGGGTAAATAAAACAATTGAGGCAGGCAACTAACTTACTATTTATGAAGTTATGAGTACTCCCCGAGTCAATCAAGACCGTCACCTTCTGTTTTTTGAGATAGCTAATAATCTTGAGTGTTTGAGGAGTACTAAAACCTGACAATGCATGGCAAGAAATTGTAGGTTTGTGATCCTCTACTTCATCTTCTACTGGTTCCTCAACCTCCTATAATTTCAGCTTCCTCATCATCCTCATTACCTCCATCAATATAGAACAACTTCTTCTCAGCACATTTATGTCTCAGTCCATATTTCCTATCACAGTTAAAACATAATCCTTTTGCTCTCTTTTCTTCCATTTTTTGAGGAGTCAGTCTAATTGGCCTAGTAAATGAAGGGGAAGAGATACTACGGTCTCTGGTGTTAATGAAAGGTGGCCTCTTACTACAAAGAACTTTTTCCTCTACACGACGTGCCATGATAATAGAATCAGAAAGCTTGATTGGATGAAACATATGTACCTCATGCTTGATGTGGTCCTTAAGACCCCCAAGAAACAACTCATTCAGATTCTCTTCTAGAATATTCTCCACCCTTAAGGATAGGTTTTAGAATTGATGCACATAATCTTTGACTTATCCTATTTGTTGTAACTTTGCTAATTTACTAAAGTAGTTCTGTGAAACACTGGAACTATAGTGTAATTGCAACTCCTCGGTAAAAACTGTCCAAGTGACACCTAGACCATTCTTCTACCTCTGAGCACATAACCAATGATACCAAACAAATTGGTCAGGTTCTAAGATATAGGGATGTCAATGTCACCTTTTGTCTTGATGGTGTTTGATGTAACTCAAAGAAGTTCTCCATTTGATTTATCCAATTAAGGGGATCCTTACCATCAAATTTGCACATATCCACTTTCAACATCATGTTCTATGGTTGCGAATAAGTTTGATTCTGATGGGACTGAAAAAGTGATCCAATATGGTTAGTTTGTCCATGATTTTGAACTGAAGGTCCTCCTTGGTTTATATGGGCCAGATTTGGGCCATACTGGTTACCCTTTACATGTTGCATGATATCATTCAACCGATGATTGATTTGGGCTATGTCTCCTTTAGAGGCCATCTTAGATTGTACATTTCACAACTCATACTCAAGTTGGATCACCTTATGATCAACTGAGGTAAACCCTAGTGCTAAGGAATCTGTATTTACCCCTTCTGACTCCATCTCTTCAATCACTACCCCATCTTTATCTAGGGTTTTACCCAGAGTAACCGGATTCTTTTTTGCTCTTGTGGAAGGCCTCGCCATGATGTCAAACCTTAGGGTTTATGGTTTCGATACAATTTTAGCTGAACAAAAAAAAACATAGAGAATATACTAATACTATTTGTTTGAGAACATTTCGAAAATGTAAAGAACTTGAAAATGTTCCATAATTTGCACCTTAGGGATCGATTTTATGAAAAAAACCTAAATTTTTAATAACTTTTGCAAAATAAATAAAAAAAGTTTGAAATTTTTAGGGAACCTTACTTGAAATGTTTTGCAACTCTGGTAAAAATATCTCCCACCAATTCACTCTAGTTCAAAATATTTGGTGGAAACAAAAAATTAGGGTTTTTGCCCTAATTTCAGCCCAGATCGTAGCTCTGATACCACTTGTAATGAAATTACTTGTATAATTCAAATTAAGAGCAACAATAGAACACCAAATAACATAATATTTCAGAATAATGATCTCAATATGCAATTATAATAGCTTCGCCACTTCGAGGGGGCAACCTCCAAACCATATAATAAGACTCAAATGCTCAAATGATAATGAAATACTACCTATAATCCCCTATATATACTATTCATACGCTATGGCCATCACCAAGGCTGACCTATTAAGCATGAGAAAGTATAAATGATATAATAAAATAATATGGTAAGCCACAAGTCGGCTACTCATATCCTAATACAAGCAATAGGTTAAGGGCGTAGCATATTAAATTAGAATCCCTTTCTCAATTCACTCATAAAAACCGCCAAAAACTTATTTAGATCTTTAGAAGATTCCTATTAAGAGAGGTGTATATAAAAATCAAAGAAGGAAAGAACTTGGTAGAGGGAACAATTTCTGCATCAATTAAAGTGAAATTACAAGAAGAAGAGCATGTTTTGGTGATAGATATCCTCCCACACCAATTTTTGTCACCCAAATATAATGACACCTCCATAGCCTTGCCTCCTCGCTCTTGTATGTAAATTTATGCCCACACACATCCCAACAGCTATAGAGTAGGAGAGGTGTGAGTGTAAATGGTTACACCATGGCCAAATGAAATAAATATCATTTATTCACTCAACTAGGTGAAGCCAGTCAGTTGTATAACATAATTTAATAAATGTGGTACAAGAATGTAAAATGTAACATTGCTTGGTATGGATTATTGGATGGGATTAGTTTTTGAAGTTGAGGACCCTTTGCATAGTAAAAAACATGCATAATTAGGTTTGTATTATATGATTATTTTTTGTATTAAAAAATGTAGTTACAAGGGAAATAGGTAGTTTACATAGATGCAAATTTTTTTTACAAGTATATACAAAACAAAAGAGTCAAGGGCTATTGCTAACAAGGAGCAACCAACTTGGATCCAAGTAAAGTGGATTACAGGAATAAATAAATAAAACTATTCAAATAACATTGTAAACAATGATTACATAAAATTACAAAGTAAAACATATACCTTTAGTGTATGATGTTCTTTGATAATTTTAGAGTTGGAAAATTTGCAAATTGATTTTCTCTAATTGGAAGCCTGTATTTGCATTTCTCCTTATCTTCCCCTATAGTTTAGAAAAAAGGGATTTAATTTGGAAAATAATGTTAGAATTTAAAAAACTTGGAATTACAACTTATTGATAAATATTATATTTAGAAAACACTATTGCGCATTTAATTTTCCATATGCATTAAAATAACACATCTAACTGAATTTGTAATAACATTATTTATCAACCTTGTGCTAAATAAGGATTTTTTTTCACATAATTCGATTCTCAAATTTTGCAAGAAAATATATAAACACAAAGTATCATTGTTTCTTAGTAGTGTAGACACAAAATCTTGCACTTGGGTACATTTCTAGGTCCTAATCACATACTACTATTCACATGATTCCTAAGTGAGAAAAATAGCAATTGAAAGCTATCTTTGGCATTTTCTTGTGTTTCTTATTTTCTATTTGGCCTTCTACACCCTACAACCCAATCAATACTTCACTATTTTATATTTAATGAATCTAGACACCAGCACCTAAACAAGTCATCAACACCTAGATGCCCTCATTCTTCTAGGTCCCCTTGACCTCTCTTTACTTTACTTTCTCTTTTTGGGCATATTTTACCTTTTGGACATCTTATTTTCTTATGGGTCTTCCTTCCAGTTGTCAATTTCAAAATTCAACCAAGGAAATCATATAAATACAAAGTTATGTGACCATAAAAAAATACCAAACTCTAAACATCTATTATCATCACTTACTGTTGCATCGAAATGCATTATAAGAGTATCAAAGAATCCATCTAGCACTCAGTCAAGGGACAAGGGACTACATTTTTTTCATACACACATAGGAAGGGAAGTTCATTTCACCATCCACACATCTATTTACATTGGTAAATATAGCTATTTCCCATCGTCACATGCGCTTGTGCAAGGGATTCCTAGGGCACATGTATTATACAGACACACAAGAACTACATGGAGTCTAAAATTTACTGTAACACTCGATTGTTAGTTCACTCAGTCAGGGGACCGTTGGGGTCAGTATGACTCCTAATTTTGCATATTTTCTTTTTGGGATTAGATGTAGTTTGAGGGTTTTGCATGTCATCTTCTCTTTCTAGGTTACAAGAAAATTTGGCAATCATATAGTAAAATACAAGTGACCAAAAGTGAAGGTTAGAGAAAATTATGTGACATAATAAAAACCCAATTTATGATCTCTTGTGTAGTCACCATCACCTAAAAGCATTCTCCAGTGATCAGGCACACCTAACCTAGTCCAATTGCTCTAGTATAAGCTCATATCAGCAATTCCATGATTTTATATGCTCAGTTGCAACAATATTCCATTTCTATTCATCAGTATTCCAATCTAGAATAGTCACAGGGATAGTGTGAATCAACTAGGTCTCTTTTCTCCCTCTTGCACTTGGGTTTCATTGTTATCTAGCTTATTGTTTGCATCATTTATATTCCAGCTATTGTTTATCATACGTGACTCTATAATTAGGGTTTAACATAAAGCTATTTTTTATATCATTTTGTGAACCCATCCTTCAATACTTTATGATATCTTTTCTTCTTGTTTCTTTATCCTTAGATCCTCCCATGGATGATTCCATCCATGCCTTTTTGTAGAATAATCCTCATTGTGTAAATAAAATTTTATCCTATCAAGCTAATACTTATATTCATCCTCATACTTCACCTGACTATGTGTATCATAAGTTTACTTCCATTCCATCTCTCAATGAAGACCATATTACTTTTACATTAGATGAAATTACTTCTTAAGCTATGTTAGATAATGATCCTCCCCTTTATATTCATGTTTGCATCAACAATGTTGGGGGTTAAATGTTCCTTAGTTGATGATGGATTAGGGCTTAATATTTTTAATCTAGCATTTCTCCACCAAATTGGCCTTTCCAAAACATCCTTAACACCCTCATCTATTTGTATTTGTGGCTTTGACAATATTCCTAAAAACTTCTTAGGTACAATCACACTTCACATTATTGTTGGGCCATGCACTTTGTTTGTCCTGTTTCATGTAATGCCTAACAATATCACTTATAATATTCTCCTTGGATGGCCTTAGATCCATGCAATGCATGTGGTCCCTTCAACACTTCACACACATATTAAATTCCTATACCAGGATGTGGTCTATGAGGTATTAGCAGATCCCTCCCCATTTTCCTTTTGTAACACTATCGATCATTCACCTGAATCCCCCACTTTTATTACCCATTATACCAATTTCAAAAATTATGGTCTTGGGTATTGGTAAATGCTTTGATATGGTTTCAATGGCCCTATATTGGGAAAATATGCAAAAGGATTCAAAGAACCTCTTTCCATTCAAACACAATCCACCAGACTCGGTATCAGATATCTCCCTAAGCTCACTCCTTTTATTTGTTCCACATATAGTCTTAAAGTTTACACTTTTTCACATAATTTCCAACACAAAAAAAACTTTCCATTTTCTCTTAATGCTACTACTAACTTTGGAAAACATACTCTTCCTAAAACCAATACTGATACTCCTAACACATTGTCACATTCACCACCATGGCATGTTTTCTCTTCCATCCCCGAATAGATCTCCATCACACACTTGGGGTGCATAATACTTACTTCCCCCATCTTTTAGCATCATCATATGTCTAAAATTTCTACTCTTATACTTTATGCTCCATACTTTCTATTTCTAAGCAATATTATGTAATTTGGTACAAAACTTATATTGTCATTACCCTATGACACATTCTTGTGCCAAGGTTCATATTTGACTACTGAGGGCATACTACATCAATGAACCACACACACTACACATTTCACACTCCATGCTTCACGATTCATCTTTCTAGCTCTTCATTCTCACATGTAAAACCATCCTTTTCTATACTCTATGCTCTATGCTTCATGATCTACTTTTCTAACATCTATTTTCCAAACCATTTCCCGATGACAGACTCTTGTTTTATGGTTCATTCTTGACTTTCAAGGGGTCTTGTGTAAATGAAACTCATCTCATACACATCTTCTAGGGGGCATGTTTCTCCCATCAAATTCACATTATATACCATTCTATCTCACTTATAACATATTTCATATCTTGGTTGCACTTATTATTTATTAATTATACTCATATGTACACTTTGTTTCCATTACTAGAAGAATACTTAGTATGTCATTATATTTTATATATACACATACATGTTCACTTGGTATTTATTTGTGAATGTATACTTCCTATAGATATTTACACATAACACTGATGCTTGACACTATACCTCCTAGCAGTCCCACCGAGGCTCCTAGGGGCATCTACATTTATTACTCTTCCATCTCACAAGTGTAATGGTTTCATTATTTACTACTTCCTATTCTTACTAGCACACTAATTTTCATGGATCTATACACACTTTGACATACTATGTATCTTTCTAACATGTTAACTGGTGCTTCATGTGCAACATTTACTTTACAGGACTATTTTCCACCATGGTTATGTGTTATGCTTTTCTTGTCATTGATTTAATTGTATGCTATTATTTTTAGGATATTACCTTTGTATTTTATGTACATTGTATGATATTGGCCACATCGGCCCTAATTGTGTTGTGACATTGTGGGCAATATCCCATGTATGAAACCCGATTTTCATAGTCTCTCTCTTGTATGTGTATTTTCTTATTACATTAATTTTTTATGACATGCTTGCTTCTTTTTCTACTAACACATGTATCTATCCATCTTGTTTGGATGTGCCTAGTTTCCACCATGCATATTCCCTCCCCCTATAGGGATACAACTTAACACAACATCAGGTCCTCTCTTTGGACTACGTTCTCTTAGTAACGTCATGCACCCAAAATGAGGGGGGCATACATTGGGTGAATCAATCACCCCATACAACAACATGGAGATACAACATAGTATAGTTCAACACAGGGATAAAATATAGTAATAGTCACAGAATGGCCAAGATTCTGATTTGGGTCCTCAGTTCAGTATAAACACTAACGCCCAACTATAAACACTAGTGCATGGGCACCCTTGATCTTTCTTGGGTACTTATGATTAGGGGCAGTGATAGTTAATTTTTCAGATGAACACATTTTTTTACTAGTTCACAAAGAATTTTTCATAGTATAGGCACAGTCTTCCAACAATCAAAATGCATTCTATGTCCCTTTTCTACTTAGATCAAACTAGAACGAGATGATACTAAACACAGATCACACCATTTTGCAGTGGTGTATAAATTCAAGAAGCAATAATGAAAGGAGAATAACACTATAAATTTCTCCCCAACACTCTTCTTCCGTGGCATGAGATCTCCCAAAAAAATTTCACTTGGCATGAGATTACTCAAAAAACTTGTTCTTGGTGAGTAAAAATAAAATGTGATATAGTAGTCTAATATTGATGCTATGGGAGCAGTAAAATAACTAAATAAATGGAGTAATAAAATACTGAAATAGTACCCAAGCAATCTAAGTAATAAAATGTGAAAACCTAAAGATAAATAGGATTAGGAAAATCTGTACATGATTCAAATATGTCTCAGGACTATGTCGTAGTGGAGACTGACTGGACAAGAGGAGAAAACTGTCATATAGAAGCCTAAGAAAATGTAGATCCGAGCTAGCTGGCTAGACTGGGGCACCTGGGGAACCCTGGTATGTAATATGGGTGCCTTGGTATGTGGAAAATATTTATAAAGCTCCTCCGAGGTATCATGGAATGCTCACCTATGTTCATTTTCTATCGGGTGAATGCCATTATATGATCGCCAAAGCACTAGTAAATTTGCGATAGAAGAATCAAATACAAAAACCTAGACAAAGAATTTAAAATATATAAAATAAATATGCATATGAAGGGGTTAGACTATCCTAGGTGGCCACAATGGTAGAATTACTAACTAAGCATTGCACTACATCTCAGACCCAATGTAGTTCTAGGTGTGTGTGTGGAGATTATGCCCTAAGTTCTCTTGTGCTAGTGACACTTTATGAGTAGTGAGCAATAACTAGAAGTATAATGTAAGTAAATGGTGCACGGAATAGAATAAACTCCCCTCCTATGAAGTGTGATACAAATAAACTAACCTTTATCCCTTTTGATGGAGCTAGATGGATGTAAATGGAGCAATATAAACCTTTGATGGATGTAACCTTAGGTGGTGATAGTAAGTGTTTAGTTCTTGGTCCCTCATTATGGTCTCATAACTTTATATTTATATGGTTATCTTTTTCTAATTTTGTAATTAACCCCAAAAAGGCTGCCCACAAAAAATCTAGAAAGCTTAAATGGTTAGAAAGTGCCCAAAAGGTGAGATTAAAGTGTAAAGAGGATCAGGGCACCTCAGAGGGGACCAGGGCACCTGGGGTGCCCCAGTCCTGGCTAGGCGTTACAATAAACAATAAGAAAACACATTATGAAAATATAGATTGGGAAAGTGCAGGTGCAATATCAAAAGTGATAGTGTAAGGAAAACTAAAATGGCCAAAGACATGGGTTAATCAGTACTCTTTTTCACTTGAAAACCATATGAGTAATAGTATGAGACCAAGACTAAATAATTACCCAAAGTGCATGATTTTGTGTCTACATTTCCCCCAATTTTATGTTGGTGAGTAGAAAGATCAGTAACATAAAGTAGATAGAGATGCATACCTGATATCCCTGTAGAGTGATGTAGAGAGCGTGCCAAGGGACTATAAAAAACTTGGAGTAACAAAAATATTAAGCATGGAGACTAAAGATTCAAAAGTGTAAAAAGTGATGAGAGTGAACCTATGGCAGAAGCACGTGTGTAGATACCAATGTGTATGATGTACCTTCATGTTAGTATGTTGTGTGTGATTTCGAGTGATGTCGTTGTTGTTATTGATTGCTTTCTTCCCATACGGATGAACCTGCAAAGGAGAAGATGATCAAGTAGTCAAATACACATGTATATGTGTAAAACCATGTGTAAAGATACATTTATATAAGTAAAAAAATGTAATAAAAGTATGGAAAATGAAAAAGGAGCATAGGAACTTGATTCGTGATGAGAAAAAAAGGTGTAGAAAGGATCTTGTAAATGTTGATGAAGTGAGAGGTATTTGGAAAATATCACACCACTGGATGAATAAGTGTAGGGAGAAATATGTGTTATTCTGCAACCTGTAACTAATTCCCAAGAGTGTAAAGAGATCTCTTTATTGTCTGGATTTTTTGGTGATATGATGCCACTAGCTAAAGAAGTGTAGAGAGGAAAGTCTGATGTTCCTCCAACCTATAAATTCTCCTAGAATGGTAAGGACTATCTTCCCTATAAAAAAAATCATGTATAGAGTTCTATAGATAGGTCTAAACCCACTCGTTATATAACCCACTGTGTCATAAATGTAAACTTAAAACTAAATTTTATCGGTAATGTGATGTGTAGTTTGTGTAAACACAAATGACGCCCCTCATTTTTGGGGGCCTATGTGACATTACAGATAGGATAATGTGGCCCCAAAATAGAATCAACTAAAAAAACTATGGCCTACATGGTGGAGAGGATGTGCTTGGTAGAAACCAAGGCACATACAAACAAGTGGCTAGAGACAAGTGTTCGTACAAAGAAATAAAAACATGCATATAGAGAACAAGTGTAAGCTGTGAAGACAATGTAAAACACCCAAGAAGATAATGTATATTGCATAAAGAGGGTTACAAACATGGGACACCACTCATGATGTCGCAAGACACTCAAGGAGGCGGTGTCAGAAAATAAACAAGCACATGTGCACAAAAACATAGGGAAAACCCCGAAAACAAGGTCATATAATGGCAAAGAAAGAAAAACAAGAACACACAAATAGATAGCCGTGGTAACAAGTAATATTGTAAAACAAACATTGGACATGAAGCACTTGTTATCATGTTAGAAAGGTAATAATTATGTCAAAATCATGTATAATTGATAAAGTAGGGTGCTAAGTATAAAATGAAACAATAACACCTATAGTGTATGAAAGTGGATGCCCCTAGGAACCACTATGGGATAGGTAGTATGCCAAGACACCATGTTGCATGTAGAAGCTCTGTATCTATGATGAAAACTAGAAAAAGATGTGAATGTGCATGTGTGTAAGGTAAAGATAATGACATGCAAGAGACCTATCAAGCATGTGTAGTAAGAAAAACATGTACAAGAAAATATAAGAAAAAGTAAATGTGACCAAGATATGTATCATGATGTGGATGGATGGAATGGAATGCAAAATGGATGGTAGGATCTCTGTGCCCCCCAAATGAATGGAAGTGTATGCAATGGGGTTCATTTAAATATACCCCATCAGTAGTACAAAATGAACCAAAAATGAGAGTGCATCATCGAGATATGGTCAAACTATGTGTTGTGTGTAGTGCGATGTGGTGAATGTGTATGTGTGGTGATGATATGTGACCTAGAGATGATGTATGCGTGATTCTATATCCTAAGCGTATATAATGACAAGATGATCGAAATGAGTGATGATTTATCCTAAAGTGTATATCACTATAAGATGAGTGAAAGGAGTGGTGATGTAGCCTATGGCGTATAAAACTACAAAATGATGGTATAGGTGACAATTTAGCCTATAGTGTATGTCACTAACCTAGTAATGTTGCATGATATGAGGTTTAGGATGAATGCATGAATGTAATGAGATCCATTTGTGATGTATAACCTCAACAGTCTAGTATAGACTATGAGACTAGAGTGCATCATAGGGTAGTGAGTGCAACGTGTATAAGTAGATGTGTAAAATGCATAGTGGTGATAAGATGTAGTGCAAGTTATATAATACCTATTGTGCACTGTGTGAGGTTCATGTGTGTAGGAATCCCTTAACATTCAAGTGTGAACTGAAGCATAAGAGTTTGTCATTGGGAAATGACAATGTTAAAGTGGATATGACGATGCCTATGTTAGGAGTTTGATATATGATAACACAAATGGAAGAGATGTGTTGTTTCTAAAATGAGGGGATGTGTGAATATTATGCCCCCTAAATGTGTGGAGCTGAATGTAGTCATGTGACACTTTCTAAAATATCATTACTATCATGATCAAAACCCATTGGAGCGGAATTAGAGACATGAAAAGTAATAAAATGAGGTGGATCATACAAAGAACCATTGTGATGTAGTGTGTAGATGCTCATTGCATATTATTCATTAGGGAAAGGGTCCGGTGGATAGTCATGTGCATACCAATGAGAAATATTCAGAGCGTAAGTGGGAGATGAATCTGTACAAATGGAAATGTTTTTAAATGACATATGAAATGTGAGAGATGTGTTGTCTGTGTCTATATTACCACCAATATAATCAATCCAATATTTCCCAAGTGTTAGTGGAGGAGTGCGAGGGGCTCATGAAAAAAATATTTGAAATGAAATAAAAATGGCCATACGCAGCTATGATGTGACAATAAAAATTATATAGATGAGGTGAGTGAATCGGGGGTTAGATATCATTAAGTGTCAAACCATATCTAGTTAATCCCTCAAGTGCGCAAATAGTATCTAAACAAGTATGATCAATCGAGATGTTATGCGAAAAAAATTTGTTAATGAGTAGTGTGCATGTGAAAGGAGGTGGTGGAGGTGCGGACTACATGGCAGGAGATGAAATAATGTATAAAGTGTTAACATATCCATGATAAAGTATCATAACATTGGTAGAAGGAGGGGTCTTGAATTTCTATTGGCTCGAGTTGTCATCCAAAAAGAGTATTTCAAAGTAAGAGTCATCTACATCTATAGGTGTAAAATTCAGCTAGCCTAATGCTTCATCAATAAGTTTGGCAACGTTGGATTCATCATCAGATTCCTCATAATCATATGTGTGAGCATTGTCATTTTGTATAAAATTTTCAAGTAGATTGTTAGGAGATATACTATATGGAGGAGTGGGAGGTGTATCGATAGGTGTAGTAGTTGTGCTTAGCAGAGCAGATACAATAGGTGATATTATGGTTGTGGTATGAGTAGAAATAGCCAGAGTACTCGAAGTGGAAAAATACGGTGGCAAAGTGCTAGGTCGGCCAACATCATATATATCAATGCTACCATATGGAATAGATTGTAAAGGTGTAATAACCATAACGGTAATGGGGTCTATACGATAAAATTTGAATGGATTGGGATTTGTAGTGATAGTATGTTCATAGCCATCATGTAAGAACTTAACACATTAGTGTACAGTGGATGGGACCACTTGCATTATGTGGATCCAAGGTCTTCTAAGAAATATATTGAATTGAAATGAAGCATATATAACATATAAGTCAATGAGAACTATCTTAGACCTAACCTGAATGTGTAATGAGATATTCCCTAGACATGTGCGAGTGGTATAATCATAACCATGGATGAGGGTAGAGTTCTTATAAATCAAATTATCATTTTACCAAATTGTTTTTAAAGAGAATGAGCACATAAATTGACGGATGACCCATTATAAATAAGTACTCATTTAATGCAAGTGGTGATAATGACATCGATAATGAGAAAGGGTGCACATGGATTACGTTTAGAAAAAGGTGATAGATCCTCATCTACAAAGGAGATAACATGTGTAAGATTTTTGAGAGACTATATGAGGTAAGTAAAGGCCACTACAGAGTTATCACTTTCTATATGAATGGCATGAAGTGCTACTTCTAGAGTAGTACGATAGTTTTGTGCACTTGAAAATAAGTCATAAAGAGAAATAATAACTGGCATATTTTTAAGTTTTTCAATAATGTCATAGCCCGTAGAAGCAAAAAGAGGAGCTGACGAAGTGATAGGTGGAGGAATAAAAGTTGGTGGAGCCATAAGAGGATGAGTGTGGTGAGTAGTAACTACATTGATGGATGGATCAGCCCTAGGAGTAATAAAGAGAGGAGGATGTTGACTACACACTTTCATGAAATCAACACCAGTAGTGATTATACTAGAGAACTTAGTTAGTGCGAAAGAAGGATAAGATGATTGGGTCATTACTTGATAAGGAGAAGACGTGGTTAGAAGGAAGGGTTGGATCAATCAGGTTCACCAAAATGATTAAACTAAAATGGGATATAGAATTTTAATCTAGATGCTATAGGAGCAGTAAAATAACTGAATAAATGGAGTAATAAAATACTAAAATGATAGCCAAGAAATGTAAGCAATAAAATTTGAAACCCTAAAGACAAAGAGAGTTAGGAAAAGCCTTAGCTGATTTGAAGATGTCTCAGGGATGTGTTGTAGTGGATACTGGCTAAATAGGAGGAGAAAACCGTCACACAGGATCTTGAGAAAATGTAAATCTGAGATGGCTGGCTTGATTGGGGCACCTGGAAAAGGGATTAGGGTGCCTGGGGCACCATAGTCTATAATTTGAGTGCCATGGTCTATGAAAAAGCTTTGCAAACCTCCTCTAAGGTGTCACTAGATGTTCTTCTGTGTTTTCTTCATGTAGGGTGAATGTCACTGTATGATCTCCGAAGCACTGGTTAATCTACGATAGAAGAATCACCTGTAAAACCCTAGAGAAAGCATCAAAACCCTAAAAAATAAATATGCATATGAAGGGGTCAGACTGTCCTCAATTCACAATGGCAGACTTTGTAACTAAGAACTACAATACATCTGAGACCCAATGTAGTTCTAGGTGTGTGTGTGGAATAGAATAAACTCCCCTCCTATGAAGTGTGATGAAGATGCACCATCCTTTGTCCCTTGTGATGGAGATGTATGGATGTAAATAGAGTAATAGAAGCCTTTAATGGATGAAACATTAGGTGGTGATAGTAAGTGTTTAGTGCTTGGTCACTGATTATGCTCTCATAACTTTATATTTATATGGTTCTCTTGTTGTAATTTTATAATTAACCACAAAAAGGTTGACCATAAAAAATATAGAAAGCTTAAATGACTATAAAGTTCCAAAAATGTGAGAGTAAAGTGTAAAGAGGATAAGTGTTCCCCAGAGGGAACTAGAGCACCTGGGGTACTCTAGTCATAGTTAGATTCCCAGTTAGTAATAGGAAAACATAATATAAAAATAGGAAAGGGGAAAGTGTATGTGTAAGATCGAAAGTGAAGACAAAAAGAAAAATAAAATGGCCAAAGACATGGGTTAATCCGTACTCTTTTTCATTCAAAAACCATATGAATAATAGTATGAGACCGTGACTAAATAATTACCCAAAGTGCATGATTTTGTGTCTACACATGGCATAAGATCGTCCAAAAAACTTTCTCTTGGCATGAAATCACCTAAAAACTCATTCTTCTACACCATTTCAGGGCCTTTTCTATGCCTTTCACTCTTCACGGATCAGGTGAACACTTTCATTTTTACACATTTTTCACATTTCTTACATACTTTTACATATTTTTATGGATTTTTCATAACATGCGACTTTGACTACTCTTTCGCTCTTATTTCGCAGGTCTATCCTTAATACACAATAAGAAACAAGCCCAAATTGAGCACAACAATAGGTACAACATGGTACAACACTACATGCTTCACCCCTAGGGTCACTTTATCTTTCTTAGCTTCCACGCTTCATTTTTATCACTCCATGCTTTTGACTTGTCTCCTTGGCACGCTTTCACAATCGATATAAAAGGAACAAAGGTACAAAACTCTAAACTACTTCATGTTATTGAGTATTCACTCAACAACATAAAGTAAGGGTAAATGTAGATACAAAATAGCACACTTGGGTTCATTTCTAGGTCCTAATCACATACTAGTATTTATATGATTCCTAAGTGAGAAAACTAGAAATTGATAACTATATTTGGCCTTCTATACCCTAAAACACAGTCACTACTTCACTATTTTATCTTTTATGACTATGGACACTAGTACCGAGACATGACGCCAATGGCTAGGTGCTCTCATCCTTATGGGTTCCCCTGACATATATTTACTTTAATTACTATTTTGGGCATATTTTATATTTTGGGCATCTTATTTTCTTATTGGTCAGCCTCCGCATTGTCAATTGTGAAATTAAACCAAGGGAATAATATAAATACAAAGCTATGTGACCATAATAAAGGACCAAGATCTATGCATCTATTATTATCACCTAAGGTTGCATCTAAAGGCATTTTAAGAGCATCAAAACATCCATTTAGCACTCATTCAAGGGACAAGGGGATTACATTTTTTTCATACATGTATAGGAAGGGAAGTTCATTTTTCCATCCACACATCTATTTACATTGGCACATCTATGTATCACTTGTTATCATGCGCACTTTCACAAAGTCTTCCTAGGGCACAATTCTTGCACACACACAAAAGAACTACATGGAGTCTGAAATGCAGTATAATGATCGATTGTAAGTTGACTCAGTTGAGTGACTTCTGTTGTCATTCCAAATCCTAATTTTACATCTTTTTTTGTGATTTTATGTAGTTTAAATGTTTTATAGGTGATCTTCTCTTTGTAGGTTAAAGGTGAATTCGATGATCATCCAAAAGCATATAAGAGACCAAAATTGAAGGTTAACAAAACTTGTGAGACACACAAAAAAATAGTTTCCAAGCTCTTAAGTAGTCACCAATGCCCAAACGCCCCTAACATAGTCCAAGTGCCCTAGTTTAGGCCCAATCGACTATTCTAGGATTTTATGTGCTCAATTACGACAATATGCTTTTTTTGTTCATTAGTCTTCTAGTTCAAAATAGTCCCAAGGATAGCGTGAATCAACTAGGTATTTCTCCCTCTTGCACTTAGGATTTCATTCTTATCTAGCTTATTACTTACATAATTTATATTCCAGCAATTGTTTAACATTTTTTTACCATACATGAATCTGTAATTAGGGTTTAACATAAATATATTTTGTTAAATCAAGCACCATTGCATACTCAAAACAATGTTTTGTGGTTTCATATTACCGATATAATGATAATTTAAGTGGCTAAGTATTCAAACTTTAAATAGTCTACCTCCGACAGGTAACTTATAATGACATATTTTCCATGCCAATATTTGTGCATCAACATTAGCTTTAGAGTTCCAAATTTGAGCACTTTATTATAAAACTTACATCTCCAGTTAATGTTAAGGTTGGGGAAGTAAGGGCAGATTTGGTAGGAGATGTTGACAAATATTTTTTAAAGGAAAACAAGAAAAGTTATGAGATGATAACCAACACCAATCTTTGAAGAAGTCACGAGGAGTTGGAGTTTAGATTTTGATAAATAAATTAGGAGGAACTAAATATTACACAAACATAATTTTTTTTGTACTTATGTTACCATCCAAACTATTCTTTAATAATCTACTAAGAAGACCAGTGCAATACAGTGAAGTCCCATATGCCACTAAATTATCAGATCCCCTTCTTAAACAAGTAATAAGCTTGTCGAGGGAAATTGAGAACAAGAGGTTTACCTTGGTATAAAATAAGTTTCTTCCACTAAATAGAAGAAGAAATTTTTTGAAACCATGTTGTAACAATGAATTTTTCATGGTAGGATTTGACAAACACATTTACAAGCTTTCCAAATAGTTTGAATATGAAAAGAGAATTTTATTTGAAATTATAGTATAAGAATAATTTTATTCATCCAGTTAGCTTTCTTCAATTTCCATTTTGGTGCATATGTGGAAACTTTGTGTCATAATAAAATTTTCCATGGTTCACAGTTCTAATAATATATTTAGCAACTAGATATGTGCCTTAATTTTTTTGATATATAATTCGCAATCTAACATTATACTTGGTTGGATGCATTGAGCCCAAGAAATAACTCTAAACCCACTTGCACCATCCCAATTGAACCATATAAATTGATGAATTCATTTAATTAAATCCTCATATCCTTAGTTAGATGAAATCCTACAAGAATAAAAATAAACATGTGTTATAAGAAAAATTCTATTAGTAACCAAAATTTTTCTAACAAAGGATATAAATTTGTTATCCTAATTAAGTAGTTTTTTCCTAAGTCTATTGAGATACCAATTCCACATAACATGAAGTGAGACTCCCATGCCAAATAAAATACTAATATATCAAGTTATTTCACCATGTTTGATTTATCTCCACTCTTTGGGAATCCACAATGTGATTAGACCAAAATGGGACATTAAGAAATCAATATTATGGTGTTCTTAGCGAGAAATCAAGAAAAAGGAATAAATATTTAAAATTTCAAGCATATTATTTATATCATCTTCAAAGTTTCATAGAAACATAATGCAGTCATCATCAACATGTGAGATAATCACAACAAAATTTTGGGGGATGGAGATAACAGAAATGAGGTTCACATGCTTGGATATTTACCATAAATAGTCCAAGGAATTCACAATTTAAACAAAAATAATTATGGAGATAAGGGCCACCCTTGTCTAATGGAACATTGTAATGGAAAGGATTAGAAAAATAACCTATTAATAATAATGTGGGAATTGGCATCCTTAAACAACATTTCAACAGGTGTGATAATTCAAGGACTAAAGACTATCCATTCCATCATATTAATTATGAAATTATAACATATTCCGTCATGTGCTTTGTCAAAGTCTAATTTGAATAGTAAAGCATTCTGACATGTTTTTTGTGTCCATTCACAAGTTTCCCAAGCCAATATAATACTGTTAAGAATATAACATCCTCTAAATAAACTTATTTTTTCAGACCTCACAATTTCCAGAGAGAGAGATATTTGTATGTGATTATTTTTCTTTAGATCCATGGGACTTATTGGATGTTTTTATATAATATGGATTTATCAATTTTGTTTTCTAAGGATTAAGGCATGTGGAGGGGAATTTAATTTCTGTATGGTCGCAAGCTGAAATCCCATTAGGAAATGGCATGTCCATGCCAAGAAAGCTTAAATATCCACCTAAGAGATCAAGTTACAACAAGCAATAAATGTACTGGATTATTAAGAACCCCATTTTGATTTTTGGCGTGTAAATTCCCCACTTTATATGTCATAGGTAAACTATGAACAAATAATTACTTATTATAAAACTACATGTTGATATATTTTTATATTTTTAAAAATTTTATTATATAAGGGATAATACCCATGAATTCATTAAAAATTGACATATATAATAGTTCAAAATAAATTAACAATAAATATCCATAAAAATAAAAACAAAATAAAAACATTAACAATCTGCATATATTATTAGTCAACACACATTAATAACCCCAATAACCTACATATATTAATATTCAACACAAATTAACAATTTATAATTTTAAACATTTAACACATTATTAATTGGTGTATATTAATAGTCAACAAACATTAATAATCACTAACCCCCAAAATACTATCACATTAACAATAAATATATTCTAATAGTTAGCACATATTAATAATTTTGACCAATTAAATTGACACAAAATTAAGAATCAATACCCATCAAAATTAACAAAAATAATCACTACTATAAACCCAACCACTATCCATAAAAAATAAATACATTCATATTAACATTCACTATTGTAAATATATAAGAACGGAAATATAATTTGAGGCTTCATTTACTCGAGTGTGTTTAAGTCATTGTAAGATGACCACCATGTGTAGTCACTAATATAATGATATTACTTCCTCATATATTTACAATTACAAGTTAATTGATTCAAGATCAAATACCACTAGAAATGATATGTCCATGTAAAACAAGCTTAAACCTTCACTTGAGAGAGGAGCTATGATAAGTTAAAAATTTGTAATTACTTTTCCAAACACCCTTGTTTGGTTTTATAGTGTGGATTTAAATTTACAAGTTAATTGACCCAAGATTATATCTCATTGGGAAATGACACGTATATGCCAAGTGAACTTAAACCTTGGCTTCAAAAGGCTACAATAAGTCAAAAATTGTAAGTTACTTACCAAACACCATAGTTTGGTCAGAAATGGAATGTCTATGCCAATCAAGGTTAAACCTCAGCTTGAGAGATTATATAATAAGTCAAATAAAAAAATTTAAGTGCCTTTCCAAACACCCTAGTTTTTTTTGGGCGTATACTTATATTTACAAGTTAATTGATCTGAGATCAAATTTAACATGGAAAAGAAATGTTTATGCCAAGCAAGATTAAACCACCACTTGAGAGAGGCTAAAATAAGTCCTAATTTCCTTTCTAAGAATCCCAATATGGTATTATGGTTTAGACTTACATATACGTATTAATTGACACAAGATCAAAAACCACTAAAAATGGCATGTCTGTGACAAGAAAGTGAAAATATTTTCTTAAGAGAGTCTACAATAAGTCAAAAATTAGTTTTTATGTGGAATTATCTTTACAAGTTAATGGACCTAAGATACATTCACAAGATAATCAAAACGAAAGGGGAAATGTTTAGAACAAAAATAGAGAAAAAATTTACAAGTAGGGGGAGGAGTGATTAATGTAATCCAATGATCTACTATTCTTTGATGCTTGACACCCCCCAATGTTGAAAAAATGTTCTTGTGTTGCATTTACATCTAGATAATGATGCGTGACTACTATTAAAATGTGATTTATTGATTCATATGTGAATTTTTTTCTTGAGCTCCTTAGGAATTCTTAGTGTTGTGGATGAATGTTCCATAAGACATTTTCCTTTGAATGTTGAGGAATGTTTAATTGTTAAACCTAAAACTTTTCCCAAATTAATTATCATATTGAAAATCTCCAAAGAACGCATGTCTAAGAGGACTTTAAGAGTATGTTCATGGGTGAAATTTTATTGTATTTTTGTGCCAAATGGAAGCTATGAATAGTTTGAAAAAGTTTTGATCATTATTTCCAAAAGTATTATCTACTACATGTTTAATATTGATTCTAATATTTTTGACATAACATGGAATAGAATGTAGCATGGTGTTACTTAACTAAGTAAATCCTAATTTTGAAATACTGTAGTATAGTTTTAGTGTGGATTTTTAAACCATGACAATGATCCTATATTTTCTTAATAGTATTTATTGAGTAAATTATGGAATCCTATTTATAGGACTACTAGGTAATCCTCTAGCATTATAAAATTCTCACTCTTTTAGGCATGGAAAAATAAAATAATGAAGATTTATTGATTCACATAAATCATATATTAGTGATATGCCCATTATAGAAAAATGTCTCTAGTCAAAAGGAAATGAGATTTGTAACACACAGAGGCACACAAACTTTGCAACACACCAAGAACAACATTTAATAATAATAAAACAATTATCAAATTTTGCTGGGTCTAGCCCAAATCCTATAAAATATTGAATTTAGATGGGGTGATATCACAAAATATAGAATTCAAGAATAAGGTTCCAATTATCAAAATACATAACCAAATTATATCCTGACCATAGTTACCCAAGTTCACAAACTCAAATTTTTAGAGGGGGTGAAATCAAAAAATTATGGAATTCCATAAAAATATCAAGAATTTGGATTTGTGGGATTGTATTGATTGTAAATAATAAATAAATTATAATAATTAGAGTAGAGAACTGATAAAAACTGCACAATAAAATAAGAAATAAACACAAAATATTATAATATCAAATTTAGAAATTCATCCGGGATGTAAATTACAATGATAGAGGTTACATTTTATAATGTTTGATCTCCTAAAAAGGTAGAGTAAAACTTCATCTTCAATCCCTCATATCAATCTCCATGAATCTCTCAAACTTATCCCTAGGATATCTCTCACATCCCTCACACACCAAAATAACTACGTGAGTTGTTTAGTCAACAACTTCACTCACACACAACTATTAACTATATTATTAATATGGGTTGTATTAACTCATTATTAATAATATTACAATTTATTAATAATGTAACAATATATTTGTAACAAATTTATTGAGATGTGAGGATTTGAGATAAATATAAGGTTACTTTTTAAAAGGGTATACAATAATTTCTTTGGATAGTTTCATCTTAAACTTGAGTTTATGAACTTTGGTAACTATGCTAAGGAAATATTTTGGTTAGGTCTTTTCCTAATTGGGAACCTTATTCTTAAATTTCTATTTCTTTATTAATACATTTAGTTTTTGTAAATTCAAACTAAGAACAACACAACTATGAATATTTGAACATAGCTCATCATCGCACCTCCACAGACAAAATATTTTAATTAGATATATACTCTAAATATTTATTTGTAAAATGATGAGTTTAAACAAACATCGTGGGTTAGAAAGGTGCATAATCTCCCTACATGATTTATTTATGGGTCATCATATTAGTACCCATGTTCAAGTAATAAATAATAAAAAGCAAAGAATATGTTTCATGACATGCTTCCCTTCAACCTTACTTATGTGCTCTTGTTTTCCCTTTCCATTGATTTCATTCCTTACATTCAAGCTTCCATACTTTTATTTTTTATCCATTATTTATATATGTAATCACTAAACTATAATTGTTTAACTTGGGTTCACTTGATATTGTTGTACACAACTTCTCACATTCCTTCGCTTTTTTAGTTCCTCCAAGTCCATTTCATTTTCCTTTAATATACATGAGCATAAAATTATTCTTCATACCTTGCTTTCCTTATCAACATATCTCTTGCACCTTTGGGGTGATATTTCTATTCATAGTACTATCTACTAGTTTTCTAATTTTATATAAGTGGTATAACATAACCAATCGCATCAAGAAATGCAAGAATCATAACTATAAACTACCCAATGCACAACTTATTGGATTCCACCAGGATTTTAATGTATTTCAAATTCTTTATTTTACATGAACTTAATATGTAACTTTCATATCTAACATTCATTTTATTTTTCAATTCCACTAACTTTATTTCATTTTCCTTTTATATACATGAATATAACCTTGTTTTTCATACCCTGCTTCCCCTATCAATGTATCTCTTGCACCTTTTGGGTGAGAATTATAGTCATATTACTATCTACTAGTTTTATAGTTCTATATAACTGGTGCAAGATAACCAATCACATCATGAAATGTAAGATTCAAAAATATTAACTACCCAATGTACAACAACTTATTGGATATGTATGCATGTTTAAATTAAGACTAAGCTATTGAAATTAACCTAACACTAAGTAGATTCCTAACCTAGTAAATTTAAGAAAAAACATCACGATAAAGCCATGAAAGGAAACACTATGCTAATGTGCATAAGACATTAAATAAAAACCTCTCATTTTATTTTTTAGATGGGATTTAGATTGTAGATACTTCCTTTCTGATCTGAATGCAACTATGCATGATGAAAGGATTTATCTAAGGAATAGGAAGATATCTCACCAATATGGCTTGATTGCCATTTTTGTTCTTCTCTTACTACTCTTTACTAAGTAGAAAGGGGGATTGAAAAATCTTTCAAATAACATTAAAATTCTCTTCTCAAGTGGAAATTTCTTGCAAGGACATTTTTAGAAAATAAGGGATAAAATATGTGGAATAATCCCTCACAGAATCGCAACAATAGAGACTAATATGCAAAAAATATTACAGATCTCAAATAAAAGTGTAGAATAAAATAACACAACAAAAAGAGACAGTATTTAACATGGTTCACCCAATTTGGGCTACGTCCACAAAGAATCACTTGCTCAGATTTTATTACAAGCCACCATTCTCTTAATACAGTACCTATATCCATTTGGAGCTATGCTCAACAAACTCTACAGAATTCATATCTGCATTCAAAACACATCTGTAATGTTTTCATTTATATCTACCATATGCACAAAAACCATATAAATAGACAATTTCTTAAGCAGTTTTACAAAACTGTGGGTATTAAAACCATGGGCCAAAATCGTCCAATAAACCTATGGGTCAAAAAACCCACCCATATGAGAAAATTACGTTTCCCGATATATAGGGCACGTTTTAAGGCCTAATTTTTTTTTGAGGGCTGTGCCCCCGAACCCCTGCTACCGGGGGCTGCCAACTCCAAACCCTGATGAGACAACTTTGGAAAGTGTACAGTACTCTTAATGTACAGTCTTCAAGACTTTCTCACATGAAAACAGGCTCCACAACCTAACAATCTCCCACTTGGAGACTAGTTTTCCTCTGAACAATCTTCTCAACCATTCACTAGTTTCTGTGAAGACCAACCAAAGCTGAACACAGCTTCAGTTTTTTCCTTGTGACCACCTTGGTCATCATGTCTGCAGGATTATGACTGGTATGAATCTTCTCTAACTTCAACTTCTCTTCCTCCAAAGTTGTCTTGATGAAATGGTACCTTAACTGTATATGCTTCATCCTAGAGTGGAAAGCAGAGTTCTTAGTTAGATGTATAACACTCTGACTATCACTATGCAACTTTCCTTCCTCTTGCTTCTACTCTAACTCTTTAAGTAATTGTTGTAACCAAATTATTTCCTTGCTTGCCTCTATGGCAACAACATACTCAGTCTCCATGGTTGACAAATCCACCAACTTCTATAGGCATGAAATCCAACTTACTGTTGTCACACCTACAGTGTAAACATAACATGTTGTGATCCTCTTGCTGTCTACATCTCCAGCCATATCTTAATATACATAACCACACAAAGTGGTGTTTGATCCAGTGTAGCACAAAACTATCCCCATGGTCCCTCTTAAATACCAAAGGATCCACTTTACTGTCTGTCAGTGATCTCTACCTGATCACTCATAAATCTACTCACCACTCCCACTGCATGGGAAATATCAGGCCTGGTGCACACCATGACATACATCAAACTTCCAACCACTGATGAGTAAGGTACCTTGGACATCTGGTTTCTCTCCTGCTCTGTCTTGGGACACTGTTCCTTTGATAACTTGAAATGGCCTGCCAAAGGAGTCCCAACCAGTTTAGCATCCTACATATTAAACCTCTCTAAAACCTTCTTAATGTACTCTTCTTGAGATAAAGTCAACTTCCATTCCTTACTATCTCGAGATATCCTCATAGTAAGGATTTTTTTGGCTGCCCCCAAATCCTTTATAGCAAAGGATTCACTTAGCTACTTCTTGAGTACTTTTATTTCTTGCATGTTTTTACCTGCAACCAACATGTCATCCACATACAGACAAAGGATAATATAACTACCATCCTCAAATTTCTTTTTATACATGCAATGGTCAAAATGACATCTAATATAACCTTGCTCCATCATGAAGATATCAAATTTCTTATACCATTGACGTGGAGCTTGTTTCAAGCCATACAATCTCTTCTTCAGTTTGTACACCATCTCCACTTTACCTTTGACCTCATAGCCCTCTAGTTGCTGCATATATAGTTCCTCCTTTAAATCACCATGGAGAAATGCAGTCTTTACATCAAGCTGCTCTAAGTGCAAGTATTATGCTGTAACTATTCCAAGAATAGTTCTAATAGAATTTATTTTTACTACAGGAGAAAAAATATCATCAAAATCTATACCTTTTTTCTGTGTAAACCCCTTGGCCACCAACTAGGCCTTGTATATTTTCTTTACTCCTTCTTCCTCTTTGACTCTGAACACCCACTTGTTCTGTAATGCTCTTTTTCCTTTGGGTAGCTTCAGCAAATTCAATGTCTGGTTCTCCATGAGAGCTTGATGTTCCTCATCCATGGCTTGCTCCCACTTCTTCCTAGAATCTACTTGCATTGCTTTATCAAAGCTTTCTAGCTCTCAACTATTAGTGAGTAATAAATAATAAAGAGAAAGAGAAAAACATTCAGGTTATCTTCTTACCCTAGAAGACCTCCTCAATATAGGAGTTTGGGGTTCATGTTGAGGAGGTTCCTGAACTGATTCATATGTCACTTTCCCATCCGGAAGATCCTCTATTGCTGCATATTATTTCTTGGATTCTTCCTTGTTTTCCTGCAACTACTGCTTATATATAATTGTCTCACTAAAGACCACATCCCTAGATTGAATGATTTTCTTGTCATTAATACTCCAACATTTATATCCAAAGTCATCACCACCATAACCAATGAGAGTAAATTTTTCTAATTTAGCCTCTAGTTTGGTCATATCATCCTTGTCTATATGGAAAAACATCTCACATCCAAAGAATCTAAGAAATGAATAATCAACTTTCTTATCATACCAAACATCCTCAATTATGCCTCCATCCAAGGAACTTGAGGTTCCTCTGTTTATCAAGTACATAGCTGTGCTCACCGCTTCTGCCCAAAAAGAAAGAGGTAGTCCTACATGTAAACCTCTTGCTCCTAACACATTCTATTATTATTTTTTTCATCCTTTATGACACCCCATTCTGCTGTGGAGTTCCTAGAACCATCTTTTCCCTGTAGATTCCATTCTTAGAACAATAATCACCAAATTCATTACTGTAATACTCCCCTCCATTATTTGACCTAAGACATTTTAGCTTAAGACTTGTTTCATTCTCTACCAAGGCTTTCCATTTAACAAAAGTGTCAAATACATCCGATTTGTTTCTAATACAATAAACCCAAACTTTCCTTGTTGCATCATTAATAAAAGCAACATAATAAATTGAACCCCCAAGATATGATACCTGAGCTGACCCCCATACATCAGAATGTACTAGCTCTAACTTACTCTCTTTCTTTGTAGGTCCAACCTTGAGAAACCTTACTCACTTATGTTTCCCATATATGCAGTCCTCATATAACTCCAAACCTGTTTATGTATATCCAGGAAAATCCTTCTTTATGATCTCTATGCCCTTATGGCTCATATGACCGAGCGTATAGTGCCACAATGTTATATCTACTTCTGAAGCCATAAGATTACAAGCATTAGTGCTATAAGTGGTTAAATACAAGGTTCCAACCTTCTTACCTCTTGCCACCACAAGAGCACCCTTGGTAACCTTTCAAGAGTCTGATGTAAATATCATAGTACAACCATCACTTCCCAACTACCTTGCTGATATCGAATTTCGTCTTAATGTAGGCACATGCATGACATCCTTCAATAGCCAAGTATTCCCATTCTACATGTTAACCTGAACAGAACCTTTTCCAACTATGCTGCAAGGCTCATCATCACCAAGAAAAACATGCCCAAAATCTCCTTGAACATAATCAACAAAATAATGCCTATGTGGAGTAGCATGGAAAGAAGCCCCCGAATCTAAAACCTAAGATTCAGTAATATTATGCAAAGAAAGAATCAAAGCATCCTGACATACATTACCCGTTGCCAAATTTTCCTCCTTGTTTTCTTCTTGTTGTTTCTTCTTGTCCCGAAGCTCCCAATAGTCCTTCTTTGCATGCCCAAACTTTCCACAGTGCCAACATACTATCTTGCTTTTGGATTTTAACCTTGCTTGATCCTTTGATTTTCCACAGCTTCCTCTATTCTTCTGTCTCCCTCTAGTTTCCACTGTCAAAGCATTCCCTAAAGTAGAAGATTCACCCAATATTTTTCTGTACATTTCCTTGCTTATAATCACCCCTACAACATCCTCAAACTTCAACTTTGAGTTAGCTGGAATCGAGTTGCTTACCATCATTACTAGGCTATTCCAACTCTCAGGTAAAGAGCACAGAACTAATAAAGCCCTAAATTCTTCATCAAATTCTATTGTAACCGAAGCTATCATATTTAATACCATATTAAAATCATTTAGATGATCTGCTACTGAACAATTCTTAGACATTTTCATATTAAACAAATTTTTCATTAAAAATATCTTATTAGAGGTAGAGGGTTTTTCATACAACTTCCCTAATGCATCCATCAATTCTTTTGTAGTCTTTTCCTTTGAAACATTAAATAATACCAAAGATGAAAGACACAATTGGATTGTCCCAAGTGCCTTCCTATCTAGCAAATCCCATTCTACATCTGTCATACTCAAGGGTTTGTTCACCTTCTCAGATAACGAAATATAAAGATCCTTCTGATAAAGGTAATCTTCCATCTGCATCTTCCAAAGATTGAAATTCTTTCTGTTGAATTTATTAACCCTAGATATTCCATCATTTGCCATATCTCCCACTCAAGATAAAAATTTCCCTGTGATTCAACACTTCAGCAAACAAAACCAGGCTCTGATACCAATTTTTTAGGAAATAAGGGATAAAATATGTGGAATAATCCCTCACAGAATCGCAACAGTAGAAACTAATATGCAGAAAATATTATAGATCTCAAATAAAAGTGCAGAATAAAATAACACAACACAAAGAGATAATATTTAACATGGTTCACCAAATTTGGGCTACGTCCATAAAGAATCACTTGTTCATTTTTTATTACAAGCCACCACTCTCTCAAAACAATACCTAGATCCATTTGGAGCTATGCTCAACAAACTCTACATAATTCATAGTTGAATTCAAAACACATCTATAATGTTTTCATTTATATCTAGCATATGCATAAAAACCATATAAATAGACAACTACTTATACGGTTTTACAAAACCATGGGGAAAAACCGTCCCATAAACCTATGGGTCAAAAAACCTGCCCAGATGAGAAAATCATGTTTCCCAATATATCAAGCACATTTTAAGGCCGAATTATTTTTTCGGGGGTTGCACCCCTGGACCCCTGCTTGGGGCCCGGCCCGACCCAGCCCTCAACCCCGGCGAGACAACTGTGGAAAGTGTACATTACTCTTAGTGTACAGTCTTCAACACTTTCTCACATGAAAACAGGCTCCACAACCTAACAGACATGGTGTAAGGTTGGACAAGGTGTATCAGGTGCTTTGTATAGATTTCCATTTTGGGAGAAGCTTGTAACCTAATGAATGTGGGATAAAGGAATTGTATAATTAGAAAGAGATATATATGATTAGAAGAGATTAATTGGTTACTAGAAACTCATGGGAGTTGGAAGTGATTTAATTAATCAACTAGGATTAATAAATAGGCCAAGTTATGCTTATAAAAGTCATTTAGAGAATTATTTAGGGGGAAATTAGTAAAATTTGAAGGGTTTAAGAGCGGGACTTAACCAATAAGCATGTTTATTGATTAAATACGAGATTAAAATTATTAATTAATTAATTAAAATATGATTATAACTAACGAAGTGGCGTTAATTAGCATGCAAGACAAAGTATGCAACTAGTTAATTAACGAAGTGTCATTAATTGACCAAGACAAATGGGAACATTAGCTAATTAGTAGGAAATGACTAATAATAATGAAATGACATGAAAGAGGATAATTAGTGTAATTTTAGCATTAAAACTAAATAATCAGATTTAGGTGTCTACATTTCCCCCTCTTTGATGTGGTGTAACACAAGCAATGCCATTTCAAAGATAGTAGAAAATTAGTCTATTTTGTTTTGAAAGAATAAAATAAAGATGAGTAAAATTAATGATGATGACCCCTCAAGTGTTGATGGGATGATAGAAGAGGTCGATTGAGGTTCAAAAATAAGAGGAGAAAATACCATGACAACAGAAAATATCATCACAACGTCGGGGATTCAAACTTGGATTTGCTGGCCAATGTTTGATTTGATAGATTTAGGTGCCTTCACACAATGCAGGTGAGAGAAGGGTGGGAGGGGAAGAAAAAATTATTTGATAAAATAGAGGAAATTGAAAAGGTTGATGAGAGGGAATAATTAAGTAGAACGAGGTATGAATTAGAAAGGTAAGAAAGATAGAGGATGAATAGAAAGATCATAACATAGTGTACATGCCATCTTGGATTGAAAATACCATTTATTTGATATAAACATACATGAAAAGGGTAAAATGACATGAAAAGTAATAATACAAATTTTGGTGCAATGGTAAAGGACCGAATCATAGCAATACACATAAGCAATGCAACATGAGAAATTAAATAAATAAGAAGACCAACAAACAAACAAACACAAATTAACATACTCAAACAAGCAATGTTCAGGAAAATTGTACTAATGTTTTTTTATCCAGCTTAACTATCCAAATATTTGAGCTATATGACAAGGGCTAAAATGATGCCCTAAGTAAGGATACATGCAAAGGAGTAGATGGAGGACATAGAATTCCCATGAAAAGAAACGTGCACTATAAAACTACCCTAAGCAACAATATATTATGGGAAGATAAACATAACAAGTAATCCTACTTTGTCGATGAAGGAAGATCACAAGATGATTTGCATGTCATACATTAGAATAAGAAAGCACCGAGGTAGGATGTTTTCTAGGATAGTTTCCAATTTTTAGTGTTTTTGAGTTTTTCATTGTTTTTGGATTTTTAGATTTTGTGGTGTTTAGGATTTTTTGAGGATTTTACCAATGTTTTTGTATTTTTGAAGGTTTTAAAAATGTTTTTGGATTTTATGGGATTTTCCAATGTTTTTTGGATTTTCAAAGGTTTTACCAATGTTTTTGGATTTTTTTGAATGTTTTCAAAATTTTAGGGTTTTTTGGAAGTTTTCTGAAGATATGTATAGGAAAAAGAAGATGCAAATGTGGCCCAACGAGAGATGAGAATTTACAAGGGAAATTCTTGCACCTATGTAAGAAGAAGATATATCAGATCAAGGCCAATAGATAGGTTCAACATGATGATGAACTCAAACCAAAGAAGTGCTAAGAAGGAATCGACATTCCCCTAGTGAAAGATGGCCAAGAAATAAATGATAGAAAAAAGGACAAGATTTTTTATTGAAAGAAGGGATAGAGTTTCCCTTAAACATGGTAACAAGGAAATATTATACACATGGATGTTCTGAACAAAGCATAATAAAAGTGTGAATGATATGGATAGATATGGAAAATGCAGCTAGAAGACTAACGATGAAAAGGTGATGAGACAAAGGCACAGATTGTGAGACAAAATATAGACTAAATTAAGAGTCTGAAAAAGGTCCAAACAAAACTTAGTAATATACTAGTCTTATTGCTCATCGAGATCCAATGTGTGCACTTGAAAATTAATTACTTCTTGAAGGGAATATTTAATAGGAAATATGAAGAAACACTAGCCAATGTGTAAGAATGATTGATTTTGATAGTTTAATAGTGAATGGAGGGTGGAAGGAGATCTATACATTGCTCCATTTCTAACAAAGTGTCCATAACCCTAATGGAGATGTATTTGGTTCTAGTCACAACATTTCACTACTACTAGCTAGGTGTCCATAACCTTGATAGAGTTACTAGAATACTCATAGAGATAATTTTTCATTATTTTTCATTTTTGATTCTTAATTTTTGATTGATTTTCTTTCTTAAAACTTATTTCAGTTCTCTCAATTTGATAAGGGGTTAAGAAACATTGATGACTTGATGGAAGGATGTGGAATTGATTGTTATGAAGACATTGACTAGTATCAATAGATATACCTAAAAGGTCTTCATAACAAGTTTACTAAATGTATGATGGTGATAGGATCTCTTCAGTCGTTCCTTAATTTACCAAGGTGATGAAATACCAAGGTTAAATGGATACCATAGATATAAATGCTACACAATGAGTGTGAATAGACTAATCAAAATATCATCGAGGGGATGAAAATGATGAGTGACTTACAGAGGAATAGAAGGAAAATAAAGAACATCCACGTGTATGCAAAACCTTATTGCAATGTTTGATGTTTGTACCTTTATTTTATTGTAATGTTTTAATGTTTTTTAATTTTTATTGGATTATTTTTTAATTTTTTAATTTTTAAAGTTTTTTGATGGTTTTGTGAGGGGAAAACCGCATAGAGAGAAGAAAATATGTGGATAGATAGGAGGAAAAAGATACATGATAGGGTAGGAAGAATAGGATAGGATAGATTAAAAGTTTGGGGCCAAAAATGTCAGTCAATGTGATAGGATCCAATAATAATGTTTGTGATTTATTTAATAAGGGATACTAAGAGTTTTTTCTTATCAAGAGTGAGATTATCACCAATCTCAATGATCAAGGTGAGATCATATTCGATAAGTGACTACGAATTATCTTATAACATGGATTTTGTATGTGGGAGCTTGAGTTCACTGTCCATAGATTTCAGCGCTTTGCGCCATATTTTACGGTTGCATTGGTGTACATTATTAATTTTTTTTGAGAATTGGATTTGTGTGCATTGGATTTTTTGGGAGATTTGGAGATCTTTGGATTTTTGATCTTATCTTGATGAATAAACTGTTTGTTCTTTTTACAAGCTAATGCGTGATTCGGTTGATCCTGAAAAATAGGAGAAGAAAGTGATGTTTGGGATTGATAATAGGAGTGGTAGGGATGATGGTTGTATTTCCAAAGTTGTTGATAGAGAGATAATGTGACAAATGAATAGGATATGGTCCTAGGATTGAAAGAAATGGGATAACATGAGGTGGCCCAAGAATTGATGGTAATGAGTTACTCAGAGTTGGCCCAAGAATAAAATATGATGGGATACTAGGATGTGGCCCAAGGATAGAAGGTAATAGGATACTAGGACATGTCCCAATGATTAAAGATGATGGGCTACTAAGAGGTGTCCCATATATAAAAAGATGAAGGGATACTAGGACGTGGCCTAATTATAGAAGATAAAGGGATAATAGGATAGAATCCAAAAACATTCGATGTTTTCTTAGAGGAATTTAGATTGACATGGATTTTTAAGAGAGGAAGAAGTTACTGAGGTGACTGATTAAGGGGGTCCTTTAGAAAAAGAGAGGACCGTGACTCTAGAGTTGAATTGGATTTTTTATTAGATAACTTTGTACCGACGCATATCTTTAATGGAGAAAGATATCATCGAGGTGACTAATTATTCCATATAATAAAGTTGATTGGATGAGACTTAGGAGTTTGAGGAGAATCAAAATAATAGAATTGATTAGGAGATGAAGGTGAGGAAGTGAAAAATAGAAAAAAATCCCTATTGTCAATAGCACAAGGAACCACCCGAGATATAATCCTAATTGGCATCGTTTTATGTGAATTCCTAGATCTATGTTGTTTGATTGAACTCCTTCATGTTGAAGGGAGTTCCATATCAATTTAAGCAGTGTAACAGAGACTAAATAGACATTTTGCAAATATAGGGATGATCATGTGATTTTGTAAAGGGAATTTAAGGAAAACAGGTAGCATAACGACACAATTTTGACAATCAAGCAAGGCATCAATTTTTTTTTACAAGTATGAATTTCAAATGGTTTATGAAATTTTGGTAGAGTAATAGCTGTAAAGGAAGATTTTTCTAGGTGTGAATGTCACAAAATATGTTTAATGCAACTAGGAAAATATGAATAGCTCAAAAACATAATTTAAAATCTTAGATCAAGTTTGAGAAAATAATATTTGAGTATCAAAAGGGGTTCATATGATTTTGACAATGTAACAATGTGATTTCAACACTTAAATCAAGTCTTAAGAAAAAAGGTTTAAGTATAAAAAATGGTTGATATAATGCGGGAAACATAACAACACAATTCCAACACTCCAATAAATTTTAAGAAAATAAGTTTTAATTATAAAAAGGGATTGATACAATTTAGACAACGTAACAACACACTTTCAACACTCAAATCAATTTTAATAAAATAAGGTTTAAGTATCAAAAAATGGTTGTTAGAATTTTAGTAGCACTTTCAAATAGTGCAGTTTGATAAAAGGGGAGACAATATTTTTTGAAGGGAGATATGTTCCATGATAAATAATATATGGCACAAATTTGGTAGAGTATCACCTTGTTCTAAAACAAAGTGGAAACTAAGATAATTTTTTTTCGTAGTAAGGGTTTTGATATCAATGATATTGGATATGGAAAAGTTTTCCCTGATTCCAAATAACTTTCTATGAATTTTGTTCTTCATAATCACCAATATTTTTTTTGAACTAGTATGCGTACTAGAATAAATCATGGATATAGACTATGCATTGTAATCTATAAAAATGGGGTGGTCACCACAGACAATATTTGACATTCCTCATGGGTTTTACTAGCCAAGTGGGTAGTTGGGGCACTTCCCATTTCGTTAGCAATTTTCCTCAATGTGCCAACTACTTTGGGGTTCATGTGGTTCTCTTCATAATGAATTTTTATGGATTAATCCAAAGCACTTCCCACAATTGAAAATGGATGGGTTTTAAACCTTATCTAAACCTATAAATACCATGTGATTTATTACTTTTTATATTATTTTAAAATATGATTGTCTTAAAACACCTTTCTTTAGCCAAGGCAACCTACACACAATGTATTAGTAGTTTGATTTGATTTTTTCTTTGACAAGATTAAATGGTATTTCACTCAAACAATTAGTAGTTTTCCATACAATCACAACGTTAGAAAAATACCAAGGATCACAACAATTTGTTATTCTTAAGATTGCTCGAAAGTGCAAGAGAAGAGCATACATGGCGTTCATTAAATAAAATCAAAATGGAATTCTTAAACCAAGACATCAAGTGTTAATACCATACTAAAAAAAAATGACAACCATAGTCTCAGAAATATCCATAATCATAGTCATTTCTGATTCTCAAGGTGGCTCGAAAGCACAAGAGAAGATCATACAAGATTTTAATTAAATTAAACCAAATGGATATTTACACAAAAATATAAAATATTAGCACTGTTGTGATGAATTTGTATTTAGCAAGTGAACATGGAAATCTATGCACAAGATTTAGTATTTTGGAGAAAAACAATTAATCTAATGCGCAAAGAAAATGACCAGTTTTAGGAGAAAGGAAACCTTAAAATTTTCTATAAGGTTAAATCCTAAATTTATATCTTCATTGTATATTTCATCTCGATATCTTTCAATTTAAAAAAAAACGTAGTTGTTTTAATTTCAGGATCAAAAGTTATGGCCTTTGGAAGATAGGTTATGCATATGCTTTTATAGTCATGGGAACACACTTAACCTATACTAACAAAATGTCAAAAAAATGTCCCAAAAATAAAAAAGGTAATTTTTTTCACCAAGATATAATTTTTGATAACAACCCACCTCCTTTATGCCTACAAATAAGACTCCACAGTACTAAACACTATCTTACATGCTTAAAACAAAAGAAATTTCAACAATTTGAAAGAGTTAACATGTAAAATGATGAAAAATGAGATTTTTAAAATAGAAAACTAAAGAAAGCTTGAATGTTTTTCACCAAGATCCAATTTTGACAGTAACCCACCTCCATTATATGTAAAAATAAGACTCAACACTACCAACCACTAATATACATGCTCAAAAAACAAGAAATTTCAACAATTTGAAAGAGTTAACATGTAAAATGATGAAAAAATGAACCTTTTAAAATGAAAACATCAAAAAAAGCTTGATTTTTTTCACCAAGATTCAATTTCGATAACAAACCATGTCCTTTTATATATGAAAATAAGAATCAACACTACCAAACACCAACATACATGCTCAAAAACAAGAAATTCCAACAAATCAAAAGAACTTTGCATGTAAAATGAAGCTTTTTAAATGAAAACATAAATAAATCTTGAATTTTCCCCACCAAGATCCCATTTTGATAGTAATTCACCTCCTTTATACCTGTAAATAAGATTCAACACTAGCAAACACCAATGTACATGCTCCAAAAATAAATAAATTTCAAAAATTTGAAAGCACATGCATGTAAAAAGAGGAAAAATAAGCTTTTAAAACTAAAAATAAATGAATACGCATGAGGAAAAGGAGTGCACAACTTGGCACACCATATGTATGCATGTTTAAAATTAATACTAAGCCATTGAAAATAACCCAACACCAAGTAGATTCATAACCTAGTTAATTTAGGCAAAAACATCATGATAAAGCTATGATAGGACAAAATAAGCTAATATTCATAAAACATTGAATCAAACATGAAATGAAAACCCATCCTTTGATTTTTTGGATGGGATTTAGATTGTATATGCTTCCTCTATGATTTGAATCCAAATATGCATGATGGAATGATTTCTCCAAGGAAGAGGAAGAGATCTCACCAATATGGCTTGCTTGCCATTTTTGGTTCTTCTCTTATTGCTATTTTCCAAGTAGAAAGAGGGATTAAACAAGTTTTCCAATAACAAGAAAATCCTCTTCTCAAGTGTAAATGTCTTGTAAGGACATGGTGTAAGGTTGGACAAGGTGTACTAGGTCCTTTATATAGATTTCTATTTTTGGAGAAGCTTGCAAGCTAGTGAATGTGGGATAAAGGAAATGTAGAATTAGAAAGAGATAAGTATGATTAAAAGATATTAATTAGTGATTAACAACTCATGGGAGTTGGGGGTGATTTAATTAATTAACCAAGATTAATTAATATGCCAAGTTAAGCTTATAGAAGCCATTTTGAGATTATTTAGGGGGAAATTAGTAGAATTTGAAGGGTTTGAGATGGGGATTTACCAGTAAGAGTGTTTATTGATTAAATAAGATATTTAAAGGCTTAATTAATTAATAATGGTTAATTAATTAATTAAAAGAGGATTATAACTAATGAAGTGTCATTAATTGGCATTCGGGATGAAGTATGAGACTAGTTAATTAACGAAGTATCATTAATTAACTGAGATGAAGGGGAATGTTAGATAATTAGTGGATATTACTAATTATAATGTAATGACATGAAAGAGGGTAATTAGTGCACTTTTAGCATTAAAACTACATAGTCAGATTTAGGTGTCTACTGATTCCAACATGATTTTAATGTATTTCAAATTCATTACTTTACATGAGCTCAATATGTAACTTTAACTCCAAATATATCCAAAAAATAAAAATATATGTCACTTACATATTAAATCAGCCATGAAATAAATTTCATGTGCGTATGTGGCACCATTTAGGTTCCATGTGGATGTTAAGTTATGGGTGTCCATTGCTAACCCTTCTCCCCTATATTTATTATAATATTTCCATAATTATTCCATCCCACCTCTCTAAATAACATAAGACCCTATTCCTTCATTAGAAAGAGGCCTATTGATTATGAGAATCATAGGCACATAATTATGGTATAGGATTAGTTAATTACAATGGGACTAGTATATTTAAGTTTTTATTTGGTTCAAGTTAGATTTTGTTGGCGCTTATTTTTCTTGTCATATGAATTTCAAATTTTTTTTATTTCATTCTTTCAGTTTTATATTGGTGATTTTCCATTTTCCTTTCTTCTTCCCACCCTTTTATTCTTCTTTGTATTTTCCTTATCTAATTCCCTTTGCTTATGTTTTTTCATTTTTCTTGTTTTCTCATTCCTCCCCATGTTTTTGGTCCTTTGGGTAATTTTCCAACTTTGCACTTGTATGAATCAAGTCATTCTAGTTGTAATATTGTATGGAAATGATACTTTTTATTGTAGTCCATTTTTACTCATGATTTGGGTGCCTCGAGGTTTTGAATCATATTTGTAGGTCTTTTTTCCTAGTATATGTTAGTTTGTTCACTAATATAATTATAATTTAAATGTCAGAATTCTATAGATAAAAATGTGTGCTAGGAAATTTACAAAAAATAAACACATGAGAAAATAGAGAGACAACTATATAAAAAATATATGGAAATAATCTATTAATTTTCAAACCATCCACATGCCAACATGATATTTTAAGAATATAGAGAAGAATATAAATTAAATGGATTATTTTTTTCTTGTATATAAGAGGAATGGAAACATTTTTTCATCTATACAAAAATTAATGATAAAAAATTAGTTCCAAAATATACTATTGAAGTGAGAGATTCTTAGTTTATTTCTAGACACTTATATTTAGGTATTTTCCTAAACATCTGGCTGACATTGTTGCTCCACCATTGGGGCCAGTTCCTAAGCACTGTGTTGAGTGTAAGTTACTGATGTTAATTATCCCAAGTTTAACTTGAAAAATGCATGCAAAAAGTTCATAACACCTCACAACTTACACACCTACTATGGAAAAATACTTGATGCATTGATAAGTTAGGGGCTTCTAAAGGAATTATCTCAAAGATCCATTGTAGTGGGCTGCTACAACAATGACAACATGATTAGTAGTAAATCCTTTATAGATAATAGAAATATAATAACCAAAAGTCTCATTTATCTCCATGGGTTCTTTTCCAAACTAAGTATTATAAAATATACAAAACAAATTCTATATTAAATAAAAAGAATTTAGAATAAAAAAAATCTCCACTATTTCCTTTCCAAACTAATGTGTGTGTGTGTGTGTGTGTGTGTGTGTGTGTGTGAGTGAAATAAATATGATTAGACTAAAAATGTTAAAAATAACTTCACACATTACCGATTTAAACCTAATTTGAATAAATAAAATATGGGGGTAAATGCATTCTTATTTACTTAAGGGGAAAATGAAACAACAATTAAAATATTTTGATTAATTAACAAACATTAATGCATTAATCAGACTATACTTTCATCAGAAATTTACAAGTTGGAATATGGAAATGATTACTAAAACATAAAAAAGTAGATGTACTTATCTAATTACAAAATCAAAAAATGATCTAGTATTGTTGTGTGACTTTATATATTGTAAATAATTTGTAGATGCTTCACTTCTAAAACTAGAGTGTAATTATGAGAAGGTATGGAACTATCTAGTAGTTATGGAAGTGTTTGATGGTTTGACACATGTAAAATAGTTTTATATGGTGATGCATTAACACTCTAAATTTTTATCTTCCTATGAAACCTTAAAATATGATTTTCTCTTAATCCTCAGGTGTCATAATTTTTGGAAAAACCCTTTGTGTGATGCGAAATATCTTCAAAAATCTAACCATTGGTAGGATACCATATAAAAAGGTTATTGGTTTGGTTGAAGTACAATCCGTACACTTCCTACATTGGTGATACTATTAAGAAGCCTTAAACTCTATATAGTTCTCTACCTAGCATGTGATATATTAATGCAGAGGTGTATCCATTTACATGCATTAAAGTAGTTTAGAGAGATTATACAACAACCAACACCCAAAATATTAGCAAAGATGATCTTTTCCAGTAGCCTAAAATGGCTCTAATATGCAAAAAAGACCAAAATTCACCTTTTTCCCTTTAAATAGCTTACTCAATCACTCACCCCTATTTAAATACTCAGGAAATGTCAATGCAACTCCGAAGATGACATTTTTTCATGACGACTCTATTAACACTTACCTCTCTTCACTAGCTCTTAGCACAAACAAGCAACTTTTGGATTTTTAGCCTCCACTAAATCTTCCAGTTCCTTGTACCTTGTTTCTCACTTCAAACCAATTTTAATTCAATCATCAACTTGACTTAAAAATGAATCAAAACATAAAACTTCACATATCTTACCAAAATCACCATTTTGTGCTCTTAAGACCATTTCTCTTGTATTATCCATGGTTGGAGCATTCTATGCATACCAAAAAAAATCTATTAACTTTTTCAGGAACCATTTACATTCACCATTGTGTAGTGTAAATTTCATGAGAAAAATATTACCCTTATTCTCTCAATATCTCATTCCTCCTTTCTAGCTTTTTAGGCTTACCAACTTTGTTTAACCCCTTCTCAATCTATATCTTTTGATCTGTTGGGTTTCAAAACTAACTATTTGGTTTTATAGATACCCATCTGGATATATACCAACGTGAAAAGTTTCACCAAAAATTTATGTGGAAAATATTTATGAAACCACAATTTTCATGTCTCCAATTAGGTCTTTAGACTGTGTAACAAGACTATCAAGAATATCTCAGCTTTTACCCCAAGAAAGTGTAAATTTATTTCAAAATCATTTCATAGACTCCACCTCAAAATTCTCCACTAAATTTTAGGTCTAGACTCAATGTTTAAATGCTTGAAACCTTGTATTTTGTACCCAAACTCTAGCTAAAACTTTATCACAGTCCTAAAATTAGAGAAAGTGTCATGTATAACAGTGGGGAAATTATTTACTAGCATCTCAAGCCTTTAAAAAAAGCTCATATATAATTCTTAGAGATTACATAGAATATTTTCTTATCTTGACAAGGAGAGGTATCAAAAGGAATATACTGTGTCAAACCCTCTTGGAAACTCTTAGATAACTAGTGAATGCTACAAAATGCCTTAAATGTAAATGAGAAACTTTAAGACTATAAAATTTCACGGTAGGTTCCTTCCATCATCAAACACGTGATTGAATTGAAGGTGGACCCCCATTTCTCATTAAAATTCAAAATTACCTCCTTGTTTATCAAGTCTGACTATCCATGCAAATTTTTCAATATATTTGGATTTCCACAGAAACTGGGTAAATAATATTTTGCATAGCTAGAAAACTATTTTATCCAAGCCTTCTCTAACATTATCAGGGATTTCTGACTAGTATTCATTGTAGCATTTCCTTCAGATATTTTTTATAGAAAAAAACTTACGAAACAGTCCTCTCCATACTTAAAACAAAGTATAACATTAAACCTTTCCAAAATCATCAAATGCACAAAATAGGGTTATAGATTCAAGTTCATACTTAGAATGGAAGATAAAAAAACACCTCCTTTCCTACATATAAACAACTAAGATTCCATTCATCCTTTAAAATATCATTAGAGATTTATTTTTCTCTATATTCTCAGTCTCCCTTTTACAAAGAGTACTCTCAATTTCTCTTTCTTCATTCTTAGAGCTTTTGCCATGTGGAGTACCTTCTCCTTTAATCTCCCCTCGAGAGATCCTCTAGCTAACTCCCTCATTCAAATCTATCCTTCTTTTATCTCATTACTCCATACATTACAACCCTAACTCTTTACATGACTCCATAGGCTCATTCATGGTCATTATATGCATGTTACATCATTTTAACATTTCATTGACCTCCCTTTAGTCAGTTTACAAGCCAATTTCTTCATTTTACATACTTGGAATTTAAATTGAAAAAATGGAGGGAAACTTATAATTTGAAATTTTAAACAACTTAACGAACTAAGAATCCTTCTCAGGTATTCAACATACCCTAAAAAATCTAACTCATCCTCCATAACCATGAAGAATTTTAATATGTCATTCTTGATGTTCATTTGATGATGCCTCTGTATCATACTCCCAAGGTGGAGAAAAAGAGTCCATGTAATTATTTCTTGTATAGATTTATCTTCAAATGAATCTTTATCATCTTTTCTTGGTCTTTGTCTTCTTTCTTCACTTACGTTTTCCTTTTTTTCCTCATGACCACCTAGGTCCCAAATAGTATTCTTTTTCCTTTTATTTTCCTTGACTTTACTTCTTGAGTTCCATATTCATCTTCGATACATTCATGATTCCATCCTTTATACCTATACAATAACAAAAAATATACCTTATTATTCATGGTTCATGAATCTCTTCATCTCTGTATAGCTTCCACCCATCATGTTCTCATCACTTATCTTTCTTAAAAAGACTAAAAATTGTCCAACATTTGGATTTTCTTGTTTGATTGCTTTCTCTCACATGCTATTCACCATACCAATTTGTTCCATGTCTATACCTGTAACTTATTTTCTTTCATTTCGTTAATTAATTTCCCAAGAAACCACCTCTCTCTTAGCTATATTTGCACTTTTCTTTCCTTCATCCATCACATCCAACAATTCCAGAAATAGTCCATCTACTTCATCCATGGAAGAATCATTACATCCTTTCTTGTCATCATGCTTACCCATTTTTTTATTTTCAAATGCACTTATGTAGTCATTTTGTAAAATTTCATGGAATTCACTCACAAAAACATCAATATCAACCAACAAACAATCAAATTTTCTTATCTTGTATTCATTCTTTGTATGCATATGTTATTTGACATCTGAAATATGCTTTTCTTCTACGAGTTCTTCATTTCATTCTCTTTTCATTGTACCTTGCTTGTTTCCTTTCTTTTTCCATACCAATATTGGTCCTTTTTACATTGCTTATGTTCTCAAAAATCTTGATTTCTCCACTGAGAAACTATGTATCCATGATGATTAACTGGTTTTGAGATATTCTCATGGCTCTTCACTTCATTCATCTCCTTGACAACCTCTTTTTCTTGGTTTTCCACTTGTCTTGTCTTCTTTTCCTCTTTCTTGATTGCTTCTCTCAGCTACAATCTCTTTCTCTTCTTCACAAGTAGCTCGATAAGCCACTTAACCTTCCTTTTAGATCTATAGGGATCCAAAATGACTTTACTTCATTAAATCAACTAGTACTAAAGAAAAAAATGGAGAAAAGGAGGTTCTGTCTATATTTTAAAAAAACCATTGCTTTGTACAAAGCGATAATTGTAGAACCACCACCTAACCAGGGGAGTTGTCCTATAACCACCACCCAGCCAAGGGAGGGGTTTTGTGATCGCCGGTTTTCATTGGGTAGTGGTCCTGTCACTTTCGATGGAAAAAATAAAATTTTAAACAAACAGTCCCATAATTGGAAAGGTTGTCTGTGTCTTTTCTCTTCTATAACAATTCCCATCCTCTAGTGTAGAGGAGGACATGGGAAATGCTATAAATACATGTAAGGAAGGAGAGATTTGATAATCGAAGCATGAAAGCAAGTGAGAAAGGAATTCTTAGTGCTGGAATTGTGTTTGTAGAAGAAAGGAGTTAGTGAGGTAGAGTAAACAAGTAATTGGGAAGAAGTGTGAGATATTATCTACTTCTCTTTCATACTTATTGTAAATTCTATGTTTCTTATTTGAATTGGGCAATAAAAAGTGGGAAGAAAGAGTGTTTTTCCCTTCTTGACTGGTTTTCCTCCTCTAGAGGTTTCCATGATAAAATTGTTAGTGTTCATGAGTTTACATTCATTCCTTTCTCTACAATTTTTGTTTCTAAAGCATAAGTAAATTCATTCACTAGCTATATTTGTCATTTCCTAAATTGAAATTAGAATAAATTTTTTTAATTGTGATTATGTGAATAATTTCAAAATAGAGAGTTTATAGATCATTTTGGTATTAGAGCTAACAAGTATCTAGGATTTTGGTATTCATTCTTGTGATTTGTATGAAAGTGAAAAGGTCTAAATGCGAATAAACTTTACCTTGCGATCCAGAAATTTCTACGAAGAAGTTGAAATAGATAATTCGAGGAAAAATGGAGGAAGATAACTTGGTCCTTAGAATCAAAATGCTGAAAACTACGATGGACAAGATGTTTAGAAGACAAGAAGAACTTGCATATTTGTAGAAGATGACTTTTGTAAAGAAAAACTCCATGGACTTAGGGGTTCAAGTTTTAGCCAAAAAATTTGGCATAGGAAAGAGCCACGATAAGGAAGAAGATGAGAAAGAGCATGAAGAAAAGACTCCAATTACAAGAGAGAAGGTAAAATCTGATCATACTCCCTTTAAATTTGAAACCAAAGCTGAAATTAAGAGCTTTGAATGACAAGTAGATCTAGAGTTTCTTGATAAATGGTTAAAAAAATTGGAAGTCTATTTTAGCATCCATAATGTCACTAAGGCACAAAGGATCATGTTTGCATGTCTCAAGATGGAGGGACACAGTTTGGTTTGGTGGGAAACCCATCTAGCCACATGTGAAAACAAGAAACTTCCTATTGTGAAATCTTGGCAAAAATTTAAGGAACTACTTAGAGCTAACTTCTATCCTATTGGCCACAAGACTGACCAAATGATTAAATGAAAGTATTTTAGATAAGGCAGTGGTCAAAGTGTGTAGGATTATACTACGGATTTTCAGAGACAAGCCATGTTGATGAATATGTACTTGGAGGATGAAGATATTTTGACCAAGTATTTGGGGGGACTCCACACTCAACTTTGAAGGAAAGTCATCTCCATGAAGCCCAAAGATATCAATGAGGAGTGTGTGTAGGAATACTATATAGATAATCATAAGAAGCAAATAGAAACAAAGCCAAAGATAAATCAGTTGACAAATCAACAGAAGAAAGAACATGGGAAAACAAGTAACAAAGGTAAGTGGAAAGGGAAAGGTAAACAAGCTACCACTAATTTAAATACTTGTAAAGATCCCAATATTTTTTGTAAGAATTGTGATATCAATGATCATACTGACACTACATATTGGAAGTTACATCTGAAGAACCGAACCAAGGACTCAAAGAAGTCCATGAGAGCTATAAAGATAGAAGGGGAGGTGGAAATCAAAGATGACTATGATGTATGCGAGAGGCTTGGATGCACAACCACCAACATTGACAACCAAGAAGAGGAGATGAGTAGACTATTCGAGATCAATATAATTAAGGTAAATGCTTTGGTTGATACCATTTCTTAGTCTAACTTGATTTCTGAAGTAGTTGTAAAGGAGCTTGGTCTTGAGACTTACGAGCATCTACAACCTTATCCTTTGTGTTGGGTAAAGAAGGGTGTTGAAATTTAGGTAACAAAAATATGTAAGGTCAAGTTTGGGATAAATTTCCCATATATTGATGTTTTGGAAGCTGATGTTATTCCACTTGATACATTTGATGTTATTTTTGGGAGTCCTTACTTGTATATTAGGGATGCTATATTTATGACAAGGGAGAACCAATACAGATGGGTCAAGGATAGGATCAGCTACAACATCCGGGTGCACTAGCGTAAGACATAGGTTACGATGGTGAGTGCCAACCAAGAAAAATGACTCATTCAAGAAAATCATAATCAGTTTTGTTTTCTTTTTTAAAGGATAAATAAGATGGGGTATAATTTTCAGAGATTTATAACCAGGGAAAACAAGATTTGGATAATATTATTAAGTATTTTTAGGAAGTTTTTCAGGCTCCCAGTGGGTTACCACCAAAATGGGAAGTAGAGTATGAGATGTAGCTGTTGCCAGAATCCCCTCTACCAAACATCAGGTTGTATAGGAAATCTTTGTTGGAGAGTACTGAAGTAAAGAAACCAATCCAAGAACTGCTAGACTAGGGGGTGATACATATGAGAACCTCACCATGTGGTTTTCTTATTGTGATGGTGCCGAAGAAGGATGGTTCTTAGAGAATGTGCATTGACTACTACTCGTTGAACAAGATCATCATAAAGAACAAATATCCACTTCCCCACATACATGATCTCTTGGACCAGCTTCAAAATGCCAAATTATTCATGGAGTTAGACCTAAAGTCAGGTTATCACCAAGTCAAAATGAAGGAGGAGGATATAAAAAAGACTTCCTTTAAGACAAATTATGGTTTGTATGAGTGGTTAGTACTTCCATTTGGTTTATGTAATGCACCCACTAAATTTATGATATTGATGAATGATGTATTGTTGGATTTCATAGATTCATGTGTCATTGTTTATCTGGATGATATCTTGATTTTTAGTGCCACATGGGAGGAACATCTAACTCATTTGCAACAAGTCTTGCAAGTTCTTAGGGAGAAACAACTGCCATGCAATATGAATAAATGTGAATTTTCCAAATAGTCACTTATCTATCTTGGGAACATGGTTAGAGGAGGAGAGATACAAGTGGATATGAAGAAGGTGGAAGCCATCACCAACTGGAAGAAACCAATGAGAACCACAGAGACTATGAGTTTTGTGGGAGCAGTACAGTATGTACGTGGAAGTTCATTTTGGGCTTCTCTGCGATTGCAATACCTCTACAGACAGTGGCCATAAAGAGTAATGGTTTTGACTGGGGTAAGGGACAAGATAAATCCATTGAGTTATTGAAATAACAGATTATTAATGCTCCATTACTGGTTCTTCCTAATTTGCAGCAACCCTTTTAAGTAGAGACAAATGTTAATGATTATGCTATGGGCACAATGTTGCTTCAGGGAAGTAAACTTGTATGATGTCATTTTGAAACTTTTACTTCAGAAGTTAAAGGATATTCAGTATATGATAAGGAAATGTATGCACTAGTTTAGGCCATTAAGAAATGTAGGCATTATTTATTGGGTAAAGAAACTATTGTGCACAATGACCAAAAACCTGTCCAATATTTGTAAAAAAAGTCTAAATTGCAACAGGAAAGGAATTACAAATGGATGGGGTTCCTTCAATAGTTCCATTTGGTGATCAAATAAAATAAAGGTAGTACAAAATTAGTGGTAGACATATTGTTTATGCCACCTACACAGGAGGAAATCTCATGCTTGGCCACTATCTCTCAGATTGAGCCCTTCATGAAGGAAGTGTAAGGAGGAGGTATATACCCAAGATAAAGACTTTTGGGTGACATTTCAGTAGTTGTAGTCCTATGGGGCTGAAAGGATGGGGATTTAATATTTTTATCTCAAGGATGGGCTGATCTACCGATGGGGGAAACTTTGTGTGTTGAAAGAAGAAAGAATTTTATTAATGAGGGAAGCACATACCTCGAAAGTAGTGGGACATTTCAGTGTTGATAAGACCCTAGCCCACTTGCAAAGGTACATGTACTGACCCAATACACAAGAACAAGTATCAAAATTTATACATGTATGTAAACTTTGCTGTACTAAAAATCCTAAGATTAGGAAGGAGGGTTTGTATATGCCTTTACTAATACCTACTCATCCGTGGGAGGACATTTCTATAGATTTTGTAGGAGGATTACCTATGTCTAAACATGGCGATGAGTATCTCTATGTTTTTGATGATAGATTTAGTAAGATGTGTATTCTTATGGCATGTAAAAAGACAATAAAAACACATGAGGTAAGAAATATTTTCTTTTCTAATATATGGGTGCATTTTGGCTTGGCAAAGTCTATTGTTTTTTATTGGGATTCCAGGTTCTTAGGGAATTTTTGGACTACTTTGTGGGACAAGATGGATACCAGGTTATAGAGGAGAATAGATTTCCATCCACAAATAAATGGATGGACAGAGGTGGTGAACAAGACTTTGGTATAGTTTATCAGAGGGTATAACAACAAATACCTAAGGACTTGGGATGATTCGTTAGCCTAAATTCAACATTCCTACAACTGCGCTTTACACACATCCAATATGAAGTCACCATTTGAAGCATGCTTGGGATGTCTACCTACAGATCCACTAGAAATAGTAGTTGGGAAATAGGATGAGGAGGATACATGAGACACAGAGGTGACTAGAGAAAGAAAATTCATTGAGAGGATCCGGTAAATCCATCTCAAAGTTAAAGAACACTTGGAGAAATCCCAAGACAAGTACAAGGCTAGACATGACCAGCATAGGAGAGAGAATAAGCTTCATGTTGGAGAAAAAGTTTGGATTTACTCGAGCAAGGAGAGACTACAAGGTCAGGCACAGAAGCTCATGCCACTACGACATGGACCCTTCACCATATTGGAGTAGGTTGGAGAAAATGTGTTTCATCTTGATTTTCCACCATTTATGTGGATGTACTCAGTAGTTAATTGTGAGAATTTGCACCTATATGAGCCATCCATACTTGATGTAGATGAAGGATTACAATTGCTACCTTCCATTGAGGATTGTGTCTTGGAATCATGAGGTGAATTGGAGGAGGATCTAGTGATGTAGTAGAAGGTCAGAGAGATGAGAAGAGGTCCATAGGAGTCTTGGTAGGTTAGAATGAAAGGGAAGACACCAAGGCAGGCCTAGTGGTACTCAAAGGAGAAATTAAGGGAATTATTTCCTAATCTACTCCCCCACTAAGATTTTGTGGGACCAAAAGCCTCATAAGCAGGGGAGGTGTGATCCTTAGGGATCAAAAATGAATCTACTTTGTTAGATCATCCATCACCAAAGGAAAAAATTGAGAAAAGGAGGTTCTATCTGTATTTTAACAAAATTGTCACTTTGTGTAGAGTGGTAGTTTTAGAACTATCGCCATACCAGATGTGGTCTTGTAACTGCTGAGTAGCCAGGGCAACAGTCCTATGATTGCTGGTTTGCATTGGGCGGCGGTCTTATCACTTTAGATGGAAAAAAATAAATTTGAAACGAATAGTCACATAATTGGAAAGGTTTTCCTTGTCTCTTCTCTTTATTGACCTTTTCCATCCTCCAATGCATGAGAGGACATGGGAAAGGCCATAAATACATGTAAGGAAGGAGATATTTTATCATCAAATCATGAAAACAAGTGAGTAAGGAATTCTTAGTATCGAAATTGTTTTTGTAGAAGAAAGGAGTTTTTGAGGTAGAGAAAGAAATTAATTGGGAGGAAGTGTGAGATATTATATACTTCTCTTTCATACTAATTATAAATTCTATATTTATTATTTAAATTGGATAATATAAAAGTGGGAAGAAAGAGCATTTTCCCCTTCCTGACGGGTTTTCTTCCTCTGGAGGTTTCTAGGATAAAATTGTTAGTGTTCATGAGTCTACATTCATTCATTTCTCAACAATTATTGGTTCTAAGGTAGAGGAAAACTCATTCACTAGTTATATCTGTCATTTTCTAAATCAAAAGTAGAACAACAATGTTTAATTTTGATTCTGTGAAAAATTCTAAAGTAGAGAGGTTACATATCACTCTTGATAAAAAAATTCAATCCCATTGCTTTATTTCATCATCAAATCTCTAAGTTTCTCTATATCTTCCCTTAAATTTCTCAATTATTATTTCATTATCTCTTCTTGTTTTCTTTCCTCTTCTCTCTTCTTGGATTCTTCTTTCTTGTTTCTCTCTATCTCTTCTTGTGGATTATCAACTTCAACATCTCTCTCAACAACTCTTCTCTATCTATCTATCCTCTTATCTTCTTTTCAAGAAAGTTATCTTCACCTTGCTTCTTCTCTTCCACACATCACCTAGGATTACAACCCATGTTTCTCTAGGATTCCACTTCCTTGTACAATGTTTCTCACTTAAAACCAATTTTAATTCAATCATCAACTTGGCTTGAAAAGGATTCAAAACATCTAACTTCACATATCTTTCCAAAACTGCCATTTTGTGCTCTTAAAACCATTATTATTGCATGATCCTGAAAGGAACGATAACCAGATCGTACCAAGCCAAGAACACAGATGCTAATCAAACACCATGATCAATAAGATGAAAGCGATTTGCCAGAATGACTTTACATAAAACCTTTGCAAACAAATGAGAAGCAATATCATATATTATTATGGAACTCAATGTAATACATTGAGAATGGGCCTTGCTTAAATAGGCAAGGAATAACAATCTAAGAACCAGTCAAGGTTGTAGATCAAGCCATAAATCATGGAAAGAACTAGTCATCAAAGAACTAGTCAAGACCATAGATTTAGGAGAGAACTAGACATCAAGGATCTAGTCAATATCATAGATCAAGGAAAGAACTATACCTAACAACTAGATAATATCTCCTAATATCTAAATAAGATAAAATAAATATCCACACACATAAGTGGGTGAGGATAAATACAATAAAGGTAAATAATGTACCTAGGTGAACATGAGCTAAGGTAAATACCTACTCTAACAGATCCATGGTTCGAGCATTCTATGCATACAAAAACCAATCTATCAAATTCATTAATAACCCTTTACCTTCATCATGGTGTGGTGTAAATTTCATGAGCTAACTCTCATCCTTCTTCTCTCAATATCTCATTCCTCCTTTCTAGTGTTTTAGGTCTTACCAACCCTGTTTAACCCCTTTACAAGCTCTATATTTTGATCTGTTGGGTTTCCAAACTAACTATTTGGTTTTCTAGATACCCATTTGGATATATATCTACTGTGCCAAATTTCACCATAATTTTCTGTGTAAAATATTGATTAAACCTCACTTTATAGATCTCCAAGTATGTTTTTAGACTGTTACTAGATTCTGAAACAATAAAGTTAATGATATCTCATCTTTTACCATAATAAGGTGTAACTTTATTTCAAAATCCTTTTATAGTCTCTACCTCAAATGTTTCTACCAAATTTTAGGTCTAGATTCAATGTTTAAATGCTTCAAACCTTGTATTTTGTACCCAAACCCTAGCTAAAACTCTGTCACAATCATGTAATTAGACTAAATGGCTAACATTGGGGAAATGGTTTACTAGCATATAAATCCTGTAAAAATAGTTCCTATATGATTCTAAAAGGTTATGCATAAGATTTATTGTCTTGGCAAGTAAGGAGAGGCATAAAAAGGAATCTACTATATCAAACCCTCTTTGAAACTCTGAGATAACCCGAGAAAGCTACAACAAACGAGCAACTATAAGACTATAAAATTTCACTTTAGCTTCCTTCCATCATCAAGCACGTGAATGACTTGACATTGGACCCCCATTTCTCATTGAAATTAAAATTTACCTCCTTGTTCATCAAGACTGATTGTGCATGCATATTTTTCAATATATTTGGATTTCCACACAAGCATGGTAAATAATCTTTTACATGGTCAACAAACTATTTTAGCCAATCCTTCTCTAACATTATCAAGGATTTCCAACTAGTATTCATTGGCAAATTTCCTTATCCTGCAAAATTGACAAGGGAAATTTGCAGGTAACCATACCAAAAAATTCTGTTTTGGCCCCTAGGGAAGTTTGATAACGTTTGAAATAGCCCAAAACTCCCTTTCAAAAAATCAAGTTGTTTCAGGACTTAGCCATTTTTAGCTAATCCTTCGGCGCAGAAAGTTGTGTGTCGACATGACTAAAACTGCACCCTTTTACACTGGGTGCAATTTTACTCGTGTCGACATCAAGAAATTTGTGCCCCCTTTTTAAGTCCTTTAGTGCTGAAATTATTGTGTTAACATTAAAAAACTTGCGCTAAGCATTTTCCTAAGGTGATTTTCTTGTGTTGACACTCCGGAAATCATGCCAAAAGCGGTTGGTGAGGTCATAAATGCCATTTTTCTATAAATAGGAGCCTGAAAAATGTCATTTTCATGAATTGGAAATTGTGAAAAGTATTTTCTCTGCACGTGTCAGCCATCCCTGTCAGCCCTCACGTGCCATTTTCGAGCTTGTGGACCCCCGTGTTTTTCTTCATGTTTTTATCAATCTGGGTAAGTGGCTCCTCTCCCAGTTGTGGTTTTTGTTTTGTTGTGTTAAGTGTTAGAGTCTGTGTCAATGGTTGAAATCTAAAGAACCTAATAATTTCCCAACCCAACTGAAACCCTCTTTTCCTCTCCTTCCAGATCTGCAAATCTGGAAGGCCCCTGCCACTGAAGTAAACCAAAAAATCATCTATCCCTGCTTGTTGCCTTGCCAAAAAACCCTCTCTTCCTTGCCATCTGACAAATCCAAAAAAGAGGAAAAGTGAAAATCAAGAAAATTTGCAAAAATTTAACTGTTAAACTGTTAAGTCCTTGGCGTAAATATGCGACGTATTTTTTCTTGTAACATCTTCCAAAGTTGCGCTTTGGCGCACTTTACACTTATGCAACATGAATCTTTTCCATGCCCAGCCAAAGAACACTTAGCAAATTTTTCTAGAGGTGCAAAGCGCAAATTCCACAACATCAACATAAAATGTTGTCTGCTGCAGACCCACGCCCATGCGCTTTACCCTTTGGCTAAAATTTATCATGTAACACCAATCCAAATTGCCTTTCTTACCTGCGCCACTTTCTCATGTCGACATTTCCTAAAAATGCCAAAAATTTTTTCCCTGTTGATAGCCAGAGAAGCACACCTATAAAAATTTGCATGTTGGCATCCAGAAAAGTGCGCCAAGCCATAAAAAGCTCCTGCAAAAAACTTGTGCCTTGTGCCCTAAGGCTTAAAATTGCTCGTTCTTCCTTCTGCAAGCTAAACTTAACTATTTTCTCACACATTCAGAAGGTGTTTTGTTATTCTTCAAACTTTCATCATGAATAACATGACAGTTGACATGGCTCTTCTGTGTTGGACCTTCTTGATACTTCTTGCAGAACAACAACATCCGTTCTTGAACTCATATATGTCTTCATCAAGCAAGAGACCAGCTAGGACCGCAGTAAAAGCTAAAGCTAAGCAGTCAGAGCAAGAAATGAAGTACAAGTACCAGAAAGTCAGAATGCCTGACTCATATGCAGAGTGCGGCCTTGACATCAGAGACTCTGAGCTAGGTCATATAGACATGGATGATTTCTGGGTAAGGACCACCAAGGTGAACAATGGCCCTTGGATGAATAAGTTAATAGGTAGTGGATTGCACTTTGCAGCTGGGCTTCCGGTGAGTGCCGTGAATAATGAGTTCATCATATTGATTGCCTGATGTTATAACAAGAACACTAGATGTGTTGAAAACAAAGAACACGAGGCAATCATAGACCTCACAGCTCGTCACTTTGAGATGATCCTGGGCATTCCTCATCATAGGCAATATGTGGAAATAAGTATTGAAGACTGCAGGAAGGCATGGGATGATAACGAAGATCAGTGCATGCAGATGATGAATGAACTCTATTTAAAGAACAAAAAGTCGTTGACCAGATGGCCACAAACCATCCACCGTAGTGATTTTAATGAAGAGTTGAGTGATACAATCACATTCTTGAACAGAGTATTTGGGCTCCTGATGCCCATTATTTCCATAAGTGGATGTTGAGATACCTAGAGAACATGAGCAAGAATACACCTGATCAATGCTTCAGGCTGGGGTGAAATCATAAGTGACACCATCTCACAACAGCTTCAACAAGTTCTAACAACTGGGCAGTTCTACATGAACTCCTACGTTGTATACGCCACTGCTGCAGGAAGGGATTTCGCAAGGGTTAACTCGAAATGGAGTATGGCCCCAAGTCAAGGTATACGAGTTCTACCCAGAGCTAAGGCTCAAAGCCAACATCTCCCAGTTCTCCAAAATAAATGATGCCTTCTTCTATGAGGTAATCTTGTTTGTTGAGGCCAAACATGAGGCACAATCGAACCAGCCGAGTGTAATTACTACTACAAAGAAATGGGGAGCATTGTTCACACAATTCCCCACATTCACATATCTCAGAGCTGTGAATTTTGAGGGAGAACCCACGAAACTGCCAAGGTTTGTAGGGCCGAAGCTGGTCCTCCTAGAATTGTCAAGGTAATTAATCACTTATCATGAAAGGTGTATGAAGAGAAAGAAAGGAGGAACTCCATTCCCCCTTATAGTTGGCCGATACACCTGCCCTACAATTGCTAAAGCATGGGAGATGTACGCTGAGTTAGAGCTATGAATTTAAAGCACAACTTCCCAGCAAGGCCAACCTTTGACTACCGGAGTTGCCTCCCAAAGGCAAAAATTGATCCCATCCATGTTCCCAAGATCAAGGACATTTGGATAGACCTAACCCATGAGATAGGACATTAGGTGGAAGGATCACTCCTGGCTGGCTCTGGAGGAAATCATCCACTATGGCATTGCCATTGTCCCAAAGAAATTCAAAGAGACTGATCAAGAAATTGATCAAGTTTACATTGACACAGATGGGGACAACTGGCCATTCAAGAAGATCGACAGAGCTAAAGCACCAAAGACCATTCAAGAAAGGGTCAAACCCATATTGCAGTGCACTAAACATTGGTGCAATCAGAATGGCCTTACATACCTCAGAGTTGACTTCACAACTTCTCCTTCAGGCAGTGCACCTCCAAGGCCGGTCCATGTGCCGAAAGGAAAAGGAAAGGATAAGGTGGGAGAACCAAGTAGACAAGAGGAAACTCCCACTCCTCCTGAGACCTTCCTCCTACTTCTGAGAAGTAAGTAGTCAACCTGGTGTCTCCAGGTGATGAAGAAACAACAGATATTCCAATGGATACATCCACCCAGGATGATGTCATGACTGCAACTGCTGAGGTACCCAACATTCCTTCTTCCACTCCTCCTCCTCCTCCTGTCATTCAAGCATCTATTCCTATGGATGTGTCCTCTCCTCTCCCTTCCTCCCTTCCATCTCCCACCTCTTCCATCTTCTCCTCTCTCATGGATCTGTCAACCAATATTCCCTCAATCATGTTACAGATCCCTTCCATTTCCATGTCCTTCTCTTCTCCGTTAGTAACTCCAAGCCCCATAAGCATCGGTGCATCAGACTCCCTGTCAATGCCACCACCGAGTGTTTCAACATACTTCCCTGAGGCCTCTGCAGTCGCTTCCCCCTCACTCCCATTTCTTCTTCTTCCTCCGCTCCCACTCCCATAAGTCCTGGTTGGATTTCTGACCATTTGAGCCAGAATAAGAGGAAAGTTCCCATTGCAGCTATGGATTTCTCTATTATTCTGAAGAAGGGAACCAAGAAACAGAAAGTGATAACTCACTTTTCTAAAGGCACTTCGGGGGAGAGAGTCATGGAGATAGCTTTCCCGGATCCCACCAAGAGAAAAGAAGATCTGTCTCCCACAGACTTCACAGTGACTCAGGTCACAATGGGGACCTCATCTGAAAGCCTGCAAGGGGAAGCCTTGTCTTCTGTGGATGCTCTCTACAAGAAGCTCCAAGAGACAAAAGAGGAGAAAAGGATACTTAAAGAACAAAACAAACATCTCCTACAAGCATTGCAGAAAATGGGCAACGCTCCTCCAGTAACTGCCGCCGAACCCATTCAAGTTCCCAGTCAGGAGAAAATGAATGAATATATTAAGATTGGTGAACAAGGCATGGTAGTATCAGCCTGGATTGAATGGCTCCTCAGAGATGGTAAGGAAGTACTTGGAAAATTCACATTGCTTTATCAAGGATATAATCCAAGCAAATAAGGAGCTACAAATAGTAGCAAGTTCCCTATCTGAAGAGTTGGATAACGCCAAGTTGTAGTGGGAAATGCTACGAGCAATGGTTAACTACTCAACTGATGACCTATTGAATGTCAGTGTTATCAATCACCCGCATATACATAAGAAGGCTCTCACTGCATTAGATTACCGGGTTGATCAGATGGAATATATCCTGGAGAGAATCGATAAAGCCAAGGATGAAGCCCTGGAAGCACGATACAACATGGAGGATACAGTTGCAAAAATGGCTCCAGAGATGCTCAGTGAATCAGGTAACTTGCAGGAAGCAGATGACACATTCCAACATTTTGAGACTATCATCACTCAAGGTTTGGCACCCGAGGTCACTTTCGACCGAGAGTCAATCAATAACCTCTTGGCCTGCCGCGATTTCATTGGATTTTTGATCGATGCTTGCGATAATTTCGTCGAGTTACCTGACAAGTTCAAGAATGAGAAAGAAACCTGTGAAGTCATTCGCGACCATTCTAATGGTCCTGACAATGATCAACTTCAAGCAATGATCAGCAGGTTTGTTGAGTATCGATCGCAGTGTCACATCGAATCTCCTGATAAAAAGTAGGATACCCAGTTTGAGCAAAGTGATGACGATGAGTAGTTCCTCCTTTTCTGGAATGCATTGATCATTTTTGTTAAATATTTAAAAAGTTTTGTTGGCATACATGATGACCTCATCCATGTTGCACCATGGGATGTTGCCATCCGAAAACTTGCCCAAGTCAACTGTTGACTTTTTAGATATTTTCTAGATCTTTTGTAAATATCTTGTAAGATATTTTGTAAGTAGTGGGTTTGCTTTTGTCTTCTTTCCTCCTCTCCTTCTATAAATACTAGAATACTTGTTGTATTCTAGGTGAACATTTTTGTATGAAAAGAGAAGTGAGGAGAGAAAGACTTTGTGTTTTCTTACAACAGAAGAAATATTAATACACATATTTAGACTTTGTGCTTAATGTGCGTGTTATTTGCATCAGATCTTTCTTAAGTTAGATCTATGTTTTTATTCTGTTAGATTCATTCCTATATTGTCATATGTTCATCAGTGTTGCTTTAATTGTTTATGCAAGTAAGTTTGGCTCTGTTTACTACCGCCCAAAGCATAAACCTTCTGACCTTTCCATCTTGGAATTCATTTCTTTTCTTCCTTCAGATCTACCATCCTCCGTTCCTTCCTTCCTACCTTTCTATTCGTAGTTGGAACTACCTCTACTGGGATGAGATCCCAAACCCCCCTGAAGATAGAATAGTGTAGATTTGCACAGATTCCTGCTTGATAGATTAGCAATAAACCAGTTTCACTTCGTTGTCTCGAAGAGGGGCTTTGCCCTGCACACTGTTGGCCTATTTCCCCATGACCTACCTAACCGACAGATTTTTCAGACCAATAGTTTTTGGCGACTCTACTGGGGATCGAACTAAGGAAATAACTAAAAAACTGTAAAAATCACTACCAGATTGCAAATTTTAGCCCTTTGTTAAAAATCAAAATTTTTGCATAAGTGATCAAAACTAAAAATTTCCTTATGAAAATCCATAGATCTGGACCAGATAGAAACTTTTAGTTCACTGAGTTTTTACAAAAACTTGTATATTTCAGTAGATCTGAGATTCTGACATTTCATGTTATTTTCAAAACCTTGCAAATTCAGGTCAAAGATCTGAAAATCAGCCTGCTAAATTGACTCACTTTTATCCTTATTAATCTTTGTCAGAAAACCGCAATCAGTTGTTATTAAAAAGGGTAAAATTAAATATTGAAAAAAGTACATGCTGCTGATTTTTGCCAGAAAATCAGAAAATCAGCAAGTATAAACAAAAAGATTGTTGTAAATCTACTCCTGATTGTGGCAGATCTGAATGGGTACATTGAGCGGGTGAACCATTTACTCGTAGCAGAAGAGCTCGTGGAGAAGTTGATCCAATTTTTGATCTACTTCGAAGGCACAATTTCAGTATCACTCCAGCATGATTCGCATCACTAAGTTCAGTGGATCGATCAGCAAGAAGTGCCTCACCTCCATGAAGGGCCGGATTTCACAGGGTGTCTCGACATCAACTTGCAGTGCTCTATTGTTAAGTGGAATCACACTCCCTACTCGCATTCTTTTTCCTACTTTTCAAATGGCAGCAAATCTACCTGTACCATGGGGAAACGCCATGGGTCCTCTAGCATTGCCACATCCAGTCAACCCCCTCCCTCCCGGAAATCACAAGAATTTCCTGAGATTTGATGGGAGTGGAAATCAAAGCACGGATGCACATATATCTACATTTATTATGTCATGCAGCATTCTAGACGTGACTCATGAGGACGTATCGGTACGTCTCTTTCTAGAGACCTTGCAAGGGCCTGCAGTAGAATGGTTCCAGCACTTACCAGCTGGATCCATCACCAATTGGGCCACATTGCGGACTGCATTTGAAGACAGATACAAACCTTCAGAAGATGCATTTGCGTTATTGTCACAAATCACTCACATGAAGAAGGAGACCAATGAAACCATGTGTGATTTTATCACCCGATTCAATTCACTGATCAACCATGTGTGCCGCTTGCCATGATGCCAACCTTAGAGAATCAAAAGTGTTTCTTCTTGAATGCAATGAGTTTGAAAGTAAGTTTCTTACTTTTACAGGAACAGATACCCACCTTGGCCCTTGCTCAAGCTACGGCCATTTGGATAGAAGACAACCTTCTTATATCCGGTGAGTTAAGATGGGAGCCATCAAAATCAAAGGCTTCAACTTCTTCTCAGGCTACCTCATCAGATCCAGCATTCCAGAAGATGGCGAATGACTTGCTCTCATTAAAGAAGCAATTGACTCAAACATCGTCTACTACTCCGTACTAGGATATCCCACGGAGGAACTTCACTCCCAACAACACCACTCAAAGGCCACGTTTGTCTACTGCTTCTCCAAGGTTAGCAATTGAAGCCCCTCCGGTCAATGCTTTGGTTGAAATCAAAGAAGATGAGCCAAATTACGAAGAACCTTCATCACAAGGTGAAGATGATCAAGATGTCGGTGAACCGACTAGTGACTACTATTGCTATTGGGTATATGGAATTCAAAGAAGAGGAATCTGATGAAGAAGAGGGTACCCAAGGGTATGCAAGTGGACAATCATACGCAGTTTTCACTCACTCGCAAGGAAAAGAAGCAGAGGTTGCTGCTAAAAAACAAAAGGAAAAGGTTGTGGTAACTCCTCCTCCAACGATCGTTAAAAGAGGTAATCCCCTTCCTACTCAACCTCCTATTAAACCTTTTGTAAAGAAATCTTTTCCTCCTGTTCCTCCTCCAATTCAGCTTTCCTCCAGCCCCATAAAGACCAGTAATCCTCCTCTACAAACGTGAAATGAAGGACTCATTCCTTCATTAGCGCAACCCTTGGTCGCATTCGATATAGTTGATCACGCCAAAAAGACCAAGATCCAGATGTCTGAAGCTGAGTACCTTCAGTCCAATCCAGAGCAGCTTATAAGATTAACTAAGTATATCCAAAGCCAGGCTGTCATCCCTCCTCCTATTTCCCCAAAAGGAATTCTTCCCATGCCTCCTATGTCTCACATAAACATTGCCTCGACTTCCACGCATCGGGGAAAATTGAACCTTTTTACCTATCTCTCCTGATCAATGGTCATAAATTAAGTAACTGTATAATTGATTCTGGAGCTTCTGACAATGTTATGCCAGCAAAGGTCACCCATGCTTTGGGCCTCACACTTACTAAACCTTTTGGCAGATGCTACTCCATGGAAACCAAGCAGGTACCATTGATCGGTCAGATCAAGGATGCGTAGTTTGCATTCGCGGCATTCCCTGAGAAAAGGGTAAAAATGACTATTCTCGTAGCTGATATTCCAGCAGCATACAAGATATTGCTAGGGAGGAGCTTTTGTAAAGAAGTTGGTGGGGAAATTCATATGGACTGGTCCAAAGCTAGGATTCCTGTCAAAGGGGTGATGCAGACATTGGAACCAGAGTCACAAAAGAAATATCTAGTCACTAACTCTGATGACCCTAAGGCTCAGATTCTTTTTGAATCATCAGGGATGGGAAACTATTTCTTGTCCACCAACTCAGATAGAATGGACGTTCTTGTCCAAGAGGAGGATCTCAACAAAGTATGGACATTGCAGTTTGATGGCAAGTTGCGCGACAAGTGGATGCAGTGCTGGGGCTGTTCTAATATCTCCTGAGAAGGAGATTTTCCCTTTTTCTTTCAAGTTGCAGTTCTTCAATACGAATAATACTGCCGAGTATGAATCCTTGTTACTTGGCATGCAAGTTGCAAAAGAGAAGGGAATCAAGAATCTGAGAGTGCAGGGTGATGCTGAGCTAATTGTCAATCAGGTAAAAGGGATATATCAAGTAAAAAATGACCGGCTCAGACACTACCGCAATGTCGTATGGGACAACATCGAAGAATTTGATGCTTTCTCGATCAAAGAAGTTCCGCAGATCAGAATGACATGGCTGATTCATTGGCCATCTCAGCCTCTCTCATGCTCCCTCACCTAGGGTTAAAAATGAATACATATACCATCGAGGTGGTTTTTCACTTAGAGGTGGTTTTTCCCAAGTGTGCCAGATAATTCACAACACTGGCAAGTGTTCAATGATGACAACCAACTTATCACTTTTTTGGAGAAAGCTTGACAATTTCAAAGAACTCCATTTCGATGGATCAACTTCTACATGTCGTGAGTCTCTCACCGGTCAAGCACATGAATCTGAAAAAGATACAATGATACAGCTCAAAGGAAATAAGATTCTGAAAGGTTTGGTTTCCTTAGAATGATTATTTGATAATCATGACCATTTTGTAAAAAAAAGTGACAGGATGATCCTTGTTCTTCTCCGGAATCTGAATCCGTCAATCTGGGTACTATGGAACATCCTCATTCCGTGAATATCGGGAAGTGTTGTACGCCCGAGGAAAAGTGAAAATTCGTTAAGTTGCTGAAAAAGTACATGGATGTGCTGGCATGGTCCTATGCTGATCTGAAGTCATTCAAACCAAAGGACATTCAACATGACATTCCGCTCAAGGACGATGTCAAGCCTTTCCGTCAAAAGCAAAGGCATTACAACCCCAAAATCTCAGGTACCATCCAAGCTGAAATTCAGAAGATGTTGGATGCAAGAATTATTTTTCCAATTCATCATAGTACCTGGGTTGCAAATATTGTCCCTGTGTGGAAGAAGAATGGTGAGATACGCATATGCGTAGACTTTCGCAACCTGAACCAGTCATCCTTAAAAGATAACTATCCACTGCCCATAAAGGATCAAGTGCTACAGGCAGTAACCGGTTCAGAAATGTTGTCTATGCTTGACAGTTTTTCAGGTTACAATCAAATTGAAGTCACGCCTGAAGATCAGTTCAAGACAACATTCACCACTCCTTGGGGTACCTTCGCCTACAATAGAATGCCGTTCGGTTTGATCAATGCTGGTGCTACCTTCCAACGAGCAATGGACTTTACATTTAAAGGTATGATGGGAAAAGTCATCATGGTTTACCTAGATGACCTGATCGTGTTCTCCAAAAGATGAAGTGATCACTGCGATCATTTGGAACAAGTCTTGATCAGATGCCGAGAGCACGAATTTCACTAAATCCCAAGAATTCAGTTTTTGGGGTCACCGAAGGAAAGCTGCTGGGACATGTCATCAGCAAAGAAGGAACTAAGATAGATGTCAAAAGAGTTCAAGGCTATTCAGAGCCTTACTTTTCCTACAAGCAAGACTGACATTCACTCTTTCTTCGGAAAGGTAAATTTTCTTAGACGCTTTATTCCTGATTTTGCTGAGAAGACTCGTCATATATCTAATATGATGAAAGGGTCCCAAACATTCTGATGGAGTGAGGAAGGCATGACATCATTCGAAGACATAAAAACCTCCATCACTCATGCCCCTATTCTAGTGTGTCCTGACTTCAGCAAAGACTTCATCATGTATAGTTATGCATCTGCGCATACTGTATCAGCTATTTTGATGCAAAAGAACTCCGAGGGATATTGAATCCCTGATTGCTTTCATGAGCTCTCCTCTTAAGCCTCATGAACTGAAGATGTCACAATTAGAAAAGCATGCCTTTTCCATGGTAAAAGTAGTCAAGAACTTCCGCTACTATATTCTGAATTCTCATACAGTAGTGCTAGTTCCTGACACGGCTGTTAAGTCTATCCTGACTCAACAGGAGTTAGGGAGCTTACGAGGGAATTGGATCGCAAAGGTCCAAGAATATGATCTTGACATCAAACCAACCAAGTTGGTAAGAGGTAAGGGCCTATGTCAGCTAATGGCTGAAAATAAAGACCCAGAGGTACCTGAAGAGAAAGTTGATCACATTGATGGAGAACAAAATGAATTGGAGAAAGCAGATTCTTTGCCCATGGTTCTATTTGTCGCCACCAATGACGAATGGTATTCTGACATCACATTCTTTCTCACCTATGGCGAGTGCCCAACCCACCTAACCACAAAGGAAAAGTGAACGGTGAAGCTCAGAGCCGTAAGATACGTCATATGGGATGATGGATTATACAAACGTGGAATTGACGACATTTTTCTACGATGTGTTGACAAGCCGCAACAGGTAAAATTGCTAGAAATTTTTCACGACTCAGCCTGCGGTGGTCACTTCTCCTCATCCGTGACAGCACATAAAATCATTCAGGCCAGGTACTACTGGCCAATGCTATTTCAGGATACAGCCACCTGGGTAGCGAAATGTGAACTTTGCCAACAGTTCGTTGGCAAACCAAAGCTGGTTGTGTTTCCCCTCAGGCCCGTCATCATTGACGAGCCATTCAGGAAATGGGGAATTGATTTCATTGGAGCACTCAATCCTCAATCGAGTGCTGGACATAGTTACGTCCTAACAACAATGGATTACTTCACGAAATGGGTGGAGGCCATCCCTGTCAAGCATGCCACTTCTGAAGTTGTTTGCAACTTCATCAAGGAGAATATTATTGTGAGATTTGGCATTCCACACAAAATCATTGCTGAACAACACTTCCAACTTCTCTTCATGAGAAGTTATTGGTTTTTGTTATGGATACGGAATAACCTTGGCTCATGCCTCTGATTATTATCCTCAAGGAAATGGTCAGGTAGAATCCAGCAACAAGAACCTGGTAACTATCATACGGAAGCTAGTTGATGAAAATCAGTGGTCCTGGCACAAATCATTGTACGATGCTTTGTGGGTGGATCGTATCACTCCAAAGAGGTCTCTCGGCATGTCACCTTTCCAGGTGTTATATGGAATCGATGCTGAAATCCCGATCTCCGCAGAACTTCCTGCTCTGCGCTTGGCTCGAGCAATTGAAGATGAAACTTTTCAGAATTCTCTTGAAAAGAGGATTATGTACCTAACAGAACTTGAAGAAAAGTGAGTGAAAGTGGTCGACAAGATCACTGAACATCAGAATCAAGTTAAGAGGTTGTTCGACAAGAAAGATAAGCAGAGAGATTTCCAAGTGGGAGATCTTGTTCTTCTGTGGGACAAATGAGAGAACCAAAAGGTATGCACGGGAAGTTTGACTCTCTTTGGAGAGGGCCATACAAAATCAAGTAGCTCAATGGAGAGAATAGTTTCTATCTCTCATATCTAGATGGAACTGAGCTCCCACTTCCCTATAGCGGGCAGCACCTGAAGATCTTCAGGAAGTAGAGCTTGCTCTCTTCTTTGTACAATTTTCTCGTTCTTTTTCTTTTGCTTTCGTTGTGTGTTTGCTTTCTGTTTGTCATGTGTTCCCTTTCTTTTTTATTTTTTTCCCCCTTGGTCGCCCTTGTTTTTGACTCTCTGTAACCCAATGGATAGGCACATAAAAATATGGGATTCTCTACCCTTAAGTTTCACTCAAAGATAGTCCCCAGAAAGAGCCAGTGTTATCCTGCAAAATTGACAAGGGCAATTTGCAGGTAACCATACCAAAATTTTGTTTTGGCCCCTAGGGAAGTTTGATGATGTTCGAAATAGCCCAAAACTCCCTTTCAAAAAATCAAGTTGTTTCAGGACTTAGCCGTTTTTAGCTAATCCTTCGGCACAGAAAGTTGTGTGTCGACATGACTAAAACTGCACCCTTTTACACTGGGCACAATTTTACTCGTGTCGACATCAAGGAATTTGTGCCCCCTTTTTAAGTCCTTTAGCACTGAAATTATTGTGTTAACATTAAAACTTGCACTAAGCATTTTCCTAGGCACACGTTTCTTTGTGTCGACACTCCGAAAATCACGCCAAAAGTGGTTGGTGAGGTCATAAATGCCATTTTTCTATAAATAGAAGCATGAAAAATGTCATTTTCATGAATTAGAAATTGTGAAAAGTATTTTCTCTGCGCGTGTCAGTCGTCCCTGTCAGCCCTCACGTGCCATTTTCGAGCTTGTGGACCCCCACATTTTTCTTCACGTTTTATCAATCCGGGTGAGTGACTTTTCTCCTAGTTGTGGTTTTTGTTTTGTTGTGTTGAGTGTTAGAGTCTGTGTCAATGGTTGAAACCTAAAGAACCTAATGATTTCCCAACCCAGCTGAAACCCTCTTTTCCTCTCCTTCCAAGATCTGTAAATCTGGAAGGCCCCTGCCACTGAAGTAAACCAAAAATCATCTATCCCTGCTTGTTGCCTTGCCAAAAAACCCTCTCTTCCTTGCCATCTGACAAATCTAAAAGAGAGAGGAAGTGAAGATCAAAGATATTTGCAAAAATCTTAAACTGTTAAGTCCTTTGCACTCATGCAACATGAATCTTTTTTCCTCGTAGCATCTTCCAAAGTTTTTCAAGAGGCACAAGCACACTTTACACTTATCAACATGAAGTTTTTCCCATGCCTAGCCAAAGAATACATTAACAAATTTTTCTAGAGGTGCAAGCTTCAAATTCCTAAAACATCAACATAAAATGTTGTCTGCTTGACAGACCCGAGCCATGCGCTTTACCCTTGGTGCTAAAATTTGCATGTTGGCATCCATAAAAGTGCGCCTAGCCATAAAAAGCTCCTGCAGCCTGCTGAAAACTTGCGCCTTGCGCCCTAAGGCTTAAAATCACTCGTTCTTCCTTCTGCAAGCTAAACTTAACTATTTTCTCACGCATTCGAAGGTGTTCTGTTATTCTTCAAACTTTCATCATGAATAACATGACAGTTGACATGGCTCTTCTGTGTTGGACCTTCTTGATACTTCTTGCAGAACAACAACATCCGTTCTTGAACTCATATATGTCTTCATCAAGCAAGAGACCAGCTAGGACCACAGTAAAAGCTAAAGCTAAGCAGTCAGAGCAAGAAATGAAGTACAAGTACCAGAAAGTCAGAATGCCTGACTCATATGCAGAGTGTGGCCTTGACATCAGAGACTCTGAGCTGGGTCATATAGACATGGATGATTTCTGGGTAAGGACCACCAAGGTGAACAATGGCCCTTGGATGAATAAGTTAATAGGCAGTGGATTGCACTTTGCAGCTGGGCTTCTGGTGAGTGCCGTGAATAATGAGTTCATCATATTGATTGCCCGATGTTATAACAAGAACACTAGATGTGTTGAAAACAAAGAACATGAGGCAATCATAGACCTCACAGCTCGTCACTTTGAGATGATCCTGGGCATTCCTCATCATAGGAAATATGTGGAAATAAGTATTGAAGACTGCAGGAAGGCATGGGATGATAACGAAGATCAGTGCATGCAGATGATGAATGAACTCTATTTAAAGAACAAAAATTCATTGACCAGATGGCCACAAACCATCCACCGTAGTGATTTTAATGAAGAGTTGAGTGATACAATCACGTTCTTGAACAGAGTATTTGGGCTCCCTGATGCCCATTATTTCCATAAGTGGATGCTGAGATACCTGGAGAACATGAGCAAGAATACACCTGATCAACGCTTCGGCTGGGGTGAAATCATAAGTGACACCATCTCACAGCAGCTTCAACAAGTTCTAACAACTGGGAAGTTCTACATGAACTCCTACGTTGTATACGCCACTGCTGCAGGAAGGGATTTCGTAGGGTTAACTCGAAATGGAGTATGGCCCCAAGTCAAGGTATACGAGTTCTACCCAGAGCTAAGGCTCGAAGCCAACATCTCCCAGTTCTCCAAAATAAATGATGCCTTCTTCTATGAGGTAATCTATTTGCTGAGGCCAAACATGAGGCACAATCGAACCAGCCCGAGTGTAATTACTGCTACAAAGAAATGGGGAGCATTGTTCACACAATTCCCCACATTCACATATCTCAGAGCTGTGAATTTTGAGGGAGAGCCCACGAAACTGCCAAGGTTTGTAGGGCCGAAGCTGGTCCTCCTAGAATTGTCAAGGCAATTAATCACTTATCACGAAGGTGTATGAAGAGAAAGAAAGGAGGAACTCCATTCCCCCTTACAGTTGGCCGATACACCTGCCCTACAATTGCTAAAGCACGGGAGATGTACGCTGAGTTAGAGCTGCTGAATTTAAAGCACAACTTCCCAGCAAGGCCAACCTTTGACTTCCGGAGTTTCCTCCCAAAGGCAAAAATTGATCCCATCCATGTTCCCAAGATCGAGGACATTTGGATAGACCTAACCCATGAGAAGACATTAGGTGGAAGGATCACTCCCGGCTGGCTCTGGAAGAAATCATCCACTATGGCGTTGTCATTGTCCCAAAGAAATTCAAAGAGAGTTGATCAAGAAATTGATCAAGTTTACATTGACACAGATGGGGACAACTGGCCATTCGAGAAGATCGACAGAGCTAAAGCGCCAAAGACCATTCAAGAAAGGGTCAAACCCATATTGTAGTGCACCAAACATTGGTGCAATCAGAATGGCCTTACATACCTCGGAGTTGACTTCACAACTTCTCCTTCAGGCAGTGCACCTCCAAGGCCGGTCCGTGTGCCGAAAGGAAAAGGAAAGGATAAGGTAGGAGAACCAAGCAGACAGACAAGAGGAAACTCCTGAAGACCTTCCTCCTACTTCTGAGAAGCAAGTAGTCGACCTGGTGTCTCCAGGTGATGAAGAAACAACAGATATTCCAACGGATACATCCACCCAGGATGATGTCATGACTACAACTGCTGAGGTACCCAACATTCCTTCTTCCACTCCTCCTCCTCCTGTCATTCAAGCATCTATTCCTATGGATGTGTCCTCTCCTCTCCCTTCCTCCCTTCCATCTCCCACCTCTTCCATCTTCTCCTCTCTCGTGGATCTATCAACCAATATTCCCTCAATCCTGCTACAGATCCCTTCCATTTCCATGTCCTTCTCTTCTCCGTTGGTAACTCCAAGCCCCATAAGCATCGGTGCATCAGACTCCCTGTCAATGCCACCACTGAGTGTTTCAACATACTTCCCTGAGGCCTCTGTAGTCACTTCCCCCCTCACTCCCATTTCTTCTTCTTCCTCCGCTCCCACTCCCATAAGTCCTGGTTGGATTTCTGACCATTTGAGCCAGAATAAGAGGAAAGTTCCCATTGCAGCTATGGATTTCTCCATTATTCTAGAAGAAGGGAACCAAGAAACAGAAAGTGATAACTCACTTTTCTAAAGGCACTTCGGGGGAGAGAGTCATGGAGATAGCTTTCCCAGATCCCACCAAGAGAAAAGAAGATCTGTCTCCCACAGACTTCATGGTGACTCAGGTCACAATGGGGACCTCGTCTGAAAGCCTGCAAGGGGAAGCCTTGTCTTCTATGGATGCTCTCTGCAAGAAGCTCCAAGAGACAAAAGAGGAGAAAAGGATACTTAAAGAACAAAACAAACATCTCCTACAAGCATTGTAGAAAATGGGCAATGCTCCTCCAGTAACTACCGCCGAACCCATTCAAGTTCCCAGTCAGGAGAAAATGAATGAATATATTAAGATTGGTGAACAAGGCACCACAGTATCAGCCTGGATTGAACGGCTCCTCAGAGATGGTAAGGAAGTACTTGGAAAATTCACATTGCTTTATCAGGATATAATCCAAGCAAATAAGGAGCTACAAATAGTAGCAGGTTCCCTATCCGAAGAGTTGGATAATGCCAAGTTGCAGCGGGAAACACTACGAGCAATGGTTAACTACTCAGCTGATGACCTATTGAATGTTGGTGTTATCAATCACCCACGTATACATAAGAAGGCTCTCACTGCATTAGATTACTGGGTTGATCAGATGGAATATATCCTGGAGAGAATCGATAAAGCCAAGGATGAAGCCCTGGAAGCACGATACAACATGGAGGATACAGTTGCAAAAATGGCTCCAGAGATGCTCAGTGAATTGGGTAACTTGTGGGAAGTAGATGACACATTCCAACATTTTGAGACTATCATCACTCAAGGTTTGGCACCCGAGGTCACTTTCGACCGAGAGTCAATCAATAACCTCTTGGCCTGCCGCGATTTCATTGGCTTTTTGATCGATGCTTGTGAGAATTTTGTCGAGTTACCTGACAAGTTCAAGAATGAGAAAGAAACCTGCGAAGTCATTCACGACCATTCTAATGGTCCTAAAAATGATCAACTTCAAGCAATGATCAACAGGTTTGCTGAATATCGATCGCAGTGTCACATCAAATCTCCTGATCAAAAGCAGGATACCCAGTTTGAGCAAAGCGATGACGAATGAGTAGTTTCTCCTTTCTGGAATGCATTGATCATTTTTGTTAAATATTTAAAAAAAATTTGTTGGCATACACGATGACCTCATCCATGTTGCACCATGGGATGTTGCCATCCAAAAACTTGCCCAAGTCAACTGTTGACTTTTTAGATATTTTCTAGATCTTTTGTAAATATCTTGTAAGATATTTTGTAAGTTGTGGGTTTGCTTTTGTCTTCTTCCCTCCTCTCCTTCTATAAATACTAGAATACTTGTTGTATTCCAAGTGAACATTTTTGTATGAAAAGAGAAGTGAGGAGAGAAAGACTTTGTGTTTTCTTACAACAGAAGAAATATTAATACACATATTTAGACTTTGTGCTTAATGTGCGTGTTATTTACATCAGATCTTTCTTAAGTTAGATCTATGTTTTTATTCTGTTAGATTCATTCCTACTATTGTCATATGTTCATCAGTGTTGCTTTAATTGTTTATGCAAGTAAGTTTGGCTCTGTTTACTACCAGCCCAAAGCATAAACCTTCTGACCTTTCCATCTTGGAATTCATTTCTTTTCTTCCTTCAGATCTATCCTCCTCCATTCCTTCCTTCCTACCTTTCTGTTCGTAGTTGGAACTACCTCTACTGGGATGAGATCCCAAACCCCCCTAAAGTTAGAATAGTGTAGATTTTCACAGATTCCTGCTTGATAGATTAGCAATAAAATAGTTTCACTTCGCTGTCTCGAAGAGGGGCTTTTCCCTGCACAATGTTGGCCTATTTCCCCATAACCTGCCTAACCGACAGATTTTCGGACCCACACTACCTTATGGAGTACCTTTTCCACTACTCTCGTCTCAAGAGATCCTCCAACTAACTCCCTAATTCAAATTTATCTTTCTTTTACCTCATGACTCCATACATTTTAACCCTAGCTAACTCTTTACAGGACTCTATAGGCTCATTCATGGCCATTATATGCATGTTACATCATTTTAACATTTCATTGACTCATACACTCCTCCTAGGACATACTCAACATGTCTGAGACATATACCACCCCCTTTATATATGTATGTATGTATGTATGTATGTATGTATGTATGTATGTATGTATGTATGTATAATAAGAAAGTAGTCTGGAAACTTAATCACTTAACAATGAGAAACAATGGCTTGACATGCTTAGCTTGACTTGGCTTGTGAGGTCTCTAGTTTGTGAAGCATGCCTTTATAACCTAGCAGAGTGAAATACATACATGTGTAGAATCACTCCTAAAGTTTGCTACTAGTTTGATGGAATTTAGTAGAAGTTATAGTAATTTTAAAATTGATTTCATAATTATTCAATTAAAGTGATAGGTGAGGTAAATAGGTGAATTAGACTTGTTTATATAGGCATTCGTACATAATTTTTTTTCATTAAGGATAACCTATAAGATATGAACTAACCCATAAACTATATTAAATTAAAAAATGACTGTTGGATGTCTAGGAATGAAACTATTAGCTATGGACCGAACTCTTGGAATGTTTTGTCCTAGATAGATGGTCTTATATAGGTAGTTTATGGGATTCTACAAATATTTAGGAATATTGTGTGAGAGGAATGAATTGATGTCAGCATATGGAATTAATTATGTGAGTGACTCAGTAATGTGAATAGAGAAGCGAGTCATGCAAGAGAGATAAGGATAGGTCACCTAGGCTTAGAACATGTGTGAATTTCATGCTTTAGATATAAATGCAAAATTTTCATTGCTAAATTTATGTTTCTACATTTTCCCGCCTTTAAGTATGAAATTAAAATTACATGTTTAATGGTTCAAGATATACATGAGTGTGTAATTACACTTTTTCTAATCAAGGTTGTTGATTTTACTTGTATGTTTGCATGCTCCATGATTAGATCTACAATAGAGAGTGTTTTAAATTTCCATAATAAGAAATAAACTCTAACTCAAACTTGATACAATTTTTGTAACTTTAAAATTGAACTTGTAACTATTAAAGTGAAAGATACGAAAGCATGGAAGGATCACACCTATTTACTTTGTCAAGGGATTAGCTCCCTTTTTTTTGTATTTGGAGGTTTGGATTGGAAATGAGATGTTGAAGATTTAGGGGTGATCAATCCATGATTTTTATGAAGGATATGCCTAAGATGTAAGGAAATTTGGTGTCAAGTGTTTCAACACTAAAAATGAAGGTTATTGTAGGAGTTTTGATTCATCCCAATAAATTTATAAAATAAGGAGGGTTGTGAGAAAGATCTATAATATCTCCAAAATACTCCCCGAAAGAGTGAGGATAAGGGTATCATAGGGATTTATGGTTTCCCCAAAAAATTCTTCCCATAGACCACATGACTGCAAACTAATCTAATTCTAAGTTAAAAATAACACAAATTTGATGACTTGTATCATGCCCAAATTGGATAAAGTATTGATACAGGAATTTTGATTTCTTGTGTAGTTCAAAATTTTCTATCACCAAATAAGGATGGAGGATGGAGAATGGGTACTGATTTCAAAGATATAAACAAAATTACCATCAAGTATAGATTTCCTTAACAAGAATGAATGATTTAATGGAATGTTTAAGTGGTGCTAAGTACTTTTCCAATATAGATATGAAAAGTGGGTATCATAATTTAAGAACAATGGAAGGAGATAAGTGCAAAAAAAACTTTCAAGACACATGATGGTTTATATGAATGGTTAATAATTCCTTTTGGATTTACAAAAGCCCCGAGTAATTTTATGAGATTAATGAATGAAGTAATGAAACCATTCACAAGTAGGTTTTTTTTTTGTATCTTGATTATATTTTGGTTTAGAGTAAAATAAAGAAAGAGAATCTTGAGCATTTGAGGGTGGTTTTAAGAAAATTACAAGAAGAAAGATTGTTGATCAACCTCAAAATATGTTCATTTTTGAAAAAACAGTTGATTTAATTGGGTTTTATTATCTCATAAGAAGGACTAAAAATGGATAAGGAAAAGGTAAGTGCTATAGAAGAATGTCGTACACCCAAAAATCCATTTGAGGTAAAATGTTCTCATGGTCTTGCTAGATTTTATAGGAATTTTCTACAGAAATTCATTTCTATTGTGCTCTTATTGTGGAAATTGTTAGAGGAAGTAACAAACCCTTCAAGTGGACTAATGATGATGAAAGAAGTTTGTAAATTTTGGAAAAAAAAATATAAAACAACCTATTTAAACATTACCTACTTTTGATAAATTGTTCCAAGTTGAGTGTGATGCAAGTGGAATTGTTATAGGGGCTATTTCGATTCAAGAAGGTGGTCCCATTGCATATTTTAGTGAAAAATTCAATGATTCTAAAAATAAATATATAGCTTATGATCAGGATTTCTATGGAATGGTACAAGCCTTGAAGAAGTACAGATATTACTTAATGCCTGAGGATTTTGTCTTGTATACTAATAATCATAATTTAAAATTCATTAGTAGTGAAAATAATTTAAATCAAATTCATTCTAAATGGGTTTAATTCATTAAAAAAATTTCTTTTGTTATCAAACACGAGAGTGGTCAATCTAGTATGGTTGTTGTTTTTTTATACAGAAAGAATCCAATTTTACAAGAAATGCAGGTCAATGTGACAAGTTCTGACATGTTGAATGATTTGTATAAGGAATATTCATACTTCAAAGAAGCTTATGAAACATGTCATGATCCTACAAGTAGTGATATAATACCTTGATTGAAATATATGTTAAAATATGGTCTATTATTAAATGGTAAGCAATTGTGTCTTCCAAGAGGATCTATGAGAGATAATTTGATTAAAGAAAAACAAAAATTGGCAGCCTTGTAGGTCATTTTGGTTAAGACAAGATACTTACATGGGTGAATGCATTCTATTTTTTTTTCTAGGTATGTCAAAGGATGTGAAACAGTTTTTTGAGAATTGTGAAATTTTCCATTATGCAAAGCGGAGAAGTCAAAATACAGGTTAGTATTAGTCATGTCCTACTCCTAATAGACCTTGGGATTTGATAAGTATGGATTTTGTTCTCGGTTTACCAAAAACTCATAGGTAAAATGATCTTAACCTCAATTTTAACTAGCAATTGTGCACATACTAAAATTTTCTTTGTATTGATTTTCGATTAAATAATTGATTATTATAACCTTTTTGTATTTTTAATAAAGGAAATAAAACTGAAAGTATTTTGTAAAATCAGAAAATACAAAGATGAATCACCAGGAAATTGACATAGGGATTGATAACGGAGTTTTAATCTTGTGGCCTACGTATCCATATGAGATTGAATGGGACCGATCTATTAAAACATTAAAAATAAATTTTTTACATAAATTTATACAAGAATATTATCTTCTCATCATGTTCCTCTATAAAAATAATAGGAGTCACTTTTTACTTCATCTCAAAATTCCTTCTCTAGCTCAAGTTATGAGAAAAACAATATCACAATCACTTAACAATGTCACTTCATATAGAACAGACCCCCTTTTATAATTTTTCACACCTACGGGAACAATGGTTGGGCTCTTATATTTTTACCCAAGAGGATCATTTTAAAATCCCCTCATAAGTGCTTTGCATTTTTATCAAAGGGAAAGATCCCATATTTGTTGGGCGTGAAAACAGGAGGGCATTTTCATAGGGGGCGATGTTGTTGGTCATTGGCTTGAGAGCCATATTATCCCCAAGAATGGGGTGTTCAATGTGGGTGACTGCGTGGATGTTGGAGAGATAAGAGGTGTGAGTTGGTAGGTATTATGCGTGAGTATTTTAATACATGGTAGTTTGGAAATATGCATTTAAACTTGGAAGTTTAAATGAAATGCGTTGGATTTAGTGGGAAAAGATAAGAATTAGTTGCAATATTTAATTAGACTAAGAGATTAATCCCACATGTATGGTGTATTGAATCCTATCAATACATATATGCAAAAGATCATGTAATGATAATTTGAGAAGGAGGTTAAGACACCTCTCCATAATCAAGTGTGTTGAACTTGGCTAAGGGCCCCCACCTAGCAAATAACGGAGCCCACCTGTCCATCACCGAGTGTCGAAGACCTGCATTCCAAAAAAACTTTTTCTTTTTTCACCGATATTATCCACATGTCACAATTTTGATTTTTCCACTTGGCGAGCGTGCACATGTCCACCGTGCACGCAGTCCCAAATTTTTCCATTTTCCAAAAAATTTCAGTGGGCCATAACTTTTGCAAACTAGCTTCGTTTCCTGCAAACAAGATATCTTCGGAATCATATAATTTTTCTCCACAACATGGAAATGGATGAAAATTATTTTTAGAAGATCATAGATCAGCATTTCTTAGTGAGGATCCTCAAAATCATTCCTTCTCATTGAGTAACTTTTGGACCCCAAAAGTCAAGGTAATTGGTGAATAGGTGAGGGTATTTCTCCCTTGCCTTTCTAGTTTCCATCCATTTTACCTTGTTTGGATGCATTCCTTTGAACCCAACATGAAGACACTCAATGTCACCCCTTCATGAATTTATTACCTTCCCATCTAAAATGATGTCTTCCTACAACTCATCAAGATACTCAGTAGTAAAATCATCAATGGAAGGCATTATGTTAGCATCATCATGATCAACAATCATAGGCGGTTTATACAATTTTAAATTCTCAACATTTATAACTAAGTAGAATTGCATATATGGAGGTAAATCTAACTGGAAAGTGTTGTTACCATTTTTTTCCAATATTTGGAAAGGACCATACCGTATAGGTTTCCATTTTTTACCTTCACCTGTTAACCTTTTCTTGCTGATGTGAAGCCAAACTGAATCACCAACTTTGAACTTGTGATTATTTTTATGTTTATCATGCCTAGATTTGTATTTATCTTGACTTTTCTACAATTTTTCATGAACATATTGAAGAACCTTTTGTATTCTCTACACAAATATTTTAGCCTTGTCAGAATCACTTGAACCATTAACAATAGTTTCATGTCCATAATATACATCTAAAGGAGAATTAGGTAGATATACATAACAAGTCTTAAAAGGAGAGTTCAAAGTAGAAGAATGTAAGGCATGATTATAAACATGTTGCACATAATAAAGATGTTCATACCATAATTTAGGATGTTTTCTACAATAGCCCCTAAGTAAATATACCACTTTGTGGTTTACAACCTCTGTTTGACCATTGGTCTGTGGAAGAAAATTAGTGCTCTTTTTTAGTTTTGTGTCCATTAATCCCCACAATTTTGACCAAAATTACTCAAGAAATATAGAATCCTGATAATATATAATGGAAGTAGGAACACCAAAATGAACACAAAAAAACTAAAAAAATAAATGTATAATTCCCTCACTAGTTACCTATTTAGTACATGGAACCAACACACACATTTTGCAAAATATTTCCACGACCACATATATGTAATCATGTTTCTTCCATGTCATGGGAAATCCACCTACAAATTCCATGGAAACACTTTCCCAAGGCCTTGTCGGAACATGAAGAGGAGTGTAAAGTCCTAATTTCCTGTTACTTGGCTTGTTTGTGGCACAAAGAACACAACCCTTAATATACCTAGTTACAAGTTATTACATTCTAGGATAGTAAAAATATTTCTTTAAATGTGAAACTATCTTACTAACACCAAAATGCCCTGAAATGAGAGAAGTATGTGCTTCCATAATCATATTCATATGTTCATTTTCTGGAATGCAAAGTTTACGAGAATGATATAATAATCCATCATGTAATTGCTAATATTTTTCTCCTACTTATTTCTGACTTATTAGATCCTCATACACTTCTTTAAAGTCTACATCATCAACATATTGTTCCTTATAACTAAGATGAGCCAAATAAATATGTTGTAAAATAATAGATGCAACTACTACTGGAGGTCTAGATAACATGTCTGCAACCTTGTTTTTTATACCTGATAATGAGATGAAACTACTGTAAGAATCCCATCTAATAGAAATGTCTAGATTGTTGTAGCTTTTTTTATGTGTTAAAATACTAAAGGGACTGATGATTGGTATGTATGATTGTTTCCTTTCCCATTAAGTAATGCTTATGGTTTTTTACAATTTGCACCAAAGAATACAAATCTTTATCATAAGTTAGATAATTTCTTACCGCACTTGTGAAGGTTTCTGAATGGTAAAAAAATGGTCTTTGTTTTGCATAAAAACTTCCCCCATTGCATAGTCACTAGCATCTATCTCAATTTCAAGTGAATGCTGCAAATCTAGAAGTGCCAAGATCGAAGCAGTAATTATTTTCTCTTTTAGGGTATCAAAGGCTTTCTGTTGTTTTCCTCCCCACTGAAAGACCTGTTTAACACTTTTCAAAGCATGCAAAGGAGATGCAGTATATGAGAAGTTAGCAATAAATTTTCTCCAATATCAAACTGCACCTAGAAAACTTCTAACTTCTGTCACATTAGTGGGTCTAGACCATTTTACAATAACCTCTATTTTTGTAGGATCAATTCTCAATTCTCCATTTCCTACAACATAACCCAAGTAAATTAAATATGTTTTCCCAAATTCACATTTTGACATCTTCAAATACAATTTTTCTCTCCTTAATGCATCTAAAATTGTCTGGATGTTTTTAACATGTTCATCCCATGACTTACTAATTACAAGAATATCATCTAAGCAGACAATAACAAAATCATCAATGAATGGTATAAATATATCATTCATGGATCTCATGAATGTTGCAAGTGCATTGCATAAACCAAAAGGCATCACTAACCATTCAAAAATACTTGTTTCATTTTAAAATTAGTTTTCCAAGCATCACCTTCTGCAATTCTTAATTGGTGATAACCACTTCTTAAATCTAACTTAGTGAAATAAATTGGATTTTTTAATTGATCCAGTAAATCATCTATTCTAGGAAGAGGGTAATGATTCTTTACAGTAATCTTGTTTAAAGCACAAAAATTAACACACATTCTCCAAGTGTCATCCTTCTTAGGAACCAATATAATTGGTGAACCACATGGGGATGTACTTGGATGAATTATACCTTGAGCCAAAAGTTCCATTACCTGTCTCGTGATTTCCTCATTCTCTACTATTGACAACCTATAAATTCTGATATTGGGAAGAGGTGCATCCTGACGAAACTGTATCTCATGTTGAACCCCTATTTTGGGAGGTAGATCTCGTGGATCTTGAAAAACATCATGAAAATTAGAAACAATTTTTACCAATTCATTCTTAAGATTCGGATCACAATCCTCAAAATCGATATCATTTTATTTCTCTTTGGCTTTGACCACCACGAGCACAATTTTTTTTCTTGAGTTTATAAGACTTTTCATTTGACTTGCAGTAACCAAGGATAGATTATTCTTTTCATATTGAGCTCTAACAATAAACCTAATTCCATTCTTTACAAGAAAATATTTATTTTCTTTCCTATAGAAGATTGCTTTACAATCATAAAAGTAAGCACTTCCCAAAACCAATCGAAAAATATCCAAAGGAACTACATCCAATTCAACCTCATCTATAAACTTGTCTATAATGGAAAATCTGAAAGTACAAGTTTTAATTACCTGCATTTTTGCATCATCACAAACCCAGCCCAATGGATAAGGCTTAGGATGTGGATTAGTTTTGAGTCCTAATTTCTTAACAACCCTCCTCATAAAATAGATTAGCTTGAGATCCACTATAAAAAAGAGTATCAATTTTTGTATGTTTTAAAATTACTCTAATGTGGAAAATCTCATTCCTTTTCTTATCATCATGTATAGTTTGTTTATTAGAAGAAGATGCAACATTTGTAGTACTATTGTTGGAAATTGTAAGAGTTGATTTACCTTGAAAACTCATAGTTGTGATCTTGGTTTCATCACCTGAATCTGACCCAAGATCATGAAGTGTAGTGTTTGTTTTCTTTTGCTTTCATTTCTTAACCATCCATTCAGGTTTCATTTTAGGATGTAATTTCCAACATTTATACTCATCATGGTTTTTTCTACAATGATTGCAAAATGGTTTTTCATCTTCTTTCCTAACAGTAGAGTTTTTTTTTTGCTTACCCTTTCCTTTTCCTTTTTCTTTTGAACCTTTTCCTTCAGATTGATTGTTCTTTTGTTTAAAAGAAGAGAAAGAGGGCTCCTTTGTTATTTTCCTTCGTGCTTCCAAATGGTTTTCTTGAACAAAAACTACATAAGGATTAGTAGGACCTAAAACAAGAATCATATGCCTTATGTAGCAATGCAATCCACTAATATATTTAAGCAACATTTTTTTGTGTATTTAGGGAAATTTCTAGAATTATAACCCTTTTCCTAAATTCTTGTGTGTAGTCTTGAACACTTTGTCCCTTATCTTGTCTTAATGTTTTCCAATCCAACATAACTTGTTTCTTATAACCAAGAGGATAATTTTTTTTCCCAAGATTTGAAACAAATTTAGACCAAGAAGTGACTGTTATACCTTTGGTTTCTTCTACTTCCTGAAGCTTACTCTCCCACCAAATGAGTGTTGTACCACCCATTTGAAGACTTGCTAAATGAATATTTGCTTCATCATCAACAATTAAATGAACCCTACAATATACTTCTATTTTCTTGATCTAGTTATCCAACTTCTTTGCATTTAGCTCTCCAGTATACATTGGTAATGCAAACTTGATATCTAACTTTAATGAAGGAAAATCATATTTAAAAGGTTCACCTTTAGGAATATCAGAACTAGAGCTTTCCTCTCTCTTAGCTTCTCTAGTTCCCTTTTCCCTTTGTCTATCTTGGTACATTTCTTCTACCATTTCCTTCATTTTTTGGAATGATCGTCTAAATTCTTCTGCCTCTCGATCCTCCATTATAGGAATTTGAGACCATATGGTGCCAATTTTGGGATCTCCTTCAACTAACTCTCCTTCACCCTTCTTAGATATAGACCTTGTTAGCATCCAACACACAACTTGCAATCTAAAAACCATTAATTTGAACAAAAATTTAGTCAAAACCATCTCTGAGACCATTGATCTGAACCTCAATTTTAACTAGAAATTGTGCACATACTAAACTTTGCTTTATAATGATTTTTGATTAAATAATTGAATATTATAACCTTTTTGTATTTTTAATAAAGGAAATAAAACTGAAAGTGCTTTGTAAAATTAGAAAATACAGAGATGAATCACCAGCAAATTGATATAGGGATTGATAATGGATTTTGGATCTTATGGCCTACATCTCTGAGTCCGATTTAACGGGACCTATTTATTAAAATCTTGAAAATAAATTGATACATAAATTATTAGGAAATAAGGGATAAATAATGCAGAACAATCCCTCATAGAATCACAACAATAGAATTAATACGTAGAAAATATCATAGATCTCAAATAAAAGTGTAGACTAAAATAACACAACACAAAGAGACAATATTTAATGTGGTTCACCCAATTTGGGCTACGTCCACCAAGAATCACTTGCTTAGATTTTATTACAACCCACCACTCTCTCAATACAATACCCAGATTTGTTTGGAGCTATGCTCAACAAACTCTACAGAATTCACTCCCAAATTCAACACATCTGTAATGTTACATCATGCCTACCATATGCACAAAACCACATAAGTAGACAAATTCTTAAGCAATTTTACAAAACTGTGGGTATCAAAACCATGGGACAAAACCATCCCATAAACATATGGGTCAAAATCCTTCCCATATGAGAAAACCATGTTTCCCAATATATTGGGCACGTTTTTTTGAGGCCAAAAAAAAGTTCTCATAGACTGCGCCTGGCTCGGCCTTGAACCTCGGTGAGACAACTGTGGAAAGTGTACAATACTCTTAGTGTATAGTCTTCAAAACTTTCACACATGAAACACAGGTTCCACAACCTAACATAAATTTCTACAAGAATCTGATCTTCTCATCACATTCCTCAACCAAAAATAATAGGAGTCAATTTTTACGTCATCTCAAAATTCCTTCTCTAGCTGAAGTTATGAACAAAACAATATCACAGTCACTTAACAATGTCAATTCATAGAGAATAAACCCCCTTTTATAATTTTTCACACCTCTGGGTGTAATGGTTGGGCTCTTATCTTTTTACCCAAGTGACCCATGTTCAAATCCCCTCATAAGTTCTTTGTGTTTTAATCAAAGGGAAAGATCCCATTTTTGTTGGGCGTGAAAATAGGAGGGCATTTTTATAGGGGGCAATGTAGTTGTTCATTGTCTTGAGAGCCATCTTATCCCCAAGAATGGGGCACTCAATGTGGGTGATTGCATGGATATTGGAGAGATAAGGGGTGTGATTTGGTAGGTATTATACATGGGTATTTTAATACATGGAAATTTGGAAATGTGTGTTTAAAGTTGGAATTTTAAATGAAATGCATTGGATTTAGTGGGAAAAGATAAGAATTAGTTGTAATATTTAATTACACTAAGAGATTAGTCCAACATGTATGGTGTATATAATCCTAGCAATACATATATGTAAAAGCTCATGCAATGATAATTTGAGAAGGAGACCAAGACACCTCTCCATAATCAAGTGTGTCGAACCTGGCTGAGGCTCCCCAACCAGTAAATAGCGGGGCCCACCTATCCATCACTGAGTGTCGAAGACCTGCATTCCAAAAAAAAAATTCTCTGTCATCGATATTATCCACGTGTCACAATTTTTTTTCATCCACTTGGCGAGCGTGCACATGTCCACCCTGCACGCAGTCCCAAATTTTTCCAGTTGGCCAAACATTTCAGTGGGCCATAACTTTTGCAAATGAGATTCATTTCTTGTAAACAATATATCATCAGAATCATCTAATTTTTCTCCACACTATGGAATTGACTGCAACTGATTCTGAGAAGATCGTAGATTTTCGTTTCTTGGTGAGGATCCTAAAGATCATAAAATGATTCCATTTTTGTAGTATTTTTTGGATTCACCAAAATGGCTCATTTCATTCCATGTTTTAAGACAAGTCATGCAAATCATATAGAAAATTAATTTTTCAAAGAAATAGTGAGGTTGTATGGATTTCCTAATAGTATTATATTAGATAAAGATACTAAATTTGTTGGTCAATTTTGGAGAAATTTTTGGAAGAAAATGGGTTGTAATCCAATTTTTAGTTTTGCATATCACCCTTAAACAAATGGATAAACAAAATTGGTCAATAAAAGCCTTAAGAATATCATCATAAGTTTGGTAAGTGAATATCCCAAACATTGGGATCAAGTACTAGAACAAGATGGATTTATATACAATTACTCACCAAAAAGGAGTACAAGTATGATTCCATTTCAGATTTTGTATGGTATAAATCCTAGGGGTGTATATGAATCAAGAAATTTGGGTCAGAAAGAAAAAATTGTGTATAAGGAGAAGAATTTACATCAACTATGCAAGAACTCCAAGAACAGTTAAAAAGGAGGCTAGATGAAAATTCAAGTTAGTATAAGTAGAGGGAAGTTTTGAAAAATATGGATAAACAAAAGTGGTCAAAATAAGCCTTATGAATATCATCAAAATTTTGGTAGGTGAGTATCCCAAATAGTGGGATCAAGTACTGGAACAAGCTGAATTTACTTATAATGACTCACCAAAAAGGATTACAAGTATGAGTCCATTTCAGATTTTGTATGGTATGAATCCTATGGTTGTATATGAATTAATAAATTTGGGTCAAAAAGAAAAAAAAGAGTGTATATGGAGAAGAATTTACATCAACCATGTAGGAAATCCAATAAGAGGTAAAAAGGAGGCTAGAAGCAAATTCAAGTAAGTATAAGTATAAGAAATATTTGAAAAAGAGAGAGGTAAAATTTGAGGTAGGAGGTATTGTTTTAGCTCACTTGAGAAAAGGGAGTTTTTTAAAAGGATAATACAATAAGCTAAAATTTAAGAATATTAGACCCTACAGGATACTTAGGAAATTTTTAGCTAATGCATATGAATTAGAAATTCCAAATGACTTAGCAATTTATCCAATTTTCAATGTTGTTGAAATTTATATTTTCAGGAAAGGAGTATACCAAGAAGGGATACCTAAAGATGAATAAGTTCATACCATATCTTAGGAGAATTTTTTTCCAAAGAAGCCACTCGATCATCTAGAAGCCATCATAGATCAAAAGGTGGTTAAGAAGAAAAGAGAAAGAATATTTCCAGTACTTGGTGAAATGGAAATATCATCTAGCTGAGAATTCAATTTTGATGTCAATATCAGATATCATGAAACATGAAAGTGGTGTAGAACAAAAAGAAATCATGAAAATGAGTCCATGATGAGTTTTTTGTACCTTGGTGGTTTGATGCAAGTGCATCACTTGCATTCAATTTGGAAGAATAAATTTTGGTTACAGAGTTGGAAAGATTCCATCAAGACTATAATAAGCCATATATGGCACTAGGAGTATTATTACAATTTATTTATGTTATTAGGAGGTTTCCTTCTAAAAACATAGTTGAAAATTAGATTCTTGATATGAATTTCTATGTATATAAACCTTAATAATTGTAATTTATGGTGATATGTGCAAGTTTGTTGAAGATAGAGCACGTATATCAAGTAGTTCTATTCTATAGGTAAGTTAGGAAGTCAATGTATGTTTGTTATCCATAAGTAGGAAAAGAGAAATAGTCTCCTACATTATTGTAAGGGAGTTGAGAGAATTATACCCTTAGATTTTATCGTGGAAGATCAAGAATTTTGCGTCAACATGGGACTATCACCAAGTGTGGGACTTGCAACTTGAGACATACCTCTAAAGAAGGTTGACTTCCTCTATTTTACAAGTTAGAAGAATATGTGGAATCACAATGTAACCTAATGCAACAACTACTCCTACTACTAAGCTACACTAACACATCTAAGGAAATATGGAAAGAGATGAAAGAATAAAATCCTAAGCTAAAAGGGGTGGTGATAGCACCAGAAAAGAAGGGGCTGATCACTTTCCATGAGGGAAAGATGTGCCACAAACCTAAAACCATTTAAGATAACTCTTCCCACACATCGCTAACACACAAAAATGAAAATCATGCAAGTAGAAAACATGCACAACATGAAAAAGAGCGAAAAGAGAGGAAAAAACACAAAAAAAAAACATGAAGTATAGGGGTGAAAGAGAGTCACAACACAAGATTTTATTAATGAAAATTCATGGAATAAAGCCAAAATATATTGTAGATACCCAAACAACAAAAGATGTAATTTTTTACAATAGATGAGTTTCATATTTATAGATAAATGAAAAGAATAAGAGAGAAGGAGAGAGGTGCTAAGAGGAGTGATTCCACCACCAAAGACCAATCTCCATAAATCTTTGTAGAGAAATATGGGTGCCTGACATGGATCAAATTGCATGCCATGAAATTTTTCAAGAGAGGAAACGATGCCCAAACTTCATTAAATTATGGTTGATAAAGTAATTGGCTGTTTGATTTTTAAATTAGGCGGGGATCTTGTGTGTAATAGTGGACTTCAAATATTTTCCATGATTTCCCACAACCTTCACAACATCAATATGGTGCACATGGAAATTTTTTTAACCCCCGTAAAATATTAAATCACATACAATATTCTTCTTCACTGTACAAATTTTCTAAGTGTCAATGTTTATTTTATGTTTCATGGCCTCTGACCTCATCTCATAGATATTCCTTTTTGTGTGGATTTGAATGTTTCCGGGATTCCTCCACATCTTTGGAAAATTCCTCACTTTACCTTCACACTTTATCGCTATACCAGAGAGGTCTTCTTCCTTCTTGCATGGAAATTTTCATGTGATTGTGTTCCTTCATCCTACATACCTATGAGAACTTGTAGAACACTTCGATTGAGAAACCCATAAGACATCAAGTTAGAGACTCACAATTTCCAACCTTAGTTGCACTTGAACCTTTTTTCATTTGTTTCATTGTATCTTTTGGCACCTTCTTCTTCTGTATTATGACCATTAACTTGAAGAAATTTAACCTTGGTCCCATGGAATTGATGAACTCTGTGGAATTTTATTTGTCTCGAGTCCGCATGACACTATTTTTATCCATTCCACGAATTACTAATCTTCTCATTCCATGGATCTTGTCCTTATCCAATTTTATAACTGTTTTGTGGGCATGAAACCACATGGTGTTCTGACTTCACTTCAACCCGTAATAGATTAATTTGGTTCCCATAGAATATTGGATTCTTTAGTGCCCCCAAAGACTAAATAACCTTTACGAAATGCTATCTCTTTCAAAATCTAGCTAAGTCCCTACTTAATGGTTCCTTCTTCTGTGGGTTAGGAGAACCCATTAAACACTACGTGACTGCACTCTACAGAAGGTTTATTTTGTCTTGTGCACCTTTTTTGAGAAAAATGGATAAGTCCATTTTTGATGATATGTTTAAAATTACATGTGGTGTAATTTTGGAAAACAGTTTGGTGACCTCTAATGGAAATATTCTTGCTAGATGATGAAAACTGGTAGCCATGAATCATCCATTGGGGATGAAGTCAAGCATAATCTTAGAGAAAACTGATTTCAACATTTAAAATATTATCTCTTGAATTGACATGAACTTAAAAATTAAGTTATTTTTAACATGTCAATCTCTGAATAGAACTTAGAAAATGCTCCAACTATCTGATTCTACCATGAAACCTTCTTTGAAAACTTAACTATATAATAGTAATAAAGGTTCACAAAAACTATGTACAAACATGAAAATCTTACATGCTCAAAGTGGAAAGATGAAAGGCATGCATAATGCACTTGTTTTAAAATAAAAACACCTAATCTACCCTACTCTATCCAAAAGTAAAAGGTTTAAAAAAAATCAACAATTGGTTGGGAGAAATAGCTTCCCTTCCTTACAAAATTGGACCATGTGATTAGGTTAGCAACTAAACCACAAGGTGTAAGTGCAAACATGGCCCACACTTTGTTAATACTTTAAGTATCAGCTAAGAAAAGTAATACTACCTCTTTAAGTTTCTCTACATTTGGTTTCTAGAGGTGTTGCAGTTGACCATAGGGACTTTGATGATCTTCCTCATGCTCTGAAATGAACATGACAAGTTGCAACTCTGAATTTCGATCCAAACTAGCCTAGTATTTGATTGGACATGTAGCCTTGGGAACCAATGGATGAATCCTTGTGATTTTTCCATCCCTTTTAAGAAAATCCCTATGAATGGGGTTATTATGTAGACTTTCCTTATGGTGGAGACTATTTTCAAGTTAATTTAAAATTGGTTTTTATTTTTCTACAAATAACTCTACCTCCTGTGGAGCTAAATCCTTTGAGTCTAATTGATCTCTCTTTAAATTAGATGTCATCATTTGTACATTTTGTAAAATCTTATCCTCCCAATCAGAATCATACCAATCTTCAACTAGTTTATAATTTCCATCCTTGTTGAAACTTGTTGGAGATGAGACATAAGAAAAATAGTTGCTAATTAATTGCATTGTTAGAAAAAGATGATTTGTAAGGTGAGGGAAGAAAGGCAATAATGGGAAAGGGTTTCCTTTGACTAGCCTAAATGAGACTCTTTTCATCTTGTACAGAAATCTCAAAATCTTGAGGAAGAGTGTTTCCTCTAAGAGCTTGTATCAATACAATTAAATCAACATTTGAGGACCTCAAATAAGACAAGAATTCCATATCTTGTGAGGATTTGAGTTCTTGAGGGATTATGAGCCACACCCTTGAGAATCTAATGTTGAAATTAGTGATATACTTCGTTAAATCCCACTACATTTTGTTGAGGTGTTCCATGAGAGAAACGACATTTGCATCCTCCTTGAACTAGTTTTGTAGTTTATCTCCCAGTTGATCCCATGTGAAAATGGATTGAGGAGACAAAATATTGTACCATTCTCTTTCTTTTCCTCTAAATGATGAAAAAATAATGTTGAGGAAAATTATTTCTTCTTTGATGTTGTGAATGGAAAAATGGTTGGATATTTTTAATGTGATTAATAGGATATTAATCTCTATTTCCATAGAAAAGAGACACATTTATCAGGGATGTTTTAGGGATATCATCCCACTGCTGAAAATGGAGGGGGTAGAACTAAAATGGGATAATTTAAGATATCTTTAGAGATCCATGAATGAAATGGAAACATGAAAATGATTGGAGAGGTGGAAGGGAGAATGGAATATAGGAAATGTTCTGTGAATGAGATAAATGGGTTTCTTAGATCATTGGTGTCACTAGATGCGTTAAAAAAATCCTACAAAGGATGAATATCACCAACAACACATCAAAATTAATGAAGTGAAGTTTTAGAGAGCTTCGTATTTATCCACTGAGCATGTAAAAAAAATTTGATCTCAAAATTATACCGTAGATTTTATCTTGGAAGATCAAGGATTTTGGGCCAACATGGGACTGTCTCTAAGTGTTAGACTTGCAGCTTGAGAGAGACCTCTAAAGAAGGCCATATTCATCTATTTTTCAGGTTAGGAGAATTCATAGAAACATAATCTAACCTAATGTTAAAAGTACTACTATAGCTAACTTACACTAACACATCTAAGGAACAAGGGAGAGAGAGGGAAAAATATGTAAGAACCAAATCCTAAGCTAAAAGGGGTTGATTAATCTCCAAGAGAGGAAGAAAAGAAAGAAAATGTAGGAAGGAAAGGGAAGAATAATATGCCACAAACCTGAAACCACATAAGATAACCCTTCCCACACATTGATAACGTAAAAAAAGGAAATCCTACAAGTAGAAAACATGCACAACATGCCAAAGAGGGGAAAAAGAGGCAAGAATGTCAAAATGCAAGTATAGAGAAGATAAAGATCTGAACCACGAGATTTTATTTCTTAAAAGATACAAAAGCTATTACATTCATGGTAGAAGGAAAAAATACATTACAGAGACAAAATCTAAGGTCTAAAACTTGTGGGAAGTTGACCACCATTTTTGTATGGTGTTGTTACAACAAAAAATGGATCCTTTTTAACAATGGATGAGTTTCATAATTATTGAGAAATGCAAAGAAGAAGAGAGAAGGAGATAAAGGCACCAAAAGGAGAGATTCAACCACCAAGGATCAATCACCATAGATGTTTGCATAGAAGTGTGGGTGCCTGGCATGGATCAAATCACACACCATCATATTTTGTAAGAAGGAAACAACACTCATACTTCATTAAATTCTAGTTTATGAAGTAGTTGGCTATTTTATTTTCAAATTAAGCATAAATTGTGTGTAATCCATAGAATTCAGATGTTTTCCATGATTTATCGTAGCCTTCACACCCTCAAGATGGTGTGTGGAATCATTTATGACCACCAAAAACATTAAACAATCCGTGATCTTCTTCTTCATTGTGTGGAGTTTCTGAGTGTCAATGTTAATTTTATATTTCATGGCCTTTGACCTCGTCCCTCAGATATACCTTGTTGTGTGTATTTGAATGTTTTACATCTTCATCAGTGGCTTAAAAAAATCCAAAATTTTCCTTCGCTCTTTATCACTGTGCCACAAAGGTATTCTTCCTTTTTACATGGTACTTTTCCTATGATTGTGTTCCTTCGCCCCGCATCCCAGTGAGAACCCATGGAACACTTCAATTAAGAAACCCACTGGAAACTAAGTTACTATCTCATGGTTTACACCCTTAGTCACATTTGAACCTTTTTTTCCTGTTTTGCATGGCACCTTCCGGAACCTTTTTCTTCTAGATCGAGGCCTTTAAATTGAAGGACTTTAACCTTCATCTTATGGAATTGATAAACTCAAATGAATGTTGTGTCACGAGTCCATGTGATACTATGGTTATACATACCATGAAGTACTAAACTTCTCATTACTTTTCTCTTTTCATAGATCTTTTCCTTAGTCAATTTTCTAACTTTTTTGTCACCATGAAAACCTCATGGGCTATGAATTTCCTTCGACCCGCAAGAGACTGCTTTGGTGTCTGTGGAAGATTTAATTATTTAGTGCCACAAAAGACTAAAAAAACCTCTGCAAAAAAATATCTCCATCAAAATTAGCCTAAGTCCCTTCTCTATTATTCCTTTTTCTATAGGTTAGGAGAACCTACTGAGCACTACATGAATGCACTCCATGGAAGGCTAACTTAGTCTTGTGTGACTTTCCTAAGAAAAAAATGGCTAAGTCCATTTTTGACGAGTTTTTTCAAAATTACATGGGGTGTAATTTTGTAAAAAAAAAACATAAAGAACCTCCATGAGGTATGTTATTATATTTCCTACTATGGAATAGGAAAATATAGAAAAGGTAGGCAAGATAGTCAAAAAAATAAAAGTAATGTATTCGTTATTTCATGGTGTCTTGTTCAATCTAATTCTACCAATCAAGATTGGATAGAAGAAATAAAATGAATTGCTGGAGGTTTCATGATCTCTTGTATTCAACTAGTATGATTTAATATTTTTTAAGACATTAAAAGACTATAATGACAATGAGAATTGATGATACTTTGAAATTTATTTTAAAACTTGTCCTATTCTTGTTGATTTCCTTGCATTTACAACTAAATATTATTATTCTGAGTTGAAGGAGAAATTTTAGGCCTATATTTTCAAAGGAAAATCTTGTAAAGGAATTCCACAGAGCTTATTCAATATGTTTTACATTTTGGAAAGGTTCTAAAGCATTGATAAGTTAATTTCTCTCATATCGGGATCTTCAAAACCCTGTTTTGGGTTTTAGAGTAAAAAATTCATATATATTTTCCACACAGTCTCCAAGACTAATATTGTCAAGAAATCATATTTAGAGGGTGCTATATATTATTAAATATTTGTTAGATGATTTGATCCTCATAAGTGAAGGATCCAATAGTTCTATTGAACCATACTATGAAATTGCCTAAGAAGTAATTGCTCATCCTACTATTGTAAATTGAGAAAAAAATTAAATAATTTATTAATGAAATTTTGAATTCTTCTTAATGGAGGAAAAGGGTATCTATATATGTAGATATAACTTTGAGGAAGTGAATATTTAGAAAATTTTACCTAATATTTCCCTTTGATAGACCTACTAGACTATGACAGGACAAAACCTATAAGGAAGAAAGAGAAATCATGTACAAGAGATAAAAATGGTCTTCTAACTTCATAACTTCATGGAAACAAGATTTATTTAGGTAACTGAACTCTAATATATCCATGCATATGTTGAAATGTTTCATATTATTATCTTTGTTAAAGAAATTGAGGTCTCGTTGTTGATTCACTATAACTTGAGCATATAATTGGGTGAAATGGATTATGTGAAAAAAGAAAGGCATCAATTATACAATAGAGTGAGTGTAATAGAAATTCACAATCAATATTGTGAGAGGAAATGTTAAATTATGAAGTAAAAAGAGATATAGTGATGTAGTTTTAGAGGTTGTAGCTATGAAAAATGAAATATCAACTTTTTATTGCAATTGATGACCATAAAAAGGTTATACATGGAAATGCACACATATTGGAGATATGAAATGATGTTTACAAGTGTATTTGTTGTAGAATGTAATAGTGATTAATAAGTGGGTCTTGAGATGTTTTTGTATAGGTGGTAACACAAGAAATGATGATCATTTGATGAAATCTTGAGCAATACTATGACCCTCATGACCACGAATCACCAAACATTAAAGAGATTCAGTGTGAAAACAAGGAGTTGTAAGTGTGAATTTGATTAGGCATGCTGATATGGAGCTCATATATTTATAAGGGGTTTGAGAGGTAATTAGGGTAATATTATTGATGTGGAAAATTATAGTCACTATTGCAACTAGCACAAAACAAGGAAACCATAATAATAAAAACACATTTACGCATGGAAGAATTAATATCTCACCGAGAAAATAGGAAGGTTATAGGTATAAGTAGCCTAAGGTGGATGTATTCTAGTAAGAAAAAAACAAGGTCGCATGAATGACCAACATAGTCAAGGTAACAACCCCCATGGAGTGAAGCTTAGAGTGGAGTGTCACCCATCCACTATAATAGTAGTCATTCGAGTGAGGTAAGATGGCTAAGAGTCACATGGGTGACTTGGGTGACTTTTTATATATTTTTATATGGTATAGTAGGTGGTCAAAAATGATTTGTAAAGTCCCTATAGAAACAAAATGAAGGTATTATTTATAAAGGCAACATGGGGGTAATAAGATATAAGAGGCTAAGGAAAAGTCATAGGTGAAACTATCCTAAGGAAAGAAGTGGTTGCGGGGCCAAAAAAAAGATCACATGTGCAATCTAATCAAGAAAAAAATCATTAGAAAATGATAAATTCCCAATTATAAGTGTAATTTACATGAGGCCGAATGTGATAGATAAGATGAATGGTTATTTGGTGAGTATGAAGAGGTATATCATGTATGATAGGATAATATTGATGCCTTTATTTGTTCTCAAATTTTAGGGATGAAGTCTAGGTCTACACACAATATGTATACACCAAAGGGGGCTCAAGGAGTGGAAGTTTAATGATTCTATAGGATAGTAGTCCTAACCCTAGGATAGTTATAGGTTTCCAAGACCTATATATAAGATATATCTAGGTATTATACTAGGATTTATAATAAGAGTATATCAATACATGGATAAATCCAAGGGGAATAACATGATAAGACACATCAATAGATCAAAGAAAACATACATCTACACAATGATCAACATGCAAACAAAGGAAAAATAATGGTTAGAAATACTAATATGTAGTGCGGAAATTGATACATGATCCTCCCAAGAGACACCAAAACTAGGAGACAATTGATATGGGTGAAAAAGGGGAAATCTCAATAAGAATAACTCTAGTCATAGCTCATTATGGTGACCCAAATACAAAAGGGAAAGATCCAATACCTCAATTCTAATTACTAGTTATAAAAATATGTGCAAATTTTTGGTATAACAATAAATGAAATGTTTTAGAATGATGAATGAGTGACAATAAAATGAAGAGACTGACCAAACATATATAACTAAGTCAATCACATGTGGGAAATGAAATTGACCATGGGAAAAATAAAAACTGACATAATTTCCCTCAAGAAATTGTGTCATCCTTGGGGGGAACCTTTGTTAGCTAGTGGAAAATAATAGGATAAGGAAGATAGAGAATAATGAATGTAATGATGAAGATCCAAGATGATCAAAAGTAGTGTTAAGAGTGAAAATAAGTGTAGACAAATGAACATAATGAGACAAATAGTCATAATGGATATAATGTATGAACAAGAGAGGGAAAAAAATGAGGATAAGAGAACTTAGAAAATATAATACTTATCTCAAATGTTGTGGTCTATCCCACATGGCCAATTTCAATCATACCCCAATCTTAGTAGTTCCTTTGAGGTACCTTCCCAAGAGGGGCATGTATCAGTAGCTCCTACCCAAGAGAAAATTTAACAACCATAAAATATGAGGTCTATACTATACACACATGAGATAGGACCGAAGAGTGAAATGAGATGAGAAAATAAAAGGGAGGACTAGAGAATACAAGAGAACATGAGGGGGTAACTGAGTGTGTAAGGAAAAAACACACATTAAGGAGGAACACATAATGAAAAGGGTGGTTTACATATGAGGTAGGACCAGAGAGTGCAAGGGGTGGATTTTAAATGAGGGAGGATTTGAGATCATAAGGGAAAGAACATATGTGAGGGAGGGCTAGAGAGTGTAAAGGATTAGAATATGCATGAGGTAGGACGAGAGAGTGCAATGATTAGAATGCGCATGAGGGAGGACCATAAAACATGAGGGGTAGAGTGCGAATGGAGGTGGGACTTGAGATTGTAAGAAATATATTGAATGTGAGGGAGGATAGGAGAGTGCAAGGGGAAGAGTACACATAGAGGTGGTACTATAGAGAATAATGGGAGAAGTGAAGTGAGAGAGGACTGAAGAGTGTAAGGGGAAAATTGTGCGCAAGGGAAAAAAAGAACAAGGGGTAGAGAATGCATGCTAGAAGGTTGGAAAGTGTAAGGAGTGGAGCACATGTGAGATATGACCAAATATCATAAGTGGAAGAGTAAAATTGATAACATGAATAACTAGATAGGGGTGTGGTCAATGAGCAAAATAAAAAGTTAATGCAAGCATAAATGGATAACAAATACTAGAAATGATGTAGTAAAAATTACAAGATGATGAAATTCATGACTATCACAAGGAAAGTAATTAGAGACCAACATGAATAACACACCACTCACAGTTTTGGATATGTCAAGGTTAAACTGGGATGGGACACAAAATGTGTAGAATGATAAAATGGGAAAATGGATGAATGGAAAATCACAAGGAAAATGTACTTATGACCAAGGCTCACCAAAATATGGACTTAGACAGAATGTTCATAATAATATAATGGAATGGCTAGAAATTCACAGAGCAATAAATAAATGAGTTTGGTTAAAATATAGGCTTGTAAACTGAATTCGTACAATGAAATAATTGAGAAAGCGGAATGGATGAAAAATTGTATGGTAGTCAAACCAACAACCTAATCTAGGAAAAATATGGATAAAGGATAAGCTATGATAATGATATAATAGCTTAATGAGAATGTATTTGATGATAAGGGAAGTTGTAGATATGACCCAAATGTGAATAGATATGGTTGAAAGAAGATAACTGCAAGGAATGATGTTTGTTTTTCAGATTTTTTACATGTTTTCTATTTTTGAATTTAAAAAAAAATAAATATAAGGAAAAGCAAGGATAAACAAAAAACTTGATATTAGTGATAAACTATGTATGCTTACATAGAATGCCTCCAATATATCACAGATCTAGTTAGGGTATGCATACACATTCCTGTTAATTAGGTACGAGGAAGGTATCTTGAGGAATATTATGCCCCTGACACTATAAAGTGAAGCACAAGAAACATAAGTTTTTAATACTAGGATAGGAAGTAGTATTTTATTAGGAATCCTCAATATACCTTGTCGTACGTGAGAGCTGATTCTATGAAATTGAGGAGTATTGTATAAAAATTTGGTTCATAAGTTCAAATATCCCTTCCTTAACTCTAATCGATTTTGTTGAGCTTCACCAAAAATGGTAGTTCCTACCTCACAAAGTGTTATTTAAGCCCTAAGTACTGGTGGAAAATGCACACCTCACTTCAAATAACTCAATGAAAGGTGAAATCATTTTTATCCAAAGATGACACCTCCTTTAATAAATTTATATTGCCCACCAGTACATGGGCTGTAAGCTATGAACTATCAGTGGTGAAATATAGGTAGTCCGCAAAAGACAAAGTTAGTTTCTAATTCTTGAGATCACCTTGTGGCACAAGGGAAGATCATATGTATATCTTGGTTAGGAAAATGATAGAAATAAATTATGAAAGCAGAACATAAATAAAATTATTGGAAATTTTCAAGTTTAAAAAAAAAAAAATTTAAAATAGAAGAAATAGCACAACAATCATCCCTTTGACTATCCCGCTACCATATTTTTTTATTTTGTAAAATTAGGATGGAAAAATGTTAAATATAAGTTAACAATTTTTTTGAAAGGATTGTAAACCCTAATGTAAAATGATGTTAGATTTACAAAATAGAAGCTTAACCAAGAACCAATTTGTCCCACTGCAGTCACAAAATATATATGCCTATATATCAAGCCACCCTACAACCTGTTATATATATATATACATAATATAAACTCAAATTATTCTTAATAACTAATATGTAATTATGTTTCTTCCATTGAATAAGATAGGGACATCATAGGGTTATTTGAATAAACAAAGTGGGTTAATCCTTCCAAATTTGAGTTTAAAATCACAACACTATAAATACATGTTAGTTAGATTTTGTGGCTAGGGTTCCTGCCTTAGTCAAATCCCTAATATTTTCAAGGATGATAAAAGAACATGTAACACATGTGTAATGATAAATAAAAAGGTATACTTGTTTGGGAGATTGAGGGGACCAATCCATGGTGTAGTATTTATTAGTGGCACATTGTTGATTGTTGATAATGTGTTGGTTGATTTCATGTTGTCACTATTCATAACTGTTATAGTATATAAATTATAGAGAAGTCATAATCCATTCAGAGTTATAACTGAAAACAATTCTAAAAATTTGATTTTGCAATGAGCTCTAATCGTCTAAGATGGTCCTCTTTCTCCTTCAAAAAATCCTGTTAGAAAATTATATGTGAGAAATTACTAAAATATTGAAAAAACCAAGGGAATGAAGGGAGGGGGTGAGTGTGATTTTATAGCCTTGGGGAGAATACAAGATTCTAATAGATATGGGTGAAGTTTACATAAAGATGCATAATAATAAGGGTCCAATGTGCATTGGAGATGTAAAATGTGTAGATGGAGCGATTAGAGGGATGTCACAACATTGAATATGAGTGGGTGAGGATAATTGAATGAATTCCATGTATTTAATCAAGGAAGACCTAAAGGGAAAGAGATAACCCAAATAAAAGAAGACCATAAGGGAAAAGATATTGACAGTAATAACATGCTTGAGGCCAAAATTGAAGAAATTTATAAGAAACAAGGTACTTTAGAAGAGTCACTTGAACACATTGTCAACAAGAAAATTGACCACTTATCCATACGCAAGGCCTTCTTGTACTTCATAGAAATTCAAATTAAATAGATTTGTAATCTCAACAACATGTCCCCTTGGCTATGGAAGGGGGAAAAGAGAAGAAAATTGATACCTCCACTATAGAAAAGGAAGATCAAGCTCAAATCATTTCCTTTAATATTTTCAATGCTATGGAGGAGGTTAAAAAGTGATTCACCAATGTGCTCAAGTGATGGTTTTACTAGTTTCTTCTCAGTGCTCTGTTTTGCTGGTTTTTTAAGGCTGTGTGGCTAGAATGATGTTGTTTTTTTTCTCCATTCTGTCTTGATGTTCCCTGCCTCTATTATTATCTTCCTATTCTATCTACTAGGTTTTGTTTTTCTCTAGGGTGTGGTCCCCACTTGTCAAAAAACCACTGTTGTTACATTTTATGTATATGGTTTTTGAACCTTTTCCTATATTTTAGGTAGGTCCCTTCCAAAACGATTTACCAATAATAAAAAATCAACCTTATTATTTAAAATCTTATTTGTTTTATGACAATACTTGATTTTTAGTGATTATTGTGATTTATATTGTTTTTTAATTTTTCACTTAAGAGACCCTATACACAAGGTGTATTTTCTGACATCTCTATAATATAATTTTAAATTTATTTATTTATTCATTTTCTTTTTAGTGATTGGGTAAAAAATGGGATATTTAACATTTAATATTTTTTGTTTTAAGGTGTGCAAATGAAAGTGGATCGAGCCCAAAAATTATTTTATAAATGTTGTCATTTGTAGTGAAAATAAATACCAGTTGAAATTCATAAAAACCTAGTCACTTAGATAACATATAAGTGCTTTGGGAAAGCTAATTACAAAAATCTATAATTGAACCATATGAAACATAAGGGTCTAGGAGCATGAAGAGGAATATTTTAAAGTAATTATATTATCTAAATACAACATTTTAAAAATACATTGTTAATATTCTCTTAAGCAAAACAAGCACCAAAAGGGGAAGGGTGTTTTAATTCTTTACTCTACTCATTTTAGAATATATTATAGACATTTGGGTTCAAGGTATAGAATGATATAGGGCATATAACTTTAGTTGGGAGAATATATGACCAAGTGTTAACCTAGAAAAGGATTGGTGTGTTTGGGTAAATCACTTATTAGACTCTGATTTATGGATCTAAATTTTTTTGGATCTTAATTATCTTGACTTGAATTTTGATAAATCTACGGGTATCTACAATGATTTAATCCTAACTAAGTGATTTGGGATTTCATAATAAAACTCAAAAAGGATGGAAGTATAGGGAAGAAAAGAAACTAGACTCTCCCTCTCTATCACTAAGCACAACCAACTACTTTATCTCAATCAAGCCACACACAAACCACGAAATACAAGAAATAAATTTAACTCATTTCTTTATAAACTTTAGGAGGTGCATCGAAGAAAACAAGATAAAATTGATCAGCACTGTGCATCTTATAAGTAAAGAACCATAATCCATTCACAAAGCTTATATTAGAAGTTTATTATCCTAACTATTATTCAAGCTAACTAGATTTCACACACATACAAAATCATTTCTCCTTGATAACATCTCTAAATATCCCAATCATGTATGAATGCACAGAACATGTGGAATCCTAAGTATAAGAAACATGAACTAATGATACTAAGACTAGCTAAATATGAATATCTTACCTTGTAAATTGAAATGGAATTTAAAGTACAAAATATACTTAATAATAAAAATATATTTTTCATCTAGGGCTCAAGACATGAATCCTTAATTAAAAAAAACTAATCAACTGACAAAAATCAAGTAAAGCTCCAAAATCCTTTGATGTATTACACTCAGTATATATAAATTCATTTTACAGTAATTTTGAATTTATTTATAGAGCAATGAGACTCATCCACATTCTCTACATATTTTTCGAAACTCTTTAAAAAATAAAATATAGTCTCAAACTAAATAAGGGAAACTAAAATTAAAAGTAAAGCTAACTAAATATGTAAAAAAGTATTATAAGAACATACTCCCATAATTTATAATGATTTCCCCCTAGAAACATATCCTATAATTTAAAACATTAAAGAACACACAATGTATTTTAACACAACGTGAGGTCTCCTATTTGCATGAATAAAAGATTTCCAAAATATCAATATAGATAGTCAATTGATTTTGCATGATTAAAAAAGTACTTGTCTTTATTATCCCTCTTTTTACTGGGAATGATTCTCTAAATTTGAAAATTATGAGCTTTAAATCAAGTTGTAATTACTCTTTATCCATGTTTTTTTTTAATATTGGTAAATAGTTTTTTGAAAGGGACTATACCCTTGTGTACAAAAGAAGGCCTAAAAAGCCGGAATAAGAGAGAGGAGCAGAGAAGTTGTAGCAGAGCACAAAAGTTACAGCAAAGAACAACGAAGCCCAGAAACAGCTACACAAACGAGACTTAACAGCAAAACAACGGCAAAAAAACAGCAAGCCTATAGCCAAGAAGCAGTAATAAAAACAATGAGGACCAGCAAAAGTAGTCGGGACTCTTTATCCATGTTTTATCATGTGTAATTCCCAATAATTGACACCCAAGAAACACCACTAAAATCATGATAATTTTTTTAATGCTATTAGTTATAAAACTAAATACAACTTTATATTTGATTACTTCTAATTTTCCTCACCAATGTATCTCATTCCAAGAAAACAAAGGATTAATCAAACACATAATGAAAGAACTCTGACCCCAGCCTCTTCCTGATAAGGTCTACGGATCTATCTCATATAATCTTCAAAAGGACACCAAATTGACCATTAGTGTTCTTCCCAAGCTCAAACACCAAATATGAAAAATTAGGAAGACCTTGGCCTTAGATAAAAAAAAACCCATGAATCCCTTAATATTCATCATACATTAGGCCTATCTACCTAAGAAATGTGACTTAAAACTCATGGGTCCCTGTGAATCCCTTATCAAAACACATGATAAAAACAAAACCAAAATCAAGAGTACACATGATAAAAACATTGTTCAATGTCCCTAGTTTCCAAATGGTTACACCCTTATTACCATCGGGTGTATTTTATTAACATTGAATTGAACGATAATTAACATATGTAAGCACATGCTCAAATATTCAAATTCAAGTATTTTGTATTATATAAACCTTTAGTCACCAAGAATACCCTTGTTTTATTTTATTTTTTTGAATTAACAAATGAAGCTTACACATTTATTTAACATCACTGATAATATGTATATAATCCACATACTTCTCATTTCATGACATGATCTCATGATTTTATTTTATTTAATTTTCTTCCACTCTTATGTCCCTAAGTGGAGACATTTGTCTCATTAGTATTAACATAACTATGGCTCAACATTATGTTTGAGTAATGGGATAAAGCTCACCTTTTATAGTTATATTAAAGGGGGAATAACTTGATCTTTCCCACGAACTTGTTATATGTCTTATAGGTATAAACTTGAAAGAGAGATATAGGTTACAATTTCACCCACAAGTAGTCTCATAAGATAAAAATATGTTTAGTTTATACCAAATTAGACTTAGGGGGTGCTCAACCTACAACGAGCCCCAAACTAGGATAAAAGGTATATTCTTATTCTATAAGATATTTGTACAAGATAACATTAAAATACTACATTTTATGCATAGGTGATCATACAATAATTAACCTACACAAAGAGGATAAGATTATCTTTTCATAATTTGTATTATTTTTTTCACTTCATTGACAATGTGTACTTTATGTAGCACACCTCATTATTTTCAATTTTTAACTCAATTAATTATCATAACCAAATTTTTAGTTGAGATGGTTATTAAACATATATGAGTCATAAGGAACTCTTATTCAAACTAGGTTTTCTCATTCTTGGTGCACATGTTTCCTCATCAGAAAATTATTTCACTTCCCTTAACCATAGAAACAGTTTCACATTAGGATAAATGAGACATTCTAAGTTACTTTTTTATGCTCCCTAATTGACTCAAATTGAGAGATGAAATTTGATAACCCATTTTATCCACAACAATCCCAAAAAATATCTTAGCCTTATCTCAACCTCTTTTAAACTCAAGAAATTTACAACCAAATATGGAATCAATACCAAGATAAGTGCGATACTTTTTTTTTTGTTTCTAATGGTAATTTCCTCATTTGTAAAATATACACCCTTGCTAGAAGGGTTTTATTAGTCCAATCTCATGATTAGGATTCCAATGTGTAATAAGTCGAGAAAAAACCAAAAAAAAGAAAAGAATTAATTAGGAGTTTTTACGGGTGTCACCAACCCAATTTAGGTTAATAACTACTTAGTTACCCTCTAAATTTTTAAGTTACTAGATAGGTCGAGGGTTATATTCTTTACATAGAGTATCATTTATTCTTATGCCCCTCAACCTATCTAGATTATTTACCTATTCTTTACATAAATTAGTCCAAGTGGCCAAGGAATGGGCCTGCAAAACTGATGTGAGACCCCTAAATAGAAGGATTAATTGCTCCACCTTATTCTCTATTATGAAAATAATTACCATAAATAGACGTAATAAAAAACTGATCACTAAGGCTCAAACTACAATAGTATTTCAGAGCTAGTCAACTGAAGTAATTCATTTACCCTTCTATAAACTAGGATAAGTGGGCTTGGAAACAGGTGCGTAAAATGTATTTTTTTAGGGTTATGGTTACAAAAATAAATCCTATGTAATACCCCATATAACAATGAAGAGGTATTTGGATTCAAATTTTATTCTGGATTTGATAGGAAAATAATACAAAGTGGTTTTCGGAGGGTTTAGTCATAGGCGAACGGTTGCTTCAAGAAACCTGGTTTCCAAAGCACTTGAAACCCACTTCATAGCCATGGCCAACAAGCATTTATGCAATGCTTCAAAATTGATATGGGGTCATCATACAATAACAAAGAGGTTGCGATAGTTTTTAAGTGAAAACAATGTATGGAGGAGCTTTATGCACATCATTTTTAATTGGCTTTCGTCACAATTTGAGGCTATTTCCAATGTTCCAAGTTTGTAATTTAAACACTATTTTCTCTTCCACTTTTACCAATTGTAAAGAATTGACAAAGGTAATCGTGAGAAATGTTTTTTATTTTCATGTATAGGGCCTAAAATTATGGCACACCACCCAAAACATCATTTTTTGACATGGTATTACACGATAATGAAAACATTTTATGTGGTTTTCAATTTGATTTGAAAAGAGAATAATAATATATTAATGTCAAGTTATATTCCATATTAAATGTTTCGTTACTATAAAATGAAGTAAAAGATTAAAAAAAAATTAAGAGAGGAGGAAAATAGTCCATGTCTGTTCAATGGGTTGACAAGTAAACAAATAGAGGTTTGATGTCACACATTGTAGTCATCTTTTCTTGCGGGTCCCAAATCCCTTTTGTCACATATAGTTTGCTAATCTCTTGCAACCATTGCGATTCATGAAGACCATGATTCTTTGAGTCATATTAAGGAGTTATAATTTTACATATGTTTTTTTCTTTTCTTGAAATTTTACAAGGCCTTCTCTGCAAGCCCATTTTATGCATATTTTCCATCCCTGCACTCCATGAGCTAAATCAGTGTTGGGAAATTTAGTCAAATGGTTCAAGTTCCTTGAACATGCTCCATCCACATTTTTCTTTCTTGTCCACTAATATTGATACAACACTAGTATTCGCCAAAATTCCTTTATCCTTTACTTTGATGGCATCTAAAATTGCTCGAGGGTATTCTATACAAAACTAATTTGTGCATATCCTATAACCATTGCAGTCTACTAGAACCTTCTTTCTCTTAAATAAAATAAAATAAAATAAACATTTTTTCAAACAATTCGTTTCCTTGTTTATGCTTCCTGATTTTGCATACACGTCCCACTACAACATATGACAATTTTTTTTTTTACTTTTTCTTAATGGACGTCCATACTCTATTTGACAAGCTCCATTTCACACAAGTTAGAGGAGGCTATAAAAGATTGTGGAATTGGGCCTTACGCCTGCCAGTGGAATTTTCTTAAATGCCTCATGTCTCCCCCTTTTTTCTTTTTAAAAAAAATAAAACATAGAATTTCCTTGATATAGTCAGCACTGTTGGAAATAAGGTGCCTCAACCTTGTTTGGTTTATTCATTTAAGATTTTCCAACATCCGTTTCACATTGTAGGTGCTCTAAAAATAGAAATATTAGTTGTCAAAATATTCCCACATGATAGTATATCATGGAAGGACTATTTTTAGAGATATTATGAAAATTTTTATGACATCTTTAAGGGTCAAAATTGGGGAGAATATTGTGGACATGGGAGCCTAATTTTAGACCAAAATCTTGTTCTTCAATGCAATCCACCTCACAAGAGGTTTTGCACATGGTTTTGTAAACCGTAGATGGTTTCTTGTATAACTAGAGGTCTATAAATTGAAGTCTTGGAGAAGTAATTTTTGTGGTGAGTTTTGCAAGTACTGTAATGTTGGAATCCTCCTAGAATTGTTTCTGGTGATACTCTTGTAAAAAAAATTCTCTACAAGTGTATGTAATCTTGTTATTAGATTTGAAATACATTGAGTGGGATTTTGGAGTGTGGGATTTTTTATCTGAAAGGATTTTCCCCACGTATATCTGGTGTTTTCAATAATATCTCTCCTCAAGAGTAGCATAGGAAGTTGTTCTGCTACTCTAATTTCCTAAAAATTGGTATCAGATCCCAATCACCTTTGGTTTCAGTTGTGGGTTGTTGGGTTTTTTTGCTAATCTGAGTTTGAGTGGGATCTTGTGCAAAGGATACTTTGTTATCTGGATGTAGATATTTTTCAAATGGTGAGCACATATGGGAGGATTGAGGCAGAGAATTTTTTTGGCACAAACTTTGAAATGTGGAAGCTGAAGATGGAATATTTGTTGGTTGATCAGGATCTATGGGATGTGGTAGATGAGATGGTCCATAGGCCTATGGATCCAGTTTTGGCTATAACATATGATGTAATGGATAGAAAATATAAAGGCCTTATTAGACTATGTCTTGGAGATTTGATCCTGATAAATTTCCATGAAGAATCCACTTCAGAGAAGCTCTAGAAAAAGCTGGGTGAGATATACCAAGCTAAGTCTCTAGTAAATAAGATTTTCTTGAGGAAGAAGTTGTATCCCTTGAGAATGGAAGAAGGTGGAAAAATATCTGAGCATCTAGAAACATTCAATATGTTGGTGACTTAGTTGACCTTAGTTGGGGTTAAGATAAACAAAGAAGAAAGGTGCCAAACTATATTGGTTTCTTTGCCAGACTCATGGGACAACCTAATCATGGCCATTGGGAGCACTTCAGTCACTCTAAAGATGGAGGATGTTGTTGGTTCTCTACTCTTTGAAGAGATGAGAAGGAAGGTCTCTTTGAATGCCAAAGAGGCATTGAGTGTTCAAGGAAGAACAAAAGAATGAGGAAAAGATGAGAAGAAGCGTGGCCATTCCAAGAATAAGGGGTGATCAAAATCCCCTGGTAAGTCCAAGGCGATATGTTGGAACTATGGAAAATCTGGACACTTCCAAAGGGAATGCAATGAAGAAAAGAAAAATAAAAAGAAGAAGCATGATTCTAATTCTGAGTCCGAACAAGAAGATGGAGATGCCTTTATTACATCTTTGGCCACTCGTGCAGGTGATAATACATGGTTGATAGAGTTAGGTGCATATTTCCACATGACTCCTAACAAAAACTAGTTTAATAAGTATGAAAACTATGATGGTGGTAAGGTGTATTTGGGCGATAATTCTTTCCTTGAAATTATTGGTCGTTGTAGTATTTAGGTGATTTTTTCTGATGGTAGAATTAGAAGATTTGATGGTGTCTTACATATCCGAGGACTAGCAAGAAACTTATTATATGTTAGCAAGCTAATAGATGCGGGTGTGCATGTATAGTTTTTTGAAGAAGGTGTGAAAATAGTGAGAGGTGATATGGTGATAGCAAGAGGAAGTAGATTGGGTATATTGTACTAGCTTGATGCATGCATGATTGAGTGCAATAGGAATTCGGATAAAACTAAGCCAAAAACTATTTTGCTGAAAATGGAGAGGGTTTCCTCCTATGCGGATGGTTAAGGCTTCTGGGTACCCAAGGGTGATCTATCTATCAAATCAAAATTACCTACAGAGAAGACCATGTTATGGCACCAAAGGCTTGGCCACATTGGAGAGAAGGGTTTAAAAGCCCTGCAAAATAAGAACCTCATTGAGGGGTTGAATGATTGCAATTTGGAGTTTGATTTTTTGTGAGCATTGTATTTATGGCTAATAGAACCTTGTTCATTTTTACTTGTCTACTCATAAGTCTTCATGTATCTTGGATCTAATCCATTTAGATGTTTTGGTCCTGTTAAGGTTGATTCTATTGCTAAATCAGTTTATTATGTTACTTTCATTGATGATTTTAGTAGGAGAACATGGGTATATTTTTTAAAGAGTAAATCTAAATTTTTTAGTCATTTCAAGGAATTTAAGGCTATGGTTGAAACTCAAATCGAGAAGGAAATTAAGTGTTTGAGATCTAATAATGGCGATGAGTACTGTTCTACAGACTTTGAAATATTTTGTACAGATTTCCAGATTAAAAGACAAAAGACAAATTTGTATTCTTCGGAGCAGAATGGATTTGCAGAAAGAATGAATAGAACATTGATGGAGAAGGCTAGGAGCATGTTGATTGGAGCTGGTCTAGAAAAGAAGTTTTGGGATGAAGCTATTACCATTGCTTGTTATTTGATAAATAGATCTCCTACATCAACGCTTGTTGATAAAATGCCAATGGAGGTGTGGTCGGGGAAAAATCCTTCAATTAGACATCTCAAAGTTTTTGGTTGTGAGGAATATGCACATGTTCCTAAGGAGAAGAGAACAAACTTGGATTCTAAGGCTGTCAAATGTATCTTCATCGACTACGGCTATGGTGTGAAAGGATACAAGATTTGGGACCCTGTCGTACAAAAGGTAATACACTCCAAAAGTGTTATTTTTAGAGAGATCAAATCTTTCCCTCTTAATTTTTAGCCAGAACAACATAAAGAAAATGAACAAAAAAAGGATGTGGTTCAAATTCCTTCTACTACACCTGCTAAATTTGAATTGAGACCCCAAAATAGACAATAAGTTGAGGAGAGCTCACAAAGCTATGAATATTCAGAAGAGGAAGAAGAGGAGGAAGAAGTGGAAGAATCTCCACATCAGCTTATTCGAAGATCTACAAGGAAAAAGAAACCACCTAAAAGGTATGGGTATTCTCCTGATGATTGGAAGTGTATATTTTCTTTGAGTACTACCATTGATGAACCGAGATTCGTATAAGAGGCTTTGGGTATGAATGATGCAAAGTCCTGGAAAATAGCCATGGATGAAGAGATGAAAACCCTTAACAAGAATGATACCATTTCCTAAAGGACAGAAACCTATTGGATGTAAATGGGTGTTTAAGAAAAAGATTTGTTCAGATGGAAATGTTGAAAAGTATGAGGCACAGTTGGTTGCAAAGGGGTAATCTCAATTTGAGGGTATTGATTATGGTGAGATATTCTCTCCTGTTGCTAAAATGACATCTATTCGGTTTTTATTATCTATTGCAAAAACTTATGACGTAGAGGTTGAACAAAAGGATGTGAAAACTACTTTACTTCATGGTGATTTGGAGAAAGAAATCTAAATGGCATAGCCAGAGCACTACATGGTGAAAGGTAAAAGAAATATGGTTTGTAATTTAAATAAATCCCGATATGGCCTTAAACAAATTCCTAGGATGTGGTACCAAAAGTTTGATGCATATGTGTTGAGTTTGGGGTTTGTGCGGTCTAGACTCTAAATCTAATCATTGTGTATATTGTATATCTGATGGTGATTGTTTCCTGGTAAGTACTTTATATGTTGATGACATGTTGTTTATTCGGAAAGGAAAAGGTTTCATTAAAGAATTTAAATATCAGCTCTCTGCAAAATTTGAAATGAAAGATCTTGGTGTAGCAAAACACATACTTGAGATGGAGATTAGAAGATATCATGAGAATATAAAGCTATGTCTTGGCTAGAGTAAATATGTTTGTTTTGTTTTGCAAAGGTTCAACATGCAGGTTTGTAAACCACTTTGTGTTCCTATTACTTTGGAAATGAATCTCTCCATTTCACAATGTCCTTCATCCCCATCGGAGATGGAAGACATGAGCAAAGTGCCTTACTAGAGTACAGTTGTAATTTTACTATATGCTATGGTCTGTAAAAGACCACACATTGCCCAAGCAATGGGATTTATTTATTGTTTTATGTCTAATCCTGGAAGAATGCATTGGGATGCAGTTAAGAGGGTCTTCAGATATTTATAGGGTACATCAGTGTACTCTTTATTTTTTCATGGTAGAGGAGATCAACATTCCCTAGGTATTCATGGTTTTGTAGATTCATATTGGGGGTGATGTCGATAGCAGAAGATCCACCAGTGCATATGTGTTTACTCTTAATGATGGAGCAATTAGTTGGATGAGCAAACAATAGGTTGTGGTCACTTTGTCAACTACTGAGGCAGAGTACATGACAGCTACTCATTCTTGTAAAGAATACATTTGGCTAAAGCATTTGTGTTCAGATATTGGATTGAAATAGGGTGCAATTACAATGTACTATGACAGTCATAGCACAATTTTCTTTGCGAAGAACCTGATTTTTCATGCTAGGAATGGACACATTGATGTTCAATATCACTTCGTGAGAGATATGATCAAGGATGGGAGGGTGAAGATATAAAATGTACAGACAATTGCGAATGTTGCAGATGCATTAACTAAGACCGTGAGCACAATGACATTTGGGTGGTGTTCAGAGTCTATCGGCCTCTCAGCCCCTAATAGTTGATCCATGATGATATCTTTCCCTTGGCCCTTGCAAGGTATTCGACAAGTGGGATATTGTTGGAAATAAGGTGTCTCAACTTTGTTTGGTTTATTCATTTACGATTTTCCTACAGTGGTTTCACATTGTAGGTGCTCTAAAAATAGAAATTTGAGTTATCAAAAGATTCCCATATGATAGTATATCATGAAAGGTCTATTTTTAGAGATATTATGAAAAAATTTATGACATTTTTAAGGGTCAAAAATAGGGGAGAATATTGTGGACGTAGGAGCCTAATTTTAGACAGAAATCTTGCTCTTTAATGCAATCCACCTCATGAGAGGTTTTGCACATGGTTTTGTAAACCATAGATGGTTTCTTGAATAACTGGAGGTCTATAAATTGAATTCTTAGAGAAGCAATTTTTGTGGTGAGTTTGCATGTACTATAATGTTGGAATCCTCCCATAATTGTTTCAGGTGATACTCTTGTAAGGAACTTTATCTGCAAGTGTATGTAATCTTGTTATTATATTTGAAATACATTGAGTGTGATTTCAGAGTGTGAGGTTTTTTTATCCGAAAGGATTTTCCCCACGTATATCTTGTATTTTGCATAATACCTCTCCTCAAGATTAGCGTAGGAAGTTGTTCCACTACTCTAATTTCCTAACAAGCACAACCAAACTGATCAGCCAATAAACATAATGTTTTATTGAAGGCGTACAGTAATAACATATGGTCTAGCCATTAGAAACACTTACAGATCACATCTACCAATAAAAATTGAGCACAACATGCTAATAAAAAAATGAAACTTACACAGTCGTGTATGTCCATATGGCCATACCTGGGCAAGAAACCTGTTGTCCACTCAAAATTCCCCGCTCTGATAAGAGTAAAATTTTCAAAATTTTGAGTTGAAGAGTTCTTCTCTGAAGTGCCTAAGTCGTGAAGTTTGAAAAAAATTGTGTTTTGGGTCTTTTTGTGTGATTTTCGGGCCTGTCGGAACTTTTTGTCCCATCTGTCCAAGTACAAAAATGCACTCTGTTCCCCGATCGGCTGAAATCCCCGAAGCTGTCCCATTTTCGGGCCCGTCGGAAATTTTTGTCCCAAGTGTCCCAAAACTTATTTTACGTGTTGTTCCAATTTCGGCCGAATCATCCTTCCCGCGTACTTCGCACTTTCTTGTCCCAAATGTCCCAAAGTTAAAAACTGCGAGCTTTCCCATTTTTGGCCGATTTACCCGAACCGCGTCCTTCGGAACTTTTCATCCCAACTGCCCCATTTGAAAAAGTGCGAGCTTTCCTAATTTCAGCCGAGCCGGTCAAGTCGCGTACTTCGGAACTTTTTGTCCCAAATGTCCCAAGTCCAAATGGGCCCGCTGTTCCAATTCCGGTCGAAACACCCGAATCGTGTACTTCGCACATTTTCATCCCATTTGTCCCAAATGCATTTGTGCGTCCTCTCCCTGTTTCGCCTGAACCGGCCGAGCCGCGTGTTTCGCGCATTTGCGTCTCACATGTCCCAAGCGTACCTAGTGTCATTCGCACTTAGTTTTTCCCCGCTCGCTCCAAGTATGATATTTTTCAAATTGGTGGTTGTGTATTCAATGCGCATTAAATTCATTCCGCTCCTCAAACGGCTATATAACCAAGCATACCACCTTCGCATTTTCGCATTGCTTCCTTGCTGTCGTTTGCCCAAACCCTTGCAATCTAGTTCCCTGCGCAAATATCCCTTCCCTTTGCAAATTCCTTCCAGAGTCTAGGTCGCAGCTCCGAATCTATCAATATGAAGATCAAGTTTCAGGGGCAGGAGCAAATTTCTCCACTCGAGTCTGCCGTTAGCAATATCGGAGACAGTGAAGCTCGTCATCTCGACTTCGGTGATTTTTGGTCAAGAATGACAGATGCAAACCCTACGCCAATGGCACAGATGATTAACGATAGCGGTTTAGCTTTCGCCGGAGGATTCCCTATCTCAGTGCAGTGTGCTGATACTGTACTTTCATGCGGAGCTCACTTCGACCCCACTACGAGCGAATTGACAAATGTACACGGGGAGCTCATTGCCAAGCTGGACACTGCCACCATTGGAGCTGCTCTGAGGATTCCGGAGATGGACAATGCTATAGTCGTCTCTCGAGATCAAGCACAGGCCATGTTCAACCAAGACAATGATAAATACAAAGCTCGAGTGGTGAAGTCTTGGTTGAAGAACCCTAAGAAAGGTCCTTCTCGTCTGACCAAAACCCTTTTCCGGGTAGATTTCAATGAAGAACTGTCAGACTTCATAATAATGCTGGCTCGAGTTATGGGTTTGCCCTCCACCAATGAATTTCATTTCTGGATGTGCCCGCTCATCAGCATGGTGTGCGAGGCAACACAAAGTATCAACTGGGCAGAGATCATCAGTATGAATTTGGCTGAGCAGCTATCCAACGTCCAGCAAACAAAGAAGTTCTACATGACTTCATATCTGATGTATACCCTAGCAGCATCCAGGCAGTGGTTTGGTTTCTCATATGTAGATGCACACAAAGATGATCCAGTGTATGCCTACTGCCCGTAGTTCACCCTAGAGACCAGCAATCAGAATTTCAGAAGGGTCAATGATGCTTTCACCATGTACGTGGTCAGATTGCTCGAAGGTGATACTGCAAGAAGGTTTTCAGATGAAGCCATGAACCTGATATCGCCATATGGAGCCTATTTCATTCAATTCAGGAAATTCTCCTATATCAGGCTGGCTGGCTATGAGAGCACCCCTCTGCGGCTCCCCATGTTCTGCAACGACAAAATGGCCCTGATTGAAATATGCAGACAACTAGACAAGTTACACAGAACTTGCAGAGACAAGAAGATCTCTGGCTTGCACTTTCCCATCTCTCTGGGAAACTATACATGCAAAACAGCTCTGGATGCTCAGAACATAGAAAGAGCCCTGGTCCCTATCACTGTTCATTTCTTCAAGCCTAGAACCTGTTTTGACTTGAAGAAGTTCATTGAACAGAACCTCAAGATAATATATCATCATAGGGCAGATACAGAAGACTACTGGGCTGACTGTGCAGATGATTTTGAAGCCAGAAGAAGGCATTGTGGCAGGTTCTCCCTGCAATTGATCCAAGAACTCAGTCTGTACCAAGTTCCTGAAGGTCTCCAAGATGATAATTCTGAGCTATACTCTTATGAGTATGAAAATGTGATTAAGCACACTCCTCTGGAGGACCTGGATTGGAACAGGAAAGAGAGAGATGATCTGGCTGAGATTCTTGCTCCAGTCTTGATCAGAACTAGGGTCTGGTTCAGTAAGAGGATCCGAGAATTCAAGAGGCACTCAGGAGAATCTAGCTCCAGGGATGATTCGACACCCATAAGAGAAACATCAGTTCCAGAGTCTGGAACACCAGTGAAAACCCCTTCTGCCTCAACAGCTCGGGGACATGTGGAATCTACTCCTTCTCCATCTACCCAGGTATACAAGAAGAAACTCAAAGAGGTAAAGAAGGAGCCTGCAGAGAATGATCCTCCAAGAAAACAGGCACAGTTGCCTATAGGGCCAGAGAACATCATTGTTCTCAGTGAAAGTGAAGAAAGTGAGATGCCAACTGCTGCAGGTGTTCCTGAAAATCCAGCAGATAAGGAGGTCCAGAGCACTAAACTTCCAGGTACTACTGATTCTTCTACCGCCATTACCTCTAGTGTTCTACCCACATCTCAACTTGAGTCAACAGCTGCACAGACCTTAAGTGTCATGAGCTCCCTGTCTCTTGGTCCCCTTGCCTCTCCTACAGATTCTTCTTCCTCTTTTGCTTGGGTGCAACCTCTGGTTGACAAAAGGAAGAGGAAATCCTCCTCTCAAAGCTTGGGACCAAATTTTGATGCTGTAGCAGCCTTGTTGGGCACCACTCCTTCTCGTGCCAAGAAAGCCAGAACTACTTCCAGGATTGTGTCAGATGCTCAAGGTCAGCAATTCCTGGAGATTGCTAAGCCCACAGCAGACAAATCAGAATCAGACTTGCTGACATCTGACTTGGAGCTTTCAAGGATCCCTATGGGAGAGTCTACTCCTGAAGGTGAGATTCATAACCTCCAGGAAAGAGTCACAAGGGTTATTGGAAGGGTAGAGAAAGGGCAACAGACAATTGAGCAGCTAGAAGAACAAGCCCAAGTTCTCACGAGTTTTATCAAGTCACTTTTGTCTAAAGAAAAAGTTTTGGACCCTACCCCCTTGACTGCTCTACCGCCTCCTGTAATTCTAAGCCAAGACGAAGTGCAAAGTATTAAAGATATGCACAAGTATTCTGTCTATGGCAGAGCTATCGAAGCCATGGTAGATGACATGCTTGTTGCCGGACTAAACTTCATCGATGAAGCTTTTAAGCTACATGGAAAGGTAGATAATTTGCAACAGAGGCTGTCCTCTACTATTGGGGTAATGGATAAAGAGCTTAAGCTCTGGAGTAGTTGCATCGTAGACCTTCGCCTCATGGGCCAGACAGATGAGAACATCTTACTGGCGAACAAGATTTTCGATGATGCTAAGGACAATCTGTCAAAATCTTGGGTCTACAGCGTGGAGTGGAAAATCAGAGTCCTGGAGGAAGCTGTAGGAGAAATGAAGAATAGCTGGCAGAAGGGAGAAGCTTTCAAGACACTGGCTGCTGCTGCGTTCAAGGATATGCATTGTCATCTTCAGGACGAAAACTCTGGCACTCCCTTGTCCTTGCAAGAAATCAAAGCTCAGTTCAGAGCTTTTGTCAAAGATAATCTTTTCAAGGAAGACTCCATCTCTAAGGACAAGATAAAGGAAATTTTCTCTCTTCAGTCTGCCATTGAAGAAGCAAACAAAGACTATCATACTCACGTCGAGTTTGATAAAGAGATGGAGAAATGTCTGGGATTTTGGACTCAGTCTGCAACCAACACGTCAGTCCCTCGTGGCAGAGATATAGCTGAGTCATTGAAGAAGTTCAGGTAGCGGATTTTGAAGACAGTGGGTCCCTCCCAATAGCCGGCCACCTGTCTCCTTCTCCTTTCTTCCCTCTTCTTTCCTTTCTTTTCGTATTCTTTGTAATTAGTTATGGTATTGCAATTGGCGGTACTTAACTATTCTTTAGTTAAAAGAAACGGTTACGAAGAGTAACGGACTTGTAATCTATATAATGGCCTTTCCACGCCATTTTCAAAGGAGGAAGAACTGGGATATTTTGTTGAAAGTGTAAACAGATCTTGAAGAAATCAATACAAAAGGGCTTTCCGTTCTTTGTCTATCTGATTCTTGTTGTCTCTGTGTTTTCCTTTAATATTGTGAAGATCATTTTGTTCCTAACTCGTTTAGTCTCTCTGATTGCATACTGTTCAGTTTTGCAAGTACAGTGATCTTGTACAACCAAGAAGGAACTTTGTGTCCTTGATTAACAAATCTGAAGAAGGTTATTTACGGAACTTTGTGTCTTTAAATTTAATCCCATTCAGCTAATGCAAATGATCTTGTCTTAAATCCTTTGAAACTTCGCATACATGAAGAATTATTCTGCTATCTATAATTCTGAATGTTGCCATTCTGCTCATCTTCTTATTCCCCTTCCTCAGTCCTGGCGTAACTGATGATCCTTGTGGAAAACACTTTCGTAATATCCAAGTTTGACCATAAGATAATGTTCTGTGTATTTGTAAATAAGTTCGTTTCGGAATAAGGGAACCTCTCCCATTAAAGAGGAGGGACTTTTTGTCCCCTGACTGTTGCTCTTCTAAAAAGTCCTATTTGACGACCAACAAAACCCCACTCCAAAAAGATTCCTAGATGTTTAATATCATGTTTTAGAGCTTCCATTCTAGAACTGGATACTAGCAGAGGTGTGGAGTTCGGCTTATCTCATGTTGCATTTGTTTAACAATTCTAAGGCTCCTTTATGGTGCTCCCACACCAAACCTACACTCCATCTTCCTCCTAAACCTACCGCCATTCCCTTTCCTAAATACAAGAGGAGAATGATAAGGGAAGAGATAAAACCTAATCTCCTCTTACCTAATTCACCTCTATGGAATTTGTCTTTGTTAATTAATAATTTTTTATTTATTTATATACATAATTATTATTCTTTATAACATACATATGAATATATAACTATATATGTGTATATATTTGTTTTACTTTATTTTATTAATTTGGTAATTATTATTTCATAGAAGGAATTTTTATATATATAGCATTTTTTTATTATAATTTAAGTTATATTTTATGTATATACTTCTATAATGTTTGAGAGTAGTTTCAGATATCAAAGAAATACAATGTAAAATTTAGATTTTGGATGGCTCTCCCAGATTTTAGACTCAACGATTCCAAAATTTTAGATGTAACCAATTTCATGCTCCCCCCACTTGTCCCTTTAAAACACTCAAGACAAATACCAAGAAGAAAATAAATATCTTACATTCGTTTGAAAAATTAAATTTATACACAAACATGGTTTGGTCATATATCTAAGCAATTTGTAACATAGGTCCTCACTTAAACACAAGGACAGGGTACCTAAACACGAGTTTGATTAGGTAGTTAGAGGGCGACACTACATTATGACATGCATGTGTGAGTAAATTCATCTCTACTGTAATAACATCAATTTTTAGTCCATTGGAGCTTTTCCTATTTATCACTCTTTTACCCTACTCTTTGGTTCAGTGAATTAATTTAATGAGTTAAAATTATATTTAAAAACTCTTTGATATAAGTTTAATACTCCACTTATTTTAAACTTTGACCTTGTGATTTGATAAAATCCATGTGTTCCCTTCCATGTATTCTATGTATATGGTTTGACTTCACTTAGACCATCCTTGTTATCCAATGCTTGTATCTTTTAGTTGTTTTGAATCCCTTCCACACGACCTTTATCGACATACTGATATTCTACATGAATTTAAAAAAACTCTGAAACTATCACGTACCCTTGGACCACCAATTGGAGATAAGTCGATTCTATGAGTAATTATATTTATGTACCACATGTCTTTTAAGCCTATCTTTGTATAGTGCAGTCAGGGTAAAATTTAAGACCCCCCCAAAAAATAACCATAAATATTACTTGACAAATTTCTATAAATGAATTTCAAAATATTTGTGAATGCAAAAAATTGAAAGAAAATGTTGTTGGCTAGTATCAATTGTAGGCAAGTAGAATTAGGATATCGACTAGTAACAAATTTATCTTTTGTACACGTAGTAAAGGTGATTTGAATATAAAAATTTGGCTATTACTACAAACACTAGGTGAATCAACCCAAATAATTAACTTGTACTCAAAAAAATTAAATGAAATAGCAAGTGACCTAACCCCTCAAAATTATCCAAATACAAATTTCAAAAACTCAAATATTCGTGAATTAACGAATATTAGCCACTAAAATTTACACTAAATACAGTGTACCGATGTTGGACATGTGTCCTCCATCAGTCACTCGCATCATTCTACCCTTGCAAATATCAAACTTTGTGCCTAATCCTTTAACTAATGTCCATAACATAGGTTGTATTGGTGTTTAAAACCATTATGAACCTTTTGAACTCTAACTTGACCATATGCTCAGACCACTTATTGGTGACAAGTGGATGCTATTGATTTCACCAGATGGCTCAAAAAATTAGAACTTGTACGTGCCTTAACCAAACCTTTGTATGTAGCCAAATTAGTGACAATTTTTCACTCATCAGTGCCTTGTGCCTTTAAATTTTTTTACTTCACTTTAAACCTGAACCAAAATTAATGTTTGGCATTTGTGTATGAGATTAGTATGTGGGATGAATCAGTGCACCTCAACCCCCTTAGAGAGTTATCCTTTGAGTTTACATTTGATGTCCTATTCATTATGAAAGTTTAATGCAAATGGATGTTGATGGAAATTTTATAGTACTTCAATCTCAAAAAGTTACAAATCTTTCCCAATCCTTTGCATTTTTTAATCTACACACCAAGAAACCAAAAATATAAAATTAAATAACATATTTTATTGATAGAATAAAGAATTATTTAACAAATTCCAAATCATAAGTGAGATACATTTAGAAGATTTGCATATTTTGAATTATTTAAATTTATGGGTCTCATAACATAGTTCTAGATCTCATATTTTACCCTTGAAAGTGTGTAACTACATTTTATAACTTTAAAAAGGGGAACTCCACTTTCTAACTAAAATAGGGAGTGTTGGCTACAATATAGTCTTTTACTAATTTTTTACTAAATCTATAATTTGCAACTTCTATATGAAGGAAACACTGATACATAGAGGATAATTATTCAGCCTTATAATATGAGATAAGAATCTTTGAATGACATGTGATACAATTGAATCAAAGAGGAAATGAAAACCAATTTAGTGTATTTAACTAAATCAACAATGCATAAAATTATATTTTTTAAAATTGAATATTTTACAAATATTGTTATTAATGCATGAAATAAATTTGAAAGACAAAAATGTTATGAAGCTTGAGTTTAAAAAGGAATGAGTGTGACCCATTGAATTGGGAAATATAACCTTGACAAGTTGGAAAGTAAATTTTTAAGTTCGATTTAAGTTAATGTAGGATTGTCGTTTTTTTTAAATTTATATAAACTCATTTCATCATATCATTATTTTTGCAGGAAACACTTTATAACAAATGGTAAAAAAAGAGTTCATGTATCCTTAAAATCAAAGGTGATGAAATATGCCCTCATTCAACAAATGGGCCTATCAAAGTCATTATGTGCTAGTAAGCCATATCTTGTTTTGTTAATTGTGAGTTATGAGAATTATAATTTTACAAAATCATAACATTTAATTATTATATATTTACTGGTATAAATCCAATGGGAGGAGATCAGAGAGAAGGAATAATAATATAATTGGTTTATGGAGGGGGAGAAGGAAGTAAAGGAGGATGTGGAGGAGGATGAAGAGGATTAGGATCAAGTGGATGAGTAAAAGGAGGGCAAAAAATGAGAAGAAGACTAGTTATTTAATGTTATTTGTTATGTGATTTGAAAGATTTTTTGTATTATTCCATCGATACCTTATAGTAATTTGGAATTTTATGAATATGAATATTGTAAAATTTAAATTTAAATTTATATCTTGCTTCATTATTTACATCATTTTTGTTTTATTTTTTATTTTATATTAAAACTAAATATTCTTTTATATAGTTTAAATATAAATTACAAATATTAAAACATTTAATATAATATAATATAATATTATTATTATATGAAACTATGCAAAACCTAATATTTACAAAACTTCTACATAATATTTATGTAAAAATTACAAAAAAAAAAGATATTTTATAATTAGAGAAAAGGAGTTGTAACTACAAATAATCAAGTTAATTTTTATATTTTCTATTTTTACAAATTATATTGTGGGTGTCTTTATCCCATCCAATAATGACACAAATATGGCACTATGATGGTGCAAACGTGAAACAAATAAAAATGTTTAGTCACTTCAACTTATGTCACTCATAATAACATAGCTCCCTACAAAATCCACCACAAAAAAACAAAATATTCAAGTTATAACATGAATCTAGCCCAAAGTGCACCTTTGAAACTTTACATTTTATTTAAGAGCATAAATAAGGGTCTTACATCTACTCCAAATTATTATGAAATATTCTTGTAACATTAGAAAACATCTCTTTAGTATACATTAATAATTGTGGTTTGACCTCATAGATTTAACTTAATCACCATTGTGATAAATATATGTTTTTGATATATAACATTAAAAAACAACTATTAAGTTTTGAACATCAACAAATGACAATAATGGTTAAATTGATGCTTTTCTCATTTGTTGGAAGGCATCCACCTTTGAAGATGCCCCTGTTGGAAAGTGTTAAATTTCGGCGACCTTTTCCAGCAATCAATTTCCATCATACTATTCATGCCTATCTATACTTTCCCCTGTTTATTATTTTAAATTTTCTTATTTGTGAAAATGAAGCTCCTCCTGGATTATCCATTCCATGCATGATGCCTATACCCTACAACTGTCAGTATTTATGATAGTTACCTAGAAATTTCTGGTTTCTTAATTTACGGGCATCTCACCTCCTTTGGCTTTTGAAGATTGGTATGACATATTTTTCCAACAAAGTCTACACGAAGATCAATCAATTTCATCATCCATAGTTACTACACAGTGGTTTCCATAAATGATTATAAATAAAAGAATTTTCCCAGGTCATATGGAGATTTCAAATATATTTTGTATTCATAGCCATCAAATATACATTCAATATAAGTTATTCCTTTTTGTAATGTGGAATAGTGTGCAGACATTCTGGGAAGCCCCAAGAGACTATGTTGTGAAGGTTGATTTTCCTTTTTCTGTCGGCAATAAATTCCTATTGATTGCTGATAAATACATGGTGGCGTGATTGTTGAACAAACCCATCCAAATTTACACCTCTCCTCAAAATTCCTTATTTATTAGCTTCATCCTTTTACTTTTATTCCTATAGTTTTTTAAGACTACAAATATACGTCAGGGAGAAGGTATAAGCAAGAAGGAAAAACTAATCCGCAACAATGAGCCAACATACATAAGTAAAGATTTCAATCTTTGGAACACTGGTAGTTAGTAGGTGAGAATTTGTATAGCAAAAATTTAATTGCAATCACACTTTGTACTTTTTTGTCATACCAGATGAAAAATATTATATTACATTTGATCTTATGCTCATCTTTTTGTTTCTGATCATCACAAGAATGGAGAGTTTTATGGGTTCTGATTAAAATATTCGCTACTTATTTTCGCAAGGAATCTTTAATAGAGGAGCATCGTCTGAAGCATTTGTAAAAATTTTCCTCACAGGAAATCAAAAACATATCTCAATCACTTGAAGACCAGGAAACCCAAAAAAAATTTGACCTTCCTTATTATTAAGCTGTCTTGTAGCATGTATTTGCTCCTACATCTATGTGAAAAAATCACTTCATCTGTGCGTTCATTCTAAAGAATCGGCTATCCCCATGAATTATTTAATCCATCTTTATTACACCTCTTTTTTCTCTATGCGACATGGTGTTTTTGTTTAGCAAGCGTATATATCCCACTTTCCTTAATGTTTAGTTTCTAAGCATATAAATGGATAATATCTTTTAGTGTTGGTTAATTATCCTCCTTAAAATTTGTTATATGCATAAATTTTCTTTTTAAGACTTATAAATTTTTGCAAAAATGGTATGAATGACATATAAAGGTACAACCTTACCATGTTTTGATGACAAATCTAAGGATCATTGCTAAGAAGTGATGTATTTCAAGTTGAACATGTAACCCCCACAAAAATAAGATGTCAAGATAGTTTCTCAAACAAAATGATGCAAAAAGATGGCTATGTTAAAGGTTAAGTGCTCTATGAACAAATGAGAATAAAAAAGTGTGATTGCCTCAAATAAAACATGAGGTAAACTCTTTGTACATTAGAAAGGATAACCTAAAAATTTGATTATATGCTCATATAAGAGATGAAGTGACACGTGCACGGAATTTGTATTATGTTTTTATTTTAATGCCATGTGTCTTACAGAGAAGACCTTAATGGTTAATAACATATAAGTATTGGAAGGTGATGATTCTTAAGTGTGCGATTGGTTGATAAGGAAGCTGTACCATTTAAAATTCTAAAGTTACTTTCCTTAACTATAAATATGATAGTTAAAGTTAATAAGTTTATCGTTAGAATGAGAATATACAAAGTCAAGCCTTAAAAGAAGAATGCAAATTATTGTGACATGCTCACGTGAATAAGGAAGCATTATTTGTTTAAGTAGAGTTTAGCAAAGCTTGTAAGTCTAGAATATAAGTATTGTTGGTTTTGTTTTGTATGCTATCTATAGTTTTACACACTCATCTTAAGTGCAGGCACATTCGTATTATATGATTTAAGATCTAAAGTAGTCCTTCATTGGATCCTACTATTTGAAATTTATAATTAAAAAGAAAAAATATATACTTTCTTCCAAGGAATGAATTGCAATATATATGTGGATGAATATAGTGTATTTAGAAGGGTTGAACCATTTTCCACATAAATCAACACATTAAAAAATGAAATATTGAAATGGTGCAATCTATTAAATAACATAAGAAAATTTACCCTCTCAAGAATATAGATATATCACATCAAATTCAATTGTATATACTTAAAATTAAAAGAAACCATTAATCCTAGAGGAAGCTACCAAGTGATCACATCGCCCAACATGTCTATTCTGTATTGGACCTATCCAGTGGCACAAGGCTCTGGGCGTTGAGAAAAGCTATGATCAAATTAAGGTTATTTATGTGTGAAGTCAACGATAAATTGGATGCATGATTTACTTTTTGTGAACTATGTGATTCTTAGTAAATAAAAAAGGGCTATTTGTCTACCTCAACTTAAATGAGATGAATCTACAAGTGAAATCTGCGAGTCTAAGGTATGTGGCCCAATTAAATGAGAAGTAATACACAAAAATTAAATGAGAAATAAAAACTTGATGAATGCAATAATGTTTTATCCCACATAAATTGCAAGTGTGCACATGACATGTTCTAGGCTGAATATTTTAGACCCCATGCCTCACGTTTCCTAGACTTCCTTAATCATGACATGGAAATGCTAAAATTTTCTCAAATAAAAGTTCAACAGCAATGAAAAAGTGTTAATATGTTTTTACCACAAATTTCAACTCCAACAAACATAACAATATTATCCTCTCTAGCTTAATTTGCAACTCATGTGCAATTGCTAGTCTTATACACTAAACATCTTTATTCTCATCGTAGTAGTTGGTATAGTCATAAGTATAAGGAAAGGGGGGGTTGTAGGCCTAAATAAATTGGGAGAGGGCTATCGCGGGGATGATTAAAGGAATAAGATATTTAGACTTTAGTTTTAGCTTGAGAGGGAAGTCATTAGAGGAATTAAATCAAAATTATAGTTAGAAAAAAAAAATTGATTGGGGTAAAGAGCGCTGATAAGAGCCATCAGATAGGTAGCCAAAACCTCTCTATATTATATGGATGAAATTTTTCACTATAGGAGATGTTGTCTAGAGACAACACCCTGACAATGTCAATTGGAAAGAAAAATGATTAATAGAAAGTTAACAAATGTAGGCCATAATATCTTTCATTAATATCTAAACATCACATACATTGAATAACCACCCAAAAAATACTAAATATACAATTGGGTGATCAATATTATTGGATACACCCCACTAACAAAACAATCACGTTATCAAGGAGCGTTGACTTTCTATTACGGGGGGTTCGTTATCTAGGCAATATCTTATCATGTTCATTCATATTGAGGTAATTAAAATTGATAAAATCAAATTCAATATACTGGTAGACATTAAGGGTGAAAGAGTTTAATTTACTAATATTTTGAATTAGGTATTGGGGTATGTTAGAGAGGTGGGCCAAAAGAGAAGTATGGTTAATTTTAATATAATTTACTAAAACATTTGAACCTTGATTTTAAAAACTAAATACCTTAAAATTTTAAAAGGAGTGTGGTCATAAAGTCAAATTATAATATTATTTTGAATAAGGAAAAATCAATTAGGAGATTATTAACCAAGAAATACTAAGATTTAATAAAACTAGGTTTGAGTATGGTTTTCAATACAAATCCTATTATTTCGCCATCTTAATTATTTGAAGAACTATTGAGAAATGATTAAATCTTAACACTAAAGTAATTGGTAATGTGTCTTGAATGGATTCAAAATCTACTTCTAGAGAAAAAACATATTAAGAAAAAAACAATTGAGTTGAGAGAATGAAATTATTTTTGTTTCATATATTAGGGTAGAAATAAAAAGGGGTTAATGAAATTTTAATGGAAAAATGATTAAGTAAGGTAAATGATAAAAATAGGGTGTATTTTCATTCTAATAATATAACGGGAGGGGGTATTATCAATTGAATAGTTGGAGGTAAAAATTAACTTTACGAGTTTTTTTTAATGTATTTCGAATAATGTGTTATACCATACTTTCATTTGGTGAACCCCCTATGCTTTCTATACGACCCTTCACTTTCTATTCACATTCAATTTATCACTTTAACATTACAAGATTAAACATTTTTTTTCAATATAAAATAGAAATGTGGATTTAAGAAGAATTCAATCAATGTCAAAAGATTGACACACATACAATAGAAGTCAAATTAGTTTAGCGCAATTATTGAACTTTCAAATGGTGCCTCGGCTATGGAGATCATAAGCCTTCATTAGCATGTAATTAAACTACAAGATAGTTACACTGAAAGAAAACATGAGGGTAATAGTTTAAGCCTAGTGTAGAGGAGGAGATGACGGAGGATGATGAGGACGAATATTGGGAGGAGGATTAGTTATTTTTTATGTTATTTGAAAGAGTTTATGTATTATTCCACTTATTGGAATTTGGAATTTTGAGTATGAATATCGTATACGTTTAAATTTAATTTTATATCTTTCCTTGTTTCATTATGGACAAATTTTTTTTAATTTTTAATTTTATATTAAAATTATATATTTTAAGTATAAAATTATATACATTTTAAATATAGAAAATAATAAATAGTTGAAATATATAATATAATAAAATATAATAAATATTATTATGTAAAATTATACAAAACACAATACCTGCAAAAATTATACCTAATATTTATGTAAATAATTACAAATAATATAGTTATTTATAATTACTGAAAAATAATCTGTGACTATAAATAATCCTGTCAAATATTGTGCTATAACTATGCCATTCAATCGTGACGTACAAAATGGCACAAACATGGCACTATGGTGATGTAAAGGTGACAAACATGAGACAAGCAAAAATGTTTAATATTATGCCACTCATAAAAACTCAAATTCCTCATAAAACACATTAGAAAATACAAAAGAAGTTTAATTTATGACATGAATCTAACCCAAAGTGTTCCTCTAAAATTGTACATTTTATTTAATAGTGTGACCAGGGGTCTTACATCTACTTAAGATTATTCTGAAATAATTTTTATAAAAAACATTTCTATGATATACATTAAAAATTTGATAAATCATGGTTTAGATACTCGTAATCAAGATAAAGACCATATACTAGAATTGAGAAACCGGCCATGTGATAAATATATATTTTTGATATATAACATTAAAATATCAAATATAAAGTTTTGAACATAAATAGATTCTTTCCTCATATTATATACTAAACATATCTATTATCATCTTAGTGGTTCGTATAGTCACATGTATAGGAAAAGAGGAGCTAGCTTACATGAATAGGGAGAGGGCTATGATGGGTGAGGACTTGAGGAACAAGGACTCTAGACTTGGGCTTTAGTTTGAGAGGGGGGTCATTAAAAGAATCTAGTTAAAATTAAAAAACAAAAACTTTTTGATCGAGATAAAGAGTATTGGTTTGCGAGGTTAGACAAATAGTCATAATCTCTATTTTTTGGAAAGACCGAATTTATCACTACAAAAAATATCATCTAAGAGCCGCAATTTTGACAATATTAATCAATTTTTTTAAATAATAAATTTAGAAATGTAAGACAAAATTCCTTTGACTGATATCTAAACATTGCATACATCCACCATTTGAAACATTGACCAACCACCCAATAAAGAAAAAACACCCCATAAAAATACTAAATATACTATTGGTTCGTGAGTACGCACATAATAGATATGACCCTTCACTTTCTAATCACATTCAATTTATTGCTTTAACATTACAAGCTGAAAGAGATTTTGTTCAATATAAAATAGAAGCGTCGATTTAAGAAGAATTAAATCAAAGTCAAAAAGTCGATATAAATACAATAGAAGTCAAATTAGTTTAGTGAACGTTGCCTTGGCTATGGATAACATAAACCTTCACTAACACTTAATTAAACCCGAGCGTCCCAAGAATACAAAGGTTATAATTATAGCCTTTTGAAAAGGGGTCTAGCAGAGGGAACCTTTGTTGCAGGTGAGAACACCAGCAGCTCGAGTAATGGAACCCACAAGAGATGATGGCCTCGCCCCCACGCTTGATACTTTTGCATAGGTTGAAGATGCTCCTGCCCCTGACTGTGTGAAGAATGCCCCGTTCAACATTAGATCTCCCTGTGACCTCCAATTCCAATGCCTCCATTCTCTGCCTGCTGTATCTTCCCTCTTTGTCACCTGCACAACATTATCCATATTAAGAGTTTCATACAGTTCATACTAAAAACCCATGAGTTGTATAGGTTTAAATATAGCTCTTATACCTCCTTGTGGAATCGATCGTTAGGCGCAACGAATCGATTTCCTTGACTGTTAATGGTGGGGTTCGCACTTCCCCCAATGGCAAACAATTCCCAGTGGGTGTAATCATTGTTCACCACATGAAAGTATCCATGCCGGCACCTGCATTACAACATTATCCTAACCTTCACCAAGCGAACTTGCAGATTCATTCAATTTTATCTCTATGAAACACAGAGTTTAGTTATACCTCGGCATTCCTTGAACAAGACCTTCTCCAAAGTGGTTGAATGCTAATGTTACTTGCATGTTAACATCTTGTGTATCGTCGTCGCTCTGACCAAGAAGCATCACCTGCAAAATCACGAAAAAAAATAAGGCACAAATTGAAGAGTTATCTCGTATAAAAATGATAGAAGGAATAAACACTTGAGCACCTTGTCATGGTATGTGAAAAAGCTGTTTGAAATGGTGATAGCAGTGGAACCTCTGATGGCATCGATCAGTCCACCTGCACAGCTGGAGAAAGAGCAGTGGTCTACCCAAATCGCACTTCCCCCAACTATGGAAATCCCATCTCCATCACTGCGAGTTCTGTACCCATAATGTCTTGGGGAGCTCCTCACATATGCATTTCCTGCTGGTTTACAGTCGTGGATGTGAATTCCATGAATGATGATATTGCTCACATGCTCTATTGTTATGCATGCTCCGTTTGCTATGTGAACGTTGGCTCCTCTGCCATCAATGGTCTTGTGACTGTTTATAATAAGCTCTTGCTTCGGCTGAATAACCATATCTCTTTGGAAGATGATCCAGAGAGGCACGGTTTGGATGACAGCATGGCGCAGAGTGCCTGGCAGGGGATTGACGGGATCATCGTCACTTGGATCTGTGACGACATAAAATCTACCATTCTGTCCTCCAATGGCGTTCCTGCCGAATCCAAGGGCACAGTCAGAAAGCCTCTCTCTGTTCTTAACCCAGTTGGGATCACAGCGCCAGCAGTCGTCAACTGGGTTTCCTGTTCCGCAAGAGAGATAGCTCAGCCGCCTTTTCGAACTATTCATACTCCTGCAAAATGCCTCTCAAAACTCCTTAATTATCAAAACAGTACTAGAAATTCAAATATTTAATGGCAGACAGATTTTTCTGTTTCGGATCATATTCTATGACCCATTATTAAGAGGAAAAAGTTTCGGATCATTATCTTAAAAAAATTGTTTGGAATCATGATATATTCTCAACAAGAAAAATAATGATTTTTAAGAAACTTATGCACAGTTAATCCAAAAATCTGTCTATTACTATGGGAATTCTTCTTTTGTTTATGGCACCATTCTTTACATAAGACTTCTGCAGTTTACATCTATTGTAAAACATCTTGATTGTTTTCAACAGGATGCTTACCTTTCTACCATTTCGACAACAAGATCAGGTTTTTCAACATGATGTTTAACGCCATTTTCAGACACGGTTTGTCCATTGATATCTTCGACAGTTTCAGCTGATTCGGTCGTTTCTGAGTAGAACAAAAGTATAATCATGAAAATAAGCAATGACTGTAAGCCTTGCTTGGTGGCCATTTTTGCGAGGGAAGAGCTGTAAAAGAGGTTGTAATGGCGGCCTTTCTTACAAAGTAAATTCAGCCTTTGAAAAGCGAAGAATTTGTACTGAACACGGATAAATCTTGAGACCCACCGATTGAAAATGGAATCCTATGAACGTTTCTGGTACGGTGACAAACAGCTAGTTGACCATACTATATAGCTGTAATGTGACTCGTGATGTGATACCCATGAAAAATTAGAAAGCATTAATTGTTTTTTGTTTAAGGAATGTCAAGAAAAATGCAACTATCTTTCTACCAATCTGGTGGGAATTTTTTTTTTTGAACATATAAAACTTCAAGCTTTAGGCATGGTGGGCTTGTGTTTCATGAACATGCACATGACCCGCATTTTGCAAACATGTTCAGATATGGTGGGCTTAGGTGCTCGGAATTTCAACGGAGATTTCAAAAGGGAGAGATTGTCGCCTCTACCACAGAGAAAATCAATTTGGGCTCATACATGTTCTTTGATTATCCGTTATCTAAGGCATTATGTTGTTGAATTTGTGCAAAAGGCTATATGTATTTTTAGGTGTAGATAAGCTTATAGTGTGAATAGGGAACCGAATCACGGCCATTTAATATGTATAAATGTCAAATTATGACAAATATCAGGTACCCCACGACTTTGTGATTTTGTTACATATTAATTTTTACGTTGATGTGTTTTAACTCTAATTATTAATGAATAATTGGAAATAAAGGTTATCATGTCGACTCCCGTTCAAAACGCAAACATGTTATATAATGACTTTTGGTCGACTAAAGTGGAACTTGTTTCGACTTTGACTTTTGGTCGATTTATTATTATGTAATTTGTTCTTGAAAAGTATAGAGTATATTATGTAATCCATAAATTAACTAGTTGCTAACTAAGGTAAGCAACACCTCACTTTTACTTTTATATCATATGGTCAAGAAATTAATTAGTCACTAATAAATTTCAATGTCTCTTAATGAAACTTTCACAAATATTAGGGTGGTTGTTTAATTGTGAGGATGATGGTGTAAAAGGTGCTACCTAGCCATCCACCAATGTAGAAATCTGAAGAGATTATAAAAGGGATGAGAAGGAGATAGTGCCTTAGGCGAATTTGGTGGAAAGGATACCCCTCAGTCCTTGACACTAAGTCAAAGAAGCATTTTGTGCACCTAATCCGTGCAAAGCTAATAGTTACATTCACCAAAGAACTCTTCCAGAAGCTAAATTGTTAAAAAAAAGGTAATAAATAACTTATATTAATATGATAATTTACTAAATTCATCCAATAATCTAAAGTAGCTATACAATATACAAATTTGATTTGATTTATATATTAATGTCCATGAAACTTCAAGATTGAGCCATGCGAGTCCAAAACACATAATGTAAAGAAGAAAAGTGAACATAGTGGCACATTTAAGAGAATATAAAAGAGAGGGAGAGAGAGAAAGAGAGAAAAAAGGGTATCGAGTATCAACAATACAACAAAGATATAATGAAGAAGTTAAAAAAGAGAGGGGTCATTCAAATTCAGTTGTATCTGATTTCTTTGGAGAAACACTTCTTATCGTCAAAATGGTGAAGAAGTGTGTAATCAGAGGGACACCATGTGAGTCATTGAGTCTACGACGTTTCATTAGTCTAACCAATTTACCCTAATTTTGAATATACATGTTTGAGGAGATGTAACATCATAAACCCAAATTTAGATAATGATAGAAACTATGCACATTTAGATTATTAAATCCACATTTAACACTCAAATTTAAAAATATGATAAATTGAGAAGTGAATTTAATTAGGGTACATGATAAATGTTAGAGTAGGTATTTACCTTAGCTCATGTTCACCTAGATACTTTATTTACCTTTATTGTATTTATCCTCACCCACTTATGTGTGTGGATATTTCTTTTATCTTATTTAGATATTAGGAGATATTATCTAGTTGTTAGGTATAGTTCTTTCCTTGATCTATGGTATTGACTAGATCCTTGATGTCTAGTTCTCTGCTAAATCTATGGACTTGAATAGTTCTTTGATGACTAGTTATTTCCTTGATTTATGGCTTGATCTACGACCTTGACTGGTTCTTAGATTGTTATTCCTTTCCTATTTAAGCAAGGCCCATTCTCAATGTATTGCATTGAGTTCCATGATAATATATGATATTGCTGCTCGTTTGTTTGCAAAGGTTTTATGTAAAGCTATTCTGGCAAATTGCTTTCATCTTATTGATCATGGTGTTTGATTAGCATCTGTGTTCTTAGCTTGGTATGATCTGGTTATCATTCCTTTCATGGTATCAGAGCTGCATGACTTGCCGTCACACCAAAAGCTCAAACTAATGGTGGAGAGGGATCTCATCATGTTAATCAGTTGGTACGCCAATACCCTCTCGCATGATGGAGCCGGGTATACACCCAATCAGGCCCAATGGCATATTAAGAAGTAGTGACATTGAGAATTTCCCAGGAGGTCACCCATCCCAGCACTACTCTGGGGCTGACGTGCTTAACTACCTGGTATCAGAGATACACGACTTGCCATCACACCAAAAGCTTGAACTTATGGTGGAGAGGGATCTCATCGTGTTAACACTAGAATGCACCAGAATAGACCATAGGAACTTCTTTGGGTTTCGTGTTCTTTCCTTGTTACCTTGGCTTTTCTTGGATCGTGACACTCTGGAGTTTGTGTCCTTGCCTTATTTCTTTGGTTATTGTTCTTGGATCGTGGCACACCTATTTGCAACAGCTGGTCGAATTATGTTTGGTGTTTTTTTGCACTTTCGACATCACTTCGCTGACAGTCTCCTTGTATGGAGCTATTCTGGTGAAGCCCAATGTCAGTTGTTTTTGAGTTCTATGATCGAGTAGTGGATTCAGACCAAAATTCTTCAGCATTGTATGATTTTTTTGAGCTGAGCTTCTTGGAATGCCTTAGAGTGGGTCTTTACTCTCTTTACTTTGTTGTTATTAGTTTTGGGTACCTTGCGGTGTCCCTTTTTTCCCAGTTATTGTACATGAGTACCTCATCAGGCCTAGTTACCGAGACTCGTACTATGGACATGCCACATTTATTTTGGCCCCTAGCTTCACTTAAAGGGGGTTGTTAGAGTAGGTATTTACCGTAGCTCATGTTCACCTAGGTACTTTATTTACCTTTATTGTATTTATCCTCACCCACTTATGTGTGTGGATATTTCTTTTATCTTATTTAGATATTAGGAGATATTATCTAGTTGTTAGGTATAGTTCTTTCCTTGATCTATGGTATTGACTAGATCCTTGATGTCTAGTTCTCTGCTAAATCTATGGACTTGACTAGTTCTTTGATGACTAGTTATTTCCTTGATTTATGGCTTGATCTACGACCTTGACTGGTTCTTAGATTGTTATTCCTTGCCTATTTAAGCAATGCCCATTCTCAATGTATTGCATTGAGTTCCATAATAATATACGATATTGTTACTCATTTGCTTGCAAAGGTTTTATGTAAAGCTATTCTGGCGAATTCTAGTGGCGCAATTCTAGTGGCGCAACTTCCAGGGACCATAACTTTTGCACCGTAGCTCCGATTGACTCCGTTCAAAAGGCAACAGAAGCAGCTCAACCAAATCATAACTGAGTATGATGATCTATTCCAGACACCTAAAGGAGTGCCATTTCAGTGTCAGGTAAAACATGTTATTGATTTGGTCCCGGGGTCTCCTTTACCCAATAACCACTGTGTATTACAGGTTAATCCTTGAAAATGACTATATCAAGAGGTAGCTTCAGAGAATTGATTCAAAAGGGACACATAAGGCCAATATTTTCACCTCATGGAAGTCTAATTGTCTTAGCAGCCAAAGAAAGATGGAACATGGAGAATTTTAATTGATTATTGGGCCTCGAACAAAATTACTCTGAAGAATTGCTACCCCCCTTCTGAGGATTGATGATTTGTTGAACCAACTTTGCGGTGCAAAATTCTTCACCAAAATTAATCTCAAATCTGGCTATCACCTAGATTCCCTGTCAACCCCACATCGACGTCAGGAAGACTGCATTTAAGTCTCGGGAATGTCTATTTAAATGGTTGGTCATGCCCTTCGGCCTAACTAAATGCTCATGCAACATTCAAGAGGATGATGGATGACATCCTATGCGGCCCTATACCAATTCCTTCATGGTTTTCTACTTAGATGATATACTCATCTATATTCAAACATGGGAGAAACATCTACATCATGTTTGAGAAGTACTTCAAACCCTTCAGAAAGCACAGACTGTATGCAAATCTGGATAAGTGCACATTTGGGATGACAAAGGTCCAGTACTTGGGTTACGTCGTGGATGAGGAAGGAGTCCATGTCGACCCGGATAAAATTCAGGTTATTCAGAGGTGGCCTACCCCAAAGAATCTTACAGAGCTTCATAGCTTCCTGGGCCTTGCCAATTTCTATCACCGGTTTGTCTTGGGTTTCTCACATATTTCCTGGGCACTCAATCAGGTGACTAAAGGAGGGAACAAGGCTAAATTTGAATGGGGGGAAGCGCAACAGAAAGCATTTGAAGGGCTGAAAGAAAGGTTATGCTCAGCCCCTGTCCTTTCCTTTCCTGATCTACATCATCCATTTGAGCTGATGACAGATGCATCTGAGTATGCCTTGGGAGCTGTTATCATGCAACATGGCCACCCTGTTGCATACCATAGTGAAACATTCAATGACAAGGTTAGGAAGTACCCAATATATGATAAGGAGCTTTATGCCATTGTCCAGGCATGTAAGCAGTGGAAACACTACATTCTGGGGAAGGAGACAGTAATCCACACTGACCATAGGCCTTTGGAGTTCCTTCAGACACAAAGCAAGTTGAGGAATGAGAGACACCAGAAATGGGCCACATACCTACAACAGTTTCACCTGATAATAAAGCATAAGAAGGGAAGTGCCAATTCAGCAGCAGATTGCCTAAGCCGTCCTCCAATTGCAGCCCTCACAACTATTCTTGATCTCTGTGGACATGAGACTTCAAGTTGGTGCAGTTTGTATGAGAAGGATCCTGAGTTTTCAGACACATATCAGGCCCTCCGTGAAGGAAAACATGTCTCTGATTTCTATCTACAGGATAATCTCCTCTGCCATATGGGACACATCTGTGTTCCAGCAAGTGAACAACAGAAGATGATCTGGGAAGCACACTTCAGCAGGACCACAGGGCACTTTGGCGTGGACAAGACATTGGCAGTACTTCAGAAGCATTTCTACTGGCCTAATCTAAGGACTGATGTGGTGAAGTATATTAAGTCCTACACTCCTTGTGCAATTGCTAAGCCAACTAACAAGAAACAGGGATTGTACACACCATTGCCAGAACCAACCAAGCCTTGGGAATCTATCTCGATGGACTTCCTCTCAGGTTTGCCAACTTCGAAACATGGGAATGATGGTGTTTTTGTTGTAGTTGATCGATTTTCTAAAATGGCTGTAATGGTTTCCTGTAAGAAAAATATTTCTGCTGAAGATACTGCTAAAATTTATTTCAGTCATGTATGGATCAACTTTGGGCTCCCCAAGTCTATTGTTTCTGATAGGGATAGCAGGTTCCTGAGCATCTTCTGGTCCACCTTATGGGGAATGCTAGATACAAAGTTGATGAAGTCCACATCCTTTCACCCACAGACTGATGGGAAAATAGAAGTGGTGAATCGCCTAATTGTTCACATGCTTCGTATGTACCACTCCAAGCACTCCCGCACATGGGACGAGGCCCTGCCATACATACAACATGGATACAATCGAGCCCTGCACAGCTCCACTAAACACAGTCCTTTTCAAGCTTGTTATGGATTCCAACCTATGGCTCCCATTGATGTATGCATCCCAATTCCTGCCATGGAATTCACACTTCATGGAAAAAGTGAAGCAGAAAAGGCGACAAGGTTTGTTGAATAGATCCAGCACATTCAGCACCAAGTCCATGACATTTTACAGAAAATGAATAAAAAATATAAGAATCGCCATGATAAACACAGGATTCCGCATCATTTCCAGGTTGGTGATAAGGTTTGGTTGCGGCTTCAGAAGGAATGGCTTCTAGGTCCACATAGAAAGATTCGACCTCTCTGGTATGGTCCTTACACTCTCACTAAGTAAGTAGGGGAAAATGCTTTCGAGTTGAATATTCCACCCTACCTTGGTCTGCACCCCATCTTCAATGTGGACCTCCTCATGCCATACCATCCACCTTTGTTGGATACTTCAATCACAGCAGAACAATTGGACATCTCTGAGCTCAATCCAGCAAGTCTTTCCCCAGCTGAAGAAGATCAGATTGTGGACAATTTGACTAAGACCACCAGAGGACAACCTATTCAACTCTATCGTGTGATAAAGAAAGGAAATCTCAGTCACCAAGGTGAATGGCTCACTGCATACCAGGTAAAGAAGCAATTTCCACAGCTGATGGGGCATCTTAATGCAATGGGGACCATTGCTTCTGAAGGAGGGAGGAATGATCTAGGCAGCAATTCTAGTGGCGCAACTTCCAGGGACCATAACTTTTGCACCGTAGCTCCGATTGACTCCGTTCAAAAGGCAACGGAAAGCTTGGAATGCGTAGAATGTGATGAGAAGGTGTGCACTTTGTTCGGCAATGTTTGACCCCCGAAATCGATGTTTAAGGGGCCCAAATTGTGATTTTTGTACTGCTGTCTAAAAATAGTAAATTCTAAAAATAGTATGTTTCGCAAAATTAGTGCACATGTAAGTCTTGGAAGATGAAACACCTTGTCTCCCTCGAGACTGGTGACCTTCCACATCTTTCTAGGTGTCCTTTCGTATTTATAAAATTATTATAAATACATATGTAACCGGAAGAAGAGATAGACATCTCTTGGCAGAGATAATTGATGTATTTTGAAGTCTTTGAGTAATTTACATCTCTTTTCAGAGATAGTTGTTTTGCAATTCATTTGGCACAATTGTTAATCTGTTCCTTAAGTCTGAAACCCCTCGGTTTTGGATCACATTTGCTTGCAAAGGTTTTATGTAAAGCTATTCTGGTGAATTGCTTTCATCTTATTGATCGTGGTGTTTGATTAACATCTGTGTTCTTGGCTTGGTATGATCTGGTTATCGTTCCTTTCAATAAATTTAAAACTTGACAAGAGAAGTGTGCTTACTATATATGTGCTTCTAGGTTGATATGATTGTGAAATAAAATGGAACAATTCAAGAACCCTTTGAACTTTTTCCATCTCTAAAATTGGAGCTATAACTACCGTCTGGAAAAAAACACCCCGTAGGACATAATCGACTTGCCCAACCTATCAAGAGTTGCATGGACTTGTCCCACTCACGAAAATAGGTTTGTGACTATAGTTCTAACTAGAGAAGAGATTATAATAATATATGGTGTGAGTGATTAAAAATGACTAACCAAATTATCTATATATAGTTAGGAGAGGGGCCCTATAAATTAAACAACTACTTGCAATTTTAGATTGTGCTTCACCATGTGCAATATGAGATTTATAAGATGTGCGTAAGATTCCAAAATGAGTTTTCTCTCTTAAAATACCTATAAAAGGGGTCATAGTTTGGGTTAAGGCACCCCTTCTATCAATGCAACACTACTCCAAAAAGGATTCAAACCCACACAGCTCTCTATCTATTGATAACGGAGTTGTGATGATGTAACTAGAATTGATCTTTGATCACTTGATAACACTTTCTTTGATTAAATTTGATCCATAGGGATCCAAAATGACTCTACTTTATCAAATCAACCAACATGAAGAAGGAAAAAAATGATACATGGAGGTTCTGTCTGTTTAGTGATAGGACCACCGCCCTGTGTAGGGCGGTGGTTATAGAACCTCCGCCCCACTAGGGCGGCGGTCTTGGGACCGCCGGTTTGCATTGAGCGGAAATCCTGGATTTTGCGGATAGAAAATAAAATATGATGCAAGTAGTCCCAAAATTCCAAAGGGTGTCCATGTCTCTTCTCCTATATGACCTTTCCCATTCTCTAGTGCACGACTAGAGAACATGAGAAAGGCTATAAATGCATGTTATGGAAGGGAACAAAGACATCAAAGCATGAAGCAAGTGAGTAAGAAGCTCTTAGTGTTGGAATTGTGATTTGTAGAAGCAAGGAGTAATTGAGACAGAGTAAACAAGTATTTGGGAGGAAGTGTGAGATATTATCTACTTCTCTTTCACACTTATTGTAATTCATGTACTTATTATTGAATTAGCCAATAAAAGTGTGAAGAAAGAGAAATTTCCCTTCCCAACTAGTTTTTCCTCCTCTGGAGGTTTTCCAGGATAAAATTGTTAGTGTATGAATCTATATTCTTTCCCTTTCTACAAATTGTTGATTCTAAGCACAAGTATAATTCATTCACTAGCTATCTCTGTCATTTTCTAATAGGAAGTAGAATAACAACGTTTATTTTTGTTTCTGTGGATAATTCCAAAGTTGAAGAGTCTACATACCATTTTGGTATCAGAGCTAACAAGTATCCAGGACTGTGGTATTCGTTCTTGAATTTTTATGACAGTGATGAGGTCTAAAGGTGAAGAGGCTTTACCTTGCAATCTAGAAATTTCTACCAGGAAGTGGAAACAAAGAATTCGGGGAAAAATGGAGGAAGAGAACTTGGTCCATAGAATCGAGATGCTGGAGACCATGATGGATAGGATGTTTAGAAGGTAAGAAGAGCTTGCTAATTTATAGAAGATAGATTCTATCAAACAAGACTCCATAGACTCGGTGCTTCGGGGCATAGCTAAAAATTTTGGCATAGGAGGAAGCGAGCATGAGGAAATCTATGGGTAAGAGCATGAAGAAGAGACTTATAACACAAGAGAAAAGGTAAAATCTGATCATACTACTTTTAAAGTTGAGACAAAAGTTGATATTAAAAGATTTGAAGGACAAGTAGATGCGGAGTTGCTTGATAAATGGTGAAAATAGTTAGAAGTCTACTTTAGCTTCCATAATGTCATTGAGGCATAGAGGATCACCTTTGCATGTATAAAGATGGAGGGACATGCTTTGGTTTGGTGGGAAACCCATCTAGCCACTTGTGAAAAGAAGAAGCATCCTATTGTGAAATCTTGGCAAGAATTTAAAGAATTACTTAGAGCTAACTTCTATCCTATTGGCCATAAGACTGACCAAATGATTAAATGGCAGTATTTTAGAAATGGCATTGGTAAAAGTGTGCAAGACTATACTATGGAGTTTTGGAGGCAAGCCATGCTTCTTAACATGGACTTGGAGGATGAGGATATTCTGACCAAGTACTTGGGAGGACTTCACACTCACCTTCGAAGAAAAGTCATCTCCACAAAGCCCAAAGATCTCAACGAAGCATGCGTACAGGCGTACTACATAGATGATGAAAAAAAGCAAGGGGAAACAGAGCAGAGGGAAAATCAGTCAACAAATCAACAGAAGAAAAGAGTACGGGCAAACAAGTAACAAGGGTAAGTGGAAAGGGAAAGGTAAAAAAATTGCCACTACTTTAAATACTTGTAAAGATCCCAAGAATTTTTACAAGAACTATGATATTAATGGTCATATTGACGCTACATGTTGGATGTTGCATCCAGATCTGCATCCAAATAACCGAACCAAGGACTCCAAGAAGTCCATGATAGCTGTGAAAATAGAAGGGGAGGTGGAAATCGAAGATGACTCTGATGTAGAAAAGAGGCTTGGATGCACGGCCACCAATATGGACAGCCAGGAAGAGGAGATGAATAGACTATTCTAGATCAAAATCCAGATCAAGAGAGCTAAGGTAAATGCTTTGGTTGATACCGGTTCTCAGTCTAACTTGATTTTTGAAGAAGTTGTAAAGAAGCTTGGTCTTGAGACTTACGAGCATCCACACCCTTATCCTTTGGGTTGGTGAAGAAGGGTGTTGAAATCCAGGTAACAAGAAGATGTAAGGTCAAGTTTGGGATAAATTCCCAATATATTGATGTTTTTGAAGTAGATATTATTCCACTTGATGCTTTTGATGTTGCATTTGGGAGTCCTTACTTGTATGTTAGGGATGATATATTTATGAGGAGGGAAAACTGGTACAAATGGATCAAAGATGGGATCAACTACAACATCCAGGAACACTAGCATAAGACATGGGTTACTATGGTAAGTGCTAACCAAGAAAAACAAATTATTCAGGAAAATCATAATCAGTTTTGTTTACTTTTATTAAAGGATAAACAAGATGGGGTAGTAGTTGCAGAAATTTCTAACCAGGGGAAGCATGATTTGGATAGTATTATTCAGTATTTTCAGGAAGTATTTTAGGCTCCTAGTGGGTTACCACCAAAACGAGAAGTAGAGCATGAGATTTAGCTATTGTCGGAGTCCCCTCTACCAAATATTGGGTTGTATAGGAAATCCTTGCTTGAGAGTACTAAAGTAAAGAAACAACTCCTTGAACTACTAGACCAAGGGGTGATACATCCGAGCACCTCACCATGTGGTTCGCCTATTGTGATGGTGCCAAAGAAGGATGGTTCTTGGAGAATGTGTATTGACTACCGCGATTTGAACAAGATCACCATAAAGAACAAATATCCACTTCCCCGCATAGATGATCTCTTGGACTAGCTTCAGCATGCCAAATTCTTCATGAAGTTGGATCTCAATTCTGGATATCACCAAGTTAGAATGAAGGAGGAGGATATATGGAAGACTGCCTTAAAAAAAAAATAGGGTTTGTATGAATGGCTAGTACTTCCTTTTGGGTTATGCAATGCACCCACTACATTTATGAGATTGATGAATGATGTATTGCGGGATTTCATAGATTCGTGTGTCATTATATATCTAGACGATATTCTTATTTTTAGTGCCACATGGGAAGAACATCTAACCCATTTACAACAAGTCTTGCAAGTTCTCAAGGAGAAACAACTGCTTTGTAATATGAAGAAATGTGAGTTTGCCAAACAATCACTTGTCTATCTTGGGCACGTGGTTGGAGGAGGAGAGATATGAGTGGATCCAAAGAAAGTGGAAGCCATCACTAACTGGCCAACAAAAAGAGGAGCCAAAGAGACTAGGAGTTTTGTGGGAGTAGTATAGTACATGCGGAAGTTCAATCCAGGCTTCTCCATGATTACAACACCTCTACACATAGTGGCCATAAAGAGTAAGGGTTTTGACTAGGGTAAGGAACAAGAAAAATCCTTTGAGTTATTGAAATACAAGATTAGTCATGCTCTAGTACTTACTCTTCATAATTTGCAGTAGCCTTTGAAGTAGAGACAGATGTCAGTGATTACGCCATGGGCGCAGTGTTTCTCCAAGGAGGTAAACTCATATGTTATCATTCTGAAACTTTCACTTCAATAGTTAAAGGATATTCAGTATATGATAAGGAAATGTATGCCCTAGTTCAGGAAATTAAAAAATGGAAGCATTATTTGTTGGGTAAAGAAACTATTGTGCACACTGACCACAAACCACTCCAGTATTTGCAAGCACAATCTAAATTACATCATGCAAGGAACTACAAATGGATGGGGTTCCTTCAGTAGTTCCATCTGGTGATTAAATACAAGAAGGGTAGTACAAACTTGGTGGCAGACATGTTTTCTATGCCACCCACATAGGAGAAGTTTTCCTATTTGGCCACTATCTCTCAGATCGATCCCTTCACAAAGGAAGCTTTAAGAGAGGCATACGCCCAAGAAAAAGACTTTGGGGTGACATTTCAGCAGTTGCAGTCCCAAGGGGCTGAAAGGACAGGGATTGAAGATTGTTATCTCAAAGACGGGCTACTCTATCGATGGGGGAAGCTTTACATGCCAAAAGAAGAGCGAATTATATTTATGAAGGAAGCACATACCTTGAAAGTAGTGGGAAATTTCAGTGTTTTTAAGACCCTAGCCCAGTTGAAAAGGCACATGTATTGGCTCAATATGCAAGAAGAAGTATCAAAATTTATACGGGGATGTAAAGTTTTTTGTACTAGCAAGCCTAAGACTAGGAAGGAATGTTTGTATATGCCTTTACCAATACCTACTCGTCCGTGGGAGGACAGTTCTATGGATTTTGTAGGAGGATTGCCTATGTCTAAACATGGCCATGACTATCTCTATGTTGTTTTTGATAGATTTAGTAAGATGTGTATTTTTATGGAATGTAAAAAAGATAGTAAAAGCACATGAAGCGGTAGATATTTTATTTGCTAATGTATGGGTGCATTTTGGTTTGCTAAAGCCTATTGTTTCTGATAGGGATTCCAGGTTCTTGGGGAAGTTTTGGACTACTTTTTCAGACAAGATGGATACCAGCTTACAGAGGAGCACAACTTTCCATCCATAGACATATGGAAAAATAGAGGTGGTAAATAGAACTTTGGCATAGTTGATCAAAGGGTATAACAAAAAATACCCAAGCACTTGGGATGAGTCCTTATCCTATATTCAGCATTCCTATAACTGGGCAATATGCACATCCACTATGAAGTCACCATTTGAAGCATGCTTGGGATATCTACCTACAAATCCGCTGGACATAGCAGTTGGACAGCATGATGAGAAGGATAAATGAGACACATAGGTGACTAGAGAAAACAAATTCATTGAGAGGATCTGAAAAATCCATTTCAAAGTCAAGGAGCAACTAGAGAAATCTCAGGCCAAGTACAAATCAGGGCGCGATCAACATAGAAGGGAACATAACATTCATGTTGGAGATAGAGTTTGGCTTTACTTGAGTAAGGAGAGACTACAAGGTCAAGCCACTATGGTATGGATCCTTCACCATATTGGAGCAGGTTGGAGAAAATTCCTTTCGACTTGATTTTCCATCATTCATGAAGATGTACTCTATAGTAAACTGCGAGAACTTGCACCTATATGATCCATCCATGCTAGATGAAAATGAAGAACTACAGTTTCTACCTTCCATTGAGGATTGCATCTTGGACTCACAAGGAAAATTGGAGGAGGATGTAGTACTGCAGCAGAAGGTCAGAGAGACTAGGAGAGGTCCACAGGAGTCTTGGCAAATTGGACTGAAAGGAAAGACACCAAGGCAGGCCCAGTGGTACTTGAAGGAGCAATTGAGGGAATTATTTCCTCATCTACTCTCCCACTAAGATTTTATGGGACCAAAATCCTCCTAAGGAGGGGAGGTGTGATCCATAGGGATCCAAAATGGCTCTACTTTATTAAATCAGGCAACATGAAGAAGGGAAAAAATGATACACGGAGGTTCTATCTGTTTAGTGATAGGACCGCCGCCCCACCAGGGCGGCAGTCATGGGATTGCTAGTCTACATTGGGTGGTAGTCCTGGCTTTTGCAGACAAAAAATAAAATATGACGCGAGCAGTCCCATAATTCCAAAGGGTGTCCATGTCTCTTCTCCTGTATGACCTTTCTCATTTTCCAGTGCACAGGAGAACATGAGAAAGGCTACAAATGTATGTTATGGAAGAGAGCAAAGACATCAAAGCATGAAGCAAGTGAGTAAGAAGCTCTTAGTGTTGGAATTGTGATTTGTAGAAGCAAGGAGTAATTGAGATAGAGCAAACAAGTAACTAGGAGGAAGTGTGAGATATTATCTACTTCTCTTTCACACTTATTTTGATTCTTCAACTTATTATTGAATTGGATAATAAAAGTGGGAAGAAAGAGAAATTTCCCTTCCTAACTTTTTTTTCCTCCTCTGGAGGTTTTCCAGGATAAAATTGTTGGTGTATGAGTCTATATTCTTTCCCTTTCTGCAAATTGTTGATTCTAAGCACAAGTATAATTCATTCACTAGTTATCTCTGTCATTTTCTAATATGAAGTAGAACAACAACGTTTATTTGTGTTTATGTGGATGATTCCAAAGTTGAAGATTTTATAGATCAAAATTCTTGAAAGGATCTTGATTTGGTTTTGCTTTCTCTTAACATGGTTTATAGCGCAAACTTACAAAAATGTTTCTCCTAATGCCTAGTCTTGATTTAGGCAAGAATATGGTAACTTTGCTTGATATTTGATATATATTTCTGGAGGACCTCTTGATAAGTGCCAAGTGAGTAAAGAAGTGGGTTGGATATGTATTTATATGAAACTACAAGTAATATTTTGTAAAAAAATTAACCTAAAAGGGGGATAAAATATATACATTTGAAAAATTGATCATTATAGGGCCTTAGATAGAGTCAAAAAGGAAGGACCAAATTGATTCATAAATCATTTTCCTTACTGGATAGACATATAAAGTGGGGTAGAAAGCTCAAGTACATGTATGGAAATGTTAGCACATGATATGAGGTATGTTTTGGAATGATGTATATTTTTGTGTATGTGTATGGGTAATATTATTAGGGATTGTAAGCTACAATATGGAGATGTCAGCACATGATATGAGGTATGTTTTGGACTGGTGTATATTTTCATGTGGGAGTATGAGGGATTGTAAGCTATAAGACAATGTGTTTGACATTTGTTTATGTATGCAAGTCAATATAAGGAATACAAACAAAACTAGTATTATCAAGTGTCAAATGCCAAATTTAGGGTGTCTACATTTTCCCCTACTTTAATCTAGTAAATGAAACTCACTAGTTAAAGAAATACACACCTAAGTATGTTAAAAAACTTACTGTTTGTTTGAATTATTGAGTTAATGAATTTTTTAGAGGTTTCCAAAGAAATACCTATATGCAAAAATAGATTATTGTCAATGTTGATATTATGAAAACTAAAACTTGAAATTAAAATTGAAAAAATCAAGAGATAAATGAAGGAGAACATGTTTGTATGTGTAGAAACCAACGCGATATAAAGATTGAGGCTTCTTGGTGAAGTATTTAGGAGTAGATTTGGAATAGCCCATAGTTAGGGAACGTAGAGAAAGGATTACTTCTAAAAGAAGATGGAGAATTGGGGGTGATTTGATTCCCAACTTTTATCAAAGCAAATAGAGTAAAATTCTTTCAATGAGGGAGGGGGAAAATAATCCCAAAACTCATGAATTTCAGATTACAACACTACTCACGGGTGGAACCAAAAAGGGTCCCCTACAAATGGTCATAGGCCTAGAATAAGTGTCATGATATCCAATGTACATCAATCATTCCATATATGATCTACATCAGTACAGATTAGATCTAGGTTCTAAATTGACATAATCGAAAGGGAATGAAGTACACTCATGCCCCTAATATATTCATAGATATTGATAATTTTCAAAAGGGAACAAAATATATTAGTAGATGCCCTCTACTTGACATAATATCAAAATTTGAAATCGAGGAAGTGTCTATAGACATGAAGATTATGCACTTAGTTACTATTACATCACACCATAGGTATGCCATTATATACACAATTATTAATTAATCAAATTAGACATTAACAACACTTGTTTTGATTTCATATAGATTTATCTTGTATACGAAAATGGGACTGAGATTCAATTTTTTTGGAACTACACCCTTACTCATGGACATTGGAATAACACATGAACAAAATCAATATCTCATGATTTTATCTTCCAAAAATACCAAACACTTGACCACCCATTTAGGATAGGAGTGTCTAAGGTGCTACTGCCCCATTTGTGCATTTTTTTTCCTTTTCCCTACTTTTCTTAAATTGGTAAATTCCACACTCACTGGTATCTATTGTAAATTAATACCTATCACTTTGGGTCAAATTTTAAGTTGTTAATGAAGAAGGGTTAAATAACGGAATCATATATCACATGAACTGGACTCACTATTATTAGGGGCTAGGAAATTCGTGCTATTAATTCCTATCTATTACTTGGGAAAAAGAGATACATTCAAGGAATGTATTTGGGCACAAATTATTCACCACATTAAGATGGGCATTTCAAATTACAAACACAATGTTCTTGAGGAGGAAATAATTAGAGTTTGAGGTCGGAGACTATGGCTTCTTGCACACCTCTATAAAGGGAAAGCTAGCTTCGAGAGGAACATTTCTATCACACAACACTAAAGTGGGACAAAATTAGACCTTGCGAATTGACTCTGAAATTTAGTGCATAAATGCTCATGTGGTAGAACTACATGGATGGGTGAATATTTCTCCCACTTTAATGTAATTGGTCAAACATACTTTAAGAATATGAACTAATTAGAAGAAGGATGCAAAAAAGTATATTTGAGCCTTGTGAAGATACTAGGGTTTTTTTGTAGAATAATGTGAGCACAATGATGAACCCTGTATCAAGATAATGTATAAAAAGAGAGAATAAAGAATATCTTATAAGATACTGGTAGAGAAATTTAGAGCATGTGTTTTGGACACTAGTGCCGAGTTCAAAAACTAGCTATATTTGGTGCACTTCCCCCTTCTGGTAACTTCAAATACATGCTTAAGCAAGGGCTCTCATATCATAGTTATTCTAGGTAATGATAATCTACAATACCCATGCTAATGTGCAATTCCACAGTTCCTAGTCCAAAATCAACCTAGAGTTACTTTGAATACAAGACTTATGTCACTCATTATCTCACTCATGTAAATTTCATGACTTTTGAGCTATAATTTTCTTATTACTAAACAACATCTAAGTTTAATGTGCAATTCCACTTCAATAACTATTTAATTTACTTTAATAAATCATTTGTGTAATCATAAGCCTCTTGATTAAAGCATGTTGTATCCCTTAACCATGTTGATCCCTAGATTACTTGTTATGCTTCATCATAGCCCTATACCCATACATAACCTCTTTTTCATGAAGGTTTACTCTCTATCTATGCAATACTTTAATTTTGTGTATGTTATCATGTCGTGATACTATCTATATCTACAGGGAAATTTGTGCATGCCTTATTTGATCTTGCTTACCCAATCTCCTAGCATCACGGTATGCTCCCATTATCTTACATGTTAAAGCACACAAGATCTTGGACTATTGTTCATTGCCATCAAGACTACCAATATTTTTAATGCTCTCTTGATTTTGTGATATTTATGTTACCACATTTCATAATGGCTCATTTACTAATATGACACCAGTGATGATGATCCACATCTTGAAGGGTATCATGTCAATATTTACTGCTCCATTAAATAGGAATTTCTACTGGTGATCTGACACATTTATCTCACCCAAATATCAAATTGAGATTTGATAATGCATAGATCTAATGAAGGAGCTATCATGGGAAAATATTTGTACCTATTGGTATGAGAAGATCAATAGTGATCCTGAATATTCTAGGTTATGTTTGCCTAATATATTTCACTTGAAAATATTTTTATAGGCTATACTTGAGTCATAGATATATGGGTAAGTGCACCAAGTTGGGGGGCCAAAAGGAGGTCTTAAGTGGATGCATTTTTCTGAAAAATAAAAAAATTCAACTTGTACGAGTTTTTTTGAAATAGTTACACTCAAAATTGGAAGATGTTGTATAAACATGAATCGTAGAATTTTGAGTCTAGTTTCTAAGTTACTAAATTTTATTGAAAACGGATAAGTTTAAGTGGGTCAAATAACTAAAATACCAACAGGTGCTCCTATTTTTGTTAAAAAATATAATAGAGTGACTTTCGTGCCCCCCACCATTTTTTGAGCACCATTTAGTATTTTTAAAAACCCTTTGGTAGAAAGATAGCTAGGAGCATCTAGTTTGGGCTCCATTTTTTTTAGATTTTTTTATTATGATTTTTCTAGTACATGAATTTTAAATTTAAAAACATAATGGAGCTCTGACTGTGCCCCCCTAACTACCTCAAAATTTATTATAAAATTAGATTTTTTTTAATATGTATAGAATTAGGCCTAGTTTGGGCTAGTATAATTTAATTTCAATTTCGATGAGCCAAAAAAAGATACACGATAAAAGATAGACATGTTTAAACTTCAAAAAATAGCTATAAAAGGCATAGTTAGAAAATAAATAATATGGAAACCTTATATTAGTCAGAAAATTTGAAAAATTATATTTTTAGAAAGAAGAAACTCTTCTCTATGTCATGGTATAATTTTTTTAAACGAATCAATTGTTTTATGTTGATTTATCATGGAGGAAGTGATTTTTTGCATTTTCCTACAAAAACACATTGTTTACTTTGTTTTTGTGCAGGTCCATGCCTCATGCTTAGGGGATCCAAACCGGATCCAAGCCTTAAGGCATGGCTTGGAAAAATTAAAAACAAAAAATGCATATGCGTTATAATGCATTCGCACTATAGCTCGTGTTGTTCATAGTATGAACATTATATGTGATTTTGGCATGCTTCTATTTACAAAAATAAATGTTTAAGTTTTTTCATTTATTATTATTTATATTTTATTATTTCTTATACTTTAAATTTATTTTAGTAAATATAAGAAATTAGGGTCACTCTACACCTTATTGAACTAGTCTCACAACTCCATTTGTCATGGTTTAGGAGATAGTTTTTTATAGTATAATCTGGTCAGTACATAGGTAATTTTAAGATTTCAGCATTCATCCTAAGGCTTTTTAGCGTTTAAATTCTACAATCAAAACCCTAAACCCTAAACCTTAGAAATTCATCCCTTAGGCCCATAAACCCTAAAGCCTAATCCCTAAACCATAAACCTTAGACATTCAACCCTTACCCATAAGCCCTAACCCCTAAACCCTGATCCTTAAAGCCCTAAATAGTGAGCCCTAAGACCTAAATCCTAAACCCTAAACCTTGAACCATAAGCCCTAAATGTTAAACCCTAGAACCATGAGGCCGTAAACCCTAAACCCTGAAAGCATAAAGCCTGAGCCATAAACCCTAAGCCCAAAATCCTAAACACTAAACCCTAAATCCTGAACTCTGCGACCTAAGCCCTAAACCCTAAAACCTTAACCATAATACCTAAACCCTAAACTATAAACCCTAAGCCCTAAACCCAAAATAATAAACCCTCAACCCTGAATAATAAATCCTAAACCCTAAACCCTAAACCATTAACCCTAAACCCTAATACCTAAACCCTAAACCCTAAGCCCTAAACCATAAACACTAAATCCAGAGCCCTGAGCCTTGAGCCATAAACCTTAAACCCATAACTCTAAACCCTGAACCTTGAGCCATAAACCTTGAACCATGAAACCTAAACCCTAAACCCTAAACCTTGAACTCTACACCCTAAATCCCTGAGCCCTAAACCCTAAACCCTAAACCATAAACCTTAAACCCTGAGCACTAAGCCCTGAGCCCTAAACCCTAAATCTAGAGCCCTGATATCTAACCCATAAACCTTAAACCCATAACTCTAAACCCCAACCCTAAAGCCATAACTCCTAAACCATGCACCCTAAACCCTAAACCATGTACCCTAATCCCTAAACCCTAAACCCTGAGCCCTAAACCATAAACCCTAAACCTTAAGCCCTAAATCCTAAATCCTAAACCATAAACCCTAAACCTTAAACCATGAGCCCTAAATGCTAATCCCTAAACCGTAAACCCTAAAAACTAAATCCTAAACCTTGAACTCTAACCCCAAAAACCCTAAATACTAAATCCTAAAACCCTAAACCCTAAACCTTGAACCCTAAACCCTAAATCTTGATCCCTAAACCCTGATCCATAAACCCTAAACCCTAAACCCTGAAATCTATAACCTAAACCCTAAACCCTGAGACCTAAACCAAAATATAAATCCTAAACCCTGAAACCAAAATAATGAACCCTAAATCCTGAACCCTAAAACCTAAACAATAAACCCTGATCCCTAAACCTTAAACCTTGAATGTTGAACCATGGAGCCTAAACCCTAAACACTAAATGCATAGCCCTAAGATCTAGCCCCTAAACCTCATATATTTCGAGTAGGTCTCATGAGTGAGTTCATCTTTTTGAATATTAGTATTATAACCATAGTTCCTAGTCATGTGCCTAGAACCATCATTGATTCTGCTTGGTACAACTACCTTGTTTATAAGAGGTGGGATAAGTAAATAAATGGATATGACATCTACCTTGTTCCTTGCAATGTATATTACACATCTCTACCAAACCCGTTTCTCCCCACATATACTTGCTGCTCTTGAATGCTCAATTTCTTCACACTCTGAAATAAATTTCACATTTCTCATATTTCCATGTATGGTATTATGCAAGCCAAAATGACCCATTGGAAGACTAGAAAAAATAACCATCGCAACACAAAAATCAATCTCAAAGGAAATGGAAGAAACATAGAGAATATACCAATGCGGAGGTATAGGATCATAACCAAATATGCCTATAGTATGCTCTCTTATGGAGAAAGATAACTATCTTCTACTACTGGAATGGATAGAAAAAATTGATAGAACTTATCCTGAAGTGTTCAAAATAAGTATAGAAACATGGGAATGGCTAAGAACACAAAGGGGTTATACAATTACACCTAGTAAATATTTGTTCTTTAAATATGAATGGGAGTCAGCTAGCCTACAGCTGAGTGACCTTCCATTCATTGATAATTCCTTCTATGATAAACCCATGGATGCTTTCAAAAGTGCCTTAAAAAAGATAGGGGGTATTCATCAAGCCTAGTGAAGGGTGTGATGTGATTAAGAAAAAAATTGAAATTCATAAAGATTTAGAAGTCAAAACATGAATTTTATAAATATCTCTATCGTTAGAAATAAAAGCCAAGTAACAATGTCTCGCTGTATCCAAGGATTGAGTACTACTAGGGTCTTTGGCAAGAGTGGATATTCATGAATCATTGAGTGTCTGAATTAGAATGTCATTGCATCTAGAGAAACATTTTCAAACATTGGCTTAATGCATCTTGGAAAATAAAATTGAACCTCATAAATCCTCTCAAATTACCAACTTACACAAATATTGGACATATAAAGATTTGTTCTTCGAATGAAACCTTCATTCCCCATAGCTTGCAAATAAAATAATTATTCAAAAGAGTGTAAAATTTTTTATTTATACCAAATTTTCTTGGATATATGACATTTCCATCCTTCAAAATATCGACATATGCAAGACATCAAATTGTGATGAATCTCTTTGAATGTTCTTCCTACAAAGTAGATGAAACCCTTTTTAGTTGAATACACTCTGTTAATACGAATAAAAATAGGTAAGACACAAAACAATATAGTGAATGAAATAGTTCCCATGCGATGGGAAAAAATAAGATAATTATATTGGGTAACATTTCTTTGTACTGAATTGTTCTTGGATATTTGGCATTTTCCTGCTTCAAAATATTACTAGATGAAAGACATCAAATTGTGATGACTCCCTTTGAATGTTTTTTCCTACGAAGCATATGAAACCATTTTTATTTGAATACTCTCTATCAATACTTATAAGAATGGGTAAAACACAAAACATTACAGTGAGTGAATGGGTGAGCCTAAACCTTGAGACCTAAACCTTGAGCCCTAAAACCTTAACCCGAACCCCTAAACCATAAACCATAAACCCTGAGCCTTAAACCTTAAAACCTAAACTTTGTGCCCTAAACCTTGAACCCCTGACCCTTAAACCTTCAACCCTAATTCATAATTCTTAAACCATAAACCCTAAACCTTGAGCCTTAAACCCTAAACCCTAAACCATAAACCATAAACCATGATCCCTAAAACCACAAACACTGAGCAATAAACCCTAAACCATAAACCATAAACCATAAAACCATCAACCATCAACCCTAAACTATACACCTTAAACCCTTAACCCTAAAATTTAAACCCTAAACCCTAAAGCTTAAAACCCTGTTTTTACTACTAAGAACCCTAAGCCCTAAATTGTAAACTGTAAATCGTAAACCACAAACCCTGAGCACTAAACCATAAACCATAAACAATAAATAATAAAACCCTAAAACCTTGATACCTAAACCCTAAAATATAAACTGTAAACCCTAAGCCTTAAATCCTAAACCCTAAACCCTTAAGCCACAACCCTAAACCTTAAAAACCTAAAACCTGAGCTCTAAAACCCTAAACCATAAACCTTGAGTCTTTAACCTTGAACTGTAAGCCTTGAACCCTAATCCCTAATCCCTAATCCCTAATCCCAAACCCTAAAACCTCAACCCTAAATCCTAAACACTAAACCCTAAGCCTTGAACCCCGAACCCTGAACTCTAAACCCTTAACCCTCAACCATGAGCCCTAAACCATAAACCCTAAACCCCGAGCCCTAAACCGTAAATCATGATCCTTAAACCATAAAACCTAAACCCTAAACCCTGAGCCTAAAAACCTAAACCCTAATCCCTAAACACTAAATCCTAAACCGTAAACCCTTAGCCCTAAACCCTAAACCCTAAATCTAATCCCTCAACCCTGAGCCCCTTAGCTGTAAGGAGGAGGAACATTACGAATCACCTCATTTTTTTCCATAGGATAGGAATCCTATTCAGGGAGAAATCCTTTATCTACAAAGTGAGGATCTCATTTTAGTAAGAAGTAAACAAAAATCATAGAGCTTATTTGTGGTCACTAAAGTGAATTATGAACCAAATTTCAAAAAATTTACCAATTCAAGAAGTGGTAGGGCCAAAATCCAATCCAAAAGATTAAAAAACCTACAAAATGACTATATGCTTTTCAAAAAACAAAGACAAACTACAATATATATGTCCTGAAAGTTTTAGGTCATTGCTAAAATTCTGAAAAATGAGCAAGTACTGACCATATTAGATTTTGAAAAAATATCTTCTAAATTATAACTGTCAGACCTATAGAACCACTTCCCACTTCCATCAGGTGCAGAGTGACCCTAACTTGTTATATTTACTAAAATAAATTTAAAGTATAAGATTTCTTTTATTATTTATTTATACTTTTATTATTTCTTATTTTAGTAAATATGGATCCTTCTGGCCCTCCTAAACTTCACATAGCTCAAAATGTGTACATGTTTCATAGCACTAGAAATGCACATGCATTATAACGCATAGGTGTTTTAGGTTCGTGAATTCTTGAGCCCAAGAAAACATAATGCGATTGCTTTATTACAAAACGCAACCACATTTCGTTCATTTTTAGTTTTTTGTCCACTTTTTGGCCCCCCAGCTTGGTGCACTTACTCTAATATACATGTCATCCCTTCTACCCATACGATAAGATATAATGACCTTGCAATACCTTCTTCCATGGATAATGGTACAATAGATTCCACACCCCATGTTGCTAATCTTTGTGATATCCCTCTCATACATGATGATGAAGATGCTACTTATATTACACATAATTCTCTTGTGATGGACTATGATGTTACTGATACACATAATGAACTTTCTATTAACACTCATCTCCCCCTTCACAATGTCACCATGACCATGGATTTCAAATCCATTTCTTATAATTTTAATGATCAGATGCTTATTGATTCCAATGTTACATCACTGTCCATAACCTCTTCATCAAAAGTAAGAGCACAATTTGTTGATATGATGCATGATGCTCTTAACTCACTCACTTTAGAAACTTATATGCATGAATACTATACAATGGATACACCTCAGCTTGTTGTGTCCATGGGGGAAATCAATTCTCCTCTTTCCACATTTACATCTATGATCATAGGGGATACTACATATAACTTTAATGCTTCTAATCTTTCCAAACTGCACCTATTACATATGATGAGTCATGTGTCTCTCTCTCCATTGTTTGTAGTTGATACTTATGAGCCCAGAGTAAATTTTTGTGTTAAATATTCATTAATTCATGAATATTCCATTTTTTGAAATTTTCATTTGTAAAAAAGTTAGTGTAGGGATTAGGACTATGTTGCCTAAACTTTTGGGTTCAAGTTACTTTCAGGGGTTTGACATGCCTAACATTTACACTAAGAGACAAATTTTTAAATTCAAATCGCCATTAGTGTGAAATTGAAATTCATAAAATTCACCTTCATATATATAGTGATTACAAATTTGCAATTCTAAATATTAAGTAATAGTACACATGATATTTTCATCACAAATTTTCCTTTACCCATGCCTACGGCCCTATGGGAATTGATGATCGAGATGGAATACATATAACAACCCTCCAACCTTAAAGGTATTTTAATAGTTAATATGTTATTCAGTTGAAGTTTCATATAATGCAAAATGTCAGAAATGCTATCGGTTGGTAGTGTATACTTCACTATTGGCCAGTAGTATATACTTTGCTATCATCAATAACATATATTTATTCCACTGACCTATAGCATATAATTCGCTATTGATTGATAAGATACAATATGCTACCAATTAGTAGCATATAATTTTCTACTAGCCAGTAGCATACAATGTGCTACTGAACGGTTGCATATAGTTTGCTACTGACCAATAGCATACTATATGGTACCAGCTGGTAGTGAACTATATGCTACCAATTGGTAACATATTGTATGCTACTGGTCAGTAGCATACAATATGGTATTGGATGGTAGTATAAATGTATGCTACCATTTTTTTAGTGATGTAGTAAAAGGAGTAATATAAGAGTATGGGAATTTTTTGCTTACACCATATTTTTGAAGCACTTAGTTCTTATTTAGATGATCATTTTAATTACTAACATAAAAAAATTATTAATTTTTTTCCCATACAAAACTGTTAAAATATCCATTTTTTCACAAAATATCACTTTAAAATAAAACTTTTACACCATATTTTTTGAGGAAATATTTCTCATCAAGATATTTATTTTAATTTCTATTGTCAAAAAATATTTTTTGGAAAATTACAAATGTTGTTGGCTAACAGCATATACTGTCATTCGACAATTATTACTGGGAAACACCATTATCAAATGATTCGCCAAACTGTTCAAAATCTATTTCCTTCATATCCACCATAATTTCAAAATTTATTTTCCTAGATTTGCCGAGTAATATTTATAAGTTTTTTTAGGGGGTCTTAAAATTTTCCCTGGATGAGCCTCCTAGCATTACAAATGTTACACACTCTTGAATCACATATTGATCCTTATATTTGCACTTACTTTTTCCACGATTTCCAATAAACCCAATGTTCCACCTATTCTAGTTTCTCTTACTGGACACACTCTTATTGTTTATATCATTACACATACTACTCATGTAGTTGGAATCTTGGACTCTATATGTTTTTCCCCTCAATATGTTGACATTATTCCATAGTAGCTCTTGTGTTACCCTTGCTACCCAATGATGATATCTTATTATAGGTTCATAAATGATTGTTGAGGGTGCACTTACCTATATGGACCTCACTTGGTACACATACACTGGGTGAAACCTTGTTCCCTTCCCCTAGTCATACTAGATGTCATATTCTAATAATCCAGAAGCATTCAAATACATGCAAAAATTCAAAAACATTAGCTTATATTTTTATTAGATGCATCTTTGCTTGCTTATATTATTCTATGTGGCACATTACTTATCACGTTACTCTGATTCATAGTAGGTTCTATCTTTCTTTTTACATACACACATGTAAATTCACATGGTATTTTGAGGATAATGAAGGCCACTTACATGATATCACATAATGTATGATGCTTGACACCATTCTCTACCAGTTCCATTGAGGCTCCTAGGGGCATCTACCTTTACATAGTTTCCATATTCATATCCTATCATTATAATATCCATTACATTCATCCCCATTTTCAGCGATATACATTGTGACATATTATCAAAATTTTCTAACATGCTAACGGGTGCTTTGTGTGTAGAATTTTTCTTGTAGGCCTACTTCCAACCATGGTTATCTGATTTTATTATATATTTTTTACGCTTATGTCTTGATTGTCATTATTTGTGGATTATTACCTATGATTGATTACTTATTTCTTGAACATCTTCAAAGGCCTTGAGTTTTTTATGACATCCTGAGTGGTGTCCCATGTTTGCCATCAACTACTACGTTGACCTCTTTTCATATTATTACATGTTTTGAATAGTTTTTATTACATCATGCTATGCTTGTGTGTCATTAACAACTTTTTTCTAGCTTTTCCCATTGTTTTTCATGTGCTATGGTTGTTATCATGCACATTCCCTATTCCCCATATATGATTTCTATTTTATATGAGCACATTAGTTTTATCTTTCTTTGTTTGGGCTACGATCGTATTCGTTTACTTCACACATCCCACATGAGTGGAGGAAATCATTGGGTGATTATTTCACCCTATTAATAAGCCAAGATCTAGAAACATAATGGTATACAGAAAATATTACAAAATAAGAAATAATAAAATGGTTTAGAATAAAACTTGGGCCAAAACTAGAGTTGGTACAAAAAGGAATTGTGGGTGCTAGTGTCCCACCTAGGAGGTTATTTGCCAAGGAAGAAATAAGTACAAAATGGGTTCAACAGGTTTTTAGTGATAGGATTTTCCAAATTCTAGTAGCACATACTCAGTTACAATTTACTATCAGGTACAACAAGAATAAAATCAGTGGAAATTTACATACTTTGAGCAAGGGAACTAATTACTCTTCTTTCTTAGTTTATATTTTTTACCAGCATCAAATAGGCAGTGACACCTAAAGTATATGCACGATAGTGATATGATAGGAACAATGTGTCGTCCATGGCTAGTTTTTATTGGGTTTGTGACCATTTGCAGTGGGACTTATCCATGGGGAAGTGTTAATGTTTTGGGGGGGAAATCCTACAACTCTCCCAAAACTCTTCCCTTGTGACATGACACATAAATCCTAAATATGGTGACAAGACACCTAAATCCATGGTATGGTGACATGATACCTAAATCCTTAGTAATCTTCCAAGAATCTCCAAGGAAATAAAACACACAGGATAGATTCTATCTCCTCGCATGAAATTTAGGTGTATTCTATCCTTAACTCACTAGTTTTTCAAACTTCTATGATGATTTCTCTAAGTTAAAGTTCAATTTCATATAGCATGAGAATTGAATACACTTATATTCTTTTGAAATTTCATCCATATTTTGAAAAATGTGTCAAAATTAGAATACGAAGATATCTCAAGCACAAGATGCTTAGGAAAAGGAAATATCCAAGTTACAAACGTAGGTGTAATTTCTATTACGTATAAAAGGTCACTATATGTACGCAAAATTGTAAGGGTACTGCGCTGCCAGAACGATGTTAGACATGCCCCAATGATGATACAGGTCTCCTCACAAGGTGTTTGGGATCCAGAAAATCTCTCCAAGTGTAGCTTAACATCTCACATGCCCCGCTTAGCCTCCGCATGCTTTGTTTTTCTCTTTTCCCCTCTTTTCCTTTGCATTTTTGTCTTCAGTGACGAAACCACCGCCCTGCTTGGGCGGCGATCTCATGACCGCTGCCCAGGCAGGGTGGCAGTCCTGTAACCACCCCCTGCTCAAGGTGGCGGTCCTTCACGCATTTTCTAGCACATTCTACTGATCGTGAATTGCATGAATTTTCAACTTTTACTAGCTTTTTTCATCCGTTTTTGCTTGTATTTATGATTTTGGTTCCCTGTAATAGTGTTTCTCCATTGTTTATGGTAAAAGAGTCCTAGTTGGAGTTACCTTTGGGTGAATGGGAATTCTATAAATAGCTGGTTTGATTACAAGCAAACTGCCCCTCAAAACTACCCCTCATCCTCTCATTTCAATAGTTTAGTCTTTCAGTTCTTGCTTAGGAATTCAATAGTTTTCATTTGTTGCATGCATAGTTATTCTTATTTTATTGTTTAGAAGCCACATGATCTTCTTGTTCTAGTGTTATTAATGTTTCATACAATCAATTGAGGTAGGATATTTTCATTTTTAGTCTGAAACCATTAGATTTACAAGTTTTGTTCGTCAAGAAGGATAGTTCAAGGTTCTAGATGTTTTGTGTTGTATGACTCGCAATAAATCCCGCTAGAAATTACATAAGCCAAGCTCTGTTCTCTTGTGTTATCCCTCTCCTACTCGCATTATATTCAATCTACATCTAAAGCTGCCATTGTTCCAATACCTACTTCTATTGATGTTAGCATTACACGCTTTTTTGGATTCGCGTGAGCATGAAGGAATGAGGAGACCACACTAAGGGGACAAAGCCACACATAATCAGATTTGCCACTGTTCTGCAAAATCCAAGTTCAAGCTTTCAAATTTCTAGTTAAAGTATACCAAATAGAGTAGTGAATTACTTCATTTCAGTTACGTTCATTTTTGATATTACTGGGGAAGCCGTGGGGATCGATACTTTCTTAGAAACTATGATTCGTTCCTCACTTCTGAGGTAGGATCGAAAATCTTTCAATTAAATTAGATCAGTTATTTAATTATTTAGAATAGATTCACAACTACATAGACAAGTAGCTATACTCGGCTGCCTTGTTTGTTTTTTATTCTGTTATTAGGTAAGTTGTGATTTTCTAGATATATTAAATAGTTGTTATCTTAATTCTGTTAAATATTCTGTCAAAAATACAAAAATAGGGAATTTATATATGCTGTGGATATTCTTTGCATAATTATTTTACTTTACTTTAGTTAGATTTATATTGTTTCTCTTGTATGACAATCACGAGACCTAAGGAGCACAGGGAATACATTTTTGAGCCAATCTTGCCTCAACCAAATACTGTTACAGTAATAACTGACATAGACCAAAATCTTAGAATTCAGGTCTTCTAAAAAACAACAGACCTACAAGAAGTTAGTACGCAACTGAGAGGATTAAACATAGAAGACAAAAAAGTGCATACGTTTTGGTCAAACCAGCCAAACTATAGATTTCCCTAATAGATATCCACATGACTGTAGAAGGGCTTGAAAGAGAAAAAACGTTTGGTTGTGATCCTTTAGTCTCATAGCCAGATGCAGAAGACATCCTCATTGACATAGACACTAACTTAAGAATTCAAGTTGCCAGAACACCTGTAAGGTACTCTAAGAAGATTGCGTAACTTTTAGTTTTAAACATAGAGGCTGAAAAGGCACACGACTACTAGATATTAGGGATTAGGGATTGATTCTACACATGACCATAAGAGGTCCACAATGACCACGAACTTACGGTTGTGATCCACAGGTCCCAAAACCCAATGGGCCCACAGGTCAATCAGACGTTGATGCTAGTTTACGCACATTTGTGTTCAGATCCTCTCCACTTCCACCAAACATTATCACACAACTATCCTCATAGACCTAGTAGCTAATCAAGCTAACGATTTCTGGGCTAGACCAGAGAATCACTCATAGAATCCTCTATATATCCATCATCCATTTTCATGACCCTGTCGGGAGACATATACGAAGCACACACATGCTATCTTCCACGTATTCCACAACCTATAGATCAGATCATGCCAGAGCTCGATATTGATTGGAGCCTTTGAGAATTCATCCTAGCCAAACGATCTATCACACCATTTCAGGTTAGGACGGCCTTCTTTGCCTTAGATTCACATATTTCATTAGTGCACATCAAAGACATAAGATTTCCTAACTAGTTTGTCTGCACCCCACGTTATATTCCATCCCCACCAGCTGTCTCGGCATGGCCTCGGGAGGTCAGGTGCGAGGAAGAGTTACTTGTAGATTCCCATGCTCGCTTGTCACTTTTCCATCGTACAGTCACCCCTAGGGATCTCATACCCTTTTAGATTCCACGATACACATATTACAGCCTTCACTCAACATACTATCAATTTCCATCTGACACACTATCAACTACAACCTCTTTTGGCTCTCCATAAGGTACGCTCTTTTTATCTACTTTATGTTATCAAATATTCTTTCATGAGTACTAACTGGGGGTAAAGGTAGACATGAAATTATGTACTTAATACTATTACATCAACACCTCTATGTTTATCATTATGTACATGATTCCTAAGAAAGAAAATTAGACATTAAAAACACTTGTTCTAATTTTATATTGCTTTATCCTTTTATACTTCATTTATTTGCTTTTCAGAACCACAACCTTAATTTTGGAAATTGGAAAATACATGAACTAGATCAATATCTCTTTTTTTAATCTTCCAAGAATCTAGACACTACGTCTCACTAGGGATAGGAATGCCCAAGAGCTACTATCCCCTTTGGATGATTTTGTCCTTTTCCACCATTTTCTTAATTTTTAAATTCCACAGTGATTATTAATTTTTCTATAATATTGAATTTTGGTTGTATTATTCATTGCATAAGAGGGGTTATCTATGAATTTCATTGCACACATTCATCTTGGGGTAAAATTAGTTATAGCCCATTATCTTTGTGTGACTTGCACAAGGGTAACCTAGCTGAGAGGGACATCATTCTCTCTCTCTCTCTCTCTCTCACACACACACACACGATTCTAAAACTACAATGAGTCTAAAAGGTAGTGTAATGTTCAATGATAATCAAATTGGGGTGACCACTGAGGTCAATACAATGCAAAAATATGAATTATTTATTTAATTAAATGTGTCCTTGAGCCTTATGTAGGTAGCTAGGGTATGTTTAGTAGGTTTAGGTGTGACAATGAAACCCTAAAGAAAAACTAGAGTGAAAAGAGTGAAAATAAGAAGACCTTAACAAGCCCTGAAGAGATTAGAAGTAAAGCATTTTCCAAGAAACTAGTGCCCAGTTTATATATTAGTGCCTAGGGAATTTCTATCCCCCTTTTGGTGGTTTTATCCAAAGGCCTTTTAGATCTTTAGTTATTAATGATGAAATTTAAATAAGTGAATCATATATAGACATGACTTAGTCACTATTATTAGGGGCTAAGAAATTTGGCCTATTACTTCCTATTTACTACTTGGGAGAAAGAGAGACATTCAAGGACTACATTTGGGTTGTAATATTCATTGCATAAGAGGGGTTATTTATGAATTTCATCTCACACATTCATCTTGGGGGAAAATTAGTTATATCCAATTATATTTGTGTCACTTGCAGAAGATAAACCTAGCTTTGAGGGACATCATTCTATCTCTCTCTCTCTCTCTCTCTCTCTCTCTCTCACACACACACACACACACACACACACACACACACACACACACACACACACATACACACACAATTATAAAACTATAATGATTCTGAAGCATAGTGTAATGCTCAGTGATAATCAAATTGGGGGTGACCACTAAGGTCAATACAATGTAAGAATATGCATTATTTATTTCATAGAATGTGTTCTTGATCTTTATGCAAGTAGCTAAGGTATGTTTAGTAGGTTTTGGTGTGACAATGAAACCATAAATCAAAACTAGAGTGAAAAGAGTGAAAATAGGAAGACCTTATCAAGCCCTAAAGAGATTAGAAGTAAAGCATTTTCCAAGAAACTAGTGCCCAGTTTATATACTAGAACCTAGGGAATTTCTATCCCCATTTTGGCAGTTTTGTCTGAAGACCTTTTGGATCTTTAGTTGTTAATGATGAAATTTAAACAAGTGAATCATACACACACACACACACCACACACACACACACACACACACACACACACACACACACATGAATTAATCACTATTATTATGGGATAATAAATTAGGCCTATTACTTCTTATTTACTACTTGGGAAAAAGAGAGACATTCAAGGACTACATTTGGGTTGTAATATTCATTGCATAAGAGGGGTTATTTTTGAATTTCATCTCACACATTCATCTTGGGGGAAAATTAGTTATATCCCATTATCTTTGTGTGACTTGCATAAGGGTAACCTAGCTTTGAGGGACACCATTCTATCACACACACACACACACACACACACACACACACACACACACACACACACACACACACACACAAGATTCTAAAACTACAATGAGTTTGAAATGTAGTGTAATGCTCAGTGATAATCAAATTGGGGGGACCACTAAGGTTAATAAAATGCAATAATATGCATTATTTATTTCATCAAATGTGTTCTTGAACCTTATGCATGCAGCTAGGGTTTGTTCAGTAGATTTAGGTGTGACGATGAAACCCTAAAGTAAAACTAGAGTGAAAAGAGTGAAAATAAGAAGACCTTATCAAGATATGAAGAGATTCGAAGCAAAGAATTTTCCAAGAAACTTGTGCCCAATTTCTATACTAGTGCCTAGGGAATTTCTATCCTCCTTTTGGTGGTTTTGTTTGAAGGCCTTTCGGATCAAAATTTTCCAAACAGAGCATCCACAACCCAGACTAAGTTTGTTCTACCCACTTCCTAGTATAGATCTTCAAATATAGGCTAAGTCACTCTTATCTCACTATTACTTACATTTGCTTGTTTTTTGCATAATAGATCTTACTTGTAACTATTATATCTGTTTGATCTCAATCTTATGTATGCAACTAATTTTTTTAGGCTTTTTTTTTTCATACTTGTTACTAACAATTTCTCTTTTTAGGTTAGAGGTTGCTAATCCATCTATTTGAGGGAACGGGTGCCTTAAGGGGCTTGTATAGGGGTATGGTTATTCATGTAACCATTGGGCTACAGGTGATACATGGAGAGAGAATAGATTTTGGTGCTATTTATGTATTTATTTTTCTCTCATCGACTCATTTAGTCACATGTTCTTCTAACATCTTGCTTTCTCATGACCTAATTTATTATGTCTTACATTATCTTTGTTTCTAATGACACTTTGTACATACCATTTTGGAATTTCCCTCCCTAGCCGATGCTATCTCCTATGGGTTATTATGTCAGTGTTATTTAAAATCCCTGGCCAACGTCTTCGCCCGCACATGATGATGTCTTTATAAATACCTAACACCCTTACCTCTAATCAATCATCACAAAATTACAAAGGAACACACAATTATATTTTATCTCTTTCACCAAATTCCATCTACTCACTCAACTCTTAGATTTATTGCATCTTGACTATTGGCTTGGACATTCTTCTTTCTTGGATTGGTTTTCTTGTACTTTTGGGTCATCTATAGTGAGATAGGACTGGATTGTTTCCCCTTCTTCATGTGAAATTTGTTCTCTCTTGGTGTGTGGTCCTTTGGGAGATAGATGCATCACTAACCACCCCCCAATATTTAAGATCTCTAACCTGAATTTTGATTTTGTATAGATTAGTCTCCTCATTTGTTATTTAATCGAATTTAGATTAGTATTTTATGTACATGCTAGGTTAGCACATTTTTAGTTCTTTATTTCATGTTACATGTTTTACTTTGGTTAGCATAGATTTTGTATGTTCATTTTATTATTAATCTCCCCCTATAGGGTTCATTCCTCTTCTTCAACCTAGGGCCTTGGAAACCTTATGTTGTCCTAGTGTAAGGGTTACTTCCCTTGGGGTATGTGATCATAGTGGTCACTGTACCCCCTTTAATTTTATTTGTAGTTTGTCGGTCTTAGTGTGTCCCTTACTCATTGGCTCAATACCCTATTTAAATGGATGATAAGAGTGCACGGTGTCTAGACACATTTTTCCCGCCATACATCTTTGGTGAAACCAATGCAAATCTCTCTTTGGTACCTTCTGATCAAGAAAAACTCATTAAAAGAACCCATTTTCATTTTTGTTTTGTTTGAGTCTTTAAAAATTAAAAAAACCCTAAAACTCAACTTTCCCAAACACCATTGGCCTTTGTCTCAATTTCATGTAGGGCCGATCCTGTTTATTCTATCTAAAATTATCCTAGACACCATTGTCCATTGTGTCATTTTTTGTAGGACCAATCATGTTTATATTATTTTAGTTCAATTCTTGACGCCATTGGCCTTTGAGAAAGGTTTGTGCACGGTCAATTGTGTCTGTTTTAGTACTTTTTCCTCTCTCAACAACATCAGTCCCTATGCAAAATATATTCGTGGCTGATTACGTCTAAATTTAAGTTTTTTAGAATTCATTTTTTAACTTCTAGACTACATCGATGTCTCCTCTCAGGATCTTTTTGGCTTAGTTTAATCCCCTAATTTCTCCATGGGATATTCATTCATGCCTGCATTTCCTCTTCATGCTCTAAAATGTTATAGTTCTCTTCTTGTAAGTGAAAATATTCATAGATTTCCTAATCCTACCCATGAAGCTCCATTGTTCTTGCCTTGTCCTTTTGATCACTCAGAACAAGGTCACTCAACGAAGTGTAATGTGGTTGATATTGATCATATAGATCAAAGACGCAACATTAGAATTCTCAACAACAATGAATAAATTACACCTGATAAGGATGGAATTCTGTGAAACATATCCATGGAGATAACCATGCCTCATCTCAATTAAAAATGGATTCTTCATAGTCATACCCCTCCTTATAGGACTGATCAAGATGAGTCTCCAAAAAATCCTACCAATGAACATAATGAATACTAAAAAGTATCTATGGGAAAAGGCCAATATTCTTCTATGGATCATAACATATTGATAACTAAGCTCCTATATTAGATGGCCCTATCCCAAGATTTTATCATAGCTAGTATGATCTAAATGCAAATCCAGATGTTACAAATAACACATCAAACTATGATACACAACACATCTTCATTCACACCCCCCTATTGGTGGATGTACATGGAAATCCCATCCCTCTTCCACCAATTTGAAATAATATGTTTCAAAATGTCTAAAATGAACCTTTAGCTCCATATATCGTAGTCATGGATTTAGGAGAGACTATCCCTACCATCTCTTATGATGGTTTTGGGGATCCAACCCACTTCCTCAAAACTTTTAGTAATCTCTATAAGGAATGTATTCAAACAAATACCTATGCAACAACTAACATTCTAGTGAAAACCTTAGAGGTTGAGGACTTAGAATGGTATAATAATCTTCATCCTAATTCAATAGTTGACGTAGAATGCTTAGTTAAGGCTCTAATTTCTAAATTTCAACAATAAGATCTACTTGAAAATACTTTTAAAAAATTCATAAATCTTAAACAATGTATAAATGAATCAACTCATGAATTTATTAAAAAATGGAAAGCTTTATACATCTAAGCTAACCACAACCTTGATAATAAAAGTTTATCGCAAATATTTCTTAAGGCCCTCATGCCAACACTCCAATATAAAGTTAGATCATTTTATCCTAACACATTATAGGAGGCCCTCAAATAAGCTAAAAGAAAATATCACCTTATGTGCAAGTTTGGATGCACTTTTAACCCATCACCAAACTTAAACACACAAAACATGTTGTTATCCCCTTGAATTTTCCAAGAGAAAGTGGAATGGAATACAATTGATGAACTTCTCACTCTTTCTCCCATACCACCTTATCTCACACCAAACTTATCTAAATGATTCCTTCACCACAAATTGTCCCCCTTCAAAACAATATCTTTTTACTTTTAGGGGTGATTTTTTTTGTTGGTGGCTTGCAACCATAGGGCACTTGCATAGTGATTGTAAGGATATTATGAAGGCTACTCTAGAATTCTTCCTTGGTTCTTCTTTTGATTATTCCACAATCATATAAGAGCATTATGAAAAATATACATATTAAAATAGATCTCTTTCCAATCATTAATAATCAGCACTATCAAAATCCAATGAAGAATATTTTGGTTACTGTAGAGCCTGTATATGATCAAAGCTTCTTGGATTCCCAATATGTCAATGGCACCAAGAATAACGACAGGTGTAATCCAACTCAAAAAGATCCTGTTATTAAATGGAAGTAAATTACTGATAACCCATCTTTGTTTGATACATTATAAGATCTGAAAATGGTGAAGTCCACTCCCATAGTTGAGCCTACACTCACAACATTGATAGTATTACCAAGTAAGGATCCCATTCCTCCTTCTGATAATATAGATCCATCCAACACAAATTTTCCATCAGGATTGGACACATCTTCTCTCACTCCATTACCAAAATATCGTTATGGGAACTACTCCAAGTCACAATGGAAATTTTTTAGATGAGCTAAAATACCTCACATGTAAGATTCATTTCATGGAGTTCATGCATACATCAACTTCACATAAACGGTTCCTCCTCCAACAATTGAAATTTTTTGAGGATCCTTCTTGTATAGCTTCCAAAGTCCCCTCCATGTATACAAACCCAGATATTCATCACATAGAGACTATGGGGAAACCTTAACAAAGTTCACACTTTGACTCATTAGCCTTGGAATTCAAGAAGGATGAATTTTTATTTTTTGTAGATGACCCACCCCTACTCATTATCATTTTTATACATGATGCTCAAGTACGTAGCGTCCTTGTGGACAAAGGGTTTAAAATTAACTTAGCTTCTTACTCCCTGTTCAAAATTCTCAAATTCTTCGTCGAGAATCGTAAACCTACTCACCTAGCTTGTCAAGGCTTCAAAAAACTAAGGATAAACCCATAAGATGCACCTAGTTACCTATTATAGTTGGACCTAAAATAGTTTATACAAATCTTATGGTTCTAGATCGTCCTCTTTCTTATAATCTATGGCTGGGTCACCCTTGGACGCATCACATGTGCAAAGTTGTATCATTTGGTTACCAGTGTATCAAATTCATTAAAAAAAACCAATGCTTTAGGAATGATTCTTACAAATCCTTGGGATGTTACATTACCATTTCCTAATGATCCCTTCCTAATGCCCACAACTCCTAAGGTCCAAGGCATTCCATATCTAGAATTCTTTGATATGAAGTCTGAAATTTAGATTACGTTAGTAGATTCAGATGATGACGAACCTTATGAACTCAAAAACAGGGTTAGTAATAATAGATTACCTTATGAAATTGTGTAATGGTTACTGCTAGCCCTCTTACCATGGGACCAATATCAGCCATAACTCGAGCTAGAAGAACCTATTTATCACGCCTCAATTTCCAATCACCTAAAATGTAATGAGTTAGGAATTGCACAACTATTTTATGATCACCCTCCCCTCTCACCCTAATATTTTAGCAAGATTGGTTTCATGGATAAAGAAGAGGTGCCTCAAGAAAAAGAGATTACCTTTTATCCCCTAATGATGAAGACTACATCATTTCACAAGATAGGTCCAGACACTTGGAATTATTACACTACCAACATGCCTTGGTCCAAATGATATCCTTACAGGTCCAATCTAATACCATTGACACATCCTATGAACTTCCTATTTATGACATTAGAGATAGTGAGGATGAGGAGGAAATAATTCCCTAAATGCCTCTTGTTAATCTTCTATTGGGGTTAGCACACTGGGTGTACAAATATATTAATCATATCTAAGCATAAAAATAATCAATACAAAAATAAATAAGAAGAAACAATACACAAGATTTAACGTCGTTCACCCAATGTGGGCTATGTCCACCAATAGACAACCAATTTATCATCATAGAGGAAATACAATGAAGATTTGCAATCTTCCACACCTTCTTGGATGTCCTGTACTTTCTTCTATACAGATTTCTCTATAAAGGAAACTTATCTTAATTTTAAATGAATTATCTCTTCTAAACCCTAGATTTATGCTTATATATGCATCTACAATCTTAGAACACTTAAGCTATGCAATTACAACATTTAGATTCAATTTACAACTAAAGATAGATCCAATTACCACAACTTAATTATAGTATTCATGCACAGGAAACCAATGCCGGTTAGCCTTAACTAATGTTGGTGTTGTCACCAAATCACTACACCCCCTGAATAGCCTGAAAGTGAATCAAGACATTCAGTGTGATTGGGACACATGGGATCACCTCTCAATTTGTGGGACTTGGGCTCGAGGTGAACCTCTAGAGAAGGCTGGCTTCCTCTTCCTAAACTAAGCACTACACTACTTCTAATGAAATAAAAATGGATAACTAGACCTATTCTAACATTTCATGGGATTAGGGAAAGATATTTTCAAGGAAATGAAACCTAAACTAGAAGTGGTGATGCACCAAGAAAGGTTGTTTCTAGAAAAATTTCTAGCTTGCCGATGAAGAGAGATGATCATTAGGAAGAATGACATGCATTACAAACCCACTTTTACATACAATACTTCACTCTGTGATAAGCACAATGACCTCCAAAACTTGCAAGAAAAGCCCTGGCTACACAGTTCACCTGAAAACATGATAGAGAGGCGAGTAGAAGTAATAAAATCATGAAAGGACATACAAATGATCACAAAGCATGGTTATCATTACTTCAAGCACTTTTCATAGTGCATCATTACAATAATGAAAAGGCACAGGATGCCATTACAATTTTAGAAGAAAGGATTGAAAGGCTACAAATCACAACATCTCATCTTGTGAAGAGAGGGGAAGCCTGGAAAGTGTCTAACTAGTCCAACTTGTATGACTTGTCTGAAATTACTTGTTGGAACCCCTTGGAATGAGTCTCCAGCTTACATTTATAGAAGAAATTGAGAGAGAGGAGAGGAGTCATAAATTCCCTCCCTAAATGGAAGGCACATGATCTATCACTTAAGATAGTCGGTTGAACCAATTGAAAAGGTTCCATCATGCATCATTAATGCTTGTTGACATAGTCTTCTCAAAATTAAAATAATATTTAAATAATAATAATAAATATTATTATTTAAAATACTTAAAGAACAATGTTAATTTAAATAAATTATTGATGGGCCCCATGTTGACCGGTTTGTGGTGAGGAGGGAGTGGTCCATGAATAAAATACTAAAAATAAGTCCAACTCGGTGGTTGGCTCATCAAGCCAACTCACCGAGTTTAGTCCGAGCTCCATCGTTCATTGCATTGACCGAGTTCTCTTTAAAACAAGATCCTCCATCAAGTTATTTTCTTTTTGTTCATGATGTCGAGCTATCTTCCAAACACTGATAGAATTTCCACAACTAATGTGGAATCATCTATAAAATCTCTGATTTGAAAATGCATGTTCATTGAATAGCTTAACCTAAACTCGACTCCACTTGAGTTACCCCTCTTGTTGGCAGAGATGTTTTTCCTGACCTGAGACACGTGGAGGGTTGGTGCACATTTAGGATATGCTTTTGGATTCACCCCCTGAAAGAGCACCAAAGGGACATGGGGGGATTTCTACTATTTTTTCTTTCCTTAGCTGATTCAACAACTGGTTCTACCCCTTTTTGACTTCTGGTGAAGTGGAGAGCCTATGCTTGTTTGAGGACCGCCTCCAGATTTTAACCTTGAAGATGCACCGAGCTGACACATGGAGGATTCCTTCGGCTTGTCTTGAGCTTGGAATTTTCAACGGACGGTGTCCCCTTTTCGGAGTTGGGACACATGGAGGGATGGTACTAGTTTAAGTTCTCTCTTTGGATCACGCCTTTGAAATTACACCGATGAGGCACATGGCACCTTCCGTGGCTCTACTCTGTCTTCCTTGTGTTCTGCCCAAGTCCTTTTTGTTTGACAAAGGCTTTATGTCTGACCTGGGACATGTGGAAAGCTTGCGCTCATTTAGGTATTGTCCCTTGTGTCTCACTTCTGAAGTTGCACCGAGGTGAGACATGGTACCCTCTGTGGGTTCATGACTTTTCAAAAACTGATGAGACCCCCTTTAGACCATGACTATGTGGTCGGTTGGCACTTAATGGGGACCGCCTTTTGGGCTTAACCTTTGGAGATGCACCGATGAGACACATAGCACTGTTCACTAGCCCTTCTATACTTAGCCAATTCAATGACCACTCTATCCCCTTTTTGACTCTGACCACATGGCGAGCCCATGCTCTTTTGGGGACCCGCTCTTGATTCTTGTTTTGAAGTTACACTGAGCTGACACGTGGTGACTTCCGTGAGTCCTTTAACTTTCATTATGATCATTGTAACTTTTTGAGACTTTGGACATGTGGCAGGTCTGCACACATTTGGGGTCTCCATTTTGATGTTCCTTTTGGAATTACATCGTGTTGACACATGGCGCCTTCCATGAGTTTGTTGCTTTTCCCCAAGTCGAATTGCATGCAAAGTCCAAAAAATTTGAGTCCTTTCTTGAATCTTCTCCTGTGAGCCTCTGGCCTCCTTTGACGTTGTTTGATCCTCCATTCTTGAGCCCACCTGCCCCTTAGATTTGGGATCGATTGTGAGCCCCCGCTGGACTGAAAAAACTCTTTCGATTTTCTTATGCAAGGTCATGTTTGACCAATTGTGCCTGGGGGGAAAAATTGGGATAACAATTTGATCTGCTTTGGTTTTCTCAATGTCACCAGAAATCCTCCATACATGCTTTGACACTCCTTACAACTCACTTGGTGAATTGGAAACCAACTCAGACTACCGATGACTTTCAGACCAACTCAGATCTCAGAAACCATTATCCCCGAACTCCAAACACAACAATCTCTGAACCCCAAAAGACATAATATCTGAAGCTTTAAAACCTGAAACTTTGAAATTCAGAGTTTTGGGCTTCGGAAATATTTGACTTGTTCAATGTTTTTGATCCCAAAATCTCCAAAATTCCAAAATGGAATTGTCCAAAAAAATTTCTGAAATAAAACTCCACAAGCTCAACTCAATTCGGCCTACCTCGTTCCCATTCTCAATAAGTATTTATTTCAATGCCTACCTAAGTATCATGTTATAAACTATGAGCTCAAACAAAGCTACCAACATATCTTGAAAACTTACAACTTGTCCTTTAGCTTGACAAGCCATTTGAGCTTGAAGCTCCCCTCCTGGGCAATTTCACAGTTACTCTCAAATTTTTTGAATTTCCACCATTCCCTTGAACCATGAATATTATGAAAAATAGGGCCTTTTTAGATGTGTTTGTATTCTGATTATCTATGTCTGGGTCAGTTGGAGATGGGCCTGCAAGTGCCAATCTCCTTTCCATGAGAAAACCTTGGGCCTCCAGAACCAGGGAAGTGAGAGAATAGTTCAAAATGATCCTGAACCATCCTAGAACACCACAAACCTTCTAAAAGCACAAAATGTTTCTGTAGGCCCCAAGTTCTTTTTTGAAGACCTAAAATTCAACAGGACCCCATTGTCCAATTTTTCCATGCGTGCAAAACTGGATAACATTTTTGGCGAACTATCGGGGATGGTTTCTTTCCAACCATGATTCTAGTAGCCTTAAGTCATTCGTTGGGCATGGAGTCAATTTTGGAATCCTGGAAATGATTTGATCCTTTATGATACATCCTAGAATGCTAAGCATGAAGTACACTGAATCTGATTAATACTTGGCATCTAGGAACACTACAAAATTTGAATAAAGTAGATCATGAAATCTTATGGAATATTTGAACCCTCTTTCTCCTTGACACCTTCCAATGATGCAACAGTGTGTAGAACAACATACAAGAGTGACAACGGAAAACAAAACACACTGAAACTAAAAACCATACATGTCCCAATTAAAACATGAAGGGTGTGCAATGCACTTATTTTTTTGAAAGAAAATCTATTACTACCCTACACTAACTGGAAGCACAAGTGAGCTAAAGAAAACCCGCAACATGTTGTGTAAAATAGCTTCCTGTCCTTACAATGGGCAACCATGAAGATGATGTGATAATGGACATGCCTGAAAGTGAGAGTGAGAAACTACAACGAGCCTAATTCTCCACCTAGCCTACCGAGGTATCAACTGGAAAGAAGAATAATTTCTCTTTTAGTTGCTCTGCATTTGTCCTATAGAGGCATTGTAGCTGATCCTTAGAATTTTGAAACTCATCTTCACATTTTGAAGTGAATGTGAATGGCTTTTGCCTCTCTTCAGGCTTTAATGAAGCTAGATACCTGATAGGACATGGTCTAACCCATTGAATATTCCTTTTTCCCTTAGCTTTGATTCGAACAAGAAATTCCACCTGAAGGCATCCTTGAAGAAGGTGATTATTTATGATCTGATTTTCCTCCTGTTCCCCATTTATAAACAACACTTCTCCCTTATGAATGAAGGGTACTAAATCGATTTCCTCTCTATTTCTTTTTCCTTCTTTGATAACAAGAATTTCCTCCTTGGCATGCAGCTGCTTTGGACTACTTATAGGCTCCAATGGAAACTGTATGGTGGAAAAGTGACAAGCAAGCGTGGGAATCTACAAGTAAAATTTCCTCACACCCGACCTCCCGAGGTCATGCTGAGACAACCGGTGGGGATGGAATATACGTGGGATGCAGACAATCTAGTTGGGCAATCTGATATCTTCGACGCGCACTAATGGAAATTGTGAATCTAAGACAACGAAGGCCCTCCTAACTTGAACTGGTGCGATAGATCGATAAATAAGGATGACTGCTCAAAGGCTCTAATCAATATCAAGCTCTAGTGTGATTCGGTCTATGGGTTGTGGAATACGTGGAAAGTGACCTGGAATAGTTTCATGTATATCTCTAGGTAAGTTCATAGGGTGGATGGTAAATATAATTGATTCTATGGGTGATGCTCTAGCCTAGTCCAGAATTCCCTAACTCTATTAGCTGCTACGTCTAATAAGGTTGACTGTTCAATGATGATAGGTGGAAGTGGAGTAGACCGGAATGCTAGTGTACGTAGGCCAGTATCTATGTCTGATTCACCTATGGATTCGTTGGGCTATGGGATTTTTGGGTCACAACCATAGATTCGTGGTTGTTGTGGTCCTGCTATGGTCATGTGTGTATGGATCTAGGGTAATCTGTGGTTTGGTTGATTTGACCAAAATGTGTGTGAGAGTATCTCCTACGTGCTTGGTCGTCTTCTATGTTTAATCTGTGCAGTTGGAAATTGATTTATTGTAAGTTTACCATTGTTTGGAAGACTTGGATCCTGAGATTCTAATCTATATTAGTTATGGCTATCACGAGATTGGGTTGGGGCATGATTGGCTCGAATACGTATTCCCTGGGCTCTCTAGGTCCTGTGATTGTCATGCAAAAGCATCAATATAAACTAAATGCAACGAAGCAAAATTAACTATATGAAATATATGTAGAACATATATAATTTCTCTATTTTTGTGTTTTCCTGATGAACTTTTCAAATGAATTTTAAAAGAGTAACTGTTAATATATCTAGAATTGACAGCTAAAATAACAATTTAAGACAAACAAAATAACTGAGTATAGCTATTTGTCTGTGTAATTTGCAGATCTATTCTAAACAATGAAATAACTGATATAATCTATTTGTAAGACTATCGATCCTACCTCAGAAGTGAGGAATGAATCATAGTTTCTCGGAAACTATCAATCCCCATAACTTCCTCAGCAATATCGAAAGTAAAATTAACTGAAATAAAGCAATTAACTACTTTATTTTATATGATTCTAATTTAGAACTTTGAAAGCTAGAACCTGGATTCTACAGAACAGTGGTGAATCCGACGATGTGTGTGATCTTGTCCCCTCAGTGTGATCTCCTTGTTCCTTCGTGTTCACTTGGATCCAGAAAAGCTTGTAATGCTAGCATCAACATAAGTAGATATTGGGACAAAGGTAGCTTAGGATACAGACTGAATATAATGCGAGTAGGAGAGAGACAGCGTAAGAGTACAGAGCTTGGCTTATGTAATTTCTAGTGGGATTTATTGTGAGTCATGCAACATAAAACGTCTAGAACCTAAAACTATCCTATCTGAAGAACAAAACCTATAACTTTAATGGCTTCCTATTGAAAACAAACTATTTTACTCCAATGGATTGGATAAAATATCAACAACACTTGCACAAGATGGATATGTGGCTTCCTAACAGCAAAATCAATACTAACTAAGCATGCAATGAAAGAAACTAAGGATTCTAAACAAGATGAAAGACTAATCTATTGCAATGAGAAATTCAGAGGCAAATTTGAGGGGCTATTTGCTTGAGCACAAGCTAACTATTTATAGCATTTGCATTTACCCAAGGTAAAAACCAAATAGAACTCTTAAACTATAAAAAATGGCAAAACACTATTCCAGGGAACCAGAATCATTAATGCAAGCTTATGGCGGTGAAAAAAGCTGGTGAATCGTTGATTTTTACGTGAGTCACGTTAAAAGAGCATTCTGGAAAATGCGTGCAGGACCGCCTCCCTAAGAAGGGTGGTGGTTACAGGATCGCCGCCCAATCAAGGTGGTGGTTTCGTAACTAAAGAACAAAAGGCCAAGAAAAGAGGGGAAAAGTGAAAACAAAGCATACGGGGATAAGCGGGGCATGTGGGATGTTAACGCACACTTGGAGAGATTTTCTGGATCCTGAACACCTTGCCAGGAGACTTGTATCATCATTGGGGTATGTGTTACGTTGTTCCAATAGTGTAGTACCCTACAATTTTGGGTACGTACATATTGCCCCCTCAGAGAAGCGTTTTAGCCATGAAGAGGCATAAAACGGTGGGTCCGAGTATGGCAGTCCCGAAATGGGAAGTTGAAAGTTATACCTGATACGTTTGTGTGTCAAAATGATGCCATTTAAAATTCCCGCTCCCTGCAAAATGAAAAGAGAACTCAAGTGCAGATAGAAAAGATAGATTGGAAAATAAATGCTGAAATAATGGGAAATGAGGATGTACCATTTGTGTGGGGGTAAGAACTTACCTCCATCGGTGCTCCAAACCTGTGAAAAAAAACAGTTTTAAAACAAGTTAGGTTGCTATATATATGAAAGTGGGCCCATTTTCCTATTCATTTGCGCACACTGATTTGATTGATTTTGAGCTCTGGGACCCACGGTGACGGTTTCTTGCGTGGGTAGAGCCAAAACATTCGTGACTGGATAGTGATCATGCCTCCGCGAGCGGAACATCGACCCGTGAGATCACAGGTTAGTTTTCTTCAATTTATCCTTTTCACTCCCTTAATTTTAAAATGCTAAAATCTTTGCAATGGGGGGGTAATTTTTGAAAATGTTAGGTTCAAAAGGTCCATCTAGGGGGCGCGCCTATTGGGTAGGTCTTGTTTTAGTAAAAATGGTCTTCTTTTGGCATTTTTAGGCATTTTTAGGTTAAAAAACCCACGTGGGTTTTCGGGTCACGACCATCGCCATGATTAGGGTGGCGGTTACACGACCACCACTCTTAAGGCGGTGGTTACGAAACCGCCACCCTGCTCAGGGCGGCGGTTTTGCAAAGAATGCCAAAAGAACATCTGTTTGAGATTGTTTTTTGCATTTTTAGCATTTCTATGTGTTTTCATGATTTTTCTAGTATTACTGGGATGCTAACTTGCTTTGTTTTGTGTGTTTTTGGGTGTATGCAGGTGAGAGAGGAGTATATTCAGTATAGCCGAGAGAGGGAGTGTGGCTGGCTCCCAGCAGTACTAGATGCACTCTCACAGGATGAGGAGGACACTCTTTAAAGGGTTGGGATACTACGTATCTCACGTGTTCCCCATGTTACACCATCCAGTCATATTCTTTGAGATTTATTCTCCTATTGGGATGCTGATTGGAACACCTTCCGATTACCAGGGGTCCGAGGTGAGTGGACCATCACTTTGGAGGATGTTTATCGCATTCTGGGGGTCCCGATCATTAGGAGACGTCTGACCCTTGATACAGTAGGTCCACGGGCCTAGATAGCACAATGGGCCACTTATATGGGAGATGCAGTCATCTCCGTCGGTTCGAAGAAGGGGGTCAGAGTTTGATCTATTCCTAGTTTGCCCATCCCCTTGCTTCACCAGGCTATTATGGGGATCCTTGCCTCGAGACTGATTGGGGACAAGGGAGGAGACACACTGATATACTGCTGGTCCCCCATCATTACACAGATAAAGGGACATGGCCAGATATATGCCTGGGGAGTAGATATACTTGGGACTACCTACCATGATTTATACAGGGTAGTCCATTTACAGGGGCAGTCCTTGAGCCACCCAACCTTGGTCATGAGTTGGGTCTATGAGCACTTCATCCCCTATAGTAGAGGTGTAGAGGTGATAGACCCCGGAGCTATGAGGGCAGCCAGATGGATAGATATGTTGGTGCTCAAAGCACCTCATCAACTAGTTGCTTCTCTGACCACTGCTGACATGGAGGCTACAACGTATTAGACCATGGCAGGTATATGGGGCGAGGAGGCTCTTACTTTGATCTCCTGCTCCACCACAGGGCAGCTTATTGACAGAGTGGGGTGAGTGGAGATACACCCCTTTGGACAAGTTCCTTAGTAGTTTGGCCTACCTTACAAGGGTATGCTTCCCCCGGTAGCGCTAGTATAAATGTCAGTTCGAGAGGCCAGAGGGGGTCCTAGAGGCCGAGGTTGGACAGTTTTTACTCCTAGTGTTCCTATTACGGCCAGGAGGGTAGTACGTGCTCGAGGGAGAGTCAGTGCGCCTCAGGCACCTTTGCTTCAGATTGCCATGGGTCCTGCCCATAGCAGTGATGACCCTATCGACATAGACTCTAAGTCTGAGGAGTTTACAGGGGGAGAGACAGAGGAGGAGATTGAGGAGGACAGTGATCCTGAGTTACATGACACTCAGGATATCATGCAGGCAAAGAGGGCTGAGCAGAGCGCAGAGAGAGTTACTCTAGCTTTAGAGGAGCCACTCTCCCACAGGCCATGGTGGGGAGGATGAGTCTATTGTAGGACACCACGTTGCTCTAGCCATGGGGGGAGCACCTCAGTCAATGGCGGCATCTGTGGCAGGTGCAGACCCTAGAGATCCATCCTGGAGGCCTGGTGATCCGAGTAAGTTACCATCCTTTCTTTTAGTGTTTGTTTTTTATTAGGATTTCCTTAGTTACTATTTCTCCTCTTGTTTTATGTCTAATTTGTTTTCTCCCTTGTTTGTAGAGACCGCCGATGAGTGGCGAGACTTGATTCGTAGGGTATGCACTAATACCCTGATGATCCCCATGGAGAGGACCCGTGCAGAGTTGTTTGTGGACATTGGGGAGCCCTCAACAGCTGGTAGACACACTGACATCTTTGCCCCAGTCTGGCATGTGGCCAGGATGGTATCGAATCTCCGGACAGAGCTAATGGGGTATAGGACAGCCGAGTGCCTAATGAGGAGTCATTCTCGTGGTGAGACTGCAGCTTCCCCTTGGGATCTAGATCCCTCCGTGCACTCAGAGCGCCAGCGTAGCCAGAGTCCTAGGCGTGGGTGTGCACCTTCGGAGGGGTCTCATAGGGGTTGGGAAGCCACTTGGCTCTCCTAGATTTTGTATGATATATTCTTTTGTATATCCCGGGATCTTTGACCATTTTGACCATGCTTAGCGCATGATGGCATTGTACACAAACTTTGATCATTTGTATATATATATTCTTTTTGGATCAGACTTTTGGCATTTATGGCTTACTTGCATTTCCGTTTCTCTTGTGAACTATGATATTATGCATGTATGCTCTTTAGAATGTATGCAATGGAGAACAAATGATGTAAGTGTTTACTTACTTTCTTTTTATATTTCATGATGTTGATATATGGTAATGTAGATACAATGTGATTTCGAATCTTAGTTTCTGTAAGAAATTTTGGATACTTCATATTTGTTTTGGCAAAGTGGTGAAGATAAGCTGATATGATGAGCAGATAAACCTGCCCCTACACCTAACTCCATGCAACTAGTAAGATGCGAGGGCTTATCACCGAGAGTTGGGAAGGGCACAAGTTATGAAATGTGTTGAAATGATACTGATGAGAGATAGATAAAGCCTTGGTGGACCCAAATTAGGATGCTACAACCTTACTCCACTCGAGTGACTTCATATTTTTGGGATGCAACTTGCTTTGTGGTTTATCTAGACTTAGATCCGTAGATGGCCACATGGTAGACAAAATCTCGGTTTTTAGGTTTTTAATTCTCTTGGAATTTTGGACATTTGATTCATTTGTTTTTGACTCAAGATTTCAAGTTTTGAATTGTTTGTCTATGACCTTTTGCATTTGTTTGTCAAGAGGACCCCCTATACTTTGCCCCATGCTACTAGTAAGAAGCGTGGGTTTATCACCATAGGTAAGGCATAGGCGAGTAAGGGCATTTCCATCCTTTCCTATCCCTACATCACTAGTAAGAGATGCAAGCTCATCACCGAAGGTTGGTGGGGTAAGGAAATGTGTAAATTTAAAATTTTCTATTTGATTCTATATTTGACTTGTTTACTTGAGTAAAATGTTAGTGTGTTTTTATTTCCAAAGAGATATACATACAGGATAGATGTGACACCATGAAGCTTCTAGAACAGACCATAGGCAAGACACCTATCCTAAGAAGAAACCAAAAGTGAGAACAACCTGCAGATCTTGGTATGGTTACCATTAGGACCTTGTCATATCTAGCTTTTTTTTTATGAAATGATTCCAAATAACTTGATGATATCATGGAAATGGAGAAGTATGATTAGAGTGTTTATGCCAACAACATCATGAGTTTGTAATGAATTTCTTTGAGAAAAAATTCCTTGATTACAATCTTTGTACGAAATAAGTGGACAAAATGATCCTAATCTATACGAAGATGTAATGTAGATATAATTATACAAGTAGTGCTAGTTGCTTACACGTAGAATCGTTTGAGGTGTAGGGAATTGACTGTTTCGCCAAATTCCTCACCTTCTAGCATACATAAGAGGTATGCACCATTTCCATAGTCCTTCATGACTCGGTATTGGCCCAACCATTTGGGCCGGAATTTCCTTCACCATTTTTTTTGTCGATCCGGCTGTCTAGCCTTAGAACTAGATCACCTTCATATATGTTGCATTCATAGACCTTCTTGTTATACTGCCGGCACATCTGGTCAGCATAGACTCTGTGCCGCTGTTCAGCATCTAACCTAGCTTCATCTAGGATTTCTAGTTGGGAAAGACGTGCTTCTCTATAAGCGTCTTCATCTAGAATCCCTTGTAATGAAATGCGGAGACTGGGTATTTCAACCTCAAGCGGGAGAATTGCTTTTGCCCGGAATACTAGCGAGAAAGGAGTCACTCCTGTTGGTGTTCTTATTGAGGTTCGGTGGGCCCATAAGGCTGGATATAACTTTAAATGCCAATCTCGCTTGTTTTCTTTCACCGTTTTAAGGAGAATGGCTTTTAATGTTTTGTTCATCGCCTCAGCCTGTCCATTGGCTTGAGGGTAATATAATGAAGCTGTATGATGGCTTATTTTAAATTTATTTCACAATTCGCAAACTTCATCATTCTTAAAAGAAGTTCCATTATCTAAGATAATGATTTGTGGGACACCATACCTACAAATGATTTGGTTCAAAATGAACTTGGTGATTACAGAACCTGGTACAGTAGTAAGAGGCATAGCCTCTACCCACTTGGTAAAATATTTGGTGGCCGTGATTATAAAATTATGGCCATCGGTGGATGAGGGAGATAATTTCCCTATTAAATCTAGGCCCCACGTAGAAAAGGGCCATGGAGTAGCGATTGGTTGTAGAGCTTGTGCTGGCATGTGAATTTCATGGGAGAATTCTTGACATTTATGACACCTACGTACATACTCTACTACGTCGTGTTCTAGAGTGGGCCAGAAACAACCCATTCGATGTATTTTATGAGCAGTGGCATGGCCACCGAAGTGACCTCCACACATTCCACTGTAAGATTCATGGAGAATCTTCTTGGATTCTTCTATGTCGACACATCTTAGAAGCATTCCATTGAACACCTTTCGATAGAGGACTTGCTCTACGTCGTTACAATAATGCGTAACCACGTTCTTTGTTGTGAAGTAGCACCTTCTGGATATGTATGGTCCATGATATAATTAATGATATCAATGTACCAAGGACACTCAGAGACAGGAGGTCTGGTTTCAATGTAGTATATGCACTCATCTGGAAAGTCTAGGTCTACTAGATCACCTCCGTCTAATGGGTTATCAGCTACCAATCTGTGATGATTTGTCCCTTAATGGACTTTTGATTTACAGATGTTAATTTTAATTCTCCCATTACGGTTATAAAACGTCCAACCTTCTTAGAAAAGGACCTTTGCATGAGGAAAGTTCGTAAATGTTCTATTTTTACAATGACCTTTGTTTCTTGATTTAGCATATAATGTCTTAAGCGTTTGGTTGCAAAGACTATGGCAAGGCATTCTCATTCAGCTTGTGTATAACATGTTTTGTAGTCGAGCAATGTTCGACTAATGAAATAAATCACGCGTTCCCTATTGTCATCATCTTCTTGAGCCAGCATACAGGCTAGCGAGACATTGGTGGCTCGCGAATATAAAATTAACGGGCAATCTGCTTAGGTGGCATTAGCATAGGTGGTGAAAACAAGAAATGCTTAACTGCGTTGAAAGATTCATTGCAGTCTTCAATCTAACCAATGCTATAGTCTTTCTTTAGTATATTGTAGATTGGATGAATGGCGAAACTTAAATCTGGGATGAATCTCTGGATCGCACCAAGTTTTCTGAGAAATGATCTGATTCTAGATTCATCTGAAGGTGGAACCATTTCAAGAACAGCCTTAATTTTTGTTGGGTTAGCATCAATCCCACGTGATGATATAATATAACCTAGGAGCTTCCCTCATGTCATACCAAAGACACATTTTTCTAGATTTAGCGTGACTCCGTATTCTATCAGATGTGAAAGAATGACACGAAGCACTTCCGGATGGTCACAATGTTTCTTGGCTTTAGCCAGTAAGTCATGTACGTAGGATTCCACAATTTTGTGAATAAGATCATGAAATATATACGTCATAGCCTGCTGGTATGTTGCACCAGTGTTCTTGAGACCAAATGGCATAACAACGTAGCAATAGGTTCCCCAAGGAGTTATAAATGTGGTTTTAGCTTGATCTTGTTCAGATATTCTGATTTGATTGTATCCTGAGAATCCATCCATGAGAGACAAAAGCTCAAGTCCAGTTGTTGCATCAACAATGACGTCTATGGATGGTAATGGGAAGTCGTCTTTGGGACATGCCTTGTTAATGTCTCAGAAGTCTATGCAGATGCGTATCTTTCCGTTCTTTTTGAGAACCAGAATGATATTAGATACCCACTGAGAGTAATCGCCTGGTTTGATGAATCCTACTTGGAGGAGTTTCATTACCTCCTCTTTTACCATGAAAACTACCTTAGGTTTCATTGGTCTCAATTTTTGTTTAATTGGTTTTGCATCTAATTTAGTGACGAGGTTGTGCACCACGATGTGGGGTGCAACTCCTGTCATTTCCTTATAATTAAATGCAATGCCTTCTGATGTTCTTTGAGGATCCGAGCGTGTATTTCTACTTCTAATGGAGTTAATGAGGATCCTAACTTCAATATCCTTGGTTCATCTTCCATTCCGATGTTAATATCAATTGTTTCTTAGATTAAAGAAGCATTACCTTCTTCAAAATTAGGTGGGGTTGGGGGTAGTTCCAGCTCGTCTCTATTCTCGACTGCATATATACTGAGCTCCGTTTATGGGCGAAGCTCTGTCATGGGATTCCCATAATAGGAAGATGAATGTGGGATCAAAGATAAATCTACTGTGTGATGGGAGAGATGTAATGCTGCATAGGTGTTTAAGAAATCAAGAGTGGTTGTATCACTATCAACGTGGTCTAGGATAGTAGATTGTTTTCATTTCCATGTATAAGAGGTTTTGACATTGTTTTTATCAATGGTTTGTCACGAAGGGATACCATGAAATGGGTATCCTATAACTCACTGTTTGGAGTAAAGTGTGACGCTGATGCTGCTATTGAATCAACAAGGAGATTCTGTTCTCGTGGGATTGCTTCGATCGATATGAAGTCAAACTCTTTGCTTAAATTCAATATAGATGTTTTGTAGAGCTGTAGGTGCTCAGCTTTAGTTTCATATACTTCAGAGACTTGGTTTGCTACCAATTGCGAGTCTCCTAACACTCTGATGTTATCAGCACCGATTCTCTTAGCTAAGATGAGGCCCAGGAGGAGGGCTTCATACTCCGCGCTATTGTTTGTGCATTCAAATTTTAGTTTAAAGGAAAATGGTAGGATTTTTCCCTCAGGAGAGGTAAGGATTATTCCAGCCCCAGCTCCATAACGACATTTAGCTCCATCAAAATGGAGATTCCAATACTTAGCTGGAAATATGGGCGCTGGGATTTTTGTTGTGTTAACATCTTCTACCTCTACCATGCAAAGATCTACTGCTGGGAGAGAACCGACACCTAGGGTGCACCCCATGTCTACAAAATCAAATGGTAGGAACATTAGTAGATCCTGCTCCAGTAATTCAACAATTTTTGCAGTAGTTCCTAATGATACTATTTCTACAGGGTTGGCCTCATCTCTGGGGGCTGGGATTGTCTTGACTAGGCTCATAGTTTCAAGATCTGTCGTAGGTACCAACTTTTCTTCTAGTTTCACATCGGTAGGTTTATTAAGTTGGTTCATTGGGAGTTCAAACTCTGAGTGCATGCCTGGTCTTTTCTTTAGGTTAGCTAAGTGTACATCGAATGGTTTTGGATCACCTTTGGCTACGAATATCTTTCCTAAGTGTAAAAACCTTGCTTCTTGGAATAGCGTAGAAGGGATTACCTTCATACGGTGTATCCATGGTCGGCTGAGGATCATATTATAGTTAGTTTCCCGATCTATAATATAAAACTCAATCAGGATGGTTTTGGGTCCTAAGGTGACCGGTATTATTATAGTTCCAATTGAGGTGGCTTTAAGGCTGTCATAGCCTCTTAGCGTATTTCGGGTTGTGGAACAATTTGTTTCTCCATACCCTAGCTTTTGAAGGAAAGAGAAGGGGACTATATTAACTACCACCCCATCGTCTACCATTGCACACTTTACATAGTTGTTATAAACCCATACTTGCAAATGTAAGGCTATATCACCTTGGCGTGTAATCTCAGTATCTGTTGGCATTTTGTTTATTTCAAATATGAATTCAACATCCCTATCCGCCTGCCCTAGAGGATAAAGATCAAAGTCTATATGATTTACCTACGTTTCAGGAGGTGGTGTGATGCTAATTAGATGACCTAAACTCAATGCTTCTAAAAGAGTAGCCCTGTGAGCAGGGGAGTTCTTCAAAAAATCCAAAAAAGAGATGTGTGAGAAGGTTTTCATTAGATCATTAATTAAGTCATAAGCACCCATGGGTTTTATTAATGCTTGTTGGATATTGTCTATTTCTAGTGGGTAACTTGGACCTGGCTGAGAGGAATACTCTCATGTCCTTGTTACAGCTTCTATGGGTAGTTCGGCATCTAACTCCACTAAACCAACTATATTAGGTCATGGTTAACTTCCTAGTTGTGGCGCAACTAATGGATTTAGTGAAGTTGAAGCCTCATGATCATTGTTTCCTGAAATTACACCCTTGTTTGTCCCATTTGGATTTAACTTGTTATTGTTGTGATTTGGGAGCGGATCATTAAAGATCTTGAGGGGTGCATTTTGAGGGAAAACTGCCCCTGTAAAAGTATTCAGTGCTGGTGATGTAGGATTTGCAAAGAACATATCCATGAAAAGTTGTCTTTGTTCATCTAGCAAACATTACATGAATTTATTGTAGTCACAGCACATTCTAGTGTCATGGCCCTGAATTTTGTGGAAACCACAATACAAATTAGGATTGTAATTCCTAGTTTGCTGGCTTGATGTATATTGTGGCCCAAAATTTTGATCAAACCGTTGTTTATTAAATTTTTGGGTTTGTTGTTGTTTTTGGTTTGAATTCTGGTTTTGATGCCTAGTTGAATTTTGATATGGATCCCGTGTAGGGCTTCGTCATTGTTGTTGTTGTTATTGTTGCTGTGGATGATTAAAATCCACCGCATTGATTGTCGGGGTAAAGTTGTTGTTTCGTTGATTATTTATTTGTGGTGGAGCATTCACAACATTTGTCTTTCTAGCCTGATCAGTTACTCCATCCGTTGTCACTGCACGATTTTTGCTAAGAATTTTAGGTCTTTGATTGACATTTTTGGTAGAAGGATAAGTTGTAGTGTTTTGGTTGGAGGTGATTAACCTCCCGTTTGATCCATATGTCTTACAACCACTATCAATTGCCACTTGATCTATTCGGAGAGCACTCTCAAGTACGTCATCATAAATTCTTAGTGGGAACTTCTGGACTTCTTCCTTTACCTCTCTAGTAAGAGAATGAAGGAATAAATCACATAGTTCCATCTGATCCATATTCGGAGCACTTGCTAAAGAATAGAGAACTGTGCGCCACCTCTGGATGAAATGGGCGACAGATTCATTGTGTTCTTTCTTAATGTGCAAGAATTCCCTAATTCCTATTCTTAATAGTTTATTCATGTCAAAGGCCTTGATGAACTCTGACACGAATTGCTTGAATGAATGGATGGAAGCCTCAAGTATTCTATAATACCAATTGAGAGCGATACCTTCCAACGTTTTTGGGAATATTTTTGCAACAACCCCATCCCATGGGAGTAGTTCTCAGATGGACGTAGCGTAATCTTTGATATGGGAATTTGGGTCTCCCTCACCTTTGTATTTGGGAAAATCAGGAAGAGGTCTTGGAAGCATGATGCTTCGTATGGTGAAATCTAAGGGCTCTTTTAAGTATTCTGAATATGTCCCTATTGCATAGGTTTCGACCATTGATGGTGCCTGCTGAGGGGGGGGGGTGGAATGGGTTGTTGACATGGCATTGCATATGCGTTGGTAGGGGCATAAGGAAACCCTTATGTTTGAGAAAATATGCCAGGAGAGAAGAACATATCCCCTTGAGGTGATTTAGAATACATGTTAAAGTATGAAGGGGTATTGTCCAAGAATGGATTATTTTGTACTAAACCGGGAGGTATTGGAGTGGTATTAGAAACGGTGGTTCTAATTAGCGTTTGTTGTGAATACTGAGGGGTCATGCCTAACATGCCTACTTCTGTGAGGAGGTCTACTTCGCTAGGATGGTGTGGAGGATTGGAACTTCCTGCCTGCATGAATTGGGAATTTTGATTTGCTTGAGCAAGTTCTAACCCTCTCACTTTTTCTACCAACGTTGAAATGAATTCATTTGGTGAAGTCACAGTGTTTTTCCTTAGCAGTGTTTGTTGTATATCATGGTTTTGTATAGGCATGTGATATCCTGCTATGAATTGATCGTTGCCTTGCCAAGTTTCCCCGAGGGCATTTCCTATGTGTAGTGGCATGGAGGTATTTCCTTGAAAAGAAACATCAGGTTGTGTTTGTAAACCTCCTATAGGTGGGTACATACTTCGAGAACGTTGTTCATTCCTGGTATAACGTACCGAATGCTCATCATCTAAACCCAAATATGGGTCTGATTGTCTACTAATTTGTGGTCTAAGTAGTACCTGAGGAGATGAACTAGACTCTCCTGTGAGCGTCATATTGTTTGATCTTGAAGGCTCTATTCGTTGTGTTTGAGCGAGCTGATCCCACTCCTCTATTTGAAAAGATGAGTTATAGTTGATCCTTGGAGATGGAGTTTGTGTTGATAATTGGTTAGTTGAGTAGTTTTCACCCCATACTAAGAGCGAGGGTGATGATTATCCATTCAGTTGAGCATAGTATGCCTCAAGACCTAAGAGAGGCCTACCATATGCATTGAATCCTGACATATTTTGGGGGTATATGAATACCCGCAGAATAATGGGAAGGAGCGAAGGTGATGGTGAAAGCTAATGAGGTGGAAAAGATGAAAGGATACTAATTTGGAAGAACAAGTAATAATATGACTCCGAACTCAAAAGTATGAAGTTTCACGTCAGGTTCACCAATTTGTATGATGGAAAAGTGACAAGCGAGCATGGGAATCTACAAGTAACTTTTCCTCACACCCGACCCGAGGTCATGCCGAGATAGCTGGTGGGGATGGAATATATGTGGGATGCAGATAAACTAGTTGGGCAATCTGATATCTTCAATGCGCACTAATGGAAATTACAAATCTAAGGCAACGAAGGCCCTCTTAACCTGAACTGGTGTGATAGATCGATCAGCAAGGATGACTGCTTGAAGGCTCTAATCAATATCAAGCTCTGGCATGATTCGGTCTATGGGTTTTAGAATACGTGGAAAGTGACCTGGGATAGTTTCATGTATATCTCTAGGTAAGGTCATAGGGTGGATGGTAAATATAATTGATTCTATGGGTGATTCTCTGGCCTAGTCTAGAATTCCCTAGCTCTGGTAGTTGCTATGTCTAATAAGGATAATTGTTCAATGATGATAGGTGGAAGTGGAGTAGACTGGAATACTAGTGTACGTAGGCCAGTATCTATGTCTGATTCACCTATGGATTTGTTGGGATGTGGGATTTTTGGGTCACAACCATAGATTCGTGGTTGTTGTGGTCCTGCTATGGTCATGTGTGTATGGATCTAGGGTAATATGTAGTTTGGTTGATTTGACCAAAATGTATGTGCTTGGTTGTCTTCTATGTTTAATCCGTGCAGTTGGAAACTGATTTGTTGTAAGTTTACCGTTGTTTAGAAGACTTGGATCCTGAGATTCTGATCTATATCAGTTATGGCTGTGACGAGATTGGGTTGGGGCACGATTGGCTCGATACGTATTCCCTGGGCTCTCTAGGTCCCGTGATTGTCATGCAAAAGCATCAATATAAACTAAATGCAGTGAAGCAAAATTAACTATATGAAATATATGTAGAACATATATAATTTCTATATTTTTGTGTTTTCCTGATGAACTTTTCAAATGAATTTTAAAAGAGTAACTATTAATATATCTAGAATTGACAGCTAAAATAACAATTTAAAACAAACAAAATATCTAAGTATAGCTATTTTTCTGTGTAATTTGTAGATCTATTCTAAACAATGAAATAACTGATCTAATATATTTGTAAGACTATCGATCCTACCTCAAAAGTTAGGAATGAATCATAGTTTCTCAGAAACTATCAATCCCCACAACTTCCCTGGCAATATCGAAAGTAAAATTAACTGAAATAAAGTAATTAACTACTTTATTTGATATGATTCTAAGTTAGAACTTTGAAAGCTAGAACCTAGATTCCGTAGAACAGTGGCGAATCTGACGGTGTGTGTGATCTTGTCCCCTCAGTGTGATCTCCTCATTCCTTCATGTTCACTTGGATCCAGAAAAGTGTGTAATGCTAACATCAACAAAAGTAGATATTGGGATAAAGGCAGCTTAGGATACAGACTAAATACAATGCGAGTAGGAGAGAGATAGCGCAAGAGTACAGAGCTTGGTTTATGCAATTCCTAGCAGGATTTATTGTGAGTCATGTAACATAAAACGTCCAGAACCTGAAACTATCCTGTCTGAAGAACAAAACCTACAACTTTAATGGATTCCTATTGAAAACAAACTATTTTACTCTAATGGATTGGATAAAATATCAACAGCACTTGCACAATATGGATATGTGGCTTCCTAACAGCAAAAACAACACTAACTAAGCATGCAATGAAAGAAACTAAGGATTCTAAACAAGATGAAAGACTAATCTATTACAATGAGAAATTCAGAGGCAAATTTGAGGGGAAATTTGCTTGAGCACAAGCCAACTATTTATAGCATTTGCATTTACCCAAGGTAAAAACCAAATAGAACTCTTAAACTATAAAAAATGGAAAAACACTATTCCAGGGAACCAGAATCATTAATGCAAGCTTATGGCAGTGAAAAAAGCTAGTGAATCATTGATTTTTACGTGAGTCACGTTAAAAGAGCATTCTGGAAAATGCATGCAGGACCGCCTCCCTGAGCAGGGTGGCGGTTACAGGACCAACGCCCTGCCTAGGGTGGCGGTCGCGAGACCGCCGCCCAGGCAGGGTGGCAGTTTCGTAACTGAAGAACAAAAGGCCAAGAAAAGAGGGGAAAAGAGAAAACAAAGCATGCAGGGGCTAAGCGGGGCATGCGGGATGTTAACACACACTTGGAGAGATTTTTTGGATCTTGAACACCTTGCGAGGAGACCTGTATCATCATTGGAGTACGTGTTATGTTGTTCCGGCAGTGCAATACCCTACAATTTTGGGTACGTACAAAAACACTTGAAAATATATGCAATTGTTTAAAGAGTATTGCTCATATAGGAGCTCTACTTTCATCTGAAGGTAAAGCTGTTCAACAAATCTAACCTCTTCATCCCATATGAAAACTGCAAGATCAAATCCTTTCACATGTTTTTTTTTTTCAGAACAATTAAGGGAAGTTAGATCTCTTTGGCTTCCTTCCACCATTATTTGTTCATCAAACAAGTCTGACTTCACAATTTAAAGAAAGAAACTTTCAATGATGTCGTTTTCACCAAAAACCATTAAAGTTGACTTAGTTCCTCCTCCTCTCTTTCTTCATTCAATCCAAGTCTTCCAATTCAAGGGGATAGCTTGAAACTACAGGTGTTCCAGAAATGGGTATTTCTATAGGCTCTTCTGCATCCAAATACTCCTCCAAATCTAACAGAAAATTTACTTCTTTGTTCTTTGACTATACAAAGGGGTCAACCTCCCTTAAGATGTTTTTTGAATTGGTAGCTAATTCTCTATGACCTTCCTCATCTTCAAACATAAAATTTGCAAGATCAAAATCATCTAAGAAATTAGAGTTTTGAAATAATGAGGGAGGGGAAAAATTTGAAACTTCCTGCATGATATAATCTACACTTAAAACTTCCGAGTCCATCATGGAAAGAATCCCGCTATGGTCAATTGTTGTATTCGATTATGATATTCAAAAGTTTCTATAGTGCTCCATAAATGCAACAAGTTCTTGACATGCTTGATAAGTAGAATCATTGTACTCATAAAAAACACCTTGTACACTTGAGAGTCCTTCTTTAACTTGCATACAGTCTTCTATTAATTTTTTGTCTAGCTTTGGTGATTCAACCTCCTCTGATGGAATTGAGCAATATGAATACTACATTTTGATGGTCCTCCTTGTTCAACTCTGGAATTGTTTCTGGTAGTAAAAAATTAGTTTGTTCCACTTGTTCTTGAACCTCAACTTATGCAAAAGGTTTAGTCAGGAACAAAGTTTTCTTCATGTTAAGTTTTGCAGCCCATTTCTTCAGATTATCTACATGCTCTATTTTTCTATTCTCTTCGACCATATACTCCTCCTGTTTTCTCATTTCTTGACAATTCTCTTCCCAAAATGGATTTGGGACTATAAGAGGAGTGGTGGGTTGGGATTCAATCGATTCCCTCACTATTTGAGGAAGAGATTCATTCTCTTGCGTTGATGGTTCTTTTAGAAAAGAGGTAACTTTAGAAGGATGAGGAATGAAAGGTTCACGATGGGAAGGAGGAATAGGAGGTGAAGGAAAGGAATTCTCATCATGTGTTGATGGTGAAAACTTTGGAATTTGAGGTTTGGACTGAAATGACCTTGGCTGAGGAATAGAAAGAGAACCATGAGGTGGTGGTAGAGCAGAATCAACCCATTGACAGGATTGCATTACGTCAAACTCATAGGCCTCTATTTCTTTGATCCAACCCTCAAGATGAGGCAACATTTCAGTCATAAAATCAATCTTTTCCTTCAAGTTGTATAAACTTGGCATAGGGCCAACCCATGGACAAGTTGTCTTGAAACCATTCTTGAATGCTCTCATTTAAGTTATGGCTCTGGATTGTACCACACTTGCCTCCAGTTTCTATATTTTAAGCTTCAAACTTACATCTTTATCTGTAGGATAGCCTACATCATATGCATGTTCCTACACTTGAAAATCTACATAGTTAGGTGAAAAGCCAAAATGATCATGAATTTTCTCAAAGGGATATGCATACTATTAATTCTCATTATAGAATGAAGCTGGAGGTGGATTAAAATATCTTGAAGATGGAAAGTGTTACTACTAGAAGTGGGAATCCCATTGTGGAAATGAAGCCATGATTGGAAAAATTCATGAATGGGAGAAAAATGGAAATATATGGAAGAAAACTAGATGGAAAATGGATAAAATGAAATTCCACAACATGGAGAGTAGGGTACTTAGACCAATGGAGTCACCAGTTGTGCTTGGGTATACCTCCTAAGGCTAAAATTTAACTAAGAGCACAACAAGTTCATGAAATGAAAGGAACACAATACAAACACCTATGAAAGATGTGCCTCTTTTCCCACCGGGTGTGCCAAAAACTATTGTCACAAAATACTACACCCCCCGAATGGCTTGAAAGTGAATCATGACATTCAGTTTGATTGCAACACATGGGATCGCCTCTCAAGTTGTGGGACTTGGGATAGAGGTGAACCTTCATTGAAGGCTGGATTCCTCTTCCTAAACTAAGCACTACCCTACTCATAATGCAATAAAAATGGCTAACTAGACCTATGCTAACATTTCATGGGATTAGGGAAAGATATTTTCAAGGAAATGAAACCTAAACTAGAAGTGGTGATGCACCAAGAAAGGTTGTTGCTAGAAAACATTCCAGCTTTCCGATTAAGAGAGATGATCATGAGGAATAATGACATGCATTACAAACCCACTTTTAAATATAATACTTCACTCCTTGATAAGCACAATGACCTCCAAAGCTTGCGAGAAAAACCCTGGTTATATAGTTCACCTAGAAAAATGATAGAGAGGCGAATAGAAGCAACAAAATCATGAAAGGACATACAAATGATCACAAAGCATAGTTGTCATTACTTCAAGCACTTTGCACAGTGCATTGTTACATCAGTGAAAAGGCACAAGTTACCATTATAATTTTAGAAGAAAGGCTTGAAATCTTATAAATCACAACATCTCAGCTTGTGAAGAGAGGGGAAACCTGGAAAATGTCTAACTAGTCCAAATTGTATGACTTGTCTAAACTTACTTGTTGGAACCCCCTTGGAATGAGTCTCCAACTTACATTTATAGAAGAAATTGAGAGAGAGGAGAGGACTCATAAATTCCCTCCCTAAATGGAAGGCACATGATGTATCACTTATTACAGCGGGTTAAACCACTTGAAAAGGTTCCATCATGCATCATTAATGCCTGTTGACACAGTTTTCTCAAAATTAAAATAATATTTAAATAATAATAATAAATATTATTATTTCAAATACTTAAAGAAAAACATTAATTTAATTTAATTACTAGTGGGCCCCATATTGACCAGTTTGTGGTGAGGAGGGAGGGGTCCATGAAGAAAATATTAAAAATAAGTCAAACTCAGTGGTTGGCTTACCGAGTGAACTCACCGAGTTGGGTCCGAGCTCCATCGTTCATTGCATTAACCGAGTTGTCTTTGAAATGGGATTCTCCATCAAGATGTTTTCATTTTTTCATGATGTTGAGCTCTCTTCCAAACACTGATAGACTTGCCGCAACCAATGCAGAATCATCTACAGAATCTCTAATTTGAAAATGCATGTTCATTGAATAGCTTAACCTAAACTCGACTCCACCCAAGTTATCCCCTCTTGTTGGCGGAGATGTTCTACTTGACCTGAGAAACGTGGAGGGTTGGTGCACGTTTAGGACCTACTTTTGGATTCTCCCCCTGAAAGAGCACCAAAGGGACACATAGGGCTTTCCACTGGTTTTCCTTTCCTTAGCCGATTTAACAGCCGGTTCTTCCCCGTTTTGACTTTTGGCCACATGGCAAGACTACGCTTGTTTGGGGACTGCCTCCAGATTTTAACCTTGAATATGCACCAAGCTAAAGTGGGGACGCTTCCTTCAGCTTTTCCCAAGATTGGAATTTTCAATGGTCAGTGTCCCCTTTTTGGACATGGGACACGTGGATGGTTAACACTAGTTCAGGGTCTCTCTTTGGGCCACACCTTTGAAATTGTGCCGATAAGGCATGTGGCACCTTCTGCAACTTTGATTTGTCTTCCTCATGTTTTGCCCAAGTCCTTTCTATTTGACAAAGGATTTATGTGTGACCTGGGACACGTGGAAAGATTGCACTTAGGTAGGGATTGTCCTTTGTGTCTCACTTCTAAATATGTGCCGAGGTGACATGTGGCACCCTTTGTGGGTTTGTGAGTTTTTCAATGGCTGATGAGACCCCCTTTATACCATGACTACATGGCGGGTTGGCACTTGTTGGGGACTGCCTTTTGGGCTTGACCTTTGGAGATGCAGCGATGAGACACGTGGCGCCATACGCTAGCCCTTCTATACTTAATTGATTCAATGACCACTCTATCCCCCTTTTGACTCTGACCACATGGTGAGCCCTCGCTCATTTGAGGATCCACTCTTGATTCTTCTTTTGAAGTTACGTCGAGCTAGCATGTGGTGCCTTCTGCAAGTCCTTTTACTTTCACTACGGTCGTTATAACTTATCGAGACTTTGGACATGTGGTGGGTCTACGCACATTTGGGATCTCCATTTTGATGCCCCTTTTGGAAATACGTGAAGCCTACACATGATGCCTTCCACAAGTCCATTGATTTTCCCCAAGTCGACTTGCATGCAAAGTCTGAAAATATCAAGCCCTTTATTCAATCTTCTTTTGTGAGCCTCTAGCCTCCTTTGACATTGTTTGATCCTCCATTGTTGAGCCCACCTACCCCTTAGATTTGGGATCGATTGTGAGCCCTTTGGACTGAAATGACCCTTTCGATTTTATTATTCAAGGTCATGTTTGACCAATTATGCCTCGGGGTGAAATTGGGATAACAGTTTGATCCCCTTTGGTTTGCTTGGTGTCACCAACAATCCTCCATACATGCTTTGATGCTCCTTATGAATCACCAAGTGAACTGAAAACCATCTCAGACTACTCATGACTCGCCGACCAACTCGGATCTCAGAAATCACTATCCCCGAACTCCAAACACCACAATCTTCAAACCCTGAAAGACATAATCTTTTAATCCCGAAAACCTGAAACTCTAAAATTCAAAGTTTTTGGCTTCATAAATATTCAACTTTTTCAATGTTTCTAACCCCAAAATCTCTAAAATTCTAAAATGAAAGTGTCTGAAAATATTTTCCAAAATAAAACTCTGAAATCTCAAATCAACTCAGCGTACCTCGTTCTCGAGATCGTTAAGTGTTTATTTCAATGCCTACCTCGATATCATGTTATAAACTGTGAGCTCAAACTAAGCTACCAAAATATCTTGAAAAATTACAACTCGTCCTTTAGCTCGGTGAGCCATTTGAGCTCAAAGCTCCCCTCCTAGGCAATTTCACACTTACTCTCAAAATTTTTGAATTTCCACCATTCCCTTGAACCGTGAAGATTATGAAAAATAGGACCTTTTTAGGTGTGATTTGACTCTAATTATCTATGCACATGTTGATTGGAGATGGACCTACAAGTGCCAATCTCCTTACCATGAGAAAACCTTGGGCCTCCAGAACTAGGGAAGTGAGAGAATAGCTCAAAATGATCTTGAACCATCCTAGAAGACCACAAACCTTCTAGAAGCACAAAAGTTTTTCTATAGACTCCAAGTTCCTTTCCGAAGACTTAAAATTCAATAGGACCCTGTTGTCGAATTTTTCCATGTGTTAAAAATTAGATAATAGTTGGTTATACCTAAATGATGTTGGTTCCTACTTACCCAATTGATACCAGTCCATGGTGTCTAATGCTGATTTGTCAATCGACATCGGTTACTATGTATTCCAGCAAGTCTTGAAAAACAATTAAGCTCCACAACTCGAAAATATCCCACTTGGAGATAAATTATTGCACTTTACTGTATAATTCCTTCCTTTGATCCTTTACTTGTCCTGTTTATCCCATCTCAAGTCTCAAACTCGAAGACCAATAGAAGTGGAGTGTAGCTCCAAATTATCCTTTTCCAACGGCTTCGTTAGCATATCCGCAGGGTTATCTTTTATATGAATTTTCTCCAACTTCAGCTTCCTATCCTCCAATACCTACCATATGAAGTGATATCTCAACTGAATGTGTTTTTTTCTAGAATGAAACACTGAGTTCTTTGTCAAATGAATCACACTTTGACTATCAATGTACAATCCTCAATCCTCTTGCTTCTTTCCCAACTCTCCCATGAACCTACTCATCCATATCATCTCCTAACTAGCTTCTGTAGCTGCAACATACTCATCCTCTATAGTAGATAGGGCCACAACCTTTTGCAATCTAGAAATCCATCTAATTGTCATGCCACCCACTATGAAAACATATCTAGTGGCATTCCTCTTACCATACAAATCACTAGCCATGTCTGAATTCACATAGCCATGTAAAGAAGTATTTGACCCTCCATAGCATAACTACATGTTGGATGTCCCTCTTAAATACCTGAGAATCCATTGGATTTATTCCCAATTCTCTTTGCCTATATTAGCCATAAATATACTCACAATTCCCACTGCCTATACAATTTTTGGTCTAGTACAAACCATGTCATACATCAAGCTCCCAACTCCTGAAGAATATGAAACTCATGCCATGTACTCAACCTCCTCATGTGATGTAGGACACTGATATTTGTTCAATTTGAAGTGTCCAGCCATAGGTGTACTTATAGGTTTTGAATTTTGTAAATAAAACATTTCTAACACCTTATTGATATAATGCTCCTGAGACAAATACAACTTCCTATTTTTCCTGTCTCTGTGAATTTGCATGCCAAGAATTCTCTTTGTAGCTCCCAAATTCTTCATTGCAAATGTGTGAGCTGTATTTTCTTTAATCTCACAAATGTCTTGCATACTAGATCCTGTAATAAGCATATCATCTACATACAGTAACAAAATAATATAGCTCCCATTTCTAAGCACCTTGAAATAAACACAATGGTCAGATTCACATCTCAAATAACCATGCTCATGCATGTAAATATCAAACCTCATATACCATTGTCTTGGAGATTTCTTGAGCCCATATAGGCTCTTTTTCAATCTGCACACAAGTTTATCCTTTCCCTTGAGTTCATACCCAAGCGGTTGATTCATATAAATATCTTCCTCTATATCACCATGAAGAAATGCCATCTTGACATCAAGTTTCTATAGTTTCAAATCCTCTACTACAACTAAACTCAATATAGTATGAATAGAAGTCATCTTAACAACAGGAGAAAATATTTCACTAAAGTCAATACCTACTTTCTATGCAAATCCCTTTACTACAAGCCTTGCCTTATATCTCTTCTGTCCACCCTCTTCTTCCTTGATCCTATAAACCTACTTGTTCTGCATTGCTCTTTTACCTATTGGAAACTTAACAAAATTCCATGTCTGGTTTTTCTCTAAGGAGTCCATCTCTGCATCCATGTCATGCTCCCACTACTTGTGGGCTTTACCATGCATTGCTTTTTAAAATCTTTATGGTTCACCACTATCAATCAATAATAAATAAGACAAGGTGAAATTCTTTCTAGAGGTATACTTACCCTTTTTGACCTTCTCACTAAGATTTGGGGTTCCAGAGGTTCAATATTCTCATCCTTTAGATCTGTATCTACTTTTGACAGTGACTAATGATGGTCACCTTCTACTGATGATGGTTAAGCTAACTAACGCCAGTCTGTCTCTTCTGTAACCGATGCTAGTACAGGGGACTGATGTCATTAGGGGTAAAACAATATCGGTTAGGGGTAAACCAAGACCGGTTACTGTGTAAACCTATAGGTGTTAATTTTAAATCCGAGATTTTATTTTCATCCACAAAATTCTCCATTGGTTCACCTTTGGGTACGAAAACTTGATCCCTGTACATTCTCTTTTCATTCCAATCAATGTCATGACTCCTAACTATCTTATAACCTTCTAAATCCCAAAACTAGAATCCAAAATCACTAGAGCCATAACCAATGAAAGTACATATTTTGGATTTAGCATCCAATTTATTTTTATTTTCCTTATCAATATACATAAAACATTCTGAGCCAAATACTCTAAGAAAAGAAAGATCTACCTCTTTTCCAATGTAAGCTTCTTCTATTATTCCACCATTTAGTGCACTTGAAGGTCCATGGTTAATCAAATAAACCTTCGTGTCTACTACTTCCACCTAAAAATCTAATGGAAATCAAACATATATCCTCATGCTCCTAGCACATTCCATGATTTTCCTACTCATTCTCTCTGCAACATCATTCTCCTGTGGTGTTATAGGAATTTTCCTTTCTCTACGTATTCCATTTACTAAACAATAATAATTGAAATCCTTGCTGCAATACTCACCACCATTGTCAGATCTAAGGAACTTTAACTTTGAATTCGATTCATTTTCCACAAGGGATTTCCATCTTTTAAAATTTTCGAAAACATCAAATTTACAATTAATACAATAAAAAACCCATACCTTTCTTGTGGAATCATCAATGAAAGTAACATAGTATTGGGATCCTCCATGAGAAGTTGCCTGGGTTGGTCCCCACACATCTAATTGTATAAACTCCAACTTATGCTTCTTCTTTGTTGCACCAACTTTGAGAAATATCACTCTCTTCTACTTTCCAAAAATACAATGCTCACATAAATCAAGATCTAGACATTTAAAATATGATAACTTACCCTTTTCTTTTAAGATCTGCATTCCCTTTTCAATCATATGGCCTAGTTGATTGTGCCACATGCTTATATATGAATATGAAGTAGATAGAACAAAAAATGAATTATTAATATAGGTAGATAGATACAATGATCCTACCTTCTTACCTCTTTCTATAACAAGAGATTCCTTGGTTACTTTCCAAGATTTGACTATGAGTGTAACCAGAAACCAATTTCACACAATTGTCCTACAGAAATTAGATTTCTTTTGAGGCTTGGAAAATGCCTCACATATTTCAATATCCATGTATTTCCATTCTAAAATTTAAGATGAACTTCACCTATACCAGTAATATTGCATTCATCATCTTTTAAATAAACATGTTAAAAATTACCCTGGACATAATTTCTGAAATAGCCCTTATTAGGGTTTGCATGGAGAGAAGCTTCTAAATCTAAAACTCACGACTCAATTTTATTATATAATGAGAGAATTAGGGCATCTTGCATTACCTCTTTTGCAACAACATTTTACTCTTTACCTTTCTCTGGTACATTCTCTTTGTTTTCCTTGAACTAACAATCCTTTTTTGCATGACCTTTCTGTCCACAATTCCAACAGATTATACATCTACCTCTAGATTTAGATTCTCCATTCTTAGACTTTGATTTCCCATTATTCTTTCTTTTGGATCTCTCCTTTTGTTTTCCCTTGCTTTTGACATTCAAAGCATTCCCAGATGATGATTCTCTTGTACTTTTGCTGTGTATTTGTTCATTCAAGATTATATTAACCACATCATCAAACTTTAAAACATTAGTAGAAAATTTTGTATTACTAACAACCATTACCAAATTATCCCAACTATCTAGAAAAGATCATAATAATAAAAATTCTTTCCCTTCATCCTCAAATGGAATACTAGCTAATTTTTATTGATTTACAATAGACCAGAAATCATGCAAATGACTTGATGCATATCCACCTTCTTGTATCTTTAAATTAAAAAAAATCATCAAATAAAATTTAATTGAAGCACTGATTTCTTCATATAGATTTGCTAAAGATTTCATCAAATCTATAGTAGATCCTACTTCAGTAATATTCGAAGCCACAGATGCTTCCAAGATCAATCTTATACATCCCAGAGCCTTTCTATCAATAATTTTCCTTTCTTCATCATTCATATTTACATGTATTTCCTTCTCATCCAACGTACGTATAAATCTTTCTGATACAGATAATCCTCCATCTGCATCTTCCATAATAGACTAGTCACGACCGTCAAATTTATCTACTATGAATTTGCCTTCTTCTCCCATTGCTTTTCTTCCACTCAATCAAAAATCCCTCTGTGAGTAAATCTATCAACACATACAACCCTAAAAAAAGATGCTCTAATACCAATTGTTGGGGTTAGCACACCGGTTTTACATATATATTAATCAAATATAAGCATAAAAAAAAATGGAAATAAACAAGAAGAAACAATACACAAGATTTAACGTAGTTCACCCAATGTGGGCTACATCCACCAAGAAACAACCAATTTATTATCATAGAGGAAATACAATGAATATTTGCAATCTTCCACACCTTCTTGGATGTCCTGTACTTTCTTCTCTACAAAATTTGTCTTTTTGTCTCTAAAGGAAACTTCTCTTAATTCTCAATGAATTATCTCTTCTAAACCCTAGTTTTATGCTTATATATGCATCTACAATCTTAGGGTAATTTAGCTATGTAATTACAACCATTAGATTCACTTTACAAGTAAAGATAGATCTAGTTCCCGCAACTTAGTTATAGTAGTCACACACATGAAACCGATGTTGGTTAGCCTTAACTATTACTGATTATCCCTAACTGATGTTAGTTCCTCCTTGCCGTACTAATACTGGTCTATGGGTGAACAAGGTTGGTTATTGTGTATTAAAAAAAGTCTACAAAAGCATGCCAGTGAATAAATTAATCTCCACAACTCAACATCTTCCACTTTTGAACACTCCTTAGGTATTAGAGAAACTCCACAATTATTTTTCCTATGATCCTTCTAAGCATCTTCAACTCTTGCAATAACTCCAACACCCGCATTAGCTTCTAAGCCAACCTTAGTAGTTGAAATTGGTCCCTATGCTACTATCATGGCCATTATAGATGTTGCACCCAGAGAGGTCACCTTGAATGCTATGGTCTTGGACGTATGAAAAACTAGTTCCAGGTAACATCGAGACGAAAAATGATACGTGGGCACAAAAATTGATGTTGAACATCATGGTACTCTTCCTACTTTAGATAATGATGAGGATATTTTAGAGCTCCAATATGTATGAGAGGATATACTTCCTCAAATCCATCATAAACTTGGGAATTTCCCCAAAATAGCCATGCACTTTGATGATTGTGTCGCTACGATCGGTCCTTATTAGGATAAAGTTGCTAAATTTTCCGAAGCTCCATATCATTTCCAAGATGAAAATGCTATGTTGGCTTAATATACCATCAGTACACAATTAGATGAAAATCCCTCACATGTAGTCATGATAAGATATTATTTTCCCCATCTACGCGAGTGTCACATTAAAATCCTAAGAAAACATAAGGAAGTATTCATATGGGGATATACCAACATGCTAGGCATTGATCATGAGATTTTTTTTGATATTATCATCACTTATCCTAATGTTGCACCTGTGAGATAGAAGATATGGAAATTTCCTCCTAAAATCAATGATATCTACCATAAAAAAAAATTGTTAAAATTTTAGATGCAAAATTCATCGACACTATGGGCTATTCTGAATGGGTTTTCTATATTGTCCTAGTTAGGAAGAAATATAATATCACCATCCGTATTTACATTAATGTCATAAATCTTGACCTTGCTTGTCTTTAGGATAATTTTACTTTACCCTCCATTGACGTCATCGTCGATTCCATGACATGGTACTAAATTTTATCTCTTATGGACGAGTTCTCAAGATACAACCAAATACAAATTGCTCCTGAAGAACAACATAAGACCACTTTTATAACAGAATGGGGTACTTATTGTTATGTCAAAATTCCTTTTGAGATCAAAAATTATGGTGTAACATATCAACGTGCCATGAATCAAAAATCTTATGACCTCATACAAAAAATTATTAAAGTTTATGTGGATGATCTACTCATCAAAACTTGATGCATAATTGATCATGCTCATGACGTAGAAATCTCCCTTGGATGTCTTCGTAAATACAAAGTTCATCTCAACCGTAGAAAATTTGTATTTGTGGTGAATCGAGGAAAACTGTAAGGCTTCTTAGTATCAAAACGTGGCATTAATGTGGATCTAGAAAAGATTAAGGCTATCCTCAACATGCCACGACCATATTCCATAGCTGAAATATGTACCTTTTTTGGAAAACTTGGGGTAATTCGAAGATTTCTTCTTGAGATCACTTATCATGTACAATCCATAAATAGTCTACTCCAAAATTGTACCAAATTTGAATGGACCAAGGATTTTCAACAAGCTTTCGACAACATGAAACAATCTCTATCCTTATTACCAACATTATAACCTCCTTCTCCTAATTGACCTTTTTTGCTATACACCTCTTCCACTTCAATATCTATTGGGGAAATGCTAGCTCAGGAAGATGAAAAAGGAAAGGATCACGTCATTTACTATGTTAGTTGATCCCTACTAGATTATGATATGTGGCACACTTCCATCGAGTGATCATGCCTAGCCATTTACTATGTAGCTATAAAATCATGACATTATATGCTTTATCAAACGACGTATGTCATCATTCACAAAGATCCTTTATGAAACTTGTAATAAAATGTTTTCCTACCAATGGACCGAATTGGAAAGTGGATGGCTCTTCTTATGAAATTTGACCTCTGTATTATCAGACAATGAGTAATAAAAGGACAAGTTATTGCAGACCAATTGGCCACTGCTCGTATCCCTTGTTAGAATAATAATATTAAGTGCATCTGAATATTTAGTTTATAGTTAAATAATATAGAATAATTTATATTATTATTATTTAAATATTAAATTTATCTTAGGGGTTGTTAATTTAATTAATCAACTAATTAAATTGGGGAGGTGTGCCCCGTCACTTAACAAGGTTATAACCCTTTGAGTTATTTAAATATGACCATAGGTCATATTCGGGATATATCACGATTAATCAATGGATGATCCTGATAAAAACAGGGAATAGAAGTGAGGAAGGGAGTTACTGGATTGGTGGATGTAAAATTTTTCTCTCAGTTAGTGGATTTATTCTTCCTTGGTTTTTTACCTATTTAGGAGGTTTTCCACGTTATATCTGGTGTCACTATGTGTTTAATGTATTCTGTTTTTATTTACTTTCGCTATGTTGTGTATAGTTACAGTTACATTTATTTATGTATGTTAACCTAACATTTAATACACTTAATTCAATTTGGTTAGTATACCTTTCCACCCCTCATCTTGACATGGTACTCAAATTGAGGATTAATAAATTAAATTAATCTTAAATAACGTAAGGTTGTAATGGTTGGGAAGTTAGGTGGTTAAATTATTTGGAATGCTAGTTTATACTCCCCCCTGTGCAGGAAATTCAAGGTAAAATAAAAAAGTTGAAGTAAAACTTGAGAGTTTACAGGCACGAGACAAGTTCAATGAAAATCAGGGAGCCTTGGAATTTACGGTCATTAGCCAGGTGATTTAAGTACTTGTCCCCTCTATAAATCTCTATTGGTTTAACATTGTATTTTCAATATTCCCCGGTAATCATGCCTTGGTAAAATTCTACTTACTATTTTAACCTTATTGTGTTTTCAAAATTGAAAACTATTGTGTATGTCTACTTTGGTACTTCTTTATTAAGATTCGATTTAAATTTGACAATAGTTTTAAGTTAATATATAAACTATAGTCCTATATAGTTTGAAAAACTATATATATGGTATACTATATATATATATATAACCTATATATATATATATATATAAAGTATATGGAATAAGGTATATAATACAATAACATTACATAAACATTTAAATTATTAGACTATTTATGACTTGAAAAAAACACTATATATTACTCCACTTGTTCTATTTTTGATCTTGACTGCCCCAATCATACTTTTGTCAGTGACATATGATAAATGTTTACGCCACTTATACATAGATTTTATTTAAATCCATATAAACCATCAAACGATATAAGCTTATTATATGGTTTAGGCTTGAGCCATTCAATAAATGTGGGTCATATGGTTGACCCATGTTGCATAATGTGTTTAAGATGCTATACCTTAAACGTCCCCCATGACAGATGTGCATGGTGTATAAAACATGTTAAAAAAAATCTGGCTGCATAAGTGGAGGTCACTATTATAAGTGGCATATTACTTGAATAAAATACTTTGTGAAGCCTCTGAAGACATTTTGATATAGGAAATATGGTGAATTATGTTGCTTGACATTGTATTTCATTTCAAAAAACAAATGGTGGAGATCTCTGTAGATCCACGTGGGTGGTCATGAATGACATTATTACTGGTTATGAGGTGTAGCCTATGTTCAGATGTGGGCGTTTGGTACATATGCATTGAGGGCCACGTTGGACATGTGAATGATGTCAGAGGTTCTTGGACACATGCAAGCTAGTGGAAAGCCTGAGTGGTAAGGGCTGGCTTAGGTCAGAGAGTAATGTAGACCATACCGAGCTATAAATATCAATAGGCTACGTTTATATAGGAGATGGTCGATGGCTATAATTACTGGCAGGGACATTTGTATAGAAAATGCCATTGTTAAGGATATGCCCGAACCAATGGGGTCACTTAGAATGGAAGGCATCTCGTCGATCCCACCAATAATCTTCACCTTTATAAATAAACTCGCCCTAACCAATGTGCAAGAATCCCACTTTACCAATTCCATTGTACAAAAAACTACTTTAATTATAATAACATGTCACCTAGGTAGGCTAACAGAAATTACGCATGACAGCTTCCAATAACTTAACAATAGGTCAACGATTCCAAATAACCTTGCGACTTGAATGGGCATGTTTGTATCCCAGTGTAGGTCGGTTTCCACTATCAAGTTGGTTTTAACGTGTCCTGTGAAAGGATGGAAACAAGGTTTTTTATCCGTTGGATAAGAGTAAGTCAAGCAGGTTAGCCAATCTCAGCCGAGTTGATAGAAGTACCCATAATAAGAGCTTCAGACTCCATAGTTTTTGGGTACATAACATCATTCTTTTTTTCAACAAAATGGGTGCTAATCATTTGTTAAGGCCATTTTACTAAAATTAAAAATTATTTTTCGTTAATTAAATGAGTATCTAGTTTCTGTACCAAAAAATGTTATGATTAACTAACAATTTATCTAGTAATCATTTTGTTAGGCAAACTAGGAATACAATTTAAAACAATGCAATATTTTAAAACTATTTGTGATATCATTCCATAACATTTGTTCTATAGACTATCAACATTGATAGGACCTCCTTTTTTGGTGTAAATTGGGATCGTTTTTTTCGATTAGCCACTAGGATTAAATGACGAAAGGGGATTTCTATTAAATTTTTTTTAATCCTAATTAATTATTTAATTTACTGCACAAAAATGAGGTTTAATCATTTTTCAAATTTATGATGAGAATAATCATAGTGCTAATATAATAGCTTTATAAATTACTTCTAAATGAAAAGTATACCTTCTATTTGAATATATTGTTGAAAAAGGAGATGTTTTTTCTTTATGATTAACTTAGATGGGTTAGTGGACAAATTAACTAGAAGTATCCAGACGACTAAAACATAGTACAAGAATGTATTATATATGTTTTAAAATTTTGTTTCACTTTTTTATAGTTTATTCAAAAATAAAAAGCATTGTTTCATTTTTTGGCATGAAAAATTGATCATATATGACATGTCTAAATATTAATTTTACCACCTATGAAATGTATTATGGAGTTCTTATCATGTCATCTTTTGAAGAAAAACTCCACATGAAGTGTCCATAGTTAGTGGATCATGTTTTCAGTGAATACTGTGATTATTCTTGAATAACATTGATTATATGTTCAAATATGTTATCTATCAAGTCTTATCTCTTTTGTAAAGGCTTAGAATAAGATAATGAAGATATATATGTTTTTTTTATAAAACATTTCTTAGTATGTGAAACTAAAATGTTATTATATGCATATTAAATGACACTTAGAGATGACCTTGCATTTGTATTTGAGACATCCAATACTGATTGCATTTAATATATATTTTACAAGAGTAATATGTTGAATTTTTTCAACATATTCTAACATGGTTAGTTGTTAAGCATATTGTTATGTTAATTATTATACAACTAATGTTTAACTTTTACGGATGGTTAAAAGTGAAATCAATAATGATTTATATTTATATGCTTATTATGATGTCTATATGGATATTGTAACTCTAACCATGTTGATGTTGTGTTAGATATAAATATATATTGGATATGTGTTCAAGTTTTTTGGTGCGAGAACTATTACTTGGAACAACAAAAGCAACCAACAGTCTCCATTTCTTCTACTAAGACATAGAAGTACAATGGAAGTAGTAAAGAATCCATGTTGGTTGAAGCGGTTTTTGGAAAAGATACACATAAAAGTTGAAGGAAGTATTCCTCTTCCATCTAATGGTCAGATTAGTATTAATCTTGATAAATAATCCAGTTCAACATTAGAAAATGAAGCATATTGAAGTTCATATGTGTGTTATCCGAGAGAAGGTTCTCTACGGTGATAGAGATCTCCAGTTTTTCCAGACTGAAGATTATATTGCAAATACGTTTACGAGCCATTGTATGTTGTAAAATACTGCAAGTGTGTGCAATGCTTGGATTTTTAGAGTTTCCTTTGAGGGGGAGTGTGCATGCAATGTCACCTCTAAATGGTTGGCATGTTGATTGACTCCTCTTCCTCTATACTTCTACTCTAGTTTAAAAGCATTGTAAAAGATCTTGTATGATCTAAATTAAACTGATAGAGTTTATGGGAAAAATATAGTCGAGTGTGTATCTATTTGTAAAGGAGGACCTTGTATTATAAAAGTCTCCTAGAGATGTAGTATAAGAATATTTCCATGATAAATGGTGAGATGTAGTATCACAAATCATGCTTAGCCTAAATCATATGTCTGATTTATGGATTCCAAATCCTTTTGTACCAAAAGGTAAGTTGAGCATGATGAAGGTGCTTATAATTCCCTCAAAAAGTACATGTGATAGCCTAAACCTTAAGGGTTTATGGATTTGTAAATCATGTTGTACAAACAGGTATTGTTGGCATATGGATCCCACTTAATATTAAGGGGGAGTGTTAGAATAATAATATTAAGTGCGTCATAATATTTATTTTATAGTTAAATAATATAGAATAACTTATATTCTTATTATTTAAATATAAACTTTATATTAGGGGTTGGTTAATTTAATTAATCAATTAATCAATTAATTAAATCGGGGAGGTGTGCCTCGTTACTTAATATGGTTATAACCCTTCGGGTTATTCAAATATGGCTTTAGGTCATATTCAAAATCACGTGAATCATTTGGATTCCGGGTAAATACATGGAGTAGAAGTGAAGGAGGATTTACTGGACTGGGTTGTAAAATGTTTCTCTATAGTGGATTATTCTTCCGTGGTTTTTTACCCATTTATGGATTTTCCACGTTATATACGGTGTCACTATGTAATTTTTTAATGTTATTGTTTACTTTTATTATGGTGTGCACATTTATATTTCCACTTATTAATGTATGTTAACATAACATTTAATTTAGTTGGTAAATATACCTTTTCACCCCTTGTTCTAACAGTGATCATTGACCTTTTTAAAATTTCAAGGAAATCAATTTAAACGTGGATGAGTGGCTAATGCTACAATTGGCTCGCCCAACACGATGGCTTCTCAAGCTCGGGTGGTAGCTTGGCCAAGCTACCACCATTTATCAAGTATTTAATAAAGTAAAAATTGATCCTTAATATGGTCAATGACCATACAAAACACTTATATATAGATATGTATATACATATCTATATAGATATGTATATACATATCTATATTTATGTATATATACATATATCTCAACTATAACTTCATGATTATATTCTAATTTCCCGATCAGGACAACAATAGCTTGAATGGCCATTAAATTAAAATAATTCAAGTGCTTGGGTTGATGACCCCATTATTACCAATAACATGATTTTCCAACCATGGTTGATGACCACTTTAATGAATAATACATAAATCATATTCAAAGGTTACATTGTAATGCATGAAAGTAATATCCAAATATATACACAACGTTGCAATGATATCAATATAGACAATGATGAAGAAGTAAATTGACAACAAAATAACATCAAGCCATTATTATCAACCTTTGTTGCTAATGAACTCAAACATAATTATAACAACAAGCATAACTGTGATTACAGTACAAACATCTTGCAAAGTTAAGATAATCATATAGAATATCACCTACAACCAGATAAAATTATGTACTCATCCAAAATGAAACTATTGGGGTATGACATATCATCTTATTTATCATGGCTCCTAAAATTCTTCAATGTTATTTTTCTTATTTACTTCAAATGCATTCTAATTGCCAAGTTGTTCTTAAAAAATCCTTAGACACCATTTATCTTCCCTGAGATATGCCTTGCATTAATTGAGTGCTATTTTTGATCGTTTATTTGATGACCCTAGTCTTCGTGATCCTCTATCTAATTAACCCATGTTGGAGTCAATTCAAGCTTTATATTCTTTATTTCACGACAAGTTTAATATGGAATCCTTAATTACATCTCTAAAAACATCCAAAATCTAACTTCATGGAATCCATATGATCTAAAATTCTCAGGATAATGTTTGTTCTCCTTCTACCATCTCATCTTCATTCTATGTCTACTAGATGTGATCATCTGATTGAGCCTCAAGTCATACCATTACTAGATCCTCTCACCATTGATTGCAATACTAAGCAACATGATATTCTTACTGAGCTCCTTATTCATCAATTAATTACTTTACCGCCTACTCAGTTACTATCCTCCTTATCGGCTAGAAAAATATCAAGGTCATCCATATTGCCATTATCATATAATAAATGGACATAAGCTGAGAATGATTGCTACGCTTTACAAAGAAGAATCAAAATCATCTTGAGTGTCAAAGATTTATCTCATTCACTGCACAACATTTTGTTGCATTCCCATCTACAAATGCTCCATCTCAATGGGTTCCTAAATTTGATTCATTTATGTCTAGTGACCATCATGTCATCGTTACTCGGGTTCCTTCTACAAATAATTCAATCACCTACTAAGCAACTGCCTCTCAAAATCAATATCACACCTCTCAATGCATATGTGGCACGACCAAGTCAAATACACAACTGCCTCTCAAAATTAGTCCACCTTCTCCTATCAAGTCTTCTATAGTGTCATCAATACTACCAAAGCTACCACCATTCAAGGTCCTTCCACATCCTACTCCACTCTTATTTCCAATTCATTTTATCAAAGTAACTTCTTCTTATACCAATGGTCAAGACACATTTCTACCACCATTGCATGGTCATGTTGTTACTATTGTCACAAATACTTTTGTGCACTTCATGCAAACTTGGTCTTTAGTAGGTGTGATACCTGATTAAAACAACCCACTTAAGACCCAAGAAACAACCTAGGGTTAGTTAGAAAATTATGGAATAATTTTTTTTTATTAGAAGTGTCCACAACCAAGTTGCAAGACAACAGTTGACCCTATTAGGTTCTCAAACAAATCTAAATTACTAGAACAGATTTTTCCTTCATTAACAAATATCAAGCTAACATGGTCCAAATTTTAGGGTTAGAAGTTTTAGTTAGGTTTAGGGGGTAAAATACCACCATACCCACTCTCTAACAGGCTCAGAGTTTCAACTTGATTTTTCTCACACTTAACATATTCAAAAAAAATCCCTAAATCATTCCCATTGGATAGGAAATTTTCTCACCTTTCCAATGATATAAAGAATTCCTCCTAACTCCTTGTAAAACTCAATATGGACTGGAGGAGTTTAGGGGTCAAAATTTCCCCAAGGGGACACATGTCGCAGGGGTGAAGAGCAAATTTCATATTGGCGGGTCACGGGGCGGTGTTTGAAACTTTTCCTTGCACATGGGAGAAAAGTAATACATTTCTTCCCGTACCTCTATGGGTCCTCCAAGAGACACATGGCAGCCTCTAAGCCATCACCAGAGAAACATGAGGGAAGGGTGGAGTGGCAGAGGAGATTTGGCGAATTTTTCCAAAGGGGAGGAAAAGGATTCCAAGATTAGCACGTGCGGATTTGTGCATCCATGGAAAGTGGCTTCCACTGAGGCAAGGCAGGAGTGCAGGGCCGTGAAAGGTTTAAGGGAAATTTTCCCAAACAAATATCAAAGGTAAAAATGTGCACGCTAGTTCCACCCACTCTGCCAACATGCCATGTTGCCACGTGGCAGCCTGTGAGTAGGTCACTGGCCGACGGGGCAAAAAGGTAAAAATTTCCAAAATTTTAAAATGGTCCTAAGGACAAAATTGCCGGTTTTTCCTCCACCGCTGTCCCTTGAGGACACGTGGTGCCCTCCAATTGGCTGTGGGCCGGCGGGGAAAATTTTCAAAAAAAAATCCCAAGCCAATTTTTTTTTTTAAAATTCTTAAGGATTTTAACAAGAATTTTTCGGGCCGCGGGCCCGCCAGGGAAAATTTTCCCAAATTTTCCCGCCAAGGAATGAAAACTTCAGAGGGTCATAACTTGAGCTAGAAAGCTCGGTTTTGGGAAAACAAAGACTTTCTGGAAATATCTCGATGCCCTCTTTGCACAAAAAATCATAAATTTTATATTTTGAGTAAAGTTTAAGGGGTTAATTTTACAAAATTGATCTGCAGGATTTTAAAATGCCAACTGGTAATTTCCAACTTATCCAATTTGATTCAATTGGATCTCCTCCTTCACTCAACATGCCAAACAAACATGGAGAATTGATTCTAGGAAGGATTTAAAGTGTTTTAGGAAGTAAATTTTCTCAATTTATTCAAGTTTGTATTTTGTCAAACAATTGACAGAAAACGGACTGAGGAAAGGATTGGCTCAATTTTGCAATGTTCTAAATAGTTTCCTTAAGTTTTCTTTGTCAATTTGAGTTCATTTATGATACAGCATACTAAATTTCAACATTTCCAAGTTGATTAATGTGTGCAGGTCTGAACTGTGCATTTTAATTAAATTCATTTGTCAGTTTTAAGTTTATAACTGAAATTCCATTTCTAGAATTTTTTTTATCAAATTCATCATTCAAGTGTGGTTTTTATTTCTAAACTAACCCAATACATTTATTTGTTTATAAACAAATCATTTCAAAGCTAAAGTACAATTTTTGATTTCCAATTTTAATATATTTCTAAGGATACAAAACAATATACTTCCTTCATACGTATTTTCTTTCCTTTGCAATTAAATAGAGATTCCATTCACAATTTGATATTCTAACTCAATCAAAACAATGCAAATGAGAGATGAACTTACAATTCTTTATTAATTAAAAAAGAGATACATCTTACATCTTTCCATGTTTTGAATGCAAATAACACATTTCTATGTCTTTCTTTCCAATAACATAACAGAATATAATGTATTTCACAATTCGAATATCCACTTTCATGGTCAATTACATACAACTCTCCTTCACAAAATACATATTACAATTTCATCCACTTCAAGTGGGAAAGGTTACAAATGAATGTGTTTTCACAAGGGACTATCAAACTACATTTTTCCTTTGATCCAAGACAACAACATGCATATTTTATCTTTCTCCAATTCAATCACAACAAAAGAGGGGGAAAGGAAACACTCTCCACCCAACCAAGACATCCAATAAAAGGATAAGTCTTCCTTCATCATTGGCCCCCGAGCCCCAACCAAAATACAATAAGAGATCTAATTCAACCCATAGCAACAACTGGCTTCCACAACACACAACATTCTTTCAAACATGCACATTTCAATATAAAACATAGTTCAACACAAAACAACAGTTCACAACTGCAATTGAAAACATTCCAATCAAAACTCAGGCTTGATCATGCAAGCCAAAGGAGCAAGGTCTATGGGGGAAGCTACTTATTCCCCCCAATTGGGAATTAGGCATCCACCAAAACAAACCACCAATAAATCTCACCATACATATCCTTATGCCCACCACAAATCCCTCCTTATGCCCCCCACAAAGTAAGAAATGCAAGCTATTTCTTTTCCTTGGTGGATCCCAAACCCAAACTCCCTCCACAAAACCTGATGCCAGTGGCATTCCCTTATGCCCCCCACATGGATTACCCATAGCCTTCTCCTACACCATTCATATGGCAGTCTACCTAACTAGCCAAAAAATACAATAAAACATTCTCCATACACACAACACAACAAGACAATAACAGCAATAAAGAAGGAATAAACGCCTACCTTTCCATGGTAGATTTTATTTCCAATAGCAAGCTCTCAAATGCCAAAAATACAATCCAAAACAACAATATCCCAAGCATGCAAAGCTTTCTCCAAACTTCCTCCAAAAACAAGAGCTCCAACACAAGAAAATGTGCCCCCAAGAAAGTTACAAAAATGATTCAACAACCCAAAACAAGAAAAGAGTTTGAATTATATAGAAGAGGGAAGAGAAGAGGATGATGTGGATCCATGTAGGATGCCACATCACACATCCTCAAATCAAACACAAAAGACAAATTCCATTCTCCCAAGCACAATAAAGAGGTGGGTGAAAATATGACAAGTTACTTGCACACTCCAAAAAGCCCACACCTCAAAGGATAGTAAAATAAATAAAATGAAAGAAAGTGCAATTAAAAACATGTAACATGCTTAATAAAATTCATTATAAAATTCACAAATCATCTCTCCAACCATAAGTATGATTGGTAAATTAAATTTAGAGGTATGGGACAAGTTTTACTTGTCCTACAAGCCTCCTAAAATAGCCCCCAAGGAAAAATTTGAATTTCCATGGAGGTGGAGTGTTTCATACTCCAAAATATGACTTACACAAACTCTTACACAACTTACACATCCCTTACATATTTAATACAAACACCCAACAACTCTTATGATTACTTTCCCATATCCCAATTTAATTTATTTAAATTTTAACTATATGATTCTTCACATTAATCTACCACATTTAAATTAATTAAAAGAAGGAACACATTACTAATAAAATACATACAAACAATAATAAAAGGAAGCACAATAATAAAATACACAAACCCATTGTCACATATAAAGGTGATTCCCCCCATGGGAATCGCTAACAAAAAACAACACACACACACACACACAAAGACATGTTGCCATGGTGACCTTGTTGAATTCACCTAGAATTCCATTGTGGTTGGTCTCCGATCCCCCGATGTTTTGTTGTGATATTTTTAACCTGCAAAATTCAAAATACCTCCTTCAGCCTCATGGCCATATCAGAACATCCAATATGATGCAAATAAAATGACAAAATAATCTAAGTAAGTGAATCACAACAACATTGAAGTAACAACTACATCATTTGCATTTTTAATCAACAACTATATCATCATCAAAATAATATCCATTTTCTAGATCTACTCATAATATCCAAAATCACATGTCTGAACAACATCCATATATATCATCATCCACATATGAGTGTCTCTAATAATCATCATGTATCATAACCAAATCAAGATCAACAATAATCCATGATCAAATGTCTAACATCATACTAAATCAAAGCATAATAATGTCCATAATGTAAACAACAGTATCAAAATAAGCATCCAAAGGTGTCAAAGGGAAGTGGGAACTACAAATCTGGAGAGCTCTCTCAACTCGCAAGGTCCCACACTTTGAGAGATGCTCCATGTTATGCAATCACATTGAGAGCCTCAACACATTTGGTTGCAGGCATTCAGGGTTGCTGTGATTCTACACTAACAATTTTGGCACGCCCGGTGGGACCAAAGAAGTCTCTATCTTTATTATAGTAAGATTGATATGCACTTATTATGGTTCTAGCTTTTAATAAGCTTTAAAACTACACATTTGGCGACTCCAAAAAGGGGATAGAATCCACTGATTTCAATAGTCCAAGCTTGTCAAGTTCATGAGAAAAATACAAACAAGGTCAAGAACCAGGGAAGAGGAACGATTGGTCTATCTGAAATTGTCTCTTATCAAAAGGATAAGGGTAAGAAGAGCCCATAGGTCTCCATCTCCAAAAAATAGAGCCTTGTCAACACCTCCTCCTAGTAGGCCATTCTTTCAATCAAGGGTTTTTAGGCCAATCAGGATGGCACATCCAAATCCTTATGTTGATTTCACTGGCAGAAGCCCAATCACCCTTAATGCACAAAATCCAGTCCCAGTGGCAGCTTTAAAGAGCATCCCATATTTCACTAGAGAGAACCAGACTTCTCCTGCTGACCATGTTCAAGACATTGAAAATGTTTGTGCAATCCATGAGATCACTGAGATGGACATTACAGTCAAGTTGCTAGCCTCTTTACTCAAGGGTAAAGCTTCACAATGGTTAAGGAGTCTAGAAGTAGGCTCTATTTGAACTTGGGACCATTTGTGTAGAGCTCTTCATGACCAATTTGGAGAAAAAAGGGATAACCTGTCCTTGTTGGAGTAACTAATAACAATCAAGAGAGATACTAATGAGCAATTGACATATTTCAACCCTAGATTTTAAAGGACATGCGATAGGATTCTAGTGGTTGTAAATCCCACAGATGAAGGTGCCTTCTTATACTTTCTTAGAGCTCTAAATTCTGATATTGCTTTAATGATTCATTCAATGCGAGGCACAACCTTACCTATAGCCTATAACATTTCCATAAGAGCTGAAAATTGTTTAATTTAGGCTAGAAAAATCGCTCCTACGCCACCCATGCCTCTATATCTAGAATTAGGAAACCCAAGCACCAACCAGACACCCACATTAGCTCCTACATGTACTCCTAGGAATCAAAGTTTGGCTGAAGCCTCTACATCATCCTCTAGTACCTCAAAATAACTTCAAGAAGTTATGAAATAGTTATAGAACCTAGGGAATGAGTTATTAACTAAAAGGAGGGTAACAAGCTCAGAGTTCTAGGCCATATCAACCTCAGACTCAGTATCAAGCTAGACCCCCATACTAGTAAAATAGGCTACCAACTCAAGCTAAAAATAAGAATCAAAACCAAAGAAAACCTCAAGCTGCTAGACCTTTTAGGTCATATGACCCAAACAAAGCTTTAACATCAAGGGCATTGGTTCCAGAACAAAATAATATGGCCCAAGAATATGATTGGTGTTTCCCATACAATCAGCCTCATAATCAATCAGTGTGCTTTAATGGTGCACTAACCAAGGCCTTGATGGTATAGACTAGTGGTGTGTCACAAGAGTCTAGTCAAGAAGAAAAATTAGTAGCAAGGAGTTTAACAAGAAGCATCTCCAAGTGAAACTATGCTTGTCAATTGGAAAGCTGAAGATTTCTGTGGAATGAATCAGTTCCCTTCTCAAAGTATGGCTGCTAATACACGGTCTAAAAAGAGAAATATTGGAGAAGGAAAACCACAAAACTTAGTTAATCCTCAATCCTCCATTACAACACAAGGTTTTAGCACTCAAAGTGAAACTCCCAATATGGAGAGTCAATCCAAGCCACCTTATAAACCTACCCAGGCACCGGTTGTGACAACCCATTGTGCAAGAGAAAATTGTACCAAGCAAGGGGCAGTAAAAGGATATATCATTTAATATCATTAAATAGATGAAGAAGAAAAATGTGAATATTTCAATGTGGGAGTCACTGGCCATTCTAGGATAGAGAGATTTGTTGCAGATCGTTATGGCCAATTTTTCAAGTTCAAACCATCCACCTAACCAAAAAGAGAAAGTGCTTGCCAATGTGGCTCATCCCAAAGGAAACCATGGAGGAAAAACAAGGTAAGAATATGAAGCCACCTCCATTTTATGTTTCATTGATCATTGGGGAAAAATTGGTACACAATTGCATGATTGATTCGAGGGCAATTAGTTCTTTAATGCCTAAACAAATAGGCAATCAACTGGGTCTTTAATATGAAGTCATCTCCAAAGGGGTAGTGTAATTAGATGAGACAACAGTGGAAACTATGTGAGTCATCAAATATCTTAGCCTTGCACTACATGCCTACCCTAATGTGACTGTATTGCAGAACATATCAGTCATAGACTTGCCGCCACATTTTGCATTATGTTTGTCTAGGAATTTCATTGCCAAAATTGGAGGCTATTTGTCTGCTGATTGGTCGCACATGATTTTCAGAACAAGGAATGGAGATAAGGCCACAATCAGATTTGATCCCATTTTAGATTACCATATTGCTTCTTATGTACCCAAAGCAATCAATGAAAATTGTTCTACTTTTGATTTGGAGGACCTCCCAAACACTTGTGAGACAGATACCAAGGTGGGGTTTATCCCAAACTTGACTCTCGACGAATGGGCGAACAAGAGACATGCTTTTGACCCCTATAAAGAGATGGAGGATTCTGAGCTAGGATTTTACTATTTGTATGAAGAAAATCAACCTCTTCCCATCATCATTAAGTCAGACCACAAAGATGACAATGAGGTATGGCAGTTATTCTTTGATGGCTCAAGAAGTAGACAAGGAGATGGAGGAGGAGCTATGCTTGTTTCTCCCCAAGGTATGAGATACTATTAAGCTTTCTGTTTCCAATTTTCTTATTCAAACAATACAGTAGAGTATGAGGCTTTTGTCCATGGACTGCATTGGGAAAGGAAATGAGGAATCAATTACTTACAAGTGTTTAGCAATAGTGAACTAGTTGCTAATAAGGGTCTGAGGACAAAATGTCGTCAAGAATGACCTGTTAAAGAGTTACAAGAACTGGGTATGGGACCTCATTGAGGATTTTGAGGCATTCAACATTAGCTCCATCCCTAAGAAGAAAAATGAAGTAGAAGACAGATTGGCAGTAGTTGGGGCATCATTTGATGTTATGGAGAGTATCAAGAATGATAAACATCAGCCCCATATCAAGTTGGTTGTAAGACCAGCTATCCTAGACAACAACACAAGTTGGCAAGTCATTGAAAATGATTAGCAAATTGTCAACTTTCCTCAAGAGGAAGTTGAGTTCTCCTCTAGGAATCAAGATAGATTAGAGCAGTAGTATTAGTGATCAAGTGGTACAGCTGAGGACCAAAAAACTACCAAAGGGTCGTGTCACTTTGGAATCAATCTTCAACCCAAATGACCAATTCCGAAAAGAAAAGGCAAATATTCAGGTAAAGGGTGAAGATTCAAAAACTATTTTTATAGAAGAAGGAAAAATATTGCAGATTGGCAGAGTAAGCACTTAACAAGAAAAATTTGAATTTTTTCAACTCTATCAAGAATTTACAGATATCTGATCCTGGGGCTAAGCCTTTACGAAAAAAAAAGACCAATAAATCCCCACATTGAGCCTCTCATGAGAAAAGAATTGAACAAATTAATTGAGGCTAGTATCATCTTTCCTATCAAGCATTCAAGTTGGGTTGCTAACTTGGTGCCTGTGAGGAAGAAAAATGGAGAAATTAGGATGTGTGTAGAATTTCGTGATCTGAACAAAGCATCACTTAAAGATCACTACTCACTTCTATCAATGAAACAAATCCTACAAGTTGTAGCTGGTTCTGAGAAGTTCTCATTACTAGATGGGTATTCAAGCTATAACTAGATAATGGTGAAGGAGGAGGATCAGTTCAAAACAACCTTCACCACCAAATGGGGCACATATGCTTATAGGAAAATTCCATTGTGACTATCAAATGCTGGAGTGACATTTCAGAGAGCTATGGACATGGCATTCAAAGGCTTAATTAACAACATAGTCCTAATATATCTTGATGATATCACTATTTTCTCCAAGAATGCTGCAGATCATCTCTTTCACCTTAGACAGGTATTTAAGAGATGTAGAAGGTTTGAGGTGTCATTAAACCCAAATAAATGTGTATTCTTGGCTCATGAAGGGAAACTGGTGGGCCACATTGTCTCTAGAAAAGGGTTAGCAATTGACCCTGAAAGAGTTGAAGCTATTCAGACACTCCCATTGCCACAACATAAAAAGTATCTCCAAAGCTTCTTTGGGAGAATAAACTTTGTTTGTAGATTTATAGCTTACTTTGCTACTCTTGTGAAGCCTTTAACAATGATGTTAAAGAAGATTCTTGTATTTAAATGGACAAAAGAGGGCAAAGAGAGTTTTGAGGTCATTAAGCTTGCAATATCACAGGCTCCAACTTTCATTAACTCAAACTTCTCAAAATCTTCATGCTATATGATTTCGGAGGGTCAGACACCATCCTGACCATCTTGGTCTAGCCCAATAATGAAGGTTCAAAGAAACCAATAGCCTTCTTCAGTCATAGTTTGGAGGACTATCAAGTAAAATATTGTTTCATTGAAAAACAGGTCCTTGTTGTTATTAGGAGCTTAAAGAAGTTCAGACACTTGGTCTCAAATAATAAGATTCAACTGCTAGTATCTCATGTTAGTGTTAAGGATTTCCTTTTAAATAATGGTTTGAATGAGAAGAGGGCAGGATGGATCACCTAGGTAATGGAATATGACATTGAGATCAAGGTGACCAAACTGGTCAAAGGCAAGGGACTGTGTGAACAGGTCACCTCTAAGCAACAAGTTGAGTCAATGGGTGAAAAGGAGGCTTTCCTATTTCTATAGAGTGATCAAGAATAATCAGCTAATGATGTACCTGCTCCTTGTTAGACCCAAGATTTGGTGCATTACCTTCAAACAATTCCATGCCCTCTAGAATGGAACAAGGAAAAGAGAAGATATTTCAAACTACAACCTTTCCCTTATGTACTTGTTGGAGTGTCTTGTTTAAGAAAGATATCAATGGTATTCTATTGAGGTGCATTGAGATAGGCCAAATTAAGAGAGTGTTGCATGAATTCCATGATGGAGAAGTAGGAGGTCACTTTTCCCCTTGAATAACAACTCTCAAGATCATGAAGGATGGTTATTATTTACCTACAGTGTTCAGGGACTACTACTCATGGGTTAAGAAGTGTAAAAAATGTGCATTCTTCATAGGAAAGGAGAAGTTAGCAGCCCTTCCCCTTCATCCCATTTCAGTGAATCAGCCATTCATGTAATGAGGACTAGACTTCATTGGGGTGATTAAACCAAATTCAAGCCAGGGCCACAATTGGATACTTATAGCCATAGATTATTTCACCAAGTGTACTGAAGCAGTGGCACTAAAAGAAGCAAATGAATCTAGCATCTTGGATTTTTATGAAGGGATAGCCACCAGATTTGGAGTCCCTGCCACTATTATATCAGACAATGTATTAGCATTCTTTGGTACAAGGATCAGTGAATGGGCAGTTAAGAATGGTGTGTATCTCAGCACCTCATCAAATTATTACCCTCAGGGTAATAGCCAAGAAGAGTCCACAAATAAGAACCTATTAAGGATTATCAGAAAGAATCTTAATGAAAATCAGATGACTTGGCATACAAGGCTCAAATCAGCTCTATGGGCTAATAGGATCACATCAAAGAGGTAGGTAGCTCACCTTACAGACTTATATATGGAAAGGAGGCAGTATTTCCCATCTCATTAGAGTTTCTCACTTTGGAACTCATGAAACAGTTAGATCTAGATAAGTTTGAACACATGACAATCATGTATGCAGAGCTAAAGGAGGTAGGAGAGACAAGAGAGCATGTAATGAAGGTCATGGAAAAGGATCAGACATTGATAACATAGAATTTTGATAAGAAGGTAAGTACAAGGACCTTTCAAGAAGGAGACTTAGTCCTAAAGTGGGATGAAGATCGGGAAAAGATAGGAAAACACTCCAAATTTGATTCTATCTAGAGTGGCCCTTACATGATCACAGAGTGCAAGAGTAACAATGCCTTCCAGCTGGCTAAATTGGATGGTAAAGAATTACAAATCCCAATGAATGGGATCCATCTCAAACATTGCTACTGAATGGGAAGTTTACACCCCTGTAAATATTAGCATAGTATTTTAATTTCCCTAAGTGTGTATGCAAGTTTTTTTGTTGTAGTGTAGTTGTTGTTTCCATAAGTGTTATAGCATAGGTTCTTTATTGCTCTAGGTTACATCATTACATAGCCCAACATGCCTCCAAGTGGACGTGCTATCCCTTTTAGTATTCACAACAGGGAAACTCATGGTTTCCTGTAATAGTTGTTATCTTCAAAATAAAATAAATGAAGAGCAATTAAAAAGGCCGTCTTCAAAACAGTATATTTAGGGACGGATGAAAGCCCCAGGTCAAAACAATTTTCTACTCTCAGGAACCTTGTTTTGATATTTATTATGAAAATTAAGAGTGCAAATGGTTGGGATTGCGGATCAGAGGCAGGATCAATATCAGGCCAACATTCTTGACTCCATGCCCAATGGATGCTTCAAGGCTACTGATCCCTTTATCTAACAGACAGATTCCCCTGTGAGTCACCAAATTATTATCACTATTTTGTTCCCCCCAAAAAATTGATCAGCCATGACCCCACATAGAAGGAACTAGAGAAACAGATCTGTCGAGTGAACCTATGCTTCAAATATAGTAAATAGATTATAGGCGGGCTCAGAAATGGAACAACAGGGTCGAGGAAGGAGAAGAGTGTCAAAAGAAGCTAGAGGCTCAAAGAGAAGAAATGGCAAAAGTTTGAACTCTTCAGTCTTTGAAATAGTTCAGAACGAGCACAAAAAACGACTAAGTATGGAGGAGACAGCGGACACTTCCAAGTGTCCGAATGATGCATCTCCAAAGGTAGATCCAAAAGTAGAGACCCAAATGAGTGCGGGCTCGCCACATAGTTCAAGTTTAAAAATGGGATGGAGCGGGCCCAAAATCGATGAAGTATAGAGAACCAGTGGACAGAGCCATGTGTTGCATCAGTGAAATTTCAAGGCTCAGTCCAAAAGGTGATTCCCAAACAAGCACCAAATCACCACGTACTTGGGGGCCCAAAAAAGTAAGAGCGGCCATCAAAAGTCCAAGAGTTTGTGGAAGCTTCTATATCTCGACCCGAAGCTCCTTCAAATGCAAAATTAGGGAAAGGTTTCCAAACAAGCACCAGGCCTCCATGTGTCCCACAGTCTGATATATGACCCGCCAAATAAAAAGACTTAGCCAAAACAAGAAGAAAATGAATGAGCTATGGAAGGAGCCATGTGTCAGCCCATCACAACTTCAAAAGCAAAATACAAAGGCAGCCCTCCACGTGTTTGGTTTCAAAAGGGGGCCTATTTTGGTAGCTGGTTCCTACTATTTTGTATGGACCTGAGTCAAATTTCAAATGGGCATATCTTTTTACTCTTTACTCGAAATCTAAAAAATCTAGCACCATTGGGAAGATGTCAGCCTCGTCTATGCCATGGAGATCTCAAACTTTAATTTTGGAGAAGCTAAGTAGGTGAAAAATGGAGGAACGTATTCGTGTCGTTAATATAGGATCTATTTTTTCCCAAACAACCAGATCAGATTTGATTTGATCTGCCATTCCTCCTCTTTTGAGGCATTGAACAAGTAATTTTTGCAGACACAACAAATTTGGGGCCGATTTGCATGAGGCATTGATGATAGTAGTTGACCTCCAAACTAGTTTTCTTGTTTTTCTCTCTTTCTTCCCTCTGTGCCAAATCTATAAAGGAAGGGTTGGGACTCATTATAAAAGGTGGGACATTTGTGTTTTACGCCCTCCTTTCTTCTTTTCTTCACAAAAGGATTTGTGGAGCTTTTCTAACCTCTCCTTGGGTTGTAATGAAAAGTTTTGCTTCTTGGCTACTGCAATATATTGTATTGATTCCTATGCAATAATATATATGTTTGTGGATATTTCTTGACCCTCTTGTGTATTCGTTATTATGTCTCTAATCTGTTATTGCATGTTTTTTTCATCTATGAATAGTGTTTGTATTGCATTTTTTGGTCTGTGTTAAACTGCAAAATGAGGGTCTAACATTCCTTTGGTGCATGACCTCATTAGCTTAGTTTATTTTCTTACATCTCCTCGACCCTATCTCCTTAGTAAAATAGAGTAGATTTAGAATAGATCCTCTGCAGTATATTTTTGTGCACCTGAATAGAGGAATAGGAACCGACCTTAATCTGGAGAGCTCTCTCAACATGCAAGGTCCCACACTTTGAGAGATGCTCCATGTTGTGCAATCACACTAATAGCATCAACCCATTTAGTTACAGACATTCAAGGGTGCTGTGATTATGCACTAACAATACCTTTTCACTCCTCATTCTGACATCCCTTCCCCTTACTTATCGGTGATGCACTACCCGATGAGGATATCCTCATCATTGAGGATTTCAATAGTGATATCTCTATCAAATACTATTTCTTTAGCTTCACGGTTAGTCTTGAGGCATAATCCTCTGACACCAATAGTGAAGCATCTCCCTCACGAAATACTAAACCAAGCACTAAGATCATCATAGAATACATTAACATTAATTGACACGTGGACACATGGCTATTACACTTCGATGGGGAAAAATGCCTTCAAGGATCTGGGGCAGACTGTGTGTTCTCTGATCCTTCCAACTAAACTTTTTCTCTCTCTTATCGACTATAATTCAAAGTCACCAATACTGTGACAAAATATGAGGCTCTTATAGTCAATATGCAATATTCCCTTTCCAAGAATATTACTTATCTCCATACCATGGGTGATTATCAGTTGTTGTTTCAATAGGTTATAGGTGCATATCAATGTCATAGTGAAAATCTTAAAGCCTATTATGACCTAGCTCCATAGGTAAAACCACGCTTTACCTCACTTACCATCAAATCAAACCCACATGAGTAGAATGCTTTAGATGAATTCTTGGACACATCTCCCACACAATTCTATCCATATTCTAAATCTCACGAAGCTACTCCCTTAGTACAATTTTTCTAAACTCCCGCTACCTTACATCACAAATGTGTCTGGGACATTCTCTTATGTACGAAGTTGAGGCTTTCCTTCCACTCAAGGTGGAACTTCCTTCGATGCATATATCCCTCTAAGGAATCATTACAAATGAGGAAATCCATGAGGCGCACCTTCATGAACTTTACATCTTATAAGATTAACATGATCATTCCTACACTCGCAATAAAAAACAAAAATAACACATGGTTGTGCAACATAATAAACTCATTCATCTGGGTACTTTTGATGTGGGTGACCTTGTCCTCAAACTTGAATATACCCATGGAAAATAAGGAAAGTACACTCAGAAATGATGGGGTCCCTACCTTATCAAAGATATTATTGGTCCTAATACATATCTCCTTCAAACTAGTGAAGGCCACATCTTCAAAGAACCAACGAACGCCTAATATCTCAAAAATAGTTATGCATGACAGAACGTGGGAGTTTTGGTACTCATCCACCATCTCCCATATTTTCTTTTTTAAATTGAGTATTTCTTCAACCATCTCTGACAATATTAACTCTTTCACCCTAGCCTTTCTTATGGAATCATCATGATCTTATTCATCCTCTTCGAGGCTCATAATCATGCTTGGATTTATTTTATTCTTATAACATCCACCTAATGGTTTTTTTTCACTTTTGAGAATTGTTATACGACCTTTGGGATAATTATCCATGACCTATTTTTGTGTCCCTTTAGGTTTTATTACAATTTATCTTTGTATATTCTACCATATGGTTTTTTGTGCTTTTCATCGTTGTTACTTGCCATTTGGCTTTGACACTATGACACCTTATCTCTATGATCCTTTGCATGACATCCATCCTATGGACCCCTAGTTAGGTGATTGTGTTTTATTTTACCAATGATCATCTAGTGTTTCCTTTCAATTTTACTTCTCTAGGGTTATTAACAACATGGATTGCGCCCATACGTGGTAGGATAACTGACACTATCAGGTACGCATTGGTGGGTATATTTCATGTTAGCTAGTCCTTTCCTTACTTTCAAAATTTAATTTTGACTTCAGTGTTATGTATCATTCTTTCCATTGACTACCCCATGTTTCAATATTGTGACATGCAGTAATCAATGACTAGGGCATATTTATACACCTAATTTTTAATGCTTTCTATTTTCATACCTACTACTAATAATTTATCTTTTCAGGTTAGAGGTCACTAGTGCATCTATTTTTTGGGAATGGGTGACTTATGGGATCATTCTAGACTATGGGCATGGTTATTCATTTAACCATTAGGTTAGGGATGATACATGGCAAGAGAGAAATTTTTGGTCCTATTTATGTATTTCTTTTACTCTTATCCTGTCATTTTGTCTCACATTATTTTGACATATTACTTGTTCATGAACTCATTTCTTCTGTATTGCATTATCATTTTCTACCTTGAAACTTTGCACATACCTTTTTGGAATTTACCTCCCTAGCCGATGCCATCACCCATGGGTGATTGCGTCAGCATTCTTTCAAATCTTATGCCAATGCCTTCACTTGTGGGTGATGGCGTTAGTATAAATACCTAAACTACACCCTTCCCACTCATTAATCATTACAAAATTACAAAGGAACTCACCATTATCTTTTCTCTCTTGTCCCAAATTGCATGTACTCACTCAACTCTTGGATTTATTACATCTTGAATCTTGGATTGGAGATTATTCTTGCTTGGATTGGTTTGCTTGCACTTTTGGGTCATCTATAGTGAGCTAGGATTGGACTGTTTCCCCTTCTCCACTTGAAATATGTTCTCTCTTGGTGTATGGTCCTTTGGGAGATAGATGCATGGGCGGGTAGCCCCTAAAAAGTAAGTTATTTAACCTAAATTTTCATTTTATATAGAGTAGTAGCCTACCTTTTCTATATACTCTATGTTAGCTTAGTATTTTATGTACATGCTAGGTTATCATATTGTATTTTAGTTCTTTATTTCATGTTACATTCTTTACTTCAGTTAGCATAGAATTTGCATGTTCATTTTATCATTAATGTACCCTATAGTATTGATACCTCCATAGGGTTCCTTCCTCTTCTTTGACCTAGCGCCTTGGAAACCTTAGGTTTTCCTAGTGGAAGGGTTACTTCTTTTGGGGTATGCAATCATAGCAGTCCTTGTACCCCATTTAATTCTATTCACTATGTGCCAGTATTGGTGTGTCCCTTACTCATTACCTCGATACCCTAGTTGAACGGATGATAAGAGTGCATGGTGTCTAGACAAATATTTTCCCATCATACATCCTCTTATAATGATTTAATTTATGTTAAATCAATGTCATATGATATTTTACACTTTTATTTGTAATTTGAAATTGACCTATCAAAATTATATCATGCCTATGAAATTCTAACAAAATGCATGCATACTTTATTGAATTATGTACTATTATATCTTACTAACTACTTGAACCACACTAAATTTCTATAATTTTCGAATATTTCTAAAACTAATTCCACAATCTTCCTTTGAATAGAATTGGCTAGTGGAGGACATGGTCAACTAGTTGATCCTCTGTAAATCTCAAATTTTTTCAGTCATGGAAAACTTTACCTATAACATATATTTTTACCTATAACCTATTCCCATATATTATATATTCTTTCTTTAAATAAGATGGATAAACCAGCCGAATTCCTCCTTTTTGGAGAAAAGTGAGATAAACCATGAATCAATCATTTTAAAATAAAATTATTTTACCATGTCATGTACATGTGAGATTATACACACATGTGAAAAATACTCAAATGTATTTCAATATGATATATGTAATCTATCGTGTTAAGGAGTGTATGATATAAATCATGGAATGAAATCATAGGGGTACATAATGTTATTCATGGCATGAAGATTAACAAACAAAACTAACAAACAAGCTCAATTATGTAATTCCCACACCATGAATGACCAAAACCAAAAGGAAAAATAAATAAGGATATATTTTTTTCATTGACATGTTATAAGACACCACTTGGGCTCACTAATAATAACACAACATCATAGAAGATGATCACACCCATATGGACCCACATAGATAGAAAGATAACATGAGATGCATATCAAGGATGCACTTTCCGAAACGAATGAATACATAACTCAGACCCAACCCAAAAATGAATGCAAGGATAGGCATACTCCCAAACACATTATTTTCATGGTTCCATCTTGTTAAAATAAAATCCCATTTTTGGACTTTATAGATTGAAAGAGCATTTATAATGCAATGACATATATTATCCTCCTCAAAAATATGTATTCTTTATTTTGTTTAACACTTATCTTATAATAACTACTTAGATTTGATTATGGTTCATGTAATCTGAATAGGTGTACTATGAATAAGCATATGAGCTTATTTGGATAACAAGACTTATATAACTTAAACACATACAAGTAGTGAAAATGCTCATTTTTTTTATACCTAAAGGTTTGTTTGTCAACAACAAAATGTCACTTGAATTTTTTGGGGAAAAATACATTTCTTACTTCAAGTAAGACAAGACTCCACGTCAAGCTCAAGAACCATGCTCCATTATCAATTTAAGATGTCTCCATATATCAGGAGATGTGGCTTGGTTCATTACACCATAACCAAGTTGGCATTCATTACATGACACTTCTTATAAGGAGGACATAAACGTCATCTTCCTTCCAATGTCCATCGGAGAGAGAGGAAGAAAGCCTCCGAGATGGTTAAAGAGAGTGAGGGAAATTATATATACGACCAATTCATATAACAGTAACAAACCAGGTTTATAATAAATCATTATGAGACATACCTATGAAACACAATACTTTCCAAGAGGGGAAGAGGAGAAAAGATTGATTCCATGGTATCCACATTTCCATATAACCATGAAGGGTTTCAAAACCTTTGCAAATGAAGTCACCAAGGTCTCCTCAAGATCCTTCCCAAAGTCTTATTTCCCCATGGTGATCCTCAAAAGGATAATTAAGAAACAAACTGGAAAAACTAAAGATATTCACTGCAAATTCTATATCAACCCAAAATGCATATGCTTATATGGATCATTATGACATTGTTTAATCAATATTCAAGGAAACAATGCATATTACCACACTAAATCATACAAAAGGTTGAAGAAAAGTTACCATCTCAAGCAACATTATGATCCAAGATTCCAAATTTCATGACCAACCTCCATAAGCTCTATGGATTTCTTGCACAAGATTTTACTCATCTAGCTATCTGAGTTTTTAAACAAAGAGATACCCTATGAATTTCCTACCATGTTTCTAACTCCTCTAAGTTCGGTACTCAAAAATTAGTCCATGCAAAAATGATCGCCTAAAAAAGTCCCCCCCCTTCAAGGTATTTAGGTAATATTAACATCTTCAAATGTGTAATATTGTAGACATCAAAATTTAGCATTGTTCCTCCCCTTTCCACCCCGCGTCCGCTCTCATTCAATCATAGGCTATCCATTAGAATTTCATATTCCCTCCTAAATTCCAATTTATCCCACATTAGTACTTATTTTCCCACATTTAACCATCCCATTACCCATTATAATTAACTATCCATAATTAATTCTAATCCTCATCTCATTATTTGTATTTACTCTAATCATTCTAATTACTCCTAATAATCATTAATCAATTCTATTCTCCACCTAATGGCATAGATCATCCCTAAGTTTCTCATTTCTCATCCATAAGCTTCTACATTCTCTAACCCTAGGAATCCATTTAATGATTTTACCCATCTATGGCCTTTATGTACTCATTTTAATCTCTCACCTACTCAATTCTCTTCCCTATGCATCCTTCACCCATTAAAACACCCTAAAACTTTAATCCTACTTCACTTTGGGCCTCTTTTCCTCTAGTTGGGAATCCTCCCACCACCCAAATGGACGGCTCCCTGGGATCGGTGATGACCCACCCAAGTTTCCCTCAACCCTATAAATACACCCTTGCCACCTCATTTCTCAAAGATGCAATATTGATATTTTCGGGCTATCTTGAGATCTTGTTTCCATTTTGAGTACTCTTACAGATATATTACACATCTTATAGTCTTCTTGGAGCTATTTTGCATATAATTTGGAAATCTACAGAGACCTCTCTTTCCTTTCCATTTCCTTTACTTCCATTTTCATATTGTTTCATTTTTTTATTGGTATTAACATCTTTTGTAGGTTCAAGTATCTTTAAGGACCTTATCTCATTCTATATCATACTTCAGTCTTGTCCACAAGTTTCCATTTCAGTCATCCCATTTTCATTTATACCCTAACCATTCTATGTCACTGTTGATTTAGTCTGAGCACCATCAATCTAGTCCCCATCTAGCTTGTTTTTGTCACTCAGATCTTCATCCATCTTTGTTTCTTTTCTCAGTCTATCTCTGCGTCTTAGATTTTTTTATTTCGGCACCTTTTCATCCCATATCTATTTTCTTAGGCCCCACTCTTTGTCGATTCCCTTTGGTTTCCTTCACATAGTCCTATTTTCCACCATTTCCCATCTCTTCTCCTAATTTTTTTCATCATTTCACCCATTTAAAAATTTTAGTTTATTCTACATGTGTCTTTCTTCATTTCAACCTTTTTTCCAGGTTTAGTTCACCTCAGATTTCTCTACAAGAGATCTTTCAGGTCTTTTTTATTACAGGTACTCCTTATCTAGCTCTAGTCGTTGTCGATTGTCCTAATATGTCCTCAGGTTGCCAGCGACCCCTATCAGGTTTGTCTTATTTTGTTATATTTGGATAAGATTTAGTCATTATCATCTTAGATCTATTTTCATATTTCTATTTCAGATATGACATGTTCTTATCAGATCCATCATCAGGTTTTACATTTCATATCATATACAAGATTTTTTACATCCATCCAAGCAGGTTCATGCTTCTTAGAACCAACTTATGCAGGAAGCCCTCCATCCTATCCACTAATCAATTTTTCTTCTAGTGTTCTTTGTTGTGCAGGTCAACAAGCTTGCAGGGAGGATGTTTTTCATCATTTACACATCCATACCATCACTTTGAGGTACCATATACCCTCCACATTTTGAGTTGATATTTTCTTTCATTAATAGTCATTAACTTGAGTAGGAATGAAGAAAGTTTAACCAACATTTTGACACGCCCAATGGGACCACCCTCTCTAGGTGAGTCTTGTTGTTTATTTTCCATTTCCTTTCATTTTATCTAACCTTGTAAGGAAGAATATACATTACATTGTGTTTGATTTATTGATTGAGTTGCATTGCGTATTGCTTTGATTGGATTTTTCTCATTCTCTGGTTTGAATATCAGATAAAAAGGAAAAGCATATTCCAGGTATTTTTATTTTTCTTAGTTTCTCCTTTTGCATTGTCTTTCCATTTATTTCTTGTTGTCTTCATAAGATTTATTTGTGTTATAAATATTGCAAAAATTGTGACCTCACTTACCTTCGGGTATATCGAGGACTCCACAACCATAACTTCCCATAACCATACATAGCTTGTTATTTCCTAGGTACCCCATTAGCATTTTTTTCACTTTTTTTTGACATCTTAAAGTTAATCAAGATAAAAAAAAAACTTTTTTTTGTGACTTTCTTGTTTTAAGTAAAAAATCAACATAGCTTTAGCTTCGTTTATTTCATGACAGTTGTGACTAGGTCTCAATCTAAGTAAATGGAACAAAACATGTCAAAAAAATGTCTCAATTCCTGCTACCATTCAACCAACCTCTACGCTTTACATTTTCACTTCTAATCCTTTAGCCATTTTAACCACGGTTACTCTTCCAATTGTCATAACCCCTCCTCTTCAGGAGGTCAAGTTTTTTCAATCCAATCCCCATAACAAAACTAATCCCTTTCTTCATCATTCCATCCCTTCTAGACTAGCCACTCCTCCATCGGCTTCCTCCATCAATTCTTTTGGGCCTCCCCTCCTCCCTCATGGATTTTTGGAGTTTTAGGAGCTTCTTGATACAAATCCAATCACTCTCCATGATTATATTCTTCATATGACCACTAATCTTCCCATTGATGAACCCCCTTTGAAAAAAATTTATGCATATCGTTCTAATCTGGAGTCCTCTTAATTTCTTACCTCTCAACTCACATTGTTCATTCCAAGAGTGATGAGTGAGCTTGTGAAAGCCCAACATGAATTTGACCCTAATAAACCATCTTCTTCCAATCCAACCCATCATCAAACCACTCAATTGGTGGTTTGTATTCCACCTAATCTACCTCATGTCAATACTACCATCCCCTCTTCCATTCTTATTTTTTAACTTTCTACTAAAATCACCTCTCGTCCTAATTAACCATCTAAAATCTCAAGATTTATTCTTGCTTCCTCCTATATATGAACAACATCATACTACATTGTCTCTCATTTCTAACTCACATGTTCATGCCAACGTGGTCATCTCACAACCTCTTCCATCTGAATCAATACAAAATCATGGACCACCTCCTCAAGGAGCTCACCATCACATCGCCATCAAACCAATTAAAACTTCCCAACCACCTATCATTTATATTCCAACTAATTCCAAAGCCAATTAATCACATGTCCTAATCTCACAACAACCTACTCAATCTAACTAATCATATCACATCCCCATCTCCTAACATCCAATTGTGTCTTAACCCATAAAATCAAAAAAAATTTAATTATATCCTACCTTATCAGCCACCTTCATTAACCCCAACACATCCTCAAAACTACCAAGCATATCAACAACCCAATCCATCCAGTTCATACACATCTGAAATTCCTATTTCAACATCTCAACCATCTAATGATCCCCTACAAGATTTATTAAGTAGAATGGATAATCTCGAATCCATAACCATGGGATCTAAAATCTTGTTCTATTTTGATAAAATTTACAATGAAACCATCAACCCATTTTTTCTAGTCAAACCTTATCCTGCACATTAGGAAATGCCTAAATTTTCTAAATTCAATAGTAAGGAGGATCCCCAACAACATCTATGTGCATTTAGATATGTGTATTATCTTATTTCTCATGATCAAGACCTCATGTTACACATGTTTCCCATGTCTTTGGCTGGACCAACCCTAGATTGGTATAACAACATCCCACAAAATTTTCTATTCACATTCACCCAACTTGCACAACTATTCCTTGAGAACTTTTTGATAAACATTTCATGTAAAATTACCATCATTGACCTTTATGCCATCCAAAAATTTGATGAAAAATCTATTGATAACATCATTGCATGATGGAGTAGCATCATCAACCAAATCTCATTTCCCCTCCCACAGACCGAGCTCATTGAACTCTTATCATGGTTGTGTGCAAAGCATATTTCATCCACCCTTCAATTCCAATCATTTTAAACCTTCGAGATAACATTCTCCATGGCTATCAAACTTGAAATTTGTGCCCTTTAGAAAGGACATCTTAAACTTCGATCCAAAAAACCTAATACGGAGTTCACAAAATTATCCACACAGAATGAAAAATCCAAAATTTCCGCTAACACCATTTTTTTAAAGTCATCATTCCACATCTACTTCTCACATGGAGCCTCCGCAAAGGGTTCATAGACCAACCCCCAACTACAACCCCTCTTGGGGAGTCATATAGTTCATTTTTTTCCAAATTGATGGTGGTTAATCTTATTTGACTTCGACCTATTAGACCATTTGATGAAACACAACCTAAATCGATATGGTACCATGAAGATAAATTTTGCAAATATGACATAGTCTGTGGCCATGACCTTAAAAGGTTTTGCACATTTAAAAAATAAGACCAAAAAATTATAGAATCAGATGACCTTTAAGTGGAAAACCCTAATGCACCACCTAATCAACCCTTGGATGTCTTCAAGAAACCTTTCCCACACCATCCACCCAATAATTAGACTCGACCTTCCACATCACAAGCACCTAATGCACACATAATTAACACTATAGATCATATTTCAACATCGACATCCATAACTCCATCATCTACGACACGTACATCTATTTCATATCCCTCTCCAACTATCACACCTTCATCAATATCAACCATGACCATAACTTATTTAGATTTGATTATACCCACTTCATCATCTTCACCATCTATAAATTCATCCATTGAAACCATTTCTTCACCAACCTCCATTTATATAGCTACATTCATTTCCACATCAACCACATCCTCTGATGTAATCATACCTACGTCTACATCTCAATTTGCAAGTATAAATATGATACCCCTTGAAATATTTATGGCACAACCGCCCCCACCTAGGAAAACCATGAATGATATTCATGCCCTATCTATAAAACCAATCATCTCTACACCAACATCTGAAATTACACCTACGACTACATCTCCTACTCCCATAGTCAATATAAGTGCAAGTGATACTTCTATCATTTCAATAAAACCTACACCCTTTCATCCTAAAACCACACAATCAACCTCCCCTTTGGATGTTGTTAAACAAATCAAGTAGAAACCACTCCCACAATGAATATTACAAACATTGCTACTAAAACCAGTCACCATAGATTCTCCAACAAAAGGTGTCACTACTTCCGCCAAGGACAAATCTCCACAAGTGAAAACTAAAAACCTTGTTCTCCCTATTCAGAAATATCTTACACATCCACATAAAAAGTTAGAGCTTCCTTCCCCCAAGACTAACAACCTTACTTAACTACATCATCACCCTCCTTAGGAGTGCCTTCTTCTATTTTGGGGTTTCCCCACATCCACCACTAGTAAGACAACACAAAAACAACCTTCTTCTAAGACGAATGCTCCTTATAAACCATATACCACTTTTTCCCCGAAAATTGAATCTAATTCATACACATCATCAACCAAGACTCAAATTCAAATAATACCATCTTCATCCTCTTACAAATCTAATAAAAAATTAAAATCTCTCATTAAACCACCTCAAGCCAAACAATTATTATCCCCTTCATTTATAGAAACATCATCATCTATTCCCTTAGGATATTATACGATAGTGTTTTACCAATTATTCCAAGATTCAGAAATCAATTTAACACCAATCAAATGCTTTGACCCAAATGCACCATGACCTTCATGGATTGATTCCAATCTTGTTTGTGCATACCACTATGCACTAGGGCATGACACTGAACATTGCAAGACCCTTCAAACCATCATACATAATCTCTTTGACCAAGATAAACTTATTGAGGAGGAAACCATTCCTTCATCATTGACCTCTTCATCCATACCCTCATCCACTAAAGAATCTAATTCATCCCACTCATATAAAAATTATGTCACTTTTTCACCACCTACCACGTGTCCTCTTAAATAACGTCCCCCTCTCTACATTGATGTTATTCGGGTCACCACTTGTTCTTATCGTGAATGTCCTCCAATCACTCAATCAAAGTCTAATGTGGTTGTCTCCACTCCTCCTAAAGAGACTACCCAACCATCATCATCATCAAAACCCAAGGTGTCCATTTTAGCTTCCCCTCATCCTATTTCTCTTGAGAAGAGTATCAGAAAACAACTTCACTAGGCCCCAGTTAAGATGTCACTCTATGAGATTTTCCAAATTTCTCTAGATCATAGGAAATCCCTCATGGAAAATATTAAATGAATTCCTACTAATAATGATGAGGATCATCCCTTTGTATGTCTTTTTGGGTCCCTTACTTCTTGTGCTTCCATATCTTTTGATGACACCACGATTCTGGATATCACACAAGAATAACATGACCTTCCCATTTTCATCACCATTTGTATCAACGATACATTCATTCATCAATATATGATAGAAAATGGAGCTAGCATAAATATCATATCATCCCATACTTTCCACCAACTAAAGCTCCCTAAATCCATTGTTTCTCAATCACCCCCAAACTTTAGTGCTTTCACTGACGCTATGACCCCCACGTTGGGTATGGTTATTCTTCCCATCCACGTCAGTGAAGAATTCCTCCATGAAATCTCCCATATTGTAAAGGGGGAGTTTCAATATAATGTATTTTTAGGAAGACCTTGGATTCACGCTATGTGTTATGTCCCTTCCACTCTTCATCAATGTATCAAATATGAGCATGAGGGGAAGATTATAACTCTCCACGTGGACACCCCTCCATTAAAATCATGTAATATGAATTATCGTCCTAATGATGTGATCATCCCCACATAAGAATCATCTCAACCATCTACTAGCTCATCCATTCCAGTGTCTAAGATTAGCAATGACGATTATATTGATAAGGTAATAAATAAGCTCTTACTGGGGAGGATCGCCTTCTTATGCTAAACACTCTTCCCACGCTAAATAGACTTGGTAGACCTGAAAAACCACCTATGTACCAACCAAATGTCAGAGATATGATTCATTTTGGTCCACCTCATCTTCACACTGACCTCATCTATAGTGGCATTGATCGCCCTTTGTCTCACATTGACACCCAATGTTATACCAAACTATACACCAATGGATTTGATTATCTCTACAAGTAATCATTCACTCACACTTATCTTCATCATTGTTCCTAGAAAGGATTTAGAATAGTACATTATGAGTAAGGCATACATGACGTTGTCATCTATCAATCTTGTAAACCCCATGAAAATTTTGGACTAGGTTATAAAGAGTATTTTTCCGATTCATTTCCACCATCTATGTTGCTTATGGACATGCCTTCTCCATATTTTCCATTGTATGAGGATATGGATATAGATGATACTATTTCTATTAATTTTTTTATTTTTTTAAGTCTCCACCATCACCTTGGGACCAGTCACTTATCAGTGTGAAAATCAAACTAGGTCCCCTCCTCTTCAACATCTAGAAATGATAGAAGAAGATTCTTCTATCATCGACATTCTCCATTGCGTTGATGATGCCATTCTTTCCCATATGGGGTTAGAGGATTCTTATCTTCATTAGACCTTACTATCTGACTCTCCCACTCTTCTTAATGAAGCCACCATCGACATCAACATCAGGAGTCCTTAGGAGCCTCGCATTCTCAAAGTGGGTCAATCCCTTGATCCATAAGAGCTTGAATCCTTCATCATATTCCTTTCTCACCATATCCAAGCCTTTACATGGTCATACTCTTACATGTTAGGCATCGATCCATCGATAGTTTTCCACAACATCATCTCCTTTCCCAATGCTAATTTGAATAAGTAGAATCTTTATTGCATGCACCCTTGAGTTTCTCTCCTTACCAAAGAGGAGTTGCAATGCCTTCTTTCTGATAACTTTACCATCCCCATTGATTATCCCCAATGGATCTCTAACATCATACCCATCACTAAAGTATCTGACAAGCTTCATATATATATAAAATTTTGAGAATTGAACCTCACTTGCCCTAAATATGACTTCCCCCTTCCTAACATTGATAAGCTTATAGACCTCACTGCAGGCCCTGAGATGCTCTCTCTTATGGATGATTTCTCTGCATATAATCAGATACTTACTACACTAGAAGACTAATGTAAGACCTCATTTATCACACTTGGGGAACGTTTTTCTATTGTGTCATGTTATTTAGTCTAGAAAATGCCAGAGCCACTTATCAATGGGCCATGACTTACATCTTCCATGATCTAATCCATAAAACTATTGAGGACTACATTGATGACCTCATGGGTAAATATAAACATCGGTGTGATCATCTCACTATCCTTGAGGTCGTCTTCGAGTGCCTTATCCATTTATTTATTATCCTTAATACAAATAAGTGTGTGTTTGGAGTACTTGTTGGTAAACTCCTTGGCTTCATTATTTTTGTCAAGGGTATTGAAGTTGACCCCGCCAAAATCAAGTCCATCCTCGAGATTCCCCCTCCCTCTAACTTGAAGCAGCTTCGTAGTCTTCAAGGTTGTCTTCATTCCATTCATTGCTTCATCTCACAATTATTTGATTGTTTCCAGCATTTTCACCACATTCTTCGTAAATATGTCAATTTCAATTAGGATTATGATTTTCAAGAGGCCTTTAAAAATATTAAGAAGTATCTCTTATCTCCACCATTGCTTACACCTCCACACGAGGGGGAGCCCTTCTATCTTTATGTGTCTACCGCTAATCATGCTCTAGGAGATATGTTGGTGTGTTATGATGAGAAATTACACGAGAAGGATGTCTACTATATTAGTTTAAATATTCACGATTATGAGACTCGTTATACTAAAGCTAAAAATCTATGTTGCTCTCTTTTCTTCGCTACCTTGAAAATTATTTATTACCTTCTCAATCATAAGACTTATGTCATCATTAGCTTTCATCTCCTCAAAACCATGTAATCTAAGCCACATCACAATGATCACATCACTTAATGGCTCATACTTATGATAGATTTTGACCTAGATTTCATCTCTCAAAAATTTGATTAAGGGCTAAGCTATCGCCAATCAGTTAGCTGACTCCCCTATTTAAGATAATTTTCTTCCTCACAAGAACTTCCCTAATGATTCTATCTTCAATTTCCAACATGAATTCCATCTGCTTAAGGTTACTCTTTTATTTGATCATTCTAAGTGTCAGCAAGGGGGAGGCGTTGGTGTCATCATCATTCCTCCTTGGGAAACTCATATCCCCATCATGAACAAACTTAATTTTGAGTGTATAATTAACATGGCCAAGTATGAAGCTCTCATCTTAGGTCTCAAAACTACTATCTTGCTTAGTGTCCAAATCCTCGATATCTATGGGGGCTCTCAACTCATTGTTAATCAAGTCAAATTTATCTATCAATATAAAAATGATGTCTTGCAAAAGTATAAGGATATCGTCAACTTCCTCCTTAAAGCATTTGATTTCTATACTATATAAACTACCCTTCGATTGTCTAATTGCTTCATAGACATTATGGCCTCCCTCACTTCTCTCATTCCTTGGACAAGTAAAGAGAACCATATTTTTGTTGTTGTTTGGTGTAAGGATCAGCTTGCCTACTTTCATGACCTACCTTGTGTCAACCATATTGACACTAATTTGTGTGACCTTTGGTATTCTTAGATCTTCGACTATCTCTCCCAATACATCATCCCCTCTGACGTATAAAAAAAATTGTAGGAGGTATTTTCTTTAACGTGCTCACCACTATGTTATCATTAGCAACATCCTTACAAGTGTGACTTCAACGCCATTTTTATTTATTGCCTTAAGTATCACGAATCCACTCGCGTTATCTAAGAAGTCCATGACTATATATGTGGGGGAAATTTTAGTGGTTTAGAGGTCACCAAGAATGTCCTTCAGATGGCTTATTATTGGCCCTTGCTCAATCATGATTGCTTTGAATATGTTAAGAAATGTGTTCAATGCCAACAACAATCCAATCTCATCCATATTCCTATCCAGGTGTTACAACCAGCTGAGGGCCTTTGACACTTTATGAAATGGGGGCTTGACCCCATTGGTCTCATCAACTCGTGTTCTTCTCAACGTCATCATTCCATGATCACTGCTACCAAGTCCTTCATGTTAACTAAGGCTAATCAAATCATTGATTTCATCTATCAATATATCATTTTTCACTTCGGATTTCCTCACAAAATTTTCACGGACAACGAAAAGTTATTAAAAAATAAAGATATCAAGAAGCTTTGTGACTCATTTAACATCAATCTTAGATTCTATTCTCCATACTATACTAAAACTAATGGTCAGGATAAATCCACTAAAAAACCCTTCACAACATCCTCATCAACATTATTGATAAATCAGGTTGTGATTGGCACCTTCATATTCCATTCACTCTTCTAGATTACAAGACTAACATCCAAACTTCCATAGGTGCTACTCATTTTTCTCTTATGTACGGATCTAAGGCCATTCTTCCCCTTGAAGTATAAATTCGTTCTTTACACATTTCTCTTCATGAATTCATCTCTGATGAAGATTATTTCCAAGAGTGTCTAGCACAGCTCAAGTTATTAGATGAATGTCTCCTTCTCACTCTCAAACATCATCATGTATATCAAGAGAACATAAAACATGCTTACTACAAACATCTTTAAAAATGTGACTATAACATAAGTGACCTCATCCTTACAGAAAATAAAAACGTTACAACTCTGAAAAGGATCCAACGTGGAAACTTTTCTCCCAACTAGATCATACCCTACATTATGATGCATAAGTACATGTTTGGGGCCTATCACTTGGCCTCCCTAGATGGTTAAACCAGAACTGGAACCTCTTAACGCATGACAGTTGCAGCCATTTTATTGTTAGCATGATTACAGATGAAAACTTAGTTTTTTCCATGGTCATCCATCCATCATTAGCCACTTCCAACTCTCATTGTAATGATCTTGAAGTATGTGGTCTTTCATCACTTTCCTAGTTATGACCTTTAATATGGGCACCATGGATCTGCTCATAGCATATTCCTTATAGATAGGTTCTTGCTTCTTGGTGAGACCTTTGTGATCATTGCATCCATTACCCTCTTATTTACCTATTGGAACCACACTCAGGGGCCAAGGGTGTCACTTGTACATTCATTTCCCCCTCCTATGTGGTATACCTAGCTATTCCTAACTCTTTCACATGAAAAAAGTCAAAACATTTCATGGATTCTCATCAAAGTTATCACAAATAGAATTATACCTCGAAGGACAACTATTCATGTAGGAAAAACAAGAAAGCATAAGTCAAATATATAGACTGATCCCTTAAAGGATTACTATCATGTATATAATCCTTGTCATTCTATAAAAGTGATAAAATTATAAATTAGACCATACCCTCGAAGGATGGATACTCCCTTGTATCATGGCATAAGGTTTCCCGCATTGATCATCCTTCTATCTTATACACATCCCAAGAAATCTTCTTGCATCGATCAAATTTCTCATTTGTCGTAAAATTCCTACATTGATTAGTTTTATTTTCCCCTACCCATAGCTGGGGCATAGACCTAAGGAAATCTGCATATAGGGAACCTATTTCCCATGTACAAATCACATCTAAACTCCGTTTGGTCATGTCAACAATAGATTTATGAGTTCACTTTCCACATCTTCCCATATGATCCATGGAATAACTAGCTCTTGTTGGTTATTTGATAAAAGATTTAATTCACTATAAGTGCGTCATTTTAGGTGGTTCCCTTTTTCTTTACCTCCTATCTAGTTTGAAGCATTGTTTCTTTATGCGCTCTTTTCTATACGCATGTTTCATTTAAATTTTATTTTGGGATGTCTCCTAGTTGAGTCACATTTTATCTATTCATGGTTAGTCATCCATTTCCAATCCATATTTGAAGGTTTTACTTATTATTTTTCCTTAGGTCAATCGACAACATCATATTCATTTCATAGCTATCACACATAGTTAGGTTTCATTTGCATTGTGTATATACATTATCATCCCATCACATTTCCCAAAATCATAAATTTAAAATCCTCATCAAGCATCATAGTCATAAAATTTACATCAAGTTTACAATATCCCATCTTTAATCTAATTCATAATTGTTTAGCAAAGTACAACTATAAAAAATCACAAATATAGTCATCAATAGTATACCATCATATCATCTACGTCTAAATAGACATCATTTCACAAGTTAACATCTAATCAACTGACACGTATATTCAATCATATGCAATCCATGATCTCATCATCATCATCATCACTAAATCAATATAAGTAACTATCTAAATTTAACATCCATGTTATCAAAATACACTATAATCACATCAAAACATCATCAAAAATATAAATAAAATTCATTATGGATGCAAGCCACAATCATCATCTAAATATCATAAGTTCAAAATGTATTAGTACATCATACATCTTAGGCATCTACGGGTCTTGTCTCAAAGCTGATAAGTCATCACATTCTATAAATTAGATCTCTGATAATCCCAAGCCCTCCCCTCTTGTAGATGGAAATACGATCAATCCATGCACATCATATCCACCCTCATGGCCCCCTCTTATTGTGGCTATGCCATGCTCACAGTGCTCCCTGATGGTGTGACACTCCCCTCCTCCAACTCGTCGTGATTCTAGATACTCTATGTATCTCAATATCTGTGGAAGCCTATGTGTAATAATCCTTTCGTAATACCAAGCCTCCATAGCCAATTATGCGTATCAACTAAATTACACAATCCTTGGTGGAGCCATCTGTCTAGCTCCCTATGATGCTACTAGAGCACCACTCCTTGACTCAACCACAAGGATCAGTGTAAGATCCCCAATTCTAACTCTATAGGCCTCTCTCTACCTCTTGTACTGATCCCTCTTCTATATGGCTTGATACCTCTCCTACTGAAGGGTTAAGGCCTCCTGTTGCACTATGTCTCACTCCTACCAAGTTGTATCTCTCTCTTCATGCATCTAATCTAACTCCACATGTAGCCATGCCATCTCTACACTCTCCTCTCCATCATGCCCTCTCTTATCTCTAGGTTTTTCCTCCTCCTCTATCGGAACCTCCTCCTTTTCTTCTCCTCCCTTGGCTACCATCCATACTACTAAGGTTTAGGTCATCTAATCTAAAAAATCTTCACCAAATCCCATGTGATCTTACTCATTCCACAATGCCCTTATCTCCTCTAGTGGAATGTCCATCTTTGGACACAAAAAATACCTCTCTAAATCATCTCATATGTATGCTATGGGATCTCTAGGGAATGTCTAGATGAATCCAAAATACCTCTAGACTCTATCAAACTAGATGGCCTTAATCATACCAGACCTCCACCCCTGCATCCATCAAGTCCTCCTCATACCTACTAACTCTAGATAACCCCAAGCCATACATGAAAACAATTCTAATGCTGCCACCTAATATGATATACCTCGAGCTTTGGAAGTATTTATATGTACCATGTGGAATCCCTCTCCCTCTTATCTCCATGATCCTAGTCAGTTCGTCATCACAAAAATCCCACTGTCAACTCTATGTGGTCACATGTGACCCATGGTAACCTTGGTGGTGTAATAACCGCTATGTGATCATAGGCCCAAAAGTGTAGGAGGAATCCAACATATATCCCTCTCCTCCTCCCCTCTACGTATTTACTAAGCTCATGATAAATATGTTTCAAAAATGTCATTCCAAAAGAGTAAACTATCCTAGGCTCCACATTATTTTCCAAAAACCCTACCACTGTCCATAGAAATAGGATCCATCTGAGTATGGAAGTGCATAACATGAAATCACCATCATCAATAAACATATCAGTTATTTTTGTACATCCCTGTGATCATACCTCATTTCATAAGTAAATTCCCCTCAAGAAAATGTAATTTTGGGGGCATCAACTCCAAATAGTCATGTTAATACTGCCAATCCGGTATCCACTGTAATAGGGACTACCTGTTCTCCATATATATGTAGCCTAAGGATATGGTGTATATCCTCTAGGGTAACTGTCATATCCCCTGTCCTACACTAAAATGTGTCAGTCCACACATCCCATCTCTCCACTAGTGTTGTAATCAATCCTACATCCCATGGAATCCTCTGGTAATATAGGAATCCACCTAATCTGACTTCTTCTAAGTGGTCCCACTGGGCAACTGCTATATCTCATAAAATATTCTCATACGAATACGAGACTCTATCCATCAAGTACAGTGTCTCTTGTGCCTACAAAAGTAGTGACAAACCATGCCATTAGAAGTGCACATCATCAATCTCACTTAAAATTATTTTTTTTACTTTTCTACCCTCAGTCGATGCCAACCTAGGCTCGATCGACATGCCTAGGGTCGAATCTTTGGCCTTCCAGGCCTGATCGACAATGATTATGCCCAGTTGCCACCAACTGACCCTGAAGTCAAGCCTAAAAACTAAAAAATGCAAAAAACTATAGAAAAAATTAAAAATACATAAAATAGGTTTGGGTTTTTCTACTGACCATCCTACGAGTCCACTAACACTTTCTCCCAACTTCTCTGGCCTCCATTTCACCCAATCTCTCACTCTCTCTTATAGCTTGAGAACACTTAATCATCACTTGGTCATGTGAAAATGAGCCCTGATAGCCGACCCAAGAGTTTTTATAACCCATCGACCATATTCACCATCGACCCCTTAGGTCGTTGCCAATTTCTCTAGTCATTGTTGACTACACCTAGTCACCATCGACTACACCTAGTCACCATTGACTACACCTAGTCACTGTTGACCCAACCTTGCTTTTCATCCATATCAATCTCTTTCACTTTTTCTGATCAATTTCATTAAAATTATCTTTTCTTCCACTTTTTTGGGTGGAATATTGTTTCTAAATTTTATATTTTTCCTGCTTAGATTTCATTCAATTTTCCCCATGGTCACTTTTGTGTTCCTTCTTGGGGCACCATTATTTTATATCTCCATCTCTTTTTTTCACATGGGCTTCCTCGTTTTTCCTTTATGACCTTTTTTATTCCCCCTCAGGCTTCTTTTACTCATGTTAGCCTTTGTCCATCTATGGAATTTTTTTTTCCCACCCCTCTTCATGTTGTCATGGTGCTTGCCTCGATTCTTTTTTATATTTTTTTTATGTATGCCTGATCCTTGCCTTTTACCCATTGGTCCTATGGCATGTTTTGATCTATTTGAGAGGGTTCCCCTTGGTTTCTCTCTTATTATCACTGAGTCACAACACCCTCCAATTTTCACAAGTGTATGTGGTTGAGCTCATAGTGTGACTGGGTAACATGGGTACTATCTACAAGTTTTGGGACTTACTACTTGAGATAGACCTCCAGAGAAGGTTGGCTCTTCTTCCTACTCCCAGTGCAAAGTGACTCTACAGAAATGAATCTACTAACTATATTTATCCTATAATTTCAAAGGGCCCAAGGGGAGAGAGAAGTAACATGCAAATAAAGGAAAAATACACTACATAGGTGATGCACCAAAACAAGGGGATGAGAATAATCCCCAATGTTTGAAAATGATAGCAAAAGATAGATTAGAGAGGGTGATGACAGTTCCCCATAGTCTAACAACAACAATCACAACCACATTTCCATACATACACACTAATGATGAATCCCTGAAAGAGCATAAGATAGACACAATACACCTGTAATAAGATTAAAGAGGCAAGAAGAATACAAACAAACACAACAAGGGAAGATACATCCACAAACTTGCATCTATAACTTCATTAATATGCACAGTTAAAAATATTAGAAAGGAAAGGCCTGGATCACCATGCAAGGAGTCCACCACAAAGGATTGTAGCACATTGGATTTATAAAACAAAGTGGGAAGAGTTTTGGTACTCAATTCATCCTCCTTAACAATGATCCCAACACTCCAATTTATAGAAATTTGAGAGGAGAGACAGAGAGAGAATGTGATTCCCGAAATTCCCTTTCCAACAGATTACAAGTCATGATAAATGAGGGTGGTTGGTGATTTTTGTCCTGAAAAATCAATCTCAAGGTGTCCCATAACTTGCAGCAGTGAAAGAATGATTTCCCATGCTCATTAAATGTTTTTCCAATGAATTTTCAACAACCAAACAGAAATAGGATCGTTTTCCTAAAAAAACACAATCAAAACTTCATAAATTTATATTTTTATTGATTTCTATTTGTTGGGATCGAAGCCATAATTCCAACAAGACCAATTTTGTGAAAATACATTGAAAATTGCTCAAGTTATAAGCTTCTGAGTGATCGCAACCATTTTGAGTTTCACATGTTTAATTATTACTTCCACTGGACTATTCATTTAATCTCTAGATATGCAGATGTTAGCTCTCACTATTCACCAACTTTACATCACTAAAAATAATAAATCATGATTTTTTTTTTCATAGAGGATGTTGATACCTCTCCTAAAATTTTTGTCAAAATTGGAGCTCTGGGTCAAAAGTTATGCCCATTTTAAGATCATGGTTAGGGTGTTCCACGTGGGCTCTCACAATCCGCATTAAACCATTTTCCCTTTGCATTGTGGGTATTGTAGGTTTGTGGGGGACATAAGGAATTTTGTTATAAGGGCCTATTGGGCCTCCAAATTCCATTTTATCCATGGTAGAATCTGCCTCGTTTGTTGTGTGGCAATTTTTCCTCCACGGGGAACTCATGTCTCTGGGACACTTGTGCCATTAGGACCCCAAAATCCCATCTTATCCATAGTAAAATCTACCTCCTTTGTTATGTGGAAATTTATCCTCCATGGGGAACTCATGTATCCATTAAACTTGTTTCGTTCGGGCCCCAAACTTCCTCCTTAACCGTAATAGACTCTAAACCCGCTTTAATTCCTTTGCAAATTGGGTAAATAAGAATTTTGGGGAACATTGGCCAAATAAAACCTTGACTGCCCGGGTCATTGTGACCCAAATTTCCTACAAATCATTGTTTCTTTATCATTTTAGACCCAAGTAGATTTCAAGGAACCCTAGTTCTGTCCACAACCATTCCACCCACAGCCCTCAAACCCGCAATACATTAAAATAGTCCTTTTCCCCATTTCTCTAAATTTTTAGCAAATTTTTCGCTAACTCCTTAGATTTTTCTTGAATAGGGAAGTTAGATAAAAGCAAAGGGATGCCTCAAGAATCCAATTTTTTGTTTTCACCATTTCTACCTGTTCAGGTTTAAAGAAATTACGTAAGTTATAAAATTTATCTTGAGGGTAAATTCTAGATAACAACTCCATTTAACAGTAATTTTTACCACTTACAAGTCTATAGGACATTGCCTCCATCTTTATTAAGACCATCCTTTATTCCCTACTAAAGTGATATCAGAATCACCACCATTTTTATTTGTTTTTGTTCAATCCTTGTGTAGCATATCTTATCCCTTATCCATATATATCTTTCAAACTCATGATTAAATTCCTTTGAGTTGTCCACCCCAAGTTTGAGGGGAGCACCCATTCAATCATCTTTTCATCTTTCTCATTTTTGCCTCATGGCTTGCCTAATGTAAACCACTCACCAAAAAGGGGAAAATGTAGACACCAATTTTTGGTATCGTTCCTCCCCCTCACCCCGCATTCAATCTCATTCACCTAGGCCACCCATGCCACCCATTCAAATTTCATTTTCCCTCTTAAAATCCAATTGATCCCATTAATTATTATTTTCCACCTTTAATCATGCATTACCCATTTTAATTAACTATCCATAATAAATTATAATCCTCATCTCATTATTTTTATTCCCCCTAAGTCATTCTAATTACTCCTAATTATCATTAATCAATTATAATCTCCACCTAATTCATCTTTAATTCCTAAGTCTCTCATTTCTCATCCCTAAGATTCTAATTTTCTATCCTTAGGAATTTAATCAATAAATTACCTATCAAGGGCCTTTATTTACTCATTCTAATCTCTCACCTACTCATTTCTATTCCCGATGCATCCCTCACCCATCTAAGCACCCTAAAGCCCTAATCCCACTTCATTTTGGGCCTCTTTTCTTTGAGTTGGGCATCCTCCCACCGCCCAAATAGATGGATCTCTGTAATCGATGATGACCCACACAGGTCACCATCAACCCTATAAATACACCTTTTCTCCCTCCTTTCTCAAGGATGCAATATTGAGATTTTTGGGCTATCTTGTGATTTGTTTCCATTATGATTACTCTTACAAATATCTTACACATCTTGTAGTCTTCTTGAAGATATTGTGGATCTACTTTTGTAATCTAGAGAGACCTCTTTTTCCTTTTCATTTCCTTTAATTCCACTCACATATTGTTGCATTTTTCTTATTAACATCTTGTATAGATTCAGGTATCTTTAGGGACCTTATCTCATTTTGTTTCAGCCTTTAGTCTTATCCACAAGTCTCCATTCTAGTCATCCCATTTTTGTTTATACCCTAACCAGTCCAAGTTGGTGTCGATTTAGTCTGACTAGTGTTGACCTAGTCCCCATCTAGCTTTTTTTGTCACTCAGATCTTCATCCATCTTTATTTATGTTCTTAGTCTATCTCTGCCACTCAGATTTTTTCATTTTAGCACCTTATCATTCTAGATCTAATTTCTTGGGCCTTGGTCACCATCGATTCCCTCTGGTCACCATCGCCCAACCCTATTTTCCACCATTTGCCATCTCCTCTCGTAATTTTTTTTGCATCCTTTCACCAATTTTCAAATTTCATTCTATTCTACAGGTGTTTGTCTTCATTTGAGCTTTGTTTGTAGGTTTATTTCACCTTAGATCTATCTATAAGAGAGCTTGCAGGTCTATTTTTATAGGTTCTCCTCTTCTAACTCTATTCATTGTCAACTAACCTATTGTGTCCTCAGGTCACCATCGAACCTTGTTAGGCCTTCCTTATTTTGTTATATTTTGATCAGATTTACTCATTATCATCTTAGATCTATTCTCATATTTATATTTAAGATATTACGCGTTCTTATCAGATCCATCATCAGGTTTTACATTTCATATCATATACTAGAGGTTTGGCATCCATCCAAGCAAGTTCACACTTCTTGGAATCAACTTAGTTGGGAAAACATCCATCCTATCTACTAATCCATATTTCTTCTAGTGTTATTTGTTGTGTAGGCCAGAAATCTCACAACAAGGAGGGTTTTCATCATTTGTGCCCATCCATACTGTCACTTTAGGTACCATAAACCCTCCACATTCTGAGTTGTTATTTTCTTTCATTACTAGTCATTAACTTGAGTATGAATGGAGAAATTTTAACCAACAAAGATAAAAACAAAATTATTTCCAAGGCCATATTTTCACTTCCCATTTTTAACCTATATTAATCATAATAATCTTCCCATTGTTATATCCACCTCAAGTCTATAAAATTTCATGTTAAGAATTACATTAGCCAAACTACTAAGATTCTTATTTTTTCCCTTAAATTATCTTTTAGGTTAAAGGTTCGTTGGAACAAGGAGATCATGAATTACATCAATAGGAGTCTTTTCCTCCTTTATCTACCTTTTTTATTGATCCAATTCAATTTCTAAAACTATTTTATAGGGAGAGACAACTATAATTTCTATGAAATCACATTACATGATTAGCACTTACTTATCTTGTTACTACCATTTCTAGGGTCTTTCCTTACGAATAATAGAATATTTAATTTTTTTCCTTATAAGGTTGATTGAAACTACTACAAAATTTACAAGATAGATTTAATTTAATTTCTCCTTTATAATTTATGAGAACAACCTTGTGCTAACAGAAGAAGTCTTAAATAAATTTCATGCAATGTGTTTCACTCGGAATGTTTCGGCTTCTGGGAATAGAGTTGCTTCTATCCTTTCATTTCTTTTAGAAACAGATGAGGTTAGGGTTAGGAGGAATACCTGTTGAATGTCGAGATGGTGTGCGCGTACCGTAGAGAAAGATCAGGTTGACTGCGGAGAACTCCTTTTTGTCTTAGAAGGAATACCTGCAAATAAGAACACAAGACCACAAGATTTTAATTAGACAATAAATGAGGGAACTACCTTAGGCCCAGGAAATATAAAACTTCCTTTCGAAGGTGGTCAGTTCCCCTACTAATATGAATTAACACAAAAGACTGCAAAATATCAATTAAATTTGTTTCGTTGAACTGGGTAGGGGAAAGGCTGGTTTCCTGGTTTTGATCAGAGGAACCGATGCCGGTTACTGATAACCGATGCCGGTTACTAATAACCGATACCGGTGGGTTCTAGGATTTTCTTGGTAGCTATGGTGTTTGTAATGGCTGGTTTATGGATGATATTAGGGAATGAGACGATGAGGGATAAAAGAATGACAGTTAGATGCAATGGCACGTTGGGTAGTGGATTCAGAAATGGATTTAGGAGGACTGAGATTCAAGAAGCATAAGAAATGTTATAACAGAGGACATGCAAGATGTGACTTACTGGTTTTTGGCAAAGATGCAAGTTGATCTCCTTGGTTGTAAACACTTCTGGTATTTCCACTCGTCTCTGCTCTGTCAAGTGAAGATCTGGACTCTGTTCCTCGCTTGCAATGCTCTCTCTTGATCCAGAAATCCTTTGACTGATCTCCAAAAATGAAATTCCGATCCGTTGTTTTGGTTTGGGGAGCCCATTTATAGGGAACCGATGGGCGGTTTGCGTAACCGACGGCGGTCGAGTAGGAACCAGCATCGGTTAGGAAAAAGTAGGCTATTTTTAGTAAAATAGCCCACCTTCCCTGCTTTTCTCCCGAGAGATCAGTTGCGGGCTTGGTCAAGTTGGCTAGAAGGTCGGCTTTGGGTGCGAGTCAGGAGGCATTAGTTATGGATGTGAGTCTAGACCAAGTCATGGGTCCTAATTAGGTTAGTTTAGGGTTAGGGCTAGGTCATGATGAGGTGGCAAAGTGACAGGTGGCGGGTAAGGTGATGTGGATTTATCAATTATAAGGTAATTAATAAATAATTGTGTAAGGTTTCGGTTAATGAGGTTAGGTTGCGAAATGGGATGCGGGTCACAAGGGGTCGTAAGACACGAATTTGGTGTCTACATTAGCCCCTTATTGTCGTGTAGCTTGTTCTATAAAGCTGCGCAGACAATAATATGAAGTTGTTTCTCATGTTAAGGATATAGGTAATCCCCCTCAAATCTATCACAGATTGAGTGAACGGGAAATCAGGGATAGGGTTGATAAAGGGTACATGTTGTAGAGAGGATGGTAAGGTGGTGGGGTAGGTCCAAGGAAGCATACGCATGTTGAAATGTAATAGTACGACTAGGGTACGTGAGTTGACGAGCAAACCAGCAGTGCAGAGGCCAAGGTCGATAGTTTATCCAAACAAGGGTAATATAATCCTGGTATCCAAGGCATAGGAAGTAGCCCCAGGGTATATAACAGGTAAGGTACAGGAACGTTTAGGCATGTTCAGCGAGTACCAAAAGGTTGGTTTGGTTGAGATAAACGTCACGGTCTAGGTCTGGGCAAAGTTGGTCGACAGATCAAGTCAAGGACCCTAATCATGCTAAAACATGAACAAGTGAGCTCGATTGAACAAAAAAACTACCGGATGGGTGGATAAAAGTGTATGCTGTTGATTTTGGGTAAGGGATGGAAGTGGTACGGCCGTGGGTCGGGCCAAGTTGTTGGGTTTGCGGCCTTGGGTCGGGCCAGAAGGGTAAATGGAGGCCTTGGGTCGGGCCAAATAGTGAGAGCGAGGCCTTGGGTCGGGCCAATTGGTAGGTTGAGGCCTTGGGTCGGGCCGGATAGGTAGGTTGAGGCCTTGGGTCGGGCCTAATGGTTAGGGCGAGGCCTTGGGTCAGGCCTAATGGGTAGGTTGAGGCCTTGGGTCGGGCCAAATGGGTAGGTTGAGGCCTTGGGTCAGGCCAAATAGGTAAGTTGAGGCCGTAGGTCGGGCCGAATGGGTAGGTTGAGGCCTTGGGTCGGGCTGAATGGGTAGGTTGAGGCCGTAGGTCGGGCCGAATGGGTAGGTTGAGGCCTTAGGTCGGGCCAAATAGGTAAGTTGAGGCTGTAGGTCGGGCCGAATGGGTAGGTTGAGGCCTTAGGTCGGGCCAAATAGGTAAGTTGAGGCCGTAGGTCGGGCCGAATGGGTAGGTTGAGGCCGTAGGTCGGGCCAAATAGGTAAGTTGAGGCCGTAGGTCGGGCCGAATGGGTAGGTTGAGGGCCTTGGGTCGGGCCAAATAGGTAAGTTGAGGCCGTAGGTCGGGCCGAATGGGTAGGTTGAGGCCTTGGGTCGGGGCCGAATAGGTAGGGTTGAGGCCTTGGGTCGGGCCGAATAGGTAGGTTGAGGCCTTAGGTCAGGCTGGACAAGTGAACAAATGGTGTGCAGCAAAGGTGGATAGAGGTGATATTGGTGAAAAAGAGGCAAGGAGTAAATAAGGGCAAAGAATGGGGTGAAAGTTGGGTAGAGAACCGATGTCGATTCTGCATGACCGATATCGGTTAAGGGGACCGATACCGGTTCCTTAGGGCAAAATGAAACCGATATCGGTGAAAGGTGAAAAACCTATAAAAAGAAAAATACGGCTTGTCATTGTCACATTTGTTATTTGCAAACCAAATCGACTTGTCTGACGTGGAGAGTTGGGATTAGAGGCTTGATTGAGTGAGGTGGAGCTGTTGTATTGGCGGAGAGAGTTGATAGTGGGCCCGATTAAGGAGGAGGCAGCAGTTGATTGGCCGGGGACCCAGCAGATCAGGATTGGAGCCATGGCACAGGCAGGAGGAGCTGGAGGGGCTGGACCAGCTGGACCGCCACCACCCATCCCACCACGACGACGTGTCGTCGTTCGGGTAGATTCGAAACTCGTTAATTTGGTGATTTGGTTGTATTATGCTAAATTGGGGGTTTGGGTAGGAATTAACCTTTTTTAGGAAATAATGAGAAAATGGAAATGATTTGAAAAAGGGAGAGGGTAGATAGGCTAGATAGGCTAAGGTGGGTAGGTGGGTAAGTTTTTAAGGTATTTGGGTGGGTAGATGGGTAGAAATAGGTAAAAAATGGGTTTTGGGGGCCGCGCGGGGGTTCGGCTCATGGGAGAAGACAGTGACCGATGTCGGTCACTAAGCGACCGGCATCGGTCGCACAATTTTAGGGAAAGGGAGACTTGTTGGTGACCGGCGTCGGTCATGTATCGGCCGGCGTCGGTGGCTTGTATGTTTTTTTTGGGTGTTTTGGGTTTGTGGGTTGGGTTGTGGGTGGGAGTGGGGGTTGGGTTGGGTTGGTTATTTTGGGTTTTTGGGTTGGGTTGTGGGTGTTGGGTTGGGTTGGTTTATTTTGGGTTTTTGGGTTGGGTTGTGGGTGTTGGGTTGGGTTGGGTTGGTTGTTTTGGGTTTTTGGGTTGGGTTGAAGGGTTTGGTGTAGGGTTGTTTTGGGTTTTTGGGTTGGGTTGTGGGTGTTGGGTTGGGTTGGGGTTGTTTTTATGGGTTTTTGGGTTGGGTTGTGGGTGTGTGGGGAAGGGTTGGGGGGTTGTTTATGGGTTTTTGGGTTGGGTTGTGTGTTGGGGTTGGGTTTTGTTTTTTTGTTGGTTTGGGGTGGGATGGTTTTGGGTTTGTAGGGTGGTAGGTTGCTAGAGGGGGGTGGTAGAGAGTCAGGGTATGGTCGGGGGGATAAAAAGGGGTGTTTAGATGATAAAGTAGATGTTGTAATGAAGAGTAGGTCTAAGGATGTGGGTTGGTTTTGCAGGCACGTCAGCAGTTGACGATGCGGGATAGGATGCCCCCGCTGTTGGTGCGGATGAGGCCACACGTATCTGCGGCTCATTGGGCCATCATGCGTGAGGTGGGACTCGGTGGAGTCCAGAGGTACAGAGCGATAGAGAGAGATCACAGCCTGATGGTCGCCCTCATCGAGAGATGGGATCCGGCGACTAATGTGTTCCATCTCCTGACTGGCGAGATGACCGTCACATTGGAGGATGTGTATTGCATCCTTCGGTTACCTATCGAGGGAGAGGTAGTCTTCTAGGTAAATTCAGAGACTGCCATGGACAGCATACTGCAGGTTTTTGGAGGATGCAACCGCGCTACTGACCCTACCATAGCGCGAGTATCGAGTACAGTGACATGTACCGTGTGCATCGACACGAGACACGACTTGCTGTGTTGATGATGGTTGGGATCACCTGCTTCGCCCTCCCGGACTCAGAGGGAGGCCGCTTCCCATGAGCATTGATGGTGGTGCTGCTTGAGATGGTGGAGGAGCACACCTGTTACACTTGGGCACCAATATATCTGGTGCAATTATACAGGGAGCTATGGGGCTTTTCATCGGAGGAGGTGATTTGGTATTTGTTCTACATTTTTGTTGCATTGTTGGGGCATACGAGCACATTGTATGCATCAGGCCATTAGGGTTACCCCAACCAGCCAGGGGCCACAGGTCATATACCGATATGGCTTTCAGAGGTGGTTGGGGGTCGTGGGCCAGCCACGAGCAGTTATGGCAAGGTCCGGGATGTGGCATACTATAGACATTTGCTAGAGGGCCTTACAGCAGTAGACATTGTATGGAGACCCTACAGAGGTCACCATCCTGGCAGAGGAGCCCGCTTACAGTTGCGCCTAATCCAGTACACATTCTGGATAGCAGGACGGAGGCCAGGAGAGTACGAGCGGATACCCCTGGAGAGGGTACGCAGGCAGATGGGGCTGCGACAGGACGAGCCACCTCCCGTTCCTCAGTACAGGAGAGATGATGTAGAGGCCCCACTGCCTGCACCACAGCCTTTGGATCCAGATTGGGTAGCAGAGAGGCCAGCAGGTGAGGGTGTAGATGATGCTGGGTGCACGGGAGCATACAGGGTGTGGTGGGCTGGGCAGAGAGCAGCCAGGATAGTACCGCCTGCACAGCCAGACTTGGCTGCAGTGATAGGAGAGAGAGATCAGCTCAGGGGTCAGGTGCAGCTCTTACAGGGGCAGCTAGCTACAACACAGGCACAAATAGGTGTCTTACAGGGGCAGCTAGCCTAGGCTCAGGCACAGGCACAGGCAGCACCACCACCAGCACCACAGCCACAGGTGCAGGTACAGGTACAGGCAGCAGCACAGGTACCAGCACCACCACCAGCAGCGGTACAGCCACAGCCCCAGGCACAGGTACAGGTACAGGTACCACAGCCACAGGCACCACCAGCGGCACCAGCACAGGCACAGGGGGCACTGGTAGTAGGTGTCAGGGGACCAGCCCCAGTACCTACGGTGGCTCGAGAGCGTTACATGGAGGCTAGAGCGGAGGCCCGATACTATCAGGATATTCTTGATGGTACCCTGGGGCTGATTATCAGCCCTATGCGGCACATAGAGCAGAGACCTCTCGGAGCCAGAGGTCTCAGGGAGGTGCAGCCACAGCTGGTGGGTCCGTCACAGGCAGGAGGCGAGAGGCACCACAGGGACCAGCGGGGAGAGGTGCCGAGGGCGGTGGGGAGAGCTGAGAGATCCCAGACATGGTGTATTGATAGATGGGCACCGGTCTGCGAACCGGGTGTATTGATAGAGGCCTGCGTGCCTATGTATTATTCATGTATTCATTTATTCATTTATTGTCTACCGGCCTACGAGACGAGTAGGGGTTGTATAGTGGATACCGGCCTGTGAGCCGAGTATGTATCTATTTTTGATACGAGGGACCGGCCTGCGAGCCGAGTCGAGATTTTTTGACAGTTATTGCGGCCTGCGTGCCGGCTTTGGTGGATTATGAGATCATAGAGGCCCCCGATGTAGGGCACATTGTATTTTTGAAAATTTGTATATATAGAGAGATGATGTTTTGATCCACATGCAGTGTTCAAAATTTGTTTAAATATTTTGTTAATGGTTAGTAATATATAATGTATGATAAGTTTTAGTTGACATGTTGATAGATGGATGATGTTGATGTTTTTGTTTTTGCAAGTATATATGAAAGACAGGTTATGTGATGAATTGTTGGTTTTGTGACATTGTGATATATGTAATTGATGAGTTGGATCCAAATGATGTATAGATTGATAGTTGCTTGATATCCATAGTTGATGGTTTGTGTATTTGTATAAAATAAATGATGTTAAAGAAAGTGTAATGCTATATGTGGTGGATGAACAAATGTGGTAAATTGTGTTGTTTATGCAGGAAAAGAGGCGGGCGTGACAAAAATTTAGGTGAGAAATGAAGAAAAGAACGCTGTTGAGAAAAGATAGGTGTGTAACCGATATCAGTTAAGAAAACCGATATCGGTATCTGATAGACCGATATCGGTTAAGTAACCGATACCGGTTATTTAGGTATGAGCTTTTCTAAAAATAGAAAAGCTAGGGTGGCAACTTAAGTTTTAATTTTAGAGCCATGCAAGAGGTTAAATACGCGAACGCGACGCTTTTTGACGACTGAGATAGATATTTGCATGAGAGATTTGAGTGATAAGGAGAAAAGAGACAGGAAATTGCATGAGAGATTTGGGTGATAAGAAAAGAGACTGGGAAGGTGAATGCGATCTGAGATTCAGAAAGTAGAAAGGTGAATTTGAAAAGGGTGGTGATCATGGCAGAACGAGGAGAAGCATCCAGTAGGCAGGGACACGAAGGAAGACAAGGGCCACCTCAAGCCGCTGCAACCCAAGAGGTAAACGTTTTGATTGTGATCTGATTTTTGCATGTTTTGTGAATAAGATGGGGGAGAGTATGTGGGTAGATATGAGAAAGAAAAGATGATAACAAGAGTTATAAATGAGGTGAGTGTTACGTGGTAGGTAATCAAGGGTTTTCGGGTATGTCTGTGTATACAGAGAGGAATAAACGAGTAATTTATTGTCGTAGGTGGTTGTTTTAGGCAAGATGTATGTAATTGACAGTGACCGGTAGCGGTTAGAGGTAGCCGGTATCGGTTACTAAACCGATACCGGTTATGTATAACCAATACCGGTTACTGGAGGAATTTCCAGAATGTTTGAAAAAACCCTGACGGATTGAATGGTTGTTTGTTGTTTTGGTGTATGCAGGCAGAGGCAGGATTGAGGATGAATGATAGTGTGCCAGCGTTGTTGTCACGAATCCGAGCGGATGTAACACCAGCTGAATGGACATTGATAAATTGTTTGGGGTTAAGTGGAATCTGCTATTATTCACGAATCGCACGTAATCATGGTATGTTACAGGCATTGATTGAGAGATGGAATCCCGAGACAAATACCTTCTATCTGCCAACAGGGGAGATGACAGTAACATTGGAAGATGTGTTTTGGATTTTGAGACTCCCTATTATAGGAGAACCAGTATATCAGGCACTACCTAGCGCGGCATGGGGAGCGATAACAGTAGTATTTGGTCCATACGCACGAGATTTGACATAGCGAGGTTTATCCTTTACGTATGGGGTAATGTATGTAGCACACCCCTGAGGAGACAAGGTTAGCAGTGGTATTAATGATAGCGGTAGGGTATTATGCATTACCGAGGGCAGAAGGAGGAAGATTTCCAAAGGCATTGATGTGTGTTATCTGCGAGATGGTAGAAAGGAACGTTATGTTTGCATGGGCACCTGCATATTTGGTGGAGCTATATAGGGGTTTATGGGCTTGTAGGTGAAATCACAGGACGACGTTGGATTGTTCATACTTATTACACTGTTGAGCCTATGAGCACACTGTTTGTGTGCGACCAATAGGCCAATCCCTCTAGGCAGGAGAGACCGGAGTATAGAGGTTGGGATTCAGAGGATGGGTCCAGACAGAACAAGAGGCAAGATCTCAGGCCGTGATGGGTGACATTGAGTATTACAGGCAGGTATGGGAGAGAGTGACGGTTGTGGATATCTGTTGGAGGCCTTACGGGAACTATATGATAACAGAGAGCATAGCTGAGGAGTTAAGGGGTGTAGAGCGAATGAGGTGGATCGCGGGGGCACAGGCCAGGTGAATATGAGAGGATTCCTATAGATCGCGTGCGGTGACAATTTGGATTTGTGCAGGATATACCCCTGGCTTATAGACCATATATGAGGATCGACGCCGAGGGCAGCATTCTCACCTCCCCGGCCAACACCTCCAGAAGGGCCTGAAGAGGGTAGCAGCCGATCGCAGGGTAATGGATACAGGAACGACAGAGGCCTATAGATTATGGTGGGTAGTAGAACTGCGAGGTGTACGTGAGCACCCTGACATAGCGGTGATTACAGCAGAGAGGGATCGTCTGCAGCATTTGGTTCAGCAGCTCCAAACGCAGGTGAATGAGACAAGAGGATTGTTAGTGGTTGCGGGAGTCACGGGCGGAGAGACTAGAGGCTAGAGTCCTCCATGCTGAGAGGGGCGTATTCATATGTTATAGGAGAGATTGGCAGATCAGTGGGCTGGGTACCAATAGCCATGGTACCTTTGAGGATAGAGAGGCCCGGCGAGAGGGGTCGACGATCACGATCATCACCTAGTTCGGGATGAGGTGTGAGGGTCTGACTAAATGTTAGCAAGGTATAAGAATAAATAAGAGTACCGACCTGCGTGTCCGATGATAGAGAAGATGTATTTGTTTAACATCTAAATAAAACGAGATATGTATGTTGATTTGAGTTATAATAATAAGAATGTTTTTCGTTTTGACTTTTGGTGTTTTGAAAAAGGATAAAGAGGAATGTGATTAAATAGAAATACACAAAAATATTTATATTTACCACACATGATAGGTTATGGTAGGGGATGGTTGAGCTAACCTTGGGAGACCCCATGTCTCCGAAGTGCTGCCTACATAGCCCCTTTGCACAAAGCAAAGAGGGGCCTCAGACCGATGTACTTCTCCGTTAGGATCAGGGAGAGGTGAATTCAGGAAATTTGGTACGGTTTAGGCAATTGGTTGGTTGGTAAAAATATTAAGATTGGTAAAGGTAAGGTTGATGGTGTTGGTAATGAATTGGTGATGTTGTAAAAGGTATAAGGGAAGCGAAAGTTAGCCTACCCAAGTAGAAGGGAATCATGTCCCTGATTAAGATCAACACACAATCCTAGATGTGAGGCAAAGCGGAAAGAGTGCTCCGTAGGTGAAAAGAGCTAAACAAACCACACAATGTAGAATGAGCTTGGAGCCCTAGGTACCGTGCATAGACGAGAAGTCAATCGATGAAAAGAGTTGTGTGATCACAATATATCGAGCGTACATTACGTCCCTTGAGTTGAAACAAATGGTGAGGTGAGGTGGGTGATATAGCTGAGGTACGGAGAACTTATTACAAAGTGAGTGTTCTGACGGAAGAGAACCTACCCTAAATAGACAAGTCCATGACTCAAAAGTTCTTTTGAACGAGGCTTTTATTTTATTGAATGTAGACTGATCGATGCGGGAAGTCTACAAGGGATATTGATTGTATTATCCTTGAGGTCTTCACGAAGCTGATCAATGCGAGAAGCTTCTGATAAAGGCTGACTGTGCATAGCTGTCCTTCGAGGGAGCAGTCTATTTATAGTAGCAGATATGATTTAAATGCATAGCTGTCTTTCGAGGGAGCAGTCTATATATATAATAGCATCAATAGTTTTTTGGCATATAGCTGTCCTTCGAGGGAGCAGTCTATAGATAATTTAGATAGCTAGATGTCCTTGTGACATGAAGCAATCTAGGTTTGGGAGGAAGTTTGACTCAAGAAAATCCCATAAGAATACGGCTTATTTTAATACTTTGAAGTCATGGACTAGACTAAAAAGGGGAAGGCATCATCAAGGGGGAGGTGAGAATCAAACTATGTGAGCTTGATTGTTATTATTATTATGAGGTGTAGGAAACACGTGTATGTGGTGGTATGGGAGCTCAAGGGACGAGCAGTAAGCGGATAAGAAGTGATATAACACTAATTTCAACAATAGAATGGTTGAAGATGCAAGGCATTAAGGGGTTCAGGCTCAGGTTTACCATTAAGCGAAGCTAAACGACAAGTGCCTGATCCATAGGTGTGAGTGATTATATAAGGCCCAATCCAATTGGGAGCAAATTTTCCACGTTTGCTCTTTTCTAGTTTAGTGACATGTTGATTCTCTTTGAGGACAAGATCACCAACCTTAAAAGTACGCTCATGAAGTCACTTATCATAAGCACGTTTAATGCGTTTTTGATAGATTTGAAGGTGATCAAGAGCTGTAAGACGACGTTCGTCAAGAAGCTCCAATTGGGCTAACCGCTCTTTGCGGAAATCATCGTTGGTGAGAATATCCTGAAGAGATATTCTAAGGGAGGGTATTTGTATTTTGAGAGGCAAAACAGCCTCGGTACCGTATACCAAAGAAAAATGTGTGGGATTAGTAGAAGTACGAATGCTAGTACGATAAGCCCAAAGGGCAAAGGGAATGTGATCGTGCCAATTTCTTCCAGATTCATTGACAACTTTCATGAGGATTTTGGTTAGTGTTTTATTAGAGGACTCGGCTTGCCCATTGGCTTGTGGATAGTAAGGTGATGAGAAATTAAGTTTGATACCAAAGTTGTCACAAAGGTCTTGTTAACAACTTGTTTTTAAAAGATTTACCATTATTTGTTATCAGGCGATGAGGAACACCAAAAAGACAGATAATGTGGTGGTTAATGAACTCAACAATTTTTTCTTTTTTGATTGAAATGAGTGGAATAGCCTCCACCCATTTTGTGTAATATTCAGTCACTGTGATTATCCAACGGTGACGTTGTGAAGAGGTCGGGTGAATCTCACCAATAAGGTCTAAACCCCATCGTGAGAAGGGCCAAAGATCTCGAGCGACCTGGAGCAGGTGGCTAGGAGTATGTTGAAGGTTGGCATGTTGCTGACACATAACACAACGCTTAACATATTCGTAGCAGTCGTTATTAAGAGTAGGCCAATAATAACCGAGGCGAAGGATTCATTTGGCCACAGCAAGGCCGTTAAAATGTCCACCACAAATACCATCATGGACCTGTTGGATGGTATGAGTGGCCTCCGCGCCAGTTAGACAGCGAAGGAGGACGCCATCAAAGCCACATTTATAGAGGAGTCCCCCCAGGACAACATAACGCGAAACACTTTTAAGAAAAACACGTTTGCCGTTACTAGTAAGGTCAGGTGGGAGGACAGAGATTGTAAGGTAGTCGTGAAATTGGTGATACCAAGTATCCTGCGAACTAGCAGACATATTATTTATCATACAAACAACCGGGGCTGAGTAAGATGGGGCAAAAAGTTGCTGGACCACAACGAATAATTCAGAGTCAGTTGGTTGCAGCGGGAATTTACGAGGCTAGGCAAGCCATAGTGTCCGCAAATTTGTTAGTGGGAGCGTGGAATGGTTTGTATAGAATAGTGAGTAAATAAGGCTAGAAGTGAATCCACGTAGTGTTTGTATTTTTGAAGTTCCTCGTTTTTGCATTGGTAGACGCCCATAACCTTGATTGACTACCAATTGAGAGTCGCCAAAAATGTTGATAGATTTGATACCTAAGTGCAGCGCAACCTGGAGACCCAGAACAAGGGCCTCATATTCCGCTGTATTATTAGTGCAAGGGAAATCGAGTGGGAATGAAAGAGGCATAGGCCTCAACATCGAGAGGAATAAGAACAACGCCAGCTCCTCCGCCACGATGGCATTTGGAGCCATCGAAGAAGAGAGTCATTGGGTACGAATCCTCTGTGAGGGAAAGAGTAGCGATGAGTTCGTCGGGAAATTTGAAATTGGTAAATTGTTTCCCCAGGTAAAGGAGCTTCCGCAAGTTGGTCTGCAATGGTTTGTCCTTTGATTGATTTCTGGTGGACAAACTCAAGGTCGAGGTCGGCGAGAAGCATGAGCCATCTGGCAATGCGTTGGTTCAGATGAGGTTTGGCATACATGTAATGGATGGGGTCTGTATTGGTGATGACGAAAGTCTTGTGATTTAGAAGGTAGTGTCGGAGTTTGGTGGCCACGAATGATATGGCTAGGCATAACTTTTCTATATGTGTGTACCATAGTCTCATAGTCCACCAAAGTACGACTTATATAATAAATGGCTTGTTCGCGATTCTCAGAGTCACGATGTGCAAGCATGGCTCCTACAGCGTGGTCGGTGGCGGAAAGGTAAAGGTAGAAAGGGCGGTCGTCTTGGGGTGGGATAAGCACGGGTGGCTGCAAGAGATAGGATTTGAGAGCTTCGAAGGCTTGGTGACATTCTTCGCTCCATTGGAATGCAATATCCTTTTTAAGGAGGTGATGGAAAGGTTGACATCGATCCGAAAGTTGGGAGATGAAACGTCGGATAGATTGGAGCTTACCTTGTAAACTACGCAATTGTTTGAGATTTTTGGGTGGGGGGCATTTCTAGGATAGCTTTAACTTTAGATGGATCGACCTCAATGCCACGCAAAGAGACGATAAAGCCAAGAAGTTTTCCCGAAAGAACACCAAAGACACATTTCTTTGGTTGAAGGCGGACAGAATATTGTAACAGGCGATAAAAAATAATGGTTAAAACATCGAGATGTTCACTACGATGTTTAGACTTGCCGAGAAGATCGTCGACATAATCTTCAAGGATAGTGTGCATAATGTCATGAAAAATGTAGGTCATAGCCCGCTGATAGGTAGCACCAGCATTCTTAAGGCCAAATGGCATGACACGATAACAGAAGGTTCCCCAAGGAGTTGTGAAGGCAGTTTTATGTTGATCGGCAGGGGCAACCAAAATTTGGTTGTATCCTGAAAAGCCATCCATGAGAGAGAGCATCTCATGACCTGCAGTTAGATCAACAAGTTGGTCAATGCTAGGTAAGGGGAAGTCATCCTTGGGGCAAGCGAGATTAAGATCTCAGAAATCCGTGCATATCCGAAGTCCCCCTGTCGCTTTAGTGACAGGTACGATGTTAGAAATCCATTGAGGGTAGTCGATAGGCAGGATGAAGGAAACAGAAAGGAGTCGTTGGAGCTCCTCTTTGACCAAGAGAGCAATGCGTGGATGCATTTTTCTCAATTTCTGTTTAATTGGCTTGGAATCGGGTTTCAGGTGATGTTATGGACAGCAATGTCAGGATCAATTCCTGGCATGTCAGCGTAGGACCAAGCGAAATCTTGGTTGTGAGCACGGAGAAAGGTAGTAAAGGCGGCTTGTTCTGATGTGTTAAGGGATTGTCCAATCTTCACAATGTGAGGATCCTCCTCCGTGTGGATGTTGATTTCTATGGTAGATTCGTTCAGCATGGTTTGGGTTTCAGATGGTAAGGCTCGTTGAATATAAGAATCATCCGCACCAAGGTAAGTGAGGATGGATTCGTCATCCTGACACTCAACAACATTAATCAAAGGCGAATCCTCTTCGATCATGTCTGGATAAAGAAGGGGCAAAGAAGATGGGTCGTCATTATCGTGTTGATAAGTGAGAGGACCTATGAAGATAACATTTATGAAAAAAAAAAGTTAGGAGGGATGGATTCAGGGTCTATAGATTCTGTGGGTGATGATGGCAAAGTGGGTGATGATGGTTTGGTAGGGGCGACGTCTTCTTCTTCTAGGATACAGCTGACAGGAGGTGTCTCCTGTGTAGGTGTTTCGGGAAAACCGAGACCACTGCGATCATTATGTTTACGGGTAGTCACGGGAATGAGTGTATGTCGGCCTTGTTCGTAAAGGCCAAACCCAAAGCCTTTCCACGCACAGCGAGTCAAGAAGGTGAGGGCGAAACGACGATTTGTCAAGTATTGAAAATCGGATTGGAAGGGAACCACACCAAGAGGAGGTTCAGGGGTAATGGAGGATGCGTCAACACCCCCATACGTTAGGTTAGTGCGGCAATGGGGTGGTCCGTAAGAGATTACCTCCCCCACGCGACGGTCGTAGGTGGGATGTGCATGTAATTGTCCGTACTCCTGCGGGGTAGGGAAAGAACTAACGTTATATAGGCGGTACTCCCCCAGCGTAAGGCACTGAAAAACATCTACTAAGGGGTCGGAGGTTGGAATGTTAGCTGCGGGAAGGGAAGTGGTTTTTGCGATGGTGGTTTCATCAGTTGAAGGCGTAGGTGCGGTTGAGGTGGATGGTTGAGGTACATTTGAAGAGGATGGTTGGGTTGAATGTATGGGTGTCTTGATTGGTATAAGCACATCGTTAGGGCGGTATAACATATTGCAGGTTTTAAAGGGGGGAGGGTCAGCTTTTACGGTGTAGGACTTCCCCTCGTACTCAAATTTTATGCATCTATGTAATGTTGAGGGAACGCATCCCATGGCTCGGATCCAAGGACGACCCAGCAATATATTATATTGGAACTCTCCCTCCAAGACATAGAAGAGTTCGGGTAAAGTACGTGGTCCTACCCGAATGTTGAGGATCACGGTGCCTAAGGTAGAAGTAATAGCGTCATTGAATGACCGCAACATGATGGGGTTGGCACACATGCAACTAGAAGGGATATTCATTTGTTGGAAGGCTTTTGAAGAGATGATGTTTAGGCTAGCGCCCCCATCAATCATAACCCGACGTACTCGAATGTCTCGGACGTAAGCGGAAATGAAAAGGGCAGGGTCAGGGTCTTCTGTACCAAATTCAACAATTTCATCTTCGGAGAAACTGACTGCAGCAGCTTGTTGTACAGAGACAGAAGTGGTTGGGGCAGTGGGTTGTTTGGTGAGAGAAGCAACGTGATTGGGTGTAAGCATGGAGGCGACAGGCAGGGTTTCATTAGGTAAAACCTCTATCCCTTGAAGGATCTCAACGAGAGCTTGTCGATGAGATTCAGAAGTCTGAATGAGATCATACAGTGTCATTTTTACGGGCGATTGGTGAAGCTGTTTAATCATATTTCGGTGGGCAATGCCATTAGAGACGGGATAGGCGGGTCCGCGAATGACCACTTTAGGTGGTGGTGCAATCGGGATGTTTGACGGAGAAAGAGATGCCGCAGGTGTGTTTTCTTTTGCTTTCCCATTGTTTTTCTGCCCTCGAGTAGCGACACTAATCATATTAATCTCGTAGACCTGAGATGAGGAAGATGGTTGGGATAACTCATGGTCTTCAAGAGGTGGGGTTGTAATAATGATAGATTTTGGTGAGGCGGGGACAGATGGTATAGGAGAGGGAATGGAAACTAAAGGTCTCTCCCTTCGTAAGTTGTCTTTCTTAATCTTTCTATCCGGGAGAGGTGACTGACGAAGGATGGTTTTAAGAGCTTTGCATCCCTCCACATCATGTCCTGGTGTGCGGTGATAAGCGCAGATTTTAGACTCATCGTAACCCATGGGTCGGGGTTTAGACGGGTCATAAGGTCTAAGTGGAGGTAGGGAAATGGTCGCATTCTCCACCAACATAGCAAGGATTTTGGCGTAAGATCCTTTGAGTGGGTCAAAATCGGAAGAGGATGAGGGTATTGGTTGTGCGGGTTTTGGTAATGTTTGGGCGTGGTTGGTCCGCACGGGTGGTGGTTTAGCCGAGGGGTGTTGATACGTGGTTTTCACTAAACGTGATTTCTTTGGCGCAGAAGCTATGTTGGATGATGAGGCCACAGATGATGTGGTATCCGAAAACAACCACGGGGAAATAGGAGTGACCGAAAACAAATATTTTGATGATGGAATTTTTTTTAGGGTTGATAGGTGGACAGGATACGTGGAGTGACGGTGTTGTTATACCCCTGGAATTTCTGTATAGGTGCGGAAGGTGTAGGTTGTTTTGAAGAAAACGCAGGAGGTATGATATATTGATGTAAGGTAGAGGGATGGTGGGTCCCCAATATGGAAGGTAGGTATGACGATGATGGTTTTGATTGTGATAGGGGCACGGATTGAGTTTGTCTCCTAGGTGGCGGGACGGATTTATTTTTGGATAGATCGAGTCGCTTAGGTGGGTGCGTTAGACTGGTCATTGGTGAGGTCCCAAGTGTAGGGGAAGATCTGGTTAAGTTGATAGAAGTGGACGAGGCATTTGGTAGAGGTGAGGGGGGGTGAAGGTGAGAACAGGGGCATTTTAAGCTTCTGTAAACACTTCGGGTATATGGTGGAGACATCAGGATCAGTCATTTGCATTTGAGTAGAAAAAGGGGTACTCAAACGTTCCCATAGGGCCCTGTCTATCTTCTGTGGAATGACAGTCTCCAGGTGTGATTTGTAATTTTTTGTATGGAAGAAAGGTGGGTTGTAATTCCAGTCTACTGCGGGTGTGATACAAGGGGTAGATGAGGCGCTGTATTAATAGATGTTAAGAGGTCAACAGGTCACTGAAAAGATTTAGGCGATGAAGAACTAATAGGTAAGAGGGCGTGTTTTGAGGGGGTCCGTTATGGTTAAAGAAGTTAGTAATGTCGGTGTAAGAAGTTTCTCATCTAAAGGTGAAAAAAGGAGTGGCGAGCTCTCCTCTTGTGCAGTAAGAGCGGTAGAAGGGGATGTTTGGGAAATAGATAAATTAGATAACATCTGCTCACAGTCTTGTAGGGATGTGGTGTAAGAAGACTCGTTGATGAGAAGAGAAGTCCGGATAGTTAACTCTTCTATGGGTAAAGGAATGATTTCACTTTGGCTTGATGGTGGTGAAGGAGGTTCAGACTCCTGTGTTGGTGGAGAGGCTTGATTCAAAAAAATTTCAATAGAGGCTTTTGTCTGAGAATCGAAGACTGCATGGATCTCATGAACACTCTCCCTCGGCTAAGATATCTTGGTTTATGTTACTGTTGGACGAGTGATTCGGGAATGGCTTGTTGAAATTTTTCAGATTTCAGTTAGCAGGGGCGTTAGGATTATCGAGGGTTATATCCCCCTGCGTCAACCATTTCCTGCACTATGTTTTTCAACATCTTGCAGTTTTCATGACTATGTCCTTTTACGCAGTGAAAGTTACAAAAGTCATTTTCTTTGTACCAGGAAGGTATTGCGTGGGTGGAGTCAAACCCAGAGTGAAGTTTAACAGGGGGCAAGGTGATAGCCCCAGCTTTGAGTAATTTCTCTCAGGATGACGCCATAAGTTTCTCCCAAGGGAGTGTAATTGGTGGGCTCGGCCTTGTACTTATAAGTGGTTTTCGGCGGTGTATTGGACGGTGTTTGAGATTTGACCATTACCCGCTATGGACATCTCCTTTTGATTTAGAAGAAGTGGACGCATGAGGAGTGGTGGTGTTTGGCTTGTTGGTAGAATCAGGAGTTCGGAAATTGGGGTTTTTGTTACGCAACCGCAATTTATCTTCTTCTAAGGCTCAAATTTCTAGTTTCCGAGCCATGGTAAAGGCCTCGTCGAATGTGCGGAAATTTTGAATTTGGAGGGTAGGGGAGATGTGCTTAGCGCAGGCCCGCGTAAATAGTTCGATAAGTTCGGTTTGAGGCAAGGCATATGTAATTTGGTTGATAAGGCCCCGCCATCGTCCAACGAAATCTGCGATAGATTCATCTTCAAATTGTCGGATGGCATAGAGGTCGGTGATAGATACTTTCTTGGCAATGTTAATGGATAAATGATGCAAGAAAGATTGGGCTAGTTGGTTAAAAGAGAAGATCGAGTGCTGGGTTATAAGCACTGTACCACTCCAAGGTGGGTCCCTGATAAGGACATGGGGAAGGTGCGGAGTAACAAGGCGTCATCATGGGCAATCAAATAACAAGCATGTCTAAATGATCGCAAGTGTTTTTGAGGATCCTCTTTACTGTTAAAACAAGTAAATTTTGGCAACTCCCATTGAGGAGGATATGAATGAAGGGGGACAGAAGGGTGAATGGGCTCCCCGACAAACTTGCTCGTATGTCAAGGCGCTATGACTTCCCGAAACAGAAGCCTCCAGGTTGTGCATTTTGTCCATCATTTGTTTGATGAAATCTGTGGTTGGATGAGATGATGGTGCCACAGAATAGGGATTGTCCCCATATAAGGTGTTGAGGTTACTGGATACGTGTATGGGAATGAAAAGGTAGGCGGAGCTTGAGAAGGAAAGCTCATGTGAATAGGTGGCAGAGAGTAAGTCATGAATGGAGTGGTCTGAAAGAGAGATGAGGTAGGGGCAGTTGGTGGTAACGATACGTGAGGTCCAAAATTAGCCAAGGAAAAGCCAATCTGAGTCGTATGAACCTCTGAAGCTGTCGGATTGGGAGACGGGGCTAGAGATGCAGGAAGTAAGGCAGTGTTATCAGGAGGAGTGGGAGCTAAATGAGCAGCTATACTGATAGGCATGCCAATAAGGAGCTGACCATCAGGCGTACGGTCAGGGGCATGAGACAAATAGTATTGTACAGCGCTGGGATTAGCATCCAGAAATTTGGCAAAGTCCTTGTCTCCTACAGGAATTTGGGGGATCTCACTGGTGTCCGTAGGGTTTCCTATAGAATGTGAAGGGGGTGATTCAGGCAAAGACATAGAGCAGGCATGTGAAACCATGGCAGCGGCTTGCTTCCGAGTGATGACAACCATGGACAAGAACACACAGGAAAGTTTCAATCTATCAAGAACAAAAACAACCTCAGAATGATGAATTTGGCAAGTTGCCGGTTTGTCAGGGACTGATGAAGACAGTAACCGATATCGGTTTACTAACTGGTGTCGGTCGCAGAGCAAACGACGTCAGTCTCTTAATCGATGCCGGTGTCAAAAGTCTAGGATAAGAAGATATAAAAGGCTGCTAATTTGATTTTTAGCAACGTTGAGTATATTTATCAACTTATTGATCACAGAAGACAAAGTATGATAGAGAAAATAGAATTTGAAAACAATCAAGATGCACACGCAAATCCAGAGACTAATCCTAGGGTTAATTTTAGTTATCGTGGGCTTATGCCTTTAGACGTAAGATGATGTCAGAATCCTAAACAACAAGACCTAGGGGAAATGTCAAGTTTGTTTTGGTTTATAAGGTTACCTCAATCGGGTGGAGGAATACTGCGGAAAAGGGGGGATGTTTGAGCTGTTGTGTTAATTGTGAAGTGATTCGGTATGTGTTGTGCAGTGAAACTAGGGTTAATTTCCTGTTAATACCGTGGATATCACCCCCACGTGTATGACCTATTACTTAATCTATGTTCACTAGAATTGAAGAACAACAAGCAGGAATGCAATGCATGTGTTTTAAACACAAATCGAAAATTATGTTCGATGAAGCGAGAGAGATGACTTTCACTAATGCGAAACTAGGAAAGCAAGACAAATTCTTTACGAAATATATAACAAAAGCAGCAACAGCAAATATGCTTCCTGAAATGAAAAATAAGCAAGAGAAAGAAACCCAAAATGGGTCCCACCGGGTGTGCCAAAATGTTTCACTCGGAATGTTTCAGCTTCTGGGAATAGAGTTGCTTCTATCCTTTCATTCCTTTTAGAAACAGATGAGGTTAGGGTTAGGAGGAATACCTGTTGAATGTTGAGATGGTGTGCGCGTACCGTAGAGAAAGATCAGGCTGACTGCGAAGAACTCCTTTTTGTCTTGGAAGGACTACCTGCAAATAAGAACACAAGACCACAAGATTTTAATTAGACAATAAATGAGGGAACTGCCTTGGGCCCAGGAAATATAAAACTTCCTTTCGAAGGTGGTCAGTTCCCCTGCTAATATGAATTAACACAAAAGACTGCAAAATATCAATTAAATTGTTTCGTTGAACTGGGTAGGGGAAAGGCTGGTTTTCTGGTTTTGATCAGAGGAACTGATGCCGGTTACTGATAACCGATGCCGGTTACTAATAACCGATGCCGGTTACTAATAACCGATACCGGTGGGTTCTAGGATCTTCTTGGTAGCTATGGTGTTTGTAATGGCTGGTTTATGGATGATATTAGGGAATGAGATGATGAGGGATAAAAGAATGACAGTTAGATGCAATGGCACGTTGGGTAGTGGATTCAGAAACGGATTTAGGAGGACTGAGATTCAAGAAGCATAAGAAATGTTATAACAGAGGACATGCAAGATGTGACTTACTGGTTTTGGAAAAGATGCAAGTTGATCTCCTTGGTTGTAAACACTTCTGGTATTTCCACTCATCTCTGCTCTGTCAAGTGAAGATCTGGACTCTGTTCCTCGCTTGCAATGCTCTCTATTGATCCAGAAATCCTTTGACTGCTATCCAAAAATGAAATTCCGATCCGTTGTTTTGGTTTGGGGAGCCCATTTACAGGGAACCGATGGCGGTTACGTAACCGACGGCGGTCGAGTAGGAACCGGCATCGGTAAGGAAAAAGTAGGCTATTTTTAGTAAAATAGCCCACCTTCCCTGCTTTTCTCCCGAGAGAGCAGTTGCGGGCTTGGTCAAGTGGCTAGAAGGTCGGCTTTGGGTGCGAGTAAGGAGGCATTAGTTATGGATGTGAGTCTAGACCAAGTCATGGGTCTTAATTATGTTAGTTTAGGGTTAGGGCTAGGTCATGATGAGGTGGCAAAGTGAGGTGGCGGGTAAGGTGATGTGGATTTATCAATTATAAGGTAATTAATAAATAATTGTGTAAGGTTTAGGTAATGAGGTTAGGTTGCGAAATGGGATGCGGGTCACAAGGGGTCGTAAGACACGAATTTGGTGTCTACACAATGACTTACTACAAGTTCAAGAATTAATTTCAGCTAAATTAAATTGATCTCTTCATGTTAAGATTAATTCATACATCCATAACCATTGTAACTCATTAGTGTCTTTAATAAGCATCTTGATTATTATATTTAAAGTAGCTTTAACCAATATATATTATTTCCCATAATTGTCCTTAGTATATAAAGGTTATCCTACTAGTAATCGAAAGATAGAAGCAAAGCCCAAGTTATAAATATTTATTTTATTAAATCAAATACTCACATTTAAGAATATCATTCATGCTATGGGATTATCATAAATTACCTCTACAAAGAGATCTAGTACCAAGATAGTTATAAGTCCATATATGGTCTGTTATCCCAATTTGATCAAACATGATCCCACACGGAAGAAAATTGGAAGGGTTGGTTTAGTCATGTGAGCCCACATTTTAAATCCAAAAATGAAGGGGCATGGTCAGTGAAGGAGGCCAACGGTGTCAAAGGAGATCAGAGATCAACAGGAGAAAATCAAAGAAAGGGCTCGAAGTTTTTGGAATTCACCGCATACGAGTCGATTCGGGGCCAAACAGTAGGCTTGTGGAAGCCTCCATATGTCTAAATGATGCACCTCCAAAGGTGCAAGAGAAACAGGGCCTCCAAATGTGTGTAGCATCTCCATGTGTCTAGGGTCCAACAGAAGTCAAATGGGTAGTGGGCCCAAATCGGTTAAGTATAAAAGAACCGGCAGAAGCCTCCACGTGTCTCAATGGCGCACCTTCAAGGTTCAAAGCCAAAGGTGGTCCCCTAAATGAGCACGAAGCTTCCACATGTCCCAGGTCTAAAAAGAAAGTAGTGTTGGAAGTTGAAAAGTCTCAGGCCAACGGATGGCGCCATGTGTCTCATCGGTGCATCTTTAAAGGCGTGGCCCAAAGAAAGACCCTGAACTAATGCCAACCCTCCACGTGTCCCAGGTCTAAAAAGGGGACACTGGTAGTTGAAAAGTCCAAACTCAAGATAGGCTAGTAGAAGCCTTCATGTGTCTCATCTTCGTAACTTCAAAGCAAGAATCAACAGTGGGTTCCCAAATGAGCGCGGGCTCACACTTATTTTTGGGTCAACTAAAACCATTTTTCCATTTTTTATGCTCCAATCTATTTTTTCATGCATTTTAAGTACTTAAGGATTCCTGAAAGCATCTTCATCTGATTGGAAATTTCTTCTCCTTTCCAAAAATATAAAGAAATCCTTCTAACTCTTCATAGTTTGTGCAAATGGCGGGACAGCGCAGACTCAGACGAGGTTATTTTCACCAAATAGAAAGCTAAGAAGTTGCGGGCTTGCGAGGCTTGAGGGAGCCTTTGAACTTTTGCATTTTTTTGCAAAATGGCGCAATTCCAATTTATAGTGACCATTTCGGGGCTGTGGGAGGTATTTATGTAATTTTTTTGTTCTTTTTTCGCAAAAGGCGCAAGTTATGCAGTTATCGGGCCCACGAGGTCCGTTTTTGCAAGGACTTGTTTTTTTCACCATCTCTCGTACAGATTCGGGCCGATTCGGGCCCAGGGATGACAAATGGACAATGAGACTTTGCGGATCTGCGGGAGTGCTTTGAAATTTTTAACAAATTTAATAAAATCACAGTTAGAAAGCTCTCAGACGTCTGCTACATGCCTAAGGAGTTGTTTTTTTCTCCAACATGGAGAACCGACTAAGGATATGCTTGATTGCAGGCCTAAAGATTTGGAAAACGTATTTTATGCACATTAATATGTCAATCTGATTGCTTCAACTAGATGCAGATTTGAATCTCATCTGGGCATCCTTCCTTCTCCAACACATCAAACAGACATTTGGGAGAAAGTGCACTTCAGACATATTGTAGCTGCGGGAGGTTTTTAGGACATTTTGCATGGTTGGTGGTTGAAAAAAGCTTCCAAAGTCAGATTTCCCTCCTCACAGATCTGTCTTCTGCAAAACTCTCTTCACTTCATCTATAAATGTAAGGAGTTTGGTTCAAATCTGTCAAATGGGCAGAGACATTCTGATCCATGTGCTTGAAACTCTGTACAAATTTGTTTTCTCGACTCCATTTGAAAGGTGTTGAGCCTTCTCCTACGCCATGGCAAACGTACATTATGCCTCTCGAGCATCCATGTAATGGTTTGGTGCACCCTATAGAGCAATAAAATCATGTTGAAGCCATTAATACGAGATGTAATTACTTCAACTACCCAAATCTCATCTGATTTGCCATTGTTTCATTCTGCAACATGTTTTTCAAACGTTTGCAGGAGTACCCATAATTGATAGTTTGTAGGTGGAGTTTTGAAGGCGGATTGATGGATCTGGTGTCTATGTCGCTTTCAAAGTCTGGCCTCCCTCATCTCTCTCTCTCTCTCTCTCTCTCTCTCTCTCTCTCTCTCTCTCTTCTCTCTCTCTCTCTCTATCTCTCTCTCATCTCTAGGATAAATTAGTTTTGACATTGCATTAGAGTAGATGTGTGACAAACAATCTGTAGGAACAAGAATCTCAGCTTTCATCTGGAGGTCTAAGCTCAGGTTCACAAGTCCCACAGCTTGAGAGATGGATACCATGCTTATGAACATTAGTGTACACCGTCTGATGCACCTCATTCAGAGCAATCAAGCCATGTTTTTGTGGTGTTCTGTCAACCCTTTCACATCAATAGTTTTGGTGCGTCCCTGTGCCTCTCCAGGTTTGAAGCACCTTTTCTTCACTGTGCATGTATTTAGCAAGTTTGCAGGTGTAAGATTCCTATTAAAATCATGGAGCCTTTATGGAGGCACATGCAAAGCATCATCCGGTCTGTACTCCATCTTGTCTGACAACCCTCATCTCCTAAAGTTACAAACCTTTTCTCATCCATTTCCACTCAGCAGAGTATCTTTCATCTTTCCTTTCCACATGTATCCCATTTTCTTCGCATTCTATGGTAGGCTTTGTTTCAATCCATGGCTCTCATCCCTGGTCACAGTGGAAATTCACATTTAGGAGCAGCTATTTTTCATGCAGTCCAGTAGCTTGTGGCAGGTCCGTTTAGCATGTAAGAAGTTGGCATTCTCTGGAGGGCCATCTCAAGTATGCAAGTCCCACAGCTCTGAGACTTGGTCCCATGTTATGCAATCAGACCAAATGCCCCACTTAGAACTGAGGCCATACTCACAAGATCAATATGTAGATCAGTTTGGCATACACGCCAGACTATGGCACGTTAGGTGGAAGAACAAGAGTGATGTCAACTATGGGGGACTTCATCTTCATCACCTTGATGAATTCTTGGTGAGTTGCAGCCTTGAAGAAAGACAAATTAGAGGCACATCTAGCGACTGCAGGCCCGGGCTACAACTCACTCTTTGAAAGCATTCATAGACTTGGATTCTAGGGTCCCTTGTCCATGGGAAGGCCCCTTAGTCACATAGCTCATTTCCTAGCATCTCATGAAGTTGTGTAACTCATGACTTACATTTCCATCTTGAGATGTTGCCCCAACTTGCAAGAATGGGTTAAGGTCCATGTCGAATGTATTTCTGCAAGGCAATCCAGATCAACATTCATGCATTATCGCCTCACAACCATCATTCTTACCCATACGAGTAGTGCCAAAACCAGTTTGACTATGAAACATATCAGGAACAAGGGTATGCATACAATGACAACAATCAAATGGAGAATGTTGATCTATTGGAGGAGATTCAAAGAATGGAGGTTGGCAATGGTTCAGTTCAAGGGCTGCAACATACAAATGAAGGAATTCAAAATTTGTTGTAGGGCACCTTTTCCATGGGAAGGCCCTTTTCCAAAAAACTACCTCCCTACAGGAGAATCTTGACTTCGTGATTGAAACGTTGCCCCAACTTGCACAGTGGACTGGGGATATTGAGGCATATGAGCAAAGTGCGAGACAACCTTGTCAATGGGTAAGTCAGTCACCATCTCCTTGTCCTTCATTTTCTCCCTCTCAAGCTTTTATCATCTCAGCATTGTCAAGAGTTCAAGACCCATCACTATGCTATCCCCAAGTGTTGATTTCCCTTCTCCATCTCCTTAATCTTCCATCTCATCTCAATTCTTCTGCCTTTTTCCCTTCCAAGTCAATCATCCCCTCCAAAGAAACAAGAAATTCCACTTCCCTCACCACCAAAAACAATTGCAAAATTGGTTGAAACCCCATCCACTCCTCTTCTTGCCTCCCCAATTCCATGTGGGGAAGAGATTCCAAAAACTGGTCAAGGAGAGATAGCAAGAAGGAGAGCCAAATAGAGAAGAAAATGACCAAAATCTTGGTGAGCTTGGATCTAAAATTTGGGATAACTAAAGATTCCCTTGATGGTTAAACCTTCAGAGGAGGCCAAAGATCAAGACCACAGGTGGTGGCTAAGGCTGAGTTTGCAGCAGAAGGAGAACCAGAACAAGAACAAGAAGATCAACAATCTGTTTGCTCTGAATGCAGTGTCCATAATGGCACTTTGTTTGAAGAGGATGTTGATGATCATAATCCAAGCTGCACAAGCAGTCAAGAAGGAAGAATAACAATCAACTCCAAGTCCTATTGAAGAGGAGCATATGGAGGTGACCAAAGCAGATTTCAGAGGCATTGAATCATGAATAAGGTTGCATAAGAGACCTATCAGATCTCTCATCCCACTTCATCACCTCTCCAAATTTTTGATTTTTTGGAAGAGTTTGAGACTTCACTAGCTTCATGTTTGAAGATGAAGGGAACTTCATCGGATGAGCGAGTAATGAAGATTTTAGGAGGATCACCATGCAAGAGGTCAGAGTACCTTGCTATAGCAGAACAACGAAGGAGTTTGATTATCTTAGTCAAACTTAAAAGAATGTCTTTGATGAGGAGGAGCCCAGTGGAAATTGCACACTCATTTTCTCCCCCATCATTCATCCTTCCAACCACAAGAACCTGCTGCCATGAAGGAAGAGAATTCATGTAAGCACAACCTACAGTTCATGCAACATGCCTCTTAAATCAAAGGTTGGAAGATAAGAATCTTCCATATTCTTCACAGGAGAAGCCAGGGAAAGAGCAAGAGGATGTCATCATCTCTGCCACACCATTCACCCAGGAAGGTCATGCAGGAAGAATTCATTCTTGGAGTTGAATTTCAAAACAGTGGGCACATCCATCAAATCAGACCTTGCCCAATCTAGGTACTTGGCTTCACTAGAGCCAAGAGAGGAGCCAACAACCTAGTCATACTTGCTTTTAAGCATGAGGGACGAGCTATCAAAGTGCCAAGGATCAACAACAATACCTCTTGAAACCAAGTGAGCATAGCAAATTGAAGAGGTATTTATTCATATTTCAAGTTGATACCTTGATGGATTTGGAGTGGAAAAATAATCTTGCAGTCAAGCTTCCACTCCTACATCTCAGTTATATTCAATGCCAAATCATTTGCATGGCTGCCAATTTTGAAAGGAAATGGCAGTTATTTCTCCCTCACCAGTTAGCAAGATTTTGTTTGAAATTGCCCATTCTCTCTGGTTAGCGTAGAGTAGGTAGGTTTTCTTTCAGCAAAAGAAGTGATTTTACACACTCTACATGTCTTACTTAAGGCATGTATGATTTCTATCTTTTGTACATAACGCTTCATGGTGATTGTATTGCTCCAGGGTCAGTATCGTCATACGGTTCAATGTGACACTCTAGGTGAGATCAGCTCCAGTTTCAGTGGTGTTCTATAGTGGCTCGAGGATCATATTTCCCCAAGTTTCTGACCAGTATCAGGCTATCATTTATGACTCTTATGAACCAATGGATGCTTCAAGGCAACTGATCATTATCAAGATAGCAGAGTAGCGTGATCCCCGTGAGTTGCCAAAGCTCATTGTCCAAAATAAGTGCATGCTTATTTTGGTCAAGCTAACACCATTTTTTCTCCTTTAATGCTTTAATACTAAGTTTTTACATATTTTAAGTACTCCAGGATTCCTAAAAGCATCTTCATTTGATAGGAAATGGTTCTTCCCCTTTCTAAATATAGTAGGCAGAAGTCCTTCGTAACTCTTCATACTGTTATCCTAATTACGGGCCTCGTAAAAATTGACTCGAACGAGGTTTTTTCACCAGAATAGAAAGCTGAGAAGGGTGCGGGCTTACGGGCTTGACACGAGACTTTTGCACTTTTGTAATTTAAAAGTGCAAAAGGTACAATTCCAATTTTCGAGCCCACGAAACTTTTGGGCAAAAGTGACATTTTGAGAGCTCAACAGGAGAAAATGCGGAGAAAGGTTTTTGTAATTTTTGCGTCTTTTTCACAAAAGGCACAGTTTGCAGTTTCGAGGCCCAACTGGTCTGTTTTTGTAAAAATTGTTTCTTCACCATGTCTCATACAGATTCGATTCAAATATTCAAATGGTGCGTAACTTTCGAAATCCAGGCTTGAAATTCAACAAATGTGTGTGGAATCTCCATGTGGAAAGGGTCTCAACATCTATTACACGCCAAACCGACATAGAGAACCAACTAGATATCTTGATTAAGTATAAAAGGATCTAGAAAACATATTTTATGCCATTAATATGTGATCTGATTGACTTCAACTAGATCAAGATTTGATATGATCTACCATCCTAGTCCTTCTCCAACACTTCAAACAAACATGTGAGAACCGCACTTCCACAGATGTACAAGCAGATTTGAAAAGGCATTAGATGGTTGGTGGTTGAAAAGTCTTCCAAATCAGATTTCCCTCCTCCTCTTCTTCTCCTCTCTTCGCTTGCATATATAAATGTAAGAGCTTGGCTCATTATAAAGAAAGACCCTAAATTTTGGGATGTGGGGAAACTCTATAATATTTGTTTCTCGACTCCATTTGAGTTGTACAGCCTTCTCCTATGCCTAACAAATTCCAAGCTCAGGATACGCCTCTGGAAGCATTCACATGTCTCATTGGTCCGTGCACCTTCATAGAGCAATAAAATCATGTTTTTGTGGTGTTCTTCAACCCTTTCTCATGTTTTGTTGTTTCTTTGTGCCTCTCCATTTCATGTTTGTTTCAACTGTGCATGTTTTTCACGTTTGTAGGAGTAAAATGTGTTTCATGGAATTTTGATAATTCTTCATCGGGAACTCCTCATGCTATGATTATTTACTAATGCACATCTTTTAGTTTGGTGGATGTAATCTGGAAACACAACAACAAACATAACACAAGAATACCATAGACTATGATAAGAAGGAATGATGATAAATCTGAAATATCAGTGTAAATTATAATATCAACATGAAATTGTTACAATCTCACCCATGAGGTACTTCAAGTGTTACTGACTTCACTTGCCTTCCAACAATAACTATGGGAGAAACTTCACAATTACACCTCTTAATGGCTTCTTTAACACACCTTCAAAATGATGGCTTCCTTTACACACTTACTCATACAATATTTCTCACTACTTCCTTCTATGCTAAATGAGGGGGGTGGCCTCTTTATTTATAGAACTTCAGGCTTATCCATCTTATCTCTAAGATAGGATAAGAAATCCACTCTGACGAATCATATTCCATACCTTAACTCTTGCCTTTACATGTAAGCTTATCTTTTAAGATAAGATAAACCTTATCATTTCACATGGGTTCCACATTTTTAGACTTTTTACAAATAAAATACACAAAATATTTATGACCTCACTCCTTGTCCTTATTACCAATATAATATTTCTAATTCCTAATCATGTAGACCCTACTTCTCTACTTACCCCAACTTTGACATTTTAACATTACCGGACCACTTACGACAAATATTTACTTTTTACCACAACATTCCTATTGTACTTTTGACTATTACCGTACTATACATTATTGGCGGCGTCGTACTGGCAGCGCCGTTATCTTCTATCAGACGCTACTACTAATTATACTTAACAACATCCTATTCCTAATACATACATTAATGAAATAGAAATTACGGAGGAAAATTTTAGTGTCGACATCTTCCCCCTTCCTAGCTTCTACTCCATCCTCGGAGTAGACTATTCTGGTGCTTGGAAAATCTTCAACTTGTCGTGGTTGACCCATTTCGTAATGGGAGTGCCATCCAATTCCTCCAGTCGATATGTACCATTTTCATGCACAGCTGCTATTTTGTAGGGCCCCATCCATTTTGGAAGAAATTTTCTCTGTCTTCTTTTTTTTGTATCTGGAATCATATACTAGAACCAAGTCATTCACATGAAATGGAGACCAACGGATCTTTTGATCAAAGTATTCCTTCTGCTTCATTTTCTTCTTATAGCTTGTATCCTTCGCTATTTCCCTCATTTCCTCTAGCAAATGAAGATGTACCAACCTTTCTTTTACTGAATCACTTTCATCCATCCTTTCATTTTTCATAACTCTCACAGTGGGAATATCAAACTCAATAGGAAGAACTGGATCAATGCCATAAGCCAACTGAAATGGGGAGTATCCTGTTGCTGACTTTGATGTTGCCCTATATGCCCACAATGTTGCATGAATCCTTTTATCCCACTTATGTACCTGCAAGGCTGCATCTTTTGCTAGAATTTGACACAACACAAAATTTGTTCGTTCCACCTGTCCATTTGTGCTTGGCTTGTATGTTGTTGCCTTCCTGTGCTTAATAGAAAACTTATTGACTAGGGCTTCTACCACCTCATTAATGAAGTGGCTTCCTTGATCTGTTACAATTTCTAATGGACAACCAAATCTGGTGACAATGCGTTCATATATGAACCTTGCCACTTCATCCATGGAAGTTGTTTTCAATGGCCTAGCTTCAACCCACTTGGTTAAATAATCTGTGGCAACTACAATATACTTATTTTGGCGTGGGGTAGTTGGAAGTGGACCTACAATGTCTATTCCCCACTTTTCAAAGGGACCAAGTGGAAGAATAGGGCATAATGGAGCTGATGAAGTCTTACGGTTACCATGTGTTTGACAAATATCACATGTCTTACAATAATTATAACAATCTCTAAAAAGAGTGGGCCAGTGATAACCTGCATCCAAGATCCTTCTTGTTGTAAGTTGTCCAGAGAAGTGCCCTCCACATGTACCATTGTGGAATTCTTCTATCAGCTCCTTCCCTTGATCACGTCCAACTGCCCTCTTGTACTGTCCATCAGGTCCTATTCGAAATAATACTCCATGCAGAATAGAATATGGACGACTGGCTTGAGTAATCTTCCTCTTAGTCTTTGCATTGGCACCATCAGGAAACTTGAATTCATTCAGATAATTCCAAATATCTATGTATTCACTAGGGATTGTGTCAAGGGATAACAATGTTGCATCTGGGAAATCATCATCATCACAAGATGAACCTAAACCATCATAGGCTCGAGAGAGTGCATCTGCATTGACATGCTTCTTTCCTGGCCTATCTATAATATCAAATTCAAATTCTTGTAGCAAAATTATCCATCTTGCTATCCTCCCTGATGGGTTAGGCTTATTTACAATATATTTTAGAGCCTGATGATCTGTTACAACTATAAATTTCTACCCTAGCAAGTAATTTCTAAACTTCTTTACAGCAAAAATGATAGCTAGAGCCTCTTTTTCAGTTACAGTATAATTTACCTCAGCACTGCTCATTTGTCTGCTCCCAAAGTAAACTGGATGATCATTCCCATTTTCATCCTTTTGGCTCAGAGTACTTCCTAGTGCTGCATCTGAGGCATCAGTATACACAATGAATGGCTTGCTCCAATCTGGATTCTTTAAAATAGGTGAAGACACCAGGGCTTCCTTCAGTTGTTCAAAAGCTTCATGCGCCTTATTTCCTGGTTCATAAGTAACATCCTTCTTCAAGAACTGGGTTAGTGGCTGTGTAATCTTTGAGAAATTCTTGATGAACCTTCTATAGTAACCCACATGGCCTAAAAATGATCTCAACTTACTTCTATTCATAGGAAATGGTAACTCTTTGATTTTTGAAACTTTATCAGGATCAGTACCAATACCATCTCTAGATACAACATGCCCTAACAAAATGCCTTTAGAACATCCAAAGACACACTTTGTAGGGTTTAGTGAGGCTTGTGCTTCATCTAACCTTTGAAATGTTGTCTCCATCTGGTGCAGGTGGTCCATCTTGCTCCCATAGATGTAAAAATCATCCAGAAATACTCTGATGAAGTTCCCAATGTAGGGTTCAAACACCCTATTCATCAAACGCTGGAATGTTGCTGGAGCATTACACAACCCAAAAGGCATAACTCTATAAGAAAACATTCCCCAAGGAGTGGTGAACATGGTCTTCAGCTGATCTTTCTCTGCTATACGAACTTGGTTGTATCCGCTATATCCATCAGCAAAACTATAGCACTCCTGGCCAGCTACTTCATCCAAGATCTGATCTGAGAATGGAAGAGGGTAATGATCCTTCTTTGTTGCCTTATTGAGCTTCCTATAATCAACACAAATGCGTAGCTTCCCATTCTTTTTTATTGAGATCACAATGGGAGAAACCCATTCTGAATTCTCCACAGCAAATATGAATCCTGCATCAAGCAAACTTATCTATTTCTTCTTTTACAGTCTTGGAAAAATTAGGATTCATTCTATATGGCATTTGCTTTATGGGCTTAGCACCATCTACCAGCTCAATAGAATGTTCTACCCAACTTACTTGACGGAGTTCCTTGTAATCAAAAGTGAATAGGTGTATGTACCTTCGAAAGAGCTGGAGGTAGCATTCCTTCTCACTCTCCATCACAGCATCACCAATCTTTATTTGTTGGAGATGATCATCAATTTCTTCTTCAGATAATTTTATGGGTTCATGAGTCGGTGTGACTGGAAGGATATCCATGACCGAAACATCAACCTCACTTTCTTCATCTTCTATGTCCACTTCACTGGTACTAGAGTAATCAGAGGATGTCCAATCATCAGTTTCATCACTTGAATCCACAGGTTCTGCCTTATGATGCCGAGGGATCATGTTTATCTTCACCCTCTCTCTACCACGTCCAAGTGTCATGAAGCCTTCATTCTAGTAGTTTCTTGCATGAACTCTCCTTAGCCATGGTCTTCCCAACAACATTGGGTACGCAACAGTACCATTTTTCATCACCTGAAAGTCTACCACACATACAACACCCATAACAGATATTGCCACATTTGAAACTACACCTTCTGGTTTAGTTTTTCCCTTATTTAATGACCTTAACATAAGTGTTGAGGGGCGAATCAATTTTTAAACCCAACATATTCATTACAGACTCGGTCATTACATTAACTGCAGCACCTCCATCAACTAAGACATCATGAATTGAAATACCATTACATAATACCTCAGCTTGTGGAGCGTAGGGATCTGCCTCTGCCTCCAAAATAGGGACCTCAACCTCCTTCCTTCATCGAGCATTGAGTCCACTTCGCAGCTCCCGCCTCTTCTCAGAAGACATAGCCAAGAGTTGACCATATGTAATATTTGCAGGCCTTTTGGACAGATCTTCTAAGATGGAGTATGGTCCTTGTCCCTGTGAAATCAGAAAATCCTGCACACCCAACTTTCTTCTCCTATGTTTCTTACTAGTTTCTCCTTTCATCTTCTTAGGATCATTTCCATCTTGATTATCTTTTTCTTTCTTTCTTTTTGTTACAAACACATCTACTTCATTATTTATGCTCTTATCTACTACATCAAAAGAATTCACAGGTGCTTTTCCTTTATCATTATCTCTTGTACCAGATGTAGAAGCTCTATCTGGACAATTATACTTATAATGACCCTTTTTATAACAACCATAACATACAACTTCAGAAATATTTCTTTTTGGACCTCTATCTCCTCCCTGAGAACTAAATTATTTTCCTTGAAGAAGATTAATAGTTAACTGACCCATCTTCTTGAGCAGATCTTCATACTCAGTAGATGTACTAGGAGAAAGATTTGTGCTCACCGAGAGTGGTTGTGGATTCTGGACCAAAGGTGCTGGTGTAGGCTCTACTTTAGCAACAATTTCTTTGGGCTCCTCTTCCATGCTTTCTTCTTGCCTTCTTGCAATCTCCTTTGCTTGTTCAATGGTAGCTGGGTGGTCATACTTCACTCATTGTCTGATCTCTGGCTTCATCCCAAGAATGAAGTGCTTACAGAGGAGATTATCCACGCCATTCATCAACCCATCCGCTAATCCTTCCTTCCAAATCTGGGCATCGAGCTTCCTCCTTAGCTCTAGAACACGAGCATGATAATCCCTTATCTTCTCCTTCTCTCCTTGGGATAGCTTTGTGATATCGATCATGAGATCTGCATATTTCTGTTGTTCACCAAATTCTTCAAGAAAACTTTCAGTTAATAAATCCCATGAGTTTTTCACATTATCACCTAGTGTTTCAAACCACCTAAGGGCTGAACCATCCAAAAAGGTAGGAAAAAATTCAGTCCATTGTTCCCTTCTTATAAGGCCATTACAAATACAAGATCGTTTAAACTCTTGAATGAAAGAGGAAGCATCTTCATTAGATTGGGCTGAAAAAATAGGAATCTTCCCCATTTCCAAAAGTAACCACAGTGAAATACCAACCCACAAGTACAATCAACAAGACTTATGTGCACAAATAATTGGAATCACTATAATAGAAAATAGAAATGACCACGGTAAACTATGGTAAAACTTGACTTACTGTGGTAAAAACTGACTTTACTGTGGTAAACACTATTCACAGTAAAAAGTGAAGTTACTGCGGTAAATACTATTCACGGTAAAAAGTGACTTTACTGCGGTAAATACTATTCACGGAAAAAAGTGACTTTACCATGGTAACTACTATGCATAGTAAAAACAAGGTTACCCTCCAAATGTTTTCTGACTAAGTGGGAATATCTCTCCAGAAAATCCACCAACGAGGAATGGTCCCGGCAACAGAACCAAAATGTCATCACCAATCCGGCACTATGATAATTCTTCACCGGGAACTCCTCATGCTATGATTATTTACTAATGCACAACTTTTAGTTTGGTGGATGTAATCTGGAAACACAACAACAAACATAACACAAGAATACCATAGACTATGATAAGAAGGAATGATGATAAATCTGAAATATCAGTGTAAATTATAATATCAACATGAAATTGTTACAATCTCACCCATGAGGTACTTCAAGTGTTACTGACTTCACTTGCCTTCCAACAATAACTATGGGAGAAACTTCACAATTACACCTCTTAATGGCTTCTTTAACACACCTTCAAAATGATGGCTTCCTTTACACACTTACTCATACAATATTTCTCACTACTTCCTTCTATGCTAAATGAGGGGGGTGGCCTCTTTATTTATAGAACTTCCAGGCTTATCCATCTTATCTCTAAGATAGGATAAGAAATCTACTCTGACGAATCATATTCCATACCTTAACTCTTATCCTGTACATGTAAGCTTATCTTTTAAGATAAGATAAACCTTATCATTTCACATGGGTTCCACATTTTTAGACTTTTTACAAATAAAATACACAAAATATTTATGACCTCACTCCTTGTCCTTATTACCAATATAATATTTCTAATTCCTAATCATGTAGACCCTACTTCTCTACTTACCCCAACTTTGACATTTTAACATTACCGGACCACTTACAACAAATATTTACTTTTTACCACAACATTCCTATTGTACTTTTGACTATTACCGTACTATACATTATTGTCGGCGTCATACTGGCAGTGCCGTTATCTTCTATCAGATGCTACTACTAATTATACTTAACAAAATCCTATTCCTAATACATACATTAATGAAATAGAAATTACAGAGGAAAATTTTAGTGTCGACAGGCCCACGAGCTTGGGAAGGATTTCTTTTGCTAAGTGGAAAATGCGGGACAGCGGGCCTGGGATCAATCAAATGGAAAATGCTTGAAGTTGCGGAGCCACTGGAGTTTTTTGCATTTTTTACAACTTTCATAAAAGCACAGTTTGCAAGTGCGGACCTGCAATCCCGAGGAGGTTTGTTCTCCAAATGGAAAATGAGAAGGTTGTGGGCTTGTGGGCCTAAGGGAGACTTTTGCACTTTTGCAAATTTTTGTGCAAAAAGTGAAATTTCAATTTTGAGCAAAGTGAATTATGGGTCCGCAGAGGCTTTTGGGAAAAATTGAATTTTGGGCCTGCGGGGCTGTGGGAGGTTTTAATAATTTTGCAATTTTTTACAAAAGGTGCAAAGTGAATTTTGGGCCCACAAATCCATTTTGCAAAACTTGTTTTTTCACCATTTTTGTATGGATTTGATTCAAATCTTTTGGGGATGGGCATAACTTTCGATCCAGTGCTTGAAATTCAAGGTAGAATTTGGTACCATTGGAAAACGGTCTCAACGTCCTCTACACCATGGAAGCTCGGGGGTGAAATTATCATTTTAGTAGGATTTGATGGGTGAAAATATAGAAAAAAACTCTTTCAATCCATTAATACGGGATCCAATTGCTTCAACCACCCAGATCTAATCTAGATTTGCCATCTTTCCTTATCCAACATGCCAAACAAACATGGGGAACTAGAATTAACAGATTGTATGTGGATTTGTAGGGCATTTATGGTTGGTGGTTTAGATTTTAGAGTAGAATCTGATTTTTTCTTCTTTCTCTCTCGCCTCAACCTACTATATATTAAAAACACTTCTCATTTGAAAAGGGGATACATTCTGGGATGTGGGGAAACTCTATAAAAAAAATTCTCGACTCCATTTGAGTTGTAAGCCTTCTCCTATGCCTAACAAGTGGATTTTATTCCCCTTCTAAGCATCATGTGGTACCTCATAGAGCAATACAATCGTGTTTTTGTGGTGTTCTTCAACCCTTTCTCATGTTTTTCTTGTTTCTTTGTGCCTCTCCATTTCATGTTTTCTTCCTGTGTATGTATTTCACGTTTGCAAGTGTATGATTTCGTGTTTCATGGAGTTTTGATTGTGGATTAGGATCTGGATCTGTGTTACTTTTATCTGACCTCCCTCATCTCCTTTTTCCCTATTTCATCCTCCCTTACCAGAGTATCTTGCCTCTTTCCTTTTCTGGTGTATCACCGCTTTAGTGTAGGCTCTATTTCCATGCATCTCTCTCTCTCCTTAGTCCCATAGAAAGTTAGATTAGGATTAGATAGTTTTTTCTACACTAGAGTAGCTTGTGGTAGGTAGTTTAGGAAGAAGAAGCCATATTTCTCCGGAGGGCCATCTCAAGTTCGCAAGTCCCATAGCTTTAGAGATGGTCCCATGTTATGTAATCACACCGAATGCCTCACTCATAACTGATGCCATTCGGGGGTGCTATGATTTTGCATAAATGGGGTCTTGCTCTAGTTTAACGTTTATAGAACAAAAGACTATAATTAACTTTATCCATATTATCTCAAAACATATTGACAAGATTATATAGTACTAACATAGTTTTTGTTGAGAAGATCAAAACACTAATGACAAGTAAACAATTAGGGTAAAATGTTATGCCTTAAACCCTTTGTTTTTTCAAGAAGTTTTACTAGGATAGTTTTTACTTGTGATCCATAATTTTATAAAATACATAGAATGGGAAGAATCTGATTCATCAACATCATTAACCATATTAACATTATTTTTTCATTTAGGCCAGCCCATACTGGGTTTAAGACAACCAACTTATAAAATAAAGGTATATCAACCCCCCATTCATGAGAGACTAAAAACTCAATACATTAGATAACCATACAAATAAAAAATCTTGAAATGGGGTCACCCATATACAAACATAACAATCAATGCCAAAATTTTGAATTGAACTACAAGACTTTTCAACCAAAAAACAAGTTTCCTCTTTATAAATTTTTTTGTAAAAGTACAAATCATAATGAAATGGATATACATTCCAAGTTTCAATAATATTCAATGACATTCTCTTTAATTCTATTTCACTGCACTAATAATAACAATTCAAGGTAAAATATAAACACCATTTCTTCCATCTTCCTAACTGGTGCCTGTACTAGATTTTAGGTTAGTTCAAATAACTGACATGGATTATTTTCCTTTCCATTATGCAACAATTAGTAATAAATCATGCATACAAGTTACCATAAAGATAATGGTAAAGTTCAAATCCATTTTCTTTCATTTACCATGTTCCAAAAAAAGAGACAAGGATTATAATACGAAGTTATTTCATGCAGCCCATAAATTCAATCACACAAATTAAGAAAGAGAGAGAGATAATAACTTTATTCCATACCTTTTCAACACAATTCCACATAGTCTCATTTTTGAAATTTTGTGTTTTAAAAGAGATAAAGATAGATAATAGGTCAATTCTAGATATTTTCAGCATAATGCCACGCAGTCTCATTTTCCATATTTTTTGTTTTAGAAGAGAGAATGAGAGATAAATACTCTATTCTAGGTCTTTTCAACATAATGCCACATAATCTCATTTTCCAAATTTAGTTCTTTTAAGAGAGAGAGAGAGGGATAAATTTTTTTTTTTTTACATAGTAAAACATGACCAAAATATATTTTGTAAGATAAAACCCCACATATATCCCAAGTGGGTTTAGTACCCAGAAAAATATCAGGGTTTAATATATAAAATATATTTCTCACAATTCATATGAATGCATACACACATGCATATAGTGGTATAAAATGGAATGCACATTACTAACATCATTTAAACCAAAACTAGGAGCAATAAAACAATTTTATATATGCATATGCTAACTGAGGAAGAAACCCACATTCATTTTATTACCATTAATTGCTACATAGTGAAAAGAAAACCTAAACAACATGCGTGTAATTAGTAATGGTGGTTGTGCCTACACTTCCGTTCTAACTAGCGAAAATCACACCAAGGAGAGATTTACTCTCACATTTTTCTCTCAGCTCTGCCCTGGCTAAGGATTTTAAAAGAAATTTCCAAACTCCAAAAAAATTATGCATCTAAATATTAAAATAACAGCTTCCTTTGAAGATAAACTTCTAGCTGAAACACATTCAAACAAAAACAACCATAACTAGCATCCACTTAAACTAAATTTCTATGATAAAATAACTGCCTCAAATTTTCATATCGGTTCAGATTACCAATGCTTCCATGGGCATATTCACACAAATGAGGGAGGAAATTTTTTAGGGTTTTATCTCACTCCACCAACAAAACTAAATGATTAAACCTATAATGTCAAAATCCCCTTTTTTAAAATGAATTTCAAATTTTATAACCCCTTTTTATATGTTGGTCGAGTCTGTGACCCATGTTTCCATTGAGGCATTAAAAACTTAAATAAAAATAATCATTTTATAATCTGAAGTCAAAACATCATGTAATCAAAACAATAATAATGCTCTCTAATCAAACCACTTCATAATTAGTTCATCTAAATAAAAATATTCCATAATTTCCTTTTGATCAAGCAAGGCCACTTTTAATATTTTTAATACAAGGGAGTCAAAATATGTAATAATAAAAAATGATACCCTTTTAATAAAATGTCCTCAATTTTACCTAGCCATCATGCCACCAATACTCATGTCCCATATTTGACCAATCAAAGATAAAATTTTGAATAACCACGTAATACTTATATGTAAAATTATTATTGTAGAAATGGCCAATGATCGTAATAGAAATATTATACCAACTGATAATGATAGTCCCTGATCACCGAAACCAAGCCAAATGAATACAATTATAACTTCTAAGACACTCTTTCTTATGACAAGTATCAATAATTAACCCTATTGATAACTCAATAACCACAATAATTTCCATTATAATTCTACTTAGGCTATCAATTGACAATATTATTTTTATGCCAAGATAAATCATTAATTAATAACCCAATACAATGATAATCAAACAAACATACCACTAAAATCATACCAAGGATCATATGACCATAATATATTGAGGTATATTGAAAATCCAAGTCAAATAATTCATATTGACGTTTCAAAGTTATATCAATCAGCCACACTGATATGCCAAATAATACAACCAACATCCAAAATTCATGTTATCATAAACAAATAAATCTAGGGTCATAATGACTATTATTTATTCAAAACATATTTATCAATGTTAGAATCATACCCCACACACACACACACACACACACACACACAATACACATAAATATAACATAATGATAATAAAACCATATATATATATATATATATATATATATATATATATATATATATATATATATATATATATCTTCGCAAAAAAAATTCCCACTGTCAAATATGTTGGAAGCACAATGAATGAGAGGGTGAAGGTGAATCAATCCTTTACAAAATTTTACTTTAGATGTATTAACTTTCATACATTATTCAAAGCATCCATACAACATCCATTAACTAATGTGAGATTATTAATTATCTTAACAAACCAGTTAAGCAACATATTATCCATCCACATAAGTATGAAACAAGAGAGAACACAAGAACACCATATTTAACTAGGAAACCCTAAAGGCAAATAAAACCCATTGAACCTATGCATATATTACTCAATAAAAAGGTATCTCATTAAAATTACACATCAAAAGGGATTTTTAAAGTGAGGCACTAACCCCATAAGGAGCACCAACCCCTAGTCTAGTAGGGAACCAACCCTATAAGGAGTGTTAAACCCTAGTTTAGTAGAGTAACAACTCTATAAGGAGGCTAACACCCCATAATATGACCAATAACCCACTCATCCACCTGATATGAAGATAACCTAATGTCCTTTTATGTCCAACAATTGATTGTGATCACATTGTCAGCTCTCTCCACTCAAAACCTTTTCAAACTGCACTCTCTCCTTCTTCGCTGATACACACATCATAAAATGTTGATTAGGTAAAGTGACCATGTATCTATATCTTCCATGTCCTTCTCAACTCCTCATACTTCTTCTCATATTTTCTCTAGGGTCCTCATAACACTCTCACACTCTCCTTTGCCTCACTCTAACTTCCATCACAACTCCACTCAAATGAGCAAGTACACATTCACTTTTATATATGACTCATTCTAAAATCCACTATAGGTTGGAAAATACCATATGACCACGTGAGTCTGATCATATAAAACATAAAACTTTTTTACATGAGTTTATAAATTTCATTTCAAGACTCATATAGGTCGACATAGGCCTAAAAAAAAAAAAGTTGCCCAACAAGGCCTATAAATAAGGAATCTCCTCAAAAGGTTAGAAATTTAACTTTAAGGGCGTAAAATAACTTCAAAAAGACTCCACAAGCTATGAAAATATTAAAAAAAATTCTCAACACCATATCAAAGCACAAGAAACTCTATAACATCCATCTTCACCATGGAACACTCCAATATACAAGCACCATCAACTAGGTCTCAAGAACCTAATTATTCACCTTCAAAAGTGAGTTGGTTCACATATCAATTCACCTCTCTAAGACACAAATGGTAAATCAATAGGAATTTATCATCCTCATCTAGCTCATTCAACTCATACCAACTTCCAATTTAGGGCACAACACTCTAAAACACCTCCTTTGCTAACACTGCTCAAATCTACATGTAGGTTTCAAGAACCAGTCTTGAGCTATTTGACCTCCAACACCTCAAAATACACTTCCAAAAAATTAATCACTACATGAAACACTTCACCAGGGACCTCAATAAACTATCCATGATCATAATACAGTGCTACAAGATGAAATAAATCACAAACCCTCTTGGACCTTCATGAATGGTTTTGACCTTATTATACCACTAGCAGTAGGCACCTCTTGGAGAAAGGTTTCATCAAATTTTTTCACATAAAATATCAAAATATTTTCATTAGCATGCATCCCAAGCTTTCTCCACAACTGATATTTCATCATGAAACTTTCACATCATGCATTTACATGCAAATCTTCACAAAATAGAGGTTTTCTTGTAGCTTACCAACACAACTGGAGTTGTTCAAATTACTTCAAAAGCAATATTCAAACATGAATATAAAACATCATCACAACACACTCATGTAACCAAAATAGGTATTTATATGCTACATGAACTAAGGGTCATCATCTTATGCATTAGACACTGCCACTCAGATTAGCTAGAGAACATATGAATATTGTAGTGCCTAAAATAGAGATTGTTTCCCAACAATAAGAAAAACACAAATATGCATTCAAATCCTTTGTAGGTCGACCAAACACAATAAAAAAATAGATATATGTAATTTAGAATCTAATTTTTAAAGCTCATCCCACACCATAGGTCCTAGATCATAGAAAACCATTTTCTTCAGATAGACTTTGAAGTATTCGAACAAACTTCAAATAGACTCTAAAGCATTCAGTTTAGACTCTAAATAAAATAGAACAAAATTAGGAAAAATTTTCAAGACACACAGGGTATAATCTAAAGGATTATTACATTTTTTGGCCAAAAATAGTGGTCCTATACCTTGACAAACCAAAAAAATTGGATAAACTCTAAAGCATTCAAACAGATTTTAGATAGACTTTGAAGCATTCTATATGAGACACCATATCAACAAAACACTCTATTTTCTTCAAATAAATCTTCTACACCTTAGAATTTTTGTTCCAACAAACATGCATACCTCTACTTATGAATTTTAAACTTCATTCTTATGCTCTCCATGCATAACCAATTGCTACATACTAGAGAACCACCATGACATACCTTCCACCTTCATGAATGATGACTAGGCCTCAAAACCAAACATCTTAAGCATCCTTACACCATTCATACAGACTCTATGCAATGAAAATTTTAAAATCTATGGAAATGAGATTAGAGAACCTCAAAGCTTGAAATAACTCAACTATGCACCATAAGATTAGAGCTAAACAAGAAACTATCTATTTACATGCATATGTAAATTTGAAACAAAAATTCAAACCCTAGCATATATAAATATCTCTCTACTCCATGAAAGATTAATGAAAGTGAAGGTAGTTATATTCTAAGCAATCAAATTTTGCGTTGTTTACTCCCAAACATAGTGAAGAGATCTCTCCAAGTTGGCTACATGGACAAGCTTTAGATATTCCCTTACTAAATATATTTAGAGAGGATGGATGCAAGATGGAGGAGCTCTTAATAAAGGAGTATGGCCAAGATCCAAATTTTTTATAGCTTAAAGCTATCACAAATTATTTCTAATGCCTATCCAAAGTGTTATGATATTTGTTGTGTAAACAAGGTGTTAGGTAGAAAGGAAGGGGTGACCCTTTTATTTATAGTTTATCACTTAGGAGAGTTTGAACTTTTGGTGCATGTGGGACTAAAGCTCAAAAAATACTTTTAGATTAGATTAGGATAAACATGAGGCTTAGTTAATCTTGGTTTAGGCTAGTTAACTATGGTTTAGGCTAGTTAAGTGTGATTAGCAAGTGATTAGAGACTCATTGAGAGTTGGGAGGGGTATGATTAACCATTTGTGACTGATAGATAACTTAGGAAGCTTATAGAAGTGGTTCAGAGAGAACTAGGGATATTCTGAATGGTCAAAAGGAGGAATGTTTAGCTAATAAGAGAGATATTAGCCAAATAAGTTGAATATGGGAATAATATGACCGAAATAGTGTCTTGCATGGGCATTCGATATTGGAGCGAAGAATTGGGAATTAACAAAGTGTTGTTAATTGATTGGCTTGGAGGAAATGCTAAGTGTAAGTGGTTCAGAGAGAACTAGGGATATTCTGAATGGTCGAAAGGAGGAATGTTTAGCTAATAAGAGATATATTAGCCAAATAAGTTGAATATGGAAATAATACGACCGAAATAGTGTCTTGAATGGGCATCCGATAATGGAGCGAATAATTGGGAATTAACGAAGTGTTGTTAATTGACTGACTTAGAGGAAATGCTAAGTGTAAGCATATTTTAGGTGTCTAAATTTTCCCCACTTTGGGGTGGTGTAAGAGATGCCACTTTAAAGAAAGTAGAAAAGCATAAACAAGTAGAAAAATTTGAAGGGATAGAAAAAAAATGAGTAGAATGAAGGATGCCCCCTCGATTGCCGATAGGGTGATGGAAGAACTCAATCAACGATCGAAAAGATGATAGAAAGAGAAAAAAAGAAAGAATAGTGTGAAGAAGAAGAAAAGGGATATAGAAAAAGAAGAGTATGAGGAAGGGGGAATGAGCTAACATCCATCTAGTGTCTTTCAAACAACTTTATTTTTCATCATATTGCTGGTGATCTTCATCATCAGTTCTTATTAAAAAGAATGAACAAAAGTGTAGTATGACATGAAAATCCATATACGAACAAATGTTCATTGCTAAAAATACCAACTCCATGTAACATATAAAATGCAATGCAATATGAGAAAGTAAAAGATGCCTAACTCCATGCAACATACATAATGCAATGTAATATGAGAAAGTAAAAAAACCAACCTAACAAAGAAACATAATGCAATGTTTTTGTTATCAAGCTTCAATTCCAACCTATTCAAATTAATGACAAGGGTTAATGATGGTGCCCCAAGAAAGGATGCATATCAGGGGAATAACGAAGGACACTTTGGTCTGATGAAAAATCAATGTGCACTATGGAACAATATCATGCAGCTTGTTGTGCCCCAAAGTATAGACATAGTAAGAATCCTAGCTTTGGTTGATATATGTAGATCACGATGATCCACGAGTCACGCACATGAACAGGTGAGAATCAAATAGCAACATTTTTTAGGATGATTTATATTTTTTTATGTTTTTTGAAACATATTTGAATGTTTTTGGTGATTTTTGAAAGTTTTCTAAAACTATGTATAGGAAGACAAGGAAACATGGATGCACAAAGTGGTAGATGGGATGTACAAGGGTAGAAAAACATGTGCATATGAGATAGGTGAAGATGTGGAAATTCCCCAGCGATTAGGTGGGAGCATTCAAAGGAAAAATCTTCATGCATAGAAGTGGGACCCAAGGCCATTATGGATAGGTTCAACATAATGATGAACATAAAAAAAATGAAGTTCTAGGAAGAAGCAAGGATGCCCCCAACATAAGTTGGCCTAAAAGCACATGATAGAATTGAAGGAGAATATTATTTTTAAGAAAGGGTACAAAGGTGTCTGAAAACAATGGAAAAAAGGAAATACCATACACATGGATGTTCTGAACGAAGTATAAGAATGATGTGAATGATATGAATGTAGCTTTTAGAAGTGTCGCGGCTAAAGGTGATTAGCTTAAGGCACAAATCATGAGACGATACATGGACTAAAGCAAGATTTTGAACAAGGTCCAAAAAAAGACACTTGGTAACATACTAATCTTGTTTTTCTTATAGAGATCTAGTGTGTGCATATGGAGATTAATAACCTCTTGAAGGGAAGATTTAATAGAATAAAAGTGAAGAAAACCTAGCCAATTTGTAAGAATGATTGATTTTGATATGTGATAGGTGATTTGTGAATGGTGGGTGGAAGGATAACCATACATTTCTCCATTGCTAGCCAGGTGTCCATAGCCATGAAGAATATGTACCTAATTATAATCACAACATTTCTCTACTGTCAGTCAGGTGTCCATATCCCTTATAGTTATTATTGGAAATATCCCAAGAGAGAGTAATATATCAATTTGATTTTTCTTTTAGCTTTTGATTTTTTGATTGATTTTGATTATTTTGCTTTCTAAAAACTTATTTCAGCTCTCTTGTTTGACAGGGGGTTAAGAACCACTGATGGCTTGATGAAAGGAGGTGGAAGTGATTGTGATGATGACATTGGCTAGTGTCAACAAATATGTCCAAAAATTCTTCTCAACAATTTTATTAGATGTTGAATGTGGTAGGATATCTAAGAGGTAAATCATTCTTTAATTTACCAAGGTGATGAGAGATCAAGGTCAAAAGAATATCATAGAGATAAATGTCACAAAATGCATGTGAATAGGCTAACCAAAATATCACCGAAAGGATGAAAATGGCAGGAAGACTTGTAGAAGAATAACAAGGAAGGGAAGAAAGAAACATCCATGTGTACACAATACCTGATTGGAATGTCTGATCTTTGTACCTTTGATTTTGTTATGTTTTCTCATTTTTCTGTATTTTTGAATTGATTTGATGTTTAGATTTTTGATAGTTTTTGGAAAGGTGGGAATAACAGAGTCACTCTACGTGGTAAGATCCAACAACAATGTTTGTAACTTCCTTAATAAGGGAGACTAGGTGCATTTGTTTATCAAGAGTCATGTTATCCCCGATCTCAATGATCGAGGTGAGCTCATACTCAACAAATTACTGTGATCTATCCTAAAACAAGGATTGTTCATGTGGGAGCTTGATTTCCCTATTCATAGGTTTATACACTTTGTGCCATACTTGATGGTTACGTTGGTTTACATTCTTGAATCACATTTTATTTTTAACCTTAAAATCATTTGATTTGTTAGGATATTTGGAGCTATTTGAAGTTTTGATATTAACTTGATAATGAACCTATTTGGGTTTCTTATAAGCTAATGTGTGACCTATCTGATCTCGAGAAGGAGAAGAAAGTGAATGTGGACGTTTAGACCTGATGTGAGAAATGACCACGGGATTTCCACAACCATTGATAGAAGAAAGGTGTGATGGATGAAAAGGATGCGGTCCAAGAATTTAAGAGGATGGGCTACCATGAGGTGAGTCATTGATAAAAGAAGATGATGAAGGGATGCTAGGGTGTGTCCCAAGTATAGACGAGGAGGGACTACTCAGAGGTATCCCATAGATAGAAGGGGAAGGGTTACTAGGACGTCGCCCAAGAATAGAAGGTAATGGGCTACCGGGATCTGTGCCACAAGTAGAAAATGAAGGGCTACCTGGGGGTGGCTCTAAGATAGAAGAATATGATGGGCTACTCAACAGTGACCCAAGGTGAGATTTTGATTGAGGAATGATGATAGATAATAAATGATTTGGTAACGAGAAGATAAGACATGAATCAACACTAGAACTTAACATCTCATCATACTTAGAAGAAGGTGAAGATGGAATTCCATAATAAGATTCGAGTTCCATGACCTTAGGCTTCTCATCTATACTATGACAAAAGGTATAAAATTATTTTCCCCAATACGTGAGCGTATCGAGTTCTAGAAATAATCCTTGTTTGGAATCCTCTAAAGGTATATCTTCATGTAGTCTAATTGTTCCTTCTTTATGAGAGAAATCAATTAGTGGAGGTTGTTGTTCTTTGGCCATAGAAGGTTGAATAGAATAAACAGGTCTGATAAGTGGGGAAGATTGATTGATAGAAGAAGATGACTTAAGAGAGGAAGTAGGATTGGAGTCAAGAGTTTCGTGAATGGATGATTTAGATCAGGTCTTAGATCATTTTTCTAGAAGATGTCGTAATGTAGGTTAGAAAGTAGGATCCCATATCCATCCATTAAGTTGTAATATAGGAGTCAAATTAGATGATTGACTAGAGGGAATCTGAGTTGTGGAACTCTTCGACGGAGGAAGGGGTCATCAAGGAGATTGATAAAGGTGGTCATGCAAAGGAAGGGAGGACCATGACTCAAGAACAAAATTAGGTGTTCGATCGATAGAACTTGGATTCACACAAGTCTTCAAAGGAGGAAGATGTCATTTAGGTGATTTGGAATAAAGGTCTTGAAAAGGAAGGGAGGAATGTGATTCATGATTTGATCTAGGGGTATCTAAATTATAGTTGGGATCTAAATCTTCAGAAGAAGAGTGAGAATCCAAATGGTAGTTTAGATCTGAATCAGAAGAACAGTGGGGGGAACCTGAATAATAATTTGGATCAAAATAATTCAAACCATGCCACTGAATATGAGATGAAGGTGGGGAACATGGTACCTGAATGAGCCCTCTAGCGTGAAGAACCAAACGATGCTTAGTCATAATGGGAATCTTCTGATTTGAATTCCTAAACCTAGGTTTCATATTGTAGTAAGTTTAAGAAACCGTACGATAGTCAGTCATTGTTGGCATCATTTAGGTAAAAATTCCTAGACCTAGATAGTGTGATCAAATTAATTCAAAGTGAAGAACGTTCCTTGCCGATTTGGGTAGCATAAGGGTGACCAACTAGACATTTCTAAGTATGGAGATGTGTGCATAATTTTACAAAGAAGGCCTAAGGAAAATAGACATCATGATAACGTGATCTCAATGAGATCAAAAAGGATTTTCTCTAGAAAACAAGTTTCTTGGATGAATAATCACAAGGAACAATCATGCAAGTGTGAAACACAAAGCCAATCAATAAGGAAATACTCCCTATGTAAAATGTGTGAAAAATGATAGTTCGATGCAAAGATGATCAAAACAATGTCAATACTTATGTCAAGCTCAAAATGAACAAGGTGTAAATATTAACAAAGGGAAAATACGACTCCCACTTAAAGTATAATGCGACCAGTTTAGAGACAAGCAAGGCATAAACGTCAAAGGGAGAGGATTACAAATATAAGATATGTAACCACACCAATTGGACATGTCTATCAAGCTTCGCGGAGAAGTGAGATATTAGTGTCAAAATTATACTGAAATGACACAAAATAAAGTAAGCGAAACCCATTAAGGTTTGGAGCAATGTTCAAATTTAAACCCAGTTAAAGTATACTAATGATGTGCTAAAATGTGTGCAGTGTAATGCCATAATGTGAATACTAATATCATGTTTATGAAAAACACGATGTAAGCATATTAATTGTGTCAAGTCAATGAAAACAAGGTAACACATAAAAGGGGATAAAATGATGAACCAATCCTAACTATGAAAATGATCTTGAAATTAAGATCAAAGGACTATCAAAGATACGAAAGATGTACTTGCACACTTTAGATGTTTAACAACCTAACCGTAAACATGGATGGGTGTAAACAGAAAAAAAAGTGGTGAATACCATATTTGATAAGACTCGCGAGGTATGCTTCCTTCTCACCCTAAAAAGGGGTGGTGAAAATGCAAGGGTAAAGATAAAAAAGATGACAATAAACTAAGTGCCATTCAGGCAGAGATTTTCCTTGTCTGAAGGTGAGAAAGAAGCTAAGCTAAGTGAGAGGTCGTTTAATTTTTTGATGAAAGACACTTTGATCTAACTTACGTGGGCTATTTTCCTTGTTTTAGAAACAAGGTTCAGATTCCAAGTTATCACTTCGTGATGGATTGACACGACAACAGATTAGTAAAGTGGGCTCCAATAAAGAATGGCTTAGCTAGTAAGATCTCTCAACTAGGTGTCACAAGTTGTCTAGGAGCGAGCATGATTTACCCAAATATTTGTACTGACTGATTCAAGAGTATCTTAGATTTACTTTACCCCCTTCTGATATAATGAAAAAATAGTGCATTCAGTTGTACCATCACTGGGGTTGTGATACAGACAACTTTGACTCTAACTTGCAATGTAAATCTAGTCAAGTGGATAAGTGGAGTGCTTCCTATTTCATCCATGAAGTTAATCAACAACGGATTACTTTGGGGTTCTTGGAACCACCCCCATTTTTGTAGCTTAAGTCATTATTCCAAAGGGGTTATGTTCCAGTTGAGTGGATAGGGATGTACCCTTTTATGAAACCTACAATATAGTGTGAAGTGAAGTGATGTGTTTTTTTATCTTGCTTAACTTAATGTGGTTTTAAAGTAGTACAAACCATTTGGCAACCTATATGAAAACACGTGGATTAGAATATTTTTGGTTTGTCTTGATTTCTCTCTTTCTTTGACAAGCATTAGACCCTACATGCAACGAGTTAGTAATTTCCCATCAAATAAGAAAGAGAGTTTGCATGTTGTTTTTCATTCCTAAGATCACCAAAAAAGTGCGAAGGAAGAGCATACACAACGTGAAAACCCTACTAAAATAAGCCTTTGTGAAAAGATAGTTTGAAAGGTAGAGTTATTTTTTAGCCAACTTTGAAATATTAATCCAATTATTTGAATGTAAATAAATGTTTTTAAAAGTGACAAGGTGTTTTAGAAGTGTTTTTAATTCCCAAGATCACTTAGAAGGTGCGAGGGAAGAGCATACACACTTTGAAAATCCCCTTTTAACTAAGAAAATGAAACACTTAAACTTCCGTAGTCAAATAAAATAAAAAATGAACCTACAATCACTTGTTAGAACCTACAAACAAGTTAGAAAACTAAGAAAAATTAGGAAAATTCATAAATCTATTTTTAGCAATTTTTCAATGGTTTTTAGTATTTTGCATTTTTGGAGGTCTCCGGGGCACGTTGGGAGTTTGAAGATAGAACTAATGATACCAAAGGAATATTAATTTTGGAATTTTCCTCTAAAATTTCTCTTCGTTCTCTTTTTGACGCCTATTCAAACTCTGAAAACTGGTCAAAAGATATGACCAAAACTAGGAGCACTAAAAATTATATGAGAAAATCAGGATTGAATAGATATACTTTTTCCCCATTCAAGGTGTATGCACACTATTTTGGGTATGTGAATGTGAGTTTGGGTATCTGTTCCCCTCTATGTAAACCAAGCAGATATGCAGGGTGCCTGTGCTACCCGAGAGATGCCTGTGCTAGGGTAAGTGTGCATGTGCTAGGGAATAGGTGTCTATGTCAGGGAAGTGGAAAAATGGTAAAAGTTATGACAGTGTGTGTGTGCCACCAAAGGGGTACCTATGCCAACAAAAGGGTGTATGCACCATGGTTTGGGTATGTGCATGCCTAGTAATTTTTTTTTTACAAAGGGTCCGAATGTAAATAATGTGCTTGCGTGTGGGTTTGGATGCCTGCACGCCTAGTAGAAATGATAGTTTGAAGGGCATGTGTACTGGTAAAAGGGCATGCACACATGGTTTAAGGTACCTGCATGTGGTTTTGGGTGCCTACACACCTCTGCTAAAAATGACAATATGAAGGCACCTGGGCTGGTAGAAAGGTGTGTGTTCCCCTGCCTGAAAAACCACCAAAAAAACACGAAAAATGAAATTTTATAAGTGTCACTAGATTTGAAATTATCCATTAAAAGCATTTCCTAGCATAAACTTAACAAATAATCATGAAAATGAGGGTTAACTACTTAAAAAAATCACCAAAAATCCCAAGGAAAAATATTTAACCCTACAAAAACATGTAAAAAGTTAGAAATTGGAATAAAAGCTTCAAAATGACTCCATTAATGGAGGATGGACTTCATGTCCCACTGGGCGTGCCAAATGTATGTAATGAAAACATGAAAAGCTATGTAAATGAGAGATTTTCTTTATTCAAGTAGATATCTTCTTATATATGTACCTTAATATCTCAACTCAGGCCCCCTAGGATGATGCAAACATTCACAGCTACTTGGAACCACTTTTGATCATCACACTCTTCACACTTATTGTTTCTCAACACTGCATACTCTATCTTGGTTCAATGAACTCTATAAGCCTTTTCAACTTCAAGTCTTAGACATGACATTAAAAAGCGTAGAGTATAATTTCTATACTTCACATACCTTCTTGAGGAATAAATCTTGTTAAAAATGATATTAACATCTATATACCTAGCTAAAGTCACACCATAACACTAGGAACCCTAGTGCATATTGACTCACTTCAAAGTTGTCTATCAGCATTGCAAACCACATACACCATCTATATGTTCTAAAATTGGAATCATGAATAGAATAAGAAATATACATAAATTTGAAATTTGTGAAGACATAACTTCAACCATGCAGACCTTGAATCAATAGATTCAACTACCTTCATGTAACTTAGAGCATATTATCCCAGTAAAGCATATTCAAAATTTCTTCCACACATGATCTTACCTTGTTCTTATTTCATAGATCATACCCAACACTTCAACCACTAATTACACATTTTTAGACCATCCTTTGACTTCTCAGGTCAAGAAACACAAACCACTACTCATGATGTTAAAACAACAATACTCTAGGTTAGACCAAACTCTTCACAAGAGATATATACATCAAGACCTTAAAACTTTCCTCAAACATAGACCCCTCATTAATGCTACATCTAACAAGAATACCATCTTAATGCATATAAAATCATGAATGATCCTTCTTAGATTCCTCAAATATTACACAACACTACTTTAGAGAGACAAACCATCTTATCAGGCCTTGGAAGTACAATGCCTAGATTAGGTCACTACAAATTTCTTCTCCAATTAACCATATTGTCAACTCAAACCTTCCTAAAAAATCAAGACTAATTTATACTCCTTGAAAATCTTCATACTCATAAAAACACATCACCACTATGATAAGAAAAAATCAAGTCACTAAACATGCCTCATTTAAGTTGTATTAGATGACAACACACCTTCATTACTTCTTTAGTTGATGAATTTCTTCATGAATCGTAATGAATACACCCCATGCTTATTAGGGTAGTAGAATAATATGACCTCCTCAAGAGATTCCCAAATTACCATATTCTTTTCATCTAACTTTTAGTAAATATTTAAGATCCTCTTGTTCTTCTTTGCTGGGTTTTTAGACTTGATGAAAACATCCTCCTTCTTTTCCTCTATAGTTTGGAAACATGTCAAACAAATATGGTTTTCTTCAACCACATGATCATTCTCAATTAGGGCTAACAATCCTCTTTTTTTTGTATCATATTTAGGCTTTATTGTCTTGATTTCCTCCTTCTTATCCTTGTCTACAACATTTGGATTCTTGTTTAAACTTGACACTTCTTTGACTAATTTTATAGGATCATACTTCATGTTGTGCTCCAACACTTTTAAATCATCCTCCTTAGTTTGATCTTCATGATCAAATTTATTTATTGTCTTGACTAGTTTTGGTTCTTTGTCTTTAAATTCTATCCTCATGATATGCTTTGGTTCATTCTTCACTTGAATCATAGGTTCTTATATTTTAGTGTAGACATTTTTTACTTGTCTTCCTTTTTGAACATTATTATTATCTCTAGATGACCTATCAAGACAAATTATTGCTATATGAATAGTGTTCTAACAATTATAGCACAAAAAATTATCCTTACCTCTTGAATGATATGATCTGAGGTTCCAACTACAATCCATAGTCTTATGACCATATCTATTACATGCATAACAATAGCTATTAAAGGATCTTCCACAATCTCATGAATACATATTCCTTAAGAACTATTTTTCACATTTTCTTTCCCTATGATCAAATGCATGATAAGAATACCAATAACCATGAAAATAATTTTCATACCTCATAGCATTGGATTTCCTCATATTTTTAGACCTTGCATTGTTCTTGAAATTGACCTTCTTAGCATAGGGAACTTCACCAAGTTTTCCTTCATGACTAGGTATTGCATACTTCTTATCATCTTCATTGTACCTAAGACCTGTTCTATCATCTTGTGCCCTTTTATCATTCAAGATGCCATTTATAGCCTTAGAGATGTTCTCAAACTTTTCAAAATCCTTTAACCTGCATAAATTCAGCCTTTAAGGAACTCATTTCAAACTCAAGCTCTTTGATGATTGACTCTAATTTGAGATTCTTCCTTGTTTGGATTACCAGCTATGTTTGTAGGTCAAATATAACCTCTTCATTTCCATTTTCATGATAAACACAACTATTACTAACTTCACATTGCTTCTCATTAACTTTCTCCAACTTTCCCATTTTATGCTTCGCTGATATCCTCAAAGATGTTAGATTTGCTTCACAAGGACCTTACTATGACACCAATTGTTGGAAGCACAATGACTGAGGTAGGGGTGAATCAGTCCTTTACAAAGTTTTACTTTAGTTGTCTTAACATGCATACATTATTCAAAGCATCCATAAAACATACATTAAGCAATGTGAGGTTATTAATTATCGTATAAAACCATCAAGCAGCATATCATACATCCACATAAATATGAAATAATAGAGAACACAAGAACACCATAATTAAGTGGGAAACCCTTAAGGGGATGAAAACCCATTGAAAATTTACATATATTACTAAAAATAATCAATCTCATAAAAATTACATATCATAAGAGATTTTTTAGTGAGGCATCAACCCCTAATTTAGTAGGGCACAAACCTTATAAGGAGCACCAACCCCAAGTTTAGTAGAGAAGAAACACTACATGGAGGATACAATCCCCTAAGATGACCAAACACCCACTCATCCACCTGATATGAAGATCACCTAATATCCTTGTTGCTCCAATAACTGACTATGATCACTTTTTTAGCTCTCTCCACTCAAAACCTTCTCAAACTACACTCTCTCCTTCTTTGCTCATACATGCATCATAAAATGTTGACTAGGAAAAGTGACCATGTAGATCCTTCTTCCCTACCCTTATCAACTCCTCATACATATTCTCATCTCTCCTCTAGAGCCCTCAAAACACTCTCACACTCTCCTTTGGCTTGTTCAAATTTCCATCATAAATCGAATCAAATGAGAAAATACACCTTCAAATTTATACATGGCTCATACATAAAACCACTCTAAGTCAACATAAACCATATGACCATACAAGGTCAATCATATAAAACATAAAAACACATTACATTACTTTATATAATTTCATTTCAAGACCCATATAGGTCGGCATAGGCATAAACAATTAAAAATTCCCATCTAGGACTACACACAAGAAAAATACCCAAACAACCAAAATTTGAACTTTAAGGGCACACAACTTCATGAAGACTCCAAAATCTCTAAAAATGTAAAAAAAAACTCTCAACACCATCTCAATACATAATAAACTTTGCAGCATCCATCATCACCATATAACACTCCAATATGTAAGAACCATCATCGAGGTCTCAAGCACCTAATTATTCATGTTCAAAAGTGAGTTGGTTCACATATCAATTCACCTCTCCAAGACACAAATATCACATCAATAGGAAGTTCTTTTCCTCACTAGCTCATAAAACTCATACAAAATTCTAGTTCAGGGCATAACACTCCAAAACAACCTCCTTCTATCTGCATATAGGTCTTAATAACTAGTCTTGAGCTATCTGACCTCCAATAGCTCAAAATCCACTTCTAGACACTTAATCACTGCATGGAACACTTCACCAGGGACCTGAATAAAAATTCATGATCATAATAAGCTGCTATAACATGAAAAACATCAAAAATCCTCTTGGACCTTCATGACTAGTTTTGACCTCATTATACCATTAATGGTATGCACCTTTAGGATAAAGGTTCCATCAATTTATTACACATAAACTATCAAAATATTTTCATTAGCACACATCCTAATATTTCTTCATAAATTATCTTTCATCATGACACCTTCAACTCATCCTTATATATGCAAATATTCATAAAACAAAGGTTTTGTTATAGCTTACAATCACACCTATATTTTCTCAAAATTGCTCCAAAATCAGTCTTCAAACATGAAGCTCAAACATCATCACAACACATAATCATGTAGCTAAAATAGGTATACAACTACTAAATGACCTCAGGGTCATTACCATATGATCTAGACACCACCACTTAGGTTGGCCATAGAACATATGAATATTTTATTTCCAAAAATAGAGACTATCGCCCAACAACAAGAAAAAAAAATCTTATTTAAAATCCTTTGAAGCTCGACCAAACATGATCATAAAAAATGATATATCAAACTTATAAATGATTTGCATCATTTGGCCCACACTACAGGTCTCAAATCACAACAAAGCATAGTCTTTGTTCAGACTCCAAACTAAATAGAACAGACTTCACAAAAACTTTAAGACACTCAGGGAAGACTTCGAAGGATGTATTACATTTGTTGGACAACATTGTTGTTCCCATACCATGACAAACTAAAAAATTCAAACAGACTCCAAATCATTAAGTATGAGAGACCAAATAACAAATAACACTCTATTTCCTTGAACTGGATCTTCTACACTTTGGAGTTCTTCTTCCAACTGAGCTACATAGCTCTGCTTATGTATGTTAAGCCTCATTCTCATGATCTTCATGCACAACTAGATATTACAAACAAGAGAACCAAAATGACATACCTTCCTCCTTCATGAATGCTAACTAGGCCTCACAACTAAACATCTTAAGCATGTTTACACCATCCATACTAACCTCCTCATGTCTTTGGCACATATCCACACTTGGAAGAGCCTTCAACACTCTTCATGACATCAAAACCACATAATCCTATTACTGAAACACTCCTACAATCCCTCACATTTTTCAAGACATTGTAAAATATCACCAAGACTAAACATCTCAATTGACAACCACAAATCAACCTTCATGCTTCTTGATGATTGAAACATCATGTTGACTCCTATGCAATATAGACCCCATTTTCCATATATGTAACTTATAATTAATGATAACAACAGTGATAACTATTCAACAAAATATAGTTCTTTTTACTACAAAGCCACAACACAGGTAATATAAATATCGACAAATTGCAAGGTCTCTTTTTATAACAAGGTTTTCATAGTCAAAACATATAATAAATGTCATGTTTTCTCAACACATAAATGGAACCTTCAAAGTTAGAAATATATGTCAGTATCAACAATATAACAACATAAATCTCAAGGGGATAATTACCTAATAAAAATAAGGTTACAAAATTGAAATAGTCAATATCGGTGCGTGTTAAGACTCCTGAGTGTTAAAAAAATATTAAACAAAACTTAAAACAATATTTAATTTATTTATTTCACAATATCAAATTTACAAATATAATTTATTCTTCATAAAATTTAACTTAACAACACCACGAGACAAACTCAATCTCTCACGACCAAATTTAGCAACATGGAAACTAGAGGGGAATTACAAATTATGTAAAAGTCACATCCAATGTCATATAGAAAGGTGGAGACCATAAAACAAGGACAAAAGGGTATCACACAATTATTCAAGGAATAAAGGATGTACATAAGAAATTATACTAATTGCAAATAAGGGACACCAATGTGTCCACAGACATAAGAAAGGGTCAAAGGCCACACACAAAATTTAAAACAATAAACAATCTATTGTGTAAATAAGTAAATAATAGTTACATATATCAAGAGAATTTGGTCTATACAAGACATATGTGGGATTATTATTGGTTATTAATTCCACAACATATCAATATTACATGAAGTATCTAGTACTTATATGTTATGGATTTCAAAAAATAGACATGGAGAGATAAAATACTTTAAACAATCATATCTTATGATCCACATGGTAAAATAAGAAATTTAATATATTTTAAGAAAAATATCATATAGATTAAAATTTTGTTTTTGGTTTAAAAAATTATAGCAGCACAAGTGAGTCAAAATACATGCCTATTATTTATATGGTAGGTTTCTTTCAATTTTCGAACATACATGACTCAAAAAAGTAATTTGGAAGCTTAAAGTAGTTGAAGACTATTACATAATCATTTTATGTATAACAGATGTTCATATCAGTAGTGGGTGGATCTTTCATGAAGTTTATGTGGATAATATAATGCATAAATATCATAAATTACATTTTTCTAGCTAGGAAACATTGGTACTTCTATTTTGGTGCAAATGTGAAAGATAAAATACAGGAACTAAGTTGGATTAAGGAGGGAAAAGTTTGACCACAAAAAAAAAACTTTTAATTCCCTACTAATATATTGTAATGTTTACAAGTGTGAGGAAACACAAATTGATAAAATGAGAAGTTTGAAACACATTTGAGTGTTTAGTACATGTTTTCCTGTGTTTTTGCATGGGAAAAATTCACCTGAAAATATGACACCTATACCCCTAGTGTAAGATTTTTGCATGTCATACCTTTCCAGACACCCCTAGATCAACTTAACCCTAAGTTTAGAGTACAATTTTATCCTTCAATGGTTAATATGTGAATGTCATAAGTCCCCCTAGATTATTTAGGAAAATTAAAAATCATTCAAGTGCCTTTGGAGTAGTGTTTCTCGAGGTGGGTTTTCAAGCAAGCTTAGAGAAGGCTTTCATAGTCCTTCCTAAGACTAGTGCACCATCTCTGGACTGGATCAAAAGGATAAAATTAATACTAAAGTATTCAAGAGATAAATTCATCATGGTACTAATTTTGGAAGATTATGGGAAGATTCAAAGGTTTTTGGGCCTGAAGGAGCTTACACCGTGAAAGGGGAATTGATCTTCAAAGAGTGATTTTTGAGATCTATATAGTGAGTTTAAAGCATAAAAATATACCATTAGAAATAATTTTATACCCTCTACATGGTGGAAAAGACATATCAACTCAAACCTCATGCATTTTTCAAGGTAGCTCATTCTTTGTTTGAACCGCAGGTGATCTCAAGAAACAAGGAGAGTTTTTAGGATGTTTCAGTAATAATAAAGCCATGTGACCCCACCATTATTATTAAAAGGTATGTTTCATAAAAAATCATATAAACAAGTTCCCTTAAACTCATCCTGGAGCTCAAGTTATGACCTTTCCAAGTCGGCTCTCAAGGTACACTCTGCGGTACTTAGCCAATTTTCCAAAGGGACACATGGAAAAACAAGGATGAGGCACATTTTCATGTCCCCATTATACCTTTAAAAAGTGAAAAGAGGTGAAAAAAATTCACCCTCCCCGCATTTAACCTTTTGGTCACTCATATGACCCGACAATCACCTTTTAGCCCCTTTGACTAGTTTGACCGGATCCTCCACCTGACCCTGCATGTGCGCCACTTTTTCAAGCCAGGAGAAAGGAAAATTTTCTCGCACTTATTTTCCCAAAACTAAAGGGACAATGGAGACAAAAATTTTCCCCACCATTTTTTTTCCTTTTGGAGTCACATGTGATTATCCCTCGGCCCCCAAGTGCTCCATTCTAGCCCCCTCCTTCACTTTGCTCAACAAACCAACACCCTCCATTTGTCATGATAGGGGGTAAGGTGAATTTTCATGTCCCCATTTAACCTTACCAAATTTAAAATAGGTGCAAAAATTTTGCACCACCCTCCTCGTTCACATTCCAAGGCTATAAATAATGAAACACTTTGTCATTTCTGCATTCGACCCCCCCACAACCTCTGTGTGCTATCAGAATGCTACCAATTTTTTTTTATAGATATTCCTCCAAATTTTTTTGCATCCTTCAACAATATATTCATGATCCATTATCTTAAAGAATAAAAATTCAAGAAAAAACCAGATTTGTGAAGAATAAAAAACTCTCTCATCAGAAAACATCAAAGTCCGTTAAGAGGATTTATTCATACCTCACAAACCAGAAAGTAGGTCAACGAGCCATTTTTTGAAATCATCTAGTTTCCTAGGTGCCTTGAATATCCTTAAAAAAAATATCACATGCACAACATGGATTTTTTATAGCAAAGAAATCCCAAGTTTCTCCCGATAAAAAAATATAATTTTAAAATTTCTTAATCTAACAACCAGTTTGATGTGAAATTATGGAGGTGCACTTTAGAATGAAAAAAAATATCAATTTTTTTTGTTTCATTGTGAATCAATGCCCAAAAATTCAATTTCCAAAAAAATTAATCCTTCCTACATAGGTACTTGCTATTTTTTGTAAGTCATCACCAAAGGCAGTTGCAAAAAAATAGTGTGCACCAGGGAAAACCAGAAGTTCATAATGAGTGGTTAGTGCTGGAAATGGTAAAAATTGATACTTACTAAAAATATAAGTTTTCTACATAGACACTTTCCATTATTAGTAAGCCATACAAAAGAGTAGTCTAGGCAGGAGCAATGTAGACCTGGATGATCTAGAAAGCTAATCTCACTTGTGGAGCAAAAAAGCATGGAAATTTCCACTTAATAAAAATAATAACCCCCTTATTCCAAATATAGTAAATGCTCCAGAGACCATGAAATTCAAGTTCACGGGTTTTTCCATCTTCTCATTCCACATATGTAATTAATGTAGAAGAAATGATGGTATTCCATGGTTTGGAATGGCGTTTTCATGTTTTCAAAAGGATCATTCTTCACTATCATCAATGATTACTCATTGATGCTCATCACTTACCTACTTAGTGTGTATGAGACAATACATCATTCCATAAGAAACATTTGTCAGAAAAGCATGACAGTGTCATAGAATATCATCATGAGAATTTTATGTGGAGTATCTTTAATTCACTTCTTGAAATCTCAAACAATGTTTGTAAACACTCATTCGACGGTCCAAAATATTTGTGCATCATGTACAAAGGAGAGTTTGTGATTATCATTGGAAAAATGTTCAGGGTGGTCTTCATTAGACTTTCAAATAAGTGAGGCAGTGTTACAGAGGGTCATTATAGAGGTTGGTTTCCATCTTCACTTTCTTTAGAGTGGATCTCCATAGCTAACACTCACGATAATAAGGAGAACCTTTCAACATTGTTTCTAAACACGCAAGTTTAGGGTGTTTGTGTATGATGTAAAGAGGAAATCTATAATAATCATCAACAAGGGGAAATGTGTTCAAAGGTATTCAAAGGAATTACAACTTTTCATAGACTTTTCAGGAATATTTTTCTCATGGTTCAAATGTTAACAATTCATCGTTGCATTGGAGCATTTCATTGATTCACCAATAGAGTTGATCTACATCAGAGACAGACTATTCCTTATTCATGCTTTAGATCATCTCTTTCTCTTTCCTTCTCCCATTCTCCTACTTCCTTCTCTCTCCTTTATAATTCTTCATTGGGCTTCATCACCGTATTTTGTCCTATTCACTTCAGTGACATATTTTCATAAATGTAAAAGTATTTTCACAAAATTATAAGAGAAATACTTAAATGGAAAATTAAAATTCACAAGTGGAATATGGATCATGAAGAGTCATGTGAGGGAGATGAGAGGTCATTTCTAATTGCTATAAATTGGAATTTCTTCTTCATTTCAAAGGATCCTATATTTTGAAAACTTCAACTCTGTAGACATTGTGGATTATAGTTATTGGATTTTTTGTCAATGGAAAAGAAATAAAAGCTACATTTATTCTATTTTCCTTTTTCATGTTTCCTCTTTTCCCTCTTATATGCACTTTGTAAGCATGGTGATTAAAGAGAGATTTGTATCTTTAAAGAATGATCCTTAAAGAACTTTGTGTTTATGTGGGTTTTGTTTGTCTCACTAACTGCTTCATTGTTTCTTTCTTCTATATTGAGTGTTGAACTACTCTGGTTACTGGGTGTGAACTCTAAAATTTTCCTACTCACGAAAGTAAATCCCATTTCCTAATTTCCATCCTTCTCTCTAAGTTTCTCTAATTTCCTCCCTTGTATCCCCATACAAACATTTTTTCACAAGTTTAGTGAAGTGTCCTTGTGTGATCCCCAACCTATTTGGCCAACCAAAAAAATAGTTTAGGTTTAGATTAGTAACATTCAATAATAGGAGCTGCACTATTTAATTCAGAGGGACATATCCCCGTGAGTGTTGGTGGAGACACATAATTTTTCATATTGACAAATTTTATCACCAAAATGTTTTAGTGAATCTGCTAGGGAGATATTTTCCCAAGTGCACCCAAAAAGATATCTGCCCAAAAATATAAAATACAAAAAATATATATTCAAAAAAATAAAATAAAATAAGATTTCAAAGAAGAAACATTTTTAAATGTGACTTCGTCAAGGAATGAATCCCCATCACATTTGTTTCCCACACACAATGAGGAAATTTCCTAACTGGAGTAAAGTACCAACAAGTGAATGTTAAGAAGAAGAAGATGGTGACTGAAAAAATAAGATTTTTTATCAGCCATGATTCCAAACCAATTATTAAAAAGAATGGAATTCAAGATAAACAAAAGTTACTCCTACTTCAAGAAATAACCTGCAATCAGACAAAGGAAAGAAAATGAAACTTGCAGATGATTAAGAAAGTAGGGAGATGTTGAAAAATATTCAAATAAAATACAAGATTATGTGCAAATTTCAAGAATATTCAAAAGGTAATAATCGCAATCGCACATAACTAAATGAAAATATTGAAGCAAAGTATTTCATCACTCTCCCTTGGTATGATTTCCTCACATATAGGAATGATGAAGTGATAACCTTAAAAATTGAATATATGGAAAGAATCATAAGCACTATGCAAGGAAATTCTAGTCCCGAAATCTACCTTAAAATTCTGAAATATGTTGAAGCCTTGCAAGAGATGTACGAGTAACTTGAAGCAAGCCATAATAAGGAAGAAGAAGAGGATGTTTTTCCTATGGAGGAACAACATGAGAACCATTCATACTACATGGTTTTCATCCTTGAAAGGTTCTTGAATGATACTAAAAAATATACTATCCTTGAGCCTTCCGATGAAAATAAAAGCAACATTATGGAGGATGATGAATGATAAGGTGGTGTAGGATCCACTAAAGAATACTCTTACAACCTCACACATCTCACTATCAAATGAAGAACATTATCTTTCTTTTTCCGCTCTATAGATGACTTCCTTTGATATGGTCATGAAGAAATGAACATTTTAAAAAGAGAATGTGGAAAGGATTCATAGCATAATAGAAGGAAATTATAACCCGAAATACTATCATGAAATTTGGAGGTATGCTTTGGCTCTTTAAAGGAGGTATGAACACCTTGAAGCACTTAGTGTTATCAACAATGAAGAAAATGAAGAATATCCAGATGATTGTCGGCATTACAAGGTGTTTTTCCCTGGAATATTTTAGAAGGATTATGAGGAATGTCTTCTCCTTGAAAAATCCATTGAAAATAAAAGAAACAACTTTAAATATGATGAAAAAGAAATGGAGATGGAACTACCATTCATAATATCATTCTGGCTCAAGCAACAACCCATTAGAGGAGTAATGGATTCAAGGGAGGAAGATTCTTGTTGCATAATGGATGATTCAATGTTTTCTGTCAATAATGAAGAAGTAAAATATGACAAGTTTGACGTAATCATGGACAACCTCCTTTCAAATTATTATCCTTCAATTAATGATGGAATGGAGATATGTGAAGAGCGCCTGAAATCCTACATCATGGACCAAAGATGATGAATTCAAGATTATTGTTATCACCGAATCACTACACCCTATGGTTTGCACAAGTATGTGTGCTTGAGCTCACATTGTGATTGGATAACATGGATACTATGTCCAAGTTGTGGGACTTGCTACTTGAGATAGACCTCCAGAGAAAGCTAGTTCTTGCTCCTAAACTACCTGCCACAATCTACTCTAATGCAAGAAAAAATATCTTTCCTAATCTAACTTTCCAAGGGACCATGGAGAGAGAGTGCATGAAAATAAATCCTACACTAAAGCGATGATACACCAAAAAAGAGAGTGTGAGAACAGTCTTCTAATATATGAAAATTAGAAGCAAACTGCATATTAGAAGGGGTGATAACAATTCTCCATAGTCTAGCAAATGAATTCACAACAATATTCCATACATGAACAATGATAATGAATCCTTACAAGAGCATAAAATAGGCACAATATATTTCTAATGAGATTGAAGGGGCAAGAGGAATGCAAAAAAACACAGTAGGGAAAGATACATCCATAAACTCATATTTATTGCTTCATGATATACACATCTCAGTCTATTACAAAATCGGGGCTTGGATCACCATGCAAGGAGTCCACTACAATGGACTGTAGCACATTGGCTTCAAAAAACAAATTTGACATATTTTTTCTACTCAAAAACTATCTCCCATAGAATGAGCCCAACACTCTTATTTATAGAATTATGAGAAGAGAGAGAGAGAGGGAAAATGAAAATCTTGAAATATGACTTCCCACCACTTGCAAGATGCCATAAATGAAGTTAAATGATGTTCTGTTTCTTGCAAAAGGCTCCCCATACTTCCCCATAACTTACAACAGTGATATGTTAGCTTATGCTTCATTGAATGCATCCCAACTACCAAATAAAATCATTGTTATGAATGAGGCACGTTTTCTAAAAAATATCTATCTATTCTTCATCAAATTATTGATTTCTCAATTTTTTTGCACCATACTTTGAAACATGATTCCAACAGTACCAATTTTGTGAGTTTTCATTGAGAAATGCAAAAGTTATGGCCTTCTGAGTGCAGGCAGCTATTCTGGGTCTGCCAAGAATTTCTGTCATTTAATGGGACCTAACATTAAATTTATCAAGGTTGTGGGGGTAGAGGACATTGTGCTCATTCCACAAAGTCAAATTTCATGAAAATTGGAGCTCGGGGTCAAAAGTTATGGCCGTTTGAAGTTTGGGAAGGTTAGGCATTGAATTTTCCCATGTATGCGGCTATTTAGACTATTTTTGGTTTTGGTGTCCCAGATGTCCTTTGTGCAACTTGGGCCAAAAATATTGCTTCATCCGTATCACACTTGACTTGGTTTGCAAATCAGGAAAGTCATAATTTTGAGGAACTCATGTCCCGCGTGTACCTGGACCATCCGAGCCTCCCTTTTCCACTTTTACCGATTCCCTCTTGGTACGGAAATTTTGGGTTTAGATGTCCCTATGTTGACTGGGCCATCTGGGCCATTAACCACCACTTCTTCTACATGTCTCTTGACCCACTTTGTAAATCAGACAAGTTGGATTTTTCAGGGAACTCATGTCCCAACGTCCCAACTGTCCTATGTGCGGCTTGGGACATTTTGACCCAACTTAGCTGATTTCCACTATTTCAGCCATTTCGGGAAAATTAGGTTTTCAGGTTTTGACTAAACCTATGTAGTATAGAACAAAAAAAACTTTATTTCACCTATTCATTTGGAAATCATCCATTTTAGCTTTGTGGTTTCTGGCTTTCCTGACGTCCCACAGACCATCTGGGACAAAAATATCCGATTTAACCGATTTGCACTAGAACAGGCCAATTTTTTGGATTTTTTGCAATTTTTTCTAACTTCTTGGATTTTTCTTGGACAAGGAAGATAGAGGAAAGCCAAAGGGACCCCCAAAAATCCAAATTTTGTCCTTCCATCATTTCTTCCTGCTCCAACATGAGGAAATTATGCAAGTTATCCAAATTACCTCAAGGGGTGAATTTGGGATAACAATGATCATGGATAATTTTACTTCCTATTTTGATCCTTCAAGTGATGTAGAAATGTTGAATGACGAGATAGAGGAAGTTGAAGAATCAAATTACCTTCCTGATTCAATCATGGATTACTAATAAGAGATGCTAATTTTATTTTTGAATCCAAGGAGAACAAACAACTTGAGTATAACCTCCTCAAGGAATCAAATCCATTATTCCTACCTGAGGATTATTGCATTGATCATCATGGTAAGTATGAATCCTTTCATTATTTGTATGAGTAGGAGGATTCGATAATGGATGAGAAAAATATAGTTGAAAATTCTCCCCATATTGCTTCCCCAACATGGTCCTATGCTTCCTGTCAAGAGGATGATATGGATTTTGAAATCGATGGAGTGTCATTCCCACAAAGCATGGACCTCTTCTCCTTATTAGAAGGTGTCATGAATCAATTATGCCCATTCTTGCAAGAAAGTGAATCTTGGGAAACATAAAGAATGAAGTAAGTGAATGAGGATGTTTTAAATGAATCATGGGCACTTATGGATCATATTTTCAACTATCTCCTATAAGCACAATGCAAATATTCTTCCAATGAAAATGAAGATGAGCCTATGAAGATATCAGAAGAGTAATATGTGAAAGACCACTTGAAGGCTGTGGAAGAGACTGAAGACCCCTAACTCAGTCTTAAACTCTTGACTCAAGCCATGGAGATGAAAGATAGGTATGAATCAATTTGTTCTTCTCATTTTGATACACCAATTTTTGATGTTGAGACAAAGCAGATGGATGAACTTGATGCCCTCCCTAATGCCTTGATTGGTGGAAGTAGATGTGAAAACATGTATTTTTATTTGTGTGAAGAGGTTTGTGAGTGAAAAATAAGAAATATTTTTGAATCTGCTTTGGAGGTCCCCAATCCTGAAAAAAAACATGTCCCCCATGGAGGAAGATAGCAGGTTGACTTTCATTAAAGAGATTTGTTCAGAATAAAGTGAAAAGTTGTGAGAGTATTGGGAGTGTGTTCAAAATATACTCATTCCCACAACTTTGGAATGCTCCACCAATGCAAAACAAGGATTAATATCGAAAATTCCACTCAAAGGTAAAGAATGATTCTATGAAAAAATTGAGAGTTGTAATTTTGAGAATGATACCAAGACGGGCTTCGAGCATATGGATATTGACGAAAAATTACCTTGGACAAAAAATCAAGGGTATGCATGATTCTTGTAAAGTGATCCAAAATCAGATTTCACTCAACATTTAAAAGATCTAATGTATCTTGGACCTATTCCCATGCTACAAAATAAAGGTGTCTGATTCAATTATATAGCCTCTATTTTAGAAGGTAGTCACTTAGAGCAACAAAGCGAGATATCCAGAGAAGTTCTTGAATGTGAAGAAAATTAGTTTGTTCTCACTCCTTCCGAGTACCTTGCTGATGTAGGAGATTATTTAAAGTTTAAATTCAAAGAGGATGGATGTTTTCACGAGAAGTTCATTTATCCCACTCTTGAAGACATGGAAGAACATTATCTCATGATCGCAAGGCATCAAGAAAAAACCTCAAGATACAATAGTTTAGAGAGGGTGACCAAGTTTTCATTAGATGAAAAAAATTTCTCAGTGAAGTATGAGTATGAAGATGGAATCATGATCCATATTATTATTATCAAGCCATGCAAAGCCATCACAATGGCATGGTTTGATCAGATAATAATTTTTGTGCTTCAAATATCACATTTCAATCCACTATTCTAGGATGACATGTACTTTTCCCAACCCGTCATCGGGTATGTGTATATTCTTCCCCCACCTCTATAAATACCCCTCCCCTATCTACAAGTTTCCTTTTCCTTTTTTTGTTTTTCCCTTCTCACGTGTTTCCATTATGTTTGTTTCTATGTGTGTGTGTTCAATAAGGGAAGTTCTGTAGCACATCTCTCTAATGACTGCATAAATCCCAAAGGATAAGGCACTAGTCCATGAATAAATTTTTGAGATTATGGGATCCTAATTTTATTTCCTCACTTTCTTGATCCAAAATGTGTCCCCAAGCTAGATCCATATTTTTTCTCGTGTTTTTTCATGGGAAAAATTCACATGAAAATAGGACAACTATACCCCTAGTGTCAAAATTTTCCATGTCATACCTTTTCAGATACCCCTAGATCAACCTAACCCTCAGTGTTAAGTAAAATTTTATCCTTCAATGGTCCATATGTTAATTTCATCAGTCCTCCTAGCTTCTTTAGGAAAAATAAAAATCATTCAAGTGCCTTTGGAGTAGTGTTTCTCAAGGCAGGTTTTCAAGAAAGCTTAAAGAAGGCTTTCATCAACATTCCTAAGACTAGCGAACCATCTCTGGAGTGGTTCAAAAGGATAAAATTAATCATAGAGTATTATTCAAGATATTAAATCATCATGGAAATTATTTTTTAAGATTCAGAGGATTTGGGGCCAGTTCACTGAAAACGGGTTTCTGGGCCCGAAGGAGTGTGCACTAGGAAAGTAGACCTGGGCTTCAAAGAATGATTTCAGGATCTTTTTATTGAGTTAAAACCCAAAATATATACCATTGTAAATCATTTTTAACCCTCTACATGGTGGAAAAACATATCAACTTCAAACCTCAGAAATGTTTCTAGGTAGCTCAATTTTTCTGTGCACCGCAGGCGATCCCGAGAAACAAGGATATTTTTTATGGTGTCTCATTCATAATAAATCCATGTGATCCCCAAAATTATTCTAAAAATTTATTTCTCATGGAAAATCATATAAATAAGCTCCCTAAAACTCATCTGGGTGCTTAAGTTATGACATTTCCAAGTCGGCTCCCAAGGTATGCTCTTCGGTATTTAGCCAATTTTCTAAAGAGACAAGTGGAAAAAATAGACTGAGGTGCATTTTCATGTCCCTGCCACACCTTTCCAAAGGTAAAAGAGGTGAAAAAAAATTCCCCCTCCCCTCATTTAACGTTTTGGTCACTCATATGACCAAATGCTCACCTTTTAGCCCCTTTGACTGGTTTGACCTGCTCCTCCACCTAACCCTACATGTGCGCCACTTGTCAAGCCAGGAGAAAGAAAAAAATTCTTTCACCTATTATCCCTAAACTAAGGGTTTAATGGGGAAACAAAAAGTTTCCCCACCCTTTTTTTTCCTTTTGGACTCACATGTGACCATCTCTCGATCCCTTAGTGCTCCATTGTAGCCCCCTCCTTCACTTCTCTCGACAAAACAACACATGCCATTAGTCATGCTAGGGGAAAGGAACATTTTCATGTCCCTATTACACCTTACCAAAGGGAAAATAGTTGTAAAAAATTGCACCCCACCCTCCCCCTTCACATTTCAAGACTATAAATAATGAAACACTTAGCCATTCTTGCATTCGACTCCCCCACAACCTCTGTGTGCTTTCGGAATGCTGAAATATTTGTTATAGATATTCCTACAATTTTTTTTGCATCCTTCAACAATATATTCAATCTCCATGATTTGAAATAAGAAAAATAGAAGAAAAAACCATATTTATGAAGAATAAAAACAAAATCTCTCGACAGAAAACCTTAAAGTCCGTGAAGAGGATTTATTCATATCTCACAAACCAAAAAGTGGATTGACGAGCCATTTTTGGAAATAATATGTTTTCACATGTGCGTTGAATCTCCCAAATAAATATCTCACATGCATGACACATATTTTTTGTGAGGAAACCCTAGGTTTCCTTCAACAAAAATTTATAATTTTAAAATCTCTCAATCTAACAATTGATTTGACATGAAATTTTGGAGGTGCACTATAGAATGAAAATCCATATCATTAAATTTTGTTTCATCATAAACAAAGGCACATAAACCCACTTTCTAAAAGTATTAATCCTTCTTACATAGGAACTTGTTATTTTTGGTAAGTCGTCACCAAAGGTAGTTGCAGTAAAGACAATGTGCACTAAGGAGACCCAGAAGGTCAGAATGAGTGATGAGTGCCTGAAACGGAAAAAAATGCTACTTAGTAAAAATAGTTAGTTTCCTACATGAACACTTTCCATTATTAGTAAACCATATAGAAGAGTATTCCAGGTGGGAGCAGCGTACACAGGGGTGAACCTAATCTCACCTATAGAGCCAAAGAGGATGGAAATTTCCACTTAATAAAAATAGTAACACCCTGGTTCCAAATATAGTATGTGCTCCAAATACCATGAAGTTCAAGTTCACAAGTTGTTCCAAATTCTCATTCCACATATGTAATCAATCTAGAAGAAATGGAGGTGTTCCATGATTTGGAATGGTGTTTTCATGTTTGTAAAAGTAGCATTCTTTACTGTCATCAATAGTATAATCATCGGTGCTCATCGCTTAAGTTCTTGGTGTGTACAAGAAAGTACATCAATTCATGAGCAACCTTTGTCAATAAACCATAATAGTGTCGTAGAATATCATCATGAGCATTGTCTATGGGAAATCTTGAATTCACTTCTTGAAAACTCAAAGAATGTTTTCAAACACTCATTCGATGGTCCAAAATATTTGTGCATCATGTAAAAAGGAGAGTTTTTAATCATCATTGGAAAATTGTTCAAGGTGAGCTTTATCAGGACTTTTAAATAAGTGAGGAAGTTTTGTAGAGGGTCATTATGGAGGTTGGTTTCCATATTAACCTTTTTTAGATTAGATCTCTATAGGTAACACCTGTGATCATCAAGAGAACCTTTCAACAGTGTTTCTAAACACTCAAGTTCAAGGTGTCTGTGTATTATGCAAAGAGGAAATCAATAATCATCGTCGATAAGGGGAAACATGTTCAAAGTAATGGAAACATTTCACAGGTTATTTGGGAATATTTTTCTTATGGTTCACAGGTTCAAAATTCATCATTCCATTGGATCATTTCACTAATTCACCAATGGAGTGTATCTACATAAGAGGTAGAGTGTTCCTCATTCATGCTTGAGAGAATCTCTTTCTCTTTCCTTCTCTCTCTCTCTCTCTCTCTCTCTCTCTCTCTCTCTCTCTCTCTCTCTCTCTCTCTCTCTCTCTCTCTCTCCCTCTCTCTCTCCCTCTCTCCCTCTTCTTTGTCTCTCCTTTCTAATTATTCATTGGGATTCACTATTGTATTTTATCCTATCCACTTAAGTGACATATTTTCATAAATGTAAAAGTATTTTATCAAAATTGTAAGCAAAATACTTAAACGGAAAACAAAAATTCATAAGTGGAATATAGAACACAAAGAGTCATGTGCGGAAGATGAGAGGTCATTTCAAATTGATATAAATTGGGATGGATTATCCATTCCAAAGGATCCTAGATTTTGAAAACATCGACTCTATAGCAATTGTGGATTGTAGTTATTGAACTTTGTGTCAATGCACAAGAATTAAAAGCTACATTTCTTCTATTTACCTTTCTCATGTTTCCTCTTTTCCCTCTTATATGAAATTTGTAAGTATGGTGATTAAATATATATTTGTATCTTCGATGAATGAGCCTCATAGAAATTTGTGTTTATGTGGGTTTTGTTTGTCTCACTGACCGCTTCAGTCTTGTTTTCTTCTATATTGAATGTTGAAATACTATGGTTATTAGGTATGAACTCTAAAAATTTCCTACTCACAGTAGTAACTCCCCTATCCTAATTTCCCCCGTTCTCCCTAACTTGTTGTAATTTCCTCCCTTGTACCCCCATACAAGCATTTTGCCACAAATTCAGTGGATTTTACCTATGTGATGCCCAACTTATTTGGACAACTAAGAACCTTTAGTTTAGGTTTAGATTATCCACATTAAATAATATGATCTGTACCATTTAATGCAGAGGGGCATAGCCCCGTGAATGTTGGTGGAGAAACCTAATTTTTCATATCGACAAATTTTATCACCAAAAGTATGTAATAAATATATTTTTTGATCTCATATTTGTATGTACAGAGTCTACACTTAGATATTGTAGGTCCTTTGAAGTTTCATAATGTGTGAATTTGAGAGTAATGATTTATCACAAACATATTTTAATCCCTTTCAGGATGTGTTATGTGTATAATTCCATTTTATTGACATTAATACATAATTAATATTTGTGTTCATTTATGATTAGTTAGACTTTTAGGTTGCAATGTCGGTCTATTATTCACTCGATACCATTTCGTTGGTTGTACCAATTAATATAAAATAAGGATAAATATCTTTGGGAGTGTAATTAGGGTACATACGTGTTTATAAGAAGAAATTAATAGTCAAAGAATAATACAAAGAATAATTTCATACATACAATTGATGAATAGAGTGGTGGGTGTCTTCCATAGTGTGCATGTGGGTAGAAGAATGAAACTAATCATCAAATATGTGTAGGTGTAGAATTCCTACAAATTTATGAGAGAGTAAAAATGAACATAAGTTTCCATTGTATATTTGTTGCAGGTTGAAGGATCCTTATAAGTATGTAAATAAGTGTTGAAGATGAGAAGAAACTAAGAGATCTTGTTTAAGCTCAAGTAAATGGTATAGGTTATGGAATAAGAGTCTTGGTATTGAGAGAAGTAATACGGATATGTTTTGAGTCAAATAGGTTTTGAAACATAAATGTATAGGGAGAAAACTATGAAAGAGAAGGTTGGAAGGAGAAAAGAGAGCATGAATAAGTTTTTATCAATAAGAAAAGTTATGAAAAATACCTTGAATGAGAAATAGATTATTTTGACTAACAAAAATAATTTTAAGAGTTGAGAAAAATTAATGTAAGAGGATCTTATAAATAAGTTAAATGAAGATTCCATGAAAGAAAATATAAATAAAAGAGAACTAGAAATTATAGGATGTATTAGAAAGAGACTAAAGATAAATAAAAGGATATTTGTGACCCCCTCATGAAATAGATATTGGAAATAAATAAGGATATTGAGATAGTGCAAGTCCTATTGGATTACATGGCACATGGAGAAGAAGAGTTAAAATAAAAAAAATAGTGAAGAGGTTTATATCCTCATCAATGAAAATGAATAAGGAATCCCCTTGGGAAAGGTTTCCAAAGGAGTTGAGATTATAGGATTAGACAACATATATGAAGATGAAGTGATAATATAGGGGTGTTCACTAGATACACTTTATATAAAGGATAAGAGGAGAAAATAGTCGTGTTGAATTTAGGAGTAATGGATAAATAGGGAAATTATGATCCCATATATGATAAAGAGGATGAATGTGATTAAATATTTATAGAGAAATGTATGAGAGTGATTTGGGGTTTCCTTATCCCTCATAGTGGTACATTTTAGTTTTTTGTAGTTGTGGAAGAGACAACAACACAAGAGAGAAGTATAAAAAATGAAGAGAAAGATGAAACTCTCATTATGGATGATAATGAAGTGTGTGAGAGAGATCCAAAATTTGAAATTGACCATGCATAAAATATATGAATAAAGATGTTGAATAATATGTGTTAGTTTGTGCACCTAGAGGAGCTATTGGCAGAGCCAAAGAGAGGAAAACTAGAGAAAGAATAATTTTGGGGATGTGGTGGTGAAAATCATTTGCAAAGTTAGAAGAGAGCATAAATGCATCTTTGGAAGCATCACATAAGAGAATAATAAAATAATAGAGGCAAGATAAGTTCTATTGAGGAGAGAAATTGAAGAGGATATTTTTCCTCACATTATTTTCTTATTTTTTTAATTTGTGAATGTGCAGTAATGAAGGAAGATAAGAAAACAAATTTTAGAGTGCGCAAGAATGTATACAATAATTTAATTAGATAAATCATGAGAAGACATGAAAGAGACATGAAGAGTGAAAATAACAAGTCCTATAGATGACTCATGAAAACAACAGTAAATAATCTATTTGATCTCAATGGAGAAAGTTGTAGGAGTGCTCTTGGAGGAACTTGAAGGAAATGCATAGATAAATAAGATGATATAGAATAACTTATAACACATGAATATATTAAATAAAATATCATTGGAGAGATAAAATATGATATAAAGTTAAAGACACCTAAAAAGGTGTAGATAATATTAGAAAGAAATTTTATTTGTAGAAACTAAAAAGAGATAAGTGTTGATTCTCATATCAACACATTCATACAAAGTGGCAAGGAATGATGCGGAGATAAACATTGTAAGATAGTACATAAATGGAATCTTTGATCACATTATTATGATATAATATATAATATTGAATCTTTGAATGCATATGTAGAAAGAGAAGGATAGATGAAAATTGTAAAAGAGTTCAAGAATGGAAAGAATGAGTTAATAAAATCATGATGAGTGAGGATGTTGATGATGTATAAGAGTTATTTTAATTTATATAAAGTGATATATATAGTAGAAACCAAAAATTGATAGAGGTGGATGAGCTATTTAAAATTACATTGATGATAAGAGTTATTTTAATTTATATGAAGTGATATATATAGTAGAAACCAAAAATTGATAGAGGTGGACGAGCTATTTAAAATTACATTGATGATAGAATATGTAAGAATAGAAGGGGTCTGAAACATGTAATACATAAGAGAAGAGAAAAAAAGGGAAGAGATATTTGGAGAGATCATAACGTGTGAAGAGGTTTTTTGGAGATTTAGCATGAGTGGAGAATGGTGTGAATGTTTGATCTTTTCATAACATTTTGTAAGGTATATTATGGAGTGGTTTGATTGCATAGTGACTATCATTTAATAATTCGATTGTGCATCTCTGGTGTGTAATGTAGAAGATGTGTAGATTCAAATAATTCATTTATAAGCATGCTCAAAAGAATTTGGGTACTTGAGAACTATAGAATATCCTTTGGAGGTGTATAATCACAATAAAAATTGTGTGGGATTTTGTGTGTGGACTCATGTGTAGTGGGGGTTTACTTTATGACATAAAGAATAATTATGCAATATCAGATAAAGATGGGTGCATGCAATGATGACTATGAATAGATAATCATATCCATTTTCAAGTATTTTTTAGAGAATTAAATATTTCAAGTGGCTGGTTTACCTCCTCTTCTGGGAGTTCCACTTTTTCTAGGAGAGGGACTGCACCTCTTCTAGTTGTTTTTAACTTTCTTGGAAGGCTTCTCCTTATTGCAACTTCTCTCACGATCACAAAGATATTCTTTTTTTATTGGTATACCTGAAGTACACCTCACCTAATTTTTTAAAGAGAAATATCCAATTTTACTCTGACTGACTATTATATCCCATTCCCACAAGTCAAGGCCTTTCCTCGATTTGTATGGGACTGACAAATCTATGGTTGTTGATGCCAAGGCCCTTTCCATTACACCTAATCTTTGTGAGAAACATTGAGCCAATACCATTATTATGCTTTTCATAATCAAGAAAATAAGAATCATTTGATTCACATTGAGATGAAAAGGAAAATGGTGAAACACTTACACTACATTCTTTTGATTGTGCACATGTGGTACAAGGTTATCTCCATGAACTAGTCAACTCATATATCTCCTATACTCATTCACGAATCTTTCACTTCACAAAGTGCTCATCCTATGCTTGTAACTCAAATTTCAAGGATTTAATGATATCTAGGAGAAATTCCCCATGGATCTTAATTCACTCTTAGAGATCTTGATTATCTTCTTCCAAGGATTTCCATTTTTGTGCATTTAATTGTTCTCCTCCTGAATATTGGCTCATGGCTTTGAGGTCATCAAACCTTTCCTTCTTCAAATCTTTACCTATGGTTCACCTAGTGGAACTTGTACTGTAAAATAAACCAATATAAAATCTAATGTTGATTGTAAGCAAAACAACCAAATATGATACCAAACTTGATCCAAAAATGGGTCTATAAAAACTACCTCATTTTCCCATTTTCCCTGGATACCTTATTTTTTTCAATTTATCGATTTATAATTAAATTTTCTTAATTGTATCACAAAAATAATTGAATGAAACACACATCAAAATTTTCACCACCACAATTTATAATGAAGTTCATAAAAAAATGTACTACGTCTTTGGGTTTGTCAAAAGACGAACCAATAAATTATGATGCAAAAATAAAAAATTATTACATCAAAATACTTCTTATGTTCGGTAGTGTCAACCTACCTAGCTCATAATTGGCACCATATGTCTCGATGTCTTATAGATCCTCGAATATAACTAATGAGTTCTCCATATCTCTCAGATGACATTCATAACGTCTCTATAATGGCACTTTGACTTATGAGATGATGATGTCAGTGCAGTATGATCTCCGCGGCTCTCTGTCCTCCTTCATAATAAAGTCACCAAAATAATAAAATTTCTTACTCCTAGTAATGGTGTTGACACAAAAATAACTCTCTATAATTTTGATGGAATCCTTTAATGATTTTCACTGCTGATGGGTTCTCTTACCTCCTTAATGAACTTTTCAATTATAAAGTTGATGGGAAAAATGACTCACATCATTACAAGATTGGTCAACTCTTTATCCAAGACAAAAATAATGTTGTTACAATAGAAAATAGGATCTCTATCTCTTTCAAGGATAATACCAAGCTAATCAGGGAAAAATTTAGTGGATAATATTCGTAATTTGGAAAATATTCCATATTTGGTAAATACGAAAAGGATTTTTTTTTAGTATGACAGTGTATTTTTCATCAAAATTTTCCAATATAATTTTTTTAGGGGTAGGCTCCACCTAATAGTGAAAACTCCTCCTATATAATCATAAGTATTTTGCGAGGTAGTATATTATTAACTTACTAATAGGAGTGTAGAGAGACATGTGTAACAAAAATATAGTCGCATGACAAGTATCAAGGAGTGTAGAAAAGGAAGAAGTGTTGTCGTGCAAAAGGGAAGAAGTGTTGTTGTGTGATAAGGAAGAAGTGTTGTTGCATGACAAGGAATAAGTGTTATCGCATGACAAGGAAGAAGTGTTGTTGCATGATAAGGAAGAAGTAAAGACCCATGACAAGGAAGAATTGTTATCGTGCAATAGAAAATTTTCTGTTGCGCGACAACAAATGTCCTATCACACGACATGAACATTATTGACATGTGACAAGGAAAATTATGTTTTTTCAAATATTATATTGACAAACCCCAAGAATTTTTCCTATGTTGTGAAAGTGGTTCCAAGGATATTCTCCATCCATTTTATAATAATTTTTTGGAGGGGGTATTAAAATGAACCCTGGAGCTAATACATGTCTAAAAATTTAACAATAAGGATTTAAGATTTTAGAAATGAAATAATCCTAATTATTTATTAGGCATTTACAAATTTATCTTATGCACTTATAATAATATTTCACAATTTTTTCTCAATGTAAAATAAGGATTCTACTCAAATGTTTTTACTTAAATAATGTGGGCCTTTTTATAGGTTATTACAGCTTGAAAATATTAGTTAAAAACAATATCTGTTGTGATTACAATAGCCATGAGTGTGTGGCTTAGTGGTTAGGGATTTGAATCAACAGTGATGGGTTGGGTGTTCAATCCTCATGGAACTCATTTTAGCTTGACCTATGTACATGCACCTCAACATTGACCACTTGTTATAGTGGGTTTCCTTCTTGGCGAGAATAAAATCCCACATCCATTGCATGGTGCCTAGAGATAAGCCTTAAAATCCTTAGAGAGTGGATATAGTCACGTGGCTTTGGCCACATGATATCATATGTGTTTTTGGTTGTGTAGCCAAATTTCCATCTAACTCATCAAACATGGCATGTAACTTGCCCTTGGGGCTTGGTTATCATCAAAATTTGCATGTAACTCACCCTTATGACTTTTTAATTTAAATGTGATCCTTGGATGAAGTGATGATGTGACTCAACCAACTTGGTGTGAGGAGATAAAATAATATCCCTCCTAGCTCATCCTGAATATGTGTTAATGTAAATTGGGAGCTTCATTAGCTTTCACCAACTTGATTCTCAAATCGATCATAACTCACCCTTCTAGCTTAGTTTTTTAGCTCGCCAAAATAATTGGAAAATGAAGAGTTAGATCCCTTCCAGCTTGTTTTGTAGATCACTGAGATAATTAGAAAAATGTATATTTAGATCTATCCAACTTAGTCCCAAGTAAATGAAATCACTACAGCAGTTGGGTCCCCCTCTGAAATAGAAGTTTTTGCACAACACCATGTTTTGTCTCCCGGATGAACTTTGCTTTTTGACCTCTTGGCTCGGCCTTACTATGTGGAAATATAAATTAGGAGATCCATTAGATTTCCCCAAATACATTATTAAATTGATCCTAACTCACCCTTCTAGATTGATTTGCAGCTTGCTGAGATAATTGGAAAAATAAAGAGTTAGATTCCTTCCATCTTCGTTTGTAGCTCACCGAGATAATTGGAAAATTGAAGATTTAGATATGTCTAGCTGGGTACTAAGTCAATGACCTCAATACAACTGTTGGGTCCCCCTCTAAATTTTCTTTTTTCACAACACCATGTTTTGTGTCCCAAAGAAAATTTATTTCATGATCTCGCGATGTGCCTTGGCGTTACAATATTTGTGCCCTCATTTCCACCCACTGACCCATTTTTCTCATGTAGATGAAACGTCATATGTTTTCCCTCATTTCCACTCACTAAATCATTTTCTCACATAGAGGAGAGCTATTTCGCAAGAAATTTAAATTGGAAGATCATTTATCTTGCCCCAACTCAATTCTCAACTCACTCATAACTCACCCTTCCATCTCAATTTTTATCTCGCCAAGATACTTGGAAAAATGAAGAGTTAGAGTGGTCCAACTCAGTCCCAACTTGATGACATCACTATGGAAGCTGGGTCCCCCTCTAAAACAAAAGTGGACCTTAAAAAAAAAATTCGAGCGTTGAAGATTGAAGGTATGAAATTGAAAATAAATTGTTTTCTTCATTGATATTTTTGCACAACACCAAGTTTCATCTCCCAAACAAATTTTATTTGGCTATTTCACAATGTGCATTGGCATAAAATTATTTGTGCCCTCATTTTTTCCTATTAACTCCTTTTCTCATGTGGATGAGAGATCTTCCATAAGTAAAAAATTAAGGGAGATTTAGGGACCATCTACTATGTGAATGATCGTCTGGATAAAAAATTGTAAGCATAAGATAGGATAGAAACATGCAAATTCTAAGGGGTAAGTCTAATCATCCAAAAAACATCTATTTGAAAAAGTTTTGAAATTGTCTAAATAAAATAAAAATTTAGGAAGGTATGAAAGGTGAAGGTGGATAAAAGCAAAAAACCTAATGGTATATAATTTGGGTAAAAATCAACTAATAAAGGTGATGATGCATATTTGTAAGAGATGAGTGTGCATTCATACAATAAAACATGGTTGGATGAATTGAGTTCATCTTACCACATAGAAAATCATAATCAATTGTTATAAAAATATGATAAGTATGGTGATTGTAAATTATTTATGGTAGATAACTCCATTCATCATATTATGGTTCAAGGTAGATTTAAACTAAGTTTCATATATGGTAGGATCGAGAATCTCCATGTAGATTTGCACATTACAATATTTATGAGGAATATGATTTTAGTTAGCAACATGTTTGATGTTAGAGTGAAAAATTCATTCAAAACAAATGGTTGTAAAAATGGTTCATAAAGAAAATGTATTTTCCATAGGAGTGCATTAATAACCTTTTTCAATATCGATGTGATTATAACTACTGGTGATTACAATGACACTATTATTCCTAAGACCAATGAGGTACACAAGGAAACTATCATGTCTCTAGTGGTGAAGATAATGTTATAACATAATAGGATAGGTTATATTGGTGAAAATATATTGTGCACACTGTAGTCCAAAGGAATAGAAAATTTATTGATGAGGGTTACTTGGAATTTGAATTTTGTGAGCATTGCATCTATGAAAACATAGAAAAGTGAAATCTTCCACAATTAATGGCATATAAAAAGAGATCTTGTAGCTAATACATAGTGATGTGTTTTAACTACTAAAGGTTACATCACTTAGGAAATCCATGTAATATATGTCATTTTTTGATCAATTTTCAACAAAAACCTATATCTACACTCTATAGAAAAATCATGAAGGTTTCAAGAAATTCAACGACTTCATAGCCCTTGTGGAGAAAAACCATGAATTTTTCAACGACTTCCATAGAGATGTAAAAAAATCCGTATACACCACAAAAAAATGAATTTATGGAGTAGATGAATAGGAAACTAATGGATAAAACCTTGAGTATGCTCATCATTTCATAATTAGAAAAACTTTTGGATGAAGTAGTGGTTACTCCTTGTTATTTGGTGAATTAGTTTCCATCATCAAAACTAGAAAATATGAATATGAAAAATCTTGGACTATTAAGAAACCATCCCTTAAACTAATAAGAGTTATTGTTTGTGATGTATATGTTCATATTCCAAAAGAAAAGATGACAAATCTGCACTATAAGTTTGAGTAGTGCACCTTTACAGTATATAAGAATGGTGTGAAAGAGTACAAGATATAGAATGTAAAAATTTAGAAGATGGTATATAGCTATAATTTTATCTTAAAATAATTTATGAGGTTTCTTATACAAAAGGATGTGCATAATGATGTAGATGAGGTGAAAAATCTCGAAAATCACTGAAAATAAAAAATCAAATAGAGTGTACATTGACGTAGAGATAGAATATCATATAGCTAAATATGATGTTATTGATGAATAAGTAGATCCAGATGAGGGAAAATAACCTTAGACATCTATGTATAGAAGATCAAAATAAGTGCATAAAATTCCAAACAGTATAGTCCCAGTGATTTGTGTTCTATGTTGGAGTCTAGTTGCCAATACTTTACAAGGTCAGGTATGTTGTCACTTCACTTAGAAAGATGTCTAAGATTTCACCCAAAGCACACACAACCTACTAAGTCCCTTATCTATTTCACTTGTCAAGATGTGGATTATGTACTTATCCATTATATCATGGATGGAATATAACATTACATTATAACATCAGCAAATAATAAGGCTGATCATTCATAAACATAGAAAACCAACAACAATATTTAAATCTCCATTACATATTACACATCTATACTAACTCTAGACATCCATACATAGTTTTCCATCATAAAAATAATTCATTATATTACATATACTCACTAATTGCATCCATGTTTGCATTACTAGCACTAGGTAACTACATATATTGTATATCACCATCATTCTATCTACACAAACTAACACTCACATATCTCTGTCTCTACTCTCTATCTCTATCTCTCTCTCTCACACACAATTTTTCTACAAAGATATGTGATACTTATTTATACATGGTGGGAACTTGTCCTTAATCACATACATGATTTAACTTTATTTTTAGATGACCTAACTATAGGATGCATGCCTCTAACCCTTGATTTAATAGTCAACTTTTGTTATAAATAGCTCATGATTTCATCCTATAAATATATTTTCCCTTTCCTGTGCTTTATCTATAATAAATGCTTGTCTATTCCTAGACGTTCCTTGTATACTACACAATCTCTTATTTTCCTATTTTTAACTTTCATTGGGAAATTCAGCTAACTCCTGGAACTTCTGTGGATGCACATACATTTTTGTGATGATCTCCTTTTCCCTCATGTAAACCCTTGTGCACTATCTAGTATTTATTCTTTGTTTACACATGTGCTTCTGTGTGGACCTTTTAATCTCATGATGTTTCCTTATGGTTCCTGTGCACACTCATGTGAGATGTCTTTATCCTATGTACATGGCTAATACTTATATCTTTTCTTAGTCCAACATTACCCCCATACTAAGAGTATTTTCCATCCTCAATAATATCTTGAATCAAAGAATAGTTAAAAGAATGAAATAATATCTGATGAATAAAGATTATGGAAATTACCCATAGGAATCAAAGAAATAATTATTTCCACTCTGCGTGTCATGCTCATGGTGATGGTAAGAGTTCTAGGAATTATCTTTTTATTGCGTTCTCAAGATGCTTCCATCCCTCAAGCTCCTTGGTGGCCTAATCTGGTGTTGTCTCCATAATGTCTAGAATCTTCTCCAGAGTTAGCTCTTCGATCTTCTCCCCGTAGCCCCTTAACAACCAAATCTAATTTTGGGTAACACCTTCTAAACTATCCATCCCGCACATTACTATAGGTTATATTTATTTTAGAATCCCCTCAATTTTATTGCGTTTGGCCTTAATCATTTTACACTTTTCAATAACTTCCTGTTTTAGATTATTGCACTTAGATTTATTTATTTTCATTGTGGCCTATAATTTCCTCAATTATTCCTCATCTTTTATGCTTCACGCATTCAAAACTAATGTAAAGTATTGGGAGTTATCAAAAAAATTATTTTCCTTCTACGTGACCTCTTTTAACCCTACACTAAGAGTGACATATTCTTCAATGTTATTCTCCACTTTATCCTTATTCATTTTTTTCCAATTCTTTCACTATAGGTCATGACCCCACATTTCACCTTGATTATTTTTTTTTTACCAAATCCTTGAAATAATCCATTTTTATATCATACTTTGGTTTATCCTATTTCACAAAATTTAGGCACGCGTGTGTAAAATTAGTAACTATATCAGATTCTTTATTTTATGCATCGTTCGTTCCCTTCTTCTCATCATTCAAATCCTCAGTAATATTTTTAATTTCCTTGTCTTTCTACTATGTATCCTTCTGCATGTTTCTAATCCCATCCCCCTTATCCATATTCCTTCTCCCAACTTTAGCAGCCATCTTGTTTAGAGTTTTGTGTAGACACCAACTTTTGGTATCGTTCCTCCCCGTAGCCCTCCTTTATTAGGATTACCCATTCGAATCCACTTCCCCCCTAAATTTGAATAAATCTCATTTCCCACCAAAAATACATATTCATTTAATCAACCTTAATTGATTAATTGATCCCCTTTTAAATACCCAAACCTCGTTATCCAAATATTCCAAATTAATTAATATCACTCAAACATCATTCAAATCATGAACCCCACTCATGATTTAAATAATGTACAATAATCCTTATCAAATCCATTATTTCACCTAATCATTCAAATCATGAACCCCACTCATGATTTAAATAATGCAAAATAATCTTTATCAAATCCATTATTTCACCTAATTACTCAAATCTTGTCCCCCCCAACTCACTTAACCAGGGTTACTTTGTCAAACCCAAGTTACATGATAACCCCTAAACAAACCCCATCTCGAAGCTATAAATACAGGCTATCCCCCCTCTTTCAAATAAGTTAAGAGGGATAGAAAAATTTTGACATTATAGCCCCTTGCTTATCATAATGTCATCACCATGCCCTTGTACTGCCACTTGAATCAGCATAGTACCATCCTCATGCTTTTTTGGTTCTCTTAGCTTGGGTTTCTTTGCATTTACTTTGATCAAATCAATAGCTTCTCTATACATCACTATTTTTTGGTTATGTTATTTATCATTTTTTGCATGCTATTCATTTATATTTCATATATATCATTTTATTTTATCAAACGGGGGTTGATATCTGCATAAGGAAGCTCGTGCTTCTTGGAACCGGCTTCGCTAGGTAGCCCCTACATATACTATCTAATTCATTTTGTTCTTAGTTTCCTTTGTTTTGTCTGTCTATCTAAATCATAGCAAGGACATTCACTTTGTGCCCATCCATTTGCATCCATCAGCTCTACGGGTACCCTAAACCTCGCATCTTTGAGGTTGCTTGATTTTATTTGTTATCTAGCTCACTAATCTAGACAGGGATGAAGAAAAATAGATCAACATTCTGGCATGCCTAGTGGGACCTTCCTGCGAGTAATTATCAGTAGTTTTACAACTTGTCACATTAGCTATCATTTTCCTGTTAGTGTTCATTGTTGTAGTTTAATTTTATGTTTCATATGGTATGTTATGTTTAATGTTGACATTGTGGGAGGTATTGTTTCTCTGTGTTTTCTTAGAGTGTGTGTAGGTTCTGGTAATGGGGCATATGTTATTGGCTTCGTTACAGATTTCAGGTGTCTCTAGGGTGGCGGTATTCTCATTATTTAATTGTTTATAATTATCTCGGTTAGTCATCTCCAAAAGGTGAACTTTCCATAATTGTAACCACCAAATTTCTATATCAAAGCCATCTTTTTTATAACATCGCCACAACTCTAATACCTTCCACTGGGATCTCCCACAATACCACTCATTGTGATTGGTGCTCCTTTAGAGTCTTTTGTCATTTTTTGATACTGCATATCACTTCACAACACATCATTATTATTTACTTACTAATCCCCTTTTGGTGCCTTTCATCTACATGTTCTTATCATTTTCTTTTTCTTTTTTAGAATTTAATCGTAACCCATCACCTATATGCTCTTCTCTTGCACTTATCAAAAGCGATCTTGAGAATTAGAAATGTGGCTGTGGTATCCTACATCATTGTCTATTTATTATCATAGATAACTACTAACCCCTTTTGCAAAATCATTGCCACATAGTAGTTTGTCATTTTTTTAAAACAATATACTCACATTGATATCTCTATATTCTCTCTAGTATTTCTATTGCGCTAACTATGCAGATAGCCTATATTTTTTTCTTGTTTGCGGCTTGATTACTTAGAGCATACTCTTTTCTTACCTCAACTTACTGCCAGATAAAAAAGGAAAAGTGTTGTTGTATATATCTCCCCCCAAGTAAATATAGACAAACAACGGAAGAATATGGAAATCAAAGGAACTCAAAACCCCACATTTATTTATGTAAAAATTTGCACCCAAGGCGCAGGTTGGAGGTGCAAAACACAGAGTTTTGACATGACAAAATTCAAGCCCAAGGCGTAGGTTAGAGGCACACAACACAGAGTGTCGACATGACAAAATTCATGCCCATGGCACAGGTTGGAGGCATAAAGTGGAAAATGTCAATATGAAAATGGATGCGCCTATGGCGTAGGTGGGAAGATGTCGACATGCAAAAAGTCGTGCCCATGGCGCAGGATGGAGGTGCACAACATAGAGTGTCGACATGATAAAATTTACGCCCAAGGCGTAGGTTGGAGGCGCAAGGTAGAAAGTGTCGACATGGAATTTTCAGCGCCTATGGCACACATAAGAGTATGTCGACATAAGGATGGATGTGCTGAGGCACATCTTCAGGAGGCACAACATTTTGAGCATTGACACCCTGACAGAAAACAAACCATGACACAAATATTCAAATGGCCATAAATTTTCACAGGGAGCTCAGATTCACACAAGGTTGGACTTTTTGGAAAGATTACGAGGTCCTCTGTCCAACTACAAATGGATGTCTTTAATTGGGTGGGAAAAAGTTCTTAAAAAAGGAAAAATACAATTCACCATTTTTTGGGTTTGCTAGGGTTCTCACCTACCGCCATAATGAAAAGAATTAAATGCAACCTAGAGGTGGTTGGGGTAGATTTGGATTTCCTCTCTCTTCCCTCTCTCATTCTTCCTATAAATTGTAAGGAGGGGCTTATTTCTAAAGGTTGGACATTCTTATTTTTCCCCTCCCTTCTTCTCTTTGGCAGGAGAATTTTTGGAGTTCAAACCTCCCATCTAAAACTGTAATGCAACTTTGCCTCTTGGCATTTTGTAGTGTATTGTGTCAATATTTGGAGCAAGCAATGCACGTCTGTGGATGATTCTCAACCCTCTCTATGTTTGTTTACATCCTCTTGATCTTTCATGTAAATCTGGTCATCTGTGCATGATCTTGCATTGCATTTTAATGGTTTGTGTTTATTGGCAAGACAAGTATTCTTCATTCCTCGGTGCATCACCTTTGTTAGTTTAAGTTTATTTTATGCATCTTCTTACCCTGTTTCCTTGGCAAGTTAGATTAGGTTTTTTGAGTAAACCCTCTGTAGTTTTATGTGTGCATCTGAATAGAGGAATAGGAACCAGCCTTCATCTAGAGAGCTTTCCCAATTCACAAGGTCCCACACTTGGGAAAAGCTCCATGTTATGCAATCACACTGAGAGTCTCAACCCATTGAGTTAATGACATTCAGGGGTGTTGTGATTCACCATCAACTATTTTGGCATGCCCGGTGGGACCAAGAGGTCATTCCACAAGATTTGAAGGAGTTTTCAATAAAATTTGGACTTAGAAATTACAGGTTTTATAACTTCAGATTTTTTCACCTTCCAGGCTGAATTTTGAAATTGATTTTTCATGGACTTAACTTGCTCAAAACAATTCAAAATTTCACCAGTTAATAGATCGGGGGATAATATTCAAAGGGTATTCTTATATTTTTGAGATTTTGAATTTCAAAATTTCGTAGTTTTAGTATTTCGGGTTTTCCCAGGTGTCAAGCATGTCCCAAGTTCCGACATAGTGTATTTAGGTTTTGTAAGTTTCCTTGCATGCCTTGAGTTTCACCTATACCCAAAGGGGATTAGTAGCTACACAACAAGACCCAATAACCGAATTAAGAACTGTATCTTCTGGGCCCTTCAAAGTTTTAAATTATTTTTTAATATTGTCATGTTTGGTGTGTAACTTGGCAGAATCTAGCCTTTTGAAGCTTATTCTCTAACACATATAGTGACTCTGAAGGGATAGAATTTAGCAGTGTAGCACCAAAGGTTTCCCAGGTACATGAGAAGAATTCGAACTAGGTCTGATACTCGAGAAAAGGGGTTATTTGTCCACTTGCAGCTATCACCAAGTAGAGGAAGGAGAGGAAGAAGACCACAAAGATCACCATCTCCACCTAACAGGACTTTATCAACCCCTCCACCTAGTAGACCTTTCATCCAATCAACAAGGGTTCTCAGGCCAATCAGAATGGCGCAAGAAAACCCTTTTGTCAACTTCACTAGTAGCAGCCCACTTGCCCTCAATGCATAGAATCCAGTTCCAATTGTAGCATTGAAGAACATTCCATTTTTCACTAGAGAAAATCACACCACTCCTGGTGATCATGTCAAAGACATTTTAACGTTTGTGCAATCCATGAGATAAATGAAACGGATGTTGCTGTCAAATTGCTAGCATCTTCATTCAAAGGGAAGGCATTGCAATGGTTTAGGAGCCTTGGAGTTGGTTCTATCCAAAATTGGAATCAGTTATGCATAGTTCTCCATGAGCAGTTTGGAGAAAAGGGAGACAATTTATCTCTACTAGAAAAATTGACAACTATTAAGAGAGCTCCCAATGAGTAGCTGACTGACTTCAACTTCAGATTTCAAAGGTCTTGGGATAGTATTCTAGTGGCCGTTAGGCCAACAAATGAAGGTGCCTTTCTATACTATCTTAAGGCTTTGAATTCTGATATTCTATGTTAATTCAATCTATGGGAGGCACAACCTTACCTGCTGCTTATAACATTGCCATTAGGGCTGAAAACTGTCTTATTCAAGCTGGTAAGCTGGCTCCTAGGCCTCTCATGCCCTTGTATCCAAACTTAGAAAATCCAAGCACTAGTCAAGCACCCACTTTGGCTTCTATTCCCACTCCTAGATATCAAAGTTCAAATGAAACTTCTACTTCATCCTCTAGTGCTTCAAATGAACTCCAAGAGGTCAAGAAACAATTGAAAATTTTGAGAAATGAGCTGGTTACACTCAAGATGGCAGCAGGCCCAAAGATTTAGACCTTCTTATCATCCTCAAGCTCATCCTAATAGGCAACCATACCAACCCAATTAGGCACCCAATCTAGCTGCAAATCAAATCCAAGTAAGGCTCCTACCAATAGACCATTTCAGCCCTATAACCCCAATGTTGCATCTGCTTCTAAATCATTAGTTCCAGTGCAAAACAACATAACTCAAGAGTATATTGGTGTTTCCCATGAAATGAACCTCACAACCAATCTATGTGCTTCATGGTGCTTTGAACCAGCCTTGATGGTGATAACTACTGGCTAGAGGGTGAAGTGATTCAAGAAACAAATCAGCAACAAGGGAAATCTCAGCAAAACACAGCTCCAAATGATACCGTACTTGTGAATTGGTAAGTTGAGGATTTTTTTTTGTGGCATGAATCAATATTTCTAGAGTGTAGTCATCATTCTAACACAAGATCACGAAGCATTACTGCACAGATGAAGCTGACACAAAAGTTGGAAGAATCCCAAATTTGACTCTTGATGAATGGGTACATGCTTTTGATCCCTACCAAGAAGTAGAAGAATCTGAGCTAGGAGTCTATTGCATACATGAATAAAAACTAGTCTATTCCTAGCATCACCAAACCAGACCTTAAGGATGACAATGAGGTATGACAATTATTTTTCGATGGATCAAGGAGTAGGTAGGGTGCAGGAGGAGGAGTTATGCTTGTTTCACCTCAAGGCATCAAATATTATTCAACTTTCCATTTCCAGTTTTCCTGTTCAAACAACATAGCTAAATATGAGGCCTTGATTCATGGACTTCATTGGGCTGGGAAAAAAGGGCATAAAGAAACTTGTAGGTGTTCAGGGATAGCAAGCTAATCGTTAACCAAGTCAAGGGACAACATGCTACAAAGAATGACCTACTGAAGAAACTACAAGAATAGGGTATGGGACCTCATTGAGGACTTCGAAGCTTTCAACATCGTGTCCATACCCAGGAAGAAAAATGAAGCCGCAGATAGGCTCGCAGCAGTTAGAGCAACGTTTATGTGGTTGACAACATCAGAAGGGAAAAAACATAAACCACATATGTATGTGATTTGTGAGGCCAGTAGTTCCAATAATAACACAAGTTGGCAGGTGTTTTGAGAACGCAGATCGTCAATTTTTTTACAAGAAGAGGCTGAATTCTCAGCTAGGAATCAGGATATTAGACTAGATAGACTAGAGTAGTAGTACGGGGATCAAGTAGTGCAGCTGTGAACAAACAAGCTTCCTAAGGGTTTTAGTAACATTGGAGTCTATCTTCAACCCTAACGACCAGTTCTGTAAGGAAAAGTGTTAGGTTGTGGAGCCTGTTTTCATGTGTGAAAGTGTTGAAGACTGTACACTAAGAGTACTGTACACTTTTCATGTATTCCTTGCCGGGGTTTTTTTTAGGCGTTAATTTTTTTTTGGCCTCGAAAAATGCACCTGATATATCAGGAAAACATGTTTTCTCATATGGGTGAGTTTTTTGACCCATAGGTTTATGGGTGAGTTTTTTCCCATGGTTTTGTACCCACGGTTTTGTAAAACATCTTAAGCAGTTATCTATTTATATGATCTTATGCATATGATAGATGTACAAGCAAATGTATTAAAAGAGATCTGAGAATAGAAATGTGGCTGTGGTATCCTACATCATTGTCTATTTATTATCATAGATAACTACTAACCCCTTTTGCAAAATCATTGCCACATAGTAGTTTGTCATTTTTTTAAAACAATATACTCACATTGATATCTCTATATTCTCTCTAGTATTTCTATTGCGCTAACTATGCAGATAGCCCTATATTTTTTTCTTGTTTGCGGCTTGATTACTTAGAGCATACTCTTTTCTTACCTCAACTTACTGCCAGATAAAAAAGGAAAAGTGTTGTTGTATATATCTCCCCCCAAGTAAATATAGACAAACAACGGAAGAATATGGAAATCAAAGGAACTCAAAACCCCACATTTATTTATGTAAAAATTTGCACCCAAGGCGCAGGTTGGAGGTGCAAAACACAGAGTTTTGACATGACAAAATTCAAGCCCAAGGCGTAGGTTAGAGGCACACAACACAGAGTGTCGACATGACAAATTCATGCCCATGGCACAGGTTGGAGGCATAAAGTGGAAAATGTCAATATGAAAATGGATGCGCCTATGGCGTAGGTGGGAAGATGTCGACATGCAAAAAGTCGTGCCCATGGCGCAGGATGGAGGTGCACAACATAGAGTGTCGACATGATAAAATTTACGCCCAAGGCGTAGGTTGGAGGCGCAAGGTAGAAAGTGTCGACATGGAATTTTCAGCGCCTATGGCACACATAAGAGTATGTCGACATAAGGATGGATGTGCTGAGGCACATCTTCAGGAGGCACAACATTTTGAGCATTGACACCCTGACAGAAAACAAACCATGACACAAATATTCAAATGGCCATAAATTTTCACAGGGAGCTCAGATTCACACAAGGTTGGACTTTTTGGAAAGATTACGAGGTCCTCTGTCCAACTACAAATGGATGTCTTTAATTGGGTGGGAAAAAGTTCTTAAAAAAGGAAAAATACAATTCACCATTTTTTGGGTTTGCTAGGGTTCTCACCTACCGCCATAATGAAAAGAATTAAATGCAACCTAGAGGTGGTTGGGGTAGATTTGGATTTCCTCTCTCTTCCCTCTCTCATTCTTCCTATAAATTGTAAGGAGGGGCTTATTTCTAAAGGTTGGACATTCTTATTTTTCCCCTCCCTTCTTCTCTTTGGCAGGAGAATTTTTGGAGTTCAAACCTCCCATCTAAAACTGTAATGCAACTTTGCCTCTTGGCATTTTGTAGTGTATTGTGTCAATATTTGGAGCAAGCAATGCACGTCTGTGGATGATTCTCAACCCCTCTCTATGTTTGTTTACATCCTCTTGATCTTTCATGTAAATCTGGTCATCTGTGCATGATCTTGCATTGCATTTTAATGGTTTGTGTTATTGGCAAGACAAGTATTCTTCATTCCTCGGTGCATCACCTTTGTTAGTTTAAGTTTATTTATGCATCTTCTTACCCTGTTTCCTTGGCAAGTTAGATTAGGTTTTTTGAGTAAACCCTCTGTAGTTTTATGTGTGCATCTGAATAGAGGAATAGGAAACCAGCCTTCATCTAGAGAGCTTTCCCAATTCACAAGGTCCCACACTTGGGAAAAGCTCCATGTTATGCAATCACACTGAGAGTCTCAACCCATTGAGTTAATGACATTCAGGGGTGTTGTGATTCACCATCAACTATTTTGGCATGCCCGGTGGGACCAAGAGGTCATTCCACAAGATTTGAAGGAGTTTTCAATAAAATTTGGACTTAGAAATTACAGGTTTTATAACTTCAGATTTTTTCACCTTCCAGGCTGAATTTTGAAATTGATTTTTCATGGACTTAACTTGCTCAAAACAATTCAAAATTTCACCAGTTAATAGATCGGGGGATAATATTCAAAAGGGTATTCTTATATTTTTGAGATTTTGAATTTCAAAATTTCGTAGTTTTAGTATTTCGGGTTTTCCCAGGTGTCAAGCATGTCCCAAGTTCCGACATAGTGTATTTTAGGTTTTGTAAGTTTCCTTGCATGCCTTGAGTTTCACCTATACCCAAAGGGGATTAGTAGCTACACAACAAGACCCAATAACCGAATTTAAGAACTGTATCTTCTGGGCCCTTCAAAGTTTTAAATTATTTTTAATATTGTCATGTTTGGTGTGTAACTTGGCAGAATCTAGCCTTTTGAAGCTTATTCTCTAACACATATAGTGACTCTGAAGGGATAGAATTTAGCAGTGTAGCACCAAAGGTTTCCCAGGTACATGAGAAGAATTCGAACTAGGTCTGATACTCGAGAAAAGGGGTTATTTGTCCACTTGCAGCTATCACCAAGTAGAGGAAGGAGAGGAAGAAGACCACAAAGATCACCATCTCCACCTAACAGGACTTTATCAACCCCTCCACCTAGTAGACCTTTCATCCAATCAACAAGGGTTCTCAGGCCAATCAGAATGGCGCAAGAAAACCCTTTTGTCAACTTCACTAGTAGCAGCCCACTTGCCCTCAATGCATAGAATCCAGTTCCAATTGTAGCATTGAAGAACATTCCATTTTTCACTAGAGAAAATCACACCACTCCTGGTGATCATGTCAAAGACATTGTTAACGTTTGTGCAATCCATGAGATAAATGAAACGGATGTTGCTGTCAAATTGCTAGCATCTTCATTCAAAGGGAAGGCATTGCAATGGTTTAGGAGCCTTGGAGTTGGTTCTATCCAAAATTGGAATCAGTTATGCATAGTTCTCCATGAGCAGTTTGGAGAAAAGGGAGACAATTTATCTCTACTAGAAAAATTGACAACTATTAAGAGAGCTCCCAATGAGTAGCTGACTGACTTCAACTTCAGATTTCAAAGGTCTTGGGATAGTATTCTAGTGGCCGTTAGGCCAACAAATGAAGGTGCCTTTCTATACTATCTTAAGGCTTTGAATTCTGATATTCTATGTTAATTCAATCTATGGGAGGCACAACCTTACCTGCTGCTTATAACATTGCCATTAGGGCTGAAAACTGTCTTATTCAAGCTGGTAAGCTGGCTCCTAGGCCTCTCATGCCCTTGTATCCAAACTTAGAAAATCCAAGCACTAGTCAAGCACCCACTTTGGCTTCTATTCCCACTCCTAGATATCAAAGTTCAAATGAAACTTCTACTTCATCCTCTAGTGCTTCAAATGAACTCCAAGAGGTCAAGAAACAATTGAAAATTTTGAGAAATGAGCTGGTTACACTCAAGAGGCAGCAGGCCCAAAGATTTAGACCTTCTTATCATCCTCAAGCTCATCCTAATAGGCAACCATACCAACCCAATAGGCCACCCAATCTAGCTGCAAATCAAATCCAAGTAAGGCCTCCTACCAATAGACCATTTCAGCCCTATAACCCCAATGTTGCATCTGCTTCTAAATCATTAGTTCCAGTGCAAAACAACATAACTCAAGAGTATGATTGGTGTTTCCCATGAAATGAACCTCACAACCAATCTATGTGCTTCAATGGTGCTTTGAACCAAGCCTTGATGGTGATAACTACTGGCGTAGAGGGTGAATTGATTCAAGAAACAAATCAGCAACAAGGGAAATCTCAGCAAAACACAGCTCCAAATGATACCGTACTTGTGAATTGGTAAGTTGAGGATTTTTGTGGCATGAATCAAATAATTTCTTAGAGTGTAGCAGCTAACACAAGATCAAAGAAGAGTAATATTAGTGAAGGGAAGTCATTGGCTCCAAGTGATCTACAACCTTTCATCACTCCACAAGGTGTTGGTAAGCAAAATATAGTTCCAAACATGCAAGGACAGCCCAAACCACCTTCTAAACCAACTCAAATGCCAGTTGTTGCTACCCATGCGCAAGAAAGGAATGTGTAACCTAAAGGACAACAAAGAGATCTTTCATTCCCATTTAGCATCATTGATCAAATGAAGAATACAAATGTGAATATATCAATGTGGGAATCTTTATCCATCCCAGGCCAAAGAGATCTTCTACAAGATGCCATGAAGAATTGGTCAACTTCAAACCAACAGGTCCATATGCAAGAGAATGTCCTCATAAATGCTGCTCAGGCTGAAGGGAATCATGGAGGACAACAAGGTAAAGTTTTGAATCCCCCTCCATTCTATGTTTCATTAATCATTGGGGATAAACTAGTACACAATTGCATGATTGATTCTGGGGCAAGTAGTTCTATCATGCCCAAGCAAATAGCTGATCTAATAGGTCTCCAATATGAAGTCATATCAAAGGGTGTAGTGCAATTGGATGGGACAGTAGTAGCAACGGTGGGAGTAATTAAAATTTTTAATCTTACCTTGCATGCATGCCCCAACGTTACCATTTTGCAAGATGTGTCAGTGATAGATTTGCCACCACTCTTTGCCCTATGCTTATCAAGGGATTTCAGAGCTAGAATTGGAGGCTACTTATTTGTTGACTGGTCACACATGTTGTTTAGAAAAAGATATGGTACTAAGGTCACAATCAGATCTGAACCAATTGTAAACTTTCATATTGAGCCTCATACTCCAAGCCAAATCAATGCCAACTATTCAACATTTGATCAAGAAGATTATCCAAGCACAGATGAAGCTGAAACCAAAGTTGGAAGCATCCCAAATTTGACTCTTGATGAATGGGCGAGAAAGGTATATGATTTTGATCCCTACCAAGAAGTAGAAGAATCTGAGCTAGGAGTCTATTGCATACATGAAGAAAACCAACCTATTCCTAGCATCACCAAACCAGACCATAAGGATGACAATGAGGTATGGTAGTTTTTTTTTGATGGATCAAGGAGTAGGCACGGTGCAGAAGGAGGAGTTATGCTTATTTCACCTTAAGGCATCAAATATTATTTAGCTTTCCGTTTCCATTTTTCCTGTTCAAACAACATAGCTGAATATGAGGCCTTGATTCATGGACTTCATTGGGCCAGGAAAAAGGGCATAAAGAACTTGCAGGTTTTTGAAGATAGCAAGCTAATCATCAGCCAAGTCAGGGGACAACTTGCTATAAAGAATGACCTACTGAGGAACTATAATAACAGGGTATGGGACCTCATTGAGGATTTCAAAGCTTTCAACATTGTATCCATACCCAAGAAGAAAAATGAAGCCGCAGATAGGCTTGCAGAAATTGGAGCAACATTTGATGTGGTTGACAACATCAGAAGGGAAAAAACACAACCACATATGCATGTGATTGTGAGGCTAGTAGTTCTAGATAATAACACAAGCTGGCAGGTGTTTGAGAATGATCAATAGATCATCAATTTTTTGTAAGAAGAGGCTGAATTCTCAACTAGGAATCAGGACAGACTAGATCAACAGTACGGTGATCAAGTAGTGCAGCTATGGAAAAACAAGCTTCCCAAGTGTTTAGTAACATTGGAGTCTATCTTCAACCCTAACAATCAGTTGCATAAGGAAAATGCTAACATACATGTCAAGAGAGAAGATTCAGAGCCAATTCCGGTTGGGGAAGGTAGAACACTTCAAATTGGTAAAGTGGCCACTGAGCAGGAGAAATCAGATTTCATACAGCTTTGCCAAGAATTTTTAGATGTCTTCGCTTGGAGCTATGAAGACTTGAGAGGATTCAATCCAAAGTTGGCACAACATACCATAGAATTGGATCTAGATGCTAAGCCCATCAGGCAGAAGCAGAGACCAGTCAACCCTCACATTGAGCCTCTAATGAAAAAAGAGTTAAAAAAGCTAATAGAGGAAAGCATTATATTCCCGATCAAGCACTCAAGCTGGGTCACAAACTTGGTTGTAGTCAGAAAGAAGAACAGAGAAATTAGGTTGTGCGTGGACTTCTGAGACCTCAATAGGGCATCTCTCAAAGACCATTACCCACTTCCTTCAATGGAACAAATATTGCAAGTAGTATCCGGTTCGAAGAGATTCTCTCTCCTAAATGGCTACTCAGGGTATAATCAGATAATGGTGAAAGAAGATGACCAGTTCAAGATGGATTTCACCACCAAATGGGGCACCTATGCCTACAAGAAGATGCCATTTGGGCTATCAAATGCTGGAGCCACTTTCCAAAGGGCAATGGATATGGCATTCAAGGGGTTAATCAATAAAATAGTTCTAATATATCTCAACGACATCACTGTATTCTCCAAAAATGTTGCATATCACCTCTTTCATTTGAGGCAGGTATTTCAGAGGTGTAGAAGATTTGGGGTATCATTGAATCCCAAAAAATGCATATTCTTGGCTCACGAAGGAAAACTTCTAGGCCATATTATTTCAAAGGAGGGGTTGGCGATTGACCCAGAAAGAGTTGAAGCAATTCGAGCATTGCCATTACCAAGTCACAAGAAGGCTCTTCAAAGCTTCTTAGGAAGGATCAATTGTCTGTAGGTTTGTTCCAAAATTTGTAACTCTCGTAAAACCAATAACACTGATGTTAAAAAAGAGCATGGCATTTAAGTGGACATTTGAAGGCAAGGAAAGTTTTGAGGCAATAAAAGAAGGTATATCTCAAGCTCCGACTCTCGTCAATCTAGACTTCTCCAAGAACTTCATGCTATATGCCTTTGGTGGTGGAGACACAATTTCCGTAATCTTGGTACAACAAAAAAAATATGGATTAGAACAACTGGTTGCTTTCTTCAGTCAAGGCTTGGAGGAATATGAAATGAGGTACTCTTTCATTGAAAAGCATGTCCTTGCAATGATCAGGAGCTTAAAGAAATTCAAGCACCTAGTCTCAAACAACAAGATCCAATTGTTGGTCTCTCATGTGGGAGTCAAGGACTTCCTTCTAAATAAGGATTTGAATGAGAAACATGCAGGATGGATAACCCGTGTCATGGAATATGACATCGAGATTAAGGTCACTAAGCTAGTCTGTGGAAAGGGATTATGTGAACAACTAGCCTCAAGTCAGCAAGTTGAAGTAGGTGATGAAAAAGAGATTGTCTTGGTACTACAAGATGGTCAAGAACAGGAAAATGATGATGTGCCCTCTCCTTGTTGGACTCAGAATATGATACAATTCCTACAGGCAGGCCTACGCCCTCCAGAAATGAGCAAAGCAAAAAGGAGATACTTCAGATTACAAGCCATTCCATATGTGCTTGTTGATGGTGTTTTGTTTAAAAAAGACATCAATGGAGTTCTATTTAGGTGCATTGGGACAAGTCAAATTGAGAGGGTGTTACGAGATTTTCATGATGGAGATTCCGGAGGACATTTCGCCCCACGATTAATAGCTCTCAAGATAATGAAGGCAGGGTATTATTGGCTGACAGTGTTCAGTGACTACTATACATGGATAAGAAAGTGCAAGAAATGTGCACTCTTCACAGGAAAAGAAAGACTAGCAACACTTCCATTGCACCCAATTTTGGTTGACCAACCATTTACACAATGGGGATTGGACTTCGTCGGGTTCATCAATCCAAACTCAAGCCAAGGCCACAAGTGGATTCTCACGGCAAAGTGGACCGAAGTAGTAGCGCTCAAAGAAGCAAATGAGTCTAACATACTAGACTTTTATGAAGGAATAGTGACCAGGTTTGGTGTGCCAGCCACTATCATATCAGACAATGCATTGGCATTCATAGGTTCCAAGATTACAGAATGGGCTGTCAAGAATGGAATTTATTTGAACACCTCTTCAAATTATTACCCACAGGGTAATGGACAGGTAGACTCCACGAACAAGAATTTACTAAGAATCATCAGAAGAACTCTACATGAAAATCAAAGAACATGGCATACCAAGCTAAAATAAGAGTTATGGGCTAACAGAATAACACTGAAGAGGTCTACAGGTAATTCCCCTTACAAGTTGGTCTATGGGAAAGAAGCAGTATTGCCTATATCATTAGAACTGCCTACATTGGAGCTCATGAAGCAATTAGAGTTGGATGAGTTCAAACCAATGGAGGCCAGGTATGCAGAGTTGAAGGAATTGGGGGAAATTAGAGAGCATGCAGTTCAAACAATTGAGAAAGATCAGGCCTTAGTAAAACGATGGTTTGATAAGAAGGCAAGAGCAAAGACCTTCCAAGAAGGGGACCTCGTTCTAAAATGGGATGCAGATCAGGCAAAACTAGGAAGGCATTCCAAGTTTGATGCCATTTGGAGTGGCCCCTACATGGTCACGGGATGTAAAAGTAGTAATGCATTCCAATTGTCTACATTGGATGGAGAAGAACTCTCAATTCTGGTTAATGGAATCTACCTTAAACATTGCTACTAAAAGGAAAAGGTTTAACCTTGTAAATATTAGCCTAGTTTTCAATTCCTCTAAGTGCAGATGCACATTGTCTTGTTGTATTTAGGTTTTAATTTCCCTAAGTGCTTCAACACAGGTTTTTTTGCTCTCAGGTTTAATTTCTACAGTTTAGCATGCTCTCAGAGAAGGAGTTGCGGTATCAGGCTTGGGATCAGATATCAGGTTGGTTTTAGGTTATTGCTTATGAATCCATGCCCAATGGATTGCTAGAATGCCACTGATCTTCTACCTAGCAGGTAGGCGATCCCATTGAGTCGCCAAATTGTTGTATATATTTCCCCCCAGGTAAATATAGACAAACAATGGAAGAATATGGAAATCAAAGGAACTCAAAACTTGACATTTATTTACATAAAAATTCACGCCCAAGGTGCAAGTTGGAGGCGCACAACACAGAGTGTTGACATGAAAAAATTCATGCCCAAGGTGTAGGTTGGAGGTGCACAACACAGAGTGTTGACATGAAAAAATTCATGCCCAAGGTGTAGGTTGGAGGTGCACAACACAGAGTGTTGACATGACAAAATTTATGCCCATGGCATAGGTTGGAGGCACAAAGTAGAAAATGTCGACATGTAAAAAGTTAAACCCATGGCGCAGGTTAGAGGCGCAAAGCGGAAAATGTCGATATGAAAAAAGTTGCACCTATGGCACAGGTAAGAAGATGTCAACATGTAAAAATTCATGCCCATGGAACAGGTTGGAGGCACACAACACAGAGTGTCGACATGACAAAATTCGCGCCCAAGGTGCAGGTTGGAGGCACAAGGCAGAAATTTTTGAGATGGAATTTTCAGAACCTATGGCACACGTAAGAGTATGTCGACATAAGGATGGATGCGCCGAGGCGTATCTTTAGGAGGTGCAACATTTTGAGCGCTGACACCTCGACAGAAAGCAAACCCTGATGTAGATATTCAAATGGCCATAAATTTTCACAGGGAGCTCGGATTCACGCAAGGTTGGAATTTTTGGAAATCTTACGAGGTCCTTTGTCCAACTACAAATGGATATATTTAATTAGGTGGGAACAAGTTCTTCAAAAATGAAAAATACAATTCACCATTTTTTGGGTTTGCTAGGGTTCTTACCTACCACCATAATGAAAAGAATTAAATGCAACCTAGAGGTGGTTGGGGTAGATTTGGATTTCCTCTCTCTTCCCTCTCTCATTCTTCCTATAAATTGTAAGGAGGGGCTTCTTTCTAAAGGTTGGACATTCTTGTTTTGCCCCTCCCTTCTTCTCTTTGGTAGGTGAATTTTTGGAGTTTAAACCTCCCATCTAAAACTGTAATGCAACTTTACCTCTTGGCATTTTTTAGTGTATTGTGTCAATATTTGGAGAAAATAATGCATGGATGTGGATGATTCTCAACCCTCTCTGTGTTCATTTGTATCCTCTTGATCTTTCATACAAATCTGGTCATCTGTGCATGATCTTGCATTGCATTTTAATGGTTTGTGTTTATTGGCAAGACAGGTGTTCTTCATTCCTCGGTGCATCACCTTTATTAGTTTAAGTTTATTTTATGCATCTTCTTACCCTGTTTCCTTGGCAAGTTAGATTAGGTTTTTTGAATAAACCCTCTGCATTTTTATGTGTGCATATGAACAGAGGAATAGGAACCGGCCTTCATCTAGAGAGCTTTCCTGATTCACAAGGTCCCACACTTGGGAAAAGATCCATGTTATGCAATTGCACTGAGAGTCTCAACCCATCGAGTTGCAGACATTCAAGGGTGCTGTGATTCACCATCAACAAGTGCTATATAGATATTCTTCATTTTCTCTATTTACTCCTTTTGCATCACAATTCCCTTTGATTATGTGTGTCGTCATTGAAAGATAACATTTGGATTTAGGTTAACAAAGAACCTTCATTTCTCATCCTACTTTCTCACATACCTTAAATAGGAGGTTCAATATTTTTCATCACACATTTTACCACACACTGCCTGAAACTTCACAAACCAATTAACACATTAAAACAATCCTTTGACCTAGTTCACTGATTAGGATTTGATCACCCAATAGGAAACCTCTACAAACATTTCCTTGACACAAATTACCTAAAACCAAACATAGAATACCTTTCCTAGGTACCTTATTATCCATCCATTTGCTATTTTTTCACATTTTCTAAATACCAAAACAAGAAGTGTTTTCCTGACTTTCTTGGTTTAGTTAGTGTTAAAGTTATTTTTGTTTCATGCTCATAATTACTCATTCAACCACTAATAAAATGGAATACAACTTTGCTTCAAATAGTTCTTCATCCTAATGTACATCCACCACAACAATTGCCTCATCCATGCCCTTTATTACCTCTTTTATGGAGGACCCCTTGCTCACACTTCAACCTTAGATGGGATCAATTCTTTCTTACACCATCAATATATCCCATCTAGGCCAACTACCCCACCATTTTTTATATTGGAGCCTTTTCATCTTCCTATCATCTCTCGCAATGATATAGAGTTCTAACACCTTCTTTATGCCAATCTGGTGGCTCTCTAAGATTATCTCCTTAAAAAATCAATTCAGGTTCCTCCAGATGGTCCACCACTTCAGCAGATTTACTATTATCATACCAATCCCAAAAAACACCCAATTTATCATAAATGAACTTCTTACATCCCAACATGACATCGCTTCATCTTCTACCAATCCACCATCCCACCAAACTACTCAATTTTTCACAACTATTCCCCCCAATCTCCCTCCAATCAATATAATTACTGTAACTACAGTTCATATCACCTCTTCGGCCATAATTATCACTAGTGGCCCCATCTAACATGCCCACACATCACATCCCTTATTCAAATAATATTATCTTATCACATCACATGTGCATGTTGTTGTTTCCCAACCCCCTTTTACGGGTCCTTTGCATTATTCAGTGTCTCTCCCATTCCATCAACCTATCTACGTCCACATCCCCACTCAACATTTTCCAAAACAACCAACCTACTTCCAACAATCATACTATGTCCCCATTTCTCAAAAACAATTATTTCAACAACCACCCCTTCAATCACAACCCATGATTCACACTCACCCCTATCGAATTCCTCAAACACCCATACATCAATAAATCCAACAAAAAACTCATTTGACCACTTCTTCCTAGGATCATTTTTCAGCTCAATAATACTGAGGGAATTATTACTTACTTCAAACTTAGGCTCCTCAATTTGTATGTAAATTCCATGATAACATCTTCCTAGTGTGCGAGACCCCTCCATGTTTATGCATTAAGTCCCAAATGTATAATTTATCTGTAGATACTGTGCTCTAGAATCATGCCCTCAAGACCGTTGTAGGGTCATCCACAAAGTCCATATGTGGTGATAGGGGTGTCCACCTCTTTTTGACTTTCGTTGCCTTTGTCCTCTGCTTCCTTGGAGTGAAGGGGCATGTGCTAGTTCCACAGTATCCATGCCCTATTATCTATTCTCTTATAACCATAGGCATCATCCACCCCTTTTTAGAACAATCCTTCTCGTAACTTCACTTGAAAGATATGTATCAATGATCTATCTGCCTTTTGTGGACTCCTGAGGATGACTCCATCATAAAAAAAAATTGGCTAGGCACTTTCTCTCGTGGAATCAGAACCTAGTCTATCCTATGCACCACCTTCCTTCAAATTGATCTTACTTGGCCCATTTGCATCTCACAAATCTGTCCAAACATAGGTATTCATCCTTCACATTGTCACTAGTATCTTCCTCTTCGAACCTTGGACAACCAGCCTGTGCTCCATTGTGCTTGACAAACTTTAAGCTTTTCTATATTGAGCCTTTGGTGGATTTAGAAGTCCTTAAATGCCAATCACCCTAAACATCCTTCTTACTATGATATGCTTCATGCTATATTTGACAAGTGATCAAAGTTCACAGCTCAATCTTCTTCTTCTTCCTCAGGAGATCTTCTTTGTGCATTCTACTTCTAGTGTGTGGCCTCAATAAAGTTCTGCCTTAGCTATCCAGACAGGCAAGTGTATGTAATCCTCCATCTCTAGAATCTGCCATAGGTTTTATAGTCTTGAAAAAATGATGGCAATTAACTTTGTGTACTCATATACTCTTATTGTGACGTTCAACTGGGGGTGTAGGTCCAAGACTAATATGACCTGCATAGTAGTCTTCAACATGATGTAGGGCTATATATCACCAACTATGAGGTGGCGATATAAAGGTGTGTCCAACCTTCAGAGTCCACCTTAGTCTAAAGACTCATCTATGAAGTTCAATTCTCAAGTGTGTCAATCTTATTGCAGTCCCTTAACGTGCCACTTGAAATATTTGAACAACCATTCCCCAACCATGCACCAACAAGTCAAGCCACCACTTCGTCTACATCCCAAACACCTAACTCTCATACCATAAACACTTTACACACTATAGATCAAGATCATATCTCATCCATAGATTCACCACCTTCATACACCATCACATCCACGTCTCTAGTCATTTTCCCTACATCCACAAGTTCATCAACACTTATTCTCATACCTACATCTATCTTGACATCTATTCCCACACCCATACCTACTTTCACACATGTCACATCTTCCCCAATAATAAGTATACCAATCCCCCTTGAATCATTTATAAAACAACCATCCCCATCTCATCCTACACCCACCATTGATCCAACACCTATATCGGCTCCTTTATTTATCAATCCTACTTCATCGCTTTTCACATACACTTTTTTAGGTTCAAATACCTTATCCGCATCCATTCCACATTTGCCTATTGTAAAGTCCTTAGCTTCAATCCTAGTTCTAATTTTTGCACTCTTACCTACACCCACTACATCACCTTCTTCTACATCACTTTCATCACTTGAATAATTTTGGAAAGCACTTACAATTGTAATAACTTCAATTGATCTTCCCATCTCTTCTACAAAATCAGACACCTTCACTTCAAACCAATCTTCGATTCCTTTTAGCATCATCATGCAAATACTACTCCCTCCACCTGTATCAACCACAATACCATATTTGAACCCTCTAATAGAGATTGTTGGCATTCCTCCCAAGGGATCCTCCTCACAAACAAGATCTAGATCGCTTAGCACATTTCCTCAACGTCTTATTTCATGTCCTCACAAAAAGGTAGAGCTTCCTTCCCTTAAGACCAATCCTTCTAAAGCCACATCATCATCTTCTATTTTGGGACCCCTCCCTTCATCATCTTCTTCTATTTTGGGACCACCCCCTTCACCATCTTCTTCTATTTTGGGATCATCCCCTTCACTAAAAGCCTTGGCCACTAATAAAAAAACACAATGACGACCTCTTTCTAAACCACCAACCAAAACTAAATGTCGGTCATCCACATCATCAACCAATATTCCAAAGAAAACATAGTTGGCCCCATGCTCTTCTAAATCTAAGACACTATTGAAGGCTCTCATCAAACCACCTAATGTCAAACGATCATTAAATTCATCAAATAACCCTTCCCTAATAGCCACATCATCACCTATTCCCTGGAGATATTATACCAAAATATTTTACCAATTTCTCCAGATTCGGCGATCACCCTACCACCAATTAAGACCTTCAAACCAAGTGTGCCAAGACCCTCATGGTTTGACTCTAACCTTATTTTTACATACCACCATGCACTAGGGCATGACACTAAACACTGTAGAGTCCTTAAAACCATCATACACAACCTTATCAATGAGAATGATCTCCTTGATGAGGGAGATCCAACTCTTCCACCAACCTAATCAGCTCCCATTCACCAACATGCATCTTCCAAAACATCTATGCCACCCCTTTCATCAAGGACTCTTACCAACATGCTACCACTAAAAGAAGATACATCCAAGGATATCATCAACCCACCACCAAAAGAGGATGTTCCAAAGTATGTTCCCCATCTTTTGATCAATGTTATTCAGATAACCACCCATTCTTGACCACATAACCCTAACTCCACCACACAACCTAAGCCAAAGACCATTGCTGCTATCCCTCCTCCTAGGGAGATTACCTCATCCACACCCTCATCACAACTGAAAGTTGTCATTGATCTGCTGACCACTCATCCCCTATCAACCCCTTCATCTTCCTCTAAGGCCAAGGTATCTAATTTGGCCGCACCTAATCCCACTTCCATCAAACAAACCAATTTCAAACAACTTCACTAGGACTCAGTTAAAATGTCACTTTATGAGCTTATCTAAATCCATCCTAACCATAAACATTCTCTTATTGAAGCTCTAGAATGGACCCCAATATCATCTAATGACCCTCAACCCCTTGCGGTTCTAGCTGATGTTATTGTAACATCTACCCTCATGTCCTTCGAGGATTTGGAATCCCCAACATGCCACCAGAAGAACACAATATTCCTCTCTTCATCACGGCCCATATCAATGACACGTGTATATGATGGACTATGATTGATAATGGTTCTAATATCAATATAATTTCTTCTCACGCATTCAACCAACTCAAACTACCTAACACCATTATCACTGAATCTCCTACCATCCTCCATGGTTTTAATGACATTGCAACTCCTCCATTGGGCACAGTTTTCCTTCCCATTCATGTCAGCCATAAATTCCTCCATGAGCTCTTCTACATTATAGAAGGAGAATTTTAGTATAATCTTCTATTTGTATATCCTTGGATTTGTGCCATGCACTGGGTCCCATCTTTCCTCCACCGTTGTATTAAATATGAACATGAAGGGACCATTTTTACTCTCCCCACTAATTCTTCTCCTTCCAAGACATGTCATATGACTTATCAACCTAAAGAAGTACTTATCCCTAAATCTAACTCTTCTTCTGGCTCATCCACCAGTTCTTTTATGCTTGCATCTACATTACCCCACGATGGATCTGTTGATGTTGTAATGTAGTGCATTGCCTTAGGATAATATCAACTCCTCGCTCTTAATTCTCTTCCTTCTCCCAACTACCTCAGCTACCCTGATAAGGCCCCTATGTATCAATCGAATGTTAGGGAAATCATCTAGTTTGGACCCTTTTTATCTAAACCAATCTGGTATACGACGACCTCAATAACCCTTCTTCTCATGTTAGATATTTCCCACACATAAAACCATATGTTGGCAATTTCATCTTCCTTAGAAAACAATCCTTCGACTACACATACCTCCACCATTGTCCATGGAAGGGGTTTGGTATGGGACATTGTGATCAAGGTCACCATGGCCATGTCTAAAAAAAAACCACAAACCATGTGAAAAGTTTGTCTTGGGATACAAATATCCCTCTAGCCCCCCTTCGAGCACTTTTTCATCCTCTCCCATCTACATTGATTCACCTCCCTCCTGTCCATATGACTATCTCACTGATCCTGATGATACCGAATCTATTCCCCCTAGATTTTTTTAATTTCCACCATTTCCCTCAGACTAGTCGCTTATCAGGTTAGAAATGAAACCCTAACCATTCCTCTCAAGCATCTAGAGATGGTAGAGGAATATTCCTCTACCATTGACATTCTTCAATGCGGTGATGATAATTACATTATTTCTTACATTGGGGCCGAGGATTCCCATATCCAAAAGTCCCTTCCCCCTGACACTTCCACTCTCCTAAATGATTCCACTATAGACATTAATATCGGGACTCCTCAGGATCCCCGTAACTTTAACGTGGGCCAAAATCTAAAGTCGCAAGAGCTTGAGGTATTCACTTCTTTCTTATCCACACAAATCTAGGCCTTTGCATGGTCATACTCTAAAATACAAGGTCTTGACCCCTCCATCATTGTCCATAACATTGTCACCATCCCTAATGCTAAACTAGTTAGGTAGAAGCTTTGCAGCATGCATCCTCGAGTTACTCTCCTTGTTAAAGAGGAAATGTAATGTATTCTTTCTACTAATTTCAGCATCCCTACTGACTATCCCCAATGTGTTTCTAAAATTGTAACCATCACTAAAGCATCGGGAAATCTTCATATATGCACTAAATTTCAGGATCTTAATCTCACTTTCTCTAAAGATGACTTTCCTCTTCCCAACATTGATCAACTTGTGGATCTTACCGCAAGACATGAGATTCGTTCTCTTATGGATGGTTTTTCTGGCTATAATCAGATTCTCATTACACTAGAAGATCAACATAAGACCTCCTTCATCACCCCATCAGGGACCTTTTTCTATTGTGTCATACCCTTCTGTTTGAAAAATGATGGGGCCACATATCAATGAGCCATGACTTATATCTTTCACAATCTTAGACATAAAAATGTAGAAGACTATGTTGATGACCTCTTCGTAAAGTCCAAAAATTAATGCGATCACCTCTCTATCCTTGAAATCCTTTTTGAGCATCTCATTCATTTCTTCCTTTGCATTAATCCCACTAAGTGTGTTTTTGGTGTACTAATTGGAAAAATCCTTAGCTTCATCATTTCTATCAGGGGTATTGAGGTTAACCCCACCAAAATCAAGGATATCCTTGAGATGACCCTTCATTCTAATCTTAAACAACTTTGCAGTCTGCAAGGCCAACTTAAGTCCATTTGCCACTTCATCTCGTAACTTTCAGACCATTTTTAACTCTTTCATCATCTTCTTCGTAAAGACATCAACTTCCATTGGGATGATAATTTCCAAAAAGCCTTCGATGATATTAAGCAGTATCTCTTATCTCCACCTATTCCTCTACCTTCACAAGAGGGGGAGCCTTTTTACCTATATGTCGAGCTGCCACCAATCATGGATTAGGTGCTATGTTGGCACATCATAATGGCCAAGGAAAATAGTATGTTGTCTATTACATTAGTCATACCCTACACTAGTATCAAACTCACTACACTGAATCTAAAATGATGTGTTGTACCCTTTTATTCACCACTTCAAAGGTCCTCCATTATCTTCTCAATCACACAACATATGTAGTCACAATCTTTCATCTTCTCAAAACCATACATTCTAAACCTTTCGAAAATTACTGCATCACTCGATGGCTCATGCTCATGAATTTTTTTGACCTAGAGTTCATCTCTCAAAATTCTATTAAAGGCCAAGTGATCGCAGACCAATTATCTAAAGCTCCTCTTCCTAATTTTATCTCTTGAAAGTGCACCCTGTAGAGAGATGGTTACAGGTTTTCTAAGCTTGCAAAATTGATCTCTCTCTTTTGTAGATACAATGGAAACACCTCAGGTCTGTGGGTATACCTATTTTGAGGTGAGTCTCCAGGATTAAAAGGTTAGTTCCTTATTGATGTATCCTAAATTGATTCTGGGTTTTAGGGGTAAAAGATGATTGTAAAATAATTTAACTACGGTGATACACCAAATTTGTATGAGGGCTTTGACTGAGTATACACACAATTGATATGTGAAGGATTTTGGGTACACGAACCAATAGTTCTTCTACAAAATATTAAGGGAAAAACACTTGGAGGTATTGAGGGAGATTATCACAACAATAATCCTAAGCTAAACATGCACATTAATATCATGCAGAAACTACTGAATTTTACAACAGGGTAAGATGATTAATCAGGGAATTTACATTCACAAGACTAATAGAGACATACACAAGACTACAAATAATTAGTAAGGCAGAAAGTACTTCACACTCAGAAGGAAAAACTGACAAAAATTGCTTCAGTACTCCTATATCCAAAAGTCCTCCAGAAGTCTCTTGCGATGGAAAAAAACTCTTTGTGCTTTGCAAAGGCACACAATATATAGCAAAATAAATTTCACCCCCTTCCTAAAAATAGCCTAAGGCTTTTACTCGCCCATGCATCTTATTTTTATCCTTTATTTAATAATAGATAAAGGAATAAAATTATAGCATGCAATTATAAGTAGGCATTATTAGCCTTAATTACAATATAGTCAAACTGAATTTGACTGTTCTATTTTTAAGAAAGAAGGGTGAATAATTTTCTAAAAGTAAGATTGCTTGCTAGGAATTTCTCTCTCCATGGGCATGCAATTTCGTCTTCTTCTCTATTCTGACCTCTTGTAAAGCATGCAAAATAACTCCCTGTCTGTGAGTAAATAATTCAAACATTTGTGATATTTGCAAAAATAAAAAATCCAATGTGGGGACCATTGTCCATGTGTACATGCTTTGACATTGACATCTCTTTCTAAGTGGTCACATGCGTGACACTTTGCAACTCCACTCCAACCTCCTTGTGGGGAACACCAAGGAAATTTCTTGGTTTGGCCACCTTGGTGGACTTAGAAAATATACATGTCATCATGATTTAGTCTCTGCCACCTTTTGATTACATTGCATTGTAATTTTCTTGTCGGATTTTGGGTTTCGAATAACACATGATGACTATAGGTCTAATTTTGTTGTATTGACCTTAGCATATATTGTTCATTATTCGATTATTGATGGACATGTTATAGTATTGTCGGTGTTTGAAAAATAATGTATAACATACTTTTTTTTATGACTATCTTATCGGCACTGATATGTTTCTAGACCTTAAATAGGTCAATGACAATGATTTTATTTTAATGGGACAAGGTCCCCCTCTGCCATGATGACTCGCCCCTTTTTTATGTCGGTGGCCTCCTTTTAACTCAGCCCTAAATAGGTTTTTTCTGATGTTGCAACGTTAGTACCTGATATGACCTTGGTTGGGTTTGATTAACTTGGAGAGTTAGATGGAGGAAAAGCGGTTGAAACCCTAACATTTAGCATTTTTCACTTGATCTCCTCTCGAGCTAGCGAAGCTCTACTCAAATTTCACTGGCACCATTAATGATATTTCTCTAAGGACCTCTAGTTCTATGGTGAGCTTACGAGTGTACATGTTATTCTTCTGTAATTTTTTTAAAAACTTTCTGAGATCTGAGAGGTTCAGGTAGTGAAAGGAACCATCATGAAGATTTGGGTTCCATTGTTTACGAATTCGAGCTCTCTAAATTTCCTTTAGCATGAATCTTTGCATTATGTTGAGACTCAACCTGGAGGGCTTTGACCATGCTCAACCCTTTCTTTATTTTGTGTTCCGCGACTATGGTTATTCATGGAGATTTCTTTGAGCATTTGTACATAAGCCTCTAATTTCTTCAGCAGAGTCACCATTACTTAACACCAAATCTATTGAAATTTTAAATGCTATGATTGAGTTCTGATTCGCCACTTTGCGAGTAAGAAACTTATTTTCCTTGATCTTTTGTAACAACCCAATATGGGTATTAATAATTTGATTAAAAAGTATCATATTTTCAAGGAACCATTAACCTGGGTAATTGTATTTTCTAATTTGTGCATATTCTACCTTTCATTCCAGATCTGAATGTTTTTTCGATTTGGGTATTCATGTTTTATATCAAAGAGATTATGGCCGTCATTTCTGATTTGTAGTTCCTGTAGCATATTTTGAATATTGTCTTTTTGTATTAGAGCTTGATACTTATCCTTTCATGTTGGTGACTTTGTTATTGATCTCTGCCCGAGATTTTCTGAGATCCAAAACTTTACTATGCTTTTATTTTGGTTGATAATATCCTTCAGAGGATTTTTAAATTTGGGTATTCTTGTCTCGCTGTAGAGGGCTTTCTATTTACTTCATTTTCCTGTATCATCCATAAAGTAGTTTTCTTCTTCTCTAAGTATTTACCTCTACCTCCTCTCTGTATGAATTTCTTTTTCCTTAAGACAAATGTCATTCCCTTTGTAGTTGTTGAGAATATTGTGGAAATATTAGCTATTCTCTCCATATTTAACCAAAAATCCCTTTTGTACCATTGGTGGGCTTGCATAATTCTAAGACCTTGATAAATGCTTCCATTGATCTCTGAGTAATATGTTTTGTAACTCATTCCTGTAGAGTTAATATTGACTTCAAAATATGATACTATGCTTAATGAATTATGAGTATGTCATTCTCTGTAAATTTCTATTGACTGTTTGACTAAGTGAAAAATCTCATATCCATTTAAACACTAGAACTTGGCTTCACTATTTATCATTTAGAGATATCTATTCTTTTATGGTACTTGTATTTGATTCAGTTCATGCTTGATCTAACCGAAAGATTGATTTAAATTTCTGTGCAAAATTCATTGTGAAAACTGTAGATCTGAATAATCAATTATTCTAGGTTATATAAATTCCACTGAAATGGAGAAATTTATGCTCCTATAGACTTCTTTAACCGAACTCATCTCCTTTTTGTAATAATGAGCTTGACTGTAATAATTTTATCCATTCTATATCATAATTTCATTGATAATCCAAAATTTGAAAATATACTCTTCCCTGGATCACGATTTGATTGCACAACTTGTTTCTTCTACTAAGAATGAGATCTTTCATTGTGGCAGTTTGTATAATACATTCTTGCTGAGATAATCAGAGAATCTATCTTTCAGGAAGTTGTATTAAATTTATTTATGTAGGACTGTTCTTGCTCATTTTCAGTTGCAAAATGATTTTGAAATTTTGATTCTGAACATTGAAAGCTGTAGAAGTTAATCATTTACTTTTATTTGAGAACCCGAAAAGAACATATTACTTTTTGAAATTTCTGTTCACAAATTCCTGCATGCTGACCATTGAAGTTTTGTTGAGATGTTGTAGTTTCATTTCCTTTTCTACTTAAATACTATATTTGAGCTTCATTACAGATTTACATGCATGCTAGAAAAGTCATAAATGTACATTTTACATGGCGAATCCCTGTCAAAATTTTCCTAGAATTCTCTTTTCATTCTGTTTCAGCTGCAATTTTATCTCGTTTCAGTTGACTCTAGCCTCTAAAATTTTAATTCTTCTTCTTCACCTTTGTTACACTTTTAAATGAATGAATTTATGAATTTAGAAGTATAAAGAATTAAATTAAACCCTGAGCTCAGTATTGATCATCGTTTTCTTCTCCCTTCTCACATACCATGATGCAGTTGCAGTGGATAGTTGGAATAATATTTTTAGAGAGAGAAGAACACTCCCTTGAGGAAATGATGGGTTTATTTTACCTCTTTACATTTTTAGCTACATAAATATATGCATTGTCTTTCCTTTCAGTTATTTCTCATAGCTTGTGTGAGAAAAATATGTACTATTATTCCTCATGAATAAATGAAAATATTTTCATGTTATGAGATGTATGTCCTTACTTTCTTTACTTTCTTTCATCTGTGTGGATAATGAATGACCTTATACAACTCAAAACACTTAAATAATTCACTTAATCATAGAAATAAGTAAACGATTAAGTGTACCTTATTTTTGCTCATTGAAAATGTAAACTGCTTGTAAAAAGTGCAAACTGTTCCTCAAAACTGCCACCTGTCTACAGCTTTAGAACATCATGTTTGATGCATGCTTCCCTTCCTACCTTCCTTAGGGCTTTGCAATGGTTATTCACAGCTATTGCACAGTTCTGACGAAGGTTTTAAATGTAATGGCTGCATCTATAAGGCATAGCATCCTTAAACAGTACCCAAGTTGTAGTTTTGATTCCAAATGACTTCCAAGTCTGAAGCTCAGAACCAAAAAATTAAAAACTATATTTAAATCAAAGGTGGCTGTCCCAAACATAACCAAACTCATAACTGACCAATATGAGAAACTTTAAAAGTTTCTAGTTGACATTTTTACACTGGGTGCAAAAATTGTCAACACCTACCACTCATCTTCCTCTTGAGAAATTTCCTTATGAATCCATTAACAATATTCATTATGAGTCATTTCCTCTTTGCATGAATCTCTTCTTTAAAGGATCTAAATTTCTGTAAGGGGGAGGCATTGGTATCATTCTCATTCCTCCTTAGAACACTCCCATGCCCATTTCCCAAAAAATTGACTTTGAATGCATGAAAAATATATTAGAGTATGAAGCCCTTATCTTAGGTCTTGAAAATTGTGTCCTTTTGGGTGCTCAAATCCTAGACATCTATGGGGATTCAAATCTCATTATCAAACAAACTACAGGATATTATTAATGTAAAAATGATGTTCTACAAAAATATCGAGATATCATCCTATTTCTCCTCGAAGCCTTTGATTCTTATACTATTTAAGTCGTGCCTCGCTCATACAATTGTTTTGCTGACATGATGTCTTCCCTTTCATCTGTCATCCCATAGACAACTAATGAATCTAAAATTTTGGTGGTTATTAATTGTCATTATCAACCATCTCACATTTGTGGGTTACCTCATGTTAATAGTGTTGAACTCGACTCATCAGATCCTTGGTACTCTCAAATAATCAATTATTTGTCCAAATCCATCATTCCCTCTGACCTCTCTAATAATGGTAGAAGGTCATTTCTTCAATGTGCTAACCATTATAACATTCTTATAGGCATCCTCTACAAACAGGGGTTCGATGGTATTTTCCTTTGATGCCTCAAATACAATGAATCTACTCGCATTATCCAATAAGTCCATGACGGAATTTGTGGTGGAAATTTTAGTGGCTTAGATGTCGCTAAACACATTTTTCTCCTTGGCTATTATTGGCCTTCTCTCAATCAAGACTGCTGCGAATATGTTAAGAAATGTGTCAAATGTGAGCAACATTTCAATCTTGTCCACATTCTGAGTCAAGCCTTACAATCGGCTTAGGATATTTGGCCCTTTTCCTAGTGGGGCCTTGATCTCATTGCTACCATAAATACTCATTCTTCTCAGTGTCATCATTCCATTATCATTGTAATTGAATATTTCACCAAGTCAATGGAAGCTATTCCACTCACATCAACTAAATCCAATCACATCGTTGACTTCATCTACCAGCACATAATTTTTTTTTTTTGGTGTCCCTCACAATATTATCATAGACAACGGGAAGTCCTTCAAAAATAAAGATGTGAGGAAACTCTGTGACTCATTCCATATCAAGCTTAGTTTCACATCTCTTTATTAATCTCAAGCTAATGGCCAGGCTGACGAGACCAACAAGATCTTGCATAACATCCTTGCTAAAACCAACAATAAATCAAGTCATTACTGCCATCTTCAGCTTCCCTTCACTCTTTGGGTTTAATGGACTAGCATCCGTACCTCCACAGGCCGCTACCCCCTTTTCTCTTGTATATGGTTTTGAAACTGTTTTCCCCTCAAAGTTCAAATTCCATCATTATGTTTGTCTCTTTGTGACTTCATTTATGATGAAGATTATTGCCAAGAGCGCCTAGCACAACTTGAGTTGTTAGATGAGTTCTACCTCCTTTCTCTTGAGCATCATCATGTTTATCAAGAGTGCATCCCACGCGATTATAATAAACATCTCAAAGAATGTGACTTTAAAATAGGTTACCTTGTCTTAAAATAAAATTAGAATGTTACTACTTTAGAAAGAAGCCAACAGGGAAAGTTTTCTCCCAACTGGATTGGACCATATATTATCACGCATAAGTATGGGTATGGGGCCTATCATTTAGCTTCTCTTGATGGAAAATCATAAACTAAACCTGTTAATGGATTGCAATTATGAACATTCTATTGTTAGCATATATACCCATGAACAAATAGTCATAACTTTAGATCATTCCTCCATCATTAGTCCCTTCCATATATCATTGTAATGATATAGAACTATGTGTTTTACAATCACTTCCTTGACATGACCTTAAAAATGGTTACCACATCTCTACCCATAGAATTTTACTTATGGATAGGTTCTCCCTTTTTTGTGAGAATTCCGTGATCATTTCACCCATCAGCTTCTTGTTTACCTATTGGAACTACGCTAAGGGTCTAGAGGTATCACTTGTGCAATCATCATCCCCTCCTCAATGATCTACCTAGCTATACCCCGCTCTTCCCATTTAAAAAAAAACAAGTCACAATTATTGATGCTCATATCTCATGCTATCTTACAACAGACTGATCCCTTGAAGGATAACTATTCATAAAAAGTATATAATAAAAATAGCTTGATCCCACTCAGGAAAACTATCGTGCATATCTTATCTTGTCATCTAAAATAAAAATTCAAAAAAAAAAACCAAATGCTAGAGCAAGAAGTGGACCATACCCTTGAAGGATGGCTACTTTATTGTATCATGACAATGTAGGCTTCCCACATTGATCAGTCTTCTATATATCATAACATCCTAAGAAAGCTTCCTACATTGATCAACTTTCTCATATACATTGCAGACTTCCCACATTGATCATTTTGCATCTCCCCCCTTCCCAGAGTTGGGGCATAGTCCTAGGAACAATTGCCTATGGAGAATCCTCTTCCCACATACAAGATACATCTCAAAACCCTTTATCATGTTGACATTAGATTTATGAGATTATTGCATCCATTTTTCCCTCATGGTCTTTTGGTATAACTAAATGTCATTAGCTATGTATTAATACATGTTATTGGATACAAGTGCAATGCCTTGAGTAGTAACCTCTCTTGTTTACCTCTAATCTAGTTCAAAGAATGGTTTCCATGTGTGCTCCTTTCTATAATAATGTGTCATTTCAGGTCACCTTTTATCAAATTCATCCATATCAAATTTAAAACCATGAATTATATATCTATATGTTTACCTATAAGGATGACATATCTTACAATCATCCATAATTCCATGAATTCTGTTAATATCTATGAATTCTCCCGCTAATATGCTTTTCGGTTTGGGAATTATATTTGATCTCCACTGCAATTTGTGAATCCTACTTGATGATATCTCTCTAGTAGCATTCGTTATCTAGTAACTCCTCATCCCCCACCATGGTCACCATGTATTTAATCCATTCATCCTCGATCCTAATTTCCACTCATCCGCTTCTAGCTTGATGATCTTATTTAATCACCCCTTCCGTGTGGGCATTTTGGTTGAGATATACCCTCTTCCTAAGATCTTCCCGCTGTAGAAGCTTCTCCACCATCTCCTCTTTCATAACAGAAAAATCACCACCACACAAATCTTTTCGCTCTGCCTCTTCCATTTATTACTTCTACCTCATCACTCTCACCACATGGGCATCCCAATTAAGGATTCCCCTCACACTCTCCATCCTACACCACATATATTCCCCCATCCATTCATGTTACACTCCTTTGTTTCCTTATTTCCTTGTTATCACCTCCTCTGACCTCTTGTTCCACTCTGGCATACACCACTCACCCTTTTCTCATCCTTCTTAGTATCTATCTTCTTCTTGGTAATCTTACTTACACACTCTCGCAGTATGGCACATTCACTTAATGGTTTTTCTTTAGTCCATCTTGTCATACTCTTTTCCCTTCAACTCTGTTAATCACTTATTTTCATCATTATTCTTCTTCTTCAGCTTGGCGATCCTACTTAACCATCCCCATTGCATGAAAATCTTACTTAATAGTCCCTCTTAAGGTTTATTTTCCATCTAGCCCTTCCCCATTCTATCATATTTCCTCCATCCTATTTATCCCTCCCCTCGGTGTCATCATCTACTCCAAGCAACCATTCCACCCTTGTTCCTAATCCATTCTTGTCTTTCCCCTTCCATATCATCATTGTCAGTTTGGTGATCTTACTTAACCACTCTTGCGGAATGAATATCTTACTTAAGAGTCTATCTTAAGGATGATTTTTCATCTTACACCCCCCCATCACTACACATCCTCACCATCCAAATTTTCTCGTTAGTCTCCATCATCACATTCTCTCACCTCCTCTTCCATTCTCACAAATACCACCTCTTGTTTTCCCACTTTTCGTCTCCATCATCCCTCACTTGGTAATCTTACTTAACCACTTCCATCTCATGACAGTCTTACTTTAGGTTCCTCCTTAAGTTGAGCTCATCATTTTTGACTTCTCCCTTGCCTCATTATTCATTCCCTCCATTGATTGTTTCTTCCTCCTGGTCTTCCTTACCAACTACATTTTCCTCCTACCATTATCCTTTCTCAAACTATCATATTAAATAATACATCTACTATCTTCCACTTGTAACCATTTTCCTTTCCCCCATTTTCTCCTTCTCAATCCATCATCCTTCATAGCATTTATTTCCATTCTTTTCATGTCTTATTTGTTCAACTTTATCTCATTCATTCTCATCCACTACATCCTCTCGTCACCTTCATCTTAGGACTAATCGTTATCCCTCCTTTCTTTACTCTTGCCACTACATCATCTCAAATTTCCCCACATACCTACTCCCATGCTTACCCATCATTATTATTGATCATCCCCTAAATTTCTTTCATCATCATCTTCCATTTTCGTGCTAATAATTATCATTGGACTCCCCCTAAAATTCACTCATCCTCATTTTGCATGACCTTGTTCCCTCTCTCTGAACTTATCCTTTTTTTATTCATTCCTTCCTTCCTATGTGTTAACGGATAATTATTTGTGGACTCCCCCTAACATCCCTTTAATGATGTTTCCTCTTCCATTCCTCATATAATTTTTCCCTCTCCTCACTTTTTCTCCCATCCGTCTCTACCGATACCTATTAGAGGAATTTTCCTAGCATCCCATCACTGGCATTGCCTCTTTTATCCCTCATTCTCTCTTCCCTCACCTCCCTTTCCTTCACTCCACTTCCTTTTCACTTTTTCCCCACCTCTCCATCTTCCCTTCTCCCTCTTCAATATCTATACTATCTTCATCATATACCCTCTCTCTATTTTCTCGTCATCCTATTATAATTATTTCATGCATCTCCACATATTTTCCAATATGTGTCATTCCTCCCCTCCAACTTCTCTTTACATTCCTAATACTACTCACTCTTCACTAAATATCTTTGTTCTTGGTTTCCTTCCTTTTGTATCATTTTCTCTATTATCCTCTCCTCCTTTCTTCTCCTCATTTTATTTCACTTCCTCTGTATCATCTTCCTCCCTTGTTTAATTTGCATTTCCTCCTTACCTCCCCATTGCTAACATATCTCTTCAGGGTTGTCCCATCTTTTTTATCATCCCACCCTCCACCTGCATCTCCATGCAGTCTGTTCTATATTATTTACCTTGGTTTTCCTCCTGATAACTGGGTTCCTTCAATATTTTCCCTATATACACTCTATCATCTATTCTTTCTCTATGATTTTCACCTTCCCACTACCACCCCCTTCCTTTCTCTCTCACCCCCACATTTTCAATCATTTTGCGCCAGTTTCTCTTCTATTGTTTTCTTTTCTCCACATCTTCCTGGTCCTTCATTGTTTCTTTCTCTTATCTGTTATGCCTCCTCTTTTGTCTCCTTTACATTCTTCACCGTCCTCATCTCCTTCCTTTTTCTGTCCTTCTCTCTGATTTTTCTAATTTTACTCCTTACACTCATCTTTTCTTCTTGTTCATCTTTCCTCATTCTCTCTTCTCCTATCATCCTTCTCTATTATTCTCTTCTACATATTCTTGTTTTCTTTACCTATAACTTCTATAGTTCATTTATTTTCTCTGTTCTATCATCTCTTTCATTTTCCATCATTTCTCTCACTTCATTTCCTTCACCCTTCATCACTCCTTTCATTTTGAATCTCTCTCTCCCTTTTTCATAATTTCACCCTCTACTATGTCATTTTCTTGTCTTCATCTTGTTTGTCCCTCACCATTTCCTTCTTCCCCTATCATCCCTCTCTCTTATTCTCTTCTACCTCTTTCATTCCTTTTTTCTCCTCCTCTGTCTCTGTCCTCTCTATCCCATACCTTTTTCTTCTTCACCTTTTGATTGTTCTTGATTAACCTCTACTCCTATCCATTCCTTTTTTATCTTTCCACTCTCAATCGTTACGTCCCAATTTCCCTTCCTTTTCCTACTCTTCTCCACCTCTACCTCCTCCACCATAGTTTCCTTATTTTCTCATCAATATCATCTCTTTTTTCTTCCTTAAATTCCTCCTCTAACTCATATCCCTCATTTTTTTCATCATTTATCTCCATCATCTTCTACCTATTGTCTTTTTTGGTTTCCATTGCTTTCCTTTTGCAAATCTCTCTCTCGTTTTCACCCCCTACTCTATCATCTTTTCTCTTCTCTTTCCCTTTTACTTTTCCTTATTTGTATGACATTTGTCCCTTTAATTTTCCTCTCCTCATCCTTATATCTTCTTATTTTTCCATCTTCTTCCTTCCCTTCTTCTATCATCTTATCCATTATTTCATCTTATAGTCTCTGTTTATATTGCTCCATCCCCGTATGGTTGATTTCGTCTTCACCCAACATCATCATCATATTCCAGTTATTGTTGGTCTTCCCTTAACATTCCTTAAATAGCATAGCCTCTACCATCCCCCATTTCCCTTATCACTTTAGTCATTTTTCTTGTCATCCTTCCCCCCATATCTCTTTGCATCCTTTCTTCTCCTTCTTTTTTTCCTTCCTCACTCCCTTATTTTCTTATCATCTCTCTCTATTTTCTTTTTTTCTAGGCCCATCGCATGCTCTCTATTCCCTTGTATTATTCTCCTCCTAATTTCTTTCTTTTCTCTGTTCTATCGTCTCTTTCCTCTTCTTTAAGCTCTTCATTTTCTTCCTCTCATCCATGTTTTCTCTCCCTTCATCTTCATCACCTCACTCCCTTTATCTTTTCTACTACCTTCATATTGCACATCTTTATCCCTCTTCTATAATTTTCACCTCTACTATGATATCTTCTCTCCTCTCATATCGTCCTTCTCTATTATCCTCTTCCTTCTCTTTCCTTCACATTGAAGACTGATTCAAACTCCTCCTTGTTTGCAAACAACAACTTCTCCATCCTATTACACCCCATCTTCATACTCCTCTCTATGAGGTTACCCTCTCTTCCTTTTGGGAGTAGTGTCATCTCTTATATTCTCCTCTACCCTCTTGAGGGGAACATCATCACATATATCCCTCATCACATCTTCCCTAGGAATTTTTTTCTTAGAGGATACCATAGCGGTCATCAATTATCACCTTCTATTCTTCCTACATGAAATTTTCTCTACCTTTTGCTTTGTAAAAGTATATTGAATTCTTCCCCTCTTCATTGGAGAAAAAAGATTATTTTGTATTTTCTTTGTCTACTCAGTCGCCATCAACAGAGAACCTTTCTTATGAAACATGTATTCAAAATTATATTTACCCCCCCTCTTGGGGCATTTTATCTCACACTTCTATCCCATATGCTCTTCATGTCCACCTTTCTGACCATACTAATCCCCCCTTGGGGCATATTATTTCACCACCCATCTTCTATTTTACCTTCTTGGTCATCTTCGTGCCCTGTGCTAGGGCATTATCATTTTTTTCCCCGTCCCTTTTTTGGATGCATAAATTTGCACTCGATCACATCTTCACATACCTTTCACATTTAGTTGCACATACTTTGATTTTTTCCTACGACCCATTGGTCATTGCAATGATTTTTTCCCAATCACGGGCTTATAGAACATTGTCGCCATCTCCATTGAGATTGCCCTTTGTCCCCTACCCATGGAATATCAAAGTCACTGCCATGGTTTTTAATGTTATTATGATCCATTTTTTGGGGGGCATCTTGCCTTGCAGCATCATTTTTCTTTACCCTACTGATCTTTTAAATCTATCTCTTTCAATCTCCTAATCGACATCCCTTAGGTTGTCAATCCCAAGTTTGAGGGGGAACAATCAATCAATAATATTTTCTTCATTTTTTTCTTGTAGCTTTCTCCACACAAACCACTCATCAAAAAGGGGCAAATGTAGACATCAGTTTTTGGTATCGTTCCTCCCCTTCACCCTACATTTTTCCTCCTTTATTAGGCTTACCCATTTGAATCTATTCCCCCGCTCAATTTGAATAAATCTTGTTTCCCACCAAAAATACATATTCAGTTAATCAATCTTAACTGATTAATTAATCCTCTTGTAAATACCTAAACCTCATTATACAAATATTTCAAATCAAGTCATATATTTCAAAAATCATTCAAATCATGAACCCACTCATGATTTAAATAATGTAGAATAATCCTTATCAAATCCATTATTTCACCTAATCATTCAAATCATGAACCCCACTCATGATTTAAATAAGGCAGAATAATATTTATCAAATCCATTAGTTCACCTAGTCACTTAAATCATGTCCCCCCGACTCAATTAACTAGGGTTACTTTGTCAAACCCAGGTTACCTGATAACCCATAAACTAACCCCATCTCCAGGATATAAATACAAGCCTTCTCTCGCTCTTTCAAACAAGTTAAGAGTGATAGAAAACCTCTAAAATGATAGCCCCTCACTTATCATAATATCATCACAGTTCCCTCGTAATGCCACTTGAATCATCATAATACCAACCTCATGACTTTGTGGTTATCTTATCTTGGTTTGCTTACCATTCATTTTGATCAGATAAGTATCTTCTCTATACATCAGTGTTTTCAAGTTCTGTTATTTATCATTTTCTACATGTTATCCATTTATATTTAATCTATATCATTTTATCTTATCAAACAGGGGTTGAAATCTGCATAAGGAATCTCATGCTTCTTGGATTTGGCTTTTTCGGGAAGCCCCCGTATATACTATCTAATCCATTTTCCTTTTAGTTTCCTTTGTTTTGCAGGTCTATCTAGCTCGCAATGAGGACATTCACTTTGTGTTCATCCATTTGCATCCATCAGCTCTACGGGTACCCTAAACCTCACATATTTGAGGTTGCTTGATTTTCTTTGTTATCTAGCTCACTAATCTTAACATGGACAAAGAAAACTTGATCAATATGTTGCTTATTTGTTTTTCCAAGATCTTGTTAGAGTCTATAATAGGAAATATGCTTCTTGGTTCCTTTTTCAGTTTCATCTCTGAAAGAAAATCTCTACTTACCTCCAACTTGGGATCTATAGACACTAAATGAAACACTTTGGGTAATTATCTAGTCGTGATTACATACTACTATTTATAAGATTCTTAAGTAAAAAAATTACTAATTAAGCCATGTCTTTGGCCACCTTTCTTTTATTTTTGTTACTACTTTTTGTCTTGCACCCTTAATTTCTCAGTTTCCTTTTTATACTTTGGCATTTATCATCTTAGACACCAGTGCCCAGCCAAGATGCCAGAGTCAGGGGCCCTCATCCCCTCTGGGTGCCCCTCTCCCCCTTTGTAATTTACTAAACTTTTTTGGGTCCTTTCTAGCTGTTTGAGGATCTTATATTTTTGGTATTCAGCCTTTCCGGGGTTAATTACAAAATTCAAGTAAAGGAATCATATAAATATAAAGTTATGTGATCATAATAAGGGACAAAGAACTAAGCATTAGCTATCGCCACCTAAGGTTACATCCATCAAGCATATAAGAGCTTCATTGCATCCATCTAGCAACATGGAAGGGACATCAAGGGCTAGTTATTCTGCATAAACTTTATAGGAGGAAATTTTATTCTATTCCATGCACACATCTACTACATTTATTTACATCTAGCTACTTTTCTCGCTATCAAGTGTGACATAGACAAGAGCCATCTAGGGAACAATTTCCAAACACAAACACACAGAACTACATTGGGTATGAGATGCAGTGTAGTGCTTATTCATAAGTTCACCATTGTGACAACCAAGGATAGTCCAACCCCTCATTTTGCATCTTTCTTTTTTAAGATTTGATGTCTATTTGAGGGTTTTGCAGGTTCATTCTTTATTACATGTTTCTAGCAACCTCAAAGATCTTAGTGTGACCTAAGAGTGACCAAAGACAACTAAAAGTGAACAACTTGCGACACCTTAAAGGAGGTTCCCTGATATTTTCTATAGACCTAGGAACCCATAAATAAGTCTAAGGCATCTACGGGTACCCCTGTCCCTCTCCAGGCACCCCAGTCTAGCCTGTTCTCCCAGGTCTACATTTTCCTAAGCTTTGGTACGATAGTCAGTGCTTTGTATTTTCTAGTTTTCCAACTCTGAGCACTTTCCAGATCTCTGCAAATCAGCTAAGGCTTCTTACCCTTTCTTTGCACTTAGGGTTTCATACTTTCTTACTTAGTTTGTTTGGGTGTAATTTCTGTATTTAATTGTTATTCATTTACTGCTACAATAACATTTATATTAGGCTTACATTTCACATTTTATCTTAATCACGATCCTCCATGTGAGTTTTCATGTTCCATGAGAGAATATTCCTTATGCACAAGAGGGACTTAGAACTTATCAAACATTTCCCAACAAAATATGTCCTTTGTTGGTACTGAGCTATAAAATTTTTCCCTTAGGAGCTTCATTTGGTCTCCAATGCAGGACATTGGGGGGGTGCTCGTGGAGGTTTTCATCATCTCCCCCTTCGGCACCCTGGCCTTCCCCAACTACTTGTTCTTCATCGCCACCCTCTTTCTCCTCTTTGCACTCTTCATCACCCTTATGTTCTTCTACTCATGCATTGCATGTATCCCCTTCACGCTTAGGGCCTTCATTATATTTTTTCACATGTGATTCTTTATGTTCTTTTACTTCTTATTTATTCTCCTTACATGGTTCCTCATGTACCTGTTGTTCCTCATCTTCCTCATCCATATTATGAATGATATGGGGGTTGTCCTCCTTTGTCAGTCTTGGTTTGCACTATTCTTTAGTTGGGGCTGATGCAAAGCACATACAAAAATCAATCAATTAACAAGGTTAGATTATTCCAATAACACAAAACTACCCTTAGGCTTACAAAATAGCTTACTTTTCAAGTGAATAAACCCTTCAAATTTGTAAATTTTGGATTTATAGCTCAAAGTCACGTATGCTACCAGTATACCCTATTCATGGGTCCTACTCTATGCCAAATCAACAATCAAATTGATGAAATGTGAATGAAATTATCAGAATCACTCAATTTCTCAAAAACTATCCTTTTATGTTCTTAAAAACAATGCTCTTTATAGGTTAGTGTTCGGAACAATTCATGATGATCTAGAACAAAATAAGACTTGTTTCAGATACCCATTTGGCCTCTTAAGGTGTGTGCAACATTTTATAACTCAATTCAAAACCTGAACCTACTCATCACAACTTCCTCATCTTTGCTTAAGCGCTTACTCCTTATAGCCCTTCTCTAAGGGATTATCATGCATAACGTTTGATATAGGTATTCATTAAAAAAATATAAGTATTTTAGATTACCCATTTTGACATTCATTCATTGTATAAAATTTCAAGATTCATTTCTTAAGAAAACGTTATCCAAAATTTTCTATCTCAGTTTTCCAATTAGGCCTATTAGCCCTTCTTGATGCTCCAAGCTCATAGCTGAGAAAAAAATATGAAGATTTACAAAATTCTATAGATATTTCTAGATACCCCTTTTCCATGTTATTTTTCATGAAAATTATAGACCTTAATTCACTATTTTGACCCTCTAAATCAATATTTGTAATTTTACCAAGTAGCTCTTTACGAACACCTGCAGATATGATCTATGACTATCATGAATTTTAACTTATCAAGGAAACTTCAAGATTTCAAACAACCAAAATATCTTTCTCAATACTCCTAATATTCTTGGTATAAATTTTCAAGTCTTAATTTGTTAGATTGCCCCTTCAAATATCTATTCTTCACAAAATCCTAGGGAGGGTTTCATAGTGACCTAGTAAGAGAAAATATAATATAAATAAATATCCTCAACCTAAACATATGAAATTTGTTTTATAGGTTTGTTTCACCTTCCTTCACATGCCTATTTTTACAATGAGTCCAAAATAGAAATCAATATTTAAAAATAATCTATTCCTTACATGTACTATACATTGAGAGTAGGGGTTTCAAGATTTTAAACGTCTACCAATCAAAAAAAGTTTGTACCTTCACATATATTCCTGTAAAACTATCAATATGATTTTACACGAACCTCTTTCAAGTATTCTAAGAAAGAAAACAACATATCATACTTTTTATGAGATGAAATACAAGATCTTTGTACAAAAATTTCATACCCATACAATCCTCTTCATGTTAAAAAAAGGTCTTATTTTCATTTTTCTAAATTTTATTACAAAGGATCCTTATACATGCCTTCTTATAGAGCTCTCATGTGCATAACCCTAAATAATAATTCACTATCTTGAGCTCTATTCTATTTTTCATATTTTCTTTTAGAACCCTAACTAACTCAACATATATAACCTGCTACATTTAATCAAGGAAAAGAGTATTTCATGAATTTTTAACATTTCTTATACCAATTTTCATCCAAAGAGGCACTTATAACCTTCCAAGACCCCTATCATACTTACTAAAACCTCATATAATTCTAGAACAAAATCCAAAACAGATTTAATCCTTTACAAACTTCAAATTGCAAAAAGGAGGGAAAACACATTGTTGAATCTTTTAAACATTTTGACTCAACCTAACTTCATGACATGAGTCTTAGTGATTCTCTAAATACTCCTAAACCATATTTAAAAAAAAATTGTAACCCTAGGAGAGATGCTCCTTCATCAGGGGCTCTTTTTGTTTGTGTGAGGCACTTTTTTCTCTCTGCTTCTTTTGTATTTTCTTCCTCCTGCTCTAATCAAGAGAATCCTATTTATCTTCTCCTTTTTCCTTTTGTAGGGGAGTTTTCTCACACATACGCTTAGGTATATTTACCACGAGTTTCTTCAGAGGCTACAACATATCAACATCGTGAACATCCACTTCCTTTCCATCCTTCAACTTTGGCCATAGGGAAATATACGCTCTGCATGCCTATTTTCCAACTACCAAGGTTATAATGAGACTCAGATCCATGGTATATGTTTCCGCAGTCTCCACATATGCTACTTTGGATACATATCGATATTTATTTCCCGGCATATGATAGTCCAAGTCAACCTTCTCTACATTAAACTTATAGTGTTTTGTGTCCTTAATTCTATTCACTACACACTTGAAATACTTGGCTATGAATACAAACAAAAGTTCGCACCATGGACTCATTCATCTATTTCTCAGGAAGAATCTTGCAAGGCTGAATTGTTACATCACTATAAATCTATTTATGCAACAAAGATAACAATTATTAAGGCACACACCATTCATTTTTGAATTCCTCGCGCATTCTCCTATACCACTTTTCAAAGCACACTTTATAAGGATTATTAATCACACCCTCACAACTATACCTGGAAAACCTTTTTTTATAGAATTTTCTTTAATGTGTTGCTTCCACATATTGTCTTTTGGTCCATCTAACACCCCAATATCCCAAAATCAATCAAGAAAAGGATGGAACCCCAAGTAATTTTGTCCCCTTTCTCTGTTTGAGACTTTTCCTTCTCTACCATTCCTTCAGCTATGTACAAAGAAATGTTGTACCTGGTCTTGTGCACCATCTTATGTGTGATATGGAGTAATTTTTTATTTACCTCTATCGAGATCTCCTTGGATCCCAAATTACAGATAACTAGGCACGTAACTATTCTTGTTCCAGGGTCAACAATCTTATCAATGTTGAAGGCTTGTCTTCCCCTCTGGTATTGCAATTTGGTGGTTATTTCCTCTATCTTTGTCTCATCACAAAGGTCAAGCTCTATCTCTTCCCTAGTGTAACGTAACCCTGTTATCCTATTGATTAACTTGGAATTTAGCTAAATTTTTCTGTCTGTGAAGTAAACGTAGTCTTCATGCACATGCGACATCAACCAATGAAAGAGGCATGTAGGCTTCCCCAAGAAGGGAAAATCATACAGTTAAAGTACCCTGAATCCTTCAAAAAATTTACCCATTGTTTCATCTAGGGCAATCTATCCTTCTATGGTCCTTGTATTCAAATATCAAAAGAAATACGTATTGATGTCTATCTTATGTACCTACATTCAAAGATTAAACTCACTAATCTTTCTCTTTTAAATTTGTGATTCACATGGTTTTCCTACCACTACCTTTGGTGAATATTTCATCTTAGAGAACCAATCCTCGAGTGACTCTTCCACATGATTATTTTTCTTTGGTACTCTCTTTAGTGTCATTTTATCTTTTTCACTTCATGCGAATGTTCCTTCCTTTGATCTTGTGAATTGTGTTCCCTAGGTATTGTAAATCAAACAATTTCTCATTTCGTACCTTTGGTGTTGAAATCCAAACATACTGTCCAATTCTTGTACTCATTCTCCTCAAATTTTTTCCCTATCTTAACCTACAAGACTTTGTTCCCTACCTTCATGTCTTCTCCTGCAAACCTTGGCTATGGATCTTTAAACCCTTCTCCTAGCTTCCAATTCTCTAAATCATCTCAGATCCGTTAAGGTTTCATTCTCATTCTAGCTTTACTTCAATAATCTTTGGTTCACAATTTATTATAGCTCTCTGGTTCATTCTTCACAGTTCACACTTTGTCACAATTGAGCTCTCTATCACACAAGTTCTTGAATATTAATGTAGGAGTAACTTCGCTCATGTCCCTTTTATAAATTTTCTAATTTCTAGCCACATAAATTACACTCACCTACCACTGTCTCCCAACTTTAAAGCATTTTCTACTTTTCCTGTTCTTTTTCTTGAATTTTCTATCTCAAAAGACATCTTCCAAGCACAGAAGTCCATAACCTTTTGGTGTACTACTAATTCTAAGGCTGCATACCCTCTTATGCACATCTTCCTACACTACACACATTATTCCTCTATGCCACTTGTCAAGTAGTCTACCTTATCACTTTATCCCTCGTGTTACACTGGATGACTCTTCAATTACGTGGTTTTTTATGTGATAAATTCCACCAAATTTAAGAAAACTTTGCACCTTCCATCTTTTTCCATTGTATCATATCCATACATTAACAACACTTTATTTTTTTACTAACATGTTTTTCCAGCACGCACCATTATCTCACCCCATCACATGCAAGTTCGTCAACCTCCTAGCTACTTTTATCCTTCATTTTTCATGTCCCACACCTATACTTGCTTCAGCACACCCTAAAATAATGCACGGTCCTATGTGCATCAGTCTAAAATAGAATAATTGGATCCTATGCACGAACACACTTATTACAACAAAAAAAAGTAAAATAAAATAGAAGGGAAATCTAATCTAAGTGGAAAAAATTATTACAAACTCAAAATAAGATTATTTATAATAGGTCTCTAACCTAATCCCATTTAATTAACCAATAAACATAGTTCCATGCAGCACCTATAACTGACATGCACAAGTGATTTTAGTATCTTGGTTACTATAAATGGTCCCATCAAATGCACCTTGAGCTTCTCAGGATGACGCAAAAACTTGGATTCATACAAAAGCACCACCTTACCTAATGCAAAAGACTTATTTTTAATAGGTATATCATGTCAATCCTTTTGTTTAGATTTCTCTGGATTCTAACTCCATTGCACAACTATTTACCATTCATCCTATTGCACCAGTTTATCACTGCACTCCTCTACTTCCTTCTCATGAGGAAGTCCCATGGTGTGCACAATATGTAGGGAGGGTGATATGAATTTTATAGGAAGTACTTCCTCCATTCCAAACAACAATTGAAAATGTTTGGCCTCATTCAATCTCTTGTATGCAGTTCTATATTCCCATAACATAGTTAAGACTTTTTCATCCCCATCCTTTCTTCCTACATCAAAAATATTTGTCAATGTTTGTCTTAAGATCTTATTAAAATCCTTTGTAGTACTATTCGCTTGTGGCTGATATGGGGTAGCCTTATGGTGTGCAACCATAAACTCTGCCAATAGTATTTGAATTGTCTCATTCAAGAAATGAGTTCCCCTATGACTTGGCTCAATGAGAAGACATACCTATTGATGATGTTTTCCCATAGAAATATCGATATTATTACTATAGTATAATATTTTGTAGGCGCAAACTCTTCTCACCTTCTCAATTAATTTAAGTATAAAATGATGTAATGTGTGCATGTACTCTGTGCAGCTAGCGCAATTAGGCCAATAAATTCAATTTCCCACTTTGTAAAATGCTCTGTGCTTGCTATAGGTCACAACAACATTTCATCCTGGTTTCTTGGTTTACCTATCCTTTTATAATGATCACATGATCTGATAAATGCCTTGGTATCCTTATAGAGTGTCTCCCACCATAATCCATAAATCAATATATTGTGCTTCATTGCTTCACCCACATAGTTTCCACCTTTAATCCCACCATGTTCCTCTTCTATTATATCTTCGCATTCATTCTCTAACACACACTTGCGCAAGACTTCATCTCTACTCATCTTGTATAAATTTCCTCCAATTAGCTGGTAGGACACCATGTGAATCACTATTACTTTTTCTCTAGGGTCTTCATACCTTCAAGCATAAATTTTGTGCGCAAGAATAATGTAATGTACTCCAAGTTAGTTGGTACATGATATAGTCTAAAAAATTTAAAATTTGACATAATATATTCTATGCTTTGCACGTCCTCTCCAAAGTTAATTCTGACAAATGATCAGGTCTTAAAATTAATTTTTCCAGGCTTCACTATAACTAAGAATTCAAATTCTTGAAATAAATGGATCCAATGACAAATGTGCCCTTGTAAAACTGGCTTGTTAACCAGATATTTAATTTTCACGTGATCAATGTAGAAAATAAATGATGTTTCTAAAAAATACTATATAAACTTGTGAAGCACATACACCATTGACAATTATTCACACTCCATGATTGTATAATTCTATTCGGATGATGTCACCTTCCAGCTTACAAAACATATAGGATGGTCTACATTTCCTTCCCCTGAATGCGATAAAAATACTCCAATGGTTGTATCAGAAGCATCTACATGAACATAGAACTACTTATTCCAGGAATTGAAGTGAAAAATTCACAATGGAGCCAACTTCTCCTTTAAAGTGTCAAACACTAGCTGTTGCACATCACCCCAATAGAATTTTTTCCTTTAATAATTCCTCAAGTGGTGCATAAATATTTACATACCCCTTTATAAATTTACGGTAATAACCACTATGTATAAGGAATCTACTCAACTAAATTTAATTGGCTGAATCCCCCAATCCCAAGATGACTAGAATTTTGGTTGGTCTACTAGTAATCATTCCTTATGGATAATGTGTTCAAGCAAATAACCAAATGGTGTTACAAAGATACAATTCTTAATGTTCAAAGAGATGCTAAGTTGTCTGCATCTTTCAAACATCAACCTCAAAAAAAATCCACAATGGTATTTAACCATTCCATAAATAGTCTAATCATCTAAATATACCTGAAGAAAATTGTGATTGAAGTCTTGAAATTCTTGAACAAAATTACACGAGAACACTTCTGGCACATTCTTTAGGCCAAAAGGCATAACTGAAGAAGTAAGAAAAAGAATCCCCATTATGTTGTAAAAGTTAATTTTTCTTGGTCTTCATGCACAATCCTTACCTAATGATAGCCTGAAAATCCATCTATAAATGAATAGATCTCACATTCTACGAAATTTTATAGGATATATTTAGTGAATGGTGTGGGAAAATGATCAATTACATATGAAGAATTTAGAACCTCTATAGTCAACACAAATCCTTATCTCACCATCCTTTTTAATGTCGATAACCATTAGGATTATCCATTTTGACTCTTCAATGGGTTCAATAATTCCTAATTTTAACATTTTATCAATTTGATCCTTCACCTTGATGCAAAAATTAGGATTCATCCAATAATTTCTCTTATGAACTAGTCTTGTGCCATCTTTGAGCTTGATTTTCATCTCACCTAATGATGTATAAATACACTTTAAATCATGATTTAATTTGCAAACATATCCTAGAAATCATTGCAATAGGTCAATGATTTTTACATCCTCAGGTTCAGACCAATATTCACTAGCATTTAACTCTTTCAATGCATCTTCCGTTCTAATGTTTACTTTATTGGTATTCAATGGTACAAGGTCTTCTTATGGTTGCTTATCCTTGGAGTCCAATAATTCATGCCCACCTTCTATGTGCTTAATATCCATATTGTTGACCTTCTTCATCAACTATGATGTAGACAAGATTATACTTTTAATTTTATTTCCAAGAAATTTCTAATAGAATCTCCTCCTATTCCATCATGTCATTACACGCTTCAGTATCAGCATCACAAAATAACTGATTCATAAGTTCTTAAACCTTTGCACTATCCCCTAATGTAATGCACTTCATAATCCATAGAGCTTCATGAACTGATGGTTTAGTCGAAAATTAATCAAAAGTATGAACAATATCTACTGTTAGGTTACACTAATTCACTATTTCTTGCTTTAGCTTTGTGTGTTATATACCAGGTGTGTGCATACCTATGTAATGTAGAATAGAATTTATGTACCCACATGGACGGTGGTAGAGTGTCTTTCCCTTCTGCCTAATTCATCTCACAATTGTGAACATGTACTATGGGAAAAGTATTAGCATCATAATCATGTATGAAAGAAGGGAGATTGTTCTGGAAGAACCTTGTCAAGAAATCCACTCTGTACTCATGTTAACCAAGTAAGTTAGCCCTATGTGTAGCCCACCAGTGTGATGTTGTCCCTCTCAATGAGTACACCTCCATGTTTCTTCTATCCCACTCATTACACCACTATTCTTCCATTGTGTGTGAGAATGATTTGGGATTTTCATCTCCACTATAATTCAGAAAACTAACTTTCCCCAACCACCTGATTGGCCTTGGTGTATTTACCCTTTACATTCTTACTTGAACCTTGTGACCAAACATATCCTAAGTACCATGAGCCAATTATCACAAGCCACACTAGTAGTACCACTGATTGAATGCACATCTTCCCACTAAAGCATGCCCTCCCTTGACAGCTCCAAATTTTTTTGGGTTGCATACCGTATGTAAGTAAATTCTGTTAAGATCTTCTTTATTGATGGGTTCTTTATAAGGAACAATATTTTCATCATCAATTAGTATCACAACAAACTCTTATTTATTCTCAAAACTCACATAGCTATTGTTAAATTGTAGGTCTGCATTGTTGGAATAACACTAAGGATGACCTAAAAGCATAGGGAATTTATCTACTTCATCTAGATCCAGGACCTCAAAGTCACCCTTGAACTTGTCTCCTTGAATGCTAATAGAAGCATCCTTCAAAACCCCAATGGGCATAGCCCTTGTATTTTTGGCCATGTATAACACATTCAAGGATGGTTGCAATGGAAACCTTCTCATCTGGTTCCAAGCATCAAGTGTGAGCACATTTACTTCTATGCCTATATCAATGAGGATATTTCTTACAAGCCATCCATTAATTACTAAATCCAATGTGATTTATTAATCATACTCATGATCTTAAGGTATTAATTTGACATGGATAATATGATGCTCTCTTTCTACACCTACAGACATGTAACCATTATCCTAATAGTTGTATGCATATTATTGTGCCTAATAATCCTACATACTTCTATGAGGTTATCCACATCCTTATGTGGTAATTTAACATTCTTCACATGATCCCTCTCATAGGCTTGGCTCCTTGGATCTCCCTAATTATGCTCATAGTATCTTGATATACTTTCTTATGTTAGCAAACATCTAGATACTTTGAATGAACAACCTCCTCCATTTTTATTAGTGGTCTTGATTTTCCTTTCTCATGCACATGCTACTTTTTCACGCATAGTTACAAATAATGGCTAAGGTTTTGCTATAACCAATTTCTTAGGTGTCCATTTTCCTTTCTTGGTGCATTAAACTTGAAGCATGGCTACTCCCTTTATCCTTATTGTTATTCTTGCACATGTGGACATATAGATCCAAACATTCTTTGACCTTATGTGCCTTGTCACAATATGTGCATGTCTGATTCTTTTGAGACCCATGTTGATAGTGATTCTTTCGAGACTCATGTTCCTAGTGTAAACCTTCCTCATCCACCATGACCTCTTCCTTTATATCCGCCCCTAAATACCCCATTACCATTGTTGGTTCCCTAAATATTGTTTTCCCTCTTGTGCCTCTTTACACTAGTCTGATGTAACCTTATTTCAAAAGACTCATGAATCTGATATTTTGGAATAAAATTGGATGTGTCATGATTATACACATAAAAAAAAATTATTACAAAGAGACATTCTTCAGTGTAGCACATTGTAAAATTGGACAATGTAAAAAGCACAAAGACTAGGGGTGAATCAGTCTTACAAAAAATTAACTACATTTTCCTTTGCTTACAATATCATTCAGATTAACCATTCAACATATACATTCAATGTGAGCTTATTAGGTGTGTTTCAATCATCCACAAATGCATGAAACAAAAGAGGAAAAAATTACACAACACATAATGTGGGAAACCCTTAAGGATACAAAAACCCACTGAAGCCTCTACTAATATTATTCATAGCAAACTACTTGCAAGAATATTACACATCAAACAAGATTAATTAGTGAAGATTCCACTCCACAAGGAGAACCTATTCCTATTTAGTATACCACCCATTATAATATTAGGCTACTACCCCTAAGGTGATCAAGTACCCCCTCAACCACCCAATAAATAAAATCACTTAAGTATGTTGCTACTACAACTGATTGTAATCACATATTCAGATCTATGCATATAAAACCCTCTCAAAACAAGATATTATCCAATTTTCTCAAAGCTTCATGTTTTCAGTTTGAATAGCACCTTGATTTAAAGAAGTTCAAGTAATCCTTCTCTTATGTTGTTATAATGGGATCTTCTTTGAGTGTGGGTGACTCATTGTGGAGAACAACCTCCAGAGAGGGTTGGTTCCCTTGATCGATCATCTAAACTAATTCTATTATTGGGGATGAGGGAGAGAAATAACATAAAATTATAGAAAGCATGTAAAAATTTGGTGATACAACAATCTTTTGGAGACCTATGACTACACAGGAAACACTATTTGACTCTTCAAGCCCTAAAACTTTCACTTCATTTGTTGTTTGATTGAATTTCACACTCACAAAAGGAAATTAAAAATATATTAATAAAGGAAGGGATGGAAGATCTGGGGCATTTCCACTTCTAAACTTATTAAAAAACTAAATTTACACTTAATATGACCTGCGAAAGCTTAAAAAAATCTTAATGGAAGTGATGAGACTCATAAACATGCAAAGTAAAAAATGCATCCAGTTAAACATACCAATGAACCTACTGTAACACACTTCAACTCAGTTGTAAATTGATGAATTCAGTCTTTTATTGCTTCAAATAGGTGATGGAGTACAAAATTTGGCATAGCCTTGGCATGAAAAAATGAAAATTCCCCCAAATGTTTTAAAAGCATGTGTAGATATAGAAGAAAGAAGGGAAAAACAAGAGGAAGAGAAGTGGAGATGTAACTGCTCAACACTTCAGTTCACTTCATTTTTTTCCTAGGACTCTATAGTGACTTAACTCCCTCTCTTACTTCAACACTTCAATTATGAATTTACAAATTATACTATCTTGTGTCAATGCAAGGAAAGGAATTCCACTACAACCAAAAATCCATCTCCATTTTATGTCTCTCTAATCATTAGTAAGAATCCTGTACACAAATTTATGATCAATTATGGGGCTAGTAGCTCCATGATGCCCAAGTAGATTGATGATGTATTGGGTATTTAATATACACCAGTGACTAGGGGAGTGTCCAATTAGATTGTACTGTTGTCTAGACTATTGAGTTGATAAAATATTTATATCTTAATATTCATGCATGCCCAAGTCTTTCAATCACCCAAGATATATCCATCATCGATCTTACCCCTTGTTTTTACATATGCCTCTCTAAAGATTTGACAACCAAAATGGGTGGGTATTTTTCTGTTGACTAGTCACACATGATTTTTAGGACCTTGTACAGAAGTAAGATAACCAGAAGATTTGAATGAATATGAAAATACCACGTTGAGCACTATACATATAATCCCATAACTATTAATTGTACTTTTCATGATCAAGAATAAGAGAGTGAAGATGATGAAGCCACTACTCCTATTGAATATATCCAAAATATCTTGTTTGATTACTAGTGAGCTGATCTCTAGTTTGATCTATATGTCTAGGCATTAGCGCAGACCAAATTAGGAACTTATTGTATTCATGATGAAGGAGCTACCATACCCAATCTCATAAAATCTCAAGATAATATAGAGCCCATATTGTGGAAACTCTTCTTTGATGGCTCAAGGAGTAGAAATGGTGTCGCCATTGGTGTCATGATGATTTCTCCATAAGGTAAAAATTACTTCTCATATGTTAGAATTCAATTGAGCTACACTAATAATGTGTCTGAATATGAAACACTAGTATAATGTATCCAATTATGTCAGAAAAGAAGAATCAAGGCATTGGTGGATTTTTGATAAAGTGAACTTGTAGTACATCAAGTCAAATAATAGATTCTAGAAAAGAATATTCTATTGAAATTTTATATAAATGAAGTATGGGACTTGATTGAATATTTAGAATTCTTTGGTATCCATGTAATTCCTAAGAACCAAAACAAAGACATAGACAAGATCACAATAGTTGGATCTCAATATGATGTCCCTGTCAATATTATGAAGGAATAATTTGAGTCGATCAAAATGGTTATAAAACTAACAATTCTAGATAATACATATAATTAGTAGGTTTTTGACAGTGACCAACAAATCATCCTTTTTATTCAAGAATAACCTAAGTTCTTATCAAGAAATCAGTCAAAGTTGAGGAAAGTTGCAATGTTTAAATCATCTAGTTGAAAATTAATAGCTACCTAAAGGCTTGGTCATGCTTGAATCCATCTTCAACCTAGAAGACTATTTAAAATGGGAAAAAAACCAAAATGACCATCAAAGAAGATGATTTTGAGCAGGTCGAGATTTCCAAAGAAAAATGCTTGAAGATTTGAAAGGTATGTACCAAAGATGAAAGGTAAGATTTTGTTGGCCTTTGTCAAGAATACAATGATATATTTTCTTGGAGATACAAGGATGTCAGGGGATTTTATCCAGGACTTTCCCAACACACCATTGAACTTGACCCAAATGCTAAGCTAGTTGGGAAGAAGAAGAGACCGGCCAATCCCAAGATTGAGCCTTTGATGAGGAAGGAACTTTCAAAACTCATCGAGGCTAACATTATATTCCCAATTAATAATTCCTGCTGGGTGGCCAGCCTAATTATAGTAAGGAAGAAAAATGGAGAAATCAGATTGTGCATGGACTTTACAGACCTCAATAGAGCTTCTCTTAAGGACCACTATCCTATTCCATCCATGGAGAAAATTCTCCAAACTATGGCAAGAGCTGAAAGATTTTAATTACTTGACAGATATTCTATTTATAATTAGATACTCATAAAATAATATAATCAATTCAAAAAAGTATTTCACCATCAAATGGGGCACATTTTTCTATGACAAGATGTTTTTTAGATTTTAAAATGTTTGTGTAAGCTTCCAGAGAACTATAGATGTGGCCTTCAAAGGAATCATCAATGATATGATCCTTGTTTACCTAGATGATATAACTATGTATTCCAAACATGCACATGAGAATATGGATAATCTAAGGAAATTTTTTGAAATGTGTAGGGAATTTGGTGTTTCTTTGAAGTGAAAAAAAAATTATTTTCACTATTCATAAAGGTAAATTATTAGAGCATATTATTTTAGCGAAGGGACTTTTGATAGATCTGGAAGGAATATGTGCTATCTTGGCCCTCTCTCTTCCAAGCCACAAGAATGGTCTCCAAATTTTCTTAGGGATCATCAAATTTGTAAGGAGGTTTATACCTCAGTTTTCTACCTTGTCCAAACCACTTACTACTATGTTTAAGAAAAAATACCCTTTAGTTGGACCAAGGAAGGAAAGAATGGCTTCAAAGTTATTAAGAAATCTATTTCTATAAATTAAAGACATTGAGAGGGGGGGTTAATTATTGTTCTTTAATTTTTTTTGGAGAAAACTAGAGTTATTCAATTTACCATGATGAGAATGCACATTAAATTAGAAGAGAGCAAGAGAGACAAGTACACATGAAAACATGAAGAAATCATATTTAATGTGGGAAACCCATAAGGGAAAAAACCCACTCAAAACTAGAGAAATAGCTTGTAAAATGTTCCTATAAAGTTACAATGGTTTCACCATGCGGTAAGATCATACTCACCCTGAAGAACCCACTCTAGTATACAATCAAGCACCCACTTGAGTAATTTGGAAAGAACCTACTTGCTATGAAGCACCCACTTGACTATTGTTCTGCAAGCACTTACTTTCTAGAAATTTCACTCCTAAAATGTTGAGATACAACTCAGACTTTGAACATACAAGAAATGTTTGACCAACCTATTCACCTGGTTGCTCACATCAACCTAATGTGATCATTGTTTTATCTCACTACTTCATATACAATCCTCTCTCATCATATCTATCTTCTCCTTGGGATATATAACTGATATCTTGTCTTCAAATATTTCTTGAACACTAAATAAGGCTCCCATATTCATGAAGATGATTCTATCAACTTCCTATAACTCTTATTTGTTAGTTTTATCTCACATTGTTCATTCTAACAATAGCAAGCCCTCTTATGTTCTCATCTATCTTCTACATGCTTCTTCAAGTTTCCCAAAATTCAATCTATATATCTACAACTCTACTTTCTTCAACATAGTTTTACATCTTCATGGGAATTAGTTTTTAAATCTTCTTCACAAAAAATATCTCTAAAATATATTCATAGGTATCCAACAAGCATTAGCATACTTGATCTTCAACAATCTATCTCTGCAATATCTTTAACTCACAACTACACCAACCTTTGTCATACCTTAGGTAAAATTTTTATATTTTTTCACTTCATCTTCTCACCCTTTTGGATCCCATCCAATTCAACTTAAACTCATAATATCAAGGTATAACCCACATATCTTTCCAAAAAATAAATCAAATCTTCCTTTACTAGATTGTCTTTTATTCCCTTCATTTTTTTCTTTCATAATCTCTTATGTGCCTATAAATGATAAGAGTTATGATTGGACACCTATTCAATTTGTTGCAGGCTCTAAAATCTTAGTATTGGATCAAGAATATGTCAAACTTTTAAGTTATTATGTGTTTGTATTATGTTATGGCGAGTAAAATCTTTTCTTCTAGCATTGCAAGACCTTAAGCAAGGAGTTACAACTTTACTATATGTTACAAAATATTCAAACATCTTATGTAACATATTCAAATCTCACACTTCTCCATTTCATTCTTTAGTTGTCATTTGAACTCATAAAACAACCTTAAATGCAGGAACTAGATCTTATAGTGATAGTCATGAAGAATAAATTTTCATATGATTTTAACTTAGGCTTGTGATCATATCACAAAGAGTGTTAAGTGGTTCTCACCAACATTCAAGAAATTGAAGAAAAAATGCAAGAGGTATGGGTCACTGTTGCTTCACATTTTTCATTTTCACATTCATGAGAAATATTGTCTCATCCAGCTGAGCTCATGTGATTTCACTAGGGAAATACTATTAGTGTCTTCACATTATAGACATGATGTCAAAGAAGCATGTTGTCAACTATTATACTAAAGAGGTCACACTGTCTCATTACAATTTCATTTGCAAGCTCTAAAATGAGCATTCATAGTCTCAATGTAGCTTGAATAGTTGAATACAATCTATCCCAAAAAATGAAGAACCTAAAATTTACTGTTTTCATGGCCTAAAAATGATGCATTGGGATCACATAATCACTCATCATTCTCACGAACTCAATTCAATATACACCTTCTTTAGTTATCGAGATCCAAAATAGCGCATTCTCTATTTTCTCAAAATAGACTACAAAAATGAAGAATTTGAACCTAACATGGAAATTATTAGTAACTTATGACTACAGTGACAACTCTCAGAGCTTTATAGACTCATTTTCTTGGCCAAAAATAGGTCAATAATATCAAACAAACTTGTTTTCTTAAAAATGTGCAAAAGGGAGGGTTTTATCACGCCAAACCCTAACTAGATGTTTAGAGGCTTGAAACCCTTTATTTTTCACATCTATGATATCATCACTATATGAGAACTTCATTAGAGGTCCCTTCATCAAACTTAGGTCTTCTTCAACATTGAATAGTAGGATATGTTCAAATTTTGAAGTCACAGTCATAACCCTCCATGACTGTTATAAGTAATCTAGTATAATCTATAGAAAGGATGTATTTGGCATATAAATATTTTATTATATCATCTAAGGTATTTATATGAGAATATTTTAATCTTTTTCAGCTCACCATGCTAGGAAATATCACTATTTTGAGCCATATGGCTTATGGATACAAGTGCTTTACCTCAACATGTTGACTAGGTTTAGGAACTAGTTCACTTCAAAAAATTATCTTTTCAATTTTATGACTTAGATATGCATACCTTACTCAATATTCACAAAATAGTATCCAAACAACTCTACATTCAACAAGAGACGGAATTAAGACTATCCATGTCACAGTTTTCAACATGAAGATCTTCATATTAAGTATTATGTACAAGCTTTGCAGGGGTTTGAACAGGTCTATATTATATAGTCATTCAAAGAGGACACCATCTTGGACTAGGATAATCTTATCACAACCTTGAGAAATTACACAACTTGTAAAATTCATTTGAAGTCACCACAACACATTTTGTGCCTATCGCTTCAAGAAGGGGTCTGGAAGAAGAAAATGCTTGTTAGAAAAATGTTGATAACTTATTTGTTTCTCAATAAGTTTCCATCAAAAATTTTGCAAAAAATTCAGGCTTGGAGTGATATTAAAAATTGTATTCTATGATTTATTTTAAGAATTCTTGATAATTTTTTAATCGCTAAGTAACCAGGGTGATCATATTGCATTCCTCAATAAACCATTTTTAGAAAAACTTGCATAACTTTCACAATATTCTTCAAAGCTTGATGAAACTTGACATGAAGCACTACAAGAAACCCTTTAATACACTCAATAGGTTGGTTTTCCATAATTTTTCCTATACATCCCAAACCTATCTCATTTACCTCAACATTCATTGTTAGTCCTCAAAGTCACTTATGGTGAAATTTTGAGTTTTTCCTCCAGAAGCTAAAATAAACCTTATAGATGCTCATACATTCCTAATTAACTAAATTCACAATAGACTTATGGTTATGATAATATAGTTAATCTAATATAGAAGGACATAAATGATGTAAAATAGATACTCTAAAGTGGTATAAAATGACAAAATAATTAAAGATAAAGGAAATTAAACCCTAATGTGAAAGAATAAAGTGAGGATAGAACTTAACTGACTGTAGATAAATTTCGTAGAGTGTAGCAGGTCTGAAAAGAAATTACAGAAGTAAGAACGACTGCATTTAGGTCCCAAAAGGGGGGATCTGGAATATCTGAGTAGATTGGAGTGCCCAAAGGGGTACTGGGGAGCCGTGGGGTGCTCTAGTATGTAGAAATAGTCACCATGGTCTCTAAAAAAAATCAAAACTTGATTCTCTTAGGGTCATAAGATGACTTATGACCCTCACCGATTGTCACACTGGATTTTGTTGAACTATGTCAAATGTACCAAATAAAGCAAGATGATATTAAAGACCTGAAAAGACAAAAGAAACATCAAACCCTAAAAATAGAGGATTTAAATGAATGGGTCAGATGACCTCAACTACCACAACAGTGGGTTTACTAATTTGAGTGGTGCGCTGCATTTCAGACCAAAATGTAGTTTTGGTGACTATGTGTGCATGTCGTGCCCTAAGTGCTCTTGTTTTAGTCACACTATGTGAAGTAGTGATAAATAACTAAATGTAGAAAATGTAATAGCATGTATGAATGAAATAGAATAGAATCCCTCCCCTATGAAGTGTGTGTTGATGTAGATATCCTAGCCTTAATGCATGGAACTATGTGGATGCAAGTGATTTAAATGATGTTAGGACCCTCATTATGGTCTCATATCTTTATATTTATAGGGTTCTCTTGATCTAATTTATAAATTAACCCCAACATGGCTGATTAGGAAAAGGATAAGGATGAAGAATGACTAGAAAGAGCCCAAAAAGTGATGGGAAAATAGAAAAAGGGTGGGGGCTTTTGTGCCCTAGTATAGGCCTAGGTACCCCAATATAGGCTTGGGCACCCTAGTTTAGGCTAACAAAATGGGAAAGTGCTGAAATAGACTAGGCATGTATATAAAAATGTGCAAGAAATGAAAAAATAATTTTAAAATAAGATGGCAAAAAGATGGTATTAATTAGTACTTTCTTCACTGAAGAACCTTCTAAATATTAGTACGAGACCGGGATAAATAATGTCTAATGTGCATGATTTTGTGACTAATTTTTCCCCCACTATATGTTGGTGAGATGAAAGCTCAATAACATAAAGTAGATAAAAGTGCTTACCTGATATCCACGGAGAGTGTAGTAGAAACATGCTAAAGGACTAGACTCAAGCATGGAATGACAAAAAAAAGATGCAGGAGTGTGGAATCTAAAGATGAAAAATGTGCATAGAAAAAGTGATGAGAGTGAACCTAGGGTGAAACGCGTGTGTAGCTGTTGTGGTGTGTAATGTAAATGCATGGTTAGTAAAATGTGTGTTGTCGCGAAATGTTGTTATTGTTATTGTTGCCCCCAATTTGACTATTTGTTTCTCATATGGATAGACTTATAAGGAGAAAATAATCAAGTAGTCAAATATGTATGTATGTAGAAATGCTATGTAAAATATGCATGTGCATAGAAATGTGTAAAATATGCTTAAAAATGTAAATGGAACATGTGCACCTGATCCATGTCACAAGAAAGGGTGTAGAAGGATATGTTGTACTGTTGTGAGTTTTTGGGAGATCTCATGCCACCTTGGCTAAAGAAGTGTAAGGATGAAATGCTCTATGTCCTCCAAACTCTAACCGCTTTTTTCTAAAATGTGTGTGAAGAAATATCTATAACGTTCTAGTTTTTTGGGTGATCCGACACCACTGGCTGAAGTAGTGTAAAGAGTCACACCCACTATAACCCTTAAGCTTGTAACTATTTCCTAGAAATGCTAAGGACAAAATGTCCTGTAAAATCCGTTGTGTATTCTGTACCCACTCCTTATATGTAAACCCACAATTCCAAGGGAGTGAAAGTGCATTGTATTGAACCAATGTAATTATGATGTGTTAGTATGTAAACCCCCAAATGATGTCCCCCCTCTTTGGCGGCACATGCAACATCATTGATAGGATAATGTGGCCTAAAAGGTGGGGGACCAACTGCAGCCTGAACTCTGTACCCTAGAAAGTTCTTGGTAGAAACCAAGGCACACACAAACAAGAAGGCTAGCCAAAGACAACTGTAAAACAAGGAATGCAAGCATATAGAAAACATGTGTAAGCTACGCAGATAATGTAGTAAATGAAAACACACAAGAAATCAAGTAAAGACACACAAAGTGAGCTAAATACATGGGACAACTCTCATGATGTTGCAGACACGCAAGGTCATCATGGCAAAAAACAACAAGCAAGTGTGCACACAAACATAGGGCAAAGCCCACATACAATGGAAAACAAAGCATACAAGTATTCATGGAAACATATAATCCTACAAAACAAGTGTTATAGATGGAAAACCTGTTATCATGTTAGAGACATAACCAATATGTCAAAAACATGTATGTTAAAGTGATGTAATATTCTAAGTAAAAAATGAAACATTAACACTTGAAAGAGAAAAATAAGGATGCCCCCAATGAAAAGTATAGGAAGGGTAGAAGGCAAGCATCCATGTCATGTGTAAAGTTGTGTATCTTATGATCACACTAAAAAAATGTGTGAATGTGCATGTGTGGATGGTATAGATAATGACATATAATAAATCAATCTAACATGTGTAATAAAGTGAGCGTGTTAAATACTAGCAAGCAGGAATAAATACACCCAGACAATGTAGTATGTTGTGGATGGATGTGATGGAATGCAATATGGAATGATAGGATCCACGTGCCCCTGAGTTAATGGAAGTTTATGCAATGAGGTTCATTTTGTTTACCCCCACATCAGTCAAGAAAGAACCATAAATGAGAGTGTGTCATCCACAAATGGTCGAGTAGTGTTTGTTGTTTTTCTAGCATGTTGTGATGATTGTGTATGTATTTTTGATGAAGTGCAACATATAGAAAAGGGTGTGCATGAAACCTATAACCAAATTGTATATCATGACTTGAAGAATGGATGAGTGATGATTTATCCTAAACGTATATCATTGTATGATAAGAGGATGAGTGATGATTTATCCCTAAGCGTATATCACTATAAGATGAAAGGATTAGGATAAGTGATGATTTAACACTAAGTGTATATCACTATATGATGATTGGTAAAGATTGATGATGTAACCTGTTGTCAAAATTTCACCCCCCAGGGTAAATTTCGATAACATGCATCAGAGTATTCAAGTCCCAGGCAGATTGATTGATTCGGGGCCAAAAATCATGTTGCTAGAGTCCCCTCAAATATTTTCTAAGTCCCCTGTCTGAGAGGAAAAGAGCAAGCTCTAAGAAAATGCGAAAAAAGGTTGCAGAAGGCAAGTAGGTTGATCCAGGAAAAAATCATAAAAATGACTAAGTCCTAGCCCTAGGGGCAGTCGGGACATTTGGGACAAAAAGGCCCGAACCGGCCGGCTCGGCCGAAGTAAGCACAAACAGCCCGCAAAGCAACAGGGACATCTGGGACAAAAGTACGCGGTGGACGCGAAATGCCGGTTCGACCGAGAGGAAAAAATTGGCTAACTGCTGAGAGAGACGCCTGTGGGACAATCGGGCCAAAAAGGCGCGAACCGGCCGGACCGGCCGAAAAGAGTCAAGTCAGTCCGAAGCAAAGTGGGACAAGCGGGCCAAAAATGCCCGAACTGCCCGAACCAGCCGAAATGAGTCCAGAGGGTCCAAAATCAAATGGGACGTCTGGGACAAATGGACGCGAAATGCCCGAACCGGCCGAAATGAGCACAAAGGGCCCAAAATCAAATGGGACATCCGGGACAAATGGAGGCGAAGTACGTGAAGGAGCCAAATCAGCCGAGGACCAATCAGAAGCTGCCACGTGTCCTCACAAGAGAAAAGTCAAAAAGTCAATGGGCGAGTTTTCGAGCACCGATCCGAACCAATGGGATAGTGCCACGTGTCCCAGCTAGGGCCCACAAGGAAAATTCAAAAGACAGCCCGCCGAAAGGTAGAGGAGAGAGAATCACGCGACCAATCAGAACATGTCACGTGTCATCCAAGTGGCAGAGCGTGGGAAAAATTCCAAAATCCGTTTTGGTCTGCTCCGTGCCCTAAATCTTCAGATCGCCATATCTTTTGATCCAGAGCTCGGATTTCCACGTTCTTTATATCAACGGAAAGCTGTTGAGATGCTCTACATGATTCTGGGATCAATCTCGAGTTTTGGTGCAGTCTGAAGAGAGAAAATCGAGAAATGGCTCTGACGTGTGGTAATGGCCAGAAGCGACCTTTCAACAACCCGTTTTTATGCTAATGGGTCGCATTCTTCTTCTGCACGGCCAGAAGTGACATTTTAGCGGCCAAATTAATACAAATGGGTCGCATTCTCCTCCAAAATCACTCAAAGTGACAGGGTATGGGTTGGTAAGATTCCTCCATGCTGAGTTAATGCATCTGCAGTCAATGAGGAATGGGCTTGCACGTTTTCCTATGTTTCTGTCCCCTGGGTTCGACCCATGCAATGTAAAAGCCAGATTTGGCTCATTTGGAAAAAAAAAAAAGTTGTTCATTTTTTTTGGCTCGGCCCTCCCTTCTTTTCTTCTCTAGGGTTGAAAATGGAGTTCGAGCCTCCTCCCTTGCTCTGTAATGGCGTTTTTTGCCTTTTACTAATGGAATGATGTTCTGTGCAAACTTCTGGAGCAAAAAAACGTGTTCTGTGATGCATCTGTCCATCCTCTCTCGTTTTTGCTTGTTCTCTCCTTGCCTCTCTTCATTTGCAGGTATCTGTGCATGTCTAAATGTTCATTGCAGGTTTGGAGCTGTGTTCATGGAGTTTTGGGACATTTTCTGTGTGAAATCTATCCTTGGGCCTGTGATGCATCTGTCCATCCTTCCCATTGCTCACCTCTCTTTGTCCCATGGCAGTTTTGATAGATGTTCAACATCCTCCTTCTCTGGTGTATCACCGTTTTAGTGTAGGCTTTTGTTGTTTTTTTCCTTTCTCTCTCTCTCTCTCTGTCTCCTTGGCATGGTTAGATTAGGATTAGATTAGCTTGCCTGCACTGGAATAGCTTGTGGCAGGTAGTTTAGGAGCAGGAACCAGCCTTCTCTGGAGATTCCTCTCTCGGTTTTACAAGTCCCACGCTTGGAGAGAGGTTTCCATGTTGTGCAATCACACTGGATGCCTGAACATCAACCTAGAAGCCTGATGTGCGTCCAGGGGTGCTGTGATTTTGCATCAACAGTTTTGGCACGCCCGGTGGGACCTTAGAGGTCTTTCACTTCATCTTTTGCAGGTTGGTGTGTTCCTGTGAAGTTTTCAGCCTTTGGAGGCACTTGCAAACACATCTGGCGACTCCATCTGGTCAACAACCCATCTCTCAAGTTGCAGACCTTCCTTTCCATCCATTTTCATCCATTCTTCCTTCCATCTCTTCCATCATTCTGTCATTCTATGAAGTTGTGCAATCATGACTTCATTTCCATCATGGTATTCACATCAACAACAGCAGTATATCACACCTCCAACACATTTTGCAAATCCTCCAAATCAGCATTTTGAGCAGATTCAAGATCAGTATGCATACCCATATGAGCAGCAGTGCCAAAGTCAGTTTGGCTATGGAGCTTTCCAAGAGCAAGAGTATGCATACAATGAAGACCATCAGATCCAAGATGCTGGTCTGTTGGAGAAAATCCAAAAGATGGAGGAGGGGATGGTGCAGTCCAGGGCTCAAGCACAAATGAAAGCTTTTGGAATCGGTTATGGAGCACCCTGTCCATGGGTGGGACCTTTTCCAAGGCATTACAGCCCTCAGGAGAAGCTTGACTTCATGATTGCAATGCTGCCTTTGCTTGCACAATGGACAGCAGAAATAGAGGCCTACAGACTTGTTGTTGAACAACCTTGTCAATGGGTAAGTTCTACACCATCATCTGGTTTTTCTCTTTCCATTACTCAAGCAGCATCATCTCATTTAAACTCCTCATCTGCTGTCCCAAATATTGAATCCATTTCTCCACCCCCTAGTCTTCCACCCCATCTCGATTCTTCTTTCCTTTTCCCTTCCAAACAGTCACCCCCCTCCACAAGAGCTAAAAGAAATACCCCCTCCTCCAAAGAAACAAGAGGTTTCACTGCCTCCACCACCACAAAAAATTGTAAAATCAGCTGAGTTACAACCCATCCCTCCTCTTGCATTCCCAATTCCATGTGGGAAAGAAGAAATTGTAAAAATCAGTCATCAAGGACAGCAAGAGGAAGAGCCAAACAGAAAAGAAATGACAGACAACTTGAAGGTTTGGGCTGCCAAATTTGGGATGACAAAGATCCCCTTGATGGTCAAGCCTACAGAAGAAGCTAGGGTTGGAGAACAAATGGTGGTCAGGACTGATTTTGTTGCAGCAGAAGAAGAAGATCTTGCAGCCCCAACTTGTCCTCTAGAGCAGCAGATTGAAGAGTTTGACTTGACAAACTTCATGCTGGAGAAGGAGTTCAATCAAGAGCAAGATTGCCTTCAAACATTGGAGGAAGGAGAAGCTGCTCCAAATCCAAAAGAAGAGGAGCACAATCTAGCTGTGGAGGAGAAAAACACAGATCCAAGGGCTTTGAGCACAAAGCAGGTTACAGAAGAACCTTCAGTTCTTCTTTCCACTTCATCTCTCTCAAGTTCTAGCACTGAAAAGGAGTTTGATCTCTCAAACTCAATATTGGAGAGTGAAGGAAACCATGGTGGTCAAGTTGCAGATCAAGAGGACACCATGGAGGAAGTTGAACACGAGCAGCAGGACAGTAATGAGGCAGTTTACCTGTCAGATTTGGAGGACTGTTTTGATGGAGAAGAGCCGGTTGAGTTTTCACCATTCTCTCTTTCATCATCCACATTCCAAACACAAGAGTCTACTGTCATGAAGGAGAGCATTCATTTGCAGCAGCCTGCATCTTATAGCAGCCCTTTGGAACCAAAATTGGAAGATTTAAATCTTCCATGTTCTTCATCGGAGGAAGAGAAAGGGCAGAAGGGTCCTACCATTTCTTCCACCTCATCCATTCAAGAGGGTCTACAAGAAGACTCCATTCTTGGAGTTGAAAATCAGAGCTATGGGCATATCAAACGGATCAGACCTTGCCCAATCAGGTATTTGGCTTCATTGGAGCCAAAGGAGAAGCCACAACCAGTCATGCTTGCTTCTGAGCATGAGGATGAGCTACAAAGTACCAAGGATCAGCTGCCATACCTCTCCAATCCAAATGCAGAGCAACTAAAAGAGGTATTGGATTTTTCAGTTGATACCTTGATGATTTGGATAGAAGACCAGCTTCTTGTTGATTTTCCATCCATCCAAACAGCCATGATCAGTGCCAAATCAATTGCATGGCTGCCAATTTTGAAGAAAGGAAGCTATTTCTCACAACCAGTTGCATGGTTTGTTTAGCTTGCCTTTGCTTCCAGTTAGAGTAGAGTAGCTAGGTTTGCTTTTAGCAGAAGAAGTGCTTGTGCACACTCTGCATGTTCCATTTGGGGCATGTATGATTTTCAGTTCTGTACATAGTTTTGGTGTTGCTGGTTTTGCTCTTGCACAGTTCATTTCAGTGGTTTTGGTGAAGAACAACTCCATGTTCAATGGTGGGTTTCCAAGTGGCTCAGAGGGGATATTTTCAAGGTTCAGATCAGTTTTCAGGCTTGCTTATGACTCCATGCCCAATGGATTGCTTCAGGCTACTGGTCTTTTCATCTAGCAGGCAGATGACCCCGCTGAGTCGCCAAACTGTTGTCAAAATTTCACCCCCCAGGGTAAATTTCGATAACATGCATCAGAGTATTCAAGTCCCAGGCAGATTGATTGATTCGAGGCCAAAAATCATGTTGCTAGAGTCCCCTCAAATATTTTCTAAGTCCCCTGTCTGAGAGGAAAAGAGCAAGCTGTGAGAAAATGTGAAAAAAGGTTGCAGAAGGCAAGTAGGTTGATCCAGGAAAAAATCATAAAAATGACTAAGTCCTAGCCCTAGGGGCAGTCGGGACATTTGGGACAAAAAGGCCCGAACCGGCCGGCTTGGCCGAAGTAATCCTCCAAGCGGCCCGCAATAGCAACAGGGACATCTGGGACAAAATTACGCGGCGGGCGCGAAATGCTAGTTCGACCGAGAGGAAAAAATTGGCTAACTGCTGAGAGGGTCGCCTATGGGACATTTGGGACAAAAAGGCGCGAACCAGCCGAACCGGGTGAAATCAGCAGTCAAGTCAGTCTGAAACATAAGTGGGACAAGTGGGCCGCGAGTACGCGAACCGGCCGAACCAGGTGAAATGAGGTCTAGAGGCAGTCCAAAATCATAGTGGGACATTTAGGACAAATGGACGCGAACCGGCCGGTTCGGCGCGAAATCAACACAAAGGAGCACTAAATCATTTGGGACATCCGGGACGAAAAAACGCGAAAGGCGCGAAAGTAGCCGTGTAGGGCCGAGAACCAATCAGATCACGCCACGTGTCTCAAGGAGAAAAGTCAAAAGTCAAAGGGGCAAGGTTTGCCAGCGCTGGCCTCGAGCCAATAGGAATTGGACACGTGTCCAATATAGCAGTAAAGTGCGGAGCTTGGGGAGAAGTTAGGAGAATTTGGCCGAGTTCCCCAAAAAGGCTAAAAGTAAAGGAAGCCCCGCGCCCTGTCCTCCAACAAGATCATGCCACGTGTCATCCAAATGGCGGGAGCGCGGGAAAAGGGTGAAAAAGTCCCAAAATCATCAAAAAGTCAAAATTTCAAAGGAAAGCCCGCTGAAAAGTACGGAGGAGAGATAATTTCATCGTGACCAATCAGAGCGTGCCACGTGTCATCCAAGTGGCAGAGCGTGGGAAAGATTTCAAAATCACGTTTTCACCTGTTTTGTGCCCTAAAACTTTAGACCTCCATAACTTTCGATCCAGAGCTCAGATTTGCACGTTCCTTATATCAACGGAAAGCTGTATGAAATTCTCTACATGATTCTAGGATCAATCTTGAGTTTTGGTGCAGTCTGAAGAGAGAAAATCGAGAAACGGCTGCTGATGCGTATGATAATGGCCAGAAGCGACGTTTCAACAACCTGTTTTAATGCTAATGGGTCGCATTCTTCTTCTGCACGGCCAGAAGTGACATTTTAGTGGCCAAATTAATGCACATGGGTCGCATCCTCCTCAAAAAATCACTCAAAGTGACAGGGTATGGGTTGGTAAGATTCCTCCATGCTGATTTAATGCATCTACAGTTAATGAGGAATGGGCTTGCACGTTTTCCTACGTTTCTGTCCCCTGGGTTCTACCCATGCAATGTAAAAGCCGGATTTGGCTCATTTGGAAAAAAAAAAAGTTGTTCATTTTTTTTGGCTCGGCCCTCCCTTCTTTTCTTCTCTAGGGTTGAAAATGGAGTTCGAGCCTCCTCCCTTGCTCTGTAATGGCGTTTTTTGCCTTTTACTAATGGAATGATGTTCTGTGCAAACTTCTGGAGCAACAAAACGTGTTTTGTGATGCATCTGTCCATCCTCTCTCGTTTTTGCTTGTTCTCTCCTTGCCTCTCTTCATTTGCAGGTATCTGTGCATGTCTAAATGTTCATTGCAGGTTTGGAGCTGTGTTCATGGAGTTTTGGGACATTTTCTGTGTGAAATCTATCCTTGGGCCTGTGATGCATCTGTCCATCCTTCCCATTGCTCACCTCTCTTTGTCCCATGGCAGTTTTGATAGATGTTCAACATCCTCCTTCTCTGGTGTATCACCGTTTTAGTGTAGGCTTTTGTTGTTTTTTTCATTTCTCTCTCTCTCTCTGTCTCCTTGGCATGGTTAGATTAGGATTAGATTAGCTTGCCTGCACTGGAATAGCTTGTGGCAGGTAGTTTAGGAGCAGGAACCAGCCTTCTCTAGAGATTCCTCTCTCGGTTTTACAAGTCCCACGCTTGGAGAGAGGTTTCCATGTTGTGCAATCACACTGGATGCCTGAACATCAACCTAGAAGCCTGATGTGCGTCCAGGGGTGTTGTGATTTTGCATCAACATAACCTAAGGTGTATATCACTACAAGAATATAGGATAAAGGTGATGATCTAGCCTAAAGCGTATAACACTACTAGATAAAAAGAGGATGAGTGATAATTCAGCCTAAAGTGTATGTCACTATCCTAGGAATGTCACATGATGAAATGTCACATTGTAAATGTAAGGTCCATTTTATTTGTAAACCCTTGATAGTCAAGTATGGAATGAGGAACTAAAGTGCATCATAGGGTGGTTAGGGAAGCACAAAGAAAACAATGTAGCAAGTGTAATGATGAAATGACCATGTGGTGAGTAGATTTTGTAAATGCGCGGTGTAAAAGGAAACATTAATGTATAATATGCAATGTAATGTGTGATAATGTAGAAAGTAGGGATTAAAATGTAAAGCTAGAATCATATGTACCATGTATAATAACATAGTATGTAGAGTATACATGATGTATAAATGTGTCATGTGAGATAACCTAATGGCATATGTAATATGTAGAATGACTAATATGTGCATGATGAGAATGTAGTATAATGTAGAATGTAGACTAAGTTTAGAATGGATGGTATATGATGCACGATGTGTGTGTATAAAATGTAAATGTGTAGTGTCTATAGTGAATTGTATGGAGTTCAGTGTAATGGTAATCCCCCAACAGTCAAGTGTGAACCAAAGCACAAGAGTGGGTCATTGAGTAGTGACAATGTAGGATGTGTGATTGATAGATGAAAAAGAAAATATTATAGTAATGGTGACAATATAAGGATGATGGGGGGGAATGTGTGATGGCTATGCCCCCCAAGAAGTTATATGATGATGATAGCTAAGATATATTATCAAGGAGGTCATCAGTTTCATGATTGAAACCTATTGGAGCATCATCAGAAACTTGATAAGCTATAGAGTGGGGAGGGAAATATATGGACCCATTGCAGAGGAGTGTAGAGAAATTCATTGCATATTCTTCATCATTAAAGACAATTTGTGGACAACCATGCACATGCCAATGGGAGATATTTAGAACATAAGTAGGAGAAGAATCATTAGGAATAGAGATAGGGTCAAAAGGCATATGAAACATGAGTGAAGAGTAAAGGGCGTCTATTGTACTACCAATGTATTCGAGCCAAGACTGTCCTAGTGTGAGTGGAAAACCACGAGAGGTATATGCAACAAATATTGTCAAATGAAAACCCTGTAATCCATAAGCCGTTGTGGTATGGAAATAACCATGATATATATGTGGCAAATGAAGAGGGGGTAAGATGTTATTAAGTGTCATACAAAACCTAGGAAAATTGTCACGAGTACAAATAATATCTACACTAGTGGGATTGATAGGAATATGCTGCCAAAATGACTTATTTATAAATAAGGTGCATGTAAAGGGGAGGTCATGAAGTGGCATTTCGTGGAGGCCAGAAGATAAAATAACATCAAAAATTTTAACAAATCCCTTATATAATACCATAGCATTAGTAGAGGGAGGGGTCTTGAATCGATATTCACCTGGGCCATCATCTACAAAGGTTTCATCAAAATAAGAATCATCTACACTGAGAGGGTTAAAATCAAGTTGTCTTAATGACTCATTTTTGAGTTCTATGATGTCAACTTCATCATTGGAATCTTTAGAATCATCGGTATGAGCATAATCTAGTTGTGTTGTAGTTTCTATTATATTAGTAGGCAACACTGAAGTTAGAGAGGTGGAGGATATAGTGGCCAGAAGAGGTAAGGTATTAGAAGGGACTCATATGGTAGGAGAAATGATAGTTGAGGTGTGAGTAGACGATAACATGAGTATGAAAAGTAGTAGTAGGTATTGTGAAGTGCTAGACTGACCAATGTCATATGTGTCAAGACTGGCATATGGAATACGTTGTGAGGGTTGTATAGGAATAGTGGTGACAGGATCTATGCGATAGTACTTTAAAGGCTTGAGATTGGTGTTAATGGTATGTTCGTAACCCTCATGTAAAAATTTGACACATTGGTGAATAGAATATGGGACTACTTGAATTTTTCTAATCCAATGCCTTTCTAACAAGAGATTGAATTGTGAGGAGGTATCGATGACATAAAAATCAGTGAGAACAGTTTTAGGCCGAAGCCAAATATGTAATGAGATAGTCTCTTAATAAGTGCGAGTGGTAAGAATGGTAACCACGAATGAGAGTATAATTCTTAGAAATAAGGTTATCACTTATAACCAATTTCCACAAGAGATAATGAGAAAAAATATAAACACACAGCCATTATTGATGGGAAACCTCTTGATACAAGTAGTACTAACGACGATAGTGATGAGTATAGGATCACATGGGTTGATTTTAGCAAAAGGTGACATATCCTCATTAGGAGATACCACGTGGTAAATTATGAAGAGATTGTATGAGATGTGCAAAGGCCTCTATGGAGTTATCATGTTTAATATGAATAGCATGAAGGGTAGCTTTTATTATGTTGCGATAATCTGGTGCATTACCCAATAGGTCATAAAGAGAGATCTTAACAAGTGTATTTTTAAGCTATTACATAATGTCATAGCCCTTAGAGGCAATGGGAGGAGCTTCCAATGCAATGGGTGGTGGAATAAATGTGGTTATGGATGTGGGTGGAGTAAGACAAGTGCAAAAATTAGCAACCAAATTGATGGACAGATCAGCCTTAGGCATGAAAAAGTGAGGAGGATGTTTGGTATATACACGCATGAAATAAGAAATGGTAGTAACTATACCTAAGACCTTAGTGGGCATGTAGGTAGGATAGGAAGATTAAGACATAATTTGAAAAGGAAACGTAAGGGACAAGAAGGTAGTATTATAACATGGTGTTCACCAAAATGATTAGCTAAAATTATAATAGACTTATGGGTATGCTAATAGAGTTCATCTAATCTAGGAGGACATAAAACAATGTAAAATAGATACTCTAAAGCAGTAATGATAAAAAATTTTAAAAAATGGAAATGAAACCCTAATGTGCAAGAATAAATTGAGGATCACACTAAAAAATGTGTGAATGTGCATGTGTGAATGGTATAGATAATGAAATATAAGAAATTGATCTAACATGTGTAATAAAGTGAGCGTGTTAAATACTAGCAAGCAGGAATAAATACACCCAGACAATGTAGTATGTTGTGGATGGATGTAATGGAATGCAATATGGAATGATAGGATCCACGTGCCCCTGAGTTAATGGAAGTGTATTCAATAAGGTTCATTTTTTTTACCCCCTCATCAATCAAGAATGAACCATAAATGAGAGTGTGTCATCCACAAATGGTCGAGTAGCGTTTGTTGTTTTTCTAGCACGTTGTGATGATTGTGTATGTATTTTTGATGAAGTGCAACATATAGAAAAAGGTGTGCATGAACCCTATAACCAAAGTGTATATCATGACTTGATGAATGGATGAGTGATGATTTATCCTAAACGTATATCACTATATGATGAGAGGATGAGCGATGATTTATCCCTAAGCGTATATCACTATAAAATGAAAGGATTAGGATGAGTGATGATTTAACACTAAGTGTATATCACTATATGATGATTCATAAAGAGTGATGATGTAACTTAAGGTGTATATAACTACAAAAATATAGGATAAAGGTGGTGATCTAGCCTAAAGCGTATATAGCCCTACTATATAGAAAGAGGATGAGTGACAATTTAGCCTAAAGTGTATGTCACTATCCTAGGAATGTCACATGATGAAATGTCACATTGTAAATATAAGGTCCATTTTATTTGTAAACCCTTGATAGTCAAGTATGGAATGAGGAACTAAAGTGCATCATAGGGTGGTTAGGGAAGTGCAAAGAAAACAATGTAGCATGTGTAATGATGAAACAACGATGTGGTGAGTAGAGTTTGTAAATGCGTACTGTAAAAGGCAACATGTAATGTATAATATGCAATGTAATGTGTGATAATGTAGAAAGTAGGGATTAAAATGTAAAGCTAGAATCATATGTAATGTAGCATAAAATATTATGTAGAACATAGATGATGTATAAATGTGTCATGTGAAATAACCTAATGGCATATGTAATACATAGAATGACTAATATGTGCATGATGAGAATGTAGTATAATGTAGAATGTAGACTAAGTTTAGAATGGATGGTGTATGATGCACGATGTGTGTGATAAAATTTAAATGTGTAGTGTCTATAGTGAAGTGTATGGAGTTCGGTGTAATGGTAATCCCGCAACAGTCAAGTGTGAACCAAAGAACAAGAGTGGGTCATCGGGTAGTGACAACATAGGATGTGTGATTGATAGATGAAAAAGAAAATATTATAGTAATGGTGACAATATAAGGATGATGGGGGGGAATGTGTGATGGCTATGCCCCCCAAGAAGTTATATGATGATGATAGCTAAGATATGTTATCAAAGAGGTCATCATTTTCATGATTGAAACCTATTGGAGAGTCATCGGAAACTTGATAAGCTATAGAGTGGGGAGGGAAATATATGCACATGCCAATGGGAGATATTTAGAACATAAGTAGGAGAAGAATCATTAGGAATAGAGATAGGGTCAAAAGGCATATGAAACATGAGTGAAGAGTAAAGGACGTCTTTTGTACCACCAATGTAGTCGAGCCAAGACTATCCTAGTGTGAGTGGAAAACCACGAGAGGTCTATGCAACAAATATTGTCAAATGAAAACCCCGTAATCCATATGCCATTTTGATATGGAAATAACCATGATAAAGATGTGGCAAATGAAGAGGGGGGTAAGATGATATTAAGTGTCATACAAAACCTAGGAAAATTGTCACATGTACAAATAATATCTACACTAGTGGGATTGATAGGAATATGCTGCCAAAATGACTTATTTATAAATAAGGTGAATATAAAGGGAGGTTGTGAAGTGGCATTTTGTGGAGGAGAAGATGAAATAGCATCAACACTTTTAACAAATCCCTTATATAATACCATAGCATTAGTAGAGGGAGGGGTCTTGAATCGGTATTCACCTAGGCCGTCATCTACAAAGGTTTCATCAAAATAAGAATCATCTACACCGAGAGGATTAAAATAAAGTTGTCTTAATGAATCATTTGTGAGCTCTATAATGTCAACTTCATCATCATAATCTTTAGAATCATCGGTATGATTATAATCTAGTTGTGCTGTAGTGTCTTGTATATTAGTAGGCGACACTGAAGTTAGAGAGGTGGAGGATATATCGGCTGGAAGAGGTAAGGTATTAGAAGGGACACATATGGTAGGAGAAATGATAGTTGAGGTGTGAGTAGAAATAACATGAGTATGAAAAGTAGTAGTAGGGATTGTGAAGTGCTAGATTGACCAATGTCATATGTGTCAAGACTGGCATATGGAATACATTACGAGGGTCATATAGGAATAGTGGTGACAAGATTTATGCGATAGTACTTGAAAGGCTTGAGATTGGCGTTAATGGTATGTTTGTAACCCTCATGTAAAAATTTGACACATTGGTGAATAGAATATGGGACTACTTGCATTTTGCTAATCCAATGCCTTTCTAATAAGAGATTGAATTGTGAGGAGGTATCGATGACATAAAAATTAGTGAGAACAATCTAGGCCGAACCCAAATATGTAATGAGATAGTCTCTAAACAAGTGCGAGTGGTAGAATGATAACCACGAATGAGATTATATTCTTAGAAATAAGGTTATCACTTATAACCAATTTCCACAAGAGATAATGAGAAAAAATATAAACACACAGAGCCATTATTGATGGGAAACCTCTTGATACAAGTAGTACTAACGACGATAGTGATGAGTATAGGATCACGTGGGTTGATTTTAGCAAAAGGTGACATATCCTCATCAAGAGATACCACGTGGTAAATTATGAAGAGATTGTATGAGATATGCAAAGGCCTCTATGGAGTTATCATGTTTAATATGAATAACATGAAGGGTAGCTTTTATTATGTTGCGATAATCCGGTGCATTACCCAATAGGTCATAAAGAGAGATCTTAGCAAGTGTATTTTTAAGCTATTACATAATTTCATAGCCCTTAGAGGCAATGGGAGGAGCTTTCAATGCAATGGACGGTGGAATAAATGTGGTTATGGATGTGGGTGGAGTAAGACAAGTACAAAAATTAGCAACCAAATTGATGGACGGATCATCCTTAGGCATGAAAAAGTGAGGAGGATGCTGGGTATATACACACATGAAATAATCAATGGTAGTTAACTATACCTAAGACCTTAGTGGGCATGTAGGTAGGATAGGAAGATTAAGACATAATTTGATAAGGAAATTTAAGGGACAATAAGGTAGTATTATAACATGGGGTTCACCAAAAATGATTAACTATAATTATAATAGACTTATGGGTATGCTAATAGAGTTCATCTAATCTAGGAGGACAAAAAACACTGTAAAATAGATACTCTAAAGTAGTAATGATAAAAAAAATTAAAAAATGGAAATGAAACCCTAATGTGAAAGAATAAAGTGAGGAAATAACTCACATAATTATAGATAACTATCGCAGGTCTGATAAGAAATTTGAGAAGCAAGAACGGTTGCACAAAGGTCCTGAAAAGGGGAGATCTGGAAGATCTGAGTAGACTGGAGTGCCCAGGATGGTATTGTGGCACCTTAGGATGTTCTGGTATGCAGACATAGGCACCTTGGTCTCTAAAAAAATATCAAAAATTTATCCTCTCATGGTTGGAAGATGACCTATAACCCTCTCTGCTTATTGCACTAGATTTTCTGAACTGCGCCGAATGTACCAAATGAAGAAAGATGATGTTGAAGACTTGCAAAAGAGAAAAGAAGCATCAAACCCTAAAAATAAAATATGCAAATGAATGGTTCATATTGACCTTAATTGCCACAACAGTGGGCTTACTACTCTGAGTATTGCACTACATTTCGAAACCAAATTTAGTTCTGGTGTGTGTGTGCATGTCGTGACCTAGGTGCTCTTTTTCTAGTCACACTATTTTAAGTAGCGAGAAATAAACTTAATTTAGAAAATGTAAATAGCATGTGTGCATGGAATAAAATAGAATCCCTCCTCCTATGAAGTGTGTTTTGATGCATATCTCCTAACCTTGACGCATGGAAACTATGTGGATGTAAGTGATGCAATAGATGTAACTCTAAATGGAGTGATATTAGTAGATGACGCTAGGACCCTCATTTATGGTATCATAACTTTATATTTATAGGGTTATCTTGATATAATTTCGTAATTAACTCAGACATGACCAACTAGGAAAAAGATAAGGATGAAAAATGGCTATAAAGATCCCAAAAAGTGCCAAGAAAGTAGAAAAAGGATCAGGGACACCTCAAGTGGGGACCAGGGTGTCTAGTTTAAGCCTCGGCACCCCGTTTTAGGCTAAAACTAATGGAAAGTTCCCGAACATACTAGGCATGTATATAAAAATGTGTGGGAAATGACTAAATAATATTAAAATAAGATGGCCAAAAGATGGGATTCATTAGTACTTTCTTCACTCAAGAACCTTCTAAATAATAGTATGAGACTAGGCTAAATAATGTCTAATGTGTATGATTTTTGTGACTATAATTCCTTATGAAATGTTCCTAGGCTCATATCATTCTTACCTAGTCTTTTCATTACCTACATTAGGATCTTACACCTCATTAGTCTCTAGAACTAGGCCTAAATGAGCCACCTTTAACTATGAATTAACACATATGACTTGATGAAAACCCTGGAATCTCTTGCACATAATTGATGTATTAATTTATCACCTATAGGACAATTGAGCCAAGCACACCAAGCTTCTCCACACCTACAGTGGATACCTACCTCACTAACCAATCTTATAGCATCTTGAAACCATCCTAGAATCAACCTGAATCCTCTTTGTGATCTCTAACCATCATTGAGAAGGAAAGACGAATCAACCTTCATGTCCTTTAATTAATCCTAACTTCACCATTGACACCTTTTCCATAAATTCCTCTTGACATCAATGACAACACCAATTACAAGGGTTAAATAATCTCTCCCTTTTTCATTAATGGCAACACAGTAAAAAAGCTTTAATGGAAAACACCTTCACCACCAGATTTAAAGATTTTATACCTAGTTTCATTTATCACTTTCTCCCCCTTTGACATCTATGATAAATGGTCAAACATCTAAGACATGTAAGTGTGCCCTTTTCAAAGAAAACCTTTTACCTCAAGAAGCCCCCCCTTGAATTAGAATTACTACTTTGTCAATTATGGCTTAAGAGATTAATAGATTTTTTCACCAATCAACTTTAATTCTCATCTTAAACCTCTATTTTTCATCCTCATGCTAATATCGTATTTTCCCATGCATTTCATCTACCTTCACACCTTGTGTCTTGAACTAGTCACTAGATCCCCCAATGAAAGTGCTCTCAAGTAACTTTTTGGACCTTGATTCTTTAATAATTCCTCTGTCATATCACCTATTCCTACACCTCAAAGCACAATTATACCACTCATTTCATGGTTCAAATAATCATCTCATTCACTCATCTTTATCTTGCCCCAAAACTAGATTTTATCTTTCTTAAGTACAACATACTAGCATGAGTTATACTTAGGGACTTCCATACAGACCCAATACAATCTAAGACCTGATTCTAATACTCTTTCCCAACACTGTGAAGTACCTAGAATTCAAAATTTCAACTCACAACCCTCTTCTTGAAATCACTCTTTCACTCTTTGGGCTTGTAGAGACAAATTAGCCCTACCTCAATCAACTGTTAGGAATATATTTTTCATCACAGGGTTCCACACTACAAAATAGGTCTTTTAAACTACCCATTGCAAGGTTCTATACATCTAATAAGTTTCATAGTCAATCTATAAAGGAATCTCACTCTACTTTTGTAAACTAGCCTCTTTTACTAGGTCTTTAAATGTATTACTTTGCTATGATCTAGACCGTCAGGTTTTCCTTAAAATCCAACCCTTGAAAATGAAAAATTCCTTTTAAATATCCTAAAATGGATCCATAACATGATATATTGATAATTTTGGGTTTGAATTCCTTGGTTCAAGCTTCTTATGATCAAACCCTAGATATGTGACTTTGGTAACCAGGGAACACACAATAGTTCACCAAATGTAACAAATTTGTTTTGAAAAAACCTCATTTATCTGTTGTAGGTTCCCACAAACCTCCTTCACATGACTAGAATAAAAGTGGGCTCAACACTCATAATTAATCTTGATCAATTTCCTTTAAATCCTGGCTTGATTTTCTTGGATTCATGTATAACATTTAATATCCTAGCTCAAACTGAGTTAGCTTGTTTGCACATCATTTTACAACCTCAACACACTTATGGAATAACCCTCAACATTTCCAGGATTCCTAAACTTCTCAATATACCTTTGAATGTACCTCAAAAAAAACTTTACACAACTTAAATGACATCATGTTAGACCATTGAATTGGATATCTGTTATCAGCCATAAATGTTGAGATAAAACTTTCAACTAAGAGACAAGTTCTTTTGATAAACCAATACCTTAAATTTAATGACTCATACTATAAATCCTTTCTTTTCAATCATTACAGTTCTTCATCTTAGAAAATATTCTTGTACTTACAATGACAATGCCACTTGAGGAAACAACACACAGTCTTTAATCTTTTGTCACCACACAGATTCCAAGATCCTTATTAATGTTTTCTTAACTCACTTTGAGTGTTGATGATTAAACCTTGTTTATCTGTAACAATTAAAAAGAGAATAATTTTAGGGTACATCATCAAATTTCTTGAGGGAATCCTACAAAACCGTAGTCTTGATAGCTAACTCCCCCTGAGATATAGCTTCTTTGCCTTACTTGAGCACTTCACAATCATAAATTAGCTTGAAACAAACCACTTCACTCTGCATTTATTCCTGAGGTATAACTTCAAAGTTAAATCTTAGCTTGTGGAACCTATGTATGCCTTACATATACCCTAATTTGAAACATATCTTCTTTTGAATTCCTTTCTTATCACTAATTTTTTTGCTATGATAGGACTAAAGACTTAATTTGAATGTGATACCTTGACTAGACAATTTAGAAATCATATAGTCAAATTTGAGGAATAATTGTTAAGAGAAGACCTTGACATGCCTATATTGTTTCTTTCAAGCATCACACATGAGAAATCATTTATGAATCTAGAAAGATAGACACTCTTGAGTTCATTTGACTGATCATCACACACAATTTAGACTTTTGAGGGATTTTACCTCCTTTATACGAAAACAAGAGTGATGACATATATATAACTTAATTATGACAATATGGAGAAGGAAAATCAAACCAAAATACCTCTTAACCACATTTTTATTACAGGAATACACAGTAAGATCATTCAGAGACTTCAATGATCACTTAACTTCAAAAAGAGACAAGACAAATCATCTTATACTTGACATACCTTGGCAGCATATAAGGACTCCAATTTGCATCAACTAATGGCACTTTACTGACAAGGCTATATAATTTATCGTTCACATAACATAATCATGGAGATAATCTTGCTTTGTAAACTTACAATACTAATGAAGGATATAACGTGTTTCTTAAAACTAAAATATGCCTTCTAGAATCCTAGATAAGGCACTCCATCATGTGAAGTTACTTTAGAATAGAAGATAGTCATCAAAAAATATGATGAATCCATTACTTCCCTTAATCTCTTGCCATTTTTCTTGGGTGTACTCCTTGGTGTGATAATCTCATCACCTTATCTCTCACTTTCTAATTCACTATCTGATAAAATTTCATATTGCATTTTATATATCTATTGTAGTACAACTTGAGGTAAAATTTCTTAATCACTTGTAATAGGAATTACCTTCCTTGTTCTTATACATACCATTTCCTCCTGATTCCTTGTTTGAACTTGTCTCTTCATTTGCTAGTTCTGATTATTTTTTGGTTGGTTCTATAGGAGTGTGCTTGATTTCATCCTTTCTCCTATGTATAAGCTTCCTCTTATGATAGTGTCTTGCAAAGTGTCCAACTCTATTGCACTTGAAGCACACAAGTTGATTCTTGTCTCTAGGTGTTCCCGTTGTCCATTCTTTCTTCATAGGTTCTTCAAGAAATAATTTTGCTATGTGACCATTCTCATGATAGTTATAACATACTATGTTTTTCTCATACTCAGTTCTACAATCTCTCCATGAGTGTTATTTTTCTATTTTTCTCATACAATCTCTAGCTCTATGTCCAAAAGCATGGCATGAAAAAAAAAATCCATGAAACTTAACAGGAAGTCTCCTTGAATTTGGCTACTTGTTGAGTTTCTTGTGGTCAGAATTGTCCTTGACATGGTGTATGGATTGACTCACCTTTTCAGTTTCTCTTTCTTTTCTTTCTTGTTCCAATTCTTCTCTTAGATTCTTAAACTCAACACTTAACTTGTCACATTCTTCAGCCTTGGATTTGATGACCGAATTCATGTTCCAATTCACACTGTGTTGCTTAACTTTTAAAAACTAAAACTAATTTTTCATTTCTTGAGCTTTCATTAATTATCATCAATTTATCCTTTAGGGTCTTCAATTATTCTTTAAGTTTTACATAGGATTTTTCATTGACACTTAAATATTTTGATAACTTAATAACAAATGTTGCCACCTCTTTGAGTTCTTCAATATGATTTGCATCATTTAATTTCAGCCTTTATTTTATCATTGAACTCATTAACCACCCATACTTTTGCCTTAAGGACATTCTCTTAATCTATTAAACTTATACCAAGAGAACCTGTTATGATACCAATTCTTAGAAATTCTAGGCACTGAGAGGGGGAATGAATCATTTATCTTAAAAAACTTTTGAATAAAATTATAGTTATTCAATTTACCATGATGAGCATGCACATTCAACTAGGAGAGAGAAATAGAGACAAGTACACATGAACACATGAAGAAACCAGATTTAATGTGGGAAACCCATAAGGGACAAAAATCCACTCAGAACCAGAGAACTAGCTTGGACAATTTTCCTATAAAGTTACAATGGTTTCACCATGTGGTGAGCTCCTACTCACCTTGAAGAACCAACTACATTTCTAAATCATCCAATCCATTATACAATCAACCACCCGCTTGATTAATTTATAAATCACCTACTTGTTATGAAGCACCCACTTGACTGTTATTCTATAAGCTCCTACTTGCTAGGAATCTCACTTCTAAACTGCTAAGATATAACTTAGAATTTGAACATACAAGAAATGTTTAACCACCTTATACACCTGGTTCATCACATCAACATAATGTGATCATTATTTTAGCTCACTTATTCATTTAAACTCCTCTCTCATCATATCAATATGCTTCTTGGGATATACAATTGATATCAAGTCTTCAAATATGTCTTGCACACTAAATAAGGATCCCCTCTTCATGAATATTATCCTGTCACCTTCCTATGACTCTTCTTTTCTATTTTTATCTCAAAATATTCATTCTAACAACATAAATACCTCATATGTTCTCATCTATCTTCTACATGCTTCTTCAATCTTCCCAAGCTTCAATCTATATATCTGTAACTCGTGTATACTTCAGCACAAGTTCACATCTTCATGGGAATTATTTTTATCATCTTATTCACATAAGCTATCTCTGAAATATATTCATAGGTCTTCAATAAGCTATCTTTGTAATATATTTAAGTCACAACTATACCAACCTCTATCATACCTTAGGTAACTTTTCATATTTTTGCACTTAATCTTCTCACCTTTACTAGATTGTCTTTTATTCCCTTCATTTTCTTATTTCATAATATATTATGTTCCTATAAAGGACAATAGTTATGACTAAACACCTATTGAATCAGTCGTAGGATCTGAAATGTTAGTCATGTGTCAGGAAGAAGTCATATATGTTAGTTACTCTGTCTTTGTATTATAGTAAGGTGAGTAAAATCTTGTCTTCTATCATTTTCAAGCCTTAAGAAAGGAGTTACAACTTTACTACACATTACAAACTCTTCAAACATCCTATGTAACCTCTTAAAATCCCACACTTCACCATTTCATTCTTTAGTTGTCATTTGAACTCATAAAACCACCTTAAGTGAAGGAAATATATTTTACAGTGATAGTCATTAAGAATGCACATGCATATTCTTTCAACTCAAGCTTGTGATTAGAGCATAAATAGTGTTAATAGGTTCTCGCTAATGTTCAAGAAATTAGAGATCAAATGCAAAAGGTTTGGGTCACTATTTCTTCACATTTTTCAAGTCCACATTCATGGTCCATACCTTCCCAATTAGCTGAGCTTATGTAATTTCACTAGGGAAAGGCTATTAGTGTCTTCACAACATAGACATGATGTCAAATACATATGTTGACATCTATTATACTCAATAGGTCACACTGTCATAGTACAACTTCATTTGTAGGCTCTAAACTGAGCATTCACAATCTTAATGAAACTTGAACAGTTGAATACAATCTTTCCCAAAACATGAAGAACATAAAATATATTGTTTTCATGTCCTAAAAATGATTCTTTGGGATCACATGATCAATAATCATGCTCATGAAATCAATTCATTAGACACCTTTTTTTCTTGAGCTCTAAAATAGTGCATTCTCTGTTTTCTGAAAATATACTGTAAAATGAAGAATTTGAAGGCAACTTGGAAATTATTAGTCACTTATGACTACAATGGAATCTCTCAAAGATTTTTTTACAACACCTCAGATTCATTTTCTATGCCAACAATATGTCAATAAGATCAAACAAAATTGTTTTCTCAAAACTATGCAAAAGAGGGGTTTTGTCACACCAAACCCTAGCTAGATGTTTAGAGGCTTGAAACCCTATCTTCTTCACTTCCATGCTAGTATCACTGTATGAAAACTTCATTAGAGTTCCCTTCATCATACTTAGGTATTCTTCAACATTGAATAGTAGGACATGTTCAAATTTTGAAGTCGTAATCATAACCCTCCATGACTGTTATAAGCAATCAAGCACGGAATTCACAATGGATGTATTTAGCATATAAATCTTTGCTTATAGAATCTAAGGTATTTCTATGATAATATTTTAATATTTTTCAACTCACCATGCTAGGAAATATCACTATTTTGAGCCATATGGCTTGTGGATACAAGGGCTTTACCTCAACATGTTTACTAGGTTCAAGAACTAGTTCACTTCAAGAAATGCTATTTTCAAGTTGATGAATTAGATATACATGCCTTGCTCAATATTCACCAAATATTATCCAAACATCTATACATTCAACAAGATATTGACTTATTACTATCCATGTCATAGTTTTTAACATGAAGATCTTCATATTAAGCATCATGTACAAGCTTTGCAGGGGTTGGAACAGGTCCGTACGGTACAATCAGTCAAAGAGGACACCATCTTGGCATAGGAGAAAATTAACACAACCCTGAATGACTCCACAACTTTCACAAGTCATTTGAATTCACCATAACACATTTTGTGCCTACCGCTTCAAGAAGTAGGTTTGGAAGAATAAAAACCTTGTTAGAAAAATGTTCATAACTTCTTTGTTTCTCAACTAATTTCCCTATAAAAATTTAGAAAAAATAATAATTGGAGTTATATTCAAAACTTAATTCAATGATTTATCTGAAGAAGGCATGATATATTTTTTTGAATGCTAAGAACTAGGTTGCTTAGATTTCATTCCTCAATAAGCCAATTTTAGTAAAACTTGCGTAACTTTCACAATCTTCTCCAAAGCTTGATGAAACTTAACATGAAGCACTATAAGACACCCTTATACACACTCCATAGGTTGTTTTTCCATAAATGTATTTTACAGCCCAAATCTATATAATTTACCTCAACATTCAATGCAAGTAGTCAAAGTCAATTGTGGTGAACTTTTGAATTTTACTTCTAGGAGCTAAAATAAACCTTGTAGATACTCATACATGCCTTATGAAATGTTATTGGGATCCACTCATGTTTAACTTGTATTTTCATGACATTCATTAGAATATTACACCTCATTAGGCTCTATAACTAGGCCTAAACAAGCCCGCTTTAACTGTGACTTACCACATCTGACTTGATGAAAACCCTATAAGATCTTGCACATCCTTGACATGTAATTTTTGACTTATGGGACACCTAAAGAAAGAACACGAAATATTCTTCATGCCTCCAGTGGATACCTACCTTACTAATCAATTTTGTAGCATCCTAAAGCCATCATAGAAGCAACATGAATCCTCTTTGTGAGCTCCAACCATCATTGAGAAGGAACTACCAATCAACATTCATGTCCTTGAATTGATCCTTACTTCACCATTCACACCTTTTCCATCAATGTCACTCGACATCAATGACAACACCAATGACCAGGGTTCAACAAATATCGCTCAATCTCCCACATTGCTAAAACAAAACTATGAAAAGGATTTCATCATTTATGCCTTTGTTAGATTGGAAAGTATATCTGGAATAATGACCCAGTATAATAATGATAAGATGGAGTATCCTATTGCCTTTTTCAGTCAATCTCTTAAGGACTATAAATTAAGGTAATCCTTTGTTGAAAAATAGGTCTTTGTTGTTATGAGGGCATTGAAGAAATTTTGGCATATGTTGTCTAAGAAAAAAATGTAGCTGATTTTCTCATATCCAAGCGTGAATTATTTGTTATTGAATAAGGATATATAAAAAAAGAGATGGATGGAATACCAACGTAATGGAATACGATGTCCATATTAAAGTAACCAAGTTGGTAAGAGGAAGAGGATTGTGTCAGTAGATCACTTCAGATTTAGAAGTGCGGAAAGAATATAACCGGGTGCTACCCAACCATCACCAAGATGAAACTCATTCTCCTAATAGTTGGATTTTACATATGAGAACCTTCTTGTAATCAGGTGACTACGCTACAAATCTTGACCGAGCTCAAAGAAAAATCTTTGGGATTTAATCCATTCCTTATGTCCTTATTGATGATGTCCTTTTCTGAAGAGATTTAAATGGAGTTCTTATAAGGTATATATTCCCTTATCAAGTTAAAAAATTACTTAAGGAATTCCATAACAGGTTATTAGGAGGCCATTATTCAACAAGAACAACTACAAAAAAAATCATGAGGGCTAGTTATTAATGACCTGACTTGTTTAAGGAATCTAAAGAGTTGGTAAGGAACTGTAATGAATATGCACTATTCATTAGTAAGTAAAAAAATTTCCACTCTTTCATTTCATTTGATTTAGACAAAAGCTTTTTTTGAAATGGACCGTGGATTTTATTGGCATGATGAATCCTCCAACTAACACTGGTCATAAATGGGTTTTAAATACTACTGATTATTTCAACAGATGAATGGAAGTGGTGGCATTAAAAGAAGCTAACGAGAATTCAAATTTGGAATTCTTTGAAGGAATAATGACAAGACTTGGTGTACTCTTCACCATCATCTATGATAATTCCAAATATTTCCTGGGTACATAAATAATTGAATGTGTTGTGAAGCGCAATGTTTATTTGTAGAATTCATAAAACTATTACCATCAAGGTAATGGGTTAGTTGAGTCTAGTAGAAAAACCATAATAAGGACAATCAAGAGGACTATGGCGAGTAGTCAGAGAACATGGCATACTCAACTCAAGACCACTCTCTAGGATGATAGAATCATCTTGAAAAGGGCTAACGGTAATTCCTCATTCATGTTAGTATATGGGAGGGAAGAAAAACTTCATTTATCTTTAGAGTTACCATCTATGGAATTGGTACAACATATGGAAACAATGGAGAATGATCCTATGACGAGGATATTTTTTGAGCTAATAGAGCTAGAAGAAAAAAAGGAATCATGTAATGAGGACCCTTGAGCTACATAAAGCTCAAATGAAGAAAGTGTTTACAGGAATGTAGATGACATATCTTTCCACAAAGGTGATCTAGTGATCAAATGGGATGCAGATAGAGCCAAGCCATGTATGTATACAAAGTTCTATGCTGTTTGGAGTGGGCCATATGTGATCACTAGTTGTAAGGAAGAAAATTCATTTCATCTATCTAGACACAATGGAGAAGTACTACCCATCCTAGTTAATGGGATGCACATGAAATCTTACCATTGACGTATCTTTCCTTATACAACAGTAGTTTAGTTTTCTTGCCTCTAAGTGCTTTTATACATTGTTTTATTTTTCTAGAGGGCGTTTAGTTCTATTTGATTTGATGTTTTGATGACCCTTGTTCCTAATGTACTTGATAAAGGCCACTAAAAATTTTCTTAGCAAGAAATCATTCCTGAGATATTGTAAAAATGTTGACTTTTCAAGTCATCTTGCCCAATTTGCCTTTTTCTATTGACTATTTCCTTGTAAATTTTTCCTTTTTTCCTAAAAAAACATTTTTTTAAAAAAATTGAAAATTTCCCTAAGTATCAAAAACATTTCTTTGCATTTCAAATTTTGGGTTTCAGGAAACAATTTGTAATTTGTATGAAAATTGTTCCTCAAACCCCAAAACCCAAATACAAGCAACTTAGTGTATTTCAGGCTTTAGGTTTTAAATTGTAAGATGAAACTCGATCTCTAAAATCTAACTTTCTAATGTATTTCAGTTTTTGGGTTCCAATTTGCAATTTACATGTAAATTGGAAACGAATACCAAATTCCTGAAAATCAAAGAAATCAATGAATTTTAGGTTCGGGTTCTCATTTTTAATTTGCATACAAATTGTAAATTGAAACCCAAAACCTAGTGAAGTTGAAAAAATGTAGTCAACTCCCGACATCCAGTCAACGTATTAATGTCACCAACTCACACATGTCACCTACATGTAATTAACATGCCCTTTTTTATTTATATTCAAATTCCCATGTCATTTTCACCTATCTATTTGTACAATCTGACTTGCTAATAAAATTTTAACTTCTTACCATACTATTTCTTGATTTCCCAGGTGTTTTTTCGTGATTTATCCTTTGACCCATCAGATTTATTGGTAAGATCTCGCATTCTAATTGGTTTTTCAAGATTTATGTCATTTTTGAGGCATTATTTCCACATTTTTAGGAATTTAGGGTTTTTATTGTTTGAGTCTAGCTTTTTCTGATATTTTCCAAGGTTTTTCTTTATTATTTTGATTTATATCCTTATGTGCCCTTTCTCTGCTTGATTTTAGCTTAGTGTGAAAAAAAGTTTCAGATTTATCCAAGTTTTGTCAAAAGAATGAAGACTATTTTCCATCACAATTTGCAAGTCAGAGATTCACATATGTAAAACAAGGTGTGACCACCACCAAGTCTACATTGAGGGTTAGAGACTGCATTGTAGGCATTAAGATTTGCTCAAGTCTAAGTTAGAAGTTAGAAGTTGTATTACATCCACAAATATCCTCCAAGACCATTTCAGAAATTATCAAAAGCATTGTAGCTCCCCACCTCCACAAAAACCATGTCTGAAGTCAGAGATTACAAAACAAGGTCTGAGTTATGGACTATGTATATCTGGGGTTGACAATTAATTTTTAGGACTTGACTTCTTCCATTAGTTTCAAATTTTCTCAAAGGTATTTTTAGATTATTTTTAAGAAAATGATGGAGTCTTCATCGAAAAGGAAAGGGAAAAATTAAATACAATTTCCAAGGGGTGGATCCCCCTTCAAACATCACATAAAATTTTGTAATATTGGGGACACCGATCTTGGCCACATTGATTTACTAAGTTTTGGGATAAAATAAGATATCCATCCAAGTCTGATTAGGTTGAAAACATCTATGACAATGATATATACCTAACAATTTTATTTCCCATCTTCGATGTAGTGCCTAAAGTTTGTGCACATAGCAGTTGCACACTTTGATTCTGAATCGTAGACAGTCAAAGATCAAGATGAAATAGTAGTAATCAGATTGAATACTTACTACCTCAAGGAATTTTTCAAGCATCTCAATGTTGAATTTGATGCATCAATCTTTCCCAAAAAATCTCTAGAGTATTGGAAAGGTAATTCTGATACTTATATCAAGATCCTTACTAAGAGTTATTTTTTGAATCCAAAACCAACCATAACCAAGTTTCTAAAGACTGTTCCCAGTTCAAACTTCATCTAGGAAGTCAATGATCTAATTACCTTACTGAGTAAAGTGGTGGGCCTTCCTTCTTATATATATTTCCAAGAATGGATGTACCACTACATATATACTATTCATAAGAATACCACTCTCATCTGATGGGATGAACATATATGTGATTCCTTACACTCTCAATTATTAAATGTTAAAACCACAGGAAACTTCTACATGACTTCCTATATCATATAAGCTGCAACAGGGATGATTAATTACCTAGGGTTGACATCCATTGGTTCAAGGAAACATGTGAAAATCTATGATTTCTACCACTAATCGATGACAAAAGAAGGACCAAAATTTTTCAGAAGAGTGAATGATACTTTCTTCTACACTATTATATTTATATTTGATGGAGACATACAATCGTTCGATCAATGATAGTTCTTGAAACGCGGTTAAAATTTAGGTATGTATCTTCTTATAGTTATCAACCTTCACATACCTCACAATGGGATTATTTTATGGTGATCCTTATAAACTACCAAAGTTCCCTATTGACAAATGGGTCTTGATGGAATAGGTCTGACAATTGCTTCATAGTCACAAGTATAAACAAAGCAAGCATAAGGAAGGAGTTTAGTTACCTATAAAATTGGGGTGATACATATGTATGTCATACTAAAAGGCCAATAATCTCAAGTCAAAGATGCAACAGATGAAAATCAAGACCTTCCACCCATGAATATAAAAGGAATGATAACTAGATCATACCAAGCAAAGAACTCAGATGCTAATAAAACACCATGATCAATAAGATGAAAGCAATTCACCAGAATAAATTTACATAAACTTTTGCAAACAAATGAGTAGAAATATCATATATTATTATGGAACTCAATGAAATACAATGAGAATGGGCCATCCTTATATAGACAAGGAATAACAATCTAAAAACAAGTCAAGGTTGTAGATCAAACCATAAATCAAGGAAATAACTAGTCATCAAAGAAATAGTCAAGACCATAGATTTAAGATAGAACTAGAAATAAAGGATCTAATCAATACCATAGATCAAGGAAAGAACTAATCAATACCATATATGAAGGAAATAACTATACCTAACAACTAGATAATATCCCCCTAATATCTAAATAAATAAAAAGAAATATCCACACACATAAGTGGGCGAGGATAAATACAATAAAGGTAAATAAAGTACCTAGGCGAACATGAGCTAAGGTAAATACCTAATCTAACACCCCCCTTCAAGTGAATCTAGGGGAAAAAATAGTAGTGGCATGTCCACAGTACGAGTCTCGACAACTAGGCCTGATGAGGTACTCATGTACAATATATCTATGAAGAAATCTCAAACCAAAATAAGGAAAGAATATTACTAGAAGGAAAGAGAAAGAAGAAGAAGGAAGATGTTCTCACGAACACCTCCCAAGAAAAAATTCTGAAAGCCCAAGCATTCCACATAACTCAAGGTAGTGAGGTGATGCAAAAGACTTCGTAAAGATGTCCGTAACCTACTGCTAATTCAAAATGTACTCTAAGAAAAGAATTCTATCCTGCATGTGTTGACGAATGAAATGGATGTGTATCTCAATATGCTTGGTCCACTGGTGCTCAAATAGGTTGCGAGAAATGTGAATTAAAATTTAGTTGTCAAACTAAATTACATTAAGTAAATCCTATGAGAATCCAAACTCTATTAATAACTGTCAAAGCCAAAGAATATGCCGACTTCCTGTAAATACTACCTTGTACTCTGCCTCTGAAGATGAAAGTGCAATATCCTATTACTTTTTGCATGCCCAAGCAACTAGAGAAGAACCAAGATAAAAAAGATAGCAAGAAGTGGAATTCCTATCATCAATAGAACCTCCCCAATTTGAATCTGTATACCCAACCAACTGAGTAGAAACCCTAGTGTAGTGTAGGAAAAAGTGGGAAGTTCCCTACAAATAGCACAAAATCCTTTTAGCAGCTTGTTGGTGACTACTATGAGGAGAATGTGCAAACCAAGATACAAGCCTTACTATAAATGAAATATTAGGGTGAGTATGTGTCAAGTACATGAGAATCATAGCTAAATTCCTATATAATGTAGGATCACAAAGTGGTGTGGTACATGTGGAAGTAAGAGTAACCTAGACTAAAAAGGAGATGGACTTGGATTGCAATCAGCCATATCAAAGCGTTGAAGAAGATCATGGGTGTACTTTTGCTGACACAAATGAATCCTTTAATCTTTCTAAGAAATATCCAAACCAAGGAAATAATGCAATAACCCAAGATCTGTCATGTCAAACTGTGTAGAAAGAGCCTTATGAATACTCTGAATGTGGGAAAAAGAGTTTCCAATAAGTAATAGATCATTAACATACAAGACAAGTGTAAAAATATCCTCACCAACATGTTAGAGATACATTGTATGATTAGAGTGGAAAAAAAAAACTAGTAGATAGAAGAAAATAATCCATCTTCTCATACCAAGCCCGAGGTGTTTGTTTGAGACCATAGAGAGACCTTCAGAGCTTACAAAGAAGAGAAGAATCCTAAACAAATCTAGGAGGTTTCTCCATGTATATTTCCTCTTATAAATCTCCATGTAAGAAGGAAATCTTCATGTCCATCCAGTATACGGGCCACCCTTGTGATGCAGCAATAACAAGTACAAGGCATACAAAATCTATCTTGGCAACGGGTGCAAAATTCTTAGAGTAATCAATACCTTCAACTTGTGAAAAACCCTTTACAACAAGATGAGCCTTATACTTATCAATGGACCCATCAACTACATATTTGGTTTGGTATACACACTTACACATAACCATATTTTTTTCTTTCGGAAGAGATACCAAATCCCAAGTATGATTCTTCATCAACGAAGAATGCTCAACTGTCATTATATCATCCCACTATTATATCCCATGAGCCTTTGAAAAGGACTTTGGATCCTTAGAAATTGCCTGACACAAAACTTCAGAACCCGTAGAATGTGCATGATGATGCATAGTGGGTGGAAGATCCTGTATGAAAGGTGTTACCTCAAAAACTATAGTACATGCCCACTTAGGCATATTGAAAACATCAGTGGGAATAGTTTCATCAATGGAATCTATAACTTCCTCATTAACCTCCTCAAAGAAAGAATCCTCAAGATGAGATGAAGAAGAAGGAGGCATGGAAGAATATGAAGAATCATGACGAGTGAAGTGATCATCAAACTAAACATGTGTTCAAAAAATAATGTCATGGGTATCATAATATAGAAATCGATAAGCTCTCATGTCCTCACAATACCCTAAAAATATCAAGGGTTTTCTCTTATTATAAAAATATTTCCTTTTCTTCTTTGGAAAAAAGGCCTAAGCATGGCTCCAAAACACTCGAAAAAATGAGACATCTGGCTTAGACCAATCTTCCTTTAGAGTTAGATGATATTTTTCTATGTGTGGTGTGCGATTCTGAATGTAGTTAGCAAAATTAAGTGCTTCTGTCTAGTAAATAGGAGGTAAATCTCTATAATGCATCATACAATTAGCCATTTCTTTCAAAGTTCTATTCTTCCATTCTGCTAATCCATTCTGTTGTGGAGTATGAGGAACATAATGTTGGTGGATAATTCCTTGAGTTTCCAAAAGTCAGAAAAATCTTTGCCAAAGTATTCCTCCCATTATCGGTACGACGGTTCTTTATGCAACTAGAATATTATTTCTCAACCAAAGCCTTAATGAACTTTAAGTGTGAAAAACATCAATTTTGTATTGATAAAATAAACCCAAGTACACCTTGAGAAATCATCAATAAAGGTAAGTGCATACTTAGCTCCATTGAAAGAGGGTGTAGGAAAAACCATCAAGTCACTATGTACAAGCTCAAGTGGTGAATAAGCTTTCTTTGACAAATTCTTAGGAAATGGATCTTGGCGTTGTTTCCCTAATGCACATCCATGAAAAAATCCCTCAAGACAAGAAACTATAGGAAGACCATCAACCATACCATGAGGGCTCAAATCCTTCAAATATTTGTAGTTGAGATGTCCAAGCCTTTCATGCCAAAGCTTACTCTTTAAATCTCCATGAGAAACCAATCTTGTCCCTATAGAGGAAGTTTCATCAAAACCCTCAAATTGATATAGTCTATATTTATGATCAAAAATACCTTGAGCAACAAGTGAATGAGGCTCAAACAAATTTTTTACTTAGGCCCCATGTGGTGTAAAAGCCATTATTTTTCCTTGACCATAATGAAAAATTTGATATACAGAAAGCAAATTTTTGGTAATGTTAGGAACATACAATGCATCTTGGATACTACCACCATCAAGATGTATATCACCTTTTCCCTCAATAGAAAGAAAAGAAGAATCTCCAACCTCAATTTTGGAAGTAGAACTCAAACCTAAAGAAACAAAAGACTCCTTAGAATAAGTCATGTGATGAGAAGCACCAAAATCTATAACCCAACTATCTGCAAGTGGTGACTGAAATCTCCCAACAACATTAAGTATTTTTCCATGCTGATCAGAAGGAGATGGAGTGGATATAAAATTTTTGTGTTTCTTGATTACATCCTCTAAGGATTACATTCGCTTATAACACTTATGTTCTTCATGACCACTACCCCCACAAAAAGAGCATGAAAGGCTAGACTTATTCTTGGATTTAGAAGACTCCTTGGGTTTAGAGTTGTTTTCTTTGGGTTAAGGAGCACTTTGACATGAAGAAGGGGTGGATTTTTTTTTACTTTTATGTTTTCCCTTTCCCTTTAGGATTAGATGTAACTAATTCCTTTTGAGAGGTGGAAGACTCAAGGTGATACAATTTGAATTCTTCCCTAGTAATATTTCACAAAATGTTTCTAAGTCTGGCATTTTGAATGTGTCACCTAAGGCATCCATGCTAGAGAAAAAGCTAGAAAAATATATTTGAAATGGTCCTCTCAATTTCGATAAAATCAAGTAAGAACACTCTTCATCTTTCTTATCTCTTCCACTCCCCTTCAATTGTGTCAACAAATGCTTAAACTTGGTAAGATATTCTATAATTATTGGAAAATATTCAGAATTAAGAAAGGTGATCTCAATTTCAAGTTGCATGGGTCTCATATGATCCACCTTACTAAATAAATCCTCCAATTTCTCTAATATTTTGAAAGGAGAGTCAATTTTTTCAAATGAAACAAAATATTGTCACTAACATAAGTTCCTATTAAACCCATACACTCATCAACTTTGCACTGGTAATGAAATTTCTCATATTCTCTAGTGAACACTGGTAGTTTTGAAGAAGTTAAAGGCCATAATCCTTTTTTCTTAATTATTGTTTCCATTCTTGGTTTCCATGTGTGGTAATTATGTGTTATTAATGGCTCAACATGATCTAATGCAGAAGTAGATAAAGATGTCATCCTCAAAAATCACTAAAACAAATGTAAGAACCAAACAATGCAACAAGACTCCTAAGCAATGCAACAAGAGCCCCGCCAAATTTTGGCACTTTATAATGAGTGCGTGTTACAATATAACACTTTATAATTATAGTTCAATTCTCAAAATAAATATTTACAATGGAAATAGCCTGAAAAAGCAAGCACTTTTACAAAAAGTGGAAATCAAAATTGAGTTACTGATCAAAAGATACAAGCTTTTCAATATTATGGTCTACTATTTATTTTATCTGCCACTAAAACATAATAAAATGCTCTTGCCTTCACCACATAAAGAAAATGAAACAGGGTTGGAGTTAAACACCTACTAGTAGGACTCACAAGCTTTAAGCCCTCATATGGCCATACCATATGACCAGGGGCTAAAGATTTTAATGGGTGTTAAAAACTTACTATTCTAGGGTGTGCCGCTTATTTTCAAGAAATGTGGACACTAACCTGCGTTGCTGAAAATAGTAGGATATAAAATTTCCAAAAATAACAAACTGGAAACAGTTTGTTGCACACCAACCAAGAATTCTACAACACACAAGAAAAAAACCTAGTTTAGATCTTGAAAAAACATAGAAAAATAATTTCTAGGTTTTGTTCCTCATTGGCACGTATTTCAAAGCAACACAGTCCATACCTCTGTAATAACAAAAAAACTTGAAAACTGACTTTGATACCATAAAAGTAATGATAATAAGATTGTACTAAGATAAGAACTTGCTTTCCTGGGTTTTCTTCCTCGCTGACATGAGTCTCGAAGTGAACCAACGTGTTTCTCTAAAGCAACAAAAAAACCAAAAAAATGACTATATCCAGAAATGGTTGAATTTATTGTTGATCTTAGGGGTTTTCCACCTTTTGGATCCAATTGAGGGATCTGTTTTGCATAAAAATGCATGCAACAACAAAATATAGACAAATCCCAAATATATGAATATACAAAAAAAGTTTACAAACTATCATTGCAAAAACTATCATTTCATCACCCAATCTTTATACCCCATAGTTTCCTTACCCTTACTATGCTATCAGAAAATGATCTCTTCTTCCACTCCTTCCTGGATGAGCAGTAAAACCCCAAAGAAGAATAAGGTATTCATTATTGATGATGTTTATCTTAGCACTCTAGATCTAACTCCTCATCGCTAGACAAAGAAGTCAAAGACCATTTCTCATATTTCGGTTGATCAATGTGGGGAAAGGTTTGTTGAAATAAAAAAATATACTTTAGATGAATATAAAGAAGACACCAGAACAAGAGATTATCATATCTCTAAGATATCATTGGGAAAAGCTACTCATGAAGGTGCCAAATAGGCTATCTAGATTGTCATTGGTAACCTTATGGAGAAATTTGATAAGGATAAGGTCGCCAAGGATGAGCTCATGAAAAAATTGGAGAAAATGATAGTCATCCTTCATAAGATCATGAAGCCCAACCTTTCTACCACCCTCGCAATTTCAGTGGGAAAAGCTTTGATACCACTTCCTTATCTAAAGTTGAGAAAATTGTTCAACAAGGGTAGGAAGTTGGGGCTTGAATAAATCATCTAATTTAAGAACAGGTGATTAGAGTTGTGGATATGTACAATGATCTTGAAATAGAGAAATATATTGTGTCCAAAATGTGCAATATCTTGGGGGATGAATGTGATAATTGGGTACTTACTCTGGAAACATGGAAAGAGATTCAGAGGATGAATTTTGATCTTCTTTTCAGAAAATGGGTCATTAATGGCTCTTCTAAGCTCTTCAAATATTTTGAGGACATTGATTTCTATATTTGAATGCTCAAGGAAGTGACTGAAAAATTGGTCGATGCAAGGAAGGAAGGAAATAACCTCGTTTATGATATCATCGACTAGTTTGATAAAATTTATTACAAATTATTGGACAATGATCTTAACGCATTCCCAACAAATGACATTTTTCCTGATTTTAAGAGTTTGGCTAAGGAAGGTACGAGAGTATCTCATATCTTTGATCTCCAGTCTGTGGACATGTTAGTGTTATACCAAGGGTTTTTGGGCCAACTTCATAAGATCATTAGTAGAGCTAAGAAATTTCCCAAAAGACTGATTTGAGTGGAAGAGTCTGCCAAAATCTTGAATTGCTATGCGTGCAGGTCTAATGAAAAGGAAGTGCAGGAAATAATCAAGAGATTTATTGAATATTGAAAGAAAATCACTGGAGAAGATATTAAGGAAACTGATACAAATCAAGGTACATAAGAAAAAGGTGACACCAATTCCAAATGATTTTTGCTTCATGACTACCTTTTTATGCACAATCCTCTAGCCATAGTCCACCATTTTGAGTTACAGGTTTGACCTAGTCAAAGCTACACAACCACTTGGCTATTTTCAAGGACTTTTTCATAATTTTGAATGCTTCCTATTTTTAGAATGTAATCCGTTAAGAGGAGCAGTTGATATTTTTTAACCTCTTTATCTATATATAATAGGATGTACAATGAATTAAGGGAATGTTTAATCTATTGTATAATGAGACTCTACCCTTTTGATTACTTGCAGAAAATCTCAAGCCTCGATATTAAATGCAGATTTGATATTTTTCCTTCTTTGACATGCATGTGTCGTGTATATTGATGTTTGAATATTGTACTTGTGAAAAATTATTTCCTAGTACTTATATAATCCATCTCACCTTCATATGAAGTTAGTTTTTCTCTTAGCAAGTTGTATGTTGTAACAAATAGATCTTATTTGTTATAGTTATGGAATGGGATATGAATCTCCTTTTGTTATTATTTAAGTTTCTAACCTTCATACAAAATACTTATGTTAAGAGGTTGAGATAGGAAGTTCACTGCATATTGTTATCCTTCTATTAACATATTTTGTTCTTATATAAGACGATAATTCCTTAACTATTGGTTCATCACCACATTTTACTTTCATTTATCCTTCTTTCCCTTTTCTCAAAAAATGAATTAAATAGATATATCTAGTTTATTTCCAGTAATTGTTGTTTTTATAGCTTCGATCTTTATCATATGCACCTAGTTTAGTAGGAATATGGACTATTTCAGAGGTTCATCATAAGGAGCAAAGGTCCCACACCTGAGGGATTCTCTCATGTTCCACTGGATCCATTTTAATGATCTAGCGGGTGTACAATCAAAGTGAATTTTTTTTGGCATGCCCGGTGGGAGAAATCTAAGATTCCCGTACTTCTCTCAACAATTGCATTTTTAAAAGGTACCTAGGGACTCCATATCTATAGCTTTCAAAAAAATGCATGAACTTATGTGAAGAATTCAAAAAAGGGATTATTCACATAAAAGGAAATCATCGTACCATTGAGATTTATTTTTCTCCACCAAGAAGAAGAAAAGGGGGAGTTGTATCATCCTCTTTTAAAGTGCAATCAATGAATCCTTTTATAATATTCCCTCCACTAAGAGAAAATCAACCATAGTTCATTATAATGGTAATAAAGAACTAAGTATTCCCCACCTTCAATGGTGGTATCCCTCTTGTTCTCAATCAACAAAATGACCTACCTATAGAAGTTTCGAAAATCATAACAATCTTCACTAGAGAAATTAATGTTACCTCGATAGAGCACATACAAGACGTTGCCAATATTTTTTTGGTTTATAGTATCGTGTAAGAAAATGTGGTGGTTAGAATTCTCACCACCTCTCTCAATGGAAGAACACTTGAATGGTATCAAGTCTTGTAGCCTAATTCCATACACAACTGGGAAGATCTCGGGAAGCAACTATTTAGATAGTTTGAGGATAAAACTCACCATCATCTTTCCCTCATGAAACAATTGACTACCATCAAAAGAGATCCTCAAGAAATCATGGGAGATTTCAACTTCCATTTTCAGAAGACATGGGATGGGGATCCCACCCTTGATTAATCCCTCTCCAAATAATGTGTTTTTGTATTATTTATGGGTACTTGAATAGTAACGTGGAAGTCATGATTAAATAAATGGGGGGAACTACTATCCCATGATCTTGTGAGATTTCTATATGAGCCAAAAAAAACCCGATTCAAGTAGGGAAGATAGCTCCAAGGACACAAATGCCCCTATTTTCTGAGTTTCCCACTAATCATCCTAGGATTTCCCCTATTTGTTCAATTTACAATCAATCAACTAAACCATTCCCTCCTTCATATTAGCCCAATCAGAATCCTTTTAAAATAAATTCCTAGATCCAAGATCAAATTGCTAATGTAAAACCTTTGAATACCAGAAATCCCCTTACTGCAAACTTTTCTAGAGCTATCATGTTAGTCCAAAATTATTTGAAACAATATTATTAATGGTGTTACCCTTTATCTCTACCATAAAATATGAATGTGTGACCCAATGGAGTGATTATCCAAGTAATCATGGGTCAAATTATATCTACACCTATGAAAACAAAAAGTGGAAGATTCTCCCGTAAGAATATACAACCCCAGCCACAAGTACAAGGTGATTTGACCTTATTGAATTGGTAAGAATTGGATTTTCGTGGTATTAATGTGGATTCTAAAACAACAGTGGCATATAACATGAGATCAAAGAAGAGAGTGATGGAAAGTGAAGCATCCAAAGTTGATAAAGCATCCACTTCCTATCCTCATCTACTAGTAGTTATGCACAAAGATGCAGTAAGTAGACCCCCAGGAGACTATGTTAATCAAGTTGTAAGAAAGGATAATTGGCCAACACATCAACACCAAATGTCCAACATCAAAAGGAGGATAACAATTATGAAAAATCAATCAAAGGTAAGAATTATTCCTCTCAACATCATATAACAAATGAAAAATACGAACCTCGACTTCACCATATGGGAGGCACTTTCTATGTTTTCCTTCACAAAACAACCTGTTATAGGATTTTTTTGAAGAGTTTTGATGCACCAAGTGAACTAGTGAAATGCAGGCCTTCTAATTATACTAGCTTATTTAAACTCGAGGCTGAAATGAATTCTAATACAAAAAAAAATACACCTCCCTTCGGCATCTCTCTAATCATCAATAAGCATATTTTACACAATTGTATGATCTATTCTAGGGCTAATAGCTCTGTGATGTCCAATTATATCACTGATGTATTGGGTAGTATATATACACCAGTGACTAGAGTTATCCAATTAGATAGTATTATTTTCTAGACTATTGGGTTGATAAAATATTTAAATATTACCATTCATGCATGCCCAAGTATTTTAATCACCCTATATATATTTTTCATCTATCTTCCCCATTTATTTTCTATATTCCTTTCTAAAGATTTCACTTCCAAAATGGGCAGGTATTTTTCTACTAAATGGTCACACATGCTCCTTAAAACCTGGTACAAAATTAAGGTAACCGTAAGAGTTGAACCAATATGTAAATACCATGTTGTTCACTATACATATAATCCCATCAATGTGAATTGTATTGTACATGATCAAGAAGAACAAAGTGAATACCATGAAGCCACTGATCCTATTGAAAGATCCTTGATATCTTTCTTGATGAATGAGGATTTGAGATCTAGTTTGATCCATACATCCATGCGTTAGAGAATACCAAATTAAGAACTTACAATATTCATGAAGAAGGAGCTACCATACCCTATCTCTTCAAATCTCAAGATAATTGAGAGGAATTGTGGTAACTCTTATTTGATGTCTTAAGGAGAAAATTGGTAAAAAGTACTTCTTAGATTTCAAACTTCAATTTAGCTACACTAATAATGTGGTCCAAATTTGAAGCACTAGTACAAGGTGTCTAATTGTCTCAAAAAAGAGTAATCAAGACATTAGCGGTTTTTGGAGAAATTAAACTTGTGGTACATTAAGTTAAAGCTCAGAGTGTAACAAAGAATAATCTGTTGAAATCTTTTAAAAATAGAGTATGAGACTTCATGAAATATTTTTAAGCCTTTGGTATCAACGTAATTCATAGGAACCAAAACCAAGAAATAGACATGCTCACAATTATTGGATCTTGATATGATGTCCTTTTCAATATTATGAAGGAATAAAACGAATCGAACAAGATGGTTATAAGGTCAACGGTTCCAAATAATGCAACCAATCGATAGGTGTTTTTATGGTGACTAGAATATCATCCATTTTATTCAAGAAGAAGTTGAATTCTCATTAAGAAATCATTCCATGTTGCATGAAATTTATAATGATCAAATCATCTAGTTGAAAAGTAATAAGCTACTTAAAGGCTTGGTCACACTTCAATCCATCTTCAACCTAGATGACCAATTCAAAAGGAAAAAAATCAACATGACCATCGAAGAAGATTATTTTGAATAGGTCAATATTTCTAAAGATAAATTCTTGACTATTAGAAAGGTATGTACCCAAGATAAAAGGCAAGATTTTTTGTCCTTTTTCAAGAATAAAATGATATCTTTCATTGGATCTACAAGGATCTCACAAGATTTGATCCAGGCCTTTCCCCAACACACAATTGAACTTGACCCTAATGTTAAGCCAATTTGAAAGAATCGGAGACCAATCAATCCCAACATTCAAAATTTGATTTGGAAGGAAATTTAAAAACTCATCAAGGCTAACATTATATTCCTAATAAAGTATTCCTGTTGGGTGGCCAACCTAGTTCTATTAACGAAAAAAATGGAGAAAAAAGATTGTGCGTGGACTTTAGGGACCTCAAAAGAGCTTATCTTAATGACCATTATCCTTTTCCATCCATGGAGAAAATTCTCCAAAACATGACAAGAGATGAAACATTTTCATTTCTTGACAGATATTCTAGTTGTAATAAGATACTTGTCAAAGAATACGATCAATTCAAATGGATTTCAACACCAAATGGGGTATGTTCGCCTACAACAATATGTCATTTAGATTTTTAAATGCCGATGCAACCTTACAGGGAGCTATGGATATGTCCTTCAAAAATAATCTTCAATGATATGATTCCTGTGTACCTAAATCATGCAACTGTGTATTCCAAACACACGCATGATCATATGGATCATATAATGAAATTTTTTGACAGGTGCAAGGAATTAGGTGTTTCTTTGAACCCAAAAAAATGTATTTTCATTGTTCATGAAGGAAATTTTTTGGGGCATATTATTCAATCAAAAGGACTTTCTATCTATTTAGAAATAATATATGCTATATTGGTCCTCTCTCTTCCAAGCCACAAGAAGGGTAATCCAAAGTTTATTTGGGACCATAAACTTTGAAAGGAGGTTTATACCTCAGTTTTCTACCTTGGCTAAGTTGCTTACTATTATGTTGAAGAAAAACATACCCTTTATTTGGACAAGGAAGGAATGAATATATTTAAATCTATCAAATAGGATATCACTCAAGCTCCCACACTGGTAAACCCAAATTGTGAAAAGTAATTCATCCTCTATGGATTTTCTAGATTGGAAAGTGTCTATGGGATACTGAACCAACAAAACAATGATCAAATGGAGAATCCTATTTCCTTTTTCAGTCAATAGCTTAAGGACTATGAACAAAGGTATTCCTTTGTTAAAAATTTGGTCTTTGTTGTTATAAGGGCATTAAATAAATTTTGGATTAGTTTTTCTAACAAAAAAATGTAGTTGATGGTCTCACATTAATCTATAAACTTCTACTTTAAAAACTTACAAAATCACACAAATTATGTTCCTATTTCCAATTTGTTAGAATAATTTAGCATAGGCATATTTATTGCATTGTCTTTTATTTAATAATGTGCAACATGTGCACTCTAGTCTAGTGACTTGCATTCAATATTGTTATGTTGGATAACATTCAATATTGGTATTAGTAGTAATTACATGTGCATGTGAGATGGGTCTTATCATCTCGTAGTTGGTTTCTGATAGGGTGTAATGTCTATCTATATTAGTCTATCTAATATCTATAAATATTACAGCTCTTGCATTGTTATGTAATCTGATTTAATGATCAATAATATTTGTGAGGCTTCCGTCCCTCTTTGGTCATTGCAATCTTATTCTATTCTATCATTTTGGTATTAGAGCAGGTTCTATCCAAGAAAGGTTGAAGAGGAGCACTATTGGAGAGGATCCATTGGAGAAGAAGATTTGCATCAAAGGAGAGTCATTGAATCATCCCACAGCCTAGATTCCTTCCAAGCATCCCTCAACTAAAATTTGACCTATCCACTTATTTGGAAGGTAATTTTTTTTTTATTAGTCATTGGCATAGCCAATTAATCCAACATATTGGCGGAATATTTCTGATTTGGAGATCTTTACAAAAAAAAAAGATCTTGAAAAAAAAAAAAAGATTTGTGAAAAAAAAAGAGATCTTAAAAAAAAAAAGGAGAAAGATCTTGAAAAAAAAATTACAGATCTAAAAAAAGAGTGAATTTTTTTTTAGATCTAATTAAAAAAAAAAAAAAATCAGATCTGAAAGTGGTGGTGTGAAGAATTTGGGAGCAAAGGTTGAAGCAGTCCCGTCAACAAAATTCCAGCAGATAGCTCTTAGAAAAAATGACGTAACTTTTTCATACAATGTCAGATCGATGTTTCATTTTTTTTAGAAAGATAAGAAGGAGGTGCACAACTTTGCAGTTTACATCATCTTTAGATTCGGCCTCTACATGTGACGAAAATTTTATACAAGGTCGGATCATTTTTCTAGAAAAAAATCAGATCTAGCTGGTAAATTGGTAAGATCTCAAAAACCAAGATTCTGATTCTTTTGAAATTTTGTGGGTTATAAGAGAAAATACTGTATGATGTTTCTATCAAAATTTTAGAAAAACCTAGATTACGGTTTGTGAGAAAAGGTGAAAACAATATTCAGATTGTTTGTTTGGATCTTGGGAACAAATAGGTCAGTGGTTCAATTCCCACTCTCTCCATATTTTTTATTAACTTATTTTTTTTGGAAAATTTGAAGAAATTACTAAATTTTGGGAGATTTCTAAATTTATAAGCTCACCAAACACATTTAGAGCCACCGCTAAATTTAGCAAAAAAACACCTATTGGGGGGTAAAAAATATTTTTGGCTTAAATTGGTGTATTTTGTGATTCTTAGATCCTTTTTTCTAAAGAGTGGGGGACACAAAAACTTCATTTTGATGTAATTTTGGAGCATTTTGTACTAATCTTAGTGCATAAAGTGCAAATAAAAAAAAAAAGTGCAAATTTTTTTATTTTATGTTTGGTTCTGTCACACGAGATCTTTGATCTCATAGCAGACGTTTGGTATATACGGTGCCTCTGGGAAGCACTTACGGGTGATGCCATCATGACTACTACTACACTTAATTCCTAACATAGCTACCTAAACGTCATCCTGGGCATAGACCCTATAAAATCAATGGGGAGTAATAAGGACACAATACACACACATTTGAGGCCCTCCCATCCGCTTGTGCTTGCACAAACCCCTCTCCGTACTTTATACGTACCAAGTACTAAATTCTGTCACGTGTGTTAACACCTCTTTCCATACTGATGGGTATATTGAAAGGGTGATCTTCTTCCACGTACCAATGGGTATATCGGAAGGGAGCGTATATAGAAAGGTTTGGTATATCAGCCTGACGGTATATTGAGAGGGAGACCATAAACCTGGAGTGATAAGAGCCTTACCCTTTGTCAAAAATTCAGATTGCAGAAATGGGTGCACAAGCACCAAAGTTCTTCTTACCAGATTCACAATTGCTTAGAGAAGACAACTATGCTACATGGAAACCAAAGATCAAGATGTTACTTGAGTTTGAAGACCTATGGACAGTTGTAGATGGAAAAATAACAAGATCACTTGATGATGGAAGACAACAAGTTCAATTTGACAGGGCCAATCAAAAGGCCAAGTTGATCATCTTGTTTGGCTTAATAGATGATGTTTAACCCCACATTAGAGATGCCACATCGGCCAAGGATGCATGGGATAAGTTGAGCATAGTCTATGAGGCAAAGAACAAGAATGTCATCCTTAACCTACTATACTATCACAACTGCATACTCTCAAGTTCAAGCACAATGAGAAGGTTGAAGTTTTTTTTGAGACGAGTTGCTACTTTGAGGGCATCTCTATTGGCATTAGGAAAAGAGATAAGTGATGAAGACCTCGTACCAATTGTGTTACGAGCACTTCCTCCTTCCTACAGAATCTTTGTGACAATTATCAATATGAGTGAACACACAGTCACCTTTGAGAAGTTGGTCAATCTACTCCAACAAGAAGAGACAATGAACAACAAAGATCATGAAGATGAGCAAGTAATATCTTGCAATCATAAAGGAAAGGGGAAATTTCAGTCCAATCACAAGAAGTCCCAAAAAAATCAAAGTCAACAAAGGGGACCAAAGTCAACGAGACTACACCAAGAAGTGTCCCATTTACAATAGAGGGGGACATGACATCAAAGATTGTTGGTACAATTCCTACAAAAAGGGTTCATTAAGCAATTCAAAAACCCAACAAACCAACAGGGTAACAACAATTCAAATCAAGGGAAGTCCAACAATAACAACAATCAAGGGTAGAAAAATGGTAATTGGCAAAGAAAACCCAAACAACAAGGGTACATTGTCAAACATGAGGATGATTCAGATGAAGGACACCACATGTATTTTGCTTAATTTGATGAAGAAACCAAGTCCACACAAGATATCTGGTATGTTGACTTGGGTGCAACTCAACACATGACTTGATGCAAGGATTGGTTCTACACACTTACGTGACTCACCTAACAAGAACCATGTGTCATTAGGTGATGAATCATCATACAGTGTCAAGGGGATTGGAAACATTTCACTACCTCTTGGAAAGCATGACTGCAAAATGCACAGATGTACTGTATGTACCTGGGTTGACCAAGAATTTGCTATCAGTTAGTCAACTCCTTGATCACAACTTGAAGTTGGATTTTGACAGTAATAATGGAGAAAAAGTATGCTTGATAAGAGATAAGTCAAGAGGTTCCAAGATTATAGCAAGAGCCCTCCAATGTGGGACGCATGTTCCAACTTGATTTTGTCCACAAGGATGATCAAGCTCTAGTGGCCAAAGACACATAATCTGCAGAACTATGGCATCGCAGATATGGTCACATCAGTTTTTAACTATCTCCAAACACTTCAAAAGGGTAACATGGTGAAAGGATTTCCTACACTCAAGCACAACACTGACAAGTGTCACAATTGCCTAGCTGGAAAGCAACATAGAGTACCCCTTCCAGAAGAACACATATAGAGCTAAGTGAAAGCTTGATTTGGTGCACACCAATATTTGTGGGCCCATGCAACCAAGTCATTCTGGATGTCAATATTTCATGCTTTGTGTTGATGAGTATTCAAGAAAGATGTGGATATATTGTCTAAGAAACAAGAGTCAAGCCTTTGAGACATTTCAGAAGTTCAAAGCACTTGTTGAGAATGAAGTTGGTCGCAAGATCAAAACTTTCTACTTAGATCGAGGGGGCGAATTCATAAGCAATGAGTTCAAGACTTACCTGGAAGCTCATGGGATTCGTCAAAAAATGCCTCCTACTCACACACCACAGTAGAATGGTATAGTTTGAGAGAAGGAATCATACTATCATGGAAATGGTGCAATGTATGATTGATGACTCAGGTTTAACAAAGAAATTTTGGGTATAAGCTGCAAGAACTGCAGTCTTTTGTTGAACAGAGTTCCCACAGTAGCTCTTGAAGGAGTGACACCTCAAGAAGCATGGTCAAATCAGAAACCATCAATTGCACACCTAAGAGTATTTGGGTGTAAAGCTAGCACGCACATACCTAAGAAGAATAGGAACAAGTTGGATATGAAAGCTGAGAAATTGATATTCAATGGATACAGTGAAGAAGCACTTGGGTACAGATTATGGGATCCGAAAGCAAAGAAAGTATACACAAGTAGGGATGTTGAGTTCTTTGAGAAGAAACAAGCAGATGCTCCACTCAACTACTCAACAAACATGCAGAATACACCTCTTGTGAAGATAGAATTTGATATTCCCACTGAAGATGACAGTGATGAATTGGATGATGGTGAAAACTTGGATCCACCACAAGCCAATGGAACAACTAAGAAGTTACCTAAATGGTATACTCAAGTAATAAGAGATGTAAATTTAGATGAAGCACCTAGCACATCATCCAATCCTAGACCTAGAACTTGCAGTCAAGCTCGTGAAGAGGTCAATTATGCCCTAATGAGTAGATTTGTTGAAATAGTTGAGCTATCTACAGTTCAGGAAGCCCTACAATCAAAATCTTGGAAAGATGCCATGGAGTCAGAGTATCAGTCAGTGATGAAGAACAACACATGGCAACTTGTCGACCTTCCACCAGGGAAGAAACCCATTGGATGCAGATGGATATTCAAGGACTAAGTACAAATCAGATGGGATTATTGACAAGTATAAAGCAAGGCTTGTAGCAAAGGGGTATGCACAACAAGAAGGCATTGATTATGAGGAGACATTTTCTCCCATAGCCAAGATCAAGACAATCCAGGATGATTTTTTGCTCTAGCTACACAATTTGGTTAGAAAGTCAACCAAATGGATGTGAAAAAGTTGCTTTCTTAATGGAGATTTGCAAGAAGAAGTCTATATGACTCAGCTAGAGGGTTATGTAATACCAGGAAAAGAGATGATGGTATGTAGACTCATAAAATCTCTATATGACCTAAAACAGGCACCCTGGGCATGGTACAATCAAAATTGATGAGCATCTCATAAGTCATGGATTCGAAAGGAATCATTATGACCCACATCTCTACCTCAAAAAGTAAGGGGGGGGGGAGATTGTTATTGTGGTTGTTTATGTCGACGATCTAGTCATTACAGGTAGTTCTATAAAGATGATCAATGCAACAAAGAAGGATTTTAATCGATCGTTTTGACATGACAGATCTCGGGATCATGCACTATTGTCTTGGGTTGGAAGTATGGAAAAAAGAGAATCATATCTTTGTGTCACAGTTGAAATACACCAAGAAAACACTCAAGAAATTCAGGATGATGGACTGCACTTCTATTGCTACACGTATGGAAGTGAGACTTCAATTATCTCGTTCCAATCCATCACCACCAATGAATGTAACTCTCTACTCGGTAGTTGATCGGGAGTCTCATTTACCTAACATATACTAGACCAGATATCATCTTTGCAGTCAGCTATTTATCACACTTCATGCAAGAACCGAAAATATGTCATTAGAAAGTAGTAAAGAGAATACTGAGATATCTAAAGGGTACAGTTGACCTTGGTCTAGAGTGCAAGAAGAACGACAACTTCTTCTTGACAAGATATTAAGATTCAGATCATGCAGGAAACATGGATGATAGGAAGTCAACATTAGGATTTGTCTTCTTTGTGGGATCTAGACCGATATCATGGGGAAGCAAGAAACAAAACTTTGTTTCTCACTCTTCTACAAAAGTAGAGTATCGAGCTGCAGGTGAAGTTGTTTGTGAAGCAATATGGCTACGCCAAATACTGGAAGGAATTGGTCTATGAAAAAAGAAATCTACTCTAGTATATGTTGATAATTAAGGAGTTCTGAAGCTTGTTCGCAATCCAGTGTTTCATGAGAGAACCAAGCATATTGAAGTACAGGTTCATTTCATACGCAAGCATGTCTTGAAGCACAACATACAGCTCCAGTTCTATCCTACAGCTGAACAGAAGGCAGATGTTTTCACTAAGTCACTTGCACATGAAAAATTCACAATGTTCAGAGAGTTCCTCTCCTCTTCATTGGAAACTATGCAAAATAAAGGGGGGGAATGTTAGCAATAATTTAGCATAGGCATATTTATTGCATTTTATTGCATTGTCTTTTATTTAATAATGTGCAACATGTGCACTCTAGTCTAGTGACTTGCATTCAATATTGTTATGTTGGATAACATTCAATATTGGTACTAGTAGTAATTAAATGTGCATGTGAGATAGGTCTTATAATCTTGTAGTTGGTTCCTAATAGAGTGTCATGTCTATCCATATGAGGCTGTCTAATATCTATATATATTATAGCTCTTGCATTGTTATGTAATCTGATTTAATGATCAATAATATTTGTGAGGCTTTCGTCCCTCTTTGGTCATTGCAATCTTATTCTATTATATCATTTGGTATCAGAGCTATACCATTATTATCACAATTTACTTGAAAATTATAGTTTTGAAAGTTAGTGAATGAATTTTAGTGCATATAACTACTTGCAACAAATAAAAATGAATTAGTTAAGCACACAACACCAAATTTTATCATGGAACCCCCCAGATTGAGGGAGAAACTAGTTGATAAGGAAAATTTCTCTTTCTTCCCAGTATTATATTGGTCAATTAAAGGAATAGAGATTACAAGAAATTGAATCAAGACAACAATGTTACTTACACCTTCTCTACTTGTTTGGTCTACTCATACACCTTGCTTCTACAAAATAATTCCAACACCAATGGTTCTTTTATCACATGTTCTTTTTATATTTACAATGTGATCCCTATTTCCTCACGTGCACTAGAGAATAGGAAGAGGTATCCAAGGAAGAGACACAACCCAGACATTCAAAATTTGTGAATATTCATGGATGTAATTTGTTTTATTTTGTATCATGAGAGGACCGTTGGTGGTCATAGAGGGGGAGGTTACACAATCATCAAGGTTTTTTACACAACTGTCGATGACCACAGAGGGGTGGTTACACAACCACCACTATGAAAAAAGTGGTGGTTCTATAACTTAGTCGTCTCTCTTGTTTCTTCTCATTTTTTCTTCTGATCTTGGTTGTTATGATGAATTGGTGTTTCTCTAGATCCTTATGGATCACAACTCCCCTACTCAAGAGGATTTAGGTCCCAAAAAATATTAACAGGGAGTAGATGAGGGAAATATTTCCCTCACTTTCTCCTCCGAGTACCACTGGGATTTCCTTGGTATCTTCCCCTTGAGTCCAACCTACCAATACTCCTGTGGACCTCTCCTTATTTCCTTGACCTTCTGCTACAACACTAAATCTTTCTTCAAATTACCTTGTGAATCCGAGATGGAATCCTCTATTGAAAATATAATATGAGATTCTTTTTTCCTCATCAAGAATAGATGGATCATATAGGTGAAAGTTCTCACAATTTTCTACTAAGTACATCTGCATTAAGTGTGGAAAATCAAGTCTGAAATATTTTTCTCCAAAATTCTCTAGTATGGTGAAGGGTCCATACTATAGAGGCTTGAGTTTCCTTTCTTGACCTTGTAGTCTTTCCTTACTCAAGCACAACCAAACCTTTCCTCCAACATGAAGCTTGTGCTCTCTATTGATGTTGATCATGCCCAACCTTATACTTGGCTTAAGACTTTTCCAATTTGTTCTTGCACCATGATATGGATTTGTTAGATCTTCTCAACAAACTTTACTGATCTAGTAACTTTTGAATCATGTATCTCTCCTCCTTCCTACTTTCCAAACCGCAATTTCTAGTGGATTTGTAGGTAAATACCCCAAGCATGTTTCAAAAGGTGACTGCATAGTGGAAAAATGTACCACCCTATTGTAGGAATGTTGAATATAGGCAAAGGGTTGTCCTAAGTATGTGGATATTTTCTATTATACCCTCTAGTTAGTTGTACCAAAGTCCTCATTACCACCTCTATTTTCCCATCCATTTTGGGATGGAAGGTTGTGTTTCTCTATAACTTGGTGTCCATCATATCCCAACAAGTAGTCCAAAACTTCCCCAAGAACCTATTATCTCTGTCAGAAATAATAAACTTTGGAAAACCAAAATGAACCCATACATTAACAAAGAAAATTTCATCTTCCTCATGTCCCATTTATTATCTTTTTACATGCCATAAATAATACACATTTTTCTAAATCTATCTACAAAAACATATAGATAATCATGGACTTATTTAGAAAAAGCTAGTCATCCTACAAAATCCATAAATATATCCTCCCATGGTCGAGTAGGGAATGGTAAAGGCATATACAAACCTTCCTTCCTTAATTTAAGGCTTACTTGTACACCAAATTTTACATCCTCTTATGAGTTTAGATACTTCTTGTTTCATGTTGGGCCAATATACACACCTTTTTAAGTGGGCAATGGTCATTCAACCACCAAAATGTCTTGATACTTTCGAGGTATGTGCTTCCCTCATCAATAAAAGACTTTCTTTTTTTGGCGCAAAAAAAATCTTCTCCCATAGAAATAATATCTCATCTTTGAGATAAAAAATCGTCAGTACCTATATTTTCAACCCTTTTTGACTGCAACTATTGAAGTGTCACCCCAAAATATTTGTCTTGAGTATATGCCTCACCATACACTTCCGTCGTGAAGGGATCAAAATGAGAGATATTGGCCAAAATATATATTTTCTCTAAGTGTGGGTGGCCTATACAACATGTCTGCCACCAAATTTGTGTTACCTTTCTTGTATTTGATCACAAAATAGAACTATTGAAGGAACCCTATCCACTTGTAGTTCCTTTCCTGCTGCAATTTTTATTGTGCTTATAAATAATGGATAGGTTTTTGGTTAGTGTGCATAATAGTTTCTCTACCAAAAAAATAGTGTCTCCATTTATTTATTGCCTAAACCACTGTATACATTTATTTATCATATAATCAATATCCATTAACTACTGAAGTGAAAGTTTTCGTAATGATAACATATTGTCTTACCTCCCTGTAGAAACACTACTCCCATAACGTAATCATTGGCATCCGTCTCCAATTCAAAGGGCCACTAAAAATTAGGAAGAGAAAGTACTGGAGCATGACTAATTTTTTATTTTAATAAATCAAAATATTGATCTTGCACCCTTACCCTAGTCAAAACCCTTACTGTTTGTGAGTGCTATGTGTAGAGGGTGTTGTAATAGTGGAAAAATCCTAGAATGAACTTCCTCATGTATTATAATTCTCCCACAAAAATCCTAGTCTCTTTAGATCCCTATTGGTTTTTTCCAAGTGGTGATGGATTCCACCTTCTTTAGATCCACTCGTAGCTCTCCTCCTCTATCCACATGCCCAAGATAGACAAGTGGATGTTTGGAAAATTCACGCTTCTTCATGTTGCATAGCCCCTTGTTTTCTCCATGAGAACTTGCAAGACTTTCTGCAAATGTGTTAGATGTTATTCCCATGTGTCACATAAAAATCATAATATAATCCAAATATGAAATGGCACATGTATCTATGAATTCTTGTAATACATAATTAATCAATCTCATAAATGTAGTGGGTGGTGTTACATAAACCAAATTTAAGTACTAACCATTCATACAAACCCTAATTTTTTTTGAAGGAATACTTCCATATATCCTCCTCCTTTATCCTAACTTGGTGATAACTAGACTTGAGATCTAAATTTTTGAAGTATTTTTCCACGCTGAAGTTGGTCTAAGAGATCATCTATGTGTGGGAGTAGATATCTGTTCGTACTGTGAATCTTGTTCAAGGAATGGTAGTCGATGTAAACTCTCCAAGATCCATCCTTCTTTAGTGTCATCACAATAGGAGAGCCACATGGCGAGGTTCTTGGGAATATCACCCCTTGGTCTAATATCTTGTGGAGTTATTTCTTCACCTTTGTACTCTTCAACAAGGATGGTTTATACAACCCGATATTTAGTATAGGGGACTTTGGCAATAACTTAATCTCATTCTCTACTTCTCATTTTGGTGGTAACCCACTGGGATTTTAGTAGAATTCCTGAAAAATAATGAATTATACAATCTAAATAATTCATTCCTTGGTTATAAAACATCTGAAATTTCTACCCCATCTTTCTTATATTTCAATAGAAGTAAACAAATCTGATTATGATTAACCTGAATTAGTCCCTTTTCTTAGTTAACACTTACCAAAACAAGTTTGAATTAGTGTGCCTGGATGTTGTAACTAACTCCATCCTTGACTCATCTGTATTGGTTATCCCTCCTCATGAATATAAAATCCTTGATATATAAGTAAGGAATCCTGAAAACATCAAATACATCAAGTGGAATTACATCATCTTTTTAATACATCTATATATTGTTAATTGATCCCAAACTTGAAATTACATCTTTGTGTTACATAAATTTATACACCCTTGTTCACCCCATCCAAAAGGATAATGGTGTGAGTGCTCATAAATTTTAAACACCAAGATTATTTATAAATATATCAGAAATCAAATTAGATTAAGAATCAGTATCAACCAAAGCATTTCCTTTAGTCATCTAAATCTGGAATTTGATTTGAAATAGCTTACTCATTTCTTCCTCTTATTCCTAGTTGTCCATGTTGGTAGCTATGCATCCCAGCCACTCGTCTACATAAGAATCATCCTCTATTTATACCTCATCATATATCTTTATAACTATCATGTACTTCTTGGAGTCCTTAATTCGGTTCTTTGGATGTAATTTCATATGTAATTATTATCACTAAAAAACAACACCCTCTATTTTTCATGAATGGATGAATGATCAATTAGTGTTTTAGGGTAACATGGGATTGTCTATCAAGTTGAGGGACTTGATACTTGAGACAAACCTCCAGATAAGGTGGGTTCCTCTACCTATTCCTAATGTTAAACTACTCCCAAGAAAGGAAATGCAACTATCTAATCATAATCTAACAATCCAAGTGACTACAGAGTGTGAGTGGTGCATAAAAATGGAAATCCTTAACTAAGGGGAGGTGATAACACCAAAATAAGGAGGAAAGACACTCTTAGAAGAGTAGAAATAGGAGGAAAATTAAGGATGAGATGGAACACTTGAGTACCACAAGTCCCAAATAACATCAAAAATCTCATTTCCATGGAGAAAAATATAAATAAAAACCTATAAGAGGAGAATAAACATGCACAATACACCAAAAATGCAATAGAGAGGCAAGGTAATGTAATAAAGAAAAGATAGGGAAGATAATATCCAAAAAAAATGAATTTTATTACTTCAAATAGATTTAAAGTCCATTACAATGAAGGGGGGAGGAAATAATCACCCTTCAAATGTCTAAATTTAAGGCATGTAACTCAAAATACACATGCAATACTTGTAGAAGGATACACTAGCATTACAAGAGGGTCCAACCTTTACAAATGAGCATCATTTTATAATCTATAGAATATGGGAAAGAGAGAGGAGGATAAAGAGAGGGAAAATAAAATTTCCACCTTCAACCATAAACAACATTCATTGAATTTCTGAAAAAAATAATGGAAACCCTTCCAATACCTTTTCTCCATGATAATTTTCTTGTGGCATAAGGAATGGGAACGATAGCTCATCAAATGTGGTGGTTGAAGCTACTTAGAACTGTATCTTTTAATGATGGTATTGTATTTCCTCTTTTTCACCAACCTAAAATCACCTAATTTAAGAAATCCATCATTTTTAGTGTAGTACACGATGAGACCTTTCCAACAGTACCAATTTTGTGGAATTTAGAGTTACAAGGAGAAATTTATGGCCATTTGACGTTTGGGGCTCAGGATAGCCACAATAGGGTTCCACATGAGCCTCCTTAAAAAGATATACAAGATTCTAATACACAATAATAACATTATTTTATTCTATTATCAATATTCAGAATCAATTACACATATGTAGGAGATATCAATCCTATAAACAAGGAGTTAACAACTATACATGCGAGTTGTTTTAAAAACTCTTCTAATTAACAAATATCCTATTTTTGTGAGTTTGGTTAAACAACCCAACTTCATGTATTAATATCTCACAAACAATATAATATTAACGTGAGCACTAATATATGTTTTCCTAACATTCCTCCCCTTAGTGCAAACTTGGGGAAAACCTCCATACTATATTGCACTTGATTTCATGATCATGTGATTTTCCTTTGGATTATCAGAAACAAAAATTTGGTTTTCCATCTGTTAACTAAAAACTGAGAGTGAGGTGGTTTTCTAGTGGTTGATGCAAACCAAAAAGGGGTGAAAGGTTTTCAAATGGTTTAACTACAACCATCTCGCGATGTGACAGTGCATTCTTTGGCCCTCATCATAGTTTATCTTCCAAAGATAACATTTCAAAATCCATGATAGTGTAAAACATATCATCCTACACATATAAACTGAAACATTTTGTCATTCCCCCCCCCCACAATGTGAAGTTTCCATAACACATTATTTTGAAAAAACCGCACTGAAATAAATACACACTCCCACATGTCACCAAATCAATATAGTGGCGTTATCAGTGGTGACTAATGAGAGGCATTGATCACCTGCCATCCTCTATTTCCTCCAACCTCAAGTGCGATGCCGCTAACTCAACTTGATATTGATTTTATGATCTTTGAAAAATTCACCCCCATAAGATGGATGTCGCATACAATAGAAAATGAATCCAATTATTGAAAGTGAGGAAAATTATTATTATTACTTTTTTTACATGCTTTTGACTTCAAATCACAATGATATGAAACAACAATGAATCTATTGACCACAAACTTTGACAACACAAAATAATGATACATTGACAATTTTGACGACACAATGTTTGACTATAGCTTAGATTAACGACACAAAAAGGATTCCAACTTGGACTTATGACAAACTTAATGAACCTATATAAGAAAAACTATAAATGACACTAATGTTTTTAATAACTAATCCAATTAAATATTAGATTGTTCTCTAATTATCTAGAATTAACCTTAAAAATAATATAATTGACCAACACTATAATTTCACCATAATATAATAAATATTTTGACAATAAAATAAGATTTTTCAACTTTTACACAACCTCACCTAGATGAAACTATGAGAAAAGTGCTTTGTGAAATATCAAGCTGGAGACAAGTGGCATTTTGATGAAACATTGGCTGGCCAATCATAAAGATGAACTGTGCCACAGTAGAAAAAATGTGAATATGAGTGAGTTGGTAGAGAGTAGTCTTATATGCAAATATGCATACCCAAAGGCTAGGAGAGATCTATCTTGATGTTATAAATGCAAATGGAAGATATGTCAATGCAACGGTTTTAGGGTCTTCAATACGATTCATACAGATTTGTCAGGCCAATTCCATAATCAGATAACCCGGCATACATTGGTTCTTATGTAGCCACTGAATGCCACAACTTGCGAGCCTATGAATACAACCAAGAGTTTAGTGAACTCATAACATGGAATACATGAGTTCCATAGAATTCATTCAAAGGAATATTATACACAATTGACCTCATTCCTACCACAACCTTGGGTTGTAAAATAAATATCTAAATTCCAACAATGATGTTAATATAAATAAATTTGAATGCTCACTTGTAAAAAAGGTTAACAGGTCTTCCCACCAAAACATTCATTTGTATGACTGCACAATATTCTATTGATAGATTGACCAAAAAAATAATAACAATTGATTAAAAAAATAGGCCCTAAATTAGGTATTTAGGGTTTTAGTGTTAATCTAAATAGGACTAAAATGATGTAAATTAACTAAAGCACTATGAAAATAAATGTAAATAAACTATTTTAAGTGAAATCAAACCCTAATATGTAAGAGGAAGAAAGCAAATGACTTAGCTGATTGGTGATGTCTATTGCAGGTTGTCGCAGATCTAGAACTAGAACTCGACAGTACAGATGAATTCTCAGGGGCCCTATGAAGGGTAGATCTGGGTTGTCTGAGATGACACAGGTGTCCGGGAGTGTACTGTTGTGACCCGGGGTGCCTTGGTCTACATTCTAGGTGCTCAAAATAGTACAAATCCTTAGAATTTGAATCTAGTATGTTTGTTAAGTATCTCTGAATACTCTCTATCTGTTTCGTTGGATTTTTCGGATGTAATGTAGAATGACCCATGATACAAGGAGTAGTATCCAACCCTAGAAAAATAAAAGATGCATATGAATGGTTTGGACTGACCTCAACCTCCAAACTAGTGGAATTATTAGTGAGTGTTGCACTACATTATGAACCCTAATGTAGTTCTGGTGTGTGCTTGTGTATGCGCGCACGCACACACACATGCATGTGTTGTGCCCTAGGTGCTCTTTTTCCAGTCACACTTTGTGAAGTAGTGAGCAATAGTAGCTATAGAAATGTAAGTAACATGTGTGCATGGAATCAAATGGAATCCCTTCCCCTATGCAGTGTGTGTGATACAGATCTCCTATCTTGAGTGGATGGCACTATATGGATGCAAGTGATGTAATAAATACAACCCTATATGAGGTGATAGTAGTAATAAGATGCAATGACCTAGGACCCTTATTATGGTTTTATAACTTTATATTTATAGGGCTCTCAAGCTTAATTTCGTAATTAATACTGAAAAGGACGGCTGAGAAGAAGATAAGGATGACCGACAGCTAGAAGTGACCTAAAAAGAGGTAGAATAGGTTGTGCATAGACTGAGGTGCTTAGAATGGGACCAGGGTGCCTTCGGACACCCCAGTATAGGCTGAGGTGCCCTGATTTCAGGATAGTATGTTGGAAATGGTCATGAAATGGGATGATAGGTATTGGGAAATACGCGGGAAGGATGAAATAAAATTTAAGAAAAAGGTGGCCAAAATATGGGATTAATTAGTAATTTGTACACTGGAGAACCTTCTAAATAGTAGTATAAGACCCGGCTAATAATTGTATAATGTTCAATATTTGTGTCTACATTTGTTCCCACTTTATGTTGGTGAGAAGAAAGCTTGGTAACATAAATTAGATAGAGATGTGTACCTGATAACCATGTAGAGTGTAGAATATGATGCGTCGATGCACAAGACTCAAGCGTGTAATGACTAAAAGAAAAAATGTGGAGGAGCATGGATTCTAAAGATGAAAAATGTGAATAAAAGTGATGAGAGTGAACCTAGGGCAGAATGCATGTGTGTGGTGTACCTGCATGGTTAGTATGGAAAGTATCATCACAGTGTGCTATAATTATCGTGGTTGTTGTAGTTGTTGTTGCCCTTAATTTGACTATTTTTTTTTCATACGGCAGACCTGCAAGAAGAAAATGATCAAGTAGTCAAATATTTATGTATGTAAAAACATTGTGTAAAATACACTAGAATAGGAAGTGTAAATAGAAAAATGGAACATGTGCACCTGGTCCATGTCGAGAAAAAGGGTGTAGAAGGATATCATGTACTGTCGTGAGTTTTTTGGGTAATCTCACGCCACCCTGGTTGAAGAAGTGTAGGGAGGAAATGTTTTGTTTCCTCCAACTCTAACTGCTTATGATAAAATTTGTTGAAGAGATATCTATATTGCGCTGGTTTTTTGGGTGATCCTATGCCACTGGATGGAGAACTATAGAGAGGTGACCCACTGTAACCCCTGAGCTTATAACTGCTCCATAGAATCTCTGAAGGACACCATGTTCTGTTAAGGCTATTGTGTATGGAGTTCATAGACTGGTCTGAACTCACTCACTATGTGTGAACTAGTGTAGATACATTGTAATAGTAGAAACCCTCGATGATTCCCCCCTCTTTGGGGATGCATGTGATAACCCTGGAAGGAAATGTGGCCCCAAAAGAGGACCAACCACACTCTAACCTGTAGAATGTTTCCTTGCAGGGGGAAAAGGGAAACGATTGGTAGATACCAAGGCACACAAAAAAGGGGATGGCTAGCCAATACAAGTGTTAGTCCGAACACATGCATGCAAATAAGTGTAAAAGACGCAAACAATGTAGAAAAAATACCAAGTATAGTAGTGGAAACATGCAAAAAAACAAGGAGACCACACAAATTGGGTTTCAAACATGGGACATCACTCACGATGTCTCAAGACATAGGAAGGCCATCATGGCCGAAAACAACAGTCAAGTGTGTAAACAAGCAAAGGGCAAAGCCCACATACAATGGTAAACAATGTAGACAAGTAAAAAACAAATATGTAGTCATGGAAACATGTATTCCTGTAAAACAAGTGTTACATATGGAACACCCGTTAGCATGTTATAGTGATGACCACTATGTTAAAGCATGTAGAAGCAAGTAGTAAAATATGTTAAGTATAAAATGAAACAATAACACCTTTATGAGATGAATGTAGATGCCCCCCAGTGACCAAGATAGTAAGGGTATAATGTGAGCATCCACGTCACATGTAAATTTCATGTATCTGTGATCACACTAGAGAAAGGCATCAACACGCATGTGTGTATGATAATGACGTATAAGAAATTAAGCTAACATGTGTAATAAAGTGAAAATGCAAAGCACTAGTAAATAAGAGTAAATGTAACAAGACAAATACAATATGATGTGAGTGGATGGAATGGAATGCAATATGGAATGATAAGAGTGATGTGCTCCCGAGTGTATGTAGTGAGGTTCATTTTTCCCCCCCTCATTAAGCAAGAGTGAACCGTAAACGATAGTGCATCATTGAGAAACGTTTGAGTAGTGTTGGTTGTGTCTAGCGTGCTATGATGAGTGTGTATGGGGAGTGGTGATGTAACACAACATGGGGAGAAGATGTGCATGAATTCTATAGTCAAAGTGTGTATCATGATTTTTTTATCAAATTAATAATGATTTAGCCCTAAGCATATATCACTATAGAAGGAGTGTATGGGAATGAGAGATATAGAAAGATAAGCGTGGACCCTATAGCCTAAGTGTATACCATGACGTGTTAAATGGAGGAGTGATAATTTATCCCTAGCATATATCACTACATGATGGAAGAAGACGGTGATGATTTAGCCTGTAATGTATGTCACTACGAGACATGTGATGAAGTCATATGAAGCATAGATGAGTAGGCGTTGGATAATAGAAGGTGGTGATTTATCACTAATCGTGGACCACTACATGAGGAATAAGAATGCAGCGGTGATGTAGCCTAAAACGTATACCACTAAGTGATGAGTAGGATAAATGATGATGTAGTAGAATGATGCAAGATGGGCTAATAAGATGTGTGATGATAGGATGTAAGAGGATAATGAGAAATAATGACAAGAGTGGTGATTTAACCTAAGGTGTATACCACTACATGATGATAGAAGGGAAAAATATATATGGCTTGAGCAGATGATAGAATGACTAGAAGCTATGAAGGAAGTGGTGATTTAACCCAAGGTGTATACCACTAGGGTATGTCATTATGAGTGTGGGTGATAACATAGCCTAAATAGTTGGTCACTAGTCTGATGAATGTGGTATGATGACATTTCACATGTGGGTAAGGTCCATTTGATTGGTAAATTCTTAGTAGTCGAGTATGGGCGAAGGAACTAAAGTGCATCATAGGGTGGTGAGTGCAGCGCGTAGAACAATGTATTGTAGATGACCAAGGTATGTGAATGTATGGTGTAGAATGTGCAATGGGTATAAAATGTAATGTAATGAATGCGTAGGTAAAAGGAAAATGTGTAATGATGATAGATAAAACTATACCCAAGGATAAGGAAATCTACTATAGCATGTAGAATGTAGATGATAGATAAATGCACGATGGGGACTATGTAATGTAGGGGATGTATGTTGTGTAGGCTATGCAAAAGGTGGTGATAGGTATAGATATAATATGTAGGGATGACATGTAAATATAGACCCATATATAATGTAACATAGTGTAAATGCAAAATGTATGAAAGAGATGCAAAACTAGTTGAAGAGGATATCATGACTAGTGTAGTATGTATAAGAGAGATGATGTGTAAAATATTGATAGATAAGAGGTGTATAGGATAATGTAGGATGTAGACTAAGTGTAGAATGAATGATGTAGGATGTATGATGTATGTGATAGAATGTAAATGGTTAGGACCTATAGTATAGTGTGTGTGGTTCAGTTTAATGGTAATACCTCAACAATCCAATGTGAACCAAAGCACTAGGGTGCGTCATCAGGTAACGAGGCTGTGATAATATGTGATGAAATTGTTGATATGTGAAGAAATGAAAATTTATGGATACGAGAGGTATCAATGCAAGATTGCAAGAGGAGGGAGGCGTCTAATGGCTAGGCCCCCTCAACTGTGTAGGAAAAAAGAATCAACTAATAAGAAAGAGAGACGGATGTCAATCGACTCGTATATGATAGGAGGATGACGTAGAAGGATGCTCTATTAATGGTGGTATATGAGATGAGTATTGTGTAGGGGAATGAAGCTGATATATATGTGAGGGGTGAATATAAGAATGAAATTCATGGCATAGTAAAAGTGCATAGGTGAGAGAGATTGAAGAGGTGTCAGGCAATAAAGAGGAGGATGATCGACATGGAATAAAATGAGGTGGTGATTTACGATGAGAAGTGGTAATAGGTTTAGGAATAGGTGGATGTCAGTGTGTAGGACTAATGGAGTGAAGGGGTAGTGTGGGAGTCAACCGTGGAAATGAAAGAGGAATAGGATGTGGTGCTGGTAATGGAAGAGGAGTTGTGTAAGTGGAGGGGGAGAGGCATGAGTAGTGGATTGAGAATTTGTCGAGAGTGGAGGACTAGGAGGGACTCTATTAATGGTGATAACTTTATTTTTTTAATTAAATTTGAGACACATGTGGGGCATAGAGATGATAGGGATTTATGAATCCAATTGAGTCCCAAAATTAGGTCACATCCATGGACTGCTTGGTTAATGTTATCCAAAATTCACCCCCCTAGGGTAATTTTGATAACATGCATCAAATTCTTCAATCCTGAGCAAGTAGATGATTCAAGGCCTGAAATCATGTTTTGGGGGTCCCCTCGGTTACCAATCTTTCTAACCCTCCTATCCAAGAAGAAAACCCAATGTTTTAAAAGGATGTGAAAAGTTGCAAAGAGCTAGGCTTGAGGCCGAAATATAGAGAAAATCGACTAAGGCAATGCACTAGGCATAGTTGGGACGTCAGGGCCCGAATCGGCCGAAAAACTGCCAGACGGTCCACATAGCAAAGGGACATCTGGGCCGTGGGGACGTGCGGGACGCAAAAGGGTGAACCGACCGAAGGTGAAAAAATTGACTAATTGTTGTGCAGACAGTCTGGGACATCTAGGCCGTTGGTACGCGAAGGACGCGAACCGGCCGATTCGGCCGAAGCAGGGGACTTTCGTCTGGGACATCCGGGCCAAAAGTACGAATGCGTGGGACATGAAGAGCTGAAAGAGTCGAGAGTGAATGGAAATGTGCCACGTGTCTTCACCATAACAGGAACAAGGAAGCCCAAATTGGGCGGTTCGGAGGAATTTGTCCCAGGAAGTTTGGGACAGTTGGACCAAAGGTAGGGACAGCTGGACCAATAGGTACGCGGGGGACGCGAGGGACGTGAAAATCCGAAAGAGCCGCCAACAAATTAGAACGTGCCACGTGTCAGAAGGTTGAAAAGTTGCCAAGTGCGCCCCTCAGGCCCGAGCCAATTAAATAGTGCCACGTGTCCAAGTTTAAGGGCCCAAAAGGAATTTTTAGAGGGTGAACCCGCGGATGAATTAGTGCCTAACATGTGTCATCCAAGTGGCAGAGCGCGGAAAAAAATTCAAATATTTTCCCGCCGATTCGTTTTGGCCTGTTTTTGCCCTAAATCTTCAGATCGCCATAACTTTCAGTCCAGAGCTCGGATTTTCACGTTCTTTATATCAATGGAAAGCTGGAGAAATACTCTACATGATTCCAGGGTCAATCTTGAATTTTGGTTTATTTTGGAGAGATAAAATTGAGAAACACCTCAGAACCCTGTGACCATGAGCATTTGGCACGTAATAATAGACAGAAGTGATGTTTCAACAACCAGCTTTAATACAACAGACAGTTCACCGTTTCCGCTAGACAGTCCACCATTTTGCCAGGATTCACCACTTCTGCCATAATGAGATGAGTTAAATGCAACCTAGAAGTGGTTGGGATAGATCTGGATTTCATCTCTCTTCCCTCTCTCATTCTTCCTATAAATTGTAAGGAGGGGCTTCTTTCTAAGGGTCGAACATTCCTGTTTTGCCCCTCCCTTCTTCTCTTTAGCAGGTGAATTTGTGGAGTTCGAACTTCCCCTTTTGAAACTGTAATGCGACTCTACCTCTTGGCATTTTGTAGTGTATTGTATCAATCTTTGGAGCAAGTAATGCATGTTTGTGGATGATTCTCAACCCTCTCTGTGTTCATTTGCATCCTCCTGGTCTTTCACTGCAAATTTTTTTATCTGTGCATGATCTTGCATCACATTTGAATGGTCTGTGGATTGTTTATTGGGCAAGATAGATTTTCTTCATTCCTTGGTGCATCACCTCTGTTAGCTTAGGTTTATTTTTGTGCATCTTCTTACCCTGTCTCCTTGGCAGATTATATTAGGTTTTGAGTAAACCCTCTGCATTTTTCATGTGCATCTGAATAGAGGAATAGGAACCAGCCTTCTCTGGAGATTCCTTTCCCATTCTTGCAAGTCCCACACTTGGAGAAAGGATTCCATGTTGTGCAATCACACTGGATGCTAGCAAGATCAACCTAGAAATCTGATCAACATCCAGGGGTGCTATGATTTTGCATCAACAGTTAATAAGGGAAGGGATGAGAAGAGTAAGAGGTTTGATAGTGATATGCAACTTAACAACACCAAATGGTCTTTTGAATGGATAATCGATTTGCGAAGGAGGGTAACCAATAGAGAGTAAGAAGGACAAAGAACATGCCCTAATGGGGGAGGATGGATCAACCCTAGTACTATTTATAGGGGTTGGACCAATAGATGCTTGTATATGTAAATGATCAGATGTGAACGTAGCATGGTAGTCCATGGTAAAAAAGGAGATAATCAGTGTCGCAACAGTAGTGTGAGTAATCAAAAAGTCAAGAGGTCTAGGGGAGGAAGGCATTGTATGAGAAACATAGTTGGAAGAGGAATCGATGGGTTTGGTATCATGTTTAGGGAGCGGGTCATTAAAATTTTGGAGCTTATGGTTATCGGGAGAAACTATCGTGGCAGACTTGGGAAGCTAAATATGGCCATTGTCAAGTAGATCTTGAATGAGATGTTGGAATTTGAAACAATGATCCTTGGGATGCCTCACACACTAGTGATAGTCACAGTAATAATTCTCATCAAAATTACGCCTTTTAGGCTGGGAGGGGTCGAGCTGCAAAGGCAAAGGCATGGTGCTGAGGTTACTATCAATGATTTTCAGTAATAAGATGTTGAGTGGTGTACTAATTTTAGCAAGAGGGTGTTAATATGGCTGATGGAACAGTTCTCAAGTGGTAGAAATTGCATTAAAAAAAGTTTGAGGACTGTTAGATTTATAGGGAGGGACTTTGAATAGCTTTGTTGGGAACGTAGGTAGAGGACGAAGGTGAGTCCTGATATTTAAGCTTACTAAAAGAGACAAGTTTAGTCTCACAGAGCTTAAGAGTGTGAAAATTTTGATCAAATGAGGAAAAATTCTAAAAGAGGATGTTATCTCGCAGTTTTGGTAAGAGGCTATAGACGAATAAATTGTGAAGTTTTGAATCAGCAAGAACATTAGTCATCTTAGAGACATTATTTTTGTATCATAAGATGTAATTGGGGAATCATTCATCAGAGGGTTGTTTAAGTTAGGTGAGATAGGCATAAGATAGGGTGGAACCAATATTTATAGAAAAATGTTTAACAAAAGCATCAACCAAATGGGTAAAATAGATTACCGAATGGATTGGCAAGTCATATAACCAACGCATCACATAGTCCTTTAGAATACACAAAAATAACTTAGCAAGGATATTATGATCATCAACGTAGTCAAGACATGCAGCATGAAAGACACAAAGGTGTTTTTTTGGGTCAACGTGGCCTTTAAAAATGGGCAACTTGGGAGTAGTGAAGTTATGTGGGAATGGGTAAGCCACAATAGATGGCACAAAGGGGGAATGCAACAAGGATGTGGAATCAAGCGACAGAGGTCCTCGTGTGGTAGTAACTTGTAACTATCGGATTTGATTTTGGAGATCATGGTATAAAGATGTTAGATCAGGGGTATGAGATGAGGATCCAAGTTGTATATTAGAAGCACCATGGGGAGATTGAGGGACAATAGTTGCAATAGGGAGAGTGAAGGTGGTAAGTGTATAGGCCATAGGGGCAGAAGAGATAGGGGAGTGATGCTTCACGGGTTCACTGAGCAGCGAGAAGAGCATGTAAAACACGAGGGAGATGAGTGGGATTTTTACATAAAGCCTGGTGAAAATTAGTAATAAAATCAAGCTACTCTTGGTCAACATTATTGTCCTCATCATAAGATTTCTCACTAATGAAGGTTTCAATTTTAAGTAAAGTAAATTGGGTAGAGACATCTAAGGGGTTTTCAGCCATGGATTTGGGTATATCCATCATGGATCTAAAGGGATGTAGAGAGGAGAAAGCAGTTCATAATAGTGAAGGGTTTTGAAGCGACCACTACGAGTAATGGGCATAAAAGAAAGAGGTATGAAGGAGACTTAGTTGAATGAGAAAGGGGCAAGCGATGAATAGATATGTCGGGTTCATCAAAATGATTAACAAAAATAAGGATTATTTTGGTTCCTAGAATGGCCTAAAGGATATCTAGGGTATTAATGTTAATATAAATAGGACTAAAATGATGTGAATGAACTAAAACAGTATGAGAATAAATGTAAATAACCTATTCTAAGTGAAATCAAACCCTAATATTTAAGAGGAACAAAGGAAATGACTTAGCTGATTGATGATGACTATCACAGGTTGTCGCAGATTTGGAATTGGAACTTGATAATGTAGACAAGCACTCAAGGGGCCTGCAAAGGGTAGATTTGGGTTGTCTGAGATGATAAAGGCACCTAGGAGTGTACTGGGGCAGCTCGGGGCACCCTGGTATGTAGTCTAGGCACTCAAAATAGTATAAATCCTCATAATCTAAGTCTGGTATGGTCATTAATTGTCTCTGAGTGCTTCCTATTTATTTCACTGGATGTACTATGGAATGACCAATGATGTAAGGAGAAGTATCCAACCCTATAAAAATAAAAGATTCATATGAATGGGTCAGACTGACCTCAGCCACCAAACCAGTGGACTTATCACTGAGCATTGCACTACATTATAGACCCTGATGTATAGTTCTGAGTGTGTGTACATGTTGTCGTGTGTGTGCGTGCGTGTGTGTGTGTGGTGTGTGTGTGTGTGTGTGTGTGTGTGTGTGTGTGTGTGTGTGTGTGTGTGTGTGTGTGTGTGTGTGTGTGTGTTTGTGCCCTAGGTGCTCTCATGCCAGTCACACTTAGTGAAGTAACAAGTAATAGTAGCTATAGAAATGTAAGTAACATGTGTGCATGGAATATAATGGAATCCCTCCCCCTATGTAGTGTGTGTGATGTAGATCTCCTAGTTTGAGTGCATGACACTATGTAGATGCAAGTGATGCAATGGATGTAGCATTAGATGAGGTAATAGTAGTGATAAGATGCAATGACCTAAGACCCTTATTATGGTCTTATAACTTTATATTTATAGAGATCTCAAGCTTAATTTCGTAATTAATCTTGACAAGGCCAACTGACAAGAAGATAAGGATGACCAATAACCAGAAGTGATGTAAAAAGAGGCGGAAGAGGTTGTACATAGACTGAGGTGCCCAGAATGGGACCAAGGCACCTCGGGGCACCCCAGTACAGGCTAGGGTACCCTGATTTCAGGCTAGAATGTCAGAAATGGTCATGAAATGGACTTATAGGTATCGGGAAATACGTGGGAAAGATGAAATAAAAGATAAGAAAAAGGTGGCCAAAAGGTGGGATTAATTAGTACTTTGTATACTTGAGAACCTTCTAAATAGTAGTATAAGACCAAGCTAAATATTATCTAATGTGCAATATTTGTGTCTACAAAAATATTGTTTTAAAAATTGTAATTACAATAGTTTCTTTATATGATCAAGCCACTATGTTATGTTGAGATAACAAATTTGATTCTTAATGACAAAGAGGTAATGATTTTCAAAAATATAAGAGTATGGAGATTGGGGAAATGAAGAAGATCAATACTTCCTCTGATATATATTAGCTTTCCATGATAAGATCGCGGGCATAAAATGACTGCTCTAAATTTCTACCTGCTCTGGTACCAAATGAAAATATCTATAAGAGTCTTATACAAAATAACAATAATACTTCATTCTATTATCAATTTTCATAATCAATTACACATATATAGGATATATCAATACTATAAACAAAGAGTTAATAACTATACATGAGATTTGTTAAAATAACTCTTCTAATTAACAAATATCCTATTTTTTTGAGTTTGGTGAAACAACCCAACTTCTCGTATTAATATCTCACACACAATATAATATTAACATGAACATTAATAAATGTTTTCCTGACACTCCAGAGTATGCTTTAATCCCTTTTTTCCTAGTGTGGATGGATTGGCCAACCAGGGAAATGGAGGAAGGATATAACAGTTCCATTTGTGCTCTTAGGACCCATCATAACCCCATTTTTCACAGGTCTTTTTGTTTTGCAGAGGATCAAGTCCGGGGTGTAATTATGGAATAATTCCACCCCTTCCAATAATTCCCACTTTATCTTGCTTCACCTGGAACACTCTCACTTCCACCTCTTAGTTCCATTATTCCATTATCGGCCACATTTGCCATGCGGAGAACTAAATTCCTAAAGAAACTATTCCACTTGTGCTCGAAAATCCCGATCCATCCGCAATACACTATATGTCTCCCATTCCACCTTCTTTACAGTTGGATAGGAAATGCAGGGACTAAAAGGCCTAGAGAAATTGTTCCGTCTATTCCTAAAATGTCTGATTTAATTGATTTCAATGCCCCCAGTCCTTCAATGTTGGTGATGTGACAATGCGGGGGAGCATGAGGAATGAAGGAACTATTCTTTTTGTACTTCCAAAGACCAATTTGGTTGATTTTTCTTAGATCTGTCTAATTTTTGTGAATTTTTCTTAGTGTTTAGAATTTTCATGCCTGTAAAGAGGGATAGATATTCCTTGGAATGATTTCACCTACAACAAATTATGAAATTTACTTTTTCTTTCCAATTTCTTCTTCGAGGAACCATTATACTACCTTAGTCTACAACTATCAAGTTAGCTAATTTGCAAGGGGTATCAAATTGGATAACAACTTCCAATAGGTAGCATTAGTATGACCATATATATCACAATTCTTACAAAAATTCTTAGGATATTTAAAAGTATTCAAGGTGGGAGCAGTCTATTTACCTTTCCATTTATCCTTGTGACTTTCTTGTCCCTGCTCTTTCTTTGGCTGATTTTTTGGCTGCTTTGTCATTGAATCTTCTTCTCTTTGATTTTTCTCATCATTTATGTAGTATTCTTGCACACATGCTTCATTGAGATCCTTAGGTTTTGTGGAAATGACATTTCTTTGTAGGTTAGTGTGAAGTCCTCTGAAATACTTGGTAATAATATCCTCCTCCTCCAAGTCCATATTGAGAAACATGTTTTTCCTCTAAAATTTCATAGTGTAATCCTGCACACTTTGACCACTGGTTTGTCTAAAATACTGTCATTTAATCATTTGGTCAGTCTTATGGCCAATAGGATAAAAATTTTCCCATAGTAATTCTTTAAAACCCTCCTAAGAACTTACAATATGACACTTCTTCTTTTAACAAGTGACTAGATGGATTTCCCACCAAACTAGAGCATTTCATTCCATCTTGAGATATGCAAAGGTGATGTTTTGTGCCTTAGTGATATTGTTCACACTAAAATATACCTCTAATTATTTAAAGCATTTATCTAGTAATTTTTCATCTACTTGTCCTTCAAATCTTTTAATCTCAACTTTAGTTTCAACTTTAAAAGGAGCATGATCAGGTTTTACCTTTCCCTTATTAACTGGAGTTTCCTCTTACCGCTCTACCATATCTTCCTCATTGTGGCTCTTTCTTATGCCAAATTTCTCAGCCAAAGCTTGAACCACTAATTATATGGAGTCTTTATTAACCGCTGTTATCCTTTGTTGATATGAGAGCTCCCTTTGGTGTTGAAACACCCTATATGTAGTGATTTCCAACATCTCAATTCTACAGACCAATTTCTCTTCTTCCATTTGTTCTCTAATCCTTTGATTCCACCTTCTCATAGTTATATCCAAATCAAAAGGTATTTAATATTCTCTTTGAAACCTTATCACTATCAAACAAATAACATAATAATCTATACCACAGTCCTTTGGATATTTATCATCAACTCTAATACCAAAATTATCCGTAAACTTCTACTTTGGAAACTTATGAAACCACACAATTATTGTTCCTACTTCCAATTTACTTGAAAATGACATTTCTAAAATTTAGTGAATGAATTATAGTGCTTAGCATTAGTTGGAGCAAATAAAAATGAATTAGGTAAGCACACAAGACCATATTTTATCATGGAAACCCCCCAGATTCAGGGAAAAACCAGTAAGGAAGGGAAATCCCTCTTTCTTCCTAGTATTATATTGGCCAATTAACAAAATAAAAATTAGAAGAAGAGGAAGGAAGAAAACAATGTTACTTCTACCCTCTCTACTTGCTTTCTCTACTCATATACCTTGCTTCTACAAAACAACTCCAACACCAATGGTTTCTTGCTCTCTTCTTCCATTAAAGAATGATTAATTCCACATGCTCTTCTTGTATTTATAGTGTGCTCCCTATGTCCTCCTATACACTGGAGAAGAGGAAGAGGCATCCAAGGAAGAGACACAACCCAAATGTTTAAAATCCATGACTATTCGTTGATATATATATATATCATGATAGGACCATCAATGGACACAAATTGGTGGTTATGTAATTGCTGGTTACCACAAAGGGGTCATTACACAACCGCTAGGGTAGTTATGAAACTACCTCTCTATTGAAAGCAATGGTTCTGTAAACTAACTATTTTATCATGCTTCTTCTCATTTTTCCTTATAATCTTGGTTATTTTCATGAAGTGATATTTCTCTAGATCCTTATGGATCACACATCCAAGCGTGTAATATTTTTTATTGAATAATGATATAAATGAAAAAGAGATAATGATGGATTACAAAATTAATGGAATATGATTTCCATATTAAAGTCGCCAAGGTAATGAGAGGAAGAAGATTGTGTTAGTAAATCACTTTAGATTTAGAAGTGGGGAAGAATTTAACCATGTGCTACACAACCATCACCAATATGAAATAGATGCTCATGATAGTTTGATTTACCATATGAGAAACTTCTTGTAATCAAGTGAGTATCCTCTAAATATTGACTAAGCTCAAAGAAGAATCTTTAAGATTCAATCCATTCCTTGCATACTTATTGATGATGTGTTTTACCTAAGAGACTTAAATGGAGTTATTATAAGGTGTATCCTCCCTTTTTAAGTTAACAAATTACTTAAGGAATTCCATAATAGGCTATCAAGAGGCCATTATTTAGAAAGAACAATTGCGACTAAATTCATGAGGGCTAGTTATTATTGGCCTGACTTGTTTAAGGACTCTCATAGTGGGTAAGGAACTATAAGGAATGTGCACTATTCACCAGCAGGAAAATATTTTCCACTCTTCCCCTTCATCTAATTCAAATAGACCAATATTTTGTGTAATAGGGATTAGATTTTATCAGCATGATAAATCCTCCATCTAACACTGGTCATAAATGGGTGTAAACTACTACTGATTATTTCACCAGATGGACAAAAGTGGTGGCATTAAAAGAAAATAATGAGAATTCCATTTTGGAGTTCCTTGAAGGAATCATGAAAAAGGTTTGGTGTACCCTTCACCATCATCTTCGATAATGCTAAATATTTCATGGGTACATTAATTATTGAATGGGATGTGAAGCACGGTATTTATCTAAAGACTTTTTTCAAACTATTACCCTCAAGGTAATGGATTAGTTGAGTGTAGTAACAAAAAATTAATAAGGATAATCAATAGGACTGTGGAGAGTAATAAAAGAAAATGGCATACTCAACTCAAGACTGCAGTCTGGGCTAATAGAATCATTCTGAGAAGGGCTATTAGAAATTCTCCATTCATGTTAGTATATGGGAGGGAAGAAAAATTCCTTTATCTTTGGAGTTAAAAGCTCTATAATTGGCACAATAGATGGAAAAAATGGAGAATGATCCAATGATGGTGAGATTTAGTGAGATAATGGAACTTGAAGAAAAAAGGAATGAAGCATTGAGGACCCTTGAGTTGAATCAAGCTCAAATTAAGAAAAATTTTGACAGGAAGGAAGATGACAAATATTTTCATGAAGGTGATGTATTTCTCAAATGGGATGTAGATAGAGCTAAGCCAGGGAGGCATACGAAGTTTGATGCCCTTTGGAGTGGGCCATATGTGGTCACTAGTTATAAGGAAGAAAATTCATTTCACCTATCTAGACTCAAAATAGAAGCACTACCCATCCTAGTTAATGGGATGCACCTCAAAGCTTGTTATTGAGGTATCTTCACCTTGTACAATAGTAGTTTAGTTCCCCTTCCTCTAAGTGCTTCTGCACATCGTCTTTTTTTTTATGTTTTTGTTTTATTTTTCAAGAGGGCTCCCGGTTATATTTGATTTGATATTTTGATGACCCATGTGCCCAATGGACGTAATCGAGGCTACTGGACTTTGTCTTAAAAGGAAAGTGTTCCTCAGAGGTAACAAAAACTGTTAACTTTTCAAGTCACCTTTCCCAATTTGCCTTTTTATTTTGACAATTTCCTTGCAAATTTTTCCATTTTCCATAAAATCATTTTTTGAGAAATCTTGAAAAATTGCGTAATTATAATTTTTTTTTAATTGCATTTAGGATTTCAGGTTTCGAGAAACAATTTGTAATTTGCATGTTAAATTTTTCTCAAACCTCAAAACCTGAAATACAAAGAACTTTGTGTATTTCAAGTTTCTAAATTGTAAGATGAAACTTGATACTTGAAACCCAAATTCGCAATTAATGTCAAGTTTCGGGTTCTGATTTGTAATTTACATGTAAATTGCAAACCAAACCCCGATTCCCAAAAATCAAAGAAATCAATGCATTTCATATTTTGGGTTCTCATTTGTAATTTGCACACAATTAGTAAATTGAAACCCAAAACCCAAAACCCAGTCAACTTGTAAAAATGCATTCATATCCCAACGTCCAATCAACACATTAATGTCACCCACTCACGTGTGTCTCCTACATGTAATTAATGCACCCATTTATATTTATAGTCATATTTTCACATCATTTTCACTTGTCCATATGTACTTTATGACTTGTTGAGAACCTTATAACTTCTAACCATATTTTTATTGATTTCTTGAGAGGTTTTCATGATTTCTCCTTCGACTCACCAAAATTAATAGTAAGATACTTTGTTCTAATGGTTTTTTTAAAAAATTATGTCATTATTTGAGGCATGTTTTCAACATTTTTGAGGCATTTAGGGTTTTTCTTCATTATTTTACTTTATAACCTTGTGTGTCCTTTCTCTTCATGATTTTGGCTTAGTGTGAAGACGAGTTTTATATTTATCCAAGTTTTCTAAAAATAATGGAGACTATTTTCCATCGCGAGTTGCAAGTCAGAGATTTTTAGGTGTAAAGCGAGATGTGACCGAGCCACCAATACTACTTCGAGGGTCAAACACCGCATTATAGGCATTGAGTTCCTCTCAAGTCTAAGTCAGAAGTCAGAAGTTTCATTGCAACCAAAAATATATTCAAAGACCATTTTAGAGATTTTCACTTTTATTACAAGTCCCCACCTCCACCAAAACTAATTCGGAAGTTAGAGATTTCAAAACAACGTCTGATTTTTGCACTGTGTATTTTAGGGGTTAACAGTTGTTATTCAGGACCTGACTTTCACCATTAGTTTTAGGCCTTCCCAAGGGGATTTTTAGATATTTTTTTGAGAAAATGAAAAATTATTTTTTGAAAGGAAAGGGAAAAATGAAATATAGTTTTGAAGAGGTGGCTCCCCCTTCAAGCATCACATTAGAATTCAATAATATTGGGGACACTAATTTTGGCCACATTAATATACCTAAGTTTAAGGACAAAATCAAATCTCCATCCAAGTCCACTTGGATTAAAAGCATCTACAATAGTGGTATATCCATGGAATTCACTTTCCCACCTTCAATGTCGTGCCTATAGTTTCTGTACACAAGGGTTACACACTTTGATTCTGAATCATGGCCATTTAAAGATCAAAACAGAATAATAGTAATCAAATTGGATACGACTACCTTGAGGATTTTTTCAAGCTCCCAGATGTTGAAGGTTATGCATCCATCTCTTAAAAAATGGCTCTGAATTATTGGAAAGGTAATTTTGATACTTATATCAAGATCCTTAACAATAGTTACTTGGCGAAGCCAAAACCAATGGTAACTAGGTTTCCATAGAATGTTCCCCATTCATACATCATTTAGGAAGTCAATAACCTAATCACCTCACTGATTAGAGTGGTGGGCCTTCCTTCTTAAAGATATTTTAAGAGTGGATGTACTAGTACATATCCAATATTCATAAGAGTACCATTCTCATTCGCTAGGATGAGCATATCTGCGATGTCTTATAGTCTCAATTGCTAGATGTTAAAACCAAAAGAAACTTCTGCATGACTTCTTATCTCGTATATGCTGAAAAATAGATGAGAAATTACCTAGGGTTGACATTTTTTGGTTCAAGGAAACAATTTTTTTTTTATGATTTCTACCCCCAATTAATGATGAAAGGACCAAAACATTTAAGAAGAGTGAATGACACTTTCTTCTACACTATTATGTGTATATTTAATAGAAACCTATATAATCATCAGATCATGGATAGTTCCTGGAATGTGGTTAGAATTTGGGGATGTAACTTGTTTCAGTTCCCAACCTTCACATACCTTAGAGTAGGAGTATTTTCTGGTGCTCCTTAGTAACTTCCAAAGTTTCCTACTGACAAATGGGTCTTGATGGAATTTGTGTAATAACTACTTCATCTTCACAAGTATCAATAGAGAAACCATAAGGAAGGAGTTCAGTTCCTTGTAACATTGGGATGATACATATGTTTATCATCCTACAAGGCCAAAAAATTAAAGGAAGAGATGAATAAAATAATGATAAATACCTTTCACCCATGACTAAGATTTGATTTTTGGGGTATCATTGGCGAAATCATGCCAACCGGTTTCCAAATACCTTAATTAAAGGACATATAGATTGATTGTAGAGATGAGGTGGCCATATGTGAAAATGATTACTGTGGGTTAACTCTTGATGATGTGGATAAATATGGTATCTGAGATGTTCCTAAAGGCATTCGCGATGACAAGGAAGTCTTAGACCCCACTGATACTTAGATGAAAATAAAGGCATAACCACTTCTGTTAATCAATTGGCCACTTCAGGAATGTGTGGTCTCCAAGGATCACGCGACGAACATCCTCAACTACACCCACCAATGGATTATTTCATTAGGAATTACACTTAAATATTACAAGTACACTACTAACTACCACAACTCAATTACAACTAGTGGTGGGAAAACCTACTTTTAAAGAAGAAAGGCCCACTCTCAAGCCTTGTATGATCAAATTTGTAAGCAAGGGTACATGACCTTCTTATTTTACTCCTTCCATAGAAGTAACTGATTTGAGTATTTCTCCATATTCTACAACCAAAGTGTTATAATCTCCTATATCACCTCCTCTTCCTTCTTCCCCATGCTTCAACCACTCACAGTATCTATTTATTTTCCTTCCACTTCTTCTTTTCCCATATTTTCCACCTCCTCTCCTTCCACGACCCACTTGTATTTTTTTTCATTACTTCTCTTTCATCTGGAGATAGTCTAGCTTTGAGTTATTTTTTAAGGAATCCTCTTCCCCAACTTTCTCTTCCCACTTCCCCTATTATCAGCCTACCCATTTCATCCATACCTACAACCATTCTATCCATTTCCCCTCCACTGGTAACTCATTCTTTGCCATTGATATCCATTGTGGTAACTATCCTTTCATCACCCATTATTTCTACCCCCATTTTTTCCTTACCCTTTTTGTCCTCCCAACAAATGATCTCTTCTTTCACTCCTTCTCGGATGAGAAGGAGAAACCCATAGAAGAAGTAGAATGTATCCATTGCTGATGAGTTTGATCTCAACAATTTGGATCTAGCTCTCCAATGCTAGAAAAAGAAGTCGAAGACCATTTCTCATTTGTCGTATTGGTACCCAATTTAATCTCTTTAAAAGACCTAGCAACATCATGGATTTGACAGGACACTCAAAGGCAGATAGATAATCATGTATGTTGTTTTGTATCCAGGGAAGCAATCTATCTGACTTGTTAACACTCAGGTTTCGAAAGGAGTGGGTAGCACCTTAAAAGGATGTGATATGATCCTAACTATTTTGGGTTGTGCCTTTCAACCAAGGTAAGAGAACCTATTTTGTAACCTTTTTCATTGAAGAACAATGTTAAATCCTTCTTTTGTATAAATTTTATAGAGAAGACCTTGGGAAAATATGATCAACACACCAAATCTGACTCTCACGAGTTATCACAAGTCCAGATCATGGAGATATTTTCACAACAATGTAAAGGCTACTATAGACATTTGGGAACCTTGATTGCTTCTGCGTGTTTTGGTAATAGAGATTTTGGATTTGTATGTACACATAGGACAAACAGGGGGTAGTACAGGTAGGATTGGTTGTTTTTAATGAATTTTTTAGTGGGAGGTGGGGCAGGATGAACTTGATTCACCAGATCCTTGAGGAATCTTACAAAATGGAAGGTTGAACCAATAGAATGCCACATAATAGCTAAAATGTTTCTTTAACTAGAATATGTGCTTTAATGGAGGCCCGAGATTAGCACTCTTTCACACAATATTTGAGATTCTATCATGAATGCCTGAGTTAGGAAACCCAACAAAGTATCAAGATCTAAGACAAATCACACCTAAGGTATACCCAAAGGCTTACAGGCATAATCTCTGTCAACAAATGAAAGAAAAGTGATTTTAAATTGTTTATTCCAATCACATATGAAAGCTCTTCTAAGGAATGAAATTGCAGATGCCACTAAACTGTCACAAGGATTGAGGCCTGTGTGATTGAACCAGATTTAAATATAAGATTGCAATAGAAACAAGAAAAACTACTTGCATACATTCATAAATTAAAAAAAAAACACATTTTTGCTCAAGAATAACACAAAATAACTCAAATTTGATTAAATCTATCAGTAGGGGAAAGTTTCTAGAATAGTCTTAGAGCTTGTCAATGGCTATACACTTGAAGCCACCTTGACATGAACATATTTAATACTAAAGAGATGTACAAGCTTCTCAAATGGATTCTCAAAAATGATGGGCTCTGTCAAGCTTTTTCTATTAGAAAATTCAGTCCCGACCCATAACACTCTAACCATTTACACGAAAAATTTGTGCCATTTATAACATTCACAACATAACGCCTTCTTCCTCAAAAGACAAAAATGTTTAATGCACTAGTGCTTGCCATGATTTTGATCACGATTCTCAGAATCAGATCTGTAAAAATTTTCCATGTGCTCGAGGGGGCAGATCTCATCGAATATCTCTCGCATTCAACTCCTTCCTCTAGTAGATCACTATTTCTTCAATTTTACAACCACTTCCACCCCTAATCTGTCAAATCTCACTCCTTGCACGCTCGGGAGAAGAAAAATTGAAAATCTGATCGAGCACGATAGTCAGAACATTTTAATGGCAAAAGATGTCTTCCAGATCTTTCCACCAAACTCAGATATCAACATTAACTCCCCTCTCTATTTGGCATGTAGGAAAATACCAAGAAATCATGAAGACTTGCAATTCCAGGTGTGTTTCAGTAAAATGGGGGGAAAATCAGATTTAGACTCTTAGCTGTCGTTGATCTTTACTTTGAATTTGGGCTATCCACGTGGAAGATTCAAACTTAAAAATAAACCCAGGGGCTTCCTTTGAATTTTTAGAAATTTTGAAAAAAATGGAAAATTTTCCATTTTGCTCCACACCTCCGCCCTTGGGAAATGAGTCTGACACGTGTCCTGAGTTGGGTCCCAAAGAAACCGCGGATAAATTTTGCCATTTGACCCTCTTTTTGGAAAAAGGAAAATTTTCCAAGTTTTCTCCGCAGCTCTGCCCTTGAAAAATGGGCATGACATGTGTCCCAATGTGGTTCCAACGGAACTGCGCTTCCCCTTTTACTTTTAACTCTTTCTCCCAAAAGGAAAATTTTCCAAATTTCTCCCGAGAGTCCGTACCTCCACCGTTGACCATAGCAAGCTTTGACCTTTCCTTTATCGGGCGTATGGGCCATTTTGATGTTTTTAGTCATTTGCATGTCAAGGGGTGAAAAATTCAAATTGGCCCCGATGGTCCGCCTCCCCACCCCTTCGAATTTTCAAACTGCCACATGTCACTATGGTGCACCTTGAGATGGTCCCAAAAATTTGATACCTTGAATGAGTGTGGGCTCGCCGCATGTCCTGACCCAAGAAAGTTATTCTGAATGCTTGAAGCTCAGCGGAAGGCGCCATGTGTCATGCTCCGAGGTAGTCTCCTTTGGCCATTGAAAAGTCTAAGAAAAATACAAAGTGAGTGGAGGCCTCCATGTGTCTCCATGGCACAATTTCAAAATGGTGCCCAAAGCAGAGACCCTAAATGAGCGCAGGCTCGCCAAGTGTCCCCATTTTATGCCACACTATTTTAGCTACATAAAAATTTTCTAAGTCCATGGGAAAAGTAGCGGAAACCTCCACATGTTCTCTTGGCGCTACTCCAAGGACAAACCAAAAAGTAGATCTTTAAACCAACATCATTCCTTCACGTGGACACATTTTTAAGTTAAGGTGATTCAAATTTTTTTTTGAAGTACCTAGCTAAACCACGTCCAACCAAAAGGTGCCACATCCCTTGTTGATGCAAGGATGTAAATTTGACCAAGAGAAACACCTGTCAAACCGTAAAATAGAGAAAAATGATCATTCGAGCCCGAAAACGAAAATTTCTCTAAGCACAGAGAATTTAGAAGTGTTACAAGGCTCAAATATGTTTATCAGAGATACATCCATTCATTTTTCTTCAAGTATTTAGGGCATAGAAATGACAAAGGAAGACAAATCCCGACCATGGAGAATAGGAAAATATGGGAGAACCTAAGTTTTTAGATGAATAGAGAATGATAGACCCAAATTACAGACCTTTTCCAGAGGAACAAAGAATTAAGGAGACAAACCATGGACCCATAAGTGATCTACGACCCAAGAACAACATTAAAAATGGCAACAAAGATTAACCAGGCACAACATGGGGAAAAACAAAGTGACAGAGGTCATAAATCGATAGATTTTCAAAGGCAAACTGGGGCGAGACTATTTTGAGCACCAACATCGGCTCTGACTTGAGGTATGGGCACTCCCTGTGAGTGCCACAAGAACAAAAGTAGACCAAGTGCCAAAATATCCATTGGGAAATAGAGTCATCTTTGTAGGGCAGAGAAACAAAGCCATATCCCAAAAAATGAAATCAGAGAAACCCAACAATAGACAGGTCACCGTAGGACCAGAACGAACAAAAACACAAAAGACAAGAAACAAACAACAAACTATACACTCTACACAAGATGTTTACCTTGATTCAGGGTAATCAATCCAAGAAATGCTTCAAATGCCTACCATTAATAGGCAGTTCAAGCAATTCACCATCTAAGTCCTTTAACGAAGAAGGTATGCTCACCAATCCTAATATCAATGGAGTAAGGACCATCCATAATGAGTCAAACTTGTCATGCTTTCCCTTATCTTCATGCCTGGTATCCCATACCAAAATAAGATCTCCAATGTTGAAATCCCTGGGAGTGACCTTCTTGTCAAATAACTTCTTCAACCTTACTCTCTGAACTTTACATGCCTCTAGTGGGATGCCCTCCTCTCTTCATCAAGCTCAACAATCTGGTTAATGCGAGCATCATAAGGACTTACCTCTTGATCTTACAGTTGTTGCATAAATCTGATATGAAGATAGTTTCATATGAAGGGGCAATAGGGCTTGAGTCCCATATACCAACTCAAATGGACTCTTTCTATGACCCTCTTGACAGTGATCCTATCTACCCAAACAAAAAACTTCAACTGTTCACCCCACTTTCTCTTGTTTAGCTCCAAGGTTCTTCTGATAATCTTCAACACGTTTTTGTTACTGCACTCAGCTTGTCCATTTCCTTAGGGATTGTAATTGGAGGCATATGTCAAGTTGATCCCATACTCCTTTCACATTGCCATCAAAGGTTTAGCTCTAAAGCTCATGGCATTGTCAGCAATAATCTTGACTGGCACCCCAAACCTACAAATGATATGGTTTAACAGAAAATCCATGACAATTTGGTGTGTTGCTGTTTTGGTGGGGATTCCCTCCACCCATTTGGTGAAATAATTAGTGGCTGCAAGAATCCACTTATGGCCAAAACTTGAAGGGTCTAAAATCTCACCAATGAAATCCATTCCCCATTGCTTGAATGGAGCTTCAATTGATACATGATGCAAAGGAAGGGAGCTTGAAGCTTTCAGTCTTCCAGAGAAGTGCTGGAAACTCTCACATCTTCTAACCAAAAGAGTTGTATCCTTGAAGAGAGTTGGCCACCAATAACCAGCCCTCTAGATCTTGTGTGCTATGACTCTTGCAGAAAAATTTCCCCCACAAACTCCTCCATGGAGATCGGCAATTATCTTGGGGGCTTCTTCTTCAGTAATGCATCTTAAGAGGACTCCCTTTGGGTTTTTCCAAGCCAAACCATAATTAGTAATGACATATTTTTAGGAAGCCAACTTAAGAGCCCTTTTCTAGTTCTTACTTAAATGCTTAGGGTAGTATAAGTGTCTGAGATAGAAAATCACATCCTTGTACCACTCAGAACTCATCAACCTTTCAAAAACACCTGCCCTTTCTTCTTCTACCTCATTTACCTCAATAGTTTGCAAGTTTTCTCTCAGCCATAAGCTTAGCCAAGCCCAAACCTCTCACCAACTTCGTGGTTTGGATATCCATGTCATATTCTTGCAACTTGTTCACCCACCTACATCTCTTGCTTGAAACTTCCATCTTAGACAAGATGTCTTTCACCATGGTGTGGGGAACATAAGCAACAATTTTAGAACTTAGAATATAAGGCCTGAAAACCTTTGTTTCTTTTACTAAGGCAACATGCTTGCTTTTCAATGATAGTGTACTTCAGTCTCAGCCCCCTGCAAGGCCTTACTGAAAAAGGAAATTGGCCTCTCAGCCCCTTTCATCATCCTTCTGCAGTAGAACATAAGCAATAGTGTTCTCTGAAGATAAGGAAAATAGTTGGAAAGGCTTCTTATAATCTAGAGCTGCCAAAACAAGGGCATATTTTAATGCCTCCTTGATTCCACTGAAGGCTTGGATGGTAGCCTCCTCCCATTTGATGACCTGGTCTTTCTTCATGCATGGAAGTTGATTAGGATGGTCAACTCAGCAAAATTTGATATGAAGCTTCTGATGAAGTTTATCTACCCAAAGAAGGACTAAATTCCATTCTTGGTTCTTGGGATTGGGACCTTGCTGATGGCCTCTACTCTTTCCAGATCAATCATCACTCCTTCTTGTGACACAATGTGACCAAGCAACTTTTCCTTCTACACTCCAAAATGGCATTTCTTTGGATTGAGTGAGCTGCCATATTCTCTACATCTTATCAGAAATCTTCTCCAAGTGCAGCAAGTGGTCACTTCTCTTTCTAGAAAACACAGTCACATCATCTTGGTAGACAACAATAAACTCATTGATGTAACCAAAAAAAGCAACATCCATTTCTCTTTGGAAGGTGGCTCCAACATTCCTCAGACCAAAGGACATCCTGACATACACATATGTTCCCCAAGGAGAAGTAAAGGCTATCTTGATCCTTTCTGATTCCTTCACCACAACTTGGTTATAACCAGAGAAACCATCCAAGGTAGAGAGAAATTCAGACCCAGTCACTAACTGCAGTATGTTCTCCATATTTGGTAAAGGATAATTATCCTTCATTGATGCTCTTTTTAGATTCTTGAAGTCCACACATAACCTGATGTCACCATTATTCTTTCTTACTGGTACTAGGTTTGCAACCCAAGAAGAATACCTAGTGGGCTGAATAATCCCTCCATCTCTCAACTTCTTTAGTTCATCTTGCATCTTTAGATATAAGAGTGGGTTGATTGGCCTCTTTTTCTACCTGAATGGCTTTGCATTAGACTCTAAGGGAATCTCATGCTGAAACAGGTCCTCTCTATATGCTTTTAGTTCAGAATAGGTCCAAGCCATGAAATATTGGTATTTCTTCAACAATTGGATGTATGACTGCTTCTCCTCCTTACTGAGATTGCTTCCTAACAAAATTTTCCTTGGCTTCTCCTTTATGCCAAGGTCATGCTCCTCAATATCCCTTGAGGCTTCCATGCATCTGTTACCAATGTGATCAACATTATCAAAATTAGACTCAAGAGCAACTAGTCCTCTAGGAATGGTATTGGTTTTTAGCTGGATGATGCCCTTGCTAAACAAGGTTTCTTTTCCTTCTGTTGTACATACCATTGGCTCTAAATCAATGCATTGATTAGAAAACTCTCCCTTGTTCTACAGAAATATTTCTGACCTGAGCATCATCATCAAAAACCTGCCAATGTTTAATGTTTTCAGGGATAGAAGGTCTTGTCAATACCTCAACATCATATTCATAATATGGGGACATTGTACAATTGTCAAACTAAGACCCCAACACTGCAAGCTTGTCTACCAAGTCATTGAATTTCCTATCATGATGCACTATGTTGAATGAATCAAACATCTCAATAAGATCCCAAATTGCATGCTTATACTGTTTCATTCACTGATTCTTTGTGGCATACAGTTTTCTGACTTGTTTTACAATTAATTCTGAGTCTCCTTTGACAATGATGTCCTTAATACCATATTTCCAAGCAATTCTTAAACCCAACAACAATGCCTCATACTCAGCAATGTTGTTGGTGCACTCAAAGTTGAGTTTGAAGGAAAAAACAAATTTTTCCTAACCAGGAGAAAGTAGAACAACACCAGCACCATTCCCAAACTTGGAGCAAGCTCCATCAAAAAATAGAGTCCAAGGAGAGCCCACTTGTTCAATACACCTGCATTCCTCAATCTTGTGCTCCTTTCCATCAGCAAATCCTACAAAGTTGTCAGCATCAACATTTGTGTACAATACTTCATAGGATGCATTGTTGGGATCCTCAATAAGATGCAACATTTTCTTTTCTCCATACAACCTGACAAGGCTTCCTTTAATTGGAATGGTGGCATAGGACATATCCATTTGGACACTCCCACTAAAACTAGCAGCCCATTTTCTTGACAGTAGCATGCCCCACTTGGGTGGGCAGTCAACGATGACAACATCAAGTTTTAAATTTTTACCTGGGTAAGCTGCAAGCTGCACCACCAAACCCTTCACACATCCCACTACTGGCACTTCTCTGGAATCCATGGCAGTGCACTTCCCATATGCTACCATCACTTTGATATTCAACTCATTCATGACTTCCAGAGGCATGAAATTACATGATGCCCCTGAGTCAAACATGCAGTTGTGCAGTAGTTTGTCCTTAATGATCAGGGTAGTGAAGAATGGATCCACATTTAGTTGAGAGTCCACCAAGGATGTCCCCAAATAGACCTCAGGTATTTCACCTAGCTCTTCTGATGCTGGTGGTTCTTTTGGTTCTTTAATGGCTAGTAGGGTCTCCACAATGTTTATGTTTCTGCCTAGGGCAATCTTCTCTTCTTTCAACCTCAAGTATTCAAATGCTCTCTTTTTGTGCTTAGGAATCCTAAGCAACTCAACAATTGGAACAAAGACTTTGATTTGACTTAAAACTTGGGCAATATCATATGGGACATTCCTTGGCAAGGAAGTATTGGAAGGAAAGACAACACATTCATTAGGTGGTACATGATTTTTGATAACTTGGGCATGAGGAGGGATATGATTTTTGTTTAGAACTACAGGGCTTTTGGCAGATGCCTCTTTCTTAGGAGCCTCTTTAGGAATGTTTGAAAGTAAGGGAGATTTTGGCTTGGCTTGAGGCCTTGTCCCTTTGACATCCTTACTTCTTGTGTTATATTCCTTCTCTTGAGCAACGACAACATTCATCAGTAACTTCCTGTCTTCTTTAGATGGAATTCCTCTATCATACTTCTTTATCATTAAAGACCTTAAATATTCAAAATCATTATTGGGAAAATTCAAAAGCTTCTACAATATCTACTTCTAAAGTATGAGAGGGAGGAAGAGTAGGTACCCTATGAATTTAGTCCCAAAAAGTGGCAGCAGTCTGGGAACTTATCACCTCAGTTGAAGTTTCCCCTTATTGTAAGCTTGTGGAACAACCCATCATGCAGACATCATCATCATTGTCATCAGCTTCTTCTTCTTCTTGTTGATATTCTTCACGAGGATCATGAGGCATGAAACATTTGTCACACCAATCAATGACATATGTCTCCTCCACAACAACAAATCTAGTAGCCAAAGGATCAGGTACCATTCTATTTTTCCTGCCTTGGGATTGTCTATTTCCAAATCCAACAGGTCCCTTGCCTCTATCATCAGATCTTTGGTGATTTGTGAACCTATCTTAGCCTTGTTGCTTGTGTTGACCTTGTGAGTTCTGCCCAATTCCCTTCTCAGCCCGGGCTAGTTTGTAGGAAATTTCCTTGATAGCCCCTTCCAAAGTTTTCACAACTTCTTCCAAATCAGTAGCCTTGCTTGTTTGAGGCTTTTCTGGGTTAACCAGACTTTACACCCTCCCTTTTTGGAGGCTTTCCAATTTCCTTGATGTTTTTCTCTATTTGCAGAGCCATGGTGAAGGCCTGCCTCAAATTTGTGGGGTTCTTGTCTCTTAAGTAATATGCAGCCTTTTTATCAAATGCATCAGAATATTTGATCAAACATGACTCATCACAAGGCCTTATCCTAATAGGAAATCTCCTCAAGGTCTTATTAAACCTTGTGTTGAAATCATGTACTGACTCATTAGGATTCTTTTTGATGTTTTCAAATTCTATCAAAAGAAACATAGGGTCAGTTCTATCACCATACTGCAATCTAAATGCATTACTCATCTCAGTCCAAGAATCAATAGAGTTATCTGGAAATGCTTTATACCAGTCCCTGGCATCTTCTTCCAAGGTATGGATAAACAACTTGATATATACATCTTCATGTTCAATCTCAAAATCTTCCATCATATTGATAAAAATCTTTAGATGTTGATCACCAATAATAGCATTATTTCCTTGGAACTTTGGCATTATGTTCCTTACATCTTGAGGCACTGCATTTGGATATCCATCCATTCCCACAAAATTTATAGGTCCAAAGGTGTTTACAAAAAAAGGGGGGTTCTGGGTGGGGGTTGGGCCATGTTGATTCGAGAAGGTGACCCTTGAGGGGTGACAAAATTGATAAGGGGCAGAGGGTCCTTGAAACACATGAGTATAATTTTCAAAATGGAGATCCCCCAAAGGCCTTGTCTCTTGGAAATCCCTATCAATCTCACAAAAGATAGGTGCAGAATGTGAAGAAAACCTTTCAAAATCAAATGAAGGCCCTACTCCAGCTAGAGAATTCAATTCCATAAAGAGGTTACCTAATTTACAGTCACTTGAATTGCATTCTTCAATAATAGGCTAATCACTTTCATCAATGGAGATCCCTCTTCTTGTCTGTTGTTCTCCCACAAATCTATAGGATTTTCTTCCTTCTGATTTTGATTTTCCTAGCTCTAGAAACTATGTCCTAGCAAGATCCCTAGCAAAGAAAGATCTTCTTCGTTCCAACTTTGCCAATATTAGTAACAAATCTGACTTTGGAAGAATTTTAAGACACTGGTACTCATTAAAAATTAGATCAACAGAGAGTCACCAATAAGGATTTCCACCCTAGTTGTGAAAATGCACTAAATATGATCTGTCAAATGTTTGTTAATGCTAGAAACTGGAAATGGAAAGATTCTAACCATTCTTTACCCCAAATTTATCAAATGAAAGATAGTGCACTAGGTGTGAAAACTGAAAGAACTGCACACAACACTTCAAGCATACAAGAAGTGTTTTTGCCAGGGTCTAAATGTGAGCTATAGGTCCCTAGCAATGGCACCAGAAGTGTGTTGACAGGATAAATAGATATGGACTAGCAGTGAATAAGTAAATTAGTCTAAGCAATGTAAATTATTTCCCAAGAATTCAAAACAATCCCTGACAACAATGTTAGAAGCGTGTTGGTACCCAAATTTAATCTCTTTAAAAGACCAAGAAACATCATGGATTCGACAAGACACTCAAAGGCAGATAGATAATCATGTATGTCGTTTTGTAGCCGGGGAAGCAATCTATCTGACTTGTTAGAACTCAGGTTTCGATAGGAGTGGGTAGCACCTTAAAAGGATGTGATCTGATCCTATCTATTTTAGGTTGTGCCTTTCAAGCAAGGTAAGAGAACCTATTTTGTAACCTCTGTTATTGAAGAACAATGATAAATCCTTCTTTTACATAAATTTTATAGAGAAGACCTTGGGAAAATATGATCAACACACCAAATCTGACTCTCACGAGTTGTCACTTCCAGATCATGGAGATATTTTCACAACAAGGAAAAGGTTACTAAAGACATTTGGGACCCTGATTGTTTTTGCATGTTTTCATAACGAATATTATGCATTTGTGCGCACACAGGATAGACAAGGGTAGTATGGGTAGGATTGGTTGTTTTAAATTAATTTTTTGGTGGGAGGTCAGGCAGGATGAACTTGACTTGCTAGATCCTTGAGGAATCTTACAAAATGAAAGGTTGAACAAATAGAATGCCACAAAATAGCTATAATGTTTCTTTAACCAAAATATGTGCTTCAGTGGAGGCCCAAATTAGCAATTTTTTACACAATCTTTGAGATTCTATCATGTAGGCTCAAGTTAGGAAACCCAACAAAGTATCAAGATCTAAGGCAAATCATGCCTAAGGTACACCCAAAGGCTTATAGACAATCTATTTTGACAGATGAAAGAAAAGTGATTTTAAATCGTTTATTCCAATCCCAGATGAAATCTCTTTTGAGGAATGAAATTACATATGCCACTAAACTATCACAAGGATTGAAGCCTATGTGATTGAATCAAATTTTTAATACAAGATTGCAACAGAAACAAGAAAAACTACTCGCATACATTCAGAAATAAAACAAACACATTTTTCTCAAGACAACACAGAATAACTCGAATTTGATTAAATCTATCAACAACGGAAAGTTTTCTAGAATAGTCTCAGAGCTTGTCAATGGCTGTACACTTGCAACCACCTTGACATGATCAAATTTAATACCAAAGAGATATACAAGCTTCTCAAATGGCTTCTAAAAAATGATGGGCTCTGTCAAGATTTTTCTATTAGAAAATTCAGTCTGACCCCTAACACTCCAACCATTTGCATGAAAAATTTGTGCCATTTATAACATTCACAACAGAGTCCCTTATTCCCCAAAAGAAAAAAATGTTTAATGCACTAGTGCTCACCATGATTTTAATCGTGATTCTCATAGTCAAGTCTGTAAAAAGTAGTCAGATGCTCAAGGGGGTAGATCTCATCGAATATCTCCCACATTCAACTCCTTCCTCTAGTAGATCAATCTTTCTTCAATTTTCTAACCACTTCTGCCTCTAATATGTCAAATCTAGCTCCTTGTGTGCTCAGGAGAAGAAAAATGGAAAATCCAATCGAGCACAATAGTCAGACCATTTTAATGGCAAAAGATGTCTTCCAGATCTTTCCACCAAACTCAAATATCAACATTAACTCCTGTCTCTTCTTGGCGTGTAGTAAATACCAAGAAATCATGAAGACTCACACTTCCAGGTGTGTTTCAGTAAAATGGAGGGAAAATCAGATTCAGACTCTCAGCTGTTGTTGATCTTTACTTTGAATTTGGACCGTCCACATGGAAGACTCAAACTTAAAAACAGACTCGGGGCTTCCTCTAAATTTTTACAACTTTTGAAAAAATGGAAAATTTTCCATTTTTGCTCCGCACCTCCACCATTGGGAAATGAGTCTAACGCATGTCCTGAGGTGGGTCCTAAAGGAACCATAGATAAATTCTACCATTTGACCCTCTTTTTAGAAAAAGGAAAATTTTCCAAGTTTTCCCTGTAGCTCTGCCCTTGAAAAACAGGCCCAACACGTGTCCCAATGTGGTTCCAGTGAAACTGTGCTTCTCCTTTTACTTTTAACTCTTTTCTCCCAAAAGTAATTTTTTATAAATTTCCCCTGAGAGTTTTCACTTCCGTCATTGACTGTACCAAGCTTTGACCTTTCCTTTATTGAGCCTACAGGCCATTTTGATGTTTTTAGTCATTTGCATGTCAAGGGGCAAAAAATCAAAATTGCCCCCGATGGTCTGCCTCCCCGCCCCTTTGACTTTTCAAACTACCATGTGTCACCATGGCACACCTTGAGATGGTCCCAAAAATTTGATACCTTGAATGAGCGCGGGATCATCACGTGTCCGAACCCGGTAAAGTTTGTCTGAATGCTTGAAGCTCAGTGGAAGGCACCACGTGTCATGCTCCGAGGCTGTCTCCTTTGGCCATTGAAAATTCTAAGCAAAATGCAAAGTGAGCGGAGGCCTCCACGTGTCACCATGGCGTAATTTCAAAATGGTGCCCAAAGCGGAGACCCTGAATTACCTCGGGCTTGCCACATGTGTCCCCATTTTATGGCACACTATTTTAGCTACGTAGAAATTTTTCTAAGTCCAGGAAAAGTAGCGGAAACCTCCACGTGTCCTCCCGGTGCTACTCCAAGGCCAAACCAAAAAGTATATCTTCAAACGAGTGTCGTTCCTCCTCATGGACACATTTTTAAGTTATGGTGATTCACATAAATTTTGAAGTACCCAGCTGATCTGCATCCAACCGAAAGGTGCCACATCCCCTGTCGATGCAAGAATGTAAATTTGACCGGAAGAAATACCTGTCAAATCGTAAAATAAAGAAAAAAAATCATTCGAGCCCAAAAATTAAATTTTTTCCAAGGACAGAGAACTTAGAAGTGTTACAAGGCTCAAATATGTTTCTTAAAGATACATCCATTCATTTTCCTTCAAGTATTTAGGGAAAAACGACAAGGAAGACAAATCCCGACCATGGAGAATGGAAAACATGGGAGAACCCAAGTTTTTAGATGAATAGAGAATGGGAGACCCAAATTACAGACCTTTTCAAGAGGAACAAAGAAAAAAGGAGAAAACCATGGACCCATAAGTGATCTACGAACTAGGAACTAATTAAAAATGCCAACAAAGATTAACCAGGCACAACATAGGGAAAAAGAAAGTGACAGAGGCCGTAAATCAATAGATTTTCAAAGGAAAACTAGGGTAAGACTATTTTGAGCACCAACATGTTGGTTGATCAATCTTGGGAGAGGTTTTTTGAAATTACAGCACCTCCTGTAGATAAATCTAAAAAAAACATTTTAATGATAGATTACTAAATCTCTAATATCTCCTTGGGATAAGTTACTCATGAAGGTACCAATTAGGATGTCAAGATTTCCATTGGCAACCTTTTGGAGCCATTTTATTAAGAAAAGGTCACCAAGGATGAGCTCAAGAATAAAGTGAAGAAACCGACATCATTCCTTTACATGATCATGCAAGCCACCCATTCTACTACTCTCACAATTTCAACAAGCTTTGACACCACTTCCTTCTCCATAGTCGAGAAAATAGGTCAGCAAGGGTGGGTAGTTGGGGCTTGGATAGATTATCTGATTCAAAAAGGAGAACATGTGATCATAGATGTCGTGGCTATGAACGATGATCTTAAAATAGAGAAATATAGTGTGACCAAAATGTGCAATATCTTGGGGGATAAATGTGATAATTGGGAACTTACTCTGGAAACATGGAATGAGTTACAGAGGATGAATCCTGATCTTCTTATTAATGAAGGGGCCATTGATGAATCTTCTAATCTCTTCAAATATTTTGAGACCATCGAATTCTGTATTTGAATTCTCAAGGAAGCGATTTAAAAAATAGTCGATGCAAGGAATGAAGGAATTGACGTCGTTGATGATAGCATCGACTAGTTTGATAAAATCCATTGTAAATTCCAGGATAATGATCTTAATGCATGCCCAGCCAATGAAGCTGTTGCCAATTTCAAGATCTTGGTTGAGGAAGGTACGGGAGTATCTCATATATTTGATCTCTAGTTTATGGATAAGATGGAGCTATACTAAGGTTTTTGGATGAAGTTTAGAAGATCATGAGAAAAGTTAAGAAATTTCCCAGAAGACTGAGTTGAGAAAAAAACTCCACCAAAATATTGAATTGCTATGCATGTGGGCTTGATGAAAAGGAAGTGCAGGAAATCATCAAGTGGTTTCTCTGAATATAAATAGAAAATCACTGAAGGGAATACTGAGGAAACCTATATGGATCATGGAACACAAGAAAAATGTGACGCCAGTTCCAAGTGATTTTTCCCTTATTAATGCCTTGTTTTTGCATAGTCCTCCAACCACAGTACACCATTTTGAGTTGAAATTTTGACCTGGTCAAAGTTGTACAACCACTAGCAATTTTCAAGGAGGAATTTTTCATAATTTTGAATGCATCCTATTTTTAGAATGTAAATCAGGTAAGAGGATCAGTTGATATTACTCAACCTCTTTATATATATACTAGGATGTACAATGAATTAAGGGACCTTTTTATCAACTATATAAGGAGACTCTACCCTTTTGAGCACTTGTATACAAACTTAGGCCTTGATATTATCTACAGAATCAATATTTTTCCTTCTTTCACTTGCATCTGTTATGTATATTGATAGTTGAATATTGTACTCGTGAATAATTATTTCCTAGTAATTATATAATCCTTATCACTTTCATATGAAGTTAGTTTTTCTCTTAACAATTTGTATGTTTTGACAAACAAATCTTAGTTATGATAGTTTTGGAATCGCATTTGAATCCATTTTGTTATTATGTAAGTTTCAAATCTTTGTGCAAAATACTTATGTTAAGAGGTTGAGAAGGGAAGTTGTGTTTGTTGTTATCCTTATGTTAAATATTGTGTGCTTATATACACCTATCATTTTTTCTCCTTAACTATTGATGCATCACCTCATTTTACTTTCAGTTATCCTTCTTTCCCTTGTCTACAAAATGAATTGAATAACTATATTTAGTTTTATTTCCAATAATTGTAGGTTTTGCATCTTGAGCTTTTATCATATGCACATGGTTTAGTAGGAAGGAGGGCCTATTCCAGAGTTTCATACCAAGGAACCAAGGTCGCACACCTCGGGGACGTTCCCATGATGTACTAGATCAATTTAATGATCTAGCATGTGCATGATCCAAGTGACAACACCTATTTTTCTTGAACTACCTCAAAGTACCTAGCCTTTTTTTTCTCAAATTCATGAGCCAAATGCTTCATCTTATGCAACCACTTCTTTTTTTTCCCCAAAAAAACATGATGATAACCTTAGAGTCTTGGTTAAGAGCTTGTTTAATGAAATTGTCTCTCTGAAGAAGCAACAAGCTCAATCATCTAGAATTTACCCAGGTTTTAAGCAAGGGAAATATTTAGGTCAAACTTTTAATAAAGGTTATCAACAAAGAAATAATATCTAAATACGAGATATGGAAAAAATCAGCAAATTGATAAATTACAAGGCCAAAACCAACATCTACCTCTTTAAACACTTATTCTTGCACAAATGGTTTCTACTGCCAACTCAAGCAAAGTGTTTGTTCTAGTGTAAAATAATGTAATACATGAAGCTAAATGATGTTTTCCATGAGTTAAACCACATAAGTACAATACTTGTGGAAATGACATTCAAGTCTAGACCCTCATGATGGAAAATTATTTCAATTAAAAAGAATCTTTGATGGAAACAAGAAGTACTAGCGTAAAAGGTGCACAAGAAGCAGCCCCGAGCCTAACTTCATATTTTTTTGGGCCTGATGTTTTTTGTGTAGTTAGTAAAGCCATGGACAACTTGAGCATGCCATAATTCCATGTGGTGGATCACACAAGGTCAAAGAGAAGGTAGATTGAAATGGATACACCATTCGTTACATTGTAAAGTCCACATTTCAAAGACAAACAAACTATAGACTTAAGAAGAAATATGGCTTCATCTAGTAATCCAAGGAATGCATAAAATTTGTAAAGCACTACGGGTCCACATAAGAAAGAAACCCTAACAACCAAAGAGCTTCTACAGATAGAGAAAATAAGAAAGGATAATGACACACCTTAAATGCACAATTCCATGGGTATCCACTTCAACAATGTTGATTATATAAAGAAGAAAAAGATAAATGTGATAAAGTGGGATGCCCTATCTATCCTATCTCAAATGGATCTTCTACAAGAGGCTTTGAAGCAACTTCCCCAATCTCAAGCAGTTGTGGAAAAATTAGATTTTGCAGTCCAAGTATGTCATTCAAATGAGAAAGCGTAAGAAAGGGTAAGAATCCCCCACGCTTTTAATTGTCTCTAATTGTAGGCAAGAACCTATTGCATAGTTACATGACTAAATCAAGTGTTATCACCTTTTTAATTCCCAAGAAAATTAGTGATATTTTAAGCATTAAATATTATACAGTTTCTAAAGGTGAACTACAACTTCATGACTTACTGTCAACATATTAGGAGTAATCAAGGATCTTGAGTTAACCCTCAATGCTTGTCCTAGTCTAACCATAACTCTATATATCTCAGTGAATAATCTACCTCCTTTGTTATCTATTTATATATCAAGATATTTTACAGCTAAAGTGGGTGGATATTTTTCATCCGATTTGTCTCATAAGGTCCTAAGAATATGATATGCTACAAGATTTACCATTGGAGATGAGTAAATCTCTTTTTATCATGTTGAATCTTATGATCCTACTTTTGTCTAATCTAATTGCATGATACAAGAAGATTAAGAGCATAAATCAATGTCATTTCATAAGCCTATTCCTATGAGTTATGTCTCTGATCTCTTGTTAGATTAATGGACCAAGGAACATTATGAGTTTGATGCTTATGATATGATTTTGGATCAGCCAAATTAATTGTTCTATTTCTAGGTACAAGGATTAAATTACAACCTTATGTCCATTTGCGGCTTGATATAGATAAAAGGAATTCTCCATTTGGTTGTTCCAAGTGATCAGATCATTCCCATTAAACTTGTGCATCTTCACTTTAGGAATAATTCTACGTAATTGGTTTGAATATCAAGTGGTGTGTGTAGAGGATCCAACTTGATTGGTGTGGTTTGAATCAAAGTATGAATTTCTTGAGGATCCCATGTAACTCAAATGTACATTATTACTAGAATTTAGGAATGATCTCCGCTGGAGAAACTCCTTCTTTAATGACTCAAATTCTATTTTCATGTCACCCTTCACTATTTTCAATCCATCATCCAATTCTAACATCATGTAATGCCCCAATTTTAGATGCTCAAACATACCTTAGGGTCACTAAAATTTAGGGTAATTTGTGTTTTTTAAATAACTATATTGACTCTTTTTTCATTACCCCTTAGTTGTTTGTTTAATAATTCATAACTTGGTCCAAAATATAAAATCAAACCCCTAAATTTTTGAATCCAAACTCTTTTCCAAGATAATGTTTATTTAAACATGATCACTTTTATTTAAATTCTATTAAGGCCACACTAGAAAGTTTATATGCACCCTTTAATTAAATTGACCCCACACCCTTATTTTATTTTATCACACATTCCCACAAAAATTTCCCAACTTTAAATTGTGTAGGGAGAGATGTGGGCCATTGGATCTATCCAATCTTATCCCTTGATCTAAGTTTCCTTAGAGTTTCCCTAATCCTCGCAACTAAGGCTTCCTTTATTAATTTAATTTTTCTCTTATTGCTTCCATTTGTTTTGCAAGTTTTTGAGTTTTTCACAGAGAGAAAGAAGGGCCAAAGTAATACCATTTGAGACACCATTTCTTCACCTACAGGGTTTTGATAGGGAATATTTCTCCTCTCAACAAGTTTCTTTAATGTTTGGTTTAAGAAACTAGGTTTTCATATATTGATCTATTTATATTCCCCCTTTTTTTAATCTCTACTAGAATGAAATTTGGTTATAGGTATACTGTAGATTTTGGTTATGGGTATACTATACCCCCTTTTCAAAAAAAAAAAATCGAGTATATATATATATATATATATATATATATATATATATATATAGGTATGGTTTGATATAAGAAAACCACTAAAATGCATCAGAAACCGAACTATTGCGCTCCCCTGTATTTTAAATATAGCGAGGTTTAAGTATTTTGGAGATGCCCATTTGTATGGCCATTGTTTTGAGTATTGTGTGGTGTTGACTGGGTTGGTGTGGCATATGACCACAACACAATGGCCAAGGGGGTGGGGGATTTGCCGCCCTATCCCGAAACAAATAGTAATAGGGGGCGAGGGTTTGGCCACCCCACCCCTAACAAACTTCAATTTTTTTGGTTTTTCTTTTAATTAATACATAATTTCTTACCAAATAACAACAACCAAAACTGTTACATCTCCCTATTTTTTGTTAAAAGACACCTTCAATTTTTGATTTTAAAATACTCGATTATTATATCATTTAAGATATATATATATATATATATATATATATATATATATTATATATATATATGGATAAATATGTAAGATGATTTTATGTAATAACAAATTTATAAATATAGTAGGAGTTAAAAAAAAATGTATATGATATTTTTATATAAAATATTTATAAAAATATGCACATACCTATTAAAACATCTCAAAATGGACTATATCCATTTTTATATAAAACATGAGCAACTTATAAACTAGATAGTGCTCTCATATCAATGTAAACTATGTGAGTATAAAAATAGATTTTTGGATAATAACATTTTTTTCTGTAAAAAATAAATAAATAACAATATTTCTAAAGTTTGTATAGAAATATGAATACATTTGAATCTGGTTCCTATCATTTTTTCATTCTATAATGCTTTGCAAAAGTAACATACATTACAAGAATAATAATAATATTCCTTTCCTTAGGGAAGTTCAATAAAACATTATCTAAGTAAGAAAAAAAAAATACTTTATGGAAAATGAAATGCATCAACTCAAATATTACAAGACTCCTCATTTTGCGATGAATACCAACACACATGAAGCAAGAGTTTGAGATCATTTTCAATATTGGAAACAAAATAAGTAATACTGCAATGCTCCTACTACAAGAATGAAACATTTTACTTCATTATGAAAGACTAAAACTTTCAACACACAAAGCATCCATTCAAGAGAAAAAACCATATAAATTAATCCTTCCATTGCCTTTAAAATTAAAAAGTTCTTTCAACATTTTACATGCAAGGATGATATACATCACAAGAAAGATAAAGCTTTAATTTATTGCAACATATGAAACAAATTACTTTTACAAGACTCCCTTTCAAGATTGAAGGAGATACGCTATACTACTACAACAATCGATGGTTTTAAAGCTACAAACCATATCCCAAAATTGGGAAAATTACAAGGAATAAAACAACTTGGTATAACAATATCAACATGATATGTAGAAGTAAGACTTTATTAAAATTGGGGTAACATCACCAAGAATTTTTCAACCATCTCAAAGCTTTAGGCTCCAAGTCTCATACTCCATATTGTCTTTAACACAAAGAGAAAGGCTTTATTTACCACACAACCTACAGGTATCATTACATACGTTTCAAAAGGTTGGAAGACATGTTAGCCTCCCCCAAGCTCATGGGAGAGAGAAAAATATTCCATAAATGTGCACAAGAATAAAGGAGGGGTAATAACAAACACATCATAGGGTAAGTGCAACAAGTTGAGGGACCGAAAAGTGGACATCAAATCCTGAATTTTACATCAAAAACAAAAAAACATCAATTTTTCTCTTCCGCGGAGTTGAACCATGCTGAAAAATAAAAAACATGTCACAAAAATGGTACCATTGTGTAAGGGATACTATTAGCTTTGTAGAAATATTTATTTTAAAGTGAATAGAATATGATAAATATCATTTTATAATTTTTTTATTAATAGTAGGTCTTTAAGACACTTTTTTCTGTGAATGTTCATGTCTAATTTTAAGACTGCAACTTTTGTTTCACTTATCAGAATATGATAAAACCTATACCATCTCAACCGTGGAAAAATTCTATACACATTCAAAAATATGTATTTGATTTCGATATTTTTTGATGAACTTATGGCGGGAAAACAGAAAGTGCTGCATTTTGTTTATGTTTTCGAACCACTTTCATGGAAAAAATCATTGAAAAATATACAAAAAAAACTATCCCAAGATAGACAACGCAATCTAACTTTTCACCAAAGGAAAACGAAATATATCAAGTTTTGGTCATCAAAATCGAGGGAAAACGGACTACAATCTTATAGGATTTTTAAAAAAACTAATTTATTGAATTTTGAGTGTTTAATATAGCTAGACTTGTCCATTTCTTTTTTTAGTAGTTTAGAAACTATATTTTGGATGCTACAATTCATATTTATATAATTTTTTTCTAATTTTGAGTGCACACATTGCTAATAATCTCTACAAGTTTAGATTTTGTTGTTATTTTCAATATGACATCCCATGTATGACCCCCTTTTTCCCCCTAACTTGTTGCGCTTACCCTACATACAAGACCAAATCCATGCACCACAAAACATAATAAATGACAACCAAACAAAAAGAGGAGAACACCAAATTCATCCTCAACAAGGGGAAGATAAGATAAGACATCCAATAGTTCCATAGAGTGTGGTCTAACCATAGAATGCACACTTAAAAAATATTAAAAAACCTCCTTATCCCTCCATAGCAATCACCCCTCCTTATTTCTCCTCCCATTCACCTAAATTCCTCCTTGGGAGGATTTTCAAACCCATTGGGTTTCCTCTCCAAGGATGGGGAAGGGGGTTCAAACCATGTGAACCACCTTCTCCACCTCTAACCATATTAGGGGATAAAAGAGAAACTAGCATGGCTTACCCATCAAGCCATGAGGTTTAAGAGAAAATCCCTCCCTCTTCCCCAACAATACTCCCAAATCCATCAAATTAAATGATGGATGGAAAAAAAAAAAAAAAACACAACCAAACAAGCATATAACACATACAAAACAAGACCATATTTTCAACAATATGCAATCTACAATTTAACATGCAAAATAACACAAAAAGGATCAAAGATCATACCTCTAAAAAGCTTTCCAATCTCTAGGCTCCTCCAAATCCTTGTCCAAATAAGAGCTCCAATTCCAAAAGCACTACAAGCACAAAATGACAAGCCAAAAATCCTCTTTCTCCTGCATGAGGGAGTATTTGAAGAAAACAAAGTAATATTCCTCACAAAAGTAGGAGGTGACATGTGTCGCCCCTCTCTTCCCTGCAACCAATATTCCATAAACATAAGGAAGAAAATATAAAACTTCAATATATCATTACTCCCCCAAATTTCCCAAAAATAAAGTGAAACAAATCCATGCAAATTTTCACAACACACAACCCCCAATCATTCTTACATGAATGGTGACAAGAAAAAGGCCAAATGGGAGGGAAACTCCCTTTTGGCCTTGAAATTAAGCCCTGCTACCTAATAGGTAGGGTCCAACGACTCATTTTTATGCTAAGAGAACTCCCAAAACAAAAAGGGCTATCTAAAAATGCCAAAAATAACCCAATTTCGGGTTTGAAATTTTTGGACACATTTGTTGAGGAAGTGAGGTCCACTCAAGGGTGCTTATGTGACCCAAATCCTCATTAATTAAGAAAACACATAAGAAACACATTCCTAATGCAAGTGGGGACCATTAGGTCCCCTAACCTAGTTCTTAAAAATAATAAACAACCTAAGCACAATTAAATTTTACAAAATATACAACATTATAATTCAAGGGTTACTCATGGTGCCCAAACAATACATGCAACCAATAAGGTTTCATATAGCTAACATGGCTAAGACTCAGCCCCGTGGGTCACTTGCGCACATTCACATAGCCACCCTGAAACCCACGTTCTCTTGTGCCCTGTAATTTACACACTCATTGCAAATATTAAACACATATGTCCAATAAAACTATAAATCAACTACTTATTAAATAAATCGAAGTATAAACATGCTAACTATGCCAACACATCATCAATCTAGAATTGTAAATCAGAAACATGCACAATTTCACATTAATTCACCATGTGTTAGCCATTTTCATACATATAAATCGACATATATCCATGCTATCATATGATTACATCAAATAATCGAATAGTCCATAACATCAATATGTGCAACAAAACCATGAATCAATCATATCAAATAAGCTCAATAACATAGTAACATGTTAGTATCTAAAACATCTATTGAAATGTACTAACATACGAATCAAGGCTAAATTGGTGCTACGTGCCCAAATCAGCATACATGACCACGAAAGATCAAATATCATAACATAATATCAAAATGTGTCATAATCCATGTCAAATCATCAAATATGAGTATAGAGTCAGCAGATAACTGAAGCTATAAAATGTGGGCACTACATATCATTTCTCCCTTCATTGTGATCAAGCTATGACCAAACTCGGCCCGCACATTGTTCATGTCTGGTTGTTTAGCATGTCCTCAAGTTGGGAGACTATCTTTGATGCCCCTGTAGTTGAAGATTAATCAAAATCCACATCTTCCATACTTTGAGTTTGACCCTTCCCTTAGCCTCTAGTTGATCTCCCTATCATGATGTAGATTTTGTGTCTAGATATACCATGATTAGGGTAGAAATTTAGGGCTTGGATATTTGTAAGGTTATTGGACGAATAGAGAAAAACATATGAAACAAACTCTAGATAATTTTTGGCAAGATTTTTGAAAATATAAGAATCTTAGAAAAATTCCCAAAATTGTAGCCTAGGTAGTGAATTTATTAAAACCCATAAAATTAATATAAGTTTTGCAAATAAAGTAAAAAAAACTTGAAATTTGGAGAAGATCCTACTTGACTGAATTCAGAACACTACAAAAAATTGGAGAAAAAAGCGCTAGAAGTTTTGAGATATAGCCCGAACCTTCATAATCATGGTTTTGACGCAATTCTGGCTGAGATCAAGCTATGATACCACTTGTAATGAAATTACTTAGATGGATCTAAATATCAACAACAATAAAACATAAAAAGAACACAAAATTATAGAGAAATGATCACAATATGCAATTAGAATAGCTTAGCCACTTCAAAGAGGCTACCTCCAAACCATACAATAAGAAAATCCTTCCATCTTACTCAAAATTTGGAAAGTTTCTTTGGAGAAGGAATTATTCCTTCTTGTAATTTGATATGACATAGAATCCACTCTTTTTCTACTTAATGTTTGAGATTCCTCCTCTCCCCACATAGAAGTCAAATATAATGTAATATAAATTAACTAAATTTATATGGAATTCCCCTTTAAAAATAAGTAAATACATTTTAATCCTTCATTTACTATTAATCAAAACAAATATATTATAAATACAAACACACACACCATATAATCAACCATTAATATTTATTTTAAATAGTAAAATAATTTTATAATATAAATTAATATTTGAAAATAGAGGTATGCATTTTGGAGGAGCAGCGATTAGTATTGTGTAACCAAGTGCATGGACACTTTTATATAAGCATTTCTTTCCTGAGCCATATCTAAACAAGAATCTAAGTTGTTACCTTTCAATAAAAAGAATGTAAGTTGTACCTTTTCAATGGGTGGTTGACCAGAATGGGGATGTTTTCTTTTAGTCTTACAGACAATTTAAAATTGTACTCTTTAAAGTAAGTCGTTGACAGATCGAGATTGCTTTCTCTGATCTAAGCAAAAAAAAAATTAAGTTGTACCCTTCAAACTAAGTGCTTGACAGATTGGGATTGCTTTGTTTACCCACAGATATTAAAGCCTGGATAATGATTACCCATGAATTCATACAGTACTGAACAATGATTTCTATTATATTGATCCACTTTGTCTTACATGGAAGACACCTAGTTTTTATTAAAAAGTTAAGTAAATAAATCTTTATTGAGGGACAAGTAACCAGAGAATATCACATTTCCAAATTTGCATTCATGTCACTCTTATGTACGGTTTTTAAGGACCTCTCTTTTTATAAAGTAACAGTCGCTAAAATGATAGCTTTGCTGTTATTTTTATTTAGAGGTTGGACCCATTCCTGTGAACTGTCTGCTGGTTTGCACTGTAATTATTGGGATTTCTACCTTACACTCGTTTATTCTTTGCCTTTCAGCTTTCATGTTTGTTTAGTTTATTAAGAAAAGATGATGTTGTCGTTGTTCATGATGTTAGAAATACTCGCCGAACTTTGCTGCACGAAACTTTGAATCAAAGAATAGAAAATAAATAAATCACAGTGATAAGGTCAAATATGCGAACAATAAAAGTCAATTATATTAAGAGTTTGGTGCAATTATTCCGGTCTCCTAAATGAGTTATAAATTAATAATTTTAATTTAAGAAACCAAATTTTGACATGGACTGGTTAATTGATATAATGATAATGCATTTATATGATTATTGATTTTTTTTTAAATTCGATTTTTCGTTGTCATATTTTTTGTATTTTGTTTGATTATTAACATGATTCTTTTATGTTATATATGAACATTGACACTATCTACTTTGTCTCGTTTCTTATGAGTGTTCTTTCACTTGTTGATACTCTATTTGATTATGTGTACATATATTTCATCTGGTATTTAAATTTGTTTTATCATTTCTACAACCTATTTTTTGGGTTGTCATGGACTCTTGAAAATATCATCAACTCAAAATAACAAAACATGTACAAAATCATTATTTATTTAACCTTGTATATAACTTTTGATGCTTCGAGAATGATTGTTTTCCACTATTCTAAGTATTTTGCAAGTTTCATGCCATATGAAAATTGGCATGTCATTATCGTACTATACATGGAAATGATCATTTGTTTTGTGAGCCCTTTTCACCTTACAAATGGGTTACTTGAGTTTGGATAAGTTCTTGTGCGTTTTAACCATCCAAATGTATGTGTTGGTTTGCCTGTTAACATGGTCTTTATTTGAATTCAAGAAGGCTATAAGAACATAGGTGCATTAGTACATTTAGGAACAGTGCATGTTCATAAGTGAATTATCTTAAACTTGTAAGATCAGATAATCTATTTTGTTATGAATCGTCACCATGTCAAAAGAAGAATTCACAGATTTAGAGTGGCTTCTAGCATTTATTAGTTGTTGCATATGTTGAAAGACAAGGGTTAAGACATTAGCATATGTTCGATTGGGTGATGATTTGCATTGAATGTACATTGTAATAAAACATGATAAACCCAACAATAGTGGAAAGATAACATATGCCTCCAATAACATTACATGTTTTTATGGGATTTGAAAGGTGTTTAGGTTAGATTAGTTTTTTTGAAGGAGGTTAGATTTTGAACAATGCGTAGCCTATTCAAAAAAAGTGTGAATTTTTTTTGAAGACCAACACATAATGATCGCTTTCATGAAATCAATTTTGTAACTTTGAAAAAAGACCATTTCCATATCTTTTAAGTTTTTGGTCAATCACTTTAGTAGCCATTACGGAAATAGTCAATATACATGTGTTTGATATGTGACTTCATTATTTAATTTTCTTTATCAATTAAACTTGTTTTATGTTACCTATCACTAATGATTATCTCCGAATTCACATGATCCAGTGTATTTTAACTCAAACCTTTATTTTATTAAAATGTAATTTCTTATATTTTTGTGATCTAAATAGCTCCTTTTTTATTCAATTAGAGTTGATTTACTATATATTGATTTATCTTAATTTATATATGAAATTGCAAGGAGATTTGTCGATTTAGTGCATTTCTAAATGTAAATCTGCTCTTCATATTACATTAATACTAGATTATTTCAAATTTTGTTACAATCAATATAAGGTCGACCGACCTTATTAACGGGTTTCGTGCTCATTCATTAAATTTCGATTAATTTATGAAAAAAAAAAACACTATTAAGTGAGGTAGTTTTTTCACAATTTATATGATAAGAGAAATAATTTTTGAAATAAAATGATATTTGATTTATTTCAATGAACATTTTGAATCACACTTAATGATCCATCGTCAGAAACAGAGAATATAATATTACTTTTTAACAATGGCTGGTTCTCACCACACGAGTAACCTGACTAGAAAGAAAAAATCCTTTCTCAGTGCATTCATGCATTTCAAAGCTACAAAGTTAATTGGTTTCCCAAACAGTGTATGATGTTTCATGTTTATGTTACATGCAACAACACAGACTGCCGAAGCTCAACAACGGGAACCTTTTCTACAGGTGAGAACACCAGAAGTTGCAGTGATAGAGCCCACAATAGACGAAGGTCTTGCCCCCATACTAGAAGCTCTTGCATAGGTTGACGATGCCCCAGCCCCTGACGGAGTGAAGTAGGCTCCATTTAACATTAGATCTCCCTTCGACCTCCAATTCCAATTCCTCCATACAGCGCCCGGTGATTCTTCTCGCTTTGTCACCTGCACGTTAAAAAATATTATACATCCCTATCACAATTGACAAAAATATATCCAGTTTTTAAAGGTGTAAATATAGGTTATATACCTCCTTGTGGAATGGATTGTTTGGGGCAAGGAATCGATTGCCTTGACTGTTAATGGTTGGGTTTGCACTGCCCCCAATGGCGTACATTTCCCAATGGGTGTAATCATTGTTCACCACATGAAAATATCCATGTCGGCACCTGCATTATCCCCATTATTCTAACATTTTTAGTTCAAGAATGTTACTTGTTTCATGCTATTTATTTTGTTATGACACCAAGATTTTATTTTACCTGGGCATACGCTGAACAAGCCCTTCTCCAAAGTGGTTGAATGCAATTGTTACTTGCATATTAACATCTTGGGTATAATCGTCGCTGTGACCTAAGAGCATCACCTGCAAAATAACAAAAATAGGCTAAGATACTGTAAGCAAATAAAAAAACATGAATGACACAGGGAATATGTATTTGCGCACCTTGTCATGGTGTGTAAAGAAGTTGTTTGAAATGGTGATGGCAGTGGAACCTCTAATGGCGTCGATTAGTCCATCTGCACAGCTTGACAACGAGCAGTGATCTACCCAAACTGCCCTTCCTGCAAATATAGAAATCCCATCTCCATCACTGCGAGTTCTATACCCATAATGGGTGGGAGAGCTCCTCACATTTGTATTTCCTGCAGGTTTACAGTCGTGGATGTGAATTCCATGAATGATGATATTATTCACATTCTGTATTGTAATGCAGGCTCCATTTGCTATGTGAACGTTGGCTCCTCTGCCGTCAATGGTCTTGTAACTGTTCATGATAAGTTCTTCCTTGAGCTGAATAACCATATCCCTTTGGAAAAATATCCAGAGAGGCTCAGTTTGAATCACAGCATGACGCAGAGTTCCGGGACGGGGATTGACAGGGTCGTCGTCATTAGGATCAGTAACGACGTAAAACCTTCCATTCTGGCCTCCAATGGCGTTTTTACCAAATCCAATTGCGCAATCAGCAAGTCTCTTTCTGTTGTTTACCCAGTTGGGATCGCAGCGCCAGCAGTCATCAATGGGGTTCCCAGTTCCGCAGGACAAATAGCTGAGCTGCCTTCTCGAATTATTTACACTCCTGTTCACCACCTCTTAAACCGCATTAGAAATTTACACAATTGCAACCCCTCAACCTAAACATCACATATGTTTGCAAGACTGACTGGTCAACAAACAAATGATAAATCCATCCCAAAAAATGGTAAACACTTCATTAATTGTTAACCAGTCAACCTAAGCAAACACATTCCCTCTATAACTCAGCTTACATTAAAACTGAACTGTAATGTTTTCATCAAACTGAAATAAATATCTCTAAATCATATCTATTTACATCAATTTTATCTCTACAACTCCAGATGCTTACCTTTCAACCATTTCGACTACAATCTCTGGATTTTCCACATGGTGTCTACCTGCATTGTCAGACAGAGGTTGTGCCGTGATATTTTCGATAGATGACTCGGCTATTTCTAAGTGGAAGAAAAATATAGCAACAGACAAAAGCATGGCCACTAAGGCTTGATTGCCGGCCATTTTGGGTGAGGGGAAATGGTATGAGATGATACGGCATTGGCTCTTCTTATATAGGAAAATAAACTCACACTGTTCTGTGTCAACTGTTCCACCAAGAAAGTCCTGTGATTTGAACCGACGACTTCCTTACCAAGCCATGTATCAGTTCACTGTTTTATTTCGACTATTGTGGAAAAACGGAATGTACGACTGTTAAAAGCTCTTCCGGAAATTAAGCGTCAAAAGGGATAGAATCTTTGTATCTGTAGCGCCTAAGAATTAATATAGCCGAGCCCCACCGGTTGACAAATAGATTATATGCACGTTACCACGTTGGTAGTGCGGTTGTAATGGACATCAATGGCATCTACGAATCTAGCACAGTAGTTGACCATTAATCATAATTATAAAAAAATAATTTAAAAATGTGTTGTGATGTGATATAACTATCTCAAAGGTTCTTCTGTTGAAAAATAGAAAAATTAATAGATGAGCGTTCATACTCTGAATTTGTTGCTTAAAGTTAGGGCATCCGTCGAGTATTTGCAGTTTGAGGTGAAGGTATTGAGACTTGGATTTGGATTGGACTAGTCAAAATTATATATAGTCGCCTCTTACATGTTCTTAAGAATAATACTAGCAATCGCATGTGTGCAATGCAATGTGAACGCCGAACGGTATATGTTATTTGATTTAGAAGGATAGTTATTACTTTTGTAGTTGATGTTGATAAGGGGTGTGATTGATTTTGTAAGTGTATGAATATAGATGAAGCATTACATTTAAAGGTTTTCTCTCTACATTTCAAATTTGTTGCAAATTCGTAGATATACATTTGCATATCTTATATCATGAGGAGTAAAAAACATGTCTTATTGTTCTGTGTATATTTGAGCATTTTTGAGTGCATGTAATTGCACTTCTGTTTGAGTACTAACAAATTTAAAAAACTGGTTACAAATTCCACTTCAATCCCCAATTACTGTCATTCTTGACTTCACAAAATTAATACAATAATCAACTACTATACTTTTTTTTGTTATATCAGTTTAATCCTCCAACCAGGTGGAAGTTCATCACAAGATTCATACTAAACCTACATCCATGTTTTTCCATGTCAACATGACCTAGGATCATGCAAGCAAAGCTTTAAAGAGAACACAAACCCAATAAGCATATTATTCTTGTCATTTATCTGTAATTATATCTACAATTAAGTTTATCTTGGTCTGAACTACACACGATGTTCTCCGTCCAATGTAGCAAAAATTATATCAACATGAGCTTGCTTTATGTCATTTGATGAACCCGTACCCGTACCCGTAACCTAGCAACATAGGGTATGAAAGAACCCCAATTATGCAGGTTCAACTTTTCAGTAAATGAATTACTGGTACTGTATTTTCCTAGTAAAGAATGAACTTGGTAGTGTATTTTCATAGAAAAACAATGAACTTGGAAGCAGTGTGGCAATCCCCATACACACACAGATTATCGAAGTCTTTGATAGGTGTTACAAGTAGAACGCTAATTAGCCCAAATGCGATGGCCATTTTCTCACCATGATGCTAGAGAAGTTTCTTTTATGTTCTTAATACACATCATGTAGAACAAAGTTTGTGTTAGGTGCACACCCTGCTGCTTTAGTTTGTGCCGACAATCTCTCCAATATTGCATATGTTCTCTATTTGTGGGTGTGATCTATCTTCACCATACAAAAATTTATAGTATTGTTGATTCAATCCACTTAGTCCTGGCTCCTTTCTAACTCCTATGTCTTTCATCATGTATCTTACTTTTCTTGCATCATTTCACCTACCATCCGAAGCATTGATATTTGAGTAAAAATTACACATACGCCAGGAAAAATATCCATGTCTCAAGGTATAAGAGTCAAATAATTACTGGAAAGCTTTTATTTCGGTTAAAAGCTGCACATTTTCTAATTTTAACTACTCAAAACAAAGAATTATTTCTCATACCTTGAAGTATTTGTACATGGATTTGGTTCATGTACTTGCTGTTTGCATTCTTCACAACAAAGAGAATGCATAAGAACATAGAAAAATTATAACCAAGCCTTCAAAGTTGTGGTTAGTTTTCTTCCATTACTGTCACCAAGACCAAGACCCCTCACAAGAATCCAACTCGTCCTTGAAATGATGGAAATGATTGTTCTCAGAGATGAACTTGGTAGCAAGTATGAAATTCACCGCATGCTTGGAGATTCTTAATATTGTTGGTTGGTGTTCCATGCACATTACTGATTAGACCAAATGCAATGCTCAACTTTACACTGTGATGGCAAAGAGAAGTTTCCTTTGGCTCTTGCTCCATTAATGAAGAGGAAGTTTGTGTTAGGTACATAACCTGTTGCTTTAATTTGTTTCATTAATATCTCAAAGACTGTGTATATGTTGTGTGTTTTGTGGGTGTGATATATCCCCTTACTGTCAACCAGTGCATTTGATACAAAGACCTGAGACCTGAACCCGGTTCTAATGATGTGGGTGTGAACCTGTTTGCCCTATGCCAAATCACCAAGTTTTGCACATGCACTCAACGTGCTAGCAAAGGTGAAGTGGTCCACCTTCATGCCCAGCTTATGCATCTGCCTCCATGCCCAGCTTATGCATCTGCGAAAATTCTCCTTGAACATCCTTATGATGTCCATGTTGGGCATATCCTAAAATCAATGAATTCCATGAAATTATATCTTGGTTTAGGCATTTTGTCAAACAATTGGCGTTTATCATCCAAACTACCACATTTTGCATACATATTTACAAGATTAGTGCGGACAAAAACACAAGGCCTGAATCCAATTTTGATCACATGTGTGGGTATGAATTTTCTTACCTTCTTCCAGTGCTTTCAATTTGATACAGCCTTATAATAGAGAAGTATATGTATTGGAATTTGAAAGTAGGAAACATTTGATACTATATTGCATTCTTTCATGATCTTTCTTGTGCAGAACTCTAAACAATTATTGATGTAATATTGTAGGATGGATACACTACAAAACGTCGACACAGTAGAGTAGTCTCTAAAGCAAAAAGTGTGAATATGAGTATGTGGTAGGCAATCCTAAGAGTTGTAATGTCAATCATACTGATTTTACTTCTTGCAAAGATGTCCAACCCTGATTTTAGCTCTGATGTGGTAGGCAATCCTAAGAGTTGTAATGTCAATCATACTTGATTTTACTTCTTGCAAAGATGTCCAACCCTGATTTTAGCTCTGATTTGCATAATATCTAGATCACTAAAATTTTGAATTACACTATTGCCCAATGTATGCACCAGAAATATGTCCAAAAGGGGACAAGGCTGGACAAAAAGCGGTTGGCTATCAGAGGGAGAAAAAAATGGTCCTAAATATACCATGAAGGAAATAATTGTGTGGACAAAGCAGCTTGAAATTTTTGATCCGCCAAGCCTTTGTTCTTGGGCACTGTGAAGAAAAGAAGAACTGCGCCACAATCAACTCAATTTATTCAAAGCTTCTACTATTTGCCTTCCACCATTTCTGGCAACGTATCCTCAGCTATTAACATATCCAGAAACATGCTTCATTCCCTTCCAGATTGGAAATCAGAATAGTAACAAGGAAAGCACAATAATTTATCCAGATGAGATAGAAAGTCCCAACAGCTCTCTTGGGTAGGAAGAAACGATGCAAGTGCATTACAAAATCAAGGTTCCGACATGGTAAGTTGTTATAAAAATGCAGATGGGAACCAACATCTTCTTGTTAATGGTTTCTCCTAATAATCAGTCAATTGGATGGTAAGTTGTTATAAAAATGCAGATGGGAGCCAACATCTTCTTGTTATATGTTTCTCCTAATAATCAGTCAATTGGAGAGCTTTATATCACTAGGGTGCGCAATCAATTTATGGATAAAGGCATTTGGTTTATACAATCTGTCAGAAGTGTCTTTTTATGATATTTCAGGGAAGGGACCAAGTAATGGCAAGTGTGTTGCTTAGTGGACATGGATTTGGATTCAGAACCAACTTCCAACTAATAAAACTTGGCACTATCCAAGTCTGGAGCAGGATGTCAATTTCTCATTTTGATCTGATCTAAGTTTTTTGATTAATTTATGTTTTTCTTTAGTGTTTTTTGTCACTAATGCAGTTAAAAACAATGAGACATACAACCTTTCAATGTAATGTTTCATCTATATTCCTCCATAACCACTATCAATCACATGTTTTATCTATACAATAAAGGTTTTTCCAACAAAAGATCAACCAAACAACCAATGCAACACTAACACAATTAACTTAAAATAAATGCAAACCACATCAACTATAAAAGTAATTAACTATCGAAAATGGTATCAAATGTATTCATGTACGAATTTGTAACAAGTTTGCACATGTACGAATTTGTAACAAGTTTGAAATGTAGAGAGAACCTTCAAATTAAGTGGTTCATCTATATTTCTACAATTACAAAATCAATCACACCCCTTATCAACATTGACTAAGAAGTAATAACTATCTCTCTAAATCAAATAACATATATCGTTCAGAACCAATTCGCGATCATTGAAACACCTTTGTATTGCTTTACAATATTATTTCTATTATACCGCAGTGAAAAACATTAAAAAACATTAATAGACCCATTGGGATGCATGTTATACCCAATTAAATTATGTTCCCACAAAGCGAGCATTGTGTTAAAACCTCATCGATTCACACTTATTCATTGTAGGAAATAAAGCCTACCATTCTTAATCTTTTATAAAAAAAAATTCAAAAATAGTTCCTATATTAATAGACTGCACTGAGGTAATCCAACAACACAACCAATGCACCAAAAAGAATGAATACGAAGCAATAACATCTACACAAAAACAAATGGTGTGTAGGAGCTGTGCTTCAAAACAAATAAATTATGTTTCCTCCTATGGTGTGTAGGAGTTGTGCTTCAAAACAAATAAATTATGTTTCCTGCTCCGGAGCACAACCATGTTTTTAGATAGATACTAAAGAGCAAATACACGAACACGACACGCAATTATGGATATAAAATAACAGTTCCCATAATGGCGGCGCATAAGAAAACCATGCTGTGTACGGCGGTGGCGGAAGCAGCAGAGACATGAGCATCAACTTTAGCAGGGGGAGGAATAGTAGCAGTAGGGGCTGTGATGCTATCGGTGGGATATTGGGCAGGAACGGTGATACCTTCATCCGAGGGAGAGGAAACAGGGGATGAAATGGGTATAAATGCAGCAGGTGCTTTCGCTGGCGGTGCTATTTTGGGTGATGCTACTAGAGTAGACATGGACAAGTCCATCAGAGGCAACAACAGGACAACGGCCATAGCTACGCTGAATGTACCCATGTTCCTCTGGATGGAAGAGGTGTTGAACCTGCAAAATGAAACAACGGCTGAAGATTGTCTGCGAAAACATGGCTGCGATGAGGGCATTATATAATGGTCGTGGTGGTTTCGGGTGAGAAAAAATTATGGGCAAAATGTCGACTAATTTAGTAAGAGAATGTTGATTCTTCTCCCACAAACTGTGATACCAATTTTGATATTATTATTAGTCTCTCCTTTGCGCCAGGCATCTCCCACCAATACCCAATCTCCACACATCTCCACACTGTTGTCTGCCATTTCTCACGGACTGCAGAATGCAAGTGCTAAAAAAAGAAAAGCTAAAAACAGAACTGCTACAAACAGACGTCCAGACGCCCGTCAAACTGTCAAAATTAGGACAGTCGCAAAAACGTCTGGAGGTGCCTTTCCCATAGGGGGAACACCTTCGGCGTAATTATACCTTAATTCCTATTTAGAAGGTTGAAATTTATATACTTTTTAATTTTTATATAGTTTTTGTACTACCGTATCCGCGTATCGGATACCCCGCTCCCGCTCCCGTATCCAAAATGTTTCGGTAACTTAGGTTAATTCCTGTCATTTTAGCTAGAATTTATAAACTATCAGTAGTGTTTTGTGGTTGTTTTGTTTTTAATATGCATACCATGTGGTTAATTCCCATTTTTTAGGCTAGAATTTATATATTTGTTAGTTTTCATTTTTTTTGTATGGCCGTGCCTGGGGCAGAATAGAAATTCTCTGCACCCAAACCCATATCCAAAACAAACCAACACCTTAACTCCAAAGCATCACACCAATTTGCAGGAAACTCAAGGGGGAAGATTGTTTCAAGCAAAAGCGTTTCAGAATCAGAAATGTGCCAGAATCATGTACAGAATTGCAGGAAACTTATCCCTCAGCATTTCCTAATCTCTAACTCCAAAAGAAACGTTTCTTACACACTTCTGGCCATTTCAGCCCCTTTCCAGAAAAAATCATCTGCTTTTTGTGGGCTGTGGGTGTCCCAAACTGCCCTTCGTTGAAATTTTATTTTTTTAAGAAAAACAATTACATTGTTTTTGCATTTTCATCAATCACAGTTATGTAAAGAGTAGCAAGGTTGGCAGAAAAGGACTTCAGAAAGCCACAGTAAATAGTCTTTGAAAGGACCAAGTTCACCTCCAGGATCCAAGTATGACATCAAGGTTTGAGTGAATAAAATCCAATTTCTAGCCAAGTTTATAGTAGCGTTCACATGCCATGACCTAGTGCCCAATTTTGTGAATAGGCCAACCCCCAAAGGGCATCGTGTTATTCTGGATTTCTGCAAGTAGCACTCAAAAAAACTCATCATTTTTTTAATATAAGACCACTTTATATTTTCGGATATAAACCACTGAAAACATATTTGCATGCTACTTAAAGTGTTTTGTGTCCATTGTGGAATGCATTTAATGACTTAATAATTAGTTTCAAAAATCTACTATGATACTATCTAATACATCAGCAAGCTTCTGTGAGAGCCCTGTTATGGATTAGGGGTTGACTTTGCATATTTTATGCTCTCAAGGCTGAAGGCCTAAAGAGAACCTTAAGTTGTGATTATATCCCATGTATTTCCTTTTAGCATGGCATGCAGCCCCATCCATATGGTATAAAGGCTAAATTGTGACAAAAAGCATTGTAATTTTATATCTGATTAAAAACAATATTCATGCATTTGTCATCTTCTTTGGTCATTTCTGCATGAAAGTTTTAAATGTTTCTGTATTTATTTTAGTTGGTTATTTTCCATTCCATCTTTCCATGAGGGGTCTGGACTTTCACATTTCTTTTTGAAAACCATACTCGTTTTCACATTTCCAGCAACTTAGCCATTACATATATCGAGGCTATTCATGCTGATAAGATGTCATCAATGAAGAAGAAATATTGTTCGATTGTTTTGAACATGACATCCATAATAGCAGACTACCAATAACTTATCCATTATAAGCCAAAAAAAAACACGCAGACTAGTCAGCACGGAGCTATTCCATATCTAGGTGGAAGTCCATGAAATACAGAGTGAAAGAATGGATGAAATCAAAGCTGCTCACTTTGTTTGTCCTCATGCTGGTCTGTTGTTGAGTGCAAGCTCAGCTGATGACATCAACATCATGTCCAGTATATTAGAAATGGTACCAAATCCGCCAACCAGAATCACTTGCCTTTTGAAAGCCGGAGGCACAGCTCTTGAGTAATTTCCTAATGTGTTGGAGGGACGCTTACCTTGACTCCAAGATACAAGGCCCTTAGCAGTGATCCCCTCCACAATTTCAATGCTTGCTTCCTAACACTGCAAAAGAGTGTTTTGCTGAAAAGAGACTATTTCCAAGAGGGAATGATGGAAAGCACGATCGCACACGTACACCTATATCTTAGGCTTGAGGACTTTCCTACAAAGAGTGTCTAGAGAAACCTTTTGCCGTTCTTCGGAGTGCCAAGCGAAAAGAAAGCAGGAAGAACTACCGTTTGGTTATCAGGCATAGCACCAGAGGCGATACCATTCTTGCACGGATAGCGGAATGCAAGTGCTGAAAAAAAGGAAAGCTTAAAACAGAACTGCTACAAACAGACATCCAGACGCCCGTCAAACTGTCAAAATTAGGACAGTTGCAGAAACGTCCGGAGGTGCCTTTCCCATAGGGGGAACACCTTCAGCGTAAATATTAATAATATAGAGGAGTAGTTAAAAAAAATTGCATATTAAAAGAGAATATTCTTTTCTATTATTAACACGTATTTATAAGGTTTGTGTGTGAAATTGGATCATTTTAGATGGTAATTATTATAAAAACTTAAAGGAAAAATATCATTTGAATAATGACTTAAAAATCACTCTTACTAAAAATCTAACAAAAATATATAATCTCATTAAATTAGTAGAAGAATTTGTCAACTTAACATAATTAAACATTTGTAAAAAGATTTGTCAAAATACTTAGTATTTGTCATAGGGGATTTACTATGTACACTTATGGCTTATCATGCATCTCTATAGGACAATAAATAATACTCCTATTTACAAATCTACATCTAAATCTTGTATTATTAACATCCCTCCCAATCTAACTTTTCAATAATAAAATATCCCTTAATTTACCATATGTATAAACTATCCATTTTCCCTATAACATTTTATATCCCTTTTTTATTTCCACTTCTTCGGTGTTGGATTCAATATCTTACATTTTTACAAAAAGAAAAATATTTCCACTTAAAACTTTGATGAAATTCATATTGGACTCGAAAAGTACAAACGCTCAGTACATATAAGTTGATGCCTCTCTTCCTTTCTTTATTATATACATTTTTCACACTAATCAAACCTTGTACATTAATATAAAGGTTCATGTGTGGCTACATTATTGCCACTTAAAGTTATTATCTTTATATCTATTCTCCTAGACATGTTGAATCACATGACGAAAAATATACCTTAGCAATGATATTATGAAGGATGTCTCAACTTGTAAAAGTTATATAACATTATTAACCTAAAAAAATATGTTGCTTCTCTAACAATCATGTTGCTACTTTGACAACAAACACAATGAAAATGACATGAATTTAGGGTTTCTTCATCTTACCATGACTCTTCCTCCTCACTCTTTCCTATTGCTCCACATACCGCACACCTATTATATTTTTGAAAACCTTTATACCCATTAAATTGGAGAAATATATTTGGTTCCTTTTGACTAATATCTAAAATCCTAATAGAAATGTATGTGATAAATAATATTTTGATACGTAAATTCATGGAAATACAAATAACTTATATCAATGTAAAGATGAAAACTATTATAACAAAAGTAATTTTGGTTCATATCAATGGACTACACTGTAATTGCTACTCTAATAGAAGAAAAATCAAATTTTTGTTGCATCTCAACCATTGAGATTCCTCTTGCAGACTATAATAGCGTTGCATCTGGTCTGTTGGACAACAACCCCCAGGGAACACTAAAATATCCCATGATCATTGGGCAACTCGGGATGCCGGGGTTAACCACTTTATGCATGTGGTCAGGGATTTTTAAAAAAACTCAGGAAAAACATGTGGACCCCATCATCCCTAGATTGTCCCCTATCATTCATGCCTTTGCTAGCACCAAGGATCAACATAGAATCACATGCATTCATATACTCAAGTCCAGTTTGCAAAGGGTGATCCAAAATCATCAAATGGATCTAGTTGGTGAGTTTCTTGGTCCTCGACCCAACATTAATAATGTTAGGAAATGGGCTTCCAGGAAACGGAAATTGCTTGAATATTTGAGCATTTCTTCTATGGCTAATGGATTTTTCCTTTTTAAGTTCAATCTCCATGAAGACCTTAGTGACATTCTTGTGGTAGGCCCCTAGTGTATGGGAAATATGGGGCTTTTCATAAAAAGATGGTACTCTGGCTTTAACTCAGATACTAAGAATATTCATACCATTCCCCTATGGTGTAGGCTCCTTGGCCTCCCCATGCAATTTTGGGATGATGAGATTATTCTCAACATCGCTAGATCTATTGGCTCACTCATTGGTCCAGATAGCTCACCACGAAATAAATCTAGGCTTGCATTTGCCAAAAATTTTCTATCTACTGAGATGGATCAACATCTTCTAGACAAAATTATTCTGGAAACTAAATCTTCTACTTGGAAGCAGGTTATTGAATATGAATCATTCCAAATGTGTTGCTCCAAATGCCATAAACTGGGTCATTTTACAAAAAAATGCCCTACTACCAAAACCCAAATGGATAACAACAAGAAGGGGGAAGAAAAGTTGTTACATGAAAAATTTAAAATGAGGAATAGAAAGATTGGAATTGATTCATCGTGAGCTGTTATTTCCCAGCATGAAACTAGCAAGCTTGGGCTCGACTCCTCTGTTAAGAATAATGAAAGTACTTTCTCTAAAAAGGTTTAGATCCCCAACTCTCCAGGTCAATCACTCAAAGGAGGGGTTCAAAACCCCTTACAAGAAGCCCCCCGTTCGACAGACCATATGGAGGCCAAAGATTCATATTTCAGAGGAGTTTTCCAACTAAAAACTTTTGGAACTTCTTCTACATGTAGACGAGAACAAGGAAAAATTCATTGTCACCCTAAAGCGAAAGGGGAACAAGCTGCTAACACAATGGAGGAGATCGGTCAGGAAAAGGTTAATAATACAAATAATGCATTTTTATCTTCCACTATTAAACTGACTAACTTTATCAAATCCTTGATCCCATACTGGAAGGACCCATAATGGTAAATAAAGATACTCCCATATCTCTAGTATTATCGGAAAAGGATGATTTTACCACAAGTTTCATACTTCCTAATATGTATCACCTTGAAATGGTTGATAAAAGTAGCCAGATAGTTTTCCCCAAGCCTCTTAAGAAGGGAATCACTGAGAACACTCAGTTAAACAAGGTTAGGAATGAGGACACTCTCTTGATGTAGAAGGTAATGGAATTAGTGGGAGATGATAGCCTTGAAATGACCATCACTCAACAACATAGAGAAGACACAACATGCATTAGATAAGTGTTCACCCTGTATAAAACTACTAAGGAGGAAGGGGAGATCACTCTAGCTAAGGTCCTATCGAACTGCACTAATTCCCCTATTCCAAAAAAACCACTAAAATCAGTGGCTCGCAAGAACAAGGCTTTAGATGGAATCCCATATGCTTTGTACTTTGAAAAAAATAAATCTATAGGCAACTGGGAAGCATCTTCTTCAAGAGTCATTAGATCCTCAAAAAAGAATTCAAACACAGGATTTAACACTTCTAAAGGATGGCCCTCAAATCAGGACTAGAGAAAGAAGGAAACAAACAAAAGTATTGCAGATGGTACTGAGTCCACCTTGCAACATCCGACAATCCTCACCCCCACATTTCATAGATGAAGATTTTTTCTTGGAACATAAGGGGCCTTAATGGGGGAGGCAAATAGAGAACACTCAAGGAATTAAGAAAAACTTGCAAACCTTCCATTTTGGTTGTTCGAAAAAAAAAGATGAGTTTCATTTCTATGAAGAATTGTAAAAATATCATTTGGAAAAAAGATGATGTTTCTTGTGTAGACTCCAGAGGTTCTTTGGGTGGAATCGTTGTTATTTGGGATCCTAATAAGGTAACTGGAAAAATTGTTTTATCCACTCCCAATCACCTTGTTGTTGCTTTTCACACAAGTGATAATTCTGCTACTTGGATCTTATCCAATATTTATGCCTCCAACACCATTCATGGTCAAAGACAACTTTGGAAGGAGTTGAGTGCATTTGGAACAACTTGTGGGAACTTACACTAGATGATTGTGGGAAACTTTAACACTCCCCTCACTCCGGCTGAAAAAAATGGGGGCACTTCTTACTACAATGTAGGCATGGATGATATTTCGAATTTCATTGCTTCCTCTAATTTTATTGACATTGATATTCAAGGAAATCCCTTTACTTGGTCTAATAGAAGACTCAGAGAGAACGACATTCAAGTCAAACTTGACAGGGCACTTATATCTACAGATTGGATCCTTAACCAGAATTTTAAACTCTCCTCTCTCCCCAAAATTGGATCATACCACAACCCACTAGTTTTCAACATGCTAGAAAATGAAAATCAAACTCATTCCTCTTTAAAATTTGAGAAAATGTGGTTGGATCATCATGAGATTTAGGACAAAGTAAAAGAATGGTGGAGTATTGAGGTGGAAGATACTTCTCAGTTCAAATTAATACAAAAGCTTAAGAATGTGAAAAAACAGGTTAGAAATTAGAACAAAATTGTATTTTGGAATGTCTTTTCTTAGAAGAAAAAGGTTAAGGATGAAATTTCTATTTTGGAAGGAAGAATTGTAGATAAGGGTATGACTAGGGATGACTAGGGTATTTCTATTGTGTGCCAAGGAAGAATCCTATTGGAGACAAAAGTCTAGAGCCTTATGGTTAAAAGAGGGGTATATTAACATTAAATTATTCCACATGACAACACTAAAGCATAGAGTAAACAACAAGATATTTGAAGTCTCTTTGGAAGATTGTACTACTACTTCCAACATGGATGTTATCAAAGATGAAGCATTGGCCTTTTATAAAGATTTGTTAAATAAAACTCCTTAGCTCTCTCTTTCTGTAACTGACACCATGTTGGAGGCCATCCCTAACATCTCTCTTGATGCATTTCATAATCTCTCTAAGTCTGTTACTTTGGCCCCAAAAAGTGGCATTCTCTCTTGATGGCAACAAGTCTTCAAGACCCAATGGTTTTTCTACCAATTTTTTACATAAATTCTGGGACATATTTGCTGTAGATCTTCTCAAGGCAGTTAATGAGTTCTTTAGGATAGGTAACCTACTCAAAGAAATAAACAAAACTTTCTTTTTTTTAGTTCCTAAGAAATTAGGTGCTAAGGAATTCAAGCACTTTAGGCCCATAAGCCTTGCTAACGTTATTTATAAGATCTTCACCAAGACTTTATCTATCAAGATTCAACCCATTTTTCCTGATATGATATCTAAACAGCTGGGGGCATTTGTGAAAGACAAGCTTATTGAAGATGGTGTAGTGCTGGTCCATGAGACTATTCATTCAATGGAGAAGAGTAAAAGGGTTGGGATGGTGGTCAAACTGGATATGAATAAGTCTTTTTCCTGGGTCTCTTGGTCTTTCCTTGATAAGGTCTTGGCAAAATTTGGCTTCCCCCCTCAGTTTAGGAAGATCATCAACTCATGTATCTCTTCCCCCATGTTCTCCATTATTGTCAATGGCTCTCCGGTGGAGTTTTTCTCAAGAAGCTGGGGTCTTAGAAAAGGGGACCCTATCTCCCCTCTTCTCTTCATCATCATGGCGGATTCCCTTATTTGTTCCATATCTCAGGTCATTTCCATGAACTATCTCAAAGGCTTCAAACCATCCTATTTTGAGCTTTCTGTCTCCCACTAACAATTTGCTGATGACACCATTCTTTTATTTCTAGCCTTGGTTCTTGAAGCTAAAACTATGAAGTTTCTTCTTAAGATTTATGAAGAAGCCTTTAGCCAGCAAATTAACTTTGATAAGAGTTCCCTATATTTCTTCAACATTCCCTCTAGGAGGCAACAAAAGATAGCCCAAATCTTGGGTTGTGAAATCAACTTCCTCCCCTATACTTACCTTGGACTACCCCTTAGTACTAAAAAATTTCTATGAATGTATGGAATTATTTGCTTGACAAGTTTCATAGAAATCTTGTGGGGTGGAAGGGCATTGCTCTTTATATTGCTGGAAAATGTATGCTCATAAAAAGTACACTACAGAACCTTGCAACATATATCATGCCATTATTTTTCATTCCTTCAGCTGTCATTCAAAAGAATCCAAAAACATTTCCTCTGGAAATGAATGAAGGAGAAGAGTAGAATTCATTTGGTGTCATGGGATGAAGTCTGTACCCATAATTCGGGAGGTCTCAACATTAAAAACATCAAAATCATTAATACTACCCTCATAACTAAAATGGTTTGGAGACTCATAACTGAAAAAGCATCCCTGGAATGATATCCTTAGGGCCAAATACCTCTCTCAAAACTCAACCATGAGTTTATTGAGTGAGGATTCTCTTCCTACAAGATCTATTTTCTATAACAATGTCACTAAAATAAAAAACGGCATGGAAAAGGGAAGTAAATGGAAACCATGCAATGGTGAAGATATTCTCTTTTGGAAGGATAATTAGGTGGACTTCCAGGGTTTAATGAGCAATAATGTCTGGGCGAAGTTGCAAGACAACCTCATTGTAGAGCATGGACACATGGTTAGATAATACTTGGAATGTGTGGATGACACACTCAAATGGAATAATTTTCATACAGACATGCCCATATTTAGAAGCCTCATTTCTAATTTAAAAAGAATTACCTTCGCCATTCAGATAAGTCAAACTCAAGCTAAGGATGAATTTATTTGGGTGGACTCTTTTGATGGTGCCTATATATTAAACTCTAGATATCAGATCTTCTCAGGAGATGTTTAAAGTGATTTCAATTGGAGCAACATATGGCATAAAGAACTCATGCTCCAAAATTTAATCATTTTCTATGGTAGGCACTCCATACAAAAATCCTCACCATTGCTAATCTTATTAAGAGGGGTTCTACATTGCCTAACATATGTTATCTTTGCAAAGATGGAGTTTAAAATATTCACCACCTACTGCTTCAATGTCCTTTTTCTCAAAGTCTATGAGAACTAATACTTTCCAGATTTGAGATGGCATGGAATTTTCTAGATGATATAGCTAAATCTTGGGAGTAATGACACCCTCCATTCAAACACAACATGCTTAGAAAACTTCTGAGGCTTGCATTCCCCCACACCATCTAGGAAAATCTAGAAAGAAATGAACTCGATAATCTTTAGAAGCCACAAAAGCAGTAGTAAAAGAATTTTGCAAGAAAGTACAATTGATTCAAAATAGAATATTTTAAAATTCAAACCTCCTAAGAATCAATCATTCCCTAAAAATGAAGATGGATTTCTATAGAACTAGAGCATTGATCTAGAGAACATCCAAGATAGGTCTAACACCATTGACAGGTCCTTGGTCAAGTGGATACCACCCCAGGATGATTGGTGTAAACTCAATTTTGACGGTGCCTCCCAAGGCAACCTTAGAGTAGTAGGTAATGGTGGGATCATAAGAAATCAACATGGGAAACTTTTGGTGGCCTATGCTAGACCTATGGGGACACATTCAAACCACTAACCAGAAACACTTGTTGTACTTCGGGGACTTCGTGAAGCAAAAAAGATTAAAATTACTAAGCTCATTGTTGAAGGGGAATCACTCAACATAATCAATAACATAAACGGTCTCCACCCACCCAATTGGAATATCAAATCCTTCATCCATGCGGCAAAATCAATATGTAATAGTTTGATTAATGTTAGAATTCACCACACGTATAGGGAAGGGAATAAAATGACAAATTATTTTGCTAATGTGGGTGCATATAGAAATAGTTACAAGTTTTGGGCAAATAAGGATGAAATCCCTAAGATTGCTAAGGAAATCATGGAAAATGGACTAATGCCACCTAGACAGGTCTACATGCTTGAACGTCCTCCTCTTTCAATGACCATTTCCTAGATTTTCCATATCTTTCTTCAGCATGCTCATTTGTGCAGTCATTGCACTTACCAGTAGCCATTCCCAAATTGCTAGCACTCTAGTCATCAGCGAATCGACTACTGCTAATATGGGGGACCTTTGTCCATGATTGAGCCAATCTTTGATCTGTCTTGGAAATCTAATGCAAAACTGTGGAAATCTTTGGATGTTGGCAGCTTCACTAATTTCATTAAGAGAATCAGAGGATATGACAAACATATATCTATACTCTTTTCCAAGCACTGGAAAAGTAGGGTATTCACTTATAAGGGAAAATATTTTCCAATTACTGACTTCCTGATTTCTTTTGTTACAAGCATTGGTTCTAATGGCATCAAATTCTATCATAATAATTTCGACAAAGATGCTCAGGAAAAGAAGTTCCTTCAAGGGTTGGAAGAATTGGAAATCAACAAGTTGGGGATTGTCTATTCCTCGATCCTAGCCTCGTACGACAATGTGGCTCGCATGGTTGTCTAGTATGTCACACTAGAAGGTCGTTTCTCTACCCTCCCCCTTCATCATTTTGTTTTTCTGAATCATTTTTCGAAGGTCCCCTAGGGTTATTTTGGCTTACTATATCATGCATTCCCTTGAAAGGTCGATTGTTGAAGTGCATTCTCATAAGAGAGTCATGCCACTTCACCAAGGTGTCATTTTGCTGATACATCTCTACTACCATGATATGGTTATCAACAACCCTTCTAGCTCCACTCTTCACACCCTACCCACTCCAATAAATCTAAAAGGCTTAGGCAACCATCTCCCTCTCATGCGAGGCAACTTCTTAGAAGCTCTGGTAAAAATAAAGATCTTGATGTAGCCAAGAGCTTGTTGAATATTATTCAGTCCTTGGATGCTCCTACCCTGTCGCAGGACCCCCTATTGTGAAGAACATTGAGTCAATATTGGAAGAAATTATCAAGAAGCAATAGGTTGCAGATGACACTCTGGAAAAGATTGTCACTAAACAACAAAACCACCTCATTATGCAGAAATATTTCCTTGATTTCATGCATGCTCAGGTCAAACAACTCGGTGCTGTGAGTGGCCTTCTAGAGGAACTGTGGAAAGGGGGTAAGACAACGAAGAAGGTAATCTCCTCCAACAACAAAAATCCTGAAATGCAGCCAGCCCTGAATATGTTCAAGGTGTTGGAGGAGGTCAAAAAGGTGTTTTAGAATTGTCTCAGTTAGGAGGACTTTGTCCTTCTTGGTTCCTTTTGTTTTCCCGTTGTTTTTTTGCTCATTGTGTAACTGTTGTGTCGCTGTGTTTTTGCTTCTCTTTGGCAGTTTGACCCTGCTTCTAATTTACATGCTCTATCTGGATGTTTTGGCCCTTTTGCTGGGGTGTGGCCCTCACCAATACAAAAACCACTTTTGTACTCTTTGCATTATCTAGCTTTTGGCTCAAGGCTGGGGTGTGGCCACCACTGATTAAAAAACCACTTTTGTACTCTTTGTCTTATCTAGCTTTTGGCTCGTAGCTGGGGTGTCACCCTCACTTATTAAAAACCTACTTTATTGCTCTTTCTTATTTGGGCATTGGATGTTTTGTACTCCGGGATATAGACCCTTCCAAAAAACTATTTACCAATAATTAAAAAGAAAGAAATAATAATTTAATTGTAAAAATTTATAAATCTAATAAAATAAAAATATTAAAATTAATAATTATAAACTAATAGAATAAATAATAACAAAAATTGCCATATTGCCTAAATGAATTAAGGAGGTAAAAAAAAAATCCCAAACCTATTGTTGAAATGACCAGAAAACATCAATATGAACAACTACATTTCTCATCTGGTGGGAAAAAACATAGAAATACAAAAGTTGAAGGACGGGTTCAGTACACGTCGCATTCAAGCTGATGGCTTTTATTGTTGTTTAGTTTCCACGTTGGGCTTGTGTTTCATGAATCTGCACGTGAACCCCATTATGCAGACATGGTCATTCGTGGATATCATTATGCTCTAAATTTCAACGCAAATCTAAAAATGGCGCGGATTGTCATCTCTTCCTCCCGCCGAATTTTTTTTTCTCCCTCATATATTCTCTGATTATCGAAGGCATGCAGTCGTGGATTATGTGCATGCATCAGTATCAGTTATCACTATACTGCTTTACCGGAAATTGCTCCTGGAAAGCTATGCAGGCTTGTCAAACCCTTTTTCCGCCATAGTCAAGGTTCAAGGTCCCTAATAAGTTGCTGCAAGTTCGCGCCGTTAACAGTGGCGTGATTTATTATATAAACAAGATAGGATGCCCCACAACTTTAAATTTTGTTCTATATAAACTTCACTTCACATCTTCAATCCATGGCCAAACTTGATTGAAAGTTTCGGGTTGTATACTTTTTTTACTATTCAGGTCAAATATTATTTTAATTTTTATTAATAGAATTGTATTTTTTAATCAAGAAATATTTGGTTGTTTTATAGCACTTTATTAAAATTATTATTATTATTAGTATAATTTAATTAAATCGAGGCATTTTAATTTAATTGTGTTGTGTGAATTTTGAGTAACTTTCATTATATTCTATTTGATTATGAGTAGTATTCCAGTAAAATCATTATAATATAGTTATAGTTTATTTATAATATGTATTTTTTATTAGATGTTCATGTAAGACACCTCAGCGTTACTGGGTCTCATTTGCTTCTTCTAGAAGTGCGTACACTTTCATGTATCACTTTGTTTCCTTTGATTCTTAAGGTCAAATAAACCTACATGAAGCCAAATTTCTAGAATTGAATTCAAAAGTAGATTCATATAAATCATCAATAAAACTTACCTTTATCTCAAACATAATCAATTAAAATACCTCTTTTCACATAAATAGAGAGAGGGCAAGAGATTCATACGTATTATATTCCCATGGAAAGATTCTCAAGGAAGTTTGGAAGAGCAAGGGAAAAAAAGGCCTAAAATTTACCAATCTTAAAAGTTTTAGGTTCATGATGTAAAGAGTTTAAAATCATCCCACTATACAACAAACTATAGAGTAAATCCACTATAAAATAAATTCGTAGAAGAAAAGAACATATTGGGACTACTATTTCAAGAAGCTTGCCACAGAAGATCCAATTGAAGGTGGGAACCCTAAAGATAAAGATGTTAAATGTTGAGTACTTGTGTTTTACACTGGTATGCCAACTAAACTAGGTGCTCATTTTGGATTATAACTGGCTGCTAAAATGGATTCCTATGATACGACATTTAAGACTGATGGCAAAACGTATTCATGTCGATTTGAAAACGAGTCAGGATGATATGTGGTAAAATAGATTCAGAACGGTTTGAGAAAGAGAACTTCTTGAAGTATTGGATTCAATCTCTTTGTAAGGGGAGTTAGAGCATGAATATGTGGTTGGATTTCTGACATGATACACAGGTAGACTGCTAAGGACTCATACAGTACACACCACATTGCACACACATGTGATACAGATACAGACATATACATGCATGAATGCGTAAAAATTATGTGGCTGGGTAGGTACGTTTGCATGACATTTTGCTGATTTAAATTGTTGTGCTGGCTAAATATGGAATGATGTTAGAAGATAATGGAGATTACGTTCTTCGATATTTGTCCATCAGGAAATCGTATAGAGCTTGTGGAGTCAGATTCATGCCCGTCTAGTGATCACAATAGATCTACAATAATTATAAAAACATTCATATCCACAACATACGTTCACGTGATTTGTTGCCGCCAACTGAGGCCAAAAGCGTACATCAATAAATGTTGATAACTTTCACTATCTCTAAGTGTGGCCACATTCAAATTTAGAAAAATAAAAGTAAATAATTGAGTGGTCACATAATCTATTATAGATGTGAATTATATTCATTCTCTTATTACTATGATTCGAAATATACAATTATAGTTATGGTTTGTCATGGAAGGGGCAAGTTAATTTGTACTGTACAGTAGGGAGAGAAAAAATAGAATATTATTGGTCACCTTAAATTGGTTTGTTAGTTCTCTATTATTGACAAAATAGGTTGCCTTTGCATAGTAAAAAAAGTATTGTACAACCTTCTGAACCTCTATAAGTGAGTGAAATATGATTGAATAGGAATTATTAGATAAAGACAATACTGTGAAACCCTATATAATCACCCAAAGTGTCACAAAAGTTAACCTAAATTTATTTAATCCTACATTGACTTTTTTGTGTGCCCACAATTGTTTTATGGCCAATTGGAAATCCTCTCCTTAAAGTGGTAGCTGGTCAGAAAGAGACCTATAAATTTTGAATGAGTTAATTTTTTTTCCTATAAAACCAGATTTCCCAGATTACATAGGAATAATGATCTACTAAGTGATGGGACCCACGCTCTTAGTGTTCAATGAGTCCATAGATGAACCCCTCTAAAAAGTCATGGTGTTAAGCACATATATGATTCAGTCAATCAACTTGACTCTAAACTTCGATTATTTAGAAAAGCATTTCTACCTATGAGTCTGATTCTTACTAGTAAGGAAAATTTTAGGCGATTGGATTTAAATGTAAGATTTAGTGGTCGATTCATTTAGTGTCAATTCCCCAATGCATCCAATGGTGCATTGATAGGTGAGCAATTGATTCGGAAACTATCTTGATCTTCATAATAGAGTAAATACAATACATATAATGGTTTTTGATTATAGGTCATTCCATACGTGGTACTAATGACACAGTAAAATAACATAAAATGATAGAAGTGATCCTTTGGTGGCCCTACATAAGACTATTCAACATGTTGTCATATGAAGATCCCCTAGGATAGAAATTCACTAGGTATATTAGGACAACCATACCTTAGCGTCAATTATATAAGTCAGAAGATTGCTTAGATCGATCCCCAGGTCAACCAATCCCTCTGTGTTAATCACTCTATTTTCCTGGAAAAGGTCGATTTATATGTTTGATCCTTGATCTATAAGACACTTAGGAAAACTAAAGATGATATTTATTAACCTAGTACATTTGAAACAATTATGTCTCAAGGCAGGGTTCCAAATGATGGGTTATGTATAATTGTGCTATAATGATCAACCTTATGCAATAAGACATAGTGCATAATCATGTGGTGTTGTTGATGACAGGCAAATATAAAACACTAGGAGGTGTCATTGCATTATGAATACTTAAAATAATTATTAAATTAATGTAGGACACAATGTGGAAAGATTCGGAGATTTGTATTGGTACTTATTTTTCTTATATTTGAATTACACGGTTGATATATTATTGTAGGCCATAGCACCTTGCATCGTGAAAGGAATGCCATTTGCATATTTAAGATGTAATTTTGGGAGCTTCGGAATGAGTTGAGAGAACCAATATACATCAATGGAAATATTTTTTAGTCCTTTACATGGATGAAAGATCAGATCTTTCAAAAGACTAGACATTCAGTTTTCTAGGCATCTTAGTCTTTCCAAGCATAGCTAGCGGTAACTGTAGTGCCCACTTCCCTTCGAAACCTTTTTTTAATTGATTATGTTAGTATCGGCTACACTTATGGATATTGCTGTAGCACTTTTGTTTTAGCTTGATACTAGATGTGTAGAGTTATTGGAATGGTTGTTGATTTCAATTCATATACGATGCATTTGGATTATTAGAGATATCTTATATATATTGATGATAGATATGTTTTGGACATGGTTATATATATATATATATATATATATATATATTTCTGACATGTGATATCTTTCATCGCACACTTCGTAGGCTTTGATAAATTCAAATAATGTTGTGATCATTTTGACTTGGATGAAACGTTGGATAGAAATAGTTGATAGAAATGTTAGAAATGATTCGTAGATTGAATATTTGATATTTATATATATATTTAGCTGATTTTAGATTTAAATTTCATATTTTGGGATTTGAATTTTTTGATATGCGGCCACGAGGCCGAAGGAGCTATTCTTGTATTTTTGCATGTATATATACATACATGCATGCATGCATACATACATACATGCATGCATGCATACATACATACATACATACATACATACATACATACATACAGATATATATATATATATATATATTCACAACAACATTGGGGGGATTGGAGACGAACCACATTGGAATTCTAGATGAATTCAACTAGGGTCATCATGGCAATATGTAATTTTTGTGTGTATTAGAATTATTTGGTTACGGAGAAAATTGTGACCAAGGGGTCACGTGTTCTCTTTAGTTTTAGTTTCTCTTTTATTAATATTAGTATGTGTTCATCTTAAGCAATGTAATTTACTTGTTTTAATTATTTAGATTTTGATGTATGTTTCACCCCTTTTATTTTTAGTGGGTTGTAGTTGTCTTAATTAAAGCTAATTTAACCTTGTCTTAAACTAATTAAAGATGTGACCAAAAAGGAGTTCATTTATTAGACTTGATTTACTCTTCTATTTTGTGTTGTGTGTTGAATGTGTTGGTACCTAAATTGATTCTCCCTCAGAAGGACTGAGTAGTCATCACGGTTTTGACAGGAAGCTTAGAGGTAAGCAGAGCACGTTGTGTGTTGTTTTGTAGCTGGGAGGGAATGCGAACTTGCTCTTTGTCACTCAGATGTGGAGAAATGGGTAGCACCCTTAAGAGGATTTGATCTATCCTCACTACTTTATGGTTGTGCCTTTCAACCAGGGTGAGAGGACCCTTTTGTAGCCTGTTGTTTGTGGAGGAGATGGAGATATCCTTCTTTGCAAAGTTATTAAGAAGACCTTGAAGAAAACATGATCAATACAAAAAAATCTAACTCTCACGAGTTGTCACCCTAGATAATGGAGATATTTTCTAAAGCAAGGTTCAGGCTACTAAAGACAATGAAAACCTGATTGCTTCTGCATGTTTTGGTAACATAAATTATGCATTTGTGCACACACAGGACAAATAGGGGTAGTATGGGTATGATTAGTTGTTTTTAAATGAATTTTGGTGGGAGGTGAGGCAGAGTGGATTTGATCTCACCAGATCTTTGAGAAATTTTACAAAAAATGGAAGGCTTGATCAACAAAATGCTTCAAAACAGCTAAAATGTCCCTTTAACTAGAATGGTGTGCTTTCAATGGAGGCCCAAATCAGCACGTTTTCACACAAACTTTAAGGATCCAAAATGAAGGCTCAAATTGAAAAACTTAATTAAACACTATCAACCTCTGTTTTATCACGCCTAAGATACCCTCAAAGGCTAACAAACAATCTTAATCATCATGCTAGGAGTAAAGTGATTTTAAACTTGTTTATTTCACTATCAAATGAAAGCTCTTCTGATAAATGAAATTGCAAGTGCCACCAAACTATCACAAAGCTAAGATCTTGTGTGATTCATAGAGATTTCAATGTAAGATTGCAATGGGAACAAGAAACTATTTGCAGACATTCAGAAATGAAGCAGACACAATTTTCTCAAAATCAGACATAGATTTACTCAAATTTGATTAAATTTATCAGCAGGGGAAAGTTTCTAGAACAATCTTAGAGCTTGTCAATGGCTGTACACTCACAACCACCTTGACATGATCAAATTTAACACAAAAGAAATAAACAGGTTCCTCAGATGTCTCTCAGAAAAGATGGGCTTTGTCAAAATTTTTCTCTTAGGAATTAGCTCCCGACCTCTAACACTCCAACCATTTGCATGAAAAATTAATGCAATTTATAATATTTCATTTACAACAGAGTTTCCCCCCCAAAACCAGAAACATTCAAAGCACCATTGTGTGTTACGACCTTGATCGTGACTCCCAGAATCAGATTTGTAAAAAAGTTGTCAAGTGTGCAGAGGAAAAATCTCTCCAAATATTTCCAGCATTCAATTCTTCACCTGGTAAGTCATTCTTCATCTCGTGTGCCAACTACTTCCTCCTCCAATATGTCAAATCTGGTTCTTTGCATGCCAAGGAAGGAAAAACTGGAAAACTAAATCGAGGCCAATAGTTAGATCACATCTTAATGGTAAAATATGTTTTCATCCCACCAAACCAAGATATCAATAGGTCTCTTGCGTGCCAAGGAATCCAAGAAATGATCAGGTCAGATAGTCAAATTACATCAGATTTAATGGTGAAAGATGTTTTCAGACCTTCCCCACCAAACCAAGATATCAAATTAACGTTCCTCTTCATTTGGCGTGTATGAGACTCCAAGAAATGATAAAAAACCATAAAAATTGCGCATCCCTCCTTTGGAGTAAAAATGGTGGAAAATCAGATACAATGCATAGTTGCCGTTGATTCTCTTTTAAATTTGGATTGTCCACATGGGAGCGTAAGATGGGCCTAGGGGTTCCTTTTTACTTCTCATAAAAAATGCAAAATTTCTCAATTTTCTCAACTGCCTTTGAAAAATGGGATTGACATGTGTCCCAATGTGGGTCCCAAAGGAACCGCAGCTAAATTCCGTTTTAGAACCTTTACTCCATTTTCCCAAAAGAAAAATTTCCAAATTTGCTTCCAAAGGCCTGCACTCCGTCTCCGCCGTTGACTGAAGAAAATTTTGACTATTGTGGGGTCTGTCGGGCTTGTGGGTCATTTTGATGACTTTAATATTTTTGAATAGGGGAAAAAAAATCCAAGTTAGATGCTATTCCCCGCCTTTTGACTTTTCAAACCGCCATAGTTTCTACAATGTGAAAAATCTTGAGATGGTCCCCAAAAGTAGAGACCTTGAATGAGCATGGGCTCACCATGTGTCTTTAAAAAATGAACACGTAAAAACCTTGAGAGTTCAGAAAAAGTGCCATGTTTCCAAGGTCCAAGAAATCTTCTTCTAGCTTTGAAAAGTCTAAGAAAAAGGCAGGTGAGCGGGGCCTCCAAGTGTTTTCCTGGTAGCTTCTTCAAAATAAAACTCAAGGGTCGGTCCCCAAACATGCACTCGCTCCACATGTCATCCAATTAGAAGAAGCCACGTAAATTACCAAAAGAAACCAATCAGAAATGAGCCCAAAAGTGGAGACCCTGAATGAGCATGGGCTCACCATGTGTCCCAAGCCTTAGAAAAAGTTTAAAAAGCGAATTCCCTAGTTCCACCTCTCCCTTTATCGCATTTGTTAAGGTGGGACCCTGAGACAGATATTCAAATGAGTGCCAGACCCACCATGTGTCCATAGCCCACCAAAACTATATCAGCCATGAAAATTTTTTCTAAGTCTGGGAAAAGTAGCAAATCCAAAATGTGTCCTTCTCGGTAAACTCCAAGGCCAAAAAAAAGGTGAGTCTTCAAATGAGTGACCACCTCCATGTGGACAAGTTTTTGGGTTAAAATGATCCACAAAGTTTTAGAGTGCCCGTCGAGCTGCATCAAACCAAAAATTCCACCATTTCCACTGCCCAGAGATTTAAAATTTGAAAGGATGAATACACCCGTCAACCGTAAAAATGCAGGGAAACCACTGTTTGAGCCAGATGAAATTTTCTTCAAGGATAGAGAATTTGGAAATGTTGCAAAGTTCACACATGACCCTCCAAGCTATATCCATTCATCATTTCTTCAAGTACTTCCAAAAACGGTCAGGGAAACAACACATGATTAAAAATGAACAGGAGGAACCCGTGAGTTTTACGCCCAATTGACAGACACCTTCAGGGACAGAGGAACAAATCAATAAATTCGGAGACTTTTAAGTGACCTTCGACAAGGAGGAACCAATCATGGCAACTAATGGAGGACAAAAGCCTTTCAGAACACCAACATCGGGAGATAAAACAAATGTTACATAAGGCCACATACTCAGGGATTTTAAGGGCAAATGGGTGCCAGACTAATTTGAGCACCAACATTGGCTCCGACTTGAGGATGGGCACTCCCTGTGAGTGCCACAAGAACCAAATAATAGACCAAGTGCCAAAAAACATCCATTTGGGAAAAGGAGTCAAAGAATGCAGTAGATAGAAAACCAGAACCATCTCCAAAAACCGAACCGAGGAACCAGCAAAACCAGGTCACCGAGGACCAGAACGAGCAAAAACACAAAAGACAGAAAGCAACCAACAAACTTGTACACTATACAAATGATGCTCACCTTGATTCTGGGGAATCAATCTAGGAAATGTTTCAAGTGCCTGCCATTAATAGGAAATTCGAGCAATTCACCATCGAAATCTTTCAAGAAGAAGGTATGTTCACCAATCCGAATGTCAATGGAGTAAGGGCCCATCCATAGTGCATCAAATTTACCATGCTTGCCCTTGTCTTCATGTCTGCTATCCCACAACAACACAAGATCTCCAATGTTGAAAGCTCTGGGAGTGACCTTCTTGTCAAATAACTTCTTCAATTTTTCTCTGAACTTCACATGCCTTTGGTGAGATGCTCTCCTTTCTTCATCAAGTTCAACAATCTGGTTAATGCGAGCCTCATATGGACTAACTTCTTGATCTTCCAGTTGTTGAATGAACTGATATGAGGATAATTGCATATGCAGGGGTAACAGAGCTTGAGTGCCATATACTAGTTCAAATGGAATTTTTCTAGTAGCTCTTTTAACAGTAATTTTGTCAGCCCAAACAACGAACTTCAGTTGCTCACCCCATTTTCTTTTGTTCAGCTCCAAGGTTCTCCTGATGATTTTTAATAAATTTTTATTGCTGGACTCTACTTGTCCATTGCCTTGGGGGTTGTAGTTGGAGGCATATGTCAGATTGATCCCATATTCTTTACATATTTCCACCAAAGGTTTAGCTCTGAAGCTCATGGCATTGTCAGCAAAAATTTTAACTGGCACTCCAAACCTATAGATGATATGGTTCAGCATGAAGTCCATGACAATTTGGTGTGTTTCTCTCTTGGTGGGGATTGCCTCCACCCACTTAGTGAAGTAATCAGTGGCTACAAGAATCCACTTATGGCCAGCACTTGAAGGGTCTGAAATCTCACCAATGAAATCCATTCCCCATTGCTTGAATGGGGATTCAATTGATACAGGCTACAAAGGAAGGGAACCTGAAGCTTTCAGTCTTCCAGAAAAATGCTGGCAACTCTCACATCTTCTAACCAAACAAATTTGTATCCTTGAAAAGAGTTGGCCACCAATAACCAACCCTCAGGATCTTGTGTGCTATGACTTTTCCAAAAAAATGCCCCCACAAACTCCTCCATGGAGATCAGTAATTATCTTGGGGGATTCATCTTCAGTAATGCACCTTAAGAGGACTCCCTCAGGGTTCTTCCAAGCTAACCCAAAATCAGTAATGACATATTTCTGGGAAGCCAACTTAAGATCTCTTTTCTGATTTTTACTCAAATACTCAGGGCAGTATAGATGTCTGAGATAAAAAATTATATCTTTGTACCATTCAGAACTCACCAAATTTTCAAGGACATCCACCCTTCCTTCTTCTACCTCATTCACCTCAATAGTTTGTAGGTTTCTCTCAGCCATAAGTTTAGCTAAGCCCAAACCTCTTACCAATTTTGTGGTTTGGATATCCATGTCATATTCCTGCAACTTGTTCACCCATCTGCATCTTTTTCTTGAGACCTCCATCTCTGATAAGACATCTTTCACCATGGTGTGGGGAACATAAGCAACAATTTTAGAGCTCAAAATGTAAGGTCTGAAAACCTTTGTTGCTTTTACCAAGGAAAAGGCTTGCTTCTCCATAATGGTGTACTTCAGCTCAGCCCCTTGCAGTGCCTTACTGAAAAAGGCAATTGGCCTCTCAGCCCCTTCATCATCCTTCTGCAACAAGACATATGCAATAGTGTTCTCTGAAGCAAAAGAAAACATTTGAAAAGGCTTCTTATAATCTGGAGCTGCTAAAATAGGGGCATGCTTTAATGCTTCCTTGATCCCATTGAAAGCTTGAATGGAGAGCCTCTTCCCATTTGATTACTTGGTCCTTCTTTAGCATGTAAGTAATTGGAATGGTCAACTCAGTAAAGTTTGATATGAATCTTCTGATAAAATTTATCTTCCCAAAGAAGGACTGAATTCCTTTCTTGGTTCTTGGAATTGGGACCTTGTTGATGGCCTCCACCCTCTCAGGATCAATCATGACACCATCCTTTGATACAATGTGACCAAGCAACTTGGCCTTTTGCACTCCGAAATGGCACTTCTTTGGATTGAGTGAAATTCCATACTCTCTGCATCTTATCAACATCTTTTCTAAATGTTGCAGGTGATCACTTCTCTTCCTGGAGAAAACTATCACATCATCCTGATACACAACAATGAAGTCATTTATATATCCTGAGAATGCTACATCCATTGCTCTCTAAAAAGTAGCTCCAACATTCATCAGGCCAAACAACATCCTCACATACACATAGGTACCCCATGGAGTAGTGAAAGTAGTTTTGATTCTCTCTGATTGCTTCACAACTACCTGGTTATACCCAGAGAAACCATCCAAAGTAGAAAGCAACTCAGAACCAGTCACTAACTGCAGCATGTTATCCATGTTTGGTAAAGGATAATTATCCTTCATTGATGCTTTGTTCAGATTTCTAAAATCCACACACAACCTGATATCACCATTCTTTTTTCTAACTGGCACTAAGTTCACAACCCAAGAAGAATACCTTGTTGGCCGAATGATCCCTCCATCTCTTAGCTTTTTTAACTCATCTTGCATCTTCATAGAGAGGAGTGGATTAATCGGCCTCTGCTTTTGTCTGAATGGTTTTGCATTAGGCTCCAAAGGAATTTCATGCTGAAACAGATCCTCTCTGTATGCCTTCAACTCTGAATAAGACCAAGCCAAACAGTCTTATACTTCTTCAACAACTAGACATAGGACTATTTTTCCTCCTTGTTCAGATTGCTTCCCAACCAGATCTTCCTTGGTTTCTCCTCTGTACCTAGGTCATGCTCTTCAACATCCCTTGAGGCTGCTATATGCTGTTAATAATGCAATCAACATTATCAAAGTTTGATTCAAGAGCAACCAATCCTCTAGGGATGGTATTAGTTTTCAGTTGGATGATATCCTTGCCAAACAAAGTTTCTTTACCCTCTGCTGCACACACCATTGGCTCCAAATCAATACACTGATCAACAAAATCCCCTTTGTTCTGCAAAATATTTTGACCTAAGCATCATCATCAAAAAATTGCCAATGTTTAATGTTGTCAGGGACAGATGGCCTTGTTAACACTTCAACATCATATTCACAATATGGGGACATTGCACAACTATCAAACCGAGATCCCAACACTGTAAGCTTGTCTGCCATAACATTGAACTTCCTATCATGATGCACAATGTTAAATGAATCAAACATCTCAATCAAGTCCCAGACTGCATGCTTGTACTGTTTCATTCTTTGATTTTTTGTAGCATACAGTTTTCTGATTTGTTTAACAATTAGTTCTGAATCTCCCTTAACAATGATGTCTTTAACATAGTATTTCCAAGCAATTCTCAAACCTAACAACAATGCCTCATACTTAGAAATGTTGTTAGTACACTCAAAGTTAAGTTTGAAAGAAAAAACAAACTCTTCCAAGCTTGGAGAAATCAGAACTACACCAGTGCCATTTCCAAATTTGGAGCAAGCTCCATCAAACAACAGATTCCATGGAGAACCTACTTGTTTCAAGATTATTACATTGATCCATTTTGTTCTCTTTCCCATCAGCAAACCCAATAAAGTTATCAGCATCAACACTTGTGTACAACACTTCATAAGATGCATTATTGGGGTCTTCAATGAGGTGCAACATCTTCTTTTCCCCATACAACTTGACAAGGCTGCCCTCAATTGGGATGGTGGCATAGGACATATCCATTTGAACACTCCCACCAACACTTGCAGCCCATTTTCTAGACAACAACATACCCCACTTGGCTGGGCAATCAACAATAACAACATCAAGTTTCAAGTTCCTACCTGGATAAGCTGCAAGTTGTACCACCAGACCTTTCACACATCCCACCACTAACACCTCTCTGGAATCCATGGTAGTGCACTTCCCATATGCTGTTGTTACTTTGATATCCAGTTCATTCATGACTTCCAGAGGCATAACATTGCATGATGCCCCCGAATCAAACATACAGTTGTGCAACAATCTATCCTTAATGATCAGAGTGGTGAAGAATGGATCCACATTTAGCTGAGAATCTACCAAGGATGTTCCCAAATAAACCTCAGGTGGTTCATCTAGCTCTTCTAGATGCTGGTGGTGCTTTCTATTTCTTCAATGATTGGAGGAGTCTCCACAATGTTTACATTTCTACCTGGGGTACTTTTCTCTTCTTTCAATCCCAAATACTCAAATGCCCTCTTCTTGTGCTCAGGAATCCTAAGTAGCTCAAAAATTGGAACACTAACTTTATTTGACTCAAAACTTGGGCAATGTCATATGGAGCAGACTTTGGCAAGGCAACATTAAAAGGGAGATTGACAGACTCATCAGATAACATGGGGTTTTTGATAGTTTGAGCATGAGGAGAAGTATGAATCTTGTTTAGGACAACAAGGCCTTTGGAGGGTGTATCTTTCTTAGGAACCTCTTTAGGAATATTTGAAAGAAATGGAGCTTTAGGTTTGGCTTGAGGCCCTACTCCTTTGACAACTCTACTCCTAGTATTATAATCCTTCTCTTGAGCAACAACAATGTTCATCAATAACTACCTATCCTCCTCAGATGGGATTCCTCCATCATACTTCTTTATCATTAAAGATCTTAAATATTCAAAGTCATTATTGGGAAATTCAAAAGCTTGTACAATATCTATTTCTAAAGTATGAGAGGGAGGAAGAAGAGGTACCCGATGAATGCAATCCCAAAAATTAGCAGCAGTTCTAGCACTTATTACCTTAGTTGAAGTTGCTCCTTGCTGTGAGCTTATAGAGCACTCCATCATGCATGCATCATCATCTTGTGTTATCATCATCAGCTTCCTCTTCTACTTGTTGATCTACTTCACATGGAGCATGGGGCATGAAACATCTATCACACCAATCAATTACATCTATTTTTTCAACAACAATCAACTTTGGCAGCCAAAGGATCAGGCACCATTCTATTTTCCCTAGCTTGGGGATGTCTATTTGCAGATCCCATGGGTCCCTTGCCTCTGTCATCAGATCTCTGCTCATTTCTAGGATGATTGGTAAATCTATCTTGGCCTTGTTGCTTATGCTGACCTTGTGAACTCTACCCAATTCCTTTCTCTTCCCATGCTAATTTGTATGAGATTTCTTTGACAACCCCTGCCAGAGTTTTAACAACCTCCTCCAAGATCCACACTCTTGCTTGCTTGAGGTTTTTCTGGGTTTATCAGTTTAACACCCTCCCTCTTAGGAGGTTTTCCAATTGCTTTAATGTTGTTCTCAATTTGCAGAGCCATAGTAAATGCCTACCTCAAATTGGTAGGGTTTTTGTTCCCTCAAGTAGTAAGTGAACTTTCTTATCAAATGCATCTGAATACTTTATAAGAAAAGATTCATCACATGGCCTTAAACTTACAGGAAATCTCCTCAATGTCTTATTAAATCTAGTGTTGAATTCATGCACTGAATCATTAGGATTCTTTTTGATATTCTCAAATTATGACAGAAGAAACCTAGGATCCATTCTTGTCACCATACTGCAATCTAAATGCATTATTCATCTCAGGTCCAAGAATCAATGGAATTATCTGGAAAATCTTTATACCAGTCCCTTGCATCTTCCTCCAAAGTATGGATAAACAATTTGATATATACATCTTCAAATTCAATCTCAAAGTCTTCCATCATGTTGATAAAAAGCTTTAGATGCTAGTGATCACCAGTTATAACATTATTTCCTTGGAAATTTGGTAGTCTATTTCTTACATCTTGGGGAACTGCATTTGGATAACCGACCATCCCTCTAAAATTTATAGGACCAAAAGTATTTACAACAAATGGAGGTCTGGGTGGGGGATGGGCCATGTTGTTTTGAGGAGGTGACCTTGGAGGAGAATCAAAATGATAAGGGACAAGGGGTTTTTGAAACACAGGAGTATAAATTCCAAAATGGATATCCCCTAAAGGCTCTATCTCTTGGAAAACCCTATCAACTTTAGAAAACATAGGAGCAGAATGAGAAGAAATTTTTTCAAATTCAAATGAAGGCCCCTCTCTAGATGGAGAATTTAATTCCACAAAAAGACTACCTGATTCAGAATCACTTGAATGGCAATCTTCAATGATAGGCTGATCACTTTCATCAATGGAGATCTCTTTTCTTGACTGCTGATCTCCAACAACTCTCCAGGCTCTTCTTCCTTCTGACTTTGTTTTTCCTAGCTCTGGAAATAATGTCCTAGTAGGATCCCTAGTGAAGAAAGATCTTTTTCCTTCTAGCTTTGCAAAGATTAGTAACAAATCTTACTTGATAGAGGTTAAGACACTGGTATTTATCAAAAAATCAAATTAACATGGAGTCGCCACTAAGGAATTCCACCTTAGTTGTGTAAATGCACTAAAAAATATGATCTATCAAATGTTTGTCAACACTAGAAACTGGAAATGGAATAATCTAACCTTCCTTTACCCAGATTTATCACTGAAACTTAGTGCAATAACTGTAGAAACTAGAAATATTGCACACAACACCTGTAACTTTGAACACTTCTTATAGGCATGAACACAGGCTGATGTCGAAACAATGTACTAGCACTTAGAGCATATAAGAAATGTTTACCAAGGTCCTGAGTATGAAGAAATGGCAACAAATCAACAAATTAGTCTCAGTAGCACAAATCAGTTCTTAGTAACAATGAAAATCAGTCCCCGAAAATGGTGCCAGAATGGTGTTGGTACCCAAATTGATTCTCCCTTAGAAGGCTGAGCAACATCACAGTTTTGACAGGAAGCTTAGAGGCAAGAAGAGCACATTGTGTGTCATTTTGTAGCTAGGGAGGGAATGCAACTTTCTCTTTGTTACTTAGATGTGGAGAAATGAGTAACACCCTTAAGAGGATTTGATTTATCCTCATTGACTTTATGGTTGTGCCTTTCAATCAAGGTGAGAGGAACCCATTTGTATCATGTTGTTCGAGGAGGAGATGGAGATATCCTTATTTGCAAACTTATTAAGAATACCTTGAAGAAAACGTGATTAATACAGCAAAAATCTAACTCTCACGATTTGTCACACTAGATAATGGATATATTTTCTCAAGCAAGGTTTAGGCTACTAAAGACAATGAAAATTTGATCGCTTCTTTATGCTTTGGTCATAAAAATTATGCATTTGTTCACACACATAGGACATATATGGGTAGTACGGGTATGATTAGTTATTTTTTAATGAATTTTGGTGGGAGGTAAGGCAGAGTGGATTTTGACTCACCAGATATTTGAGAGATTTTACAAAAAATGGAAGGATTGATCAAATATAATCCTTTAGAAATATCTAGAATGTTTCTTTAACTAGAATGGTGTGCTTTAAGTGGTGGCCCAAATCAACACATTTTCACACAAACTTTAAGGATCCAAAATGAAGGCTTAAATTGAAAGAATTAATTAAAAACTATCAACCTCTATTTTATCACACCTAAGATACCCTTAAAGGCTAACAAACAATCTTAATCATCATGATAAGAGTAAAATGAATTTAAACTTGTTTATTTCAATAGCAAATGAAATCTCTTCTAATAAATGAAATTGCAAGTGCCACCAAACTATCACAAAACTAAGATCTTCTGTGATTCACAGAGATTTTAGTGTAAGATTACAATGGGAACAATAAACTATTTACAGACATTTAGAAATGAAGCAGACACAATTTTTCATCAAAATCAAACATAGATTTACTAAAATTTGATTAAATTTATTAACAGGGGAAAGTTTCTAGAAAAATCTCAGAGCTTGTCAATGGTTATACACTTGCAATCACCTTGACATGATAAAATTTAACACAAAAGAAATAAATAGGTTCGTAATATAGGATCTCTCAGAAAATAGATGTGCTCTATCAAAAAATTTATCTCTCAGGAATTAACTCCTGACCTCTAATACTCTAACCCTTTGCACGAAAAATTCAAGCAATTTATAAGATTTCATTTACAAAATAGTTTTTGCCCCAAAACTATAAACATTCAAAGTACCATTACATGTTACGACCTTGATCATGACTTCCAGAATCAAATTTGCAAAAAAAAGTTGTCAGGTGTGTAGAGGGAAAATCTCTCCAAATATTTATAACATTCAATTCTTCCCCTGGTAATTCATTCTTCATCTTGCGCACCAACTACTTCTCTCCTCTAATATGTCAAATTTGGTTCTTTGCGTGCAAAGGAAGGAAAAAATAAAAAATTAGACTAAGGCCAATAGTCAAATCATATCTTAATGGTGAAAGACATTTTTAAAATTTTATTTTACCAAACCAAAATATCAACAGGTCTCTTGCATTGCCAAGTAAATAAAGATCAGGTTGAATCCGATAGTCATATTACATTTTTAATGGTGAAAGACGTTTTTAGACCTTCCCCACCAAACATAGGATATAAAATTAATGTTTCTCTTCATTTGGCATGCAAGAGGACTCCAAGAAATGATAAAAAACCATATAAATTTGCATCCCCAAGAGCTTCTGGAGCATAAACAATAGCAAAAAATCAGATACAGATGCATAGTTGCCGCTCGATTTCTCCTTGTTGAATTTGGATCGTCCACATGTGGGAGATATAATTTAAGACAGGGCTTAGGGGTTCCTTTTTAATTTTTACACATTTTGGAAAAAATGCAAAATTTATTAGTTTGCTCCTCCCCTCTGCCATTGAAATATGGGCTCGCCATGTGTCCCAATATGCGTCCCAAAGGAACCGCAACTAAATTATGGATATTTCACCCCATTTTAAGAAAAAGGAAAATTTTCCAAATTTTCCCCAAGAGTCTTCCTCCCCACCTTTGAAAAATGGGCTTGACACTTGTCCCAATGTGGGTCCCAGATGAACAACGACTAGATTATAGCTATTCTACCTTTTTTTTGGAAAAAGGAAATTTTTCCCAAATTTTCCCTGCAGCTCCGCCCTTCCACTTTTACTTTCTGATAGTGGGTCCTAGCGGAACCATGCTTCCTTTTTACACTTTTAAACCCTTTCTCCACAACAAGAAATTTTTCCAAATTTCCCTTGAAATTCCTCACCTCTGCCGTTGAGTGAAGAAAATTTTGACTATTCTTTGTTGGGCTTACTGGTCATTTTGATGATTTTAATCTTTTAGACAATAAGGGGAAAAAATCCAATTTTCCTCTGATGTCCTACCTCGCCACCTTTTGACTTTTCAAATAACCACACGTCTCAATGGTGCATCTTGAGATGGTCTCCAAAAGTAGAGACCCTGAATGAGCACGTGCTTACCACGTGTCTCAGTCCAGTAGAGTTTGTTAAAAAGCTTGAGAGTTCAAAGGAAGGATCCATGTGTCCAAGGTCTGAGACAGTCTTCTTCGGTTGTTGAAAAGTTTAAGAAAAAAGGGAGAGTGAACGGAAGCCTCCTAGTTTCCTCCTGGCACTTCTTCAAAATAAAATTCAAGGGCCGGTCCCCAAAGTATGCCTGGTCACCTCCACTCGTCATTAGGCCTTTTAGGAAGTTACTTGAACAAAGTATAAGGAAGACCTGACGAAAACCTCCATGTATCGTTATGGAGCAACTTCAAGATGGTCCTCAAGAGCTCGAATGAGCGTGGACTCACCACGTTTCGCAAGCCTTAGATAATTTATTTTAAAATTTTAAGTCCCCAGTGGAGCCGGCGGAAGCCTCCACTAGTCCCTCTGTCGCATTAGTTAAGGTGGGACTCTTAGAAAGATCTTCAAATGAGTGTCAGCCCACCATGTGTCCATGACTCGTCAAAACTATATCAGCTACATGAATTTTTTTTCCATGTTCGGGAAAAGTATTTGAATCATCCACGTGTCCTGCACAACTCCAAGGCCAAACAAAAAGGTTAGTCTTCAAACAAGCAATGTTCCACCACGTGGAAAATTTTTGGGTCGAAATGATCCAAAAAGTTTTAGAGTGCCCCCCTGCCGAGCCAGCAGTCCAACCAAAAAGAGACCACGATTTCCAATGATGTAGAGATTTAAAATTTGACAAGAGAAACACACCTGTCAAGTCGTAAAAATGTAGGGAAAATACTGTTTAAGCCCGGAGATGAAATTTTATTCAAGGACAAAGAATTTGGAAGTATTATAAGCTTCACACATGACCCTCCAAGCTATGTCCATTCACATTTCTTTAAGTACCTAGGAAAAAATTGACAGGGACAACAACACATGACGATTGCAGAAAAAGGAAGGGAAGGAACAACATGAGTTTTACGCCCAATTGACAAAAACCTTTAGATGGATAGAGGAACAAATCAATAAATTTTAGGCTTTTAAGTGAACTTTGACCAAAGAGGAACCAATAATGACAACCAAATGGAGGACAGAGTCCTCAGGTACTAACACAGGGAGATAAAAAACATCACAAAGGCCACAAACTGAGGGATTTTAATGGCAAATAGAGTGAGACTAATTTGAGCACCAAAAAAATGCTTGAAATTTTGAGTGTTTTACACTCTACCCTTCACAAAAAACTCTAATTTGGCCTTAAGGGCCAATTTTGAAGGATTGTGGGACAAGTTAAATTTGTCTCACACCTCTTAAATTGTCATACCAACCATACCTATGGGTTGGAGGGTAAAAATTAGACCCCATTAGGTGTTATTGCGAAGATTAAAAAGGTAAAATGTTTTATTGCACTTTCTTTTCTAGTAATTAATTTTTTCCTTAGGGGGTGCATGAACTTAGTTTTTGTGTGTAAGTCATCTTGGCATTCCTCTCACCCACAAATTTATGGTGCATTGGGGTTGAGGTTTGACCTCTTAGGTGGAGTTGAGAATGAGTGATGTGGCATCCTACATGGAGCCACCTCATCATCCTCTCTCTGTTTTCTATTTATTCAAGTTCTTTTTTCTTGTTTGGGGGTTATTTGATCATTTTGTGCTCTTATATTTTTTGAGATTTAGAGGATTTTTTTGGAGTGCTTTTGGATTTTTGGAGCTTGTGGATGTTTGGTTGGTTTTGATGAACTAGGACACTTGCCCTTGGGAACAAGTTCTACTATGGAACAGGTAGGAGCTTTACCTTGCTTATGTTATGCTTTATTTTATGTGTCTATGTGTTTGTGTTGAGTATTGTTTTATTTGGAATGCTTGTTGGGTGTGGGTAGATTGCCTAAGTTTGGAGTAGGAGGAGACTATGGGGACATTTTCTTGTAGGGAGGCATAAGAGTTTTACTTTCTTGTTGGAGGGAGTTTGGGTTGGGTGCCCCACCTTGTATAAGGAATGCTTGCATTTCTTACTTGTTTCTTTTATGAGGGATTATAAGAGATTGAGGGAGGCATAAGATTATGTGGGAGGTATAAGGGGTACTTGAGGGAGGCATAAGAGTATGTAGGGGATTTTAGATATGCATTGGAGGCTTTAAGGTGGGCACCCATTCCCATTGGGAGGCATAAGTGGCCTCCCCATAGGTCTTTCTCTTTTGGCTTTCATTTTAAGCCTTGTTTTTGTTGTTTGTTGTTCTTCTTTCTTGTGTTGTTGTTGTTTTGAATGTGGTTGAAATGTTGTGAAATATTTGTTTTTGTTGTGGAAGCTTGTTGTTTCCATGTGTTGGAATTATCTCCCATTGTAATGTGGTTGGGGCTCGGGGGCCAATGGAGAGGATGGCTTCTCCTCTTCATTGGATATCTTGGTTGGGTGGAGAGCAGTTGCCTCTCCCCCCATTTTGTTTGTGAATCAAATAAATCATGATGGAGCCTTCTTGTTGGTGTTGAGGAGCTTGGAAGTTTGTTGGAGTCCTTGAAGATTTCCCTTCTTGAGAGAAGCCTTTTTGTTTCCCACTCAAAGTGGAAGATTGTAAATTTGTTTATGTTTTAAAGGAAATGTTGAAATACAAGTTGTATTAATATTTGAAGAAGTTCATTGTAGAATTGTAAAGAAAGAAATTTCCTTCTCATTAGAATGTAATAGGGAAAGAGAAAGAATCAAAATGGATATATTGTGTAAAAGTTTAGTTGGAAGTTGCATTGTGAAAAAGAAAGTTACTTTCATTGTGAAGTTGTAATGTTGTAAATGAGAAAGAAGAAATATGGAAGTTGTAAGAATGTTACCAATGTATGTATAGTAAACTTGAAAGGAAAATAAAGTTATTATAGTTGTTTTGAATCTATATATATGTTGAAGTAAAAATGGGAAAGATAGAGAACAAGTTTGAAGTATATTGTGTTGATAAATGTTGATTTTTTTTTATAGCAATAAAATGACAATGTAAAGCAATATATTAGATCTCTTTTTACTCTTGAAATGGAAAGAAAAAAAACTAGTTGAACATAATGGAATGAGTTTGTAAGTAGATGTGTTCTTCATTGGTTTAGATAATACTTTTAAATATGAGTAGATTTAACTAAGGAATGATCAAATGGAATTTAAATCTCAAAACTGGAAACCTTTAGGTGTATAAAATTCAAGTTCAGAATGCATTTTAAACGCCTTGTAGTAACTTTTACTTTTTGTAAAAATCTCATATTAAGGTTCTATTTTTTCAGAAACAGGACCGTCACCCTGTGTAGAGCGGCAGTCCCGTAACCACTGCTCAGGCTAAGGAGGCGGTCTCAAAACCGGTCACTCAGTAGGGTGGTGGTCCATGGTTTGTCACCCAGGCAGGGCGGTGGTCCCAGGACCACCGGTCTGCTCTAGTGGTGGTTCTGTCACTCACGACAGAACTCCGGATCCACACCTGTGCAAATTGTTTTTTAACTGGTTTATTGTAAAACTTAAAGTTGTAAAATTTAATCAATGTATGCTAGCATGCAAACAAATAATGTGTGATCCCATGGATTTGAGTAAATAAATTATACAATGGTGGATCTAAAACATTTCTTCTCATTTATTCATGGGGGTAGGGTTTGCCCCAAATTTAATAACCCAAATACAAAAAGCTTGAAATAAAACCAGATTGGTAAAAGGAATAACCCTCCCAATCCTTGAATGGAAGTTATAACAACAATAAAACTACAACTAAACTAATCTAAACTAGATCTCCTTGTATAATCCTCCATAGTTCTTCCTCCTTGCTCCCATGTCTTCCTCTTCTCCAACCTACATTTTTTCAACAAAACAAATAGACCAAATGAGGGAAATGAACAAAGGAAAGGTTTAATAAAAAATCATAAGGAAATTTAGGGCTAGATGGGAACCCTAGGATCTAGTGGCCAAGATTGTCTTGATCTAAGGGTGGAGGTTTCACCCTACTTTTGTTAGGTGAGAATGATTTTTATAAATGTTGTTTTAAAACTTTAGTAGTATGTGCAAATGGGGAATGGGGCCATTTCATTGCCTTAGGAATGTAAAGTCCTTATTAGCCCTTAGTATGTTTTAGTAAATTAATAAAAGGACTTTATACTATTAGGATAATGAAACTAAATTATTTAATCATGAGGTTAGTCAATTTTGGATTGAACATTAACTTAAGTGAAGAAAACATTTAATTAAGTAAATTAATCTAGGGTACCTTCCTAATGCATAATTGATTAATGGACTCTAGAGATTAATCCATGAGAATGTTAACCTTTGTTCTAGACCGGGTTCTTCAATCAAAAGTTGAGTTAGTGGTGTTAGTTAGTTGTTGTACCCTAGGGGATTAACATCCTTGTAACCTAATTTATCCTTAACCTTGTTCTTGTAACAAAAAAAACCAAATTTTAGGTTAAGTGTTGGGAGTTAGCATAGAACGTCATTTTGAGGGCGTTACATTTGGTATCAAAATAAATTAATCTATGGTACCTTCCAAATTCATAATTAATATGAAGCTTTGAGATAAAATTGAGATTATGTTAACACAGTTCCTTCTATCGAAAAGTGGAGGTTAGTGGTGTAAGTTAGTTATTGTACATTAACATTTGTAACTTATTTTATCCTACCTTGTAACAAAATTAGTTTTCGAGTTAAGTGTTAGGTTGTAGCCAGTTTTAAATCTTTTTGTAGGGTGTTACAATCAGAGCCACAAAGCTTGGACCCTCTAGAAAACATAAACATGAACTTTTAAAAAAATTGTTAAATCTAGAAAACCACACTAGTCTGATAAATTGTGCATAATTTTAAAAACTTAGAAAACTGAAACAAAACCAAAATGATGAACTAACTCTCACCTTGGTCTGTGCAGGAGGCGTAGACCAGACGAGGGGTCTTTTCATATAGACCTAGGTATACCACCGCCAGATTAGGCTGTAGCGGCCATTCTTCCTCAGATTTTACAGATGCTTCAGGATGTCAATGCCACTATACGTGGAGGGTCCCTAGGAGGATGACTTGCTAGAAAGGATATGGAGCCATCAGTTGAGGCTAGGGCATCTCCTCGATACAACGAGGAGCATGGGGCAGAGAAATTCCACATGGAGTCACCTAGGGTAGAGTCACCATAGAGAGGGCATGGAGATAGGATTTCAGGACATAGGGACAGATCTCAGAGCCCTAGACAGAGGGAGGAGCATGTAGAGAGACCTAGGGCTTGTCAGTCATCAGCTGCAGACCATATCAGGGAGATCCTGAAGCTACGACCATCTCATTATTCTAGAGATACATGAGGTTTTCAGGCAGAGGCCTGGTTGGTGAGCTTGAGCGGATGCTTCAAGCTCTGCCCTTGTACTAGCAACACAAAAGCTCGTGTTGTGATCCATCTTCTGAGGGATGGAGCAGGAGTCTGGTGGAGGACCGAGGAGCAGAAGCTCCATGTTGACTCAGAGATAGTTACCTGGGAGATTTTTGAGGAGCATTTCAGGAGTAGGTATTTTCCCAGGAGGTTTATTCAGCAGCAGATAGACGAGTTTCACAACCTTCACCAGGCATCTATGACTGTAGCCGAGTATGAGAGTCGATTTCTGGATCTACTCTAGTATGTCGACTATATGCAGGATGAGTAGGTACAGATTCACAGGTTCATCCGGGGCCTGAATTTGGATTTGGGTGGTGTGGTGCACATTCACTACCCACAGACATTAGCAGAGGCCATGGAGAAGGCCTATATTGTAGAGGAGACATGGGGGAAGATGCAGCAGGCTAGAGATAGAGTTTGAGCCACATCCAGTAGATGCAGGATAGTAGATTGAGGGGGTCAGTTCCTCCTCCTCATGGTGGATAGAGTTTGGGATAGTCTTCCTTCAGGCCACCTCAGTAGCCACCTTAGCAGCAGCAGAAACAGCAACCTGCCACCTTACAGACCTCCTCAGAGATTTGACGCACAGAGGGGGCAGAGTATGGGGCCTCCTCCTAGAGGTCCCATCAAGACACAAGGGTGCACAGAGAGCTCAGTCAACAGGAGCTCATCAGTAGAGACCTCAGTAGTCCATAGTTGGGTCATCAGGATCCACAACACAGACATCTAGAGTACTGGCTAGGGCCACATCCCACTGGAGAGGACCAGGTAACTGTTATGGTTGTGGTGTTGCTGGAAACCATTGGAGAGAGTTCCCACAAAACCCTAGCAACAAGGGTAAGACATAGATCTCAGAGCCTAATGTTGGAGATATGGCACGGAGTCATCGGATCTACACGCAGTGGTCGAGAACCACCAGGCTGAGCACCAGAGTACCGTGATAGAGATGACATGTAGTATTGGTGGTGTTTTCACCTCTATATTATTTGATTCTGGTTCCTCTGATTCTTTTATTGCACCATCCTTAGTAGAGTGTTGCAGGCTGGTGGCAGTTAGGTAGGGTCATAGTTGGGACATTGAGATGGCTTCTGGAGCCAAAATTTTTGTAGACTCCTTAGTTAAGGAGTGTGTAGTGGATTTGGGACCCTTCACCACTACTTCGGATCTTCGAATCCTTCCTTTGGGTTCCTATGGTGTCATCTTGGGCATGGACTGGTTGTCTCCACACAGAGCTAGAGTGGACTGTTACCATAAGACTATTGCTTGTACAGATGATCTAGGAGTGGAGTTAGTGATAGTAGGGGTTAGGAGGCCCATTTCTATTCACACCATCTCTGCTATGCAGCTTAAGCGGTGTGTGTGACGGGGTTGTCAGATGTATGCTATTACAGTTAGTGACAGATCTGAGGATGAGTCTAGTGGACCATCCCTTGATGACCATCCCATCTTGAGAGAGTTTGCTGATGTGTTTCTAGGGGAGCTACCGGGTTACCTCCCCCACGTGAGATAGATTTTCATATAGATTTGGTTCCAGGTGCAGAGCCTATCTCACGAGCACCTTATCAGATGACTACTCCTGAGCTATGTGAGCTCAAGTTGCAGCTTGAGGGCCTTCTAGAGAAAGGCCTAATCCATCCTAGTGTATCCCCTTGGGGTGCACCAGTGATCTTCGTGAAGAAGAAGGATGGATCTCTGTGGTTGTGTATTGATTACTACCAGCTGAACAAAGTAACGATCAAGAATCGTTACCCCCTTCCATGCATTGATGACTTGTTTGATCAGATGAAGGGGGCACAGTTTTCTCCAAGATAGATCTTAAGTCAGGGTATCATCAGCTGAGGATTACGGAGGTAGATATTCATAAGACTGCCTTCCGTACGAGATATGGCCACTATGAGTTCACAGTGGTACCTTTTGGTCTGACGAATGCCCCCACAGTGTTCATGAGCTTGATGAATGGGGTATTCAGGAATTTTCTAGATTGCTTCATGCTCATCTTCCTTGATGACATTTTGATTTACTCATGCACACATGAGGAGCACGAGGAGCACCTTCGTCAGGTTCTTCAGTGTCTTCGTGAGTAGCATATTTATGGGAACCTAGAGAAGTGTGCATTCTTTCAGACAGAGGTGCAGTATTTGGGCCACATCATTTCTGGGGAAGGTATCACATAGTCGATCCTTCCAAGATTTGAGCTATCATGGATTGGCCAGCACCCACCAGTGTGACCGAGGTGCGTAGCTTCATGGGTTTGGCAGGATATTACAGGAGATTTGTTCAGGACTTTTCTCAGATTACACACCCCATCACTTCCCTTCAGTGGAAAGGGAAGAAGTTTGTTTGGTCAGACAGATGTGAGTAGGCCTTCAAGACACTAAAGGAATGCCTTATGACAAGCACCTATTCTTGCAGTGCCAGATCCTCAGGGTGAGTTCTATGTTTGCACAGATGCTTCTTTGGTAGGACTTGGAGGTGTGTTGATGCAGGAGGGTAGAGTAGTTACTTTTGAGTCTCACAAACTCAAAGATTATGAGCTCAATTATCTGAACTCATGATCTTGAGCTTGCAGCAGTTGTGCATGCCTTAGTGTGGTGGAGACATTTCCTCCTTGGCCAAGATTTACACTCAGGACTGATCACTTGAGTCTTCGCCACCTCTTCACACAGCCCAATCTCAACGCTCGTCAGTGGCGTTGGATGGAGTTGCTTTGTGAGTACGATATGGAGATAGATCATGTGAAGGGGAAGGAGAATGTAGGTTGTAGATGCTTTGAGCAGATGGAGACATGTGGCTATGGCTACTTCAGTAGTTACAGATTTACAGAGCAGGATTTTGTAGCAGCTTCCTCATGACAACTTCTACCTTGCAGCCAGAGAAGAGATTGAGTCTCAGAGGCCCCTTGAGGGGATATTTGATGGATTTTCATTAGAGACAGATGGTCTTCTCAGACACAGAGGTCAGATATACATTCCTAGAGATGGAGACTTGAGACAGGACATTTTGACAGAGGCTCATCGTGCACCTTATTCAGCCCATCCCAGGGTGAAGAAGATGCACACCACTTTGAGATAGTTGTACCATTAGAGAGGACTTCAGAGAGACATGGCTCAGTTTGTGTCACGCTGTTTAGAGTGTTAGAGGGTGAAGGCCGAGCATCAGCATCCAGCTAGCCTTCTCTTTCCTCACGCCATACCGAAGTGGAAGTGGGACACCATTTCCATGGACTTCATTGTGGGGTTACCGACGTCGAGATACCACCACGATGCCATCATGGTCATGGTGGATAAATTGATGAAAGTGGCTCATTTTTCTCTAGTGAAGACCACCTACACAGCTAGTGTAGTGGCACGGGTATATCTTGATGAGATTGTTAGATTACATGGGATTCCACGGAAGATCATTTGCGACCGTGATCCTTTGTACACTTCCCATTTCTGGACCACCTTGCAGCATGCTCTCGGGATGAGGATCAATTTCAGCACAACATATCACCCTGAGACAGATGGACAGACTGAGTGGGTGAATCAGATCCTGGAGGACATGCTTAGGATGTACATTATGGATCACTAGTCAAGATGGGAGGAGTATCTGTACTTGGTGGAGTTTTCCTACAATAATAGTTTTCAGAGTTTGATAGGCATGGCTCCTTTTCAGGCATTGTATGGCAGAGAGTGCAGGACACCTCTTAGTTGGGACAGGTTAGAGGACAGGGTTTCTCTTGGGCCAGCCTTATTATAGGACATGGAGCAGTAGGTTGTTTTGATCAGACAGAGATTGCATGAGGCACAGGACAGGAAGAAGAAGTATGCGGACCAACATAGGACATATCGTAGTTATGAGGTGGGCACGAAGGTGTTTCTTCATGTCAGACCGTATAAGAGCCCTATCTGTTACGGAAAAGGTTCTAAGCTTGCTCCTAGGTTTGTGGGTCCCTTTGAGATCTTGGAGCACATCAGTCCCTTGGCCTATCGTCTAGCATTGCCACCTAGCTTGTCTCGCATCCATGATGTGTTTCATGTTTCTGTGCTTAGGAGATATATTTCTGATCCTTCTCATGTGCTAGATTGGACCACATTGCAGGTGCAGGATCAGGGGCAGGTGATGGTGGAGCCCATCCGCATTATAGAGCACAGGACCCTAGGCCTTCGCGGCAGAGAGATTGACCAGGTTCAGGTCCAGTGGGACAGATATGATGAGACTGCAGCTACATGGGAGGATGCTACATTGCTATGAGTGCAGTTCCCACACCTGTTCCAGTGACTTCCAGGAGGAAGTCGAGTCTAAGGGGAGGGGGATGTAGTGCCCACTTCCCTTCGACACCTTTTGATTTGATTTTGATACTGTCGACTACACTTATGGACATTGTTGTAGCCTTTTGATTTAGCATGATACTAGATGTTAGAGATACTAGACTGTTGTTGATTTCGATTCATATATGATGCATGTGGATTATTAGAGACATTTATATTGATGTTGATATGTTGTGGACATGGTTATTTATATATATTTCTGACATGTGATATACTTTCGTCACCATGAGTAGGCTTTGATAATTGAATTAATGTTGTGATCATTTTGACATGGATGAAACATTGGATAGAAATGTTGCTAGAAATTTGTAAATGATTCGTAATTGCCTAGATGATATTTATTCGTATATAGATGATTTTAGATTTATATTGCATATTTTGGCATGGATGTTTTAATGTGGCCACATATGAGGCCGAAGGAGGTATTCTGTATTTTGCAGTATATATATATATTCACAACAACATCGGGGGATTGGAGACCAACCACATTGGAATTCTAGATGAATTCAACTAGGGTCACCATGGCAACATGTAATTGTGTGTGTGTTAGAATTATTTGGTTAGGGGAAAATTGTGACCAAGGGGTCATGTGTTGTTTTTGTTTTAGTTTCCCTTTTATTAATGTTAGTATGTGTTCCTTTGAGTGATGTAATTTACTTGTTTTAATTATTTAGTTTTTGATGTATGTGTTTTCCCCTTTATCTTAGTGGGTCTAAGTGTCTTATTAAAGTAATTAAATCTTGTCCTAAACTAATTAAAGATGTGACCAAAAGGAGTTCATTTATTAGACTTGATTTACTCTTGGATTTTGTGTTGTGTGTTGAATGCTTGAGATTTTGAGTGTTGTACACTCTACCCTTCATGGGAAACTCGAATTTGGCCTTAAGGGCCAATTTTGAAGGCTTGTGGGACAAGTTAAACTTGTCCCACACCTCTTAAATTGTCATACCAACCCTACCTATGGGTTGGGGGTCAAAATTAGACCCCATTAGGTGTTTTGGGAAGATAAAAAGGTGAAATGTTTATTGCACTTTCTTTCAAGTAATTAATTTTGTCCTTAGAGGGGTGTGGGCTTAGTTTGTGTGTGTAAGTATCTTGTCATTCCTCTCACCCACCAATTTATGGTGCATTGGGGTTGAGGTTTGACTTCTTAGGTGGAGTTGAGGATGAGTGATGTGGCATCCTACATGGAGCCACCTCATCCTCCTCTCTCCCTTTTCTATTTATTGAAGCTCTTTTACTTGTTTGGGGGTTACTTGATCATTTTGTGCTCTTGTATTTTGGAGAGTTAGAGGATTTTTGGGAGTGCTTGTGGATTGTTGGAGCTTGTGGATGCTTTCTTGGTTTTGAGGAGCTTGGGGACTTCACTCTCTTGGAACAAGCTCTACTATGGAAAGGTAGGAGCTTCACCTTGCTTTTATGTTATGCTTTTATTTTGTGTTTATGTGCTTGTGTTGAATGTTGTTTTCTTTGGAATGCTTGTTGGGTGTGGGTAGATTGCCTAAGTTTGGAGTAGGAGGAGACTATGGGGAGTTTTCTTGTAGGGAGGCATAAGAGTTTACTTTCTTTCTTGGAGGGAGTTTGGGTTGGGTGCCCCACCTAGGATAAGGAATGCTTGCATTTCTTACTTTTTCTTTTATGAGGGAGGCATAAGAGATTGAGGGAGGCATAAGAGTATGTGGGAGGTATAAGGGGTACTTGAGGGAGGCATAAGAGTATGTAGGGATTTGAGATATGCATTGGAGGCTTTAAGGTGGGCACCCATTCCCATTGGGAGGCATAAGTGGCCTCCCCATAGGTCTTGCTCTTTTGGCTTTCATTTTAAGCCTTGTTTTTGTTGTTTGTTGTTCTTCTTCTTGTGTTGTTGTTGTTTTGAATGTGGTTGAAATGTTGTGAAATATTTTTTAGTATTGTGGAAGCTTGTTGTTGCCATGTGTTGAAATCATCTCCCATTGTAATGTGGTTGGGGCTCGGGGGCCAATGGAGAGGATGGCTTCTCCTCTTCATTGGATGTCTTGGTTGGGTGGAGAGCGTTTGCCTCTCCCCCCATTTTGTTGTGAATCAAACAAATCTTGGAGGAGCTATCTTGTGGAGTTGTGGAGCTTGGAAGTTTTTTTGGAGACCTTGTGAAACTTCCTTTTGTGAAGCCTTTTTGTTTCCCACTTAGAGTGGAGAAACTTGTGATATTATATTCTATCATTTGTTACATTCTTGTATTATTTCCCACCTTGAGTGGAAGTTCTTTGTAATAATTTCATGGAGAAAGATTGCATTCTCAATATTGTATATTGTGTAAGAGAAAGAATCAAAATGATATATTGTGTAAAAGTTTAGTTGGAAGTTGCATTGTGAAAAAGAAAGTTACTTTCATAGTGAAGTTGTAATGTTGTAAATGAGAAAGAAGGAAATATAGAAGTTGTAGATGTTGAACATTGTATGCATAGTAAACTTGAATGGAAAATAAAGTTATTATAGTTATTTTGAACATACATATGTTGTAGTAAAAATGGGAACAAGAGAACAAATTTGAAGTATATTGTTATTTGGAAATGTTGATTTTTTTGTAGTAAGAAAATAACAATGTATAAGTAGATTTAGATTTCTTTTGCTCTTAGAAATAGAAAGAAAACTAGTTGAACAAAATAGAATAGATCTAGTAAGTAGATGTGTTTTTGGAAATTCAAATGCTTTAAATGAGTAATTTTAACTAAGAAATGATCAAATGGAATGAAATCATAAAAACTGGAAACCTTAGGTGCATAAAATAGGATCAGAATGTGTTTTAAACATTTTAGTAACTTTTAGATTTTGTAAAAATCTCAGATTAAGGTTCTATTTTTTCAAAATAGGACCGCCGCCCTATGCAGAGCGGTGGTCCCGTAACCACCACTCAGGCTAAGGCAGCGGTCTCAAAACTACCGCTCAGTAGGGCGGTGTCTGTGGTTTGTCACCCAGGCAGGGCGGTGGTCCCAAGAACCGCTGGTCTTCTCTGGGTGGCGGTTCTGTCACTCATGACAGAACTCCACGGATCCGCCTGCCTACAAAATTTTAACTAGTTTATGTAAAACTTAAAGTTGTAAAATTTAATCAGAAAACTACCAGCATGCAAATAATGTGTGAAAGCTTGATTTGAAAGCAATAAATTATACAAATGGTGGATCTAAAACATTTCTTCTCATTTATTCATGGGGGTAGGGTTTTCCCCAAATTTAAAAACCCAAATACAAAAACTTGAAACAAAACCAGATTGGTAAAAGGAATAACCCTCCCAATCCTTGAATGGAAGTTATAACAACAATAAAACTACAACTAAACTAATCTAAACTAGATCTCCTTGTAGAATCCTCCATAGTTCTTCCTCCTTGCTCCCATGTCTTCCTCTTCTCCAACCTGCATTTTTTCAACAAAACAAATAGACCAAATGAGGGAAATGAACAAAGGAAAGGTTTTAATAAAAACTCATAAGGAAATTTAGGGCTAATGGGAACCCTAGGATCTAGTGGCCAAATTGATTTGATCTAAGGGTGGAGGTTTCACCCTACTTTTGTTAGGTGAGAATGATTTTTATAAATGTTGTTTTAAAACTTTAGTAGTATGTGTAAATGGGGAATGGGGCCTTTTCATTGCCTTAGGAATGTAAAGTCCTTATTAGCCCTTAGTATGTTTTAGTAAATTAATAAAAAGACTTTATACTATTAGGATAATGAAACTAAATTATTTAATCATGAGGTTAGTCAATTTTGGATTAAACATTAACTTAAGTGAAGAAAACATTTAATTAAGTAAATTAATCTAGGGTACCTTCCTAATGCATAATTGATTAATGGACTCTAGAGATTAATTTGAGAATATGTTAACCTTTTCTAGACCAGGTTCTTCAATCGAAAAGTTGAGTTAGTGGTGTTAGTTAGTTGTTGTACCCTAGGGGATTAACATCCTTGTAACCTGTTTTATCCTTCTACCTTGTTCTTGTAACACAAAAAAAAATTAGTCACAAAGGGACAAAAAATTGTTCCCTCCCCCATTTTGGCAAAGAGGTCACATCATGTGACCCTGGTGACCTAATTTAGCCCTCTAGACCAACTTTTCTAGCCTCTCTCTCATTGCACACATGCATGACAAGTGGCAACACCAGGATGAGGCACATTTTTTTAAAACTCTTTTCCTATCTGAAGGGGAAAATGGGGTAAAAAAGGTTCCCTCCCCAAGGCTTCCCTCAGGTTACTCATACAACCCAATGTCAACTAGAAAATGTTCTTTTTTAACTCCCCCCTTCATTTATCTAGGCCAATGAATCAGTGAAAATTGTCATGATAAGGATAAGGAACCATTTTGTGCACCCATTATCCCATTCCAAGGGGAAAATGGGCACAAAAGAACACCCTATTCTCTCAATCCATTCAAAACCTATAAATACGAGACTTGGCCACTTTTTGCTCATTCACCCACATTCTCCCACACACTGTCGAAAATTTTCAAGAAATATTCATACACCCTTTCCATCCTCCATTGATTTCATTCACACTCCCATGATCTAAGAAAAGAAAAAACATTAAAGAATCCATATTTTTGAAGACCAAAAACATGTTTTTTTTCCATAAAGACTTCAAAACCAAAAAGGAATAATTTCTCATATCTAACAAACTGGTACATGAATCAATTCAGGGTTTTTTGAATTATTTTTAATTTCTAGGCACCTTGAGGATCCAAGATATTTTTTTCACATGCATGATCCATATTTTTCGCAGTGAAGAAACTCCATGTTTCCCGCGCAGTAAATTTTTTAATTTTAAAATATTTCATTTTGGAGACCAGATCAAAATGAAACTTCAATGATGCAACAAAATGAAAACCCCATATTAGAAAAACTGATTTCATCGAAATTTGAGGTATAGAACACCACTTTATAAAAATAGTAAGGATCCTACACAAGGACCTCCTATTTTTAGCAAGTAATCAAAAAGAGTAGTTTCGGCGAAAGCAGTCTACATAAAGGTCATACAGATGGACAATTTGAGTAATCGGAGGAAAACAAGGTGGAAATTTTTCATTTACTAAAATTGTAAACCCCCTCTTGAAGTGAAGGAAAGTTTTCTAAAATCCATGACGTTCAAGTCTATAGGTGTGAAACAAGTTCATGCTCTTTCTTCTAATTATTGAGGTGCAAGGGATAACAATGTTACTCACATGGACTTCAAAATTGCAAGGATCAAATGTTTAGTGACCGAAGAGAGAGAGAGAGTCGCTGAAGGATGAGATTTCCACGAGCATAAATTTTTGTCATCAATGTGCTTGGGATCACAAAATTATAATGACTCCATTGTCTGAGGAATTATTTCAATTTATCATTCAAGTGTGTAATCAAAAGATCATAAGGATGGTGGTGTTTCATGTTATAGAACGAGCATTCTTAACTTTCTTAAATGGTGTACTCATCAGTTTTTTTATTACTCTCTCGATGTGTAATGGAAAATGAACCATTTGTATATTGATCTTTGTCAGTAAAACATAGCAGGGCCAGTCTCGATCTTCATCTACTTCAGGGTGGACCTCACTGAACAACGCTCGTGGTCATTGAATTGATCATTCAATAGTGTTTCTAAAAAATATATTTCAAGGTGTTCATGAATCATCTTAAGGAGATTTCTCATGGTGTAAAGAGTTCAAGGATCCATAGTTCATGACATTAGAGCATTCCATCAGATCATCAGTGAGGCAACTTCTTTGATGACTTAGTTCTCTCTTCTTTCTCTCTCTTCTCTTCCCCCCATTTTATCTCTCCCTCATGTTCTATTTCTCATTGGTGGTTTCACTTTTTCATTATATCTTATTTACTTAAAAAGTAAATTTATGATTATAATGTAATAAAGTCCCCCTTAATTCATAAAAGGGGACTTGGGTCTTTCCTTAGAATGTGAAAAGTCACAAGTTGTGTAAGGGATATGAAAAGCCATGTGGGGGGTAGGTGAAGAGTCTCTTATAGTTCTATAAATTATAAAAGCACCCTCATTTCAAGGGGTTGTCAATTTTATGTTTTCATGAGCAAGTATGACTTGTGAAGAAGAAAATAAATAGCATTTCCTCTATTTCTCATCTCTATTTTCTTCTCACTCTCACTATGTACAACTTTTTGTAATCATCAATGAATAAAGAAGGAGTTTTTTACATCTTTGATAAGGATATTTGTGAGACTTTGTGTAAAACATATTTACTTGTCTTGTTGACATTTACAAAATTGTGTTTTCTTCTAATCTATGTGTTTTGGAATTTTTTGGTTAATGGTTGTAGTAATATGATTTTCTACTTACAATGTTAATCGCATTCTCCTTTTCTCACTCCCTTTCCCACTCTCCTAGGAAGGTGTTCTCTTGCAAGAGATTGAAATATTCTTTCCGTATGGTTAGTGGAGTGCCCCTATTGTATCTCTAGCTGTAAGGCAACCAAAGAATCAAATTTTTCACATGCATACAAATATGGAGCATCATCGTTAAAATAGAGGGACTTAGATTCCCATAGCATTAGCAAGATACCCATCAATTTGTCTACTAAACAAATTTTCTCCCCAACACAACCTAAGACCAAATTATTACATGGTGTGTTCCTAGAGGAAGATAATATGTTATAAATTTTTGTACACATAAATCTAGATAAGTGGATTGGTTGTGATCGAGGTAAGTACTTTTATATGTAACTGAGTCGTATAATAAAGTGATACAATCTTGCAAGAACACTAAGGATGGTATAAGATATAACAAGTAGGATTAAACTAGATACACAAGTCGTTATTTAAGGGATTAAGCCTTGGTATACATTATCAAGTGAAGATTTACCAAATTTAGGTTTTAACATCTATGCCCCATCCACACACCTCGAAGATAGGAAAAAAAAATATTACTTACAAGAAAAGATACCACAATGTGTAAACACAATTTATGTTTTCTCTATATGTTTGTTTTCTAGAGTGCTTATTATCATGTCAAACTTTTATGCTCATTTTTAAAAAAAAATCTTGACATTATTTCCATTCTCATGATTACTATAATGACAAATTCTTACATTCTCATATTATCATCTTGTTTTACTTCATTTTATGCATTTGTCAAATTTCTCACCTTGGTTTTTGTCTTGCAAGCTTGTCCTTTCCTTGTGTAATTTCAATTCATTTCTATTATAGTGAATTGATAAGTTTGATCATTACAAAAATGTGTAAGTAATTTTTGAGATCACATTTGCATAAAAAATGGTTTCTAAGTACTCTTAGGCCCTTTTATGAATCACTTTCATTCTTGGAAAACCTGCAAGATGTGGTTTGGAACTTTTTTGTTATATTTTTGCATTGACTTTGCACTTTTTAGACCCTAGTTTTAAAGTACACTTTCATGTGTTATTTTAACTTAATTCAAGTTCCTAGAACATGCCCCAAGTGTTCTTTTTACACTTTATGACTTAAAAGCTATCAAAAATGTTATGTGTGCACTTTTGGAGGGAAAGTTGCTAACGTAATTATCCCCACAAATGTTTGGAAGCTAGGGTTATAAAATGATGTTCAGGATATAATTATCACTTAAGTGGTTCCTAAAATTTCATCCAAGTGCACTTCTAGGAAGTCGTAGGTTTCCAAAAGCACACCCGAGTTTGGACTTGGGAACTAATCTTGTTTTGAATCATAACTTTTGCATCCAAGCTCCATTTTTTATATCATTTGAAGCATTGGAAATAATTTGAAAAAATTATTAATATTTTTTAGGTTTCATATCATCAATAGATTCATATAAGTTTCTTAGGAACCAATTTTGAAGTGTTGTTAAATTACCTTCATTTTAAGAGATTGATTTGTTTATAGTTCAACTTTTATTCATTAATTCTTTCCCAATTTTATTTCATTTCATCTTCATCATGAAAAAAATGAAGCGTATTCTTAACAATTTTACCATTGGTTATGGAAAATTTGATCATTTGAACATTTACAATATCAAGAAAAGGGTTAGTAGTTGAAAGTGGACTATTATTAGAGGAAGACTCCACCGTAATGGCTTGTATCAAGTGGAGGGTTTAACTATTTCAATTCTACACATTAGATTGGTACACGTGTGTTGATGATTTATACGCTTCATAATCATGGATATATTTATTTGGAAACACTCTCTTCTTGAAGGAGAGGGATGTGTTTGAGACTATTTTGGTGTTCAGGGTTGCAATTACTAGGGTTGAAAGTCCTCAAGTTAATCATGTAAAGAAACCCCCATGGATGAAAATCAACATTTCCCATTAACTTTTTTACTTAAGTTATTTCTATTTCCTCATAGGGAAATGCACTTTCCTTCACTTACGTAACTTTTTGTTTCTTCGTTGGGAAAATTATTTTTTGTATAACTTACGTGAATCCAATTTAAATTTGTTTTAAGTTGTAACTTAAGTGAAAGTGAAAAAGTTAAAAGTTATATCCTTACAATGACAATAGTTATGAGGTGGTCATGGGCTAAAAGTAGAAATAGGGAATGGATTTCCATTGTAAAAGGCTAGTCATTTTCTCTTCTTTTCTATGAAATGCGAATAAATTATTACAACTTTGTGTTTGTTTGTTTTGAATTAATTCCATGAAATATATATTAATTGTAAATGAGAATAATGTTATTGTGCTTATCATGTTCTAAATACGAACTTTGATTACTATTTATGATTATATATAAAATTGAATGTTAATTCATTATGTGGGATGCATTGATATGTAGACTATCTACTACGTATTCTTGTTTATGTACTTTACATGCCATATAAAAAAAATCAATTAGCCTCAAAGACTTTATGCTTATGATTGGCTCTTATTCTTCATGTAGTTGTTAATGTTTTATCTTCCATGTGAAAGAGAGAGGTTTTTAGTTTATATTTTCTTGCATTTATCTGAGAAGACTCCCATGTTTTTATTTTATTGGATGATTTCTCTCATTTCACATATTTTTCTCTCCTTTATCCTCTCTTCCTCATTCTCAATTTTCCACCCTTTACATTTTTTGGTTAAAAGCACCAAAAACCCAAATACCCTATCATACGAGGGAATTGCCTCTCTCAAAAATAGAGGAACTTCACCCTGTCAATATGTGATTCATCATAGTTATTGCATATTTTATATTTCATAAATTGGGATTTTTATAAAATATAAAGCTAAATAAAATTATTCCAATAGTTCCTTAGTGGTTACAAGATCCTAAAAATGAATACTACCTGATAGAATGTGATAAATGTCCATAGAATAATTGAACTATAACTCATAATTTAAATTGAACTTGAAACTAGAAAATTGAAAGTGAATGTAAAGCATGGTAGGACTACACCTATCTTTTTTGTAAATGTAGCAACCTCTTGATTGTGTCACTTAAAGATAAGTATAGAAGTTGTACATGTGAATGACAAAGGGAATTAGGTTTCCCAACCCAAAGTAACCAAAATCTATTAGGGGTTTCCCAACAAATTGAATAATTGAAGAAAGGTTGGTTTTTTTTCTATCCTAACAACATTCACAAGAGAATGAGTGGGATGGTGGCCCAAGGTATCACTAGGCCCATATCTACTAAGTAAATTAATATATCAAAAGTAAAACCATCCATTCACAGAACCACACTATTATACACAGATCCTAATTCAAAAATGTAAAACTCATGAAAATTTGATAGGGAATGAATTACATACATGCCTCCAACATGAATTTTATGAGTAAATTTTAAAATTTGAAGATGGAACATGTATTCCAAATAGAAAATAAGCAAATAATGGTGTATTTGAAATTTTAATTACGCCCCTACATCTGACATCAAAAAGTGTATTATGTACTAACACTTTGCATATTATACCTGAACATGTACATGGAACTTATAAACACTTGTATTTTTATGGATTCTCATAAATTAGATGTCAAAATATTCCTAGAAAAATACCATCCAATTCATAAATAACATTTGATAGTTATATTTTCTATTAAATATTTTTTTCCAACCTAAAAGTTTGTAATGATTTTTGTTATAACCTATTTCTATATGTTCTATGATCTATAGTTTGTACATATCCTTGAATTATATTGATACTATTGTGATATCCCTATTGAATGTCCCCTCTTTTGAGGTGAGTGATATATTCTATATCTCACTCAACTCAAAAGAATCAAAGTGTGCCCATGTTATATATTTAACATATAACCATCATTGAAACAAAAAAAATATAACTATATGTCATCATAATATATAAAGTAGAACTAAAAGATAGTTAAATATAGATATCGTGGCACAAAGAGATAACACACACAACAAATGTATATGTATACAAGCATAAAATCACATAATAATACAAGTACATAAGTCAATGTCATATATAATTTTATATAGAAGGCCAAGTGTTGCATACAAGGGATTAAATAATGTCATACACATAAATAAGGGATGAATGGTTGTATTAGAAAATATCATTGAGGGAAAAAAAGAAGGATACAATAGTGTTGCACATAAAAAAATAGAAGGAAAATGGTTGCACACAAAAAAATCATATAAGAAATCCCATGTATAATAATTAAAATAGATAATAACCCATATGCGCATAGGAAAAAAGAAACTAGTCTTGTGCAATCCACATGTATTAGTCCCAAATGTCCAAAAAAATAACATATATCATAATATGGAATACAATTGAAATAAATTTTTGAAATATCACTTCGCAATAAATGAAACAATAAGACTTAATAGAATAAAAGATGCCCTTTAATTAGCAAGGCTACTAGACAAAGGCTAAGTACAACACCTACAATCATTTAAAGTCATGTGTATCATGCATCATCCTTGAATACCTCATGATAAATGTGCTTGAATAAAATGTAATATGTTATCTATCAAACTATGTGAAAAATAACATATGTAAACTACATAACTTGTAAATAAAGGCATTTGTAGCTCTTAATTTTTTTATTTTTGGAATATTATAATGTTTTTTTAATTTGTGAAACATTGTTATTTTTGTATTATTGGATTGTTTAATTGAAAGTGTGGGATTAATTGATTGGATCCTCATCAGGGTCAAGTTAAATTGGTCCAAGATTATCCAAAATATAAATTCTATTAAGGTGACCGACATACTGAAGGGGAAGGAGATCTATAATGTATACATCATCAATATAAGGGTTCACATGTGGTGCCAAGGTATTTTTAAAATGTTTAATATTTTAATCACGTAAAATAAATATTAGGGTTCCATCATGAGGGAATAAAATAATTTTTTTATTAATATTTAAAATTAGCTCCATGTGTTGTAACCATGGTATTCATAAAGGAAGTTTACTTGGGTATCCATTTTTTTGCATCCATAATGCTGGTTATAATATACGTAAGGAATAAGTAATAAATATATCAACGGACCCATGATATTTATGGAGTCAAGAATCATGTGTAACATATGAAAAATTAAAACTAGGATTATGTATTGTCTCCATGGTGCATGTATTGTTTTATTCATTATTTTCGACTAGGAAATATTGCCGATACTTTCAATTGATTTAAAATACTAGCAATCGTACATGAAATGTAAAATGGAAATGTTGAAGGGGGTCTTTTATAGGATTCATATTAGAGGGAGAGAATAAATGGGAGATGAAGATAGGTGAAGAAGAAGGGATTAGAGGGTGGAGATGTGCGATGGAGGTGAAAGTAGAAAGGAGAATGAATGTGAAACAAAACCATACAAAAATGACAACACATTTATTTCAATCATATGAGGAGACCTCGGTTGTTGTATTAGACGATGTAGAAACAATGTAAAGAGATATTTTTCAACATAAGGAGTGATGATTTCTTTTCGGAAACAAAACTATGTATTTAGTTTTAGCACTTGCATACATGTAGATTGGATGATTTGGAGCGAAAGTAGAATCTGAAGGTGCCAACCTCATGCAAAGCTCTACTAATGAACAATAGAGATGGCTTTGTCATTCAATAAACATCGGTAAAATGGATAGGTGTGGTCTGTTTATGATTTTGATTATACAGGGGAAACTAACCATCAACATGGGACATGTAACACCACCCTTTGAATTAGATCTGAGGGAGAAAATAATGTGAAGAAGCCACGAGAAGGGGGAAGAAGCAGTGGTAGTGGAGCGGAGGGGCGAACATGATTATGATTATTAAACCATGATAATATTTTGAAGGATTTGATAATTTTCAAGTATTTTAACGTTGTTATTATGAAGATAAAGGTTGAAATACATAGAGAGGAGAAATTGTCTCTACTTTTTTGTAAAAATGGAGGCTTTAATGCATATAAAGGTTAAGGGTTTTTTTTAATCTGAAAGTCTTGCAAGACTGTGTTTATTTCTGGTTAAATTTATTCATGGAAACCTATGGTGCACATGTTTTTTAAATATTAATGTCAAGGATTTGAATTCCATCATTTAATTCTCACAAAAAGTGGCTATATAAATAAATCTTTGAATTGCATAGGATTTCACATACACTATGTATAATGCAAATCATATAAACTTTGTATGTGGGTAAGTGTGTTAGGAAATCATTTTTTAGTGCTCACAGTAATTTAGGTTTTACCGTTGTAATTAGTAACTACTATGTGGTAAATAAGTTAGTATAGTTTTTAGTGTGAGTGAGGTTATTTGTAACAACTCACATAGGTTATATTTTTGTTATAGCTACTTCCTAAATTCTAGGAGAGCTATATTCATATTTATATGGGTTCTTGTAATATGAAGTTAATGTGCTAAATATAATATCTTTTGTTGTGTTCAATCTGGTGCTCTGATCACATATGGTATTACAACGACTGTGTCTTATCCCTACGATGGTAGAGCAAGTTATTGATGATGAGAGTTCCCTGAGAAATCCATTCACCTCTTATTTCATATGATGTCGTACCAAGCCACAATTTTTCTTTGCATTTGGATCCAATCTTGGGTTTGTTGGAAATATCTAATCTTGTTCTAGATAAATTCCAACTTTATGTAAAATATTTACTTTATTGTGAATATTATCCCCTCCAAATATCAAGAGATATTATTCATAATATCTTGTAAAAATCCAAGAATGGTTGGTAAGAATTCTAGGAATATCTATAAAATATTCAAAAGATCAATAATATATAATATAAGATATTATGAGATATTTTCTAAGGTAGAAGGTTGGAAAAATTCTATAAATAAGAGGTTTCACTTTGTAATTCAATAAGCAAGGAAAGAAAGAGAGAAGAAAGAGAAGGCACCGAAGTGCTCTAGAGTATTTTGAATAGAAAGTTAAGTTTTTTATTTCTCTTGTGAGTTTTTGTGTGTTCATAATATTATTTCTATTTTTATTATCTTAGCACACACCCTCTAAGTTATGAGTTAGATATAATTCCTTCAAATTGGTATCAGAGCTAGGTTGAGCTTACATCATAGGTCTTTATTTTTCTCTATTAGTCTAGTTAAAATGGTAGGTATGAGCAACAGGCTCACTCAAGCCCACATCCCCATATTTAATGGGAAGAACTATGATTATTGGATCATAAAAATGAGGACTTTATTTTGTTCACTAAATGTGTGGGAGCTAGTTGAGAATGGGTTTCCAGAACCTGCAGATTTTCAAGCATTTCAAGCACTGACACAAGCATATAAAGATTTGTTGAAGGAGAACAAGAAGAAGGATTCAAAATCCTTGTTTCAAATTCAACAAGCAATGGATGAGTTCATCTTTCCGTGAGTTGCAGCAGCAACTAGATCAAAACAAGCATGGGAAAGTCTTCAAACAAATTATCAAGGTACTAGTAAAGTAAAATTTGCAAAATTATAAAATCTTAGAAGAGATTTTGAGAATATTTGCATGAAAGACTTAGATTCAGTAGATTTATTTTTCACCCATGTGATGAGTGTAGTAAATAAAATTAGGTATCATTGTGAGACTTTAGAGGATCAAAGGATTGTAGAGAAAATACTTAGAAGTCTTCCTAGCAATTTTGATGTGATTGTTGTTGCAATAGAAGAATCAAAGAATTTAACTCAAATGTTTGTAGATGAATTAATGGGATCTTTAATATCCCATGAGAAAATATTGAATAGATTAGTTAGCTCATCTCTTGAGCAATCCTTTAAATCACAAGTTTCAATTGGTGGTCATAGAGCAAGAGGAAGATCGAGCTTCAACAGAGGGAGAGGAAGATATTTCCAAAGAGGATCTAAAAGCCCAAACACATATTATGAAGGAGGAAGAGCAAATTCAAATTTCTACATTGCAAGTGCTAGAGGCCGAGGAAACAATCAAAATCAAACTTATGGTCAGAGATATGATAAGTCAAATGTTCAATGCAATTACTGTAAAACGTATGGACACTATGCTAATGAATGCAAGAAGAAACAATTTGATATGAGTAGACAAAATGCACAATTTTCTGAAGAAAATCGGTCTTAAAGTTATAATAACGGTTCAATGTTTATTACATGCAATGTTGCTCAATAAAGTACAAAGGATATTTGGTTTCTAGATAGTGGATGCAATAATCACATGAATAGATGTAAGGAAATGTTTGCAAACATAGATTAGTCAGTTACATCTAAAGTTAATTTAGGAAATGATAATAAAGTTACAGTAATGGGAAAAGGAACCGTACATATTGAAACAAAGAAAGATGAGAACAAACACATTCCAAATGTGTATTATGTTCCTAGTTTGAAACACAATCTAATGAGTATTGTACAGCTAGTGTAGAAGGGATATAAAGTCTATTTTGAAGATGATGCATGTATTATACTAGATATAAATCCAAGTAAAAATTTGATTACAAAGTTTGAGATGACAAGAAACAAAATGTTTCCATTAAGAATCCAACATGATTTTTCATCTAAAGAGTTTTCTTCACTAGCATTTAAAGTTTCTTTAAAAGATCAAAGTTGGTTGTGGCATTTGAGATTTGGATACTTAAGTTTTAGTCGTTTAGATTTATTGCAAAAGAAGCATATGGTGAAGGGTTTAACTTCGATAGAGAAACCAAACAATCCTTGTGAGAGTTGTATTCTAAGGAAGCAACACAGGAAAAACTTTCCTGTCAGAAATTCATATAGAGCTAGATCTCTTCTTGAGATTTTCCATTCAGATCTATGTGGAGCTATGCAAACAACATCAATTAGAGGGAGCATGTATTTTCTGACTTTTATAGATGATTTGAGTATAAAACCTTGGGTTTATTTCTAGAAACATAAGTTAGAAGCTTTTAGTGTGCTCAAAGAGTTTAAGGCCATGGTTGAAAAGTAGAGTGGTTACTATATAAAGGTGTTAAGATTAGATAGAGGAGGAGAGTACATTTCAAATGAGTTCCTAAATTTCTACAAATTTCATGGGATTAAGAAGCAATTTGCAACAAGGTATACACCTCAACAGAATGGTGTGGTAGAAAGAAAGAATAGAACAATTACGGAAACATCTAGAAGTATGTTGAAAGCCAAACATTTACCAAATGAGTACTGGGATGAAATAGTGGCTTGTGTGGTTTACATCTTGAACTGATGTCTAACAAAAATTGTGAAGGATAAAGTTCCTCAAGAATCATGGAGTGGAAAGAAACATAGTGTTTCACATTTAAGAATTTTTGGATGTGTAGTGTATGCTCATATTCCAAATGAGAGGAGAAATAAATTGGATGATAAAGGAGAGAGATGTATTTTTGTAGGTTACAATGAGCAATCAAAAGCCTATAAATTGTATAACCCCATCACAAAGAATTCTATTATTAGTAGAGATGTTCAGTTCATTGAAGAACAAGCATGGGATGGAAGTGTTGATAAGTTAACAAATATCACTATAGGAATACATCATCATCAGAATGAGTTTGATGAAAAGATCACAGAAAATTTTCATCTAGCACCTCAAGGGATCGGTGCAATGACATCTTCTTCAAATAACACTCTAGTTTCAAACAACATCCTAAGAGGTATCTCAAGTGGATTTTCATCCCCTCCAGCAAATTTGCATCCACAAGAAGCATCATGGAATGAAGGTAATTCTTCAAATTCAAAGTCTCATAGTAGTGACATACTAGATCTAGCATTAACAACACAAAGGTCTCACTTCAGGGACACCCCAGGAAAGACAAGAAGCTTAAGGAATATTTATGATCAAACTCAAGGTGATGACAATGTTGATTTATATTCTGATTTTGCATTATTTTCTCATGATGATCCTATATATTTTGAAGATGCATTTTAAAATGAAAATGGGTAAAATCTATGGATGAAGAAATTGATTCTATTGAAAAGAATCGTACATGGGATCTTCTTAGCCTTCCAGAAGGAAAGAGTGTAATTGGTGTAAAGTGGGTCTACAAGACAAAATTCAATGGAGATGGAAATGTTGAAAAACATAAAGCTAGGTTAGTTGCAAAGGGTTTCTCACAACAACCTGGAATTGATTATAATGAGACTTTTTCTCTAGTATCTCGACTAGACATTGCTAGATCTGTCTTAGCATTAGAAACTCAAAGTAATTGGAAAGTTTATCAAATGGATGTCAAGTTTGCATTTTTGAATGACATACTAGAAGAAGAAGTTTAAGTTTTACAACCACCTAGATATGAAATTGTAGGTCAAGAACACAAAGTCTGTAGATTGAGAAAATCCTTGTATGGTCTGAAACAAGCTCCAAGAGCATGGTATAGCAGGATTGATTCATATTTTTTGAAAAAGTGATTTAGAAAAAGTGATAGTGAACCAACACTATACATAAAAATGAATGATCAAGAAAAAATTCTAATTGTATGCCTATATGTTGATGATCTAATATTCACAGGAGATTTTTCAATTGACTTGTTTAAGACAACAATGAAGAAAGAATTTGAAATGACAGATTTGGGTCTAATGAAGTTTTTTCTTGGCATAGAAGTGTGTCAATCAGAAATTGGAATTTTTATATGTCAATGAAAATATTCCAATGATATTTTGAAAAGGTTTTGCATGATGAATTGCAATCCAGTATCAACACCAATTGCCATAGGACCGAAGCTAAGAAAATATGATAAAGGTTGTGATATTAATACAACTATGTACAAAAGACTTGTTGGTAGTCTGATGTACTTGACTAATACAAGGCCTAATATCATGTATGGTGTAAGTCTTATTTCCAGGTTTATGGAATCCTGAAAGGATTCTCATTAGCAAGCTGGAAAAAGAATTTTAAGATGTGTTAGTGGAACAAAAGCTTTTTGTATTTTATATACAGCTTCTAATATTTTCAAGTTAGTTGGTTATACATACAATGATTGTGCAAGAAGCATAGATGACAGAAAGAGCACATCCGGCTATGTTTTCCATTTTGGTTCAGGAGTAGTTTCATGGGCTTCTAAGAAACAACCTATTGTCACTCTCTCTTCAGTAGAAGTAGAACAAAAAGGACCAACAAAGATATTTTGTGATAACAACTCAGCTACTACATTGTCAAATAATCATGTTTTTCACAAAAGGAGCAAGCATAATGATACTAGGTATCATTTTATCAGAGAGATAGTCAACAATGGACAAATATTTTTGGAGTTTTGTAGGTCTATAGAAAAAAATGTTGATATCTTCACCAGCCATTACCAAAGGACACATTTGAGTGTATGAGAGATTCTTTGGGCATCATAGGTCCGTTTTTCTCCAACAATACATGAAGAATCAAGATTAGGAGGGAGTGTTGGAAATATCCAATCTTGTTCTAGATAAATTCCAACTTTATGTAAAATATTTACTTTATTGTGAATATTATCCCCTCCAAAATAGCAAGAGATATTATTCATAATATCTTGTAAATATCCAAGAATGGTTGGTAAGAATTCTAGGAATATCTATAAAATATTCAAAAGATCAATAATATCTAATATAAGATATTATGAGATATTTTCTAAGGTAGAAGGTTTAAAAAATTCTATAAATAAGAGGTTTCACTTTGTAATTCAATAAGCAAGGACAACAAGAGAGAAGATAGAGAAGGCATCGAAGTGCTCTAGAGTATTTTAAAATAGAAAGTTATGTTTTATATTTCTCTTGTGAGTTTGTGTGTGTTCATAATATTATTTCTATTTTTATTATCTCAGCATACACCCTCTAAGTTAGGAGTTAGATATAATTCCTTTAGGGATTGCATTCAACATTCATGTGCATTTCAAAGCCATTCCACTTTGAAGCATGGGCAGTTGTTTAAATCCTGTTGAATTTCCTTGTGTGCATCTATTACATTTGTCAGATTTTTGTATATGCCTTGAATCCATTCGTGTGATATTTTGTTGTCTGGGTTCTCCTTTATGTATGTATTTTCAAAAATAGTTGATCCATTCCGTGAAGATCCTTCCTTTGTGAAAAATCTATATATAGACTTGTTCTGGCATCCTTCATTATGTTCATTATCTAGTCAATCTTTACATGCATAGCTCTTTGTCTAATCCTGCTCACCCATATATATATATATATTTGCAGTCCCATGGAAGTGCTACCTTCTAACTTGGCATTTGCGATCTTCCACATTTCAATTCTATTACAACTTCATCTCCACCATATCGATCTAGTCTAGCATCATAGATTTGATTCAAAGAATCCTTCTCACACATTTATTACATTCAAGAAGCTTCAAGAGTCAACAATCCCATTGGTAATGTTCATGAGCCACGTGTGAAGTAATTATAACGTTTCTCTACTTGGATCACATCTTCTTGGAGAAACCGCAAATAAATTTTGTTGGAGCGGGTGTCATTGATGCTTAGAATAATTATGGTGCCTAAAGCTAGTTCCCATATATGTGATCTATGTGGAAGATTCAAAAATCCTAAATATTATTGCATTGCATTCATCCTTGAAATCAAGAAGCCCTCCGTATTTTTCATACATAGGTGATATTAGGTTTTGTTTACTTGTTTTGTTAACTATTTTTTCTTTAGCATAAATAGTTTATATGTGATTCGTGTCCTTTTTTTAAGTGAAGTATGTGTTAATTCTTAATTAGGTTTTAGAAATTAAATATTGATCTCGGTGGTTATATTGAGTTATTCGTGTAATTATTGAGTCTTTTATAATTTAATTCAAAAAGAGTCTTTTTTTTGGTAAGTCAGTGAGTAAAATGTAATTGTTTCTTTTATGTTAAATAAGCATCAATTGTATCATTAGTGTCATTAAATTAAGTCATTCAAATCTCATTATATTCGTTATTGTTAATACTCATTGTGTCATTGTCTCGTCAAATTTAAAAAAAGGTCAGTAGAGTCGTAATCTCATCAAATCCTGAATTTAACAAACTGCGATCACAATTTATAAAGCACGATTGTGATTTTAAAAACCACAATCACAGTCTACTTTGTTAGGTTTTGGAAATTCCCAAATCTAAATCCATGATCGTGGTATATAAATCATGATCACGGTTATTTGGTAGAACAAATAAATAGTAGCGAACCTCATTTTTCCCCAACATTTTCTCTAAATCACGTTTTTCTTTCCATTGTTGACACTCGCATTTTGCATTAGCCTTCCAAATTGAATTCTTTTCTTTTGGATCACGATTTTACACGATGCCTCCGAGACAAAGATGTAAGCCATCATTTTTTTTATCAATTTTCTTACATTTTAGGTTTTTATTTTGCGGTTTTCATGGGTTTTTGAATCTTTTGTTTATGTATAAAATTTATTTATTTTTTCAGTTGCTTGACAAGCTACTAATCATCCAATTTGTCCAAGAATTCCTCCACTTCCTCAAAATCCTCCTCTAAACATTCCTTTGCCTCCTATGGCTCCTACCATCCCCACAAAACCACTAGGAACCCAAGGTGATATCATTACAAAAATTTCAGAAAATAAAATTTCAATTCAGAACGTTATTGCAACTATCAGAATAAATTATTCCAAAAATCCAAGCTGCATGACTTAAGCCAACACACTTCAAACATTGATTGGCGAATTTGACTCTACAACAAACCAAATAGATAGATGGAATAATTTTAGAGCTGATTGAAGGCATCGGTATGTAGAAAATTTATCACATGCAGGCCATTGAAAGATTTTTTTTGGAAAAGAATGCATTTGTGCACTATTTACGGAACCCTAAAATCACTTCCCCCCTCATGAATAATTACAAATGGTTCGTTATCAAATGTTGTCATGATGACTGAATTCATTAACTAAAATTGGCTATATGCGGGGGAATAAAAACCCTAGCTAATCTATATAGGAGGACTAAAAGTTTGTAAATAAAATAGAACAATATGGAATGAATCTAAACTAATTTATTGTAAATTAAATAAAACCCTGATGTACAAGAGGAAGGAGAGATATAGTGTAGCTGATTGAAGGTGACTGTTGCAGGTTGTCGCAAGGTCTGAACAGAGAATTTGAAAGTGCATGTGAACACTCAGGGACCCTGTGAAGGGCATATCTTGTAGATCTGAGATGTCTAGGGTGTATGGGAGTGTAATGGGGTGCCCTGGGGTGTCGTGGTCTATAGACTGGGCACTCTAAACAATGTAAATTCTTAAAACCTAGAACTTGGTATGGTCGCAAGTTAGCTTTGAATGCTTCCAATCTATCACATTGGATTCGCTGATAAAACTGTTAATGACCTATACAACAAAGAGAAGTATCAAACCATTAGGAAAAAAAATAGATGCATATGAATGGGTTAGATTGACCTCAATCACCAAACTAGTTGACTTATTGTTGAGTGTTGCATTACATTTCATACCCATATGTAGTTTTGGTGCATGTGTGCATGTTGTGCCCTAGGTTCTCTCGTGCTAGTCGTACTTTTTGAAGTACTGAGTAATAATAGCTATAGAAAATGTAAATAGAATGTGTGCTTGGAATAGAATAGAATCCCCCCCTATGCAATGTGTGTGTTGAAGATCTTACTAGCCTTGATGTATGGTTCTATGTGGATGCAATGGATGTGACTCTAAAGGAGGGATAGATAGTAGTGATGCTAGGACCCTCATTATGGTCTTATAAGCTTTATAGTTATAGGGATTTCAATTATAATTTTGTAATTAATCTTGACAAGGCTGACTGAGAAATATATAAGCATGACCAATGGCTAGAATTGACCCAAAAAGGAGTGAAATGGGATTTGCATAGATTGGGGTGCCCGAAGTGGGACCGGGGAACCTAGCACAGGCTGGGGTGCCCTTGATTTAAGGTTAGAATGTCAGGGAAGTTGTGAAATGGGTGGATAAGTGTTGGGTAATATGTGGGAAGTACAAAATAAAATATAAAATAAATATGGCCAAAAGGTGTGATTAATTAGTACTTTAACCACTTGAGAAACTTCTAATTAGTTAGTATAAGACCGGGTTAAATTATGTGTAAAGTTCATAATTTTTTGTCTAGATTTGCCCCCATTTTTATGTTGGTGAGTGAAAAAATCGATAACATAAAGTAGACAGAGATGTGTACCTTATATCCATGTAGAGTGTGGAATAAATCATGTTGATGGATTATAATCAATCGTGGAATGACCAAAGAATACGATGGAGGAGCATGCAATGAGAGTGAACCTAGGGCAGAACATGTGTGTAGCTGCTGTTGTGTGTAATGTACATGCATGGTTTATATGACATATGAATTTCTTGGTGTGTTGTTGTTGTTGTTTTCATTATTAGTTGTTGGTTCCCCCAATTTGAATGATCGTTTCTCATACGACAAACCTAGAAGGAGGAAAATGCTCAAGTACTCAAATATGTATGGTATGTAAAAACATTGTGTAAAGTATGTAAATATAAAGTACGTAAATATGGAATATGTGCACCTGATCCATGTTGAGAAGAAGGGTGTAGAAGGATATCATGTATTGTCGCGAGTTATTTGGGTGATCTCACACCACCCTGGATAAAGAAGTGTAGGGAGGGAATGCTCTATGTCCTCCAACTCTAATCACTTCTGCGAAAATTTGTTGAAGAGATCTCTATATTGCGCTGGTTTTTTGGGTGATCTGATGCCACTAGACAAAGAAGTGTAGAGAGGCCACCCACTGTAACCCCTGAGCCTACAACTGCTCTGCAGAATTTTTGAATGACACCATGTCCTGTTATGGCCACTGTGTATGAGTTTGCAACTATTTTGAACTCACTCATTGTGTCTAACTGGTGTAAATATGTTCTGTTAGTAGAAAACCCATAATGATTCCCCCTTATTTTGGGGTGCATGCAACGACCCTAGAAGGAGAATGTGGCCCCAAAAGAGGACCCAACCGTAGGTTGACCTGTAACTAGCTCAACCCTACAGGGGGAAAGGGAAAGCACTTGGTAGATATCAAGGTATGCACAAAAGGGGATGACTAGCCAAAACAAGTGTTATTTTGCATCGCACATGCATGTAATCAATGTAAAAAAATGGAATGTATAGAAAAATACCAAGAATAGTAGTGTAAACACACAAGTAACAACAAGAAGACCATGCAAATCAGGTTACAAACAAGGGACATCACTTACGATGTCACAAGACACTCAAGGTTTTCATGGGAAAAAACAATAGACAAGTTTTCACAAAATAAACGGAAAAATCCCGCATACAATAAAAAAAATGGAGACAAGTAGAAATAAAAAAGTAGTCATGGAAAACATTGAAACCTAAAAAACAAGTGCTACACATAGAACACCCATTAGCATGTTAGGGTGATAACCGATATGTCAAAATGTTTGTGAACAAGTAATAAGATGCTAAGTACAAAATGAAACAATAACACCTATATAAGAAAAATGGGGATGCCTTCACTGACCAATATATTAAGGGTCGAAGACGAGCGTTCATAACGCGTGTAAATTTCCTATATATGCAATCACACTAAACAAATACCTGAATGCACATGTGTGTATGATAATGACATATGAGAAATCAAGTTAACATGTGTAGTAAATTTATCATGTAAAACACTAGTAAGAAAAAGTAAATGCCCCCAAGATAATACATTATGTAGTGGATGGATGGAATGGAATGCAAAATGGAATGATATGAGCAACGTTCCCTTGAGTGTATGAAATTATATGCAGTGAGGTTCAATTTTTTCCACCCCAACAGTCAAGAATGAACTGTAAACGAGATTGCATCATCAGGAAATGGTTGAGTAGTGTTGGTTGTGTCTAGCGTGCTGCGATGAGTGTGTATATGTAATGGTGATGAAATGTGATATGGGGAGATGATGTGTGTGGAACCTATAGTGTAAGCGATATACCATGAATTTTTTGAATATATAAGTGATTATTTAGCTCTAATTGTATATCACTATGGAAGAAGTGGATGGTGAGGAGACAAAGAGAAAGATAAGCGTGGACCATATAGACTAAGTGTATACCACAACGTGTGGGATGGGTGAGTGATGGTTTATCCCTAAGCGTATATCACTACATGATGGAAGAAGGAGGTGATTATTTAGCCATAGCATATGTCACTATGGGATGGGAGATGAGGGTGTATGAAGCGGATATGAGTATTGATGTGGATAATAGATGTTGGTGATTTAGCACTAAGCATAGACCACAACGTGATGAATAAGAATGATGTGGTGATTTATCCTAAAGCATATACCACTATGTGATGAATAGGTTGATGGTGGTGATTTATCCTAAAGCATAGACCACTATGTGATGAATAGGTTGATGGTGGTGATTTATCCTAATACGTATACCAATAATTGATGAGTGAGAGTAAGGTGGTGATTTAGCCTAAATCATATACCACTAAGTGATGAGTAGGATAGATGATGATGTAATAGAATGTCATAGGATGGGATAATAGAATAAGTGATGATAGGATGCAAGATCATAATGCAAATTAGACGAAGGGAGTGGTGATTTAACCTAAGGTGTATACCTCTACATGATTATTGCAGGCATGACGGTGTAATGGAATAAGTTTGGAATGGAGAAAATGTAATATAATGATACAATTGAAGATGATAGAATGTAATATAAGGATGTAGATTTGATGGAAGGATTGGTCATTTAACCTACGGATTAAGAACAATTTTTGGGACCAATGGTGGATGGTTTTTTATTATCCACTATGCAATAACAATGAGGTTCCTCTTTAATTTTTGAATAAATTGTATTGTGAGTTTGTGCTTAACGAGGTCCCCAATTATTTTTACTTTTATGGGTTTTAGGTTCAAGGAGGTGGTTGTGCAAATATTATACAAAATGCACGTATTTTAGTTGGTCAACCTAGGATTCCCCACAGCCAAAAACCTCCAAATCCTTCAGTTATCCATCCTAAAGTGAAATAGGTTGTGGAAATTGAAACACTGCATGTATTGAGGTCTCTCACTAACACTAGCCCAGCATAGTAACCAAATTACATCTAGCGATGTTGTTGGAGGTGCTAGTTCTAGCACACCACACCACTGCGGTTCATGTCGTGGTGCATGCACTATGGGTGAGACATCCTTTACTGGGTCACATGATCACTTTTTTATAGATTTGGAGATGGAAGATGTTTTTGTAAGTGTTGTGCTAAATTTCCCTAGTGTTTCACATGTAAATGTCACATAAATAATATATAGAAAATTTTATTTCACTTGAGATTTTAATATATACTTGATTACATCATACTTGTGGAAAAACTAATATTTTTTTGATTTTAAACAACAAGATACAGTCAGGGAGCCAAGTGGGACATTATCTGTTGTGGTAACTAAGGATACTCGCACGAATCATGTTACTTTTACCTAGGTTAGTTTCAAATATTTTACTAGTTATTGTTCAAGATTGTTTAAATATTATTAACATACATATCTATACTTGTTCTATAATTTAATATATATGCATGAGCCTTAGTTACTTACACCATTCTCCTCGATAGTTTTTTATTAGTGCTGATCTATATGTTGTTTATACAACTTATGAATGTTGCAAAGACTCCTCCATTTATGTAGACTGTGGAGGCTTCTATTAATGCTGCAATAGCATTTACAGATCCACTGACATAGGTATAATTTTTTAAAATTGTTAAATTTTGGACAAATGTTTTCTTATTAAATCTACAATATCAAATTGAACATGAAATATTTATTTATATGCACCTTGGTGTGAATCAGGGAGTGTCTACCCTTGACCATGCAGAGTGTCAATGATAAATTGATAGGGATCATGAGATTGCAATTTATATCACATGCATTAAAATTTCTAAGTTTCTAAATTATGAAAGTATTTTAAATATATCTAGTTCTTAAAAATTAGGTTGTTAAAAACTTGATGTTTATGAATGTGCAAACTAAGTTGTAGGTGAGCTTTACGCCTATGACCACATGGATGAAATACATAGCACCATCTCCCTCCACTACATCCCTAGGTTTTGGACATGCTTCTACTAGCAGGGCCAAGAAATGGAGGATGTTTTATGATTCTTCATAGGATGTATAGATATATATGCCATATGGACATGTGCTACATACATTTTTTGTATGCCTATATATGGCTTGATATGTATGATCTTGTGTTCCATACATTCCATGGAGATGTGTATATAGTGTTATGCGACCGTGTGGTCCTATATATATGGTACACTTAGTTTGATACATTATTCTTATATTTTCATAGACATGGAAATGGCTCGAACTCATGTCAATGTATTCCATGTGTACTAGATATATTATATATATGTGGATTTTGTTCCTAGATCACTATGATATAATTTTTATGATTTTTTTTGTGATATGATGTGTTGATATTTTTTTTGTACTGATATTTGATGTATGATAATATTTGATTATGTGTGACATTTTTGTATATACGTGTGACTTGATGAAGTATGTTGTTGTGTGAAAACATGATTTCATTAAATAACATGTACTGTGATGATGTAATGACATGATCTGACATCTTTGTTGCACTCTTTCTAGACCACACACACACACACACACGCTTCATAATCATATTTGTTTCTCTTTGTGGTGGATGAAGGTAGGAAGTTTGCACATAAAAATGTGTCCATTCAAGTGATATGACATAATAATCATCTTTGTTTCTTGATATGACATCATGATCATATTTGTTTTGCTTAGTCAAACATATGAAATGTCTTTCTAATTTCATATATATGCTTCATGTAATCGGTGTCTTTGTTTTCTCTTTACATGTGGCGGATGAAGATAGGATATTCTAAATCCAACCATTCACACAACATGGTAGTGTGTTTACCTTGTTGTAATATCCTTGATGTGACCTTATTCAATTCAAATGATACGGCATTATTTTCAGGCCATACAAATAATTATTTCCATAAGCTTATCATAACATGTAGATATTCACATTTTACGATATACTTGTTCATGTTTCTAACACCACAACTATGTGTCACCTTCAATAATAGGAATAAAATCCAAACTTAACAAGTAAAATACATTAAAACATATCTATATGACACCTTATTTGGATATTCCTTACAACACCAACTTGAAAGGGAATATTTATTATTTATTTCCAATCTTCATTTCTTTAGCAATGAATGGTGTTATGTCCTTCAGGTAGTCAGTAATTTAGCATAGAGCCTAGAGTCTCCTCAAATTGTTCAAGACTTGGTATTTGTCCCCCCATAAGGAAATTCATCTCAATGTACTTATTGGTTTGAAATAATAGTGAAATTACTTGGGTGTTAGTTCAGTTGAAGGTAGTTACAAATTGAATAAAGAATAAAAGACCCATGAAGAGTAATAAGAAAGCCCCCAAATAGTAAGTCAACCAAATGAAGTCCTTTTCATCTCTCTTGACCATTCAAAGCCTATTGGAAATATTGACCAGTTGGGTACGTACCCACATGCCCTAGGTACATACCCACAGACCCTGGGTATGAGAGAATGTGAGAGCGAGAGAAAACTAAAGAGAGAGAAAGAGCGATAGAAATAGAAAGAGAGAAAGAGAGTGAGAGAGAAAGTGAGAGAGAGTGTGACAGAATGATGTAGAAAGAAAGAGAGAGTATGATAACTAAAATGTTAGTCCATTGGTTGGTTCATGGATTCATATTATCAAAAATAACCTTCTAATAATCCTTAACAGTTTAGGAAGGAGTCAATGTTATTGCTTAATAGTTTCAAGGACAAAATTCTTTTTATAATCTTCGGGCTCTTGAGGGACTACATCTGAACAAAGTAGTCTGGTAGAAACAACACCATCCAACACCAAAATGAAGCATCCAGAAGAATTTACTAGGAGACCAGGATGTGTTGGTGCAGTCAGTTTAGTGCCAAGAGCCACTGTTTGCAAAATATTGGGTTTGAAATCCTTCCAATGACTCAAACTACATAATTTTGTGCTTTTGCAAACAATAAAACACCAAGGGAACCAAAAGAAGATGAAGAAAAATGAAATAGGCTTCTGTATAGGGCCCCAATGTGGACGATTAGGATCAAATGAGGGGTTTATATATTCCACGGAGACCGAGATATCACATGTAAAAGTTATAACATTATTGGCTCTCCGGGCTCTTAAGAGACTACATCCAGACGAAGTATCCCAAAAGTAATGGCTCCATCCCACACCAAAAAGAAGACTCTAAAAGTATTTACCATGCAACACAGATGTGTTGGTACAGTCAGTTTGGCACCAAAATCCATAGTTCGTAAAATATTGCATCTGATAACCTTACATTGACTCAAACTACAGTATTTTATGCTTTTACAAACAATAGAACACCGAGAGAACTGAAAGGAGATGGAGAAAACTGAGATAGGATAAAATGACTCAAACTACATTATTTTACATTGACTCAAAGTACAATATTTTACACTTATCTATAGGGTCTCGACATGGAGGTGTAGGATCAAATGAGAGGTCTCTAGCTACTACGGAGATTGAGATATCAACCATTGATGTTATAGCATTTTTGGTTTCCAGGATCTTAAGGGACTATGTCTGAATGAAGTAGCCTATAAATAATGGCTCCATCTCAAACCAAAAACAATCTTCCAAAAGTGTTTACCAAGCAACCTGGATGTGTTGGCCAAGTTGGTTTGGTGCTAAGAGCCACCGTTTACAAAATGTTGTGTTTGACAACCTTACATTGACTCAAACTACACTATTTTGCACTTTTGTAAACAATAGAACACCAAGAGAAACAAAATTAAATGGAGAAAATTGAAATAAAATTATCTAGAGGGTTATGACACGAAGGTGTATGATCAAACGAGAAGTCTCTAGGTGCCACGAAGACTAAGATATCACCCGTCAAAGTTATTAAAGTTTTTGGTCTCCAGGATCTTAAGGGACTATGTCTGAACAAAGTAGCCCATAAGCAAAAACTCTGTCTAACACCAAAATTAAGCCTCTAAATGTGTTTACCAATCCATCTTGATGTGTTGGTGTAGTCATTTTGGTGCCAAGTGCCACCAGTTGCAAAATATTGTGTTTGACATCCCTACACTAACTCAAACTATACTATTTTGTGCTTTTGCGAACAATAGAACACCGAGAGAACCAAAAGGATATGGATAAAATAGAGATATGATTACTAATAGGGTCTCAACATGGAATTTTAGGATAAAATGAGAGGTCTCTAGGTGCCATGGAGACGGAGATATCACCCATTGAAGTTATATTATTTTTTGGTCTCCGAGATCTTAAGGGACTACATTTAGACGAAGTATCCCGAAGGAAATGACATCATTTTGGTAGAAAAAAAAGTTCCTAAAAAGTGTTTATCAGGACACTTGTATGTGTTTGCATAGTTGGTTTAGTGCCAAGAACCACCGTTTGTAAAATGTTAAGTTTGACTGCCTTACACTGACTCAAATTACACTATATTGCACTTTTGCAAACAATATAACACCGAGAGAACCGAAAGGATATGGAGAAAACCAAGATAATATTATGGATAGGGTCTTAAAATTTATGTGTAGTATCAAATGATAGGTCTCTAGGTACAACGAAGACAGAGATATCACTCGTCAAAGTTATAACGTTTTTGGTCTCCGGGCTCTTAAGGGACTACGTATGAACGAAGTAGCCTGAAAGCAGTGCATCCTTCTAACACTGAAATGAAGTCTCCAAAAGTGTTTACCAAGCCATCAAGATGTGTTGGAATAATAATTTTTTTTCCAAGAGCCACCATTTGCAAAATATTGCGTTTGATAGCCCTACACTGACTCAAACTACACTATTTTGTGCTTTTGTAAACAATAGAACACCGAGAGAACTGAAAGGAAATGAAGAAAAATTTCACCTCCAATGTGCCCAATTGGGGGGGTATATGCCTTTGGGTGCCATGGTGGGCTCTAGGAAGGCATGGTTCGGAGTTAGACCACCCGATCCAGAGCCAAGAACCCCTTCCCTTTTGATCCCAAGTCACGTTTTCAGTGCAAACTTCTTGCAGTCACAACTTGGCACCCGGTCATCGAAACGGAGAACCATCTTAGCAAAAATTTGAGAAAAGGAGGCCTCTAATCGTACCAAAGAATTCAGGTCCATGGCATTCCTTGAGCCTTATTGGAATAATTGTTTACAAACTACCTTTTTTAGTCAGTCCTAGGAAATGAACGAAGCCGAGTAACAAAAAGTCAAGCCCCGAGATGTCATGGGAGCGAACTGCCACCAGCCTGCACATCTAGTTGGTGGTTTTATGCCTTTAGGTGCTATGGCGTGCTCTAGATAGGCCCATTTTGGAGTAAAACTACCACATCTAGAGTGAATAACCCCTTCCCTATTGATCCCAATTCACGTTTTCAGTGCAAACTTCTGGCGGTCACAACTTAGTGCTCAGTCATCCAAACCCAAAACCATCCAAGCCAAAACTTGAGAAAAAGAGAACTCTAATTAAACCCAATAATTTAGGGCTGTGGCATTCCTTGAGCCTTCGTGGCATAATTTTTTGTAAACTACCCTTTTTTAGGCAGTCTTAGGCAATGAATGGAGCCGAGTAGTGAGAAGTCATGCCTTGGGAAATTGCAGGAGTGAATTTCCACCACTGATGCATCTGGATACGGGGATATACTCCTTTGGATGCTATGGTGAGCTCCATGTAGACCCATTTTGGAGTCGGACCACTCAATCTGGAGCCAAGAACCACCTTCACATATACATAAATTGTTGTTACTTGTTTCTCTTTGCTTGAAAAATAATGAAATCTTCTCTTAGCTTTGAGAATATAAAATTCTCTACTAATAGTGCCAACCATGTAAAGGTAGAAACTTTTATGGCACCTCTAACCTACATAAAAGTGTTAGTCAAAGTAATTTAAGTTGAATCAAAACCATAATAGATATATACAAAATACACAAATTTAAGAAAATATATGAACTCGAATCTCGTATAAAAATTTTAAAACTTCAAATAAATATATACCAGACTCGAGCATGTAAATTCATTCCAATGAACCATCAGGATTGGATCCAATAGCACTGCCAACCACATGAAGGTATTAAATATTTTATGGCACCAAGTTAACCTACATAAAAGTGTTAGTCAAAGTAATTTAAGTTGAATCAAATCCATACTAGATATATATTAAATACACAAATTAAATAAAATACATGAACTTCAATCTAGTATACAAATTTAAAAACTTAAAAGAAATATATAATAGAATCGAGCATATAAATTCATTCAAATGTACCATCAGGATTGGATCTACTAATAGTGAAAACCACGTGAATGTATTTAAGCTTTTATGGCACCAAGTTAACCTTCATAAAAGTGTTAGTCAAAGTAAATTAAGTTGAATCAAAACCATATTATATATATTAAAAATACACAAATTAAATAAAATATATGAACTTGAATCTAGTAGAAAAATTTAAAAACTTCAAAGAAATATGTACTAGATTCGAGCATATAAATTCATTCCAATGAAACATCAAGATCAGATCTAATCTGTTGGTACCCAAATTTTTTCTCCTTTTCAGTCTAAGCAACATTAGAAATATGGCATGAATCTTGAAGGCAGATAGATCTTGATATATGTCGTTTTGTAGCTGGGGACGTGATCTAACTGGCACTCAGATTTGTGGAGAGATGGATAGCACTTTTAAAGGATTTGATCTGACCCTCACTATTTTAGGTTGTGCCTTTCAACCAAGGTAAGAGAACCTATATTGCAGCCTCTGTTTTGCGAAGGAGATGGAGATATCCTTATACTTTGCATATTATATGGAGATGGACTTGGGAAAACATGATCGATTTTCCATTATTCAAACTCTACAAAGTTGTCACCACTAAATGACAGAAATGTTTTCAAGACAAGGCCGAGGCTGCTGGAGAAATTGTATGATCCTGATTTGCTTTGTGCATTTTTGTAGATGGGTTAGATTCTTTTGTTGACATAGAATACAATGCAGGGGTAGTATGGGTAGGATTAGTTATTCAGATTATTTTTTGGTGGGGTATTGACAACACAAACTTGGATATATCAAATATTTGACAACCTCTACAATACTTGAACAACTATCAAATAAAATGCTTTAAATAATCAGGATGTTCTTTAAACCAGAAGATGCATAAATGGAAGCCCAGGTTGCACTCTTCACACAATCTTTGAGAACTCACCCAAAAATATTGAAGTAAAGAACTCAATGAAACACAAAAATCCTTGATCAAACCATGCCTAAGGTACCCCCAAAGGCTTACAAGCAATCCCAATCAACAAATGAAGGTGGAGTGATTTTAAACTACTTATTTTCAATGCCAGGTGAAAGCTCTTATGAAAAACAAAACTGAAAGTGCCACTAAACTATCAATAAGGATGAGATTATGTGTGATTTCTAAAGACTTTCAATGTAAGATTGTAACAAGAACAATGAAAAATATTTGTAGGTATTTAAAATGATAACAAACATCATATTGCCCAGAAAAACACAGATTAACTCAAAATCTTGTTAGATTCATCAGCAAGGGAGAGTTTCATGAATAATATCATATCTGTGTGATGGATATACACTTGTAACCAACTCACATACATGAAAATCCAACACAGAAGAAATTAACGTGGTTCTTTGGTGGGGTTTTTAAAAAAAATGAGCTTTCTCTCATAATTTTCTCGTGATTTTCAGCTTCCCCACTTTTTGCATTTCTCAAAAATGCATTATATATCTCTTGCCACATTGGAGCCTTATTTTCCAAGGCATATGCCAAGGGATCAAGTTTGTTACAAAAATTTCTCATGATTCACTGAAAATGACATTTAAAAAATTTGCAATGAGAGTTTCCAGGTGTTTAAAAAGGCTGAATCATTACAAATATTCAGACCGTTATCCTTTATGGAGGAATGGTTTTTATCCTCAAGACATGCAGGCACCTCATCCTTTCATCATTTCATCTTATCCTTTACCAATTTGGTTCTACAATTTTACAATTTGATATTTCACGTTTTGCACGGGCATGAGTAAAAGTTATCTCAAAAACACCTCAAATCTACAAATTGAGTCATGAAACTAATTCCAATGATCCTAGAAGGTCAAAACGACATGGAATTGCCAAAAATTTGAAGAATTTTGATGTAAAATTCACAATTCCAACTTTCCTGGTGAAAAAAATGGTGGCTAAAAATGAAAATGTACAGTTTCCCTTGATCTACTTTTTCACCTTCAATCTAGGCCCTCCACGTGTCAAAATATGATTGGGAATCAATTTGGGCTCACCTTTTGACCTTTTGATTTTTTTGGAAAAATGGAAAAAATTGACCTTTTTCTCTGCCCCTCTGCCCTTGAATTTTGGTGATGACACGTGGCACATGGTGGGTCCCATTGGGATTGCGCTTCAATTCTACACGTTTTGACCCTATTTTGAATTTTGGAAAATTTTCACCTTTTTCCCAGTGGGCCCGCGCCTTCGATTTTCTCCCTTGCCATGTGTCATGCTCTCTATTGCAGAAATTCCGCGGGCTTATTTCATGTTTTGACCCCTTTTTTCACCAAGGAAAAATTTCCAATTTTCCTTCCGCGAGCCTGCGCCTCCCATTTCTCCATTGCCACGTGTCACTTTCTCTATCACTTAAATATGTGGGCTCAATTCTCATGTTAACTCCCTTTTTCAGCCAAAGGAAAATTTTCCCTTTTTCTTCCGTTGATCCGCTGACCCGCTCTACCCGCCACGTGTCTCCCTGTGGCTCATTCGCGGGCCCACAGCTTAATTCTTTGTCTTAACTCTTTTTTCCAAAAAGGGAAAAATTCCCCATTTTCTTCCATAGCCCGCACTTCCCTCTGACCATTTTATAGACACGCGTCCACCTAAGATTGGCCACGGGGTCGCGCGTCAAAATTTCACCTTAGGCCTTTTTGACCAAAAGGGAAAAAATTCCCTTTTCCTTCCGCAGCCCGCACTTCCATGCTTTGCCATCGCGCCGCCACATGTTCACCTCCTGCTCCAATTTGCACCCACAGGATTTTCCTCATCTTTTTTCCCCTTCCCCAAAAAGGCAAAAAATGCCTAAGTTCTCCACCAGCTTCCCACTCTGCCTTCGCATAAGAACATGACATGTGTCCTCCCGCGGAGTTACGAGGGAAATTTTGAATTTTTTTCATGAAGCCTAAAAATGACTAAGTTTTTTAGAGAAACCCTTCGATCCTTATCGAACCAGAAGCGGCCACGTATGAGGAGAATTTTGAGCTTAATTTTGACGGTCAAATGACACCCCAGTACGATCGTCAAAAAATAAAGAGTTTGCTAGAGATGCTCGAATTCGATTTTTTCTTCGTGGGTGAAGGATTTTTTGCTCAAAAAACTAAGGGGAAGTTGATTTTATGCAATTTTTGACCATGGGGAAGGGTTTTTGAAGGCATATATGCATGAAATGAACAAATTTGATTTTTCATGATCAGGCAAGAGGGAAAACACAACATAGCCCGTAGATTTGGAAAAATTAGGGCACAAACAAGGCATGCATGGGTGTTTCTTCAAAAATGAGGCATGGAAAATGATTTTTCAAATGAATTAAGGTATGGGAGAAGAGGCAACAACTTCATTTCACCCATTAAAACTATATAAAATGTTTCAGGAAGTGCAGAGTGAAAGGAAAATTAGGGGAAAATCATAGAGGATCAAAATGGACACCAACATAGCCTCCTTCTCAGGGATGGGCACTCCCAGTGAGTGCCAAAAGAACAACATAGACCAAGTGTCAAAATAATTTATTGGGAAAATGGATTCATGAGTCAAAAATCATCAAAAAACCAGCCAAGAACCTGACAAAAAATGGCTACTACACAACAAGGCAAACCACAAACCGACAAAACACAAAAAAAAAAGCAAAAAACCAAAGACTATACACTGTACAAGTTGGTGCATACCTCAAATTTGGGGATTAATCTAAGAAATGCTTCAGATTCCTGTCATTAACAGTCAGTTCAAGAAATTCCCCATCTAAATCTTTGAGAAAAAAGGTATTCTCACCAATTCTGATATCAATGGAGTAATGGCCCATCCACAATGCATCAAATTTTCCATGTTTTCCCTTATCCTCATTTCTGCTATCCCACAAAAAAACCAAATCTCCAATATTGAAGGCCCTAGGAGTGACCTTCTTGTCAAACAATATTTTCAACTTCTCTCTAAATCTGATATGCCTCTGATGGGATGCTCTTCTCTCTTCATCTAGCTCCATAATCTGATTGATCCTCAAGTTGTTAAACAAACTGAAATGAAGATAACTGCAGATGTAAGGGCAGTAGAGCTTGAGTTCCATACACCAAATCAAATAGGCTCTTACCAGTAGTTCACTTGGCAGTGATTCTATCAGCCCAAACTACAAATTTCAGTTATTCACCCCATTTTTTCTTGTTCAACTCCAAGGTCCTTCTAATGATCTTCAACAAATTCTTATTGTTGGACTCATCTTTTCCATTCCCTTGGGGGTTATTAGTTTGAAGAATAAGTTAGATTGGTTCCATACTCCTTGCACATTGTCATCAAAGGTTTGGCTCTGAAACACATGGCATTATCAGCCACAATGTTGACTGGCACACCAAATCTACATATGATATTATTCACCAAGAAGTCCATAACAACTTGGTGTGTTTCTTTCTTTGTGGGGAATTTCCTATACCCACTTAGTGAAGTAATCTATAGGTACAAGGATCCATTTATGTCCAAAACTAGAAGGATCTGAAATCTCACCAATGAAGCCCATCCCCCACTGTTTGAAGGGAGCTTCGATTGATACAAGGCTGCAAAGGAAGGTAGGCTGAAGCTTTCATTCTTCCAGAGAAATGCTGGTAACTTTCACATTTTCTAATCAGTATGGTTGCATCTTTGAAGAGAGTAGGCCACCAATAACCAGCTCTCTAAACTTTGTGTGTTATAACCCTTCCAATAAAGTGTCCTCCACAAACTCCCCCATGGAAATCATCAATTACTTTAGGAGCTTCATCTTTAGTTACACATTTCAAGAGGAAACCTTCAGGGTTATTCCAAGCTAGCCAAAAGTCAGTGATGATGTATTTTTGAGAGGCCAAATTGAGGGCTATTTTCTGATTTTTATTTAAATGATCAGGATAGCAAAGGTTTCTGAGGTAAAAGATTATGTCCTTGTACCACTCAGAACTTACCAATTCCCCAAAAACATCTTCCCTTTCTTCCTCTACCTCATTCACTTCCATAGTCTGCAAGTTGCTCTCAGCCATGAGCTTAGTAAGACCCAAACCTCTTACCAACTTTGTGGTCTTGGATGTCCATATCATACTCCTGTAGTTTGTTCACCCATCTACATATTTTACTTGAAATCTCCATCTCTGATAAGATGTCTTTTACCATGGTGTGGGGAACATAAGCAACAACTTTTGAACTTAAAATATAAGGCCTGAAAACCTTTGTTTCTTTCACTAAGGTAAATGCTTGTTTTTCCATGATTGTATATTTTAACTCAGCAACTTGTAAAGCCTTGCTAAAGAAGGAAATAGGCCTCTCAGCCCCATCTTCATCCTTTTGGAGAAAAATAGATGCAATAGTATTTTCAGAGGTAAAGGAGAAGATTTGGAAAGGCTTCTTGTAATTCGGAGCTGCCAAGAAAGGTGCATGTTTAAGTGCTTCCTTGGTCCCTTCAAAATCTTGAATAGCAGCCTCCTCCCATTTGATAACTTGATCTTTCTTTAACATGCATGTGATAGGAAGAGTCAACTCAAAAAAATTGGACACAAACCTTCTAATGAAATTGATTTTCCCAAAGAAAGATTGGATGCCCTTCTTCATTCTTGGAATTGGCACCCTACTGATTGCTTCTATTCTCTCAGGATCAATCATGACACCAGCCTTTGAAACAATATGACCAAGCAGCTTGGCCTTTTACACCCCAAAGTGACACTTCTTTGGATTGAGAGAGATTCCAAATTCTCTACATCTGATCAACATTCTTTCTAAATTCTGCAAGTGATCTTTTCTACTCTTTGAAAATACAGTCACATCATCCTGATAAACTGCAATGAAGTCATTTATATAACCAGTAAAAGCAACATCCATTTCTCTTTGGAAGGTAGCTCCAACATTCATGAGACCAAAAGGCATTCTCACATAAACATATGTTCCCCAAGGAGTGGTAAAGGCAGTTTTAAATCTTTCTGACTCCTTGACAACAACCTGATTGTAGCCAGAGAAACCATCCAAGGTGGACAACAATTCAGATCCAGTCACTAACTGCAGCATGTTCTCCATGTTTGGTAAAGGATAATTGTCTTTCAATGAAGCTCTATTCATATTTCTAAAGTCTACACAAATTCTGATATCTCCATTCTTCTTTCTAACTGACACAAGGTTTTTAACCCAAGATGAATACCTTGTGGGCTGAATGATCCCTCCCTCCTTCAGTTTCTTCAATTCATCTTGCATTTTCATGGAGAGGAGTGGATTAATTGGCCTTTGCTTCTATCTGAATGGTTTGGCCTTTGTTTTAAGAGGGATCTCATTCTAAAACAATTCTTCTCTATATGCTTTCAGCTTCTGAATATGACCAGGCAAGGAAGTCTTGATATTTTTTCAACAACTGGAGGTAGGACTGTTTTTCTTCCTTGTTTAAGCTGCTACCCAACCAAATTTTTCTTAGTTTTTCCTTTGTTCCCAAGTCATTCTCCTCCACATCCCTTGAGGCAGACATGTTTCTATTGATGATGCAATCAACATTGTTAAAATTAGACTCAAGAGCAAAAAGGCCTCTAGGAATGGTGTTAGTTTTCAATTGGATAATATCTTTTCCAAAAAAAGTATCTCTTCCTTCAGTCACACACACCATTGGTTCCCAATCAATATGCTAATCTAAAAATTCACCTTGATTTTGTAAGAACCTTTGCACTTGAGCATCATCATCAAACACTTGCCAATGCTTGATGTTGTTAGGGACAGCTTGCCTAGTTAATAATTCAACATTGTACTCACAATAAGGTGGAATGGTACAAACTCCAAATATTGACCCCAACACTACCAATTTTTCAAAAATGGCATTCAAACTTCTATCATGGTGTACAATATTGAAAGAATCAAACATCTCAATTATATCCCAAACTGACATGCTTATACTGCTTCATCTGCTGATTTTTTATAGCATACAATTTCCTGAGTTGTTTGACAACTAGCTCTGAATCTCCCCTTGCAATGATGTCCTTGACACCATACTTCCATGCAATTCTTAGACCCAACAACAAGGCTTCATACTCAGCAATGTTATTAGTACATTCAAAATTAAGCTTGAAGGAAAAAAAAATTCTTCCAAGCTAGGAGAAATCAGAATTACACCAGCACTATTTCCAAATTTGGAGCAAGCTCCATCAAATAACAAGGTCCAAGGAGAACATACCTACTCAAGGCACCTTGAATGATCCATTTTGTGTTATTTTTCATCAGCAAAGCTAATAAAATTATCAGCATCAACATCAACAAATAATACTTCATAAGAAGCATTGTTTGGGTCCTCAATTAGACGCAACATTTTCTTTTCTCCATAGAGCTTGAAGGGGCTGACCTCAATGGGAATGGTGCAAAATACATATCCATTTGGACACTCCCTCCAACGCTTGCATCCCACTTTCTTGACAATAACATACCCCATTTGGCAGGGCAATCAACAATTACAACATCCAATTTTAAATTCCTCCTGGGATAAGATGCAAGATGCACTACCAAACCCTTCACATAACCAACAACCAGAACCTCTCTTAAGTCCATGGCAAGTACATTTTCCATAGGATCTTGTCACTTTGATATCCAACTCATTCATGACTTCAAGAGGCAAGACATTACATGATGCACCAAAATCAAACATACAATTGTGAAGTAGCTTATCCTTTATGATCAAAGTTGTGAAGAATGGATCAACATTCAATTTGGAATCAATCAAGGATGTCCCCAAATATACCTTAGGTGTCTCTTCAAGATCTTCTACTTCTACTGGTGTTTTTAAGGTCAGCAATTATTTGAGGAGGAGTCTCAAAAACATTTATATTTCTACCTGGAGTAGTCTTCTCCTCTTTCAACCCCAAGTATGATTGGAACACTCACTTTGATTTGGCTCAATACTTGGGCTATGTCATAGGGAACACTCTTTGGAAAAGAAACATTGGAAGGGAGACAAGAAGATTCATTTGATGGCATGTTATTTTTGGCAGTTTGGGCATGAGGAGGACTGCAATTTTTTCTTGGGATAACCGAGCTTTTGGAAAGTGTTTCTCTCTTAGGAGCTTCTTTGGGAATGCTTGTGAGCAAGGGTGTTTTAGGTTTGGCTTGAGGCCCAACTCCTTTAACAACTTTTATTCAAGTGTTATAATCTTTCTCTTGAGCTACAACAACATTCATCAACAATTGTCTATCTTCCTCCGAAGGAATACCACCATCATACTTCTTAATCATCAAAGCTCTTAGGTATTCAAAGTCATTGTTAGGAATTTCAAAAGCTTACACTACATCAACTTCAAGAGTATGGGGGGGAAGGAAAACTTGTACCCATTTGATGCAATCCCAAAAAGTTGCAACAGTCCTAGCACTTATTACTTCAATAGATGTTTCTCCTCCTTGTGAGCTTGAAGAACAACCCATCATGCAAATATCATCATCAGTACCATCATCATTATTAGCTTCACCTTATTACTGGTCCACTTCACATGGAGGATGGGGTTAAAAACACCTATCACACCAATCAATATTAGCAACTTCTTCAATATCAGTAACCCTAGCAGTTAGGGGATCAAGTAACACTCTTCCTTCACATGCTTGAGGATGTCTATTTGTAGACCCCATAGATCCTTTCCCTCTATCATCTGCCCTTTGATCATCCTCTAGGATGATTGGAAAATCTGTCATGGTTTTGTGCTCTTGGCTGACCTTGTGAAGTCTTCCCAATTCCCTTCTCACCTCTTGCCAACTTATATGAGATTTCTTTGACAGCCCCTGCCAAAGTTTTCACAACCTCCTCTAAATCAGCACCCTTGCTAGCTTGAGGTTTTTCAGGGTTTATCAATTTTACACCATCTCTCTTGAGAGGTTTCCCAACAGCCTTGATATTGTTTTCAATTTGAATTGCCATGGTGAAAGCTTGTCTTAGATTGGTAGGGTTCTTGTCTCTTAGGTAATAGGCTGCCTTTTTATCAAATGCATCTGCATATTTGATTAAACAAGACTCATCACAAGGCCTCAGACTAATAGGAAGCCTTCTCAAAGTTTTGTTAAACCTTGTGTTAAAGTCATGGACTGATTCATTTGGGTTCTTCTTGATATTCTCAAACTCAGACAAGAGAAATCTAGGGTCAGTCTTGTCATCATATTGCAACCTAAATGAATTATTCATTTCAGTCCAAGGATCAATTGAATTATCATGTAGAGCCTTGTACCAATCCCTAGCATCCTCTTCTAGTGTATGAATGAACAATTTAATATACACATCTTCAAACTCTATCTCAAAATCTTCCATCATGTTAACAAAAAGTATGAGATGTTGATCACCAGTTATTGCATTATTACTTTGGAATTTTGGCAATACATTTCTGACATCTTGTGGGACAGCATTTGGGTAACCATCCATTCCTCTAAATTCTATAGGACCAAAGGTGTTAACAAAAAATCAAGGTCTAGGCTAAGCCATATTGTTTGGTGGAGGTGATCTTGGGGGTGACACAAGCTGATGAGGAGTGCAAGGTCTTTGAGGCTCAAGAATGTGATTCACAAGACTGGTATTCTCTAAGTGCTGATTTTCTTGGAAATTTCTATTTGGATTGAAACACAGATGTGTAGATTGAAGAAGGAACTTACCAGGCATAGTAAAATGACCTTCACTAGCTGAGTCAAACAAGTTTATGAGAGGATTGCTTGAATCAGAATCACTTGAAGAAGAGTGATAATACTCTACAAAAGGTTGGTCTCTCTCACCTATTGATATATCTTTTCCTGATGTTTGACCTTTAACAACTTTCTAAACTCTTCTCCCTTCCAACTCTGAGTTTCTTGAATCTATAAAAAACTTCTTAGCAGAGTCTCTAATGAAGAGAGATCTTCTTCCTTCCAGTTTTGCAAAGATTAGCAACACCAACAGTAAATGACAAAAAGGTTATGACACTGGTACTTTATCAAGATCAGAACAACATGGAGTCACCACTAAGGAATTTCACCCTAGTTATGCAAATGCACTAAAATACTCTGTCAAATATCTATCAGCACTGAAAATATTGCCAAACTTTACAGATCAGACCTTCCTTACTTCTTGAATTTATCAACCACAAATGCAAATGAAGTGCAACAACTGCTGTAAACTGATAAAATTTGCAGTCAAAACTTATATCTTCACTCAATCCTTACAAATATGATTAAAAAATGATGCTTCAACAATGTATTTGCATGAAGAATTTTCAAGGGACTTTACCAGGGTTTTTTATGCATTCAAATATCTCAAATATGTATGCACATGGATCAGATTGAACTAAGAGAATATCAAACCCAAAACTCTACTCTTCATTCCAATCTTATAAATATGATTAGAACATGATACTCAGATTTGTAATTGCACATAAATCACACAAGAAGTATTACTAGGGATCTAAAATACTTAAATACTGAATAATGTCCCTAGAAGTTATTTCCCACTTCAAAACAAGTCCCCGAAAATTTTGGTGTTGGTACCCAAATTTGTTCTCCTTTTTAGTCTGAGTAGCATCAGAAAAGTGACATGAAGCTTAAAGGTAGATAGATCTTGATATATGTCATTTTGTAGATGGGGATGTGATCTAACTAGCACTCAGATTTATGGAGAGATGGATAGCACTTTGAAAGGATTTGATCTAACCCTCACTATTTTAGGTTGTGTCTTTCAACTAAGGTAAGATAACCTATATTGCAGCCTCTATTTTGTGAAGGAGGTGGAGATATCCTTATACTATGCATATTGTATGGAGATGGCCTTGGTAAAAAAAGATCAATTTTCCATTATTCAAACTCAACAGATTTGTCACTACTAAATGATGGAAATGCTTTCAGGACAAGGATAAGGATGCTTGAGACATTGTATGACCCCTGAATTGCATTGTGTTTTTGTAAAAGGATCTAACCCATTTGTTGACAAAAATGGACAAAGAAAATAAGGGTCATACAATGTCTCCAGGAGCCTCAGCCTTGTGTTGAAATGATTTCCATCATTTAGTAGTGATAGCTTTTAAACAAGTTTGAATAATGGAAAATTGATCCAGATTCTTTCCTAAGGCCATCTCAAGAAATATAACAATATGCACAGTATAAGGATTTAAAGGGGTCTCCAGGTATCCTTCACAAAACAGAGGCTGCAATATAGGTTCACTCTTCCACACAATATTTGAAAGGCACAACCTAAAATAGTTAAGGGTTAGATCAAATCCTTTCGAAGTGCTATCCATCTCTTCATCAAATCTGAGTGCTAGTTAGATCACATCCCTAATGCTTACAAAACAATCATATATCAAGATCTATCTACCTTCAAGCTTGATGTGATTTTAAATCTCTGATGCTACTCAGACTAAAAGCTCTTCTAGAAACAAATTTGCAGTTACCACTAAACTTTCTTATCAAAGATGGAGATTTCAAGTAAAAGATGTATATGGAGATGAACAAACTGCAAGAGTATGATATGGACATCCAAACCACATTGGTAAGAGGTTTTCTAAAACATAAGTGCATCATTTTTGCGAAGAGAAAACACAGACTAACTTGCAAACTGTGGAAGTGAATCAGAGGTAGAGTTATAAGAAGAATCTCAGGGCTGATGTTTTTGGGAACCAAGTCAAGTTTTGAGTGGTACAAGGACATAATATTTTACCTCAGACACCTTTGTGTCCTGATCATCTCAAATAAAAATTAGAAAAGAGCTTCCTCATGAGATTTTCCTCTTAAAAATACATCATCTCTAACTTTAGGCATGTCTTGGAAGATCCCTGATAGGTGTCCTCTTGAACATTTGATAACTTTCCCAAGATGAAGAATATGCCAAAGTATCAAGTGCTGATTTCAAATGGGGGATTTTGTGGAGGACTTTCCTGGAAGGGTTACATTTACACAAAGTTTTGCAGAGTTGGTTATTGGTGGCCTACTCTCTTTAAAGATGCAACCATGCTAATTAAAAAAATGTGAAAGCTGCCAACATTATCCATCTGTGGAGGCATGATTCTCCAAGCTTGCAGGCTCCCTTCCTTTGCATCCTTTCATCAATTGAAGCTCCTTTTCAAGCAATGGGGAATGTAACTTCATTAGTGAGATTTCATGTCCTTCTAGTACTGGCCATAAGTGCAAATCTTATAGCTCACAGATTACTTCAAATCTACAAGTGGGTCCCTAAAACCACTCCCATTGATATTTGAAAGCACACAGGACCAAGTTGTTATGGACAAAAATTTGTTGAACAATATGTATAATGCACATCTCCAAGCTTGCCAGTCAAAATTGTGGCCAAAAATGATAATGCCATTTTTTTAGAGATAAACCTTTGATGGCTTGTACAATCTGGAGCCCTCCATGGTCAACCATATTTGGGAACATATTCGGGCATCAAACTATAATACTTTTTAAAATTTTTGGACAAGCTGAGTCTAGAAATAAGAATTTTTTGAAGATCATTAGAAGGACCTTGGAGTTGACACGAGAAAAAATGGTGGGTCCCAATCGCGGCTTAAAATTTGCAGTTTGGGCTGATAGAATCACTTTTTTTTGGAGAGCTACTGGTAAGATCCCATTTTTGGTGTATGGAACTCACTTTTTGCCCTATGGTGTCCGGATCAATATCTGTCCTTGATACATCGTGAGTTCTCTATCATCTGTGGGCTTATTTCATGTTTTAACCCCTTTTTTCGCCAAGGGAAAATCAGATTATGGAGCTAGATGAAGAGAGAAGAGCATCCCATCAGAGGCATATCATATTTAGAGAGAAGTTGAAAAGATTGTTTAACAAGAAGGTCACTCCTAGGGCCTTCAATATTGGAGCGACATCTGGTTTTGTTCCATGGGATAACAGAAATGAGGATAAGGGCAAACATGGAAAATTTGATGCATTTTGGATGGGCCCTTACTCCATCTGCCTATAAGAATTGGTGGGAATACCTTCTTTCTCAAATATTTAGATGGGGAATTGCTTGAAATACCTATTAATGGTAAAAGGAATTTGAAGTATTTCTTGGATTAATCCCCAAATTTTAGGTATGCACCAGCTTGTATAGTGTATAGTTTTTTGTTTTTCACTCTTTTTTGTGGTTTGCCTTACTATGTGGCAGCCATCATTGCGTACCCACAGGATTTTCTTCTACTTTTCTCCCTTTTCACCAAACGTAGTGAAAAAATTGCCTAATTTCCTCACCCACCTTCCATCCCACCTTGGCATAAGAACACAACATATGTTTCCCAATGGATTATTCTAGAACTTGTTCCCAACGTTGTTCTTGTCAAAGCACTCACTGGGAGTGTCCATCCCCAAACAGGAGCTGATGTTGGTGTCCATTTTGATCCTTTATGCTTTTGCGTCTAATTTTCCTTTCACTCTCAAACTTCTTGAAATGTTTTCTATAGTTATAGGGTGAAATTGAACTTGCTGCCTTCATGCTCCCATGCCTTAAGTCATCTGAAAAATCATATTTCCATGCCTCATTTGTGCAAGAAACACCCATGCATGCCTTTTGTGTGCCCTGATTTTTCCAAATCTACGAGCTATGTCATGCTTTCCCTTTTACTTGATCGTGAAAAACTGAAAAGTTCATTTCATGCCCATATGATTTGGAAAAACCCTTCCCTATGGTCAAGCATAAAAAAAGCATCCCCTTGTTTCTTTGAGGGGAAAAAAATCCTTCACCCACGAAGAATTCAAAAGATCAATTTTAGAGGTCATTAGAAAACTCTAAAAACATTTTTTAGCACGTTGTAAAGGGTGTCATTTGACCATAAAACATTAAGCTCAAAATGGACTCCTCATAGTTGTGGGAGTCGCTTCTGAAGTTAGACAAGGATCGGATGGGTTTCTCTAAAAAACTTGGAGTCATTTTAGGGCTTTGGGAAAAAAGGTTCGAAAAAAAGCTCCCAGCAACTCCGCGGGAGGACACGTGTCATGTGATCTTATGAGAAGGCGGAGTGGGAAGACAGCGGGGAAAGCTTAGGAATTTTTTCCTTTTTGGTGAAGGGGAAAAAATATGAGGAAAAGCCCGCGTGGTCCAAATTGGAGCAAGAGGTGGACACGTGGCAGCGCGGGTGGCAAAGCAGGGAAGCTATAAGGCCTTAGAAGAAAAAGAAAGCTTTTTCCCTTTTGGTCAAAAAGGCCTAAGGTGAAATTTTGAAGCATGGCCCCGTGTCCAATCTTCAGGTGGATGTGTTTCCATAAAAAGCTTCAGAGGGAAGTGCGGGCCATTGGAAGAAAATGGGGAATGTTTCAAGATAGCTTTTTAGCAAAAAGAGTTAAGACAAAGAATGTAAGCCATGGGCCCGTGAATGAGCCACATGGAGACACGTGGTGGGCAGAGCGGGTCAGCAGACCATCCTGAAGAAAGAGGGAAAATTTTCACTTTTGCTAAAAAAGGGAGTTAACATTTGAATTCGAATTTTAGCCTGCGGATTTTAGATACGATAGATTAGAGAAAGTTTCTCTAATGACACGTGGCAAGGGAGAAAATGAAAGGGGTGCAGGGTCCGGGGGCAAAAGGTCAAATTTTTCCAAAATTCAGAAAAGGGTCAAAATGCGTAGAAGTAGAGCACAATCCCAATGGGACCCACCAATTTGAAGGTAGATAGATCTTGATATATGTCATTTTGTAGCTGGGGATGTGATCTAACTGGCACTCAGATTTGTGGAGAGATGGATAGCACTTTGAAAGGATTTGATCTAACCCTCACTATTTTAGGTTGTGCCTTTCAACCAAGGTAAGAGAACCTATATTGCAGCCTCTGTTTTGTGAAGGAGGTGGAGATATCCTTATACTGTGCATATTGTATGGAGATGGCCTTGGGAAAACATGATCAATTTTCCATTATTCAAACTCAACAGAGCTGTCACTACTAAATGATGGAAATGCTTTCAAGACAAGGCTGAGGCTTACTGAAGACATTGTATGATCCTGATTTGCTTTGTGCATTTTTGTAGATGGGTTAGATTCTTTTGTTGACACACAATGCAATGCAGGGGTAGTATGGGTAGGATTAGTTATTCAGAATGATTTTTTGGTGGGGTATTGACAAGACAAACTTGGATATATCAAATCTTTGACAACCTCTACAATACTTGAACAACTATCAAATAAAATGCTTCAAATAATCAGGATGTTCTTTCAACCAGAAGATGCATAAATGGAAGCCCAGGTTGCACTCTTCACACAATCTTTGAGAACTCACCACAAAATCTTGAAGTAAAGAACTCAATTAAACACAAAAATCCTTGATCAAACCACGCCTAAGGTACCCCCAAAGGCTTACAAGCAATCTGTAATCAAGGAAATGAAGGTGATTTTAGTGATTTTAAACTCTTATTTTCAATGCCAGATGAAAGCTCTTCTGAATATGAAACTGCAAGTGCCACTAAACTATCAATAAGAAATGATGAGATTTTGTGTGATTTCTAAAGACTTTCAATGCAAGATTGCAACAAGAACAATGAAAACTATTTGCAGGTATTTAAAATGATAACAGACATCATATTGCCCAGAAAAACATAGATTAACTCAAAAGCTTGTTAGATTCATCAGCAGGGGAGAGTTTCATGAACAATCTCAGAGCTGTGTGATGGCTATACACTTGTAACCAACTCACATACATGAAGATCCAACACAGAAGAAATTAACCTGGTTCTTTGGTGGGTTTCTCAGAAAAAATGAGCTTTCTCTCAAAATTTTCTCGTGATTTTCAACTTCCCGACCTTTTGCATTTCTCAAAAATGCATTATATATCTCTTGCCACATTGGAGCCTTCTTTCCCAAGAAAAGAATATGCCAAGGGATCAAGTTTGTTACAACAATTTCTCATGATTCACTGAAAATGACATTTAACAAATTTGCAACGAGAGTTGCCAGGTGTTTAAAAAGACTGAATCATTACAAATATTCAGATCATTATCCTTTGTGGAGGCATGTTTTTCATCCTCAAGGCATGCAGGCCCTCATCCTCTCATCATTTCATCTTATCCTTTTCCAATTTGGTTCTGCAACTTTATAATTTGACATTTCACGTTTTACACGGGCATGAGTAAAATTTATCTCAAAAACACCTCAAATCTACAAATTGAGTCATGAAACCTGATTCCAATGATCCTAGAAGGCCAAAACGACATGGAATCACCAAAAATTTGATGAAATTTGATGCAAAATTCACAATTCCAAGCTTCCTGGAGCAAAATGGCGGCCAAAAATGAAAATGTACAGTTACCCTTGATCTACTTTTTCACCTTCAATCTGGGCCCTCCACGTGTCAAAATATGATTGGAATCAATTCGGGCTCACCTTTTGACTTTTTGACATTTTTGGAAAAATGGAAAAATTTGACCTTTTTCTCCGCCCCTCTGCCCTTGAATTTTGGTGATGACACGTGGCACATGGTGGGTCCCATTGGGATCGCACTCAATTCTACGCATTTTGACCCTTTTTTGAAATTTTGGAAAATTTTCACCTTTTTCCCCATGGGCCCGCACCTCCGATTTTCTCCCTTGCCACGTGTCACTTTCTCTATCGCTAAAATTTCATGTTTTGACCCCTTTTTTTGCCAAGGGAAAATTTTCAATTTTTCTTCCGCGGGCTCAATTCTCATTTTAACTCCCTTTTTTAGCCAAAGGAAAATTTTCCCTTTTTCTTCCACGGTCCGCTGACCGACCCGCTCTACCCGCCACGTGTCTCCCTGTGGCTCATTCGGGGCCCATGGCTTAATTCTTTGTCTTAACTCTTTTTTCCAAAAAGGGAAAAATTCCCCATTTTTTTCATGGCCCGCACTTCCCTCTGACCTTTTTATGGACACGCGTCCACCTGAGATTGGCCACGGGGCCGCGCTTCAAAATTTCACCTTAGGCCTTTTTGACCAAAAGGGAAAAAGTTCCCTTTTCCTTCCGTGGCCCGCACTTCCCCGCTTTGCCACCGCGCCGCCACGTGTCCACCTCCTGCTCCAATTCAGACCCGCGGGATTTTCCTCATCTTTTTTCCCCTTCACCAAAAAGGCAAAAAATGCCTAAGTTCCCCACCAGCTTCCCACTCCACCTTCGCATAAGAACATGACACGTGTCCTCCCGCGGAGTTGTGGGGGGAATTTTGAATTTTTTCCCAAAGCCCAAAAATGACTAAGTTTTTCAGAGAAACCCACCGATCCTTGTCCAACCAGAAGTGGCCACGTATGAGGAGAATTTTGAGCTTAATTTTGATGGTCAAATGACACCCGTACGACCATAAAAAAAACACAGAGTTTTCCAGAGATGCCTCTAAATTGATTTTTTCTTCGTGGGTGAAGGATTTTTTGCTCAAAAAACAAGGGGAAGTTGATTTTATGCAAGTTTCGACCATGGGGAAGGGTTTTTGAAGGCATATATGCATGAAATGAACAAATTTGATTTTTCACGATCAGGCAAGAGGGAAAACACAACATAGCCCGCAGATTTGGAAAAATTAGGGCACAAACAAGGCATGCATGGGTGTTTCTTCACAAATGAGGCATGGAAAATGATTTTTCAAATGAATTAAGGCATGGGAGTAGAGGCAACAACTTCATTTCACCCATTAAAACTATAGAAAATGTTTCAGGAAGTGCAGAGTGAAAGGAAAATTAGGGCAAAAGCATAGAGGATCAAAATGGACACCAACATCGGCTCCTGCTCGGGGATGGGCACTCCCAGTGAGTGCCACAAGAACAATAAGTAGACCAAGTGCCAAAATAATCCATTGGGAAAATGGAGTCATGAGCCAAAAATCACCAAAAACCAGCCGAGAACCTGACAAAAAATGGCTGCCACACAGCAAGGCAAACCACAAACCGACAAAACACCAAAAAAAGAGTGAAAAACCAAACACTATACACTGTACAAGTTGGTGCATACCTCAAATTTGGGGATTAATCCAAGAAATGCTTCAGATGCCTGCCATTAACAGGTAGTTCAAGCAATTCCCCATCTAAATCTTTGAGAAAAAAGGTATTCTCACCAATTCTGATATCAATGGAGTAAGGGCCCATCCACAATGCATCAAATTTTCCATGTTTTCCCTTATCCTCATTTCTGCTATCCCACAACAAAACCAGATCTCCAATATTGAAGGCCCTAGGAGTGACCTTCTTGTCAAACAATCTTTTCAACTTCTCTCTAAATCTGATATGCCTCTGATGGGATGCTCTTCTCTCTTCATCTAGCTCCATAATCTGATTGATCCTTGCTTCATATGGACTGACCTCTTGATCCTCAAGCTGTTGAACAAACTGAAATGAAGATAACTGCAGATGTAAGGGCAGCAGAGCTTGAGTTCCATACACCAACTCAAATGGGCTCTTACCAGTAGCTCTCTTGGTAGTGATTCTATCAGCCCAAACTACAAATTTCAGTTGTTCACCCCATTTTTTCTTGTTCAACTCCAAGGTCCTTCTAATGATCTTCAACAAATTCTTATTGCTGGACTCAGCTTGTCCATTTCCTTGGGGATTATAGTTTGAAGAATAAGTTAGATTGGTTCCATACTCCTTGCACATTGCCATCAAAGGTTTAGCTCTGAAACACATGGCATTATCAGCCACAATCTTGACTGGCACACCAAATCTGCATATGATATTATTCAACAAGAAGTCCATAACAACTTGGTGTGTTGCTTTCTTGGTGGGGATTGCCTCTACCCACTTTGTGAAATAATCAGTGGCTACAAGAATCCACTTATGGCCAGCACTAGAAGGATCTGAAATCTCACCAATGAAGTCCATTCCCCACTGTTTGAAAGGAGCTTCAATTGATACAGGCTGCAAAGGAAGGGAGCCTGAAGCTTTCATTCTTCCAGAGAAATGCTGACAGCTTTCACATTTTCTAATCAGCATGGTTGCATCTTTGAAGAGAGTAGGCCACCAATAACCAGCTCTCAAAACTTTGTGTGTTGTAACCCTTCCAGCAAAGTGTCCTCCACAAACTCCCCCATGGAAATCAACAATTACTTTGGGAGCTTCATCTTCAGTTACACATTTCAAGAGGACACCTTCAGGGTTCTTCCAAGCCAGCCCAAAGTCAGTGATGATGTATTTTTGAGAGGCCAGCTTGAGGGCTCTTTTCTGATTTTTATTTAAATGATCAGGACAACAAAGGTGTCTGAGGTAAAATATTATGTCCTTGTACCACTCAGAACTTACCAATTTCCCAAGAACATCTGCCCTTTCTTCCTCTACCTCATTCACTTCCACAGTCTGCAAGTTGCTCTCAGCCATGAGCTTAGCAAGACCCAAACCTCTTACCAACTTTGTGGTTTGGATGTCCATATCATACTCCTACAGTTTGTTCACCCATCTACATATTTTACTTGAGATCTCCATCTCTGATAAGATGTCTTTTACCATGGTGTGGGGAACATAAGCAACAACTTTTGAACTTAAAATATAAGGCCTGAAAACCTTTGTTGCTTTCACCAAGGAAAATGCTTGTTTTTCCATGATTGTATATTTTAACTCAGCAGCTTGTAAAGCCTTGCTAAAGAAGGCAATAGGCCTCTCAGCCCCATCTTCATCCTTTTGGAGCAAAAATAGATGCAATAGTATTTTCAGAGGCAAAGGAGAAGATTTGGAAAGGCTTCTTGTAATTCGGAGCTGCCAAGACAGGTGCATGTTTAAGTGCTTCCTTGATCCCTTCAAAATCCTGAATAGTAGCCTCCTCCCATTTGATAACTTGATCTTTCTTTAACATGCATGTGATAGGAAGAGTCAACTCAGCAAAATTGGACACAAACCTTCTAATGAAATTGATTTTCCCAAAGAAAGATTGGATGCCCTTCTTCATTCTTGGAATTGGCACCCTGCTGATTGCTTCTATTCTCTCAGGATCAATCATGACACCAGCCTTTGAAACAATATGACCAAGCAGCTTGGCCTTTTGCACCCCAAAGTGACACTTCTTTGGATTGAGAGAGATTCCAAATTCTCTACATCTGATCAACATTCTTTCCAAATGCTGCAAGTGATCTTTTCTGCTCTTTGAAAATACAGTCACATCATCCTGATAAACTGCAATGAAGTCATTTATATAACCAGCAAAAGCAACATCCATTGCTCTTTGGAAGGTAGCTCCAACATTCATGAGACCAAAAGGCATTCTCACATAAACATATGTTCCCCAAGGAGTGGTAAAGGTAGTTTTAAATCTTTCTGACTCCTTGACAACAACCTGATTGTAGCCAGAGAAACCATCCAAGGTGGACAACAATTCAGATCCAGTCACTAACTGCAGCATGTTCTCCATGTTTGGTAAAGGATAATTGTCTTTCAATGAAGCTCTATTCAAATTTCTGAAGTCTACACAAAGTCTGATATCTCCATTCTTCTTTCTGACTGGCACAAGGTTTGCAACCCAAGATGAATACCTTGTGGGCTGAATGATCCCTCCCTCCTTCAGTTTCTTCAATTCATCTTGCATTTTCATGGAGAGGAGTGGATTAATTGGCCTTTGCTTCTATCTGAATGGTTTGGCATTTTTTCAAGAGGGATCTCATGCTGAAACAAGTCTTCTCTATATGCTTTCAGCTCTGAATATGACCAGGCAAGGCAGTCTTGATATTGTTTCAACAATTGGAGGTAGGACTATTTTTCTTCCTTGTTTAAACTGCTGCCCAACCAAAATTTTCTTGGTTTTTCCTTTGTTCCCAAGTCATGCTCTTCCACATCCCTTGAGGCAGATATGTTTCTATTGATGATGCAATCAACATTGTTAAAATTTGACTCAAGAGCAACAAGACCTCTAGGAATGGTGTTAGTTTTCAATTGGATAATATCTTTTCCAAACAAAGTCTCTCTTCCTTCAGTCATACACACCATTGGTTCCCAATCAATATGTTGATCTACAAAACTCACCTTGATTTTGTAAGAACCTTTGCACTTGAGCATCATCATCAAACACTTGCCAATGCTTGATGTTGTCAGGGACAGCTGGCCTAGTTAACACTTCAACATTGTACTCACAATAAGGTGAAATGGTGCAATCTCCAAATCTTGACCCCAACACTGCCAACTTGTCAGTAGCAACATTCAAACTTCTGTCATGGTGCACAATATTGAAGGAATCAAACATCTCAATTAGATCCCAAACTGCATGCTTATACTGCTTCATCCGCTGATTTTTTTGTAGCATACAGTTTTCTTATTTGTTTGACAACTAGCTCTGAATCTCCCTTTGCAATGATGTCCTTGACACCATACTTCCATGCAATTCTCAGACCCAACAACAAGGCTTCATACTCAGCAATGTTGTTAGTACATTCAAAATTAAGCTTGAAGGAAAAAACAAATTCTTCCAAGCTAGGAGAAATCAGAATTACACCAGCACCATTTCCAAATTTGGAGCAAGCTCCATCAAATAGCAAGGTCCAAGGAGAACATACCTATTCAAGGCACTTTGACTGATCCATTTTGTGTTCTTTTCCATCAGCAAAACCAATAAAATTATCAGCATCAACATCAGCAAATAATACTTCATAAGAAGCATTGTTTGGGTCCTCAATTAGATGCAACATTTTCTTTTCTCCATAGAGCTTGACAAGGCTGCCCTCAATGGGAATGGTGGAAAAAGACATATCCATTTGGACACTCCCTCCAACACTTGCAGCCCACTTTCTTGACAATAACATACCCCATTTGGCAGGGCAATCAACAATTACAACATCCAATTTTAAATTCCTCCCGGGATAAGATGCAAGCTGCACTACCAAACCCTTCACACAACCAACAACCAGACACTTCTCTTGAGTCCATGGTAGTACATTTTCCATAGGCTGTTGTCACTTTGATATCCAACTCATTCATGACTTCAAGAGGCATGACATTACATGATGCACCAGAATCAAACATACAATTGTGAAGTAGCCTATCCTTTATGATCAAAGTTGTGAAGAATGGATCAACATTCAATTGGGAATCAACCAAGGATGTCCCCAAATATACCTCAGGTGTCTCTCCAAGATCTTCTACTACTGGTGGTGTTTCAAGGTCAGCAATGATTTGAGGAGGAGTCTCAACAACATTTACATTTCTACCTGGAGTAGTCTTCTCTTCTTTCAACCCCAAGTACTCAAATGCTCTCTTCTTATGCTCAGGAATCCTAAGCAACTCAATGATTGGAACACTCACTTTGATTTGGCTCAATACTTGGGCTATGTCATAGGGAACACTCTTTGGAAAAACAACATTGGAAGGGAGACAAGAAGATTCATTTGATGGCAAGGGATTCTTGGCAGCTTGGGCATGAGGAGGACTGTAATTTTTGCTTGGGACAACAGAGCTTTTGGCAAGTGTTTCTCTCCTAGGAGCTTCTTTTGGAATGCTTGTGAGCAAGGGTGTTTTAGGTTTGGCTTGAGGCCCAACTCCTTTAACAACTTTGCTTCTAGTGTTATAATCTTTCTCTTGAGCTACAACAACATTCATCAACAATTGTCTATCTTCCTCTGAAGGAATACCACCATCATACTTCTTAATCATCAAAGCTCTTAAGTATTCAAAGTCATTGTTAGGAATTTCAAAAGCTTGCACTACATCAACTTCAAGAGTATGAGGGGGAAGAAAGACTTGTACCCGTTTGATGCAATCCCAAAAAGTTGCAGCAGTCCTAGCACTTATTACTTCAGTAGATGTTGCTCCTCCTTGTGAGCTTGAAGAACAACCCACCATGCAAATATCATCATCAGTACCATCATCATTATTAGCTTCACCTTCTTGCTGGTCCACTTCACATGGAGGATGGGGTAAAAAACACCTATCACACCAATCAATATCAGCAACTTCTTCAACAGCAGCAACCCTAGCAGTTAAGGGATCAGGTAACACTCTCCCTTCACGTGCTTGAGGATGTCTATTTGTAGACCCCATGGGTCCTTTCCCTCTATCATCTACCCTTTGATCACCTCTAGGATGATTGGAAAATCTGTCATGGTTTTGTGCTCTTGGCTGACCTTGTGAAGTCTTCCCAATTCCCTTCTCAGCTCTTGCCAACTTATATGAGATTTCTTTGACAGCCCCTGCCAAAGTTTTCACAACCTCCTCTAAATCAGCACCCTTGCTAGCTTGAGGTTTTTCAGGGTTTATCAATTTTACACCATCTCTCTTGAGAGGTTTCCCAATAGCCTTGATATTGTTTTCAATTTGAAGTGCCATGGTGAAAGCTTGTCTCAGATTGGTAGGGTTCTTGTCTCTTAAGTAATAGGCTACCTTCTTATCAAATGCATCTGCATATTTGATTAAACAAGACTCATCACAAGGCCTCAGATTAACAGGAAGCCTTCTCAAAGTTTTGTTAAACCTTGTGTTAAAGTCATGGACTGATTCATTGGGGTTCTTCTTGATATTCTCAAATTCAGACAAGAGAAATCTAGGATCAGTCTTGTCACCATATTGCAATCTAAATGCATTCTTCATTTCAGTCCATGAATCAATAGAATTATCAGGCAGAGCCTTGTACCAATCCCTAGCATCCTCTTCTAATGTATGAATGAACAACTTAATATACACATCTTCAAACTCTATCTCAAAATCTTCCATCATGTTAACAAAAAGTTTGAGATGCTGATCACCAGTTATTGCATTATTACCTTGGAATTTTGGCAATCTATTTCTGACATCTTGTGGGACAACATTTGGGTAACCATCCATTCCTCTAAAGTCTATAGGACCAAAGGTGTTAACAACAAATGGAGGTCTAGGCTGAGCCATATTGTTTGGTGGAGGTGATCTTGGAGGTGAAACAAGCTGATGAGGAGTGCAAGATCCTCGGGGCTCAAGAATGTGATTCACAAGACTGGTATTCTCTAAATGCTGATTTTCTTGGAAATTTTTATTAGGATTGAAACACACAGGTGTAGATTGAAGAAGGAACTTACCAGGTACAACAGAAGGACCTTCACTAGCTGAGGCAAACAAGTTTATGAGAGGATTGCTTGAATCAGAATCACTTGAAGAAGAGTGATAATCCTCTACCAAAGGCTGATCTCTCTCACCTATGGATATATCTTTTCCTGATGTCTGACCTTTAACAACTTTCCAAACTCTTCTCCTTTCCAACTCTGAGTTTCTTGAATCTGTAAACAACTTCTTAGCAGAGTCTTTAAGGAAGAGAGATCTTCTTCCTTCCAGTTTTGTAGAGATTAGCAACACAAAAGTAAATGACAGAAAGGTTAAGACACTGGTACTTTATCAAGATCAGAACAACATGGAGTCACCACTAAGGACTTTCACCCTAGTTGTGCAAATGCACTAAATACTCTGTCAAATATCTATCAGCACTGAAAATATTGCCAAACTTTATAGATCAGACCTTCTTTCTTTGAAATTATCAACCACAAATGCAAATGAAGTGCAACAACTGCTGGAAACTGATAAAATTTGCAGGAAGAACTTATATCTTCACTTAATCCTTACAAATCTGATTATAAAATGATGCTTCAACAATGTATTTGCATGTAGAATTTGCAAGGGACTTTACCAGGGTTTGGTATGCATTCAAATATCTCAAATATGTATGCACATGGATCAGATTGAACTAAGAGAATATCAAACTCAGAACTCTACTCTTCATTCCAATCTTATAAATCTGATCAGAAGATGATACTCAGATTTGTAATTGCACATAAATCACACAAGAAGTATTACCAGGATCTGAAATACTGAATAATGTCCCCAGAACGGTGCCAGAAAGTGTTGGTGTTGTTGATCTAAACAATATGGACTGGTAATAATGTCTCAACAACGCAAATTAGTTCCTGGAATTCAACGGTGCCAGAAAGTGTTGGTACCCAAATTTGTTCTCCTTTTCAGTCTGAGCAGCATCAGAAATATGGCATGAAGCTTGAAGGTAGATAGATCTTGATATATGTCATTTTGTAGCCGGGGATGTGATCTAACTGGCACTCAGATTTGTGGAGAGATGGATAGCACTTTGAAAGGATTTGATCTAACCCTCACTATTTTAGGTTGTGCCTTTCAACCAAGGTAAGAGAACCTATATTGCAGCCTCTGTTTTGTGAAGGAGGTGGAGATATCCTTATACTGTGCATATTGTATGGAGATGGCCTTGGGAAAACATGATCAATTTTCCATTATTCAAACTCAACAGAGTTGTCACTACTAAATGATGGAAATGCTTTCAAGACAAGGTTGAGGTTGCTGAGACATTGTATGATCCTGATTTGCTTTGTGCATTTTTGTAGATGGGTTAGATTCTTTTGTTGACACACAATGCAATGCAGGGGTAGTATGGGTAGGATTAGTTATTCAGAATGATTTTTTGGTGGGGTATTGACAAGACAAACTTGGATATATCAAATCTTTGACAACCTCTACAATACTTGAACAACTATCAGATAAAATGCTTCAAATAATCAGGATGTTCTTTCAACCAGAAGATGCATAAATGGAAGCCCAGGTTGCACTCTTCACACAATCTTTGAGAACTCACCACAAAATCTTGAAGTAAAGAACTCAATTAAACACAAAAATCCTTGATCAAACCACGCCTAAGGTACCCCCAAAGGCTTACAAGCAATCCCAATCAACAAATGAAGGTGGAGTGATTTTAAAATACTTATTTTCAATGCCAGATGAAAGCTCTTCTGAATAACAAAACAACAAGTGCCACTAAACTATCAATAAGGATGAGATTCTATGTGATTTCTAAAGACTTTCAATGCAAGATTGCAACAAGAACAATGAAAACTATTTGTAGGTATTTAAAATGATAACAGACATCATATTGCCCAGAAAAACATAGATTAACTCAAAAGCTTGTTAGATTCATCAGCAGGGGAGAGTTTCATGAACAATCTCAGAGCTGTGTGATGGCTATACACTTGTAACCAACTCACATACATGAAGATCCAACACAGAAGAAATTAACCTGGTTCTTTGGTGGGTTTCTCAGAAAAATGAGCTTTCTCTCAGAATTTGCTCATGATTTTCAACTTCCCAACCTTTTGCATTTCTCAAAAATGCATTATATATCTCTTGCCACATTGGAGCCTTCTTTCCCAAGAAAATAATATGCCAAGGGATCAAGTTTGTTACAACAATTTCTCATGATTCACTGAAAATGACATTTAACAAATTTGCAACGAGAGTTGCCAGGTGTTTAAAAAGACTGAATCATTACAAATATTCAGATCATTATCCTTTGTGGAGGCACATTTTTCATCATCAAGGCATGCAGATGCCCCTTCCTCTCATCATTTCATCTTATCCTTTTCCAATTTGGTTCTGCAACTTTATAATTTGACATTTCACGTTTTACATGGGCATGAGTAAAAAACTTTATCTCAAAAACACCTCAAATCTACAAATTGAGTCATGAAACCGATTCCAATGATCCTAGAAGGCCAAAATGACATGGAATCGCCAAAAATTTGATGAAATTTGATGCAAAATTCACAATTCCAAGTTTCCTGGAGCAAAAATGGCAGCCAAAAATGAAAATGTACAGTTACCCTTGATCTACTTTTTTCCTTCAATCTGGGCCCTCCACGTGTCAAAATATGATTGGGAATCAATTCGGGCTCACCTTTTGACTTTTTGACATTTTTGGAAAAATGGAAAAAATTGACCTTTTTCTCCGCCCCTCCACCCTTGAATTTTGGTGATGACACGTGGCACATGGTGGGTCCCATTGGGATCACACTTCAATTCTGTGCATTTTGACCCTTTTTTGAATTTTGGAAAATTTTCACCTTTTACCCCGCGGGCCCGCACCTCCGATTTTTGTCCTTGACACGTGTCATGCTCTCTATCGCTTCAATTCCATGGGCTTATTTCATGTTTTGACCCTTTTTTAGCCAAGGAAAATTTTCCCTTTTCCTCCACGGGCCCACCTCCCATTTCTCCCTTGCCACATGTCTCTCGATGATCATTCATGGGCCAGCGCCCAAATTTTTCCATATTGAGTCTTTTTGCAAAAAAAAAATTACCCTTTTTCCTCTACTGGCTACTTTTCGCCAAAAACATGTCATGTCTCTGATTGGAGTGGAAAATTTTTTTAACTCCTTAGAAAAAAGAGCTAAAAATTTCCTAAGTTTTCCATCGGCCCGCACTTCCCTTTGACCTTTTTGGACACGTGTCCACCTGTGATTGGCCACGGGGCCGCACTTCAAAATTTCACCTTAGGCCTTTTTGCCTCCAAAAGGGAAAAAGTTCCCTTTTCCTTCTGCCATCCACTTCCCCACTTTGCCACCATGCCACCATGTGTCCACCCCCTACTCCAATTCAGACCTGTGGGCCTTTCCTCATCTTTTTTCCCCTTTGCCAAAAAGGCAAAAAATGCCTAAGTTCCCCGTCACTTCCCACTCCTTCCTTCACATAAGAACATGACACGTGTCCTCTCGCGGAGTTGCAGGGGGGAATTTTGAATTTTTTCCCAAAGCCCAAAAATGGCTAAGTTTTTCCAGAGAAACCCACCCGCCATCCTTGTCCAATTAGAAGCGGCCAATATGAGGAGAATTTTGAGCTTAATTTTGACGGTCAAATGACACCCGTATGACCGTCAAAAAAAACATAGTTTACCAGAGATGCCCTAATTTTGATTTTTCTTCATGGGTGATGGATTTTTTGCTCAAAAAACAAGGGGAAGTTGATTTTATGCAAGTTTCAACCATGGGGAAGGGTTTTTGAAGGCATATATGCATGAAATGAACAAATTTGATTTTTCACAATCAGGGTAAAGAGGGAAAACACGGCATAGCCCGCAGATTTGGAAAAATTAGGGCACAAACAAGGCATGCATGGGTGTTTCTTCACAAATGAGGCATGGAAAATGATTTTTCAAATGAATTAAGGCATGGGAACAGAGGCAGCAACTTCATTTCACCCATTAAAACTATAGAAAATGTTTCAGGAAGTGCAGAGTGAAAGGAAAATTAGGGAAAAAGCATAGAGGATCAAAATGGACACCAACACTCAATAAATTCTCCATCTAAATCTTTGAGAAACAAGTTATTCTCACCAATTCTGATATCAATGGAGTAAGGGCCCATCCACAATGCATCAATGTTTCCATGTTTTCCCTTATCCTCATTTGTTGTTGTCCCATAACAAAACCAAATCTCTAATATTGAATTCCCTAGGAGTGACCTTCCTATCAAACATATCTTTTCAACTTCTCTCTAAATCTGATATGCCTCTGGTGTGATGCTCTTCAATATTCATCTGGCTCCATAATTTGATTAATCCTTGCTTCATATGGACTGACCTCTTGATCTTCAAGTTGTTGAACAAATTGAAATGAAGAATAACTATAGATGAAAGGGTAGCAGAGCTTGAGTTCCATATGCTAACTCAAATGGGCTCTTACCAGTACCTCTCTTGAGCAGTGATCCTATCAGCCCAAACTACAAATTTCAGTTGTTCACCCCATTTTCTCTTGTTCAACTCCAAGGTCCTCCGAATAATCTTTAACAAAATCTTATTGTTGCACTCAGGTTATCCATTCCCTTGAGGGTTATAGTTTGAATAATAAGTCAGATTGGTTCCATACTCCTTACACATTGTCATCAAAGGTTCATCTTTCAAACACATGGCATTATCAGCCACAATCTTGACTGGCACACCAAATCTGCATATGATATTATTCAACAATAATTCCATAACAACTTGGTGTGTTGTTGTCTTATTAGGGGATTGCTTCTACGCACTTAGTGAAGTAATCTGTGGCTACAAGAATCCATTTATGTCCAGCACTAGAAAGGTCTGAAATCTAACCAATGAAGTCCATGCCCCATTGTTTGAAAGGAGCTTCAATTGATATAGGCTATAAAGGAAGGGAGCCTAAATCTTTCATTCTTCCAAAGAATGGAAATGATGTAATTTAGTGTTGGTACCCAAATTTTTTTCTCCTTTTTAGTCTGAGCAGCATCAAAAATATGGCATGAATCTTGAAGGTAGATAGATCTTGATATATGTCATTTTGTAGTTGGGGATGTGATCTAATTGGCACTCATATTTTTGGAGATATGGATAGCACTTTAAAAGGATTTCATATAACCCTCACTATTTTAGGTTGTGCCTTTCAACTAAGGTAAGAGAACCTATATTGCAGCCTCTATTTTGTAAAGGAGGTGGAGATATTTTTATACTATGCATATTGTATGGAGATGGCCTTGGGAAAACATGATCAATTTTCCATTATTCAAACTCAACAGAGCTGTCACTACTAAATGATGGAAATGCTATCAAGTCAAGGCTGAGGATGTTGAAGACATTGTATGATCTTGATTTGCTTTGTGTTTTTTTGTAGATGGGTTAGATTATTTTGTTGACACACAATGCAATGCAAGGGTATTATGGGTAGGATTAGTTATTCAGATGATTTTTTTGGTGGGGCATTGACAAGAAAAACCTGGATATGTCAAATCTTTGACAACCTCTACAATACTTGAACAACTATAAGATAAAATGCTTCAAATAATCAGGATGTTATTTCAACCAGAAGATGCATAAATGGAAGCCCAGGTTACACTCTTCACACAATATTTGAGAACTCACCACAAAATATTGAAGTAAAGAACTCAATTAAACACTAAAATCCTTGATCATACCATGCCTAAGGTACCCCCAAAGGCTTACAAGAAATCCCAATCAACAAATGAAGGTGGAGTGATTTTAAACTGCTTATTTTCAATGCCAGATGAAAGCTCTTCTGACAAACAAAACTACAAGTGCCACCAAACTATCAATAAGGATGAGATTTTGTGTGATTTCTAATGAATTTCAATGCAAGATTCCAACAAGAACAATGAAAACTATTTACAGGTATTTAAAATGATAACATACATCATATTTCCCAAAAAAACATAGATTAACTCAAAACCTTGTTAGATTCATCAGCAGGGGAGAATTTCATAAACAGTCTCAAATTTGTGTGATGGTTATACACTTGTAACCAACTCACATACATGAAGATCCAACACAGAAGAAATTAACCTAGTTCTTTTGTGGGTTTCTTAGAACAAATGAGATTTCTCTCAAAATTTTCTTGTGATTTCAACTTCCCAACCATTTGCATTTCTCAAAAATGCATTATATATCTCTTGCCACATTGGAGCCTTCTTTCGCAAGCAAAGAATATGTCAAGGGATCAAGTTTGTTACAGAAATTTCTCATGATTCACCGAAAATGACATTTAACAAATTTGCAACAAGAGTTGCTAGGTGTTTCAAAAAGACTTAATCATTACAGAATATTTAGATCATTATCCTTCCTAGAGGCACATTTTTCATCATCAAAGCATGCAAATGCCTCTCCTCTCATCTTTTCACATTTTCACTTTGAAAAACTACCTCTGTAACTTTCAATTTTAACATTTCACATGTTTGGATGGATTAGGGAAAAAATTTGTTTCAAAAAACACCTCAAATCTACAAATTAATCCCTAAAACCACTTGCATTGATCTTTACAGGCACAAAGGACAGGAATCCATAAAAAATTTGATTAAAATTGATGCAAAATTCACATCTCAAAGCTTCTTGGAGAAAAAATGGCGGCCAAAAATGAAAATGTACAGTTGCCCTTGATGTGCTGTTTTTCCTTCAATCTGGGCCCTCTACGTGTCAAAATATGATTGGGAATCAATTCGAGCTCACCTTTTGACTTTTTTGGCATTGTTGAAGAAATGTAAAAAAATGAATTTTTTCTCCCCCCCTCCGCCTTTCAATTTTGGTGATTACACGTGGCACATGGTGGGTCCCATTGGGATCGCGCTTCAATTCTGCCAATTTTTACCTTTTTCAGAAGTTTGGGAAATTTTCACTTTTTGCCCCATGGGCCCGCACCTCCTATTTCTCCCTTGTCACGTGTTGCTCGATGATTCATCATGGGGCTACACCTCTAGGTTTCTAGTCCAAGTCTTTTTACAAAAGGGAAAAATTTCCCTTTTGCCTCTGCTACCTCGCCGACTCACTTTGCCTTCACCACATGTCTACCTATGGCTCATTCATGGGCCCGTGGCTCAATTTATTGCTTTAGCTCCTTTTGCTAAAAAAAGGGAAAAATTCCCCTTTTCCTCCGCGGCCTGCACTTCCTTGCTCTTCTACCACGCTTGTCATGTGTCTACTTGTGATTGGCCATGGGGCCACACTCCAAAATTTTACCTTAATATTTTCTGCTTCCAAAGGTTAAAAAAATCAAGAACCTCCGCCATCCGCAGCCCCTCTACCCAAAATTTATGCCACGTGTCCTCCTCTGATTGGAGCGGGGCTGAAACTGATTTTTAAACTTTAGGAAAATAGAGCTAAAAAATTCTAAGTCCCTTGTTGGCCCACTCCTCCCTTTTTTATTTTTAGGGACACGTGTCCACTCCCGATTGGCTGCGAGGTTACGGGCCATTTTGTGACTTTAAAATTTTTGCAAAATAAATTCTAAAACTTTAAGGGAATCTGACCACCCACCATCCCTCAGCCAATCAAAACATGCCATGTAGGCAAAATTGGAAAAAGCAGAGCCCTGGGCCCAAAAATGCCCCATTTTCCAAAAAGGAAAAAAATGATAGCTTATAACACTTCCTCGCTTCTCCTCAGCTAATTAGATGCTGCCACGGACCCTCTAACTTCTTAGCAATAATTTGATGGCTAAAATACACCCGTATAACTGTAAAAAACACAAATTTTTTCCAGTTGTGCCCAGAACCCGATTTTTTTCACCAAGGATGGAATTTTTTTGAAATAGAAACAGATGAAAACATGATTTTTGAGCATTTCTCGACCTTAGGATTGGATTTTTTAATACATACAAGTATGAATCAGTCAATTTTGATTTTTCACGATCGGGCAAAAGGGAAAACACGACATAGTTGGATTTTTTAATACATACAAGTATGAATCAGTCAATTTTGATTTTTCATGATCGGGCAAAAGGGAAAACACGAGATAGCCGTAGATTTTGAAAAATTAGGGCACAAACAAGGTATGCATGGATTTTCCCTTCAAATGGGGAAAAATAATAAGTTTATGAGCTTTTGAAAGCTTTCATTCTGGAGAACAAAGTTTGAAGACCACCAAGTTTGAAGAAAAACGTTTTTGAGCAAGTATAGATTTGAAAAATTAGGGCAACACGGTGCAAGCTTGAGTATTCTTACAAAATGGGGCATGTAAAATGATTTTCAAATGGACTAAGGCATGGGAACAGAGGCAAAAACTTCATTTCACCCATTAAAACTATAGAAAATGTTTCAAGAAATGCAGAGTGAAAGGAAAATTAGGGAAAAAGCATAGATGATCAAAATGGACACCAACATCAGCTCCTGCTCAGGGATGGGCACTCCCAGTGAGTGCCACAAGAACAACATAGACCAAGTGCCAAAATAATCCATTGGGAAAATGGATTCATGAGTCAAAAATCACCAAAAACTAGTCGTGAACCCGACAAAAAATGGCTACTACACAACAAGGCAAACCACAAACCGACAAAACACCAAAGAAAAAGAGAAAAAAACCAAACACTATACACTGTACATGTTGGTGCATACCTCAAAATTGGGGATTAATCTAAGAAATTCTTCAGATGCCTGCTATTCATAGTCAGTTTAAGCAATTCCCCATTTAAATCTTTGAGAAAAAAGGTATTCTTACCAATTCTGATATCAATGGAGTAAGGGCCCATCCACAATGCATCAAATTTTCCATGTTTTCCCTTATCCTCATTTTTTCTATCCCACAACAAAACCAGATCTCCAATATTGAAGGCCCTAGGAGTGGCCTTCTTGTCAAAAAATATTTTCAACTTCTCTCTAAATCTTATATGCCTCTGATCGGATGCTCTTCTCTCTTCATCTAGCTCCATAATCTGATTGATCCTTGCTTCACATGGACTAACATTTTTATCCTCAAGTTGTTGAACAAACTGAAATGAAGATAATTGCAGATGTAAGGGCAGTAGAGCTTGAGTTCCATACACCAACTCAAACGGGCTCTTACCAGTAGCTCTCTTGGTAGTGATTCTATTAGCCCAAACTACAAATTTCAGTTGTTCACCCCATTTTTTCTTGTTCAAATCCAAGGTCCTTCTAATGATCTTCAACAAATTCTTATTTTTGGACTCATCTTTTCCATTCCCTTGGGGGTTATAGTTTGAATAATAAGTCAGATTCTTTCCATACTCCTTACACATTGTCATCAAAGGCTTGGCTCTGAAACACATGGCATTATCAGCCACAATGTTGACTAGCACACCAAATCTGCATATGATATTATTCAGCAAGAAGTCCATAACAACTTGGTATGTCGCTTTCTTGGTGGGTATTTCCTCTACCCACTTAGTGGAGTAATCTATAGGTAGAAAGATCCATTTATGTCCAATACTAGAAGGATCTAAAATATCACCAAAGAAGCCTATTCCCCATTGTTTGAAGGGAGCTTCTATTGATATAGACTGCAAAGGCAGGGAGCCTAAAGCTTTCATTCTTCCAAAGAAATGCTGACAACTTTCACATTTTCTAATCAGCATGGTTGCATCTTTGAAGAGATTAGGCCACCAATAACCAACTCTCTAAAATTTGTGTGTTGTAACCCTTCTAGCAAAGTGTCCTCCAAAAACTTCCCCATGGAAATCAGCAATTACTTTGGGAGCTTCATCTTCAGTTACACATTTCAAGAGGACACCTTCAGGGTTATTCCAAGCCAGCCAAAAGTCAGTGATGATGTATTTTTGAGAGGCCAACTTGAGGGCTCTTTTCTAATTTTTATTTTAATGATCAAGATAGCAAAGGTGTCTGAGATCAAAGATTATGTCCTTGTACCACTCAGAACTTACCAAGTTCCCAAAAACATCTCTCCTTTATTCCTCTACCTCATTTACTTCCATAGTCTGCAAGTTTCTCTCAGCCATGAGCTTAGTAAGACCCAAACCTCTTACCAACTTTGTGGTTTGGATGTCCATATCATACTCCTGTAGTTTGTTCACCCATCTACATCTTAAACTTGAGATTTCCATCTCTGATAAGATGTCTTTTAACATGGTGTGGGGAACATAATCAACAACTTTTGAACTTAAAATATAAGGCTTGAAAACCTTTGTTTCTTTCACCAAGGAAAATGATTGTTTTTCCATGATTGTGTACTTTAACTCAGTAGCTTGTAAACCCTTACTAAAGAAGGAAATAGGCCTCTCAACCCCATCTTCATCCTTTTGGAGCAAAACAGATGCAATAGTATTTTCAGAGCTAAAGGAGAAGATTTGGAAAGGCTTCTTGTAATTCGGGGCTGCCAAGACAGGTGCATGTTTAAGTGCTTCCTTGATCCCTTCAAAAGCCTGAATAGCAACCTCCTCCCATTTGATAACTTGATCTTTTTTTAACATGCATGTGATAGGAAGAGTCCACTCAAAAAAAATTGGACACAAACCTTCTAATGAAATTGATTTTCCTAAATAAAGATTGGATGCCCTTCTTCATTCTTGGAATTGGCACCCTACTGATTGCTTCTATTCTCTCAGGATCAATCATGACACCAGCCTTTGAAATAATATGACCAAGCAGCTTGGCCTTTTTCACCCCAAAGTGACACTTCTTTGGATTAAGGGAGATTCCAAAATCTCTACATCTGATCAACATTCTTTCTAAATGTTGTAAGTGATCTTTTCTACTCTTTGAAAATACAGTCACATCATCCTGATAAACTGTAATGAACTCATTTATATAACCAACAAAAGAAACATCCATCGCTCTTTGGAAGGTAGCTCCAGCATTCATGAGACCAAAAGGCATTCTCACATAAACATATTTTCCCCAAGGAGTGGTAAAGGGAGTTTTAAATCTTTCTGACTCCTTGACAACAACCTGATTATAGCAAGAGAAACCATCCAAGGTGGACAACAATTCAGATCCAGTCACTAACTGCAGCATGTTCTCCATGTTTGGTAAAGGATAATTGTCTTTAAATGAAGCTCTATTCAAATTTTTGAAGTCTACACAAAGTTTAATATCTCCATTGTTCTTTCTTACTGGCACAAGGTTTGAAACCCAAGATGAATACCTTGTGGGTTGAATGATCCCTCCCTCCTTTAGTTTCTTCAATTCATCTTGCATTTTCCTGAGAGGAGTGGATTAATTGGCCTTTTTTTCTATCTGAATGGTTTGGATTTTGTTTCAAGAGGGATCTCATGCTGAAACAAGTCTTCTCTATATACTTTCAGTTCTGAATATAACCAGGCAAGGCAGTCTTGATATTGTTTCAACAATTGGAGGTAGGACTGTTTTTCTTCCTTGTTTAAACTACTGCCCAACCAAACTTTTCTTGGTTTTCCCTTTATTCCCAAGTCATGTTCTTCCACATCCCTTGAGGCAAATATGTTTCTATTGATGATGCAATCAACATTGCTAAAATTTGACTCAAGAGGAACAAGACCTCTACGAATGGTGTTAGTTTTCAATTGGAAAATATATTTTCCAAACAAAGTCTCTCTTCCTTGAGTCAGACACACCATTGTTTCCCAATCAATATGTTAATCTACAAACTCACCTTGATTTCATAAGAACCTTTGCACTTGATCATCATCATCAAACACTTTACAATTCTTGATGTTGTTAAGGACAACTGGCCTAGTTAACACTTCAACATTTTACTCACAATAAGGTGAAATGGTGCAAACTCCAAATCTTGACCCCAACATTTCTAACTTGTCAGCAGCAGCATTCAAACTTCTGTCATGGTGCACAATATTGAAATAATCAAACATCTCAATTAGATCCCAAACTGCATGCTTATACTACTTCATCCACTAATTTCTTGTAGCATATAATTTTCTTATTTGTTTGACAACTAGCTCTGAATCTCCCTTTATAATGATGTCCTTGACACCATACTTCCATGCAATTCTCAGACCCAACAACAAGGCTTCATACTTAGCAATGTTGTTAGTACATTCAAAATTAAGCTTGAAGGAAAAAACAAACTCTTCCAAGCTAGGAGAAATCAGAATTACAACAGCACCATTTTTAAATTTGGAGCAAGCTCCATCAAATAGAAAGTTCCAAGGAGAACATACTTGCTCAAGGAACTTTGACTGATCCATTTTTTCTTCTTTTCCATCATCAAAACTAGTAAAATTATCAACATCAACATCAAAAAATAATACTTCATAAGAAGCATTGTTTGGGTCCTCAATTAGATGTAACATTTTCTTTTCTCCATAGAGCTTTACAAGGCTTCCCTCAATGGGAATGGTGGAAAAAGAAATATCCATTTGGACACTCCCTCCAACACTTGCAGACCACTTTCTTGACAATAGCATAACCCATTTAGTAAGGCAATCAACAATTACAACATCTAATTTTAAATTCCTCCCAAGATAAGCTGCAAGTTGCACTTCCAAACCCTTCACACAACCAACAACCGGCACTTCTCTTGAGTCCATTGCAGTACATTTTCCATAGGCTGCTGTCACTTTGATATCCAACTCATTCATGACTTCAAGAGGCATGACATTACATGATGCACTAGAATCAAACATACAATTGTGAAGTAGCCTATCCTTTATGATCAAAGTTGTGAATAATGGATCAACATTCAATTTGGAATCAACCAAGGATGTCCCCAAATATAGCTCAGGTGTCTCTCCAATATCTTCTACTACTGGTGGTGTTTCAATATCATCAATGATTTGAGGAGGAATCTCAATAACATTTATATTTCTACCTGGGGTAGTCTTTTCCTCTTTCAACCCCAAGTACTCAAATGCTCTCTTCTTATGCTCAAAAATCCTAAGCAACTCAATGATTGGAACACTCACTTTGATTTGGCTCAATACTTTGGCTATGTCATAGGGAACACTCTTTGGAAAAGTAGCATTTGAAGGGAGACAAGAAGATTCATTTGATTGCAAGGGATCCTTGGCAGCCTGGGCATGAGGAGGAGTGTCATTTTTTCTTGGGACAACAAAGATTTTGGCAAGTGTTTCTCTCCTAGGAACTTCTTTGGGAATGCTTGTGAGCAAGGGTGTTTTAGGTTTGGCTTGAGGCCCAACTCCTTTAACAAACTTGCTTCTACTGTTATAATCTTTCTCTTGAGCTACAACAACATTCATCAATAATCGTCTATCTTCCTTTGAAGGATACCACCATCATACTTCTTAATCATCAAAGCTCTTAGGTATTCAAAGTCATTGTTTGGAATTTTAAAATCTTGCACTACATCAACTTCAAGAGTATGGGGGGAAGGAGAACTTGTACCCGTTTGATGCAATCCCAAAAAATTGCAGCAGTCCTAGAATTTCTTACTTCAGTAGATGTTGCTCCTCCTTGCGAGCTTGAAGAATAGCCCATCATTCAAATATCATCATCAATACCATCATCATTATTAGCTTCACCTTCTTGCTGGTCCATTTCGCATGGAGGATGGGGTAAAAAAAACCTATCACACTAATCAATATCAGAAAATTCTTCAACAACAGCAACCCTAGCAGTTAAGGGATCAGGTAACACTCTCCCTTCACGTGCGTGAGATTGTCTATTTGCAGACCACATGGGTCCTTTCCCTCTATCATCTACCCTTTGATCACCTCTAGGATGATTGGAAAATCTGTCATGGTTTTGTACTCTTGGATGACCTTGTGAAGTCTACCCAATTCCCTTCTCAGCTCTTGCCAACTTATATGAGATTTCTTTGAAAACCCCTACTAAAGTTTTCACAACCTCCTCTAAATCAGCACCCTTGCTAGGTTGAGGTTTTGTAAGGTTTATCAATTTTGCACCATCTCTCTTGAGAGGTGTCCCAACAGCCTTGATATTGTTTTCAATTTAAAGTGCCATAGTGAAAGCTTGTCTCAGATTGGTAGGGTTCTTGTCTCCTTATTAATAGCCTACCTTCTTATCAAATGCATCTACATATTTGATTAAACAAGACTCATCACAAGGCCTCAGATTAATAGGAAGACTTCTCAAAAAAAAAATTAAACCTTGTGTTAAACTCATGGACTGGTTCATTAGGGTTCTTCTTTATATTCTCATATTAAGACAAGAGAAATCTAGGATCATTCTTGTCACCATATTGCAATCTAAATGCATTCTTCATTTCAGTCCATGAATCAATAGAATTGTTAGGCAGATCCTTGTACCAATCCCTAGCATCCTCTTCTAATGTATGAATGAGTAACTTAATATACACATCTTCAAAATCTATCTTGAAATATTCCATCATGTTAACAAAAAGTTTGAGATGTTGATCACCAGTTATTGCATTGTTACCTTGGATTTTGGAAATCTATTTCTGACATCTTGTGGGACAGGATTTGAGTAACAATCCATTTCTCTAAAGTCCATAAGACCAGAGGTGTTAACAATAAATGGAGGTCTAGGCTGAGCCATATTGTTTGGTTGAGGTGATCTTAGAGGTGAAACAATCTGATAATGAAAGTAAGATCCTCGGGGTTCAAGAATGTGATTCACAAGACTGGTATTCTCTAAATGCTGATTTTCTTCTAAAGTTCTATTAGGATTGAAACACACATGTGTAGATTGAATAAGGAACTTACCAGGTACAGCAAAAGGATCTTCACTAGCTAAGTCAAACAAGTTTATGAGAGGATTGCTTGAATCAAAATCACTTGAAGAAGAGTGATAATCCTCTACCAAATGCTGATCTCTCTCACCTATGGATATATCTTTTCTTGATGTCTGACCTTTAACAACTTTCCAAACTCTTCTCGTTTCCAACTCTAAGTTTCTTGAATCTGTAAACAAATTCTTAGAGAATCTTTAAGGAAGAGAGATCTTCTTCCTTCTAGTTTTGCAGAGATTAGCAACACAGAAGTAAATGATAGAAAGGTCAAGACAATGGTACTTTATCAAGATCAGAACAACATGGAATCGCCACTAAGGACTTTCACCCTAGTTGTGCAAGTGCACTAAATACTCTGTCAAATATCTACCAGCACTAAAAATATTGCCAAAATTTATAGATCAGGCCTTTCTTTCTTTGGGTTTATCAACCATAAATGCAAATGAAGTGCAACAACTGCTGGAAATTGGTAAAATTTGCAAGAAGAACTTATATCTTCACTCAATCCTTACAAATCTGATTATAAAATGATGCTTCAACAATGTATTTGCATGCAGAATTTGTAAGGGACATTACCAGGGTTTTGTATGCATTCAGATATCTCAAATACGTATGCACATGGATCAGATCGAACTAAGAGAATATCAAACTCATAACTCTACTCTTCATTCCAATATTATAAATCTGATTAGAAGATGATACTCAAATTTGTAATTACAAATAAATGACATAAGAAGTATTACCACGGATCTGAAATACTGAATAATGTCCCCGGAATCGGTGCCAGAAAGTGTTGGTGATGTTGACGGGCTAAACATATATGGACTAGTAATGAATTAGCAAACCAATCTCAGCAACACAAATTAGTTCCTAGGAATTAAAAACAATCCCCGACAATGGCGCCAGAAAGTGTTCATACCCAAATTTGTTTTCCTTTTCAGTCTGAGCAACATCAGAAAGTATGACATGAAGCTTTAAGGAAGATAGATCATGATATATGTCGTTTTTGTAGGTCGGGGATGTGATCTACCTAGTACTCAGATTTTTGGAGAGATGGATAGCACTTTAAAATGATTTGATCTAACCCTCACTATATTAGGTTGTGCCTTTCAACCAAGGTAAGAGAACCTATATTGTAGCATCTATTTTGTGAAGGAGGTGGAGATATCCTTATACTATGCATATTGTATGGAGATGGCCTAAGGAAAACATCATCAATTTTCCATTATTCAAACTCAACAGAGCTGTCACTACTAAATGATGGAAATGCTTTAAAGACAAGGCTGGGGCTACTGAAGACATTGTATGATCCTGGATTTGCTTTGTGCATTTTTGTAGATGGGTTAGATTCTTTTGTTGACACAGAATGCAATGCAGGGGTAGTATGGGTAGGATTAGTTATTTAGATGATTTTTTTATCAGGTATTGATAAGATAAACTTGGATATATCAAATATTTGACAACATCTACAATACTTGAACAAATATCAGATAAAATGCTTCAAATAATTAGGATGTTCTTTCAACTAGAAGATGCATAAATGGAAGCCCAGGTTACACTCTTCACACAATTTTTGAGAAACTCACTACAAAAGCTTGAAGCAATGAACTCAACGAAACACAAAAATCCTTGATCAAACCACGCCTAAGGAACCCCCAAAGGATTACAAGCAATCCCAATCAACAAATGAAGGTGGAGTGATTTTAAACTACTTGTTTTCAATGCCAGATGAAAGCTCTTCTGATAAACAAAACTACAAATGCCACCAAACTATCAATAAGGATGAGATTATGTGTGATTTCTAAACAAATTCAATGTAATATTGCAAAAAGAATAATGAAAAATATTTGTACAGGTATTTAAGATGATAACAGAAATCATATTGCCTAGAAAAACACAGATTAACTCAAAATCTTGTTAGATTCATCAGCAAGGGAGAGTTTCATGAAAAATATCAAATCTATGTGATGGCTATACACTTATAACCAAATTACATACATGAAGATCCAACATAGAAGAAATTGACCTAGTTCTTTAGTGGGGTTTCTCAGAAAAAATGAGATTTCTCTCAGAATTTGCTCATGATTTTCAACTCCCCCCCCCCCTTTCTACATTTTTCCAAAATGCATTATATATCTCTTACCACATTGGAGCCTTCTTTTCCAAACAAAGCATAAGCCATTGGGGATCAAGTTTTTTACAACCATTTCTCACGATTCGCTAAAAATGACATTTAACAAATTTACAATGAGAGTTGTCCAAGTGTTTTAAAAAGACTGAATCATTACAAATATTTAGATTATTATCATTCTTGGAGGCATGTTTTTCATCATCAATGCATGTAAATTCCTCATCCTCTCATAATTTTACCTTTTCACCTTTTAAAACTACCTTCTGTAACTTTCATAATTTGTTATTTCACGTGTCTAGATGGGCATTAGGAAAAAACTTATGTTTCAAAAACACCTCAAATCTGCAAATTGAGTTATGAAACCAATTCCAATGATCCTAAAAGGCCAAAACGACATGGAATCGCCAAAAAATTAATGAAAATTAATGAAATTTGATGTAAAATTTGTAATTCCAAGTTTCCTGGAGCAAAAAATGGTGGCCAAAAATGAAAATGTACAGTTACCCTTGATTTTCTCTTTTTCCTTCAATTTGGGCCCTCCACGTTTCAAACTATAATTGGGAAAGAAATTCGGGCTCACCTTTTTACCTTTTCCACATTTTTGGAAAAATGGAAAAAATTCGAATTTTTTCTCCGCCCCTCCACCCTTGAATTTTGGTGATGACACATGGCACATGGTGGTTCCCATTGGGATTGCGCTTCAATTCTACACGTTTTAACCCTTTTTTGAATTTTGCAAAATTTTCACATTTTTCCCCACGGGCCCACACCTCCAATTTTCTCCCTTGCCATGTGTCACTGCTCTCTATCATTGAAATTCCACGGGCTTATTTCATGTTTTTACCACTTTTTCTCTAAGGGAAAATTTTCAATTTTCCTTTCGTGGGCCCGCGCCTCCCATTTCTCCCTTGCCACGTGTCTCTTTCTCTATCGCTAAAATTTGCAGGATCAATTTTCATGTTAACTCCCTTTTCTTAACCACCGGAAAATTTTCCCTTTTTCTTCAACCGACCCGCTCTGCCTCGCCATGTGTCTCCCTATGGCTTCATTCACGGGCCCGCGGCTTAATTCTTTGTCTTAACTCTTTTTTCCAAAGAGGGGAAAATTCCCCATTTTATTCCACGGCCTGCACTTCCCTCTGACATTTTTATGGACAGGTGTCCACCTGAGATTGGCCACGGGGCTGCTCTTCAAAATTTCACCCTAGGCCTTTTTGACCAAAAGAGAAAAAGTTCCTTTTTCCTTCCACGCAGCCTGCACCTCCCCGCTTTGCCACTGCGCCGCCATGTGTCCACCTCCTGCTCTAATTTGGACCTGCAGGATTTTCCTCATATTTTTTCCCCTTCACCAAAAAGGCAAAAATATGCCTAAGTTCCCCATCGGCTTCCCACTCCGCCTTCGCATAAGAGCATGACACGTGTCCTTCCGCACGGAGTTACGAGGGGAATTTTGATTTTTTTCTCAAAACCCAAAAACGTCTAAGTTTTTTAGAGAAACCCACCAATCCTTGTCCAACCATAAGTGGCCACGTACGAGGATAATTTTGAGCTTAATTTTGACGGTCAAATGACACCTGTAAAACCGTAAAAAAACAAAAATTTTTCCAGTGATGCTCTAAAATTCGATTTTTTCTTCATGGGTGATGAATTTTTTACTCAAAAAACAAGAGGAAGTTGATTTTATGCAAGTTTTAACCATGGGGAAGGGTTTTTGAAGTAATATATGCATGAAATGAATAAATTTTATTTTTCACAATCAGGTAAGAGGGAAAACACAGACATAGCCCACAAATTTAGAAAAAGTAGGGCACAAACAAGGCATGCATGGGTGTTTCTTCACAAATAAGGCATGGAAAATTATTTTTCAAATGAATTAAGGCATGGGAGCAAAGGCAACAACTTCATTTCACCCATTAAAATTATAGAAAACGTTTCAAGAAGTGCAGAGTGAAAGGAAAATTAGGGAAAAAGCATCGAGGATAAAAATGGACATAAACATACTCTAAATAACAGAAATGATTGCTTCATGATTTGACTCTCGAACCTTCGAAAGAATATTATTATTAGACCTTCCTCGATATTTATACAACTGAATATTTATCGCTAAAACTAGATGCGAATATATGAGTATTTTCCTATGTGTCTCAAATTCTTCAAACACCTAAACAGAGGAATATTTTAATGGATACCATCAAAGCAAAGTTCCAGTATCTAACACTAACCCTATATGGTACTCAATATCTTCACCATATATAAAAGAATAAGGTAACTTTTTTCTTTCCTTGATGCAATGACATAAGAAATAGTCTGTTCCCTCTTCATTGTATTTTGTTGCAAGAACTGCAAACACGTGTCCTACGAAAAATTGAGGTTTCAACTCAAAATTAAATTACATATTAATTTTAATGGACATAACTCAATACAAAAGTTGTAAATAACTTGTTATCCAAAATAAGCCCCATGCTTATTTTTGGCTAACTCCTCCTTCTTCTCCTTTGTCTGGAACTTAAATGAATTTTTGGCATGCTTTAGGGACTCAAAAGATTCTGGAAATGATCCCATCAGGTAGGATTTTTCCTCACCTTTCCAGAAAGGTAAAATTTTCCTCCTAACTCCAAATATTTTGAAAGTTATGGCTCGGTGGAGTTTTTGGGGAAAATTTCCCTTGACAGGCCCGCGGCCAATGAGGAGGTGCCACGTGGCAGGGCAAAATGGCAGTCGGTAGGGGGGTAAGTTGAGAAATTTTCCAAAGTGGTCAAAAGGTGCAAAGGAAGAAATTTGGCCTAGAGGCCCCGCTAAGGAGGAAATGGAAATGTTGGTTACATGCGGACCAATGAGAGGATGACATGTGTCCTAGTGGCGAAGGACGGGGGTGGGGGAGGATTTGGTGAAATTTTCCAAAGTGGTCAAAAGGGTGCAAAGGAAGAAATTGGCCCGTAGGCCCGCCAAGGAGGAAATGGAAATTTTGGTTAAATCCCCGCGGACCAATGGGAGGATGACACGTGTCCTATTTTCGGCGGAGGTTGGGGGGTACATGGGGAGAATTTGGAAATTTTTCCAAAGTGGTCAGCGGCATCAAAGGAAAAATTTGGAGCGCGTGCCCCACAGTGAATAGGGTGGTGACACGTGTCCCAGAGTGGCGGGGGCGTGGAGAGAATTTTGGAAATGTTTCCAAAATTCAAAAAAGGGCAGAAGGACCATTTGAACCCACAGAACCAATGGGACAATGACACATGGCAGCGGGGTAGCGGGGTACGGGGATCTTTGGAAAATTTTTCCCAAATTCAAAAAAGGGAAAATTTTAAAGTTTCGGCCCACCAATCCATTTTTGCCCTAATTTTTCCCTAAATCTTTCAGAGGGCCATAACTTTTGATCCAGAGCTTAGATTTTTACGTTCTTGGTGTCATTGGAAAGCTGGTGAAATTATCTACACGATGGGGTGCTCAATTTTGAATTTTGATGGAGTTTTGTGGGTGAAAATTGAGAAAACGTCTCTGGCATGGGAAAAATGTAGAAATGACATCCAACCACCAAAAATTAATGTAATATGGCACCCATATTTCTCCAGCATGGCTTGAATGCATTGGGAAGTGGATTTTCAGAGGTTCCCTTGCATTTTTAATGAATCTTGTCAGTGGTTGAAGTCAAAAAATCAGATTTTCCCCACGTTTTTTGCCTTTCTTCATTTGGCTCGATGGTTAAAAGCCAATTTTGGCTCATTTGTAACAGGTGGTTGTTCATCATTCTTCTCTGCCCTCCCTTCTTTTCTTCTCCAGGGTTGAAAATGGAGTTAGAACCTCCTCCCATGCTCTGTAATGGCATTTTTTTGCCTCTTACCAGCTAAATGATGTTCTGTGCAAACTTCTGGAGCAATAAAAAACATGTGTTTTGTGATGCATTTGTCCATCCTTGCTCGTTTTTGCTTGTTTTCTTCTTGCCTCTCTTCATTGCAGGTATTTGTGCATGTTTGGATGTTCATTGCAGGTTTTGGAGCTGTGTTCATGGAGTTTTGGGACATTTTTTGTGTGAAATTTATCCTTGGTTTTGTGATGCACTTGTCCATCCTTTCCATTGCTCACCTCTTCTTGTTCCATGGCAGTTTTGATAGATGTTCAACATTTTCCTTCTCTGGTGTATCACCATTTTAGTGTAGGCTCTATTTTTCCCTCTTTTCTCTCTCTCTGTCTCCTTGTCATAGTTAGATTAGGATTAGATTAGCTTGCCTGCACTGAAATAGCTTGTGGAAGGTAGTTTAGGAAGAGGAACCAACCTTCTCTGGAGAGATTTCCCCATTTGCAAAGGTCCCACACTTTGGGAAGGCTCAATGTTGTGCATTCACACCAAATGACATTGCCTTAGAAAAGTAGATCCACAAGTCATTTTGGGGGTGCTGTGAATTTGCACTAACAGTTTTGGCACACCCGGTGGGACCTTAGAGGTCTTCCACTTCATTTTTTTGATAGGTTGGTGTGTTCCTGTTAAAGATTCAGCCTTTTGGAGGCACATTCAAAAGCACATCTGGCGACTCCATCTGGTAAATAACTCATTCTTTGAGTTGCAGACCTGTTTTCCATTCATTTTCATTCATTCTTCTTTCCATCCCTTTCACTCTTTTCCATTCCATGAAGTTATGTAATCATGACTTCATTTCCATCATGGAATTCACATTTACAACAGCAGCAATGTTTTCTACCTCCAACATGTTTTACAAATCCTCCAAATCAACATTTTGATCAAGTTCAAGATCAACATGCATACCCATATGAGCAGCAGTGCCAAAATCAGTTTGGCTATGAAGCATGTCAAGCACAAGGGTATGCTGATTGTGAGGGCAGTCAAGAAGAAAATGTAGATCTGCTGGAGAAAATCCAAAAGATGGAGGTAAACATGGTGCAATCCAGGGCTCAATCACAAATGAAAGCATTTGGAATCGGTTGCAGAGCACCTTGCCCATGGGTGGGACCTTTTCCAAGGCATTACAACCCTCAAGAGAAGCTTGACTTCATGATTGCAATGCTGCCATTGCTTGCAAAGTGGACTGAAGGAATAGAGGTGTATGAGAGGAGTATTCAGCAACCTTGTCAATGGGTAAGCACACCATCTCATGCCTTTTCTTTTCCTCTTTCCCAATCTGTTTTACCTCATCAGTGTCAAGCTTTAAACTCTCCATCTGTTGTCCCAAAAATTAATTCCATTTCTCCATCCCCTAGTCTTCCACCCCATCTCAATTCTTCTGTCCTTTTCCCTTCCAAACAGTCATCCCCTCCACAAGAGCTAAAAGAAATACCTTCCACTCCAAGGGAACAAGAGGTTTCATCTCCTCCACCACCAAGAAAAATTGCAAAATAAATTGAACTCCAACCCACCCCTCCTCTTGCATTCCCAATTCCATGTGGGGAAGAAGAAATTGCAAAAATCAGTCATCAAGGACAGCAAGAGGAAGAGCCAAGCAAAGAAGGAATGATTAAGAGATTAGTAAGTTTGGCTCTTAAATATGGAATTGAGAAGATCCCTTTATTGGTAAAGCCTACAGAAGAGGCCAAGGTTGAACAAATGGTGGTCAGGAATGATTTTGTTGCAGCAGAAGAAGAGAAAAAGGAAGAAGTAGATCAACAATCAGTTTTCTCAGAATGTAGTGTCCATGTTGGCACTCTATTTGAAGGAAATGCTGATCCAATTCAAGTTGCACAATCAGCCATAGAAGAAGAAGATCTTGCAGCCCCAACTTGTCCTCTAGAGCAGCAGATTGAAGAGTTTGATTTGAAAAACTTCATGCTAGAGGGAGAGTTTAATCAAGAGCAAGATTGTCTTCAAGCTGTGGAAAAGGAAGAAAAAACCAGCTCCAAATCCCATTGAAGAGGAGCAAATGGATGAGATCAAGTCAGTTTTTACAACAGCAGAAGAAGGAAACATTATTGATACATTTTTTCTTTCATTTGAAGGGGCTGATTTGATTGATGAAGCCATTATGGAGGTGAACAAAATAGGTCTAAATTGTGAGCAAGAGGCACAAGAAATTTCATGTTTCTCTCCCACTTCATCTCTCCAAAAATCTGGTTTTTTGGATGAGTTTGGATTGACAAGTTTCATGTTTAAAAATGAAACTACACATGGTGAAGAAAATGTAGATTTGGAGGCCACCATATAAGAAGGAGAGACCTTGCAGCAGCAGGACATTGAAGAGTTTGATTTGCCATCAGACTTAGAAGAATGTTTGGATGAAGAGCTAGCTGAAACTACAATATTTTCTTCTTCACCATTCATTCTCCAACATCAAGAGCCTACTGCCAAAAAGGAGAACATTGAAAAACAACAGCCTGTGTTTTGTGACAGCTCTTTGGAACCAACGTTGGAAGATATTAATCTTCCATGTTCTTCACTGGAAAAGGGAGGAAAACAACAGAAGAACTTCATCACTTCTTCCACTTCATCTATCCAAGAAGGTCTACAAGAGGACTCCATTTTTGGAGTTGAAAATCAGAGCTATGGGCATATCAAATGGATCAGACCTTGCCCAATAAGGAATTTGGCTTCATTGGAGCCAAAGGAGAAGCCACAACCAGTCATGCTTGCTTCTAAGCATGAGGATGAGCTACAAAGTACCAAGGATCAGCTGTCATACCTCTTTAACCCAAATGCAGAGCAACTGAAAGAGGTATTGGATTTGTTTTTAGTTGACACCTTATTGATTTGGGTAGAAGACCAACTTCTTGTTGATTTTCCACTCATCCAAGAAGCCATGATCAACTCCAAATCAATTACATGGCTGCCCATTTTGAAGAAAGGAAGCTATTTTGCACAACCAGTTGCAGGGTTTGTTTAGCTTGCCTTTGCTTCCAGTTAGAGTAGAGTAGGTAGGTTTGCTTTCAGTAGAAGAAGTGCTTGTGCACACTCTGCATATCCCATTTGGGGTATGTATGATTTCAAATTTTGTACATAGTTTTGGGTGCTGCTGGTTTTGCTCTTGCACAGTCCATTGTAGTGGCATTTTGGTGAAAAAAACTCCAGGTTCAGTGGGTTTCCAAGTGGCTCAGAGGTCAAATTTTCATAGTTCAGATCAGAATCAGTTTATCAGGCTTGACTCCATGCCCAATGGATGCTTCAAAGGCCACTGATCATTCATCTAGTAGGTAGATGACCCCTGACAGTTGCCAAAATTGTTATCCAAAATAAGCCCCATGCTTATTTTTGGCTAACTCCTCCTTCTTCTCCTTTGCTGGCACTTAAATGAATTTTTGGCATGCTTAAGGGACTCAAAATATTTTAGAAATGATCCCATCAGGTAGGATTTTTCCTCACCTTTCTAGAAAGGTAAAATTTTCCTCCTAACTCCAAATATTTTGAAAGTTATGGCCCGGTGGAGTTTTCTGGGGAAAATTTCCCTTGACAAGCCCATGACCAATGAGGAGGTGCCACATGGCAGGGAGGTCAGGGAGGCATGGGAAGGATTTGGTGAAATTTTCCAAAGTGGTCAAAAGGGTGCAAAGGAAGAAATTGGCCCACAGGCCCGCCAAGGAGGAAATGGAAATTTTGGTTAAATCCCCGCGGACCAATGGGAGGATGACACGTGTCCTATTTTTTGGTGGAGGTCGGGGGCATGGGGAGAATTTGGAAATTTTTCCAAAGTGGTCAGTGGCATCAAAGGAAAAATTTGGAGCGCGTGTTACCACAGTGAATAGGGTGGTGACACGTGTCCTGGAGCGGCGGGGGCGTGGAGGAATTTTGGAAATGTTTCCAAAATTCAAAAAAGGGTAGAAGGACCATTTGAACCCGCAGACCAATGGGACGATGACATGTGGCAGTAGGGGAAATAGGGCGTGGGGATCTTTGGAAAAAAATTTCCCAAATTCAAAAAAGGGAAAATTTTAAAGTTTTGGCCCGCCAATCCATTTTTGCCCTAATTTTTCCCTAAATCTTCATAGGGCCATAACTTTTGATCCAGAGCTCATATTTTTGCGTTCTTGGTGTCATTGGAAATATGGTGAAATTATCTACATGATGGGGTGCTCAATTTTGAATTTTGATGGAGTTTTGTGGGTGAAAATTGAGAAAATGTCTCTGGCACGGGAAAAATGTAGAAATGACATCCAACCACCAAAAATTAATGCAGTATGGCACCCATCTTTCTCCAGCATGGCTTAAATGCATTGGGAAGTGGATTTTCAGAGGTTCCCTTGCATTTTTAATGAATCTTGTCGGTGGTTGAAGTCAAAAAATCAGATTTACCCACATTTTTTGCCTTTCTTCATTCAGCTCGATGGTTAAAAGCCAATTTTGGCTCATTTGTAACCAGGTGGTTGTTCATCATTCTTCTTTGCCCTCCCTTCTTTTCTTCTCCAGGGTCAAAAATGGAGTTAGAACCTCCTCCCATGCTTTGTAATGGCATTTTTTTTGCCTCTTACCAGCTAAATGATGTTCTGTGCAAACTTTTGGAGCAATAAAAAATGTGTTTTGTGATGCATTTGTCCATCCTTGCTCATTTTTGCTTGTTTTCTTCTTGCCTCTCTTCATTGCAGGTATTTGTGCATGTTTGGATGTTCATTGTAGGTTTTGGAGCTATGTTCATGGAGTTTTGGGACATTTTTTGTGTGAAATTTATCCTTGGTTTTGTGATGCACTTGTCCATCCTTTCCATTGCTCACCTCTTCTTGTTCCATGGCAGTTTTGATAGATGTTCAACATTTTCCTTCTCTGGTGTATCACCATTTTAGTGTAGGCTCTATTTTTCCCTCTTTTCTCTCTCTCTGTCTCCTTGGCATAGTTAGATTAGGATTAGATTAGCTTGCTTGCACTGAAATAACTTGTGGCAGGTAGTTTAGGAAGAGGAACCAGCCTTCTCTAGAGAGCTTTCCCCATTTGCAAAGGTCCCACACTTTGGGAAGGCTCAATGTTGTGCATTCACACCAAATGACATTGCCTTAGAAAAGCATATCCACAAGTCATTTTGGGGGTGTTGTGAATTTGCACTAACATAACCACTTACCTTGTCGCACCAAAATTGAAATGTTTTCAAAGTCCTTAGATGCTATAAATTCATTTAGAGAAACAAGTCATGATGCTTGTGGAATTTGATAACTGGGAAACAAATTTAGAGGCCTAAAAATCCATCCATCCACCTAGTTTTTTGAATCACACTCAGCAGTGACAAATTTGATACAAGATGCACAAAACACGCCAAATTTCTTGTCCATGTGGACCACAAAAAAGATTTTGAGCTACAAGATTAGTGTAGATCGTTGGACACTATGAGTGTCATACAATCCTCGTAGTTAGCAATTTTTTTCCCTTTATCAACCAAAAATATCTATGAACTGTGGAATTTTCTTGAGAACCACAAGCCATGTTGTCAATATACCATTGCACTATGATATTTGTATCTTTCAGTTTAGCACCATCTTTTTACTTTAACTCTTCTCTTCAAGAGCTCTTTTCACACATGCCCCTACACCGTCATGTTCTCCTTTTCCATTTACAACCTCAGTGAAAATTCAAATATGTTGCACACCCATATTGATGTGCATCCTACTCATCCAATAAAACATTTGTGCATTCTTAAACTGAGATGTAAAATTATCTGACCATATATAATGTTGATTGAAGTGGATGTCCCTATCATATAAGTTTTCATAAAATAACTGGAAACACCCTTGCAAAAATTCAGTAGAATGATTCTGATCATCACTGATATAAAATTGGTACTCTCTTAAAAATTTCCAATCACTCATTGTACTGTTAGGAGAATGTATAAATGCTATATGATTTAAAATGACAACCTATACTGAGTTGTAATATTGCGATTGAACCTCCATTTATGGTTGGAACATGTAATTATTTATAAAATCAACCACTGAAAGAATAGTACCAATAGGAAATGTGTCCTTGCATATCTTGAATTATTCATCCAACCATTGAGCTCTGTGTGTATTCCTGTTAACTAAAATAAGCCCCTTGCTTATTTTTTGGCTAACTCCCTTCATTCTTTCCTCCCTTGTGCCTCAAGTCAAAAAATTTTTTAGCTTTTCAGGCTCTCAAAACCTTCTGGAAATGGCACCATTGGATAGAGCTCTTTCTAAGCTTTCCAGAAAGGTGAAGTTTTCCTCCTTACTCCATGTATTTTTGAAGTTATGGCTCAGTGGAGTTTTTATGGGAAATTTTCCCTGGACAGGCCCACCAACCAATCAGAGAGTGCCACATCAGCAAAACGTGACAAGGGGGCACAGTCAACTTAGAAATTTTTAACAAGTGTTTGGCGGGGTTCAAAGAGGAAATTTTTTCCCTGAGGGCCCACCGAAAAATCACAACACGCCACGTTAGTAAAGGACCAGCGGGGCATGGAGGGAGACTTGAAAAATTTTGCCCGACCCATGGTGAATCACATCATGCCATGCCAGTGAAGGGATGGTGGAAGGCAGACGAAACTTGGAGAATTTGTCGAAGTGTTTAGCGGGGGCGTAAAGGAGAATTTTTTCTCCAAAATCCCACCAACCAGTAAGATTGTGCCACGTGTCACCGGGGCGTCGGTGGTCAGAGGTGCGAAAGGATTTTTTTAATTTTTTCCCAAGTTTAGAATTTTTTGAAAAGAAAGGCCGCACTCGCCAAAGACCCAAGCTAATACGAGGAGGCCACATGTCCTAGGGGGCATCAAGTATCAAAGTGGTGGGAAGAATTTGGGTAAATTTCCCTGAGGTTGGCGCAAAAAAAAATTTCAGCCCTTCAGGACTGCGTCGACTAATGAATACCTTACACGTTTCCTCACACCAACAAAGCATAGTGGGAGGAAGCTAGGAATTTTTTTCGAAAAAAAAATCAGAGAAAAATACTAAAATGAAATCCTACCCCCCAAATCCCGAGCCAGTAAAATTATACCACGTGTCTATGTGGTGGTAAAAAAAATACAAGGTATGCCCACGTAAAGAAAATAAGCAGTGGGGAAGGCCCGCATCCAGTAGCATCACACCACATTTGTCTAGTCCAAGGCAGTGATCAAAAGTGACAAAAAATTTGAGAGTAGAGGCTCGTGAATGAATAACATCATGCCACGTGGCCTCAGAAGCTTCGACCGACGGAGAATTTTTGGAAAATTTTCAAAAGGCCAAAACGATGGGAAATGAAGCGGGGAGAGCCCACAACCAATCAAAACGTGCCATGTGGCACCAGGACAGTGGGGCATGGAGATTTTTGGGGAAATTTTCCCAAATGCAAAAAGGTGGGAAAATTTCAAATTTTCTGTCCCGCCAAGCCCATTTTCGGCCTTGTTTTGCCCTAAATTTTCAGAGGGACATACCTTTCGATCCAGAGCTTGGTTTTTCATGTTCTTTATATCATTGGAAATCTGGTGAAATTATATACATGATTTCAAGGATCACTTTTATGTTTTGGTTGTGTTGGGAGAGATAAATTTAGAAAACACCTCTGGCACATGTGGAAATAGATTAGAAATGAAATTTCAACCACTTTTTTTAAAAAGGAATGGCTCACATTCTCTCCCAGCATGGTCTAAAACATTGAGGAAGTGGATTTATAAGGGATCCCGTGCTTTTTTTATGAATTTGGTCAATGGTTGAAAGATCCTCTCACGTTTTCCCATGTTTCTCTCTCCTGAGCTCAAATTTGCATTGTAAAAGCCAAAAATGAGCTCATTGTTGCGGTGTGGAACATTCTTGTTTTTACTACCTCCCTTTCTCATCTTGTCTGTAGGTGGATTTTGTGGGGTTAAAGAACCTCCCTTTTAAAATTGTAATGTATCCTTGCCTCTTGGCATCTTTGTAGTGTATTGTATCAATTTTGGAGTAAATAATGCATGTTTGTGGTTGATTCTCAACCCTCTCTATGTTCATGTGCATCCTCCTAATCTTTCACTACAATTTGGTCATTTGTGTATGATATTGTATTGTATTTTAATAATTTTTGTTCATTGGCAAGACAAGTGTTCTTCATTCCTTTGGTGCATCACCTTATTAGACTAGGTTTGTTTTTGCATTTTCTCAACCTTGCCTCCTTGGAAAAGTTTGATTAAGTTGTAGGTAAATCCTCTGCAGAATGTTATGCACACTTAAACAGAGGATTTGAGGAACCAACCTCTAATCTGGAGATTCTTTTCCCACTTTTTACAAGCCCCACACTTGGGGAAAAGATTCAATGTTGTGCAATCATACTGGATGCTAAAATATCAAACTAGAAATCTGATAGAACATCCAGAGGGTGTTTTTATTTACACTAATAGTTTTGGAACACCCGTTGGGACCTTAAAGGTCTTCATCTTCATTGCAACAAAATTGATGTGCATTTGTTGCGAGTTTCTTGCTGAAAGAGCCCTGAATTGCACATCTAGTGACTCCAAAGAAGAAGAATCAACTGGTTTTAGCAGTCCAGACCTAAAAAACTCATGAGAAGAATCTCCACAAGGTCAAGAGTTGGAGAAGAAGAATTTTTGTTTGAGTATCTGTAATTATCTCCAAGAAGAAGACAAAGAGGAAGGAGAATTCAAAAGTCTCCATCTCCACCAAACATAACTCTATCAACTCCTCCACCTGGTAGACCTTTCATCCAATCAACAAGGGTTCTAAGGCCAATCAAAATGGCACAACACAACCCATATGTTAACTTCATTAGCAGAAGCCCACTTTCTCTCAATGCATAAAATCCAATCCCAGTTGCAGCATTGAAGAACATTCCATACTTTACTGGAGAGAATCAGACCACTCCTGGTGATCATGTCAAGGATATTGCTAATATTTGTGTAATCCATGAGATTGATGAGATGCAAGTTACTGTCAAATTGTTGGCATCTTCATTCAAAGGGAAAGCCTTGCAATGGTTCAGGAGCCTTGCTTCAGGATCTATCCAAAATTGGAACTAGTTATGTATAGCCCTCCATGAGTAGTTTGGAGAAAAAGGAGATAACTTGTCCCTTTTGGAACAATTGACAACTATCAAGAGAGCTCCCAATGAGTAGCTGATTGACTTCAACTTCAGATTTCAAAGGACTTAGGAGATAATTCCAATGGTAGTAAGGCCAACAGAAAAAGGTGCTTTTCTATATTACCTTAAAGCTTTAAATTATGATATTTCTATGTTAATTCAATCCATGGGAGGAAAAACTATCCCTGTTGCTTATAGTGTTTCCATTAGGGCTGAAAATTGTCTGATTCAAGCTGGCAAGCTAGCTCCTAGGCTTCCAATGCCATTGTATCCAAATATAGAAAATCCAAGCACTAGTCAAGCACCTAATTTAGCTCCATTTCCCACTCCTAGAAATCAGAGTTCAAATGAAGCTTCTACTTCATCTTCTATTGCCTCAAATGAACTTCAAGAAGTCATGAAGCGATTGCAAAATTTAGGTAATGAGCTGGTTACACTCACGAGGCAGCAAGCCCAAAGTTTTAGACCTTCTTATCAGCCTCAAGCTCAGCCTAACAGGCAGCCATATCAGCCTCAAAGACCACCCAATCTAGCTACAAATCAAAATCAAGCAAGGCCTCCCGCCAACAAACCATTTCAGCCCTTTAATCCCAATGCTACATCTTCCTGTAAAGCACTAGTGCCAGTACAAAACAACATAGCTCAAGAGTATGACTGGTGTTTCCCATGTAATGAACCTCACAACTAGTCTATGTGCTTCAATGGTGCTCTAAATCAATCCTTAATGGTAACAAAAAATGGTGTGGAGGGTGAGGGGAGTCAAGGAAATAACCAATAGCAAGAAACATCCCAGAAACAATCAGCTCCAAATGATACCACACTTGTAAAATGGCAGGCAGAAGACTTTTGTGGCATGAATCAATCAATCTCTCAAAGTGTTGCAGCCAACACAAGGTCAAAAAGGAGAAATTTGGGTGAAGGACAGCCATTGGCTCCAAGTAATCCACAACCTTCTATCACTCCACAAACTGTTGGCAAACAAAATGTAGTTTCAAGCATGCAAGGACCGCCCAAACCAGCTCCTAGACCAACTCAGATGCTAGTTTTTGCTGCCCATGTGTAAGGAATGAATGTGCAGGCCAAAGGGTAGCAGAGAGATGCTTCATCTCCATTAAACATAATTGATCAGATGAAGAAGACAAATGTAAACATATCAATGTGGGAATCACTATCCATCCCAGGCCAAAGAGATTTTCTACAAGCTATTGTGAAGGACTGGTCAAATTCAAATCAACAGGTCCAAATGCAAGAGAAGGTACTCACAAATGCTACCCAGCCTGAAGGGAATCAGGGAGGACAACAAGGTAAAATGTCGAAGCCCCCTCCATTCTATGTTTCATTGATCATTGGGGACCAATTAATGCACAACTACATGATTGATTCCGGGGAAAGTAGTTCATTAATGCCCAAGAAAATTTCTGATCAGTTGGGGCTCCAATATTAAATCATATCCAAAGGGGTAGTGAAATTGGATGGGACAACAGTGACATCAGTAGGAGTGATTAAAAAATTGAGTCTTACTTTGCATGCATGCCCCAACGTTGTTGTTTTGCAAGATGTCTCAGTGATAGATCTTCCACCACTCTTTGCCCTATTTTTTTCAAGGGATTTCACAGCCAATATTGGAGGTTACTTATCTCCTTATTGGTCACACATGTTGTTCAGAACAAGATATGGAACTAAAGCCACAATCAGATCTGAGCCTATTGCAAACTTTCACATTGAACCTCACAGTCCAAGCCAAATCAATACCAACTGTTCAGCGTTTGATCAAGAAAATTATCCAAGTGCTGATGAAGCTGACACCAAGGTTGGAAGCATCCCATATTTGACTCTTGATGAATGGGCAAGCAAGGTGCATGATTTTGATCCTTATCAAGAAATAGAAGAATCTGAGTTAGGATTCTATTGCATGCATGAAGAAAATCAACCTATTCCTAGCATCACCATGCCAGACCACAAGGATGACAATGAGGTATGGCAGTTGTTCTTTAATGGATCAAGAAGTAGACAAGGTGTGGGAGGGGGAGGTATGCTTGTTTCACCTCAAGAAGTAAAGTACTATTAAGCTTTTAGATTTTAGTTTGCATGTTCTAATAACACTGCTGAGTATGAAGCTTTGATACAAGGATTTCATTGGTCAATCAAGAGAGGAGTAAATAACTTGCAAGTCTTTGGTGACAGTGAGCTGATTGTCAACCAATTTAAAGGGCAGCATGCTACCAATATTGATCTGTTCAAGTGCTACAAAAATAGGGTGTGGGACCTCATTGAATATTTTGAGGGATTTTACATCAAGTCCATCCCTAAAAAAGAGAACCAAGCTGCTGACAAGCTTGCAGCAGTTGGAGCAGCCTTTGATGTTGTTGAAAGCATCAAGAAAGACAAAGTACTGCTAAAAATTCATGTGATTGTATGGCCTTCAGTGTTAGGCAACAATGTAAGTTGGCAAGTGTTTGAAAATGATCAACAAATCATGCATTTCTTGCAAGAAGAGGCTGAGTTCTCAGCTAAAAATCAGGAAAAGTTAGAACAACAGTATGGTGATCAAGTGGTATAGCTAAGAACCAACAAAATACCAAAGGGACTTGTCAATTTGGAGTCCATTTTCAATCCTACTGATCAATTTAGGAAGGAGAAAGAAAACATCCAAGTCAAGGGAGAAGATTTAGTGCCCATCTTGGTGGAAGAAGGAAAGTCACTCCAAATTCATAAAGTGACAACTAAGAAAGAAAGGTATGAGTTCATATAGCTTTGTCAAGAATTCCCTGATGTGTTTACTTGGAGCTATGAAGATTTGAAAGGCTTCAATCCCAAGTTATCTCAACACACTATTGAATTGGACCCAAGTGCTAAACCCATCAGGAAAAAACAAAGGCCAGTCAATCCACACATGGAGCCTCTCAGGAGAAAAGAATTGAATAAGTTGATAGAGTCAAGTATCATATTCCCTATCAAGCATTCCAGTTGGGTAGCCAACTTGGTTCTAGTTAGAAATAAGAGTGGAGAAATCAGATTTTGTGTCGACTTCAGAGATTTGAATAGAGAATCTCTCAAGGATCATTACCCACTTCCTTCTATGGAGCAGATTTTACAAGTTGTTGCTAGCTCTGAAAGGTTTTCATTGCTTGATGGCTATTCAGGGTACAATCAAATTATGGTGAAGGAAGAGGATCAGTTCAAGACAACCTTCACAACCAAATGGGGGACCTATGCATATATAAAAATGCCATTTGGGTTGTCCAACGCTGGAGCTACATTCCAAAGGGCAATGAACATGGCGTTCAAGGATTTGATTAACAAAATGGTGCTGATATATCTAGATGATATCACTATTTTTTCAAAAAATGCAGCAGACCATCTCTTTCATTTGAGATAAGTGTTCCAAAGGTGCAAAAGATTTTGGGTATCGTTGAATCCCAAAAAGTGTATTTTTCTAGCTCATGAAGGAAAGTTTCTTGGCCACATTGTCTCCAAAGAGGGGTTAGCAATTGATCCAAGAAGATTTGAAGCCATAAGAGCACTACCATTTCCAAGCCACAAGAAATCCCTCCAAAGTTTCTTGGGAAGGATAAATTGTTTTTGGAGGTTTGTCCCAAATTTTGCAGCCCTAGTCAAGCCTATCACCAAGATGTTAAAGAAAATCATAGCTTGTAAATGGATAGCAGAGGGAAAGGAAAGTTTTGAATAAATAAAAGAATCTATCTCACAAGCTCCAACCCTCATTAACCCAAATTTCTCCAAGGATTTCATCCTCTATGCATTTGGAGGTGATGATACTATTTTTGCAATGTTGGTACAGCAGAACAAAGACAATGATGAGCAGCCAATTTCTTTCTTCAGCCAAAGCTTGGAGGACTATGAGGTGAGATATTCCTTCATTGAGAAGCATGTTCTTGTAGTGATTAGGAGCTTGAAGAAATTTAAGCATCTGGTTTCAAACAACAAGGTTCAACTACTAGTTTCTCATGTGGGAGTTAAAGACTTCCTCCTCAATAAAGACCTAAATGAAAAGAGAGCAGGGTGGATTACTCGTGTCATGGAATATGACATTGATATCAAAGTCACCATGCTAGTCAGAGGAAATGGATTGTGTGATCATTTGGTCTTGAGCAAGCAAACAGAAGCATACAATGAGAAAGAAATTGTTTTGGCATTGCAGGACAGCCATGAACAAGGAATCACTCAAGAAGAAAATGATAGTGTCCTCACTCCTTGCTGGACCCAAGACATGATGCACTTTCTACACACAGGCCTATGCCCTCCAAAGATGAACAAAACCAAAAGGAGACACTTCAGATTGCAGGCTATCCCATATGCCCTTATTGATGATGTTTTGTTCAAAAGGGACATGAATGGAGTTCTTCTGAGATGCATTGGTACAAATCAGATTCACAGAGTGTTGGAAGATTTCCATGGTGGATCAACTAGGGGTCATTTTTCACTAAGAGTGACAGCTCTCAAGATCGTGAGGGCTGGCTATTATTGGGCCAAGATTTTCAGTGACTGTTATGCATGGATCAAGAGGTGCAAGAATTGTGCATTCTTCATAGGTAAGGAGAGATTAGCCACCCTTCCATTGCATCCAATTTCAGATCACCAACCATTCATGCAATGGGGTTTGTACTTCATTGGAGCCATTAACCCAAATTCAAGCCAAGGACACAAGTGGATTCTAACAGTAATAGATTACATCACCAAGTGGACTGAGGTGGTAGCACTAAAGGAAGAAAATTAATCTAGCATCCTAGACTTCTATGAAGGGATAACAACTAGATTTGGCATACCTGCTACAATAATATTAGATAATGCATTGGCATTCATTGGATCCAAGGTAACTAAATGGGCTATCAAGAATGGGATCTACCTGAGCAATTCATCAAATTATTATCCTCAGGGTGATGGCCAAGCTGAATCTATAAACAAGAACTTATTAAGGATCATCAAGAGGAATCTTGATGAAAATCAGAGGTCTTGGCATACTAAATTGAAATCAGCCTTGTGGGCTTATAGGATAACCCCCAAGAGATCTACAGGTAATTCTCCATTCAATCTTGTTTATGGAAGAGAGGCAATTTTTCCCATGTCACTTGAGTTGCCAACATTAGAACTCATGAAGTAGTTGGAGTTATTAGAGTTTGAACCCATGGAGGTTAGGTATGTAGAATTTATGGAGCTCCAAGAAATCAGAAATCGGGCATCACAAGTAATGGAGAAAGATCAAGCTTTGATCAAGAAGACCTTTGATAGAAAGGCTAAGGATAGATATTTCCAAGTTGGAGATCTAGTGTTAAAATGGGATGCAGATAGAGCAAAACTGAGAAGGCATTCAAAATTTGATGCCATTGGAGTGGCTCCTACATGATCACAAAGTGTAAGGACAACAATGCCTTCCAATTGTCTACACTGGATGGTGAAGAATTACAGATTCCAGTTAATGGAATCCATCTGAAGCATTGCTACTAAAAGAAAAATCTCCACCTTGTACATATTAGCTTAGGTTTTCATTCCTCAAAGTGCTTATGCACATTGTTTTGTTGTATTTTAGCTTTTCTTTCCCTAAGTGCTTTGGCATAGGCTTGCTATTCTAGGAATGTGTTTTACAGGCCTTGCTCCAAATCAGATGGTGTTCTGCCCTCCATCTTCCTCCTCACATTTTTCTAATCAGTTGGGGTACCAAGTAGAGAATTTGATGACTTCATGCCCAATGGATTTCTTTAGGCAACTGGTAACTTCATCCAGCAGGCAGATGACCCCTCTGAGTCACGAAAATTGTTATCCAAAATAATCCCCTTGCTTATTTTTGGCTAAACTCCCTTCATTCCTTCCTCCCTTGTACCTCAGTCAGAATGTTTCATTTTTTAGGCACTCAAAACCTTGTGGAAATGGTACCATTGGATAGAGCTCCTTCTCAACTTTCCAAAAAGGTAAAGTTCTTCTCCTAGCTCCATGTATTTTTGAAGTTATGGCTTGGCAGATTTTTTGTGGGAAATTTTCCCTGGACAGGCCCACCAACCAATCAGAGAGTGCCATGTCAGCAAAAGACTAGCGAAGTGCGGAGGGAGGCTTGGAAAATTTCCAAAGTGTTTGGCGAGGGTACTAAGAAGAAATTTTTCCCTGAAAGCCCACCAACCAATAAGATTGCACCACATGTCCAGGGGCATCGGGGTTTGGAAGTGCGAAAGGATTTTTTCCTTTTCACCCAAGTTTGGAAATTTTCAAAAGGAAATTCCACCCCCAAAACCTGAGCCAATTAGAGGAGGCCATGTGTCCTTGGAAGGGTAGAGGCGGAGGAAAACTTGAAATTTTTACCAAGTGTTTGGCAGAGTTCAAAGAGGAAATTTTCGGCCTGAGGGCCCGTCGGTGAATAAGATGCGACCACGTGTCCAGGCAGGGAGAAATTGGGAAAAATTCCCAAGGGTTGAGATAAAAAAAAATTCGGCCCCAAGGCCTACATCCAATAGCATGGCACCACTTGTCACCAGGGCATCGGGGGTCAGAGGTGCAAGAGGAATTTTTCCTTTTTTCCCAAGTTTGGAAAATTTGAAAAGGAAAGCCTACCCCCCAAAGCCTGAGCTAGTAAAATCATTCCATGTGTCCACGTGGTGGTAAAAAATATAAGGCAAGCTCACAGAGAAAATAAGCATGAAATCCTGCATCCAATAGCATCACACCACATGCCCAGCCCAGGGAAGATGGTCAACAGTGGCAGAAAAGATAGAGCAAATGCCCGCGGTGAATCACAGCATGACATGTGTCCTCGAAGCTTCGACTGGTGGAGAATTTTTGGAAAATTTTCTAGAGGCCAAAACAATGGAAAATGAAGCAAGGAGAGCCCACAACCAATCATAATGTGCCACGTGGCACAAGAGCAGCGGGGCATGGAGATTTTTTGGGGAAATTTTCCCAAATGCAAAAAGGTGGAAAATTTTTGAATTTTTGTCCCACCAACCTGTTTTCGGCCCTATTTTTCCCTAAATGTTCAGAGGGGCATAAATTTCGATCCAGCGATTAGTTTTTCACATTCTTTATATCATTAGAAAGTGGTGAAATTCTCTACATGATTTCGGGCTCAATTTTGTATTTTGGTGGGGTTTGGAGAGAGAAATTTGGAAAACGCCTTTGGCACATGGAAATAGATAGAAATAACATTTCAACCACCATTTTTTAATACGGAATGGCTCGTATTCTCTCCCAGCATGGTCTAAAACATTGGGAAGTGAATTTTTAAGGAATCCCATGTTGTTTTTATGAATTTGGTCGGTGGTTGAAAGCCCCTCTCACGTTTTCCCGTGTATCTCTCTCCTGAGCTCAAATTTGCATTGTAAAAGCTAGATTTGACTCATTTTGTAGTTGTTGAACATTCCTGTTTTGCTCCTCCCTTTCTTCTCTTTTCTGTAGGTGGATTTTTTGGAGTTAGAACCTCCCTTTTAAAACCGTAATGCAACCTTGTCTTTTGGCATCTTTGTAGTGTATTGTATCAATTTTGGAGCAAATAATGTATGTATGTGGTTGATTCTCAACCCTCTCTGTGTTCATGCACATCCTCCTAATCTTTCACTACAATTTGGTCATCTGTGTATGATATTGTATTGCATTTTAATAATTTGTGTTCATTGTCAAGACAAGTGTTCTTCATTCCTTCGGTGCATCACCTTATTAGACTAGGTTCATTTTTGCATTTTCTCAACCCTGCCTCCTTAACAAAGTTTTTTTAAGTTGTAGGTAAGTCCTCTACAAAATGTTATGCACACTTGAATAGAGGAGTTGAGGAACCAGCCTCTAATCTAGAGATTCTTTTCAAACTTTTTACAAGCCCCACACTTGGGGAAAAGATTCAATGTTGTGCAATCATACTGGATGCTAAAATATCAAACTATAAATCTGATAGAACATCCAGAGGGTGCTTCTGATTTGCACTAACTCTAAATAATCCTAACTATATTTTTTTTTCCAAATTCTCTTTCACAAAATATCATAAGAATGAAATCCGTGGAAGATATTGGTGGAAATTGAATACCACATTCTAGTAACATAGTTTTAGAGTGTAAATAAGAATGAATACGTCAAAAATTATCATAATGCATCACAAATTGAACATGATGCCTACAACAATAAGTGGTGTGAGCCTGGATGATTTTCACATAGAATAGTTTCAACATTTTCATTTCAAGAAAATGTTGACTAATTTTAATTTCTAGATTCTCTTGTTCAAACTTACGAAAAAAATTGAGTTTGAGTCATATGTAAGAAATGCTTAGATGTGGTTCACGATTAGTAGAACCAACTCTCCGTTTTATAACATCTCTTGTATTAGGTGAAACTCTAGTGTTATCATTCCAAAATTAAATAACTTCTCTTATAGCATCATAATTATTTTTGTCCTTACGTGGTGCTCTAGCAGAAAATGCCCAAAAATCGGCGTTATTGAGTGATTGAAAGATATTACGTCTTTCAATAGCTTTCATTAGAGTTTTTTGATTAACTTGCAACATTCAACTTGTTTGCGTAATCAAACGTTGTTTTTTATTGATTCACTTACAATACTAGTAGCAAGTACACAACACACAATATTACTATCCCTAGTGTGTCTCTTAACACCAACAATGTGATATGCATCATGAAGGTTTTCAACAATTGTAGAGGTTTGACCATGTATATTAGATGTTGTCAATCCTAAGGTGTTTAATGTAGGTCTCATTTTAATCAATTTCATCAAACTAACCAACAACTGACATCTTTGGGAATCATTTAAAATTTCAAAATGATTATCCCAAATTTCAGTGGCTTTTCTTTTGATTTGTCATTCAGAAAGTTTTTCAGACATTGGTTTCAAAATGTTTTCATCAATTTCAATAAAAAAATTAGGTTTCTTATGTAAAATCCTAGGAGTTGTTTTTGTCAAATTTTGCATGTCTACATTTTCAACATGAATTTCCTTATTCACATTTTCATTGTCTCTTTCAATTTCAACATTTTCTACATCATGAGTATTTAATTTTTCTTCAACATTAACAGTAAAAACATCTTCATCATGAGTATTTAATTCAACTTCAACATTGACAGTAGAAACATTACATGGTTCTTCATTGCTTACAATAGTTGGGGTTGAAGATGAACCTCTTCTTAATTCACGAAGATTCCACATTCGCTCAGCATTTTGAATTTTTTTGGCCTCTAGTTCGTTTGGTGTTTTTTTACTTAATGACTTCCTTTTTTGACTTCATTTCTTGTCTCCCATAATGTTTTGCTTCCGGTGATAAGAAAAACGTGTAGAAAAAGACAAAATTTTGCAGTAATTCATACAGTAAGGTCAGAGAGGAAAAATCACATGGTAATTAGAACATTGGGATGTGTGTAAATATGATTTATGAACCGTGAGTGTGCTTTATAAACCGCGATCACGGTTTCTAAAGCGTGATCGTGGTTTGTGTTATAAAAACCATGATCACGGATCTATCTGCTGACCCTAAGCCTTGAGAAATCTTTGTTTTTCCCCAACCAAAGCTATGGAAGGTCATTATGAAGTGTAAAAGGTCAATAAACCTCAAATTTGCTCTTCCAAAGACTTGAACCATGCTAAAAAACTGAAAACATTTCACAAAAATGGTGCCATCACGTAGGGGAGACTGTTAGCTTCGTAGAAATATTGATTTTAAAGTGAATAGAATAAGATAAATATCATTTTATAATTTTTTACTAACAATAGGTTTTTAAGACATATTTTCCCGTGAATGTTCATGTCTACGTTTAAGACTGTAAATTTTGTTTCGCTTATAAAAATGTGATAAAACTTATACCATCCCAAGCATGGACAAATTCTATACACATTAAAAAACATATATATTTTATTTCGATATTTTTTTATATAGCTATGGTGGGAAAATGGAAAGTGCTCTGTTTTCTAAATATTTTCAGACCACTTTCACAGAAAAAATAATTAAAAAAAATATTGCTCAGAAAAATACAAAATAAAATCCATCCTAAGATAGACAACTACATCTAAATTTTCACCAAATGAAACAAAAAATAACAAGATTTCGTCATCCAAATCGCGGGCAAATGGACTACAATCTTATAAAAAATTTCAAAAAAAAATCCAAGTCATATAATTTTAAGTGTCTAATATAGCTAAACTTGTCCATTTAAAAAAAAAAAAGTATTTTAGAAACTAGATTCTGGATGCTACGATTCATATTTATATAATTTTTTATAATTTTGAATGCGTGTATTGCTAATGATCCCTACAAGTTGAGATTTCACTGTTTTTTGCAATATGATGTCCATGGTAGACCCCATTTTTGTCCAACTTCCTGCACTTACACATATATTTCCATGAAGATATTGTTTGGTAGGAAAAAAATATCCATATATAAAAAGAAATTTTTACAAAAACATTTTTTAAAAAAATATCTCTATAAATAAATATTATTATGATCACCAATAATGTTGGTGGTACAAATCCACCATGTAAACAACTTTCTTGTAAATTGGGTGACTATTAATATAATACATACAATCGAGACTATCTTGTACTACAAACATTTTAGACTATGTTGAATTATGAACTTATTTTATTATGAGTTTGATGTGATGATCTCATATTGTAGAAATTAAAATCACAAACTAAGATTTTAAGGACTAGAGTGTGTACCCCTATATATTTCTGTTGGAGATGTGGAGTTTAACTGTAAGATGAAGTGGCAGTTTGCTTTTTCCTTGACTTTGGGAGGAAAGCATGACCATGGATAAAAATAGCATTGTCTTATTAGTAGATGGGAGTTGTTATTTTTATGTTTATCTTATTTATTTGCTTGTCTTATTTATAAGCAAATAGATGGGAGTTGTTATTTTTATGTTTATCTATATTTAGGTTGCTTGTGGTTGAAGCAAACTTTTTCAAAGAGGTGCACAAGTTATGTGTGTGTGTGTGGATTTAATCTTTAATATATGAAAAAGAGAGAACTGTATTGTATTTCTCTAGACTAAATAAAGGAGAAGGTTAGATTGTTTCTGGTGGATGTAGCCCACATTGGGTGAACCATGTTAATTCTTAGGCTTATCTTGTGATTGCATGCTTATATTATTTCTGTTTTAATTCTGTTTTATTGTTCATATGTGTTTCAATCCTAAGAACTGGTGTCAGAGTAGGATTTTGTTTTGGCAGAAAAAACATTCACAGGAGGGTTTCTTGTTTGAGTGGGAGAAATGATAGAAGATAGCAAGTTCAAGGTTGAGAAGTTTAATGGCCAAAACTTGCATCTATGGAAGATGCACGTGGACTACCTATATCAGAAGGATCTTTATCTACCATTGAAAGGGAAATCTTTAATTCTGTCAGCTATGAAAGATGAAGAATGGGATGTTCTTGATTGGAATGCACTGGGAACGATATGGTTGTGCCTGATAGCTATGGTAATTGTATGAAAACCCCTTAGCCTCCAATAAGGTATATATCATGAAAAGTTTATTTAATATGAAGATGTCAGATGCTGATTCATTAAATGATCATTTAAATGAATTCAACACGGTTACTAATCAATTAAGATCTGTAGGAGTATTTTTTTATGATGAAGTTAGGGCTCTTTTGATTTTGTGCTCATTGCCTGAAATTTGTAATACTTTGGTTATGTCTATGATTAATTATGTTTTTGGTTCAAACACTTTAAAGTTTGATGATGTTATTGGTGTGATTCATTAGTGAAGATATGAGAAGAAAAAGCACAGGTGAGTCATTTGGTAATGCTTTGAGTGTAGAGAACAAGGGAAGACAGAAGGAAAAATAAAAAAGGTCCTGGACACCGTGGAAAGTCTAAAAAGGGCATATCTAAATCTAGAAGCAAGATGGTATGCTGGAATTGTAGAAAAGCAGGACATGCAAAGAAAGATTGTTGGTCTTTAAAATCAGGGAAAGATCAACAAGAAAGGAGCAAAAAGGAAAACATAGTAGGTGATGTGTTACAAGATGCTCTTATTCTTTCTTTAGATAGTAAATCAGAATCTTGGGTTTTTAGATTTTGGTGCTTCATTTCATGCAACTCCTCATAGACAGTATTTTCAAGATTATGTTCAAGGGAAGCTTTTGGGCAAGTGTATCTTGGTGATGATGATCCATGTAACATTGTTGGAAAAGGAAATGTTCATGTTAAATTACAAAATGATAACTCTTAGGTGTTGAAGAATGTCAGGCATGTTCCTAGCTTGAGGAGAAATCTAATTTCTGTAGGGAAAATAGGAGATGAGTGTTGTATGGTTATATTTACAATAGATTCTTGGAAAGTTACCAAGGGTTCTCTTGTGGTAGCAAGAGGTAAGAAAGTAGGTAATTTGTATTTATCCACTATTAGTACTAATCCATATTGTATTTTAGCTACTACATGTATAGAAACAACTTTGTGGCATCACAGACTTGGCCATATGAGTGAGAAGGGGATGAAGATTTTACACTCACGGGGAAAGTTTTCAAATTTGAAAAACATAGACTTGGAATTTTGTGAGCATTGTGTGTATGGGAAAAAAAAGCATGCGAGATTTCTCAAGGTTGGATCAACCAAGAAGGAGCACAAGTTAGAGCTTGTTCATATGGATGTGTGGGGACCAGTTCAGGTATCTTCTCTTGGTGGTTCACGGTATTATGTTACTTTTATTAATGATGCTACTAGGAAGGTTTGGGTTTACTGTATAAATAAGAAATCTGATGTATTTAATACTTTCAAGAAGTGGAAAGCTTTGGTTGAGAATGAAACAGGTTTGCAGTTAAAGTGTCTCAGATCAGATAATGGTGGAGAGTACTGCAACAATGAATTTAATAACTATTTTTCATAGAATGGAATCCATAGGGTGAAGACAATTCCTAGAACACCACAGCAGAATGGTGTGTCAGAAAGAATGAACAGGACTATCATGGAGCGTGCAAGGAGTATGAGATTGCATGTTGGATTGTCCTTACAACTTTGGGTGGATGCTGTAGATATTGATGTTTACTTGATAAACAAAGGACCTTCAAGTGCTTTGGAAGGTGGAGTACCTGAGTAGGCTTGGACCGGTAAGGAGGTAAACTATTCTTTTCTAGAATTTTTTAGTTGTGAGGCATTTTTGCACATTGATAAAGATAATAGGAGCAAGCTAGAAGCTAAGTCAAAGAAATGTACTTTCATTGGATATGGAACTGATGATTTTGGATTTCGGTCGTGGAGTTTGGATGAGAAGAAAATCATTGGGACTATGGATATTATTTTCAATGAAAGGGTTATGTACAGGGAACAACTACAGGATAAGAAGCTGGAAAAGTCTAAGTATGTAGCACTTGATGAGATAAAAGATAGAGAAGTGCTCAAAGAACTGGAAAATCAATAATTTGGCATCAATCCTAGCACATTCAGTGTTGATTCTATAGATCAAAATCAACAAGAACAACAACAGCCTCAAAATCTAGAAAATCTTATAAGACGTTCTACTAGGGTAAGTAGAACTCCTACAAGATTATCTTCGTATCAAATTTACTATTGTTTATTGATGGATGGTGGATAACCATAAAGTTTTGAAAATGAAATGCATGTAGAAACATGGAAAAGTGGGATCCTGGTATGGATGAGGAGACAGACTCCTTAGAACACAAGGAAACTTTGGATTTGGTGCAGTTTCCTACAGGAAAGAGAGCATTGTAGAAAGAAGCAAGAGTTTTTGTGAAGGGGTTTAGACAATTAAAAAAGGAATATACTTTGATGAAATTTTCTCTTTTTTTGTTAAAATGAATTTCATTAGAATTGTTTTAAGTTTGGTTGTAGACACTGAAAATATATATCACCTATCTTAAGCTCACTTGGAACCAAAAGTAACGTATTTACAAAACTTCACAATATTACGGTCACCCTTGATATCATTTTTAATTAATTAATATACTCACGTAATTCATACCCCTCACATACCTAAAGTCTAAATTAATTAATTAACTAATTATTATCCTCAAACCTTATACCTTGCTAACCATATAAATAATTTAACTAGCTAACCTTCTAAAAAGATATAACTTATTTCTAACCTCCTCTAAAAACTACCTTTTAAAAATCCCTAAATTATCCCTAACTAACCAACCTTATAAAAATCTATAACTTATTTCTGACCTCCTCTAAAACTACCTTCTAAGAAAGATAACTCCATCATCCAAACAAACTCAATTCAGTTTGTGCTTTTTTCCCAACAACCTCAAAATCCGTCAAATTAAGTACAAAATGCAAGGAAAATCACGTGTTTAACCAACTTAGATTTTCCACAATCGCCGGTGATTTTCCCGATCTCCCACAATCTATATAAGCTTTCATTTAGCCACTCTTTTGGCAGATAATCCTCACGTGTTACAGGTATATTTTTCTTCATTTCCAACATAACAAATATCAAGTCATCCTCCATAAACTTTCATCAATGTGAAGCTCCTCTAGAATTGTCGAATTGATTGTCAAACCACTCATTTTCATCAACAAGTTATCTTCCATTATCCATCAATCAAATAGTTTCGTTATTCAAGGTAATCAACCTTTTATTTTGGTTTTTAATCATGATTTAGAGGTAATATCTATTATATTTATTTACCAAGATATATAATTCTTTGAATTCATCTCAAATCATATCTTAGTCAAAATCTTCGTCTCTGTTTCAATAGACACTAGAATTGACAACAATCGTTAGCGATTCCCTTAATCGCTATCGATTAGCTTATTCACCTGCGATTTATACTAATCGCTAGCGATTCCTATGTTATATTGATTTTTTACATATTTAACATAATCTAGCTAACCTTTTCAGATTTTTCTTGTCATTTGCTAATCTTTTTCCCAATATGAAGATTTTAGATGGCACTAGATAGTAATAACTTCCCGATTGCTGATTCTTTCCCTATGATTGGTAATCCTTTATACTGGGAGCAATACGAACTCCTTCATGACCTAGATCTATATGCGGTCTTGAATGCACCCTTCAACCATCTTGAATCCATCTTCGTAACAACCCAACACATCATTGAGGCTACTAAAGCATTCTTGGATGTATATGATGAAGCTATAAGGTTCCATGAAGATCTAACGCAATACGAGCACAACTACGAGGCCAACCTAAACCTCCCAGATGAATACTACTTTTGAATTTGATGCCATCTATCACACTAGCATCCCTGATACATATAGTATATCAGCCCATCTCTATGACACTATGGAGGTAGTGTCTGATTTCTTCACCAAAGACTTCATTTTTGTACCCAAATCTGACTTCACTGAAGAAGAAGGCCTTGTTGACTCTATTGGGTCTAATTTGTCTGAGAACCTATATACTTACCAAGAATCTGATTTGTGGATCTAAGTCATATCAGTGACATCTATGTGTATAACCATATAAATAAGTGATGTTAGTCTATCATGCTTTCATTTCATCACATTGTAACCAAATCCTAATGATAATAAATATCTTAATTGATCCTAAGTAGGTTGATATCCATCAAGGAAATTTGTTAGGATTTTTCAGGACTAGCTTCTTCCAGATAACCTTCCCATTTATTTACTAATATTATTTTATTTAAATGTCTTGACTTACAGGCTTGGTTGCAGAAGAATAAGCCTTGTTTACCTCCTACACGGTGCACAACTTTACATAGTCCACATTGTGGGTATCCAAGAAACCCCATCATATCTAGGTTGAGATAGGTGGTTACCCTCTTGAAAAAAAGAAAACCTAAGGTAAAAACCATGATTGACATTCTTGCATGCCTGATGGGACCTTTGTCCCTTTAAATTGCTTCATTTTATCATTAATTTGGTAATTGTTTTTAGTAACTAGCAATCATCAACGATTGACTTAATCACCCGCGATTAGCCAAATTGCCCACGATTTTCCTGTATAATTTTCTTACCTCATAATTATCCTGTTATTTCTTGTTTTTGTTTTCTTTTTTAATGATATGATTGTAAGAGCATTTCTCTCTGGGAATTGAAACCTCTAGATTGGATAAACATGGTCTTTAGAAATTGGAAAAAAATTGAAATAAAATAAAACAGGAGTGATCTCAAGGTGAGTCCTAATAATTTCCTTTTTGCTTTTAGTTTTTCATTCTTGTTTGATTGTTCTCATCCAAACTAAACACTTCATTTTGGATCTTAAAAAGATCCATTACATACTTCTTGATCATCTAGCTTTAAGTAAGGGACTTAACTTGTTGAATTCACTTGTCCTTCCCCCCAAACATGACCAAATCACTATCAAATCAAAAATGCACTCAAATATCTCACACCCCAGGTGCAACTCATTGGGATTTAATCACCCAACAGGGAAACTGACTTCGTGTTCTGACCGAGTATAATCTCTTGTCTGTCAGTATATATTAGCTTTGCACCTGACTCCCTTATCGTAGCGGAACCATGAAGTGAGGGGTTAATCCCCAATACCATGCCTGTACTGGCAACAATAAAAAGTTGCGCTTCCTCTACTTTCAAGTATATTGAGGAATCTTCCCTTGTACATAATTTAAACCATCTGTAGATGGATATTTCCTAGAACCCTCATTATCTATCTTACACATTTCACTTTTCATAATTAATCAAGATAAATACAACACAATGTTTTTCTTGTTCTTGCTTGTTGTTTGTAAAAAATAATATATCTTCGATTTTCTAGGTGCTTTTGTCTTTGCTTTCCTATCATGGTACTTATAAGACAAAAAAAATGTAATCAACCTTTTGAAGACATGTCTACCTCACCATTTCCACCTCAACAATAGACCCCACATCATACTAACCCACTTCCTGCGCCCTTTTCATCAACGATGTAACCATGAGCATTACTTTATCAAATAGGCACATCCAATCCCTTTTCTGACACAGAAACTTGGACTGAATCAGGGATCAATTATAAAAATGAAATAGTAAAACAAACCTTTAATTCGCCACATCAATATCATGGAAAAATTCTTTATATGCCTAAATCAGAACACTCATTTTCTCCCAAAGCATTTGAACCTCTTTTCTACAATAGGGGTGACCCTATTTTTGAAAAAATATTAGACTCGAATCCCATTGCACTTAATGCTTACTTAGAAGAAAGAAACTTCCAAATGTATCCATTCACACCACAATCCGCTCCATACACTTATAACCCCATCTGTCATTACACAACTCATTGATCAAAATCAAGATCTTATTGTCCAACAGTTATATCCTTACACTTCAAATTAACTTGAAACGCTAAACAATAGTAAACCCTTGATTTATACTAACTCTACTAACCCCTTCGAAGCCTCAAATGAAAAATTATTCACTAGTCATTCTAAAACACTCAATTTCTCCTTAGCTCAAATCTATGATCTTCACATAATCTCATCGCAAAACACATCTACTCAATAACCCACATATTAAGTAAGATCTTCTATAGGATCCACACCTCCTTTAAATAGTAGCATTTCTTCCTCATCAACTCCTCTAGTCTCCTCATTGATACCAACACCCCCTCTGAGTTTCGTCACTCCTTCTATAGTTATGCTTTCCCAATAGGTTAATACTCCCATTGAGAACATCACTATGTCCATCCCCATAACAACACCATTGGTTTATACTAGTTTCATTACTAGTACACATCCCACTTTGCAATACACCCCATAATATTCACAACTATGAATCTCTGCATCACAACCCTTATCTCAATAGAACATCCCACAATACAACATCTCACAACAAATTTTCCACAATAGACATTGTCCATTGCTACTTCATCCATACCTTTTTAACAAACACCTACACATTCAAATCCTCTTATACATGCATTGAATCCATTGAAATATCAGAATGTTCAAACCTCGCAGCTTCTCACTTTGTAGGAAGTCTCCTCATACCTTCAAAACATCCAACATCACAACATCCCTTACTATAAAAACATGCCAAAATAAAATGTACCATATCTATCAATCAAATAGTTTCGTTATTCAAGGTAATCAACCTTTTATTTTAGTTTTTAATCATGATTTACAGGTAATATCTATTATATTTATTTACCAAGACATATAATTCTTTGAATTCATCTCAAATCATATCTTAATCAAATTCTTCGTCTTTGTTTCAATAGACACTAGAATTGACAACAATAGTTAGCAATTTCCTTAATCACTATCGATTAGCTTATTCACCTGTGATTTATTCTAATCGCTAGCGATTCCTATGTTATATTGATTTTTTACATATTCAACATAATCTAGCTAACCTTTTCAGATTTTTCCTGTCATTTGCTAATCTTTTTCCCAATATGAAGATTTTAGATGGCACTAGATGGTTATAACTTCCCAATTGATGATTCTTTCCCTATGATTGGTAATCCTTTATACTGGGAGCAATACGAGCTCCTTCATGACCTAGATCTGTATGCGGTCTTGAATGCACCCTTCAACCATCTTGAATCCATCTTCATAACAACCCAACACATCATTGAGGTTACTAAAGCATTCTTGGATGTATATGATGAAGCTATAAGGTTCCATGAAGATCTAACGCAATACGAGCACAACTACGAGGCCAACCTAAACCTCCCAGATGAATACTACCATACAACTTTTCAATTTGATGCCATCTATCACGCTAGCATCCCTAATACATATAGTATATCAGCCCATCTCTATGACACTATGGAGGTAGTGTCTAATTTCTTCACCAAAGACTTCATTTTTGTACCCGAATCTGACTCCACTGAAGAAGAAGGCCTTGTTGACTCTATTGGGTCTAATTTGTCTGAGAACCTATATACTTACCAAGAATCTAATTTGTGGATCTAAGTCATATTAGTGACATCTATGTGTATAACCATATAAATAAGTGATGTTAGTCTATCATGTTTTCATTTCATCACATTGTATCAAAATCCTAATGTCAATAAATATCTTAATTAATCCTAAGTAGTTTGATATCCATCAAGGAACGTTGTTAGGATTTTTTGGGACTGGCTTCTTCCAAATAACCTTCCCATTTATTTACTAATATTATTTTGTTTAAATGTCTTGAATTTCAGGCTTGCTTGCAGAAGAATAAGCCTTGTTTACCTCCTACACGGTGCACAACTTTAAATAGTCCACATTGCGGGTATCAAAGAAACCCCGTCATATCTAGGTTGAGATAGGTGGTTACCCTCTTGAAAAACAAGTAAACCTAAGGTAAAAACCATGATCTACATTCTTACACACCTGATGGGACCTTTGTCCCTTTAAATTGCTTCATTTTATCATTAATTTGGTAATTGTTTTTAGTAACTAGCAATCGTCAACGATTGGCTTAATCACCCGTGGTTAGCCAAATTGCCTAAGATTTTCCTGTGTAATTTTCTTACATCATAATTAGCCTATTATTTTTTGTTTTTGTTTTCATTTTTAATGATATGATTGCAAGATTATTTCTCTCTGGGAATTGTAACCTCTGGATTGGATAAATATGGTCTCTAGAAATTGGAAAAAAATTGAAATAAAATAAAATAGGGGTGATCTCAAGGTGAGTCCTAATAATTTCATTTTTGCTTTCAGTTTTGAATTCTTGTTTGATTTTTCTCATCCAAACTAAACACTTCATTTTGGATCTTAAAAAGATCCATGACATACTTCTTGATCATCTAGCTTTAAGTAAGGGACTTAACTTTTTGAATTCACCTGTCTTTCCCCTGAAACACAACCTAATCACTATCAAATCAAATATGCACTCAAATATCTCCCACCCCAGGTGCAACTCATTGGGATTTCATCACCCAATAGGGAAATTGGCTTGGTGTTCTGACTGAGTATAATCTCTTGTCTATCCGTATATATTGGCTTAGCACTCGGCTCCCTTATCGTAGCGGGACCATGAAGTGAGGGGTTAAGCCCTAATACCATGCTCGTACTGGAAACAATACAAAGTTGGGCCTCATGTACTTTCAATTATATTGAGGAATCTTCCCTTGTACATAACTGAAACCATCCGTAGATGGATATTTCCTAGAACCCTCATTATCTATCTTACACGTTTCACTTTTCATAATTAATCAAGATAAATACAAGACAATGCTTTTCTTGTTTTTGCTTGTTGTTTGTAAAAAAATAAATATATCTTCCATTTTCTAGGTGCTTTTGTCTTTGCTTTCCTATCATGGTACTTATAAGACAGGAAATATTTAATCAACCTTTTGAAGACATGTCTACCTCACCATTTTCACCTCAACAATAGACCCCACTTCATACTACACCACTTCCTGTGCCCTTTTCATCACCAATGTAACCATGAGCATTACTTTATCAAATAGGCACATCCAATCCCTTTTCTGACACAAAAACTTGGACTGATTCAGGGATCAATTATAACAATGAAATAGTAAAACAAAACCTTTAATTCCTCACATCAATATCATGGAAAAATTCTTTATATGCCTGAATCAGAACACTCATTTTCTCCCAAAGCATTTGAACCTCTTTTCTACAATAGGGGTGACCCTATTTTTGAAAAAATATTAGACTCGAATCCCATTGCACTTAATGCTTACTTAGAAGAAAGAAATTTCCAAATGTAGCCATTCACACCACAATCAGCTCCATACACTTATAACCCCATCTGTCATTGCACAACTCATTGATCAAAATTATGATCTTATTTTCCAACAATTATATCATTACACTTCAAATTAACTTGAAATGCTAAACAGTTGTAAACCCTCGATTTATACTAGCTCTACTAACCCCTTCGAAGCCTCAAATGAAAAATTATTCACTAGTCACTCTAAAACACTCAATTTCTCCTTAGCTCCCATCTATGATCTTCACATAATCTCATCACAAAACACATCTACTGAGCAACCCACATATTCAGTAAGATCTTCTATAGGATCCACATCTCCTTTAAATAGTAGCATTTCTTCCTTATCAACTCCTCTAGTCTCCTCATAGGTACCAACACCCCCTCTGAGTTTCGTCAACCCTTCTGTAGTTATGCCTTCCCAATAGGTTAATAATCCCATCGAGAACATCACTATGTCCATCCCCATAACAACACCATTGGTTTATACTAGTTTCATTACTAGTACACATCCCACTTTGCAATACACCCCATAATTTTCACAACCATTAATCTCTGCATCACAATCCATATCTCAATAGAACATCCCACAATACAACATCTCACAACAAATTTTCCACAATAGACATTTTCCATTGCTACTTAATCCATACCTTTTTAACAAACACCTACATATTCAAATCCTCTTATGCATGCATCAATTCCACTCCAATATCAATATGTTCAAACCTCGCAGCTTCTCACTTTGTAGGAAGTCTCCTAATCGCTTCAAAACATCCCACATCACAACATCCCCTACTATAAAAACATCCCCCAATAAAATGTACTGTATCCATCAATCAAATAGTTTCGTTATTCAAGGTAATCAACATTTCATTTTATTTTTTAATCATGATTTATAGGTAATATCTATTATATTTATTTACCAAGACATATAATTCTTTAAATTCATCTCAAATCATATCTTAATCAAATTATTCGTCTCTGTTTCAATAGACACTAGAATTGACAACAATAGTTAGCAATTTCCTTAATCACTATCGATTAGCTTATTCACCTGCGATTTATTCTAATCGCTAGCGATTCCTATTTTATATTGATTTTTTACATATTCAGCATAATCTAGCTAACCTTTTAAGATTTTTCCTGTCATTTGCTAATCTTTTTCCCAATATGGTGATTTTTTGATGGAACTAGATGGTAATAACTTCCCCATTGCTGATTCTTTCCCTAATTGGTAATCCTTTATACTGGGAGCAATACGAGCTCCTTCATGACCTAGAGTTGTATGCAGTCTTGAATGCACCGTTCAACCATCTTGCATCTATCTGCATAACAACCCAACACATCATTGAGGCTACTAAAGAATTCTTGGATGTATATGATGAAGCTATAAGGTTCCATGAAGATCTAACGTAATACAAGCACAACTACGAGGCCAACCTAAACCTCCCAGATGAATACTACCATACAACTTTTGAATTTGATGCCATCTATCACACTAGCATCCCTAATACATATAGTATATCAGCCCATCTCTATGACATTTTGGAGGTAGTGTCTGATTTATTCACCAAAGACTTCATTTTTGTACCCAAATATGACTTCACTGAAGAAGAAGGCCTTGTTGACTCTATTGGGTCTAATTTGTCTGAGAACCTATATATTTACCAAGAATCTAATTTGTGGATCTAAGTCATATTAGAGACATCTATGTGTATAACCATATAAATAAGTGATGTTAGTCTATCATGCTTTCATTTCATCACATTGTATCAAAATCCTAATGTCAATAAATATCTTAATTGATCCTAAGTAGGTTGATATCCATCAAGGAAAGTTGTTAGGATTTTTCGGGACTGGGTTCTTCCAGATAACCTTCCCATTTATTTACTAATATTATTTTATTTAAATGTCTTGACTTGCAAGATTGGTTGCAGAAGAATAAGCCTTGTTTAACTCCTACACGGTGCACAACTTTAAATAGTCCACATTACGGGTATCAAAGAAACCCCGTCATATCTAGGTTGAGATAGGTGGTTACCTTCTTGAAAAACAAGTAAACCTAAGGTAAAAACCATGATCGACATTCTTGCACACCTGATGGGACCTTTGCCCCTTAAATTGCTTCATTTTATCATTAATTTTGTAATTGTTTTTAGTAACTAGCAATCGTCAACGATTGGCTTAATCACCCGCTGTTAGGCAAATTACCCACGATTTTCCTATATAATTTTCTTACCTCATAATTAGCCTATTATTTCTTTTTTATGTTTTCATTTTTAATGATATGATTGCAAGATTATTTCTCTCTGGGAATTGTAACCTCTGGATTGGATAAATATGGTCTCTAGAAATTGGAAAAAAATTGAAATAAAATAAAATAGGAGTGATCTCAAGGTGAGTCCTGATAATTTCCTTTTTGCTTTCAGTTTTGCATTCTTGTTTTATTGTTCTCATCCAAACTAAAAACTTCATTTTGGATCTTAAAAAGATCCATTACATACTTCTTGATCATCTAGCTTTAAGTAAGGGACTTAACTTGTTGAATTCACCTGTCTATGCCCCCCAAACACAACCAAATCACTATCAAATCAAAAATGCACTCAAATATCTCCCACCCCAGGTGAAACTCATTGAGATTTCATCACCCAATAGGGAAATTGGCTTGGTGTTCTGAACGAGTATAATCTCTTTTCCATCAGTATATATTGGCTTAGCACCCGACTCCCTTATCGTAGTGGGACCGTGAAGTGAGGGGTTAAGCCCTAATACCATGCTCGTACTAGAAACAATACAAAGTTGGGACTCGTGTACTTTCAAGTATATTGACGAATATTCCCTTGTACATAACTGAAACCATCCGTAGATGGATATTTCCTAGAACCCTCATTATCTATCTTACACGTTTCACTTTTCATAATTAATCAAGATAAATACAAGACAATGCTTTTCTTTTTCTTGCTTGTTGTTTGTAAAAAAAATAATATATCTTCCATTTTCTAGGTGCTTTTGTCTTTTCTTTCCTATCATGGTACTTATAAGACAACAAAAATGTAATCAACCTTTTGAAGACATGTCTACCTCACCATTTTCACCTCAACAATAGACCCCACTTCATACTACACCACTTCCTGAGCCCTTTTCATCAACGATGTAACCATGAGCATTACTTTATCAAATACGTGCATCCAATCCCTTTTCTAACACAGAAAATTGGACTGAATCAGGGATCAATTATAACAATGAAATAGTAAAACAAACCTTTAATTCCCCACATCAATATCATGGAAAAATTCTTTATATTCCTGAATCAGAACACTCATTTTCTCCCAAAGCATTTGAACCTCTTTTCTACAATAGGGGTGACCCTATTTTTGAAAAAATATTAGACTCGAATCCCATTGCACTTAATGCTTACTTAGAAGAAAGAAATGTCCAAATGTAGCCATTCACACGACAATCCGCTCCATACACTTATAACCCCATCTGTCATTGCACAACTCATTGATAAAAATTAAGATCTTATTGTGCAACAGTTATATCCTTACACTTCAAAGTGACTTGAAATGCTAAACAATAGTAACCCCTCGATTTATACTAGCTCTACTAACCCCTTCGAAGCCTCAAATGAAAAATTATTCACTAGTCACTCTAAAACACTCAATTTCTCCTTAGCTCCCATCTATGATCTTCACATAATCTCATCATAAAACACATCTACTTAGCAACCCACATATTCAGTAAGATCTTCTATAGGATCCACACCTCCTTTAAATAGTAGAATTTCTTCCTTATCAACTCCTCCAGTCTCCTCATAGGTACCAACACCCCCTCTAAGTTTCGTCAACCCTTCTATAGTTCTGCCTTCCCAATAGGTTAATACTCCCATCGAGAACATCACTATGTCCATCCCCATAACAACACCATTGGTTTATACTAGTTTCATTACTAGTACACATCCCACTTTGCAATACACCCCATAATTTTCACAACCATTAATCTTTGCATCACAATCCTTATCTCAACAGAACATCCCACAATACAACACCTCACAACAAATTTTCCACAATAGACATTGTCCATTGCTACTTCATCCATACCTTTTTAACAAACACCTACACATTCAAATCCTCTTATGCATGCATCGAATCCATTGAAATATCAATATGTTCAAACCTCGTAGCTTCACACTTTTTAGGAAGTCTCCTTATCCCTTCAAAACATCCCACATCACAACATCCCTTACTATAAAAACATCCCAAAATAAAATGTACCATATCTATCAATCAAATAGTTTCGTTATTCAAGGTAATCAACCTTTTATTTTAGTTTTTAATCATGATTTACAGGTAATATCTATTAGATTTATTTACCAAGACATATAATTATTTGAATTCATCTCAAATCATATCTTAATCAAATTCTTCGTCTCTGTTTCAATAGACACTAGAATTGACAACAATAGTTAGCAATTTCCTTAATCGCTATCGATTAGCTTATTCACCTGCGATTTATTCTAATCGCTAACGATTCCTATGTTATATTGATTTTTTACATATTCAACATAATCTAGCTAACCTTTTCAGATTTTTCCTGTCATTTGCTAATCTTTTTCCCAATATGGTGATTTTCGATGGCACTAGATGGTAATAACTTCCCCATTGTTGATTCTTTCCCTGTGATTGGTAATCCTTTATACTGGGAGCAATACGAGCTCCTTCATGACCTAGAGCTGTATGCAGTCTTGAATGCACCCTTCAACAATCTTGAATATATCTGCGTAACAACCCAACACATCATTGAGGCTACTAAAGCATTCTTGGATGTATATGATGAAGCTATAAGGTTCCATGAAGATCTAATGCAATACAAGCACAACTACGAGGCCAACTTAAACCTCCCAGATGAATACTACCATACAACTATTGAATTTGATGCCATCTATCATGCTAGCATCCCCAATACATATAGTATATCAGCCCATCTCTACGACACTATGGAGGTAGTGTCTGATTTCTTCACCAAAGACTTCATTTTTGTACCCAAATCTGACTTCACTGAAGAAGAAGGCCTTGTTGAATCTATTGGGTCTAATTTTTCTGAGAACCTATATACTTACCAAGAATCTAATTTGTGGATCTAAGTCATATTAGTGACATCTATGTGTATAACCATATAAATAAGTGATGTTAGTCTATCATGTTTTCATTTCATCCTATTGTATCAAAATCCTAATGTCAATAAATATCTTAATTGATCCTAAGTAGGTTGATATCCATCAAGGAAAGTTGTTAGGATTTTTTGAGACTGGATTCTTCCAGATGACCTTCCCATTTATTTACTAATATTATTTTATTTAAATGTCTTGACTTGCAGGCTTGGTTGGAGAAGAATAAGCCTTGTTTACCTCCTACACGGTGCACAACTTTAAATATTCCACATTACGGGTATCAAAGAAACCCCATCATATCTAGGTTGAGATAGGTGGTTACCCTCTTGAAAAACAAGTAAACCTAAGGTAAAAACCATGATTGACATTCTTGCACACCTGATGGGACCTTTGTCCCGTTAAATTGCTTCATTTTATCATTAATTTGGTAATTGTTTTTAGTAACTAGCAATCGTCAACGATTGGCTTAATCACCCGTGGTTAGCCAAATTACCCACGAATTTCTTATTTTTGTTTTCTTTTTTAATGATATGATTGCAATATTATTTCTCTCTGGGAATTGTAACCTCTGGATTGGATAAATATGGTCTCTAGAAATTGGAAAAAAAAATTGAAATAAAATAAAATAGGAGTGATCTCAAGGTGAGTCCTGATAATTTCCTTTTTGCTTTCAGTTTTGCATTCTTGTTTGATTGTTCTCATCCAAACTAAACACTTCATTTTGGATCTTAAAAATATCCATTACATACTTCTTGATCATCTAGCTTTAAGTAAGGGACTTAACTTGTTGAATTCACTTGTCTTTCCCCCCAAACACAACCAAATCACTATCAAATCAAAAATGCACTCAAATATCTCCCACCCCAGGTGCAACTCATTGGGATTTCATCACCCAATAGGGAAATTGGCTTGGTGTTCTGAACGAGTATAATCTTTTGTCCATCAGTATATATTGGCTTAGCACCCGACTCCCTTATCGTAGCGGGACCGTGAAGTGAGGGGTTAAGCCCTAATACCATGCTCGTACTGGAAACAATAAAAAGTTGGGCCTCATGTAATTTCAAGTATATTGAGGAATCTTCCCTTGTACATAACTGAAACCATCCGTAGATGGATATTTCCTAGAACACTCATTATCTATCTTACACGTTTCACTTTTCATAATTAAACAAGATAAATACAAGACAATGATTTTCTTGTTCTTTCTTATTGTTTGAAAAAATAATAATATATCTTCCATTTTCTAGGTGCTTTTGTCTTTGCTTTCCTATCATGGTACTTAAAAGACAACAAAAAAGTAATCAACCTTTTGAAGACATGTCTACCTCACCATTTTCACCTCAACAATAGACCCCACTTCATACTACACCACATCCCGAGCCATTTTCATCAACAATGTAACCATGAGCATTACTTTATCAAATAGGTGCATCCAATCCATTTTCTGACACAGAAACTTGGACTGAATCAGGGATCAATTATAACAATGAAATAGTAAAACAAACCTTTAATTCCCCAAATCAATATCATGGAAAAATTCTTTATATGCCTAAATCAGAACACTCATTTTCTCCCAAAGCATTTGAACCTCTTTTCTACAATAGGGGTGACCCTATTTTTGAAAAAATATTAGACTCGAATCCCATTGCACTTAATGCTTACTTAGAAGAAAGAAACTTCCAAATGTATCCATTCACACCACAATCCGCTCCATACACTTATAACCCCATCTGTCATTGCACAACTCATTGATAAAAATTAAGATCTTATTGTCCAACAGTTATATCCTTACACTTAAAATTAACTTGAAACGCTAAACAATAGTAAACCCTTGATTTATACTAGCTCTACTAACCCCTTCGAAGCCTCAAATGAAAAATTATTCACTAGTCACTCTAAAACACTCAATTTCTCCTTAGCTCCCATCTATGATCTTCATATAATCTCATCGTAAAACACATCTACTCAGCAACCCACATATTCAGTAAGATCTTCTATACGATCCACACCTCCTTTAAATAGTAGCATTACTTCCTTATCAACTCCTCCAGTCTCCTCATAGGTACCAACACCCCCTTTGAGTTTTATCACCCCTTCTATAGTTATGATTTCCCAATAGGTTAATACTCCCATCGAGAACATCACTATGTCCATCCCCATAACAACACCATTGGTTTATACTAGTTTCATTACTAGTACACATCCCACTTTGCAATACACCCCATAATTTTCACAACCATTAATATCTGCATCACAATCCTTATCTCAACAGAACATCCCACAATACAACATCTCACAACAAATTTTCCACAATAGACATTGTCCATTGCTACTTCATCCATACCTTTTTAACAAACACCTACACATTCAAATCCTCTTATGCATGCATCGAATCCATTGACATATCAATATGATCAAACCTCGCATCTTCTCACTTTGTAGGAATTCTCCTCATCCCTTCAAAACATCCCACATCACAACATCCCTTACTATAAAAACATCCCAAAATAAAATGTACCATATCTATCAATCAAATAGTTTCGTTATTCAAGGTAATCAACCTTTTATTTTAGTTTTTAATCATGATTTACAGGTAATATCTATTATATTTATTTACCAAGACATATAATTCTTTGAATTCATCTCAAATCATATCTTAATCAAATTATTCGTCTATGTTTTAATAGACACTAGAATTGACAATAATAGTTAGTAATTTCCTTAGTCGCTATCGATTAGCTTATTCACCTGCGATTTATTCTAATCGCTAGCGATTCCTATCTTATATTGATTCTTTACATATTCAACATAATCTAGCTAACCTTTTCATATTTTTCCTGTCATTTGCTAATCTTTTTCCCAATATGGTGATTTTAGATGCACTAGATGGTAATAACTTCCCCATTGTTGATTCTTTCCCTGTGATTGGTAATCCTTTATACTGGGAGCAATACGAGCTCCTTCATGACCTAGAGCTATATGCAGTCTTGAATGCACCCTTCAACCATCTTGAATATATCTGCGTAACATCCCAACACATCATTGAGGCTACTAAATCATTCTTAGATGTATATGATGAAGCTATAAGGTTCCATGAAGATCTAAAGTAATACAAGCACAACTACGAGGCCGACCTAAACCTCCTAGATGAATACTACCGTACAACTTTTGTTCATTTGATGCCATCTATCACACTAGAATCCCTAATACATATAGTATATCATCCCATCTCTATGACACTATGGAGGTAGTGTCTGATTTCTTCACCAAAGACTTCATTTTTGTACCCGAATCTGACTTCACTGAAGAAGAAGGCCTTGTTGACTCTATTGGGTCTAATTTGTCTGAGAACCTATATACTTACCAAGAATCTAATTTGTGGATCTAAGTCATATTAGTGACATCTATGTGTATAACTATATAAATAAGTGATGTTAGTCTATCATGTTTTCATTTCATCACATTGTATCAAAATCCTAACGTCAATAAATATCTTAATTGATCCTAAGCAGGTTGACAACCATCAAGGAAATTTGTTAGGATTTTTCGGGACTAGATTCTTCCAGATAAACTTCCCATTTATTTACTAATATTATTTTATTTAAATGTCCTTACTTGCATGATTTTTGCAGAAGAATAAGCCTTGCTTAACTCCTACACGGTGCACAACTTTAGATAGTCCACATTACGGGTATCAAAGAAACCCCATCATATCTAGGTTGAGATAGGTGGTTACCCTCTTGAAAAACAAGTAAAGCTAAGATAAAAACCATGATAGACATTCTTGCACACATAATGGGACCTTTGTCCCTTTAAATTGCTTCATTTTATCATTAATTTGGTAATTGTTTTTAGTAACTAGCAATCGTCAACGATTGGCTTAATCACCCGTGGTTAGGCAAACTGCCCACGATTTTCCTGTATAATTTTCTTACTTCAAAATTAGCCTGTTATTTCTTGTTTTTGTTTTCATTTTTAATGATATGATTGCAAGAGTATTTCTCTATGGGAATTGTAACATCTGGATTGGATAAATATGGTCTCTAGAATTTGGAAAAAAATTGAAATAAAATAAAATAGGAGTGATCTCAAGGTGAGTCTTGATAATTTCCTTTTTGCTTTAAGTTTTGCATTCTTGTTTGATTTTTATCATCCAAACTAAACACTTCATTTTGGATCTTAAAAAGATCCATGACATACTTCTTGATCATCTAGCTTTAAGTAAGGGACTTAACTTGTTGAATTCACCTGTCTTTCCCCCCAAACACAACCAAATAACTATCAAATCAAAAATGCACTCAAATATCTCCCACCCCAGGTGCAACTCATTGGGATTTCATCACCCAAAAGATAAATTGGCTCGGTGTTCTGACTGAGTATAATCTCTTGTCTATCAGTATATATTGGCTTAGCAGCCGACTCCCTTATCGTAGCGGGACCATGAAGTGAGGGGTTAAGCCCTAATACCATGCTCGTACTGGAAACAATACAAAGTTGGGCCTCATGTACTTTCAATTATATTGAGGAATCTTCCCTTGTACATAAATGAAACCATCCGTAGATGAAGATTTCCTAGAACCCTCATTATCTATCTTGCACGTTTCACTTTTCATAATTAATCAAGATAAATACAAGACAATGCTTTTCTTGTTCTTGCTTATTGTTTGTAAAAAATATATATATATCTTCCATTTTCTAGGTGATTTTGTCTTTGCTTTCCTATCATGGTACTTATAAGACAACAAAAATGTAATCAACCTTTTGAAGACATTTCTACCTTGCCATTTTCACCTCAACAATAGACCCCACTTCATACTACACCACTTCCTTTGCCCTTTTCATCAACGATGTAACCATGAGCATTAATTTATCAAATAGGCACATCCAATCCCTTTTCTGACACAAAAAATTGGACTGAATCAGGGATTAATTATAACAATGAAATAGTAAAACAAACCTTTAATTCCCCACATCAATATCATGGAAAAATTCTTTATATGCCTGAATCAGAACACTCATTTTCTCCCAAAGCATTTGAAATTATTTTCTACAATAGGGGTGACCCTATTTTTGAAAAAATATTAGACTCGAATCCCATTGCACTTAATTCTTACTTAGAAGAAAGAAATTTCCAAATGTAGCCATTCACACCACAATCAGCTCCATACACTTATAACCCCATCTGTCATTGCACAACTCATTGATCAAAATTATGATCTTATTTTCCAACAATTATATCATTACACTTCAAATTAACTTGAAACGGTAAACAGTTGTAAACCCTCGATTTATACTAGCTCTATTAACCCCTTCGAAGCCTCAAATGAAAAATTATTCACTAGTCACTCTAAAACACTCAATTTCTCTTTAGCTCCCATCTATGATCTTCACATAATCTCATCGCAAAACACATATACTCAGCAACCCACATATTCAGTAAGATCTTCTATAGGATCCACACCTCCTTTAAATAGTAGCATTTCTTCCTCAGCAATCCTCCAGTCTCCTCATAGGTACCAGCATCCCCTCTGAGTTACGTCACCCCTTCTATAGTTATGCCTTCCCAATAGGTTAATACTCCCATCGAGAACATCACTATGTCCATCCCCATAACAACACCATTGGTTTATACTAGTTTCATTACTAGTACACATCCCACTTTGCAATACACCCCATAATTTTCACAACTGTTAATCTCTACATCACAATCCTTATCTCAACAGAACATCCCACAATACAACATCTCACAAAAAAATTTCCACAATACACATTTTTCATTGCTACTTCATCCATACCTTTTTACCAAACACCTACACATTCAAATCCTCTTATGCATGCATCAATTCCATTGAAATATCAATATGTTCAAACATCGCAGCTTCTCACTTTGTAGGAAGTCTCCTCATCCCTTCAAAACATCCCACATCATAACATCCCCTACTATAAAAACATCCGCCAATAAAATGTAACATATCCATCAATCAAATAGCTTCGTTATTCAAGGTAATCAACCTTTTATTTTATTTTTTAATCATGATTTACAGGTAATATCTATTATATTAATTTACCAAGACATATAATTATTTGAATTCATCTCAAATCATATCTTAATCAAATTATTCGTCTCTGTTTCAATAGACACTAGAATTGACAACAATAGTTAGCAATTTCCTTAATCGCTATCGATTAGCTTATTCACCTGCGATTTATTCTTATCGCTAGCGATTCCTATGTTATATTGATTTTTTACATATTCAACATAATCTAGCTAACCTTTTCATATTTTTCCTGTCATTTTCTAATCTTTTTCCAAATATGGTGATTTTAGAACGCACTATATGGTAATAACTTCTCCATTGATGATTATTTCCCTGTGATTGGTAATCCTTTATACTAGGAGCAATAAGAGCTCCTTCATGACCTAGAGTTGTATGCAGTCTTGAATGCACCGGTCAACCATCTTGAATCTATCTGCGTAACAAACCAACACATCATTGAGGCTACTAAAGCATTCTTGGATGTATATGATGAATCTATAAGGTTCCATGAAGATCGAACGCAATACAAGCACAACTACGAGGCCGACCTAAACCTCCCAGATGAATACTACCATACAACTTTTGAATTTGATGCCATCTATCACACTAGAATCCATAATACATATAGTATATCAGCCCATCTCTACGACACTATGGAGGTAGTGTCTGATTTCTTCACCAAAGACTTCATTTTTGTACCCGAATCTGACTTCACTGAAGAAGAAGGCCTTGTTGACTCTATTGGGTCTAATTTTTCTGAGAACCTATATACTTACCAAGAATCTAATTTGTGGATCTAAGTCATATTAGTGACATCTATGTGTATAACCATATAAATAAGTGATGTTATTCTATCATGTTTTCATTTCATCACATTGTATCAAAATCCTAATGTCAATAAATATCTTAATTGATCCTAAGGAGGTTGATAACCATCAAGGAAAGTTGTTAGGATTTTTCTGGACTAGATTCTTCCAGATAACCTTCCCATTTATTTACTAATATTATTTTATTTAAATGTCCTTACTTGCATGATTGTTGCAGAAGAATAAGCCTTGTTTAACTCCTACACGGTGCACAACTTTAGATAGTCCACATTACGGGTATCAAAGAAACCCCATCATATCTAGGTTGAGATAGGTGGTTACCCTCTTGAAAAACAAGTAAACCTAAGATAAAAACCATGATAGACATTCTTGCACACCTAATGGGACCTTTGTCCCTTTAAATTGCTTCATTTTATCATTAATTTGGTAATTGTTTTTAGTAACTAGCAATCGTCAACGATTGGCTTAATCACCTGTGGTTAGGCAAACTACCCACGATTTTCCTATATAATTTTTTTACCTCATAATTAGCCTATTATTTCTTGTTTTTGTTTTCATTTTTAATGATATGATTGAAAGAGTATTTCTCTATGGGAATTGTAACCTCTGGATTGGATAAATATGGTCTCTAGAAATTGGAAAAAAATTGAAATAAAATAAAATAGGAGTGATCTCAAGGTGAGTCCTGATAATTTCCTTTTTGCTTTCAGTTTTGCATTCTTGTTTGATTGTTCTCATCCAAAATAAACACTTCATTTTGGATCTTAAAAAGATCCATGACATACTTCTTGATCATCTAGCTTTAATTAAGGGACTTAACTTGTTGAATTCACCTGTCTTTCCCCCCAAACACAACCAAATCACTATCAAATCAAAAATGCACTCAAATATCCCCCACCCTAGGTACAACTCATTGGGATTTCATCATCCAACAGGTAAATTGGCTTGGTGTTCTGACTGAGTATAATCTCTTGTCTATCAGTATATATTGGCTTAGCACCCGACTCCCTTATCGTAGCTGGACCATGAAGTGAGGGGTTAAGCCCTAATACCATGCTCGTACTGGAAACAATACAAAGCTGGGCCTCATGTACTTTCAATTATATTGAGGAATCTTCCATTGTACATAAATAAAACCATCCGTAGATAAATATTTCCTAGAACCCTCATTATCTATCTTGCACGTTTCACTTTTCATAATTAATCAAGATAAATACAAGACAATGCTTTTCTTGTTCTTGCTTATTGTTTGTAAAAATAATAATATATCTTCCATTTTCTAGGTGCTTTTGTCTTTTCTTTCCTATCATGGTACTTATAAGACAACAAAAATGTAATCAACCTTTTGAAGACATGTCTACCTTGCTATTTTCACCTCAACAATAGACCCCACTTCATACTACACCACTTCCTATGCCCTTTTCATCAACGATGTAACCATGAACATTACTTTATCAAATAGGCACATCCAATCCCTTTTCTGACACAAAAAATTTGACTGAATCAGGGATCAATTATAACAATGAAATAGTAAAACAAACCTTTAATTCCCCACATCAATATCATGGAAAAATTCTTTATATGCCTGAATCAGAACACTCATTTTCTCCCAAAGCATTTGAAACTCTTTTCTACAATAGGGGTGACCCTATTTTTGAAAAAATATTAGACTCGAATCCCATTGCACTTAATGCTTACTTAGAAGAAAGAAATTTCCAAATGTAGCCATTCACACCACAATCAGCTCCATACACTTATAACCCCATCTGTCATTGCACAACTCATTGATCAAAATTATGATCTTATTTTCCAACAATTATATCATTACACTTCAAATTAACTTGAAACGCTAAACAGTTGTAAACCCTCGATTTATACTAGCTCTACTAACCCCTTCGAAGCCTCAAATGAAAAATTATTCACTAGTCACTCTAAAACACTCAATTTCTCTTTAGCTCCCATCTATGATCTTCACATAATCTCACCGCAAAACACATCTACTCAGCAACCCACATATTCAGTAAGATCTTCTATAGGATCCACACCTCCTTTAAATAGTAGCATTTCTTCCTCAGCAACTCCTCCAGTCTCCTCATAGGTACCAACATCCCCTCTGAGTTTTGTCACCCCTTCTATAGTTATGCCTTCCCAATAGGTTAATACTCCCATCGATAACATCACTATGTCCATCCCCATAACAACACCATTGGTTTATACTAGTTTCATTACTAGTACACATCCCACTTTGCAATACACCCCATAATTTTCACAACCATTAATCTCTGCATCAAAATACTTATCTCAACAGAACATCCCACAATACAACATCTCACAACAAATTTTCCACAATAGAAATTTTCCATTGCTACTTCATGCATACCTTTTTAATAAACACCTACACATTCAAATCCTATTATGCATGCATCGATTCCATTGCAATATCAATATGTTCAAACCTCGTAGCTTCTCACTTTGTAGGAAGTCTCCTCATCCCTTTAAAACATCCCACATCACCACATCCCCTACTATATAAACATCCCCCAATAAAATGTACCATATCCATCAACCAAATAGTTTCGTTATTCAAGGTAATTAACCTTTTATTTTATTTTTTATTCATGATTTACAGGTAATATCTATTATATTAATTTACCAAGACATATAATTATTTGAATTCATCTCAAATCATATCTTAATCAAATTCTTCGTCTCTGATTTGATATACACTAGAATTGACAACAATATTTAGCAATTTCCTTAATCGTTATCAATTAGCTTATTCACCTGCGATTTATTCTAATCGCTAGCGATTCCTATGTTATATTGATTTTTTACATATTCAACATAATCTAGCTAACCTTTTCAGATTTTTCCTGTCATTTGCTAATCTTTTTCCCAATATGGTGATTTTAGATGGCACTAGATGGTAATAACTTCCCCATTGTTGATTCTTTCCCTGTGATTGGTAATCCTTTATACTGGGAGCAATACGAGCTCCTTCATGACCTAGAGTTGTATGCAGTTTTGAATGCACCTTTCAACCATCTTGAATATATCTGCATAACAACTCAACACATCATTGAGGCTACTAAAGCATTCTTGGATGTATATGATGAAGCTGTAAGGTTCCATGAAGCTCGAACGCAATACAAGAACAACTACAAGGCCGACCTAAACCTCCCAGATGAATACTACCATACAAATTTTGAATTTGATGCCATCTATCATGCTAGCATCCCTAATACATATAGTATATCAGCCCATCTCTACGACACTATGGAGGTAGTGTCTGATTTCTTCACCAAAGACTTCATTTTTGCACCCAAATCTGACTTCACTGAATAAGAAGGCCTTGTTGACTCTATTGGGTCTAATTTGTCTGAGAACCTATATACTTACCAAGAATCTAATTTGTGGATCTAAGTCATATTAGTGACATCTATGTGTATAACCATATAAATAAGTGATGTTAGTCTATCATGTTTTCATTTCATCATATTGTATCAAAATCCTAATGTCAATAAATATCTTAATTGATCCTAAGTAGGTTGATATCCATTAAGGAAAGTTGTTAGGATTTTTCAGGACTGGCTTCTTCCAGATAACCTTCCCATTTATTTACTAATATTGTTTTATTTAAATGTTTTGACTTACAGGCTTGGTTGCAGAAGAATAACCCTTGTTTACCCCCTACACGGTGCACAACTTTAAATAGTCCACATTACGGGTATCAAAGAAACCCCGTCATATCTAGGTTGAGATAGGTGGTTACCCTCTTGAAAAACAAGTAAACCTAAGGTAAAAACCATGATCGACATTCTTACACACCTGATGGGACCTTTTTCCCTTTAAACTGCTTCATTTTATCATTAATTTGGTAATTGTTTTTAGTAACTAGCAATCGTCAACGATTGGCTTAATCACCCGTGGTTAGCCAAATTACCCACGATTTTCATGTATAATTTTCTTACCTCATAATCAGCCTATTATTTCTTGTTTTTGTTTTCATTTTTAATGATATTATTGCAAGAGTATTTCTCTCTGGGAATTGTAACCTCTGGATTGGATAAATATGGTCTTTAGAAATTGGAAAAAAATTGAAATAAAATAAAACAGGAGTGATCTCAAGGTGAGTCCTGATAATTTCCTTTTTGCTTTCAGTTTTGCATTCTTGTTTGATTGTTCTCATCCAAACTAAACACTTCATTTTGGATATTAAAAAGATCCATTACATACTTCTTGATCATCTAGTTTTAAGGGACTTAACTTGTTGAATTCACCTGTCTTTCCCCCCAAACACAACCAAATCACTATCAAATCAAAAATGCACTCAAATATCTCCCACCCCAGGTGCAACTCATTGGGATTTCATGACTTAACAGTGAAACTGACTTGGTTTTCTGACCGAGTATCATCTCTTTTCTATTAGTATATATTGGCTTAGCACCTGACTCCCTTATCGTAGCAGGACCATGAAGTGAGGGGTTAAGCCCTACTACCATGCTCGTACTGGCAACAATACAAAGTTGGGCCTCATGTACTTTCAAGTATATTGAGGAATAATCCCTTGTACATAACTGAAACCATCCATAGATGGACATTTCCTAGAACCCTCATTATCTATCTTTCACATTTCACTTTTCATAATTAATCAAGATAAATACAAGACAATGCTTTTCTTATTCTTGCTTGTTGTTTGTAAATAAAATAATATATCTTTCATTTTCTAGGTGATTTTGTCTTTGCTTTCCTATCATGGTACTTATAAGACAACAAAAATGTAATCAACCTTTTGAAGACATGTCTACCTCGCCATTTTCACCTCAACAATAGACCCCACTTCATACTACACCACTTCCTGCGCCCTTTTCATCAACGATGTAACCATGAGCATTACTTTATCAAATAGGTGCATCCAATCCCTTTTCTGACACAGAAACTTGGACTGAATCAGGGATCAATTATAACAATGAAATAGTAAAACAAACCTTTAATTCCCCACATCAATATCATGGAAAAATTCTTTATATGCCTGAATCAGAACACTCATTTTCTCCCAAATCATTTGAACCTCTTTTCTACAATAGGTGTGACCCTATTTTGGAAAAAATATTAGACTCGAATCCCATTGCACTTAATTCTTACTTAGAAGAAAGAAGTGTCCAAATGTAGCCATTCACACCACAATCCGCTCCATACACCTATAACCCCATCTGTCATTGCACAACTCATTGATCAAAATTAAGATCTTATTGTCCAACAGTTATATCCTTACACTTCAAATTAACTTGAAACGCTAAACAATAGTAAACCCTTGATTTATACTAGCTCTACTAACCCCTTTGAAGCATCAAATGAAAAATTATTCACTAGTCACTCTAAAACACTCAATTTCTCTTTAGCTCCCATCTATGATCTTCACATAATCTCATCGCAAAACACATCTACTCAGCAACCCACATATTCATTAAGATCTTCTATAGGATCCACACCTCCTTTAAATAGTATCATTTCTTCCTCAGCAACTCCTCAAGTGTCCTCATAGTTACCAACACCCCCTCTGAGTTTCATCGCCCCTTCTATAGTTATGCCTTCCCAATAGGTTAATACTCCCATCGAGAACATCACTATGTCCATCCCCATAACAACACCATTGGTTTATACTAGTTTCATTACTAGTACACATATCACTTTTCAATACACCCCATAATATTCACAACTATTAATCTCTGCATCATAATCCTTATCTCAACATAACATCCCACAATACAACATCTCACAACAAATTTTCCACAATATACATTGTCCATTGCTACTTCATCCATACCTTTTTAACAAACACCTACACATTCAAATCCTCTTATGCATATATCAATTCCATTGTAATATCAATATGTTCAAACCTCGCATCTTCTCACTTTATAGGAAGTCTCCTCATCCCTTCAAAACATCCCATATCATAACATCCCTTACTATAAAAACATCCCCCAATAAAATGTACCATATCAAAAACACATACCTCAACAGTACATACCTTAACAGAACATTCATCAACACCATGTCCCGTAATAGAACAACCCTTATGAGAATAACACTCCATATAGAACATTCCTCAGCAGATCGCCTCATATCAACAAAGCATCCCACAAAACTATCAATCATATTCCTAGCCAAATCAATCTTTGCATCAATCTATCTCATCCCTATGGTAATCCATGCAAATTGACCCCATTTAAGCTCTAGTAAGTCACATATCTAGTTTGGAAGTTTTTTCATTAACATCCAAGAATGCACTATCTTATGATCATATTTGTAATGAGCCCATTCATCCATTTATATTGTATAAATTGTATCCACCTCATTGGGAACTTCCTAAACTTACTGTTATGGAGAAATCACAACACCCCTAATTGCTCACAAGTGAATGGTTGAGGCAGTCAGTGTGATTCATCAAACATGGAGTTATCCCAAAGTGTATGACTTTGTAATCAGGATAACCCACCAGACGAAGGTCAGTTCTTATTCCTCTATTCCGATGCACGCATCCAAATTGTAGAGGATCTACTCTAAAATCTATTCTAACTTTCCAAGGAGACAAGTTAAGAAGATTGCAAGAATTTAAACCTAAAATAATACAGGTGATGCACCAAAAGGAATGTAGAACAACTATTTTTCATGGAGATGGAAATAAAAATCAGATTAAGAAGGATGAAAATACACCACATATCGATCCATTTAAGAGAATCTACTAACCATTAAACATGTAATACAATAACCATGCACATATAACCAATATTTCAATGCGAGATCAAAAGAAAGAAATGAACACAAAAGAGGATTGAAATTAATCCATAGACTTATATTATTTCTCCAAAAAAATTATATAGTGCATTACAATGGCCAAGAGGCAAAAAGTTACATTACAACTTTAATGTGAGGTTTGGACTCAACAAATTCACTTATAGGTAAGAGAAGAAGGGAGGGTGCAAAGAAAAATTATCCAACATTAGAACAATGCCCCTCCTTACAATATATAGGAAGAATAAGAGAAGGGAGAGAGGGAGGAAAATCTAAATCTTGATTTAACCACCCCAAAATTCATTGAATTCACCTATAACAATGATGGGTGGCATTGCAAAATCCATACCTCCATGTACTATGCCTTGTCAGGAAACAAAGGAAGCCCATACCTTCATCATTTGGGTAGGTGAGAAATATGGAAATACCCCCTAAAATGGTAGACTGTATTTCTTCGTTTGTGTAGAGGATACTGAGAGCTTTCCAAAAAGTACAATTTTGTGCAAATTCAAGCTCACAGTCAAAAGTTATGGTCATTTGAAGATGGGGTGCCATTATGCAATAAATGCAGATGGTTTATCTTCTCTTTTCAGACTCCAAAATTGCCTTGTAACCTTCGAAGGCTAAAATTTTGGACTTTCAAGAATTTTGACTTCATAGGTTGATGTTACTGTTCATTCGGCTTGAGTAAAAAAAACCTCTGAAACTTCAAAACCCTAAAGTCCTAAATTTAGAATTCAGGTTTCAGAATTTGAGTCATGATTTTTTAAACTAGGGGGTTGAAGGTTCTGAAATGCCAAAACCTTAAAGTCTGAAATTTAGACTTCAAGTTTCAAACCTTTGCATTTTTTGGGGGTTTTGGATTTTTGGGACTTCGGGGATCGGGTTTTCAGGACTTCAGGGATCACATTTTCAGGACTTCGCATATTTTCGACCCTACTTCCAACTCCAAACTTCCAAAAGCCCGAAGTCCAAAATTCAGAGTTTGGGTTTCAGACCTTTAGGATTTCAGGGATTTTTCATTTTTCACCTTCCTGTGCTCACCGAAACCTCCAAACCTCCAAAATCCTAAAGTCTAAAATTCATACTTCGAGGTTTCAGCCTTTACGTGCTTCTTTCCACCAAGTCCTCGAATTTGACCTTAGCCTACCTCTGAACAGTTCCATCTCTGAAATCTGAAATTTTTTACCTTCAGAGTTTCTTCATTTCCAAAATTCCTCTACAATTTTCTTATCCTCCTTCAACCTATTCAGCCAACCTTGAAATTCAAGCTCCCATGACGGAATCAATCCCCCATTTTCTCAGTGTGCAAGGTCTTGTTTGTCCAATTTTTCTTAAGGGGAAAAATTGGATAACACTTACTAAGTTTAATAGCAAAGAAAATCCCTAAGAACATATTTGAACTTTTTTTCATGCATGTTATATGATATCTCATGATCAGAACCTCATGGTGAGGACCTTTCCCATGTCCCTTTTCAGTCCCACCTTAGACTGGTACAAAAACATTCCACAACACTCATTATTTTCTTTTACACAGATTGTGCAACTATTCTTAGACTACTTCTCCATAAACATAGCCCATAAATTTACCTTTATGTATTTGTATGCCATTAGACAGTTTGAAGATGATTCCATCACTAATTTTGTCGCTCGTTGGAGGGCCACTACCTATAAAATATCCTTCACGCTACCATAGCCAGATCTTGTTGAGATATTTTGTTGCGCTTGTTCTAAACATATCTCATCCACTTTAGAAATTCAAACCTTCCAAACTTTCGATGAGGCATTTACCATGGACCATAAACTAGAATTATAATTCCTAGAGGATGGATTGGTAAAGCTTTATCCTAAGAAACCAAAAGTAGAATTCTCATCCAAGATATTACCCAACTAAGATAAGTCCAAAACATCCGCTAACACAGTCCTAGTCAAATCTTATCCTAAAGAAAAGCCAACAACTAAACATATTCATCAACAATGCAACTACACATTGATAGCAAAAACTTATGGTGTAATTTTTGATAAATTGCTTGAATTCAACATAATATCACTTCCACCCATTCGACCCATCAATATATCATTTTCCAAGCCCATTTGGTATCGAGATAATGATTATTACAAATACCATACGGTCAATGGTCATGACATTGAAAAGTTTCACACATTCCACAATGTGCTTCAGTAATTGATAGAAAAAGGTGATGTTCACTTAGAAAATCTGAATGTACCCCCTAATAAAATACTAGACATATTCAAACAACCTTTTTTGAACCACCCTTCTTCTTCCTAGAAACCAACAACAAACGTTGTTCATGCCATTAATACAATAACCAAAATTGAGGCAGTCCCTCTGTCTGCATTGTCACTTAATGAAATAAAACCTGTAGATTCGACATCACTACCCAATGATCCTAAAACCATGGCTATGGAGTCTCCCCTTGATGAATTTTTTGCTCAAATCCTTCCTCTGTCTTTGTCACCTATCAGGAAAAGACCCGCATAACCAATTACAAAATCTAACAAGATTTAAATTTTCAAATCACCATTTGCTACAACACAAACTCCCACATATTCACCACATACTATTACCAAACCCATACCCTTATCCTCCGGAACCAATCCACAAGCACCACCACCTAAGTTTGTAAATATAAAAATGATACCACTTGAAACATTCTTAGCACAATCACCTCCACCTAAGCTGACCAGGGGTTATAGTCATCCTCAACCCACAGAAATAAATAATATAAAATATATTAATCACTTAGATTGCACCATCCAAAATTATTCCCCTTTATTAGCTTTAACCTTGACAACTACACCTATTTCATCAAATTTTTTGAAAGGACCTAAGAAGCAGGTCGTAATTCAGGTGTTTATAAGTCCTTATTATGATGATACCTATCAATTTCATGTCCCTAGACCTTTCCATCTGTCATTTCATTTAAGAATCATACCTACTTTTGGAGATTATCTTGACATGTCAAAACCAAAACCTATTAGACCCCCCAAACAAAATATTATTCAAAATCCTAATGACCCTCATTATAGCCTTCCATATCAGAATCCCTTGCACTACCCTTGTCCCATCATACTAGTTAATCACCCCATTATTACAGGGGTGAAACCCATGAATTAGGCCCCCATTGTGAGTTTGTATTCTGCATCTGTTATCTCGCAATGGGCACCCACATCTGACCCTTGCTCCCCATCTCCTGTGTAATCCTACTATCCTCTGGGGCCATTACCTATATAAAAAACTCATTCTCTGCCTATCAAAACAACTATAAAACCCCCCTCAACTAATAAATAAACAACCCACAACGAAGAAAACCACCTCGTCCCTCCTCAATAGAGATGAAGACCTAGCCTTATTACCATCTACATTCGGACCTAAAGTGCATTACAACACCTTTTTGGGTAACTTATTTCAAGAGTAAATAATAAAATTACCATCTCCCAAACCTTCATATCATCATGGATGTAAACCTTCGTGATGACTTTAAGGCCATCTGTGATTACCATAGAACATGAGCCCACTCCATAGAAGAGTGCATATATATTCATCAAAAAGTTATGTATATTGGTAGTTCGATCCTTCTTCCTCAATCAAATACAACATCAATATCAACATCAACATCACCAGAAGAATCCATCCTTGAAATGTTGATTCACTAAGTCGATGTCATCCACATCGCCACTCACTCATAAAACTACGACAAAGGATCATCTGAGCCTTCAAAACGTAGGACTTCCATCACTGTACCCCCACCCCTTGAATTATCAACTCCACCTAATAAGTCTAAGATGTCCATTTCCTTATCTCTAAAATAATCCAATCAAACATCTTTTTCAAAAACCAAAATTTCTATACAGACAACAACACCACCTTCTACTACAATACAAAAGGTTGTTGTTAAAAAATTACACCAATCTCCTATTTGGATATCATTTTATGAACTTGTCCAAACATCGCCTACTCATAAGCAAGCCATGATTGAAGCTCTCCAATCCATCACTATACAAACTGATGACTCAGCCCCATTCACAAACTATTTGGGAGATTTGAAATCATCCACCTCCATATCATTCAAACCATCTAAAATTCCTTCACTTAGACCAGAAGATCATTACTTAATGTTCTTCATTACCGCTCAGATCAATGACATTTCTATCAAAAGATTCATTATTAACAGTGGTGTGGCCATTAATATCATATCCTCCCTTTCCTTTGACCAACTTCAATTGGCCAATATGATTGTTACTCAAAATCTAGTATTGTTGTGGTCCTTTAATAACACTATCAAACCCACATTGGGTACCATTATCTTTCCACTCATATTCAACATCAAAAACTTACCTAAAATATTCTACATTATATAAGGATATTTCCAATACAATATGTTATTAACATGCCCTTGGATATGCACCATGTATTGTGTTCCTTCCACTCTCCATTGTTGTATTAAGTATGAACATGAGGGTAATACCTATACTATCCCTACCGATTTGAATCCATTCACTGACTACTACATGATGGACTACCAAAATGATGTAATTGTGCCTAAATCCTCACCTAAGTCATCTAAACAAGAATCTAATAGCACATTGATACATTCTTCTGACTTACTAGATGATTGTTTTTTTACTAAGGTCGTGAAGTGTCTTACCCTTGGGGAGTATCGCCTCCTCATGCTTAATTCCATCCCTTCACCTAAAATGTATAATCTCCCTGAAAAACAACCCATATATGACCCTGATGTTGAATATGTTATCTCATATGGCCCAAACTATCTTAAGACAAACCTTATTTATGGAGGACTTGATAATCCACCATCATATCTTGTTAACCCACTTCATGAAATTTCATCCACATTAAACTTTAAATCCCTTAACAACCCAATTTTTTTTTGTGTGTATCTCCATCACTATGCGTGGAAAAGCTTTATCCTTGGGTGTTATGAACAATGTATACATGATAAACCTATTCTACATACCATCAAAGCTCATGAGAAAAGTGGAGTAGGTTATAAAATATTTTCCCCTACCATGTGTGAATCCACTACATCCAAACTTGCTACGTCCCTAACCATTTATGAACTAGAAACGACATCATCAATAAACCATGAATACCCCATGGACATGGAGGAAACTGTACCCATCCCTCCTAAATTTTTTTTAATCAATGTTGTATTGTTAGGACCACTCACTTAACAATCAGGCCACTCTATTAAATCATCATTGATTCTTATTCTACAAATGGTTGAGGAATATTTACCCTCTATCGATATCCTTTGATGTCAGGATGTGTTACGAACCCGTGTTTCTACCCCTTTAAATTATTTATAATAGATTAGTTGTGTTAGACACATATGATTTGTAAGTCATCCTTTCAACATATTTGAATAATACCACATGTGTGGGAAGTATTAGTTTCTAAGATATGAATTAGTATATAAGAAGGTCTTGAGGCTCAATGAAGCATAAAAATATATATTGTATTGAGATTGCTCAAAGGAGGTTTCCCCATCAAAGAGGCATGTGATTTAATATCAATTCGAGTTCCTTTGCTTTAGTTATTTGTTACAGGTTATTTTGTTGTGATTTGTAAAATAGTGTTACAGGGTCTTCATAGGATAACCAAGACATTCTTTCTCACACGAGATTTGAGGATCGTTTCCTTCAAAATTATTTACCATTAGAAACACCAAGTATTCTTAAAAAATCAACCATTGACGTTAACCTAGGAACCCCACCCTTGATAGTTAAGGTTGGTCAATCTCTGAATCCAAAATAATTACATAATTTCATAGCATTCATAACAAATTAGTATCAATACTTCTCCTGCTCATATAGTGATATGCCCAAGATTGATCCAAACATTGTTTTTCAAAACATAGTCACATACCCTAATGTTAAGCCCATCAAACAAAATCTCTATAAAATTCACCCCCGTATAGCTCTCCTTATTAAAGAAAAGATGCAACACCTCTTAAATGTTAATTTTATCATACCCATTGACTATCTGCAATGGGTTTCCAATGTTTTCCCTGTAACTAAATCCTCTGGTAAAATTCGTATCTGCACAAACTTTAGGGATCTCAATCTTGCTTGTCTAAAAGATGATTTTCCTCTCCTAAATATAGATCAACTCATCACCCTAACCACAGGCCACAAAATGATTACCGTTATGGATGGTTTTTCTGGTTATAATCAAATTCTAATCACACCTGATGACCAACGAAAAACTTATTTCATCACCCCTTGGGGATCCTTCTACTACCGGGTCATGCCATTTGGGTTTAAAAATTCCAGGGAAACATACTTATGTTCTATGACATAAATCTTCCATGAAATTATCCACAAAATTATTGAGGATTGCATTGATGACCTCCTCAGAAAATCCAAGTCACGAAGAAATCACCTCGATGTTCTTGAATCAATATTCTCCCATCTTGTCTAATTTTTCCTTTTCCTTAATCTTGCAAAGTGTGTTTTCGGTGTTCTCACCGGGAAATTTTTAGGATTCATCATATCTATTCATGGGATTGAATTTGATCCCGAAAATTTTATAACAATCATCAAAATTCCTCCACCAAATATCAAACACCTACAAAACCTTCAAGGTAAATTGCAATCCATTCAACATTTCATATCCCAACTCTCTAACCGTTGTGAACCATTTCACCACTTGCTTTGTAAGGAAATAGAATTTTATTGAATTCAGTCTGCCAAAAATATTTTGATGAAATCAAACAATTTATTTTTTCACCACATGTGCTTACTCTACCTCACTAAGGATAACCTTTATATTTATACATATCCACTTAGAAATATGCCTTAAGAGCCATGTTTTACCATCATGATAGTCATGGTCATGAATAGGTCGTATACTACATTAGTCACACACTTCATGAATATGAGACACGCTACATTGAAGCCAAAAAAATGTGTTATGTGTTATATTTTGCTACCTCAAAAATTTGACATTATCTTATTAATCACAAAACATAAGTCATCACTAGTTACAATCCACTTAAATCCATACATGCTAAACCATACCATAATGACCACATAACCTAATGGATGATGCTTATTACTAATTTTGATCTTGAAATTATTCTGAAAAAGTCCATTAAGGGTCAGGTCATTACCGATTAACTCATTTAAGCATATCTTATAGATAATCAACCACCCCATGAATACTTTCCTGAAAAATCTGTCAATAACATCAATAAATCTGCCAACTATGAATCAAACTTCATTCCCATCAAAATTATCTTCTTATTTGATGGTGCTAAATGTTAAGAAGGTGGAGGGGCTGGTGTCGTCATTATACCACCATGGTACATTCCCATTCCCTTATCGTTCAAACTCCATTTTGAGTATACCAATAACACAACAAAATATGAAGTTTTAATCATCATCTTACAGACTGTTATTCTCTTAGGTGTAAAAATCCTTGAAATCTACGAAGATTCATAACTTGTCATCAGTCAGGTAAAAGGAGAATATCAGTGTAAAAATGAATTACTTCAAAAGTATAAGGATGTTGTTGATTTTCTCCTTGGTGAATTTGATCATTACACTATTCAAGTCATTCCATGGTCTTTCAATAGCTTTGAAGACACCATGGAATCCCTTGGATCCCTTGTCCCTTTTGAAACAGAAAAATCAACGAATAAAACTAAGATGTCTATAGTAATCTAATGCTTGGATCATCATTCACATCAAAATGAGCCACCTTCCGTTAACATCATTGATGAAAATCCACCAGACCTATGGTACGCTAAGACATACGACTATATCACTAAATCCAAGCTCCCACAAAATCTATCACAAGGTACTAAGTAATCATTTCTTGAACATGCCACCCACTTTCTTATCATAGGAGGTATCCTTTATACAAAAAAATTTGATGGTGTATTATTGTGGTGTCTTAAATGACATTAATCAAGAAAAATATTTGAAGAGGTCCACGATGGCATATGTGGTGACCATTTTAGTGGAAATTCCAATGATAAATGCATCATATGGCTAGGGTATTACTGGGATACTATCACCAAAGACTATTGCCCATACGTAAAGAAGTAATGTCAAATCCATTCTATCTTATTCATATTCCTAGTCAGGCATTACAACTTGCTCAGGATTTATGGACTTTCTCTTAGTGGGGGTTATAACTCATTAGCTCAATCAATCTAAAGTCATCCCAACAAAATCACTCAATCATCACAACAAATTAATAATTCACCAAATAGTTTGAAGCTATTCCTTTAACCTCAAAAAAATCTAGACCCATCGTTAATTTCATATATCAAAACATTATATGCCATTTTGGCATCCCACATAAGCTCATCACAGACAATGGAAAATACTTCAAAAATAAGGAATTTAAAAGATATGTGATACATTAAACATTAAAATTAGCTTCTCATCACCATATTACCCCCAAACAAATGGGCAAGCTGAAGCCTCCAATAAAACACTTAACAAAATCCTTATGAAAACTGTAAATGATGTAGGCAAGAACTGACACATTAAAATCCCATTTTCTCTTTCAGCCTATCAAACTAGTATTCAAAAACCTACTAACGCTATGCCTTATTCACTTGTTTACGAATCTAAATCCTTCACCCCATTGAAATTCAAATCCCATCACTTCGTGTCTCTTTAAAGTATTGTATCCCCAATAAAGAGTATCATCAAAATCACTTAGCATGATTGGAATTTTTATATGAAAAGTGTCTAGTAGCTCTTAAACATCATCAAGTTTATCAACAATGCATTAGTAGGGATATAATAATCATATCAAAGAAAGAAACTTTAAAATTAGTGACCTTGTACTTAAAGAAAATCAAAATGTTACTAGATTAGAACAAAGTAAATGTGGAAAGTTCGCCCCCAATTGGATTGGTCCATACATTATCACACACAAATATGGGTCAGGGGAGTATCGTCTCACCTCTCTTGACGGGGAACCTAAACATGAACCTTCAAATGCTTTGCACTTGCAGCCTTTCTACTATTAAATGATTGATTATCATGACAACATTTTTGGTCAAATCTTATCATTCCATCATTTTAACCAACAAATTCCTTTGCACAAACCCCTTCAATTTATTTAGTCTCCTGTACCAGTGTCCTAGCATGGGGCATGCGGGTGTAGTTCAAATATACATTTATCCCCTCCTCAACGAATGGTTTACTAGGTTCTTTCCTCCAACACAAAACAAAGTCAAAATATATATATATGGATGTTTTTTTATCAAGGTAAAAAGAAATAGACTAATCCCTTAAAGGACAGTTATTCAAGTACCATCTTGTCAAAAGTAAAAAGTAGACTGATCCCTTGAAGGAAATCTACCATTTTAAAAATCATGGACCAATCCCTTAAAGGAATACCATCTAATCAAATTAAAAAAATGGGGACCATACCCTTGAGGGATGGCTAACCGTACATAAGGCATCTCGCTTTGGTCAGCCTTCAAAATACATCAGAATGAAAATCATCCAGGAAAGCTTCCCATGTCAATCAGATTTCCAATCATATACAACTTCCCGCATTGATCAGTTTGCATCAAAAATTATAACAAAAGTTGAGGCATTTATTCCCAATAATTGTATTAAGAGGAGAACCCTTCTCCTGCACAAAAGCATACACCCACAAAGTCCTTTTTTTCATTATCTTAGAAAAAGTACATTTTTACCTAAATCCATTATGGTTTGCATAAAATTTCCATTGACCGTCTTATTTAACATTTAGAAAGGCTATAAGTGCAAGTTTTATTTTTGAAACCCGTCGTTACACATTAAAATTTCTAAATGGGGAATTCCATCCATTTTTACTTCATTTTATTTTAGTTAGATTTTGATTTAACACACTTTGATTAGTCATGTTTACTACAAGATTCAAACAATAGTTGTACGTCAAAAATCATAACTAAAAACATAAACATTCTAATATCATCTAAGGACTCAACATATTCAAAACATATAACACATGACATATGTTTATAAAAAAGACAAGGATAAATCATCATAATCATCATAATATATAAAATTCATATATATAAATGGTTGCATAATCAATATAACATCACGGGCTTCTAGGAGCCTATCAAACACAAGTATGAGTATAAAAACAAAAATCATCACATAACATATATGTCATAAAAGTCCAAGATACATCGCAATGTTTCGTATACACAAAATGGGATTCCATGAGCCTACACCATCACATATAAATTAGGTAGTAAATTCTACACCTCCTAAAATGGTGCTAGTACCAGCATCTCTAAGAGCGGGAGTGCCTCCCACTGTGCCTCCAACACACTGGCTCCTCTACCATCATCACCTCCTTTCTCTGGCCTCCTGGGCAGATGACTCACACTCACTGTACTATCTCCAAGCCTTACCGTTGTTATGGTACCCCCTTAGGTAGCTGTATGATCAACATATAAAGTGAAATCAGGGTACTTCTTTATGATCATGTCCACGTAATAGTCTCACTCAACCTACACAACCTCATAATGTAACATAGAAATCATGCTAGTTGCTATAGATGCTCCTCTCTGACAAGCCATCACTGAAAGTTTTATGCAAGAAATAGAAGGCCATGTGATCCCAAAGGCCTTCCTCAACGTATCTCTCTGTCCCTTGTACTTGTCTCTATCAGTGGAGATAAACACAAACTACGCTTGAAGGGAATTATGCTCTACTATCATAACATCATGCTCTACAATAAGCCTGTCTGGAATCCCTGTAAGATCATCACGCTCTCTCAAAGAGACATCCATCTCTACCTACACTACGACATTCTCATATGTCATTACTGCAATAACTGTCACTATAACATCATCACCCTCACCCATATCCTCCTTCACCTCTGGCTCATGTGCTCCTCCCTCTGCTCGAGCACACACTTGTCTAACCACCTATGTAACTCTCTTTACTTCTCTTGTCCTCTGAAAGACCCTCAATGAGAGGACCCACTATGTGGAAAAATCCTGGGTCACCCCTACATCATCAATCAAAACCATATTTCAATCCTCATCTGGACCCATCGCACCTAGCTAATCAACAGTGACTGAAGGACCTACCACAATAGCCTGCGGGGTCTCATGACCCAACTAAAATGTATCAACTAATCCTCTCTAGCTCTATGGCCCTTAACCTAGATGTCTTGCTATAAATACAATAAATGCTCATAAAACTTAGGCCAATCACAAAAACCTACATATGGCCATCAGATCACATCTCCCACCTGTAACCCTAATATTGGGTCTATTTAATAAGTAGGGCCCTTGACCTTCCTTTCTTTACCAAGATTCACACTCCATATCATAAATACTCAATGCCTCACATCAATAGCACTAGGTGACCCCAAAGGATGATAAATAACAATATGCTCATGTTCCCAACACTATAACACAAAACCAACATCAATCACATAATGCTTGTGGAAAGTCCAAGCCCACAACTCTCTAAAATTCTATGCCAACAAGGTAATATCCCACAAAAATATTGTACAATGCTCCATTGTCTCCATAACTACCCCCATCATCATCCATGGGAATCTCCCACCTCCTGAGTCTGGTAGTGTAAAACATGAAATGCCCAACATCATCATGGTCATATGCAGACAACCATCTCTCCCAACATCATATAACACCTGGTAATCAAAAGTTCCAGATGAGTATCTAACACTCATGGCATACTCTCCATATAACCCTTGCATCTTATCTTCTCTCCCCCCGATGAAATATAATAGACAGGATCCCCCCTAACCGATAGTTTTGTGATCTGATGAACATCCTCCATGGTAATGGTCATCTCCCCTATAGGTAGCCAAAAATTGTTGGTGGAAGGGTTCCACCTCTCTAGCAATGCAAGTATCAAACTATGGCACCTATGAATCCACCTATAAAATATCCTACCACTGAACCCCACTGCCTCTAAATAATCCCAATCATCATCTTCCAAATCCTCCTATACGCCATCTAACATCAGAGGAATATGATCCCAGATGGTCAACTTTGCATCCACCTGTGAAACATGAACATGCAATTTTTTTTTAATAATTTCACAATTAACACCACTCCAAATATCCAAGCATAAAACATAAATATCGAAATATTCTACAAGGACTAAAAAAATTCAAAAAAAATAGAAAAAATAAACTATTTTTACCACAGGAGAATTGTCGACGATTGACATCAATCACCAATGATTCACCTCAATCACTAGCAATTGGATGAATTGTCAATGATCCCTACTAAACCATTCACATGCCCTAACACAACTATATTTAATCAAAGTTACAAAAAATTCACAAAAAACTAACATATATGAGCTGAAAACTTACCACAACTTGCACAGGTTTCCTCTTCTTGTTCGATGACGCCATATCTATAATCCTTCATTATGAAAGCATATTTTTTATTGTATGACATAGTCATTTTCGATAAAAAAATCACTACAATAATAAAAAACAAAAAACTCTAGGTTTTTGAACCCCTTTTCCATGCAATGCAATGGCTAGCAATTTCCTCAATCGCTAATGATATTCCCTAATCGTCAGTGATTGTCTTGTTTTAGGACCTCTTGTCCCCATTGCCTAGAAAAAAAATCATTTTCACTCTTTAGAAAAGTGTGCCATGTTTCCAAAAGGTCTTACCCTTCAAAACTATTGAACAAATCAATATATCAAAAATTAGGGATTTAGCATTTGTCCATGAGAGACAAGCCCTTTGGCCCCCATCACTTGGTTTACCCATCTGTCAACTTTACCTGGAATAGTCATACATCTACAGGTGTCAAGCCCTTTAGCGACCCTATTAATTAACTCTCCATTACACTTGTTTTTACCTCCTTTGATTGGGACAATCCTTTTAAACAAGACACACCGATGTTCACTATATTGCGCTATAGGCACCCATACCAACATAACCTCTTTCATCACTTTTGTCTAGTGATTTTCCAAAATTTGGCAGGATAAAAAGGGGAAAATGTAGACACAAAAAATATACATCCCTTGTCTTAAGATCACTTACAAGCATAAGCGACGTATTTACAACACTTCACAACATTAGGGTCACCCTTACAATCATTTTTAATTAATTAATATACTCACGTACTTCATACCCCTCACATCCCTAAAGTCTAATTTATTTAATTAATTAGTTATCCTCCTCACACCTTACACCTCACTATGAAACCTTGCTAACCACCTAACTAATTTAACTAACCAACCTTCTAAAAATATATAACTTATTTCTAACCTCCTCTAAAAACTACCTTCTAAAAATCCCTAACTTATCCTTAACTTACTAGCCTTCTTAAAATATATAACTTATTTCTAACCTCCTCTAAAACTACCTTCTAAAAATGTTGACTCCCTCATCCTAACAAACTCAATTCAGTTCGTGATTTTTTCCCAACACTTCATAAATCCTTTGAAATCCCCCTCAATCGAGTTGGAAATAGAAGGAAATCACTCATTTTTTCCATTTAGTTGAGATTTCCCAAAATCATTGGTGATTTTCCTAATCATCGGCGATCTATATAAGTATGCACTCAAACTCCTTTTTAGCATAGAATTTTGGCATGTTACAAGTAGAATTTGCTTCTTTTTAGGCACTCCAGAGATCAAATTATCTCCCATTAGGCTCCATCAACATTACGCTACTCTAGACTCATTAAATTGATCATCGTATCACCTATCTTCACCACCAAATCATCTCCGTTCATCTGATTTTCATGAAATCACTCAGGTAAGGTAATTGTTTCATTTTTGTCTATTTTGGGTCACTAATTACAGGTAACAACATTCATATCTCATTCATTATGTCACACATAATTTCAGAACTCCTTTCAGATCATAACCTAATTAAGATTATATCTCTTTATTTTAAGAGACTCTGTTAAAATTGACAGCAATAGCTAACGATTTCCTTAATCACTTGTGATTTATCCTAATCACCAATGATTCCTGTGTTATATTTCTTTATTCCATATTCTCCATAATTTTCCTAACCTTATTTTTTCAGTTTTTTCCTCTCGTTTTCTAACACATTTTCCCAGCATGGTGATTTCAGATGGCTCTAGATGGTAACGACTACCCCATTTTTTATTCTTTCCTTATTTTTCCTCATCCTCTTTATTGGGAAAAATACGAGCTCCTTCACATGATCTAGAGCTTTATGTCATTCGTTGAATACACCCTTTTGACTATCTAGAAGTCCATATTTTCGCATCAACTTAGCATATTTGTGAGGCAACTGAAGCATTTTGGGATGCGTATTACTAGGCTATGAAGGCTCCATGAACACATTTAGCACAATATGAGTACAAATATGGGGTTGGTTTAGACCTATCATAAATCTACCACTATTACAACATTTGAATTTGATACTGATCAGCCACAATAGCATCCCAGATACTGACACCACACTTAGTCTGTCTCTACGAAACTTCGAAGGAATTTTCTAATTTCTTTGTTGAAGACTTCATTTCTATACCCAAATCTAACGTTCACCGAGGAGGAAGGCCAATGTTGACTTCTGTAGGGTCTAACTTCTCTAAAAATTTGAATACAGATAAAGAATCTAATTTGTGGTTTTAGGCCATACCACTGGTATCCTATAATTTATATGTCCACCTAAATAAGTGACACCAGTATAGTCATGTGTTTCCTTTTACCGCATTGTACCACAATCATATTATCAATAAAAATCTTAATTGTTTCTTGAGAAGGTTGATATCCATTAAATGGAAATTCATTTAGGCTTTCTGGGGACTAGTCTTTCATCCAGACAACCTGCCCTTTTATTTTACTAACATTCATTTTGTAAAAGTGCATTGACTTGTAGGCTTAATTCCATGATAAGGAATCCTTGATTCATTGTCTTTGACGGTGTGTAATATCACACAAATCCACATTACAGGTATCCCAGAAACCCCTTCATATCGAGGTTGAGTTATATGCTTACCCTCTTAAAAATCAAGATAACCTAAGGTAAAAACCATGCTCAACATTGGTAGTTGTGGAAGATTTGTATCTTGAACAATTAGATGTAAAAACTACTATTCTTTATGGTGATTTGGAGGAAGAAACTTATATGGAGAAGCCATAAAGATATAAATTTAAGGGGAAGGAGAATTTGGTGTGTAGATTCAAGAAGATCTTGTATGACCTTAAGCAAGCTCTAAGAAAGTGGTATTTGAGATTTGACATGTTCATGATAGAACAAGGTTACTTTAGATGTCATTCTAATCACTGTGTTTATTTTAAGAGACTATATAATGGAACCTATATTATCTTGTTGTTGTATGTGGATGAAATGCTTGTGGCAAGGTTAGAAATGAAATATATAACGAGCTAAAGAGACAGTTAGCCAATACATTTTCCATGAAGGATTTAGGTGTAGAAAAGAAAATTCTTGGCATGATAATCAATAGAGATAGAAAGAGTAGAATATTGAATTTGTCTCAAAAAGACTATGTGAACAAGGTGTTAGACATGTTTAGGATGCAAGATACAAAACCAATGAGTACATTGATGGCCGGGAACTTCAATTTGAGTAAAGAATAGTGTCATAAAACACATGAAAAGATTGAATAAATGTCTAGAGTTTCATATGCTTCAACAATTTGAAGTTTGATATGCTTCAACAATTTGAAGTTTGATGTATGTTATGGTATTCACAAGACTAAACATTGCCGATGAATTGGGATTCATCAACATATACATGAGTAATCAAAGAAAGGAGCATAGGAATGCAGTCCAATAGATTATTAGATACTTGAGAGGGACCAGTAGCAGAAAACTATGTTATGGATGGCCAAAGGTTTCCTTACATGGATATGGTGATGCCGATATGGGTAGAGATTTGGATGGTAGGAGGAGCACCACAGGTTCTATGTTAACTGCTGGTAGCATGGAAGTTATTTGGATTTATAAACCGTAAAATATTGTTGCCTTATCTACTACAAAGGTAGAGTATGTTGCTTCTACAGAAGCAAGCGAGGAGATGATATAGATGCAACAGTTCATAGAAGAGTTTGGAAAGAAGCAACACGATTATAGGTTATTAAGTGCTAGCAAGAGTGAAATTCATCTTTCCAAGAACTCAACATTCCATTTGAGAACTAAACATATACAACTCATGTATCACTTTATTAGATCACTTTTAGAGGATGGACATATGAATTTGGAGAAGATCCATACAAGTTAGAATCCTGCTGATATGTTGAAAAAGGTGGTGACAAAAGAGAAGCTAGAAGGTTGTTTAGATTTGGTAGGTATTCAAGATTGATCTTGAATAAGAGAACAACTCAGAGAAGAGTCCACTGATGAGTTATAAATGTGGGTTGCAACAGTCAGTCTCCAAGTGGGAGATTGTTGAAGTTGAGGAGATTGATTGCAAATTAAAATGGCAATTTGTTTTTTTGTTTTTTTGTTGGGAGGAAATCATGGTCATGGATAAAATAACATTGTCTTATTAATATAATGGAGTTGTTATTTTTATAATCATGTGATATTTAGGTTACTTATGGTTGAAGAAAACTTTTACAAAGAGGTGCACAAGTTATATATATGTGCAAGGATTTACTCTTTGTAGTATGAAAAAGAGAGAATTGTATTATATTCCTTAAGAATGAATAAAGGAGAAGTATGGATTGTTTATAGTTGATGTCACTCAAATTGGGTGAACCACTTTAAATATTGGGTTTATCTTGTGATTGCATGCTTCTTTTATATCTGTTTTAATTCTATGTTATTTCTCATTTGTATTTCAATCCTAATAGAACATTTTCTCATAGGAGATATCTAGAGTGGAATCTTTCATAAAAAAATTAGTGTACTCACTAACAAATCCATGGACCTCCAAATGTTCTAATGTCTGGACTCCCCACTCATTTTTTTGAACTTTTACAAAAATTCCAACCTATGTTTTAGCCCATGCTAAGTGACCCTATTTGAGCGGTTCAGAGGGCACTTGCAAGAAGTATCGCATTCATACACCATGGGCTTGGAGTTTTTCAAAATCCCTTTGGATGTATAAGGAAATTCCCCTTCATTTTTCTTGCACAGAGGCATTCTCCAACATCACTGCGTCCTGTAACACATCCATATCCTTCATATTTTTTGGATTCAATTAGGTCTTCTAATTCTGAGAACAAGGATCTGAAAACATTAAAACTGAGAATTTTTATTTATGTAAGAGCATAACTCCATTACAATTTCTTGTTTTCAAAGATTGCTTTCACAAACTCAGAAACAAAGATACTAAATACAAAGACTCTTAAGACAAAAGACTCAACTAAACTTCCAAAGTTTTCCGATATCAATCGATATTAATCAATGATCAGAACAATTCTCAACCTCTCTATATATAGGAAAAGAGAGAGACTATTCATCGGATAACCGGAAGACCAAAAGATCGGAAACCGGTAACCCAGGTTACCAAAATGTTCCCACTAACCAAACAAAATGAGTACATGCCACTCATTATGACACCTTTAGTAAGTGGGGAGGTCCACTTCTTTACATAAAGTGATGACAACAAGCCTGTCATCATAGCTTTATGGGCTGTATTGCACACTAGGACCAGTGTCATCATCATAGGAGCTGGAAGATTCCTCTTGTCGTTCTGGAAAATAAATATCCCGTGTATTGGGTTCATACCATAGGCAGGATACGACACGAGATCCATCAGTATCTCTTTGAAGATATCTTCGAGTAGGGAATAAATAATGATCTAGTATACGTAGAAAATAACCTGGTGCTAGAGGAGGTACATTCATCGTATGATGAATATAGAATTTTCACCATAGTTCTCCATTTGGGTTGGCATGGTGTCCCTGCAAAGAGTTAGTCTTAACATAATACCGCATTTTCACATACCATGGGATTTTACAATTTATCATAATGTTTCTAACTATATCCTGACTAACATGTAGCAAAGGACTGTCAGAAAGCTTTGTCGGTAGAAACTTGGATAGGAAATATTTGAAGTGATTATCTATATACTGCCGGTCTCCAGGAATACTGGGACGATTCCATGCATCATTTTCTAAAGGATGGCCTTTTGGCCATAGTCTTGAAAATTCGAACCTCCACATGGTGTTAGGTCTTGGAATTAATTGTCGTAGATAGACTCCTTCAATAGGACGATCATCAACTGGTTCTGTATACTTGGAATGACACCATTGCCATTGCAGAGTATAGAATACTATAGGATCCTGTACTGTGTGGAAATCATAAGTAGGTATTTCCGGATCAACAAACCTACAAGCAACTTCTATCATCTAGTATGGTGATACAAATATTATTCCATGGGAAAGTAACAGGTTTTGGGCTTCCCATGACATTGTATTGTCACATCTTTCTCATGATTTCACATAATTGGTGCAAGTGGAGGTATTCCAAATTGGATGGACAAATTCATGAAGTATCTGAGTGACATTTACAGATTTGTGTTGAACTAACTCTCGACTAGCAAAATCAGCTAGAGCATTATTTTTCCCAGAAATGTGTTCAACATCAAACTCATATCCATCAAACCATTGAGCCCATCATTGCAGATGACCATAGGTTGTTTTGTTGGTGGGATCACCTTTGTACAATCTTCCTTTAAAATGCTGCAAATCTGTTCAAGTAAAAACTTCTCATGTTGTAAAAAGAATACAAAGCTTGAATAGATTTTTTAGCAGCAAGAATTTCTTTATGGCTAGAATGGTATTTAAGTTCAGGACCTTTAAAAGATCTAGAAGCATACCTGTAGATTTTTTCTGTACCATTCTCTTCTCTTTCTTTGAGGATTGCTCCCCAAAATTCTTCAGAGGCATCTGTCTCAATAATCTTGAATCCTGTACCAGGGACAGACAGAGAAGGGAGATTCTGACAACTTTGTTTGATTCTTTGGACTACCTTTGTCATATCAGAATTCCATACTGGAGCATTGGAGCAGAGCCTTTTGTTTAGTAGCAATTTTTCTGCAACAACATTTTTATGAAAACCTGCGATATAGTTAACACAACCTAGAAATCTTTGCAGTTGTGTTTTGTCAGTAATTTCATCTGGAAACAGACTTATTTTTGAAATACTATGCTCTTGCAGTAGGACGGCTCCATCTCTAAGAGTAATGCCTAGAAACTGAATTGAATCCTTAAATGTTTCCATCTTGGTTGGACTAAGGAAAAGTCCATTGGCATATACAATCTAATAGAATTGTTCAAGATGCTCCAAATGATCTTTTGTATTCTGAGAGAAAATCAGAATATCATCAATATAAACAATTAAGAATTTAGATAAGTTACCAAAAATTTGATCCATATTTTTCTGAAAAATAGATGGTGTAGTGTTGAGGCCGAATGGTAGAAATTTCCATTCGTATTGGCCACCTAGAATACTGAAAGCACTTTTATAAGTATCTTCTTGATTCAAGAAGATTTGCCAGAAACCTGATTTTAAATCAAATTTACTATACACTTTACTGCCAGTAATGCGAGCCAATAAATCATCTCTGCTTGGAATAGGATGCTGGACGGACAATATGTATTTGTTAAGTGGTTTATAATTTACCACTAATATTTTCTTTCCTCGGACTTGTTCACTTCTCTTGTTTACATAAAAAGCAGGAGATGACCATGGAGACTTAGAAGGTTGTATAAATCCTCCTTTTAGCAGATTATTAATCTCTTCTTGACATTCAATTTTTTCAGAAGGGGGCATGCCTATATGACGAGCCTTGAATTTTGGAGAAGTGGCAGTTTGAAAATCTAGCTGACAAAAATGTTTCTTCCGATGAACCAAAGCATGAGGATTGTCGGAAGTGTAGTCAGTCTTGATTTTATTGATGAGGGCATCAATAAAAGAGGTGTTCATAGAAATAGACTTATGTAACCAATCAAGATTAGCAGCCTTTTGTGGCTTAGGTGCAGAGGGCACAATAGATTGGTACGTTTGAAGTCTTGGGATGGATCCTTGAGGAAAACGGATCTCATCTTGACAAATTGTATAGGGCATACAATTATTTAGGTTATCAGAACCTAGCAACATGTCATAATGCAGAAGATCAAATTGATGAACTTTAAAAGTAGTCTGTATTTGTCCTAACTTTACATGAATATGGGCAGAGCAAAGGGAGAACACTTTCTTAGAGTCAAAACTTATTTGTAGTGGCTCAGGATCCCAACAATCTCTAGGGATAGAATTAGATTTCAACAAACTAATTTTAGCGCCTGTATCAATCATGGCGTCTAGATTATAAGGCTTCATGTTTGGGATACAAAGATGGATTCTACAAAAAGGATTGCAGGAGGTTTTAACAATACTTACCTCTGTATTGTGTTCTGCATCATATTGTTCATATGCTTTCTCCATGATAAGCCTGTCAATGGCTTCTTCAATATCATCAGGATTGAAGGCCGATTCTTCTTCTTGGAGCAATGTCTGAAATTCTTCAGTGGCCTTTTGGATTGCTTGTTCTAAGAGAGAGAGACATTCTTTTCTCCAGAATCTACATTCTGGTGTGCCAGGAGCAGGAGCAGGATACTGTGATATGGAAGCTGGAACTTTTGTGACCTCATGTTCTTCTTCTTCTGGGAATAGGAATGAGAAATGTCTAGCTCCCAATCCACGACCACGGCCATAAGTAGAAGAAGGATGATTTTGCTGATTTTGCATTTGCATTCGTCCACAACCTCTACTGGGGGAAAGAGAAAAATGATAAGGATTCGGGGAATGCTCGGAGGAAGTGGATATGCGAGAAGCAAGTTGAAGATCTTCAGCTTTTTTGTTGGATCTTTGCATCCAATTGATTCTTCAAATCATAGACCTGTGACTGGAGAGAATAATAACGATTGACCATGTGAGGAGGACAAACAACAAGATCTTGCTTGAGCTTATCCAACTTTTGTTTTAGTACAATGGAGCTGGGAGAAATTAAAGGGTGTTCATATGAACTTCTTATCGTATTGCAATGAAAGGATGGCAATGAATTATATCCTTCCTCAGAGTCAGAATAATGTTCATCAGAAGAGGACTCTGTAAGTTGGTTAGCAGCAATAGTGAGCTCAGAGAACTCAATATCTGATTCATAACTTTCAGCATCAGATATTAAAACATAATTATCTTCATCAAGAAGATGCTCCTGTACAAAATTGACCTTGGCCTTTGCAGAGGCCTTCTGTCCTTTACTGGGACAGTCTCTACTATAATGATTTCCCTTACAGATAAAGCATTCTATCTTTTTGGACTTGGGGAAATACTTCTTTTTCCGAAAGAATATTCTTCGGGGCTTATAGGATTGTTTTGAACAATCTGTACACTTGATTTTACTCTTAAACTTCTTGAATCCTTTAGAGTGCTTCTTGTATTTCTTATGTTGGGTAAAACCAGGAGTAGGACAACCAAATTGGTTATCTATTTGGGCTTTGCAAAACTTTACACCGAGATATTTTTCAGCCTTAATGGCTTCTTTTCTAGCTTTCTTTTCTAGACAAAGTCACTGGTTAGTTTCAGAAATAATCTGATTTATGCACCCAAAAGTTAAGTCGGCATCTGTATACCCATGCATAGCCTTTTTGTATTCATTAGCAAAATAGGACAGAAAAGATTCAACATATCTAAGTTTCATAGTGGTGTTGAAGGGAGTACCTGAATTATAGAGTAACTTTTGCATGTAGCATTGCTACTCATGAAATATAGACATATCGCAGAGCTGGGCTCTTAAGAATTCAAGAGTGCTCAATATTTTTTCATCTTCAATAGTCCCAATAAATTATGTGATTATGGCGACTGTAAGACTAGCCATTCCACCACCAATGCGTTCAGCTCCTTCTTCACCTTGGCCATTAATAATTTGGTCCTTCATTCTTGTGGGAATTGCATCCCACCATTCTTTGAGAATACCCACAAAGCCATTAGCAATTATATTGGCTATGTCCTTATCATGTTTACTGAACTGAAGAACTTGAGTATTGGCCCAGCCAATCATACCATGAACCATTTCTCTAATCTCATTAGCAGATTTACATTCTACTTTATAGAAATTAGGCTTAAAATTAAGAGTTCGCATGGTAGTATGTAAAGGAGGTGCAAAACTTTCACCTTTGTCCATGAAGCTTTCAGCATCTTCTTCTATAAGCCGTGCCATGCCGATTTTCTTTTCGCCTTCCTTCTGTTGGCTTAGAGGCGATTTCATAGCAAAAACTTGAGCCCAAGTAAGAGCTTTAGACCAATCAGGGTTAGTACTTAGGGAGCTCGAAGAAATACTAATTTTATCTGATTGTGAGCTTTCTAATCTATTGACAGCACTAGTGAGAGTAGGAAAATTCTGCTCAAGCTCAGAAACAGTAAAACACAAATTATTTACCTTGTCATTGACAGTCTGAATACTGTCAATAACCTTCTTCTCAATTCCTTCAGAAACAACATGAAGAGATTCTTGAATATGTGACTATAAGTTGTTGCTGACTTGATCAGGAACTTGCTACAAATTAGTAGACAACTGTTGCATATTAGTAGAAATATTATCTACTTTCTTATTTAATAGGGCCACAACAGAATGAATATCTCCTCACTAGTGAAGCTCAATAGCTTTCAGTGCATCTTGCATTCACTTGAGCTTTTCGTTCTGGGAGAGAACTTGGTCATGAATGACCTTAGTAGCCTTGTTGTTCCAATTCAACATTCTGGTAGACTCAAACTACTCTATCTTAGAATCTAGCTGACGCTGGTACCAATACTATCGGTGTTGTTTCCGATCTTCTGTATAGACTTCAAAATATTTGGAAAAAGGGAAGTCTGTATTGTCAGCTTGAGAGGAAGTTGCTTCTTTTGAATCCATAGAGACTTTGGCTCTTCTGAGCACAGATCTGGCTTGTAAAAGAGTCTGATGGAAAGAAGATGGGGAACAACTATTCATGTTTATATGCGGGCCATTCTTAGGAATATATTTCTGCTGGACTAAAACCTGGCAGTGTTCACACCATAGACAATCGGTGTTGGGATCATGCACAAGATATGGGTGGCTACATGGAGTAACTTCTCGTTCAGGACTCTTTCCTCTTTCTGAAATGAAAGACTGAGTAGAAGAGGACGTGGACAATCTAGGCTTGACAGAACTAGATTTCCTAAAAGAAATGGTAGCCTTGCCTTTATCTTCAGTAACTTTAGAGGTAGATTGGACAGATGAAGTCACTGCAGAGACACACTTAGTAGAAATTGTCCATTCACAGGGCACTCTAATTTTATCCCAACTGACAACTTCTAGCTCAATTTTCTGAGCTGTCAGGCTAGCATGCATAACTACACTACTCCCTTTGGAGGGACCATGCTTAGTGGCAGGATGTGCAGTATTAGTCAATCTAAAAATAATTCTGTAAAAAATAGCAAGAGGGGAAGACCCTGGCTTCATGTTGAGACCCGTGGTTTGCAAATGGAGCTTAAGAACTTGATCTAACAAATTATCAGTCTGAATGGACACAGGATAATTAGGAAACACATTAAAGTGTATCGGTCCATTACTGAGACTTGTCTGTAGAGCAACTAACAGACAGTATTTAAAGCTCTCATGGCGGGTATCTAGTAAACAACATAAAACTGAAGCATTTAGACCTTGTCTAAACAGAGGGGTTATCCCGATCTGAGCACAACCTATATGAACAAACTTATGCACTATTTTCTTCTTTAAATACGCTAAATCCTTAGGAGAAATAAGAGGGATATCATATTTAGATTTAGCAGAAGTCTTGACTTGAATACACGACTCTCTAGATCTAATAGCAGTACTAGCAATCAAATTAAATGACTTTTGATTTCTGATAAACTTCATTGTAAGGAAGTTTAGGGAGTTTCCAACTTGGTAACGGGTTCTCTTCTTCTGTGATATGCGTCTCATCGTTCACCGGAATCAGATCTGACAGATTCACGAATGCATCATCACAGTCATCGTCTTGTCGTCTAGAGGTCGACGCAACCCATTCCTCAGTGTCCATGTCGTCTGTTGTAAACTCTGTCCTTCACCGCGACTTACAGAAGGTATATGACCACAACACGCCTCACCCGGGCTTAAAAAGGTCCGCCTTCGCAGCAGCACATCTTACGGGATTCAGAGAGACAAGTAGACGAAACACTGGAAACTAAGAGAATATGAAGAATCAAATAGAAAGAAAACAAGAAAACAACCAGCGTTGATACCAATTCTGAGAACAAGGATCTGAAAACATTAATTCATAATTCTCAAGTATGTGAATTTATCAATATCATATACATTATCAATAGAATCCACATCATGTACATGGAAATTTTCATTCCCTTCTGCAATGTCTTCCTTGACCACATGACAGATAGGGGCTGATTTGGCCGCCGCCTCAACAAGAATTTATGAAACGTTATGAGAAAACATTTGTGCATCCTTATGGGGTTGTGAGCCATAAGCATTCACGTGGGTGCACCATGTAGCTTCAGAAACTCGATAATTCCTTTTCTTTGTCACGTGTGACATATGACCAGCAGCCTTGTGTTAGGTATTTAATCCCGCTCTCACTCATTATCAGACACAGTGGATCCATCAGAATCATCCGTAATTTCATGTTGCAATCTGTGATTCAACGGAAAAATATATAGCAACCATCCAAAATTTGAATTTTTCAGAATCAGCAATCTCCGTCTCATAGGGAAAACGCCTTTGACTGTGATAAGTTGGGACTATGATGTCACTGTTACGTACATAGGTTATGTGGATAAGGTTATGGTCACTTAGCTTGTAATTTTAGAATTCTTAATTTTACCCATATTACTTGATTCAGACCTTGATGCTCGAGGCTTTATATTATAGACATCAATGCCTAGCACTGATTACAATCATGGAAAGTAATACGATGGTAGTCATAAAATAGATTACTGTACACACCCCTTTTTTACAAAGTGGAATATTTTAAGTGTAATTATTATTAAAAATTAAAAGGAAAAATATTATTATAAAAAGGATTATTCATGTTGGTCATTCGAAAAATGACTAAAAACCACTCTAATAAAAATCCATAGAATATGTAATCTCATTAACTTGTTTGTAGAAACTATCAACTATTTGTAAATACATTTTTCATAATACATAGTAATAATCATGGGAAATCGCTATGTAAATTTATGGCCTATCACATGTGTTTGTAGGCTAATAAATGATTACCCTATTTACAAATCAACATCTCAATATTCTATTAGTAACACCTCATCCCAATACAATTTTTCAATTAAAAAATACCTCTAATTTTATCATATATCCAAACTGTCCATTCTCTATATGATTATATTAAATATCTTATAGTTTCAAAAAATATTATTATATTTCCACTTAAAAATTTGACAAAATTGATATTGCATTCAAAACATACAAAACCTTAGTATATGTAATTTGATTTCTCTCTTTGTTTCATTTCCATCTACATTTGTCACATTAATAATTTTTTGTAGTAATGTACGGAGGGTCATGTGTGGTTGCATAATTTTTTGTTAAATTTATTAATCTTCACAACATTCATTCTCCTAAAAACATAGAATCAAATGACAAGAAATATCCTTTAGCAATGCTACTATAAAGGATGTGCCAGTGTTTGAGAGTTGTGTAGTATTATTACTATTCAAAAACATGTTGGTTCTCTAAACATCACGTCGCTACTTCGAAAAACATGCAAAGAAAATGATATGAATTTAGGGCTTCTTCATCAATTGCACGACTACTCCTCCTTCCTACTGCTCCACATACCTACCCCTAATATATTTTTGAAAACCTTTATATTCTAACCCCTTAGACCCCTCAATATGGAGCAATATACTGGGTGCATTTTGATTAATATTTAAAACTTCAATATGAACTCACATGATAGGTAATGTTTGGTTTATGAATTCTTGTGGCAATTGTACAATTAGAAAAATACAAATAAATTATATCAAGATAAAAGGAGATAATCACTAAAACTAAAAATTAATGTTTTTAATTGTAAAAAATCATTTAGAAAATAAAAAAATAATTATGATGGAATAAATAACCAAAATTTTATATTATCATTTAATCTTTAAGTAGTATAATAATTTATACTAAACGTGTCATTTGTTTACCAGTTCTAAACAATAGCAATTATTTTCCCCAAAAAACATAACATTTTCTATAAATGATAAGAATTATACAATCGAAGCCATAAGCGTTGGAAATTATCAGAGCAAATGTAAATATGGCGATGATTGTCGTCTCTTCCGTCCGCCGAAACTGTTTCTCCACAAATTTTCTTCGATTACTCGTCATCGAAAGCAATGCAGGCTTGTCAAACTCTTTTTCAGTTATATTGCAAGTTCGTGCCGTTAATAGAGGCGTGATTTATTATACTTGAACGTAGAATTATGTCAAAATTGGATGCCCCACAACTTTCTATATAAATTTCAGTTCATATTGGATGCGGGAGCTGGGATTTTGTGTGCATTTTGGGTGACTTTTGTTATGTATTATTTGTTTAGTAGTGGGATTTAATCTTGCACAAATATTGAAATTAAAACCTTATATTATAATTAAGGGTTATTTATAATTATGGTGTTTAGTAAATATGTTATTTTTTTTGTCATCTCATGAGGAAATAAAATATGTTCTCATTTACTAAAGCTACAACCTTGTAAATGAGGTTGGTCGAGGGTGATTATTTAATGGTATGATGTGAGTTGTGGCAAACAGTGAGTGGCGAACATTGACATACGGTGAGCAATAAAAGGTAACGAACAATAAGTGACGAGCAAAGGAAATTAATGACAATCGATATGTTATGATTTGAGGGGAATTCACAATTAAAAGCATTTCCTATCACATGAGTTCATAAAGGGGTTTTAATTATTAGTCAAAAAGAACCAAATATATTGTCTCATATAAAGGTGTATAAGGGGTTACAGTTTAAAGGTTTTCAAAAATATATTGTGGGTAGGGTCTGTGAAGCAATAGGGAGGGTGGAAGAGGTGCATTTGTGCAGTAAATAAAGAAGCCCTAAATTCATGTCATTTTCATTGTGTGTTTTTTTCAAAGTAGTGGTGTGTTTTTTAGAGAAGCAACATGTATTTCCAACTTATAATGAATCTACATAACTAGATTAATAGTTGGGTCATCCTTCATAATATCATTGCTAACACATATGTTTTTTCACTTGATTCAATTTTTAAAGGAGGATGGATGTCATTAACATTAATAAATTTAACTTGTAGGTTATTATTCATTTAGGTTTATGACGTCATCAACGAATTATTACGAAGACCTAGTAACCTTCCCATGATCATATGTTGGGCTATTCTGCAAACTAGTGCACCTATATTCTAGACCAAGTTGCCTCAGGTTCCCTCATCCTTCCCCAAGCACCCCATTCTGGCAAGATATTCCTCTCCTATAGTTTTTTGAATTCTATTACAACACTCTGTTCCACTAGTTCATCATCCTAATTAGTCCTTGATCATTTCAAGGTAAGTTCTTTTCAAGTTAGTATCTTTCACCTCTTATTTTATTTCATTTAGAATATAAAATAAATTATTTAGCATTTATATTTCAGTATATTTTAGTTATTACATTGTTGTACTTCTTAGATTAACTTATAAAATCTATATTTTGGTTAATCATTTTGTTGAACCCGTACTTTAGAACATTTTTTCCCTACGGTCCATTATAAACCCTAATGGCTAAGGATAGCTCTTCTCCTTCTTGGCCCATCATGTCTCATATTAGTGTCAATCTAATTTATGATGAGGATGTTTTGGCTGAGCTCACGGATCTCTATAGTAATGATAAATCATATCTACCAACAACTCTTAGACATTCAATGATATGTACATACTAGTTTTAAAAATTCTCCCATTGGCATAACTATTGTTTCAAATCTTATAGCCTTCACTTGATTTACACCATGTTATATGGCTACTAGTGATCCTCCTTTTGATCTTTCTAAGTAAATTGCAGACAATTCTCTTATGGATTACATGCTTGGTATTGAAAAATCAATCACATGTGCATATTGATTCTTCTTCTAGTCAGACCACTATTATAGCTCCATCTTATGATTCACCTTCTTCTCATATTGCTTCTCATGAGAAATCACATATTAGTTCTCATACTCCTTCATATTATGTATATGATCATATTGATAGTATGATTAATGATATTATTCTATCCAAGTCCTCTATCTGATGTCGATACAATAATTGATAGCCATGATTCTCCTAATTTTCATTCTTCCATGTGTGAATCTCCATTTCCACTTTCTCCTAAGGTTGTATCTAGCATAGTGCATGAGTCGTCTCCATTTATGGGTTCTTCTTCTCCTACCATTTCACATCATATACACCTATTATTTTAACTTCTCCTCATATAAATGCTTCCAATGTTAGTCATACCACTACTATGGATGTTCTATCTACTTCGCCTATTACAGCTTATTCGACACTCACCCCCTAGTGTTCATTTAGCATCATAATCTCTTTTATCTTCTTTTGCTATTCCCATGATCACTAAAAATGGAAATTTATGGCCATTTAATACATTATTTCACTATCATAATATTCCTTCATTGGATATCATATCTCTCATGCACATCATAGGTCAATTACAATCTCGTGTTCAGTCACTCACTTTAGATAGTAGGGCTTGCTATGCTTTTGCTGACAACAACTCATTACATGAAAACCCTATACCTCAAAATATTCATAACTTTTCATTTCCCAAGGACTTTGTCATGCCTATATTCACATGTTTTTATGTTACTAGTGACCCTCATGCACATCTCCAACATTACCACATGGCTATGACCTCTTATTCTGATGATAGATTATTACTTAAGGCATTTCGACACAGTATTACTAATGAGGCTTTACAATGGTATAATCATATTCCTTTTGGGTCTATTAGTACCTACTATGACATGAAGGATGCTTTTCTCCTTTGTTTTAACATCAACAATGGCCCTAGAGTTACTTATGATCATCTACCTACTTTACATCATGGCACATAAGAACCTATCAAGGTTTATAATTTACGGTTCAATGATTGTATACATTAACTAGTATTATAACCTATTGATCTAGAATAGAAATTAATTTTCTATCGTGGTTTGATTACCATGCTTAAGAAAATATTATAATATGATAAATGTGATTCATTCATTCTTCTGTGTTATTTAGTCAGCAAACTAGAAAAATATACTCTCGCAACACATGTCATTAATCCTCCACTCATCTCTACTACTAGTGTATCATGTAGTTATCCTCCATTACCAATGGTTGATCCTCCTAAAAAATCTACATCTTAACCTACCAAGTAATCTCAACCTACTACATCACAAAAGCATACTTCTTCTCCTCCTCCATGACAAGCTAATTCTCCTTATACTCCATCTATGCCATGTGAGCCATTACACTTCTCTCATCATGTTAGACAACATGATGTGTTGTGTAAGTTACTTGATATGCATATAATTTTCTTACACTCCAACCAACATCATCCACAACATCGTCTATAGCATCAGTGTGATCAACCTTATTGTAATTATCATCATATCAATAGCCATAGGGATGATGATTACATCACCCTTCACAATAGATTGTAATAAATAGAGGATAAGGGCGTAATTCCTTTAGCTCTCACTCACATGAGTGTTCCATCTCTCCTCTACCTCGTCAATAGGATTTTACTAGGCTTGAGTTATCTCCTCTCTGTGGTACTCAAGTCATTGTTCATCCACTGCTGCAGTTTTTCACTCATGCGCGCTCTCCACTGTGTCCATACATTGTTTCGCCATCATATCCACTACATCCACTTCATCCATCTCATCCACCACATCATGCCACTATGTCACATTGGCTTCCACAAACCTTGAAATTTTCCCATCCCCACCGCTTCTCCACGTGATATTCAGTTCGATTTATATGCTCACATTGCTTCCATGCCACATATTTCCACCGGTTCACGCCGCCTCAGTATTTTTTGGGTTATTTTTAACATCTTACTCCCTATTTATGTACTTGTGTTCTTACCATTCTTACATGATTGTTGACGGATTTTCATATAAGAACTTTTCATCACGCGCTTTCGTCAATTCATCTAGCGCACTCAATCATTTTCTGATGATGCACTCTTGCTTTATGGGGTTCATTCTTGACTGGTGAGGGGTCTTAACTAAATGAACTTCATCATCCATATGGTGGGTGGATAATACCTCCCTCCCCATATTCATCATACTAACATATTAAGATCACATCCCATTATTATATCAATAAGCATTCATTATGATAGGTCATTTTACAAATCATGCATTATTTATCTTCACATACATTCTACTATCATCAATACACTAACTATGCATTACAAACCCATTTAACAAATAAACATATCACTCAACTCATCAAGCATTATATATAGAAAATCAAATTATATATGTTATCTATCATCATTAACATTACACATTTTTTTCTATCATTATCTATATCATCATACAAGTACATATCAATAAACATGAACAATGAAATCCAACACATCACATACATTACAAGAATAAATTACGGGATCATACATCATCGATCACATCAGGACATCAGTACATATAAAAATACAATCATCACATATTAATAAATCAGGCTATATATATTGAGTACAATCATCATTACAAAAACATCTCACCAATGGGAGGAAACTCACCTACATCACATACAATAATGTAATTCAAATATCATCATCACTATCACTCTCGAGTACTGCAAAATCCTTAAAAATTGATGCATTACCACTAACTCTATGTCATTAGTCGTGACCTCAATACCTCTCAACTTGCATCCATAGTAGTGTAACCTCAGTAGACTTCTCGGGAAAATGATGCTGCAACTCGACATAACATGTAAAAACATCCTACACCGAGGGACCTCCACCCACCACCTCTCTCGCTCATCAAGTTTCCTCATGTGCCTTGTCCCTATAACCACAAAAACACATGTGGGAACATTTTGTGTCAATTTTTGGATGGATTTTTCCACTATCAAAGACCAATATGCGTCACCTACAAAAAAATAGTAAAATACATTAGATAACTGTCATTATCACATAGGAAAACAAAAAAAACACACAACACAACTATATAAATACTCAGTCTTTGTTATAGGTGTTACCACATTATTAGGAGCATAGACTTCCCCCTCTCCCCTTCCTCCCTATGGTAACCCTGCTACATATGAAAATAATGAGAACAAAAATACCCATAGATGTGCTACCCACCACACATTGAACTCCTCCGTACACACTATATCATCTGATTCTATTGGCTCTGTTACCGTGTCCGCCTCATCTAGCATAGGAGGTACTAGCTACTCTCATGTGGACATTGGTCTAGCTCTAACCCTCCTAGGGACTCTAATAGCTTTCAAACATATATATGGCTCTAGGGGAACATCCTGAGCCATGTCAAACTATTGTGTTATCCTCTCCACTTGGAATAGCTCATCCATTGCTAAAATTAAATCCTCTAACAACATGGTCCTCGTATGCACCGCAACACTATAGCATCCTCTACCCATCCTCTATAGTATTATTATGGCCTCAATATCCCTACCTTACACCCCATCCTATCTATCAGTGTTTCATAGGTATCAATATCCATCTTACACCTATGCACACCAACCCATCTCCTCACATATATATCTGGCTTAGACGACTCTGCTTTCAGACCTCCAACTAGCCTCAACACTACTATATGCCCATACGCCCATACATGATATAGCGTATTAGCACCTATCTCATCTCCATGCTCCTCCTCTGTGAATCTATATAGGTCTCTATATAGGTGGGCCAACACACACCATGCCCACACATATTTGGTACTCTCCTCCTCTATTTGATGCCATATGTCGTGCATCTTATACAAGATGCCCATACCACCTCCCTCTATTGTGATAGATGAAGCAATAACCAGGGCTATGAATTTTCACAAGTGTGGAACCCATGACCTCAAGATAAACATCTAAACTAATATGGGCCTCAGGAGGTACTCAAGTCCCCATAAAATAATGTCTAGTGGCTCGTATTTGTTTCTCTACATCCTCCAAAGGCATAACATGTACTCTCTCCCCAACAACTAGTAATTGTTATATGTGATACACATCCTCCATCGTGAATGGCATCTCACCCATAGGAAACCAAAAAGTACAAGTATCCACACACCACCTCTCTCATAAGGTTGTCAACACAGGCATATTATGGGGCACATCCATGCATCTGTGCTATGTGTTGTAGGCCGACACTGTCTATAACCTCCCAGTCATCTTCTGACAAACCTAGACCAAGAAAAGTACTCAAATGACGACCCCCATAGAAATCCCTCAAGTGAATATACCTCTACACAACATAAAATGACAACATATTCAATGTTAGAACACTATACAAACCCATAAACATTGTTTATCACATTAGTACATAGTAAAAATCACATTTACATCACTCTAGGCTAAATACACCCTTTTTGGACATGGGCACCAAAAACTAGGACTGGAGATCCTTGGAGAAGGACACCAATACCCAGGTCTGGGCACTCTTGCCCTAAAGCCCATACACACCTTCACATCTCTTTTCCAGGTCAAAAATGTCGAGAAAAGTCAAAATCACAATTTTGTAAAAATTCAACATAAATGACTAAAAAACACACATTTTTCGAAAAAAAATCACACTTACCAACTTGTGTCATCAAGCGTGATGTTATGGAATTCGCTACAATCTCGAATTAGCTATGACGTGTTTCTCTCACTTGCGGCATCTTTCCACACTCAGAGCTCAATCTCACTCATGTAAAAAGAAAAATGAATTGACTAATCAATTTTTCACCTTACAATGTATAGGTACTTTTACCTACCCATTTTACTATAATAATTATTTTGTGATCATTTCCCCAACTAATACACACCATATGATTTTCACCATATCTTGAATGTTTCTACTCCAATTTGCACCCTGTTTACGTAGTTATTTTTAGAATTCCACCTACGATTGTATCATATACATAACACACATTATGTGCATGTTATCTCTCCTCAACATTTTCCTTCATTCCATCTATACAAATTTTTATGATACTCATCATATGGTATCTATCTCGTGCTTACTTTCAGCTCAACGTTTGTTCCTCTCATCACTTACCCTTTCACCGAAATGGGGGCATACAATTGGGGTAATAAAATAATTCCCCTTACATCATCGTGTGATTAATAAACACTACTAATTTGTCATTTTCAAACATTTACTAATGCACCATGTGATATTTCATCACTTCCCCTTAATGACTTAACCTGGGGGAAGTAAACATACAATTTCTCTATGATACTTTTCATCATTTCCCCCAATTGACCTAACATGGCGGAAACAAGCGTTAAAATATTTCCATGTGATCATTCACCAATTTCTATTTATTCCCCCTAATGACCTAACTTGGGGGAAACTAGCGTAAAATCTCTCTATGAGTAACCAATCAAAACAATTAATCAATCAATCCATCAACACTTTCAAATCTCCAACAATTTAAATCATATCACTCAATTAATACAATGTAACAAAATTGGCCTCCCAGATGACCTAACTTGGGAAGTTATTCTATATTTGGTGTTTTCTTCCATATGACCTAACTTGGAAGCCATCACATTACGGTGATACCTGTGGAGTGGAGGCAAGAGTTCCTTTCCTATATCACTCTTATATGGGTGAGTTGTTTGATAAAAATTATTTGAATCTAGAAACCAAAAATAATTTTTATCTTTTCCATATGTAATGGCTAGATCTTGAGGATATACTTAAATGTTGGAGAATAACACACTTTTCTCTCTACACTATTGGTCTGGTGGTAGGACACCAAAATCCTCTAATCAATTTTTCATATACATGCAATTGGGTTGGGAATTTATCACTTCGTACCCCATGTCATCATCATCACACAACATTTGAAATCATCAATCATCTAATATTATAATAATCATTTATAACACTTCATTGCGATATTACATCTCTTGTTACATTACATGGATCAACATGATAATGCATGTTTCAGAATGATTTTATACAACATCTGTGCATTTTACTACAACATGGAATTTTCCATATTTCTCTCAGGTATGCATCTCTAACTAATTTATGCTACCGAGCTTTCGATCACCAATATAAAGTGGGAAAAAATATTATCAAAATATCATGCACTTAATACAATAATTACTAGTTGCAAAGTATTTTGTTTTATATGTGGATCTTATCTAAGAAAAGTATTCACTAATGAACCATCCCCTAGTATTATCATTGGTTTAGTTGGTCAATATCATTGTGTTTCTTTCACATTCATCACTTACTTTCCCAATTCTGGTCACCTCTTAGGGAGTTCTAGGTGTTGATATTCACTCATTTGTTGTCTCTAGTCTTTGACTTGAGTGAACCTAGGAAGGGATTAGGGTGCCCCGGGCACCCCGGGTACTCATTTTTAGGTGCCCTGGTCCCTGTCACACTTGGTTCTCATTTATATGTTCGAGGTCAGTATTTATTTTTTCCCTCCCATTCCCCCTAGGTACTACTTGGAATATTGGGTTATTAGTGTCGAAATTTGAGCAATAGATCCCTAAATAAACACAACATACATACTAACTTATGGGTGGACTATTTCTACTAATGGATAGCTATCTACACAAGGAAATGGACTATATTTGGGTGCTATTCTACATCACAGTCTACATTAGAAAGGAAATTCTATTCTATTTCATCAACTATTTTGAATTCTATCTAGCTATTGCATGTTATCTCTACGTCATTTGCACTAGGGCATCCTAGGCACATTATTACACACACAATAACATAAAACTACATTGCGTCTAAGATGTAGTGCAACGCTTAGTTATAAGACCACCATTGTTACTGCTAATGATAGTCTAACCCCTTCATATGCATCTTTATTTTTTTTAGGGTTTGATGCTTTGTGTGGGGTTTTTAAAGGTGATTATTCATTATATGTTTATGACATCATCAGCGAAGAAAGTGTGAAATTATCACGACAAAAGGTGAATTATTGTGAAGACCTAACAACCTTCCTAGGATCAGGTTTTGGGCTATTCTGTAGTCTAGGGTGATCATATTCTAGACCAAGGTGCTCAAGGAACCTTCATACTTCCCCATGTGCCCCAGTCTAGCCAAATCTGCCTCTCCTGTAGTTTTTTGAAGTCCATCACGACACTCTGTTATACCTGTTCATCATCTTGATTAGTCCCAAATCATTTGCAAGGTAAGTTCCTTTTTGGTTAGTACCTTACACCTCTTATTTCATTTCATTTAGAATATCTGATTAATTAAAATATGAAATTTAGATCTATATTCTAATTTTATCTAAGTAGATACAAAAATGGAAATAAATGATATAAGATGAAATAATGATGTTAAATATTTTATTTTGATAGTTCAAGAGTTGTCAAAGCACAATGTTGTGTCCCACTTTGTGTCCCAAAAATGTGAGTAAGAGGTTGGGTGGGATCAGAAATCGAGGGTGTTCACGTGAACACCCCTTTCACATGAACCCCTTTTGCCTAAAATACCACGTAGGCCAAAGAAAGTGGTTCACGTGAATGGGGATTCATGCAAACATCCCTTCCGCGTGAACCCTTTTGGGTTCAAATAATTTTGGTGGGACAGAGTTATATATAGATATTTATATAGTTTTGGGCATTGAAAATTTAGGGTTTAGGGGGGTTTGGACGAAGCGGAGTTCACACAACCCCCTTCGGGCGAACCCGCCTATGTGGCAAATTTTCGGTGCTAAATCCATTTGGAGGATAATTTTATGCCAAAATGTGCCACTTAGGTGCCACGTAATTAGGGTTAATGAATGAATAAAATTACAAAAATTTAACACAAAATACATAATTTTATTAGCTTTTTAAAAATGGTAATTTTCATTTTAAAAAAATTTGTTTTACTATTTATTTTTTATATTTTGCTAACATATGGTATTTTAGGACAATTAGTCGTACACAATAAACCCAATATGAAAAATAGCAAAATATATCAAATTTTTTTTTAAAAAAAAATAACTTAGGTATTTGTTTAAGTCTTCTTCTTACTTTTGAAAAAAAAATCCAATTTCGATATAAATAGGTTAAAAGTTATTGGCATAAACATTTGTACGTCATTTATTTGAAAATATTTTTACTAAATAATTAATTAAAAAAATATAAGTAAGTCAAAAAAATATGAAAATTTGACAACACCTCAAAATTCCAATCTTGAACATATATCTAAAATTTCTTGGTGAAAAGATAAATTTTCATTTAAAAAAACCACCCGGGGATAGTCATTCCTCTTTTATAACATAAGAAACAATGTATGAATAAAATTAAGAAAAAGACCATTTTTTCATGCCATTTAAAAAAAAATTAAATGTATTCTACACTCTAAACACAACATTTCATTAGTTTGTGGAATTTCATGAATGTGTACGGTTTTGTGGCTATTACCTTTAGAAAATCAATGAAACTGAAAAATTCATGTTTATAAAGGTACAAAACATACCAAAAAGTCAGACATTTTATTGTGCTTTTATGGATATTTAAATGAAACATAAGGGATAAGGTACAAATCTATAAATTACTTACCACAGTTTTATTTGGGGTTGAATAGGATGACTGTGCATTACTGGAAGGAAGTATGACATTGTTACGACCTAGAAAATTGCAACAAATGATGATTTTCCTAGACTGGGGTGCTTGTAGGAGGACTGGGGTTCCTATGGGCACTTTGATTTGATAGTATGGGTGCTCTGGTCTATAAAGAAATTAAGGACCTGAATATGGCAGTTTCACTATTATCTTTATGTAATGTCTTGAAAGGGGTTCTTCTCATGGATTTCACAGTATGTTTGTTGATGATGTCATGTGAACCTGCAATGAAAATTCACCATGCAAAACCCCATACATTTGGGTCCATCAAATGGTTGAGCATTGATTCGAAAGAAAGATGCATATGAAGGGGTCAGACTAACTTTAGCAGCAGATCCAAGGTGGACTTTGCAACTATGTGCGAATTGCACTTAGCCTTCCATACCTAATGTATTTATGTGTGCTTTATATGTGCAATGATGTTCCTAGGGTTCCTTAACACTAATGATGTAGAAATAGGGGCAATAGCTAGATGTAAATGCAAAATGGTGGATGGAATAGAATAGACTTCCATTTCCTATGTAATGTGTGTAGTGCGATGATGCATAACTATAGTCCCTTGCCTTAGTAGATAGCTATCCCTTAGTAGTCAATAGTCTGCCCATAAAATAGTGAGTATGTTATGTTTATATAGGGATCTCTTGCTTAAATTTTGACACCAGTGACCCAAGATGCCAACTAGTACCTAGGCGAATGAGAGGGAATACCATAAAGACTAACCACAAAAATCTAAATTAGACTCAAAAACTGCCAGCACCCTAGGGTGCATAAAATCAGGACCGGGGTGCCCATGGGTGCCCCATTACTACCTTAGGTGCCCTAGTCAAAGACTATAGGTGAAAAATGACCAAATAATAACACCTGAGACTCCCTCAGAGATGGCCAGATCTATGTAAAAAATTTATTGCTACGTAAGACAAATGATAATGATGACCGAATAAATGATGAAAGGACTAGAAAATGGTTCATTAGTGAATAATTTTATTGCGTGAGATCGATATATAAAACAACATATTTCGCGGTATAATTTTAGTAAGTGTGTGATTTTGTGACTACATTTCCCCCCACTTTATGTTGGTGAGTGGAAAGAAAGGCAACATAAAGGAGATATAGATGCATACATGAGAGAAGTCAGAGAAGCCCATAGTAAACACTAAAAATCTACGCTCCCCTAAAGCCCAAACATTCTCATGACCAAAAGACAACGCATTTGCAAAATCCCGCTATCTCACCCCTTTTCAATTAATTAATTTTTTGACAACCCTTCATATCTCTAAGATCTAAAATGATTATTTAAGTAAAATAAATAAATTTTTTAGTATCTCCTAACACCTCACCCTCACACCTCATTGAGCTAATTCAAACACCTCACTAACTACCTAAACCTCTTCTAAAACTACTTCCTAAAATGCACTAACCTATTCCCTAACTAACTAGCTTTCTAACTAGCCAAATCCTCCAAAAAGTGAGTTCTCTCATCCTAAAAAACCTATCTCATGATTTTTTAACCATCCCCCATCCTCATCACTTCGAAATCCACCGTATTGAGCTAAAAAGGAAGGAAATCATTTGATTTTCTAACCAAACTAGATTTCCCCAAAATCATCGGTGATTTTCCCAATCATCAACGATCTATAAATACTTGTTTGTAACCTCATTTGGGGACACAAATATTTGAGCTTTGCAGGTGTACTCTGTCTCAATCTCATTCCATCAAGTATCCAAGCATTTCATAATGACATTACCTAACGTCACGTTGCTCAACGAACATCAGATTTATCGTTGGATTGCATTTTTTCATCCTCTAACTACCTTCTTCCGTTCTCCATCCACCAATACATTCTACAAGGTAAATCATTTGTTTTTATTTATTTTAGATACTAGAAACAGGTATATCTTTGCTTATATATCATTCATATGTTCAATAGCCTTTTGTTTTTTGTTAAATTAATGTCTTAATTCATTAGTTTAATACTCTTGTTTGTAAAAATTCTCATATTTCACAGTAATCGCTGGTGATTACCCCAATCACCAGTGATTTCTCTGAATCGCTAGCGATTGTTGTATTTTCATGATTTTTCCTCATTATTGCTAAAACCTAACTAAAAATGTTTCTTTTTTTCTTACTACTGATCTTCTATCTAGCATGATGACTTCAGATGGAATTAGGAGGATCTAACATTCCCATAACTGACTCCTTTCCTGTTGTTTTCCATCCACTGTATTGGAGCAATACAACTTGCTTCATGACCTCAAACTCTGTGTAATCCAAGAGGCTCCATTTTCTCATTGGAGGCCATTTTTGTTGCAACACATCACATTCAAGGATGCCATTGATGCCTTTTGGGAGGCATATGATGAAGCACTAAGACTCCAGGAGGATATCATTCAATACGAGACCAATATGAGACCGGCCTTGAAGACTTGGAAGAAGACTACCATACTGCCTCATGAATTTGATTCAAAAGCCACATCAGCATCTCCAGTGCTGAATCCACATTCACCCACCTGTATGACACTCAGGAAGAAGATTTTGAATTCTTCACCGAAGATTACATCTTTGTTCTTGATTATGACTTTACTGAGGAAGAGGAGGAGAATTTTAGTTCTATAGCCTCTAACACATCTGAGAATCTATATACAAATCAGGAATCTGATTTATGGATGTAAATCATAAATTTGTGTTAATCACACATGTACTTAACTAAATAAGTGATAATCACATTTTACTATATCACTTTTGTAAGCATGATCTTAAGTACTAATAAGAGTTTCAGTGTTTCTTACACTTGTAACATCATCTTGGTGTGATTCATAGCTTTTTTTTACAAGAATTTGTTTGTTGGTAAGGAAGCCTTCCGATCCATTATTTTAAAAACGGTGCGTAAAACAAAACATAATCAACATCCACGGGTACCCCAGAAACCCCGCCATACTGAGGTCAATTTCAGTCATTACCTCTTGAATCCATCAAGAAAACCAAGGTAAAAACCATGCTAGACATTTTGGCATGCCTGGTGGGACCCTAATCCCTATTTAATTTCATCATTTTGATTTTTTTTTTTTCACTGACTACTAATCACCTGGCGATTGGCTTAATCACCTTGATTCTAATCGATTCCCCTATTGTTTTTCTTAACATTTCATTAACAATATGCAGTGTTTTTCTCTCTATTTTCTACTTCTTATGATCAAATTGTAGGCTCTGTTTCTCTGGGAATAATACCTTCTATATTTGCTAAAAAAAATTTGTTTCAATAGTTTCCAAAATAATCAAAAAATTAAAAAAGGAGCACTTTCGCAGTAAGTTTTAAATACATCTCTTTAAATTTCTGATTTTGCATTCTTGTTTGTTTGTTTTCATCGAAATCAACATGTCATTTAAAGACCTTAAAATGGAACAATCACATCCTTCTTGTTTCACATAGTCTAATTAAGAGGAAAATTCATTGACATTCACTTATTTTCCCCTCACACACAACCAAATCACTTTAATACCAAAAATGCATTCAAAACAACTCCCACCCAGGTGAAACTGATTGGGATTTCATCACCCAATAGGGAAACTGACTCATTGTTCTGGCCGAGTATAAACACCTGTTTGTTGGTATATTTTTGCTCAACACCCGACTCCCTTATCACAGCAGGACCGTGAAGTGAGGGGGTAGGCCCCAATATACATGCCCTTACCAACAATAGTACAAAGTTATACCTCATGTACCTTCACTTATATCGAGGACTCCACCTTTAAACACACCTCAAACTAGCTTTAGATAGCCACTTCTTAGGAACCTTCGTTGACCATTTTACACATTTCACCTTTCATAATTAAGTAAAATAAGAATAAATACACTTTGTTTGAATTTTCTTGCTGATTGTTAATCAACATATTTAGTCATTAATCATTTTTGCTATTCTTTTGTGCATGTTTGTTTATTATGGTACTCACTAGACAACAAGCACATAACCAACCATTTGAAAATATGTCTACCTCACTGTTTGTATTTCAAATTCAAGCCCCACTTTGCACTACACCACTTCCAATAACAATTTCTTCACCGATGCAACCACAAGCATTGACTTTATCATACAAATACATCCAATCTCTTTTCTAAAACACAAACATGGAATGAACTAGGGTCTGGTTATAATAAAAAGACATGACAACAATCCTTTCACCCTCCACAATAGTACCATGGAAAAATTCTTTACACACACAGAATCAGAACATTCAGTTCTCTACCAATACATCTTAACTCCCCTTTTACAATGGGGGTGATCCTATTTTCAAAGAAATGTTAGACTCAAATCCTACTACTCTTAATTCATACCTGGCAATGAGAAATGTTCAAATGCAACCATTCACACCGCAATCCTGTTGCACGTGCACTTATAGCCTTTACCCGTCATCGCACAACTCATTGATCAAAACTTAGGAGCTTGTTATCCAATAGTTGTTCCCTGATACTTCCAGGTCAATCTGAAACACCAAACATTGGTCAATCCCAAAACATTACTAACTCTACTAATCCATTTGACACATTGGAAGAGAATGTTTTTGCAAGTCAACCTGAAACATCTAATGTCTTCCCAACATCTATCTATGATCTCCATATGATCTCATCACAAAAAGTGTCCACTCAACAATTCACATCTTCACCAAGTCCTTTTACATGATCCACACCTCCCTCAAATACTACCATTGCTTCCATAATGGCTCTTTCACTCACCTCTCAGGTACCAACATCATCATTGAGTTATGTTCCTCTTATACTTCTGTACAGACTACTCTTCCCTCTCCAAAACATTACCATGTCTATTCCTTCGAAAACACCAATGATCAACACCAGTGTCATCATCCAGTACACATCCCATTTTGCAATACATACCACAACCCTCAAAACCATTGATCTTTATGCCACAATCCATACCTCTACGAGGCATTCCACAATACCATATTTTGTAAAAAACTATCCCACAACAGGCACCATATTTTGTCACCTCTTCTACACCCCCCAATAGACATCTACACATTCACAGTCTCTCACATAAACATCAGTCCCATTACAATATCAGTACACCCAAACTACGCAATCTATTGCCTCACAACAGGGTTTCCCCTCTCGACAAAATGTCCCATCACAAAACATCCCCCAACAACAACATGTCCATCAATAATATGTTCCTCAACAAAATTTCCTTCAATACAATACCCCACGACAAAACATTCCACAAGAAAATCACCCTTATCAACATAATTTATCCTATCAAAAAAATATCTCCCAACCAAACACTCCCTACCAACAAAACATTCCACAGCAACATCAAACATACTTTCCCCAATCTTCATATCAACCTATCCCATCCTCAAACCAACAGACTCAGGAATACCCTCTCCAAGCTCTCCTAAGCCGCATATCCAGTTTAGAAGTTGCCTCATCCTTGTCCAAAAATATGCTCTCATATGAGAAATTTGCAATGAACCCATTCATCCTTCGGTACCATGAAATCCATATCCCCCACACTGGGAGTTTCCTAAGTTTATCAAGTTCTATAGCAAAGAAGACCCCAAACAACATATTCACGCTTTTTTCCATACATGTTATCTAATATCTCATGACCAAGACTTAATGTTGAGAACATTTCTCATGTCCCTCGTTGGTCCAGCTTTAGACTAGTATAATATTATTCCACAACATTCCTTATTTTCCTTTTTGCACAGCTTGCCCAACTCTTCCTACATTATTTCTCCATAAATGTAGCTCACAAAATCACTATTAATGATTTATATGGCATCAAAAATTTGAAGATGAATTTGTCACTGATTTCGTTCACCCATTGGAGAGGTATCATTAACCAGTTATCTTTCACATTTCCATACAAATAGAATTGATCGAGATCTTCTGCTATGCTAAACATATTTCACCCACTCTACAACTTCAAACATTCCACACCTTCGATGAGGCCTTTACCATGGCCCATAAATTAGAATTGTGAGCTCTAGAAGATGGTTGGGTGAAGCTTTGCTGAAAAAAAAACCAAAATTGGAATTTCCATCTAAGTCAACACCCAATTTGGATAAATCCAAAATATCTTCCAATGTCATCGTAGTCAAATCCACCCCTAAATAAAATCTCGTTACTGAACGTGCTCATCAACAACTTAATTACACACCTATAGTAGAAACTTATGGTGTGGATTTTTGACAAGTTACTTGCTTCCAACATTATATCACTTCCATCCATCCAACCTATTGACATATCAGTATCCAAGCCCATTTAGTACCGTGATAATGATTATTACAAATTCCATAGGGTTAATGGTCATGAAATAGAAAGGTGTTGCACATTCTGCAATGTCCTTCAAGAATTAATTGATAAGGGAGACCTCCACTTACATAATCTAAACATACCTCCAAACCATAACCTTGAAATATTTAAGCAACCCTTCTCGAATCACCCCACATCTTTAGAATCACCGAAAACCAATGTCGTCCATACTATTAATATAATAACAAAGTTTGAAAATGTTCTTCAGTCTTCTTTATTTCCTAATGAAATAAATTCCTCTGAGTCGACACCAAAGGTTAGTGATCCTGAGATTGTAACTATGGAACATTCTCTTTCTCAAGAAGATGTACATACTATCCCTACATCTTTATCACGTAGTGATTCAACGCACACATAATTAATATCTTAGCTGGATAAACCCATAATTGTCAAACCACTACTTGTCACTGAACCCATTTACACGCCTTCACCTAACATTCTTCGCAAGTCCATGCCTACATCTGTGGATATAACTACATCTACACCTACATCCCAATTTGCAAATATAATGATGGTACCACTTGAGACATTCTTAACTCAATCGCCCACACCTAAGCCGAGCTAGGGTTCTAACTATTAACAACCCATAAAAACTAATAATCTGAAAAATCATGTAGACCATATCAACCACATTATTTGAACCCCTCTTCATTCATTATCATCCACTTCAATGAATACACCAGGCTCATCCAAGACTCCAAATACTTCAAATGGACCTAATAAACAAGGTGTTGTTCAGGTCTGTAAAATTCCTTATTATGATGAAACCTACCCCTTCGGTGGCCCCCCACTCTTCCACCCTCCTTTTCATCCAAGGAACATCTCTTATTTTAGAGAATCCCCTATTATCCCAAACCTAGGCCCACTAGGTCTCCCGAGAAAAACCTCATTCAAAATCCTAATCAATATCTTCGGAACGATCCTTCCTTTACCATACCAATTAATCACCCCATTATTACAGGGACATGACCTGCTAATCACCTCCCTACAGTTAGTCCTTACACTTCATCTTCCATTCCATAATGGAAAAGCACATATGATCTTTTCTTGTTCACCCCCACATGAACTAATTACCCTCGGTAACCATCACTTATGAAAGGTCTCCTTCACCCTTTTGTTGGAGCAGCTATAAGACCTCCGCGATCACTAGGTAAATCAACCATTAGAAAAATACCCATCTCACCTACCCCCAGAGAAATCAATGTCCAGTTATATTCAGACCATAAGGATGACATGCTACCATCCTAGATAATATCTTATAAGAGTCACTCATTGCATTACCAACCCCCTAAGTTGTTAAACCATCAGAGATGTAAGCCTTCTTGGTATAACTTTGATGATTTTTTTCAATTACCACAGAATGCGAGGACATACCATAGAAGATTGTAAGGCCTTTCAAAAGAAGATTTAGAATATTGGCAATTTTATCTTCCTTCCCTCTCCTCCAACATCAACGTCAATATCGATTCCATTGAGAGAATCTACCCCTGAGACATAGAAACATCAATTCAAAATTGTTCATTTTACCAAGCGTTCGAAAAATTATGGCAACCAACCTACTGAGTCTAAACAGGGTAAGGACTTTGTTGTTATATCCCCATCACTATAATTATCAATACCCCAAGGTAAATCTAAAGTCTCAATATCATTAAATCCTAAATGGTTTAGTAAATAATCATCATCTAAAGTAAAGGTTTTAATAAAACTAGCAACTCTTCTCCTCACCACATTATAAAAAGTGGCTATTAAACAATTACATCAATCTCTTGTCAAAATGTCACTTTATGAGCTCATTCAAACATCACCAACTGTCAAACAAGCCATGTTAGAAGCACTCCAATCTATTACTATCATGGTTAATGATCCAAATTCTTTCAAAATAATTGTAGGCACTCTAAAACTATCTACTGATATTTCATTCGAAACGTTTGAAATACCCACTCTTAGACCTGAAGACCATGAGGTACCACTTTTCATTACTGCTCAAATTAATGATAACTCTATAAAAAGAATCATGATTGATAGTGACACTTCCATCAACATCATATCTTCCCTTTCTATTGAACATATTACGTTACCTAACATGGTCATTTATCAAACCCATGTCCTACTACGCTCCTTTTATGACACAATCGCACCCACACTATGATTTGTAATCTTACCACTCAAGGTGGGTGTCAGAACCATACTGTAAATATTCTACATTATAGAAGGTGAGTTATAGTACAATATGTTATTAGGTCATCCCTGGATACACACCATGCATTGTGTTCCCTCTACTCTCCATCGTTTTCTTAAGTATGAACATGAAGGGTGAACTCACACTGTCCCTGCTGACCCAAATCCATTCGCTGACTCTTATATGATATACCGTCTAAATGATTTGTTGGTACCTAAAACCATAGCTTGATCTTCTAATCAAGCTTACACGAGCACATCAACCCCTTATTCTAAACTACTAGATGATTCCTCTGTCATTGAGGCCATGAAATTCCTTACCCTCGGGGAGTATTGTCTCCTCATGCTTAACTCCATTCCTTCATCAAAAAAATATGGTTACCCCAACAAGAAACCCATGTATGACCCTAACATAGGGAATTTTATCTCTTATGGACCAACATATCTTAAAAAGAATCTTGTTTATGGTGGACTTGACAATCCGTCATCTAAGTCAAATGAGTCACATCATGCAAGACAATCTAAATAAATTTTTAAATTTCTTGATAATCTGAAATTCGCTCATATGTATCTCCATCGTTGTGCGTGGAAAGGATTTTTCCTTAGACATTATGAACAAGGGGCACATGACCAACCTATCTTGTCCAATCTCAAACCATATAAAAATAATGGTTTATGTTATAGGAAACCCACTCCGAAAGTGATTGAAAATATTACATGTGAACAAAGGATTCCCACTTTTGAACTAGAACTTTTATCTACTACCAATGCTTGCGGATCCCATGGATGTAGATTATACTATACCTATCCCACCCAATTTTTTTTATCAATACTATATCTTTGGGACCACTCACCCATTAATTAGGACACTCCATCAAATCATTACCACTTGTTTTATTAGAAATGATTGAAGAATATTCACTCACAATAGATATCCTTCAGTGTCAGCATGATCGAGATATCCTTTCCCACATCATAACTAAAGATTCTTCCCTTACAAAATACCTACCATTTGAAACATCCACCCTTCTCAATGAATTGACACTTGATGTTAATCTAGGAACATTGAAGGATCCCCATATAGTCAAAGACGGTCAAAATTTGGATCCACAATAATTACATGATTGCACAAAATTTCTAACAAAATATCACTAAGCCTTCACTTGGTCATATAGTGACATGCCTGGGATTTACCCCAACATTTTTGTACATAACATAGTCACATATCCTGGTGCTAAAGTTGTCAAACAAAAACTCTGCAAGATGCAACCCCGTATAGCTGTCATCACCAATCCGGCACTATGATAATTCTTTACCGGGAACTCCTCGTGCTATGATTATTTACTAATGCACAAATTTTAGATTGGTGGATGGAATTTGGAAACACAACAAGAAACATAACACAAGAATACCATAGACTATGATAAGAAGGAATGATAATAAATCTGAAATATAAGTGTAAATTATAATATCAACATGAAATTGTTACAACGTCACCCATGAGGTACTTTAAGTGTTACTGACTTCACTTGCCTTCCAACAATAACTATGGGAGAAACTTCACAATTACACCTCTTAATGGCTTCTTTAACACAACTTCAAAATGATGTCTTCCTTTACACACTTACTCATACATATTTCTCACTACTTCCTTCTATGTTAAATGAGGGGGGTGACCTCTTTATTTAGAGGAATTCAGGCTTATCCACCCTGTCTTTATGATAGGATAGGAAATATCTTCCGGCCAATCATATTCCATGCCTAAACTCTTACCTTTACATGTAGGCTAATCTTCTAAGATAAGATAAACCTTATCATCTCACATGGGTTCCACCTTTTTAGACTTTACTACAAATAAAATACACAAAATATTTATGACATCACTCTTTGTTCTTATTACAAATATAATATTTCTAATTCCTAATCATGTAGACCCTACTTCTCTACTTACCCCAACTTTGACATTTTAACATTACCAGACCACTTACGACAAATATTTACTTTTTACCACAACATTCCTTTTGTACTTTAATTGTTACCATACTCTACTTTATTGGTGGCACCGTACTGACGGCACCATTATCTTCTATCAGACGCCACTACTAATCATACTTAACAACATCCTATTCCTAATATATACATAATAAAATAGAAATTAAGGAGGCAAATTTTAATGTCGACATTCTCCCCCTTCCTAGCTTCTACTCCATCCTCGAAGTAGACTATTCTGGTGCTTGGAAAATATTTAACTTGTTGTGGCTGACCCATTTCGTAATGGGGGTGCCATCCAATTCCTCCAGTCGATATGTACCATTTTCATGCATAGCTGCTATTTTGTAGGGCCCCATCCATTTGGGAAGAAATTTTCTTTGCCTTCTTTTTTTGTATTTAGAATCATATACTAGAACCAAGTCATTCACATGAAATGAAGACCAATGGATCTTTTGATCAAAGTATTCCTTCTGCTTCATTTTCTTCATATAGCTTATATCCTTCGCTATTTCCCTCATTTCCTCTAACAAATGAAGATGCACCAACCTTTCTTTTACTGAATCACTTTCATCCATCCTTTCATTTTTCATAACTCTCATAGTGGGAATATCAAAATCAATAGGAAGAACTAGATCAATGCCATAATCCAACTGAAATGAGGAGTATCCTGTTGCTGACTTTGATGTTTCCCTATATGCCCACAATGCTGCATGAATTCTTTTATCCCACTTATATACCTGCAAAGCTGCATCTTTTGCTAGAATTTGACATAACACAAAAAAATGTTCGTTCCACATGTCCATTTATGCTTGGCTTGTATGTTGTTGCCTTCCTGTGCTTAATAGAAAACTTGTTGACTAGGGCTTCTACCACCTCATTAATGAAGTGGCTTCCTTGATCTGTTATAATTTCTAATGGGAAACCAAATCTGGTGACAATGCGTTCATATATGAACCTTGCCACTTCATCCATGGAAGCTATTTTTAATGGTCTATAGCTTCAACCCACTTGGTTAAATAATCTGTGGCAACTACAATATACTTATTTTTGCGTGGGATAGTTGGAAGTGGACCTACAATGTCTATTCCCCACTTTTCAAAGGGACCAAGTGGAAGAATAGGGCATAATGGAGCTGATGAAGTCTTATGGTTACCATGTGTTTGACAAATATCACATGTCTTACGATAATTATAACAATCTATAAAAAGAGTAGGCCAGTGATAACCTACATCCAAGATCCTTCTTGCTGTAAGTTGTCCAGAGAAGTGTCCTCCACATGTACCATTGTGGAATTCTTCTATCATCTCCTTCCCTTGATCACATCCAATTGCCCTCTTGTATTTTTCATCAGGTCCTATTTGAAATAATACTCCATGCAAAATAGAATATGGATGACTGGCTTGATTAATCTTCCTATTAGTCTTTGCATTGGCACCATCAAGAAACTTGAATTCATTCGGATAATTCCAAATATCTATATATTCACTAGGGATTGTGTCAAGGGATAACAATGTTGCATCTGGGAAATCATCATCATCACAAGATGAACCTAAACCATCATAGGCTCGAGAGAGTACATTTGCATTGACATGATTTTTTCCTGGCCTATCTATAATATCAAATTCAAATTCTTGTAGCAAAATTATCCATCTTGTTATCCTTCCTAATGGGTTAGGCTTATTTAAAATATATTTTAGAGCCTGATGATCTGTTACAACTATAAATTTCTGCCCTAGCAAGTAATTTCTAAACTTCTTTACAGCAAAAATGATAGCTAGAGCCTCTTTTTCAGTTACAGTATAATTTACCTCACCACTGCTCATTTGTCTACTCCCAAAGTAAACTAGATGATCATTCCCATTTTCATCCTTTTGGCTCAGAGTACTTCCTAATGTTGTATCTGAGGCATCAATATACACAATGAATGGCTTGCTCCAATCTGGATTCTTTAAAATAGGTGAAGACACCAGGGCTTCCTTTAGTTGTTCAAAAGCTTCATGTGCCTTATTTCCTGGTTCATAAGTAACATCATTCTTCAAGAACTGGGTTAGTGGCTATGCAATCTTTGAGAAATTCTTGATGAACCTTCTATAGTAACCCACATGGCCTAAAAATGATCTCAACTTACTTCTATTCATAGGAAATGGTAACTCTTTGTTTTTTGAAACTTTATCTGGATCAGTACCAATACCATCTCTGGATATAACATTCCCTAACAAAATACTTTTAGAACATCCAAAGACACACTTTGTAGGGTTTAGTGAGGCTTGTGTTTCATCTAACCTTTGAAATGCCGTCTCCATCTAGTGCAGGTGGTCCATCTTGCTCCCATAGATGAAAAAATCATCTAGAAATACTCTGATGAAATTCCCAATGTAGGGTTCAAACATCCTATTCATCAAGTGCTGGAATGTTTCTGGAGCATTACAAAACCCAAAAGGCATAACTCTATAAGCAAACGTTCCCCAAGGAGTGGTGAACGTGGTCTTTAGCTGATCTTTCTCCACTATACAAACTTGGTTGTATCTGCTATATCCATCAGCAAAACTATAACACTCCTGGCTAGCTACTTTGTCCAAGATCTGATCTAAGAATGGAAGAAGGTAATGATCCTTCTTTATTGCCTTATTGAGCTTCCTATAATAAACAAAAAATGAGTAGCTTCCCATTCTTTTTTATTGAGATCACAATGGGAGAAACCCATTATGAATTCTCCACAGCAAATATGAATCATGCATTAAGCAACTTATCTATTTCTTCTTTTATAGTCTTGGAAAAATTAGGATTCATTCTATATGCCATTTACTTTATGGGATTAGCACCATCTACCAGCTCAATAGAATGTTCTACCCAACTTACTTGACGAAGTTCCTTGTAATCAAAAGTGAATATGTGTATGTACCTTCGAAAGAGCTAGAGGTAGGATTCCTTCTCACTCTCCATCACAGCATCACCAATATTTATTTGTTGGAGATGATCATCAATTTTTTCTTCAGATAATTTTATGGGTTCATGAGTTGGTGTGACTAGAAGGATATCCATGACTGAAACATCAACCTCACTTTCTTCATCTTCTGTGTCCACTTCACTGGTACTAGAGTAATTAGAGGATGTCCAATCATTAGTTTCTTCACTTGAATCCACAGGTTCTATCTTATGATGATGAGGGATCACGTTTATCTTCACCCTCTCTCTACCACGTCCAAGTGTCATGAAGTCTTCATTCCATTAGTTTCTTGCATGAACTCTCCTTAGCCATGGTCTTGCCAACAACATTGGGTACGCAAGAGTACCATTTTTCATCACCTGAAAGTCTACCACACATACAACGCCCATAACAGATATTGCCACATTTGAAACTACACCTTCTGGTTTAGTTTTTCCCTTATTTAATGACCTTAACATAAGTGTTGAGGGGTGATCAATTTTTAAATCCAACATATTCATTACAGACTCGGTCATTACATTAACTGCACCACCTCCATCAACTAAGACATCATGAATTGAAATAGCATTACATAATACCTCAGCTTGTGGAATGTAGGGATCTACCTCTGCCTCTAAAACAGGGACCTCAACCTCCTTCCTTCGTTGAGCATTGAGTCCACTTCGCAGCTCCTGCCTCTTCTCAAAAGACATAGCCAAGAGTTGACCATATGTGATATTTGCAGGCCTTTTGGAAAAATATTCTAAGATGGAGTATGGTCCTTGCCCTTGTGAAATCAGAAAATCTTGCACACCCAACTTTCTTCTCCTATGTTTCTTACTAGTTTCTCCTTTCATCTTCTTAGGATCATTTTTATCTTGGTTATATTTTTTTTTTTTTCTTTTTGTTACAAACACATCTACTTCATTATTTATGCTCTTATCTACTACATCAAAAGAATTCATAGGTGCTTTTCCTTTATCATTATCTCTTGTACCAGATGTAGAAGCTCTATCTAGACAATTATACTTATAATGACCCTTTTTATAACCATAACATACAACTTCAGAAATATTTCTTTTTGGACCTCTATCTCCTCCCTGAGAACTAAATTCTTTTCCTTGAAGAATATTAATAGTTAACTAGCCCATCTTCCTGAGCAGATCTTCATACTCAGTAGATGTACTAGGAGAAAGATTGTGCTCACTCGAGAGTGGTTGTGGATTCTAGACCAAAGGTGCTGGTGTAGGCTCTACTTTATCAACAATTTCTTTTGGCTCCTCTTCCATGCTTTCTTCTTGCCTTCTTGCAATCTCCTTTGCTTGTTCAATGGTAGTTGGATGGTCATACTTCACTCGTTGTCTCATCTCTAGCTTTATCCCAAGAATGAAGTGCTTACAGAGGAGATTATTCATGCCATTCATCAACCCATTTGCTAATCCTTCCTTCCAGATCTGGTCATCAAGCTTCCTCCTTAGCTCTAGAAAATGAGCATGATAATCCCTTATCTTCTCCTTCTCTCCTTGGGATAGCTTTGTGATATCGATCATGAGATCTGCATATTTCTGTTGTTCACAAAATTCTTCAAGAAAACTTTCTGTTAATAAATCCCATGAGTTTTTCACATTATCACCTAGTGTTTCAAACCACCTAAGGGCTGAACCATCCAAAAAGGTAGGAAAAACTTTAGTCCATTGTTCCCTTCTTATGAGGCCATTACAAATGCAAGATCGTTTAAACTTTTGAATGAAAGAGGAAGCATCTTCATTAGATTGGGCTGAAAAAACAAGAATCTTCCCCATTTTTAAAATTAACCACGATGATAAACCAACTCACAAGTATAATCAGTAAGACTTATGTGCACAAATAATTGGACTCACTACAATAGAAAGTGACTTTACACCTTTCTACAGTAAAATAGGAATGACCACGGTAAAATTTGACTTACTGCGGTAAAAACTGACTTTACTGTGGTAAACACTATTCATGATACAAAGTAAAGTTATTGTGGTAAATACTATTCACGGTAAAAAGTAAAGTTACTGTGGTAAATGCTATTCATGGTAAAAAGTGACTTTACCATGGTAACTACTATGCACAGTAAAAACAAGGTTACCCTCCAAATGATTTCTGACTAAGTGGGAATATTTCTTCATAAAATCCACAACAAGGAATGGTCCCGGCAACGGAACCAAAATGTCATCACCAATCTGGCACTATGATAATTCTTCACTGGGAACTCCTCATGCTATGATTATTTACTAATATACAACTTTTAGTTTGGTGGATGGAATCTAGAAACACAACAACAAACATAACACAATAATACCATAGACTATGATAAGAAGGAATGATAATAAATTTGAAATATAAGTGTAAATTATAATATCAACATGAAATTGTTACAATCTCACCCATGAGGTACTTCAAGTGTTACTGACTTCACTTTCCTTCCAACAATAACTATGGGAGAAACTTCACAATTACACCTCTTAATGGCTTCTTTAACACACCTTCAAAATGATGGCTTCCTTTACACAATTACTCATACATATTTCTCACTACTTCCTTCTATGCTAAATGAGGGGGGTGGCCTCTTTATTTAGAGGAATTCCAGGCTTATCCACCCTATCTCTAAGATAGGATAGGAAATCTCTTCTGGCCAATCATATTCCATGCCTAAACTCTTGTCTTTACATATAGGCTTATCTTCTAAGATAAGATAAACCTTATCATCTCACATGGTTTCCACCTTTTTAGAATTTTCCACAAATAAAATACACAAAATATTTATGACATCACTCTTTGTCCTTATTACAAATATAATATTTCTAATTCCTAATCATGTAGACCCTACTTCTCTACTTACCCCAACTTTGACATTTTAACATTACCGGACCACTTACGACAAATATTTACTTTTTACCACAACATTTCTTTTATACTTTGACTGTTACCGTAATCTACTTTATTGACAGCACCGTACTGACAGCGCCATTATCTTCTATCAGACGTCACTACTAATCATACTTAACAACATCCTATTCCTAATACATACATAATAAAATAGAAATTATAGAGGAAAATTTTAATGTCGACATAGTGCTCTTTGTTAAAGAAGAATTGTAATGTCTTTTAACCACAAATTTCATCATACCTATTGATTATATGCAATGAGTCTCCAACATTTTCCTCATAACTAAGGCCTCGAGAAAAATTCACATTTTCACATATTTCAGGAATCTTAACCTCACATGCCCGAAGGATGATTTTCCTCTTCCAAACATAGATCAGCTTATCGACTTAACCATCAGACACGAAATACTATCCCTCATGGATGGTTTTTCTGGTTATAATCAAATCATCATTGTGCATGATGATCAATACAAAACATCTTTTATCACCCCTTAGGGAAACATTTTCTATCGTTTCATGCCCTTTGGACTTTAAAACATTAGGGCAATTGTATCGACGTGCCATTACATACATCTTCAATGACCTTATCTATATGATTGTTGAGGATTACGTCGATGACCTCCTTTAAAAGTATAAATCTCAGAAAAACCATCTCAAATTCCTTGAATTGATCTTTTCCCACCTTATTTAATTTTTCCTATGTCTCACTCCTGTAAAACATGTTTTTGAGTGTTCTTACTCAAATACTTTGGGGATTTATCATATCTATCCATGGAATTAAGGTCGACCCTGAAAAAGTTAGGGAAATCATCAAATGTCTTCACCTACTAATCTTAAGGAACTTTGTAGCCTTCAAGAGAAATTGCAATACATTCAACACTTTATTTGCAACTCTCTATCGTTGCCAACCCTTTCATCACATGTTTCACAAATATGTTGAGTTCTATTAGGACTCAGATTTTCAACCAACATTTGGTAAAATTAAACAATATCTCTTGTCACCACATGTCCTCACTCCACCACACAAATATGAGCCATATTACTCATACATGTCCAATTACGAGCATGCCCTAAGATCCATGCTTGTCCACCACTGATAATCAAGGTCATGATTAGGCCATATATTACATCATCTGCACACTTCATGAATATGAGACATGTTATACAAAGGCTGAAAAAATATGTTGTGCATTGTATTTCATGACCTCCAAGTTGTGACACTATATTTTAAAACATAAAACATATGTTGTCACTATTTTTAACCCGTTCAAAGCCATGCATGCCAAACCATATCATAATGATTGCATAACCTGGTGGCTCATGATAATGACTGAATTTGACTTGGAAATTATACCACAAAAGTCCATTAAAGGTCTGGCCATTACTGATCAACTCGTTGAAGCACCTCTTCTAGATAAAAAACCACCTCATGAATACTTTCCTGATGAATCCATTAATAACATTGATGAATCACATTATTTTGCATCATATTCCATCCCTGTCAAAATGAACCTCTTCTTTAATGGCGCTAAATTCCAAGAAGTCAGAGGAGATGAAATTTCATCATACCACCTTTGGACATTCCCATTCCATTATCATTCAAACTCATTTTCAACTGTACTAATAACATAGTAGAGTATGAAGATTTAATCATAGGTTTGAAAATCACTATTCTCTTAGGTGTCCAAGTCCTCGAAATCTATGGAGATTTGTAACTTGTCATCAAAAAGTCAAAGGGGAATTATAATGTAAAAATAAAATGGTTCAAAAATATAAATTTGTTGCTGATTTTCTCCTTGGCATGTTCAAACGGTTATACCATTAAAGACATCCCACAATCCTCTAATAGTTTTGCAAACACTATGGCTTCCTAAGGATCCCTTGTGCCTTTCGAAACAGATAAATCAAAGGATAAAACTAATATTTATATAGTCATCCAATGCTTGGATCATCCTTCACATCAAAATGAGCCACCTTCCATCCAAAATATCAACGCAAATTCATTATACCTATGGTACACTCAAATATTTGATTACCTCACAAAATCTAAATACCCCCCTGGACCTATTACAAGGCACCAAATCCTCTTTTCTTCAACGTGTCACTCGCTTCATTATCATAGGAGGTATCCTTTATAAACATAGATTTGATGGCATATGTTTAGGTTGTCTTAAGTCACATGAATAAACTAAAGCAATTGAAGAAGTCCACAATGGTATATGTGGTGTTCATTTCAGTGGCAACACTATTGCCAAATGAATATACAACTAGGGTAATACTGACCTATAATCACCAAGGACTGTTGTACATACTTAAATAAGTGCATCAAGTATCAGCTCCATTCTGATCTCATCCACATTCCTAATAAAGATTTAAAACCTGCTCAAGACTTATGGCCTTTCTCTTAATGGGGATTGGACCTCATTGGTGTAATCAATCCAAAATCATCTCAACAACATAATTCAATTATCACTACAACCAAATACTTCACTAAATGGGTTCAAGTTATTCCTTTAACCTCGACAAGGTCTGGGCCTATCATTAATTTCATATATCAAAATATCATTTGTCAATTTGGTATGCCATATTATCTATGTCATGGAAAACAGAAAGTCCTTCAAAAATAACGAGGTTAAAAAACTTTATAATACATTCAACTCTTATAACCACTTGTAGACACCCATAATTACACCTAAGCAATTTAAATACTTAAATTGTGCTAATTATCTCCCTTTCCTGAAAATTGGCGACATACCATCAAAAATGCACTCACCTTCTCTCCTATCAGTCGTTAATTAATTACACTACGTCTAATTAATTAAGTCGTCTATCCAAAAAATATCATAATTAACGACCTTCCATTAATTAATCCACCTATTCTATCTAGAACTAATTAATTATTATTAATTGATTAGCTTCCCCTTTCATTTAACCAACAAATCATATATTCAATTGATTTAATCCCCTTCTATAGTTTAAAATAATGCTAATATTTCTCAAATTAGCTTTTATAAGCTTACATCTATCTATTAATCAAATCACCTATTGATTAATTAAAAGCATCCCCCTTTACTCCACATGAGTCACTAAAAGACAAATTAAACCCTCCTAAAGTTAGACTTGACCATATCTAAACCCCCCTTACCCATTCAACTAATCTCAACATACCATATTATCCCACATGCAAAGGGATGTAGTGATTCATTTATCTATTGGTCTATATAAAGAGCCCTCCTCCTACCTTTACACTTACACCTAAATTCTTTGAGAAGATAAAAGCAAAGCACATAGCAAATAGACTATAAGCTTTCCTTTGTCACTCTTCAAGAATTCACCACTTGAAGAGCTAAGCCTCATTCTAGCCAAAGTGCTTTGGGTCATATGGGAGGAGTCAAAAGGCTCTTGTAGCCCAACTTTGATAAGCTCCCATTCCTAGGTTCTTGGATACCAAAAACAACCATTTTTATTAACATGGAGCCTACATAGGTCCATTTTGATTTTGTTGTCAATCAAAAAGAGTAGAGGTTTTTGACAATTATCATGATTAGTTTGATTTATGCTTTAAATTTATAATGCAATAAATGTTATTGTCTAACCTTGTTTAGCTCTTATCTTGATGGTGTTTAGATTTTGATTTAGCTTTGTTAATTAATACTACTAGGTGTTAGTTTTAATTTCCTTAACTTAGTTGAACAAAACCATGCACAAATTTTGCACGCCCGATGGTGACTAATCCTTTGTCCCTTAGCATTCCTTAGCTTGAATTTTTTTTTTTTGGCTAACCCTTTGATATGCACATATAGTAAATAATGTTCAATTTCTTGGGATTTTTGCTAATATTATATGTGTAGGTTCTCACTTCATAGCTATCATTTTTATGGGTTGTTTCTAATTTCAAACTAACTTGTTAAAATTTGAAGTATTGTGAGCTTTTTTATGTTTGTTTCACTATACTTTTGATTGCAAGGAGTGGCGCAGGCACACAACCTAAGGGCGCAAACACACTTATTCTGGCACATGCACGCCTCTCAGGTGGCACAGGTGCACATGTAGCGAGTCTAAATTTTCTGTTTGTCGACCCTGGTGCACATACACTAACCTCAGCACACACACCCTAACCAGGGTGCAGATGCACTAATCCAAGCACAAACGCTATTTCATAATGTGCATTCACTATAAAGCAAAACCTGTTAAACCAACACATACACCCTAACCTAGGCGCACACACTTTTCTGGTGGCACAGACATGTTTCTAGTGGCGCAAAACGTTCTTTCAGAATCTAATATTATTTTAATCTAAGGTGGCACACATGCTTTTTTTGGTGGCGTATATGCATTTTTGGTAACGTAAGCACTCTGTCATAATTTAACACTATTTTTATCTGTGGTGGCACACATGTATTTCTTGTGTTACACACACCTCTCAGGTGGCACAGGTGCACTGTAAGTTAAAAAACATAGAGTGGCACATCCTCCCTAACCCACGCGCAGATGCCAAAACAGGGATATAGGTGTCTTTTTGTTTTCTTGATATTAATGTGTTAAAGTGCTAACTTTCTTCCAAGTTCTATCTAATTACATACTCATTTTTGCATGGTATTTTTACGTTATTTTACTTGATTAGATAAAATTTGCATGCTTACTTATAAGAATAAGATCATGTATGTTCTTCCCTCACGTCCCTTGGGGTGATCTTGGGAATCAGAAATGATTCTTAGGTATTTTTGATGCTTTGAAATTATTAGGAATATCTGAATTGGAATGGGTTAACTTGGTGTGTTTGAATCAAAGTGTTTTTTCATTTGATATCTTCTTAGATTTTGGAAAACATCACATATGCTCTTCTCTTGCATCTCTGGACAATCTTGAAAATCATAAATGATGTTTACGCTTTTTAAGGAAAAACTACTAAATTCATTGTGCAGGACCGAAACACATTCTTGTCAAAGAAAAGGTGGAATCGAAACAAAGTCAAAAAAATACTAATACAAATGTCATATAGGTTACCAAAAGGTGTTCAAGAAAACCACACCTAATTAAACAATATAAAAAGAAACAACATATTTAAAACACTGTATTACTAGTTTCAAAAAAGGGTACGTCCCTCTCTGCTCAACTAGAACATAACCCCTTTGGCATAAACACCTTAAGCTACAACAATGGGGGTGGTTTCAGGAACCCCAAAGTAGTCCACGCAAGACATAACCTTGTGAACAAAACTGGAAGTACTCCGCACTACTTACTTGACTAGTGATTCCTTTATGAGATAGCGTTACCGGTTGTTCGTATGGCAATCCTAATGATAGTACATGTAGACACACTAGTTGCCTACTGTTCTTGAAGGATATAAAGTAAATCCGAGATACTCCCAAGATAGTTGGGACTATTTGGGTAAATTACACTCGCTTAAGACAACTTTGTAACACCTAGGGTGAGAGAACCACCTAGGAAGATATTCTTTGGCCGGGAGCCCACTTTGACCATTCTAAAACAGTGTTGATTTGTGAGCCATCTATTCATCACGAAACATGTGACGTGTTACTTTCGCTTAGTTTTTCACTTACCTTAAGGCAAGGTGAAACTCTGTCTTAAGTGAAGCCAACATTTTTCATCCCCATTTTGATCTATTTCCTTCACATTCTTTTGACACTTTGTTGGTCAAAAGAAAGGTGACTACCTCTATGTTACCAATCGATTTTTTCTACCACTTTTTTGTCTATTTACGCCCATCCATGTTTGTAGCTGGGTAAGTTAAATGTCTAAAGTGTGTGGAGACGTATTCATATCATTGGTGGTATTTTTGATCTTGATACCCATGTCAAGATTGTCATTATAGTTAGGCGTGGTTCATCATCTTGGACTTCCTTAGAAAGGTTACCTTGTTTGTATTGTATCACTACAATCTTGGTATTTACATCTTGTTTCTTGTAAAATTGACCTAAATATCTATATTGTAAGGTTACGCTACTCACATTTTGATAATTCCTAGTTATACTTTAAGCTTTTAGTTTGACTCTATTATTACCTCGATTTTGAAGAGTGCTACGTATTACCACTTGTGTGTGTTATATCAATATCATCTTGATATCAATACCTTACTTTCTCACAAATTTTGGTTAACATATCTTGGTGACATTGTTGTGTCACTCACAAATTGTAATTGGAACTTTTTGGGATATAGGTCTTAATCAAATTTGAGCTCAATTTTAGTATACCTTGTTAGGAGGTCACATTAATTTCTTGTATTTACTTACGTCTTGTTCATTTTCTTAAACTTGGCATAAGTGAGAACATCTTGTTAATTATCTTGCAACACCAAATTGCTTTTTGAAACATAGCCTAGGAAGTACTTCATTCATTTGATAGGCTTAGATACCAAAATTTTGTGTCATTTTTGATTTATCACTCTATCACATTGGTATTCTCACATTGTTACTCATTCATATTCTTGAAAAATCATCTTGCATTTCACTTAGGTGTGGTCACAAAGTTTTGAACACATTTACAACTTCCCTTAGTGAAACTATCACAAGTCATGGCTCCCAAAACACGATTAGGACTTAAGAAACAAACATACGAGGAACAACAAGTGCAAGCTTGGTAAGCCTCAAACAGAAAAGGGTTAAACCCTTTTATTGGACATGATATAGGGCCTCGATTTTCCTTAGAAAAAGAGATAGAAGACATGGTCGATCATAGTGGTAATGAATTGGAGTCCCCACATGCAGAATTCGACTTTGACCCCACCTTATTAGATGAGTTTCCTTTTTAGAATCAAGGATAGAGTGCCAGCACGGGTTGTAGAATTGGGGGCCAAAATGCCCACTATAAATGAAACAATCCTACCTACGAATAATGCTAATGAGGAGGAGCATCCTCTAATTAAAATGGAGGAGATTTTAACACACGGACATGCTTCTACCTCTAACGTACAGGAAAAAGATAATGTAGTGGGACATAGAATACACTTTTATCAAAGTGCCACGTAAAATCAGGACAGGACACGAGAAAGTTGAAGAACCTCCACAATATAAGGAAGAAGAGGAATAAAATTTCGGAAGAAGAGATCACCATTCAACAAAAAATTAGTAACCTTAGCTGACAATTAGCCTTGCTAACCTCTCATGTACAAAAGGAAGCAGGCAAGGAATGTCCAAAATTCTAGACCAAAGGTCGAAATTAGTAAACTCCATAGTGCAAATCACGGAGAAGAAAATACCGATTATCATTGTGTATATATCCCAAATTCTCCTACTAAGGAACAATTTATCACACAAGAATTACAATCTATGAAAGCAACACTTGCCAGCCTTCAAGAGAGCATTATGTAGGGAGCATTAGGAAATATAAAAATGAAGAACTATGTCCCTATCCTTTTGAAAAATATATGACACTTCAACCTTTCCGCTAAGAAATTTGATATGCCAAAATTTGACAAATTATAGAGGGAAAGGGAGATCCACATGAGATCATATCAAATATTTCTATATGGCATGTCAAGAGGTATCCTATAGTGATAATTATCTCATATGAACTCTTTCCCAAAAGTCTAGGAGATCAAGCGTTGGAGTTGTTGACACGTTTGCCTCATGGGATCCATTTTTTACCTGGCCCAAATTGTTAGAGAGGTTTTTGCGTCACTTCTCATATAACATAGAAAGTGATATCACCATGGCAGATTTATGTGGCACCAAACAATGCCCTAATGAAACTCTTTCCAAATTTCTACAATGGTGGAGAGGGATAGCTCACCGTCACTTCCCTTGAACTTTTCCTGAAAAATAGCCGGTAAGTATCTTTGTGCCCAACCTTAATCCAGACATTTCTTTCCACCTTCAAATGCATTGTGTTCACACTTTTGAGGAGGTCATTGAAAAAGGTGTGCAAATAGAGAAATCCCTTATTGCTAAAGGAAATCTTAAGTCACAATCTAAGGATGATCAAAATGTCTAAACCTACGGAGAAGCTGAAGGTATTTAACAAAAACAAAACGATGCTGGGAGATGGGATCACTAGATTCCAAACGTGTACAAACAGTCCAAACTGGTCAACCTTTTAAACTGACTAAAGCACCTATTCAACCCCCACCAAAATGAAGAATGTTCACTGTACTTCTTAATGAGCCTTTATCGGTTATATTAAAACAATTGGATGCAGCTCACATGGTGACATATCCTACGACACAACCATTTGATGACAATGCTCCAAAACCATCATGGTACAAGGAGCATCGAGACTATTGTGAAATGCATCATGTCAAGGGACATAAGATAGACCAAATATTTGTGACTCCATCACTATATCCAATACCTCATCGAAAATGGGGAGATAGAGGTGGACAACCCAAAGGAAAAATCAAACACCCAATGAAAAGATGGGGATTTATAAAGAACCTTGCCCTAAACATGGTAAATCAAAAGAGTCAAATCCGGATCGGGGAGAGTCATCCCAAAGTTATAAATCAATGAATTACTTATATACCAAAAGAGACAACAATCATTATGATACACTTATTGGATGTATTCACTCTCCTACTAACGATTTCAACACCATCTAAATTAAGGGAAAGGATTGAGCTATGGTAACAAGGCATGCCCTCCTCATGATTCTTGAACCTTCTTCATCAACCCCACCAAATGTTAAGTACATTCTCTTAGAACAACTTGATAAGATGTCTTCCAAGATTTCGATCTCGGATCTTCTTAAGATATCAAATGTACACAAAGGCATTATATACCAAACTCTTCAGGGATCAGGAGTACCATTAGAGGTAGATCCTACGCATCTTCAAGATGCAGTAGAAAAAATTGTGCCCATTGAACACATTGCCTTTGATCATAGGTAAATCCCCGCCGAAAATCCAACGCATAATATTCCTTTCTACATTGAGGTATTTTTACCCGTAAAAAGATCAAACGGGTGATTGTGGACAACGGACCAGAGTTGAACATCTGCACACTAAATTTGGTTAACAGCTAGGATAAACTAAAGTAGATCTTGAGTCAAAAATCATCACTATCACCGATTACGACAACGCATAAAGGGAGTCAATGGGCACAATCACGTTGCCCATGGAATTTGGTCCCACTTGTCATCAAAAAAAGTTCCATGTTCTAGACTTGGAACTTCCATATAATATGCTTGTAGGCCGACCATGGATTCATGCCATGTAGGCCATGTTATCAACGTTCCATCAGTGCATTAAACTAAAGCATGGGGGACACACTATTACAATACAGGAAGATTTAGAGCCCTCTACTCACTACAGAGCTCTCAATAGTTTTTCACGTAAGGGTACATATGTGTGTCCCTCCACTGATATAGTTATTCCTCTCTAATATGAAGCTATGGAGTCTCAAGAGGATTTAGATTCTCTCAGTTCTTGCGCCCATGGTGCCTCAGAATCAATTTATCATTTTGATTCATGGGAGATGAAAATCCTCGAATACAGTTGTGGAGAATATAATGTGCAATAATCCCTCCTAGTTTCAGACCTCTCATTGTCACCTAAGACTAGAGGTCGACCCAACTATCATTTAAGATGACCTAGAAATGAGAAAACTATCAGGTCATTTTTACCTTGAGGCTTGTTGGCTAAAGAAAAATTGTTGGATCCACCTATAACTCGGGTCCCATAGGATATTTAGCCAACCTGTTATCAAACCACTGAATATGAGAAATCTAGTAGAATGATGTACTCCATGGGCTATAAGGGCCTAAAATGCAGAAGAAATGAGAAAGGAAAGAGAGAACCAGTGCCTCTCCCACATTTTAAAATAGAAAGATACGATATTGAAATTTTCCCTTATGGGGCGCATCCCAATGATCAAGATGCTACTTTCTCTAAACGGGAGGATATCTCTGACTATATAGACAACGATACATATTCCCATTGTAGCCAATATGAGGATCTTGCCTCCACAAACCTATTCATGAACAACGTTGTCCTAACCATAACCCTTACAGAGCCTACGCTTGACCTTGTTTACCCTTCCCTTGTTGAAAGGGACCAACAATGTCATATGTCACTAGTTTTATTTGGGGGCATCTCTCACTTATACTAAATTTTCTTCTACCCCTTCATAATTTTATCCATCTACTATCTTTGAAGTGGTGTTACTTATGCCACCCTAAAGAGGGGCAAATGTAGACACCTATAATATATCCTGAGTAATTTAAATACTTAAAATTGTGCTAATTATCCCCTTTCCTGCAATTTGGCAACATACTGTCAAAAGTGCTTACCTTCTCTTCGATCGTCATTAATTAATTACACTACACTGATTAATTAAGTGGCTTATCCAACAGGTACCCTAATTAACAACCTTTTGTTAATTAATCCCCCCTTCCATCTAGACTAATTAATTATTATAATTTAATTAGCTTTCCCTTTCATTTAACCAATAAATCAATATTTAATTGATTTAATCCCCTTCTATATCCTAAATCATGCTAATATTCCTCTAATTAGATTCTATAAGCTTACATCTACCTATTAATTAATCACCTTTGATTAATTAAAACACCACCAACTCCCATGACTTGCTAAGTATAAATTAAACTCTTCTAAAGTAAGGCTATCTTTTATAAAGCAATCTTATCCATTCCTAATCTTGTTTTACCTTTTATCCCACATGCAAAGGGATGAAGTGGTTCCTTTACCCATTGGGCTATATAAAGAGCCCTCCTCCCACTAGGTGTGCCAAATGTGTGCATGGTTTTGTTCAACTAAGTTAATGAAATTAAAACTAACACCTAGTAGTCTTAATTAACTAAGCTAAAGAAAAATCTAAACACCATCAAGATAAGAGATAAACAAGGTTAGACAATAACATTTATTGCATTAAAATTCAAATCATAAATCAAACTAAGCATGCTAATTTTCTAAAACCTCTACTCGTTTGATTAACAACAAAATCAAAATGGACCTATGTAGGCTCCATGGCAATCAAAATGGTTGTTTTTGGTATCCAATAACCTAGAAATTGGAGCTTATCAAAGTTGGGCTACAAGACCCTTTTGACTCCTTCCATATGACCCAAGCACTTTGGCTAGAAAAGAGGCTTAGCTCATTAAGTGGTGAATTCTCAAGAATAACAAATGAAAGCTTTTAGTCTATTTGTTATGTGATTTTCTTTTGTCTTCTCAAGGAATTTAGGTGTGTGTGTAAAGGTAGGATGAGGGCTCTTTATATAGCCCAATGGGTGAAGGAACCACTTTATCACTTTGCATGTGGGATAAAAGGTAAAACAAGATTAGGAATGGATAAGTTTGCTTTATAAAAGCTAACCTTACTTTAGAAGAGTTTAATTTATACTTAGCAAGTCATGGGAGTTGGGGGGTGTTTTAATTAATCAAAGGTGATTAATTAATAGGTAGATGTAAGCTTATAGAAGCTAATTAGAGGAATATTAGCATGATTTAGGCTTTAGAAGGGGATGAAATCAATTAAATATTGATGTATTGGTTAAATGAAAGGGAAAGCTAATTAATTGATAATAATTAATTAGTCTAGATGAAAGGGGGGGATTAATTAACGAAAGGTCGTTAATTAGGATACATGTTGAATAAGCCACTTAATTAATTAGCGTAGTGTAATTAATTAATGGTGATCAGAGAGAAGGTAAGCAATTTTGATAATATGTTGCTGATTTTCGGGAAAGGAGATAATTAGCACAATTTTAAGTATTTAAATTGCTCAGGCTAAATTATAGGTGTCTACATTTTCCCCTCTTTGGGGTGGCGTAAGCAATGCCACTTCAAAGATAGTAGATGGATAAATATTTGAAGAGGTAGAAGAAATATTAGTAGAAGTGAGAGATGCCCCCTCGAGTGTCAATGGGGTGATGAAGGAAGTCGATCAAGAAACAAATACACATCATCATCACATGGTCACATTTTTTCAAAATCATAATAAAAAAAACATGAAACACATACCCAACACAGAGATATCAAGAGAAATCAAGAAACAAATACACATCATCATCATCATCAAAAATAGAATCTTGTGTACAAATGATCATATAATGTATATGGAATCAAAAGAGCTTCTATGAGCCTATCCATACAGAATCAACATCACTATAAATATATCAAAGTCTCATCAATCTCTCATACATATAATGGGTTTCCATGAGCCTACACTATCACATGGTAAAATCTATATCTCCTAATATGGTACTGGAACCTACCTCTCATCTAGGGGTAGGCATACCCCCTCCTACAAAACCTCTATCATCACCTCCTCCTCTCTCTGATCTCTGAGGTGAATGACTTACACTCATCACACTATCATCAGGTCTTGTCGCACTTGTGCCACCACCATGGGTGGCTAAGTGATTGGCGTAGAGAATAACATAATGGTACTTCTTGATCACCATGTCCACATAATAATTTTGATTTACATGCAAAGTCTCATAGTGTGCCACAGAAATCGTGCCACAAAAATCATGCCTGGTGCTGAAGGTACCCCTCTCTGTCACGTCATGGAGGATAAATCTACACCAGATATAGAAGACTCGATAATCCCCAAGTCCTTTATCAATGTATCTATCTGACTCTTTACTTGTCCCTATCAGTAGAGACAAGTACAAGTTGTGTCTATAAGCCATCATGATCTGTAATAAATCCATCACACTCAACAATGAGCATGTCCCAAATGCCAATAAGATCATCTCGCTCACGTTGAGTGACATCTCTCTCAGTTGTCACTTCTTCAAGTGCTGCAACTATGCCATCATCACTCGAAAATCTCTCCTCCTCTACCTCAAGCCCTTGAACTCCTTCCTCTTCCCGAGCACACACACGACAAAATGCTTGTGCATCCCTCTCAGCTTTCCTAGTCCTCTAAAACTATCTCAAGGAACATTCCCACCATACACCAAAATCTGCAGTAACCCCTGCATCATTAAGGGGAACCAAATCATTATCCTCATCAAGAGTTGTAGCCCTCACCTGATTGAAAATATTAGTAAGTCCTGCCATAATAGTTTGTGGGGTCTCTGTATCTCCCTCCTCCCACCTTTAAGCAACCAGATCCTCAGCTATGTACTGAGTTAAGCCATAAAACTTCTTGATCCAACTGAATCTCATCATCTCATCCTCCTCAGCTCTCCTGCCTTGCACTCAGACATCCTGCTGTAAACTCTATAAATTATGTGGGAACTTAGGCCAATCAGGGAATCCAACATATAGCCACCAGATCACGTATCTAACCTATAACCCTGATATCAAATTTTGATAATGGGTATGCCCCTTGGCCTTCTTGGCCCTCCCAAGATTATCACTCCACCTCATGAAACATGAGTTCCTGGCATCAATAGCACCTATAAATCCCAACGGGTTAGAAATAACAATATGCTCATGAGCCCAACACTGTAACATAAAATAAACATTAATAAGAATATCACTTATGGGTTGTTTGAGCCCAAAACCCTCTATATGTTTGTACTAGTAAAGTTGGGGCCCACTCAAATATAGTACGATGTGCCATCATCTCTCCAACCACCCCTATCATCATCCAAAAAAGTATTCTTCCTCCTAAATATGGCAGTGAAAAGCAAGAAATACTCATCATCATCATTGTCATCCGAGGACAACCATCTCTCCTAGCGTCATAAAAATCCTGATAATCAAAGGCTCCCAAAACATATCGCACACCCTTAGACTCATCTCCATACAATGTTTGCATTGTATCCTCCCTCTCTTTATCTGAAATATAATAAATGGGTTGACCCTCACTGGAAACCTTGTAATCCAAGGAACATCCTCTAAAGTGATGCTCATATCTCTAGTAGGCAACCCAAAAGTGTTCGTAGAAGGATTCCACCTCTCTAGGAGAACAAGAATAAGATTGCGGCATCTGTGAATCTACCTATAATACCTCATCCCTCCAAAACCCACTGCCTCTAAATGATCCCAATCATCATCGTCCAAATCCTCCCTAACCTCATCTAACAATGAAGGGATATTGTCTCTAATAGTAATCTTTACATCCACATGCAAAGCAAAAATGAAAAGAACAAAGCATTAATATTATCATAATGATATAATCAATGAAGAAAAGTCCTTACATAAGCCTGAATAGTTAGTAAAATCATAAAAAATCACAAAACTTTTAACATACATCGAATCACCAGTGATTCACATGAATCATCGGTGATCTACATGAATTGCTAGCGATTCATTGAATTGTCGGTGATTCATGTTAAACGCTCAAACAACCCTGAAATCGTGTCTATTTTATTATTACAAAAAACTAAAAAAGTTTGAATTTTAGAATCTACCTCTGCCTACACAGGATTCCTTTTCCTTCTTGTGGTCTCCATCTCTCTCAATAAATCACTCAAAATATTGCTCCAGACAAGTTTTTTCACAATATCTTTAAAACACAATAGTAATAAATGTCCAAAATGGTGGGTTATATAACCCATTTTCTATGTAAGCCAATTGCTAGTGATTACCCTGTTGATGGATCCTCATCCACATTTTCCTATAAAAACACATCATTTTTCAATTCCTGCACAAGTGTGCCATGTTTTTAAAGGAATTTAGCCTTCAAAATTTTAAAATAAACCAGCATATTAAAAATTTGGGAATTACCATTTGTCTATGAGAGACAAGCCCTTTGTACCCCATCATTTGGTTCTTCCCAACCTCTCAAAACACTACCTGATAAGAAGCATACGTCCACATGCACTGAACCCTTTGACCACCCTTACAATTGATTCCCCATAACTTCATCTCGAACCCTCTCCAATTGGGGAAATCCCTTTTGAAACAAAAATACATTAGTGCTCGTTGTATCACGCTAAAGTGAATTCACCCATGACAACAAAAATATTCCAAATTGTGTTTATCTATAAATTTGTCAAAAAAATTACCAGAAAAAGGGAAAAAATGTAGATACTAAAAATCTATGCCCCCTTAAGCCCAAACATACTCATGACCAAAGACAACACATTTGCGACATCCTGCTATCTCACCCATTTTCAATTAATTAATTTGTTTGTGACCCATCATATCTCTAAGATCTAAAATGATTATTTAATTAAAGTAAATAAATTACCTATTATCTCCTCATACCTCACCCTCACACCTCATTGAGTTAAATCAGACACCTCACTAAGTACCTAAACCACTTCTAAAACTACTTCCTAAAAAGCACTAACCTATTCCCTAACTAACTAGCCTTCTAACTAGCAAAATTCTCCAGAAAAGTGAGTTCTCTCATCCTAACAAACCTAGCCCGTGCTTTTTTTAACCATCCCTTATCCTCATCACTCCAAAATCCACTGTATTGAGATGAAGATCGAATGAAATAATTCTATTTTCTAACCAAACTTGATTTCCTTAAAATCGCCAGCGATTTTCCTGATCGCCGATGATCTATAAATACTTGTTTGTAGATCTCATTTGGGGACATGAATTCTTGAGCTTTGTAGGTGTACTCTGTCTCAATCTCAGTCCATCAAGTGTCTAGAAATTTCATAATGACATTACCTAACCTCACGATGCTCAAACAAACATCAGATTTATCGTTGGATTACCTGTCTTCATCCTCCAACTACCTTCTTTCATTGTTCCATCCAAAAATACATTCTACAAGGTAAATCATTCATTTTTATTTAGTTTAGATAGTAGAAACAAGTATATCTCTTCTTGTATATCATTAATTTGTTGAATAGCCTTCTATTTTTGTTAAATTAATGTCTTAATTCATTAGTTTAAGCTCTGTTTGTAAAAAATCTTAGATTTCATAGTAATCATCAATGATTACCCCAATCGCCAGTGATTTCTCTAAATCACCAGCGATTTATTTATTTTCATGCTTTTTCCTCATTCTCTGCTAAAACCTAGATAAAATGCTCTGTTTTTTATCTACTATTCTTCTATATAACATGATGAATTCAGATGGAATTAGGAGGTTCTAATTTTCCCACAGCTGACTCCTTTCTTGTAGTTCACCATCCACTGTATTGGGAGCAATACAACTTGCTTCATGACCTTGAAATATATGCAATCCAAGTGGCTTTATTTGATCATTTGGAGGTCATTTTACTGCAACACAATGCATTAGGGAAGCCACTGATGTCATTTGGGAGGCATACAATGAAGCACGAAGACTTCAGGAGGATCTCATTCAATACAAATGCCAATATGAGACTTGCATTGAAGACTTGGAAGAAGACTACCATACTGCCTCAGAATTTGATTCAAAGAGCCACATCATCATCTCTAGTAATGAATCCACATTCACCCACTTGAACACTTGACTCAGGAAGAAGATTTTGACTTGAAGATTACATCTCTATTCGTGATTCTGACTTTATTGAGGAAGATGAGGAGAATGTTGGTCCTATAGCCTCTAACACATCTGATAATCTATATACAGATAAAGAATTTTATATATGGATTTAAATCATAAATTTGTGTTAATCACACATTTACTTAACTAAATAAGTGATAATTACATTTTACTATATTAGTTTTGTAAACATGATCTTAAGTACTAATAAGGGTTTATGTGATTCTTAAGTTGTAATATCATCTTGTTGTGATTCATAGAATTGTATATAGGAATTTGTTTGAAGGTAAGGGAGCCCTTCTTATCCATTGTTTTAAAATAGTGTGTAAAATAAAACATAATCAATATTCGTGGGTACCCCAGAAACCCCACCATACTAAGGTCAAGCTCCATCATTACCTCTTAAATCCATCAAGACAACCAAGGTAAATACCATGCTAAACACCCACGATTTATTGGAACTTGTAGATGTGGTAGTAAAAGGGTTATGAAAGAACCATGTAGCATGTTGAACCATGGATCAACATGTTGATCCATGCAATGTCGTGAGAAACACAATTTCATGATGAAGTACATTAAGTGAAAGTGATTATTATAATATTGGATGATTGCTTATTTTCAAATGCATGTGATGACGATGTGATGGGGAAGGGAGTAATCAAATCTCAACCCAAACGCATGTATATGATTAATTGACTAGAGGATTTGGGTGTCTTTCTACTAGAGGAAGAGTATAGGGAGAAAAGTGTGTTATTCTCTAATCTCTAACTACATTCTCAAGATCTATCCACTTCAGATGGACTCAGATCAAACTATTTGTGGGTTTTGGATCCAAAAAAAATTGATCAAATAGTTGACCCATATAGGAGTGGTATGGGTAAGTAACTCTTTCCCTCTCTCCACGGTTTCCATCGCAATGTGATATCTTCCAAGTTATGTCATCTGGAAGCAAATGAGAAATTTATGATGGATTCCAAGATAGGCCATTTGGAAGAAAATGAAAAATGTATGATGGGTTCCAGGTGAGGTCATTTGGAATCAAACAAGAAATATATAATAACTTCCCAATTTAGGTCATCCGGGAAAATACATGTGTAACTCCTAACTTAGGTCATCTAGGAGGCCAATTTTTTTGTATTGTAACAATTGAATAATATGGTTTTGAATTGTTATAAATTTTTACGTGTTAATGGATTGATTGATTGGTTGATTGGTTTTATTGGTTACTCTTAAAGAGTTTTTACGCTAGTTTCCCCTAGGTTAGCTCATTAGGGGGAATCGATAGAAATTGGTGAATGATCACATGGAACCTATTATAACACTTTTTCCCCCTAGGTTAGGTCATTAGGGGGAGTGATGAAATGTTGTATAGATAAATTTGTATGTTTGTTACCCCCATTTTAGGTCATTAGGGGGAATTACTGGTGAAATATCATGTGGTGAATTAGTAAATGTTGAAGATTTTCAAATTAGTAGTGTTTTTTTAAACATGTGGTGATATAAGGGGAATTATAAGATGACCCCCAATTGTATTCCCCCTTTCAGTGAAAGGGGAAGTGATGATAGGAACAAACAATGAGCAGAAAGTTAGCAAAAAATGGACAGAAAGTTAGCAAAAAATGGATAGAAAGTGATAGAAAATGCCAAAAATGTGTATGAATTTGATGAAATAAAATGTCAAGGAGACATAATGTGTACATAGTGTGTATATTATGAAGGTAGGATAAATTTTGAAAAGAATTCCATAAATGGGGTGTAAATCAGAGTATAAACGTTCAACATACGACAAAAATCATGTGGTGTGTATTAGTTGCAAGAATAAGCACAAAATAATGACCATCATAAATTGATTGGTGAAAAGTAACTATAAATAGTAAGAGGAAATTGTGATTAGTTACTCATTTTTCATTTGTGTGATTTTTATAGTGATCTTTGAGTCAATGAGGATGCTGCAAGTGAGAACAACATGTCCTCATCGGTTTGAGATGGTGGCATCTGTCGTAGTGTCACATATGACTTTAGAGTTGGTATGTGTGTTAATTTTTTAAAAATATATGGTGTAGTAGTCATTTGTGTTCAATTTTTCCAAATTTTAGATTTTTATTTTTTTCAGCATTTAAGACCTGGACAAGAGTGGTGATCATGCTAGTGACCCAATGGACAAGAGTGCCTAGATCTGGGTGCTAGTGTCCTACTCTCGGGTACCCCAATCTTGCATGTAGGAACCTTGGTCTAGAATGTGTGTATTTGTTCTAGAATGGTAGAAATGTGATTTGTAATGTATAGTAATGTGATGAGAGAGTGTTTTCGAGATTTTATAGTGATCTAATGTTGTGTTTTTTGTTGTTTTGTGTTGTCTAGAGAGATATTCACTCAAACAATTTCTGAGGTGGGCGTCACATGAGGAATTTTCAATGATTGGTCTTATCAGATGATGATTAGGATGTGATGGAACATGTTAGCCTGCGGCACATAACATGGATAGGTGATGTGCCCCACAATATTCCTAAGTTGACTCCACTATGTGAGAGATGGTGCACAGAAACTTGTATATTTTATTTTCCTACATGGGAGATAATTGTTACTTTGGAGGATGTGTATTGCATATTGCAGTTTCCAGTTGTTGGAAAGAGGGTATATGTTATTCCATTGGAGGATATGGAGAGGTAGATGTGAGTGATGAGACTATATTTTTTGAGGATTCAAGTACCTACCGAGGCCCATATCAACTTGGATACTATTTTGCAGTCTGGGGTTCCGCATTTGTGAAATTTCATAGTAGTTTTGATTTCCTCATCTATAGTAGTGGAGGGAGGAGGTATAGGCATCTTGTATAAGATGCATGACAAATATTGGTGGATAGAGGAGGAGGGTACTAGATATGTGTGGGCACAGTGTGTATTATCCCACCTATACTGAGATCTATATAGATTTATTCATTATGAGCATGGTGGTGGGATAGGAGCCACTACACTATTGTATGTATGGGGTTATGAACATATAACCATGTTGAAATGGGTTAGAGGTCCACGAGGAGAATGGGCTAGGCCAAAGATATATGTGAGGAGGTGGATTAATATTCATGGGTGTAGGATGGACACAAATACCTATATGGTAGTAATAGATAGGATGGGGTCTGAGGCAGTAACATGAAGACGATATTGTGACTATGGAGGATGGCCTGAGGATGTTGTAGAGTTACGGTGTATCCAGAGGAATATGTGATTAGAGGATTGAGTCTCCAGTGTGGTATATTTTTGAGGTGGAGAGAGTATCACAACAGTTTGATATGGCTTAGGACGTGCCTCCAAAGCTGTATATATGGTTGAGAGCTATCAGAGCACCTAGAAGGGCCGGAGCTGGACCAAGGCCCACACCAAAACAGCTAGTTCTGTCAGAGCCATATGAGGTGGATGGATTGATAGAGCTAATAGACTTAGATGATGTAGGTTGCATAGAGGAGTACCATACATGGTGGGTGACACATTAATGGGTATTTTTGTTCCCATTATTTGTAGGTCTAGCAAGGTTACCGCATGAAGGAGGAGGAGAGGGGGAATCCCATGCCCCCAATAATGTAGTAGTTGGTGTCACTGATTGTAAGTACCTATGTATGTTGTATATGTCTTATGTGATAGCAATAGATTTCTAATGCATTATGTTATTTGTTTTGTAGATGTATATTTGTCCCTAATAGTGAACATGTCCATGAACATATTAACGCGGAACAAGTTGAATGATGTACTTGGTCGAGGGATACTTGAGCGAGAGGGTTAGTGGGAAAGCATGCCAATTTATTTGAGCTAGTGACCATAGAATTGGCGACGTGTATGATATTTCTAGGTGAGAGGAACAAGGCACGTGAAGAGACTCGATGAGCCCAAGAGGCGGTAGGTGGTGGTCCCTTAGTGTAGGATGTGTTTGTACAATACGTAGATGTGCAACATCAGTGTTCTAAGAATTCTACAGAGATTAACCTATTGCATAGGTATGTCAAGAGATATTGAGGCCATGAATAATGACGTTGCATTGGTGGTGAGGTGTTTAGTTTGAGGGCTCTTGCAGTACCCGAGAGCGATAAAGATGACAAGATCTGATTGGTACTATTTTATATGATGTAAACTAGTTTCCCCCCAATGATGAAATAGTTTTTTTACTGATGATTTTTATTTGATATATATGTATAGAGACATGTTATTATTATATTGTAAGTTTATGTTTTTCTGTATTGATGATGTATGAGTTGATTTTTATTGTCGTATTATTTGTGATGTGTTATATATTATACGTGCTTAATTGATTTAATACGCGAACTATGATGAAAAATAAAATGTGTAATGTGGATGATGATAGGAAACATATGTAATGTGAGTGGTTTATGTGAAATGGAATTTGTAATGTGTAGTTAATGTGATGTATATAGTATGATAGATGTAAAGATACATAATTACAAATCTAACGTGTTGTGATGAATGAAAAAGTGATGTGATCATAAAATGTTAGTATGATGAAACTATGGGGGAGAATATTAGAGATTCCCCCTAGCATTTATGAATGGGCTCATTTAGTGAATACCCCTCAGCATTCAAGGATGAAATGTGTAAGCGAGAGTGCATCATTGGGAAATGATTGAGTGTGCTAGATGAAACGTCGAAGCACGTAGTGAAAGGATCTTAAATTAAATCCCTAAATAGTCATGTAAGAACCATAAGAACACAAGTGCATCATTGAAGAGGTAAAGTGATAAGTATCACCTATCAAATACCAAGGTAGTGTGTAGAGGTGGAAGCATGTGGGGACATAAGAAACATGCAAATATGTGCCAAACTGAATGTCATATGGAGTAGTGGTGGGATGCACAAATGTAAAAGGATGTGGAAGACAATATATAAAAGAAATGTGATGTAGTAGATAGCGTGAATGTAATGGATGTAATGGTGGAGTGATGGATGGATGTAGTGTGTTATGTTTTAAAATTTACCTAGCTCCTTTTTCTCCTAGACACAAGAGAAAACATTCCTCTGTGAATTTTGCAGTGTCTTACTTATTCCTTCCTTGATAATATCACAAATATGGTTGGGGCCACTTTATTTAACTTGAAACTTTAGTTCAATATCATTTATATTTAAAGTGGTTTCAAAACATTTGCATGTCGACATTACATGTTTGGATTTTCATATTTATATAATATTGTTATCATGGACATTGTTCAGATTGATTGATTATAGTATAGTAAAGATGACGATTGAGTTCCAACTTGAGTTAACAATTTTCAAATTTCAAGCTTGTATTTTGGTGTATATTTTATTTCCATGGTTGCAGTAAAAGTATTGGTAAGTGTCGTTGTCTTTGGTTACGCTAATTGGTACAAAACAATTTTAAAAAGAATTGGCTCGACAATGTATCAATGAGACTATAATATTGGCTTTTGTTGTAATGTCATGGTGTCATTTTATGGCCTCTTAGGTATAACTTATATTCAGACATATTGTTAAATTTTTTTGTTTTATTGTTGATCATGGAGTATGGGATAAATGGTGCTTAAATATTTATACATTGATAATCCAAAGACCTTGAGAAAGTTTTAAAATCCAAGTCACAGTTGATATAGTAAGATCTTGATTTCTCTATGGTGAACATTATGAATTGCCATTTTCTAAAAAATGGTTAGCCTGACACATTGTTTGATTTCGAAAATGATTAGTGGCATTAAAATCAAGAACCATGAATTTAGAACTATGGGCATTTAAAGAAAAATTATAGCACCTGGCTCGAGGTACATTGAGAGTTCAATGCGAGCTTTAAGCCTATCCTTTTTCACTACAGCCATTTTTATTGGTCATTTGATTTTTATTCTCCACCATAGCGAAGCTATGTCAAAATTTCATTGGAATCATTTGGGTCCTCTATTTTGGGTGTTTGCATGCTCTCAGCAAGCTCAACATCAAGTCATTATACCTTTCAAGGTATGTTGAGTCATCAACTGGCTATGAATTATTCTTGTGCTTAGTCTTAGGACTTGTTTCAATCGCATTGAGTCAACATTTGTTATATCTCTACATGTTTCATATTTGAATTATTTTTCTTCAATAAAAAACTAGGTTTTCAGTATTTTAAGATTTCGTGGTTTTTTCACTTATAGAAGATGTGATTTTGTCACTGGAATTTTGGGTTTTCGATGGCTTAGTTTTTTTCTTCTGTAGAATGAGTTTTTTGATTTTCTAATGAATGGAGGTAAAAGGATTCTAGGTTAGATAAGATAGATTTTGGGTTAGATAAGTTAGATTTTTTATTGAACAACTATGGCAATATTGGATCTAAAATCTATGGAGAGATATGTTGCAAGTTTTAAGTTTTGGGGGGTTTTCATTAATAGTTAAATATTCTGGTGGATTTTGAAATGATAACTCAGACGTTTCTTTCTTTTTTGAACTTGAATACTTTCAATTCGATTAATTATCATGGTTATTTGATTTACCCATTTTGTGTTTTTGGTCTAAAACAGTTTTTCTTTTGGAAATCTGATATTTTTTTTAATAAATGAAGTATCTATCAGGAGCTATGTCACTCCAAACTTGTTTTCAATGGTCTTCATGAATTACATATTTATGGGTATTGTTTGTTGGTGAATAAAGATGCAAATAAAGTTCAAATTCAGTTTAATACTGTGAAATGTGATAATACTTTTCAAAATATTTACATAAATTGGTATTTGAAGAAAATTATTGAATGACGTGGTTTAGAAATCTATATTCTTCCAAGCAGTTGATTGTCCATTTTTTTTTCATTTTCGAAATATGAATAATTTCCGCTAGAATTTGAGGAATATAGGTCAAAAAGGGATTCAATGTGTCTTCAAATAAGATGAACTAGTTAAAAAATGCAAGGTGCTTGTTGTGTTATGATTGTTCCAAAGACCGTAAATTTTGATATAGTCTGTGATACAAGTTTGGTTTGATGTTTCTAATAAGACTTGGTCTTAAAAAATTGGTATTTGTTTCTTTTAATCTGAAAGAGTCACACATGAACAAAAATGGTGTTTCTTTTGAGGTTTTCAGTGATGTTTTGAGTAATTCGTCAAGACTTTTTTGATAAATTTTGATAAGTATTTTATGATCCTGTGACTGTTTAGCATCTGTTTATGAAATGAAATAGTTCTAAAATGATTATTAATGTAATTGGTTATAGATTCCTAGATCTGGGTGGAGTGGATGGGGAACTCCACAAGGTTCTCGATCCAATGCAGGTTGGCCAGATGGAAATAGGTTATTCCCATGTAGAGATTATCCTCGTGGTGGAAGAAGAGGTTTTAACTTATTTAGGGGTCATGGAACCTTTGTCCACTAGAGTGGTCCAATACAAGTTTCAATTCATTTTGATTCCATAGAACCTATCCTTCGAGAGGTAAGGTAATTAATTGATTTTCTAATTGATCAGCTTATTCATAGTTTTCCAAAAGTAAATGCCCCCCATAATTTACATTAGCAATCTCATTCCGACCATGTTAATTCAGCCTCTCACAAACTAGTTCATTCGAATCCTCCTTCTTATGATGGAGAAAGAAATTTTCCATTGCATACCCTGATAAACTCTATAGATGAACAACGTCCTTCTCCCGAATGGGTTAGGTCCTCTTCATCCATACTGACAGAGTTATGACTATTTAAGTTGGAAGTTGACAGTGAATTTGGTGCCATGACACATTAAGTCCTTAATTTAGAATCGTATGAGTATAAAAAACTCAAGGAAGCCGATGGCACTACAATACTTGATTTAGTGGGAGATGATCTACATACTTGGCTTTGAATTTATAACTTGTTATTTTGAGATAGGTTTTAGGAAGACTTGATGACATTTGACTTGGTTATATTTTGGCTCAAATTTCCCTTATTTTGATGATATGATATTATTATACTTGTGGTGGATGTTAGTTGCATATATATATATATTTGTGTGTGTGTGTGTGGTTTAGAAAAACAATGCAAATGTCATGGTTATATGGATATTTTGGAAAAAACGTTTTATTTTAATATTGTGGAACCCCCTCCCCTATATTTGTTTCCTATTATTATCTTTCCATGATAATTTATGATATGATTTTTTTTAATCCTCTATCATAAATTAGGTCGATGAGCTCTATCATGTGCTATTTTATCTATTAAAGTGACATTTTTTCTAAAGTATAATTTAAAACGAGGAGATTAGTTGTAGCTATTTTGTGCAGAAGTAAATAAAAGAACATGAAGGATTATTTTGCAGAAGAGGAACATCAAGGTAATTTGCATTTGAGTTTAGTGCATTTTCATCCTATATTTTCAATGGAAGTATTCTGAATGAGACTTTGATTACATGATCTTAATAACCTAAGTTTGAATATTTGAGTGTAAACATTATATAGAACAGGTATATCTAGTTATATTTTTATTATTCTGATTATTTGAATATTAATTTTTGGTGTCTAATTTATAATCTGATTGAAAAAATTAAATCTGTATATCGAGAGGATCAATGAAGGTTTGTTTACACAGATTTATGAACATTTGGGTTGATAATCTGCCATTTTGGCTTTTGTATTATCATATCTTAAATAAGTTTATTTTCAATGACTTTGTGCTTCTCATTTGTAAATTTGTTTCTCAATCTTAATATGAATTTCATGTTGGTCTCTTACAAATATTTATCATTGTGAATATGTTGTATACTTTCTTTTATTTTTATTCACATTCTGTTATTAAAAACATAAGTTTGGAACATTAGAGTACATATTTCTTAAGTGTAACTTCTGTATCATTCGAAACAAAGTAAAAAGGTTTAATTTATTGGGAGTTCAAAGGATTAATTTCATGTAAGCACTATTTGTAGACCCTTGAAAATTTGTGCCCCCCTAAACCTAAACAAGCCAGTGACTAAAAAATGACATGTTGGTACCCAAATTGATTCTCCTTCAGAAGCTGGAGCAACATCACAAGTTTGGGAGGAAGCTTAGAGACAAGCAAAGCATGTAGTGTGCCATTTTGTAGCTAGGGATGAAATGCATCTTGCTCTTTTTTACTCAGATGTGGAGAAATGGTTAGCACCTCCAAGAGGATTTGACCTAACCTCACTACTTTATGGTTATGCCTTTCAACCAGGGTGAGAGGACCCTTCTGTAGCCTGCTATTTGTGGAGGAGATGGAGATGTCCTTCCTTGTAAAGTTATTGTGGAGACCTTGACGGAAATATGATCAATACAACCAAAACCTAACTCTCATGAGTTTTCACTCTAGATAATGGAGATATTTCCTAGGTAAGGTTTTAAGGCTACTAAAGACAATGAAAACTTGATTTCTTCTACATGTTTTGGTGATAAAAATTATGCATTTGTGCACATAGAGGAAAAAAAGGGGGTAGTATGGGTAAGATTGGTTGTTTTTTTTTGTGGGAGGTGGGGCATAATGAATCTTGGTTTGCCAGATCTTTGAGAACATTTACAAAAATGGAGAGCTTAAAAAAATAGAATGCTTCAGGGTAGTTAAGATGTTCCTTTAACTAGAATATGTGCTTCAATGGAAGCCCAGATCAACACGTTATCACACAAAATTTAAGAATCCAATATGAAGGCTCAAATTGAAAAACTTAACTAAACATTATCAATGTCTATTTTATCACACCTAAGCTACCCTCAAATGCTAACAAATGATCTTATAGTCATGCTAGGAGTCTCATTGATTTTAAATTTGTTTATTTCACTATAAAATGAAAGCTCTTCTAATAAATGAACTGTAAATGCGACAAAACTATCACAAGGATAAGATCTTGTGTGGTTCACAAATATTTTAATGTAAGATTGCAACAGGAACAAGAAAAACTACTTGCAGACATTCTGAAATGAAGCAACCACAAATTCTACCAAAAAATAACGCAATTTAACTCAAGGTTTGATTAAATTTATCAGCATGGAAAATTTTCTAGAACCATCTCAGAGCTTGTCAATGGTTGTACACTCGCAACCAACTTGACATGATCAAATTTAACAAAAGGGAGATAAACATGTTTCTTAGATGGTTTCCCAGAAAGACGGGCTTTGTCAAGTTTTCCTTTTAGGAATTTTCTTTGACCTCTAACTCTCCAACCATTTTCATGAAAAAATCATGTAACTTATATCATTTTATAACAAAGATTTCCCCCCAAAAAACAAAGCATTCAATGTACCAGTGCTCACTGTAATCTTGACCGTGTTTCTTGAAATCAGATTTATAAAAATGTGTCAAGTGCTCAGGAGGGAAAATCTCTTTGAAAATATCAGCATTCAACTCCTTATAGAGTAGATCACTCTTCGTCTCCTACGCAAACCACTTCCACCTCTAATATGTCAAATATGGTTCTTTGCATGCTCGGGAGGGAAAAAATGGAAGATCAGATCGAGCCCGATAGTCAGATCATTTTAGTGGCGAAAGACATCTTCAGATCTTCCCCACCAAACCCAGCTATCAAATTTATTTTCCTCTCTGTTTGGCATGTAGGAGACATCAAGAAATTATTAAGACTCGCATCTCTAGGAGCTTTTGAGTAAAAATGGTGGGAGAATCAGATACAAATGCACAACTATTGTTGATCTCTATTTTGATTTTGAACCATCCACGTGGAAGATCTAAATTAAAATGGGCATGATGGTTCCTTTTTGCCTTTTACAACTTTTTGAAAAATGAGAAAATTTCTCAATTTTCTTCGCCCCTATGCCTTCAAAAAATGGGCCTGACACATGTCCTAATGTGGTTCCTAGTGGAAACTTACTCTCTTTTAATACTTTAGCTCCTTTTTTCACAAAATGAAAAATTTCCAAATTTCCCCTGAAAGTCTGCACCTCCGCCATTGACTCAAAGCAAATTTTGACTGATCCATTGTCAGGATCATGAGCCATTTTGATGTTTTAACCCTTTTGATGACAAGAGGAAAAAAATCCAAGTTACCTCTGATGGTCCACTTCCCCATCCCTTTTGACTTTTCAAAGCCAACCTTGACCTTCTTTTGTCGGGCTTGCGGGCCATTTTGATATTTTAAATCTTTTGATAACAAGGAGCAAAAAATCCACATTGCCCCCAATGGTCCGCTTCCCCACCTCTCTGAATTTTCAAACGGCCACGCATCAAAACGACCCTTCTTGAGACAATCCCCAAAAGAAAAGACCCTGAATGAGCGTGGGCTCACCACATATCCTAGCCTAGAAGAATTTGTTTGAAAGTTGAAAGCTCAGCGGAAGGCACCATCTATCCAAGGTCCAAGGTAGTTTTCTTTACCTGTTGAAAATTCCAGGTAAAAGGAAAAGTGTGTGGAATCCTCCAAGTGTCCTCCTAGTGCCTCTCATAAACAAACTCAAGGGTCAATCCCAAACATGTGCGGTCCCTCCACGAGTCTATGCCCTGCCAAAACTAGTTTGAAAAGTATAAGTATGAAGTGGAGCTGGCGGAAACCACCACGTATGCCTGTCCCACCAAAAATTATACTGGCTGCATGAAAATTTTACTTAAGTTCGGGAAAAGCAGTGGAAGCCTCCACGTGTTCTCCCGGTGCAACTCCAAGGCCCAACCAAAAGAAAATATTCAAATGAGTGCCATTCCTCCACGTGGACAAATTTTGGATCGAGGTGATCCATATAAATTTTAGAGTACCCTGCCTAGCAACATCCAACGAAAAAGGGCCATGTTTCCTTTTGATGTAAAGATGAAAATTTTATCAGGAAGAACACTCGTCAAACTGTAAAATGCAGAAAAATGACCATTTGAGCTCAGAGATGGAATTTTATCTAAGGAAAGAGATTTTAGAAATGTTATAAAGTTTAAATACATTCCCTCGAGCTACATCCACTCATTTTCTTCAAGTAATTAGGAAAAAAATGACAAGGACAACAAATCCTGACTATGGAAAATGGAAAGAACAAGACAGCTCGAGTTTTTACACCCAAATACAAACTTTTTCAGATGAACAGAGAAATGAGGAAACAACTATGGATCTATACGTGATCCTCAGCCTAGGAAAGGATTGATTACGGAAACAAAAGGAAGGAAAAGACTTTTCAAGCATAACATGGGGAGATAAAATGTGAGAAAGACCATAAATTGATAGAATTCAATGGAAAAATGGGGAGATACTATTCTAAGCACCAACATTGGCTTCGATTCAAGGATGTGCACTCCCTGTGAGTGCCACAAGGACAAAGGTAGACCAAGTGCCAAAAAATATCCATTAGGAAATGAAGTCATCTTGCAGACCAGAGAAACAAAAGCCATCTCCCAAAAATGAACAAAGATACTTTTGTATATATCTCCCCACGGGGAAATATAGACAAATAGGAGAATATGGAAATTAAAGAAACTCAAAGCCCGATATTTATTGCATCACCAACGCCCAAGGCGCAGGTTGGAGGCACACAACACAGAGTGTCGACATGAAAAAATTCATGCCCAAGGCACAGGTTGGAGGTGTACAACACAGAGTGTCGACAGGACAAAATTCATGCCCAAGGTGTAGGTTGGAGGTGCACAACACGAAGTGTCGACATGACAAAATTCACACCTACGGCGCATGTTGGAGGTGCACAACACAAAGTGTCAACATGACAAAATTCATGCCCAAGGTGCAGGTTGGAGGCATACAACACAGAGTTTCGACATGACAAAATTCATGCCCAAGGTGTAGATTGGAGGCACACAACACAGAGTGTCGACATGACAAAATTCGTGGCCAAGGCGCAGGTTGGAGGCGCACAACACAGAGTGTTGACATGACAAAATTCGCGCCCAAGGTGCAGGTTGGAGGCACACAATAGGAAATGTCAACATGGAAATTTTAGTGCCTATGGCACATGTAAGAGTATGTTGACATGAGGATAGTTGTGCCAAGGCGCATCTTCGGGAGGCACAACATTTTGAGCATCAACACCCCGACATGAAGAAAACCCTGGCGCAGATATTCAGATGGCCATAAATTTTCGCAGGAAGCTCGGATTTGTGCAAGGTTGGAATTTTTGGAAAGCTTACGAGGTCCTCTATCCAACTACATTTGGATATCTTTAATTGGGTGAGAAAAATTTCTTCAGAAATGCAAAATACAATTTGCCATTTTTTGGGTTTGCTACCGGTTCTCACCTACCGCCATAATGAGATGAATTAAATGCAAGCTAGAGGTGGTTGGGGTAGATTTGGAATTCCTCTCTCTTTTCTCTATCATTCTTCCTATAAATTGTAAGGATGGAATTATTTCTAAAGGTTGGACATACTTGTTCTGCCCCTCCCTTCTTCTCTTTGGCAGGTGAATTTGTGGAGTTCAAACCTCCCATCTAAAACTGTAATGCAACTTTGCCTCTTGGCATTTTGTAGTGCATTGTATTAATATTTGAAGCAAATAATGCATGTATGTGGATGATTCTCAGCCCTCTCTGTGTTCATTTGCATCCTCCTGATCTTTCACTACAAATTTTGTTATCTGTGCATGATCTTGCATTGCATTTTAATGGTTTGTGTTTATTGGCAAGATAGGTGTTCTTCATTCCTCGGTGCATCACCTTTGTTAGTTTAGGTTTTATTTTATGCATATTCTTACCCTGTCTCCTTGGAAAGTTAGTTTAGGTTTTTGAGTAAACCCTCTGCATTTTTTACATGTGCATCTGAACAGAGGAATAGGAACTAACCTTCATCTGGAGAGCTTTTCGGATTTCGCAAGGTTCCACACTTGGGAAAAGCTCCATGTTATACAATCGCACTGAGAGCCTCAACCCATCGAGTTACATACTTTCATGGGTGCTTTGATTCACCATCAATAGATACCAGCCAAAACAAGTCACTAAGGACAAGAACAAGCAAAAACAAAAAAGGCAGGAAATAAACAACAAGCTATACACTATACAAAAGATGTTTACCTTGATTCTGGGGAATCAGTCCAATAAATGCTTTAAATTCCTATCGTTAACAGGTACTTCGAGCAATTCCCCATCCAAGTCCTTCATTAATAAGGTATGTTGACCAATTATAATATCAATGGAGTAAGGGCCCATCCATAATGCATCAAATTTTCCATGCTTGCCCTTATCTTCATTCCTAATATCCCATAGCAATACGAGATCTCCAATATTGAAAGCTCTGGGAGTGACCTTCTTGTCAAATAACTTCTTCATCTTTTCTTTGAACTTTACATGCCTCTGGTGGGATGCCCTCCTTTCTTCATCAAGTTCAACAATCTGGTTAATGTGAGCATCATATGGACTAACCTCTTGATCTTATAACTATTGAATGAACTGATATGAGGATAGTTGCATATGCAGGGGCAATAGGGCCTGAGTTCCATACACCAACTCACATGGAATCTTTCTAGTAGCTCTCTTGACAGTGATTCTATCAGTCTAAACAACAAACTTCAACTGTTCACCCCATTTCCTTTTGTTCAGCTCCAAGGTTCTTCTAATAATTTTCAACAAGTTTTTATTACTAGACTCATCTTGTCCATTTCCTTGGGGATTGTAATTAGAAGCATATGTCAACTTGATCACATACTCTTTGCACATTACCACTAGAGGTTTAGCTCTAAAACTCATGGCATTATTAGCTACAATTTTAAATGGCACTCCAAACCTGCAAATGATATGGTTCAACACAAAATTCATGACAATTTGGTGTGTTACCTTTTTGTTGGGGATTGCCTCTACCCATTTAGTAAACTAATCAGTGGATACAAGAATCCACTTATGGCTAACACTTGAAGGGTATGAAATCTCACCACTGAAATCCATTCCTCGTTGCTTGAACGGGGCTTCAATTGATACAGGCTACAAAGGAAGAGAGCCTAAAGCTTTCAGTCTTCCAGAGAAACAATGGAAACTCTCCCATATTCCAACCAACAAGGTTGTATCCTTAAAGAGAGTTGGCCACCAATAACCAACCCTCAGGAACTTGTGTGCTATGACTCTTGTAGAAAAATTCCAATTAAAAACTCCTCCATGGAGATTAGTAATTATCTTGGGGACTTCATCTTCAGTAATGGATCTTAAGAGAACTCCCTCAAGGTTCTTCCAAGCTAAGCCATAATCAATAATGACATATTTCTTGGAAGCCAACTTAAGAGCTCTTTTTTGGTTCTTACTTAAATACTTATGGAAATATAAATGTCTGAGATAAAAAGTCACATCTTTTTACCACTCAGAATTCATCAACTGTTCAAAGACACCTACCCTTTCTTAATCTACCTCTTTTACCTCAATATTTTGCAAGCTACTCTTAGCCATAAGCTTAGCCAAGCCCAAACCTCTTACCAACCTCATAGTTTGGATATCCATGTAATATTCTTGCAACTTGTTCACCCATCTACATATTTTTCTTGAGACCTCCATCTCTGCTAAGATGTCCTTCACCATGGTGTGGGGAACATAAGAAATAACTTGATAGCTTAGAATGTAAGGCTTGAAAACCTCTGTCGTTACTTTTAATAAGGCAAATTCTTACTTTTCCATAATGGTGAATTTCAGTTTAGCCCCCTGTAATGCCTTACTGAAAAAGGTAATTGGCCTCTCAGGCCCTTCATCATCCTTCTACAACAAGACATATGCAATAGTGTTTTTTGAAGTGAAATAAAACAACTAGGAAAGACTTCTTATAATATTGAGTTGCTAAAACAGGGGCATGCTTTAGTGCCTCTTTGATCCCATTGAAATATTGAATGGAAATCCTTTTCCTATTTGATAACTTGGTCTTTCTTTAGCATGGAAGTAATTGGAATGGTCAACTCAACAAAGTTTGATATGAATCTTCTAATGAATTTTATCTACCCAAAGAAGGACTGAATTCCTTTCTTGGTTCTTGGAATTGGGACCTTGCTGATGGCCTCTACCCTTTCTGTATCAATCATCACCCCTTCTTGTGACACAATGTGACCAAGCAACTTTTCCTTCTGCACTCCAAAATGACACTTCTTTGGATTGAGTGAAATGCCATATTCTCTACATCTTATCAACTTTTTTCCAAGTGCTGCAAATGATCACCTCTCTTCCTAGAAAACACAGTCACATCATCTTGGTAAACAACAATAAAATCATTAATGTAACCAAGAAAAGCAACATCCATTTCTCTTTGAAAGTTTCTCTAACATTCATCAAACCAAAGGGCATCCTAACATATACATAATTTCCCCAAGGAGTAGTAAATGTTGTCTTGATTCTTTTTTATTCCTTCACCACAACTTGGTTATAACCAGAGAAACCATCCAAGGTAGAGAGTAAATCAGAACCAGTCACTAATTACAACATGTTTTCCATGTTTGGTAAAGGATAATTATCCTTCATTGATGCTATATTTAGATTTTTGAAATCCACAGACAACCTGATATCACCATTCTTCTTTTTAACTGGTACTAAATTTGTAACCCAAGAAGAATACCTTGTGGGCTGAATAATCCCTCCATCTCTCAGTTTCTTTAGTTCTTCTTGCATTTTAAGAGATAAGAGTGGATTGATTGGCCTCTCTTTCTGACTGAATGGCTTTGCATTGGACTCTAAGGGAATCTCATGTTGAAAGAATATCCTCTCTGTATGCCTTTAATTCAGAATAGGTCCAAGCCATAGAGTCTTGATATTTTTTCAAAATTTGATATAGGACTGCTTCTCCTTCCTTACTGAGATTGTTACCTAACCAAATTTTCCTTCGTTTATCCTTTGTACCAAGATCATGCTCCTCAACATCCCTTGAGGTTGTTATATGTCTGTTAATAATGCAATCAACATTATCAAAGTTTGATTCAAGAGCAACCAACCCTCTAGGAATGGTATTAGTTTTTAGTTGGATGATGCCTTTGCCAAACAAGGTTTCTTTTCCCTCTGCTACACACACCATTGGCTCCCAATCAATGCATTGATAAGAAAAATCTCCTTTGTTCTGTAGAAATCTTCTGACCTGAGCATCATCATCAAAAACTTGCCAGTGTTTAATATTGTCAGGGAAAGAATGGTCTTGTCAACACCTTAACATCATATTCACAATATGGGGACATTGCACAATTGTCAAACCGAGATCCCAACACTGCAAGTTTTTCTGTCAAATCATTGAACTTTCTATCATGGTGCACAATGTTGAATGAATCAAACATCTCAATAAGATCCCAAACTGCATGCTTGTATTGTTTCATTCACTGATTTTTTGTGGCATAAAGTTTTCTGACTTGCTTGACAATTAATTCTGAATCTCCTTTGACAATGATGTCCTTGACACCATATTTCCAAGAAATTCTCAAACCTAACAATAGTTCCTCATACTTAGCAATGTTGTTAGTGTACTAAATTTAAGTTTGAAGGAAAAAACAAACTCTTCCTGGCATGGAGAAATCAGAACAACACCAGCACCATTTCAAAACTTGGAGCAAGCTCCATCAAACAATAAACTCCAAGGAGACCTACCTATTCAAGACACTTGCATTCTTCAATTTTGTGCTCCTTTCCATCAGCAAATCCTACAAAATTATCAACATCAATAGTTGTGTACAATACTTTATAGGATGCATTTATGGGATCTTCAATAAGGTGCAACATCTTCTTTTCTCCATACAACTTGACAAGGCTTCCCTCAATTGGGATGGTGGCATAGGAAATATCCATTTGAACACTCCCACCAACACTTGCAACCCATTTTCTAGACAACAACATACCCCACTTGGCTAGGCAATCAACAATGACCACATCAAGCTTTAGGTTCTTACCTGGGTAAGCTGCAAGCTGCACCACCAAACCCTTCACACATCCCACCACTGGCACTTCTCTAGAGTCCATGGTAGTGCACTTCCCATATGTTGTTGTTACTTTGATATCCAACTTCATTCATGACTTCCAGAGGCATAACATTACATGATGCCCCTGAGTCAAACATACAGTTGTGTAACAATCTGTCCTTAATGATCAGAGTGGTGAAGAATGGATCCACATTTAGCTGGGAGTCCACCAAGGATGTCCCCAAATAGACCTCAGGTGGTTCACCTAATTCCTCCAATGCTAGTGGTGTTTCTAATTCTTCAATGATTAGAGGAGTCTCCACAATGTTTACATTTCTACCTAGGGTAGTCTTCTCCTCTTTCAGTCCCAAGTATTCAAATGCTCTCTTTTTGTGCTCAGGAATCCTAAGCAACTCAAAAATTGGAAAAATAAATTTTATTTGACTCAAAACTTGGGCAATGTCATATGGGACATTCTTTGGCAAGGCAGCATTAGAAGGGAGATTAGCAAACTCATCAGATGACATAGGATTCTTTACTGTTTGGGCATGAGGAGAGATATGAGTTTTGTTTGGGACAACAAGGCCTTTGGCAGATGCATATTTCTTAGGATCCTCTTTAGGATTGTTTGAAAGTAAGGGAGTTTTTGGCTTGGCTTGAGGCCCTATCCCTTTGATAAACCTTAGTTCTTGTGTTATATTCCTTCTCTTGGGCAACAACAACATTCATCAACAACTGCCTGTCTTCCTCTGAAGGGACTCCTCCATCATACTTCTTTATCATTAGAGCTCTTAAATACTCAAATTCATTATTAGGTATTTCAAAATCTTTCACTACATCTATTTCACAAGTATGAGAAGGAGGAAGAAGTGGTACCCTATGAATGTAGTCCCAAAAAGTGGCAGCTAGTCTGAGCACTTATCACTTCAGTTGAAGTTTCCCCTTGTTGTGAGCTCATGGAGACAACCCATCATGCAAACATCATCATCATCCTCATTCAGCTTCTTATTCTTCTTGATCTACTTCACATGGAGCATGGGGCATGAAACATCTTTCACACCAATCAATTACATTTGTTTCTTCCACAACACCAACTCTAGGCAGCCAAAGGATCAGGCACCATTCTATTTTCCCTACCTTGGGGCTGTTTATTTCCAAATCTAACAGGTCCCTTGCCTCTGTCATCATATCTCTACTCATTTATATGATGATTTGTAAATATTTCTTGGCCTTGTTGCTTGTGCTAACCTTGTGAACTCTACCCAATCCTTTCTCAGCCCAGGCTAGTTTGTAGGATATTTCTTTGACAGCCCCTGCCAAAGTTTTCACAACTTCCTCCAAATCAACAGCTTTACTTCTTTGAGGTTTTTTTAGGTTAACCAAGCTTCACACCATCCCTCTTAGGAGTTTTTCCAATTTCCTTGATATTGTTCTCAATTTGGAGAGCCATAGTGAAGGCCTTCCTCAAATTAATAGGGTTTTTGTCCCTCAAGTAGTAAGCAACCTTTTTTATCAAATGCATCTGTATATTTGATCAAACATGATTCATCACATGGCCTCAAGTTAATAGGAAATCTCCTCAAGGTCTTGTTGAATCTTGTGTTGAAATCATGTACTGAATCATTAGGATTCTTTTTGATATTCTCAAATTCTGAAAAAAGAAACCTAGGGTCTTTTTTATCACCATACTATAATCTAAATGCATTATTCATCTCATCCCAAGAATCAATAGAGTTATCAAGAAAAGACTTATACCAATCCCTTGCATCCTCTTCTAATGTATGAATAAACAATTTGATGTATACATCTTCAAACTCAATCTCAAATTCTTCCATCATGTTGATAAAAGCTTTAAATGCTGATCACCAGTTATAACATTATTTCCCTTGGAACTTTGGTACTCTGTTTCTTACATCTTGAGGAACTACATTTGGATAACCAACCATTCCCATAAAATTTATAGGACCAAAGGTATTTACAATAAATGGAGGTCTGGGTGGGGGATGGGCCATGTTGATTCAAGGAGGTGACCTTGGGGGAGAAACAAACTGACAAGGGACAAGGGGTCTTTGAAACACATGAGTATAAATTTCAAAATGGATATCCCCTAAAGGCTATGTTTCTTGGAAAACCCTATCAACTTTGGAGAACACGAGGGGAAGATTGAGAAGCAAACTTTTCAAATTCAAATGAAGGCCCTTCTCTAGATGGAGAATTCAATTCCATAAAGAGACTACCTGATTCAGAAGCACTTGAATGGAAATCTTCAATGATAGGCTGATCACTTTCATGAATGGGATCTCTTTTCTTGACTACTGATCTCCAACAAATCTCCAGGCTCTTCTTCCTTCTGAATTTGTTTTTCCAAGCTCTTGGAATAATTCCTAGCAGGATCCTTAGAGAAGAAAGATCTTCTTCCTTCCAGCTTTGCAAATATTAGTAACAAATCTCACTTGATAGAGGTTAAGACACTAGTATTTATCAAAAATCAGATCAACAGGGAGTTACCACTAAGGATTTCCACCTTAGTTGTGCAAATGCACTAGAAATATGATCTTTAAATGTCTATCAACACTAGAAACTGGAACTGAAAGATCTGCCTTTCCTTTACCTAGATTTATCAATGAAACCTAGTGCAAAAACTTGTAGAGACTGGAAAAATTACACACAACACTTGTAACTTGAAAATTCTTACTTTCCCAAACACATGATGATGTTAAAACAATGTTCTAGCACTTATAGCATATAAGAAATGCTTACCATGGTCTGAATATGAACTGTAATCACAAATTTCCCTAGAAATGACGCCAATATGGTGTTGGTACCCAAATTGATTCTCCTTCAGAAGCTGAGAACATCACAAGTTTGGAAGGAAGCTTAGAGACAAGAAAAGCATGTAGTGTGTCATTTTGTAGCCATGGGATGAAATGTAACTTGCTCTTTGTCACTCAGATGTGGAGAAATGGGTAGCACCCTCAAGAGGATTTGACCTATCCTCACTACTTTATGGTTTTGCCTTTCAACCAGGGTGAGAGGACCCTTTTGTAGCCTGCTATTTGTGGAGGAGATGGAGATGTCCTTCCTTGTAAAGTTATTGAGGAGACCTTGAAGGAAATATGATCAATACAAAAAAACCTAACTCTCACGAGTTGTCACTCTAGATAATGGAGATATTTCCTAGGCAAGGTTCAGGCTACTAAAGACAATGAAAACCTGATTTCTTCTCGATGTTTTGGTGATAGAAATTATGCATTTGTGCACACACAGGACAAACAGGGGTAGTATGGGTAAGATTGGTTGTTTTTAAATGAATTTTTTGTGGGAGGTGAGGCAGAATGAGTCTTGGTTTGCCAGATCTTTGAGAACTTTTACAAAAATGGAGAGCTTAAACAACAAAATGCTTCTAGGGTAGTTAAGATGTTCCTTTAACTAGAATATGTGCTTCAATGGAGGCCCAAATCAACATGTTATCACACAAAATTTAAGAGTCCAATATGAAGGCTCAAATTGAAAAACTTAACTAAACATTATCAATCTTTTTTTCATCACACCTAAGATACCCTCAAAGGCTAACAAAAAATCTTATAGTCATGTTAGGAGTCACAGTGATTTTAAATTTGTTTATTTCACTATCAAATGAAAGATCTTCTGATAAATGAAATTGAAAATGCCACCAAACTATCACAAGGATAAGATATTGTGTGATTCACAAATATTTCAATGTAAGATTGCAATGGGAACAAGAAAAACTACTTGCAGACATTCAAAAATGAAGCAAACATCAATTTTACCCAAAAAATAACGTAGATTAACTCAATTTTAATTAAATTTATCAGTAGGGAAAGTTTATAGAACAATCTCAGAGCTTTTCAATGGTTGTACACTTGTAACCACCTTGACATGATCAAATTTAACAGAAAAGAGATAAACAGGTTTCTCAGACAGTTTCTCAGAAAGACGGGCTCTGTCAAGTTTTCCTTTTAGGAATTTTCTTTGACCTCTAACTCTCCAACCCTTTGCACAACAAATTCATGCAATTTATATCATTTTACAACAGATTTTTCCCCCCCAAAAAGTAGAAACATTGAATGTACTAGTGCTTTTTGTGATCTCGATCGTGTTTCCCGAATCATAGATTTGCAAAAAGATGTCAGGTGCTCAAAAGGGGGAAAATCTCTTTGAAAATATCAACATTCAACTCCTTATCTAGGTATATCACTCTTCATCTCTTGCACCAACCACTTCCACCCCTAATCTATCAAATCTGGTTCTTTGTGTGCTCGAGAGGGAAAAACCAGAAGATCAGATCAATCCTGATAGTCAGATCATTTTAATGGTGAAAGACGTCTTCAGATCTTCCCCACCAAACCCATATATCAAATTTATTTTCCTCTCTATTTGGCATGTAGGAGACATCAAGAAATTATGAAGACTCGCATCTCTCAGGATCTTTTGAGTAAAAATGGCGGGAGAATCAGATACAGGTGCACAACTTCCATTGATCTCTATGTTGATTTTGGACCATCCACGTGGAAGATCCAAATTAAAACAGGCCTATGGGTTCCCTTTTACTTTTTACAACCTTTTGAAAAATGTAAAAATTTCTCATTTTTCTCCGCCCCTCCACCTTTTAAAAATGGTCCTGACACGTGTCCCAATGTGGGTCCTAGCGGAAATGCACTCTTTTTTTATACTTTAGCTCCTTTTTTCACAAAAGGAAAATTTTCCAAATTTCCCCCAAAATTTTGCACCTCCGCCGTTGACTCAAAGAAAATTTTGACTGATCCTTTGTTGTGCTTGTGGGCCATTTTGATGTTTTAACCCTTTTGATGATAAGAGGAAAAAAATCCAAGTTGCCCCCGATGGTCCACCTCCCCATCCTTTTGACTTTTCAAAACCAATTTTGACTTCCCTTTATTGGGCTTGCGAGCCATTTTGATGTTTTAACCCTTTTAGGAATAAGAGGTAAAAAAATCCAATTTGCCTTCGATGGTCGCTTCCCCACACTTTTGACTTTTCAAACTGCGATGCGCCTCAATGGCACCTCTTGAGATGGTCCCCAAAAGTAGAAACCCTAAATGAGTGCGGGCTCACCACATGTCCTAGCCAAGAATAATTTGTTTGAAAGTTGAAATCTCAGCAGAAGGTGCCATCTATCCAAGGTCCAAGGTAGCTTTCTTTACCCATTGAAAAGTCCAAGCAAAAGGAAAAGTGAGTTGAAGCCTCCAAGTGTCCTCATGGCGCTTCTCATAAACAAAACTCAAGGGCCGGTCCCAAACATGCACAGTCCCTCCATGTGTCCCTCTGCCTCACCAAAAAGGGAAAACCACCATGTGTCCCTGTCCTACAAAAAATTATACTGGCTGCATAAAAAATTGTCCTAAGTCTGGGAAAAGCAATGAAGTCCTCCATGTGTCCCTGTCCCACTTGGCGCAACTCCAAGGAAAAAATAAACAATGAACCTTCAAACGAGCATCGTTCTTCCACATGGACAAGTTTTGGGTTGAGGAGATTCATAAATTTTTAAAGTACCTTTCCGAGCCGCATCTAACCAAAAAGGGCCACGTTTCCTCTTGATGCAAAGGTGTAAATTTGACTGGGAAGAACACGTCAAACTGTAAAACCAGAAAAATGACCATTTGAGCCCAGAAGATGGAATTTTCTCTAAGGACAGAGATTTTAGAAATATTACAAGGTTCTAAATACATTCCCCCGAGCTACATCCATTCATTTTCTTCAAGTATTTGGGACAAAAATGACAAGGACAACAAATCCCGACTATGGAAAACGTAAAGAACGTGACAATCTGAGTTTTCAGATGAACACCCAAATTACAGACTTTTTCTAGATCAAAAGAGAAACAAGGAAAAAAATATGGATCCATATGTGATAAATAATTAAAATATATAAATGGATATTATCCCCTTACACCTCACCTTCACACCTCATCTAGTTTGCTAAAACACCTCACCAAGTCACTAAACAAATTACTAAAATATAACCCCTCCCCACATCCAAATAAGTCATCTCCTACTATTTTAACCTGCACCACATCAAAAACCTCGAAACCCATTATTTGTAATGTAAAATAGAAGGAAATCATTTAGTTTCTATCCTAACTAAGATTTCACCGAAATGGCGGCGATTTACCCGATTGCCAGTGATCTATAAGTACAATCTTTCAGACCCCATTTGCATCATGAATCCACAGGTCTTACAAGTACATTATGCCACTTTCTCAATCCACCATGCATTCAAGTCTTCAACATCAACACACTATAACGTCACACTCCTTGTAGAGCGTTAGATTCATCTTTGAATTGCTCGTTCTTGCCCTTTAACCATCCATTTTCATATATCAGTCATACCAAATATTCTACAAGGTAAAATATTTTATTTTATTCATTTTAAAGCACTATAATTAGGTATGTTCTTGCTTATAGTTCCTTTATATGTTACAAATACTTTTTTTTGGTAAAATTGAAAGTTAGATCATTAAATTTAGCTCTGTGTAATAACTAACCTAATTTCATAGTAATCGCTAGCTATTACCTCAATCGCATGTGATTCCCCTTAATCGCTAGTGATTATTATTATTTACATTTTTTTTACTAGTTTTCATTCAACTTGATCAAAATGAATGTATGTTTTTGGTTATTTGCCAATATCTTATCTAGTTTTATGATCTCAGATGTCATCACGAGACTTTAACTTCCTTGCAGCCGATTCTTTTCCTCTTCTTTGTCATCCATTATGTTAGGAGAAATATGAATTGCTCAATGATTTAGATCTGTGTGCCATCTAGGTTGCCCCACTTAATCGTATTGAAGCCATATTTTCCACTACAAAAAGTATCAGGGATATCATTGATGCATTTTGGGAGGGTTACAACGAGGCATTGAGATTGCGAGAGGATATCACTCAGCTTGAATGTCTTTTTACAACCGATCTTGAAAATTTGGAGGAGGAATACCACACAGCTTCTGAGTGTGGCCTTGCTAGTCACATAAGCATTTCCAGCTCCAAATCCACCTTCGCACAGTGATATAATTATTTAGAAGAAGATTCAGAATTATTCGTCGAGGATTAAATCTTTGTCCCCAAATTTGATCTGACCAAAAAAGAAGAAGAAATTTTCAATTCTACTGAATCTCATTCCCCTACCTCTAAAAAATATTCATACTGATCGAGAATCTGACTTGTGGATTTAATCATTGATTATTCTCAAATCTTATATCTACTTAAATAAGTGATAATCATATGTTATTTAACAATTTTTTCTATACACACAACTAAATTTTTTAAATAAAGGTCAGCATGTTTTATTTTGATCAATAAAATTTGTATTAACATAAAATTGTAGCTTTGATTACGAGACTCTTATTCACATGATAGATTGGTTTTTTGGTTTCTGAACATGTTGCGTAAAAATATAATCAACATTCATGGGTATTTGAGAAAATATTCCATATTGAGGTGGATTTTGGTTATTACCCCTTGAAAATGTCAAGACAACTAAGGTAAAAACCATGCAAGACATTCTGACACACCCGGTGGGACCCAAAACCCTTGTAAATTTTTCATTTCATCATCATTTTATCATTATTTTCCATTGATTGACAATCGCTAGCGATTGGATTAATCACCTGCGATTCCCTTTGTTTAATTTTCTCTAACAAATTTCATCAATTTGCAGTCTCTTTTCCTTTTGTTTGTTGTTGTTTTTAACAAAATCATAGGTTTTTCATCTTTAGAAACTCTAATTCTATGGACTTGATAAGTAAACGACTTAAAATTGCTAAAAAGAAAACTAAAAAATATATTGGAGCAATCTCACGGTGACTCTGAAATACCTTTCCTTTTTTTTTCTTTTTTCCATTTTACATCATTGATTGTTTGTCCTCGTCAAAATTGAGATCTCATTTCAAGATTTATAATGAATTAACATATACTTCTTGATCATGCGTAGTCTAATTAGGAAAGAATTTTGTTGCATTCACTTATTTCTTCCCCCCACACACAACCAAACAACTTCAAAATCAAAAACACATTTAAAAACAATCCCACCTAGGTGAAACTAATTGGGATTTCATTACCCAACAAGGAAGCTGACTCAGTGTTATGACCGAGTATAATCTCCTATCTATCGGTATATTTTGGCTCAACACCTGACTCCCTTATCGTGCAGTGGGACCGTGTGAAGTGAGGGGGTAGGCCCTAATACCACGCCCGTAACGAAAACAGTACAGAGTTGTGCCTCACGTACCTTCGAGTATATCGAGGAATCCTCCTTTAAACACACCTGAAAATAACTTTAGATAGCCATTTCTCAAGACCCTCATAACCTCTTTTACACATTTCCTCTTTCATAATTAAAACAACATAAGAATAAACACTTTGCTTGTCGTTGCTTGTTGTTTGATACTTGGCACGATTAGTTATTAATCATTTTCTTTGTATTTTGTGTGTGTTTATTTATTATGGTACTTACTAGACAACAAGCACGTAATCAATCAACACCTGCATTTCAACTTCAGGCCCCACTTCGTACTACACCACTTCCAACCACAATTTCTTCACCTATGCAACCACAAACATTACTTTATCAAACAAATACATCCAACCCATTTTCTAACATACAAACATGGAATTAAGTAGGGACTGAGTTATAACAATGAAACAAGACTGCAATCTTTTCTCCACAACAAAACCAAGGACAAATTCTCTATACACCCAAGTTATAACACTTGTTCTCTCCCACTGCAGCCGAACTCCCATTTTACAATAGGGGTGATCCAGTCTTCGAGGAAATTTTAGATTTGAATCCTATTGCTCTCAATGCCTACCTAGCAGCAAGAAACGTAAAAATGCAACCGTTCACACCTCAGTCCATAACACTCACTTATCAACCCTTGTCTTCTACCGCACAACTCATATGTCAAAAACCTGTTGTCCAGCAGTTGTTTCGTTATACTTCAAATCAACCCAAAACACTAAACACCACTCAATCCTATAGCACTACTAACTCTACCAATCCTTTTGACACATTGAATGAACAACTTTTTACCAATCAACCTCTAACATTTGATATCTCCTCAAAATCCATTTATGACCTTCATATGATTTCATCCTAAAAAATGTCTACACAAAAAATCACATCCTCGCAAAGCCCGTCTAGAGCATCCACGCCACCTCCAAGTAGTACCATTGTTGTTGTATCTACTCACTTTGTTTCTTTGCAGGCTCAAACCTCATCATTGGGATTCATGCCTCTTTCTACAATTATGTTTTCTCAAAAGACTATTACCCCAATCCAAAATATCACCATGTCTATTCCCATGACAACACCAATGATTAATACTAGTGTCATTGCCCGCATGCATCCCACCTCGCAATACATGCCACAACCCTCACAACCTTTGATTCTTACGTCACAGTCCATAACATTGCAAAACATCCCACAAAAAAATATTTCACAGCAGGCACCATCATTTGCTGCTTCTTCTACACCACCCCAATATATTCCCACATATTTACATCCTCTTATGCAAATGTCAACACCATACTAGTACATTCAAAATCCATAATCTATTGCTTTACAAAAGGGTTCTTTCCTATTGTAAAATATCCCTCAGTAAATTATCCCGTCGCAAAACATCCCAATACAAAACATCCCATCACATAACATTCCTTATCACCATAACATCCCTTAACAAAACATTCCTCACCAACAATACACACCTCAACAAAATATTCCGCAATACAATGCCACACAACATAACATTCTGCAACAAAATAATCCTTATCAACCTAACCTCTCCTATCAGCAAAACTTTCCCCAAACAAACATTCCCTACCAAAAAAATATTTTACAACAACAACAAGCATATTCACATCAGTCATCTTATCAACCCAACTCATCCTTGAGTCAACAGGCTCAAACTGATCCTCTCCAAGTTCTCCTTAGTTGCATATCTAGTTTGGAGGCTACCTCATCCTCGTCCAAAAATACCTTCTACAAACAAATTTGCAACGAACCCATTCATCCTTCCGTACCATACAAGCCATATCCCTCGCACTGGGATATCCCTAAGTTTATCAAGTTCTATATCAAAGAGGACCCTCTGCAACACATTCATGCTTTTCACCATGCATGTTATTTGATATCCCATGACCAAGATTTAATGTTAAGAACGTTCCCTATGTTTCCTTTGGTTCTTTCTTGGACTAGTACACCAACATTTCACAACATTCTTTATTTTCTTTCACACAACTCGCCCAGCTCTTTTTAGATCATTTCTCCATAAACATAGGTCGTAAAATTACCATTAATGATTTGTATGTCATCAGACAATTTGAAGATGAATTTGTCATTGATTTCGTCACCTGTTGAAGGGGTGTAACCAATCAACTATCCTTCACATTACCTTAGATAGAATTGATTGATATTTTATGCCATGCCTATGCTAAACACATTTCATCCACTTTACAAATCCAATCATTCCACACCTTCGATGAATCCTTCACCATGGTCTGTAAGTTAGAATTGTCGAGCCCTAGAAGATGGGGGGGTGAGGCTTCACCCCAAAAAAGCCAAAAGTAGAGTTCCCACCTAAATCAACATCCAATCCAGATATAACTAAAACCACTGGCTAATGTTGTTGTGGCCAAATCCGCTCCCAAAGAAAATCATGTCACTGAATGAGTTCATCAACATCATAATTACACACCAATAGCGAAAACTTACAGTGCGGTTTTTGAAAAAATATTCTCTTTTAACATCATATCATTGCCACTTATTCGACCTATCAACATATCAATATCAAAGTCCATCTGGTACCATGATAATGATTATTGCAAATTCCATCGAGTGAACGGTCATGACATAGAGTGATGTCGCACTTTTCACAATGTCCTTCAAGATTTTATTGATAAAGGTGATCTCCATTAGATAATCCAAACGCGCTTCCGAACCAAAACCTTGATATGTTCAAACAACCCTTCCTGAACCATCCCTCATCCTCTGAATCACCACAAGCTAATGTCGTCCACACCATTAACACAATAACAAAAATTGAACCCATTTCTCTATCCGCTTTATTGCCTAGTGCAACAAAATCTGCATAATCCCTACTAGAGGACAACGAACATGCAATCACAACTACAAAACCCTCCCCCACTCCAATCAACATATAAACTACTCCCACATCCTTGTCAGTTATTGATTCGACACCTACGAAATTTATACCAGCATCTCAAAAATCCACAGTCATTGAACCACCACTTTCCACTAAGCTTGTTCCCACACCTTTACCCGACTGTTGTTTCAGGGTCCATGCCTATATCAATGAATACTACTATGCCTACACCTTCTCCTAGATTTGCAAACATAACAATGGTACCATTGGAAACATTTTTAGCTCAGTCACCCCCATTTAAATCCACCAAGAATCTCAATCATCAACAACCTACAAAAATCAATAATCCCAAAAATCATGTGGACTATATCAATCGTATTATTCGAACCCCTCTTCCTTTATTAGCATTAACTTCAACAAATATACCGAGCTCATCTAAGACTTCGAAGGGACCGAATAAACAGGGTGTTGTCCATATCTTTAAAAGTCCTCATTATGATGAAACTTATCATTTCCATGGTCCTCCACCTTTTTGCCCACCTCTTCATCCAAGGGGCATATCTTCTTTTGATGAACCCTTTATTATACCAAAACCAAGACCCATAAGATCTCTCGAACAAAATGTCCTCCAAAACCCTAATCAAGAACCCTCGTACGATCCCTCCTTCCTTATACCTGTTAACCACCCCATTATTACAGGGGAAAAAATCAACTCATTATGTTCCTGCAGTGGGCCCTTACGCCACATCCACTATCCCACAATGGGAAACTATATTTGAATCTCATCCATTCATCCCCATATAATCCAAGTATCCTTTGTGGCCACCACCTATACAAGACCCCTATCACCCATTCGTTGGAATAGCTATGAGACCTCTGCGACCTTTGAGTAAACTAACTGTCACCAAGTGACCCATTTTGCCTATCCTCCATCAGAAATAAATGCCCAGTTGCATTCCACCTGAAAGGATGATATGATACCAATTTAGATAATATATTACAAGAATCACTAATCATGTTACCCCCCCTTAATCCATCAAATCATCAGTGGGTGGAAGCCCGCCTGGTATGATTTTAATGCTTTTTGTAATTACCATAGAACACAAGGTCATACCACAAAGACTGTAAATCCCTCCATTAGAAGATTCATAAGATTGGCAGTTCACTCTTTTTTCCTTCCCATCCAACTCTAAATTTAACATCAACACCATCAAACAAATATGCTCCTAAAACATCTAATCATCAAATCAATGTTGTTCACATCACCACATGCTCACGAAATTACAACAACAAACCCTCTGAATCCAAGCAAGAAAAAGACACCATCGTTATACCCCAACCACCAGAGTCATCAACATCATCTGATAAACCCAAAGTCTTAATTTCATTAGCCTCTGAAGAGTCTAATTAACCATCATCATCTAAAGACAAAAATTCAATAAAAACCGTCCCCTTTTCCTCTCACCACATTACAGAAAGTAGCCGCCAAACAATTACACCAATCCCCTGTCAAAATGTCACTCTATGAACTCGTTCAAACATCGCCACCTTACAAACAAGCCATGATGTAGGCACTTCAATCCATTACTATCTCAACTTATGACTCGGCCCCTCTTACAAATTTTATAGGTGCTCTGAAAGCATCCACCACAATCTGTTTCAAAACATCTGAAATACCCACTCTTAGACCAAAAGACCATGACTTACTACTTTTCATCACTGCTCAAATCAATGACATCTCTATCAAAAGAGTCATGATTGATAGTGGTGCCGCTATCAATATTATATCCTCTCTAGTTTTTTATTAGCTTAGACTACTCAAAATGGTTGTTGCTCAAACCCCGGTCCTATTACACTTTTTTAATGACACAATCACACCCACATTAGGCACTGTCATCTTACCACTTAAAGTTGGTGTCAAAACCCTACCAAAAATATTCTACATCATAGAAGGAGAGTTCCAGTATAATATGTTATTAGGACGCCCTTAGATACACACCATGTGTTGTGTTCCTTCAACTCTCCATCACTACCTTAAGTACGAACACAAAGGGAAGACTTACACGGTCCCCGCTGACCTGAACCCATTTGCTAACTGTTATATGATGTATCATCCAAATGATGTATTAGTACCTAAATCCATATCTGATTCTTCTGATCAAGCATCCACTAGCACATCAGTGCCTTCTTCCAAACTACCAGATGATTCCTTTATTATAGAAGTTATGAAACATCTCACTCTTGGGGAATATCACCTTCTTATGCTTAACTCTATCCCATCACTAAAAACATACAGTAGCCTTGACAAAAAACCCATGTACAATCCTGATGTGGGAGATGTTATCTCTTATGGGCCAGCATACCTTAAAACAAATCTTGTTTATGGCGGGTTTGAAACCACTGTCCCAATCAACCAATTTACACCATGCAACACTATTCAAATCAAATCTCAAATCCCCTAATAATCCCAAATTTACCCATATGTATCCACACCGGTGTGCATGGAAAGCTTTTGGCCTTAATCGTTATGAACAAGGAACACACGAACAACCTATCTTACGTACTCTTAAACCATATGAAAAGAATGGTTTAGGGTGTAAAGAATCTACCCCATAAACAACTCAAATCACTGCATACATTCCTGAACAAGAGACGATGCCTCCCATTGAACTGGAAGGTTCCACGAAGACAAATGACATTGTATCTATCCTACCCAATTTGTTTTAGTCAACACTATATCCTTAGGACCACTCACATATCAATCATGAAACTCTGTCAAATCATTACCCCTTGTTTCACCAGAAATGGTTGAAGAACATTTACCTACCATAGATGTTCTTTAGTATCAGGATGATCAAGAAATTCTCTCTCACATGGGAGTTGAATAATGATTTCTTCACAAATCTTTACCATTTGATACATGATCTCTTCTAAATGAATCCACTATCAACATTAACTTGGGAACCTCGCAAGACCCTCACATAGTCAAAGTTAGTCAAAGTTGCAATCCACAAGAATTACATGACTTCACCTCATTTTTAACAAAATATCATCAAGCCTTCCCTTGGTCATATAATGATATGCCTGAAATTGATCCCAACGCAGTTGTACATAACATCGTCATGTATCCCAATGTTAAACTGATCAAACAAAAGCTCCGTAAAATGCACCCTCATATAGCTCTCCTTGTTAAAGAAGAGTTGCAGCATCTCTTATTTGTCAATTTCATCATACCCATTGACTATCCACAATGGGTCTCTAACATTGTCCGAGTAACTAAAGCTTCATGAAAAATTTGCATCTGCACCAACTTTAGGGATCTCAATATTACTTGTCCCAAAGATGACTTCCCTCTTCCAAACATGGATCAACTTGTGGATCTGATAGTAGGCCATGAAATTCTTTCCCTTATGGATGGTTTTTCATGTTATAACCAAATCGTTATTGCACCTGACAATCAATATAAAACATCCTTTATCACCCCTTGGGGAACCTTTTGTTATCATGTCATGCCTTTTGGGCTTAAAAACGCATGGGCAACATATCAACGTGCTATGACATATATCTTCCATGACCTCATTCACAAATTTATTGAGGATTATGTTGACGACATCCTTGGAAATTCTAGATCAAGGAAGGACCTTCTTGATGTTCTTGAATCAATCTTCATCCATCTCATTCAATTTTGTCTTTGCTTGAATTCGACAAATTGTGTCTTCGGTGTCCTCGCTAGAAAACTTTTAGGATTCATCGTATATTTTTCATGGAATTAAAATTGACTCCACAAAGGTTAGGGAAATCTTTGAAATGCCTCCACCTACTAATCTCAAACAACTACACAGCTTGTAAAGAAAGTTATAATCCATACGATGTTTCATATCATAACTCTTTGACTGTTGTCAACCATTTCACCATTTACTCCATAAAGATATAGTATTTCAATGGGATTATTATTGTTAGAAAGCCTTTGACAATCAAGCATTATCTATTATCACCACTTGTCCTCACTCCACCTTGTGATGGGGAACCATTTCACACACACACACACACACACACACACACACACACACACACACACACACACACACACACACACACACACACACACACACACACACACACACACACACACACACACACACACACACACTTCTAGAGCATGCCCTAGGAACCATGCTTGACCACCGTGATAATCAAGGCCATGAATAGGTTGTGTACTACATTATTCACACACTCCATGAATACAAAACACACTACTCCGAAGCTGAAAAGTTGTGATCTGAGTTGTATTTTGCCACCTCCAAACTACGACATTATCTTTTTAATCACAAAACATATGTCATCACTAGTTTTAACCCACTTAAATCCATGCATGTTAAACCTTATCATAATGACCGTATAACCTGATGGCTCATTTTAATGACTGAGTTTGACTTAGAAATCATACCACAAAAATATATTAAAGGTTAGGCCATAGTTGATCAACTCACTGAAGTACCTCTTTCAGATAATAAACCACCTCACAAATTCTTTCAAGACGAATCCATTAACAACATCATTAAATCTAATGATTATGAATCGGATTTCATCCCAGTCAAAATGATCCTCTTCTTTGATGGTGCTAAATGTCAAGAAGGAGGAGGAGTCAATATTATTTTCATACCACCCAGGAACATTCCTGTCATTGTCATTCAAACTTAATTTTGAGTGTACTAATAACATGGTAGAATACGAAGCTTTAATCATGGGTTTACAAACCTCTATTCTCTTAGGTGTCCATGTCTTGGAAATCTATGAAGACTCACAACTCGTCATCAGTCAAGTTAAAGGAGAATACCAATGTAAAAATGAAATACTTCAAAAATATAAATCCGTTATTGATTTTCTCCTTGATGTGTTTTATCATTATAACATCCAAGCCATTTCACGATCCTCTAACAAGTTTGTAGACACTATGTCTTCTTTAGGATCTCTTGTCCCTCTCAAAATAGGAAAATCAAAGGATAAAACTAAAATGTTCGTAGTCATTCAACGATTAGACCATCCTTCACATCAAAATGAGCTACCTTCCATAAACATTATTGATGAAAACCCATTGGATTTATGGTATACCTAAATATCTAATTATCTCACTAAATTTAAAATCCCACCAGACCTATCGCAAGACACTAAATGATCCTTCCTTCAATGTGTCACTCACTTCACGGTCATGGGGGGCATCTTTTACAAGCGTAGTTTTGATGGTGTATTACTACATTGTCTCAAGTCATGCGAATCAACTAATGCTATCAAACAAGTCCATGATTGCATTTGTGGAGGTCATTTCGAGTGGCAACACTGTTGTTAAGCGTATCATATGGCTAGGTTATTAATGGCTCACTATTACCAAATATTGTTGCGCATACGTGAAAAAGTGTGTTAAATGTCAACCCCATTCTGATCTCATCCACATCCCGAGTCAAGAATTACATCCAGCTCAAGAATTATGGCCTTTCTCTCGATGGGGGTTAGACCTCCTTAGTGAAATCAATCCAAAATCATCTCAACAACATCATTCAATCATCATTGTAACTGAATACTTCACTAAGTGGGTTGAAGCAATCCCCTTGACTTCAACAAAGTTTGGATCCATCATCAACTTCATATATAAAAACATCATATGTAGTTTTGACATTCCACAGAATCTTATCACAGACAATGGAAAATCCTTTAAAAACAAGGAGGTTAAACAGCTCTATGATACTTTCACTATTAAACTAAGCTTCTCATCACCATACTATCCTTAGGCAAATGGACAAGCAGAGGCTTCCAACAAAACACTTAACAAAATCCTCATGAAAACCGTAAATGAAGTAGGAAGGAAATGGCACATTCAAATCTCGTTCACCCTTTAGGTTTATCAAATCTAGTATCCATACACCTAATGGTGCTACACCTTATTCACTTGCCTATGAATATAAAGCCATAGTACCCCAAGAAATTCAAATCACATCACTCCACGTATCTTTAAAGGATTTCATCCTTAATCAAGAATACCTGCTAAAATCATCTTGCACAACTAGAATTAGTTGGATGAAAAGCACCTAATAACCCTTGAAAATCACCAAGTTTATCAAGAATGCATTAGTAGAGCATATAAAAAAACATTTCAAATAACGTGACTTCAAAATCAGGTGACATAGAACTTAAAGAAAATCACAAATTTGACTAAATTAGAACGAAGTAAACGTGGGAAGTTCACCCCTAATTGGATTGGTCCCCTACGTTATTACTCAAAAATATGGGTTAGGAACGTATCATCTCATTTCTCTTGACATAGGGAACCTAGAACATGAGCCTATAAATGCTTTGCACTTGCGGCCTTTCTACTGTTAAATGATTAAGTATCATGACGAAAATTTTTTTGGTCAAACTTTATCCTTCCATCGTAAACAATAAATGCCATTTTTTCATAATATCCTATAGAACTACTACATTTATTCATGCGAGACATATGAATACATTTTTATTATGCATCTATCCCATCCTTAATGGATGATTTATTGGGGTCTTGCTCTTAGCTCAAAATAAAGTCAAAATATACATATGGATACTTCTTGCTAAAATAAAAAAAAAATAGACTGATCCACCAAAGGATGACTATTTGAATATCATATTATCAAAAGAAAAGGAGGCTGATCCCTCGAAAGAAAATCTACCATTTTAAATTCATGGATTGATCCCTTGAAGGATGACCATTCAAATAAAAATATAAAGTGTAGACCATAGCCCCGATGGATGACTACCCAAGAAAAATGCTTCCCATTTTGATCAACCTTTGCAAATATATCAAAATATGAGATCATCCTAGAAAAATTACCACATCGATCAACTTTCCCATAAGCAAGATTCCTAAATTTTCTTCATAAATTTTCTTATCATAAAGATCTAGGGTATTGATTCCCTTTAATTTTTTCAAAAAGGAGAACCCTTTTTCTCTATAAAATAATGTATACATGTCATCCTTTCATCCATTTTGTTTAATTCCACCATAATCAGTATCAATTGTCCACTGATAGTCTCATTTAACAATTTAACTGGTTGCAAGTGCAAGCATAATCAAAACTCATTACATGTATATTATTCAATGGGGAATTTTCCCTTTCCACTTTTACTTTATTTAAATTACATTTGATTCACATTTTTCTAAGATGATAATCACATAATCAAAACATAAACATAATCACATCTGTTAAATATTTCATGCAACACATAGGATGTCATAAACACAATAATAATCACAAAGAATCATCTAGTCATCATTGTCATTATCATAATGACCATCATATAATCATCAACATAATTAACATCATCATCATGTTTGATAAAATGTATAACCACATCATTCATGTAAAATCAAGAGTCTAACATAAAACTAGAAATCAAAACCATCACATATATATCAAAGTCCAAATGTCCACACAATCAATATAATGTAATACATAGGAAAAATGCCTTCTATGAGACTACACTAAAATGGTAAAATCCATCAAACTAGGATCAGGAGTGCCTCCTAGTACAACAACACCGAATCCTCTTGTACTATCATCCCCTCGTGTCGGTCTCCGAGGTGGGTGTCCCACACTCACCGCACTGTCACTCGGCCTAGTTGCTACTACATTTCCCCCTTGGGCGGCTATGTGATCAACATAAAATGTAGCGTCGAGGTAGTTCTTGATGATCATTTCTACACAATAATCTTGATCTATCTTCACATCCTCATAATGGGATACCATGATCATACTAAAAGATCTTATAAATGGCCCTCTCTTTCTTACCAATGCTGATAACTCCATCTTAGAATTGGAAGGCCCTATGATCACCAAGGCATTCCTGAAGGTGTCTCTTTGGGTCTTGTACCGGTCCCTCTCAGAAAAAACCTATACAAGCCAGGTCTGAAGCCCATCATGCTCTATAATAAATCCATCTCTCTCTCTAATGAGAGTATCCCACACTCCTATCAATTCATCTCACTCTCTGCGAGTGACATCTCTCTCGGCCTCTGATACGGCCTTCTTGGTCGTCACAGTAGTAACATATAGATCTATAGATGTATCACCCTCCACTTGCTCCTCCTCAACCTCACCCCCCTCATTGGTTACTCCCTTGACTCAAGCTCGCACCCGTCTAACTGATCAAGATTCCCTCTTTGTAGCACTTGTCCTCTCAAAACCATGCAATGAATAGGACCACCAAATTTAAAATATGGGGTGACTCCTACATCATCAATTGGTACTATGATACCATCATCATCTGGACCCATCACTCCTATCTCATCAACAATGGGTATTGGCCTAGTCATAACTTCTTGTGGGTTATCATTATCCCTGTCATCTCGTCTATATAAAACTGGATCCTCGGGTATACCCTGAATCAACCCAAACTATCTCCTCACCCGACTAAAGCGTATCTGATCATCCTCTCTAGCCCTATGGCCATGTACCCAAGTATCCTTCTGCAAACAAGATAGATCCCTAAAAAACTCAGGTTAATCATGAAACTCAACGTACAGAAGCCAAATCACATCTCCCACCTGTAATCCTAAAATCAAATCCCTGTAATAAGTAGGCCACTTGGCCTTCCTAGAAAGACCTTAAATTTGGTTCCACCTCATGAAACCTGGATGACTTGCCTCACTCTAAATGGAAGACCAATAACAATATTCTCATGTGCCCAACACTGTAGTCAGAAACCAACATCGATCTCATAATGCTTGTGGGCCATCCAAGCCCATAGATCTCTATATGTCTGTGCCAATAAAGTAGGTGCCCACTCAAAAACAATGTGTTTCTTCATCATCCCTGCAACCAATCTGGTCACTATCCATGGGAATCGACCTCCCTTTGAATCTGGTAGTAAAAGACATGAAATCTCTATCATCATCATGGTCATCCACAGACAACCCTCTCTACTAGCATCATATAAATCTTGATAGTCAAAATTCCTTGATGTGTGTGTAATACCCATGACATCACCTTCATATAAATGTTGCATAGTGTCATCTCTCTCTGTAGTTGAAATACAATAAATAAGATCCCCCTCACTAGTAGCCTCGTAATCAAATGAACATCCTCAAGTGCGATATTCATCTCTCCTATGGGTAACCAAAGTGTGTTAGTGGAAGGATTCCACCTCTGCAAGAATGCAAGGATCAAACTATGACATCTTTGCACTCTCTTAAAGTATCTCATCCCACCAAACCCCATAGCCTCTAGATGCACCCAATCATCATCAGATAGATCCTCCCTCACCTCATCCACCATTAAGGGGATGTGGTCTCATATGGTCAACTGGGCATCCACGTGAAAAAATACAAAAAAAAAAGCAAACATTAATAAAGATGTAGATAATAATAAACACTCACAACCATAAATTATCTTTATAAAACACAATTCTAATAAACAAACATGTGAAATTTTATCCTAAACATCCAATGAAGCTAAGTACATTTATCAAAAATCACTTTTTTTTTTAACACAAAACAAACATTTATCAAAAATCACTTTTTTTAACACAAAACAAAAAATATTTGCATGACAAGTGAATCTCTAGCAATTCACCTCAATCGCTAGCGATTAGCCTCAATCACTAGCAATTCACCTCAATCACTAGCGATAGAAGCAATCACTAGTGATTCACCTCAATGGCTAGTGATTAAAGCGATCGCTAGTGATTCATGTAATTTTTCCATATAGAATCCATGCACCATGATACGGCCCTAAATCCTTAAAACTACAAGAAAACTAAACTAAAACAGAATTAGAGCTTACCTCAGCAAGGACGGGATTTCATTTGCGGCTAGATGAGGCCATTTGACACCTTTTCTTCTCAAAAAACACATATTTATTTCACTCTTCCAGGTCGCTGTCGTGTATAATATAAAATAAGAAATAAACAAACCATTTGGGTATTTATACCCTTGATTTTATTGAAAACCCAATCACTAGCGATCATCGTGATCACCGACGATTGTGTCAAGTGCCGAAGATTCCCCCATTTTAGGATTTTTTTATCCTTCCCCATCCAACAAAAAAAAACCAAAAAATATGCACTAGTGTGCCATGCCTCTAAAATAGACCTTAGCCCATGGAAATATTTCGTCAAAACAACATAAGCACAACATCGGGATTCACCATATGTCTATGGGAGACAAGCCCTTTGGCCCCCATCACTTGGTCTTTTCCTCATTTATCTAGTAAGAATCATATGTCCGTAGGCATTGAGCCCTTTAGCCACCCTGACACTTGATTCCCCAACATCATGCTTTGCACCCTTTTCAATTAGGAAAAGCCTTTCTAAAACACAAACACAATGGTGCTTGTTGTATTCCACTACAATGGATTCACCCATACCCACAAAATTTTCTTTCATCATTTTTGTCTGGCGATTTTCCTGAAAATTGCCAGACAAAAAGGGGAAAATGTAGACACAGAAAATTTGTGCCGCCTTAACCTAAACAAGTCTGTGACTATAAACGACACACTTGCGACATTTTTTTTATATCACCCCCCTTTTTTAAAATTAATTTACTGCTTCATATTCCTAAAGTCTCAAATAATTATTCAAATGATTAAAATATATAAACGGATATTATCCCCTCACACCTCACCTTTAGACCTCATCTAGTCTGCCACAACACCTCACCGAGTCACATAACAAATTACTAAAATCACACCAATCACCTTCCTAAATTAACTTATTTTCTAATTAATCAAATATAATATAATCTAACTCCTCCTAAGGTTAATTTTAGGGGTGAATTTTTGTTAAATAGAGAATATTAGGATTTTTCAAATTAGAAATTGGTTATTTTTCATTTCCGTACGATAGCATGTTCGCTAAAAATTTAAGGGACATAAATATATTTGTCCATTTCATTAAGGGATAGAAAATGTTTGTATATTCGCCATTATGTTACCGGCTGACAACATAATATATGTTGTCGGCCGGTAACATAAAATATGCTACTGGCTGATAGCATATTTTATGCTACCATTCGACAACATATATTTATGTTGTTGGTCAATAACATAAAATATGTTACCATCCGGTAATATAAAAAAATTGCATATGTTTTTGGCCAACACCATTATTAAAATTTGAAAACAATTTTCTTTAGATTTGCCATCATTTCGAAACTCATTTTCACATATTCGCCAAGGAATCTATAGAAATTTTTAAGGGGAGGGGTCTTAAAATGAACCTTGACTCCTTCCCACCTCCAAATAAGTTATCTCATGTTTTTCTAACCTCCACGACATCAAACAAACTTGAAACCCATCATTTGGAATGGAAAAACGAAGGAAATCATTCAGTTTCTAGCTGAACTAAGATTTCACTGAAATCGTCAATGATTTACCAAATAGTCAGTGATCTATAAGTATAGTTTTTCAGAACCCATTTGCATCATAAATCCAAAATTCTTGTAGGTACATTTGGCCACTTTCTCAATCCACCAGGTGTTATCCAAAATTCACCCCTCAAGGTAAATTTTGATAACATGTATCAAATTCTTTAGTCTCGAGCAAGTAGAATTGATTCAAGGCCCAAAATCATGTTTTTTGGGGTCCCCTTGGCTTCTCTCTAACTTCCCCATCCAAGGAAAAAATCCAACAAGTTAGAAAAAATTGAAAAAATCCAAAAAATGAAGTCGCGGGCTTGTTTTAATGAAAAAAATGAAAAAATCTAAAAATTGAAAAAAAAAAAGATTTTTCCGATTCCTTTGTATTTCGGCCGCAAAATTGGTATGAAGAACCTTGGTATGATCCGTAGTGGTACGACGAGGCTATGGGTTGTACCATTTCGGATCGTACCAAGGTTTGTCATACCAATTTTGCGGCCGAAATACAAACGAATCGACAAAATCAGATATTTTTTGTCCCAGTCGGTCTGCGGGACAGTTGAGACGTCAAGATGTATGGGATGTGAAAACCCTATTTTTCTGCAAGTTAGTGCATTACAGGTAGTGCAGATATTTTTTTTCAGGATGGTCAAGACAAAAGTACGCGTGGGACAACCAAAGGCGAGATCGCCGCACAAGGAGCCAAGCTAGATGGGATGCGGCCGATGCAGAAGTCAACGACCCTCATGGCTCGGTCAACATTGGATGTGCAGGGACAAGAAATCCTAAATTAGGTGATGCAGATGAAAGTTTCCAGGACATTCGGGACACGCAAACCCGATTTTTCCGAAATAGCCGTAGCAAAGAAGAAAAGTCAAAGTTTGACCTCCCAAACTTCAAACAGCCATAACTTTTAACTACGAGCTCTGATTTTCATAAAATTTGACTTTATGGAACGTGCATGATGTCCTATATGTAAAAATATTAAAATATAAGAAACTTGTTCAGCTCCAGAAAGTTAATGCTCATTCCCGTCAAATGACAAAAAATGCCTAACAGACCCAAAATAGCTGCTCGCACTCAAAAGGCCATAACTTTTGCAAATCTCAACAAAATCACACAAAATTGGTATCGTTGGAATCATTTTTCTGAGCCCAATGCATAGAAATAAAGAAATTTTGTATTTTATTAGAAATAAATGGATATTTTTCATAAAACGTGGCCAGATTCATGACAGTGTTTTATTTGGTAGTTGGGAGTACAATTAAGAGGCATGGTCATCATTCTTTCTCTACTGCAATTCCTGGGATAGTATGGGGAGTATTTTTCAAGTAACATACAATAATTTCACTCCATTTAATGCATCTTACAAGTGGTTGAAGGACATATTTCTGAATTTCCATTTTCCCCTTCTCTCCCTCTTCTCATTTTTCTATAAATTGGAATGATGGGCTCATTGTAAAGGAGGGAGTTTCGTTGTAGCAAATATCTATCAAAATTTATTTGTAAAGACAATGTGCTATAGACCCTTGTAGTGGACTCATTGCATGGTGATCCAGGCCCCTATCTTGTAATAGACTGAACTGTGCATATCATGAAGTAATAAAATACAAGTTTGTGGATGCATCTTCCCCTGCTGTGTTTGTTTACATTCTTCTTGCTCTTTCAAAATTCAGTACAAGAATATTGTGTCTATTTTTATTCTCTTGTAAGGACTCATTATTATTGTGCATGTATGAAATATTGTTGTGAATGCATTTTTTTAGATTGCGGAGAATTTTTATCACCCCTTCTAGTGTGCACTTTGCTTCTGTATCTCACATGTTGGAAGACTACTCTCACACCATTCCTTTTCTGTTGTATCACCGCTATAGTGTAGGCTTTAATTTTTATGCATTCTCTCTCCTTGGTCCCTTGGAAGTTAGACTAGGAAAGTTAGTTTTTCCTCCATTAGAGTAGATTGTGGCAGGTAGTTTAGGAGCAAGAACCAACTTTTCTCTGGAGCTCTTTCTCAAGTAGCAAGTCCCACAACTTGGAGATAGAACCCATGTTATCCAATCACACCATGAGCTCAAGTATATTCACTTGTGTAAACATAAGGGTGATGTGATCCAGTGATAACACCAAGCATTCAAGTCTTTAGGATCAATAAACTACAAGGTAATGCTTCTTTTAGAGCATTAGAGTCGTCATTAAATTGCTGGCGCTCACCCTTCAACCACCCATTTCCGTCTATCAGTCATACCAAACATTCTACAAGGTAAAATATTTTGTTTATTCATTTTAAAGGACTATAATCAGGTACGTTCTTTCTTATAGTTCCTTTATATGTTACAAATACTTTGTTTTTGGTGAAATTTAAAGTCATATCATTCAGTTTGCCTATGTTTAAAAAATAATCTAATTTCATAGTAATCTCTAGATATTACCTCAATCGCATGTGATTCCCTTGAATTGCTAGTGATTCCTGTTATTTCTTTCTTTTTATTGTTTTTCATTCAACCTAAATAAAATCAATGCATATTTTTGGTTATCTGTTAATACCCTGTCTAGTTTTATGATCTCATATGTTATCAGGATACTCTAACCTCCATACAGATGATTATTTTTCTCTTCTCCATCATCCATTCCATTGGGAGCAATATGAACTACTTAGATTTAGATATGTGTGCCATCCAGGATGCCTCGTTTAATTGTATCGAAGCCATATTTTCCACTACATAGTGTATGAAGGAGAAAATTGATGCCTGTTGGGAGGCTTACGATGAGATATTAATATTACGAGAGGATCTCGCTCAACTTGAACCTTGTTTCACGAATGGTCTTGAACATTTGGAGGAGGACTACTGCATGGATTACAATCTGGCTCCGCCAGTCAAATAAACATTTTAAGCTCCAAATCCACCTTCGTACAATGATATTATTCTTTGGAAGAAGACTTAGAATTCTTCGCCAAGGATCACATCTCTGTGCCTAACTCTGATCTGATAGAAGAAGAAGAAACTACCAATTCTGCTGAATCTCATTCCCCTGGATATGAAAATCTTTATACTCATCAAGAATACGAATTGTGGATTTAATAATTGATTATTCTCATATCATATATGTACTTAAATATGTGATAAGCATATGAAATTTAAAAATCTTTTCTATACACACAACTATATGTATTAAATAAAGGTCGGAGTGTTTTTTCTTGATTAATAACATTTGTCTTAACATAACATTACAAATTTGATTAAAGGATTCTTATTCATAGGAAAAAATGGATTTTTTGTTTCTTAACACGGTGCATAAAAACACAATCAAAATTCATGGGTATCCTAGAAACCCTGCCATATCAAGGTCAGGTTCAGTTATTACCCCTTGAAAACATCAAGATAACCAAGGTAAAAACCACGCGAGACACTATTCATGCAACTGAATACAATAGAAGTATAAATGATGTTGCAAGCTTGTTTTATTCCCTCCAAGAGGTTATCTAATTCATAGATATCACTCTGTCAGATAGGGTTGATAATATTACAAATTGTGGGTTTTTTCTTTTCGTTGTTCTTCCCTTTCTTTGTTTTATGTTTTTATTCTTTGTTTCTTTTCTTTTTGTGTCTATTTCTTTTCTTTTAAATTCTCTTTCTTTTCTAAATGAGCTAATTGGTTTTCCCATAATTTAAGGTTTGTTTATTATAAACGATTTAAGGCATAAACTACCCTACACTCAGAGTTTTTTCTAAGTCCTTTATACAATTAAAGTTGGTTCGATTCCATCTTAACCTTTATAATAGGTAAAATGGTTGATTTAATTATCGGTACATTTTTTTTCGACAACACAATGAAAAGTGCACATGAGTGACATATGGTGGTGATGGATGAACTATGGCCTAAGCACTTGATGGAGAAGAGGATCCAAGTGGATTAGAAACTCTCTCGCAAGGTAGAGGAGAAACAGACTGCTCACTTGAGCAAGAGCCAAAATATATGATTCCCTTTTCCTCTAATTGTTCCAATTTGTCACAAAGGGCAAGACAATCGTTATCCCTATGACCATTTATGCGATGATAATTACAGTGTGGTAGATCACGTTAATATTGTAGCCTATGTTGTGGATGATCATGTTGATTGGATGGTAAGTGTATTAGACTCCTTTCAAGTAAGGTAAACATTACATCATGGAATCTAGCATGATGGGAGAAATGCAATGGTTCACACGACAAAGATGTAGGAGGATTAGCCTGTCACGGAGGAGGAGAAGATGTATGTTGTGGTGGTGGAATAGGTTGAGCATGTTTTCTTTTCTTAGGAGGAAAATGTGGAGACTATGTAGGATGCTCAACCAATTTTCATGGAGGAGGATTAGACAATATAATATAAGTATATTTGTGTGGAGGGTGAATTAATTTTGATAAAAGAAGGTCCTGCTGTAGTTATAGGAATTTGTAGCATAGAAGAATGAATGAATCACATGTATCATACTACAGTCTTTGCTTGAGCATAGGAATCAAACCATGATAGAAAATGAATTGCTTCTCAAGGTCTATAGGTTAGAATACTAGTTGATGCATACCCGCATTAAATCATATATATAATGCTTAATAGATTCTTATGATCCTTGATGCATAGTACGTATGCGATCATAAGTGACTCTAAAGCCATTGTTGATGATGAAACAATGGAGGAAAGTTTCCTCCATATCATAGTAAGTACTAATGGAGCCAAAAGGAAGATGAGTGTACCACTATAACACCTCACTGATGAGACTATATCTAAAATCCTTAAGTAATAACCTACCATTGGACTAAGAGGTTATAGCCATGAGGTAATGTAATAGATGAGCATGAGGATCACCAATACCATTAAAGAAAGTGAATGTGGTCATAATAAAGTCCTTAGGGAATTATGAATTATGAATATTCTTTAGAATAGGGTTATCATGTAATGAGTTGTTATCAATAAAAGCATAGTAAGCCCTACTTTCTATAGTAAGAGACTAAAATTGAGATTGTAATTGACCTACCACATGTATGAGAGATGTGATATCCTGTGAAGGAATAGTAGAAGATGTAAATAACTCATTAAGAGCTTGTAATTTTCCATTGTGGGTGATCATAGGAATATCAAGAGATGATATAGGAGATTTTGATGCTAGGGGAACACCAGGATTAGTTTCTGAAGGAGATATAGTAGATGATGTAGACAAAATATCTATAATAATGGTGGGACTAGCATCATAAACATCCCTAAGAGATGAGGTGATCGATGGAGATACCTCTATAGGAGAAGATGACCTAATAGATGTAGATGATGTAATAGGAGGAGATGAAATTGTAGGAGATAAATAAGTGATAGATGAAGGTGACTCATGCATAGTAATAGATAAAAAATCATGTAAAGGTAGTGATGGAATAGGTGATTCACACTTAGTAGTATGAAAATAAGGAGAAAAATCACTAACAACTACCTAATCATGATCAGATAAAGACTCGGAAATTAAAATATCACTAAGGACATTATCAATACAATCATCAACATAGTATAAAAGAGAATGCAAACTAGTATGAGATATATCATGAGAAGCAATAGTAGATGTAGGAGAGTCGTGAGATGAAAATACAATAGTATTCTCATTAGAAGTAGAATCAGTATGCTCATGTGAATGATGATCAATACCAAGAAAATAATCAATAAGAGTATCATCTAAAATTTCCTTAAAGATATCAGGAGGATCACTAGTAGCCGTATAGCATGGGCTACAATGAGTGAAGGCTATATGATCCTCAAAAATGCTAATGCCAATAGGAGAGTATTCAAAGCTAGTAGTCACATATTATTGACCATCTAAGAGTTCTTGTTGAGTATGAGTCGTCGTAGGAATAAGATTACCATAGAGAGTCGTGACCTCAACAATGGCTGCCCCATAATATATAGGGTCGACACTAAAATGAGACATGATGGGTGAATAAGATGAACTATTCCTATCCATTAGGGTTTGAAGTGGATCATAGGGAAAAAATATTCTGAAGTACAAGTTCACAAAAAATATTAACTAAAGTACAAAATTTAGATCTATATTCTAAGTTTATATAAGCATATATAGAAATGGAAATAAATTATATAAGCTCAAATATTGATGCTAAATTTTTTATTTTGATATTTAAATGAAATAGAAGGGATAAGGCACTAACCTATAATTGACTTACCTCACTCTATGTTGGGAATGACCAAGATGATGTATAGATGGAAGGAAATATGATGGAATGACCTTGAAAATTACAACAGGTGGCGATTTTCCTAGACTCGGGAAACTAGAGGAGGACTCGGGCACCTATGGCTGCCCTAGTCTGCAGTATGGGCACTATGTTCTACAGAATATCTCAGGGCCTGAATTTGGTAGTGTGTTTATATCTTTACAATGTCTCGAACTTTATCGCATGGATATAGTAGTATATTTTCTTATGAAGTTGTAAACATGCAATGAAGATTCACTTGCAAAAACCCATACAAAGCATCAAAACCCTAAAAAATAAAGATGCATATGAAGGGGTTGAACTGAACTTACCAGCTACTAAGGTGGAATTACAACTAAGCGTTGTACTACATTCTAGACCCAATGTAGTTCTGTGTGTTTTCTGTGTGCAATGATGTGCCTAGGGTGCCCTAGTGCCAATGATGCAGAATAGGGGAAACTAGCTAGATGTAAATGCAAAATGGTGTATGGAATAGAATATAATTCCCTTTCCTATGCAGTGAGTGTGATGCAATGATTCCCAAATGTAGTCCCTTCCCTTAGTAGATAGCTAGCCCTTAGTAGTTAATATTCTACTCATAAAATAATGATTATGCTATGTTTATATACAGATCTCTTGCTCAAATTTTGACACTAATGACCTTACATGCCAACTAGTACCTAGGGGAATGAGAGGGAATACTGTAAAGACTAACCTTGAAACTATAAATTAGACTTAATTTTTTCCAGGACCATGACACCTAAAATAAGGACTAGGGCACCCATTGGCTCTCTGAGAAATGACTAAATTGTGTAAACAACTGACAAATGTGCAAGACAAATGACAATGACGACTGAATAATTGATGGGTCATTAGTGAATAATTTTATTACGTAAGATCCATATATTAAAAAACATACTTGGCAGCATAATTTTAATAGTAAGTGCGTGATTTTATGATTACAATATCAAATAGATTATTTAACATTTATATTTCAGTATATTTCAATTATTACATTGTTGTACTTCTTAGATTAACTTCTAAAATCTAGATTTTAGTTAATCACATATAAACACTGACGCAATGGTGAAAGATAAATGGAAGTACACTTTGAATCCTTTAATGGAATTAAGTGTAGAAGTGGAGTAGATTCTTTAGATATTGTTGATTTCATGAAAATGATTCTTGACAACTGTGAAAGGGGATAGTGAATGGTTTTTATTCGTTTCCACGATCATCTAGGAAAACAAGGAAGGATAAGCCACATAAATAAATAGAACACACTAAAAGGTGAAGGATATGTTAGGTAAATATGTATATATAATTATGAATTATATTATTTATGGTCTACCACTTATGTGTAATACCATCCATCAGATGGATTTAATACTATGAGATATTTTACCAAACAAGGATACATATTGTTCACTCATATGGAGAAAAAAGAGTTGAGAAAGAAATTACAAGAGTTTCTTGACAAGAGGTTGATCGTAGAATATTTGAGCATAGTTTTAGTACCTATAAGAATAGCACCAAAAAATGAAGGGACTATATATTGTTTAATATTTCCAGAGGTAAGAATGGAGATGCAAAGGTAAGAATTTGGGAAGGTGTAGTAGGTTGTTTTAGTGGCGTGAGTGAAGTTTATGGTGGTGGCTTGTAACTATCAGCATAAAAAGTGGTTTTTTCCTCTACCGAGTTCTTAGAAGTGAGAAATAAATCTCAAAATTGACTTTATTGTGCTCGTTTGTACGTGTAAAATTTACGTGGTGGCCTAATCTATTCATGGAAATTGGGGAAGGGTCCTAAGATGACATTCTAGGAATTAGTTCAGAGATTAAGGGGAAAAGCTTCATGAACAATCGTTAAGAAGAAAAACATGTCGTAAACCTTATCAAAATTCTAGTTAAGAAATGATGGAGAATAAATTTCTCATTTTTCCCCAGAATGGATTGTTTGACTTTGGCTAGTTATTTTAACTTATAGAGGAATATTTCCTGTTTATCTAGGTGGTATTTAGGTATCTTGATATTTTATGAAGAAGTTGTGTTCTATCCTAAGTTATGTACTAGACCTATTGGATAAATTGGTGTTTAAGGGATAATGGAATTCATTATAGATTTATATTGTTGTTTCAGATCATTTTTGATCCCTTAAGAGCTTTGTGGATGGCTATCTTGTAAGACTAGTTTTTTGGGTGAAAATGGCAATTTTTGTAGTCTTGATTACATAAGTGTTTTGATCGTGTTTAAGTATAAGTTGTGATACCTCATGAATTTGGTTATGAACTTGAGGTCATGATGTTTCCATCCATATTTCATACTTTCATGGTTGAGTTGTTTTGGTACTTGTTTTTTCTTCATGTTTGAAGACTAGTTTTGTAGGTCACAAACCTAGTGAGAGCATTTGTTCCAAATGATGTTGTCATTGCATGAGACAATGGTTTAGAGTTTAAGAATGTTATAGGAGGAATGGATTGGACTTATAAAACATGTATAATTTATTTCAGAAGTACGGTGAAGGTCATGTTAGCTAAAAATGACTTAGTTTTGGTGAGAGGGCAGTTTTGGTGCTTTAGGGATTCGTGTGTCCTAATGAAGGATTTGAGCTTGTAGATGTTATTTCTAACCTTATTGATATTTTATGTGGTTTTTTCATAATTTTTTCATGTTTCTTTAAGTTTATATTCCCTATGATGGCTGACCTAGATGATTTATTATCTTAATTCATGTATAAAAGAAAATTGTTATGCCTATTTATTGTAGTTGAGAGAGGATGGAAAAGTGTGAGAAAGAGGGGTGTCTCTAGAGGTTTAGAAGTTATTTTGTACCATCAATAGAAGGTAGATATTTTGGTATGAAGATATAAAAAATTTGTGAGATATGGTGTCGAAGTTCAAATGACCTAATCAGCTTGATGAAAAAGTTATTGAGTGAGTAAGGTTAGAAGCAAGTATTGAAGAAGTTTGAAGGAAGGAGAGCTAAATTTCTATCATCATCAGTTGTTGGTCCAAAATTATAGAGGTGAAAAAAAAATAAGGTGGCTTTATTTGGTGTTGAATCATCCATGGGGTTCTTTGTAGGGTTGTTTCTCTACTAAATCTAAGGGTTGGTGCTCCTCGTGGGATTGGTGCCTCACTAAATTTAGGGGTTCATGCTACTTATGGCGTTGGGGCCTCACTAAACCTAGGGGTTGGTGATCCTTTTTGGCTTTGTGATCATTTTTAGGTTGGTGCTCAAATAAATTTGAATCATTACTATAATGAAGCTTTGTTTTAGTTGGTTTGTTACCCTTGAGGGTTTCTCACTTATATCTGGTGTTCATTTGTTCTTGTGTTCTCATTTCCTCATTTAATGGTTATGTTTCTTAATAATGTATGCTTAATGGTTAAGTTTAGTTAAATGGTTTGTGGATATAAGTGTTTAAGATAAAAAAATTGTATTTCCCATTGATTCCCCCCAGCCCTCTCAGTGGTTGTTCTTCCAACAACACACTACTCCTCTATGAATGTGTTGATGTTTGAATAATACAATATGGATATGCCTCCTCATATCATATTGTAATTGTTTATACAAAACTAAAACACTCACTCATTACCTATGAGGTGACACTACAATGAAAGTGTCATTCTATTAATTATTTTTTATTCATATGCTAATGAAGGTGCGATAAAAATGGAACTGTAAATGGATCAATGCGCGCACGTGCACGCACGTGTGTGTGTGTGTGTGTGCGCGCGCGCGCGCGTGTGTGTGTTTATGAAACATGGTTAAGATTATTATTCAAATACAATATGTATGCTCATAAACTCATGCTCAAAGTGAAAATTTACATCTATTTACTTATTCAAGATATTACTCTTGTATATGTTGAAAAAAGTGGTGATGTCCTATATGGACCTCACATCTCTTGACTATACTAAAATCCATAGGTTTTTGAAACTATGCAATGATGGCGGTGACACATCTAGGAAGTGCTTTGGTGATTGAGAGATGGTCCACATGGCTGTGGATAATGGATTTGGTGGGGCACTTGGTCCTCTGGGATTTGGAGTGCTTAGCAGATTTGGTTCTGCTTCCCCTATTCATGGCCACACCCTTGCTTCCCATTCTTTACTGAAAGTGGTTCCTGAGGGTCACATGGAGGATGATATTGGTGGGAGAGGATCGTCTGTGAATCTATGTAGCTGTAAAATATTTCTTGAGGCAGATAAATCCTCTGTTCGAATCCCTGTCAGGCCTATGAAACATGAAAATTTGTATCCCACTGTATTTTGTGGAGAAGATGCATTGAAATCAAAGACATATATCAAGGAGAATGGAATCATCTATAGATTCAAAAATATCTTCCTGGATCTAACTCCTCTCCATGAATGGATCTCTTCTTCATGGAAGTCACTAATGGAAGGTAAATTTTACATTTACCCCATAGCTAGAGGTATCTTCATTGTTGTATTTGATGTTACTGTTGATAGAGATCTAATATTTGATAGATTGTGGAATTATCAAAATCATTTCTTTCTTATGAAGTCATGGTTCCCTCTTTTCAACCATGTTACTAAAACTTTCCAAATCCAACCTATGTGAATTCGTTTGCCATATTTGTCTCTCCATTTATGGGTGAGAAATTTTTAATCTCTATTGGGAATTCTTTAGGTAAAACCTTGGCTATTGACATAAAGGTGACCTTGTATGAGTATACTACATATGCTCGCATCTTGGTCGATATGAACAATTCAAAGGATTTAGGGCTGCTTCTGTTGATTTTTGAGTTGAGGATAGGGTATGGACTCAAAAAATTGACTATAAAGGCTTCCCCTTTAGATGTCGGACTTGCTTTTCCCTTGGCCACTTAGTGGCGGATTGCAAGTTTGGGAAGAAAAATACCAATAATCAAACTTCTTTGTGGAAGAATGCTTATTCTAGCCATTTGGTTGTAAACAATCACTCATATTCTGGGTTTGAAGATGGATCCATGTATGAGGAAGATGTGGCTCCTCAGAAAGAGGTGGTCATCCTTTCCTCTACCCCTATAGAAAAGGATCATATTCCTAGCACTGGGTTTGGGGCTTTATCCCTTCCTCTTCCTCTTGATTCTTTAGTGAAACTTAATCAGGTGCGTGAAAATAATATTGAAATTTGTATACCGGTTCACACAAATGAAAATGTAAATCTAAACACCAGTGACGATGGGTCTATTGTGAGAAGAAGAAAGAAAGGGAAAGTTAATGAATCCCCTGAGATGCATCTTAGATCCCATGCGAAAAGGTCTCATGGCTAGTTTACTTTTGTGTTTGTTATTGTTATTGTTTTGACTTTATGTTGTTGTTCCACTTTTCCGTTGGAAGAGGCAGCCCTATGTGTTCCTCATTGATATATATTTTGTCTCCACTAGTACTTATTATAATGGGGAAGGGACCCCTCAACCCTATTTTACCCCTAATAAAAAAAGATACAAACGGTGACTAGAATGATAAGAGAAACTAGAGTGACATTAAAAACTAAAATTTACAAATTTTGAAAACCTTGATCTACAAAGCGTGACATGAGATATGTTCCCACCATGATTTGACATGGGTTTTTGATGTAAAAAAGTATCCTTTTCTAACCCTTTTTATTAGGAAAAGGGTATATGGTATATGTGGGAGATCGACACTAAATAAATCATGTGCTAGGTACTTTTTTCCTTTACGCCCCCCCTTCAAAAACATTCAAAATCTTTCTCATATTTTCCACAATTCTCTCTACTATAGATTCATTGATATTTTCAAAACAATAAGTGTACAATTCATGTGCATGTAGTTGTTGGTGCAAGTGGAAGTACACCATATTTTAGAGAGAGAAATCTCTAATAGGAAGGTTTTATCAAGGGAGGATTTGAGAAAACCCATTCATCTTGACCAACCACTATAGTAAATAGAGGACACATGATGTCCCACCCATGTAGAAGATATATCGCTGCAATTTTATCACCATGTTGTAATAATGAATACCAATGCGATGACTTAATAGAGGATTTTTCATGAGTTTCAAGACTCCAAACTTCTCACTTTGGAGGATGGTTAGAGAATTCAATGCGGTTCAAATGAGTGGAGGACCTTATATAAGAGTAAATATGTCATCCTCTAGTGGGTGGAGGAGATGTGCCTTATAGTGAAAGATATGAAGGTACTCCAATCATAATGGAGAGTACATTTCCCCATAAGATGAGTAACCTCTTGATATATTGAAACTCAAGAGTAATCTTTTTTCCATGGTCCTATATCCATAAAAAAATCAAACAATAATAACTTAATTGTTGACGCATCATTGATGAAAGAGAATCTCATTATTGAAGATAGTTGAATTCATATATTTTCAAAGCTAAAAAACAATGACAACTCTAAAAAAACACAAATATGCCATATATGTGAGTGACTGAAAATCATCCCCAAATAAATCCATTCTCAAGTTGACGTGTTCCTAATGTAAAGGTTGAATCCATGGGCAAGTTTCAAGACCCGCGAAAAAGTATAGATTTTTTTTTTGAAAGATTCAATTTTAGAATAAGGAGGACACTGATGATAAACAACTCTTAAACATGTAATACTTTACCCTAGTGTTCCAAATACCAAAGAAAATGAGAACTTTTTTGTTGAAGATTGGAATTCTAGACTTGATTAATGTTAGTACTTATGCGCGTTGGTAATAGTGGAATTTGATCATTATATGGGATGGGGGACATTTCCCATCGAAGGGGTTCAGAAGGGGAGTGTTTCCTTTCCTCAGTATATATGTCCAATGGATTTCTCTCTCCAGAGACGTACGTTAATTGACTTGTCGAGAATGCCAGAATGAAACCAATAAATAGAGATATAGGGCATGCGGCCTATCCAAGTTCAAGGAGATTAATTTAAATTGCAATTGTGGTTAATATTCCCATGTGATGGGGAAAAAGTTCTCATAATTTAGGGGAGAATTATTTGAATACAATTATAACATAAGAGACAAAAAGTATTGCAATTCTTCCAAAGATATAATTTATCTGTAATTGACATGAATTTATGAAAAAACTACAACCATCATATATGAAATTAGCAACTTAGTAGAGCACTCATTAAATAACATAAGTTTATTTACTAAAAATATGTCTGGATGTGAATCTCATCTCAAAAACATTCAAAATTTTATCTTAGATAGGCATATCATAACAATGGTATGAATTTTAGTGTGGCTATTCCAATAGTGGTGGTTTTTTGTTTAATGACAATGTATTAATCTATGTGCATGAAAATTATTAATATTTTTTTATTAGTCTTTAGGTTATCATAGGACTCTAAACATTTTATCTCAATTTTTTTAGATATTTCTTAGAGAAAGAAGATTTGTTTACAAATATATAAATGTTATAGATTTGGAATAGGAACATCAAGTTAATATTTAGATAAACATAAAATGAGTTGTATTTGAACCACATAAATGATAATAAAAGTTTTGTCACATCATACATAAAGATATATATTGCAAGAGATACCAAATAGATTGAGGTTAAATTTGAGTACCATGTGTATTTAGGGGAATGTATACCCCTCATACAAAATAATATAAAGTAAGTCGATTATTTTTGCACTTATTCTTATTGATGTTGAACAACTTGAAAAGTTGTGGATGTTTATCCTTACATAAAACAGGATAGAAAGGTAAGTCCTTATACCCTATGTGAGTGTCTTTCCCCACAAAGATGAAACCTTATACCCTAGAAGTCCTTATAAAGAAGGTTAAGATTGTGATTCAAAAAACATGGGACTTGTGATTCTAAACTCATGGTGAAAGCGGAAATCCGCTTTTCCTTATTTATTCGAGAAGCAGAAGTATAACTAACATTAACAAATATAACTAGAGTGACATTATCAACTAAAATTTGGCAAAAGCCAGAACCTTGAGCCAGGAAGGGCGAGAAGAGATAGTTTCCCACCATGCTTTGACATGGGGCCTTGACGTAATGAGGTCTCCCTCTCCAGCCATCTTTATGAGATAATGTGTATACGAGAGATGTGGAAGATCCGCAATGCTGAAGAAATCCCCAGCCAGGAACTTGCTCTTTGAAAGCCTCTCCTCGTATACATCCAACACCTTGCTCAGCTTTTCCACGCTGCTCTGCACTATGCTTTCGTCCGTCTTCCCTCCCATCATTGGAGCGAATACTTTCTGAACAATAATGGCAGTCACTGCAGGATTGTACGACTGTGATTCCACCTGAGACCACTGCTCCACCAATGCCTGCTCTCGCAATGTACTCCCCCACAGATTGCTTCCCTTTCCATCGTTCTTCTTAGCCAAATACTTTATAATTGCTCTCGACTCTGTGCATTGAAAACTCCATTAAATCACATCCATAGAAACAGAAGATTACATTTATTCAAACCAGTTAAGGGAAGTGTTAGTTTCTGTACCAAATAAGGTGAGATCGCCATCCTGAATGACTGGCAATTGACCCAATGGCTGCATCCGCACAACATCAAATGGTTATTTTTTTTTTTAACAGAATCAATCAGTGGAAGTGGAAGAAATTAGGTTGGGGTTACTTACATTGAGAGCGAGGAAAGACGGTTGTTTGTGAGCGCCAGTAAGCATATCCACTGTCACAAACTCGTAATCAATTTCCTTCTCATGAATACAGGCCAACACATTCGTGGTGCACGTCGACTGGGGATAACCGTGTAATTTGATGGCCGCCATTCTTACTTTCTGCAACAGATTACAAATAACAGAGGAAAAGAAAAGAGTAGACAGGAAAGCGTGTAATTGTTTCTATACAAACAAGCCGTTTTATAGGCCATACCTAAATTTGCAAGACCACCAAAGCGTCTGCTGAAAAACAACCGTTCCCTGCTAATGTGAAAAGTCTTTTCAGAGAGTTCCTATTCGCGTGCTTTGACCCTCTAGGTAGTCAACAACTATGACCTTCCGATTCGTCCACTAAAATCAGAAATGTAAGGCGCATGACTTATCTACTTTGAACGGGCTTTCCAATTTGACTGTTGACTCATAATGGCATAGTAAGGTGTTAAATTTGATGGTCATATGATTCTATCATTAGTTTTATTTATTTTTATAATTAAAACATAAGTAAACAAAAAATAGGATAGAGTTATGGTTTTTATATATAATTATGCCAATAGGTATTCTTTATGTTGATAAATATTCTACAATGATAATGTAAAGTGAGATCTCATGGTATGATCGGGTCAATTATTCTTTTCTATATTAAATTAGATGTTTGTTTTTTTTAAAACTTTGAGAAGTCAATAAAATAATAATAATATCTTGTAATGACAACCATAGGTGGGGTCTAATGGTGTAATTGTTTGAAATTTTACTCTCTATAGTAAATTTGACCATTACTTAAAACTTCTTTAAGCATTGAAAAGTCAATAAAAATTAGTAATATCTTGACCATATGGTAGAGTTTGCGGCTCTTTTTTCCATTTCTTAAAATCGTGTAGCAAGTGAGATACTACTGTTTTCTCTGCTAGTAATGCTCCATCTTCAACTCCTATGTTTTTAACTCGGTCAATGTAACATAATAATGTTGAAGACTATTCCTCTAGAAGTGATGTCGATATTATTTCACTTAGTAATGAAAACTTGTGTGTGTTGAATTTCAACCCTATTGATAAATATTAGTCTATGTTCTATTGTCGTTTCATTTCTACTAGCCCTCAACATTACAAACTCCAATCTACTATATTTCAAACCTCTTTTCGTGCTACAGTCGTTTGTTTCGACACATCTACTCAAATAGATCATAACCTTTTACGACATTCTATTAATACGCTATATCAACTACCCATTGTGCAATATTTTACTATTCCCACACATCTTGATACCTCACGCAATTTATTATCTATCTTGTTGGATCTTGAGTTGCTTACTTTACCATCAATGTGACATCACTCGTATAAGAACCTATCTCATTAATTGAATAGCCCATTTTTTACTGTTAGTTCATATCTAGAAATGACAATTTATTAATTGCAATTCCCTCATTCATATAATTTCTTTGATAAAGGATGATGCTTTTGTCGCCACACTTCTAGAAGAACCATCATAGTTAAATGTTCACATGCAATTGACATCTATGTCTTCAAAAAATGGCCACAACTTTATTATTTTATGGGCATACATATTATTCATCAGAAATAATCAATACTTGATCCACTTATAATGGTTGATGATAAAAAAATTACCCTTCTCAATAGCCTTACTCCATTATATCTCATTGAATTTGATATGGAATTGATGATATTCTTGATGAATACTAGCTTTTAGTGCCACCGAATTTCTTATACATGGATACTTTCAAGATAATCCAAAATCATTTAAATAATCAGATAATACAAAAACATGAAAATATATGCAAAAATAGAAAATTAGGAATTTTAATGGCTTACTTGGTTAGCTTGTTACTTTATACATGTTTGTCACATTGGTTTGATAGATAACATATTTGTTTTGTATACACATTCATTCATAATGAATGTTGAGTATGATGTAGGACAAAAAAATGTTGATACATGATTATAGGATCCATTTTGGTTCCTTACACTACTCTCTTGGGGGCACCCCCACACTAAATAGGTGTTTTAGTTTCATTATATGTTACTTAACACCTTCCTAATCATGTTTGATTTATACATATTGTGTATTCCTATACTTTGAGCTAATAAGAGTAAAGCATGAATCTTGTGTACTTATCAATTTTATTTCTATATATGTTTTTAATATCTATACTTACTTCATATGGTGTTACATAATTACTTTTATGCAAAATGATTCATTGATTTCTTACTTGATGGATTCACTCAATTTTATTATTTGATAACAAAACTATTTTTGTTTTCTTTATATGTCCTACGATTATTACTTTTCTTGTGATACACCCTGGGTGTCTGATGTTTTTTGTTTTATGTTTATCTTGTGTATGTACTTGTTTCTTGACTATGGAAAATTGTTCCTTCTCTTGCGATTTCTTATGACACCATGGGTGTCCCATATTTTTGGCTTTATGCATACATATAAATATGTTTTTATATACTATTAACTACGTGACTATATATTGATGTTTCTACTATTGTACTATTTTATATTATGATACAGTTGACTTACACTATTATATTTATTTTTCCTTCTAACATTTTTTTATTGACTATGTTGTTTCTATTTCTATACTATTACTAGTCTTGTTTGTGACAAACTTGGTTTATACTTTTTTTAATCACACAACCATGGCTTCTGAATGTTTAATACTTATTGTGTTGCTTTATACCTATTGTGTTTTTTTTTTAAGATCATACTATAAATTATGACATGATTGAAACTTTTATCCATTGTTTCTATTGCAGTACACATGTACTTTTTATTTTTATTTTTTTATGTTGTATATACTTTTATCTTCATGCCACAGTTTCTACAATGTGCAACCACTTTTGTAAGTATAGGTTCTCAACGATGACCACAATTCTAACCTTTTATGTGATCTTACATAGATTTTCAAACTTATTACACACATGTACACATCAATCCTTTTGAAATTCATGATCAATTTATTTATAGTACGATCTGCAAAAGTGTGGCATTCATTGGGATATTTCTACGTCTACAGATAAATTACATAATACAGAAATAGATTTTCATAGGTTTTAAATTCTTAGAAAATGTCATAGATACTAAAATTTGGTACAATTAAACAAATATCAACGTGACATAATACAGTCAAGACCATGGTACACTCTTGTTCATGATGGATGTTCCCAGATAGGTGGAAAATTCTCTATATTTTTAAATTTCTTTAGATTTTATCATCTATTTATAGGATTTTCATATAGTTTAATATAAATATGACATAATATAAATCATGGTCTAGAGTACATGAGTATTTCATTCCTTCTTGATTATATTATCCATATTATACTATAAGGAAGGGTTTTGGGGCATGTGTTCACTTCTCCCCTATGATTTTTCACAATATAAATGATAAATTTTAGGAATTACACCAAATGGGGGTATGAAAATGTCCATTCCTTCTAGGGTTTATGTTTATTTAATTTGTAACAAGTTAGAAAAAATTTGGATCTATATCCATATAGAGTGGTTTGATAAATGGGTTAAGTGGAACATATTGAAGTAACAAAGTTCTTTGTAGACTATTATTTTTCTCTTCTATCAAGATATGCCAAATTAAGGATGGCATCTAAGAATATGGGTTATTCATAGTATAAACATTTCCTCTCTATAAACATTCAAAGAGGGGATACACATGGATCCTCTCCTCAATATCCCTAACTAGCATCTCATATAGTACAAAATTACATAGTGATCACCCCCAGTCTTCTTACATCTCCATAAAAAATCCACATTTCTAAGGAATAACATGATTAGGAGATCCTTCAACCAAAAAATTAATTGGTCTATTCCATCCATGTTTTTTCTTCTCTTCCCATACTTTTGTGAAGCGTTCAAAGTTATAAACATTATTCATATTTTGAGTTAAATTTCCATCTCTATCATATACATTGACTACACTATGTGTTCCAGGTTTCATCATGGTGCATTATGAACACTTATACATCAGAGAACTGGTTTTAAATAAAGGATAATTATGTGTGCACACTCATGTATGTTTTTCCTTTAAATATGTAATTTTCAATTACATACTTTGAGAGGGGATAAATGTAGACACTAAATCGAGCACTTGGGAGAATTTCTCGGGTCCTAATCACATACCAAGTATTGATCAAGATATCTGCTAAGTGATAAATTGTAACAATTAGAATCCAGTCACCTCATCTATATAGGCCTATTTTGTCACTTATGTTTGTAGTCTTATTTCTATGTCTTAGATATCCTAAGAATATTACCTAGCCAAGGATCTGTCAAACATTTTCTCTTCACAACTCGTCCTACTTGATCTTTGGACATCCATGGTCCTAGAAAAGTATGCCCCCAAGGATCGTTATGTGAGCTCCGGTCTACATCACCTCTTTATGGGCCTACCCCTTCATTTTTTCAGCATCTCTGATTTTAATTATGGGATAGATTCTTTGGTTCAGTTAGTATTCCTAAGGTTAAAATTATTAGAATATTTCGCCTATAGGAATCATATAAATACAAATTCTATGTGACCACTTTATTAAGGACCCATCTCTAAGAATCTTACTATCACCACCTAAAGCTACATATCATTTCAAATTTAGTCAAAGGTTCGTAAATCTAGCATCAAAGAAGTCCATCTAGCTATCATTCAAGGGACAATGGACCTACTATAGGTATCTACATAAACGCATAGGATGGTAAGTTTATCTAGCTTACATCCACACATTTATCTACATTGCTACATATAGCTAATTATCGTCATATTAACCTTCGTCTTGCACAAGAGATTCCTAGGGGCACGATTCTACACACACACATCAAGGGTTGCATGGAGTAATGAGATGTAGTGCAACATAGACGAGTTGTACATTTCACATCTGTTGGCTACCACATGTCAGGGTACATTCTGAATCCCCACTTAAATCTCTTACTTTTATCTATGAGTTAAGATACATTATGGGCACCCTATAGGAGATAATTTTTGTCGTAGATTCACACTTGCATAATTATGCTAGGACAGCTACATGCAACATATAAACCTACAAACAAGTGAATGTAGTGTAGCAACATTGGATGTGATACAAGAATTAGTTATCATTATTATGAGGTTTTTGACATTAAAAAAATAATGTGGTTACCAATAAGCAGTCTTTAATATACTAGGTGCCAGTTACATAGTGGCAAGTGCGTAAGTATTAGGATTATATAATCGACAACTACAACATTTGAATCAAGCACAATTGCACATAGTTATCTATGGTCAGTGTTCGTTAGTCTGTGAGATATCTATAGAGATACTATTAGGATCAATTGTGATAATCACTTAAGGGATTGATATTCCCTCTCTTGCACCTAGGGTTTCAAGATTTCTTTGGAGCTTTCCTTGTGTCAAGGAGTACAACATACTATCTAGTTTATTGTATTCTATCACATGCGAAGTATGTGAAGTATCAAGGGTTTAGATTTTAAGAATTTCATACTTGATAAATCAAGAGGACAAGTTTGTTCAATATGTCCATCCATAGATATTATACCATTTCTGCCATCTACATTGCATGTAGCGCACTATCATTATGTGTCTAATTGCACAAGGGAATTCCAACCTCAAGCATCACTCTCTACACACACACAATAAATTTTTGGCCTATGAGATGCTAGTGCATCACTTGGTTTTGTAAGTTCACTCTTGTGGGTGACCTATTTCTTGGAGGTCAGTTACGAGTCATCCTAAAGTTATGTGCATCATTTTTACATATATTTTATGTGGTTTGTGGACCATGTGCAGGTCTAGATACTCTATTTTGTAGGTTATAGGTACCATTGGTAGACTCAAATAATGAGAATTGTCTATAGACTCCTTCTCATGATCATAATTTAGCTTCAAAACCCTTGTGACATAGAAGAAATTGGAATTGCTTAGGCATTCGCATGTTACACTACCAATGTACATCTAGATCTAGTCACTAGCACTTCCTTATACACCTAAATTCCTCTCTCCTCTTATGGGTACCCTTAGAAAGTAATTACTTTTCATTAGTTAAATCACAAAATTTATGAGTGCATTGTTCTTATTGTGAATGTATAAGTGTTTTCTAGCTTAATTCAGATCACTAATAGTATACCTTCTTGCATATCACTTTCACTCTCATTATAGATATTTTTAGCTACTGTCATCTTGTTAATCTCCTTAGACTTTAATTAGGGTTTCAACATTGGTATGTGATTGTTTGTTTGTGTCATTACTTTATTTTAGCATTTCATATGAAGTTGATTTATTACAATTAGTGGTACTAGATTGCATGATGACATATTTATTACTAATTATAATTACACTATTAAATCATTTATTACATATAGGGAACCCAATTTTTGGTACTATATTACATCTCCCTATTATACCACGAAATTGAACGTGGTAGTATATGTTATTAGCCACGACAAATTTTAAGTAGTCAAAAGACCACTGAATAATGTTTGATTTCATTATATCTAACTTAGTAATAGGGTAATTTCAATGAAGGAATTCTTTATATATGATAAAAGGTGATCTATTTAGTAGATTATAAGCTTTCTTCTTAGGAGATATGTTTGTGATCTACTAGAGAGGATGTTAAAGATGATCATCACAAGATGATGTAATCATGACCCTGAGTAAGAGATGTATATAATATAGTCAACTAGGGTATCATCTTGACTTCAACATCAATGGATATCTCTGATAACATAATTTTACAATATAGTTGATTCTAATTCACACTCGGGAAGTGATACTCCATAGAGAGGACTATCCACTTAAGTTTACATGTGAGTCAACCATGACCCGTAAATGGGTAAAAAAGATCAGTAATTTGTTGTGAAAAAGGTGTAAACCTACTTTCAAATCATAAGATGGATTGTGTGTCATTCACCCAAGTGTGCATGGGTAATTCCCTCCCATGGGCACCCAATGGTCCTACATCTCATGATATTTATAGTGTGTATACATGTATTTATAGTTAGGTGTACAGATTTATGAACACAGTTAGTGCATAATCACTTGACATAATTTACAGCTATGTGATTTACAGTATAATTCCTTGAAATCCAGTTAAACTAAATAGTACCCTTATGAAGCTACATATCCATGGTAATTATATGGGCATGTATAAAATCTTCCCTATCATACATCTATATAATATCGAACTAATTTTAATAAATTTTTGAATGTACCCATTATGTATCTACACTTTGTGTCTAGGTGGTAGGGTATAAATTTATATCCTTGATTCCATTTGGATCAATGTGGTCATGATCGGGCTAATGACAGGTATCTAAAAAAATTAAGCTCTTTTTTATGTAATCCTTTCTATCCTTGAACATAGGGTACTTATGATATAACAGTTATCACCTATACATTGATGCATGGTATTATTTCATCAGTTTTGAGGTGATCACACATACCAAACTCAAAATTAAATTATTATTTCTTCTCTTTGTTTTATTTCTAGACCTGATTGGGTTACATGCGGAGGAGTTACTCAAGTTTCCCCATTCATCACATTTGGGGATTGATCAGTACCAATCCTCCATAGAGTTCATAAATATGATACTGAATCTCCAACATTTATTCAGAATATTAGAACTATAGATCATTAATCACACATCTAGCGAATAAAAAAATTGCATTCCTTGACACTACTTTATTGATCTCATCATTTCACTTTGAAACCTATGTGAAAATAAGATATATTTTATGCATTTACATTGATGAATATCATTTCTATACTAGATAGACAATCATGGGTACACTATGTATGTTTTACATGAGATCAACAATTGCAAGGTTGATCAAGAAAACACATCTAATATACATGAATAAATCCTAACTGATCCAATCCAAGACCAGTGTGTGTTTTAAACCAGGTATTGTCGTATTTGTATTTTAAGTCAGTCGTACGTGTACTTTTAATACTTAAGTTGAACGGGGAACCACCTAGATCATAACCAATTTCAGAATTTACATCATCTAACACATATTTTTGTTTGAAATGATCCTCTTGTAATAAAACATGATAATAACATTATATCCAATCTCAATACATGAATTATTGTTTTTCACCATCCTCTGCAGCTTTCTAGCATTTCCTCGCATGATCCGATGTCATAAAAATTCTTAGGTAGAAATTGTATAAAATATTCTATCTCTATTAATCCACTTGTCACGTGAAAATGAGCATCGTCTGTCCAACCCTATAGTACTTAGATGGTTAGCCCATGAACTATTTGAATCGCCATCGACCAAACTGGGTTATTGTCTTATTGACCTTAGTCGTGGTCGACTGGCCTTAACATTAACTTTTCTTGGGATCAATTCTATTACTGTTCCCTTTGGGAATTATTGACAAAGATCCTCAATTAAATTATGGCCATAATAATTTACTCATTCGTGCATTCCAATCCATATTAAAGTTACTTCCACTTGAATTAATTTGCAAGTAAATATTATCTATCTCTCCTCTAAAGCATACTAAAATCTTTCAAGGTACCATCGGGTCATACATATCCCTAAATCACACGAAAGGTTATGTAAATTCATTAGGGGAATTCCACCTACTATGGCCATTTGAAGAACTTAACCAAGTTCAAGTAATTCATCTTCCCTCATTTCCAAGCATTTTAAAGATCCAAATTAAAATTCCTATGGCAAGACAATAATTTCCTTCAAGTTTGTTAATCATATAGTGGTTCAGCTTAAGTAAACCTATTCATGGCTATTTGTTAGTGCTCAAAATAGTCTCGCCCCATTTGTGTCTTTGAAAATCCTACTGATTCACGACCTCTGCCATTTTCTCCTTCCCTGTGTTGTGTTTGGTTGGTCTTATTGCCATTTTTAATCTGCTCCTGGGTTGAAGATCATGTATGGGTCCGTATTTGTCTCCTGGTTCTTTGTTCCTCTGGAAAAGCTCTGTATTTTTGGGTCTCCCGTGCTCTATTCCTTCAGAACTCACGTTTTCCCCATTTCCTCCATCTTCCATAGTCAAGATCTGTTGTCCCTGCCATTTTTTCCCTAAATACTTGAAGAAGAATGAGTTGGTGTGTCCCTGAGGATTGTGTTTGAGCCTTGCAACATTTCTAAACTCTCTGTCTTTCGAGAAAATTTCATTTTCAGGCTCAAATGATCATTTCTCTGTGTTTTACGGTTTGACGGGTGTTTCTCCCAGTCAAATTTGCCTCCTTGCATCAACAGGGAAATGTGGCATCCTTTGGTTGGACATGGCTCGGCTTAATACTTTGAAAAATATATAAAAAGCCTTAACTTTAAAAATGTGTCCATGTGGAGGAACGACGCTCATTTGAGAATCAAATTTTTGGTCTAGCTTAGAAATAGCACCAGGAGGACACGTGGAGGGTTGGCAGGATAGAGACATGTGGAAGCTTCCGCTAGGTTTCCCATACTTAGACAAATTTCAAAAGGTTTTTGGGAAGTCTAGGACACGTGGAGGCTTCCACATATGCTTGGCCCAGACTTAGAATTTTTTTTATATAGTTTTTTATCCAGAGCAATTTGGTGGAACAGGGACACCTGGCGAGCCCGCGCTCATTCAGGGTCTTCAACTTGGGCACCATTTTGAAAAAGTTCCATGAGGACACGTGGGGCAACTCTGCTCACTTTTAATTTTTTCTTATACTTTTCAAATGACCAAAAGGAGACTGCCTCAAAGCTTGACAAGTGGCACCTTCCACTAAGTTTCAAACCTTTAAAAATATTGTTCTGGAATAGGACACGTGGCAGAGCCTACACTCATTCAGGGTACTCAAATTTTTTGGGACCACCTCAAGGTGTGCCATTGTGACACATGGCAGTTTGAAAAGTCATAAGGGGAGGGGCAACAAATCATCAGAGGAAACTTAAACCGTTTTGCCTCTTTATCTCAAAGGGTTAAAATATCAAAAATGGCCCACAAGCCCGACAAAGGAAAAAGTCAAAATATGTTTCTAGTCAAAGGGGTGGGAAGGTGGATCATCGAGAGGCAACTTGGAAACTTTTCCCTCTTTTATTCAAATGACTCAAAATATCAAAAAATCCATGAGGAGCCCGAGGGAAATAGTCAATGTTTTTCCCTGGTCAATGGCAGAGGTGCGGGCTTTCGGAGGAAAAGTGAAAAATTTTCCCTTTTGAGGGAAAAGGAGTTAAAGGCATAAAAAGACCCGGGGTCCCGCTAGGGACCCACATCAAAAACTTGAAGCAGAAGGGCAGAGCTGCGGGGAAAACATGGAAAATTTTCCTTTTTCCAAAAAAGAGTCAAATGGCAGAAATTTTCTACCGTTCCTTTGGGACCCACCTCAGGACACGTGTCAGGCCATTTTCAAGGGTGGAGGTGCGGAGAAAAATGTAACATTTTTACAATTTTTTCAAAGGGTTAAGAAAAGGTCAAAGGAAGCCCCTGAGCCTGTTTTTGCATCTTCCACGTGGATGGCCCATATTCAAATCAAAGATCAATGGCTGTTGAGTGTCAAAATCTGATTTTCCCCCCATTTTCTCTGTAAAACACCTGGAAGTGTGAGTCTTCATCATTTCTTTCTATTTTTACATGCCAAGCAGAGGGTCGAGTTAATGTTGATATCTGAAGTTTGGTGGGAAGATATGGAGAACGTCTTTCACCATTAAAATGGTCTGACTCTCGAGCCCGATCTGGTTTTCCATTTTTATTCTCCTGAGCATGCAAAGAGCCGGATTTGATAGAATAGGGGTGGAGGTGGTTGGCGAATGGATGGAAACGTGTTTTTCTAGAGAAAATAGTTGAATGCTGGGAAGGAATCAAAGAGATTTTCCCTCGAGCACCTGGTAACTTTTGCAGATCTGATTCTACGAATCATGAAAGAATCATGGCAAGGACTGGTGCGTTTAAAGTTTTTTGTCTTTTTGGAGGAAGGGGCTCTATTGTAAAGGTTATAAATGGCATGAATTCTTTTGTGCAAAAGGTTGGGAGTTTTTGGAAAGGTCAGGACTGATTTTTCCAGTAGAAAAAGCTTGACAGAGCCCATCCATTTTTGAGAAGCCATTTCAAGAAGCCTGTATATCTCTCTTTTTGTATTAAGTTTTATTGTGTCAAGGTGGTTGCAAGTGTACAGCCATTGACGAGCTCTGATATTTTTCTATGAAACTTTCCCCTGCTAATAGACTTAATCAAATTCGAGTTATTTCTGTGTTGTCTTGAGAAAAATGTGTTTGTTTTATTTCTGAATGTCTGCAAGTAGTTTTTCTTGTTTCTGTTGCAATCTTGTACCAAATTTTGGTCAAATCACATAGGTCTCAGTCCTTGTGATAGTTTAGTGGCATCTACAATTTCATTTCTCAGAAGATCCTTCATCTGGGAGTGGGATAAATGGTTTAAAATCACTTTTCTTTCATCTTGTTGATAGAGATTCTCTGTAAGCCTCTGGGTGTACCTCAGGCATGACTTGGTTTAAATCTTGGTGCTTTATTGGGTTCTCTATCTCAAGCCTTCATGATAGAATCCCACAGGTTGTGTGAAAGAGTGCTAATTTGGGCCTCCATTGAAGCACATATTCTAGTTGAGGAAACAATTTAACTTTTTGTGGCATTTTGTTGATTGAATCTTTCCATTTTGCATAAGCTCTCAAGGATCTGGTGAGTCAAGTCCATGCTGTCTCCCCTCCCACCAAAAATCTATTTAAAACAACTAATCCTACCCACTACTACCCCTGTCTTTGCTTTGTATACCCACACAAGACCAAAATCCTTTTACTAAAGTATGCAGAACAGATCAGGTTTCCAAATGTCTTTAGTAACCTTTGCCTTGTTGTGAAGATATCCCCATAATGTGGAAGTGACAACTCGTGAGAGTCAGATTTGGTGTGTTGATCATATTTTCCCCAAGGCCTTCTCTATAAAAATTATGCAAAAAGAAAGGTATCTGTATCTCCTTTCAAATAACAGAGGTTACAAAATAGGTTCTCTTACCTTGGTTGAAAGGCACAACCTAAAATAGTTAGGATAAGATCACATCCTTTTAAGGTGATACCCCACTCCTTTCAAAGACTGAGTGCTAAAAGATTAGATAGATTGCTTCCCTGGCTGCAAAATGACACATATAATCATCTATCTATCTTTGAGTGTCCTGTTGAATCCATGATGCTGCTTGGCCTTTGAAGGAGATTAAATTTGGGTACCAACACGCTTCTAGCACTATTGTCGGGGACTGAAGAATGCAATATCAAGACTAATTTTCTGATCCACTGCTAGTTCATATCTATTTGACCTGTCAACAACACCAACACTTCTTGTGACTCTACTGGGGACTACAGTTCACTTATGGCCCTGGTAAAACACTTCTTATATGTTGTAACTGTTGTGTGCAATTACTTTAGTGTTCACACCTAGTGCACTAGTCTCCATTTGATAAATCCAGATAAAGAAAGGTCATAATCTTTCTATTTCCAGTTTCTTGGCATTTATAGACACTTGACAGATCATATTTAGTGCATTTACACAACTAAGGTGGAAATCCTTAGTGGTGAACTCCCTGATTGATTTGATTTTGATAAGGACCAGTGTCTTAAAACTCTGTTCAAGTTCAGATTTGTTACTAATATTTGCAAAGCTGGAAGGAAGAAGATCTTTCTTTGTTAGGGATCCTGCTAGGACACTATTTCCAGAGCTAGGAAAAGAAAAATCAGAAGGAAGGAAATCCTGGAGAGTTATGTTGGAGATCACTAGACAAGAAGAAGGATCTCCATTGATGAAAGTGATCGGCCTATCATTGAAGACTGCCATTCAAGTGACTCTGAATTAGGTAGCCTCTTTGTGGAATTGAATTCTCCAACTAGAGAGGGGCCTTCATTTGATTTTGAAAGATTTTCTTCACATTCTGCACCTGTCTTTTCTTAAGTTGATAGGGATTTCCAAGAAGCAAGGCCTTTAGAGGGTCTCCATTTTGAAAACTACACTCATGTGTTCTAAGGACCCTCTACCCCTCATCAATTTGTCACCCCTCCAAGATCACCTCCTCGAATTAATATGGCTCATCCCAGACCTCCATTTTTTGTAAACACCTTTGGACCTATAAATTTTGTGGGGATGGCTAGTTATCCAAATGTAGTACCTCAAGATGTGAGGAACAGACTTCCAAAGTTATAAGGAAACAATGCCATAACTGGTGATCAACATCTAAAGCTCTTCCTCAATATGATGGAAGATTTTGAGATAGAACATGAAGATGTGTACATCAAATTGTTTTTTCACACTCTAGAGGAGGATGCAAGGGACTGGTACAAAGCATTGCCAGATAATTCTATTGATTCTTGGACTGAGATGAAGAAATGCATTCAGATTGCAATGGTGATAAAACTGACCCTAGGTTTCTTCTATCAGAATTTGAAAAAATCAAGAAGAATCCTAATGAGTCAGTACATGATTTCAACACAAGGTTTAATAAGACCTTGAGAAGATTTCCTATTAGAATAAGGCCTTGTGATGAATCATGTTTGATCAAATATACTGATGCATTTGATAAAAAGGCTGCTTATTACTTAAAAGACAAGAACCCCCACAAATTTGAGGCAGGCCTTCACCATGGATTTGCAAATTGAAAACAACATCAAGGCAATTGGGAAGCCTCCAAAAAGGGAAGGTGTAAAGCTGGTTAACCCAAAAAAACCCCAAACAAGCAATGCTCTTCGATTTGGATGAAGTTGTGAAGACTTTGGTAGGGGCTCTCAAAGAAATATCATACAAAGTAGCTTGAGGTGAGAAAAGGGGATTGGGCACAATTCACAAGGTCAACACAAGCAACAGGGCCAAGACAGGTTTAAAAATCACCAAAGAGCTGATGATAGAGGTAAGGGACCTATGCTAAATTTGGAAACATGTGCAGTCCCAAGCCAGGGAAAATAGAATGGTACTTGATCCTTTCACTGTACCAGAGTTGTTGTTGTTGAGGAGTTAGATGGCATTGATTGGTGTGATAGATGTTTCATGCCCCATGCTCCATGTGAGGAAGATCAGTAGGAACAAGAAGAAGCTGAGTGATGATAATTGATAATGATGCCTGCATGATGGAGATCCCTACAAGTTTGCCAAGGGAAACAACTTCAAGTGAGGTAATAAGTGCTAGAACTACTATTGTTTTTTAGGATTGCATCCACCAAGTAAATCTTCTTCCTCCTTCTCATACTTTATAAGTAGACACTGTACAAGCTTTTGAATTTCCCACTAATGGATTTTGAATACTTAAGGGAATTAACGATTGAAAATTACAATGGAGGAGTTCCTTCAGAAGAATATAGGAAACTATTAATGAATGTTGTAGTTGCCTAAAGAAAAGGAGCAAAATACCAGTAAGTAAAGCTACCAAGGGGCCACAAGCCAAGTAAAATTTTTCATTGCTTACCAAAGAAACCCTAAAGAAAAAAGCATGCTAGTAGAGAGCTTGTTTCCCCAAGAAAAACCTGTGTTCCTCCCCATGCCCATAACTGAAAATAATCCCATTCCATCTGATGAATTTTCCAATATTTCTCCTAGTGCTACTTTACCCAAATTTGCTCCATATGACATAGCCCAAGTTTTGAGTCAAATAAAAATTTCTATCCCAATTGTTGAGCTACTTAGGATCCCTGAGCACAAGAAGAGGGATTTTGAATATTTAGGATTAAAAGGGGAAGAGATCATACAAGGAAGAGGTGTAAGCAAGGGTGGGATTTGTCTTACTATTGTAGGATTGGAAAAGGCACAAGTGTTGGAAGAGCTAGGAGAACCACCAGAGGTTCATTTAGGAACTTATTTGGTTAAATACCAGCTGAATGTGGATCCATTTTTCACTACCCTAGTTATCAAAGATAAGTTGTTATATAACTGTATGTTTGATTCTAGAGCTTCATGTAATGTCATGCCTCTTGATTTCATGAATGAATTAGGTATCAAAGTTACAACAACATATGGGAAGTGCACTGCTATGGAATCTAGAGAGGTGCTTGTGGTGGGGTGTGTCAAAGATCTGGTTGTGCAACTTGCATCTTATCCTGGAAGGAACTTAAGGCTTGATGTAGTCATTGTTGACTTCCCTGCCAAGTGGGGGATGTTGTTGTCAAGAAAGTGGGTAGAAAGTGTTGGTGGTAGTGTGAAAATGGACATGTCTTATGCCACTATCCCCATTAAAGGAAACTTGGTGAAATTATATGGAGAGAAGAAGATTTTGTACCTGATTGAAGGCCCAAGCAATGCATCTTATGAAGTTTTGCAAGTAGATGTTGATCCTAATAACTTTGTGAGTTTTTTGGATTTCAAGGAGTATGAAAGTGTTGAAAATAGAGCTCTTAAGTATGTTGTTTTTTCTAGGAATTTGGTCCATGATTCAGCCTTGAACAATGTTAAAGAATTTGACTTAAACAAAATGGAGGAGCTTCAAAGAAAATGGATGGTTTACAAACTTAAAAAAGAAGAGAAAGAGGTATATTCCTAGTTGATGAAAACATATTAAAAAATCTTGGCATGGTCATATCCAGGATGGCGGGCACTTGAAATTGTTTCCTTGATTGTTTTCTCTAAGTCAGGATAAACATCTTTTGTATAAGTGTATAATTTGTTGTTGGTTTTCTTTTTTGTGTTTTGGTTTGTTCTGGTCTTTGGTGACCTATTTTTCTGGCTTCTCTGTGTGTTTTGGGAGGTGGCATCTGTTTCTTTGCTCTGTGAGCTGACTCTATCACCCAATGGATATTTTTTCACTTGGTCTACTATTCTTCTTGTGGCACTCGTCGGGAGTACCCATCCCCGAGTCGGAGCCAATGTTGGTGCTCAAAATAGTCTCACCCCCATTTGTGTTTTTGAAAACCTAGCTAATTCATGGCCTCTGCCATTTTCTCCTTCCCTGTGTTGTGTTTGGTTGGTCTTATTTCAATTTTTAATCTACTCCTAAGTCAAAAGATCATGTATGGGTTTGTATTTTTCTCCTTTTTCTTTTGATCCTCTGGAAAAGCTCTGCATTTTCGGTCTCCCATGCCCTGTTCCCTCAGAACTCGTATTTTCCCATTTTCTCTATCTTCCATAGTCAAGATCTGTTGAATGTGGCATTTTTTCCCTAAATACTTAAAGAAGAACAAATTGTTCTTTCCTTGAGGATTGTGTTCGAGCATGTCAACACCAATCCGACACTATGATAATTCTTCACCAGGAACTCCTCGTGCTATGATTATTAACTAATGCACAGCTCTAAGTTTGGTGGATGTAATATGGAAACACAACAACAAACATAACACAAGAATACCATAGACTATGATAAGAAGGAATAATGATAAATCTGAAATATCAGTGTAAATTATAATATCAACATGAAATTGTTTCAATCTCACCCATGAGGTTCTTCAAGTGTTATTAACTTCACTTGCCTTCAAATAATAACTATGGGAGAAACTTCACAATTACACCTCTTAATGGCTTCTTTGACACACCTTAAAAAATGATGGCCTCCTTTACACACTTACTCATAGAATATTTCTCACTACTTCTCTCTATGCTAAATGAGGGGGGGGTGGCCTCTTTATTTATAGGAATTCAGGATTATCCACCTTATCTCTAAGATAGGATAGGAAATCTCTTCTGGCCAATCATATTCCATGCCTAAACTCTTGCCTTTACATGTAGGCTTATCTTCTAAGATAAGATAAACCTTATCATCTCACATGGGTTCCACCTTTTTAGACTTTTCCACAAATAAAATATACAAAATATTTATGACATCACTCTTTGTCCTTATTACAAATATAATATTTCTAATTCCTAATCATGTAGACCCTACTTCTCTACTTATCCCAACTTTGACATTTTAACATTACCGGACCACTTACGACAAATATTTACTTTTTACAACATTCCTATTGTACTTTGACTGTTACCATACTCTACATTATTGGTGGCACCGTAGTGACAAAGTCATTATCTTCTATTGGACACCACTACTAATTATACTTAACAACATCTTATTCCTAATACATACATTAATAAAATAGAAATTACGACGGAGAATTTTAATGTCGACAGGCCTTGCAACATTTCTAAACTCTCTATCTTTCAAGAAATTTTTCATTTTCAGGATCAAATGATCATTTCTTTGTGTTTCAAGGTTTGACGAGCATTTATCCTGGTCAAATTGGTATCCTTGCATCAACAGGGAAACGTGGCATCTTTTTGTTGGACGCAACTCAGATAAATACTTCAAAAAATTTATAAAAAGCCTCAACTTTTAAAATGCGTCCATGTGGACGAATGACGCTCATTTGAGAATCAAATTTTTGGTCTGGCTTAGAAATAGCACCGAGAAGACATGTGGAGGGTTGGCAGGATAGAGACATGTGGAAGCTTCCACTAGGTTTCCCATACTTACACAAATTTCAAAAGGTTTTTGAGAAGTCCAGGACACGTGGCGAGCTCCCTCTCATTCAGGGTCTTTGCTTTGGGCACCATCTTGAAGTTGCACCATAGAGACATGTGGAGGCATCCACTTGCTTTGCATTTTACTTAAAATTTTCAATGGCCAAAAGGAGGATTGCCTTGGAACTTGAGAAGTGGTGCCTTCCACTGAGTTTCAAGCCTTCAAAATCAATAGGAAGAACTGGATCAATGCCATAAGCCAACTAAAATGGGGAGTATCTTGTTGCTGAATTTGATGTTGCCCTATATGCCCACAATGCTGCATGAATCCTTTTTATCCCACTTATGTACCTGCAAGGCTGCATCTTTTGCTAGAATTTGACACAACACAAAATCTATTCGTTCCACCTGTCCATTTGTGCTTGTCTTGTATGTTGTTTCCTTCCTGTGCTTGATAGAAAACTTGTTGACTAGGGCTTCTACCACATCATTAATGAAGTGGCTTCCTTGATTTGTTACAATTTCAAATGGGAAACCAAATCTGGTGACAATGCGTTCATATATGAACGTTGCCACTTCATCCATGGAAGCTGTTTTCAATGGCGTAGCTTCAACCCACTTGGTTAAATAATCTGTGGCAACTACAATATACTTATTTTTGCATGGGGTAGTTGGAAGTGGACCTAAAATGTCTATTCCCCACTTTTCAAAGGGACCAAGTGGAAGAATAGGGTATAATGGAGCTGATGAAGTCTTACGGTTACCATGTGTTTAAAAAATATCTCATGTCTTACAATAATTATAACAATCTCTAAAAAGAGTGGGCCAGTGATAACCTGCGTCCAATATCCTTCTTGCTGTAAGTTGTCCAGAGAAGTGTCCTCCACATGTACCATTGTGGAATTCTTCTATCAGCTCCTTCCCTTGATCACGTCCAACTGCCCCTCTTGTACTGTCCATCAGGTCCTATTCAAAATAATACTCCATGCAGAATAGAATATGGACGACTGGCTTGAGTAATCTTTCTCTTAGTCTTTGCATTGGCACCATCAGGAAACTTGAATTCATTCAGATAATTCCAAATATCTATGTATTCACTAGGGATTGTGTCAAGGGATAACAATGCTGCATCGGGGAAATCATCATCATCACAAGATGATCCTAAACCATCATAGGCTCGAGAGAGTGCATCTGCATTGACATGCTTCTTTCCTGGCCTATCTATAATATCAAATTCAAATTCTTGTAGCAAAATTATCCATCTTGCTATCCTCCCTGATGGGTTAGGCTTATTTACAATATATTTTAGAGCCTGATGATCTGTTACAACTATAAATTTATGCCCTAGCAAGTAATTTCTAAACTTCTTTATAGCAAAAATGATAGCTAGATCCTCTTTTTCAGTTACAATATAATTTACCTCAGCACTGCTCATTTGTCTGCTCCCAAAATAAATTGGATGATCATTCCCATTTTCATCCTTTTGGATCAGAGTACTTCCTAGTGTTGCATCTGAGGCATCAGTATACACAATGAATGGCTTGCTCCAATCTAGATTCTTTAAAACAGGTGAAGACACAAGGGCTTCCTTCAATTGTTCAAAAGCTTCATGCTCCTTATTTCCTGGTTCATAAGTAACATCCTTCTTCAAGAACTGGGTTAGTGGCTGTGTAATCTTTGAGAAATTCTTGATGAACCTTCTATAGTAACCCACATGGCCTAAAAATGATCTCAACTTACTTTTATTCATAGGAAATGGTAACTCTTTGATTTTTGAAATTTTATCAGAATCAATACCAATACCATCTCTGGATACAACATGCCCTAACAAAATGCCTTTAGAACATCCAAAGACACACTTTGTAGGGTTTAGTGAGGCTTGTGCTTCATCTAACCTTTGAAATGTTGTCTCCATCTAGTGCAGGTGGTCCATCTTGCTCCCATAGATGCAAAAATCATCCAGAAATACTCTGATGAAGTTCCCAATGTAGGGTTCAAACACCCTATTCATCAAACGCTGGAATGTTGCTGGAGCATTACATAACCCAAAAGGCATAAATCTATAAGCAAACGTTCCCTAAGGAGTGGTGAACGTGGTCTTCAGTTGATCTTTCTTTGCTATACGAACTTGGTTGTATCCGTTATATCCATCAGCAAAACTATAGCACTCCTGGCCAGCTACTTCATCCAAAATCTAATCTGAGAATGGAAGAGGGTAATGATCCTTCTTTGTTGCCTTATTGAGCTTCCTATAATCAACACAAATGCGTAGCTTCCCATTATTTTTTATTGAGATCACAATGGGAGAAACCCATTCTGAATTCTCCACAGCAAATATGAATCCTGCATTAAGCAACTTATCTATTTCTTCTTTTACAGTCTTGGAAAAATTAGGATTCATTCTATATGGCATTTGCTTTATGGGCTTAGCACCATCTACCAGCTCAATAGAATGTTCTACCCAACTTACTTGACGGAGTTCCTTGTAATCAAAAGTGAATATGTGTATGTACCTTCGAAAGAGCTGGAGGTAGGATTCCTTCTCACTCTCCATCACAGCATCACCAATCTTTATTTGTTGGAGACGATCATCAATTTCTTCTTCAGATAATTTTATGGGATCATGAGTCAGTGTGACTGGAAGGATATCCATGACCGAAACATCAACCTCACTTTCTTCATCTTCAGTGTCCATTTCACTAGTACTAGAGTAATCAAAGGATGTCCAATCATCAGTTTCATCACTTGAATCCATAGGTTCTGCCTTATGATGCCGAGGGATCACGTTTATCTTCACCCTCTCTCTACCACGTCCAAGTGTCATGAAGCCTTCATTCCATTAGTTTCTTGTATGAACTCTCCTTAGCCATGGTCTTCCCAACAACATTGGGTACGCAACAGTACCATTTTTTATCACCTGAAAGTCTACCACACATACAACACCCATAACAGATATTGCCACATTTGAAACTACACCTTCTGGTTTAGTTTTTCCCTTATTTAATGACCTTAACATAAGTGTTGAGGAGCGATCAATTTTTAAACCCAACATATTCATTACAGACTCGGTCATTACATTAACTGCAGCACCTCCATCAACTAATACATCATGAATTGAAATACCATTACATAATACCTCAGCTTGTGGAGCATAGGGATCTGCCTCTGCCTCCAAAACAGGGACCTCAACCTCCTTCCTTTGTTGAGCATTGAGTCCACTTTGCAGCTCCCGCCTCTTCTCAGAAGACATAGCCAAGAGTTGACCATATGTAATATTATCAAGCCTTTTGGACAGATCGTCTAAGATGGAGTATGGTCCTTATCCCTGTGAAATCAGAAAATCTTGCACACCCAACTTTCTTCTCCTATGTTTCTTGCTAGTTTCTCCTTTCATCTTCTTAGGATCATTTCCATCTTGGTTATCTTTTTCTTTCTTTCTTTTTGTTACAAACACATCTACTTCATTATTTATGCTCTTATCTACTCCATCAAAAGAATTCACAGGTGCTTTCCCTTTATCATTATCTCTTGTACCAGATGTAGAAGCTCTATCTGGACAATTATACTTATAATGACCCTTTTTATAACAACCATAACACACAACTTCAGAAATATTTCTTTTTGGACCTCTATCTCCTCCCTGAGAACTAAATTCTTTTCCTTGAAGAAGATTAATAGTTAACTAACCCATCTTCCTGAGCAGATCTTCATACTCAGTAGATGTACTAGGAGAAAGATTTGGGCTCACCGAGAGTGGTTGTGGATTCTAGACCAAAGGTGCTGGTGTAGGCTCTACTTTAGCAACAATTTCTTTGGGCTCCTCTTCCATGCTTTCTTCTTGCCTTCTTGCAATCTCCTTTGCTTGTTCAATGGTAGCTAGGCGGTCATACTTCACTCGTTGTCTCATCTCTGGCTTCATCCCAAGAATGAAGTGCTTACAGAGGAGATTATTCATGCCATTCATTAACCCATCCGCTAATCCTTCCTTCCGGATCTGGGCATTGAGCTTCCTCCTTAGCCCTAGAACACGAGCATGATAATCCCTTATCTTCTCCTTCTCTTCTTGGGCTAGCTTTGTGATATCGATCATAAGATCTGCATATTTCTGTTGTTCACCAAATTCTTCAAGAAAACTTTCAGTTAATAAATACCATGAGTTTTTCACATTATCACCTAGTGTTTCAAACCACCTAAGGGTTGAACCATCTAAAAAGGTAGGAAAAAATTCAGTCCATTGTTCCTTTCTTATAAGGCCATTACAAATACAAGATCGTTTAAACTCTTGAATGAAAGAGGAAGCATCTTCATTAGATTGGGCTGAAAAAACAAGAATCTTCCCCATTTTCAAAAGTAACCATAGTGAAATACCAACCCACAAGTACAATCAACAAGACTTATGTGCACAAATAATTGGAATCACTATAATAGAAAATAGAAATGACCACGGTAAACTATGGTAAAACTTGACTTACAGAGGTAAAAAATGACTTTACTGTAGTAAACACTATTCATAGTAAAAAGTGAAGTTACTGCGGTAAAAACTGACTTTACTGTGGTAAACACTATTCACAGTAAAAAGTGAAGTTACTGCGGTAAATACTATTCACGGTAAAAAGTGACTTTACTGCGGTAAATACTATTCACGGAAAAAAGTGACTTTACCATGGTAACTACTATGCACAGTAAAAACAATGTTACCCTCCAAATGTTTTTTGATTAAGTGGGAATATTTCTCCAGAAAATCCACCAACGAGGAATGGTCCCGGCAACGGAACCAAAATGTCAACACCAATCCGGCACTATGATAATTCTTCACCAGAAACTCCTCGTGCTATGATTATTAACTAATGCACAACTCTTAGTTTGGTGGATGTAATCTGGAAACACAACAACAAACATAACACAAGAATACCATAGACTATGATAAGAAGGAATAATGATAAATCTGAAATATCAGTGTAAATTATAATATCAACATGAAATCGTTATAATCTCACCCATGAGGTTCTTCAAGTGTTATTAACTTCACTTGCCTTCAAATAATAACTATGGGAGAAACTTCACAATTACACCTCTTAATGGCTTCTTTAACACACCTTAAAAAATGATGGCTTCCTTTACACACTTACTCATACAATATTTCTCACTACTTCTCTCTATGCTAAATGAGGGGGGGGTGGCCTCTTTATTTATTGGAATTCAGGATTATCCACCCTATCTCTAAGATAGGATAGGAAATCCACTTCCGGCCAATCATATTCCATGCCTAAACTCTTGCCTTTACATGTAGGCTTATCTTCTAAGATAAGATAAACCTTATCATCTCACATGGGTTCCACCTTTTTAGACTTTTCCACAAATAAAATATACAAAATATTTATGACATCACTCTTTGTCCTTATTACAAATATAATATTTATAATTCCTAATCATGTAGACCCTACTTCTCTACTTATCCCAACTTTGACATTTTAACATTACCGGACCACTTACGACAAATATTTACTTTTTACAACATTCCTATTGTACTTTGACTGTTACCGTACTCTACATTATTGGTGGCACCATACTGACGGCACCGTTATCTTCTATTTTACGCCACTACTAATTATACTTAACAACATCCTATTCCTAATACATACATTAATAAAATAGAAATTATGGAGGAAAATTTTAATGTCGACAGGCCTTGCAACATTTCTAAACTCTTTGTCTTTCGAGAAATTTTCATTTTCAGGATCAAATGATCATTTCTCTATGTTTCATGGTTTGACGAGCATTTATCCTAGTCAAATTGGTATCCTTGCATCAACAGGGAAATGTGGCATCCTTTGGTTGGATGCGGCTTAGATAAATACTTTGAAAAATCTATAAAAAGCCTCAACTTTAAAAATGTGTCCATGTGGAGGAATGACGCTCATTTGAGAATCAAATTTTTGGTCTGGCTTAGAAATAGCACCGAGAAGACATGGTGGAGGGTTGGCAGGATAGAGACACGTGGAAGCTTCCACTAGGTTTCCCATACTTACACAAATTTTAAAAGGTTTTTGAGAAGTCTAGGACACGTGGCGAGCTCGCTCTCATTCAGGGTCTCCGCTTTGGGCACCATCTTGAAGTTGCACCATGGAGACATGTGGAGGCCTCCACTTGCTTTGCATTTTACTTAGAATTTCCAATGGCCAAAAGGATATTTCCTTGGAACTTGACAAGTGGTGCCTTCCACTGAGTTTCAAGCCTTCAAACAAATTGTGTCAGAACATGACATGTGGTGAGCTTGCACTCGTTCAAGGTAACAATTTTTTGGGCCCGCCCCAAAGTGCGCCATGGTGACATGTGGCAGTATGAGAATTCATAAGGGGCAGGGAAGTGAATCATCCAAGGAAACTTAAATTTTTTGCCTCTTTGCATCATAAAGGTTAAAATATCAAAAATAGCCCACAAGCCCGACATAAAAAAAGTCAAAATATGTTTCTAGTCAAAAGGGCGGGAAGGCGGATCATCGGGGGCAACTTGGAAACTTTTCCCCTTGTATTAAAATGACTCAAAGTATTAAAAAAAGCCCAAGGTCCTGAGGGAAATAGTCAATGTTTAGCCCCAGTCAACGGTGGAGGTGTGGGCTTTCAGAGGAAAAGTGAAAAAGTTGCCCTTTGAGGGAAAAGGAGCTAAAGGAATAAAAGGACTCGGGGTCCCACTGATTACTCACATCAGAAACTTGAAGCAGAAGGGCAGAGCTACGGGGAAAACATGGAAATTTTTTGGTTTTCCAAACAAGAGTCAAATGACAGAATTTTTCTGTGGTTCCTTTGGGACCCGCCTCAGGACACGTGTCAGGCAGATTTTAAAGGGCAGAGGTTTTAAAATTTTTACATTTTTTCAAAGGGTCAAGAAAAAGTCAAAGGAATCCCTTGAGCCTATTTTTGGATCTTCCACATGGACGACCCATATTAAAATCAAAGATCAACGGCTGTTGAGTGTCAAAATATGATTTTCCCCCCATTTTCTCTGTAAAACTCCTGGAAGTGTGAGTCTTCATCATTTCTTGTTTTTTTTTACACGTCAAATAGAGGGGTGAGTTAATGTTGATATCTGAAGTTTAGTGGTAAAATCTGGAGAACGTATTTCACCATTAAAATGGTCTGACTCTCAAGCCCAATCTGGTTTTTCATTTTTCTTCTTCTGAGCACACAAAGAGCCAGATTTGATAGATTAGGGGTGGAGGTTGTTGGCGAATGGATGGAAATGTGTTTTTCCCAAGAAAAGGGTTGAATGCGGGAAGGAATCGAAGATATTTTCCCTCAAGCACCTGGAGACTTTTACAGATATGATTCTGCGAATCACGAAAGAATCATGGCAAGTAGTGGTGCAAATAAAGTTTTTATCTTTTTTAAGGAAGGGGCTCTTCTGAAAAGGTTATAAATAACATGAATTCTTTCGTGCAAAAGGTTGGGAGTTTTTGGAAAGGTCAAGACTGATTCTTTCCAGCAGAGAAAGCTTGACCAAGCCCATCCATTTTGAGAAGCCGTTCAAGAAGCCTGTATCTCTCTTTTTGTATAAAATTTTACTGTGTCAAGGTGGTTCCAAGTGTACTGCCATTGACGAGCTCTGAGATTGTTCTATGAAACTTTCCCTTGCTAATAAACTCAATCAAATTCGGGTTATTTCTATGTTGTATTGAGAAAAATGTATTTCCTTTATTTATGAATGCCAGCAAGTAGTCTTTCTTGTTTCTATTGAAATCTTGTACCAAATTTTGGTCAAATAACATAGGTCTCAGTCCTTGAGATAGTTTAGTGGCATCTGCAATTTCATTTCTCATAAGAGCCTTCATCTGGAAGTGGGATGAATGGTTTAAAATCACTTTTCTTTCATTTTGTTGATAGAGATTCTCTGTAAGCCTCTGGGTGTACCTCAGGCGTGACTTGGATTAAATTTTGGTGCTTTATTGGGTCCTCTAACTCGAGCCTTCGTGATAGAATCCCACATTTTGTGTGAAAGAGTGCTAATCCGGGCCTCCACTGAAGCACATACTCTAGTTGAGGAAACAATTTAACTTTTTGTGGCATTTTGTTGATTGAATCTTTCCATTTTGCATAAGCTCTCAAGGATTTGGTGGGTCAAGCTCACCCTGTCTCCCCTCCCACAAAAAATCTATTTAAAACAACTAATCCTACCCATACTACCCCTTTTTTATCTATATACCTACACAAGACCAAAATCCTTTTACCAAAGTATGCAAAACAGATCAGGTTCCCAAATTTATTTAGTAACCTTTGCCTTGTTGTGAAGATATCCCCATAATCTGGAAGTGACAACTCATGAGAGTCAGGTTTGGTGTGTTGATCATATTTTCCCTAAGCCATTATCTATAAAAATCATGCAAAAATAAAAGTATCTATAACTCATTTCAAATAATAGAGGTTAAAAAATAGGTTCTCTTACCTTGGTTGAAAGGCACAACCAAAAATAGCTAGGATAAGATCACATCTTTTTTAGTTCCTACCCACTCCCTTTCAAAGACTGAGTGCTAACAGAACAGATAGATTGCTTCCCCGGCTGCTAAACGACACATATAATCATATATCTGCCTTTGAGTGTCCTGTTGAATCCATGATGTTGTTTGGCCTTTAAAGGAGATTAAATTTGGGTACCAACAACTATCATCACTCCACTTTTGGGAATTTTCTTTTATAATCCTATCGAATTCACTCACGATGTCCTCTTTGAGGGCATATACATCTTCCCCTTTTGGAAATACATTCATTATCAATTCCTCCTTTGATGCCATATTATATCAAGTCCACTCTTGTGGCCATATTCATGCCCTTCCTTGGTGCTCCATTATTTTTCATCAAATTCCACCCTTGTGGCCATGCTTTTCCCCTCTTGGGGCATACCTCAGTGGTTGTGTTTTTCCCCTCTTGGGGCATACCTTGTTATTTTTTCCTTTTTGGCCATGTTTTTTCCCTATAGGGGCATACTTTTTCTTTTTTTTCCTTTCGGGCCATACCTTTCCCCACTTCGAGCATATTTGAATTTTCCTCATACTTTCCCCCTTGAGGGGATATTATTTCATCACCCTCTCTTTCACTACACCTTATCGTCCATTTTTCATGTCACATTTGGTACCATATAATTCATCCTCATCCCTTGTGGATGCATACCATTTCACTCGATTCCTCATGTACGAATAATTTCACATACCATTTCGCATATAGTTGCACATACTTTAATGACTTTCCCATGAATCATTTTTCATCCCAGTGTGCATTCATACTACAGTAATCTTCACCCATTCACTGGTTCATAGAACATTGTAGCCCATCTCCATTGAGATAGTAATTGTCCTCTATTGATGTGATATTGGAGTCACCACCATTATTCTTATCCATATTGCGATCTTTTTTCCCTGGGGTATCTTTCCTTGATGATGCTTTCACCCATATTTTCATCACCCACCCACCCTTTTTCATGTACGTTATTTCTCAAACATGTCATCGATTTCCATTGACATTATCGATCCCCCCTTTGAGGGTGAGCTTATCATCAATCCTTTATCCTCATTGAACCATTTTTTTGTCTCATGGATTTCTAGCATAAACCACTCAAAAAAAAGGGGGAAAATGTAGACACCTTAAATAAGTATCTATGCCTTCATTCACTTTCTTGCACATATTTAATTATTAATTTACTTTAATCAAATGCTCATATAGTAGTCATTAATTATTTAAGAAACATATATTAATTAATCATTTTCTATACCTCACATGGATAATTATCCCATCCACATTAATCTTTATTCCTATTAATTAATTAATTCATGTTAATTAATTAATCCTCTTCTCATTTCCCTAACTAGCCTTCTAATTAGGATGCTTTTATCCTACAAATAAATCCCCTCTCTTTTCGATATTTTATCCTATCTATTTTTACTACCCATATCTAATCCCTTTCTAACCTAATGGTTTTAAGCACTCACATATCTTTAAATGAACGAAATCTTGACCAAAATAAGGAAAATCATGCTCATTGGGGAAACTTTCCCTGTAGTCAGTGATGACCCAGCCCCATCACCATCGACCCTAGGTATAAACCGAGTGATTTCTTTTTATTATGCGTCAAGCCAGAATCAGATGCATGCATTCCTCAAGATTTCTCCCAGCGTGAGCATCCTCATGCATGAGTAGTTGTGAGACATCAACAGACCTTTAGGACATGCCTTCATAATGCTTTCATAGTTCACGATATTCATTCATGAGATTTTCTCATCATTATAGCATTCCTTTCCATATATTTATCATATTATCAAATATGCTTTGTTTATAACAACTTTCCATTAAAGAGAATCTTTGGAAACACTCAGCAGCCTTCTCCCACATCTCCTTTTGCTTGTAGGTTTCCATTTTCATCTTATCATCCTTGAATTTTTACCCCTCTGATACAATTGTCATCGATCCTCCCTGGTCTTCGTCGACCATGGTCGTATCTATCTAAAAATTTATCTAAATTCTCCTTGTTGGTCCTCTATCCTAATTATCTACCTTTGGTTCTCTTCTCCAATACCTTTTACACTAACTATCGGTCCTTATCATCTTCTAGATCACTCTCAAACCTTGTAGGTCTGTAAATTTCATCTACGGCTTCAGATCCATTCTACCAGGTCACCGTCGATCTACTTTTGTTTAGTATGGTTCACCGTCGACCCAAACCAGGTAACACTTTACTCAAAGTTATTACAATTTAATTAGCTTTAGATCATTTTTTGTCATTTTTTAGATTCAGTACTACTTCTATTTCTGCATGCTCTTATTTATTTTATTTCACTTTATCTAAACTAACGGGGGTTGACATCCTCGGAGGAAGTCATACACTTCTTGGATCCACTTAGTCAGGAAACATCCACATCTACATATCTAATCAAATCTCGTTTTCATTCTATTTTAGTTGTAGTTCTTGCAACGAGGATCCATCATTTAGCCCTCATACCAAACACCACATTCGAGGTAACATAAGCCCTCCAACATTTCTGAGTTGCTAATTTCTTTAGTAGCTAGTGCATTAATCTCATTACGTACAAGAAATTTGGACAAAAACAATCCACACTGCTATGGTTATGACTAACAAGTCAACGTAACCGTCGAATCAAGCCAACCAAGAATGTTATAACCTTCGAATCAAGCCAACCAAGAATGTTACAAGCCACAATGCTATGGTTATTGTAACCGATTACGTAGTAAATTTTTTAGTGTTTTTAAACTATATGACATTGACATTACAAGGTTATTATTGGTGGGAGTAGAACTATACAATGGTTGTTTCGAATTATATTGACCTAACCATCATGCTAAACACAGGAATGGATATATTTAGCCTATGCTTTAATTATTTTGAAACAAATATCACTATATAAAGGCAGGAAATCCTTGTGGTAAGGATATTAGAATAGTTAATATTTTTAGGAGAGTACATAAAGCTTAGGTCTTATTTATTATTGTAAACGAGCCTCATAAGCTTATTATCATCATTTTGGGTGAGGATCCTATTTGTAAAGATGATATTTTTTTGGAAGAGGATATTTATAAGCTTACTAGCATCATTTTGGTTGTGGATCCTATTTGTAAAGATTATTATTTTGTAAGAGTCCATTAGAGCCCTTATAATTGATTATTTTTGAAAACCTAATATAATCAGAGTTATTTTTGTCAGTTGTGCCATAGTATTTATGAGTCATTTTTTATGGATATAGGTAAAGCGGCCAGTGCTAGGGAGCCAGAAGATAGAGCCATGGGTCACCAAACTCCATAGAACGAGAGTAAAGAAATTTTGTTCACTTCTACATTGTTTTATATATTAGTTCATTGTCTTCACTAACCCAGAGATGTATCCCAAATCGGTTGAGCTCCATTATCATTTCATTGTTGACTTTTTGTGACAAGTTTATATTTACTTGTTATTTTGCAACATATTAAGCCAATTTAGATGTTAATCATGATAAATTGAGGATAAAATTACTCAGTACTCAATTTTGAATGGCTTTTAATCAAGCACCATTTATGGATCAAGTTGGGTATTAGAATAAGTTTTCCGTGTGTATTAGACTCTTCCTATTTTACACTGTGTAATGGGGAAGTATTGTTTTCCAAAAGGGATTACTAATTGATTATGATTTAGTTATTGTATTGGTTAAGTTTACAGTGTGAGATACATGTTGCAATAGGTTAACCATGGGAAAAGATTTGAACAAGGAAAGGTTTGAGGATCTAGAATCCATAAACCTCCAAATGCAGGAGGAAAATTCTAAATTAAGAAGAAGATGGCCAGACTTGGAGGAAGATAATCAGGAGCTCTAAGGGAGGTTGACATGCCATGGAAAATTCTTCATGTGTGTCATAGAACAATTGCAACATGAGTTGCAAGTCAAGGATAATATTATGGAAAAATTACAAACTAGTGGAAACGTGGAGGATAAAAATATGTCTAGCATTCAAAAAAGACACCCCTCTACCACAGTTGTGTATACTAATGATTTATGCACTATAATTGTATCACAAGGTTCTATTTATCTCCATATATATGTAGCTGTTTCTTTTAGTGGATTTGAGAAGTATACTAAGGGTATTCGTTCTAAGTTGCTATCTAAGATGGGTTATGATGAAAAGGTCTTGGGAATCAATGGCCAAGGAATTACTAATCCCATATAGGTTGAGGAAAGGATTCGATATATAGGTTTGGCATAAAGTGGTGTTCATAATGAGGATGGAGAGTGCTCTAAAATGGCTTAAGCAAGATGCACTTGAAGAGAGGAACATACACCACTAGAGCAACCCACGAAAAGCAATTAAAAGTTATGTTTTTTCAAACCTACTAATGAAAATATTATTTCTAGGAATAAATGGTAGGCATCTCATAATAATAGTGAGAATGATTGCAAGTTAAAATAAAAGGAGAAACCTTCCAATATTGGGTAAAGTATCAAAATAAAATGTATTTCATCTCTAAAGAAAGGTGGAATTCTCAAAAGAGTTCGTAAAACAATTTCCCTTCATCATGTTTGCAATAACTTAGTCCTAAAAGAAATGGAAAACATAAATATTCCAACATTCATTTTAATAATTCCAAGAATCGTTTGGATACAAAGAGTTTATGCTATCCATTTCCATGTACATCTTTTGGATTGTATATAACCATTGTGTTGCCAAGTATTATAAGAGGAAATATTAAGTAAATAGGATCTCTATAAACTATTCTCCAACGCAGAGTTTAGAGATGTTAGGAATTTACAATTTACATAGTTATGGGTTATTTAACATAAGTTAAATATAACTTATGGTTATATGGTTATTTAGTAAGTTAGTAGAACATATTCTTAGTGGTAGAGGTGTGGGTTTTGTCCTAGATGGGCTCCAAGCCATTGGTTTATTTTTGTTCTTCCTATTATTCATTATAGTGGTAGGGAGAAATATCAATTGCCGACAACAATAATTTCCCTGATCGGAATTTAGGCTATCCATTGTTGTCAACGCAACCAAGATAATCAAATATGCCTCCAATGCGATCATGCAAAGCATGATGGATCTACAAAAATAATTATAGATATGGGGAGAGAAGGTTCACTAACTGCTAGAATGGCATTTTCATAACCCTTAGCCATTATCTTGAGTAGGAGAATGGTGGTGTGGTAAGTTTGGAGGAACCAAAATATCAATAGAGTGGACACTAGCCTAATGCATGAGCATAGATTGTAGATGCTCTACCTCTAAGTGAAGTTTCTCCTCTTGGACTCAGATCTAAAGCAACAAATTGAAAATCATATTAACTTTATTAGTCACAAAAACGTCTATATCTATAAATGTGTTGTTAAAAATAGTTTAAAAAAATATTTCGATATATGCAAAATAATATTAACATGAAAAACCTGTCATTAGATTACATGGTCAAATCCCTAAACAAAACTACAATTGAGCAATTATATATTTGTCTACAAGTATGCTAAATATTAATCATATAGTTTTCTTAATATCTATTTTACTATGGGAAAAAAAAACTTATTTTTTATATATTTCTTTAAAAAGAAGATATGTTAAGAAGTGTGAAGGCATTAAAAATTTAGGATTTAAGAATAATGAGTCAAATTTTGCATAAAAATGAATCAAGTAGTAGTTAAGTATGCATATGATAGTATAATTATGTTGCCATACCATTATCTTATGATAAGAAATACCAATTTAAGGGTTGAGACTTGGTTCAAGTCCGGTGTGAATTAGGCAGAATGGATACCCAAATAATGCACTAAGCTAAGGAAAGTTGATTAATCATGCATATGACACTAGTCAATGTTGAACGATTAGAATTATTTGGATGTTGATCCTTCAATAAAGGAAATAAAAAAATGGATAAATAATAGGTGAAACAGATCATCCTTAGATCAATTAATTTGAAATTACTGTTGTATTGTGATTCTTAGTTAATTCTAATTAGTTCATTTGCATTGCAACTAGTAAACCATTTACCCTCAATAATAATTGTAGGCTTGGTGCACATGAACATATAAACTCAATATACTATGATCGTTAATAGAAATGAAGAGATTCTAAAATGAAAGTGACCCTTCCATTAATATAATGATTGATTGGTTGTAGAAATAAGTCTACATATAAGTTTTAGTACTCCATCTCAAATATATTGATTTAGTGCATCTTAAAATCACTTGTACAACATTTTCATTCAATTTAATTCCGGCATTAATTGGTAAATTTGGTTCACAAACCCGTATAAATCCAATACATCGTGTATAATTATATTGTTTTTAAACGACATTAGAATTTTTAAAGGCAGCTACAGCGAGGGAACATTGGCCAAATACGGAACAACTCGGAAATTCATGGTGAAAGCGGAAACCCGCCTTTCTTTATTTATACGAGATAGATAAGCATAACTAGACATTAACAAATATAACTAGAGTGAGATTGTGAACTAAAATTTGGCAAAAGCCAGAACCTTGAGCCAGGAAGGGCGAGAAGAGATAGTTTCCCACCATGCTTTGACATGGGGTCTGGAGGTGATGAGGTGTCCCTCTCCAGCCATTTTAATGAGGTAATGTGTATACGAGAGATGTGGAAGATCCGCAACGCTGAAGAAATCCCCAGCCAGGAACTTGCTCTTTGACAGCCTCTCCTCGTATACATCCAACACCTTGCTCAGCTTTTCCACGCTGCTCTGCACTATGCCTTCGTCTGTCTTCCCTCCAATCATTGGAGCGAACACTTTCTGAACAATAATGGCAGTCACTGCAGGATTGTACGACTGCGATTCCACCTGAGACCACTGCTCCACCAAAGCCTGCTCGGTCAATGTACTCCCCCACAGATTGCTGCCCTTTCCCTCGTTCTTCTTCGCCAAATACTTTATTATGGCTCTCGACTCTGTCAGTTAAAAAACCCCATTAAATCACATCCAAGACAAACAGAAAACTACATTCATTCAAACCAGTTAAGGGGAAGGTTAGTTTTTGTACCAAATAAGGTGAGATCGCCATCCTCAATGACTGGCAATTGACCCAGTGGCTGCATTCACAGAACATCAAATGGTTAAAAAAAACTTAACAGAATCAATCAGTGGAAGTGGAAGAAGGTTGGGGTTACTTACATTGAGAGCGAGGAAAGACGGTTGTTTGTGAGCGCCGGTGAGCATATCCACTGTCACAAACTCGTAGTCAATTTCCTTCTCATGAATACAGGCCAACACATTCGTGGTGCACGTCGACTGGGGATAACCGTGTAATTTGATGGCCGCCATTCTTACTTTCTGCAACAGATTATTCATAACAGAGGAAAACTATGGAGTAGAGAGGAAAGCGTGTAATTGTTTCTATAGAAACAAGCCGTTTTATAGGCCATACCTGAATTTGCAAGACCGCCAAAGCGTCTGCTGAAAAACAACCGTTCCCTGCTAATGTGAAAAGTCTTTTAAGAGGGTTCCTATTCACGTGCTTTGACCTTCCGATTCGTCCTCTAAAATTAGAAATGTAAGGCGCATGACTTATCTACTTTGAATGGGCTTTCCAATTTGACTGTTGACTCATAATGGCATAGTAAGGTGTTAAATTTGATGGTCATATGATTCTATCATTAGTTTTATTTATTTTTACAATTAAAACATAAGTAAAGAAGAAATAGGATAGAGTTATGGTTTTTATATATAATTATACCAATAGATATTCTTTATGTAGATAGACATTCTACAATGATAATGCGAGATGAGATCTCATGCTATGACCGTGTCAATTATTCTTTTCTATATTAGATGGGGTCTAATGCTGTAATTGTTTGAAATTTTATTCTCTACATTAAATTTGACCATTACTTAAAACTTCTTTTAAGCATTGAAAAGTAAATAAAAATTAGTAATATCTTGACCATATGGTAGAGTTTGCGGCTCTTTTTTCCATTTCTTAAAATCGTGTAGCAAGTGAGATACTACTACTTTCTCTGCTAGTAATGCTCCATCTTCAACTCCTATGTTTTTAGCTCGGTCCATGTAACAAAATAATGTTGAAGACTATTCCTCTAAAAGTGATGTCGATATTATTTCACTTACTAATGACAACTTGTGTGTGTTGAATTTCAACCCTATTGATGAATATTAATTAGTCTATGTTGTATTGTCTTTTCATTTGTACTAGCCCTCAACATTAGCAACCCCAATCTACTATATTTGAAACCTATTTGCGTGCTACACTTGTTTGTTCCAACACATCTACTCAAATAGATCATAACCTTTTATGACATGCTATTAATACGCTAGATCATCTGCCCATTGTGCAATATTTTACTATTCCCACACATCTTGATACCTCACACAATTTATTATCTATCTTTTTGCATCTTGAGTTGCTTACTTTATCATCATTGTGACATCACTCATATAAGAACCTATCTCAGTTTTTGAATCACCCATTTTTTACTGTCAGTTCATATCTAGAAATGACAATTTATTAATTGCAATTCCCTCATTCATATAATTTCTTTGTTAAAGGATGATGCTTTTGTAACCACACTTCTAGAAGAACCACCATAGTTAAAACATTCACATGCAATTGACATTGTTGTCTTCAAAAAATGACCACAACTTTATTATTTTATGGGCATACATATTATTCATTAGAAATAATCAATACTTGATCCACCTATAATGGTTGATGATAAAAAAATTACCCTTCTCAATAGCCTTACTCCATTATATCTCATTGAATTTGATATGGAATTGATGATATTCTTGATGAATACTAGCTTTTAGTGCCACTGAATTTCTTATACATGGATATTTTCAAGACAATTCAAAATCATTGAAATAATTAGATAATACAAAAATATGAAAATATATGCAAAAATAAAAAATTAGGACTTTTAATGGCTTACTTGGTTAGCTTGTTACTTTATACATGTTTGTCACATTGGTTTGATAGATAACATATTTGTTCTCTATACACATTACTTCATAACGAATGTTGAGTATGGTGTAGGATGAACACATGTTGATACATGATTATATGATCTATTTTGGTTCCTTACACTACTCTCTTGGGGGCACCCCCACACTATATAGGTGTTTTAGTTTCATTATATGTTAATTTACTCCTTCCTCGTCATGTTTGATTTATACATATTGTTTATTCCTATAATTTGAGATAATAAGAGTAAAGCATGAATCTGATAGCACAAGACAACACAAGACAAAATAATATTCAATGTATTTCAATGTGTGTTTGAACAAAACAACGGAAGAAGAATATAAAGCAATGAAACAATTACACAAGGCAAGGACGGTTAAGGAGTAACCGTGTAACCATATGATGCATGGGATGTATTAAGCTAACATTCTCCCCCTTAATACATTGTTCCTACAAACATACATTTCCAGATAGAGAGACCCCGAACACCACAAACAGGGTCTTTACACGAGCATGCCTACATGGTCTCGATTCACATGGTTTTTCTAAGGTTGACCATAAACCTAGAGGGACAGGAACACTTTCTGAATATTCACCTTGGTGGTTTTACAGGATTACCACGAACCAAGAGGATTTTACCTTAGTGGTTTTACAGGCGTACCACAAACTCAAGAGGATGATACCTCGGTGGTTTTATAGGATTACCATGAACCCAACTTTGAGTACCATGCACTGCTTTTAGTGATTTTCTGTTCCCCACGATGCTTTTCAATTTAGGAGGTCCTAAACAGGAAACTATGCACCATCTGCACTTAATTGAACAAACAACACAGGAAAACAACAACAACAACACTAACAAATATTCCACATTCACTTCTAAGAATCATAACAATCATGTTCTTAGTTGTAGCCACTGATGTCGATTTTCGTTTAGCCAATCTTCAACAACAAAGGAAACAAATCACTACCATTGGATGCTTCCCTTGACTAAGTCATTTTCACCCATAATGTGAAATGTGAATACTGAGAAAGAGACTGCATCAAGAAACATGCTATTGACTATATCTCACCACTTAGATCTTGTTGCACATGGTTCATGTTGCAAGTGAACGTATTCACAAGCAGAACCATCTTCTTTTTGAAGCACGACACTCAGAAGATCAATTCAAAATGAAGAACCATTGGCAAACAACTATGCTTGATAGTAATTCATTTTTAGCATCCAATCACAAAACAATAGAACACGAAACAAAACAAAAACTGAAATAAACTCAAACCAAAATTGAGGAATAGGTCCTCAATACCTTATTCTGCCACAATCTTTGTTGGTGACCTCATCACTTGCGGCTTGCAAGAGGTCGCTGAATTTCCTCCAGCCTCTGTTGTCCTCTGTCCTCCTGTTTGTTGCTACTTAATCAGTAGATATAACTTTGAGGCTCACTACTTTACATCTCTTGATCTTTTGAATTCTCTCTGCTGGCTGGTAACTGGTTTGTGGGGAGGTCTTGTTTCCTCTTCTTCATACTTTTTCACCAAGAAAAATTGATCTACACTCTTTCTTCAGTGTATGGATTCTCATAATGAAGGATTGAACTGAGACCTTGTTGATGGACAAGAAGTATATTGAAGTTAGCTTTGATTCCAATGCAGGACTCTTGTCACGGCTTTTCCCACTCAAGCAGGTTTGTATATCTTTGCAAGCAACTATTCAAACAGTTATTGATAACCTTCAAATTTCAAGATTGGAGTATCACAATGAAAATGATCCTGATTTCCTAAATGTAACTTGCAAATGCAATGCGAGTAGAGATCAATCAATCTCGGGGAGCTTTCTAAAAATATTTTGATCCAAAATTTCTACCAATTAGTTATAATAAAACATACGCTTGGACATACCGTTTCCCAGGAACAGGAAAGTTTCTGATTTCAAGACAGGTTGTGCCAGGAAGTGCCTGCTCCACGACTTCAATAGATCACAAACTATGATGTTTCAATTTTCAGGAAAATGCTAAAGGATAACAAATTACCAATCTAACACTTTCAAAATAGGTCTGCATAGCCAATGTTCAGATTTGCAAGATACCACACATCCTAAGATCTGCACACGCTAAACACTTGCCAGACTCTAATTTCCACACATCACTCTGATATGAGATTCTCTGATACCAATGATAGCACAAGACAACACAAGACAATAATATTCAATGTATTTCAATGTGTGTTTGAACAAAATAGCGGAAGAAGAATATAAAGCAATGAAACAGTTACACAAGGCAGGGATAGTTAAGGAGTAACCGTGTAACCATATGATGCGTGGGATGTATTAAGCTAACATAATCTTGTGTACTTCTCAATTTTCTTTCTACATATGTTTTTAATATCTATAATTACTTTATATGATGTTACGTAATTACTTGTTTATTCAAAATCATACATTGATTTTTTACTTGATGGATTCACTCAATTGTATTATTTGATAAAAAAATATGTTTGATTTCCTTATATGTCCAATGGTTATTACTTTTCTTGTGATACACCATGGGTGTCTAATGTTTTTTGTTTTATGTTTTTCTTGTGTGTATGTACTTGTTTCTTGATTATGGAAAATTGTTTCTTCTCTTGCGATTTCTTATGACACTATGGGAGTCCCATATTTTTGGCTTTATGCATACATGTGAATATGTTTTTATATACTATTAACTACCTAACTATATATTGATGTTTCTACTATTGTACTATTATATATTATGATACACTTGACTTACACTATTGTATTTATTTTTCCTTCTAACATGTTTTTTATTGACTATAATGTTTCTATTTCTATACTATTACTAGTCTTGTTTATGAAAAAGTTGGTTTATGCTTTTTCTAATTACACTACCATGGTTTAGGAATGTTTAATACTTATTGTGTTGTTTTTCTGATCATACTTATAAATAATGACATGATTGAAACTTTTATCCATTGTTTCTACTGTAGTACACATCTACACTTTCTTTCTTATGTTGTATCATTTTTTGTCTTCATGCCATGGTTTCTACAATGTGCAACCACTTTTGCAACTATAGGTTCTCAACGATGACCACAATTACAACCTTTTATGTGATCTTACATAGATTTTCATAATTATTACACACATGTACACATCAATCCTTTTGACATTCATGATCAATTTATTGATAGTACGATCTTCAAAAGAGTGGCATTCGTTGGGATATTTCTACATCTATAGATAAATTACGTAATACATAAATAGATTTTCATCGGTTTTAAATTCTTAGAAAATTTCATAGATACTAAAATTTGGTACAACTAAACCAATATCAAAGCCACATAATACAGTTAAGACCATGGTACACTCTTGTTCATGATGGACATTCACAGATAGGGGGAAATTCTCTATATTTTTAAATTTCTTTAGATTTTATTATCAATTTATAGGATTTTCATACAGTTTCATATACATATGACATAATACAAAGCATGGTCTAGGTTTCATGACAAGTACATTTTTTCTTGATTATATTATCCATAATATACTATAAGGAAGGGTTTACAGGCATGCGTTCACTTCTCACCTATGATTTTTCACAATATAAATGATAAATTTTAGGAATTACACCAAATGGGGGTATGAAAATGTTCATTCCTTCTAGGGTTCAGGTTTATTTAATTTGTAACAAGTTAGAACAAAATTGGATCTATATCCATATAAAGTGGTTTGGTACATGGGTTAAGTTGAATATATTGAAGTATCAAAGTTCTTTTTAGATTTTTATTTTTCTCTTCTATCAAGATATTCAAAAATAAGGAGTGCATCTAAGAAAATGGGTTCTTCATAGTATAAATATTTCCTTTTTATAAATCTTCAAAGAGGGGATACACATGGATCCTCTCCTCAGTATCCCCAACTAGCATCTCATGTAGTACAACATTATGAAGTGATCACCCCTAATCCTCTTACATCTTCATCAAAACTCCAAATCTCTAAGGAATAACATGATTAGGAGATCCTTTAACCAAAAAATGAATTGGTTTATTCCATCCATATTTTTCTTCTCTTCCCATAATTTTGTGAAGCATTCAAAGTTATAAACATTATTCATATTTTGAGTTAAATTTCAGTCTCTATCATATACATCGACTACACTATGTGTTCCAGGTTTCATCATGGTGCATATGAACACTTATACATCAAAGAACCAATTTTAAATAAAGTATAATTATGTGTACACACTCATGTATGTTTTTCCTTTAAATATGTAATTTTCAATTACAAACTTTGGGAGGGGGTAAATGTAGACACTTCAATTAGGTAACTTAATCTTACTTAATGTCAAGTTTGATCATGCTATCTTGCTATGATAAATTATCACTTTTAGAATCCAATCACCTCAACTCTGTAGGTGTTTTGTCACTTATCTTAAAAATTTTCTATGTCATCAATTATAAGAATATTATCTAATCAAGGAAGTGGAAATTGTTTTTTCTTCACAACATGTCCTACTCATCTTTTGATATATCCTTGGTTTTAAAATGTAAGGAAGGATCATGATGTGAGGTCCGGTGTTCATCAATCTATACATTTCTTCCCCTTCACATTGACCAACTTTGATTTTAATTTAAGTATATTCTTTGGCTTATTTAGTATTCCTAAGGTTGAATTTATTAGAATATTTCACCTATAGAAGGATATATAAAAAAATCATTATCACTTTCTAAGTCACCTTACATTCTTACAATCTCCTAATGCAAATATCATTTCGAATTTAGTGAAAGGGTTCTTAAATCTACTCATATAAGTGCCACATCATTCAAGGATGTCCCTACTACAGATATCAAACACTCAACTTCGTAAAATGATCTAGATTCCTCCACTTCTAAGACCGCAAAGGTCATATAGCCTTATCTTAACAAGAACAAAATGATTCCAAAATTGTTCAAGGGTTACAAGGAGTAATGGGTTAGGTAACATAGTTGAGGAACACCACATCCCATGAATACCACATTTGGTACATTCTATACTTCTTAGTTATTGTATTATCTAGGTGTTAAGATATATATGGGCACTCTAGTGGGTAAATTATGTATTCACACTTGCACAAGCATTTAGGAGAACTACATGAGGTTTGATCCTGTAACAAGTGTATGTAGTCTAGTACTTAGATGTAAAGAATTGGTTCTCTCATTATGGGTTAGTGAAATTATTAATCTAATGTGGTTACTTATATTATTTTTGTAACGCACACTATTTTAGACACACAAGACAACAAATAAAAATACATGATGTTTTTTTTTTACTTGTTCGAAGTATAGAATAGGAGGACACAAAGGTTACAAATAACTTTTTGAACAACCTGAAAAAAATATGACCGCATAGGAAACAAAAAACATCCAACACCCATCAAGGATATTTCACATTTCTCTTTGACAAGACACCACAAAGAACCTAACTACAGTACATAGTTACAATTCAGGACAACCCACAGTGAACATCTTCTTAAGGTTATTTATTTTATTGTTTTATTAAAACACACCCTTAAAAATTTATCTTACGTTCTAGGAGATTTAGGTTTGATTTGAGAAAATTCTTCTCACAAGGGTTATAATCCTTTCTTATACACTTAGAGACATTATGCTTGGGTAAAAATTCCCAAAAGAGGATCATCTTTAATGTGACAAATATTTGATTAATCAGTTATTCAGTTAACACTAAAAGGGAGGTGGTGTGAACCAATCCCCACAAGATTATCTTAAACCAACACAAGCTACATAATATTGATTTAGACCTCCCTTACACAAGGTGACGAGCGTAAGGTCCAACTAAAGTGGAGTGCCATAGGGTTTTAGAACTACAACCTCCTTGTGCAAGGATCAACTATTAACCATGCTTAAAACAAGATTACATTATTCTATGGCAAGATTTAAAGTGAGAATATCAATTTATTTCATCATCATGATCTCTTTAGTTATTAACCATTCTTTTACTGAGACTAAGAGTTCAACTGGATTTGGGTAAAAAAAATTCATTTAGCATTCCTTGCTTAAGTTCGCTAAAGGATGCACAAGGGGTTCCCAAAATGGAAGTATAAAACTTAAAGTGTGCTTGTTCAAACTCCCCTACTAACTAAGACTTAACTATAACCCCAAAAACCAACAAAGATTTTACTTTTTTTTTCTTTGAATACTTACCATTTCACAACCAAGACAATAAATTTTAATTCTTAGTTTAAGGTTAGCGAGGGTAGATTCTTTTACAGCGTTAGATAAACAATTTCTTTCCAAATAAAAAACTCTTAATTTTATCAACCAAGTACAACTTCATTATTATCTTCTTTATTTATTCATCTATGTATTCATCTTATTTTATCTTTGATTATATTTATAAAAAGGGATTTTTAACCCACTAAAATATGCCAAGAATAACATTGATACCAATACCATGGAGGGTTACTAAACTAGCAAGTCTTATGACCCGAAAGAAGAAATTACCGTTATTTAATGAGAACACAAAACACAGTTATAACATTTTCCTTTCAACATGGCACATGAACCAAAGGAGTCAAGAGATTGGATTTCACTTTGGTTAAGAACAAGAAGGTAACAAAATAGGCCAAGCCATGCTATAACATTTTCATGACTGTAAATGATATTTTCAAAAGAATACTCGTAACAAGGTGAAGATTGAATATTATTTCTCATAAAGGTAATTTAAAGTGTAAAGTTACAAAAGAACAAGACAACTTTATTTCAAAATTACCGAACAATCCAAGGCAAGAGGCCTTCCAAACTCCATTACAAGCACCAATACAATAATTATAACATGTTTGAATTTTGTATAGGGAACCACATAAAACAACTCGATGAAACCTTTACAAATATTTCTTTTATCTACTCGCATAAGCCATTTGCACAAGTATTAACTTGAGTCAGTTTGCAAGAACTAATCATGATAAGAGCTACAACATAAGACATTGTGATGTTACCTAACCGTTTTATAGAAAGAAAACCATTGTTAAACAAACAACCCTAGAAATGCAAGTTAAAATTCTGTGAAAATACTTTCCAGTAAAACAATAAGGAAAAATAAATCTCATAGATCCAACAAGGAGTAGTATTTAAATATGATATCATCAATTCAATCTTGTTGAGTCTATTTGAACACCAATATGCACTTTAACCAATTTCTAATCATTTAAACATGAGTATTTAGGAAGGAAGGAATTCATATGTCCTATACTAACCTTATCCTTCCAGTCAAATCACAACCCAAGTCCCTCAACTAAACATATGCTACCTTTTCAAGAAAAAGCACAAGTATTGAACAACTACCATTCTATAATCAATATAGAAATGTTTACTTAAAATTTTGTGACCTGGAAGCACTGAAAGATATACCAAAATCTAAATAAATTTCTTCAACTGCTATACTATTTTAGGGCCCAATGCAAAGTAAAAAATGGGATTGATCCAAAACAAGCTCCTACACTAAGGTGAGGAAGAATCAATCAGTTAGAACAAGACTAGATAAATTACATACCAAGCTTTCAAGGTAAGGATGATTAAGTAAACTACTCAAAATTTATCATGTCAATAATGGAAAAGAAATCACTAATACTCATTAGGCAACAATTTCCTATAAAATAAGTCAATAATTTCAACCCTACTAATTTCATCGGTGTGTTCATTATGAGAGTCATTTCCAATACGATGATATTTAAAACTACAACCTTATTTTAAAGGGAGGAATTGAATTTTTTAAAAAAAATCCAAGAAAGGAACTCCTCATCATTCTTCAACAATCTTCATCAATTCAATCATATCATAAGTTTTCCACTATACTACAATCCACATCTTATTAGCTATCTATAGGAAGTTGTATACAATCATAAATGTCTTAGCATGAACGGAATTCTATCACCTATGTCCCCTCGAACCCATTCCCATTCATGGTCTAACTATTGATGCCATCAAATAGATAAACAATATCTCAAGGAATTAAATGTAGTCATTGAGCATGCCTATAGGAGGTCTTTTCTAGAATTAACAAGAAACAACATCATAAGGATATGGAACTCCAAAAAGGTCCACCAAGATACTAAAATTAAGAATCCGCCTAATCAACTCATACTAATATAACCAAGATGATAGAGAGAATTATAACACAACATGCACTTCAAGTGATCAAGCTACATATTGAATATACAAGAAAATTTCTACATAGGTCTAAAGGATCAAGGATTCCAATAGTTCAATCAACAAAAATTACAAAAAAAACCATCCTTCTCATGATAGAAATCAGGATCCAAGTCATAAGGATAAAAAAAATGTTTCCTTTAACAAATAATTATAGAAGTTCACAATTAAAAAAAATCACACACTGTAACCCCACTCAAGATATGTTTTCATGAAAAGCAAGTTCATTTAGTAAAACATTTAGATAAAAGTAGAATAATTAACATGTAGGGCTTATCATGCCTGAAATTCACTTCCACCTGTTGCATAGACACCTCACCAACCAACAACAACACACAATGGGTTGAATCTCTATCCAAAAACATCACGGGTGCTAAAACCTCCACATACTCCCATGTTGGCATGGTAGGGAACTCTTAAAACCATGAGTGCATCTGTCTGAAGAAATGAGGTCCCAAGGACTACCCTGATAGCATGGAATACAAAAAAATGGGTTTAATGGAAAGGCCCCAGGAGCCCATGAAAGATAGGGGAAAAACCAGAACCTCACAACCTCATAAAAATACTCCCAGCCTACGTCAAAAGGGAATAGTTAGGACAGGGAAAGAACCATTAACGAGCACAATGGAATTTTTTTTTCAAAATAGTCATGGGAGCAGGAGAAAAAGATTCCACGCATGTAAAAAAGTGAAAGAAACCACAAGGCAGGTAAACTTCTTTACAACACGCCTAAAGGAGATGAGGTCACAAGTGTGCCATGATTGCAGGAAAAGCACAAAAGAGAAAACAAAAAAAAACAAAAAAAAAAACATCCTGGTCTTATCACCCTAGAAAGAAATACATGTGGCCAAGGGGGAAAAAAGGATATTTGGAATAGGAAAGAACATCCATCAAAGCACAATGGAGGGAGACTTTAGAATATGTAGTCGCAGAAGCTTAGAGACCTATATGTAATATGTGGAGGAAAGAATGTGGCCAGAAAAACTATTGACTAACTCCTGCAAGAGATGTGGTCTTCAAGGAAACACCATCACATAAGGATACACACAAAACAAAGGAATCTAGAAACTCAACCCTGCTTCACCCCTACACCATCACCAGGTGTCCATTTAGAACAGTTCATCTTTTCCAAGCACCCCACGTAGCCAGGTCAAAAATGATAGCTTAGAACAGGTAAGGACATCCACCCACGCGCTCAAGAGATGAGTCTTAAGTATATAATTGTAGAAGAGAAGTTCCATCTTACAAAGACCCCCCATAACCACTCTCCAAACCCCACACTACTAACAACAGAATGAAGGCTTGAACGACCAAGGAAAGTAAACGCCTTAGCATACCTGACACAAGGCCCCAAACAAAAGGAAAAAAAAACGAGGGTTACAAATCTTCCTTCTCTCCCACATCAGACAAGCCAATTAAATGGACATAAAGAAGATAACTGTTTCTTTATCCTAATAGTTAAAAGTCTTTTTATTAAAATTCCTACAACATACTAAGGAGGTAGGAATTTAAATGGCATCCCCACTTCCAAGGCATATCCACACCTCCACATGCCAGAAGACCACGAGGGAAGGAAAAAAACAGTCATACGCCCAACAAGGAAAATTAAATTCTCTTAAATAATGGTAGGTTTTTTATAATGAAAAGAAATAGTTTTAGATTCACCATTGCACATTTTATTTTTCCAATTCATAGTATTTCTCATTGTTTTGCTTGTTGGTATTTATTAGTTAAATTTTTCAACTTAGAAATTAGTTTAAACTGGTTAAATTTCACGAACAGGTGTGGATCTGCAGATTTCTGTCATTAGTGACAGGACCGCTACCCAGAGCAGACCGGTGCTCATGGGACCGTCGCCCTACGGGGCGGTGGTTGTGAAATTTCCTCCTTACCTGGGTGAAAAACACATGACTGTCACCCTGCTGAGACCACCACCATAGCCTGAGTGGTGGTTACAGGACCGCCGCTCTGCACAGGGTGATGCTCCTATTTCTAAAAAACAGAACCATAGTGCTGAGATTTTCAAAGGAACTTAATGTTACCAAAAGATGTAATATTTATTTCTAAGTTTGCTTTTGTTCATTTAGAGTTCCAGATTTGAGATTTATTGCTCTTTTATCCATTTCTTAATTAAATATATTCATTTTAAAGTATTTCCAATTCTAATAAAATCCATCTACTTACAAGAATAATTTTCTATTTGTTTAATTAGATTCTTCTTTCCGTTACAAGAGCAAAAAGAAATATAAATCTATTTCATTTATTTTTCATTTCCTTACTATAAAACCAACATTTCTAATTACAATATAATCTAACTTGTTCTCTCTTTCATTTCAATACAATGTACATACATTCAAAATAGCTAAAATAACCTTATTTTCCATACAATGTTATTTTGTATACAAGTTCAACTTCTTACTATTTCTAATTTTCTTCTTACATATTAAAAATAAAACCACTCTACAAGGAAAGTAAGCTTTTTTTTCCATTTCAAAACTAATTCACACAAATCTTTCTTCTTCCTTTTCAATATATAATATACTTCCATAGCCATAATGAAATGCAATATGATTCTTCACAAGATCAATACAATGTTCTCCACTTGATGTGGGAAGTCATACAAAATGTAAGTACAAGAATGGAATACATTATTATAATTTCTTCCACTCTAAGTTGGTAAAATGCTAAGGGAGTTTCACATGGTCACCAACAAGACTCCAAGCTCCAAACACCAACAAGATAGCTCCTCCAAGAATTTTCTTAATTCACAACAAAATAGGGGGAGAGGCAACAATCTCCACCCAAAAAAGATATCCAATGGAGAGAAGAATCCATCCTCTCCATTGGCCCCCGAGCCCCAACCACATTACAATGGGAGAAGATTTCAACTCATGGCAACTACAATCTTCCACAATACTTAACAAATAGTTTCACATCCATTACATTCACATTCAAACACAACAAAAACTTAACAAGAAGAACCAACAAAACAACAATATCACAAGGCTTATCAAGAAAGCCAAAAGAGCAAGACCTATGGGAAGGCCACTTATGCCTCCCAATGGGAATGGGTGCCCACCTAAAAGCCTTCATTTCATATCACAAATCCCTTACAAACTCTTATGCCTCACTCAAGTACCCATTATACCTCCATATACTCTTATGCCTCCCTCAATCTCTTATGCCTCCCTCATAACAAGAAACAAGGAGAAATGCAAGCATTCCTCATACTAGGTGGGGCACTGTAATATCCCACTTCCGGGATCAATAAAAAATATGCGAATCAACAAACTCTTCAATACTTCAATAGCAAACTTGTAAGAAAATCCTCTTAAACTGGTTGAGTAGTTGACTCAATAAACCCAAATAATAGGGGTTTAATGACCTCAATCACAACTCACACAGCATTAACTCTCAACTGGACTTAATGAGATTCATAAAATCAGTTTTCTTTCCAATTAACATGAAGATTAAACACAACTACAAGAGATCTCCAAAATTGAAATAAATCCACCCATACAACCCCCTAAATAAATATATATGAATATGATCTAAACATTCCTCCAAAGATTTTTTTCAAAAAGGAACTTGTACTTCCACAGCCAATAATACATTGCGTATTAAATTCACAACTCAAATAACACTTGGGAATTCATACAAAGTGTGAAACCCAACAGTGCCGTAATTTGATCCAATTTCACCAATGAAAATTGCTAAATAAATGCTGCCAATATATATGTGCCCTTCATGAAATATAACTCTTCCCCAAATCCATGATCAATCTGCAATATCAATCATATAATGTCGCTGCAATGGAAGACTTCAAATAATATGCAAACATAGTCATCACAAGAGGTTATCAACTAGCCACATGTAGTTTACTACCAGTTCGCTAATCCTAAAGGCACCCTAACATGCATGGAATATTCAAGATTTAATGCCAAACTGAGTCAATGGAATTAGCATATTAGTCCCTTCCAGATCGCTACATATTTAGAGCATTAACATGCATAAAAAAGTCCACATAACTGTCCAAGGTGATCGCTGCAATAAAGGGACTGTGAGTTTCATTAAATTAGGCATTTATCCAAGTCGAACCATTCTACAATTGCTAAAAGAAACCATGAAAGGAATCACTATGGATAGAGGGCACCATCACACAACCAAACAATCAAATTACATAGACAACTACATTTAAATCAGTTCCACATCACCATAAGGCAAGTCGCTGTAGTCTAGAATATTCTAGACAGGCATTAAAATCTTCAATCATTACCCAAAGTAGTTACTGTATGTTTGAACACAATAACACCAAACTAGCTAGTTGATTTCACTAAGATTTCATTTAAAACAATTCATAAACCCAGGTGTAAAATCAGTATAAACTTGCTGAGGTTATAAGTGGTACTTTAATAAAATATTGCAACTAATAGGCAGCTAAAACTGTTTCTAACGCTCAAGAAGAATTTTCCATTCCTAAACCAACCAAGTTCCATGAAAATATTTAATATATCGAGTCGATTAGCTTCAACACTATCATAGGGAATATTAAATCAGCCAAATTGATATGCAAGGAGCAAGAGATTACACCCAAAACCCAGCTGCTACAGTGAATCGCTACAGTGATTCACTATAGTAAAAAACATGCAAATTTCAGTGGCAAACTTCATCTAAAAATTATCTAAAGCCAAAGACATGGATTTCACTTGAAATTGTATAAATAATTCTTCAAATACATCCTCAATAACCATCTAGATACAACCTCCCACCAAGAGAGAGAGAGAGAGAGACAACATCAATGGGCATGCATACCAACTCCAAGCATGGAGTATCAAAGTAAATTCATCATAACATAATAATAATAATGAGCCTAGCACTCCTTTTATAAGCAAGGAGGCACAAAATTCGAAATCCCTAGGAGAGGGAAATTATTAAATAAAAGTAGTTTATTTCCCCTAGGTGTGGAGTCCCCTTTTCAAAGGGTGATTTTTTCAATAAAAGTCACCTAAATATTTATTTAATTAATTTCCCATTTAATTTTTATATTTTGGGAATTAAATTAACTAACCTTCATAATTAAATAATTATTGCTCCAGGAAATAATATTTAATTATTTAATAAAAATGTTCCCCTTACACATCCCAAAGCCCACGGGGAAGTATAGACTAAGGGTCTTCAGAATTGGGGACATTACAGTCCTCCCTTCCCAATATTGTTTATCCTTAAGAAATGCCAACGTGTGCATCCAAATGCAATGAAGTAGTTCTCCAAAAATCTTGCTCTCGTGTTAATCAAGTGAAGAAGTATTTGTAACAACTTGTGTTGCTTCTTCTTCTGGAAACTCAGGAGTTTCTTCGGTTGTAGTTTTTTTTAAGCCTGCACATGGAACAAACATGTTAGAAAAACAAGTGTTAAAAAACACTTTTTTAGCATCCTCTCCATATCCCCAAGGCATGAATAAAACACAACCCCTCTCCATACATGGGTTGTTTCTAAATGGCTTCATAATACTTCTCTTTTTCTCACAAATATAACCACTACCATCTGCCCTTACTTTCTATGCAAAATCAGAATTAGGAGAGTAAAACAACCATGCATAATTCCATATAAAATCCTGTTGGGAGTATAAGAGCTTGTAAATCATATGAGAGTTTGAGTGGAGAACTTTATTACTCTTCTATTATGTGGCCCATAATCATAAGAAATGCCGAATGCAACTAGTACCAATAACCATGAATCGTTCTTTTCATTACCATAAAATGTGCATGTAATAGAACCAACTGGGTGGCTTTCATAAAAGAGTGCAGCAATAGCTATAATCATTGAAAATATGTTCGTGGATGTCCCGGAAGACTCAACAATATATATGAATTCATCCCTTATTTTATTATCAAACTCAGCCCTAATAATCCATGTAAAGTATGTCATATAAGTGCACAAAAAGTGAAGCAAACTCAAAATGTTACCTTGTTGAATGAATTCATCACATGACAGCTTATGCTTGCTTGTTCCCATCTTCCACTTCTATCTTCCATATTGCAAGTAAACAGCTGTACCTATCTCCCCCCAATTGCTCCACTTAAGGTCAAGTATGCATTCCAAATTTGTGCTTGGAATGTTAGCAATGGAACCATATGCAAGAATGATTGACTAAAAACTATCACCTTTAGGGGCTGCTTCCTTATCCATAGCAAAAAAATTTCCATTCCAACATTTCCCTTCATGAGAGGCCTTCGATTCCTTCTCCTTCCCACACATACTCACAAGATCCCATGAGGCATCCTTCATTTCTTTTCTCAAGTTAGAACAACACCTTTGATGATCATGCCAAAAAAAAAAAAAATTGTTCGGAAGACTTACCCAATCAAACAAATTTCTTCCTTGAACAAGCTTCCCATGATCCCACATGCTAAGATCCTTCATGAAGTTGGAAAATAAACCATACCAATGAAATATTAACATGGAAAGAGGAGTTAAATGTAAAATATTATACCTTGGGCTGCCCCCAACTTCTTCTAAACTTAGAATTTTTGAGTTTAGTGCAGCATGTTTTTCTCCCTCATTCTCCTCATCCAAAACCCCTTTTTCTTCCCTACAAGTGTGCATGCTTGGTGGGTAATGATGTGATACCTTTATGAGACTTATGCCTTCCTTTTGTTCCTTCAATGGCTCATGGTGGGACCTCAAATCTGATTTTGCAAAATGCAGATTTGAGTCTTCCCTTTTCTTCTTCTTTATGACTCCCTTTTTTGTCACTATATCATGCATGCGAATATTAGAAGAAAAAGACATATTTTTAATAAACAAATAATTTTTACCTTGATCTTTCTTCAATCCTTCATCTTCTTGTCCATTGGCAGTAGGTGACTCTATATAGCCATTGACCTCTTTGATGAGCTCATCCCAATATGCATAACCGGAGTCATTCTTCTTTTTGATCCCCTTCTTTTTCTCTTCAAGTTACAGAATCCTTTGAGGGTCAAGAGAGCTTAGGTCTCTTCACTTAGTGTAATGTACTCTTGGCAATATGAGTCAATATTATGCATGATTTGTTCCTTCCATTCACCATCACTCATGGACTCCATGATCTTTGACTTCTGCACTCAAATCTGAAAACAAAAACCATGCATACACAAAGCGACCCACATGAATAGAGGAGGGAAGCTCTGATACCACTGTAATATCCCACTTCCGGGATCAATAGAAAATATGCAAATCAACAACCTCTTCAATAGTTCAATAGCAAGCTTGTAAGCAAATCCTCTTGAACTGGTTGAGTAGATGACTCAATAAACCCAAATAATAGGGGTTTAATGGCCTCTATCACAACTCAGACAACATCAAATCTCAACTAGACTTAATGAGATTCAGAAAATCAGTTTTCTTTCCAATTAACATGAAGATTAAACACAGCTACAAGATATCTCCAAAACTGAACTAAATCCACCCATATAACCCTCTAAATAAATATATATGAATATGATCTGAACATTCCTCAAAAGATCATTGTAAATAATGAACTTGTACTACCACAACCAACAATACATTGTGTATTAAATTCGCAACTCAAATAATACTTGGGAATTCATACAAAGTGTGTAACCCAGCAGTGTCGTAACTTGATCCAATTTCGCCAATACAAATTGCTAAATAAATTTTTCCAATATATATGTGCCCTTCATGAAATATAACTCTTCCCCAAAGCCATCATCAATCTGCAATATCAATCATATAATGTCGCTGCAATGGAAGACTTAAAATAATATGCAAACATAGTCATCACAAGAGGTTATCAACTGGCCACATGTAGTTTACTAACAGTTTGTTGATCCTAAAGGAGCCTAAACATGCATTGGATATTCAAGATTTAATGCCAAACTAAGTCGCTAGAATTAGCATATTAGTTCCTTCTAGATCACTGTATATTTAGAGCATTAACATGCATAAAAATGTCCACATAACTTTCCAAGGTGATTGCTGCAATAAAGTGACTATGAGTTTCATTAAATTAGACATTTATCCAAGTCGAACCATTCTACAATTGCTAAAAGCAACCATGAAAGGAATCACTATGGCTAGAGGGCACCATCACACAACCAAACAATCGAATTACATAGAAAACTGCATTTAAATCAGTCCCACATCACCATAAGGTAAATCACCGCAGTTTAGAATATTCTAGACAGGCATTAAAATCTTCAATAATTACCCAAAGTAATTACTGTATTTTCAAAAAAAAGAACACCAAACTAGCTGGTTGATTTCACTAAGATTGCATATAAAATAATTCACAAACCCAGGTGTAAAATCAGTATAAACTTGTTGAGGTTATAAGTGGTACTTTAATAAAATATTGCAAATAACAGGAAGCTACAACTATTCCTAATGCTCAGGAAGAATTCACCATTCCTAAACCAGTCAGGTTCCATGCAAATATTTTATATATCGAGTCAATTAGCATCAACACTATCACAGGGAATATTAAATCAGCCAAATTGATATGCAAGGAGCAAGAGATTACACCCAAAAACCAGCTACTACAGTGATTCACTACAGTAAAAACATGCAGATTTCAGTGACAAACTTCATCTAAAAATTATCTAAAGCCAAAGACATGGATCTCACTTGAGATTGCAAAAATACTTCTTCAAATAGATCCTCAATAACCAGGTCAATACAACCTCCAACACAAGAGAGAGAATAGAGAACATCAATGGGCATGCATCCCAACTCCAAGCATGGAGTATCAAAATAACTCCATCATGACATATTAATAATAATGAGCCTAACACTCCTTTTATAAGCAAGGAGGCACAAAATTTGAAATCCCTAGGAGAGGGAAATTATTAAATAAAATCAATTTATTTCCCCTAGGTGTGGCGTCCCCTTTTCAAAGGATGATTTTATCAATAAAATCCACCTAAATATTTATTTAATTAATTTCCCATTTAATTTTTATATTTTGGGAATTAAATTAAATAACCTTCATAATTAAATAATTAATAATTATTGCTCCAGGAAATAATATTTAATTATTTAATAAAAACGTCCCCCTTGCACATCCGGAAGCCCACGGGGAAGTATAGGCTAAGGGTCTTCAGAATTGGGGACATTACAGGGACCCAACCCAAAATCCCTCCACAAGAAGGTAAACTCTTATGCCTCCCTACAAGAAAACTCCCCATAGTCTCCTCCCACTCCAAACTTAGGTAATATATCCATACCCAACAACATTCCAAAGGGAAAACAACACACAACACTAACATATGAACACAAAATAAAAAAACATAATTTAAACTAAGGTGAAACTCCTACCTCTCCATGGTAGACCTTGTTCCAAGAATGAAGTCCCAAGCTCCTCCAAAAATCAAGCAAGCATCCAAAAAGCTCCAACAATCCACAAACTCTCTCAAAAATCCTCTCACTCTCTAAAAATTCTAAGAGACTAAAATGAGCAAGTCACCCCCAAACAAGTAAAAATATTTCCATAAATAAGAAAAGGAGAGAGCGGGATGATGTGGCCCCAAGTAGGATGCCACCTCATTTCCTCTCCACTCCACATCACTTGGTCAACCTCATATTCCAATGCAAAATTAATATGTGGTTGAAAGAATGACAAGAAACTAACACACTCCATCTAAGCCCACACTCCCAAAGGACAAAATTAAATATTTGAAAGAAAAAACAATTAACATTTCACTTTTTTATCTTCCCAAAACACCTAATAGGGCCTAAATTTGACCCCCCAACCCTTAGGTAGGGTTGGCATAGGCATTTAAGAGGTGTGGGACAAGTTTGACTTGTCCCAAAAGCTTCCAAATTTGGCCTCTAAGGCCAAATTCGAGTTTCCCCATGAATGGTAGAGTGTGCTACACTCAAGACTCAAGCATGCAATACTCAACACAAAATCCAAGAGTAAATCAAGTCTAATAAATGAACTCCTTTTTGGTCACATTGTTTAATTAGTTTAGGACAAATTTAAATTAGCTTAATTAAGGCACTATAACCCATGAATAATAAAGGGGTAAACATATGTCCAAAAATATAAATAATAAAGTAAGTAGATTTCACTACTAAAAGAAAACACATACTAACATTATAAAAATAAGGGAATTAAAACAAGACAACACATGACCCCTTGGTCACAATTTTCCCCTAACCAAAATTTCTAACACACACACGATTACATGTTGCCATGGTGAGGCTAGGTGAATTCTTCTCGAATTCTTATGTGGTTGGTCTCCAATCCTCATAATGTTGTTGTGAATATAATATACCTGCAAAATAGATAATACCTCCTTTGGCCTCGTGGCCGCATTAAAACATCCATGCCAAAATATGCGATATAAATCTAAAATCAACTATATACGAATTAAAATCATCTATGCAAATACGATATCACTTACAATTTATAGCACATTTCTATTCCACATTTCATCCATGTCAAAACGATCACCACATTAATCCAATTATCAAAGGTCTACTCAATAAGAATAAATATATCACATGTCAGAATTATAGATAAATAACCATGTCAACTATATATCAATATCAACATCAAATGTCTCTATGGTTCACATGCATAATATATGAATCGAATCAAAAAAAGTTCAATATCTTTGATATTGACTAAGATGCTAAATAAAAAAGCTATAATATATCCATAAGTGTAGTCGACAGTATCAAAATCGATAATCAACAAGGTGTCGAAGGAAAGTGGGCACTACACGCTACATAAACGATGAATAATAAAATAAATTAGCTTAGAGGTAATTAATAATAGTGTAGATAAAAATTGGTAGTAAAATAAAATAGTCGTCAATCGAAAATTAAATAATATTATTATTATTATCATTATTATTATTATTTTTAAAACCTAAAATAGTTATTAGTCATACTAATAATGACCGACAATCAAGCTCGACAAAATGAGAACAAGATTTTCCTTTAATAGGGTAATCGAATAGGGTGCTACAGAGGCCCTCCACAAGAACACAGACCAGGGCACAGAAAGATAAAATGGGTAGGAAGGATGTTAATCCTTCCCTGTGACAAGGTCAAAGCCAACTAATGATCCGCAGAAACTCACACATATGTTCGATCCCTAAAACAGGGTCACCGAAGTGAGGACTGAAGTAACCATTGCATGAGGTGTTACTTTCTCCTACCCTTAACAAAGCATCATCCTCGATGTGACATAACACAAAAGGAAGGAAAGGCGGTAAGCATCAAGGATCAGATAAATGAAAAAATACACCCTATGGTTAAAATTGAATCATTAAGGCACGGCCACAGGAAGGCCTTAGAAACATTTTGACATAATTTTAACTTTCATAGTTCTGTGAAGATTGAAAGTTCCCTCTTATGCATTATTTAACTTGTTTCTTTCCATTTACATTTATTCCTAATTCAAGTTCTTTAAAATTTCATTATTGAAGATTTTTAGTTTATTCCTTCTTGTGGGTGCCCAACATGAATTGCAATCACAACACCCTACTAGGGTCATACACAACACTAAGAATTCACAAGCATAACTTTACATACTTTCATGATTATACTACAACACAAGGACTTAACCAAATATATAAGAGAACATAATCAGTCCACAAACATAGTCTTGATCACACATCTATGACTATCATACCATACTCAAACACAAGTGAACTACAACAACCTAAAATTTCCATGATTTCCGAGATGAAGATTCTACATAACTCAAAAAATATCTACATGTACATAGAGTCAACTAGGGAATCAATGCCATATCCACAACATCAAAAAACATATCCAACTAAAATGAGTACCACATACATCATAACACCACAACCAAAACATCATAACAAATTTGCATACCTCCTGAAGCATCAGTCACACACACAAACACAATGATCTTATGCCTCCCTCAATCTCTTATTCCTCCCTCAAGTATCTTATGCCTCCCTCAATCTCTTATGCCTCCCTAAAGTCTCTTATGCCTACCCCAGTTTCTTATGCCTCCCTTAATCTCTTATGCCTCCCTCAAGTCTGTTATGCCTCCCTCAATGATGTCGGTTTCCCTATGGTCCTACACACATAAAGTTTAAACACCCCTAACCCAAGTGACATAATAGCTCGTTGTTCAATAACTCACTAGTTATCTTTAACTCCTTGGGGTGTACACTCATATAATGAAGTGGGTCCATAGGTCCAACCATTCCATGGTGCATCCCATGACCTATTCGACATAACACAATTGTAGGACCAGGATAGAAATCTGATTCAAATGCCAAGTGGCAAAGTACAAGCCTTGGACAAGGCGGTAAAATTTTAAAATTTTAAAAGAAGATCCAAAAACAAGCTAAAAAAATGGCCAAATAGTTATAGTTAGTGTCAAAAATCCGCATGTTAGTACCACAAACCAAGGAAATGCCCAAAATGTAAAGCATGGAAATCAAGAAAACCGTTGGTCCTTGCAAAAATAAAATAAAAAATTTAATTTATGAATAAAATACACATATAATAATATCACTTTACGATAACTGTGTGGCCTTACCTGGCCACCAAGGGAGGTACTCAACGAGTTTCCGACACTCAAAACATTGAGCCTCATCTCATAAAAAATTAACATATCAATAGCACAATTGTTATCATCTCGCCACCACTTTGACAAGGCCAAACACAGTTATAGCTATACTTAGGTTGCGTTCATAACAACAACCAAAAGGAGAGAGAGAAGGAATTTGTGTAGCATAATAATTCTAAATCATCCCGCCACAACTTTGACAAGGCCAAAAACAGTTATAGCTATACTTAGGTTGTGTTCATACAAAAACCACAAAGAGAGAGAGAAGGAATTAGGTATACTTAGGCTGCGTCCATACTTAGGTTTGATCTTGTAGCAAGTGTATGTAGTCTAGTACTTGGATGTTTGGAATTAGTTCTCTCATTATGGGTTAGTGACATTATTAATATAATGTGGTTACTTATATTATTTTAATATATTATGAGTTGTTGTGGTAACTCATAATATTAGGATTAAATAATGTAAGTCAATTTGAATAACAACTCACATAGATATCTATTGAGTGGTTTTTAGGTGTGATATATCTATAGAGATATATTAGGATAGTTGAAATAATAACATGATTTAATTGAGATATACTTGGAATCAAGTTATGGTTGACTCCTTATATCAAGGAGTATAACATACTATCTAGATTATTATATTCTCTCACATGTAAAATATCCAAAATGAATTTTAATTTGAAGATTATATTATTCAGAGTATATTTTCAATAGGTTATGTGAAAAACTACTACTACCATATCATTGGATTAGTTCATTAGTTAGGGGTCTAATTTCCAAGGATATTCCAACCTCAACCGCTCTTACATGTTTTCTCTTTTTAGTTTTTTAATGCTTTGATGATGGGTTTTGTATGTTCTTATGGTTTCAAATATTTTGTAGGTAATTACAAGTCATCCTAACATTATGTGAAAAATAGTGACATATAGAGAAGGGTCTAAGACCATACAGTTCTAATTCAAGACTGTACAATTCCATCATAGATTATATAATAGTTGTATATATAATCCTTCTCATGTTCATTTTTTAGCTCCTAAACATTCATCGAAGAATTTGTAATTTTTGATCAACATGTTACACTACCCTATACAACTAAATTTCTCTCCCCTCTAATGTATTTTAAAAATTAATTATTTTTTATCCATTAATACATGTATGAATGCATTGTTCTTATTGTGAATGATTAATGTTATGAATTAATTAGAACATAATAGTCTACTTGTTGCAAACCCTCACATCATTATAATATTTTTATAATGTTCATGATAATATTTAGACTTTAATTATGGTGTAAACATTGGTATAACTCCAATTTTTGAAATATTGAAATTCGGGCACCTATTATTTGGGTGAGGATATGTAATTGTACAACTAGTAGTACTAGATTTATTTGTGATTGTCCCTAATGTGACTAACAAGATAATCAATAATATTGTGATCTATATTTTTGTTGCAACTTTTTTCCGTGTTTTCAGGTTGTGTGCTTAGATTTGGTTTTTCACTCTTTCCAAGTTCAGCATGAATTCTCTGCATGCGGTTGTGTTTATGTATCCGCTGCAGGGCCACATCATTCCCACTTTTAATCTGGCAAAGCAGCTCGCAGCCAAGGGCGTTGTTGTTACCCTCGTGTGCACACATAGTGCCTATGCGCGTATCACCAAAGCTTATAATGGTCAGAATCCATTTGCAGACAACGCCAGGAGGCTGGGCTTAGATATTCGTTCTGCACTTGTATCAGACGGATTGCCTGTCGAATTCGACAGATCCGTCAACTACGATGAATTCAACATCTCCTTGCTGTATCATATGGAATCCCATGTTGAAGAATTCCTTCATGATCTACAAACAAAGGAGCTTCCCATATCGTGCATCATCGCCGACTCTTTCTTTGTTTGGTCACACCGCATGGCCAACAAATTTGGGATCCCCTTTGTCTCCTTTTGGGCGCAGTCGGTCATGGCGTATTCCACGAGACGGTAATACTTCTTCATTCGCTGACTTGTTATTTCCCTTTCATTTCATTTTAAAAATAATGTCTGTTTTGCAGAGAGCGAGCTAATAAACTATATTCCCGGGGTTCCTGCTTTGAAGTTAACGGACCTTCCGTCTTTTTTCCAAGAGTCGGACGTATCCACGCTGATCCACACGCATATATACCAAGCTTTTCAGTCGAGTCGCGAAGCAGATTGGATTGTTTCCAACACAGTCGACGAGCTGGAGAGCCGGACAATACAAGAGCTGCAATTACAGTCACGAATACCCTTCTTATCTGTGGGTCCGTTGCTTCCTTCGGCTTTGCTTGAAGGACGGCGGTAAGGATGAAGATGGGAACTAGCATGTGGGCCGAGACCGACTGCACAAGTTGGCTCGACGGAAAGGCCAACCAGCTTCCGTTATCTAAATGTCTCCTTCGGCAGTTTTTTAACTATGTATTCCAATCGTCAAATTCGTGAAATGGCCATGGGATTGCTACACAGCGAACATCCATTTATTTAAGGAATCTTTTCTCCGTCCAGACATTGTAATTTGCCTCAAACGTGCAAGACATACTTCCCGAGGGGTTTTTGGAGGCGAGCAAAGAGCAGGGTTTGGTGGTTGAATGGATCGTCTCAGCTGGACGTGTTATTGAGAATCTCAAGAAACTTCTGTGGGCGGATTCCTCACTCACTGCGGGTGGAATTCAATTATGGAAAGCTTACACCCTTATAGCTAAGTAACAGTATCCCATGTTGTGGATTTCCTCTGTTAAGACTGATCAGTATACAAATTGCAAGCCTGATTGTTGAAGAACATGGGGTGTAGCTATGAGATTGGGTGAATGTTCACAGAAGTAAGCCAATCACATGAGATCTCCGCTGGTGCACCTTTGAGAGGAGATAACAGTAGACAATAAAACAATTTCTCGATTTAGATGCAGAAGAGGGTACAAAAATTAGATGCAGGGTTAACAGTGTGAGAGAGGTTATTGAAGAAAGCAGTCATAAATGGAGGGTCGTCTCACAAGAATTTAGACTTACTTGTGCAGCAGTTGAAGATCAGCAATCATACCCAGTTTCTGTCGAAACGTTAGTCATAAGTATTATCTTTGATCCAAAAGACAGCCTGGGTAATGTATGTGATTTTGATCATAAACGGTGCCTAATGAAATGGTTTAGATGTGAAAGTTAGTTTTAGTTGTTAGGCGATTCAAAGGTTTTATTCTATTAAATTTGTCTGGGGTACGATTCTGCATTCATCTTTTATTATTTGGTAACTCTTAAGATTTGTGTCTTAATAGATTGTTAAGAATGGAGAAATATTGCAGGAGATCTTGTTTTAGATTCCAAAGGCAAATAAAAACTGATATGATCAGCAATGTTGAAACAGCGCAAGGATGAATAGGATGCATTCCTTTGTTACTGTGGCATGACTAATGACACCCGAAACAGCTTAGGACATCATCAATCATGGGATAGTATGGTGATATCAACGAAAGATGGTATTATGGGACAAGAAAGAGGTTAGCAGGGTCTTCTTACGGACTGAAAATGAGAAATATTACTTGGGCTAGAGAAGTCAAAGATCAAGTATTTTAAAAGCAAAAACTATAAATCCATTCCGCACTTCCTTCACCATGACGAAACAGGGGTTTGTTACCGGGGATGCTCTGCTCCGCAAAGTTGACAAAGTGAAGATATGCTCTGCAATGTCATGGGGATAAAAGCACAATCCAACAGTAGACCATTCATCCAACCTAGACCTAACACCATTTTTCTGACAATCATAATTGCAATACGACAAGTGCAACATATTAAGTGACAATTAAACAATGGCCAATATGACTAATTATTTTCCCATGTACAAGCAAGAGAGTTGAAGTGGAGAATTACAGGAAAAAATGGAATTGAGCTCAAAAGGCACCAAATATATTCTAGTGAAGTCAACACGGAAGGGTTTGAATGTCTACAATCAGACAACATTGATGAAGATGTTGAACTCGAATGTTTTGAAGACTGTAAGCCCAAAGTATTGCTAACAATGTAACCCATGTCATTTGACAAATTTGTATGCATTTTTGTGAAGATCGAAATTGTAGACACATGATGGTTTGAAAATGCATTCGGGTAAAACTTAACTAAATTGAGGTTAAAGTTGAATATGATGGACCCTTGCCCACCGTCACTTGCGATGAATTCGACATAGGATTTTCGAATGCCAAAAGAGAAGCTTAGTTACCCATACAACATTATTGGTTAAGCAACCTTGGCGAGCCTAAAAGCAAATTGGCGAGTCCCTACTTCGCTAATTTTAAAGCCAATGTAGCCCCACAAGACAAGGAAACCAAATGCCTGCCACCAACTCTTTATCACTTGGAGGATAACAATTGGATAAATGGACAATTGACGTCAACTTAGGGACCAAAGAACAATGATTGGACAAGAAAAAAAAAATATATTGAGTTACTTCTCGAATACAAAAATATTTTCAGAGGGGACTGGATGGATATGCCATCCATGGACATAGATAAGGTGGTTCATAAAAGTCACTTATCAAGATATTGTACTGATCTGCTAAAAAATAATTTTTTCCACGAAGATTTCAGATTGTTGTACATCGAAAATGAGATTTTATTGAAGGATATTGGATTCATCAAGGAAATCAACTATTTTGAATGTCTCCAATATAGTTCTGGTAAGAAAGGTCACAATAGTTATTTGGTTTTAGTACATTATTAATTAGTACCTTTTTTAAAAAATTAAATACAGAAAAATAAATGTGCAATGGCCTAGCAACAAGTTTTCATTACCATCTATCGAATGCTATGGTTGGCTTTAAGATGTTATAACTCATGGATGGATTCTCAAATTACAATCCAATCAATATCTCATCTGACGTTCAACATACAATGCCCATCCCCATGGAGTGAGCACCTTTTGTTACGTGGTGATGCCCTTTGCTATAAAAAACACCAGCACTACAAATCATTAAACTATGGCACACATATTCCATGACTTGATAAGCAAGATTGTGGAGACATCTGCAACGGGATCTTCGGAAAATCACAAAAAAGAGAAGAATCCATTTATGACTCCTGGGCTAGGTATACGCAATCACCTGCAATAAGTAATTATTGAATCATTCCTATGCACTGTTGTCAATTGATTATTCTCTGTGCATTGCAAAGTTGATAATTCTTCTTGTAACATGAAGGGTATATTTGTCTGATTGCTATCAACCACAATGCTTATAACTGTGGCGATTTCTAGAAAATAGCCCATGTAGATGCAATCAAGAAGGATTTAAGGTGAAATACTTAAATTTGTACTTCTCTATACCTGTTGGATTTAAAAAGTAGGCTTATTGTTTCTGTGTAGCTGATTTGATAATTTTCATAGCACTTAAATTGATTGGTTTCTGTTAGAATAGCTCTGAATAGAATTGATGACTAGCAAAAATATTTTTTTAAAATTTTTTTTGACTAAATGTATTCCCAACATATGGATAGCTAAGTGTTGCATTGTTTTTTTTGACTACATGTATTCCTAACATAGGGATAGCTAAGTATTGCATTTCCTACTAATTACGTTGGAAGGCGTTTCATTGTGGCATAGTGGTTGTTGGCCACTGTCTATGTTTACTTACATATTTTCATGTTTGCTGAAAAGTTTATTGATAGATTTATGTGTTTACCGAAAGATTAGGCATGTATTAAAAAACAGAAAATTCACTTGACATGTTTACGACACTTGTAAGTTGGAGAGCCCACGTACCTACATACGACAAAGGCTACCCTTCATTCAATATGCACCCTCCCATAATATCACAACCGTCCAAATGGACGGTTGTGATACTATGGAAGGGTGCATTTTAAGTGAAGGATAGCCGTTGGCCCTACATAACATCTATGTAGAAATTTCCCTATCGTATTTAATGCATTTTAGATTATTGTGGCAGCCAGGGGTTAAATTTGATGGCCACTTATCCCTATCAAACAATTTGTAAGGTGACGACCATTTCCAAATATTACCTTTCTCTTTTGCAGACACTGAGGTGACGCCCCGTGTAATGTTGCTCGAGAGCATTTACAGACTACTATGACACTAGGGTGACGTCTCGTGTAATGTCGCTCAGGAGCCACCTTCACCCTCTCGGCGTTCTTTGCCATGTGGTGGCCTTCTGTAGTGCCCACTTCCCTCTAACACCTTTTTGTTGTTGATTATGATACTGTCGACTATACTTATGGACATTACTGTAGCCTTTGAGTTGGTATGATGTTAGACATTAGAAATTATGGATTGTGGTTGATTTTGATTCATATATGATGCATGTGGATTATTAGAGACATTTTTTATTGATGTTGATACACTTCTTGACATGGTTAGATATATATATATATATATGTTTTTCATACATGTGATATTTTTTCATATCGAGTAAACCTAGAAAATTGAACTAATCTTACGGATCATATGGTTATTGATGAAATTGTAAATAATATTGTTACTTGTCTGGATGATGTTGTGATTCATATACAAATGATTTTGGAAGTTATATTTTATATTTATTCTAGATGATTTGATGCGGCCACAAGGCCGAAGGAGGTAAACATGTCACAACAAACTATCAGTGGATTTGCAGTTCAACCACATTGGAATTCTAGATGAATTCAACAAGGGTCACCATGGCAACGTGTAATTGTTATTTGTGTATGTTAGTAATGTTTGTTAGGGGTTCCCATGGGGGGAGCACCTTTGAATGTGACCAAGGGGTTAGGTGTATTATTTTATTTAGTTTCTTTTGTTTAATTTTGGTATGTGATTTTAGTGATGTATTTTCCCCTTTATGATTTATTTTTATTTGTGTCTAGATTAGTTAGTAATCATGTTGTTAAATTAATTAAATGGGTCAAAAGAATGCATTTATTAGAGTTGTTGGCTCTTGGATTATGTGTTGAAAGTAATGTGTAAGTAACTTGGAGTGTGAAACACTTCACCTTCCTTTTGAAATTTGGATTTGTTCTTAGGGGCTGATTTTGGAGGTTTGTAGGACAAGTTAAACTTGTCCCACACCTCTTAAATTTGTCACACCAACCCTACCTATGGGTTGGGGAGTCAAAATTAGGCATTGTTATGTATTTTGGGAAGGCAAGTTGTAAGTTTTTATTTCACCTTCTTGCATGAAATTAATTTTGGTCTTTGGGGTGTGAACTTGGATTTTGTGTGTAAATAAAAGGTCATTTATTCACCCACCTTTTCAATTGTGCTTTGGAGTTTGAAGTTGACTTGTGAGGTGGAGTTGAGGATGAGTGATGTGGCATCTTACATGGAGCCACCTCATCCTCCTCTCTCCCTTTTCTATTTATTCGAATTCTTTGACTGTTTTGGGGGTTACTTCAGGGAGTTACTTCAGGTTTGGTAATCTGGGCTCTTGGTTTTGAGATCCTGATATTTTGGAGAGAGTTAGAGATTTTTGTTGAATGCCTGTCAATTACTGGAGCTTTTGGACTGTTTGGATTGGAGAAAGCTTCTTGTTGAAATTTTGGAGCAAACTCTACCATGGAGAGGTAGGAGCTTTACTCTTTAAAATGTTCTTCCTTTTTATTTATTATGTATATGTGAATGTTTTGAATATTTTGGTATGTTGTTGGCTAGTTGGGAAGATTGCCTAGCTATGGTGTAGGAGAAGACCATGGGGATCTCTTGTGTGGAGGCATAAGATTTTTGGGGAGGTATAAGTGTTATTATGGATGGAGTTTGGGATTGGGTTCCACGTTGTAAAATGAAATAGCTTGCATTTATTTACTCATTATGGGGTGCCATAAGAGTGTGGGGAGGCATAATAGAATGGGAGGTACAAGGGGTACTTCGGGGAGGCATAAGGGCATTTAAGGGTTTTGAAAATACACACACACACACACTCACACACACATATATTGGCGCGTTTATCTTCAGGTTGACACCCATTTCCCCGATTGGGAGGTATAATAAGACTTCCCCAATAGTTCTTACTCCTTTGGCTTGTGGATGATGAAGCCTGAGTGTTTTTTGTTGTTCTTCCTATGGTTTCAAACCGCAATATGTACTTGGACTGTATTCTGATATGTGAAAATTATTTTTGTGTTGTGGAAGCCTGTTTGATGCCATGAGTTAAAATACATTTCCTATTTTTTTGTGGTTGGGGCCTCAGGGCCAATGAGGAGGATGTCCTCTCCTCTTCATTGGAATTCTTGGTTGGGTTGAGAGCATTTCCTCTCCTTCATATTTTTTTGTGGATCAAAAGCTATATGGTGGATCTTGCTTGTTATTGTTCTAGAGTTGAGGATGAAGACAAATTTCACAATTTCCCCTTGGAGTTTGCTTATTGTAACACAAAATCTCCCACTTCAAGTGCATAGGCATTGTAATAGTATTTGTGGTGAAAAGTTGCTCTATTTTAGAAATGGAACCTACATTCGAATGTGAGAGATGGATATTCTGTAAGTTGTATGTGTATGAATGAAAAAGCACGCTGTAAAAGAATTATTAAAGTTCAATAGAAGTTGTTGGCAATTATTAAAGAAGTGGTATGGTTTCATTTGAAATATGGTATCAAAATATATTGTGAAATCTTTGTTTGAAAATAGACAAATAAATACGTATGAAGAAATATTACATTTCTCTGTTCATTCAAAATGCGTGTTGTTGAAAGTAGAACAACATTTGGAGTCTTCACGCATTCATTGAAGCTAAAGTTAAATTTGGTAAATGTAGATTTGAATGAATTTAAATATCCTATAGGATGATAACGAAAAGTAGAACCATTTTTGAAAGCATGATTTCCATTCTTGAACCATTGTAAAACTACAAATATTGATACCAAAAATAGTTTAACAGGGTACTCTAAACTTGAGAGGACAAAAAATAACATTAGCTAAGGAAGATCAAAAGATTTTTCAAAATAGTTTGGATTTCCTTTGAAAATTTATCAGAAATCAATTAATTGGACTTAGAGGCAAAAACTCAGATATTCATGCAGAAAAGAGGGGGAAACTCATTGAATCCCATTAATATTTTATCCTTACAAAATCCATCCGAAATATTTCCAAGTGCAACTCTACCATGTAGGTAATTGACATGTTGAAGAAAAAATAATGACATATCGAATTAACTTTGGTAAGTTAAAGAAGTTTAATTTACGTGTTCAATGGCAGAAAAGACGTTTTCTGTCAAATTCACCCACATATGTCTATCAAAATTAAAATTTTGATTATTCTCGTATGCAAATAGGGAGTTTGAGACCTTTTGAGAAAGTCCTCTTTTTACGAAATCTGAGTTTCCTAGTCAGAAATTTATGGCCTTCTAAAGTTTTTAATTCACTTGGTTAAATCGGACCTGTGGGCAAAAAGATTACTAACTGTCAAAAAGGAAAATTTTGCTAACATTCGGACCCATGGAGGCTGAAAGATACTTTTTCAAACTCTTTTTTGAAAAAGGAAAAAATACATTCAATTCCTTGACACTTTGCTGGCCCAAACTTTTCTCTCTTTGGTAAAAAATAAAGGAGTTCTAAGTTTGAAATATTAACTTGGTCAAAAATTCCTGTTGCGAATATGCAGCCCCGCCTTTCCGTAGGTCCTGGAATGGAATTTTTGGACACATGTCCCTTGCAGACCTCAAGCTTAAAAATTTTATTCTAGGGGCACGGAGCCCTGTCGTGGACTTGCGGGCACGCGGGTGTAAATTTCATTTTTTACCAAAAAGGTAAATGAGCTAAGTTTCTTCCCACGTGGCCTTAACAACAGGCCTGCCTTTGGGAAAACTTTCTTCCTCAAGCCCGCAGGCCCGCTTTTGGGAAAATTTTCCTCCCCAAGCCCGCTGGACTGTAAGTTAAGAAATATGAGGAGTTAGGAGGACTTCTTTATATCATTGGAAAGGGGAAGAAATATTCTATCTAATGGAATTGTTTTTAGGAAAATATAAGTGTGTTAAATGTGTGAAAAATCAGGTTGAAGTTCAAGATGAGCCTGAGAGTGGGTAAGTGGGAATTTACCCCTTTCTAACTTAAATGTTTATTTCTAAAGCTTGGGTTGAACTTTTTAAGGGGTCATGTTAAGGGATAAGAGAATGTTTTCTATCCCATATAAATAAGAAACCTTGTTATTGTTTTGACCTAGTGAAATTCAAAACCTTATGCAGTTAATTGCTTGGGCCCCTTTGACCCTCTAAAATTAATTAAGTAACATTTAACAAAGTGTTAACTTAATTATCTATTAAATTAACACCTAAGAGAAATTTAACTATATTTGGATTAATTATACTCGTTAATTTTGTAATGTGGATCTAATGTTTGTTACAACAAAAAAAATTCTTTTATTAAATTATAATTGACTTTGAATCTTTGTTGTTCCAACTATATTTTTTGAAACCTGTTCGAGGACTCGCTTTTCAAAAAAAAAATATTCCCTATTTTTTTTTCTATCTAAACCTAGGTTGTTCTTAGGTCTCGAGTGGTCGTTTTAGCGGTTGTCACAACACCAAACAAAGGAATGAATATATTTAGCCTTTGTCTTTTATTATTTTAAAATGAATATCACTATATAAAGGCATGAAAGCCTCATGGTAAGGATATTAGAATAGTTAATATTTTTATTAGACTACTTAAAGCTTAGGTATCATTTATTATTATAAAAGAGCCTCATAAGGTTATTATCGTCATTTTGGCTAAGGATCCTATTTGTAAAGATGATTTTTTTTTGGAAAAGGAGATTTATAAGCTTATTATCATCATTTTTGTTGTGGATCCTATTTGTAAAGATGATATTTTTGTAAGAGTCCATTAAAGCCCTTGTAATTTATTATTTGTGACAATCTAATATAATCAGAGAGATTTTTCATCATTTATACAAAGGAGATTAACAATTTTGTCGTTAGTATGTAGGAGTCATGTTTTATGGATATAGCTAAAGCCAATGCTAGGGATCCGTAAGATAGAGCCACAAGAAACTAGAATCCATAGAACAAGAGTAAAGATATAGGATATAAGAACTTTTTTTCATTTCTACATCGTTTTATATATTAGTTAATTTTCCTCACTAACCCGGAGATGTATCCCAAATCCGTTGAGCTCCATTATCATTTCATTGTTGAATTTTTGTGATTAGTTTACATTTACTTATTATTTTGAAACATATTAAGCCAATTTAGATGTGAATCATGATAAATTGAGAATAATATTACTTAGTTCTCAATTTTGAATAGATTTTAATAATGCACCATTTATGGATCAAGTTTGGTATTAGAATAGGTTGTCTGCCTGTATTAGACTCTTCCTATTTTACAATGTGCAGTGTCAAAGTATTGTTTTCCAAAACGGATTGCTAACATATTCTTCTTGAGTTATTAAATTGGTTAAATTTTTAGTGTGAGATACATGTTGTAATAGGTTAACCATGGGAAAATATCTGAAGAAGGAAAGGTTTGAGGATCTAGAATCAATAAACCTCTAAATGCAGGATGAAAATTATAAACTAAGAAGAAGATTACTAGGCTTGGAGGAAGAGAATCAGGAGATCTAAGGGAGGTTGATATGTCATGGATAATGTTTAATTGGTGTCATAGAACAGTTTCAACATGAGTTGCAAGTGAAGGATAAGATTATGGAAAAATTACAAAATAGTGGAAAAGTGGAAGAGAAAAATATGTCCAACATGCAAAAGGGACACCCCTCTACCATAATTGTGTATGTACTACAATTAAATCACCAGGTTCTATTTCTCACCATCTATATGTAGATGCTTCTTTTAGTGAATTTGAGAAGTATACTAAGGGTATTTTTTCTAAGATGGGTTATGATGAAAAGGTATTGGGAATCAATGTCCAGGGAATTACTAATCTCATATAGGTTGAGGAAATGCTTCAATATATAGGATTGGGATAAAGTGGTGTTCATAATGAGGATGGAGAGTGCTCCAAAATGGCTAAAGAAAGATGCACTTCAAGAGAGGAACATACACCACCAGAACAACCCATGAAAAGTAACGAAAAGTTATGTTTTTTCAAACCTACTAATGAAAATATTGTTTCTAGGAATAAATGGTAGATGTTGGTGCTCAAAATAGTTTCACATTAATTTTCCTTTGAAGATCTATCGAATTGCGGCCTCTGTCACTTTCTTTTTCCCCATGTTGTGCATGGTTAATCTTTGTTGCCATTTTTTTATCTGTTCTTGGGTCGTAGATCACTTATGGGTCCATGGTTTACTCCTTGTTTCTTTATTCCTCTTGAAAAGGTCTGTAATTTGGGTCTCCCATTCTCTATTTATCTAAAAGCTTAGATTCTCCAATGTTTTCTATTCTCTAGGATCAGGATTTTTCTTCGTTGTCATTTTTTCCCTAAATACATGAAGAAAAATGAATGGATGTATCTCTGAGAAATATATTTGATCCTTGTAACATTTCTAAATTCTCCATCGTTGGAAAAAATTTCATTTTCGGGCTCAAATTATCATTTTTCTGTATTTTACGATTTGACGGGCGTTTCTCCCCGGTCAAATTTACATCCTTGCATTGACATGAGACTTGGCATCTTTTGGTTGAATGTGGCTTGGCTAGGTACTTCAAAATTTCTATGAATCTCCTAAACTTAAAATATGTCCATGTGGAGGCATGACAGTCATTTGAGGGTCTACTTTCTCGTTTGGCCTTAGAGTAGCGCCAGGAGGACACATGGAGGTTTCCACTACTTTTTTTGGACTTAGAAATTTTTTTATGTAGCTATTACAGTTTGGTAGAACAAGTACACATGGTGAGCTCATGCTCATTCAGGGTGTCCACTTTGGGCACAATCTTGAAATTGTGCCATGGAGACACATGGAGGAACTGCGCGTGTTTGGGGATTTTGAAGAAGTTCCCAGAGGAAACATGGAGGCCTCCAATCACATTGCATTTTTCTTAGAATTTTCAATGGCCAAACGAGACTTCCTTAGAGCATGAGACATGGTGCCTTCCGCCGAGCTTCAATCCTTCAGACAAAGTTTTTCTGAGCCAGGACAAGTGGCGAGATCGTGCTCTTTCAAGGTATCAATTTTTTGGGATCATCTCAAAGTGCGCCATGGTGACATGTGGCAGTTTGAAAATTCAAAGGGGCGGGAAGGTAGACCATTAGTGGAAATTTGGATTTTTTTACCATTGACATACAAATGACTAAAAACATAAAAATGGCCCACAGGCCTGATAAAGGAAAGGTCAAATCTTGCTCCGGTCAATGGCGGAGGTGTGGATTCTCAGGGGAAATTTTGAAAAATTTCCATTTGGGAATTAAAACATCAAAATGGCCCGCGGACGTGGCAAGAAATAGTTAATATTTTTCCCAGGCCAATGACGGAAGGGCGGAGCTACAGGGAAAACATGGAAAATTTTCCCTTTTCCAAAAAGGGAGTAAAATGGAAGAATTTAGCCATGGTTCCACTGGCACCCCACCTTAGGACATGTTTCAGGACCATTTCCTGAGGATGGAGGTGCGGAGCAAAAGGAATTTTTTTTCCATTTTTCCAAAGAAGTTGTAAAAAGTCAAAGGAACCCCCCGGGTCTATTTTTAAGTTTGCAATCTTCCACATGGACGACCCAAATTCAAAGTAAAGATCAATGAAAACTGAGAGTCTAAATCTAATTTTCCCCGCATTATATTTAAAAATGCCTGTGAAGTGCGAGTCTTCATGATTTCTTCGTATTTCCTACACGACAAGCAGAGACGGGAGTTAATGTTGTTATCTGAGTTTGGTGGGAAGATCTGGAAGACATATTTCACCACTAAAATAGTTTGACTATTGTGCTCAATTCTATTTTTCATTTGTCTTCTCCCGAGCATGCAAGGAGCTAGATTTTTATAGATTAGTGGAGGAAGTGGTTGGAAAATTAAGGAAAGACTTATTTATTAGAAAAAGGAGTTGAATGCAGGAGATATTTGATGAGATCTTCCCCCTCGAGCACCTGACAAATTTTTATAGATTTGATCCTGAGAATCATGATCTAAATCATGGCGAGCACTGGTGCATTAAAAGATTTTATCTTTTGGGGAGGGAGGGGCTTTGTTGTAAATGTTATAAATGGCACAAATTTTTCTTGAAAAGTGTCGGAGGTTAGAGGTTAGAGTTTTAAGGTTCGAGACTAAATTTTTTATAAAAAAGGCTTGATAGAGCCCATCATTTTGAGAATCCCTTTGAGAAACTGGTGTATCTCTTTTATATTAAATCTAATCATGTCTAGGTGGTTGCAAGTGTACAGCCATTGACAAGCTCTGAGACTATTCTAGAAAATTTCCCTTGCTGATGGATTTAATCAAGTTCGAGTTATTCTGTGTTGTCTTGAGAAAAATGTGCTGGTTCTATTTCTTAATGTATGCAAGTAGTTTTTCTTTTTTCTGTTGCAATCTTGTATTAAATCTGATTCAATCACACAGGCCTAAATCCTTGTGACAGTTTAGTGGCATCTACAATTTCATTTCTGAGAAGAGCTTTCATTTGGGATTGGAATATACGATTTAAAATCACTTTTCTTTCATCTGTTAACAAATATTTTCTGTAAGCCTCTCAGTGTACCTTAGGCGTGATTTTACTTAGATCTTGATGCTTTGTTGGATTTTCTAACTCGAGCCTTCGTGATAGAATCTCAAATTTTTTTGTGAAAGAGTGCTAATTTGGGCCTCCATTGAAGCACATATTCTAGTTAAAGAAACATTTTAGCTATTTTGTGGTATTCTATTGGTTTAACCTTCTATTTTGTAAGATTCATCAAGGATATGGTGAATCAAGTTCATCCTTCCCCACCTCCCACCAAAAATTCATTCAAAAATAACCAATCCTACCTGTACTACCCTTGTTTGTCCTGTGTGCACACAAATGCATAATCTCTATTACCGAAAAATGCAGAAGCAATTAGGGTCTCAAATGTCTTTAGTAGCCTTTCCCTTGTTGTTTAAATATCTCCATGATTTGGAAGTGACAACTCATGAGAGTCAGATCTAGTGTGTTGATCGTATTTTCCCAAGGTCTTCTTTATTGAATTTATGCAAAAGAAGGATTTATCATTATTCTTCAATAAGCAGAGGTTACAAAATAGGTTCTCTTACCTTGGTTAAAAGGAAAAACCTAAAATAGTGAGGATAGATCAAATATTCTTGAGGGTGCTATCCATTTCTCCACATTTGAGTGACAAAGGGCCAGTTAGATCTCATCCATGGTTACAAAACGACTCACCATGATCTAATCTATCTCTAAGTTTCCTTTCAAACCAGTGATGCTGCTTAGAATTTTGAGGGAGAATCAATTTGGATACCAACACCTAAGTGGCGCCATTTCTGGGAAACTAGTGGATTGCAATTCACATTCAAAACCTAGTAAAACACTTCTTGTATGCTCCAAGTGTTGTGTGCAGCTCTTTCATTTTTCACACCTAGTGCACTAGCTTTCATTTGATAAATATGGGTAAAGAAAGGTTAGAATATTTCCATTTCTAGTTTTTAGCATTGAAAAACATTTGATAGATCATATTTAGTGCATTTTTACAACTAAAGTAGAAATCCTTAGTGACGAATCCCTATTGATCTGATTCTTAATGAGTACTAGTGTCTTAAAACTCTATAAAAGTCAGATTTGTTACTAATATCTGCAAATTTTGAAGGAATAAGATATTTCTTTGCTAGGGATCCTGCTAGGACATGGTTTCTAGAGCTAGAAAAATAAAAATAAGAAGGAAGAAAATCATGGAGAGCTGTTGGAGATCAGCATACAAGGAGAGGGATCTCCATTGATGAAAGTGATCGGCCTATCATTGAAGACTGCCATTCAAGTGACTTTGAATCAGGTAGCCTCTTTGTGGAATTGAACTCTCAAACTAGAGAGGGGCCTTTATTTTATTTTGAAAGGTTTTATTCACACTATGCACCTATCTTTTCTGAGGTTGATAGAGATTTCCAAGAGACAAGGCCTTTAGGGGGTATCCATTTTGAAAATTATACTCTTGTGTTCCAAGGACCCTCATCCCCTTATCAATTTGTCACCCCTCCAGGGTTACCTTCTCAAATCAACATGGCCCAGACCCCACCCAGACCCCCTTTTGTTGTAAACACCTTTGGACCTATAAATTTTGTGGGAATGGTTGGATATTCAAATGAAGTGCCTCAAGATGTAAGGAACATAATGCCAAAATTCCAACGAAACAATGTTATTACTAGTGATCAACATCTAAAGCTTTTTATCAATATGATGGAATATTTTGAGATTTAACATGAAGATGTATATATCAAGTTGTTTATCCATACTTTGGAAGAGGATGCTAGGGACTATTATAAAGCATTGCCAGATAACTCTATTTATTCTTGAACTGAGATGAGTAATGCATTTAGATTGCAGTATGGTGATAGAACTGACCCTAGGTTTCTTTTGACATAATTTGAAAACATCTAAAATAATCCTAATGAGTCAATACGTGATTTCAACACAAGGTGTAATAAGACCTTGAGGAGATTTCCTGTTAGGATAAGGCCATGTGATGAATCATGTTTGATCAAATTTACTAATGCATTTGATAAAAAGGCTGCATATTATTCAAGAGACAAAAACCCCACAAATCTGAGGCAGGCCTTCTCCATGGATCTGCAAATAGAGAACAGTATCAAGGCAATTGTAAATCCTCCAAAGAGGGAGGGTGTAAAGCTAGTTAACCCAAAAAATTCTCAAACAAGCAAAGCTGCTGATTTGGAAGAAGTTGTGAAAACTTTGGCAAGGGTTGTCGAATAAATTTCCTACAAACTAGCCTAACCTGAGAAGGGAATTGGGTAGAGCTCACAAGGTCAACACAACCAGCAAGGCCAAGACAAGTTCACAAATCACCAAATATCTGATGATAGAGGTAAGGGACCTGTTGGATTTGGAAATAGGCAGTCCCAAGGTAGGGAAAACATAATGGTGCCTGATCCTTTGGCTGCTACATTTGTTGTTGTGGAGGAGATATATGTCATTGATTGGTGTGACAGATGTTTCATGCTTCATGCTCCTTGGGAAGAATATCAGCAAGAAGAGGAAAAAGATGATGATAATGATGATGATGTCAGCATTATGGGTCTGTCCACGAGCTTACAACAAGGGGCGACTTCAACTGAGGTGATAAGTGCCTGGACTGCTTCCATTTTTTGGGACTGCATTCATAGGGTACACATTCTCCCTTCCTCTCATAATTTATAAGTAGATACTATACAAGCTTTTGAATTTCCCAATAATGACTTTGAATATTTAAGGGCTTTAATAATAAAGAAGTATGATGGAGGAACCCCATATAAGGAAGAAAGGTAGTTACTGATGAATGTTGTTATGGCTCAAGAGAAGGAATATAACACAAGAAGCAAGGCTATCAAAGGGGCAAGGCCTCAGGCCAATCCAAAACCTCCCTTACTTTCAAACATTCCTAAAGAGCCTCCTAGGAAAGATGCACCTACTAAAAGCTCTGCAGTTCTAAACAAAAAGCATACCCCTCCCCATGACCAATTTGTAAAAGGTCATGTACCACCTAGTGAGTTTTTTAGCATTCCTTCCAATACTTCCTTGCCAAGAAATGTCCCATATGATATTTCCCAAGTTTTAAGACAAATAAAAGTCTCTATTTCAATTGTTGAGTTGCTTAGGATTCCTGAGCACAAAAAGAGAGCATTTGAATACTTGGGGTTAACAAAAGAAAAGACTGCCTTAGGCAGAAATGTAAATATTGTGGAGACTCCTCCAATCATTGAGGAATTAAATACACTGCCCGCATTGGAGGACCTAGATGAACCACCTTAGGTCTATTTGGAGACATCCTTGGTGGACTCTCAGATGAATGTGGACCCATTTTTCACCACTTTGATCATTAAGAATAGAATGCCGCACCACTGCATGTTTGACTCAGGGGCATCATACAATGTCATTCCTTTGGAAGTCATGAATGAGATAAAAATCAAAGTGACAACAGCATATGGGAAGTGTACTACCATGGACTCCAGAGATGTGATAGTAGGGGATTTGTGAAGGGTTTGGTGGTGCAACTTGCAACTTATCTAGGTAAAAACTTAAAACTTGATGTTGTCATTGTTGACTACCCAACCAAGTGGGGCATGCTACTATCAAGAAAATTGACTGCTAGTGTTGGTGGGAGTGTCCAAATGGATATGTCCTATGCTACCATTCCAATTTAGGGCATCCTTTTGAGGTTGTATGGGGAAAAGAATATGTTTCACCTCATTGAGGATTCCAACAATGCATCCTATGAAGTATTCTACACAAATGTTGATGATGACAACTTTGCAGGATTTATTGATGGAAAGGAGCACAAGATTGAAGAATGCAGGTGCCTTAAACAAGAGGGTTCTCCCTAGAGTATATTGTTTGATGGAGCTTGTTCCAAGTTTTGGAATGGTGCTGGTGTTGTTCTACTTTCTCTTGGTCATGAAAAATTTATTTTTTCTTTCAAAATCAACTTTGAGTGCACCAATGATATTGTTGAGTATGAGGCATTGTTGTTGGGTTTAAGAATTTCTTGGAAATATCGTGTCAAGAACATCATTGTCAAAGGAGACTCATAATTAATTGTTAAACAAGTTAGAATGTTGTATGCCACAAAAAATCAACGAATGAAATAGTATAAGCATGGAGTGTGAGATTTCATTGAGATGTTTGATTCATTCAACATTGTGCACCATGATAGGAAATTCAATGACTTGGTAGAAAAAATTACAGTGTTGAGGTATCATTTTGAAAATTGTGCAGTGTCCCCATATTGTGAATATGATGTGGAAGTGTTGACAAGACCCTCTGTCCCTGACAACATTAAACATTGGTATTTGATGATGATGCTCAGATCAGAAGGAAAAGAAACCTTGTCATGCAAGGGTATCATCCAGCTAAAGACCAATACCATTCCTAGAGGGATGGTGGCTCTTGAGTCCAATTTTGATAATGTTAATCGCATTGTTAATAGATTCATGACAACCTCAATGGATATTGAGGATCATGATCTATGTACAAAGGAGATGCCAAGGAAAATTTGGTTAGGCAGTAATCTTAGCAAGGAGGAAAAGTAGTACTACATCTAATTATTGAAAAAGTATCAGGATTGTATGGCTTGGACCTATTCTGAACTAAAATCATACAGAGAGGACCTGTTTCAACACGAGATCCTCTTAGAGTTTAATGCAAATCCATTCACGTAGAAACAGAGACCCATCAACCCACTTTTATACCTCAAAATGTAAGAAGAATTGAAGAAGCTAAGAGATGGAGGGATTCTTCAGTCCACAAGGTATTCTTCCTAGGTCGCAAACCTAGTACCATTCAGAAAGAAAAATGGTGACATCAGGTTATGTGTGGACTTCAGGAATCTAAACAAAGAATCAATGAAGGATAATTATCCTTTACCAAATATGGAGAACATGCTGCAGGTAGTGACTGTTTCTGAGTTGCTTTCTACCTTGGATGGTTTCTCCGGTTATAACCAAGTTGTGGTGAAGGAATCAATAAGGATCAAGAAACCCTTTACTACTCCTTGGGGGACCAATGTCTATGTCAGGATGCCCTTTGGTATGATGAATGCTGGAGCCACCTTTCAAAGAGCAATGGATGTTGCTTTTGCTAGTTACATCAATGAGTTTATTCTTGTCTACTAGGATGATGTGACTGTGTTTTCTAGAAAGATAAGTGACCACTTGCTGCACTTGGAGAAGATGTTGATAAGATGTAGAGAATATGGCATCTCACTCAATCCAAATAAGTGCCATTTTGGAGTGCAGAAGGAAAAGTTGCTTGGTCACATAGTGTCACAATAAGGGGTGATGATTGTTCCAGAAAGAGTAGAGGCCATCAACAAGGTCCCAATCCCAAGAACCAAGAAAGGAATTCAGTCCTTTTTGGGGAAAAAAACTTCATTATAAAATTCATATCAAACTTTGCTGAGTTGAACATTCCAATCACTTCCATGCTGAAGAAAAACTAGGTCATCAAATGGGAGGTGGCTGCCATCCAAGATTTCAATGGGAATAAATAGGCACTAAAGCATGCACTGGTTCTAGCATCTCCAGATTATAAGAATCCCTTTCAACTATTCTCTTTTGCTTCAGAGAACACTATCGCTTTTGTCCTGCTGTAGAAAGATGATGAAGGGGATGAGAGGCCAATTACCTTTTTTAGTAAGGCATTGCAGGGGGATGAGCTAAAGTACACTATCATGGAAAAGAAGGAATTTTCCTTGGTAAAAGCAACAAAGGTTTTTAGACCTTACATTCTAAGTTCTTAAGTGGTTACTTATGTTTCCCACACCATGGTGAAGGAAATCTTGTCAGAGATGGAAGTCTCAAGAAAAAGATACAGGTGGGTGAAAAAATTGCAAGAATATGATATGGATATCCAAACCACGAAGTTGGTGAGAGGTTTGGGCTTGCCTAAGCTTATGGCTAAGAGAAAATTGCAAACTATTGAGGTAAATGAGGTAGAAGAAGAAAGGGCAGGTGTATTTAAAAGGTTGATAAATTCTGAATGGTATAAAGATGTAATTTTTTACCTCAGACATCTGAACTGCCTTGAGCACTTGAGTAAGAACTAGAAAAGAGACCTTAAGTTGGCTTCCTAGAAATATATCATCACTAATTATGGGTTAGCTTGGAAGAACCTAGAGGGAGTCCTCTTAAGGTACATTACTAAAGAAGAAGCCCCCAAGATAATTGCTGATCTCCATGGAGGAGTTTGTGGGGGCCATTTTGCTACAAGAGTCATAACACACAAGATCCTGAGGGCTGGTTATTGGTGGCAAACTATCTTCAAAGATACAACCTTGTTTGTTAGAAGATTTGAAAGTTGCTAGCACTTCTTTGGAATAATGAAAGCTTCAGGCTCCCTTCCTTTGCAGCCTCTATCAATTGAAGCCCCATTCAAGCAATGGGGAATGGATTTCATTGGTGAAATTTCAGACCCTTCAAGTGCTGGCCATAAATGGATTCTTGTAGCAACTGATTATTTTACTAAATGGGTGGAGGCAATCCCAACCAAGAAGGTAACACACCAAGTTATCATTGACTTTGTGCTAAACAACATCATCTGTTGGTTTGGGGTGTCAGTCAAGATTGTAGTTGATAATGTCATGAGATTTAGAGCTAAAAACCTTTGGTGGCAATGTGTAGGGAGTATGGAATTAACTTGACATATTCCTCCAATTACAATCCCCAAGGAAATGGACAAGATGAGTCTAGTAATAAAAATTTCCTAAAGATCATCAAAAGAACATTGGAGCAGAACAAGAGAAAGTGGGGTGAACAGTTTAAATTTGTTTTTTGGGTAGATAGGATCACTGTCAAGAGGGTCACTGGAAAGAGTCCATTTGAGTTGGTATATGGGACTTAGGCCCTTTTGCCCCTTCATATGCAACTCTATTCATATCAATTTATGCAATAGCTATAAGATCAAGAGGTTGGTCCTTATGATGCTCGCATTGACCAGATTGTTGAACTTGATGAAGAGAGGAGGGCATCCCACCAGAGGCATGCAAAGTTCAGAGAGAAATTGAAGAATTTATTTGATAAGAAGGTCACTTCCAGAGCTTTCAATGTGGAGATATTTTTCTGCTATGGGATAACAGACATGAGATAAGGGAAATCATGGAAAGTTTGACTCATTATGGATGGGCCCTTACTCCATTGATATTAGGATTGGTGAGCATACCTTCTTCCTCAAGGACCTTAGATGGTGAAATGCTTGAGTTTCCTATCAATGGCAGGCATTTTAAGCATTTCTTGGATTGACGCCCCTGAATCAAGGAAAAATATTGTGTACAGTGTATAGTTTGTTGTTTGTTCCCTGTCTTTTGTGTTTTTTCTCGTTCTTGTCCTCGGTGACCTATTTTTGCTGGTTTCTCTACTCTGTTTCATGACTTCATTACCCAATGGCTATTCTTGGCACTTGGTCTACCTTTGTTCTTGTGGCACTCACAGGGAGTGCTCATCCCCAAGTTGGAGCTGATGTTGGTGCTTAAAATAGTTTAACCCTAGTTTTCCTTTGAAGATCTATCAATTTGCGGCCTCTGTCACTTTATTTTTCCCCATGTTGTTCCTGGTTAATCTTTGTTGCCATTTTTTTATCTGTTCCTAGGTCATAGATCACTTATGGGTCCATGGTTTTCTCCTTGTTTCTTTTTTCCTCTGGAAAAGGTCTATAATTTGGGTCTCCCATTCTTTGTTCATTGAAAAACTTGGGTTCTCTCATGTTTTACATTCTCCATGGTCAGGATTTTTCTTCCTTGTCATTTCTACCCTAAATACTTGAAAAAAAATGAATGGATGTATCTCTGAGAAACATATTTGAGCCTTGTAACATTTCTAAATTATTTGTCGTTGGAGAAAATTTTCATTTTAGAGCTCGAATAATCATTTTTCTATATTTTACGGTTTGACGGGCATTTCTCCCGGTCAAATTTGCATCCTTGCATTAACAGGGGACATGGCACCTTTTGGTTAGACATGGCTCGGCTGGGTACTTCAAAATTTCTATGAATCGCCTCAACTTAAAATGTGTCCACGTGAAGGCATGACACTCATTTGAAGGTCTAATTTTTGGTTTGGCCTTGGAGTAGCGTCAGGAAGACATGTGGAGGTTTCTGTTGCTTTACCTGGACTAAGAAATTTTTTTATGCAGCTGGTACAGTTTGGTGGAATAAGGACACGTGGCGAGCTTGCACTCATTCAGGGTCTCCACTTTGGGCACCATCTTGAAATTGCACCATGGAGACACGTGGAGGAACCATGTATGTTTTGGGACTGACCCTTGAGTTTTATTTTTAAAGAAGCTCCAAGAGGACACATGGAGGCCTCCAGTCACTTTTCATTTTGCTTAGACTTTTCAACGGCCAAAGGAGACTACCTCAGAGCATGACACATGGTGCCTTCAGCTGAGCTTCAAGCCTTCAGACAAAATTTTCCTAGCCAGTACACATGGCGAGCTCACATTATTTCAAGGTATCAATTTTTTAGGACCATCTCAAAGTGCGCCATGGGGACACATGGCAGTTTGAAAAGTAAAAGGGGTGAGGAGGCAGACCATTGGGGGCAATTTGGATTTTTTCCCCTTGACTTGCAAATGACTAGAAACATCAAAATGGCCCGCTATCCCGATAAAGGAAAGGTAAAAGCTTGCTCTGGTCAATGACACAAGTGCGGACTCTCGGGGGAAATTTGGAAAAATTTCCGTTTGGGAATTAAAACATCAAAATGGCCTGCGGACACAACAGGAAATAGTCAATATTTTTCCTTGGTCAACGCTCGATTTTCAAGGGCAGAACTACGGGGAAAACTGTGGAAAATTTTCCCTTTTCTGAAAATGGATTAAAATGGTAGAATTTGGCTGCGGTTTCTCTGGGGCCCATCTTAGGATATGTGTTAACCTCATTTCCCAAGGGTGGAGGTGAAGGAGAAAAATGTGAAAGTTTTTTCCATTTCTCTAAAAATTTGAAAAAAGTCAGAGGAAGCCCCTGGGTCTTTTTTTAAGTTTGCAATCTTCCACGTTGACGGCCCAAATTCAAAGTAAAGATCAATGGCAGCTGAGAGTCTGAATCTGGTTTTCCCCCCATTTTTCTAAAAACATGCCTAGAAGTACGAGTCTTCATGATTTTTTGGTTTTTTATACACACCAGGTAGATAAGGGAGTTAATGTTGATATCTAAATTTCGTGCAGGAATATCTGGAAGACATCTCTTTGTACCATTAAAATGGTATGACTATCGACCCCAATTGGTATTTTCCATTTCTCTTCTCCCAAGCACACAAGGAGCAAAATTTTATAGATTTGGGGCAGAAGTGGTTGGAAAATTGAAGAAAGACTGATCTATCAGAGGAGAAGGAGTTGAACACGGGAGATACTTTAATGAGATCTTCCCCATCAAGCACTTAGTGACTTTTTGTAGATCTGATCCCATGAGAATCACAATTGTGAATCATGGGGAGCATTGGTGCACTCAAAGTTTCTGTCATTTTTGGGGAAAAATGGGGTCTATCGTAAATGTTATAAATGGCAGGAATTTTTTCATGCAAAGCGTTGGAGGTTGGAGGTTGGCGTGTTGAGAGGTCAGGATTGAAAATTCCTAAGAGGAAAAGGCTTGACAAAGCCTGTCATTTTGAAAATCCATGTCTGAGAAACTAGATGTATCTTTTTTTGTATTAAGTTTTATCAAGTTTCAAGGTGGTGGCAAGTGTACAGCCACTGAGAATCTTTGAGACTATTCTAAAAATTTTCCCCTGTTAATAGACTTAATCAAATTCCAGTTTTTCTGTGTTGTCTTAAGCAAAATATGTTTTTGTCTATTTTTGAATGGATACAAGTGGGTTTTCTTGTTTCTGTCACAATCTTGTATTAAAATATGATTCAATCACATAGAAACCTCAACCCTTGTGATATTCTAGTGGCATCTGTAATTTCATTTATCAGAAGAGATTTCATTTGGGATTTGAATAAATGATTTAAATTCACTTTTCTTTCATATATTGACAGAGATAGTCTATAAGCCTTTGGGTGTACCTTAGGCGTGATTTGACACATATATTGATGCTTTGTTGGGTTTTTTCACTCAATCCTTCGTGATAGAATCCCAAATATTGTGTGAAATAGTGCTAATGTGGGCCTCCAGTGAAGCACACATTCTAGTTAAAGAAACATTTTAGCTATTCCGTGGCATTTTGTTAGTTTAACCTCTCCATTTTGTAAGGTTCCTCAAGGATATGGTGAATCAAGTTCACCCTGCCCCACGTCCCACCAAAAAATTTCATTCAACAATAACCAATCCTACTTTTACTACCTCTGTTTGTCTTGTATGCATACAAATGCATAATCTTTGATACCGAAAACATGCAACAGGCAATCATGGTATCAAACGTCTCTAGTAACCTTTGCGTTGTTGTGAAAATATCTCCATGATCTAGAAGTGACAACTCATGAGAATCAAATCTGGTTTGGTTGATCATATTTTCCCAAGGTCTTCTCTATGAAATTTATGCAAAATAAGGATTTATCATTGTTCTTTAATAAACAGAGGTTTACAAAATATGTTATCTTACCTTGGTTGAAAGGCACAACCTAAAATAGTGAGGATATATCAAATATTCTTGAGGGTACTATCAATTTCTCCACATTTGAGTGACAAAGGGATAGTTAGATCTCATCCCTGGCTATAAAATGACTCACCATGATCTAATTTGTCTGTAAGTTTCCTGTCAAAACCAGTGATATTGCTCAGAATTTTGAGGGAGAATCAATTTGGATACCAACAATAGGCATTTGATAATAATAATGAGAATGATTTCAAGTTAAAATCAAAGGGAAAACCTTCCAATCTTGGGTAAAACATCAAATAAAAATGTAGTTCATCTCTAAAGAAAGGGTAGAATTCCCAAAAGAGAAGGTAAAATAATTTCCCTTCATCATGTTTGCAATAACTTAGTCCTAAAGGAAATGGAAATCATAAATATTCCAATGTTCATTTTAATAATTCGCAGAATGGTTTGGATACAAAGAGTTTATGGTATGCATTTCCATATAATTTTTTTTGGATTGTATAACCATTTTGTTTCCAAGTATTAGAAGAGGAAATATTAAGAAAATAGGATTTCTATAAACTAACCTCCAAGGCAGAGTTCTCAGATGTTAGGAATTTACTATTTACATAGTTATGGGTTATTTAACATAAGGTAAATATAACTTATGGTTATATGGTTATTTAGTAAATTAATAGAACATATTATTAGTGGTAGAGGTGTGGGTTTTGTCCTAGATGGGCTCTAAGCCATTGGTTTATTTTTGTTCTTCCTCTTATTCATTATAGTAGTAAGGAGAAATATCAATTGCAAACCACAATAATTTCCCTTACCAGAATGTAGGCTTTCCATTTTCGCCAATGCAAGCAAGATAGTCAAATATGCCTCTAATGTGATCATGCAAAGCATCATGGATCTACAAAAATAATTATAGATATGGGGAGAGAAGGTCCACTAACTAAAATGGCATTTTCATAACCCTTAGCCATTACCTTGAGTAGGAGAATGGTGGTGTGGTAATTTTGGAGGAACCCAAATAACAATAGAGGGCACATTAGCCTAATGCACGAGTATAGATTGCAGATGCTCTACCTCTAAGTGGAATTTCTCCTCTTGGACTTAGATGTAAAACAACAAATTGAAAATCATATTAACTTTATTAGTCAAAAAAACCTCTATATGTATAAATGTGTTGTTAAAATTAGTAAAGAAATATTTCCATGAATGAAAAATAATATTAACATGAAAAACGTGTCATGAGATTACATGGTCAAATCGCTAAACAAAACTACACTTCATCAATTATATCTTTGTCTAGAAGCATGATAAATATTAATCATATATTTTTATTAATATCTATTTTACCACGGGGTTAAGAAAAAAAAACTTTTTTTTATATATATTTCTTTAAACAAAGATATGTTAAGAAGTGTGAAGGCATTAAAATTTTAGGATTCAAGAATAACGAGTCAATTTTTGTGTAAAAATGAATCAAGTAGTAGTTAAGTATGCATATGATAGTTTAAGTGTGTTGCCACACCATTATCTTATCATAAGAAATACCAATTTAAGGGTTGAGACTTGGTTCAAGTCCGATGTAAATTTGGTAGAATGGATACCCTCATAATGCATTAAGCTAAGTAAAGTTGATTAATCATGCATATGACACTATTCAACGTTGAACCATTAGAATTATTTGGATGTTGATTCTTCAATAAAGGAAAAAAAATGATAAATAATAGGTGAAACAGATCATCCTTAGATCAAATAATTTGAAATTATTGTTGTATTGTGATTCTTAGTTAATTATAATCAGGTCATTTGCATTGCTACTAGTAAACCATTTACCCTCAATACTAATTGTAGGCTTGGTGCACATGAACATATAAACTCAATATACAATGATCATTAATGCAAATGAGGAGATACTAAAATGAAAGACACCCTTCAATTAACATAATGGTTGATTGGTTGTAGAATGAGTGTGTTTTCTTGCTTGATAGGCTTTGCTCTCCAAATTAGAATCCCTGTTCAAATACATCTATATATAAGTTCTAGTACTCCATCTCAAATATGTTGATTTAGTGCATCTTAAAATCACGTGTACAACATTTTCATTCAATTTAATTCCGGCATTAATGTTAATCTTAGTAGTTATTAGCTTGGACAGCTGTTTGTCCTCATCCATTTGTTATGGGTAGTTTGGACAGCCTAGAATTTAGAGAAATAGTTGTTTTTGTCAAACAAATATTGTTAGGATAAGAACAATTGTTATCTAATATTGACTCCTTTTAGGTGACACCTCATAACCAAGGTTGTTATGGTTATTGAGTTGTCTTAATTTCAGCCGTTCATTTGTATTAATCTCGGCCGTTGATTTTCAACGAGAGTAGTATATAAGGGGGTCATTGGGGTCATTTGTAACAGGGAAGTTTTTAGAGAAACTTGCAATGTTAGCAAGTAGTCTTGCAGTGTTAGGGCGCAGTGATAGCGTTGGAGATAGCAGTGGAGGAATATCAGCAGGAGGATTAGGAGATTGTCGGAGCTCTGCCAGTAATAGGCAAGCAGTATTTGTATCTCTTGATTTGCTGAAGTTTAATATATTTCTCATCTGTAGTACTGGTTTTCCCTACGGGGTTTCTCTAGGGACAATTGTCCGAAAAATATTGTGTTCACCTTGTTGGGTATTTCTTATGTGTTTGTATTTGTCCAAGAGGGTACTTTGTGGGGTAGAGTGAAACCTCTAAGGCATATCGGATATTCATTCCGGGGACCAGAAGGGATTATTGTTCGACGTGATGTCAAGTTCATGGAGGACAAGGCATTTAGAAGGTCTAGAGATTTGCCAGTAGATGATCAGAGTAAGCAGCCAACAGAAGCTCCAAGGATCACTCAATCGAGTCAAGGGCAGCAAAGCTCGAGTACAGTTACTAGTACAAGCATAGACTCAGGAGGAGAGAGTTTTCAAAGTATGGAGCATTAGGTGCAAGAAGAGATGCATCAAGAAGACATGGAGGTTGATATTTCATCCTCTACAGTTGGCAGTAAGAACCGTGAGGTTCAACAGACACAGAAGAATACTCAGGAGCTAGTGGGTACTCCTAGGAGGAGTAATAGACAAGGGAAACCACCAGCCAGGGATGATGACTATGTTGCATTAGTTAGTATCTTGGTAGATAGTGAACCTTCTAGCTATCAGGAGGCTGCACAACATCAAGTGTGGCAAGAAGCAATGGTTGAGGAGTATACTTTAATTATGCAGAATGATGTGTGGGAGGTAGTGCCTAGACCAACAGATAGGGCAGTGGTTGGATCATGCTAGATCTATAAGATCAAGCACGGTGCAGATGGTAGCATCGAGAAATATAAGGCAAGGTTCGTGGTAAAGGGGTTCTCTCAGAAAGAGGGAATAGACTACGAGGAGACATTTGCTCCAGTTGCCAGGTATACTTCTATACGAGCTGTAATCTCAATTTCAGCACAGATGGGATGGCAGATCCATCAAATGGATGTCAAGACAACGTTTCTTAATGGTGAGTTGAAAGAGGAGGTATACATAGAACAACCAGAAGGCTTTGTAGCACACAACAAAGAGACCCACGTGTGTAGATTGAAGAGAGCGCTGTACGGACTCAAACAGGCTCCCAGAGCATGGTATGAGCGCATTGATAGTTACTTGCAGGAAATGGGCTTTGTGAAGAGTGAGGCAGATGCTAATCTCTACTACTTGGTAGTTGGAGGTGAGATTCTCATTCTTGTTCTATATGTAGATGATTTGTTTCTTACAGGTTCACTGGGGCTCATAGAAGAATGCAAGAGGGATCTTGCAGCGGAGTTCGAGATGAAGGATTTGGGACTCATGCACTACTTTCTAGGCATGGAGGTATGGCAGAAAGATGGAGAGATTTTCCTTGGGCAAGGGAAATATTGCATGGAAATCTTGAAAAGGTTCAGGATGGAAGATTGCAAAGCCAAGTCTACACCCATGATCATGAATTAGAGGAAGGTAGACACATCTAGGGAGAAGGATGTAGACCCCACCTTATACAGGCAATTGATTGGTTCTCTCATGTATTTGGTCAATACCAGGCCAGATATAGGTTTTGCAGTTAATTCTCTTAGTCAATTCATGGTTAAGCCAAAGAGAGTGCATTGGATTGTGGCAAAGCATGTGCTACATTATTTGAGAGGTACAATCGAGTATGCAATTAGATATGCTCAAGGTGAAGGAATCAGGTTGATGGGCTATAACAATGGACAAGAGGAGCACTTCAGGGTGTTGTTTCAATTTGGGATCAGGAGTTGTATCTTGGTTCAGCAGGAAGCAGAATTCTGTGGCTCTGAGTTCAGTAGAGTCAGAGTACATAGCAGCTAGCATGGCAACATGTGAAGCTATATGGCTTCGGAAGTTGCTAGTAGCTTTGTTTGGTCAGAAGGTTGAGACTACGGTGATACACTGCGAAAATCAGAGTTGCATCAAGTTGACTGAGAATCCGGTGTTTCATGATAGGTCAAAACATATAGACATCAAGTATCACTTCATCATGATCATTGTGTACAGCGCGGGGTTGTTAAGCTACAGTTTTGTACCTACAGATCAGCAGGTAGCAGACATTCTGACAAAGGCATTGGGGAAGGCAAAATTTATCTTCTTCAGAGATATGTTGGGTGTCATGCAGAACAACTTCCTCGCTAAGAGGGAGTGTTAATCTTAGTAGTTAGTAGCTTGGATAGTTGTTTGTCCTCATCCATTTATTATGGGTAGTTTGGACAGCCTATAATTTAGAGAAATAGTTGTTTTTGTCAAACAAATATTGTTAGGATAAGAACAATTGTTATCTAATATTGACTCCTTTTAGGTGACACCTCATAACCAAGGTTGTTATGGTTATTGAGTTGTCTTAATCTCAGCCGTTCATTTGTATTAATCTCGGTCGTTGATTTTCAATGAGAGTAGTATATAAGGGGGTCATTGGGGTCCTTTGTAACAGGGAAGTTTTTAGAGAAATTTGCAGTGTTAGCAAGTAGTCTTGCAGTGTTAGCAAGGGCGTAGTGATAGCGTTGGAGATAGCAGTGGAGGAATATCAACAGGAGGATTAGGAGATTGTCGGAGCTCTGCCAGTAAGAGGCAAGCAATATTTGTATCTCTTGATTTGCTGAAGTTTAATATATTTCTCATCTGTAGTACTGGGGGGGGGTTTTCCCTACGGGGTTTTTCCAGGGACAATTGTCCGAAAATATTGTGTTCACCTTGTTGGGTATTTCTTATGTGTTTGTATTTGTGAAGTTACAGTTGTGTTATTTTCCAATATTTGTTGATCAAATAATCTTACAAGATAGGAGGTCAATAATCAATAACTGTAACAGATTTTTCACAATTAATTGGTAAATTTGGTTGACAAACCCATATAAATCTAATACATCGTCTATGATTATATTGTTTTTAAACGACGTTAGAATTTTGATTCAAATATACTTCTTGTGCAAGTAAACCACATTCGTCCATTTATTTATCATTCAAGAGATACAAAACGCAGCTACAGCGAGGGCACAATTAAAATTTGGCAAAAGCCAAATCCTTGACTGACGTACGGAACAACTCGGAAATTCATGGTGAAAGGGAAGACCTGCCTTTCTTTATTTATACGAGATAGATAAGCATAACTAGACATTAACAAATATAACTAGAGTGAGATTGTGAACTAAAATTTGGCAAAAGCCAGAACCTTGAGCCAGGAAGGGCGAGAAGAGATAGTTTCCCACCATGCTTTGACATGGGGTCTGGAGGTGATGAGGTGTCCCTCTCCAGCCATTTTAATGAGGTAATGTGTATACGAGAGATGTGGAAGATCCGCAATGCTGAAGAAATCCCCAGCCAGGAACTTGCTCTTTGACAGCCTCTCCTCGTATACATCCAACACCTTGCTCAGCTTTTCGACGCTGCTCTGCACTATGCCTTCGTCTGTCTTCCCTCCCATCATTGGAGCGAACACTTTCTGAACTATAATGGCAGTCACTGCAGGATTGTACGACTGCGATTCCACCTGTGACCACTGCTCCACCAATGCCTGCTCGGTCAATGTACTCCCCCACAGATTGCTGCCCTTTCCCTCGTTCTTCTTCGCCAAATACTTTATTATGGCTCTTGATTCTGCTCGTTGAAAACTCCATTAAATCACATCCAGAGAAACAGAAAATTACATTCATTCAAACCAGTAAAGAGGAGGGTTAGTTTTTGTACCAAATAAGGTGAGATCGCCATCTTGAATGACTGGCAATTGACCCAATGGCTGCATCCACACAACATCAAATGGTTAAAAAAAACTTAACAGAATCAATCAGTGGAAGTGGAAGAAGTTTGGTTGGGGTTACTTACATTGAGAGCTAGGAAAGACGGTTGTTTGTGAGCGCCAGTAAGCATATCCACTGTCACAAACTCGTAGTCAATTTCCTTCTCATGAATACAGGCCAACACATTCGTGGTGCACGTCGACTGGGGATAACCGTGTAATTTAATGGCCGCCATTCTTACTTTCTGCAACAGATTATTCATAACAGAGGAAAACAGAGTAGAGAGGAGAGCGTGTAATTGTTTCTATAGAAACAAGCCGTTTTATAGGCCATACCTGAATTTGCAAGACCACCAAAGCGTCTGCTGAAAAACAACCATTCCCTGCTAATGTGAAAAGTTTTTTAAGAGGGTTTCTTTTCACGTGCTTTGACCCTCTAGGTACTTCCCAACTAGAAAAAGATATAATTGATGAAGTGTAGTTTTCCATTATGAGTCAACACTTATCTACTTATCTAGTTATGTCCAATTATATGGCATAGTTTTCAACGACTTATCTACTTTGAATGGGCTTTCCCAATTTGACTGTTGACTCATAATGGCATAGCAAGGTGTTAAACTTGATGGTCATATGATCTATCATTAGTTTTATTTATTTTTACAATTAAAACATAAGTAAAGAAGAAATATGATAGAGTCATGGTTTTTATATATAATTATGCCAATATGTATTCTTTATGTCGATAGACATTCTGCAATGATAATGCGAGGTGAGATCTCATGGTATGATCATGTGAATTATTCTTTTCTATAATAGATTAGATGTTTGTTTTCTAAAAAATTTTGAGAAGTCAATAAAATAATAATAATATCTTGTAATGACTACCGTAGGTGGAGTCTAATGGTGTAATTATTTTAAATTTTATTCTCTACAATAAATTTGACCATTACTTAAAACTTCTTTTAAGCATTGAAAGTCAATAAAAATTAGTAAAATCTTGACCATATGGTAGAGTTTGTAGCTCTTTTTTCCATTTATTAAAATCTCATAGCAAGTGAGATACGACTGCTTTCTTTGCTAGTAATGCTCCATCTTCAACTCTTATGTTTTTAGCTCGGTCCATGTAATACAATAATGTTGAAGACTATTCCTCCAGAAGTGATGTCAATATTATTCACTTACTAATGACAACTTATGTGTGTTGAATTTCAACCCTATTGATGAATATTAGTCTATGTTCTATTTTCTTTTCATTTCTACTAGCCCTCAACATTACCAACTCCAATCTACTATATTTGAAACCTCTTTCCGTGCTACACTCATTTGTTCTGACACATCTACTCAAATAGATCATAACCTTTTACGACACGCTATTAATATGCTATATCATCTACCCATTGTGCAATATTTTACTATTCGCACACATCTTGATACCGCACACAATTTATTATCTATCTTGTTGGATCTTGAATTTCTTACTTTACCATCAATGTGACATCACTCGTATAAGAACCTATCTCATTAATTCAATCGCCCATTTTTTACTGTTAGTTCATATCTAGAAATGAAAAATTATTAATTGCAATTCCCTCATTCATATAATTTCTTTTTTAAAGGATGAGGCTTTTGTCACCACACTTATAGAAGAACCACCATAGTTAAAACATTCACATGCAATTGACATCTCTGTCTTCAAAAAATGGCCACAACTTTATTATTTTATGGGCATACATATTATTCATTAGAAATAATCAATACTTGATCCACCTATAATGGTTGATGATAAAACAATTACCCTTCTCAATAGCCTTACTCCATTATATCTCATTGAATTTGATATGGAATTGATGATATTCTTGATTAATACTAGTTTTTAGTGCCACATAATTTCTTATACATGGATATTTTCAAGACAATTCAAAATCATTGAAATAATCAGATAATACAAAAACATGAAAATATATGCAAAAATAATAACTTCGGACTTTTAATGGCTTACTTGGTTAGCTCGTTACTTTATACATGTTTGTCACATTGGTTTGATAGATAACATATTTGTTCTTTATACACATTAATTCATAACGAATGTTGAGTATGGTGTAGGATGAACACATGTTGATACATGATTATATGATCTATTTTGGTTCCTTACAATACTCTCTTGGGGGCACCCCCGCACTATGTAGGTGTTTTAGTTTCATTATATGTTAATTTACTCCTTCCTCATCATGTTTGATTTATACATATTGTTCTTCCTATACTTTGAGCTAATAAGAGTAAAGCATGATTCTTGTGTACTTCTCAATTTTCTTTCTACATATGTTTTTAATATCTATAATTACTTTATATTATGGTACATAATTACTTGTTTATTCAAAATCATACATTGATTTCTTACTTGATGGATTCACTCAATTGTATTATTTGATAAAAAAACTATGTTTGATTTATTTATATGTCCAACGGTTATTACTTTTCTTGTGATACACCATGGGTGTCTAATGTTTTTTGTTTTATGTTTTTCTTGTGTGTATGTACTTGTTTCTTTATTATAGAAAATTGTTTCTTCTCTTGAAATTTCTTATGACCCTATGGGAGTCCCATATTTTTGGCTTTATGCATACATGTGAATATGTTTTTATATACTATTAACTACCTAACTATATATTGATGTTTCTACTATTGTACTATTATATATTATGATACACTTGACTTACACTATTGTATTTATTTTTCCTTCTAACATGTTTTTTATTGACTATGTTGTTTCTATTTCTATACTAATACTAGTCTTGTTTATGAAAAAGTTGGTTTATGTTTTTTTCTAATTACACTACCATGGCTTCTGAATGTTTAATACTTATTGTGTTGTTTTTCTAATCATACTTATAAAATATGACATGATTGAAACTTTTATCCATTGTTTCTATTGCAGTACACATCTAATCTTTCTTTTTTATGTTGTATCTTTTTTTGTCTTCATGCCATGGTTTGTACAATGTGCAACCACTTTTGCAACTATAGGTTCTCAACGATGACCACACTTACAACCTTTTATGTGATCTTACATATATTTTCATAATTATTACACACATGTACACATTAATCCTTTTGACATTCATGATCAATTTTTTTATAATATGGTCTTTAAAAGAGTGGAATTCGTTGCGATATTTCTACATCTACAGATAAATTACGTAATACATAAATAGATTTTCATAGGTTTTAAATTCTTAGAAAATGTCATAGATACTAAAATTTGGTACAAAAAAACCAATATCAAAGCCACATAATATAGTCAAGACCATGGTACACTCTTGTTCATGACGGATGTTAGCAGATAGGGGGGAAATTCTCTATATTTTTAAATTTCTTTAAATTTAGTTATCAATTTATAGGATTTTCATACAGTTTCATATACATATGACATAATACAAAGCATGGTCTGGGGTTCATGAGTAGTTCATTCCTTATTGATTATATTATCCATATTATACTATAAATAAGGGTTTGGGGGCATGTGTTTACTTCTCCCCTATGATTTTTCACAATATAAATGATAAATTTTAGGAATTACACCAAATGGGGTTATGAAAATGTCCATTCCTTCTAGGTTTCAGGTTTATTTAATTTGTAACAAGTTAGAACAAAATTGGATCTATATCCATATAAAGTGGTTTGGTACATGGGTTAAGTGGAACATATTGAAGTAACAAAGTTCTTTTTAGATTTTTATTTTTCTCTTCTATCAAGATATGCGAAAATAAGGAGGGCATCTAAGAACATGGGTTCTTCATAGTATAAATATTTCCTCTCTATAAACCTTCAAAGAGGGGATACACATGGATCCTCTCCTTAGTATCCCCAGCTAGCATCTCATATAGTACAACATTACAAAGTGATCACCCCCAATCCTCTTACATCTTCATCAAAACTCCAAATCTCTAAGGAATAACATGATTAGGAGATCCTTCAACCCAAAAAATGAATTGGTTTATTCCATCCATATTTTTCTTCTCTTCCCATAATTTTGTGAAGCGTTCAAAGTTATAAACATTATTCATATTTTGAGTTAAATTTCAATCTCTATCATATACATCGAATACAATATGTGGTCGAGGTTTCATCATGGTGCATATGAACACTTATACATCAAAGAACCAATTTTAAATAAAGGATAATTGTGTGTGCACACTCATGTATGTTTTTCCTTTAAATATGTAATTTTCAATTACAAACTTTGGCAGGGGGTAAACGTAGACACTACAATTTGGTAACTTACTCCTATTTAATGTCAAGTTTGATCATGCTATCTTGCTAAGATAAATTATCACTTTTAGAATCCAATCACCTCAACTCTCTAGGTGTTTTGTCACTTATCTTTAAAATTTTCTATGTCATCAATCATAAGAATATTATCTAATCAAGGAAGTGGAATTTTTTTTTCTTCAAAACACATCCTCCTTATCTTTTGATATATCCTTGGTTTTAAAATGTAAGGAAGGATCATGATGTGAGGTCTAGTCTTCATCAACCTATATAGTTCTTCCCCTTCACATTTACCAACTTTGATTTTAATTTAAATATATTATTTGGTTCATTTAGCATTCCTAAGGTTCAATTTATTAGAATATTTCACCTATAGAAGGATATATAACAAATTCATTATCACTTTCTAAGTCACTTTACATTCCTACAATCTCCTAATGCAAATATCATTTAAAATTTATCAAAGGGTTCTTAAATCTGCTCATATAAGTGACACATCATTTAAGGATGTCCCTATTATAGATATCAAACACTCAACTTTGTAAAATGATCTAGATTCCTTCACTTCTAAGACCACAAAGGTCATATAGCCTTATCTTAATAAGAACAAGATGATTCCAAGAATTCTTCAAGAGTTTCAAGGAGTAATGGGCTAGGTAACATAGTCGAGGCACACCACATCCCATGACTACCACATTTGGTACATTCTATACTGCTTAGTTATTGTATTATCTAGGTGTTAATATATATATGGGAACTCTAGGGGGTACATTATCTATTCACACTTTCACAAGCATTTAGGAGAACTAAATGAGGTTTGATCCTGTAACAAGTGTATGTAGTCTAGTACTTGGATGTCTGGAATTAGTTCTCTCATTATGGGTTAGTGACATTATTAATATAATGTGGTTACCTATATTATTTTTGTAACACCCACTATTTCAGACACACAAGACAACAAAGAAAAATACATGATAAATTTTTTTTGACTTGTTCTAAGAATATAACGACATTACAAAAGGACAAAAAGGTTAAAACTAACTTTTCGAACAACTTGACACAACTATGACCACATAGAGCAACACGGAACATCCAACACCCATCAAGGACAGTTCACATTTCTCTTTGACAAGACACCACAAAGAACCCAACTACAGTACATAGGTTACAGTTCAGGACAACCCACTGTGAACATCTTCTTAAAGTTATTTATTTATTTTATTTTATTTTTTGTTTAGTGAAACAAACCCTTCAAACTTTATCTTACATTCTAGGAGATTTAGGTGTTGATTTGAAAAAATTCTTTTTACAAGGGTCAGAATCCTTTCTTATACACTCAGAGACATTAGGCTTGGGTAAAAATTTCCGAAAGAGGATCATCTTTAATGTGACACAATATTGGATTGATCAATTATTCGGTTAACACTACAAGGGAGGTGGGGTGAACCAATCCCCACAAGATTATCTTAAACCAACACAAGCTATAGAATCTTGATTTAGACCTCCCTTCCACAAGGCGATGAGCGTAAGGTCCAACTGAAGTGAAGTGCCATAAGGTTTCAAAAGTACAGCCTCCTTGCGCAAGAATCAACTATTAACCATGCTTAAAAGAAGATTACATTATTCTATGGCAAGATTTAAAGTGAGAAGATCAATCTCTTTCATCATCATGATCTCTTTAGTTATTAACAAGTCTTTTACTGAGATTAAGAGTTCAATTGGATTTGGGTAAAATAAAATTCAGTTCGCATTCCTTGATTAAGTTCGCTAAAGAATGCACAAGGGGTTCCCAAAATGGAAGTATAAGACTTAAAGTGTGTTTGTTCAAACTCCCCTACTAACTAAGACTTAACTATAACCCAAAAACCAACAATGAATTTACTTTTTTTTTCTTTGAATACTTACCATTTCACAACCAAGACAATAAAGTTTAATTCGTAGTTTAAGGTGAGCGAGGGTACATTCTTTTACATCATTAGATAAACACTTTCTTTCGAAATAAAAACTCTTAATTTTATCAACCAAGTACAACTTCATTATTATCTTTTTTATTTATTCATCTATGTATTCATCTTATTTTATCTTTGATTATCTTTAGAAAAAGGAATTTTGAACCCACTAAAATATGCCTAGAATAACATTGATACCAATACCATGGAGAGTTCCTAAACCAGCAAGTCTTATGACCCGAAAGAAGAAATTACCGTTATTTACCGAGAACGCAAAACACGGTTATAACATTTCCATTTCAACATGGCACATGAACCAAAGGAGGCAAGAGATTGGATTTCACTTTGGTTAAGAACAAGAAGGTAATAAAAAAGGCCAAGCCATGCTACAACATTTTCATGACTGTAAATGATATTTCCAAAAAAATACTCATAACAAGGTCAAGATTGAATATTATTTCTCACAAAGGTAATTACTAGTGTAACTAAAAAAGAACAAGACAACTTTATTTCACAATTACCGAAAAATCTAAGGCAAGAGGCCTTCCAAACTCCATTACAAAGCACCAATGCAAGAATTACAACTCGTTTGGCTTTCGTACAAGGAACCACATAAAACAATTCAATGAAACCTTTACAAATCTTTCCTTTATCTACTCGCATAAGCCATCTACACAACTATTAACTTGAGTCAGTTCGTGAGAAATGAGCATGATAAGAGCTACAACATGAGACATTGTGTTGTTACCTAACTGTTTTATAGAAAGAAAACCGTTGTTAAAGAAACAACCCCAGAAACGCAGGTTAAAATTTTGCGAAAAGACTTTCCAGTAAAATAATCAGGAAAAAGAAATCTCACAGATCCAACAAGGAGTAATATTTAAATATGATCTCATCAATTCAATCCTTGTTGAGTCTATTCGAACACCAATATGAACTTTTACCAATTGCTAATCATTTAAACATGGGCATTTAAGAAGGAAGGAATTCATATGTCCTATACTAACCTTATCCTTCCAGTCAAATCACAACCCATGTCCCTCAGCTAAACATATTCTACGTTTTCAAGAAGAAAGCACAAGTATTGAACAACTACCATTCTCTAATCAGTATAGAAATGTTTATTCAAAACTTTGTGACCATGGAAGCACTGCAAGATGATACCAAAATCTAAATACATTTCTTCAACTACTATACTATTTTAGGGCCCAATGCAAAGTAAAAAATGGGATTGATCTAGAACAAGCTCCTACACTAAGGTGAGGAAGACTCGGTCAGTTGGAACAAGACCAAATAAATTATATACGAAGCTTTCAAGGTAAGGGTGATTAAGTAAACTACTTCAAAATTAATCATGCCAACAATGGAAAAGAAATCACTAATACTCATTAGGCAACAATTTCCTATAATAAGAAGTCAATAATTTCAACCCTACTAATTTCATCGGTGTGTTCATTATGAGAGTCATTTCCAATACGATGATATTTAAAACTACAAACCTTATTTTACAGGGGGGAATTAAATTTTTAAAAAAAATCCAAGAAAGGAACTCCTCATCATTCTTAAACAATCTCCGTCAATCCAATCATACCATAAGTTTTCCATTATACTACCATCCACATCCTATCAGCTATCTACAAGTAGTTGTATACAATCAAAAAGGGCTTAGACATGAACGGAATTCTGTCACCTATGTCCCTTCAAACCAAGTCCCTTTCACGGTCTAACTATTGATGCCATCAAACAGATAAACAATTTCCACAGGAATTAAATGTAGTCATTGAGCATGCCTATAGGAGGTCTATTCTAGCATTGACAAGAAACAAAAGCATAAGGATATGGAACTCCATAAAGGTCTGCCAAGATACTGAAATCAAAAATCCACCTAATCAACTCATACTAATATAGCCAAGATGACAGAGAGAATTATAACACAACATGCACTTCAAGTGACCGAGCTACAGATTGAATACACAAGCAAATTTCTACATACGTCTAAAGGATCAAGGATGCCAACAATTCAATGAACAAAAATCACAAAAAAAAAACATCCTTCTCATGATAGAAATCAGGATCCAAGTTATAAGGATAAAAAAATGTTTCCTTTGACAAATAATTACAGAAGTTCATAGTTAAAAAAAAAATCACACACTATAACTCCACTCAAGAGATGTTTTCATGAAAAGCAAGTTCATTTAAAAAAACGTTTAGATAAAAGCAGAAGAATTAAGGTGTAGGGCTTATCATGCCTGAAATTCGCTTCCACCCATTGCATAGACATCTCACCGACCAACAGCAACACTCAACAGTTGAATCTCTGTCCACAAACATCACGGGCGCTAAAACCTCCACATACTCCCACGTTGGCACGACAGGGAACTCTCAAAACCATGAATGCATCTGTCCGAAGAAATGAAAATGAAGTCCCAAGGACTGCCCTGATGCAGTGAATACACAAAAATGGGTTTAATGGAAAGGCCCCAGGAGCTCGTGAGAGATAGGGGAAAAACCAGACCTCCACAACCTCACAAAAATACTCCCAGCCTGCGTCAGAAAGGAACAGTTATGACAGGGCAAGAACTGTCAACGAGCACAAGGGAAAAACATTTTCTAAACAGCCGTGGAAGCAGGAGCAAAAGAGTCCACGCATGCAAAAAGTGCAAGAAACCACAAGGCAGGTAAACTGCTTTGCAACACGCCTCAAGGAGATGAGGTCACACGTATGCCACGATTGCAGGGCAAGCACAAAAGAGGAAACAAAAACATCCTGGTCTGATCACCCTAGACAGAAATACACGCGGCCAAGGGTGAAAAAAAGGATCTTTGGAACAGGAAAGAACATCCATCAGCGCACAATGGAAGGAGACTTTAGAATATGCAGTCGCAAAAGCTTAGAGACCTGTAAGCAATGCGTGGAGGAAAGCACGTGGCAAGAAAAATTGTTGACTAACTCTTGCAAGAGATGTGGTCTTCAAGGAAACGCCATCACATAAGGATACGCACACAGAACAAAGGAATCTAGAAACTCAACCCTACTTGACCCCCACACCATCACCAGGTATCAAGTCAGAATAGTTCGCCTTTTCCAAGCACCCCACGCAGCCAGGTCACAAATGGTAGTTTGGAACAGGTATGGACATCCACCCATGCGCGCAGGAAATGAGTCTTCAGTCTAACATTGTAGAAGAGAAGGTCCATCTTACATAGACCCACAACCACTCTCCAAACCCCACGTTGCCAACAGCAAAAGGAAAGGAAATGCCTCAGCATGCCTAACACAAGGCCCCAAACAAAAGGAAAAAAAAAACAAAGCTTCCTTCTCTCCCACGCCAGACAAGCCAATTAAATGGCCATAAAGAAGATAACGAGGTAGGTGTCCCCACTTCCAAGGCATATCCACGCCTCCACATGCCAGAAGACCAAGAGGGAAGGAAAACAATAGACATACGCCCAACAAGGAAAATCAAATTCTCTTAATTAATGGCAAGTTGGTGGAAGAAATGTTAAATTCCCCTTTAATTAAATAATTTAAAAAAAAAACATGAATGAAGGCTTGAACGACCAAAGAGGAAACACTAGTGGTTGGAGTTTCGACAGCAACGTAGGACAATGACCAGCCATGGTGCCATAATGGAAATCTCTTCCTTTTCACCATACAAGGGTCACACTATGTAACACCCACAAAAATGATGTTAAATGAACACGCTTCAACCTAACACTTAACCTGAAAAATGTGAATTTTTTTTTGTTTTTTCTGTTTAAGTTATAAACAGGGTTACAAGGGTGCTTAACCTTTAGGGTTCATTAATTCGACTTACACTACTTAACTCAGCTTCACAATTGAAGAACTAGGTTTAGTTAAAGGTTAACTTAGGTTCATATTTATCTCCAAGGTCCATTAATGAATTTATTCAAATGGAAGGTAACAAGGATTAATTTATTTAATTAAATATTTTCTTCTCTTTAAGTATTGCTCAACTTTAATATGGTTGACCACATGCTTAATTACTCTAGCTTCATTATCCTAATAGTTTAAAGGTATTTTAATTAAAATTCCTACAACATATTAAGGATTGATAAGGACATAACACCCCTAGGCAATTAAATGACCCCACTTACCCATCTACACATACCCTTAAGGATTTCAAATTAAAGCATTTCAAATATATTTCTTCCTAATAAAAGTGGTAGGATCAATCCTCCACCCTTGGATCAAATCCATCTTGACCACTATATCCCAGGGTTCCAAACTTAGCCCTAAAATCCTTATTAAAACCTTTTAAAACCTCATTCCTATTCCATTCTCCTCATTTAGTCTATTTATTTTTTGTTAAATTTACAGGTTGGAGAGGAGGAAGCCATGAAAGCGCAAGAGGGAGAAGCCATGGAGGATTCTACATGAAGATTTAGTCTAGGATTAGTTTATATTTAGTTTTATTTATGTAATCTATTTCATTTAAGGATTGGGAGGGATTTCCTCTACCAATCTAGATTTTATTTCTAAGATTATTTGTGTATTGAACTTTAGATTTGTGGAAAACCCTACCCCATTGTTATAAATGAAAAAGAACTAATTTTAGATCCACCATTTTATATGTTTTATTATTCAAATCCATGGTATTTCTCATTGTTTTGCTTGTTGGTAATTATTAGATTAAAATTTACAACGTATAAATTTGAGTTCAACCGAATTAATTTTCATGCACATGTGCATGAATCTGTGGAATGCTATGTAATAAGTGACAGGATTGCTGCCCAGAGCTGACCGGTGGTCTTGGGACTACCGTCCTATGGGGTAGCGGTTGGGAAACCACCGTCTTACCTGGGTGGATAAACACATGGACCGCCGCCCTACTGAGTGGTTTTTTTGAGAGTAGGCGCCTTAGCTTGAGCATGGCGGTTACGGGACCACCACTCTGCACAGGGTGGTGGCCATGTTTCTGAAAAACAAAACCATAGTGCCGAGATTTTCACAAGAACTTAATGTTACTAAAAGATGTAAAATTACATTCTAAGTTTGTTTTTGTTCATTTAAAGTTCCATATTTAAGTTTTATTGGTCTTTTATTCATTTCTTAGTTAAATCTACTCATTTTAAATTGTTTTCAAATCTAATAAAAATACATCTACTTACAATAATAATTTTCCATTTATTTAACTAAATTCTTCTTTCCATTACAAAAGCAAAAAGGAATTTAAATCTATTTCATTTCTTTTTCATTTCCTTGCTATAAAATGAACATTTATAAATACATTATAATCTAGTTTGTTCTCTCTTTCATTTTTATACAATGTACATATATTCCAAATAGACTAAAATAAATTTATTTTTCCATTCAAGTTTGTTATACAAGCAAGCTCAACTTCTAGAAATTTCTATATTTGTCTTCTCTCTTATTTACAACCTCACAACTATTTGAATGCAAACACTCATTTTCACACTATAACTTCCAATTAACTTTTGCACTATATATCCATTTTGGCCATTTATTTTTCCTAATTACATATTTGGAATAAAACAATAATACAATGAAACTAAGCTTTATTTTCCATTTCAAAACTAATTCACACAAATCTTTCTTCTTTCCTTTTCAATGTATAATACACTTCCATAGCCACAATGACATGCAATATGTTTCTTCAGAGGATCAATAACAATGTTCTCCACTTGATGTGGAAAGTCATACAAAATGTAAATACAATAATGAAATACATTATTACAATTTCTTCCACTCTAAGTGGGTAAAAATACTACATGGAGTTTCACATGGTCACCAACAAGACTCCAAGCTTCAAAAACCAACAAGGTAGTCTCATCCAAGAATTTATCTTGATTCACAAAAAAATAGGGGGAGAGGCAACACTCTCCACCCAACCAAGCATATCTAATGAAGAGGAGAAGCCATCCTCTCCATTGGCCCACGAGCTCCCAACCACATAACAATGGGAGAATATCTCAGCTCATGGCAACTACAAACTTCCAAAATACTTAACATATAGTTTTTCACATCCATTCCATTCACATTCAAACACAACAAAAACTCAAGCAAGAAGAAACAACAAAAACAACAATATAACAAGGCTTATCAAGAAAGCCTAAAGAGATAAGACCTATGGGGAGGCCACTTATGCCTCCCAATGGGAATGGGGTGCCCACCTAAAAGCCTCCAAAGCATATCAAAAATCCCTCTACAAACTCTTATGCCTCCCTCAAGTATCCCTTATACCTCCATAAACTCTTATTCCTCCCTCAAGTACCCCTTATACCTCCATAAACTCTTATGCCTCCCTCATAAAAAGAACAAAAAGGAGAAATGAAAGCATTCCTCAAACAAGGTGGGGCACTGTAATATCCTAAAATTCGGATCAATAGAAAATATCCAAAATTCAACAACCTCTTCAAGGTAACTTCAATAGATAACATGCAAGCAATTCCTATTGATTCAGGGCGAAGTAGTCATGTTTTAATAGGGTCCCAAATCATATTTGTCTAACTGGCCTCTATCACAACTTAGGACAGAGAGTAAGTTATGAGAAAATGCGAAAAAATGAGGTTGCAGAAGGCAAATAGGTTGATTTCCAGGAAAAATCGTGAAAATTGGCTAAGTCCCAGCTACAAGAGATCGCCTCTGGGACGTTTGGGACAACTAAAGCACGAACCATACCGAGCCGGGTGAAATCAGCACATATACAGTCCGAAATGCTAGTAGGGAAAAATGGGACAAAGAGTACGTTCGGCAAAAAGCGAAATTCCGGTACTACGACAACTAGCAATACATTGTGTATTAAATTGACTAACTGCTGAGAGGGACAGTACTTGGGACGTTTGGGTACAAAGTGGGCAACCGAGTACCGTGCCGTAACTTCGATCCGAAATTCAGTCAAGGCAAATTGCAAAACAAAGTGCTACCAAGTGGAACAAATGTGACCTTCAAGAACTATAACTCGGTTCGGCCGAAATGGGAACATCAATGGTCCGAATAGCAAACGAGACATTTGGGCACTACAAGCACGCGAAGACGGGCGAATAAGATGCAAACATAGGCAGCCCGAAAAAGTTATCAACTGGCCACATTTGGTTTACTAACAGTGGGCCCGAACCGGCCGGTTCGAGCCGAAATCATGCACAAAGAGCACTATACCAAGATGGGATGCCAAAGGGACGTTGTTGAGACGTAGAAAATCTGAAGGACCTTCCGAGGATCGCAATCAAATTTATAGACATGTGTCACAGGCAGGAAAATGTCAACGTAACTGATCCGGAAACTGACAAACGGCCATAACTTTTGACTCCGAGCTCCGATTTTGATAAAATTGGACATTTCTGGAACGTTGCACGATTTTACAATGAGGGTAGATATATTGACAATAAAAGAAATCATATGTCGGCTCCAGTCAGGGCACCATCACTCTTTCCAAACAATCAAATTGCACAGAAAACGTCTGCCAGGCCCAAAATCAGCTTCCACATCACTCAGAAGGAAATTCGCTGCATTTTAGCATATTCTCAACGAAATTGCATTAAAATTGGTACCGTTGGAATCGTGATTACCCAAAGTAGTCACTGTATGTTCGAACACAACATCAATAAATTAGCTGGATGATTTCATTAGAAATTGCATACTGAACATTTTTATGGAAACGTGGCCGGGTTCAGAACAGTGTTCTATTTGGTAGCTAAGAGTGCAATTAAGAGGCACTGGTCATCAAATCTTTCAACTAACTGCAAGCTACAATGGGACAGTAATGCTCGGGAAGAATTTTGCAAGTAATGGAAACTAGCCAGGTTCCACTACAAATATTAATGCCTCTATATCGAGGTGGATTGAAGCTTCAGCATTATCATAGGGAATATTCCATTTTCCAAATTGATCTTTAAGGAGCAAGATTTTTCTACCCAAATTGAAGTGTTGGGCTCATAGTGCAATCAGGGAGAGTTATTTGATAGAGTAACAACATGCATCTTTCATTGGCAAATTGTTTTGTGAAGCCATTGTCTGCAGGCCCTTGACAGTGGATCTCACTTGCATGGTGATCACAGGCCCTTATCTTGTAATAGATCCTGAATAACTAGCTGCATATCATGAAGCAATCCCACGCATATCAGTTTGTGAGATACAACTTCCCCTGCTGTGTTTCCTTGCATTCCAACTTGCCAAGCATGGAGTATCAAAATAACTTCATCATAACATAGTAATAATAATGTGTCTATTTATTCCTTTTCTAAGCAAGGAATTCATTATCATTGTGAAATGCTTAGGAATATTGCTGTGAATGCATTTTGTTGGGTTATGGTGAACTGTTTATTTCACCTCTTCTAGTGTGGCACTTTTCCTCTGTATTTCATACAGGGTGGATATTACTCAATCACACCCTCTTCTAAATGGTGTATCACCGCTTTAGTGTAGGCTTTCCCATTTTATGCATTCTCTCTCTCTGGTCCCTTAGAATTAAATAACCTTCAGAATTAGCTAGTTTCTCCTGCATTAGAGTAGATTGTGGCAGGTAGTTTAGGAGCAAGAACCAGCTTTCTCTGGAGGTCTATCTCAAGTAGCAATGTACCACAACTTGGAGATAGTACCCATGTTATCCAATCACACTGGATGCTTAGAGTGATCAAGCTAAGAAATCTAATCAACATCCAGGGGTGTTGTGACATTTCAGGCACCCAACCCAAAATCCCTCCACAAGAAGGGTAAAATGTTATGCCTCCCTATAATGAAAACTCCCCATAGTCTCCTGCGTACTCCAAAACTTAGGAAAACTACCCACACCCAACAAGCATTCAAAAGGGGAAAACAACACACAACACAACCATATGAACACAAAAATAAAAAGAATATAATTTAAACTAAGGTGAATATCCTACCTCTCCATGGTAGAGCTTGTTCCAAGTATGAAGTTCCAAGCTCCTCCCAAAACCAAGCAAGCATCCATAAAGTTTCAACAATCCACAAGCTTTCCCTAAAGTCCTCTCGCTCTCCCAAAATTTCAATAGACTAAAACGATCAAGTAACCCCCAAACAAGCAAAATGAATTCAATAAATAGGGAAAGGGACAGAGGGGGATGATGTGGCTCCAAGTAGGATGCCACCTCATTTTCTCTCCACTCCACATCACTTGGTCAACATCATATTCCAATGCACAATTAATATGTGGTTGAAGGAATGACAAGAAACTTGACACACTCCATCTAAGCCTACACCCCTAAAGGAAAAAATTAAATATTTTAAAGTAAGGTGCAATTAACATTTCACCTATTTATATTCCTAAAACACCTAATAGGGCCTAAGTTTGACCCTGTCAACCCATAGGTAGGGGTTGGGATATGCATTTAAAAGATGTGGGACAAGTTTGACTTGTCCCATAAGCTTCCAAATTTGGCCTCTAAGGCTAAATTCGAGTTTTCCCATGAAGGGTAGAGTGTATTACACTCAAGACATCAAGCAAACAACACTCAACATAAAATCCAAGAGAAAATGAAGTCTAATAAATGAACTCCTTTTTGGTCACATCTTTTAATTAGTTTAGGACAAATTTGAATTAGCTTAATTAAGACACTACAACCCATGAATAATAAAGGGGGTAAACATATATCCAAAAATCTAAATAATAAAACAAGTAAATTTCATTACTAAAAGAAAACACATACTAATATTATTAAAATAAGGGAAATTAAAACAAAACAACACATGACCCCTAGGTCATAATTTTCCCTTAACCAAAATAATTCTAACACACACACACCATTACATGTTTCCATGGTGACCCTAGTTGAATTCTTCTCGAATTCCGATGTGGTTGGTCTCCAATCCCCCTAATGTTGTTGTGGATATAATATACCTTCAAAACAAAGAATACCTTCTTCGGCCTCGTGGCCGCATTAAAACATCCATGCCAAAATATATGATATAAATCTAAAATCAACTATGTACAAATCAATATCGTCTAAGCAAATACGATATCGCTTACAATTTCTAGCACATTTCTATTCCACATTTCATCCATGTCAAAACGATCACAACATTAATCCAATTATAAAAGGTTTACTCAATATGACTAAATATATAACATGTCAGAAATATAGATAAATAACCATGTCGACAGTATATCAATATCAACATCAAAAGTCTCTAATGGTCCATATGCATAATATATGGATCGAATCAATAGCAGCTCAGTATCTCTGATATCTACTAACATTCTAAATCAAAGAAGTTAGAATATATCCATAAGTGTAGTCGACAGTATCGAAATCGATAATAAAAAAGGTGTCAAAGGAAAGTGGGCACTACACGCTACATAAACGATGAATAATAAAATAAAATAGCTTAGAGGTAATTAATAATAATGTACACAAAAATTAACACTAAAATAAAATAGTCATCAATCGAAAATTAAATAATAATATTAATATTATCATTATTATTATTATTTTTACAACCTAAAATAGTTATTAGTCATACTAATAATGACTGACAATCAAACTTGACAAAACGAGAACAAGATTTTCCTTTAACAGGGTAATCGAATAGGGTGCTACGGAGGCCCTCCACAAGAACACTGACCAGGCCACAGAAAGACAAAATGGGGAGGAAGGATGTTAATCCTTCCCTTTGACAAGGTCGAAGCCAACTAACGACCCGCAAAAACTCACACAGATGTTTGATCCCTAGAACAGGGTTGCTGAAGCAAGGATTGAAGTAACCGTTGCACAAGGTGTTACATTCTCCTCCCCTTAAGAAAGCATCGTCCTCGATGCGACATAACATAGAAGGAAGGAAATAAAGTAAGCATCAAGGATCAGATAAAGGTGAAAGTACACCCTATGGTTAAAATTTAATCATTAAGGCATGGCCACAGGAAGGCCTTAGAAACATTTTGACATAATTTTAACTTTCACAGTTCTGTGAAGATCGAAAGTTCACTCTTATGCATTATTTAACTTGTTTCTTTCCATTTACATTTATTCCTAATTCAAGTTCTTAAAAATTTTATTGTTGAAGATTTTTATTTATTCCTTCTTATGGGTGCCCAACATGAATTGCAATCACAACACCCTATTAAGGTCATACACAACACTAAGAATTCACAAGCATAACTTTACATACTTTCATGATTGTACTACAACACAAGAGCTTAACCAAATATAGAAGAGAAAAGACTTGGTCTAGAAACATAGTCTTAATCACACATCTATGACTGCCATACCATACTCAAACACAAGTGTACTACAATAACCTAAAATTTCCACGATTCCCCAGATGAAAATTCTACATAACTAAAAAAATGGCTACATGTACATAGAGTCAACCAGGGCATCAATTCCATATCCACAACATCAAAAAACATATCCAATTAACATGAGTACCACATACATCATAACACCACAACCAAAACATCATAACAAATCTTCATACCTCCTGAAGCATCAGTCACACACACACATAAATATCTTATGCCTCCCTCAATCTCATATGCCTCCCTCAAGTCTCTTATGCCTGGCTCAATGATTCCAGTTTCCCTATGGCCCTAGGCATATAAAGTCCGAACACCCCTAACCCAAGTGACATAATAACTCATAGTTCAATAACTCACTAGTTATCTGTAACTCCTTGGGGCGTACCCTCATACAACGAAGTGGGTCGATAGGTCCAACCACTCCATGGTGCAACCCATGACCCTATTCCACACGTCATAGCAATAGGACAAGAAAAGAAATTTGATTCAAATGCAAAGTGGAAAAGTACAAGCCTTGGACAATGCGGTAAAATTTTAGAATTTTAAAAGAAGATCCAAAACCAAGCAAAACGAATGGCCAAATAGTCATAGTTAGTGTCAAAAATCTGCATGTTAGTACCACAAACAAAGGAAATGCCCAAAATGTAAAGCATGGCAATCAAGAAAACCATTGGTCCTTACAAAAATAAAATAAAAATTTCAATTTATGAATAAAATACACATAATAATATCACTTTAGGATAACTGTGTGACCTTACTTGGCCACCAAGGGGGGTACTCAACGAGTTGCTGGCACTTGAAACATCGAGCCTTAGCTCGTAAAAAAAACATATCAATAGCACAATTGTCATCATCTCTATCTAAATCATCCCGCCACCACTTCAACAAGGCCAAACATAGTTATAACTATACTTAGGTTGCATTCATACAACAACCAAAAGGAGAGAGAGAATGAATTTGAGTAACATAATAATTCTGAATCATCCCGCCACCACTTTGACAAGGCCAAACATAGTTATAGCTATACTTAGGTTTGGTTCATATAACAACCACAAGGAGAGAGAGAGAGAGAGAGAGAGAGAGAGAGAGAGAGAGAGAGAGAGAGAGAGAGAGAGAGAGAGAGAGAGAGAGAGAGATAGAGAGAGAGAGGGAATTAGGTATACTTAGGTTGCGCCCATACTTAGGTTTGATCCTGTAACAAGTGTATGTAGTCTAGTACTTGTATGTTTGGAATTATTTCTCTCATTATGGGTTAGTGAAATTATTAATATAATGTGGTTACTTATATTATTTTAATATATTATGAGTTGTTGTGGTAACTCATAATATTAGGATTAAATAATGTAAGTCAATTTGAATAACAACTGACATAGATAACTATTGAGTGTTTTTTAGGTGTGATATATCTAGAGAGATATATTAGGATAGTTGAGATAATAACATGATTTAATTGTGATATAATTGGAATCAAGATATGGTTGACTCCTTATATCAAGGAGTTTAACATACTATCTAGATTATTATTTTCTCTCACATGTAAAGTATCCATAATGAATTTTAATTTTAATATTATATTATTCGGAGTATATTTTCAATAGGTTATGTGAAAAACTACTACTACCATATCATTGGATTAGTTCACTAGTTAGGGGTCTAATTTCCAAGGATATTCTAACCTCAACCACTCTTACATGTTTTCTCTTTTTAGTTTTTTAATTATTTGATGATGGGTTTTGTATGTTCTTATGGTTTCAAATTTTTTGAAGGTGATTACAAGTCATCCTAACATTATGTGAAAAAGAGTGACATATAGCGAAGGCTCTAAGACCGTACAATTCTAATTCAAGACTGTACAATTCCATCATAGATTATATAATAGTTGTATATATAATCCTTCTTATGTTCTTTTTTAGCTCGAAAACATTCATCGAAGAATTTTGAATTGTTGACCAACATGTTACACTACCCTATATAACTAAATTTCTCTCCCCTCTAATGTCTTTTAGAAATTAACTATTTTTTATCAGTTAATACATGTATGAATGCATTGTTCTTAATGTGAATGACTAATGTTATGAGTTAATTAGATCATAATAGTCTACTTGTTGCAAATCCTCACATCATTATAATATTTTTAAAATGTTCATGATAATATTTAGACTTTAATTATGGTGTAAACATGGGTATAACTCCAATTTTTGAAAAAATAAAATTCAGGCATATTAGATGAAGTTGTAATTTTTAACTAGAGGTACTAGATTTATGGTGATTGTTTATTACTAAAAAATATATACTATTAGTTTTTTTTGTTACATATAATACCCAATTTTTGGTAGTATATTAACCCTAAATATACTACCAAACATTTGGTAATATATTTTTCTATATAGTTTTACGTAGTCAACAACCACTAAAAATATAGTACCACTAATATCTTATCTCAAAATTTTAGTAAATTCCTATATTTTCATGTTTTATTTAGTATATGATTGGTTATATTCTTATAGTACATTATGACCTACTAGAGTGGAGAAAATATCACCATTGTCTCATCACCACCTTATAACACTTAATAAATACAACCACTATCTCATCACCACCCAACACCAATGGATATTTGATGACATATTTTTACAAGGTAGTTAATTCTAACACATTGGGAAGTGTTTGTAGTAGAGAGGATTGTAGAATAGGTTACAAGAGAGTCACCATCACTGGTTAATAAGTAAAAGAGATATAATTTGTTGTGTAGGATCTAAAGGTACTCATATCATAGTGGATGGTGTATTCACCCACTGGATGAGTAACTAATACATTGAAACTCAATGGAACCCTTTAATTTTTAGTCTTATATATGTAGCCAAGTTAGAGAGGTAAAGGAAAATTTAGTGTTAATATTAAATTGATGTGAAAGAGTATAATTATTTGAAATAGAAAAACTTAATATGCTTGGTAAAGCTAAAAAATAATTATATCTCTATAAAATCTCTTTAAATATGATATAGACATCAACTAATGATAATTATGGTTGAATAAATCAATTTTGTAGTAGATGGGTTCGAGGTGGTAGGGTTGCATTTATATTGGAACCCATTTCAAAATTCCATGATACTAATGATAATCATAGAATTTTTGTATAAAATATTTAAGTCTAAAAATAGAAGGACACTAATGATTAACAACACCTATAATTTTAAGTATTTTTTAAAGTTTGAGACCATGACACATACCAAACACCAAATTAAATTATTGTTTTTCTCAATATTAGAATTGTAAACCTGATTGTGGTGCAAAAGAATAGTTCTAGGGGAGGAATTCAAAAAATAAACATTTTTAATTTTCCTAAGATAAGAAAAGAAGGGGGTTATAATATAGTACAAAATAATTTTAATTCAAATATGATAAGTATAGATCATTTACACACATTTTATTTTATTGGATATTGACACTAATTTATTGAGAATTTACAAGAAACCTATGTGAAATTAAGAAATCATTCAAGCATTCATTGAGGAAAATAGTTTTACATTAGATAAACATTATGCATATGTTGTTTTACATTAGATCCAAAATTTCAAAATTCATCCAATATACAAACAAATCCTAACTGATCCAATCCTACACAAGTCAACGCTGAACCAGGTCTTTTCGACGTATTTTAAGGTCAGTCGACATTCCCTAAGGCCTAGTCGATGTCAAACCACCTGGGTCACCGCCAACCACCCTTGGTATCATCCACTTTTTTGAACAAAAAAATGAAACATGAAATTAAATCAGAAACCAACATGATTTTTGTTACTCACCATCCTCTGCAGCCTCTGGCATTTCGTTGCAGCTCCATTCGTCTCCATTTTATCAATTTCTCTTTGCTCTCTTTCGTTATGTTTGCATGTGACAATAAGTATCATCGGTTGACCCCTCTGTTTATATAGCCCGCTTACATCTAAATCATCATCGAACCCCCTTGGGTCATTGTTTTTTGTCCTTAGTCATGGTCAAATGGCCCTAACATTAACTATTTTGGGATTTTCTCCTCATCCTTAAACTTTTCCCTTTGGTAATTATTCACAAATTTTACTATGGTGGCCATAATTATTTCCCTTCCGTTCTTTTTAATCCAATCACATAGTCCACCATTTTGGCCATATTTATCTATCTCTCCTGTAAGCATATGCACTCTTCCAAGGTCCCATTGTGTCATACTTATCCCTCTCTTAGGCATTCTTTATTTTTGAAGTCCACCTTTGTGGCCATTTAAATTATTCCTTTTCGGTATTGTCTTTCCATTTGGAGCATTTCAAAGTCCACTTCTGTGGCCATCTCTTTTTCTCCTTCGGGCATGTTAATCATATCTATTTCTTAAGTCCACCTTTTGCGGCTATAATCACTCTGCTTTTGGTCATTTTATTTTATAATCCTATCCAATTCACTCATGAAGTCCTCTTTGACGCCATATATATCTCCCCCTTTGGGAATTGGATTCGTTATCAATTCCTCCTTTGAGGCCATATTATATCAAGTCCACTCTTGTGGACATATTCATGCCCTTCCTTGGGGCACCATTATTTTTCATCAAATTCCACCCTTGTGGCCATGCTTTTCCCCTCTTGGGGCATACCTTTTTCTTTTTTCCTTTGTGGCCATGTTTTCCCATTCTAGGGGCATACTTTTTTTTTCATTTGCAGCCATACCTTTCTCCACTTCAGGAATATTTGACTTTTACTCATACTTTCCCCTTAAGGTGATATTATTTCATCACCCTCTCTTTCACTTCACCTTCTTGGCCATTTTTTGTGTCCAATTGGGCACCATATTGTTTATCCTCATTCCTTGTGGATGCATACCATTTTCGTTCATTCCTCCTATACAAAGGGTTTCACATACCCTTTCACATATAGTTGCACATAATTTGATAACTTTCCCATGACCCATTTTTCATCCTAGCGTGCATCCATACTACAGTGATCTTCACCCATTCCCTGGTCCGTAGAACATTGTAGCCCATCTCTGTTGAGACCACAATCATCATCTCCCAATGTGATATTGGAGTAACCACCACTATTCTTATCCATATTGCAATCATTTTTTCCTGGGGCATCTTTCCTTGCTTATGATTTCACCCATCTTTTAATCACCAACCCACCTTATTTCATCTACCTTCTTTTTCAAACATGTCATTGATTTCCTTTGACATTATCGATCCCCATTTGAGGGGGAGCTTATCATCAATTCTTTATCCTCTTCCAACCAATTTTGTTTTTGTCTCATGGCTTGCAAGTGCAAAGCACTCAACAAAAAGGGGGGAAAATGTAGACACCTAAAATCGGTATCTATGCCTTCATTTTCCTCTATGTGCATATTTAATTATTAATTTACTTTAATCAAATGCTTATCCAATACTCAATAATTAATTAAGAAACATTAATTAATTATTCATTTAGTATACTTCACATGCCCAATTATCCCATCCACATTAATCTTTATTCCTATTAGTTAATTAATTCAAGTTAATTAATTAATCCTCTTTTCATTTCCCTAACCAGCCTTCTAATTAGGATGCTTTTTTCCTACACATAAATCCCCTTTCTTTTCTAGCTTTAATCCTATATATTTTTAGTACCCATATCTCATCCCTTACATGTCTAATGCTTTAAATAACTCACCTAATCTTTAAACAAACCAAATCCTGACCAAAACAAGGAAAATCATGCTCATTGGGAAAAATTTCCCCGTAGTCAGCTACGACCTAGCGCCATCGCTGTCGACCCCCTATAAACCAAGTGTTTTGTTTCTATTATGCATCAAGTAGGAATCAGATTCTTACATTCCTCAAGCTTTATCCCAACATGAGAATCCTCATGCCTAAGTAGTTTTGAGACATCCATAGACCTCTGGGACATGCCTTTAGCATGGTTTCATCTCTCACAATCTTTTTTCATGAGATATTTTCCTCATTATCACATTCCTTTCAATATATTTATCATATTATCATATATGATTTGTTTATAATGAATTTCATGTAAAGATCATCTTTATAAACACTTAGCAGCCTTCTCCCACAACTCCATTTTCTTAGAGGTTTCCATTTTCATCTTATCATCCTCGGCTTTATACCTCTCTGATACAATCATTGGCAATCCTCCTTGGTCGCCTTCGAACATGGTCCTGTCTATCCAAAAACCTATCTAAATTCTCCTTGCTGGTACTTTATCCTAATTCTCTACCTCTAGTTCTCTTCTGCATATCCTTTTGTAGTAGCTACGGGTCCTTATCATCTTCCAAATCACTCTCAGACCTTGTAGGTTTCCATATTTCATCTACGGCTTTAGATCCATACTCCTAGGTTACAGTAGACCTACTTTTGTTTAGTATGGGTCACTGTTGACCCAAACAAGGTAACACTTTCTTCACATTTATTGTAATCTAATTTGCTTTACATCAATTGTTGTCATTTTTCAGATTCATTACTTCTTCTATTTCTGCATGCTCTTATTTATTTTATTTCACTTTATCTAAACAAATGGGGGTTGACATCCTCCAAAGAAATCAAAAAATTCTTGGATCCGCTTAGTCGTGCAACCCTCGCATCTATCTATCTAATCAAATATCATTTTTTGTCTATTTCAGTTGCAATTCTCATAAGGAAGATCCATCATATAGCACATGTACCAGACATCACATTTGAGGTAACATAACCTCTCCATGATTTCTGAGTTGCTAATTTCTTTAGTAGCTAGTGCATTAATCTCATTACGAACAAGAAATTTAGATAACAACAAGCCATAATGCTATGGTTATGACCAACAAGTCAACATAACCATCGAATCAAGACAACTAAGAATGTTACAACCTTCGAATCAAGCCAACCGAGAACGTTACAAGCCACAATGTTATGGTTATTGTAACCGATTACATAGTAAATTGTTTAGCATTTTTAAACTATATGAAATTGATGTTACAAGGTTATTATTGGTGGGAGTAGAACTATACAACAGTTGGTTCTAATTATCTTTACCTAACCGTCACATGTGTATTGTCCACTTCCCTTTGACACCTTTTGTTATTGATTATGATACTATTGACTATACTTACGGATATTATTGTAGCTTTTGATTTAGCATGATGTTATATGTTAGAGATAATGGACTGTTGTTGATTTCAATTCATATATGATGTGTGTGGATTATTAGAAAAATTTTATAGTGATGATGATATGCTGATTGACATGGTTTTGTGTGTGTTTGTGTGTTTCAGATATGTGATATTTCATCATATATGTGATCGTATGGTTATCGAGGAAATTGTAAATGATATTGCTACTTTCCTAGATGATGTTTTGATTCATATATAGATTATTTTGGAGTTATATTGTATATTTATTTTGGATGATTTGATGCGGCCACAGGGCCAAAGGAGGTATTTGTGTTTTACAAGTAAACATGTCACAACAAACATCGGGGGATTAGAGACCAACCACATTGGAATTCTAGGTGAATTCAACAAGGGTCACCATGGCAACATGTTTTTGTTATGTGTGTTTGTTTGCACTTTTTTTTAGGGGTTTCCATGGGAGGAATCACCTTTAAATGTGAACAAGGGGTTATGTGTATTATTTTATTTAGTTCCTTTGTTTAAGTTTAGTATGTTATTTTAGTGATGTATTTCCCCTTTATTATCTAGTTAATTTGTGTCTAAATTTGTGAGTAATCATGTTGTTAAATTTATTAAATTGAGTCAAAATAATGCATTTATTAGAGTTGATGGCTCTTGGACTAGGTGTTGTAAGTATTTTGTAAGTAATTTTGAGTGTGAAACACTCCACCTTCCTTTTGAAATTCGAATATGTCTCTAGGGGCTGATTTTGGAGGCTTGTGGGAAAATTTAAACTTGTCCCACACCTCTTAAATTTGTATACCATCCCTACCTATGGGTTGGGGAGTCAAAATTAGCCATTTTTATGTATTTTGGGAAGACAATTTGTAAGTTTTGATTACACCTTATTACATGTAATTAATTTTGGTCCTTGGGGTGTGGACTTGGATTGTGTGTGTAAGTAAAAAAGTCATTTATTCACCCACCTTTTTAATTGTGCCTTGGAGTTTGAAGTTGACTTGTGAGGTGGATTTAAGGATGTGTGATGTGGCATCCTACATGGATCCACCTCATCCTCCTTTGGGGATACTTCATTCGATTACTTCATTTTGGGTGATTTTAGTTTGGTTACTTCTTTTGGTTTTGAGCTCCTATAATTTTGGAGAGAGTTAGAGATTTTTGTTGAATGCTTGTGGATTGCTAGAGCTTTTAGACTGTTTGGATTGGAAAAATCTTGTTGTTGAACTTTTGGAGAAAACTCTACCATGGAGAGGTAGGAGCTTGGCTCTATAAAATTTTATTCTTTTTTTTATGCATATGTGAATGGTTTGAATATTTTGGTATGTTGTTTGTTGGTTGGGTAGATTTCCTAGGTATGGTGTAGGTGAAGACTATGGGTATCTCTTGTGGGGAGGCATAAAAGTTTTGAGGAGGTATAAGCATTATTGTGGAGGGAGTTTGGGATTGGGTTCCACCTTGGAAAAGAAATAGATTACATTTCTTTACTCATTATGGGATGTCATAAGAGTGTGGGGAGGCATAAGAGAATTGGAGTTATAAGGGGAACTTGGGGGAGACATAAGGGCATGTTGGGGTTTTGAAATGATATATATATATATATATATATATATATATATATATATTGGTGGGTTTATTTTAAGGTGGACACCCATTTCCCCATTGGGAGGTATAAATAGCTTCACTCATAGGTCTTGCTCCGTTGGCTTGTGCATGATGAATCCTGAGTATTGTTTGTTGCTCTTCCTATGGTTGTAAACCGCAATATGTATTTGAATTTTGTTATGTATGTGAAAATTGTTTTTGTGTTGTGGAAGCTTGTTTGTTGTCATGAGTTGAAATACATCTCTTATTGCTTTGTGATTGGGGCTTTGGGGACAATGAGGAGGATAGCTTATCCGCTTCATTAAAATTCTTGGTTGGGTTGAGAGCGTTGCCTCTCCTCCTATTTTGTTGTGGTCAAAAGATATATGGTGGATCTTCTTTTTGTTGTTCTGGAGCTAAGGATGAAGACAAATTTTACAATTTCTTCTTACGTTCCTTGTTGTGAAATTTTCCCACTTCAAGTGGATGGCATTTTAATATATTTTTGGTGGAAATTTTCTCTGTTTGGGAAATTGAACCTACTTTCGAATGTGAGAGATGTATATGCTAAAATTTGTATTTGTATGTGAAAAAGGAATGAGAATGAGTTATTTGGCATATTTTGGTAAGTAGAAAAGAAGTGTAAAAGGAATTATTTCATTTAATTGAATGTTGAATCACCTTTCATCAAATGATGTTACTCTTGTTTAAAACTTGTTGTTGTATGTATATTGTAAACTCTCTATTGAAGGCTGGAAATGGTTGTGTTATAATTATTACATTCCTCTGTATTATTTGAAGGGAACATTTTGAAAATAGAATTACATTCTTACTTTTCACATATTGATTGAAGGGAAGTTGAACATTGTAAATTTAGATTGGAATGAACTAAGAATGATGAAAACACATTCCAAAATATTTTGTATTGCCCTTGAAATTTACACAATTCATCTTTAATCAGACAAGAGGAAAAATAGTACAATTTCATAGAAAAGAGAAGGAAATTCGTATTGAATCTAAATCATTAATATTTTATCCTTGCAATCCGTTCAAAATATTGCAAGTGTAACTTTCTATGTCTTCTTGGCATGTTAAAGAAGAAATAATGGTGGATCGAATCAATTCTGGTAGTTGAAAAAGTTAAATTCACATGTTAATGTTAGGAAAGACGTTTTCTTAAAAATGACCCACCTAAGTTTGTAAAAATTAAAATTTTATGATTCCTATGCAAAGAGGAGGTTAGGAACTTTCCAAAAAGTCCTCGTTTTCCCAAAACCAATTTCCCAATCAAAAGTTATGGTCTTCTTAAGTTTTTACTTCATTTTGGGTTCAAAAAAAAAAAAACTGTCAAAAAGGAAAATTTTCCTAAGCACACCCACGGGGTCGAAAGATACTTTTTGCTCTTTCTCGAAAATAAAAAAATACATGCAATTCCTCGATGCTCCGCTAGCCAGAACTTTTCTCTCTTCGGTAAAAAAAAAAAATAGAGTTCTAAGTATGAAAAATTAACCTGGTCAAAAAATCCTCCGTGAATCCGCAGCCCCACCTTTCTGCCTAGGCTGGAATTTTTGGACACGTGTCCCTTGTGGAACTCAAGCTTAAAAATTTTATTCTTGGGGCACGAAGCCCTTTTGCAGACTCATGGGCAGGTGGGTGTAAATTGTGCTTTTTGCCAAAAAGGTAAAAGCACTAAGTTTCTTCCCTAGGCCCGCAGGCCTGTCTTTGGGAAAACTTTCTTCCCCAAGCCTGCAGTCCCACTTTTGGGAAAAATTTCCTCCCCAGGCTGCTAGCCCGTAAGTTAAGAAATATGAGGAGTTATGAGGACTTCTTTATATCATTGGAAAGGGGAATAAATATCCTATCTAATGGAATTTTTTTTAGGAAAAGATAAGTGTGTTAAATGTGTGAAAAATCACATTGAAGTTCAAGATAAGCCTGAGAGTGTGTAAGTGGGAATTTACCCGTATCTAACTTAAATGTTTAATTCTAAATCTTGGGTTGAACTTTCTAAGGGGTCAGGTTAAGGGATAAGAGAATGTTTTCTATCCTATATAAATAAGAACCCTAGTTATTATTTTGACCTAGTGAAATTAAAACCCTTGGGTATTTAATTGTTTGGGCCCCTTTGACCCTCTAAAATTAATTAAGGAACATTTAACAAAGTGTTAATTTAATTATCTGTTAAATTAACACCTAAGAGAAATTTAACTATATTTGGATTAATTATACTCGTTAATTTTGTAATGTGGATCTAATGGTTGTCACAACGGGAAAATTTCTTTTATTAAATTATAATTGACTTTGAATCTTTGTTGTGGCAACTGTAGTTTTCAAACCCTGTTCGAGGACTCACTTTTCAAAAAAAAAAATCCCTATTTTTTTCTATCTAAACCTAGGTTGTTCTTGGGTCTCGAGTGGTCGTTTTAGTGGTTGTTACAACACCAAACAAAGGAATGGATATATTTAGCCTATGTTTTTATTATTTTAAAATGAATATCACTATATAAAGGCATGAAAGCCTCATGGTAAGGATATTAGAATAGTTAATATTTTTATTAGACTACTTAAATCTTAGGTATCATTTATTATTATAAAAGAGCCTCATAAGCTTATAATCGTCATTTTGGCTGAGGATCCTATTTGTAAAGATGATTTTTTTTGGAAAAGGAGATTTATAAGCTTATTATCATCATTTTTGTTGTGCATCCTATTTATAAAGATGATATGTTTGTAAGAGTCCATTAGAGCCCTTGTAATTTATAATTTGTGACAACCTAATATAATCAGAGAGATTTTTCATCATTTATACAAAGGATATTAACAGTTTTTCTAGAGTATGTAGGAGTTATGTTTTATGGATATAGATAAAGCCAGTACTAGGAAGCCAGAAGATTGAGCCACATGAAACTAGAATCCATAGACCGATAGTAAAGATATAGGATATAAGAAATTTTTTTCATTTCTACATCATTTTATATATTAGTTAATTTTCTCTAAACTAATCCGAAGATGTATCCCAAATCGGTTGAGCTCCATTATCATTTCATTGTTGCATTTTTGTGATTAGTTTACATTTACTTGTTATTTTGCAACATATTAAGCCAATTTAGATGTGAATCATGATAAATTAAGAATAATATTACTCAGTACTCAATTTTGAATGGATTTTAATCAAGCAACATTTATGGATCAAGTTTGGTATTAGAATAGGTTTCCAGCTTGTATTAGACTCTTCCTATTTTACAATGTTTAGTGTGGAAATATTGTTTTCCAAAATGGATTGCTAACAGATTCTTCTTGAGTTATTAAATTGGTTCAATTTTTAGCGTGAGATACATGTTGCAATAGGTTAACCATGGGAAAATATCTAAATCAGGAAAGGTTTGAGGATCTAGAATCAATAAACCTCCAAATGCAGGATGAAAATTCTAAACTAAGAAGAAGATTACTATGCTTGGAGGAAGAGAATCAGGAGCTCTAAGGGAGGTTGATATGTCATGGATAATGTTTCATGGGTGTCATAGAATAGTTTCAACATGAGTTGCAAGTGTAGGATAATATTATGGAAAAATTACAAAATAGTGGAAAAGTGGAGGAGAAAAATATGTCCAACATGCAAAAGGGACACCCCTCTACCATAAATGTGTATATTGATGAGGTATGCACTACAGCTAAATCACCAGGTTTTATTTCTCCCCATCTATATGTAGATGTTTCTTTTAGTGGATTTGAGAAGTATACTAAGGGTATTTTTTTTAAGTAGCTATCTAAGATGGTTATGATGAAAAGATATTGGGAGTCAATGTCCAAGGAATTACTAATCTCATACAGGTTGAGGAAAGGATTCGATATATAGGTTTGGGATAAAGTGGTGTTCATAATGAGGATAGAGAGTGCTCCAAAATGGCTTAAGCAAGATGCACTTCAAGAGAGGAACATAAACCACCAGAACAACCCACGAAAGGTAAAGAAAAGTAATGAAAATATTGTTTCTAGGAATAAATGGTAGGTGTTGGTGCTCAAAATAGTTTCACCCCAGTTTTCCTTTGAAGATCTATCGATTTGCGGCCTCTGTCACTTTCTTTTTCCCCATGTTGTGCCTAGTTAATCTTTGTTGCCATTTTTTTATCTGTTCCTAGGTCATAGATCACTTATGGGTCCATGGTTTTCTCCTTGTTTCTTTGTTCCTCTGGAAAAGGTTTGTAATTTGGGTCTCCCATTCTTTGTTCATAAAAAAACATGGGTTCTCTCATGTTTTCCATTCTCCATGGTCAAGATTTGTCTTCCTTGTCATTTCTGCCCTAAATACTTGAAGAAAAATGAATGGATATATCTTTGAGAAACATATGTGATCCTTATAACATTTCTAAATTCTGTCCTTAGAGAAAGTTTCATTTTCGGGCTCGAATGTTCATTTTTCTGTATTTTACGGTTTGACAGGTGTTTCTCCCAGTAAAATTAGCATCCTTACATTGACAGAGGACGTGGCAGCTTTTGGTTGGACGCGGCTCGGTTGGGTACTTCAAAATTTCTATGAATCACCTCAACTTAAAATGTGTCCACATGGAGGCACGACGCTCATTTGAAGGTCTACTTTTTGGTTTGGCCTTGGAGTACCACCGAGAGGACACGTTGAGGTTTCCGCTACTTTTCCTAGACTTAGACAAAATTTTATGCAACTTGTACAGTTTGGTAGAATAGGGACATGTGGTGAGCTCGCGCTCATTAAGGGTCTCTGCTTTGGGCACCATCTTGAAATTGCACCATGGAGACATGTGGAGGAACCATGCATGTTTGGAGATTGGCCCTTGACTTTAATTTGAAGAAGTTCCAAGAGGACACGTGTAGGACTCCGCTCACTTTACATTTTTCTTAGAAATTTCAACGGCCAAAGGAGATTTCCTCGGAGCATGACACATGGCAACTTCTGCTAAGCTTGAGCTCTTGGGCCAGGACAAGTGGCGAGCTTGCGCTCTTTGAAGGTATCAATTTATTGGGACCATCTCAAAGTGTGCCTTTGTGACATGTGGCAGTTTGAAAAGTCAAAGGGGCGGGGAGGTGGACCATCAGGGGCAATTTGGATTTTTTTCCCCTTGACATGAAAATGACTAAAAACATCAAAATGTCCTGCAGGCCCGATAAAGGAAAGGTCAAAGCTTTCTCCGGTCAACAGCGGAGGTGCGGAATCTCGGGGGAAATTTGGAAAAATTTCCATTTTGGAATTAAAACATCAAAATGGCCCATGTATGCGGCAGCTTATAGTCAATATTTTGCTCCGATCAACAGCGAAAGGGCAGAGCTGCGGGGAAAACTTGGAAAATTTTCCCTTTTCCAAAAAGGGAGTAAAATGGCAGAACTTGGCTACAGTTCTTTTGGGACCCACCTTAGGACACATGTCAGGCTCATTTCTCGAGGATAGAGGTGTGGAGAAAAATGGAATTTTTTTCCTTTTTTCAAAAAAGTTGTAAAAAGTCAAAGGAAATCCCCAGGTCTATTTTTAATTTTGCAATCTTCCACATGGACTTCCTAAATTCAAAGTAAAGATCAATGACAGCTGAGAGTCTAAATGTAATTTTCCTCCCATTTTACTGAAAAGCACATGGAAGTGCGAGTCTTCATGATTTCTTGGTATTTCCTACACATCAAGCAAAGAGGGGAGTTAATGTTGATATCTGAGTTTGGTGGGAAGATCTGGAAGACATATTTCACCATTAAAATGGTCTAACTATCATGCTCAATATGATTTTCCATTTTTCTTCTCCCGAGCATGCAAGGAGCTATATTTGATAGATTAAGGGAGGAAGTGGTTGAAAAATTAATGAAAGAGTTATTTACGAGAAGGAGGAGTTGAGTGTGGGAGATATACGATGAGATCTTCCCCCTCGAGCACCTGGCGACTTTTTGCATATTTGATTATGAGAATCACGATCTAAATCATGGTGAGTAATGGTGCATTAAAAGTTTTTATCTTCTGGGGAGGGAGGGGCTTTGTTGTAAATGTTATAAATGGCACAAATTTTTCATGCAAAGTGTTGGAGGTTGGAGATTAGAGTGTTAAGGGTTAGAACTAAATTTTCTAATAAAAAAGGCTTGATAGAGCCCATCATTTTGAGAATCTGTTTGAGAAACTGGCGTATCTCTTTTGTATAAAATCTAATCATGTCAAGGTGGTTACAAGTGTACAACCATTGACAATCTCTGAGACTGTCCTATAAACTTTCCCTTGCTAATGGATTTAATCAAGTTTGAGTTATTCTATGTTGTCTTGAGCAAAATGTGTTGGTTCTATTTCTAAATTTATGCAAGTATTTTTTCTTTTTTCTGTTGCAATCTTGTATTAAATCTAATTTAATCACATAGGCATCAATCCTTGTGATAGTTTAGTAGCATCTGCAATTTCATTTCTCAGAAGAGCTTTCATTTGGGATTGGAATAAACGATTTAAAATCACTTTTATTTCATCTATTGACAGAGATTGTCTATTATCCTCTGGGTGTACCTTAGGCATGATTTGACTCAAATCTCGATGCTTTGTTGAATTTTGTAACTCGATCCTTCATGATAGAATCTCAAATATTATGTGAAAGAGTGCTAATTTGGGGCTCCATTGAATCGCATATTCTAGTTAAAGAAACATTTGAGCTATTTTGTGGCATTTTATTGGTTTAACCTTCTATTTTGTAAGATTTCTCAAGGATCTAATGAATCAAGTTCATCCTTCCCCACCTCCCACCAAAAATTCATTCAAAAATAACCAATCCTACCTTTACTACCCCTATTTGTCCTGTGTGCACACAAATGCATAATCTCTATTACTAAAACATGAAAAAGCAATCAGGGTCTCAAATGTCTTTAGTAGCCTTTGCCTTGTTGTTAAAATATCTCCATGATTTGGAAGTGATAACTTGTGAGAGTCATATCTGGTGTGTTGATCATATTTTCCCAAGGTCTTCTCTATGAAATATATGTAAAAGAAGGATTTATCATTTTTCTTTAATAAAAAGAGGTTATAAAATATGTTCTCTTACCTTGGTTGAAAGGAAAAACCTAAATTAGAGAGGATAGATCAAACATTCTTGAGGGTGCTATCCATTTCTTCACATTTCAGTGACAAAGGGTCAGTTAGATATCATCCCTAGCTACAAAACGACTCACCGTGATCTAATTTGTCTCTAAGTTTCCTGTCAAACCAGTGATGTTGCTCAAATGTTTGAGGGAGAATCAATTTGGATACCAACACCTAAGTGGCGCCGCTGCCAGGAAACTAGTGGATTGCAGTTCACATTCAAAACCTAGTAAAACACTTCTTGTATGCTCCAAGTGTTGTGTACAATTCTTTCAATTTTCACACCTAGTGCACTAGCTTTCATTTGATAAATCTAGGTAAAGAAAGGTTAGAATATTTCCATTTCTAGTTTTTAGCATTGACAGACATTTCACAAATCATATTTAGTGCATTTTCACAACTAAGGTGGAAATCCTTAGTGGCGAATCCCTGTTGATCTGATTCTTAATGAGTACCAGTGTCTTAAAACTCTATCAAATTCAGATTTTTTACTAATATTTTCAAATTTAAAAGGAAGAAGATCTTTCTTTGCTAGGGTTCCTTCTAGGACATTGTTTCCAGAGCTAGGAAAACCAAAATCGGAAGGAAGAAATGCCTAGAGAGCTGTTGGAGATCAGCAGAAGAGGAGAGGGATCTCCATTGATGAAAGTGATAGGCCTATCATTGAAGATTGCCATTCAAGTGACTCTGAATCAGGTAACCTCTTTGTGGAATTTAAATCTCCAGCTAGAGAGGGGCCTTCATTTGATTTTGAAAGGTTTGCTTCATACTCTGCACCTATCTTTTCTGAAGTTGATAGAGATTTCCAAGAGACAAGGCCTTTAAGGGGTATCCATTTTGAAAATTATACTCATGTGTTTTGAGGACCCTCATCCCCTTATCAATTTGTCACCCCTCTAAGGTCACCTTCTCGAATCAACATGGCCCAGCCCCCACCCAAAACCCCTTTTGTTGTGAACACCTTTGGACCTACAGATATTGTGGGAATGGCTGGATATCCAAATGCAGAGCCTCAAGATGTAAGGAACATAATGCCAAAATTCCAAGGAAACAATGTTATTATTGGTGATCAGCATCTGAAGCTTTTGATCAATATGATGGAAGATTTTGAGATTGAACATGAAGATGTATATATCAAGTTTTTTATCCATACTTTGGAAGAGGATGCTAGGGAATAGTATAAAGCATTGCCAGATAACTCTATTGATTCTTGGAATGAGATGAGTAATGCAATTAGATTGAAGTATGGTGATAGAATTGACCCTAGGTTTCTTTTGATAGAATTTGAAAACATCAAGAAGAATCCTAATGATTTAGTACATGATTTCAACACAAGGTTTAATAAGACCTTGAGGAGATTTCCTGTTATGATAACGCTATGTGATGAATCATGTTTGATCAAATATACTGATGGATTTGATAAAAAGGCTGCATATTATTTAAGAGACAAAAACACCACAAATTTGGGATAGGCCTTCACCATGGCTCTATAAATAGATAACAATATCAAGGAAATTGGAAAGCCTCCAAAGAGGGAGGGTGTAAAGTTGGTTAACCCAGAAAATCCTCAAACAAGAAAGGCTGTTGATTTAGAAGAAGTTTTGAAAACTTTGGCAGGGGTTGTCAAATAAGTTTCCTACAAACTACCCCAAGCTGAGAAGGGAATTAGGTAGAGCTCACAAGGTCAACACAAGAATCAAGGCCAAGATAGGTTCACAAATCACTAAAGATCTAATGACAGAGGCAAGGGACCTGTTGGATTTGGAAATAGGCAGTCCCAATGTAGGGAAAACATAATGGTGCCTGATCCTTTGGCTGCTACATTTGTTGTTGTGGAGGAGATAGATGTCATTGATTGGTGTGACAGATGTTTCATGCTTCATGCTCCTTGGGAAGAAGATCAGCAAGAAGAGGAATAAGATGATGATAATGATGATGATTTCAGCATTATGGGTCTCTCCACGAGCTTACAACAAGGGGAAACTTCAACTGAGGTGATAAGTTCCTGGACTGCTTCCACTTTTTGGGACTGCATTCATAGGGTACACATTCTCCCTTCCTCTCATAATTTATAAGTAGATACTATACAAGCTTTTTAATTTCCCAATAATGACTTTGAATAGTTAAGGGCTTTAATAATAAATAAGTATGATGGAGGAATCCCATTTGAGGAAGAAAGGTAGTTACTGATGAATGTTATTATGGCTCAAGAGAAGGAATATAACACAAGAAGTAAGGCTATCAAAGGGGAAGGGCCTCAGGCCAATCCAAAACCTCCCTTACTTTCAAACATTCCTAAAGAGCCTCCTAGGAAAGATGCACCTACTAAAAGCTCTACAGTTCTAAATAAAAAGCATACCCCTCCCCATGACCAATTTGTAAAAGGTCATGTACCACCTAGTGAGTTTTTTAGCATTCCTTCCAATACTTCCTTGCCAAGAAATATCCCATATGATATTTCCCAAGTTTTAAGACAAATAAAATTCTCTATTTTAATTGTTGAGTTGCTTAGGATTTCTGAGCACAAAAAGAGAGCATTTGAATACTTGGGGTTAACAGAAGAAAAGACTGCCTTAAATAGAAATGTAAATATTGTGGAGACTCCTCCAATAATTGAGGAATTGAATACACCGCCAGCATTGGAGGAGCTAGATGAACCACCTTAGGTCTATTTGGAGACATCCTTGGTGGACTCTCAGATGAATGTGGACCAATTTTTCACCACTTTGATCATTAAGAACAGAATGCCGCACAACTGCATGTTTGACTCAGGGGCATCATGCAATGTCATTCCTTTTGAATTCATGAATGAGCTAAAAATCAAAGTGACATCAGCATATGGGAAGTGTACTGCCATGGAATCCAGAGAAGTGCCAGTAGTGGGATGTGTGAAGGGTTTGGTGGTGCAACTTGCAGCTTACCTAGGTAAAACTTAAAACTTGATGTTGTCATTGTTGATTGCCTAGCCAAGTGGGGCATGCTATTGTCAAGAAAATGGGCAGCTGGTGTTAGTGGGAGTGTCCAAATCGATATGTCCTATGTTACCATTCCAATTTAATGCAGCCTTGTTAGGTTGTATGGGGAAAAGAATATGTTGCACCTCATTGAGGATCCGAACAATGCATCTTATGAAGTATTGTACACAAATGTTGATGCTGACAACTTTGTAGGATTTTCTGATGGAAAGGAGAAAAATATTGAAGAATGTAGGTGCCTTGAACAAGCGGGTTCTCCCTAGACTCTGTTGTTTGATAAAGCTTGCTCCAAGTTTGCGAATGGTGCTGGTGTTGTTCTACTTTCTCCTGGTCAAGAAAAAAATATTTTTTCCTTCAAACTCAACTTTGAGTGCACCAACAACATTGCTAAGTATGAGGTAATGTTGTTGGGTTTAATAATTTCTTGGAAATATGGTGTCAAGGACATCATTGTCAAAGGAGACTCATAATTAATTGTGAAATAAGTCAGAAAGTTGTATGCCACAAAAAATCAATGGATGAAATAGAGCAAGCATGCAGTGTGGGATTTCATTGAGATGTTTGATTCATTCAAAATTGTGTACCATGATAGGAAATTAAATGACTTGGCAGAAAAACTTGTAGTGTTGGGGTCTCGTTTTGAAAATTGTGCAGTGTCCCCATATTGTGAATATGACGTGGAAGTGTTGACAAGTCCTTCTGTCCCTGACAACATTAAACACTGGAAGGCATTTGATGATGATGCTCAGTCAGAAGATTTTTGCAAAACAGGGGATATTTTTCTTATTAACGCATTGATTTGGAGCTAATGGTATGTACAACAGAAGGAAAGGAAACCTTGTTTGACAAGGGTATCATCTAGCTAAAGACCAATACCATTCCTAGAGGGTTGGTGGCTCTTGAGTCCAGTTTTGATAATGCTAATTGTATTGTTAACAGATGCATGGCAGACTCAAGGGATATTGAGGAGCATGATCTTGGTACAAAGGAGAGGCCAAGGAAAATTTGGTTAGGCAGTAATCTCAGCAAGGAGGAAAATCCGTCCTACATCAAATTATTGAAAAAGTATTAGGATTGTATGGCTTGAACCTATTCTAAACTAAAATCATACAGAGAGGACCTGTTTCAATGTGAGATCCTCTTGGATTCTAACGCAAAGCCATTCAGGCAGAAATAGAGGCCCATCAACCCACTTTTATCCCTTAAAAATTTAATAAGAACTAAAGAAGCTAAGTGATGGAGGGATTATTCAGCCCACAAGGTATTCTTCCTGGGTTACAAACCTAGTACCAGTCAGAAAGAAAAATGGTGACATCAGGTTATGTGTGGACTTCAAGAATCTAAATAGAGAATCAATGAAGGATAATTATCCTTTACCAAATATGGAGAACATGTTGCAGTTAGTGATTGGTTCTGAGTTACTTTCTACCTTGGATGGTTTATTTGGTTATAACCAAGTTGTGGTGAAGGAATCAGAAAGGATCAAGAAAGCCTTAACTACTCCTTGGGGGACCTATGTCTAGTTCAGGATGCCCTTTGGTCTGATGAATGTTGGAGCCACCTTTCAAAGAGAAATTGATGTTACTTTTTTTGGTTACATAAATGAGTTTATTGTTTTCTACAAAGATAAGTGACCACTTGCTGCACTTGGAGAAGATGTTGATAAGATGTAGAGAATATGGCATCTCACTCAATCCAAAGAAGTGCCAGTTTGGAGTGTAGAAGGAAAAGTTGCTTGGTCACATAATGTCATAAAAAGGGGTGATGATTGATCTAGAAAGAGTAGAGGCCATCAGCAAGGTCCCAGTCCCAAGAACCAAGAAAGGAATTGAGTCCTTCTTTGGGAAAATAAACTTCATTAGAATATTCATATCAAACTTTGCTGAGTTGACCATTCTAATCACTTCCATGCCAAAGAAAAACCAGGTCATCAAATGGGAGGAGGGGTCCATCCAAGATTTCAATGGGATTAAATAGGCACTAAAGTATGCACTGGTTCTAGTAGCTCCAGATTATAAGAAGCCCTTTCAACTGTTATCTTTTGCTTCAGAGAACACTATTGCTTCAGAGAACACTATTGCTTCTATCCTGCTGCAAAAGGATGATGAAGGGGCTGAGAGGTGAATTGCCTTTTTCAGTAAGCCATTGCACGGGGCTCAGCTAAAGTACACTATCATGAAAAAGAAGGAATTTTCCTTAGTAAAAGTAACAAAGGTTTTTAGACCTTACATTCTAAGTTCTAAATTGGTTGCTTATGTTTCCCACACCATGGTGAAGGACATCTTGTCCGAGATGGAAGTTTCAAGCAAAAGATTCAGGTGGGTGAAAAAATTGCAAGAATATGATATGGATATCCAAACCATGAAGTTGGTGAGAGGTTTGGGTTTGGCTAAGCTTATGGCTAAGAGCAACTTGCAAACTATTAAGGTAAATGAGGTAGAAGGTGAAAGGGCAGGTGTATTTGAAAGGTTGATAAATTTTGAATGGTACAAAGATGTAATTTTTTACCTCAGACATATGAACTACCTTGAGCACTTGAGTAAGAACTAGAAAAGAGACCTTAAGTTGACTTCCCAGAAATATATCATCACTGATTATGGGTTAGCTTGGAAGAACCAATAGGGAATCCTCTTAAGGTGCATTACTGAAGAATAAGACCCCAAGATAATTGGTGATCTCCATGGAGGAGTTTGTGGGGGGAATTTTGCTGCAAGAGTCACATCACACAAGATCATGAGGGCTTGTTATTGGTGGCCAAATCTCTTCAAGGATACATCCTTGTTGGTTAGAAGATTTGAAAGTTGCTAGCGCTTCTTTGGAAGACTGAAAGCTTCAAGCTCCCTTCCTTTGCAGCCTATATCAATTGAAGCCCCATTCAAGCAATGGGGAATAGATTTCATTGGTAAAATTTTAGACCCTTCAAGTGCTGGCCATAAATGGATTCTTGTAGCAACTGATTATTTTAGTAAATGGGTGGAGGCAATCCCTACCAAGAAGGCAACACACCAAGTTGTCATGGAATTTGTGCTAAACAACATCATCTGTAGGTTTGGGGTGCCATTCAAGATTGTAGCTTATAATGCCATGAGATTTAGAGCTAAACCTTTGGTGGTAATGTGTAGAGAGTATGGAATCAACTTGACATATGCCTCCAATTACAATCCCCAAGGAAATGGACAAGCTGAGTCCAGTAATAAAATTTTGCTGAAGATCATCTGAAGAACATTGGAGTAGAAGAAGAGAAATTGGGGTGAACCGTTGAAGTTTGTTGCTTGGGTAGATAGGATCACTGTTAAGAGGGTCATTGGAAAGAGTCCATTTGAATTGGTATATGGGACTCAGGCCTTGCTACCCCTTCATATGCAACTGTCTTCATATCAGTTTATGCAACAGCTGGAAGATCAAGAGGTAGGTCCTTATGATGCTCGTATTAACTAGATTGTTGAGCTTGATGAATAGAGGAGGGCATCCCATCAGAGGCATGTAAAGTTCAAAGAGAACCTCAAGAAGCTATTTTACAAGATGGTCACTCCAAAAGATGTCAATGTTGGAGATCTTGGCTATCAATCCCAGTGCTATAAGATGACTCTGTTTCCTAGTGGCTATTCTTAGCACTTGGTCTACCTTTTTTCTTGTGGGACTCATAGGGAGTGCCCATCCCCAATTCGGAGCCAATATTGGTGCCCAAAATAGTTTCACCCAAGTTTTCCTTTGAAGATCTATCAATTTGCAGCCTCTGTCACTTTCTTTTTCCCCGTGTTATTCCTGGTTAATCTTTTTTGGAATTTTTTTAATTTGTTCCTAGGTTGTAGATCACTTATGGGTCCATGGTTTTCTCCTTGTGTCTTTGTTCTTCTGGAAAAGGTCTGTAATTTGGGTCTCCCATTATTTGTTCGTCTAAAAACTCAAGTTCTCCCATGTTTTCCATTTTCCAAGGTCAAGATTTGTCTTCCTTGTCGTTTTTGCCCTAAATACTTGAAGAAAAATCAATGGATGTATCTCTGAGAAACATATTTGAGCCTTGTAACATTTCTAAATTCTTTGTCCTTGGATAAATTTTCATTTTCGGGCTTGAATGATCATTTTTTTGTATTTTACGGTTTGACGAGAATTTCTCGTTGTCAAATTTGCATCCTTACATTGACAGGGGATATGGTACCTTTTGGTTGGACACGGCTCGTCTCAGTACTTACAAATTTCCTTAAATCGCCTCAACTTAAAATGTGTCCACGTGGAGGCACGATGCTTGTTTGAAGGTCTACTTTTTGGTTTGGCCTTGGAGTAGCGTCGGGAGGACACATGGAGGATTCTGCTGCTTTACTCGGACTAAGACAATTTTTTATGTAGCTAGTATAGTTTTGGGAACAAGGACACGTGGCGAGCTCGTGCTCATTCAAGGTCTCCGCTTTGGGTACCATCTTGAAATTGTGCCATTGAGACATGTGCAGGAACCACGCATGTTTGGGGAATGCCCCTTGAGTTTTATTTTGAAGAAGCACCAAGAGGACACGTGGAGGCCTCCTCTCAGTTTGCATTTTGCTTAGACTTTTCAATGGCCAAAGGAGACTACCTCGGAGCATGACACATGGTGCCTTCCACTGAGCTTCAAGCCTTCAGACAAAATTTACCGGGTCAGCACACATGGCGAGCTCATGCTCTTTCAAGGTATAAATTTTTTGGGACCATCTCAAAGTGCGCCATGGTGACACATGGTAGTTTGAAAAGTAAAAGGGGTGGGGAGGCAGACCATCGGGGGCAATTTATATTTTTTTCCCCTTGACATATAAATGACTAGAAACATCAAAATGGTCTGCTAACCCAATAAAGGAAAGGTCAAAGCTTGCTCCGGTCAATGGAAGAGGTACAGAATCTCAGGGGAAATTTGGAAAAAATTATTTTTGGGAATTAAAACATCAAAAAGGCTTGTGGACCATGCAGGAAATAGTCAATATTTTGCCCCAGTCAATGGCGGAAGGGCAGAGCTATGGGGAAAACTTGGAAAATTTTCCCTTTTCCAAAAAGGGAGTAAAATGGCAAAATTTGGAAACTGTTCTTTTGGGGCCCACCTTAGGACACGTGTTAGTCTCATTTCTCGAGGGCGAAGGTGTAGAGAAAAAAGGATTTTTTTTCCATTTTTCCAAAAAGTTGTAAAAATTAAAAGGAAGCCCCTAGGTCTACTTTTAAGTTTGTAATCTTCGATGTGGGTGTCCCAAATTCAAAGTAAAGATCAACATCAGCTGAGAATCTAAATATGATTTTCCCCCCAATTTACTAAAAAATGCTTGGAAATGTGAGTTTTCATGATTTCCTTGTATTTCCTACATTCCAAGCATAAAGGGGGATTAATGTTGATATCTGAGTTTGGTGGGAAGATTTGGAAGACATCTTTTTCCATTAAAATATTCTGACTATCGTGCTCAATCGGATTTTCCATTTTTCTTCTCCTGAGCATGAAAGGAGTCAGATTTGTAAGATTAGGGGCAGAAGTGGTTGGTAAATGGAAGAAAGAGTGATTTACCAGAAGGAGTTGAATGTGGGAGATATTAGATGAGTTCTTCCCCCTCAAACACCTGGTGACTTTTTGTAGATTTGATTATGAGAATCACGATCTAAATCATGGTGAGCACTAGTCCATTAAAAGTTTTCTACTTTTGGGGAGGGAGGGGCTTTGTTGTAAATGTTATAAATGGCACAAATTTTTCATGTAAAGTGTTGGAGGTTGGAGGTTAGAGTGTTAAGGATCGGGACTGAATTTTCTAATAAAAAAGGCTTGATAGAGCCCATCATTTTGAGAATCCATTTGAGAAACTGGTGTATCTCTTTTGTATTAAATCTGATCATGTCAAGTGTACAAACATTTACATGCTCTAATACTATTCTATAAACTTTCCCCTACTGATGGATTTAATTAAGTTTGAGTTATTCTGTGTTGTCTTGAGCAAAATCTATTGGTTCTATTTCTGAATGTATGCAAGTAGTTTTTCTATTTTCTGTTGTAATCTTGTATTAAATCTAATTCAGTCACACAGGCCTCAATCCTTATGGCAGTTTAGTGGCATCTACAATTTCATTTCTCAGAAGAGCTTTCATTTGGGATTGGAATAAATGATTTAAAATCACTTTTCTTTTATCTGTTGACAGAGATTGTCTATAAGCCTCTGGGTGTACCTTAGCTGTGATTTGTCTCAGATCTTGATGCTTTGTCTAATTAGCTAACTCGGGCCTTCGTGATAGAATCTCAAAGATTGTGTGAAATTGTGCTAATATGGGCCTGCATTGAAGCACATATTCTAGTTAAAGAAACATTTTAGCTATTTTTTGGTATTTGGTTGGTTTAACCTTCTATTTTGTAAGATTCCTCAAGGATCTAGTGAATTAAGTTCATTCTAGTCCACGTCCCACCAAAAATTCATTCAAAAAAACCAATCCTACCTGTACTAACCTTGTTTGTCCTGTGTGCACACAAATGCATAATCTCTGTTACCAAAACATGCAGAAGTAACAGGGTCTCAAATGTATTTAGTATCCTTTGCCTTGTTGTGAAAATATCTCCATGATCTAGTAGTGACAACTTGTGAGAGTCAGATTTGGTGTGTTGATCATATTTTCCCAAGGTCTTCTCTATGAAATTTATGCAAAAGAAGGATTTATAATTGTTCTTCAATAAATATAGATTAAAAAATAGGTTCTCTTACCTTGGTTGAAAGGCACAACCTAAAAATGTGAGGATAGATTAAATCTTCTTAAGGGTTCTATCAATTTCTCCACATTTGAGTGATAAAGGGCTAGTTAGATCTCATCCCTGGCTACAAAATGACTCACCATGATCTAATTTTTCTCTAAGTTTCCTGTCAAACTAGTGATGTTGCTCAGACTTTTGAGGGAGAATCAATTTGGATACAAACACTAGGCATGTCATAATAATAATGAGAATGATTTCAAGTTAAAATCAAAGGGGAAACCTTCCAATATTGGGTAAAACATCAAAATAAAAATATAGTTCATCTCTAAAGAAAGGTGGAATTCCCAAAAGAGAAGGTAAAATAATTTCCCTTCATCATGTTTGCAATAACTTATTCCTAATGGAAATGGAAAACATAAATATTCCAATGTTCATTTTAATAATTCAAAGAATAGTTTGGATACAAAGAGTTTATGGTATGCATTTCCATATAAATTTTTTGGATTGTATAACCATTGTGTTGTCAAGTATTAGAAGAGGAAATATTAAGAAAATAGGATTTCTATAAACTAACCTCCAAGGCCGAGTTCATAGATGTTAGGAATTTACTATTTACATAGTTATGGGTTATTTAACTTAAGGTAAATATAACTTATGGTTATATGGTTATTAAGTAAATTAATAGAACATATTATTAGTGGTAGAGGTGTGGGTTTTGTCGTAGATGGGCTCTAAGCCATTAGTTTATTTTTGTTCTTCCTCTTATTCATTATAGCAGTAGGGATAAATATCAATTGCCAACCAAAATAATTTCCCTTACCAAAATGTAGGCTTTCCATTGTTGCCAATGCAAGCAAGATAGTCAAATATAACTCTAATGTGATCATGCAAATCATGATGGATCTACAAAAATAATTATAGATATGGGGAGATAAGGTCCACTAACTACTAAAATGGCATTTTCATAACACTTAGCCATTACCTTGAGTAGGAGAATGGTGGTGTGGTAATTTTGGAGGAACCCAAATAACAAGAGAGGGGATATTAGCCTAATGCACAAGCATAGATTGCAGATGCTCTACCTCTAAGTGGACTTTCTCCTCTTGGACTCATATATAAAACAACAAATTGAAAATCATATTAACTTTATTAGTCACAAAAACCTCTATATCTATAAATGTGTTGTTAAAATTAGTAAAAATAATATTTCCATAAATGAAAAATAATATTAACATGAAAAACATGTCATTAGATTACATGGTCAAATCCCTAAACAAAACTACATTTCATCAATTATATCTTTGTCTAGAAGTATGATAAATATTAATCATATAGTTTCATTAATATCTATTTTACTACAGGGTTAAGAAAAAAAACTTATTTTTTACATATTTCTTTAAACGAAGATATGTTAAGAACTGTGAAGGCATTAAAATTTTAGGATTTAAGAATAATGAGTAAATTTTTACGTAAAAATGAATGAAGTAGTTAAGTATGCATATGACAGTTTAAGTGTGCTGCCACACCATTATCTTATCATAAGAAATACCAATTTAAGGGTTGACACATGGTTCAAGTCTGATGTGAATTTGGTAGAATGGATATCCTCATAATGCATTAAGCTAAGGAAATTTGATTAATCATACATATGACACTACTCAATTTTGAACCATTAGAATTATTTGGATGTTGATTCTTCAATAAAGGGAAAAAAATAATAAATAATAGGTGAAATAAATCATCCTTAGATCAAATAATTTGAAATTATTGTTGTATTGTGATTCTTAGTTAATTCTAATTAGGTCATTTGTATTGCTACTAGTAAACCATTTACCCTCAATACTAATTGTAGGCTTGGTCCACATGAACATATAAACTCAATATATTATGATCGTTAATGCAAATGAGGAGATACTAAAATGAAAGTCACCCTTCAATTAACATAATGGTTTATTGGTTATAGAATGAGTGTACTTTCTTGCTTGATAGGCTTTTCTCTCCAAAGTAAAATACCTATTCAAATACATCTATATATAAATTCTAGTACTCCATCTCAAATATGTTGATTTAGTGCATCTTAAAATCACTTGTACAACATTTTCATTCAATTTAATTCTGACATTAATTGGTAAATTTGGTTGACAAACCCATATAAATCCAATACATCTTCTATGATTATATTGTTTTTAAATGACGTTAGAATTTTGATTCAAATATACTTCTTGTGCAAGTAAACCACATTCGTCCATTTATTTATCATTCAAGATATACAGAAGGTAGCTATAGTGAGGGCACAATTAAAATTTGGCAAAGCCAAAACCTTGATTGACGTACAGAACAAATTGGAAATTCATGTTGAAAGGGAAGATCTTCCTTTCTTTATTTGTACGAGATAGATAAGCATAACTAGACATTAATAAATATAACTAGAGTGACATTGTCAACTAAAATTTGGCAAAAGCTAGAACCTTGAGCTAGGAAGGGCGAAAGAGATAGTTTCCCACCATGCATTGACATGGGGTCTAGAGGTGATGAGGTGTCCCTCTCCAGCCATTTTAATTAGGTAATTTGTGTATGAGAGATGTGGAAGATCCAAAATGCTAAAGAAATCCTCAGCTAGGAACTTTCTCTTTGAAAGTCTCTCTTCATATACATCCAACACCATTCATCTGGAGGGTTATCTCGATTGGAAAGACCCAAACATAGGGATAACTCCATGTTTGATGAATCACACTGACTGCCTCAAATATTCACTTGTGAGAAATCAGGGGGGCTATGATTTCACCATAATAGTAACATAAACCCTCCATGATTTCTGAGTTGCTAATTTCTTTAGTAGCTAGTGCATTAATCTCATTACGAACAAGAAGTTTGGACAACAAGCCACAATGTTATGGTTATAACCAAAAATTCAACATAACCATCGAATCAAGCCAACCACGAATGTTACAACCTTCGAATCAAGCCAATTGAGAACGTTACAAGACACAATGTTATGGTTATTGTAACTGATTAAAAGTAAATTGTTTAGCATTTCTAAACTATATGATTTTGACGTTACAAGGTTATTATTGGTGGGAGTATAATTATACAACAGTTGGTTCGAATTATATTAAACTAACCGTCATACCAAACAAAGGAATGAATATATATATATATATATATATATATATATAGCCTATGCTTTGATTATTTTAAAACAAATATCACTATATAAAGGTAGGAAAGCCTTGTGGTAAGGTTATTAGAATAGTTAATATTCATAGTAGACTACTTAAAGCTTATGTCTCATTTATTATTGTAAAAGGGCCTCATAAGCTTATTATCGTCATTTTAGGTGAGGATCCTATTTGTAAAGATTGTATTTTTTGGAAAAGGAGATTTATAAGCTCATTATCATCATTTTGGTTGTGGATACTATTTGTAAAGATTATATTTTTGTAAGAGTCCATTAGAACCCTTGTAATTGATTATTTGTGACAACCTAATATAATCAGAGAGATTTTTCATCATTCATACAAAGGAGATTAATAGGTGTGCCATAGTATGCATGATTCATTTTTTAAAGATATAGCTAAAGCTAGTGCTAGGGAGCGAGAAGATATAGCTATAGGTCACCAAACTCCATAAACCAAGAGTAAAGATATATGATGTAAGAAATTTTGTATGTTTCTACATTGTTTTATAAATCACTTCATTTTCTTCACTAACCTGGAGATGTAGCCCAAATCGGTTGAGCTCCGTTATCATTTCATTCTTGCATTTTTGTGATTAGTTTACATTTATTTGTTATTTTGCAACATATTAAGCCAATTAAGATGTGAATCATGATAAATTGAGAATAATATTACTTAGTACTCAGTTTTGAATGGATTTTAATCAAGCACCCTTTATGGATTAAGTTTGGTATTAAAATAGGTTTTTCGTGTGTATTAGACTCTTCCTATTATGCACCATGTAGTGTGGAAGAATTTTTTTCCAAAAGGGAATGCTAACAAATTCTGATTGAGTTATTGCATAGGTTCAGTTTGCACTGTGAGATACATGTTGCAATAGGTTAACCATGGGAGAATATCTGAAGAAGGAAAGGTTTAAGGATCTAGAGTCCATAAACCTCTAAATGTAGGAGGAAAAATTTTAACTAAGAAGAAGATTTCTAGGCTTAGAGGAAGATAATCATGAGCTCTAAGGGAGGTTGACATGTCATGGATAATTTTTCATGGATTTCATAGAACAGTTGCAACATGAGTTGCAAGTCAAGGATAAGATTATGGAAAATTTACAAACTAGTGGAAAAGTGGAGGAAAAAAATATGTCCAGGATGCAAAAGGGACACCCCTCTACCACAATTGTGTATATTGACGAGGTATGCACTATAATTGAATCAATAGGTTCTATTTATTTCCATCTATATGTAGATTCTTCTTTTAGTGGATTTGAGAAGTATACTAAGGATTATATTGGATATAAGTTGCTATCTAAGATGGTTTATGATGAAAAGGTCTTGGGAATCAATGCCCAAGGAACTTCTAATCCCATAAAAGTTAAGGAAAGGCTTCAATATATAGGTTTTGGATAAAGTGGTGTTCATAATGAGGATGGAGAGTGCTCCAAACTGGCTTAAGCAATATGCACTTCAAGAGAGGAACATACACCACCAGAACAACCCATGAAAGGTAATGAAAAGTTATATTTTTTCAAACCTACTAATAAAAATATTGTTTCTAGGAATAAATTATAGGTATCTCATAATAATAGTGAGAATGAATGCAAGTTAAAATAAAATGAGAAACCTTCCAATCTTGGATAAAACATTGAAATAAAATGTAATTCATCTCTAAAGAAAGGTGGAATTCCCAAAAGAGAAGGTAAAACAATTTCCCTTCATCATGTTTGCAATAACTTAGTCCTAAAAGAAATGGAAAACATAAATATTCCAACGTTCATTTTAATAATTCGAAGGATGGTTTGGATACAAAGAGTTCATGGTATGCATTTCCATGTACATTTTTTAGATTGTATAACCATTGTGTTGCCAAGTATTAGAAAAGGAAATATTAAGTAAATAGGATTTCTATAAACTATTCTCCAAGGCAGAGTTCAGAGATGTTAGGAATTTACTATTTACATAGTTATGGATTATTTAACATAAGGTAAATATAACTTATGGTTATATGGTTATTTAGTAAGTTAGTAGAAGATATTATTAATGGTAGTGGTGTGGTTTTTGTCCTAGATGGGCTCCAAGCCATTGGTTTTTTTTTTTCTTCCTCTTATTCATTATAGCAGTAGGGAGAAATATCAATGGCCAACCACAATAATTTCCCTTACCGGAATGTAGGCTATCCACTGTTACCAACTCAACCAAGATAGTCAAATATGCCTCCAATGTGATCATATAAAGCATGGTGGATCTACAAAAAGAATTATAGATATGGGGAGAGAAGGTCCACTAACTGCTAGAATGACATTTTCATAACCCTTAGCCATTACCTTGAGTAGGATAATGGTGGTGTGGTAAGTTTGGAGGAACCCAAATAACAATAGAGGGGACATTAGCCTAATGCATGAGCATAGATTGCATATGCTCTACCTCTAAGTGGAATTTCTCCTCTTACACTCAAATCTAAAGCAACAAATTGAAAATCACATTAACTTTATTAGTCATAAAAACCTCTATATCTAAAAATATGTTGTTAAAAATAGTAAAAAATAATATTTCCATATATAAAAAATAATATTAACATGAAAAACGTGCTATTAGATTAATACATGGTCAAATCCCTAAACATTAAAACTACACTTCATCAATTATATCTTTGTCTAGAAGTATCATAAATATTAAAAATATAGTTTTCTTAATATCTATTTTACAATGGGGTGAAGATTTTTTTTATATATATTTATTTAAAAAGAAGATATGTTAAGAAGTGTGAAGGCATTAAAAATTTAGGATTTAAGAATAATGAGTCAAATTTTGCATAAAAATGAATCAAGTAGTAGGTAAGTATGCATATGATAGTAAAGTGTGTTGCCACACCATTATCTTATCATAAGAAATACCAATTTAAGGGTTGAGACTTGGTTCAAGTCCGTTGTGAATTAGGCAGAATGGATACTCTCATAATGCATTAAGCTAAGGAAAGTTGATTAATCATGCATATGACACTACTCAATGTTGAACCATTATAATTATTTGGATGTTGATCCTTCAATAAAGGAAATAAAAATTTGGATAAATAATAGGTGAAACAGATCATCCTTAGATCAAATAATTTGAAATTATTGTTGTATTGTGATTCTTAGTTAATTCTAGTTAGGTCATTTGCATTGCAACTAGTAAATCATTTACCCTCAATATTAATTGTAGGCTTGGTACACATGAACATATAAACTCAATATACTATGATCATTAATGCAAATAAAGAAATACTAAAATGAAAGTGACCCTTACATTAACATAATGGTTGATTGGTTGTAGAATGAATGTACTTTCTTACTCGATAGGATTTCGTCTCCAAATTAAAATTCTTGGTGAAAGGGAATACCTGCCTTTCTTTATTTATACGAGATAGATAAACATAACTAGACATTAACGAATATAACTAGAGTGACATTGTCAACTAAAATTTGGCAAAAGCCAGAACCTTGAGCCAGGAAGGGCGAGAAGAGATAGTTTCCCACCATGCTTTGACATGGGGTCTGGAGGTGATGAGGTGTCCCTCTCCAGCCATTTTAATGAGGTAATGTGTATACGAGAGATGTGGAAGATCCGCAATGCTGAAGAAATCTCCAGCCAGGAACTTGCTCTTTGACAGCCTCTCCTCGTATACATCCAACACCTTGCTCAGCTTTTCGACGCTGCTCTGCACTATGCCTTCGTCTGTCTTCCCTCCCATCATTGGAGCGAACACTTTCTGAACAATAATGGCAGTCACTGCAGGATTGTACGACTGCGATTCCACCTGAGACCACTGCTCCACCAGTGCCTGCTCGCGCAATGTACTCCCCCACAGATTGCTTCCCTTTCCATCGTTCTTCTTCGCCAAATACTTTATAATTGCTCTGGACTCTGTGCATTGAAAACCCCATTAAATCACATCCATAGAAACAGAAGATTACATTTATTCAAACCAGTTAAGGGAAGTGTCAGTTTCTTTACCAAATAAGGTGAGATCGCCATCCTGAATGACTGGCAATTGACCCAATGGCTGCATCCACACAACATCGAATGTTAATTAAATGAAATTAACAAAATCAATGAGTAGAAGTGGAAGAAGTTTGGTTGGGTTTACTTACATTGAGAGCGAGGAAAGAGGGTTGTTTGTGGGCACCAGTAAGCATATCCACTGTCACAAACTCGTAATCGATTTCCTTCTCATGAATACAGGCCAACACATTTGTAGTGCACGTCGACTGGGGATAACCGTGTAATTTGATGGCCGCCATTCTTACTTTCTGCAACAGATAACAAATAATAACAGAGGAAAAGAAAAGAGTAGAGAGGAAAGCGTGTAATTGTTTCTCTACAAACAAGCCGTTTTATAGGCGCTAAATTTGCCAGACCACTCCCTAGAGCGTTATCAAAGAAATGAGACCGCCCTGCGTAGCTTCCGATAAAATACAATATTCGTTGCCGACTATTGTGAAAAATTCAGTTTTGCTTGACCTTCCAGATGCATCGAAAACTCTCACCCACTTCAATGCCCGCTGAACTTGGAAGTTTAAGGCTCTCGTGCGCCGTGCATGACTTAGCTAGTTTGAACCGACTTCCAAATTTGACTATGGAATCAAAATAACAAACTATAGTTGACTTTTGCTCTTCCATTATTAAGCCCGCGGGTATCACTATCTATAGAGAGGGGGAGATGTTTCTTGTCGGTTCCCCCTCTTACATGAATAACGCGGGTTAAACTTGAGTTATGACAGTCCTAGGGAATTCGTTTGGTGCCTCGGAATTGTCTCTCTCCCCATTCATGATTGTCGCTGCTTCTATAGGACATGCACTACCTCGGGGTCAAATGAGCTTTTGGGGAGCTAGGGTGATTACAAGCTCAACGAGTGCTATATAATGGTTTTCCGTTAAGAAAATACTATGTTAATACTCACATGAGTGTGTAAATATACTAACAATTGCACGTGAAATGTGTGATGTGAACGTCAAAGGAGCAATCTAAGGCGAGGTTGATTTTGAGTGAGAAAAACATAAAATGTGGAAGAGGGTGTAGAAGAGGGCGTTAGAGGGTGGATAAGCAATCGGGAGAGGATAATATTGAGTAGAACCATTTAGTTAGAGCCATCTTTCGTAGGGCAAGGGAACCCTATAACATGTGTATTTTGTGTCAAATGTTCGAAAGAGAAAGAGGATACATTGTGCAAGGCATCATGGTAATATAAGCCAGAGATATTTTAGAAGGAAAGACATTGTCAATGAACACTTGAAAGGAAACCTTGCATTGTTTTGTTTAATCTAGAAGTCAACATATGTTAAAAATTGCAAATTCGCATTGACGATTCATTATTTTGTCAATTTCATGCTCATTTATGATTATGGTTTCTATGTATCAATTATGAATGCGATTAAAGTTTTCCCTCATAATTATTCATGTTGAACCGCACAATACGTGTAGGACATGATAAAATAAGTGTAGAGTATCATCAGTCAATAAAATAAAAAATGGTATTGACCTTATGGACAGGGGTGTATTGTGTTAATATTAAGCCACATAGAGGGGTGATTTAGTCAATGCCGTTATTTTGTCAATAAGTTATATGGCACACAGAACCGGATGTACGCAACTAAACACAATGAAATATTTAATTTTTAAGATAATCTTTAAAAAATGAATAATATAAGCTTTTATTTTAGGCACTTGTATCATCAAAGTTCGACAGAGCATTATAGCTCAACCTGTGCCTCCACAAATTGTTCAATGTAAACGCCCGTTCATTCAAGAGGGTGACGGTTTTCATGCCATATCATATCAGTTTGAGAGCTAACGAAAGGCATCCACAATCCATGTACAGACACCTCACTTATTTGTGGTCGATGCGCATGGGTTAAATTCCATGAAACCTATGTGGAAAAACATAGAATCAAAACCACTTCCAGCTGTCATCTTTCTGCAACTGTTCCAATTGGACGGTGGATGCATCTAGAAATCCCAACTATTTGAGGATGTTGTTACTTATGGAAGTGGAAATTATGAGGTTTGAGTTGCTGTGTGGAGAGATCAAAGGCATGCACATCTCTGTTAGCAAGAAGTTTGCACTATTTTACCAAACATCATCTTAAAAAAATGACCTTATTTCCATTCAATCTCCCACTTTGCCATATTTCTTATTAAACTTGGAATATATGAAATTATTTTGATAATATTTAATAAGGAAATCAAGAAAAAAAAATTCCAACCCGTGTTTCAAAAAGTTTCATGTAGGAGCTTCTGTTTGGAGATGATGCATTTGCTTTTGAATCTGTGGATTTCTCACCGCTAATGTTTCGTTTTATTAGACGCCATTCATGCGTGATTGGCCTTTTTACATAGAGAACTACACATTAAATTTATATTGTAGAACATTGAAAAATAAGGGCTACGTTGCAGTACCATTACTTTTCGTGAATGTGGTACGCGAATGGTGGATTACTATTCAAGAAATACATAAAATGTGTTTTTCCTTTGGAGAGGTTAAAGTGTTTATCGAGGAAATGTGTACACAGTTGAACCCCAAAAAATTCTATACAAGTTCAATTGAAAACCTAGGAAAATAGAATATCAAACTCCAAGAAACCTTGCATGACATTGGTCAAGTCGTTCTTCTCATATCTTAAAATACAAATGCTAAATTATAACCTGGATGTGCATGAAACTTTCAGAGCTAAGAAGTATGAAGATAATCAAATAGCTTATTTTCTTCTTTTCTTGATAATCATATAGATTCTTTTCTTCATGTAACTGAATCTCACACATACATTTTTAATGGGAATATTTGTTTTAGATGTAACATAGAAGATAGTTTAGAAAGAAACTTCACAAAATTTATTGGCTCAAACATATTTCAAGTATTTTTAAACCTGTTCAAATTTCATTTCTTTTTTAGCATGACCACAATCACTGAGACTATAGAACATAGATGAATTATAAGTCAATATGAAATGGTGTGCCTATGAGATACAAATTACAGTCCAAAATTTCAAACGCAAAATAAAAGAATGTTCAAAGCATATCCCATATATAAACAACATAGTGTTGACCAAAGGTGATGCCTTATTGAATCTGATTACATTTTCCAAGACTTGAACTCAAACAATACAACTATTTACTTGTAAAATAAGTTATAGCCTACAAAATCTGACATCATGGACTTTGAATAAAACACAACAATACAAGTAGGACCAAACAATCTGAGCCACAATTTTAAATGCCTTCCTTCATGTCATTAAAAAGCTATGGAAACTTGAAAGCATAAAGATAATAACTGAGAACTATTCATGCATGCCTAAGATAAAATACATTTGAAGAATTGACAATTAGCAGTGTATGCATAGAAAGGAATAAATTCTAAAATTGGAATTCTGAACTAAAATCATTAACCCTCATTAAAGAGGTTGGTTTGTTTTGTAGGCATCACAACCTACATTTATTTTCTTGTTGTATAAGAAGGTGGCCAAACTCACATAAATTTTATTCACTAAATCTATGTTGTTTGATTTGGATTGTTTCTTCAAGTAATTGGCAAGCCCTTAGGACTAAGAAACTAAATTTGTATGACACTATAAACAATCCCATAACAATTAAAACCATAGATGGGTGCAAGATAGAAAACAATCTAGAAATAAAATTTTAACACAAAATTGAGATTGGAAGATCATGTTTATAAAATTACAGCTAAGAGCATAGTAGTAAAAAAGATTTAAATGCAAACAAACTTGATTTTAAGCCATATGTAAAGAACACACCTTTTTTTGGAGAGAGTCAGCCAAAGCTGATATGGTCACTCTAACCTTAATGGACCAAAACAAAACATTGAATGCGTGAAGAAAACTATGCATGCTCAAGGAAATTTACATGGATAGAATTATGGCTCACACATAGTTCAATTATTTTTAAACCTCTCGTATTTCAATTTTTTTTTATCATGACCACCATGGTTGAGAAATAAGAACATAGATTAATTTTAGGGAATATGAAAGGGTGTGCCTATAAGATACATATTGGACTCCAAAATTTCAAACACATAATGAAAGAATACATTTTCCAAGACATGAACTCAAACAATAAAAATATTTACTTGTTAAATAAGTTATATCCTATAGAATCTGGCATCATGGATAATTAATCAAACACAACAATAAAATTAGTACCAAGAAATCTCAACCAAAATCTAAAATTCCTTCTGTCATGTCATTAACAAGTTCTCTAGAAACTTGAAAGCATGAAGAATACTAACTAAGAGTTTTTCATGCATGCCTAAGAGAAAATACATGTGAAGCATTGACAATCAGCAAACTATGCATAAAAAGAAATTTATATTCTAAAATTGGAAGTCCGAACTAAAATTTGTAACCCTCATTTCAATATTCGATGAGGAATAGGGTATCAATGTGTTTGGTTTCTTTGTATGAGTAGTAACCTATATTTGTTTCTTGAGAAGGTTTCCAAACTGACAAAAAAATTCCACTAAATCTATGTAGTCTTAATGACATGTCAAATACTTGAAGAACCAATCCATATGATGGTGAGAACAAGCCCTCCATAACAACATATAACCATTCACCAATTCCAAAATGTTTAGGAAAATAGATGTTACACATTTTCATTAGCTAAACTATATAAATTATATTACTACGTTCGTATTAAAAGATCAAAATAGTAAATAAAATGATGAAATAATTGACTCTTGTGAGTACATGGTATTCTAGCGTTAAATGTATTATTATAAAACACACTCAAACTCTACTGAAATAGGCATCTAAATTCCTAAATCCTAAAGGATCACAACAATTTATGAAATTTTATATTAAATTTCATTTTCATACATGTGCAAACTCATTTTCATACATGTGCAAACCTATTTTTTGAAATAATACTTCAAAAATACTACATACTTAGTTAGGGAAATGTTTTTGGGAAACCTAGTTTACAAGAGTGGTGCATAGAAATGGTTGGGAAACCTTAGTTTACAAATAGTTAAGTGCTAGTAAATGTCGTGCCATGGGATTTACTTGAATACAAATGAGTATCAAGTGGGTATGATAGTGTTTATATTTGAGGATTTCTTGAATACATTTGGGTGTTTTATTTTCCCCCAAATCCCTTCTCCTTTGATAGTGTTTATATTTCGAGGTTGCATCTACATCCAGAGTGGCATTCTATATCTGTGATTGATGATAAAAATTTTCCCCCAAAAATGGATTTTCTGTTTGCATCTACATCCAGATGTGGCATTCTATATCTTCTGGTTATTGATAGATAAAAAATGGTGTTAAAAAATAGAGAATCTAACATCCAAAGGATTGTATGTATGAAGACCTGTGTAAATCACTAACTTCGGTTATTACTGTGATTATGGCAAGTTGTTGCTAGACCTAATCTAAACATCCATTAAGGATTAATGAATCCTTCCAAATACAATAATTCTTAAGGAAATATAGGGGCATTAGCGCTTTTTGGGTAAAAACATATTAATGATAATTTTTGTTATCCTGCAACTTGCACAAAATCAAGGAAATATAGTAATGTAGCTTTTTTGGGTGTTCTTTCATCCCTTGTTCAGAATTTGCACAAAATATGGTATATAATTCAATCTTGCCCATTCATCCGATTTTCTATTTTGTTCAACTCTACCATAGATTATTCATAATTGAATCTATAGGTGGAGAAGTAGAAGTTGAAAACCGATTCTCTATTTTGTTAACTCTACCATAGATTATTCATGTTGCATTTATTCCACTGAAAAAAAATACCAAGGATGTCCTATGTAAAAACATGGTTTTACCACTGAAAAAAGAAACTCATGAGCTGTTCCGAAGCATCCATGTTACCCACAAGAAAATAACCTTGATGAGGACAAGATAAAGAAACTCAGAGCTTTTCCGAAGCAATCCACTTTACCCACAAGACAATAACCATGTCGGAGAGTGTGCCCTTTAGTGCAATCCACTTGCCACAAACACCGTCGCTAAGAAAATGAATATGTGTCAAACCCTTGAAACCATGCATAGAAGCTAAACCAATAGCCTACCTGGACCATAACCCTGCTAAGAAAAAAAAAATTATTATGTCACGAGCCCTCTGAAACCATTGCATATGTCCTCCTAACACCAATAAAACTTCTGGACCTCAAAGCAAGAAAAAAAAATGTGTGATTAATGTATCACGAAGCATCTGCACCTTGTCTTTTCACACTAGATGGGCATTTTAACCTCACAGACTTCTTCAATTGCTCCATGCCCAAAGCAACATGTGTGAAAAAAAAAGGCTATCACCAAAAAGCAACAAAAAGAAATGGAGTAAATATTTAATCCTTGCAGATCTTCTCAAATTGACTGCATTGACCCAAAGCTGTCTCATTCTTTAATCATCTCGATGTAAGGCTTTATCTAAGAAACAAAGAAAATCGAGTAAATACTGAATCTCCTTATCTTCTCTATTCTTCGTATGACAAGCTTTAACCCATTCTTTAACCATCACGAAAGGCTTTAGCTAACCCAGATCGACCCCTACTACTCCTTTAGCTCAAGATGATTTCAATTAGGGTTAAACCTTACTAGTAGCATTTAACCCATTTTTAATTTTTTCACCTCTAGCTCTTAGAGGCAAATATAAAAATTATTTTAGCTCCAAAATTGATGTTGTATCAACTTACAAAGGTTAAAACCTTACTAGAGCATTATGTTTTTTAATAATACTTAAAAAATCCTACATATTTAGTTAGGGAAATGTTTTTGGGAAACCTAGTTTAAAAGAGTGGTGCTAGAAATGGTTAGGATTTACAATAGTTAAGTGGGTATGTTGTGCCATGGGATTTATTGAATACGCGAGTATAAAAAAATGATAGTGTTTAAATTTGATTTTTTTTTATTTTGGGTGTTTTATTTTCCCCCAAATCCCTTTGCATCTACATCCAGAGTGGCATTCTATATCTCTAATTGATGATAAAAAAATTTTAAAATGGATTTTCTGTGTTGTATGTATAATGTCTGTCCTGACTGTATCAGAGAAGCTAACTCCAAAGGATTCAAACCTTAAAGTCGCTAATTCTCCTGCATGGCAAGCACTTTATTAATGATAGTCCTATCACAAATCAAGGAAATATAGAATTAGATTTTTTGGGTGTTCTTTTTTGAGCTTTTCACAAAATATAGGTGATTTTTATTCCCAAATCACCCCTTATCTTTTTTCATATGAATATAATTGAATCTTGAAAACCGATTCTATGTTAACACCACTGATTATTCATGTTGCATTTATTCCAAATCTCAAAAGGGGCCTAATAAAAACATGGTTTTACCACTACCACGATGTCCTATGTTTTACAAGATAAATAAATTCAGAGCTTTTCCGAAGCATCCATTTACCCACAAGAAAATAACCATGAGGAAAGTGTGCTTTAATGCAATCCACTTGCCACAATCACTGTCGTAGACCCTACAACCATAACCCTACTGAGAAAATGAATATTTGCTTTGAAACCATGCATAGAACCTAAACCAATAAAACCTGGACAAAGCAAGAAAAAAACATTTATTGTGTTACGAGCATCTGCCATACATCCTCCTCAAAATTCTTCTGCTCCTCAAAGCAACATGTTTGCCACTCTATCGCCAAGCACACTAGATGGGAATTTTAACCTTGCAGACTCCAAATTTGCCTAAAGTTTAAAAGGGTGGAGTAAAGATGAATCCCATATCTTCTCTATTCTACCTTGAATTTTTTTTAGAAAGGCTTTAGATCGACCCCTACTACTCCTTACCTTTTCTTATGTAGCTTTAACCCATTTTAACCACACACCTTAGCTCAAACATCTCGAACGATTTCAATTAGGGTTAAAACCTTACTAGAGCATTTGTTTTGAAAATATAAAAATTATTTTCCTCCAAAATTGTGTTGTATCAACTTACAAAGGATAGTTAAAGTATCTTTATTTATAGGTACCACGGGCTCAAAAATAGGTGATTTTTTTTCAAATCACCATATCTAGCCAATTGTTCCCCGTTCACCTCCAACTTACCCTCCTTCTTTGAAGTCTAGTCCTGGAATTTGAGCTTTCCCTCCAACTCGGTGGGCCACTCTTGCAACACACCTTTTCTTAAGAGTTATACAATTTTTTTAGAGGGTTTTTTAAATGAACATTGAAGGTATAAAAAGTATTTTTTAAATTACTTTTTTTGGGTACCATATTCAAAACTATTATTGTTTTCAAGGGTTCCCCAATGGAGTGCAGCCTTGTTCCCGTAAACATAATTGACATACATTTGTTTGAACAATTGTTATCATTGAATCACAGCACCCTTCGATTTTCACAAGTGTGTGTGTTTGAGCTCACGGCATGAGTGGATAACATGGGTTCTATCACAAAGTTGTGGGACTTTCCACTTGAGATAGACCTCTAGAGAAATTTGGTTCTTTCTCCTAAACTACTTGCCACAATCTACTCTAATGCAGGAAAAACTATCTTATCCTAATCCAAATTTACAATGGACCAAAGAGAGAGAGTGCATGAAAACAAAGCCTACACTAAAGTGGTGATAAACCAGAAAAGGAGGGAATGAGAATATCTTTCCAATGTGTGAAATATGGAAGCAAAGTACATACTAGAGAGGGTGATAACAATTATCCACAGTCTAGCAACTGTATTCACAACAATATTTCATACACACATAATGGTAATGAATCCCTGCAAGAGCATAAAATAGACACAATATATTTGCAATGAGGTTGAAAGGACAAGGAGAATGCAAACAAACAGAGCATGGGAAGATACATCCAGAAAATTGCATCTATTGCTTCATGATATGCACAGTTCAATATGTTACAAAATAAGGGCCTGGATCACCATGCAAAGAGTCCACTACAAGGACCTGCAAAACATTGGCTTCACTTAACCAATTTGATAGAGTTTTTTACTCAAAAATTATATTTTTACAATGATCCCAACACTCTAATTTATAGAATTCTTAGAGGAGAGAGAGAGAGAGAGAGAGAGAGAGAGAAAGAAATGAAAATCCTAAAATTTTACTTCCCATAAATTGCAAGAGGTAATCAATGAAGTGAAATGATGGTATGTTGGTTACAAAAGGCTTCCCATACTATCCCATAACTTGCAGCAGTGAAAAATGTATGCCAAAAATTCATTAAATGTTCTCAAAACCACCAGTAAAATCATTCTTCTGAACCTAGCCACATTTTCAGAAAACTCATCATCTAAACTTCATCAATTTTTGCATTTCTTGATTTTTGTGCTTTTTTTCTTGGAATCACGATTCCAACGAGACTAATTTTGCAAAAATCGTTGAGAATTACAAAATTTATGGTCTTCTAAGTGCGAGCATCTATTTTGGGCTTGTCAGGGATTTCTTGCATTTGACGAGATTGAGCATTTAACATTTTGGAGCTAGAGATGTTTATTTCTTTTCACCCATTTGAGCTTCGGGGGTTGCATTAGACCACTTCCTTTTGTATTGCAGAGATTTTAGATTTTTGGGGAACTCATGTCCCAGCTGTACTTGGACTGTGCGGGCCTCCTATCTCTACATCGCCCGATTCGGAATTTACTATCCTCACGCATTAGCCATTGAATGAGCCAGGTGGTCTGTTGACTCCTGACATATCTACACCTTACAGACCTGTGACTATTTCTGATTTTTGGGGCCTGACTGTCCTGGACATATTTTTCCACCTTAACCGCATTACACTTGGTCATGGTTATTTCAGATTTTTTGAGCCTGACTGTCCTGGACATATTTTTTTGCCTTAACTGCATTGGACTTGGTCTTGGATATTTCATATTTTTAATAATTTCGGGTACTTTTGTCCAAGTTGTCTCGTGAACCACATGTGATATTTTTATCTGCTTTTACTGCATTCTACTACCTCTTTAGCATTTCGGGCCTGAAATAGGTACGACAAACCCTGGTACGATCCAAATTGGTTCCATCCGTAGCCCTCAGACCCGATTTGCACTAAAATATGACCTTGACTTCATTCTTTCAAATTTTTGTAAATTTTCACTATCTCCTTGGTTTTTTCTTTGGATAGGAAAGTTAGAGAAAAGCCAAGGGATCCCTCAAAACCTAATTTTGGGCCTCGAACCACTTTTTCTTGCTCAAGCCTGAAGAAATTGTGTAAGTTATCAAAATTACCTTGGGGTGAATTTTTGATAACAATAACTAAATTAGAAAAACTATCATACTAATAAACTAAAAATGGAACATTCCCTCAAATAACGAGGTCTCTAGATTATGATCAAAGATTCCATACCTACCTTTACCAATGAAAAATACAAGTATGGTTATATTTCCAAGTAAAATGAGGCTCAGGGCTCATTTCACCAAAGGTTACAGATAGTATTTAGTTCCAAATTGGTGCTGCCAAGTCCTTGAAAAAGGTATGGAATAAATTTGAAGTTTATTTGGAAAGATAAATGAGTTTACACCATCATAACAAGAAATGGAATTGACATCATGTTCACCTTAAAAATTTCCTTCCATTGAATAATTTTTGACAAAGTTTAAGGAGTTTGAGAATCACTTAAAATATGATGGTAGAGATAAAGATAAGTGATGAATGCATTTACTTATTTATGTCAAAACCGAAAGGTCATTTTACTGTATTTACATCTAATTTTTTTCCAAAATAGATGCTCTTGGAGATCAGTTTAATATGTCATCATTAGAGGTATTTTTTCATAGGTTATCTCATGAATAAACAAAGTTAATGTCACTTTCTGCCTTGCAAAGATCAAATTAGGAATTGGTAGTAAATTCTCATAAGGATAAATGGAAACTTAAGCAGAAACACATACCTAAACCTATAAAATCTCCAATATCATCTACTACCATCACTGACTCTCCTAAAAATATTGGTGCTCCTGAACCTTCTAGTCTTGGTAAAGCAAAAAATTCTTTTAGAAAGGTGTACGATCTATGTTCGTACTATAGCAAGACAATCACCATGAGTCTAGATGTTTTGTGAGAATTCAAGCACTAGAAAAGACTTTGAAATAGAAAAATATTTCAGTACCTCCTCCTTCATCATCTTCCAACATTCGTAAACGGAAATTTCTATCCTCTCAGGTCTTCTCTTTGTTGAAAGATAAGAAGGTTTTTTATTTTGGTCTTACACATCATCTAACTCAATCTTAAAAAATTGAGTTAATTTTTTACTTACACCACTTCATATATTATGATAGAAAAATATACCTCAATTTATGTTTTGAGAGTTGGCACTATTAATATGCATAGTGGATTTATAAAACAAGTTCTTTATGTTCCTAAAATCTCATTAAATTTGTTGTCTTTTATCAAATTTATTATTCTGGTGTTGGGAAAATTATTGAATTCTCACCAATTGTTGTTGTAATTATGCAATTGAATGACTCTAATGATATTGTAACTATAAGAGTGGTAATTCATTATTCTATATTGTATCTCTTTGGACAATTTGAGACTTCTATAGGATTTGCATTGTTTTTCACTCTGATTTTGTGAGTAAACTATGCAATAATAGGTTTTTTCAGCTCAACTAAATATATCTGGAATGAATTTCATCTTACAACATGGTTATTATTCTTACAAAAATGTATTCTAGTGATGGTTTTTGTATAGGATGCATGCTTGGTAAGAAACATCAATATCTCTTTCCAAAGGGACCAGACATTAGAACAAAAGCTCCTCTTGAGTTAGTACATAACGATATTATGAATTTTTTGTCATGGTGATTTTCTGGTGGTATGTACTAACATTTAATGATGATTTCACTAGAAGAATTTGAGTGTATTTCTATAAATGTAAAGTGATGTATTTGATAATTTCAAGGATTTTAAATCCTTTATTTACAAGCGGTCATGAATGTGACTTAAAAATATCTATACTTATAATGGGTGGAGATATTAGTAATGCACTTAGATATTTTTGTAATTACCATTGAATTTTTTATCAGTGTACAGATCCTTCATTCCTTTGCAGAATGGTGTTGCAGAAAAAACATAAGACACTCAAGTAGATAACTAACTGTATGATTTATTCTAAAATTGAACCAACATAATTATGGTTTGAAACAATGACTTTTTCTAACTACATTCATAATATAATTCCTCAAAAAGGAGTTTAAGGGATCACTCTAGAGTAAGTATGGTTAAGCGAGAAACTTGGTGTATATAAGTTTTGAGTTTTCAGAAGCAACGCACGAGCCTTTGTTCCTATCAACAGGATTTTATGTATGGAGAAAAAGAGCACTGAACTTATATTTTGTGGACATTTTCAACATGTGAAGGCATACATTCTTCTATATCCTTTTACACATGAAGTTTTCTATAGGAGAGGTTTTTTTGATGAAATAGACAATCCTTAAAATAATTATGCTCCATATTCTCCTCTTCCTTCAACTGAATTTGGCTCATAGGACATTTTTATTGATTCTCATAACGATGTGGAGCGATATCTTCCAACTCCACCTCCAACACCTCCTCTTGCACAATAAATCCCCAAACGACTTCAATCCACTCTACAGTCGAATGGCGACTTAGTTGGAGATCTAAGTCATTCACATTGTACCAAATCTCAAACTTCTATCATTTTTTATTTTTGTTGCACTCACTCAATTCCTTCTTGAATTTCTCTAATCAGTTAAGCTATTTCACCCAATCAAATTATCTTTACTAAGGCTAATGGAAAATCTGAAATAGATGAAGTAATGTAGGATGAATATTCTTCTTTGTTTAAAAATAATACTTGGGAATTAGTGCTTCTTCCTAAGGTAAGAAAACCTTTAAAATGTAAGTGGTTCTATAAGACCAAAAATACATTTGACAATTTTTGTTGAAAAGTACAAAGATCACCTTATTGCTAAGGGTTTTTTTTTTATCAAGTTGAAGGAGTAGATTACTCTAAAACATATCTCCTATGGAAGAAAATATTTTGTATGCCTTATTTTTTCCCTCAATTCATATCATAGATGGTGAGTATATCAAATGCACATGAATAATGTATTCCTACACAATGATCTTCATGAAAATATTTATATGGAGCAATCTCAAAGTTTTGTGCAGGATAAGTCTTTGGTTTACAATTTTTTATTGATCTCTTTATTGTATCAAACAAGCTCCATGACCTAGGTATGATAAAATGGATGTCTTTATGTTGAGTGTTATAATTCATCATAGTGAGATTCACCATAATATGTATATTCTAAACAGTGGTCATGATTTTCTAATCTTGGTTATATTTTTTTGATGATCAAATCCTTGTTGGAAGCTATAATTCCTTGGTTCATGAGATACAACAAAAGCTGAAGCCAAAATTTGATATGAAATGTTTTATCCTATTACATTGCTTCCTTGGTCTCTAATTTCATCAATATCCCAAGGGTATTTCCATTAGGAAATGCAAATATGCAACAAATATTCTTAAAAAATTCACATGGCCATTTGTAAGCATTCACCTACTCCATATTAATCGGTATTCAAATGATTAATTATTTTAAAAATGAGTTAGTTGATCCAACTTTGTTCAGATAGTTGGCAGGTAGTTTTTTATATTTGACACATACTCATCCTGATATAACATTTTTTATTAACCTCATCTCTCGGTTTTCACATGAACCTCACTAGAGTTACTGGAAAGTAGCTAGGCATATTATTTGTTACATTCATGGGACTTTGAGTTATGGATTTCACTATTCTCTCCAATGTTATTCTATTGTGGATGGGTTCATAATTTTACAGTAGGGTGGATGTCTTGATACACAAGAATCTACTTTAGGATTCTTTTTTCACCTTGGTTTAGGACTAGTTAATTGGGCATGTAAGAAATATATAGATGTGGCTTTATCATCTACTAAGGAAGAATTAAAAAGGGCATTAAAAGTTGTTTAGGAAGATCATTGGCTTCAATGGATACTTGATGATTTTTATTTTCATAGGATTTCCCTACTTTGATATGGTTTAATAATTAAAGTGCCATTTAAATTGATAAAAATACTATCGAGCATCAAAGGACCAAACACATTGATATTCACATGGATTTTATTCACAACAAAATTCACGATGCTATTGTTCATATCGATTTTGTTCCCATTTTCTACTAAAATTGCTAATCTTTTTACAAAACCGCTATAGTTTCCTCGTTTTCAACATTTAAAAGAATTGTTGGGGGTTAAAGAAATTTTACTTGAGGGGTATAGATAAATTATTCCTTCTATTTTTTATTGGGTACCTTATTTAGCGTAGTATTCGGGACCCCTACTTTTTATTTTCCATTTCAAAGACTTTTCTTAAGGGAGGGTGTTGTTTTAGGTGTGGACACATGAACTAGGTTTAGGGATATTTAACTTCTACCTTTTGTGTGATTTTTTTTCATTGATAGAGACATTTGGGAATGAGTTCCTAAGGATTGACTTTCGATATATTTTTATCTTCAAACATAGGTTGTCCCTCCTATTTCTAAGGTGAGGACAATATTGTGTTCCTCATATTTATTCAATTGCTCTTAGATGTGGGAATGTGATATTTTTTTATAAATAATAATTTTTTGGATGTTGTGTGTGTGTAATTGATTAACTAAAATGAATTATTGTCATGTAATTTAATGATATAGAAATCACTAAATAACAACTAAATAAATAAAGGAAATGACCCAAGCAACTAAGTAAATAGAAATGAGAAACCCTAATGTGCAATACAGGGTTGAGAAGTCTTGGGCTAATTCAAAGAAGGTGTGAGGCTGTGTCGCAGTGAAAAGAAAGTGAACATGAGGAGAAAATGACCACACAAAAGCCTGAAAAATTACATATTTGAGCTCTCTAACTAGACTAGGGTGCCTGGAAAGGGATACGAGCACCTGTAAGCACCATGGTTTGAGATCTGGGTGCCATGGTCTACAGAAATGGCCTAAAACCCTCTTTTGAAATGTTGTTAAGTGATTACCTTCCTTTTCTACCTGTCATATGAATGTTGTTGAACTACACTAGATGTCATTGTAAATCAGAGATGAAGAAAACACCTACAAAACCCTAGACAAAATATCAAAACCCTAAAAATGAAAGATGCATATGGAGGAGTCAGACTATCCTCAGTAGCCACAATGGTGGACTTACTAACTGAGGGCTGCACTACATCTCAAAACCAATGTATTTGTAGTTGTTTTTGTGCAAATCATGCTCTAGGTTTCTCTTCTTTCAGTCACACTCTCTGAAGTAGTGAGAAAATAACTAGATGTAGAATGTAGTAAATGTGTGCATGGAAATAATAAACTCCCCTCCTATGAAGTGTGATGTAGATGAACCAACCTCGTGTGCCTTGTGATGGAGCTAGATGGATGTGAATGTACCTTTAGGTGCCTATGATGGATGTAAATCTAGATGGTGATAGTAGATTCTTAGTGCTTGGTCCCTCATTATGGTCTCGTAACTTTATCTTTTTATGGTTCTCTTGTTCTAATTTTGTAATTAACCTAAAAAGGGCCAACCAATAAAAATATAGAAAGATCAAAAGGCTTGAAATTTCCTAAAATATGGTATTAAAGTAAAAAGAGGATCAAGGTGCCCAAAGGGGACCAGGGTGCCTAGGGCGTCCCAGTCAAGAATAGGAATAATGCAGAATGACAAAACAAACTGAGAAATTATGGTCAAAGAATTAGAAGTGATGACATAAAGAAAAGTAAAAAAAGTTGAAGGACATGGGTTAATTAGTACTTTCTTCACTTAAAAACCATATGAATAGTAGTATGAGACTAATACTAAATATTGAATCAAAGTGCGTGATTTAGTGACTATATTTTCCCTGAGTTTATGTCAGTGACCAAAATGCTCAGTAACATAAAGTAGATAGAGATACGTACCTAATATCCATGTAGAGTGATGTAGAAAACACACTAAACGACTAGACAAAGCGCAAAGTGATAAAAATATGGAGCGTGGAGAGTAAAGATGAAAAAATGTAAAAGTGGTGAGAGTGAACCTAGGGAAAAAACATTTGTGTAGATGCCAATGTGTATAGTGTACCTTATATTGGTTAGTATCATGTGTGTGATGTTCTCTCTATGTCTGTGTTATTTTTGAATGATTTTTTCACATACAGAGGGACCTACGAAAGAAAAGATGATCAAGTAGTAAAATATGTTGGGATAATACGAGACAATGGAATAGTGCTATGATTTAATAACAAACAAAATCATGCACACAGGATCCAAACAATTCCCCACAAAATCTACAGTAGTGGAAGTATAAACTAGAATAATCCAAATCACACAAAAGTCAATACACATAACAAGCATGTACCGTGGTTCACACAATGTGGGCTACGTCCACCTAAAATAGAGATCTCATATATATATATATATAATAATATAACAAGAGATTCCAAACCAACTCTTCTGCACAAGAGTACATGTATCTGTACAAGAGTATCTCCTCCTCCCAGATCCCCAACCAGATCTACCTGAGTACACTAAACCGTGCCTCCATACCACCACTTGTGTCTCCTCCAGATCTCTAACCAGATCTACCTGAGTGCACTACAACTGTGTCTATCAAACATAACCAGATCTCACATACCTGAAGCTACCTTGCATCTGCCTCTATGTAGCAAGATCTCACTGTATTGTGAATCTGAAAACAAGAGCTCTACAATATCTAGATCTACATGGATCGCTAATACAATACCTCACGGATCTACAATGCAAGACTAGATCTACATAGATCTATAATAAAATATCGCACCAACATGTGGATCTACAAGAAGAAATGCTATGTGTTTTGCATACTATGCAAGCCATTACAATGAGACAATAAATATACAAAGGAAATACAACAACCTGCTATTTCCTTCTGTCCAGCTCCCCTCCATGGAGTCTTTGTCTTCATGTAACCTGTTCCTTTTTCCTCTTCTTCTTCTTCATCTTCATTCTCTCTGTCTAGAAGAGAATCGAGGATCTAATGTGATCCCTCTTTTAACTCTACTATAGAATCCTAACTTTCACGCTTATATATAAATATATAAACTTAGAGCTTCTTATCTATGGAATTACATCCAATAGATTTTCTTTAAACAAAATCTATATTTAAAGCCCGTGACTAAAAATAAAACACACCACACAAGTAACCGATGCTAGTTAGACATAACTGCGGCTAGTTCCCACTTGCTCTAACTAATGTCTGTTCGTATGACTGATGATGGGTCACGGTATTTCCAGTCACTTTCCATTACATGCTAACTATGAAGCAATCTAGCTCCATAACCTAATAATCTCCCACTTGGAGATAAATTTCTGAACCTCTGTACCTGTACCTGTACATCACTGTCTTCTACACACTGTGAAGACTATCTATTTTTTCCTTCAACAATTCTCTCAGAAATAAAACTCGGAAGATCAAAATATCTTCTCAAAACCAAAGAAGATAAAACCATGACTTACAAAACCTACATGAAGCTATAACTGATCTGTGACACCAAGCCTCAAGCTCCTACTGAATTGTAACACCAAGACCATCATGACTAACACACCTGCAAGAGCTCCCACTCAAACTGAAGTTCTGAGCCTCAATCGCATCTGTAGCCATACCTGTAAAACCAACCATGTTCTCCATCCATCTATCCATGTCTCCATGCAACCACCAATGTAACTGACCAAGACAAGTCAAACTGGAATATGCGAAAGCAAAACAAGATCCTGAGTAAAGAAAACCCAAATAAGTTCTACCTGTAACAGTGGGTGATCAATCCACAAACCTGCCTAACTTAAATAATTCAAACACTACAATCTGCAAATCCAACCCTGCATAAACAACTAGCATGTCCAAGATAATCATTTGTATATAACATATGTCAAGGAGTAACATAGTAATAAGAGGAAATACAAACATCGCCTACTCATGCTCAAGGCATCCATATGTAAATCAAACATCTGCATCATCATAGACTCATAAAACTGAATCTATCCAACATTTACAAACTCACCATGTACATCCATTTATATCACCAGCTCTCCAGAAGCTGTAAGTATGCCACCGACTAACTCCAAAGCTGAATATGAATCCTGTGCTCATCAATGTTAATAACATCTATGCTAAACCATGCCACTAATACCAAGTGCAAATACCAGCAAACATGTCATCAACATACTCTACACAAACCAACCAAGATGAAAGAAAAAACAAGGGCACCATCTAAAAATGGTAAATAAACACTATTGTTAAACCTGTGACCAAACCGACCATAGTTTCCCCATAACCGATGACCATGGTTAATCCTAATCGACACCGGTCTCTGTAACAGTCATATTTTCTCGTTTAATCCTTAAAACTCTAAAAAATACTCTATCATCTTCAACGAGCTAAATCTAACCATTAACTGTAATCCCATAGGGATATCCAGGCACCACAAAATAAACTAGAAGTGACATCACAAAGCAATAAACTTGATATACCTGCAAATCCATGACTGTCCTCCAAAACCAACTAGTCACTTGGAATAGTAGCAATCTCCTCTCACTCTACATGTGCATCATGTATTCAATCCTGCAATTCCAACAACCATGGCTTGCTCCCACTGAACACGAAATCCCCTACACTTCATGCCAATACGTCAGTAAGAAATAAAACTAGATGAAAGAGAATATAAAATGGTTCCCTTCTTGTCAAAGAATACTTCTACATCACAAAAGTTTGGACTTCTTGTGAAGTAGGTCAATCAACTTCTTTCCATCTGTATGTATTCAACATCTCTCGTTACCTGCAACTGTGTCTAACCATGACTTTTCATTAAGGATCTCATCCTTAGACTAGAAACCCTTGTCCTCAAGATTCCACACAACTGGGAAATAAAAGTCAAACAACACCAAGAAACCATGGTGTAAATTTGTGCACAACATCCAAACATAATATCAGTTGCTCCAAACGAAAGAAATAAAACATGAACCATATAGAGATACCTAACTTCAAAGTCTCAATGGACTAACCGAGCCAACTTCGTCATCTTTCTGATCCAAACATTGAAGTGATCAACACGGTTTCTACCTATACAGACTGTGTCAGAAACTTGATCCTCCAAAACAGGACACTGAACCAACTACCCTCTCTTGTTGCAAAAAACCCTATATAGATAAGTTGCCACAAAGACCAACCACGGTCATCCCCTAACCAACCATGGTTAGCTGACCAGTATCAGTTCCTTTGTGACCAACCTCGGTTCTCAGACCAATGTCAATGCTGCTGGAACAAACCCAATGCCACATAATTTGGCATAGCACACCACACCAGGTACCTACTTAGACCGTAGCCAATAGTTAGACTGAGCAAGTCATTTCAAGAAGCATCCAAATCTCGTACAAATAAAAATACAAAAAATCCATGCAATAAATTGCATCAAGATGAAATGCATCACCTTACCAACACCAAGACACTCAACTACATCTTCAACTAAAGTACATGCTTCTTTGATGGAAGCCCCATCTTCATTTTGTGCTACTAACTCTCTACCAAAGCCTGTGCATCTAAATGCACCAAAGGATGCATAACTGCTCCTTTTCTCATTCTCAGATCTAGATCTCCAATCTCAAATATGCATGTGCAACCAAAATAATATAAGCACTACAATACCGAGATAAAACCATACCTCAATAACCGGATCTGCAATCTGACCAACATGCTTGTGCCTCTAAGAACTGGGGACACCTTAGAAAACAAGATACATTCTATGTATCTTTCCATTTCTTCAGATCTGTGATTTTCTGTTTATAACCAGGTTGCTAGGTAACCGACCACGGTCACCTCTGCCAATGCTGGTTGCCACTTAACCGACACCGGTCACTGTAATTTCCAGCAACCTTACTCTTCCATCTCCCACTTGAGATTAAATATCTTCTTGTGATCTTCTCATCAGGAAAAACAAATGCTGCTCTGATACCATCTGTTGGGATAATACGGGACAACAGAATAGTGCTATGATTTAATAACAAACAAAATCATCCACACATAATCCAAACAATTCCCCACAAAATCTACAGCAGTGGAAGTATAAACTAGAATAATCCAAATCACACAAAAGTACATACACATAACAAGCATGTACCGTGGTTCACATAATGTGGGCTACATCCACCTAAAATAGAGATCTCATATATATATAATATAACAAGAGATTACAAACCAACTCTTCTGCACAAGAGTACATGTATCTCTAAAAGAGTATCTCCTCCTCCTAGATCCTCAACCGTATCTTCCTGAGTACACTAAACCATGCCTCCATACCACCACTTGTGTCTCCTCCAAATCTCTAACCAGATCTACCTGATTGCACTACAATCGTGCCTCTCAAACATAACCAGATCTCACATACCCGAAGCTACCCTGCATCTGCCACTGTGCAGCCAAGCTCTCACTGTATTATGAATCTACAAATGAGACCTCTACAATATCTAGAACTACATGGATCAATAATACAAGATCTCATGGATCTACAATGCAAGACTAGATCTACATAGATCTATAATAAAATATCTCACCAAAATGTGGATCTACAAGAAGAAACGCTATGTGCTTTGCATACTATGTAAGCCATTACAATGAGACAATAAATATACAAAGGAAATACAACAACTTGCTATTTCCTTCTGTCCAGCTCCCCTCCATGGAGTTTTTGTCTTCATGTAACCTATTCCTTTTTCCTCTTCTTCTTCTTCGTCTTCATTCTCTCAGTCTAGAAGAGAATCGAGGATCTAATGCCATCCCTCTTTTGACTCTACTACTGAACCCTAACTCTCATGCTTATATATAAATATATAAACTTAGGGCTTCTTAGCTATGTAATTACATCTAATATATTTACTTTAAACAAAATCTATATTTAAATCCCATGACTAAAAATAAAACACATCACACAGGTAATTGGCGCCGGTTAGACCTAACCACAGCCGGTTCCCACTTGCTCTTATCGATGTTTGTCCATCTGACCGATGACGGGTCGCGGTATTTCCAGTCACTTTCCATTGCATGCTAACTGTGAAGCAATATAGCTCCACAACCTAACAAAATACACATGTATATGTGTAAAAATCCAAAGAAACATGTAAAAATATAACGAAAATTCCAATAAAAAAGGAACATGTGCACCTTATCTATGATGAGACAAGAGGGTCTAGAAAGTATATTCTGTAACTGTTGGTGAAGTGTGATTTTTTTGGGTGATCTCACGCCACTATGGCTGAAGAAGTGTATGGATAAAGTTATGTTATTCTCTAACCAGTAATTGCTTCCCTAAGATTATTGAAGATATATTTGTATTGTCTGGTTTTTTGGGTGATCTGACGCCACTGGCTGAAGTAGTGTAGGGAGATGAGTTTGTTGTATTCTCTAACCTTTAACTACTCCTTAGAATGTTAAGGAAAATTTTCCCTATAAAATCCAATATGTATGGGGTTCATAGACTATCTGAACCCACTCGCTAAAAACTGAATTGTGTCATGGAAGATGATTATAAACTTGGCTATAGATTGAACTATACTGGTACCATTTGTAAACTCAAAATGGTGACCCCCCACTTTGGAGTCACATGAAACATCATGGATAGGAGAATGCAGGCCCAAAATAGGACTAACCACATATGCTGAAACTCTACCCTATAGGGGGGAAGGGAATGTGCTTGGTAAAGACCAAGGAACACACAAACAAGTGGTTAGAAAACAAATGTTAGTACTAACAAGCATGCATGTAGAGAAAAGAATAATGTGTAAGCTAGAACATAAGATGACAGTGTAATCACCCAAGAAAATAATCATAGACATGGAAAAGAGGGTTTAAAACATGGGACACCACTCACGATGTTGCAATACACTCAAGGCAATCATGGCCGTAAAAAAGCAAGTGTGTACACACAACAAAGGGCAAGGCCAACAAACAATAATAAGCAATAGAAAATAACAAAAAAGTATGGAATAAAATATCTTGGCATAAGAATGTTGCACATGAAGCACCCATTAGCATGCTAGAAAAATAGCAAGTATGTCAAAGCATTTATAACATAATAATGGAAAGTGATAAGTACAAAATGCAACAATAGCACCTATAGTGTACAAATGTGGATGCCCCCAGTAGGTAGTGTGTCAAGCATAAGTGTTGCATGTAGAATCTTTTTATCTGCAATCACAACTAGAAAAGGACGTGAATGTGCATGTGTGTATGGTAAATATAATGAAATGCAAGAGATTTATCTAAGATGTTTAGTAAAGTTAACATGTAAAGACAAGTGCAAACAAGAGTAAATACAACCATAAAGTACAGTATGTTGTGGATGGGTGGAATGGAATGCAGTATGGATGATAGGAACCAAGTGCCCCCCAAGTGAATGGAATTGTATGCAATGAGGTTAATTTAATATGCCCCCTCAGAAGTCAAGAATGAACCAAAAATGAGAGTGTGTCACCAGGAAATGGTCAAACTACATGTTTTGTGTAGCATGTTGTGATGATTATGCAGTGATGAGATGCGACATAGATTTCAACTGTGTGTGACTCTATAGCCTAAGTGTATATCAATAAAATATGAATATAAAGGAGTGGTGATTTAGCCTAAATCATATACCACTAAACAATATAAGCGAAAGTGATGTTATAACCTATGACTAGATGATGCTAAAAAAATTGACCCTATAACCTAAGGCATATATCACTAATCCTAGGAATGTCACATGAGAAACATAAGATTTAATGATTGACTCCACGAATGGGATGTGGTCCATTTGTAATGTATACCCTCAAAAGTTCAGTATGGACTATGAGAATAGAGTGTGTCATCAGGTACTAAGTGCACCGCGTAGAAGAAGATGTAGGATGTGTGATGATAATAGACTAACATGTGATCAAAAAAATGTGTAAATATGTGATGTGTAGATAGCCTAATAGTGTGGAATGTGTGTTATGTAGTATGTATGATGAACATTATCTAATGATGGACTCATAGAAAAAAGGAGTGTGACACATGTGTGATGAATAATAGTATGGTGTGTGGAATATGTATGATATTCTTGGTGAGAAAATTTTTCAAGGACAAATTGGTGGTTATCTTGCCAATGCTTTCGGAGTTTAAGTCCCTCTACTTAACTGGTGCAGGTACCATACAGGCATGTGTGAGTAAATGTGAGCTCTATCCTGGTGACCTTTCAGCTGGGGATCCAATAGGAGCGCTCCACTGACCCTGCGGTAAAAGCTTGCATATATCTGCAAGAGAGGAATTTTCTGTGCAAGTGGGAAAAAGAGTGAGAAAGTTAGAAAAGAGAAACTAATGCTACAAGTAGAAAATCAGAGACTTGCATACACTAGCCAGAAATTTCATTACATGCACTTGAATTTAGAAGAAATCAAATTTGTGTAACAACAACAAGACCAAATAGCGTTTAATGAGCACAAAGTACCACTAAATTCCTCATTCAAAAAGGATAAAATTATTTCTTCCTTTATTGAAGCTCAAGCATAAATTGTACATAACATAGAAATAGAAGACATTTTTGAGTAGGGAAAATGGAAGAATTTTTTTTTCTCTTTGCTCTCTTAACAAGGATATCTCTCTCATGAATTCACAAAAAATAGATCCAATATCTAAGAAGTCTAAGAATTTTTCTAAGAATTTTTCTAAGAAGAAGCTCAAATGAGGAGCTTGTTACAATTTATAGAAGAGAAGGCAACTCTTCATATTACTGGTGAATTTTCAAATACTTTAATTTGACTTTAGACTGTTCATATTCCACTTAAATATTTAAGTCCCTTTTATAAAATCAAGGTGACTTAAATTTTACATTATATTTCTAAAGTCACTTAAAGCTATATTAAAAAGTGCAAACCCCAACAAAAAATATAACATTGATGATAGAGAACGTTGGGTGAGACAATAAGAGAAAAAGTGAAATAAGAGGAAGAAGAAGAAGAGAGAGACCAAAAGAATTATGTGGAATAATGAGCTGCTATAGTGGATTTGATCTTGCTTCCTGACTAGTTTCCACTTTGCACTTCTCAGAAGACCTCTATCCATTCAATCTCCTACAGGTTCCAATTTGTTGGCATGAGGAATGTGAACGCACAATAAGGTATCTCTCCATCCATCAGCCACATTGTTCATGTCTTTGCACTTCTCGAACCATAATGAATTTTTATATGCGATAAGTGCAATAGAGGCTTGGATCTCAGAGAGGAAGTCGAGGGTATCCTTAGTTATGGAAAATAGGTTGCCTACATATTTCTTGATGTATTCTTCAAATGGACCAATCAACTCATGAGAAAATGTATCCTCACCCATTGTAAGTACTCCAAGTTTCTGAGTTTTCCGATTTACATTATCCTACAATTTGTATGTTTGTTCATATTTTTCCTCCAGCTTTGTAATGGCATGATTGATTACCTCAAACCTGATTGCCAAGGACCTCATCCATACACGTGGTAAGTCTTCTAAGGGAGTTTCAAATATATTCATGTCGATCAAATCCTAGCGATGAGTGGTGCTCATTTCATCTACTACTGGGGCCAAAGGTTCCCAATAGTACCTTTCTTTCTCTAAGTCCTCCTGGAGAACCCACATCTTATTTTATATCACAAACATGTAAGCAAATATTTTGACCACTTCATGGAGCGTTGACCTCCCTTTTTCAGAAATTGAGTTAATCCATTCACTATTCACTCGCCCATGCATTGTGAACTCGTGTCTCTTATAGATGGCTTTTGGATTGAATATAATGATGGAAACAACTTTCTAAGTGGGAATTTTCATGGCATTAATTTTTTAAGTTTATTCTGGATGAACAAAAAATTATAGACCTTACGAAGGTTGCAAGGTTCGAATTTGTGGAATGAGCAATTCAGGAGTTAACTCAGGCTGATCTTGTTAAATGAATTGGTTCCCAATATCATAATATCAGGAAGGTCTGGATCTTGAGCCAGGTAATAAATTCAGATACATTTATACTACTAGCTTATTATCAGTGCTGGAATGAATCCTTTTCGTGAATGTATATTTGTTGGTTCTTATACTGAATGATTCTAATTGTTAGACCTAAACTGGATTTATTAAGGTTAATAACCTATGGGTTGGATTAGTGTTAATCTAACCTAGCCCTAAGCTATAAGCTAAATGTTCCTAAGGTTAGCAACCTAGCACTAAGGAAGTTAGACTAAGTATCACCTTATGATCTAACCCATGTTTCTAACCTAACTAATGTTAGTGGGGGAAGGGGACTGTCGACACTAAAATTTTCCTCCATAATTTCTATTTCATTAATGTATGTATTAGGAATAGGATGTTGTTAAGTATAATTAGTAGTAGCGTCTGATAGAAGATAATGGCACCGTCAGTACGATGTCGCCAATAATGTGGAGTATGGTAACAGTCAATAGGAATGTTTTAAAAAGTAAATATTTTTCGTAAGTGGTCCGGTAATGTTAAAATGTCAAAGTTTGGGTAATTAGAGAAGTAGGGCCTACATGATTAGGAATTAGAAATATTATATTGGTAATAAGGACAAGGAGTGAGGTCATAAATATTTTATGTATTTTATTTGTAAAAAGTCTAAAAATGTGGAACCCATGTAAAATGATAAGGTTTATCTTATCTTAAGAGATAAGCTTACATGTACAGATAAGAGTTAAGGTATGGAATATGATTCGTCAGAGTGGATTTCTTATCCTATCTTAGAGATAGGATGGTTAAGCCTGGAAGTTCTATAAATAGAGAGGCCACCCCCCTCATTTAGCATAGAAAGAAGTAGTGAGAAATATTGTAGGAAGTGTGCAAAGGAAGCCATCAGTTAAAGGTGTGTTGAAGAAGCCATCGAGAGGTGTAATTGTAAAGTTTCTCCCATAGTCTTGTTGAAGTACCTCATAGGTGAGATTGTAACAATTTCATGTTAATATTATAATTTACTTTGATATTTCAGATTTGTCATCATTCCGTCTTATCATAGTCGATGGTATTCTTGTGTTCGGTTGTTGTTTTGTTTCCAGATTACATCCACCAAACTAAAGGTTGTGCATTAGTAAATAATCATAGCACGAGGAGTTCCCGGTGAAGAATTATCATAGTGCCAGATTGGTGATGACATTTTGGTTCCATTGCCGGGACCATTCCTCGTTGGTGGATTTTCTAGAGAGATATTCCCACTTAGTCAAAAATCAATTAGAGGATAACCTTGTTTTTACTGTGCATAGTAGTTACCGTGGTAAAGTCATTTTTACCGTGAATAGTAGTTACCATGACAAAGTCATTTTTGCTATGGATAGTATTTATCACAGTAAAGTCACTTTTTACCGTGAATAGTAGTTACCGCAGTAACTTCACTTTTTACCGTGAATAGTGTTTACCATAGTAAAATCAATTTTTACCGTAGTAAGTCAAGTTTTATCAAAGTTTACCGTGGTCATTTCTATAGTAATTCCAATGATTGCCTGCGAAAGATTGTTGTGGATATACTCCTTGATTCTGAGTCTGTAGAAGTCTTTGAAATGTATCTAGTATTTCAAACTTCTGTCTAATCTTGTTTATGAATGATGTCATTTTGTTAAGAATGCTAAATGTTATTGACTTCGATGGAGTCATTGAAAGGTAATTTATGTTTTTTAACTTTTGTTGAAGTTTTGTGTGTGAGTACTTTTAGGACTCTTGAATTGTTGTTGTATGAATGAATTCAAATTTGGTTATAAGTACTGGTTGGAATTGACACTGTAGGAGTCCATAATATGCTGCGTGTGTTAGCTCGTTTCTCGAATTAAGTCTTTGCTTAGCATGCATATTGTTCTGGACTCTTTCTTATATTGTTGTGTTATACTTTGTAGTAACTCGACTTCAAATGAAACCTTTAGGAAAATTTATTGGTGTGGAACTCAGCTCCTGTGAGGACCTGGTTATGGTTGTTCTTCTTGAAAATGACTTCTAATTTACACCCATGTTGAATAATCGTAGGGATTTGCTTAGTTGAATGAGGATGTGCATATTGTGTTTCGACTCTGCGTGAATGTCACTGTATTTCATATGGAAACATTAACTGTTTTAATCAATAAATTCTAAATAAGCCTCATACGGCTTCTTGTATACACAAAAGCCAACGGACAGGCTGAGCCGCAACAAAAAAAAAACCATGAAAAAAGCCATTCTCGTTAAGACGGTGAAAGAAAACAAATGAGATTGGCACTGATGTGATATCCTGCCTTATGGGCCCACCGAACCTCAATAAGAAAGCCAACGGGAGCAACTCCTTTCTCGCTAGTATTCGGGGGCAGAGCCAGTTCTCCACTTGAGGTTGAAATACCCAGTCTCTGTATTTCATTACAAGGGATTCTAGATGAAGACGCTTACTGGTAAGCACATCTCTCCCAATAGAAAGCCTAGATGAAGCTAGGTTAGATGCTGAACAATGCATAGAGTCTATGTTGACTAGATGTGCCGGCAATACAACAAGAAAGTCTATGAACACGACATATATGAAGGTGATCTAGTTGTCTAAGGCTAGACAGCCGTATCGACAAAAAGACCGGTGAAGGAAGGAAATTCCGGCCTAAATGGTTGGGCCCATACCAAGTCATGAAGGACTATGGAAATGGTGCATACCTATTATGTACGCTGGAAGGGAGGAATTGTGAATTTGAATGAACGATCAATTCCCCTACACCTCAAGCGGTTCTACGTGTAAGCAACTAGCACTATTTATAATCATATTTACATTGCATCTTCATGTAGATTAAGATCATTTTGTTTGCTTGTTTCATACACAAATTGTGATCAAGAAATTTTTTTCTCAAAGCAATTCATTACAAAATCATACCTCGCCATTTTCATGATATCATCAAAATATCTCGGAATCATGTCATCAAATAAAGCTAGATATGACAAAGTCTTAAACGGTAACCATACCAAGATCTGTGGGCTTGTTCTCACTTTTGGTTTCTTCTTAGGATAGGTGTCTTGCCTATGGTCTGTTCTAGAAGCTTCATGGTGTCACATCTATCCCCCTATGATATCTCTTTGGAATAAGCACATTACTGACATTTACTCAAGAAACCAAGTAAAATATAATCAAACAGAAATTTAATTTTACACCATATCCCTGCCCACCAACCTTCGGTGATGAGCTTGCGTCTCTTACTAGTGACGTAGGGTTGGGAAAGGATGGAAATGCCCTTACTCACCTATGCTTGGCCCACAGTGATTAAACCCATGCTTCTTACTAGTAGCATGGGGCAAAGTGTAGGGGGTCCCTCTTGACAAACGAATGCAAAAGGTCATACACAAACAATTCAAACCTTGAAACTTTGAGTTAAAAACAAATGAATCAGATGTTCAAAATTCCAAGAGAGTTAAAATCCTAAAACCCAGATTTGTCTTACTATGTTGGCCATCTACGGATCTAAGTCTGCATAAACTGCAAAGCAATTTGCATCCAAAACTATGAAGTCACTCGAGTGGAGTGGGTTGTGGTATCCTAATTTTGTTCCGCCAAAGCTTTGTCTGTCTTTCATCAATATCATTTCAACACATCTTATAACTTATGCCCTTTCAACTCTCGGTGATGAGCCCTCGCATCTCACTAGTTGTGTGAAGTTTGGGGTCAGGGCTGGTCAGGAGGCAGGTTTATCTGTTCATCATACCGGGTTTATATTCATCACTTTGCCCAAAACAAATATGAAGTGTTCAAAATTGCTTACAGAGCTAAAATTCAAAATCACATTATATCTACATTATCATATATCAGCATCATGAAATATAAAAGGAAAGTCAAACACTTGCATCATTTGTTCTCCATTACATACATTCTAAAAGAGCATGCATACATACATCGTAATCTACATAAGGAAACTGGAAAGGGAAAGTAAGCCATGAATGCCAAGAGTTTGATCCAGAACGAATCTATATATATATATGAATGATCAACATTTCTGTACAATGCAATCATGCACTAAGCATGGTCATAACGCTCAAAGAGCCCGGGATATACAAAATAATGTATCATACAAAATCTAGGAGAGCCAATCGGCTGCTCAATCCCTACGAGACCCCTCTGAAGGAACACACCCATGCCTAGGACTCCGGCTACGCCGGTGCTCTGAATGCATGGAGGGCTCTAGATCCCGAGGGGCAACCGCGGTCTCACCATGAGAATGGCTCCTCATCAAGTGCTCAGCCGTCCTATACCCTGCTAGCTCCATGCGGAGAGTCGATACCATCCTGGCCACATGCCAGACTGGGGACAAGATGTCAATGTGCCTACCAGCTGCTGAGGGCTCCCCAGCATCTACAGACAGATCTGCGCGGGTCCTCTCCATGGGGATCATCAGGGTATCAGTACATACCCTGTGAATCAAGTCCTGCCACTCATCGACAGTCTCTACAAACAAAAGAGAAAAAAATTTAGAAACCAAAGAAGAGATTAGAAATACAAGATAAAACAAGAGGAGAGATAGCAACTAAGGAGATCCTAACTAAAAAAACAAAACATTAAAAGGAGAGAGGGTAACTTACTCGAATCACCAGGCCTCCAAGATGGATCTATGGGATCACCACCTACAACGGATGTTGCCACTGACTAAGGGGTTGCTCTTGTGACTGAACGTAGTGCTCTGCAATAGACTCATCCTCCCCATGGCCCTGGGAGAGTGGCTCCTCTGAAACCAGAGTCACCCTCTCTACACTCTGCTCGGCCCTCTCTGCCTACATGATATCCTGGGTGTCATGCCACTCAGGATCACTGTCCTCGGTCTCCTCCTCTGTCTCTCCCCCTGTAAACTCCTCAGACTTGGAGTCTACCTCAATGGGGTCATTGCTGCTATGGGCAGGACCCGCGGCAATCTGGAGCAAGGGTGCCTGAGGCGCACCGGCTCTCCCTCTGGCATGTACTATCCTCCTGGCTGCAATAGGAACGCCAGGAGTAACCACTGTCCAACCCCAGAATCTAGGCCCCCCTTTGGCCTCTCAGACTGATCTATATACTAGCACTACTGGGGGAAGCATACCCATGTAGGGTAGGCCAAACTGCTGAGGAACTCGGCCAAAAGGGTGTATCTCCACTCGCCCCACTCTATCGATAAGCTGCCCTGTGGTGGAGCAAGAGATCAAAGTAAGAGTCTCCTCGCCCCATATGCCTACCATAGTCTGATATGGTGTGGCTTCCATGTCGGCAGTAGTCAGGGAAGCAACTGGCTGATGAGGTGCTCGGAGCACCGACATGTCTATCCATCTAGCTGCCCTCACATCTCCGAGATCTGCCACCTCTACACCTCTGCCATAGGGGATGAAGTGCTCATAGATCCAACTCATGACTAAGGTCGGGTGGCTCAAGTACTGACCCTTGAAAACGGACTACCCTGTATAAGTCGTGGTAGGTGGTCATAAGAATGTTTTCTCCCCAGGCATATATCCGACCATGTCCCTCTATCTGTGCAATAATGGGGGACCAGACAGTATAATAAGGTGTCTCCTCCCTTGTCCCCAATCAATCTCAAGGCAAGGATCCCCATGATAGCCTGGTGAAGTAAGGGGATGGGGTGGCTAGGAATGGATCAAACTCTAACCCCTTTCTTCGACCCTGTGGATACGACTGCATCTCCCATGTATGTAGCCCACTGTGCAATCTGGGCCCGTGAACCTGCTGTCTCTAGGGTGAGTCATCTCCTGGTGATCGGGACCCCCCAGGATACAGTAAATGTCCTCTAAGGTGATGGTCCACTCACTGCGGACCCCTGGTAATCGGAAGGTGTTCCCGATCAGCATCCCAATATGAGAACAGGTCACAAAGAATGTGACTGGATGGTGTAACATGGGGCACGCGTGAAATGCGTAGTATCCCAGCCTGTTGAAGAGTGTCCTCCTCATCCTGTGAGAGGGCATCTAGTACCCCTGGGAGCCAATCACACTCCCTCTCTCTACTCCACCGGATATACTCCTCTCTCGCCTGCATACACCCAAAAACACACAAAACAGAGCAAATTAGCATCCAAGTAATACTGGAAAAATCATGAAAACACGTAGAAATGCTAGAAAAGGAAAAACAATTTCAAAGGGATGTTCTTTTTACATTCTGTGCAAAACCGCCACCCTAAGCAGGGAGGCGGTTTCGTAACCGCCGCCTTAAGGGCGGCGGTCATGTAACCGCCGTCCTGAATAGGGCGGTGGTCGTGTAACCGCCGCCCTGGCCAGGGCGGCAGTCATGGACCGAAAACCCATGCGGGTTTTTAAACTTAAAAAGCCTAAAAAATGAAAAAAAGGACCATTTTACCTAAAAAAAAATCCTACCTAGTAGGCGCCCCCCCTAGGTGGACCTTTTAACACTAACATTTTCAAAAATTATCCCCCTCATGACAAAGTATTTTAGCATTTCAAAATTAAGGGGGTAAAAAGGATAAATTGAAGAAAAACTAACTTGTGATCTCATGGGTTGATGTTCCTCTCGCGGAGGCATGATCACTATCCCATCACGGATGTTTTGACTCTACTCACATGCAAGAAACCGTCACTGTGGGTTCCAGAGCTCAAAACCAATCAAATCAACTCGCGCAAATGAATAGGAAAATGGGCCCACTTTCATATATATAGTGCCATGATTCATTTTAAATGCCTTTTTCACAGGTTTGGAGCGCCCGACGGAGGTAAGTTCTTATCCCCACACAAATGGTACATTCTCATTTCCTGTTATTTTAGCGTTTATTTTCCAAACTATTGTGTCTATCTACACTTGAGTTCTCTTTTCATTTTACAGGTAGCAGAGAATTTTGGACGGCATCATTTCAACACACGGATGTATCAGGTATAACTTCTAACTTCCCATTTCGGGATTGCCATACTTGGACCCACCGTTTTACGCCTCTTCATGGCTAAAATGCTTCTCCGATGGGGCAATATGTATGTACCCAAAATTGTAAGGTACTGTACTGCCAGAACAACGTGACAGGTGCCCCAATGATGATACAAGTCTCCTCGCAAGGTGTTCGAGGATCCGGAAAAGCTCTCCAAGTGTACATTAACATCCCACATGCCTCGCATTTAGCCCCGCACGCTGCTTGTGTTTTTCCCTTTTCCCCTCTTTTCTTGGCCTTTTGCTCTTCAGTGACAAAACCGCCGCCCTGCCTGGGTGGCAGTCTCATGACCGCTGCCTTGAATAGGGCGGCGGTCCTGTAACCACCACCGTGCTCAAGGCGGCGGTCCTTTACGCATTTTACGGAAAGCTCTTTTAACACGACTCACGTAATTTCAACATTTTACCAGCTTTCTTTCACTGCACAATATGCTTGCATTTATGATTATGGTTCCCTGGAATAGTGTTTTACCATTGTTTATAGTTTAAGAGTTCTATTTGGTTTTTACCTTGGGTAAATGCAAATGTTATAAATAGTTGGCTTGTGCTCAAGAAAATGGCCCCTCAAAATTTGCTTCTGAATTTCTCTTTGCAATAGATTTAGTTTTCATTTTGCTTAGAGTTCTTAGTTTCTTTCATTGCATGCTTAGTTAGTGTTGTTTTGCTGTTAAGAAGCCACATATCCATCTTATGCAAGTGCTGCTGATATTTCATCCAATCCATTGGAGTACAATAGCTTGTTTTCAATAGGAAGCCATTAAAGTTGCAGGTTTTGTTCTTTAAACAAGATAGTTTTAGGTTCTGGATGCATTTAATGTTGCATGACTCACAATAAATCCCACTAGGAATTGCATAATCCAAGCTCTGTACTCTTGCGCTATCCCTCTCCTACTCACATTGTATTCAGTCTGTATCCTAAGCTGCCTACGTTATCCCAATATCCACTTATATTGATGCTAGCATTACACGCTTTTCTGGATCCACGTGAACATGAAGGAATGAGGAGATCACACTGAGGGGACAAGATCACACACACCATCGGATTCACCCCTTGTTCTGATGAATCTAGGTTCTAGCTTTCAAAGTTCTAGTTAGAAACATATCAAATAAAGTAGCCAATCACTTTATTTTAGTTAATTCTACTTCTCGATATTGCCAGGGAAGCTGTGGGGATTGATAGTTTCTGAGAAGACTGTGATTCACTCCTCGCTTTTGAGGTAGGATCGAGAGTCTTGCAAATAGATTAGATAAGTTATTTTATTGTTTAGAATAGATCTATAAATTACACAGACAAATAGCTATACTCGGTTATCTTTGTTTGTTTTTTAAGTTGTTATCTGTAAACTGTCAATTTCTAGATATTTTAAACAGTTTCTTTCTCAAATTCACTCGAATATTTCATCAGAAAACACAAAAAAATAGAGAAACCATATATGCTATAGATATACTTCACGTAGTTAAATTTCACTTTGCTATAGTTAATTTACATTGTTGCTTTTGTATGACAATTACGGGACCTAGGGAGCCCAGACGAATACGTATTCGAGCCAATCGTGCCTCAGCCCAATCTCATCACAGCAATAACTGATATAGATTAAAATCTTAGGATCCAAGTCTTCTGAACAACGGTAAGCTTGCAACAAATCAATTCCCAGTTGAGTGGGCTAAACATAGAAGACGACCAAGCACACACATTTTGGTCGAATCAACCAAACTACAGATTACCCTAGGCAACATTCATGTGACTGTAGAAGGGCTTGAAAGAGAAAAAACCTTTGGTTGTGATCCTTTGGTCCCACAGCCAGATGTAGGAGACACTCTTATAGATATAGATACCAGCCTAAGAATCCAGGTTGCAAAAACACCTGTAAGATATTCTAAGAAAATCACACAGTTATTGATTGTAAATATAGAAGCTGAGAAAGCATACGATTACGTGGATACTAGGGATTAGGGGTTGATTCCGCACATGACCACAGTAGGATCACAACAACTACGAGTCCACGGTTGTGACCCCACAAATACCGCATACCCTAACGAATCCGTGAGTACATCAGACATAGACACTGGCCTACACACACTAGTATTCAGATCTACCCCACTTCCACCTATCATCATCAAACAATTATCCTTGCTAGACACAACAGCTAACGAAGCTAGGGAATTCTGGACTAGGCCAGAGAATCTGCCCATAGAAATAACTATATCCATCATTCATCTTATGACTTTGTCTGGAGACATACACAAAACTATCCCAGGTCATTTTCCATGTATTCCACAACCTATAGATCGAATCATGCACTAGAGCTCGATATTGATTGGAGCCTTTGAGCAGTCATCCTTGCTGATCGATCTATCACACCAGTTCAGGTTAGGAGGGCATTCTTTACCTTAGATTCGCAAGTTCCGCTAGTGCATATTGAAGAAATTAGATTGCCTAACTAGTTTTTCTGCATCCCATACATATTCCATCCCCCACCCGGCTGTCTCTGACACGACCTCGAGGATGTTGGGTGCGAGGAAGAGTTACTTGTAGATTCCCACGCTTGCTTGTCACTTTTCTATCATGCACAAATTTGGTGAACCCGATGTGAAACAAAAAAAAAATTTCACCTTCTCCATCTCATTAGTCATTTTCTACCTCATTAACCATCACTTTCACTCCTTCCCATTATTCTTCGGGTATTCATATACCCCCCGAATATGTCAGGTTTCGATGCATATGGCAGACCCCTCTTGGGTCTTGAGGCATACTACGCCCAATAGAATAGATAATCATCACCCTCGCTCTCAGTGTGGGGCGAGAACTATTCAACTAATCAGTTGTCAACACAAACTCCAAGGATCAGATATAGCTCATCCTTCCAAACAGAGGAGTTAGAACAACTCGCTCAAACGCAACAAATAGAGCCTTCAGGTTCAAACAATATGGCATTCACAGGAGAATCTGGTTCGCCTCCTCAGGTACTACTTAGACCACAAATTAGTAGACAATCAGAACGATACTAGGTTTTAGATGATGAACGTTAGGTACATTATGCCAGGAATGAACAATGCTCTCGGAGTATGTACCCACCCATAGGAAGTTTACAAACACAACCCGAGGTCTCTTTTCAAGAAAATACCTCTATGCCACTGCATATAGGAAATACCCTCAGGAGAAACTTGGAAAGATAATGATCAGTTCATAGCGGGGTATCATAGACCTATACAACATCAGAATATGCAAAAAACGCCACCCAAGGTAGAATATCGTGACTTCACCAAATGAAGTCATTTCAACTCTAGTAGAAAAGGTTAGAGGGTTAGAACTTGCCCAAGAAAGCCAAAATTTGCAATTTATGCAGGTAGGAAGTTCCAATCCTCCACATCATCCTAGCCAAGTAGACCTTCTCATAGGAATAGGCACGTTAGGCATGACTCCTCAGTATTCACAAAAAACGCCAACTAGACTCACCATCTCTAACACTGTTCCTCCTGGTCTAGTACAAAAATAATCTATTCATGGACAGTACCCCGTCATACTTAAACATGTACTACTAAATCACCACAAGGGGATATGTTCTCCTCTCCATGCATGTTTGCTTAAACACAGGTGTTCCCTTATGCCCCTACCAACGCATACGCTACGCCATATCAACAACCCATTCCACCTTTGCTCCCTCAGCAAGTACCATCAATGGTCGAAACCTATGCGATAGGGACTTATTCAGAATATTTGAAAGAGCCCTTAGATTTCACCATACGAAGCATCATGCTTCCAAGACCTCTTCCTGAATTACCCAAATACAAAGGTGAGGGAGATCCAAATGCACATATCAAAGCTTACACTACAGCCATTCGAGAACTACTCCCATGGGATGGGGTTGTTACTAAGATATTTCCCAAAACCTTGGAAGGTATCACTCTCGATTGGTATTATAGAATACCTGAGGCTTCCATACATTTGTTCAAACAACTCGTGTCATAGTTCATCAAGGCCTTTGACATGAACAAACTATTAAGGACAGGAATCAGGGAATTCTTACACATCAAGCAAGAACACAATATCGCATCCCATTTCGATCCGAGGTGGCGTATAGTTCTTTAGTCTCGGCAAGTGCCAAACATGGTTAGATGGAACTATGCAATGTATTTCCTTCATGCTCTTAGCAGAGAGTGTGAAGGAGAAGTCTAAAAGTTCCCATATACCTAATGATGAAGTACTTGAGAGCCTCTTCGAATAGATCAAGCAGCAATTGACAGTGGTTGTAAAACGTATGGAACAACGGAGGTTAATCCCCCCAACCAGAAAACACCACAATTATCATACTACCACAAAAGTCAATCAGGACCTAAATACTTAATCAAAATTGGGTGTAAAACAGATGGAGTAAAGATCAGCCTAAAAAGGTGAGTAAATACTGTGAATAATTCACACCATATGACAATCACGACACAACAACTTACCCAACAATCAATACCGTGGATTTTACTATCCCCAACAACAACACCAACAACGGAGAAATCACAGAGGGTCCGAGCCAAATTCAAAGATACCAAACCTAGAATTAAACCAAAGGACAAAAACGCCAAAATGTTTAATCCTAGTAGACAACAGTTTGATCAAATTTTGGACCACCATACGCACAAAACCATACAAACTAGGAATAAAAACTAACGCGTATGGTGGTTTCCACAAAATTTAGGCCATGACACTGAACAGGTGTGATTACAACAAATTCATGCATGCTTGCCAGATGAATAAAGACAACTTTTCACGGGATATGTTGTGCAGATCCTGTATCACTGACATCAACTACTTTCAGGGGCAGTTTCCCTTGAAAACACACCTTGAAGATCTTGAATGATTCCACTCCAAATCACGAGCACAACAGGATAAATCTAAACTGGGAAAAACAAGGGCTGTTTTTGTAATGACAGGAAACAAGGATATGAAGCCTTCGACTCACAAATCCATTAGTGTGCACACTAGAAGTAGCCCGACTAAGGTGGTCCAGTTTAGTGGAGTTTAGGTAGACGCTGAACTAACCATCGAAGCTACTAACAAGGACATGGAGTATTAAATATCATCAAAGGTCCAAAGCCACCTGACAGAGGCGGATAACATCCAACAAATAATAGCAAAAAAACTATGGGGGTTGCCTATAATTAATTAATGCCTAACAAAACCTTTGCACATTCATTTTTTGGACTTACTAAAGAACTCTCCGCCCTAGGGCTTATCTTTTAGAAGCCGTAGGTTTAGGTCATTTAATTAACATCACTCACCTCAAACAAGGTAATCAGGTGGGACTTTGAGTTCATCCCCTGGGGAGGTGGATGATCGGGATGTCGATTCTATTCGAATAAAAAAAATGCTGACAGATGCTGAGATCCCACGCCGATGTGAATCCATCCTTAATTTGCAAGTATGGTTTATAACAATATGTAAGGCGTCAATTGATAGATGATGGGGGGTAGAGTTAAGTCAGTTAGTTAAACTAGTCCCCTTCTCTTCCTCAAAAGCTCGGGTATGGAGACGAAACCAATTGTTCCACAACTCGAAAACACATAGGGCTATGATAGCATTTTTGTTTTTTTTTTTTTTTTTTTTTCTTAAAGCCACCTCGGTTTGGAACTATAATATTACCGTCACCTTAGGACCAAAAACCATCTTGACTGAGTTTTGTATTATAGCTCAGGAAACTAACTATAATATGATCATCGGCGAACCATGGAGGATACCACCGCATGAAGCAATCCTTCTACACTATTCAAGAAGTAAGGTCTTACACTTGGAAAGATATTGTGGCCAAGGTGATCCCAAACCATTCGAGGTACACCTAGTGACTAAAGAAAAGACCAGCATGACTCAGAGTTTGAACTCCCAACCAACCCCCAAACTTAATAAACCCTACCGCGCCCAAAAACCCAAAAGGAAAAGTTGATACCTACAGGATTCTTGAGATATGAGCCTAGCCAAGGCAACCCCAACCCCCAAAGAGAGGCTAAAACTGTAGAAATAGCTCAATAGGAAATCTGCAAAAATCGTTTTGAATTGCTAGAACAAGATCTACCAACGTTCTTCCATTGACTCTATAGGCATGGGATGTTACCTAGGGTATTGGCTCTCTTCCAGCAGAGGATCTCCGTATATGGTGGAAGTAGAAGCAAAACACAACGATATCCCATGCGTCCATATTCCCAGCTAAATATTGGACACTCCATTTTGATGGCGCTAGATGCATACGGAGCTGGGGGCAGTGTAATCTTTCTCCCTCGAAGGAGAAGTTTTACCTTTCGCCTTCAAACTAAATTTTCGAATGTACAAACAACGGCGATTGAGTATGAAGCCTCCTCTTGGCCTAATTTTAGCCCAAAAGGTCGGTGTTAATACATCGAGTTTAGGAGACTCACCAAATTAGAGCAAACCAGTCTCGAGATATATGAAACCAAAGAGAGCACTTACGCTTTTACAAACAACTGTATGATCTAAGCAGGAGTTTGACTTCATATAAATTGAAGCAATCCGACGAGAACATAGATCTTCTCGCGATTCTATCGCACCTGGCATCCTGCTTCACTCCAAACAGTAAGTTAGAGGATACAAGTTTTTGGTATCCCTTCGTGACGAGCCATGATATAAAAACAAGGGAAATTCTCTTTTAAATGGAATAAATCTACTTATCCTAGACCAACTTGATAGTGATATGGCCACCTCTTAATTACGTAAACGCCTATGGCAGCATACATCTTCCTATCATATAATATATTTGTCCTTAATCCCCACATTATCTTCCTACTTCAGAACTACATGAGGATCTTCCCTCACAAATAGAACTCGCGTATAAAAGTAGAAAATGGGGGCGATATTTGGGACTTACCCACTAGCCACACCCCCACCGGCCCCACCTGGTTTTGAAGAAGGTAATGACTCTTAATCGAAGAGAACAGTGATGTTAACATTGAAACGGGAGGATGAACCAAAATCTGATGGAAACTAGGATCCTCACTACCCCAGAAGAAAGAGTAGAAATACGCATCGGATCCCAAAAAACATCAAAAGCTTTCGCATTAGTTTATAGAAATGACAGGAGTTACACCCCACCTTGTG